>OY998183.1:91118044-96118044 GCA_963921935.1 Galeruca laticollis
TGTTGCTTAGTTCGCAGCCATTTTAGTCTGGCTTCTTTTTTCTCTTTTATCTTTATTTTACATTCTTGATCAAACCATTTATTATTCTGTCTTGTATCTTTTGTACCAACCACTTCCTCTGCTGCCGTTATTATACTTCTTTTTATTTCCTTCCATTGTTCATCGATATTATCTTGTTCTTTGCTCTTTTGTAGTTGCTTCTTTACTTCTTCCCCATAATCATTTTTACTACTTTTCAATTTCTGCACGTTCCATTTCCTACATTTTGTTGTCCTATTTACTATATTTACAATTCTCATTTGCATTTTGACAATTACTAATTGATGATCAGTATCAACACTTGTTCCTCTGTATGATCTTACATCCTGTATCATCTTTGATCTTCTTTTTGCTATCAGAACATGATCTATCTGGTTCCCCGTAGTAGTCCCAGGTATAATCCATGTAATTTTATGTTCTTTCTTATGCTTGAAACTAGTGCTGCTAATATACATGTTGAGCTCCTCAGCTAAATTGCATAGTCGCCGTCCATTATCGTTAGATGTTTCATGTATAGTGTACTTCCCTGCAACATTATTTAAGTAGTCTTCTTTTCCTATTTTCGCATTCATATCTCCAATAATTATTAATGTATCATGTCTTGCGGTTTCCTCACATACCTTTACCAATTTCTCGTAAAATTCATCTTTGTCTTCATCTTTTGCTTCTTCCGTCGGTGCGTAACAATTAATTATTGCAATATTTGCCATGTGGTTTTTTAATCTTAATTTTGATATTCTACCGCTTATAACTGTGTAATCTAGTATATTATTTCTTATTCTTTTGCTTATCATAAATCCTGTGCCGTTCTTTCCTCGACTGTCTTCCCCTCCATAAAACAATATATATTCTCCTTTGTTTATTTGTCCTTCGCCTTTCCAGCGTATTTCTTGAAGTGCCAATATCTCTATTTTATATTCCAACATCTCTTTTGCAATTTCCTCCATTTTTCCCATTGTCAGCATTGTCCTGATATTCCATGTTGCCATTCTCACTAAACTCTTGCGTTTACTTCTCTTATTTTTACCCTTACTCATTATCCATTTCATTGCATTGTCTTCAATTGTATATATCGCATTTTCTTTAGCTACTAGTTTTTTGACTTCTTCTCTTTGTTGCCTCCTCCATGTTCCGGCGAACGATCGGTTGCTGTACGTTTCTTATCATCATTTTCTTTTGGCTGTTCATCCCCAAATGCATCTGCTCCATAAACTCTGTTGTTTATAATTAATTTATTAAACTTAAGTACTGCGTTGTGTCCTTGTTCTCTAGCTATTTTTACCCGAGGCAGTATAACTTTTCTTTCTCTTTGGACTTTTTTCGAGTAGTCGTCATTAATCCAAATATTGGTACCTTTTAGATTTTTACCTTGTTTCATAATTTCTAATTTTTTACTCCAATTTTTGATTTTAACTATAATTGGTCTACTTTTGTTTCTTCCAAAAGTTCCGATCCTGCCGAATTCTATCAGATCTTTTTCCGGATCTACTTCTACCTCTATTTTTCTCATTATTTTTTGGACTGTTTCCTTTATTTCTTGTTGGCTCTCATTCTCCTTATCTTCAATTCCTGGAATTACTATGTTATTGCGCCTTATTTCCCTTTCTACGTAGTCTAATCTTTCTTCTTGCTCGGCGATTATTTCTTTCAGCTTATGATTTTCCTGTTTCAATTCCATTATAATACATGCATTTCTGTCTATTTTTTCTTCCATATTCCGAAGACTATCTTTTATCTGCGAGAACATTCCTTTAATTTCTTCCATATCGTATTTATCGATGTTCATTTCTTAACGCACCTTAACGAGTTCCGCGTCCCGTCAAGTTTCGTCAGTCACCTACTCAGTTCAGCTTCTAACACTCACCCGGGCTGGCTGAACTCGTCTCGCTACGTTATAATAAATTAATTTCCTTTTTGAAGTCAGTCCGGGACTGTATTTTTAAACAAGTACTCGTATTTTGGTGAACGATCTTCGCTTATCGCTTTTGTTTTTTGCTGGTAATTAACACAATTTAGATTTCGAATTTAACAATGTTGAATTGTTTTATGACAGATTTTCCTATTGTCTCAATATTTGGAGAAAACTCACCAATTATATGTGATAGTTTACACTTACACAAGATATTTTTGTACTTTTTGTGAATTACAGTTTTTAACTTTAATCACAATTTGATATTATCGCTCCCTCGATTTAACTGTATTCTTTCCACATTAGATGCAGGACCGAACTCCAAAAATCAATCTTTTTCGTCATAGATTCCATTTTTTCTGCTACTCCCGAGTATAGATTTGCAAGCATATCACTCGGCTTGCAAATGTATGTCGATGTCAATGTTTTTCAAAATGACCTCTCCCCTACCCCATGGGGGCCCCAAAGCGATCGAGCACATTTTCCAGTGTCAGATTCGTAATCTCCGACCATCTAAACTCCTGTACACATAAACGTTTACAACTTCTGATACATTTTTTGAAATTCCATACGATTATGGAAAATCTATGCATCTCAAGATGCACTTTATGCACCCGAAACGACCCCCAGGATCAGATGTAGAGTTTTTTCCATGCGTATTCCCGAACATGATACAGAAAACCGCCTCTGTATAGACGACGTAAATCGGCTATCTTGTTAGGGTTGGTCAGTGTCTATTTTCCAAACAAAGTTTGTTGATTTTGTGATTTGCGTATCTTGTGAATTATTGTTACATAGTGGTTTAATTTTTTTGTTATGTAAGTACATTTTAAAATAAGTGCTGTAATGTGCTGTTGAATATCATTTAAATAAACTTCAATAAAGTTCATATACAGTATATTTTATAAAGTCAGGTTATCTTTCTCCCAATTTTAGAATATGACAACAAAACGTGTTTTGTGGATTTCTTCCAATTATAAGTAATATTCAAAAAGTACTTACGGTTATAAAAATAACAAAATAGCTTCTAAACACTAATTTTACAAAACTCTCTTATAACATAATAAACGCCGTCAAAAGTTTGTATGGAAAGTAACCCCTAATCTGTCAAATATATAAGACACACTCCGGTTGTCTATTGGTGCAAGAGGAAAAAATCGCGGATATATTGTGTAATTTACCTGGTCTATTATACCAATCTTCTCCTGACGGTAACAAATACAACAAAAAAGAATGATCCAAATTGGTGCAATAGTATGGAAGTGCGGTCGAGTACTTACAGTTTTCCTATTCATTTTTATTTATATAAATTATGTAGGATTTCACATTAGGTGCTACGATGATAGAAACGAATTATTTCATCACAGAATTAGGCCCGCCGCATATTGAACCAAACACACGCACAGCCCACGGACAACCCACGCGTGTGTTATTCTGTAAACAATGGTTTAAAATAGGGTACCGCATATTGATCCTAACCTACGCCGACCGCCCGACCAACCCACGTTCGCTTGCGTCGTTTTGAGTGTGTCGCACAGTTTTCGTGGGTCGTGTGTACAGCTCGATTGATTAAAAATGGAGAAGTTGATAGAGTTAGTTCGAAGTTTTCCAGTTCTTTATGACACCAGTCATGAAGATTATGTAAGATCTAAATTTAAGGATGAGTTGTGGGCACAGATTGCCAAAAGGTGATAAATGTTGACCATTTAAGAGGTATCTTATGTTACGTATAAAACTTTGTTTCAAGGTAAAGTTTTATATAGGGTTTCCCATTTCAATCCGACCGCCGAAATAAAATAAGAGCGTTACATTTTCGGAAAACAGTTATAGAGATTAAAGGCAAGTATTCGTTGCCACCAATACTTTAACCTTAAGTAAAAGCTTTAAGGTTTAATTTGTTCCTTTGGACTCAGAATTCATGTCAATAAGTGTACGTTGATCGTTCGCAGTTATTGTGGAACTGGGTCTGGGTTGGTATGGCGTGGGTTCAATATGCTGTAGATACGAGAATCGGAGACGTGGGTTGCGCGTGTGTTATGTGTGGATTGTGCGTGGGCTGTGCGTGGGATGGGTTCAATTTGCGGCAGGCCTAAAGGCAGTAAAAGAATACGTGAAAAAATAGGTACCCAATCGTTTATTAAAAATGCCAAAATTCATTTGTATTTTAATATGAGTCAACAAAATGAGGTCAGTTAACTTGCCGCCCCTTTCCCTCCCCAATAGATATTTTCAACTGAAACATATTTGTTCGTTATGCACTCCCAATGCACCAATATATTCCATGAATGATTTTCTTTGCATCACATTCCCCGAGAGACTACAGTTGTTTGTATGGGGGGGGGGGGACTAAACGCTAGCCGCCCCACCCCCCAATCCGAATTTTCGAATTTAGTACTTTGCACCATCAAACGCTTGTAATACACCATCAAAGGCTTGTAATGCACCATAATGCTCCATAAAATAAATGGACCCTCCCCTCAGTAAGTAGTATCGCATTATTCAGAGTAAAGTTGCCACCCCCCCCCCCCAAGGACAATTTGCAAAAAAGATATGCAGCAGCCGAATTCATTTATAGTGCATTCATATGCACCACCAACAAAAACCAAATCCCCCCTCCCCTACTTTGTTAAACCTCAATATGTTAAGTTGCCCCCCCTACAATGATAATTTTCAAAAAAAATGGCAGCGGTATGCACTTCAAATGCACTCCTATGCACCACCAACAAAAGCAAAATCTCTTTTCCTCCTAATTAGTTAAGCCTCGTTATATAAACTAAAGTTGCCCCTCCCCCCCAACGACAATTTCCGAAAAAAGTATAGGGCAGTGGATTCCACTATTATGTTCCACCAACAAAAACACCCCTCCACCTAGTAAGTTAAACCTCATTATGTAAAATTGGTCCCCCAATGACAATTTCTACATTCCCCCCCTCCCCAAACATCTGTAATCTCTCGGGGAATGTGGTGCAAAGAAAATAATTCTGGGAGCTTATTGGCTGGGAGGTGGGGTCATGGGTCAACTTCACTGACCTATCAAACTGCGACTACTTCTTGTACTTATAATTATGATACGTGATTAATAGAACAAAAATAAACGGTTTTAAGGATTAAAACTAACTTTTCCGCATCTGTGAGATGCCCTGAACAATATTCTATCATAAAATTGCCACTTCGGGGGATGTATTCTGCTAACAAACCGAAATTTCTGTAAAAATAACCAAAAATGTAGTATATCTGGATTTACAGGACACGCTGTACTAGTCAACTAAAAATTAATAGGGTAGATCTGTGAGATACCTTGAACAATATTCAATCATAAAATTGGTCACTTGTATACACTCTGGAGGCTGTATCGTCCTAATAAACTGAAAATTCTCCAAAAATGATAAAAATTTGGTACTTCTAGTACCATAGCACCCGTTGTACTGACTTCAGTGAGCTGAATATCCATAGGGTTCATGTTTGAGACGCTCTGAATAATATACAATCATAAAGTTAGTCACTTGTATATACTCCGGAGACTGTATCGTGCTAATTTCTCCTAAAATGACAAAAATGTTGTACTTGAAGTACTATAGCACCTATTGTATTGGCTCTGGTGAGCTGAAAATCAATAGGGTTCATCTGTGAGATGTACTGAACAACATTCAATCATAAAATTGGTGACTTGTTGCACTCCGGAGGCTGTATCGTGCTAACAAGACATGTAACGAAAAGTGGCCGACGACAACGACGACGACGACATACACACGGGATTTTTTTTAAAAACCGTTTTTTCGTGTTGTTGTTGATGAAAAACGTAAAAATAACTCAAATTTTTTTTCAAAATTCCAACTTTTTTAGTGGTAAACCAATACTTTTGTCGCATATTAGATAGGATTTGGAAAAGTAATACGTATGAAGTTTCTGGAGATTATGTAAATAATAGTAGTTTGTACAAGTGTGCAAAGCGTCACTTTTCCCAGGAGCGCAAATCCAGCAAGTGGGAAAAAGTGCTTTGCGTACGAGTTGTACACAATATTTTTTCTACTACCACGTTTATTAATGAGAGAAAAAAGTAACATGTTTTATTTAACCCTAGAATACTAACCTTATTTTACAGTACCTTGAATACTAACCATTCGTAATTTTTACGATTTCGTATTTAAAAATCAAAAACAAGTTATCAAAATATTTTTTAATATAAAAGTATACTTGATACTAACTAATTCATATGTATTGAACTAAAAGAACTAATAAAATATTCAAAAAATTATTTTTCGGCATCATATGTAACACAACAACGTGCACGATGTTCGGCGCAAAATGCTGGGTGACAGGAGCTACGTTTTTTGGATGGACAAATGTAACAAGTAGTACGTTTTGATGCTCGTCAGTAGTTATATAACTGACAGGTTTATGTGAGTGATTACAGTTTAGAATAAACTCATTGCAGATATCTCGAATAGGTGCAAAACGGTCTAGTTGTCTTCTTTCAACATGTGTAGTTTTGTCATCGAATCGCAGATTGTCTAATAAAAATTCAAATCTCTCACGGCTTAGTGTTGCTCTGTAAATAGAGCCGGTCTTTTTGTAATCAAACATTTCTCTGGTGGCTAAATGGTTGTCCTTTTGGACTGCTGCAAATATTAGAAGGCCAACAAAAGCATGTAATTATTCTGGACTAGTACTGGAAATAGTGGATTTGGACACTTTGTTGTTTTCTGAGCTTTCCGTGCATCTCCTACAGATCCTTGTATTATATATATACGTTTTGAAATTCGTCTGCTTCTGTTGACTACAGAAGTACACCAGCGGTGGCCATTCTTATCACTAAGACTTTTCCCAATTTGGCACTTGTCTGATGTTTAGGAATCGAATCATTTCCTAAGTCGGTCTGCTCATTTTCTATGTCATAATTTTGATCTTCTAAGACTTTTTGTTCATTTTTGTTCTTCCATGTTTTGTTATTGATAATTTGCTATTGGAGTTTCAGTCTCGTCATCATCAATAGAGTAATTTATTTTTCGAGTTTCTAATCCTGATTTAGAGGATACTGGTACAACATGTTTATATTTTATTCGCCGCATGATTTTACTTTGGTCAGAATCTGTGCTTTCTGCACCGGATACACCGGGTTCATATTCTGATTCAGAGGAACTAAAATCATTCTCCAAGTTATCTTCGTCATCTGAGAAGTTAAGAGACACCACCAATGCTTCTAATAAAGCTAGCCACTCACCATCCAACACCGCAGTACGATTTTGTCGAATGCGACAGAATTGGACGTAAGTTGATCGTGTATTCCCGCCGCAAGACCAAGTCGATTTGATTTGATCGCAGACAGACAAGTCAGTCTGCTGCAGTACAACAGGAGTGGTTGAATGCTTAATTTGACCGTGAATTGAGAGTTGCGATTTGATCGTACAACTTGAATGCTGAAAAACATACATTTGCCAGTAAATTCTAAAAAATGGCCTATAGTGAGACGTTTTTAAGAGATTTTTTCGAATTATACAAAGAACAAGAGTGTCTGTGGAAAATTAAATCGCCAGCTTATCATGACAAAAATGCTAGAAAAAGAAGTAAAAAATGATGCAAATGAGGATTTTGTAAAAAGAAAATTAATAATTTTAGAACATCATACAAAAGGGAATTAAAATTAGTAAAAAATTCCATCAAGTCTGGGGTAGGGACGGAAGAAATGTATAAGCCACAGTTATGGTATTTCGAGTTGCTATCTTTTTTGGGCGATCAAGATTTGCCAAGAACACCTGTTTCTAATATGTCTGATGAGGAAGAGGTAAGTAAATAGAAAAAATATTTTTCTGTAGCTTTATTTTGCCAGTTTACAGCACCTTCATTATTAAAATAATTCATAAAATGTTCTCTTGTAACTTTTCCAACCTGTGACAAACTTCTGTTGTTCAAACTTTGTTGTAAATCTGTAAAATCATTTGAAGTAGGTCGAAGACCTACCGTAAGGGTTCCAGATTCGTGGTTTTCAAGATCCAAATACTCAGTAGGAGTATATACTTGAGGACATTTACTTCGTAAAAGATTGTGCAAAGCACAACATGCCATTACTATTTTTTCAATTGTTTCTAAAGTAACATTAATTGCCGTATGAAATATGCGATATCTAGCAGCTAAAATTCCAAAAACGTTTTCTATTATTCGTCGTGCTCGTGATAATCTGTAGTTGAAAATAGCTTTCTGTTTGCTTAAATTTCTCTGAGGAAATGGCTTTAACAGATTTTCACCTAACGAAAAAGCGTCATCCCCCACAAACACATACGGTAGAGTTAGTTCGCTATTATGTAATGTTTCTGGCTTAGGTATTTTTAAGTTTCCAGATTTTAGTTTTTCATAAAATTTTGTGTTATTTAATACCCCTCCATCGGAAATCCTTCCATTAGTACCAAAATTACAGTAGATAATTTCATAATTGGCATTAGCAACAGCCATAAGCAGTAAGCTATGAAATCCTTTATAATTATGAAAATAGGAGCCAGAGTTTGTTGGTGGGACTATCTGAACATGCTTGCCGTCTATAGCACCCAAACAGTGGGGAAAGTTCCATTTTTCCTCGAAACTTTCTGCAGTACTCTGCCACTGTCTTACAGTTTTTAAAAACTAGAACAAAAAATATCATGTTAGAACCCCCGCAAAAACATAAGATTTTCGTCATTTATTTTATGTGTTTAATGAAATGTGCTAGCGTTTTATAAAGTGTAGTGTATAAAGAATTTACTGACCAAATAATAATAATTACATTTTAAATTTTTAGATAACTGATCAAGAAAGCATTCACACTGACTTTGTGTTCTCGCCGCCAGCCGAAGAGAACGAAGACACAAATATCTGGACGTTCTGCCTTGTCAACAAATACTTCCACTTACAACAAAACGCCGCATCGTGGAAAAAACGTGAGCGAAAAACAGATCCCCGCGATGATCTTTTAATTACAATTAATGACAATTTGAATCGACAAACAGCAGAAAAGCTTGAAAAAGATAGATTTAGTGTTTATGGAGAAAATGTCGGTATTAAATTAAGGACTCTTCCAACAAATCAAAGGATTATGGCTGAAAAATTAATTAACGACGTTTTGTTTGAAGCAGAGTGCAACAACTTAAATAGAGAATGGAGGTTACAACCACCAGTCAACAATAATGCTGCAGTTAATGCCGGTTCAACTACAATATTTCAAAGTTCTAATACTTTCACAGAACTACAGCCTCAGTATGCTACAAATTATCCAGCATCTGCATCCCAATTACTTCACACCTTTAATGTTAATGAAAATTAATAATTGATCATTGATTACATTTTTTTGGAGTGACTTTTAATTTATTCTGGATGTTTTTTTTAGTAACTCAGTTGAAATATTAGGAAAAAAATGTTTAGGTTACCTTGATTAGATTTGTATAATGTTTCAGTTTGTTACCATTTTTTTTTAGAATGACGAATATTTTTAAACAATATTTGTTGCAATGTATAGTTTTATTTGATATTAAACGTAAACTTCAAGTTTTTTCCTCATAAATTTTTACCTTCAGATAATCCTTTGCAAAAACTGTGTAAATTGCAGCACAAGTTTCGGGTATTATCCTTAACACTTGAGGAGAGATGACAGTGGAGAACTTCAAATCTTCGTAGCTTCTTCCCGTTGCCAAAAATCTAAAATTTTAATAAGATTTAAATACAGTAAAAATTATTATTTATTAAAATTTATATTGACGTCAGTTATTTAACATCGGATGATGCCTCATGATGTTGTACAGTTGGTTGTATAATGTCCTATACCTATACTTACCTTAAAGTAGCTGAAAGCCGTTTATGTGGAGTTATTGAAGAACGCATAACTGTGACTTGTTTTTGGATAATGGGCGTTACTGCTGATAGCAATTCAACATAAATAGATTAATCCATTCGTAGGTAATTTCTCCAATCATCGGGATATAATCTCAATTCTTCTAATAAATTTACATGACTGTAGGTATTTCTTTTCAGTATAACCACTTTTTACACCACCACCTACGTTTTTTGTATTTTTATCTTTTCTTCTCGGTTAAACAAAGCGCTAGAGCCCCTAGAAGTATATTTTCTTCCGACATTTTCACGTTGAAAGTAAACTCGTACTGCGAAATCTTAAACGTGTGTGTTCTTTTTCGATTTTCGACAAAATTGTACTGTAATTGCATTCAACAAAATCGTACTGCGTTACTGCTTGTTGTACCGACCTACCGACTAATGAAGCTAGACGAGGCGTCAGAATACTGTGAATTGCCGAATCTTAAAACGTACTACAGCATTCGTAAATTTTACCAATGGTTAGTATTCTAGGGTTAAACTTTGTATAGAAAGAATTTCAAAAATGAATATAGAAAAATCGGGTAAACTTGATAAATTTTGAATTGTTACGCCTGGTGTATCTTTTTTTGATTTTTTTGATAATAAGTTTTCATTCATTATAATATTACTGTCTGTCAACCAAATTCATTATAAAGATAATGTTAAATTGTCAAAACAATTTGACATCGGCTTGTGCCGCATAAAAACAATATAATCACGTGGATGTCATGCGAACCAGCGCACACCAATGCAGCGGATGGCAACATAAACTACATGCGGTATTATTTGCATGTCTTTTCGCAGTACTTGTTGCGTGTTTGAGAACAACATAGCTAATCTGGCTACTGAAAACCGTCTATAGAGTTATCAAGCCGATAATGAGTACCTTGCTCTCCTGACTCATTCTATAAATCACTTAAAATGTTTTTGGAATGAGCGTTAATTGTTCTTTTGTGACTGGAATAGGGCTATGTATTATATTTTGATATTTATTTTATTGCAAATGTTGTTGTAATGTGCAGCATACAGCATTTGGCCCATATCACATGTTGCATGCTGCGTGTTTGAAGCATCCTCGGTGTGCGACCGCACTAAGATGTAGAACAAGTAAATGTTGATGTACCAATATTACTAGGAGGGCTTGGTACTTCGCCAGAGCCGTTACAGTATGATTTTTGAAAGGTACAATATTCAAAGTACCTACAATATTAAAATTTCCAGAAACATCAATTAAATACGTTTCAGTTATCAAAATAATATTAAAAACGAGATATCTATCGTTCTGCTATATAGGTAAGCTTATTAGTTATTAATATATAAGTAGACAATTAATTTCAATATGGTACTGAATGATTTTCAACGGTTTAAATGTTAAATTAACTCATATTTATTTCGCATTCTTCACTGTTTTCCAATTAAAAGTGAATTTATTGCCGAAATTCCTAGCACATTTGTTGCCCACACATATAAAGAAGATGATGGCGCAGGATCAATACTGAAGTAAGCCAGAGGGGGCGGGAAAGTCATTTAGATTAGATATGCTGAAAGTGAACGAGCTGTCCATGGTTTTTCCATATTTTCTCCCGTCGGAATTGTGTTTAGAACGATGAAATGCGTACTTTATAACATGTTTTGTGAATTGGAAGAATAAATTTATATTTTGTTTTATTGGTGAGTTATGCATTGAGTGTTGTATTTATATTAAAAATTATCAATGAATTCTACAAATCTGCTCTTGAAACTTCAAGAATTAAGTGAACGGATCTTGTGTACCTAATGTCTTTTGTTAAGAGTATGAATAAACTAAAACAGCTGTAATTGTCCTGAGGATATTTCGGTTAAAAAGTAGTAAAAATGAGTTGTTATGTCAATTTTGAAAAGCATTCTTGTGAATGCTGTTTGGTTTAATAATTGGACACGAATGAGTATAATTGAGTAAAGATTTTCATTTCCAATTGAAAACTACAATCCTTACGATTTTTTACCAATTTTATTGAAATGAGAGTAAACATATATACAGGGTGTTTCATAAATAACTGGAAATATTTTAACTGTTGAATCTTGATCACAAAATATTGAGACTAACCTAAATCACTTAGGTAAAATGTGCTTTTTGATAATTTCATTTGATTAAAAATATTTCTTTTATCTAGATTAAGATGAAATAGTTCTCCACAGAACCACAATTTGTTTTTAAATATTAAATGCATCTAAATATTCCCTTCAAGAAATTTCAATAAATGTTTCATTTCCGTAGTACGTAACTTTAAATATCTCGAGAAATATTCATTTTATCGTCAGTGGCGTAAAATTTGGGAGGGGTCAACCAGTCACTCGCCCCTGTCGTACACCTCTGGTTGCAGCCACAAAAGTTAACTTCACTTAATTTAGTACGGTGTGCAGTACCTACACTTCCCGCCATGTATGACAAGGATACGTCGAATAGTTTTAATATACTGTGCACAAATAGTTTATTACATTCTTAAATAAAACGCCCTGTAACTCAATAAGGTGCCACATTGTATCTAAGTTATTTAAGTTAAGTCTTAATATTTTGAGCTCAAGATTCAACAGTTAAAATATTTCTAATTATTAATAAAACACTTATAGGGTGTAACAAAAATGTGGATGGTAAATTAAACTACATATTCTGGGGACAATACTCGATTGAACCAAACCTACATTAGTACAAATATGCATACAAAACCGTGTACTTTATTGCAATCGAAAAGGAAATTTTCTCAAATACACTAAGTTCAGAGTTTGATGCAACAACTGTTTTCTAAATGGATATTTAATACCCACTAAAGCTTTGTAGCATTATGAAGAAGACACGATAATCATTAAATTGTAACGTATCCAAAAATATTGGTGGGTTTAGAGGATCTTAACAATTCTTACGGGGTGCAATTTGAAATTTTCATTATTGTAATGCTTTTCTTATTTATTTAAACAGTAAACGGGTGGGATAAACTTTAAACACATGGTATGGCTACTTACGAATTTATTTAAACACTAAACTACTCACAAACACTTAATTTATATACACACAAACTTAATTATTAATTTATAATTAACACTTTACTGTTCGATATTCCGGTTCGATATTTTAGTTTATTTGTCGAGATCACTTTATAAACTAAACCGAACTTCTCCGCTGGTCGGTCCTTTATATATCAGTGCCTTTTTTACTAGATAATTCTAGATTGCGGCTTACACAAAAACAATTGGCTCTCGCATATTCTAGATAAGACTGCTCACAAAAACAATGTCTAGATAAGATAGATAATTTGCCGTGCAATTCTGGAAATATTTGATATAATCAATTTTCAGTAGGGCTGTAGCTTTTTTGTATGCAGATTTGTACTGAGGTAAGTTAGGTTCAATCGAGCTATTTTTGGCCCCAAAATGGTTTACTTTATGACCTACTTTACTCATACACCCTGTATACACTTTGTATCAACCGTGGGACCGTATCTTGGTCTTTAGGAAACAAATTCTTATCACAAAATTGGCCCAAAAATGTTTAGGAATAATCTGTAGCGCAATCTATCATTATCAAAGTAGGGATGGTGGTAAATATCAAAATCAGAAACTACTGGTTATTCTATTACTTTACCTTTAGTCATTTTTCTCAATCGTCTCTCATTAAGTTGCACTTGACAGAAAAACTTGTTACTTTTATATGTTTGAACTAATTTTCATAAACATAGGTTGAATTCAAAGAACATTGAAGGAAATAGATTTCTGAAAAAAAAACAACACATTCAAGCTTTCAACTGGAAGCCAAGGGACGTTATTAATAACTAGTACTAGGCATAATTTTTTTGGAAAATTTCAAATGCCATCTAACCGACTTACAAAAAGACAAATAGTAGGTATCACCTAGTGACCTGTCAAACTGAATCTGTTGACATTTCAAAGATATTGGTATATTTTGTTCAGCTGGGTATGTTTTGTTGTTTCCTTTGTGGTAATTGTTGGTTTTTGAAGTTCATGAATATTTTTCTTTCTATGGTGTTTTTTATTTTCTCTATTATGTTTCTTGGTTACATAAGTATCTATATACAGTTTTTAAAGTAAGAGTAAACAAGCAGTTCGTTAATATTTTCTCAGTAAAAACTACAAAATTCAATCAGGTTCCATCAGGTTATGGGCCCAGAACGAATCCCTTTTGTCAGAGTTTTATTTTCCGTACCTGTGAAATTTTTTTTACAAAAAGAGTCAAATTGGTAAATTCACCTCTTACGCAAATTAAGAGTTTAAAAGGCAGAGAAAATTACAATGTATGGCAGGCATACTTGGAGCATGGATATTTGTGGTCGCGTATTCAGACAGAGGCAGTAAAGTTGATAAAATGAAAGACTCCAAGATAAGGTCCAACATCATTTTAACTGTTGATGCCATCATTTATGTACATATACAAGAAAGGGAAAGTGCCAAAGAAGCTTGAGAAAGTGCATTTAAGGACTCCGGTTTGACATGAAAAGTTGGTCTTCTCCGGAATTTAGTAACGACTCCATTCGAAAATTGTGCTTCCGTGGACGACTACGTGAATAGAATAATGCAGCTCACAGATTAAACGATCTACTATTAGCAGGTCTACCAAACGGAAACTGCTCTTTATTCAAACAGGATGAATAAAGGTAAGGGGCGACGATGCTAGTCTTGTAACAAATATGGTCATATTTATGCTAATTGTTATAAAAAGCGAGAAAATCTACCAGTAATCGTGACAAAACTTTGGTTGCATTTTATTCTAAATAAAAATAGTTATTTGTCAAACAAATGCCACAATGATTAGTTTTGTACTACGAGAGCAAATCGCGAATATTACAAATAAATAGTCAGTGTGGCACAATTTTTACACAATATTTTTTATAATCCGCATTTATTTAATTTTTTAAATAAAATAGAATTACATAATCCCTGTTTTTAAACTAGGAGGAGTGGTTTGAATATAGGTTGGCAATTCTGTAGATTCCTGATTGGTCAGATCACAGATGGTTTTATTCAGCACTTTTGACATATTATGATGGAATAATTGTGTAAAGTTTAAACAAACTTTCATTTAAGTAAATAGAGGATGATTATTTGTATAAAAAAGAGCTTCTTCGTATATGCTTGCGATCTATTTATATTATGTCATGAACAGAATTATTTCTATAAAACATCTTCACATAGATATCTGGTAATTTATCTCAAAAATCGAACATTATATATACTTATATAATGATTCTATACAATATACATAGATAAATACTTTTAATAAGAGGAAGAATGGAATCTCCTGTACTAAGTCCGAAGCCACAAAGTTTTGTCGAGTGCTGCGCCATCTATTGTGGTGGAAGGTTACTATTCACCAACAGGGAAAAAATAAAGAGACCTGCATGATTAGTCACAGTTTACTAGCTACTACTAGATGGCAAGCCAAGCAAATACTGAAGGTTTTTTAAATAATGCCTATATTGTTTTTTCTTAAATAAACAAATAAAAATAATCACACAAAGTTTAAACACTTTTTGAAACAACCTGTTATTTTATTTTGGCTTAAAAGTAGGATAGGTTGTTTCAAAAAGCTGTTTAAAGTTTTTATCCGTTTCTATTAACCAGGATAGTTTATTAAAAGACGAATGTCGACAAATAGTTTCAAAAATTTAATATAAAATTTTGTTTATAAAATAGTACAGGTGATTTTCTTTATTTTCTACTCAAACTTACGATAAGAATAATTTATTGATAATAGCATCTGCTAACAAATATTACACATATGATACAATATAATGGATACATATTTTTCGAAAAGTTCAGATTTTTTAAAGGTTTCAGCAGCATACCTTTTTAACAGCAACTGACGACTTCTTCTAAACTGGGTAGCTCTTTTTTTAAATTGAGTGGCTATTTGATAGAGACGTCTGGCTTTTGGTGATAGGTCTTTAACCCTAGAGACATTCACCTCAGCAAGTAAATCAGATCTTTCTAAATTAAAAAATAATATCATTAGCAATAAAAAATAATATGAATATGCAATATACATTATTGCATTTAGATAACATTTTTGTTGAAATGTTAAATTTTAAACCCTATTTTAGACAATATTCTAATAGAAGTATACAGTAAAAACTTGATATAACTAAATAATATGAAATTATAAATGCATTTCTAAGTACCTAATAATTTTTCATGCTTTTTAATAAATCAATATATTGGCGTATACCTAATATCCACTATTTCTGTGAAAATTTCTTTGTTAAACACCTATATATTAATAAATCAATTAATTATTCACTCACTTCTTTTTGGAGTAACTGTGGCATTTAAGTCTGCTGGTGTGACAGGAGTAGAATCTTGAACAGCATGTGTTGATAATTTCAGCTCGGGTTCAACTGAATAGCTACAACTAGCCTCATTAATAGCACAGGATTCTTGTGCTTTTTTAGCTCTCAGTTTTACAAACTGAGCATTTAAAGCTTCCCGTAACTTTAAAGTCTTAGGACTCTCAGTTACAAATGCAGTGCCAATTTGTGGTACAGCTAAAGAGGTTGATGGTTCAGCTTCAATTATTGAGGAAGGAACAGCATCAGTTACTGTTTCTAAAGATTCTAGAAAATAAAAACAATTATTGAATAAATGTATCCTAGTTACTTGTTTTTTTTTCTTTAATTAATATAGATTTACCTGGTAAATTGACTGATGGGAAAACTCCTCTCTTCAGAACTTTATTTGGACCAAAATCTTTAGGCAAAACGTGTAAGGCACATACTCTACAATTGTGAATATTCTCAGATATCATTTTCTCCTTCAACCTTCTGTTTCCACATAAATTTACCCATTTGTCAAAAATTACTTTATTTTTATAATTGACATCCAAACAGATTGGTTTGGATAAATTCACAGATGACGGTATTACAGCAATCAGTAAAATAAAGTTCGTTAGTAACCTTCCAAGCGAATAGATGGCGTTAAAAATGCAATTTAGCAGTGGCTATAAAAGATCGAAGGGCATGACAATAAAAAAGAAACAATTGACAAATCATTGATGAATAAACGTTAGCGTACTTTATTTATTAATATTTTTAATATAAAGTTTATTCAAATTTTCCCTTAAGACCATTTAATATAATAATTTGCTAGCTAGAACATCCCTAGACCATTTTATAATTTGTTTCAAGGTTAAAGTCAAATGTCAAATGAAAATACATCCTACATACAATAACCAACTGTATGACCCTGAAAATTACTAAAAAAGTGTTCAAAGAGACTTCATTGTGACACTTTAAACAATGTTAGAATGAATTATCTTTTATACGTGAATTATAAAAAATGGTATTTGGTACCAGGATTCGTGTGCTTCATCACATGTTACTTCAGTTGAAAAGTGGCTGAATGAATATTTCGCATGTTCGAACGTCAAAGTTACTTCCATAGATAATACCGAAGTGTCAGCAGAAGCGATTGGTAATACTACATCGTCTGTGATTATTCAAAATGTAAATAAATACTTTGACAACTATTTGAAAGCATCAGGAAAAGTACAGAAAAAAACTGTTCTTTATATCCCTCAACAAAATGGTGTAGCCGC
Source organism: Galeruca laticollis (assembly GCA_963921935.1). Lineage (NCBI taxonomy): Eukaryota > Metazoa > Arthropoda > Insecta > Coleoptera > Chrysomelidae > Galeruca > Galeruca laticollis. Next base: position 91,135,411 of record OY998183.1, read on the forward strand.
AAGGATGAGCAGAACAATCACCGAAAAAACAAGAAGTATGATCATTGGAGCTAATCTACCTATCGAGATTTGGGCAGAGGCAGACTCCACCGCTGTTTACCTTCTAAGTAGATCACCAACGAAAGAGCTACCAAAACATACTCCTGAAGAAGTTTGGTCGGGAGAGAAACCAGACTTCAAAAATGCGTAAATGGGATCCTAAATCATGAGAATATATTTTTGTTGGGTATAGCGAACAAACGAAAATATATCAATTGATAGATCTTGTGACATATAAAATCATCATCAGTCGAGGCGTCATTTTTTTGGAATATATTCGTTGGTGAATAGCATCTTGAAACACTTGACTTGTTTTATCCATTATGTGCGAAGAATAATAATTTTAAAATTGAGGAGAATGTTCATGTGGATAACCGAATAGAACAGGATAAAGAAGCAGCCACAAGGATACCAAGAGAAGCAGTATCAAATGTTCGACGGTCTTCTAGACTAACAAAGCCAATTCAGAAGATTTTGTTATTTACCAAGCTGTTGCAGATTTTTCCACTGATTATCCCATAAGTTTTGCAGAAATCGAACACCGAAATGATAAACATTTGTAGCTGAAAGCAATTAAGAATTAATACAAGACGAATTCTAAGCTCTCCTGGAGAATCGAACGTGGATTGTTGTCGATCAGTCTGCCGACAGAAAAATTTTGGATTCTAAATGGGTTTTCAAGGTACATCGATCAGATTTTTTCTTGCACTAGCAGTGAAATATTATTTGGATATGGATCAAATGGATGTGGTGACAACATATTTGTATGGTGAGCTCGAAGAAGAAATCTATGTCAGACCCTTAAAGAACTGATTCAGGATGGAGAAGAAAATAAGGTGTGGATTTTGAAAAAAGTTAGGTATGAATTGAAGCAAAGTGGAAGAGCGTGGTATATGAAACTAAGTAAAACCCTGAAATCCATCGGGCTGAAACAATCTGAAGCAAATAGAGGTGTTTATTATAAAAGTGACGAAAAACAAATTCGGATTTTGGTCACGTATGTAGATGATATCATCACTTTGACCAATTCCGAAATTTCAATGACATTTGTCAAAAATGAATTGAATAGAAATTTCCCTATGTACGATTTGTGAGAAGTGAAGTATTTTTTGGGGCCGAGGGTTGAACGAGGTAGAAAGGGAGGAAAACTTTGGGTGGATCAGTCAACGAATGTGCAAGATATGTTGGAAAAATTCAACATGAATAACTGTCATTGAGTTTCTACACCGATGGACCCGAATCAAAATTTTACGATAGAAAATTCAGAAACTGATGTGTGATAATGGTGTTCCGTATCAAGAAGCAATTGGGTCATTATTATACAGTGCTATTCAAAAGTCCCCTCCCCCCTCGTATCTTTTGAACGGCTACACTTACATTAATAAAATTTGGAGGGTGAAAATAAAGTGTAAAATTCTCTACGAATGGTAACAGGTGACGTAATAGTATTAGATGACGTCACAGTGCCACTCTGGCCAATAATTTTAAATAGGACCTTATGGCAAGTGATATCTCGTTTGAAAGGCATTGACATTGGCTCAATAGAAATGTGAATAGCCAAATGTAAGGTATTTGAGTGACACAAATCCTCACACCTTACGTGAACAACATACCCAATTTCCAGAAAAAGTCAATGTTTGGGCAGGTGTTTTGGGAAACCACATAGTTGGTCCTGTTTTTCTAAATTCAAATTTAAGCGGTGAAGTGTATCTGGAGATGTTACAAAATGCAATTGAGCTGTTAATTCTTGAAATTCTGGAAGATAATCAAGATGAATTCGGCCATCTGGAAATAACATTTCAACAAGATGGTGCTCCTGCACATTATTATGGTGCAGTAAGACGTTACCTGGATGAAGAATATCGAGGTAGATGGATCGGCCGGCGAGGTCCTATAGAATGGCCACCTCGGTCATCAGATCTGACACCATTAGATTTTTTTTATGGGGGTACTTGAAATCCAATGTTTATACTACGGTACCAGATAGCATTGGCGTTTTGAAAGAAAGAATTACTGAAGAATGCTGACACATTCGAACGAGTACGACAAGAGTTTACTAATATTACTGTCAGGAAGTAGACGGAGCACATTTCGAACACTTGCTATAAGAATCCATTGTTGATATTTGATTAATTAAATTTAAAAAAATAATTTCAATTATTTTGGTATTTATTTAATTTATCCGTCAAAATTAATTTAAACCCAAACAAAATTAATATGGCTATGTAGCAAATGTCAATGCCTTTCAAACGAGATATCACTTGCCATACGGTCCTATTCAAAATTATTGGCCAGAGTGGCACTGTGACGTCATCTCTTACTATTACGTCACCTGTTACCATTCGTAGAGAAGTTTACAACACTTTATTTTCACCCCCCAAATTTTATTAATGTAAGTGTAGCCGTTCAAAAAATACGAGGGGGGGAGAGGACTTTTGAATAGCACACAAGTCAAGCGACAAAAATCGACACTGCATATGTTGTGGCACTTATGAGCAGGTTTAACAAAAATCACATTGGTCTATAGTGAAGATGATTTTCCGATATATGAAAGCAGCCATTGCAACAAGAAATTGAATTTGATGAGAATAGAGATTCTCAGATACAGTTATTCTGCGATGCAGATTGGGCGAATGAAGTCATCGACAGATAATAAATAAGTGGAACTGTTTTCATTTTACAAGGTGGGTCTATTTGTTGGTCCAGTATAAAGCAGAATACCGTTGCCCATTCTTCTACGGAATCTCAATATATAGGTCTAGCTTCAACTACAGATAGGGGAATTCCGGTCACTTATGCGGGCAAGCAGAAAAATGCTTTAAATATAATTAAGTAAACTTCAAATAAGCATTTTTCACCAAAATATTGTTTATTGAAATGAAAATAAAATAAAAACAAAAACAATCTGACTATCTAAGTAAAAGGCTGACATTCATCACATGTGTATCCTACAGGTGTGTCCTATCCACTGCATTCAGAATGTGCCCATCTTCCGCATAGGGTACATCTGTACCACTGCTCATTATTCTTTCCATAATCATTACATATCAAACATATATCTTCATTGACATCTTCATTATCATCATATTGAACATCAACATCAGAATCTGATGAGTTTTCATCAAGTAATTTTCTTTTATGGGATTCTCTCTTATTTCTTAAATTATTCCTTTTTTTATCAAGATTCATTTTAGCAGGCTGTACCTTTAATTTCTTCTTTTCCTTTACCCGTTTCTTGGCTTCCTTTTCTTCCAACTCTTTCTTCAATGGTGTAGCTGTAAGTATTTCCGCGTGCTGTTTTTGCCTGCCTGCTCTCTTCTTTTTCTCTGCTAGTTTAGGAACGGGAAGAATTTGTTGAAAAGAGAGAAATCCTGAAGAAGTTGAAGGAATTTCGTGTTGCTCTTTATTTGTAGAAGTCTTTGGTAGAGCATCATCGCTTGCTACAGCTTGGGGATCATTGCTGAAAGACATATCAGCTTCGTTATCTTGTATGGCAATGACGTCCTGATTCAATAACTCGGAAGGCAAAAAGTCTTGTTCATTAAAAACGTTGCAGTTAAGAGGATAGATACCAACGCTTCTGAAACCAGCTTCTCCTTTGCTAATTGTAGCCACAGTTGAATAAGCTTTATTGAATAAAGACGCTACATCATAAGGAGTGATACTTTTCATCAACTGCGTCTTCATAAATAAATTGCACTGATTTCTGTATTCGGCATTCAGGGGCCCGTAGAAGACCACATCTAATAGCTGTATTTTATGTGAACGGTCTGGTGGAATTGATACCATAACAATATGATTTTCTTTGCAAAACTCGTACGACTTCAAAGAAATATGGCTGGAGTGGTAGTCTACAATTAATAAAACCGGCTCGTCTTTCGTTGGTTTAACGTGATTTCTAAAATGCGTTAACCAGTCACAAAAAATATTTTCATCGATCAAGCCATTCAGTGAACATTTTTTATAAAGAGCTTCTGCAGGTCCATCTTTTTCCAGGAGAGGGCTCAATCTCTTTCTGGGGAAGATAAACATGGGCGGAATAAATCCCCCTGCAGCATTCATAGCACACATGACAGTAATATGTTGGCCTCTTTCGCCTCTAGTTACCACACCAACTCTTTTTTGTCCTCTGCTTGCGAGTATCTTTCCTGGATCCTGGACAGTTGTGATACCCGTTTCATATGCGTTATATATTTTGCTAGGGGAAAAGTTATATTTTGACATCACTTCTTCCACCAGTTTATAAAATCTAGCTATTTCATCCTTGTTGAAACCAGTCAGACGATTTAGACTGGTAGCCTCAGCTTTTCGCACTGATATGGTGGGATTGCGCCTGATGAAACTTCTCAGCCAGTCTTTTCCAGCCAGCCTTTGCGTTGCGTTAAAATTATGTATAATATGGTTTCTCTCAGCAAACTCAAAAACAAACCTTCTGAGTTCTTTTGTGGTAACACCGTAAAAAATGGACGCCAAGTGTTTAATTTGATTAGCAATTTCCAGTTCCTGTTCAGTTGAAAACACAGGTTTTCTTCCCATTATAGGTGCAGAGTCTTTTTTATTTTTTACCCTTTCTTGTAGCGTTGAAAATGGAATTGCGTATTTTTTTGAAGCTTGTCTTATACTCGTTCCATTTTGAATGTCTTCTATCGCTTGCTTCAAATTATCTCTGGTCCATTTTGCTTTACCAGTTAATCTTTTTCGATTTCGAGACATCTGTAAAGATAATTAAAAATGAAATAACCATTAACATAAACAGTGGGTAATGCCGGTCACTTGACCGGTATTACCCACCTGTGTTGACCGGCATTACCCGCCTGTAACAATTTTTCTTATGGGTCATTTTTTATGAGAAAAAATGTTTTTTATTCTATTTTTTCATAGGACACTAAAGAAAAAAAGTCAACCTTTATGTATCAACTAAGTTTTTATGAAAAGAGAGAAGGATTTTATCTCTAAACCTTATTTCACTTACCGTAAATCTTACATCAGAATTGCCGAAAACACGTGGTGATCTGCACTAACCAAAGTTTTAACACAAACTGAATATCAATCGGCTGTCGAAAATCGTAGGTTAGCTGGCATATTTGAGACCACATTGCATTGTTGCCAAACCTATTTTAATAATTTTTAAGGTCTGACCGGCATTGTCCATCTGACCGGTATTTGCCCACCTTATCCTAAGTATTAGGAGAAATCCAGTCGTTACTTGTTTTGCAATTTCTATAGATGTCAAATAATTTTTGAGTAGCCTGAAGTGTTTAAATCATTTAAGGCTTATAGAATTTACAATATTTTCACGCCACTTACGAATAGCTGATACAAAAAAAATAACTCAAACAAGAGTTATACACCTCAATGTGTATATTTTGTGAATGATAGATGCACCACCTAGTAGAAAACTACGGAAATATTTCGAAAGATTTTTGTACTGATTTTGTCATAAGAGATTGTGTCGACGTTTTTGGAGATATTGCCTGTCGCCAACCGCCAACCTTGTGGTGCAGATTGAATGTTAGAGTTTATTTGCTTACATCTTAGTTCAAAATAAAATTTGGATACGCATCCTTAGATGATTTTAAATTTGAATACGAAATTCAAAAGATCTTTATAAATTATACGGCTCCTTGAAGTAATATACATTTTATAGATATAGATCTCTATACTGATTTTTTCTGATTTTAGGGAAAAATCAAGATATAAAACATGCCTTTGACAGATATTATCCGCCGAGCGTCAACTTATATCTTGGGTCCAGATGGAGATACTGTGAGGAGCCCGGATTACGAGGATAACGAGATACTTTTCTGCAAGAACAATGTGTGCGTTCACCCTCCAGCCATGGTGAGGCACGAGGTTCACTTACTGCACAATCCTGGTTATCTTACTATTACCACAAAAGTTTTTACTGATCAGTACAATAATACCAGAAGACCTACATTGTTTTTAACTTGGATTCCGAATTCGTCAATCTCAAAAAACACAAATTTAATTGGTAAGTGTAATGTATATTATTTGGGATATTTATAGAGAAATATATATCTAATACACTTTATTAATTAAACGTTATTACAAAGAGCTATGATTGACAACTAACTTATAATGACAAATCGTATGACAGATACTGAACGTAAACATACATCACACGTTCCTTATAGGGATCGAGACCGAACTATAGAGGCAGCACTTGTGCCGAAAGTAGAGCGCCCTGGTGTTAAATAAGAAAAACATTGTGATTTAAACAGTGTAATAAATAACATACAAAATGCAAAAAATGAATAGATCTATTTATTTTCTTTGCCAGGAAAAATTGTTGGTATGTAAGATGGGTGTAGGGGATTATCTGATTTTTGATTATTGACAAAATGAGCACTGCAAATTCTAGTATTTTTATTTGGTTCCCAATCGTTCCGATGTTTTCTGAAATGTAATTAAAAAACTTGAAGTGATTAGTTTTGTACAAATGTTTACTTTCTTTCTCTTAATAGTATTTAATTATTTAAACTTATTATATAATATTAAAGTCAGCAAACACATAACAAGCTTTTTATTTTATATAAGCAACTAGCTGACCCGGCAAACGTTGTTTTGCCATATAAATAATTTTAAAGTAATTTCTAGTGTAGACAAAAAATAGCTTACTTATTGTAAGTGTGTAAGAATGTGGTATATGCGTGAAATAGGCATGGAGCGCTGTGAACGATGAGGGAATATAAAAATAACAAAAGGCAAACATTATTTTTAAGTTATTATAATTTATTCCTTAAAATTATATATCATTAATTAATCAATTACGACAGTAACACTAACAAACAATATCAATCTCTTAATGCTATAGCGTCAACAATATTTTTTGTTAGTCCATCTTTAGCTAACACAAACAAACTGGATGGTTTACCCACTCGAGAGCATGCCACGTATAATTGTCCGTGTGAAAAACATGGTGTTCTCAAATCTAAGCCACAAATAGACATCGTTTGATCTTGGGATTTGTTGATTGTCATTGCAAATGCCAATCTAATCGGAAACTGAATACGTTTGAATTGAATTGGCACATCTGTAGGTATAATAGGAATCCGTGGTATTAATATATTTTCACCTCGGAACTTGCTGGCTTCGATCACGTTTTTCATTAATTTTTGTATGACTAATCGCGTACCGTTGCACAGCCGGAGCGGGTTCAAATTACGAAGCAAGATAATTGCAAATCCAACCTTTAATTGTAAATTATGCGGTGGCATGCCTGGCAAATCCAGTGAGTTCAAAAACTCTGTGGGAAAATTTACTGCTTCGCTGTCGTCGCAAACTGTATCAATAGATTTATATGATACCAAGTTCCCTGGCAACAACATTTGTATCTTCAGATTTAAATTGTCAACGTCTAAATTTTTTGCCGCTAAAATTGCTCTTTCTGCAAGCCACTCATGATTTATGTACTGTGTGTGTACATCGGGAAATATTTGTTCAATGAGAGTATCTTGCGAATCAGCGATTGTGCAGAAATCGGTCGGTAATTTTACGTATCCAGTTCCATCTATAGCAACTTTTCCATCACCGATATCTAAGAGTTGTTTTGAAAATGTTTCAGCGGATGGATCTTGAAGCATTTGAACGCGCATATTTACTTTCAGCTGTAATTTTTCAACATTACGCCACAATGGAGATGATTTTAAGCAAGCGTTGATCTCATCAGCGTATGTTGAACGTGGAATGACTGGAAGTGTTTGCCTGAAATCACCTGAAAGGACCAACAGAGTTCCGCCAAATAGATTGTCGTTGTTTTTAATATCTTTCAATCTCCTGTTCAACGCCTCAAGCGAATGTTTGTGTGCCATAGTACATTCATGCCAGATGATAATTTTACACTGTTTCAGCACGGTGGCCATGGACGATTGTTTCTTAATGTTGCACACTGCGTCAGGGTTATTCTGAATATTTAGTGGCAGCGTAAATACTGAATGAGCTGTTCTGCCTCCATCCAATAAAGTTGCTGCAAGACTAAATGACGATTGATCAGTTATCGACTGGGGATGAAAAATGGTTTTACTAAAATGGCTATTAAAAAATAGGGGTTGGTGATAAAAGGGTAAAAATTTAGGGTTGTATCTATTTTTTTGCGACATAATAAGAAAAAAAATTAAAAAAATATCTAAAAATTAAAGAAAAATGTTAAGGGTGGACAACCCTTATCACTAAGGGGTATGAAAAATAGATGTTGGCCGATTCTCAGACCTACTCAATATGCTCACAAAATTTCATGAGAATCGGTCAAGCCGTTTCGGAGGAGTACGGGAACGAACATTGTGACACGAGAAATTTATATATAAGATGAAATCGTACAGAATAGTATATTAAGTACCAAGTGTCAAAACGGTTACTTTAGTCACGAGTTCCTTGTGAAACGAGTGACTAAAGACGTTTTTAACACGAGGTGCTTACTATACTTTTTCTTCGCCCGCGGGAAGGAAAACATTATATTATATTTGAATTATATTCATTACATGACGGACGATGACTGACAGCTGACTGATAAATCAAATGACGCAGTATAACAAAATGAAGTTAAACATACAAAAGATACACTTGATTTGACGTTTAAAAAACAAAAGATAAACGAGATGTGACTTTTCGCATTTTAAACACTAGTGTTTAAAGAGTCGTTTTGTGCATGTCAAACCCGTGTTCAAAGTGCGGTTTTAGTAGCGGGAGTAGAAAAAACGTTTTATTCTCTCGATAATAACTTTTATTTATGGAAAAAAAAATTGAACTTTTCTAATAGCTGCCAATTGTAGTATCATATTGATTATACACAAAATAATAGTTAATACATTTTTTAATTAGAACATTTTACTTGCATATGGTTTTTTACTGCATTTATCCATTTTTGACGTTTTAAGGTTGTCTACGCAGTGTTCAATGAATTTTCGGGGAAACTATAATATTTCAACTGCGTAGTATTTTTATACGGCATATTTGAACAGCCATCAATACAGTAAGATACTTTTGATGAAGACATCACAAACATTTAATATCAGTTTAAAAAAATGAACTTTTAAAAACGCTGATTATACAAAACCATACAAAACTAATAGTGTTTACATCATTTTTGTTGTGTTTTTTCACGGCAGATGGCGTAAGCGTCATCTTTCTCGGCCCCTATTAAAAAAATAAAAAGGAAGTGAAATGAAACAAAACATAAAGTAACACAAATATTGGTAAACCAAATAAATAAGATATATGTATATATTTTTATTATTACCATTTTTTAAAAATATCTAACCTTTGTGGTGGTTTAACCATACTGTCGCTTATAGTGGTTACAAATAAAATTTTGGTTAGGGAAGAACTATTTACAGATAAATCGCCTTATGGAGTATTATCGTATACCTCTACATCACTTTTTGCAATATTCTCTTCATCATGTAATAAACACGAGATATGGCATAGGAAATTTTAAGGACACCCCATATAGATAAAATTTTCTTGATCATAAAATAAGTCGAAACAAATTATTAATAAAAAACAATTGTTGACCTCAGCCAGGAAAGAATTTGATACAAACAATTTTTCATAATCAGCAAGGTCGATAAACATTACATCTGGTGTTTGCCATGCTTTGTTTATCAAAAAATATAATCAAACGTTGCAAACTAGTATAATGAAATTTAAAATTAACCTTCAGTTACGAAAATAAAAAAAACATGAGACAAGGGCACAAATGAAACAATTTTAAAATAAATAGCAGGAATTTTGAAAACAGAATCAGTGAGATAGTAACCCTCATTAAGTGACCATGCACAATACGGCCTGCCACTTTGTCGTCGACAGTAATATTGTGTAGTTGTGACTTGTGATATTTCAAAAGCGTAAATTTTTAACGTATAATTATTTTTTTTATATACTGTATTGATATTTTTTTATTTGATTTAACTGGTTGTCCAAAAGAAAAGGGATACATATATTTTCGGTCATATTGAGTGCACTATTTACATCTGAGCCCCTCACCTACCGATCTAGTTTAAAATTATATTCATATACAAGAGATATAGTATGTTCGGTTATCATTTTTTTTATATTTTTTTTCTGTATTGTGCAAGATATCATATTTATTCTATTTAATTCCGAAAGTTATGTTCGATATTTTATTACCTTATATTGTACAGGATATCCAAATGCACGAGCTATCATAGTTATTCTATTAGATTCCGAGAGTTTCTTTGATATATTATTCTAATATATTGTACAGGATATTCAACTGTACGGGATATCACATTTATACCATTCGATTTCAAAAGTTTGTTGATAATTATTATAATATATTGTACAGGATATTCAACTGTACGGGATATCACATTTATACCATTCAATTTCAAAAGTTTGTTGATAATTATTATAATATATTGTACAAGATACTCAACTGTACGGGATATCACATTTATACCATTCGATTTCGAGAGTAGTTCGATAATAATTTTTCTTATATTGTACCAAATATTCAACTATACGTGAAATCGTATTTTATCGCTCATAATCAGGAAAGACCCCCTTCAAAAATTTGGAAGACGTTGTGCCCGAGTCAGATTTATTTCGTTTGTTTCATTTCATATACAGGGATAGTCCTATATTAGGCATCCTTTACGGGTGTTACGATAACGGGTAACTACTTCCAGATTAGGAAAGGCGTTTTTCTTTAACTGAAATTTTAATGTAACGTACCGGGGCATTCTCCCCCGAGTAACTGTCATTTTATCCAAATCAGGGCTGTGTAACTAACGACTGTTTGTAATATACTTGTACATATTTATCCACCCAGTCCGTTTCCTTTATCAACAACCCTTACCCTCGTACCAGCAAGTTTGAACGGGCTGACGCGACCTACCTTAGAACTCAGGCTTGGCACATTGTATAAGCCCAATAGGCCCCACGGAGACCTTGACCGCTCGTGCCAGGAAAGCACCTCCCTCGAGGTTACCCGTAGGGAGATTTCTGGCTCTAAAAATAATTATACGTTAAAAACTTACGTTTTTGAAATATCACAAGTCACAACTACACAATATTACTGTCGACGACAAAGTGGCAGGCCGTACTGTGCCTGGTCACTTAATGAGGGTTACTACCTCACTGATTCTGTTTTCAAAATTCCTGCTATTTATTTTAAAATTGTTTCATTTGTGCCCTTGTCTCATGTTTTTTTATTTTCGTAACTGAAGGTTAATTTTAAATTTCATTATACTAGTTTGCAACGTTTGATTATATTTTTTGATAAACAAAGCATGGCAAACACCAGATGTAATGTTTATCGACCTTGCTGATTATGAAAAATTGTTTGTATCAAATTCTTTCCTGGCTGAGGTCAACAATTGTTTTTTATTATTAATTTGTTTCGACTTATTTTATGATCAAGAAAATTTTATCTATATGGGGTGTCCTTAAAATTTCCTATGTCATATCTCGTGTTTATTACAATCATAACCTTTTGGAAAATACTGATGAGAAGGGTAATACCAATTTGGGACTGGGTATGTAATACAAGGTCTTAGAATATGACGGTTACGACGATAATCAGTATTACTTAAATTAACAATATAATGATTATTGGCTAATTTTCCACAATAACACCTGCCTTCCATTCGCGCATTTTTTGCTCTAATAAAATTGGCTGTCCAGGAGCTAAATTAGATAGCATTTTGGCAGATTTATGGTGATAAATTTTTTGCTTTATTTGACATGCTACTAGTTTTTTATGCACTTCCTTAACACCAGGATGGTTTCAAAATTGTTTTTGGAACCGGAAGTAAGGTCTTTAGTCTTCTACCCGTTAGTAATACACTGGGGGCAGGAAAATTGGGTTTTGGTGTCGTATTGTTATTTAATATTGCCAAAAATGGGTCTTTGTTATTTTGCAATGCTTTTATAAATAAACCTTTGGCAGTCTGAATAGTTCGTTCGACCATGCCATTACTTTTAGGATACAAAGGACTGGAAGTATTTAAGTCAATTTTGAATTTTCTGGCAAATGATAAAAATTCCAGAGAATTAAATGGAGGGCCATTATCAGAAAATATTTCTTGAGCAATCCCATTTAGTGAGAATATGTTTTTAAGGTAACTTATGTCCCTTTGTGCTGTTTTGGACATTAACTAACTTATTAACCACAACAAATTTGCTGCAGTAATCCATTATCACCACAACATCCTGATTTTGTATTGCCATGAAGTCATTTTCTATTTTTAGCCATGGGAGCTCAGGGGATGTATGGGGTGTCCATGGCTCATTTGTTAATTGTTTACCCGGCACATATACAAGATTAAACTGACACCTAAGCAGTCTAATAATAAGTCTCTGAATTCTGTGGGACATATCATCTAGTGGCTTCTTCAAAAGACTCAAGAGTGGTTTATGATCTGTATGTCGCTCTAAACAATAATAATGAAAATGCTCGCAATCAAACACCAATACAAGTAGTTCTCTTTCGATATGATTATATTTCTGCTGGGTAGGTGTTAGAGACACAGATGTAAATTCAATGGGTTTGTTTTCCTGAGAAATAACAGCACCTAAACCATAAGGACTAGGGTCCACGGCAAGAGTGACTTTTTTTCTAAGGTTAAAAAAAGAAAGTGTTGTAGCTGAAGCAACGCAGTTTTTAAGGCGGTTAAAACAATCCTCTTCAGTAGCTGCCGAAACCCATTCTACTTTTTCACTAAATAGTTTTCTTAATAATGTTGTCTCATGGGACAAGCTTGGAATACACTTGGATAAATGAACTATCATACCAAGAAACCTTTGTAAATCTGTTTTATTGGTAGGTGATGACAAACGTACAATTGCCTCAGTTTTGGCTGAATCTAGAGAAACTCCAGTTGAACTGATTAAATGTTCCAAGAATTTTAATTGAGTTTGACAAAATTTTGATTTTTCTATGTTGTTAGTAAGACCGCTGGCTCTAATTTTTGAAAGGATCATGTCAAGTTTTTTGTTGTGCCATATTTGTCTTTCCCAAAGACTATGATATCATCAAAATACAAAATGACACCAGGAATACCTTCTAGTGTTTGTTGTAAAAATCTTTCAATTACTTCGGAAGCTGATTTTAGTCCATAAGGAAGGCGAAGGTATCTGTACCTTCCGAAAAGAGTGATAATTGTACATAGAAGAGAACTCTCATAAACTAATGGGATTTGCAAGAAGTCAGATGATGCATTTAGCAATGTAAAATAGTTTGCATCATATAACTGTGAAAATAAAAATTCAGGTGCTGGTAGTTGGACAAATTCACGTTTAACAAACTTATTTAGGTTCCTTGTGACCATACATAAGCGTATAGAACCAGAAGGTTTGGGAACAACCACAATTGGATTCATCCAGTCTGTAGGTTCATTCACCGGTACCAAGATTTTATTTTTTACATGCCTATCCAATCACCGGTACCAAGATTTTATTTTTTACATGCCTATCCAACTCTTGTTTAACTTTGACTCTTAGAGCAATTGGTACTTTACGGCAAGCATTAACACAGGGGATTTCATTATTCTCTAAAATGATTTTATATTGTCTATTTATTTTACCTATACCCGAGAAAACACTTTTATATTTATCAAGAATATTTTGTACATCCCTATATAGACCACTACTATTTCTCGGGTTTTTAAGATTACCTGCACTGAATCGTATTGTGTCAGATGTTTGATGATTTTGGATTACATTAAGAGCTTTAATACCAGGTAGAACTAAAATTGATTTAGGCAGAACATCATTTAATACATAAAATGACAAAGTTTTCGTTGTATTTTTAAAACAACAAGGCAAACTTATTTGGCCAATTACCGTTATGTTATGCCCAGAGTAAGAAGATAATTTTGAAGAAACTGACAAAAGTTGATTTATACTTATTTTAAATAAACTAAAGTGTTTTTGATTTAGAATATTAACAGAACTACCTGTATCGATTTTCAAATCAATAAACAAATTAGTAATTTGAATTTTTATCAAACCATTCCATTGAGTGCACTGAATCTTTTATAACAGTCCATGTGAACTGGAAATCATCTTCATTGTCCTGAAAGTCAGTATCGGGATCAGGCTTATGATCATGACAGGAAGACCCCAAAGAGGGATCACACGAGCAAACATCCAAATCTTGTTCAATATTAGAAACTTGTTGACAAAACTTACGATAATGTCCAGGTTGACCACAGCCAGAACAAATTCGTCTAAAGGCTGGGCATCTATTTTTGTGGTGACTTAAACCGCACTTACCACATTTAAATGAAGTATTATTTGAACGCTCAAAGTGTTGATATTGTTCTCTAATTTTTGAGGCGCTACAATGTTCACAACACTTACTTGAAACTGTCATTTTGGAAAATTGTCTTGGTATAAATTTTCCAGAGTCTCGGTCAAAAGCTTTAATATTTTTTGAAAACTGTTTTTTAATAGTACTAACTGTTGCCGAATCCAAATCCCTGGTTCTAGCTATTTCCCTTTGTGTGTTAACACTGCTTTCAATTGATCCGGCAATGGTGATAGCTGCCTCCTGAATTCTAGGGTCACTTATACCTAGAACAATTCTGTCTCGAATAAGGACATCCTCCTCTTTAAATTCACAAGTAGCAGCCAGTTGTTTTAATGAAGTGACGAACTGATCTATAGTTTCATTAGGCCACTGGTCACGTTTAAAAAATTTAAAATGTTCAACAACTAAATTCTTGAGAGGGTGGCAATATTCTTCAAATTTATCTAATATACATTCCAGCTTTTCTTTATCTTCTTCCGGCTTATACTCAAATATATTATATATTTGTATCCCTTCATCGCCGCAAGAATGAAGCAACAAGGCAATTTTAAGTTCTTCAGACTTATTGGATTTACCACTGGCTAGGAGAAATATATCAAATTTCTGGTTCCATAATCGCCATTTGTCAGCAACATTACCTCCAGTAAAGCTAAAGGTATCTATTGGTTTGCGCTCAGCCATTATTGCAAAAACCTAGATAAAAATCATAGAGAGACACCAAAGTCTAATAAATTGTTATATTGTACCGCGGTTAAAATAAAAAAATAGCCCTTTTACTTTTTGACACTTTAACGCCCTGCCACCATGTGTATTATTTGTGATATTTATAGAGAAATATATATTTAATATAACAACACTTTATTAATTAAACGTTATTACAAAGAGCTATGATTCACAACTAACTTATAATGACAAATCGTATGACAGTTACTGAACGTAAACATACATCACAGTAAGTTCAAGATATTGTAACGTTTTCCGGTAATTGTCTCCAATTGTGAGAAGTCTATTCATTTATTTTTCTACTTCCGTTATTAAAACCGCATTTAAAACACGGGTTTGACATGTACAAAACTACTCTTTAAACACTAGTGTTTAAAATGTGAAAACTAACATCTCGTTTATCTTTTTTTTAAACGTCACATCAAGTGTATCTTTTGTATGTTAAATTTCATGTCCTGTAATAATTTTGTAGTTCTGTGTCATTTGATTTGTCAGTCAGCCGTCAGTCATCGTCCGCCATGTTATGAATACAATTAAAATATAATATCATTTTTTCATTCCTGTGGGCGAAGAAAAAGTATAATAAACACCTCGTGTTAAAATAGTTATTTGTAAAACATGTGTCACAATGACTCGTTTTGTAGTACTAGTGAAGTTTGCGCAACAAACCGCGAGTACTACAGAAAGTCATTGTGACACAAGTATTACACATTTTTTTATAATTGGCATTTATTTCATTTTTTAAATAAAATAGAATTACGTAATCCCTCTTTTTAAACTAGGAGGAGTGGTTTGAATTTAAGTTGGCAATTCTGTAGATTCCTGATTGGTCAGATCACAGATGGTTGTATTCAGCACTTCTGACTTTTGACATATTATAACCGAATAATTGTGTAAATTGTAAACAAACTTTCATTTAAGCAAAAAGGGGATGATTATTTGTTTAAAAAAGAGCTTATTCGTATATGATCTTGCGTTCTATTTTTATTATATCATGAACAGAATTATTTCTGTAATACATCTTCACATAGATATCTGGTAATTTATCCCAAAAATCGAACGTTTTGTATACCTATATATTGATCCAATACAATATAAATATAAGCAATTGACAAATCATTGATAAATAAACGTTAGCGTACTTTATTCATTAATATTTTTATTATATAAATCTTATTTACCTTTAATATAATAATTTGCTAGCTAGAACAACGCTAGACCATTTTATTTATAATTTGTGTCAAGGTTAAAGTCAAATGTCAAATAAAAATATAACTAAATACAATAACCAACTGTACACTAAAAATTACTATAACAGTGTTCAAATAGCTTCATTGTGACACTGTAAACAATGTTATAATGAAGTCTCTTTTATACGCGAATTATAAAAACGTCTTTAGTCGCCCGTTTCAGAAGGCATTCGTTCCGCTTCGCTTCCCTCGTGCCTAATAAAACTCGTGACTAAAGTAACCTTTTTGACACTTTCCACTTTATGTACTATTTCATGTTTTAAATGTCAAGTTTGTATTGACAATTAGCTATCATTGTTAGTCCGTTCAATTTAGACATTCAAGGGTACAAAAATTCGCACCAAGCTGAAAATTGGTAAGAATGTAGAAAACACTATTATAAACAAAATTTATGGAGTCCTATCCTATCCGGTACCTGGAAAAAATTGTTCTAGGTCAAACAAAAATGGGTTTTTCGCGATTTTCGGCAAAACGGTAAATTTTATCATAAAATTAGTTCAGACAAAAATTGTAGATCTTACAATAATCTATATAAAAATGTCTGAACTGTTTTTTCCTAAGAGCCAACATTTCTGAAATATAACGATTTAAAAAGTAGTAATCATCACGTTACCGTGGGGTAGTGTACTGAGCGCGTGTTTTGTAACGTAGATTCCCCAGTAAGCCTATTCCGCGGTCGAAAAGGATGACCTTTCTGGTTCCTCTGAACTGGATATCTGTCTGATTTGCGATGAGTTTAGGGTAGAAAATGAACCTTGGTACCGGTGCACAATGTGTAGTAAATAGGTACAGTAAAAATGTAGCGGGGCTGAGAGTGCATAAAATTACGGATGTGATTTTCGTTAGTAAATGACTCAAAATAATTTTGGCCAATATTAGGAAAATGTAGGATTAGGTTATTTAGAGGTACGTCTGTACGTTATGTAGTCACTGCCACTAATGTAAAGTTGGCAATGGCAGCTGTCATGGGCAGTGACAGTCAAGCGATGTTCTCGAACCTTGGCTAACGTGTAAGTACTCAATAAAGAACAATATAAAATCAAGTGTTAATGTTTAATTAATAAATCCTAAAGTAAAGAAACAAACATTAACATAACATGGCGCAGTCAGAATAGTTAGACACAAAAAGTTAAAACCAGCGGTGTAAAATTTTTGAAATATAAAGAAAAATGGGAGACAGCCGAGGAGTAGCACCCATGCAAATGGCGGGAAACTTAGCAGAAAATTGGAAGCTATGGAGGTACCGTTTTGAAAACTATTTAGTTGCGAGTGAAATTAATAAAAAATATGAGGCCATTCAGTGTGCACAAGTTCTTCATTTCATTGGGGAAGAAGGCTTCAAAATTTATACTACATTTCAGTTTACTGACGCTGAAAAAGATGAACTTAATACTTTACTCGATAAGTTTGAAGCACATTTTTTGCCTAGAGAAAATTTAACCTACGAACGATACAAATTTTTCTCATTTAAGCAAACTCAGGGACAATCTCTAGACCAGTTTATAACCGAAGAAAAGAAAATGGCAATGAAATGTAAACTAGGAACTTTGCAAGAAGCTCTTACAAAAACAGTTATTATTTGTGGGGTCAAGAATTCATCAATTAGAGAAAAATTATTACAAGAAGAAGATTCCACTAGTTTGGAAAAGATTATTGAAAAATGTGCAATTCTGGAAATGTCCAAAGAAAGAAGTGAAGCAATGAATGAGATACATCATGAGGCGGGAGTGGATTATGTTCAGAAGGAGAAATTCAATGGAAAAATCAATCGTGGAAAGAAAAATGTAAATCCAGAAAGTAAGAAATTTATTAATAATTGTACGAGGTGTGGTTTAAATCATCCAGTAAATAAATGTCCTGCTCATGGTAAGATGTGCAATTTTTGTAAATTTCAAAATCATTTTGAAAGTAAGTGCTACAAGAAAAAGAATAAAAGAAGAGTGAATGAGATAGTAGAAGTAGAAGAAGTAATTAATGAAAATGCTGAAAATTCTTTGTTTATAGGCTCTATAGACAGTGTAAATACAAATGACAATGTGAATGAATGGGTAACTACACTAGAAATAAATAATAAAACAATTAAATTAAAAATTGACACAGGTGCAATGGCTAATATATTGTCATTCGATCTCTTCAAAAGTCTAGGATTATCTCCTAAAATTATTAAGAAATCTGATTACAAATTAAAATCATATACTGGTGATGAATTAAAAGTTTGCGGAAAATGTAATTTAAGTTGTTTTAAAAATAATAATGCATATGATTTGGAATTTTTTATTGTAAATAGTAATACTTCTGCAATTCTAGGGTTGATTGCTTCTCAAAACTTAAATTTAATTAGAAGAATTGAATCAGTTTACACACAAAATGAGTACACAGAAGTAATAAATAAATATCAAGATGTATTTTCTGGCATAGGTTGTATTAGTCAAAAATGTAGCATTAGTCTAGAAGCAAATGCAAAACCTGTCGTTAATCCAATTTCCAATAAGAAGGGTAGCCTTTCCTTTGTTGGAACCCCTAAAGCAAAGTCTAGAGGAGCTAAAAAGGGAGAAAATCATTGAAAAGGTTGAGGGTCCGTCTGACTGGGTGAATGCTCTTGTATTAGTACGTAAACCAAATGGTAAATTAAGAATATGTCTGGATCCTAAGGATCTAAATAATGTAATTAAAAGAGAATATTTTAGAATTCCTACATTTGAAGAAGTGTCCAGTAAATTAGCTGGAGCAACTATTTTTAGTACTTTAGATGCTACAAGTGGTTTCTATCAGATCCCATTAGATGACGAGAGTTCAAAGCTCTGTACATTTGGAACCCCATATGGTAGGTACAAATTCTTACGATTACCTTACGGTATAAAGTGTGCTCCTGAAATTTTTCAAGAACGCTTTAGAAGTATTTTTGATAAAATTGAAGGTTCTGATATTATTCATATAGATGATTTAATCATCTGGGGTAGAAATAAACTAGAACATGATCTGAGATTAGAAAAAGTTTTGGCTACTGCTAGGAAAAATAATGTTAAATTCAATTTAAACAAATGCAAGTTTGGACAAAAAGAAATTAAGTACATGGGTCATATAATAAATAATAGAGGTATTAGTCCAGACAATTCTAAAATTAAAACAATTTCAGAAATGCCATGTCCTAAAAATAAACAGGACATACAAAGACTTTTAGGTATGCTTACTTATGTGAGTAGGTTTATAAAAAACTTTTCAGATAAAACTGAGCCCCTTAGAAGTTTATTAAAAAAGAAAAATGAATTCATTTGGGATGAGGACAAAGAAAAAGCTTTTGTAGATTTAAAAGAAACTCTCACAACAAATCCGGTTTTACAATTTTTTGATATAAATAAACAGTCAGTTATTTCAGTAGACTCCTCAAAATCAGGAGTAGGAGCTTGTCTTCTGCAGAATAATCTTCCATATGCGTATGCCTCAAAGGCATTAACAGACACTCAGACGAGGTACGCACAAATCGAAAAAGAGTTGTATGCTGTTTGTTTTGGATTAACTAAATTTTATCAGTATATTTTTGGTCGTAGGGTAATTGTTGAAACAGATCATCAACCACTTATTTCCATTTTCAAAAAGCCGTTGAATAAATGTCCTGCAAGGTTGCAGAGAATGTTGTTACAACTTCAAAAATTTGATTTTGAGTTGCGCTATAAGCCCGGAAAAGACTTGCTTTTAGCAGATGCTTTGTCTCGTGCATATCTTGTAGAGAAGGAAGTGGATTTGTTGGATGATGACATTGAGGGTCATGTATGTATGGTTAAATTAGAATTGAATGCAACACCTGAAAAAATAAATGAATTTGTGATTGAAACGAATAAAGACACAGTTTTGAATGATCTTAAAGAACTAATTAAAAACGGTTGGCCTAATTCAAATAAAAAAGTTAAAAATCAAGTTAAAATATTTTGTTCTTATAAATCAGAATTAACTGTCATTGATGGATTAATTTTTAGAAACAATTGTCTGGTAGTTCCAAAGTCACTTCAAAAAGAAATGTTAGATCGTATTCATTATAATCATTTAGGGGTAAACAAATGCATAAAATTGGCACAAGATTCTTTATTCTGGCCTGGCATGGTTGATCAAATAAGACAGAAAATTTCAAATTGTCACCAGTGCCTTACTTATGCCAATTCTCAGAATAAGGAACCTTTAAAGCCACATGAGATACCAGCTTTGCCATGGAATAAAATAGGCTGCGATATTTTCGAAATAAAAGGAAAAAAATACCTTTTAGTCATTGACTATTTTTCAAAATATGTAGAAGTAGCAGAATTATTGAATAATCCAACAAGCCATATGGTCATAACAAATCTTAAGTCAATTTTTGCTAGGCATGGGATTCCAGTAACCTTTGTAAGTGATGGCGGCCCACAATTTACATCACAAGAATTCAAAACTTTTAGCAGACAATGGGAATTTAAGCATATAGTTTCGTCTCCAACCTATGCTCAGTCTAACGGCATGGCAGAGAGACATATACAAACTATAAAAAAAATGTTTAAGAAAATATTTAATGAAAAGAAAGATTTATATATGGCTCTTCATTATCGTACTACACCCATTTTTGAAAACATATCACCATCTGAAATTTTGATGTCGAGAAAATTAAGTACAAATTTAATAATTACAAAAAATCAGTCAAAACCTAGAATTGCAAAAGAATATAATAAAACAATTATTAAGGAAAAACAAGAACTGCAACAAAAATATTATAATAAAAATGCAACTAAAAGCTTACCTGAATTGTACACAAATCAGTCAGTTTATGTTCAAACAAAACCAAATGGTAATTGGTTTCTTGGTAAAGTTGTTAGTAAACTAAGAGATAGAACATACAGATTGCAAATGAATAATGGTTCTATGCTAATAAGAAATCGGAAATTCATTAAACCGGTAGGAAATAAACATTTTCTAAATAATTCAGAAAACCATTATTCATCAGCAAAGGAGGAAAATCATAATGAAATTAAGTATTTTATAGAACTAAAGGATGATGATAATATTAGTAATGATAAGGAAAGTGTGAGAGAAGAGAGAGTGGTTGTAAATTTTGAAAATAGACTTGGAAATGAACAATGTGAAACTACCGAAGATGATAATCATAATGAAGAAAGTGTTAATGATGGAGATTCGGAATCGAACAGTGATGCAAGTAGTGTTTATGAAGAAAGCATTACTATAGTTGTAGATGAAAATAAAATGAAGGACAGTTCAGAAAGTGATTCGGATTTGGAGGCTAAATTTATTAAAAAAACTTGTATGACATCATCAGGGCGAATTTCGCGACCTCCTCCAAAACTGAATCAGTTTTGATTATCTTACTTAAGAAAGGGGGATGTAGGATTAGGTTATTTAGAGGTACGTCTGTACGTTATGTAGTCACTGCCACTAATGTAAAGTTGGCAATGGCAGCTGTCATGGGCAGTGACAGTCAAGCGATGTTCTCGAACCTTGGCTCACGTGTATGTACTCAATAAAGAACAATATAAAATCAAGTGTTAATGTTTAATTAATAAATCCTAAAGTAAAGAAACAAACATTAACATAACAGAAAATACTTTTATTTCTTAGTTACCATGTTTATTTTTTGTGTTTAATAAAGATTTTCATAATTCATGTAAAAACCAAATTAGTATTACCTTACCTCTTTTTTGCGTCGTCTTAGCCCATCGTCTGCGTCGTCTTTGACAAGCTACTTGGAAAGACGACACAGTGACATTATTTAAAAAAAAGCAAATTCATCATACTTATTATGAAGCTGTCTTTTTTAGATTCGAAAAATACTTAGTAAACATGACAATCTTTACTGTGTATTAATGCGAACCTATTATACTATAGTTTTATTGGTCAATATAATTTTTTTCAATTAGATGCGTCATCTTCAACAACTCAATTCCCCTAGTATTATGCCGTAAGACTAACGTCATTGATGATGTACAACTGTATTTGCACTAAAAACTGTGTATAAATCCTTCTCCTATAGTTGATAATTTATGGGAATTATAAAAATTCAATGGATTTCCATACTTTACCTGTAAACACATGTTCGTATCCCCTTAGAGAAAGTTCTCAAAGGCAACAAATAAAACATATAATATATTGTTTCAGGAACACCTCTTAAAGAATTGAATAAGAGATATAGTCTGGAAAGTTTAACGTCTAATGATTCTAATAATGATTACGGGGAAAGACATTCTGGTATAGAGCTTAAGAGCACGAATCCGTTTTTAAACTTCGATGATAGAGATCGGTTGGATATGTCTGATTTAAGTTCCGAAGAAAGTGACAAACAGGGGATTAGCATACATGTGGATATTTCTAACCCAGAAATAGAAATTATACAGACTCCTGATAGTGTTAAAGACCCTGCAGAGTTTTTTGAATTTTCAAGGTAAATATTATATAAATAGGTACCTAGCTTTGTCTACAGTCAATAATATTAAGAAATTAATTTTTGATTTTCTACTACGTTTAGAAACAAGCATATTAATTCTTAAATGACGGATTCTTCGTGCACAGGTCAATGAAATCGCTAATTTTTCGTTTCCACAATTTAATTTGTTTTAGTACCCCGGCGTCAATTCTGAGATATCCTCGAATTCACTTTGCTGAATATTTTAGCAAATATAGTCCCTTAACGAAAAAACTTTTAACTTTCGGTGCAGGAAAATATTTACTGGGAGATAAAAATAATAATCTGAGAGATATCATTGAAAGTTATCAGAAATATTTGAAATAGTAGTATCCATATGAATGAACTAGAGGCAGTAGCGTAAGTAACTACGGGGGGATGAGGAGGATAAACCCCCCCAAACCCTAAAAAGACCTACTTGATTGAAATGTACTAAAAGCTAGGAACTGTAGGCTACAATTTGATAAGAAAAACAAAGCTAAAATGCAGTTTTTGGGGCTTATAATTTTCGGTACCCAGACATCCCGATAGTTCAATGCCCCTCCCCCCCAAACTTGATTCTAGTTACGCCACTGACTAGGGGGATTTCTAAAATGAACGTTATGGTTGGCCCAGTAGAATAATTTTCAACACAAATAAATATGCTATTAACAAAACATATTTTATTGATAGCTTAGAATTTTTGATAGTGAATTATATTGTTTGATTTTGATATATTTTGGATTTAATATTGACTTATGTAATGTATGTATTGTAGTGGAACCAATAGTAATGGTTTCATATATTATATTAAGTTGATTGATTATCGGAAGGAGTTCAGATTTAAAAATAAATCTTTCCTGAGAAAAAATTACATTCATCAACACCTCCCTACTAATTATGCCACATTCCATATAACTATCTATTTTTCATATAACCTTCCATTCGACAATAAATATTAAATTCACACATGTGAATAGTGATGTAGCCCATATATACAACATGCTATTCCATTAAACAAAATACCTACAAACGTTCTCCATATGAAATAAGTCGCATAAGCGATAATGCATTACTAACCTCCAAATCAGCCCATTCCTCCTTCAACCACAGCACGAACATGTACATGTACTTTTACCGGTAAAATACCGGTACTTTTATTGGCATTAAAAATGCTCAATACCTCTTAAAATAAAATAAATTAAAAATACATTAACTCAACAGTAACGCTCTTGATTGCAATGCAGACAAATGAACTTCAATAACGTGAATAAAATGAGTGAAAGTGCAAGCACGTTTAATTTAAACTACACCCAATCATCAAGTTAATTAGACTACGAAGAAGCAACTATTTATTTCTCTCTTCACATCAACGAATGTTAATGGTCCTGCGAAAAAAGATTATAATACTCTCTTCACAACAGAAACTGTGAATAGAAAAGGTATTGGAAGAAATGTTGATGAAATTGATAAATTTAGAATGTAGATATTATTATTGAATCATACTACAGTGTCAGTCACAAAATATGTATTATTCTACCAAATTTATTATATTTACTTCCAAGTAGACTCCTTTCGAAATAATATACTTAAGGTAATGAATAATCCATCCATTAAAACATTTTCTGAATACATTATTATGGATGGATTTCATGACTGTCGCGTATTCTCTAATATGTCTTCTATGGACTAAAAACGAGAGGAAAAAGTCTACCTAACCCATATCAGAGAAGGAAGAAGGAACAAACAAACAAATAATTTCTTCGCTATATGCCGTGAAAAATATTGAATTACATTTTGCTTGATAAACCTGACGGTGGTTGAGTTTATTGCCAATACATACCATCCCAGTGCATTGCAATTTAAATGAGAAGTACATAACCTTATGCCGTTGGCTTCGACCTTTGTGTCTCGTCATTATTGGCACATGCTCCCTCGTTCAGAGTCTCTAATCTCAACAGAAGACGACCCGGTTAGGATTTAGTATTCGTGGCTACATGCCCCAGATTACAATTTTTCACTTGAAACTTTGCTCTATTCTGCTCTGTTAATCCATTACCATTATTATTTGTATTTAACGTTGAGAGGACTGTTAGTTTCTGCTTTAAATCTATTGACAGCGGTATTTTTAAATAATAATAATTTATGTCAAATAGAAAAAATATATATTTACAGTATAAATAGAATGTTAATTTTAAGCGAAAGTTTTCTCAAATTTTTGTTTCAATATTTATGTTTCTGAGTAATATTTATGAAGATAAATAGTATATTGTGCAACAAGTGGGGAAAGTTCAACTTTTCTCACGAACCTGAAGGGCGAGTGCGGCAAACACACGAGTGAGAAAAGTACTTTTCCCACATGTTGCACGCTATATTTTTTCTACAACTGCACAAATTTAAAGAGTGATGACACAAAAAAGTTACTCCCCACCAGGCTGAAACCTAGCGATCTAGGTGTGAAACCCGATAGGGTACTAAAATCTGGTAAAAGTGGTGTGCGAATTGAAACAAGAGAGATTGATGAATCTAAAATTAATAAGAATTTAATCAAATCGTTAGGGCTCAGGTATGAAATACAAGGCAAATTATTGCCAAGAATTGCGGTATATGGGGTGCCAAGCGATATAAGTGGGGATGAACTGAGGGCAGCGCTCGAGGTGCCTTTGGCGGGAGAGTCCGACGTGGAATTGGAACCCAAGTATAAATTTGGGCCGAGAGACAGGAAGTTTACTCACTGGGTGGTGGAAGAAATGCGAGAGCGAGAAGGGTGCTTGTTGAGGAAGGACGAGTCTACATTAAGTGGTCGTCATGTTCCATAAAAGATCACGTTAGGGTTCTTAGATGCTATAAATGTCTGAAATATGGGCATCTACAACAACACTGTCGTGGCGGATTCAACTGTGCCAAATGTGCCAAAGATCACGACACTAGGAATTGCAATA
The DNA here is from genome assembly GCA_963921935.1 of Galeruca laticollis. Lineage (NCBI taxonomy): Eukaryota > Metazoa > Arthropoda > Insecta > Coleoptera > Chrysomelidae > Galeruca > Galeruca laticollis. The sequence continues at coordinate 91,161,073 of OY998183.1, forward strand.
GTTTGGAACTAAAATGCTTTAATTGCTCCCAGGTAGAAATTTTGGAAGACAATCATGATGCGAGGTCAAACAAGTGTCCGACATATATGAAAAGGACCAAATAACTAGTTTCGAATATTGATTATGGTCAATAAGCTCATATTAAAAGTAGCGCAGGCAAACTTAGGGAACGGTCGCATAGCTACAAACGAGGTTAGACCGGTTGCGGAAACAAGAAATGTGTCAATAATCTGTTTACAAGAACCCTACTCACTCAACCGAAACAACGGGTTCTATATTCCTGGCTTTACGCAGTATAAATTAATATACGAAAAAGACCAGAAGCCTCTGACGGCAATTGTGATCCTAAATCAAGACTTAGAAGTCATGCAGATCAGCCAATACACCACCCGGTGGGTTTCTGTTTGTCAGGTAAACTATTTTGAGCGCAGTCTCATAGTCATCTCAATCTACTTTAAATGGGATGGTAACATCGAAGAGGATCTGAGAAATCTTCAGGACATCCTCAGCACATATAGAGGTACTCCAATATTAGTTGTTGGAGATCCTAACTGTGAATCATATTCGTGGTTTTCGAAACGAACTGATGAGAGAGGAGAGTTACTAGAGGACTTCATAACAGGCAATCAGTTATATATAGTGAATAATGCTAATGAGTCTGAACACCTTTCAAATAAGAAGCGTACAGTCGCTAGGCTGCGCAAGCAGTATCAACGTCTTAAACTTAGGGACTTAGAGTGGAGGGGGGTACACCGACAATTCGTCGATGCAAGAGAAGCATACATGGAGGAGGTGAAGAAGGCGAAGCTCACCTCGTGGATGTCGTTTGTGGATGAAGATCTGCAGAACGACCCCTGGGGAACAGTTTATAAATTAGCTGCAAATAAGATAAAAACCAGCACCACGATGTCGAATGTGCGACGCTCCGACGGCTCTGTGACTACTCTGCTTCAGGATACGCTCGAAGAAATTTTGAGCAATCTCATGCCAGACGATGATATCAGTAACGAAAATCAATACCATACTGAAGTAAGAGAGGCCGCGAGACTGAGCACTGGGGATGTACATACCATAGTTACCTTTAGTGAAGAAGACCTCGACGAAGCAGTCTCAAGAATCAAGCCATACAAGGCTCCCGGTATTGACAAAATACACGGCAGAATTGTAGTTATGTGCTATCAGCACATTAAACCTTACCTTCTTCGGCTTTATAATGCTTGCCTGGCTTTGGGCTATTTCCCGAACAAATGGAAGATAGGCAACCTCGTTACTATTCTCAAATCACCCGATCGGGATCCCAGGGATCCCAAAGCACTCCGACCAATTACATTACTTTCGGAACTGGCCAAAATCCTTGAACGTCTTATCTTGAATAAAATTTTCTCGCTTCATTGTGAGCGCACATTCTTCAGTAACATGCAATATGGCTTACGTAAAGCGCGGTCAACCGTGCAAGCAGTATCTACATTAACTAAACATATCAGGCAAGCACAGAAACACAGTCTAGTCCTATTTGTCGATATAGCGGGAGCCTTCGACAACCTGTGGTGGCCGAGCGTTATTAAACAACTTGACAGGAAGCATGTACCCGGCTCGATTATGTATCTCATGAAAAGCTATTTGAGTGACAGGAAGGTTAGATACCAGGCCACTTACACTGTAACAGAAAAGCGGTGCACAAAAGGCTGTCCCCAGGGGTCCGTACTGGGTCCATTTCTGTGGAATCTGGTGATGAATACACTTCTCGAGATGGAGTGGCCGGAGAGGGTGAGAGTGATTGCGTATGCGGATGATGTTGCGATATCCATCCACGCTGATAATAGAGCCGAATTGGAAAGAACTGCTGCTCAATGCATGGGGACTCTGGTGGAATGGGCGCTACAAAATAAATTAACCATTTCAAAAGAGAAAACTAAATACGTTGTATTTTCGAACTTATCCCGCAATAGAAATCCAGTGGTTAGGATGCAAGAGAACCCCATGCGCAGAGCAACGCACATGAAGTACCTAGGGATAATACTTGATGAGAAACTGCACTACGGGGAGCACATTACGTACATCAACGAAAAAGTAAGAAACATATTCCAAGTTCTTAGGAGGTATACTTACAGAAACTGGGGCAAAATCGAAAGAATACAGGACTCGATGAAAACAATTTATCTGCGCGCACTCATTCCCATCCTTTCGTATGGGATTGAAATATGGGGCCATAGAGTAGCAAGAGTGGTGAACAAAAGAGTATTTCGCACTACATAAGCTATGTGTTTAAGGGCAATGCTAGGCGCATACCGTTCAACGCCTAGCGAGTCTCTGTGCATTTTGTCACAAATACCACCACTTCACCTGCACCTTCAGCAAATGGAGGCACTGGCAGCGCTTAAGAAGACTGGGAACTCGTACCTTCTTGGTACAAGGATAAACAGCGTAGAGCTCAGATATTGGACGGTGGTGCAACTTGAAGTCCATAGAATAGTTCTCGACAAATGGCAAGAAGAGTGGGACCACTCCGACAAAGGAAGATACTTGCATGAAACAATTCCGAATGTTGAGACTGGATTAATAATTGTCAAGTCAGATTAAAGCGGCAAACTACGCTACTCCTTAGTAGTCATGGTAACGTCGGTGTACACCTCTCCCGAATAGGGAAAGGGGGCTCAGCATGCGAACGATGCGACCTGGTAGATAGTCCATCCCATAGAATTATGGCTTGTCACTTATTCGCGGATCAAAGAGAGGAAATTGTTCGGGTGCTGGGCCACCTTCCGGGCACGGCCCACGAGACTATCCGTCTATTAGGTAATAATGTGAATGTATTGGGTAATTTTATTATTGAGGAAGAAGCCAGAGTAACATTAACAATGTAATGGGCAATCAGCCATAAAAGGTACATTGTACCTACAAATTTGATAGGCAAACCTAGGTTTAGATTTGTAAAACTAGTTTAGATAAGTCTGGGCTTAGCGGGTCGTTGTGGGTAATTTTCGTGGCTTGGGATTTTAGTTTATATTATATTATGCTATATAATTCTCACCCTTAAGACCCGTACCTATATACTTCAAATTTAGATACATTCAACGGCCTTCTAGTTCTAGTATTAGTATTAGTACTCGTATGTAACTAACATTAAGTTTAAATGGCGTGATGTGCGCTTAGGCTTGCAGTCTCGCCATAATCAGGCACAGAAAGATGTCTTGGTATAAAATAAAGATAGTGGCCCCTCCTCATCCTCTCGAAAGCGACTGGTCATGCTGGGCCAGGGGTGTGTGGCGGGATCTTCCCCTTCCTTTCCAAAGTACAAGTATATAGTTTTGTAGAAAAAGTCTAGGCATCGAGAATCCCCTACTGCATTCTCCATATAAATGTATGTAGTGTGAGCAAAGTGCCGTGAGAAATAACATTTCTCACAGTATGTGTAACATATGGTTTTGAAATTAAGTAAGCTATAAATACGCTACTTTTCATAGCAGTTGTAGAAAAAATATATTACTCACATGTGAAGTTTTTTATTGTGATGATCGTATAAACAGGGCAATTGGTAGAAATTGGGCACAATAAACCTTAAAAGGATGCAGTGCAATATAACCTCATTTAAAATCTAATAGGTTCAAATTATGAAATTACTGTGATTATGGGCAGTGTTTAAAATTTAAATTTATTCAGAAGTCTGGATAGGTTAGGTTAGGTTTGTAATCAGTGAGTCGATAAGGCCTTCCACTGCGCCTCGTAAGAGTCTATTGTGGCTCATACCTATTCATATTTCACCAAACAAATTCAGCTTCTTGACGAAGCCGATTAATTTGTTCGGTGAATGATATTTCAGGTCCGAGGGCGAGATAGTAGTCCTGCCAAACATCAGATACCTGACTCGAGCCGCGGCAGGGCAGGCACACATTATATGGTCTGCGGTTTCATCATCTTCCAAACAGAGACGTCAAATAGGATCGTCCGAAAGTCCAAGTTTCAAACGACAGTGGCCTGTTAAAAGGCCTGCTAGGCACCGTAGATCATGTCTATTATAGACTAACATTTGTTTGGATACATTATTCTAAGGATGTATGAAGGCCTTTGAATGAACCAATCCTGGTATATTATGCCAGAAGTCTAAAACTCTTCTTGCAGTCCAGGTATTTAGTGTTTGTTTGACAACACTTGTTGCGATGCCAATTGTAGGTTCTGGTCCGATAAAGACACGAGTGCCACCCTCCCTTGCAAGAGAGTCCGCCTTCTCATTACCATCCATACCAGAGTGGCCAGAGATCCAGACCAGCGATACCCTGTTGCGTTCTCCTATTGAGGCGAGTCTTTTTTGCCGCTTGGCTGTCCGTGAATTTTTTTATTGATCTTTGTGTGTGGTTAGATTGTCCCAAACTCTCCACGCATGAAACAATGGCGTCAATTTCCGCCTGAAATATGGTTGCATAGGATCCAAGAGAGATTGGAATTTCTGTCTTAGGTCTGCGCCCGTATACACCCGCACCAGAGCCTGAGGGTGTCTTTGAACCATCGGTGTACCAACAGATGTCCGCTCTTAATAGTTCAACCTTGCGGATTACCCATTCATCTCTATTTGGAAAAAGGACGGTATAAGGCAGATTGTAGTTTACTGTTGGGGGCATTATATCAGAGGTCATTCCCAGAACACTATGACTTTCGGTGTCCGCTAGCATTCTGCTTTGCTCTGTACAAGCATGTACATTTAGAAAGATGGTCAATTCTATATACTGTCCATCTGGCCTCCTTTTCCAGAAGTATATGGAGAGGAGGTAGGTCCAAGAGGATTTCCATGACTGCTGACTGTGTGGTGCTGACAGCACCAGTGACAGCCATACAAGCCTGTCTCTGTATACCAGAGAGCTTTGCTTGGGCCGTTTACTGTAAAGCTTTTGACCACCAAGCAATGACTCCATATGTGATCATTGGTCTAACAATCATCACATATATCTAATGGATTTGTTTGGGACCCAAGCCTCAAGATTTTCCACACATCCCGCGACATGTCCACAAGGATAGTCTGGCCTTATGTATAACTTTTTCCAAGTGAGCGTTCCAAGTAAGTTTTTTATCTAGGATAATCCCCAAATATTTTACTTCCGCTGCAAATGGAATAACTTCACCATTATAGGAAAGTGGTGGAAGGTCTGCCAAATTCCTTCTCCTAGTGAAGGGAACTATTACAGTTTTACCAGGGTTAACAGACATCTGTTCCCCCTGGCAGCAGGTGTAGACATCGTCCAAAGTCTAGTGGAGGATATTATATACAACCCTGACTTGGTCGTTGCCAGAATGACAAGGTCGTCTGCATACGCTTGCAGTTCTACCCCTCTTTCCACGAGAGTACCACCGCAATCTCCTTATTGTTAAGGGATTGTGTGATTTTCACAACAAGGTTGTGTAATGCTAAATCTGTTGATTTGCCAGTTCGATAAGCGTACTGGTGGATGCTCAGGGGGGAGCTGTATAAAGCTACCTGCCTGATATGGCAGTCCAGTACTCTTTCAAGTCCTTTAAGCAGGAAAGATGTTAGGCTAATTGGTCTGATCGATTTAGGGTGTGGGTCTGTGCGGCCCACTTTCGGTATGTACACTACCCTAGCCGCCAACCAACTGGGTGGTATATAATTCCACGCCAGACTAGCTCTAAACAGTTTAATGAGGATGGGTAAAAGTAATTCTAGTCCGTTGTATAGCAGAACTGGAAAGATGCCATCCTCACCGGGAGATTTGAAGGGCTGAAATGATTTGATTGCCCATTCAATCGCCGGTGCTGTGATAACTTCCTTGGCGACCTCATAATCGTTCTTTTTGGGCCGCCTTGCGCCCTCAAAGTGTGGAGGTCGGTTGTTATCCAGAGTTAAACTACCGGGAAATTGGTTTTTAATCAAAAGCCCTAACGTTTCTTTTCTATAGGTCGTAAAAGTGCCATCTGGTCGTTTCATTGACCCTATCTCGGCAATCGACTCTTTAGAGAGAATCTTGTGTATTCTGGTACTACGAGGTATGTCAGATATACTCTCGCAGAACTTCTTCCAAGACTTTCGCTTCGCCTTTCTAATTTCTTTGTTGTATGTTGTTAGAGCAGTTCTATAAGGTTTTCAGTTGCCTGACTCTTTAGATCGATTAAATCGTCGTCGAACTTCTTTTCCTCGTTTATCTAGGCTTTGGTTCCACCTCTTTTTGTCTTGAGTGGACCGTTTTCATGATAGGAGGAGATCACTGCTTCCCGAAGCTTGTCCGCCGCAATATCTATCCCATCACAACTGTTAATTGTAGTGAAGCCGTCCTGAATGTACCGTTGGAGGGAATTTGTGTATCCATCCAGTCAGTAGTTTTTGAGTCGCGTTATTCCACTACTGGCTGTCTGTGATCTGAACACGAAGGCTCAGTAGATACTGCCCAGTGCCGTATCTTATTGCTTAAAAAGTTTGAACTGATTGTTAAATATAACACCTCTGATCTATTTCTAGTTACAAAAGTAGTTTGCTCGGAGCCCTTATTAATAACAGATAGCCCTTCCCCTAGTATATAATCAAAAAGTAACTCACCTCTATGATTTATATTTGTGCTGCCCCACGATGTATGGTGTGAACTGGCGTCATACCCCATGACTCGCTGGAGTCCGTTCTTCTTGCTATAGTCGATTAGCCGCCGTATAGCGACGGGAGGTACAGTATCCATGTCCCCTGGGAAGTATGCAGAGCAGGCGACTATGTTAGTGATACCATTCTTCTCCGGTAGGGACACTTGGATGGCTACAGGAGTGCAAAAGCCTGTAAGCAAAAAATAATTGATATTTCTCCTAATGAGGAGATATGCCCTGGGTTTCACCCCAGGGCAGACTACTCGTAGTCTGTAGGTAGTAACCTTAACCGGAATATTGCTGAAACCAGTTAATCGGTCTGTGTTTCCTGTCCATGGTTCTTGCAGGAGGGGAAGGTCGATTAATTCGTCCTTGAACCTTTTACCAAGGATGTAAGAAGCGGCCTTGGCATGCTATAAGTTTGCCTGTAAACAGTTGAATGTGGCGATTATGGAGAGCCGCAAGCAAACATTTGTCTCCTCAGATCCTTAGGGGAGATCACACGATGGGTCAATTGAGACGCCACCATCTGATCCTCCAGGGATGAGGCTGTGATTGGTGCGGTTGACGAGGCTTGGTCACCTTCCGTCACGGCATGCCCAGCTGGTTGCTTTGGTCCTTTAGTCGAGGCCATACTGATCTTCGATATTAGGACAGCAGCTCCAGTCCCTTGTTCCGGTTCCCTTCAAGAGACGTTACCCGTCTTCTTTTTGGGGAAACCCGCTTTCCCTTTTGGATAGCTGGTACCCCGGCTACGTGCCGGCGGTACACTCCCCCTGTTCTTGTGAAGAGGTTGGTTCTCCTCACTGCCGCAGGAGGTTTTCCACTCGGCCCTGGGCCATGGCTTTTTTCGGATCTCTTTGAGGGACCCGGTTTTGATGCCAGTTGGGAGAACCGGGCTTTAGGACGGAAAAAAACCTCTCCAAAACCCAAGTATGGTTTGAAACCAATCCTTTCCAACGTGGCCATGGATCGGTCGTCAATGGCGAAAGTCCATGTTTGACCAGGGCCTGTTATTTCCTTGTGTAGAACAGTCCACTCCAAGGTTAACAGACCGTAGTGACGTCTGGATATAGGTTCATCTGAAAAAAGCCTTCATTTTTATAAGGTAAAATTTTCAATCAAATTTATATTTCTTGAATGAAGAACTTATCACGTCATTCTTTTCAAGTTTTCTACAAATACATATGAATTTTCCCATGTTCGTAAATGTGTTCTCCAAACTGAAAGTTGCTACTTACGTATTTGAAACAACTCGTATTAACATGAGTTGTTCCTTGATAATTGAGGTTCTGACTGATATATGTAGGATATAAACAGTTTTCTGTGTAACCAGTCTTGGTTTCATAATTTCATTGAATTTGTTAGGATGGTATATATTAAGTACTCATAGTTCGAATTGGCGCGTGGCTGTATATTATTGTTTGCGTCAATCATTTATTTGGCTTGTGAACTGAAGGTTCAGCTTGGTTTCAAGGAAACCTGCAGAAAACCTCTAACACAACAATATTGGATCATTGATTGTTTCTGGAATGATTGATCTTGCTGGACATGTTGGATGGGTCGATTTTGCAAAATGATCAGTGTCAGGCGCGTTAGTTGATAGCAGGGAATAGTAACCAGGTCACTGCCAAAGAGAGTTTCCTAAATGGTTTAATGATTTCTGACCTTCTGATTCCTAGAGTTATTGTTTTATGTTCACTAGTTGTCCTGTTCTTAATTGATGTCAAGGTCCGAATGTATCACAAGGAGGTTCTTAAAGAAGAGTCAACACTTTCACAAATGTAAAATGTCAATTACGGGACTACACAATTATAAGAAACAGACTTCATTCTAAACGATACAAGCTTTGCGGACAAACTGAATTTGCATCTAGTCTTTCGTTCGTTTGAGTGCAATCAAATTCTGAGGAGTCTTCTTGGAGCGCTACCGCCTTCCTCAGACATTGGACTGGAAATATGCTGGATGAGGAATTATGCTAGCGGGATTTATTATCCAAATATTTCAGTCTTGTTTCAAATCAACCAATAATTTATAAATGTAAATACCAGTCAATTCACGATAATCCAACCTAATCTAACCTCACTTAAACCTAGTGTAACCTAACCTAACTATATAGTTTTATGTAGCATTTATCTAATATTCTACTACTACTTGAAACCCACATAAAATGGTTTGTAGGTCGGAGTCCGTCACATCAACCGATTCGAATCGTTTATCTACACCAGAATACCTGATGCAACAACCTAATTTATACTTCCCTGATAGTTTAAGCAGTTCGCCAATACTGCAACCAAAACATTTTCACAAATGTAGGAGATTTAGTGTAGATTTGAGCCAAATGAGGTATGTATAATTACACGTTTAACAAAATAGGTTCGAATGAATGAAATTTTATTTATATGGACATATCTTAGCAAGGGTGTGATAATTATAGGGAATTTGTTCAACAAACGTGGTTAGAACTTTGATGAATATAAATTCAAAAAACACTGTCGTAAATGCTTAGCAATTGCCTTAAATAATCAATATATTATTGAATAGACATTGAATATCTTTATAAAATTTAGTACCGTACCCACTTTAGTAAAAAGGATCATTGGGGACAATCAATTACTAGCGCTAGCTACTTACAAATCAACAAGTCAATTACAGAGTCAAACGGTTATACTGAGTGGACTGCATAATGGAGTTTGAGGCAGGGCACGACCTTCGTAGATCTAGTTTCTCATATTATCATGCCACTGTCCTTGTTACATAGCTTCCAAATCTAAACTAGATATTCGTATTGCTGTCGATAGAGTCGATTTAGCGGGAGCCTTATACAACATTTTCTGGGCCTCCGCATAATTTAGAATATATTCTTTATCCTTCTTTGATGAACTGACACAATGTAGTGAGCAAATAAAATGATAGACTACTCTCAAAATTCGTTTGAGTATAGAGCTTCTATGAGAAAGAGTTTCGGAGGAAAGTGGAAACCAAAAAAGAAGCACCCTGGCGGTGCCTTCCCAGGCTGGGTCACTTCAAAAAGTTCCTGCGGAACTTTGACACACAACCAAAAAGTATTTGAATCTTAGTAAAAATTAGCTACATCTCCTCTTTAGAGAGTACCTAATGAGAATAGGTCTAGCAGAAACTGACGTGTGCCGATTCTGTGGGGAGGAAGAAGAAACTCCGGATCACCTAGTTCTAGAATGCCTCGCCATTGCAAGCCAACGCGAAAAATCTATTCTAACAGTGGACAGTTAAGCCAACTCAGTCACAAGAAGAATTTTGATAATATAATGCTTTTAAGTGTGCTTTTTAAATAATTGATTATTGACTGTACGTATACCAAGAGTTTTCTGAATGGTTCAATACGCTCCAGAAAATCCAGTAAATTTGCAAGAGCGACCTATAAAAGAGCATTTCCATAAGTTTCATTAATTAAATGCCAAGATGACTGGAAAATATAATCCGAACTCATGAGGGATAAAGATACATATTATTATTCACTTATAAACATTCATTTTCATTGGGAATGTGTATTGCTGCAGCCAAAGTTGAATGTCTACAGTTCCTTTTGCCGATGTATCGACGTCTGTTTTTGTCTCCAGCTTGTAATTTTCCCTATTTTAGTTAATTATTTGTATCATTCATGAAGTAATAAATTCTCTATTATTTTTTAGGTCCCTTAGATTATTTTTTAGTGATAATAGCTGCACTAGCGGACAGTTAGTTGTAGCATCAAGAGAATCTCAATATAAAATTCTTCACTTCCATCATGGTGGCTTGGACCATTTGGCACAAGTCTTACATCAGTGGCATTCTCTACTTCACAATATCAAATTAGCTAAAGGTAAAATATAATCTATGTTAATAACTACTGACAATTTTAACCCGAGAACACACACGCCTGAAAAGTTACGTTGATGCTAGCGGCGGGTCGTTTTGACCGACTAGGAAATACTTATACTTGTCAGTATTTGTGTTGTTTATTAAAGGTATTCAGGTATTGATATACTTTATTGATCTTAAACGTAAAGTAGGTATGTTTTTGAACAAAATAAAAGTGACAAACTCGTTATGTAATAAAAGAAAACAAGGTGATATTCTTAATAAAAAAAGTGCTAATTTTTTTCATTTCCTACGCAACTTACACAAATATCTACCCTATGTTCCTTGCAAATATATCTTGAACAAGTTTGACAGGTTGTAGTGGTTTTCCTATTTTTCTTTGAGCTACAATATCCACATCTTCCTACAACACTATAAGCTCTTGTGGTTGGCTGCACAGGAATTCTAAGTACGTTGTGATTACTAGTTCGAATATTCACTGGCTGAGGGCCAGATAGGCCTGTGTATATGCTCAGAACATAACTCCTTGGCAAGGCTCCTCAAAAATTCACGTCTCTTTAAATTTGCTTTGGTGCTGAAATAATAAATGACCTGGCTGTTTATTCCGCCAATATTTATTTCACAAAAGAAAATTGTAAGTGGCCACCTAATAGTTTTTTGCGAAACTGAATAACTGCCTTTCATCTCGTCGAGTTTATCTACACCACCCTTGGTTTTATTATAATACAATATAATTTTTGGTATTCTGTTCATAGAATCTTGAACCTCACCCTGATGATGCATCGTCGATATCAATCCAACAGTCTTACCTTTTTTAGGTACATAGGAAAGCAGACTTATGTTATTTGTATATCCAAAAATTGTGCTCTTCACTTCCCTTTGTTTAGAATAAACGAATTATTTTGGAAGCTCTCTATTATTTCTTCTGATAGTCCCGACAATTGTTAAGTTTTCCTTCAGTAAGTCTTGAGTCAGGTCAATTGAAGTGAACCAATTGTCCATGGTTATATTGCGCCCTGATTTGAGAATAGGGCCCAGAAGCCGCTTGACAACGTTGGCAGGACTATTATTTAGCATAAAAGAACCCTCTGCCTGTTTCCCAGCGTAAATTTCCATATTATAAGCATAATAGGAACGTGAGTCGGCTAGCGAAAAAATTTTAATGCCATATCGGGCAGGTTTACTTTTTATGTATTGCCGGAAACCGCAACGTCCCCGAAAACCTTCCAGCATTTCGTCGATTGTAGTATCTGCTCTAACAGTGTAATTTTCATCAAACGAATGCCCGATGGCAGCTAACTTATCTGTTGTTTTTCGAGCTTCTCGGTCATGTATATTGTCGAACCGGATACAGCGCATTATAAACTGAAACCTAGACAAAGTCATAACACATCGGACGTATTCTATTCCGGTGCCATCAGTGGCCCATAAATCCGAATGTGAAATGCCGGCCAAATACAATAATCCCATAAATGCTCTTACTTCAATGACGTCCGTATCTCTGACATCTCTTTCATTTTTATATTTGTACATACCACTATTTCTTCTATAACTTCATCTGGGAAAAATAACTTCCAAGATATTCGTGGTGTTACAGCAAATTTCGATTTGTTTGTGGGACCTTCACGAAATCTTATAATATTCACTGGTTTTGTTTTTGCAACACGGCTTATCGGAGGATATTTACACCACAACACCCCATATTTTCCCACATAATTTGCAAGGCGTTGCGATAAAGGCACATCGTCGTATGAATCATCTTCCCCACTATCATTCTGATCAGCGTCTGACTGCTCTAAGTTCGTATCGTGGTCGCTTTCTTCTAGAATATCTTCTTCATGGTTCGGATCACCTCCAACTATCTTCTTCGTCTGTTGCTACTTCCTCATACAAACTTTGTAAACGTTCGATTTCTCTTTCATAATCCATTTTACAAAATAAATACGTATCTTTAATAAGTTATCTGCTATTATCTATCTGATTTTGCCACATTTATTTGATTATAGCCCCCAATTTCCTTGTAAAAACATAATAATTTGGTATAAACCTTAAAATGCTCACGCGTCGGTGAAAACGACCAATTGTCAATTTTCAGCTCCTATCATCACTCTCTGACAAAAACCAAAAGTAGACTGGCCCGCCGGATCGACTTAGGAACAGTGTTGCCAGAGCGATCTACTGAAATATCGCCACGAGCGGGTATGAAAAGGTCGCCACTTTGTCGCCACATCTTTCAAGTACATGGGAGAGTAAATATGTAAAATAAAACAATGTTTTTACGGAACAAACGAAAACAAACTTTATTATCCTACAATAAATATAAAAAAGAAAATAAATACATTCCTAATTTTGGCAAAATAACCAAAATAAAACAAAGTCTATTACTCACAATAACAAAAAATAAATAAAAATAATATAAAAAAAATACAAAATACAAGAAAAACAAAACATTCAGTTTGATTCACTATCGGAATCTGAACATAATTTTACATCATCTTTTGAACTTTTATATTATATATTGCCCATTCGTGAAGAATGTTTATCGCTAAAATTATATGTCGTACAACAGTTCTTGTTTTGTTTTAAATCCAATTTGATTCTCAATAGATCGCTTAACATTTGTGCATTCATTTTGATCCGTTTTTTTGTTTTAATGTCCAGCATGTTAGAAAACACTCTTTCTACATCTGCATTTCCATGCGGTATGATTAAAATAGTATTAACAATTTTAGCTATATTTAAAAATAATAATGTGCCATTAAAATTTTTAGTTTCTCCTAAATCGGTCCAAAAAGAAACCACCGATTTCTATTCCCACATCTTTTTTTCTTCAGAAGAAAAATAAAGCTGAATTTTTAAAATTTCAGAAAATACCAAATTGTCATCACCAATATGTTTAAAATTTTTTAAAACCATTTTTATATTTTTGACAGAGTTTTCATTAAATTTATAATTAAAAATATTAGTTGGTTCAACAAAATCTAAATAATCCATCCATGTTTCTCTTACGGGAAATCTTCTAACAGAATCAGTGGCGGCTTTTTGATAGAAACTAAGACACCTAAATTTAAATTGCTGAACATCGCCGTTATCCAGGCTACCAAATAAAGCAGTTGTTTGCTCACTGAGTCCAAACTGAATTTCTTCAAGAGGTAACAAACTGTGGGGATGTTCAAAATTTAAAGTAAAAAGAGAATTGTCTGAAAGTAATTCTGGTTTGATGAAATTACCGCACAACTGCCTAATAAACCGTTTACTCTCTTTACTGATAATTGGAAAAAGTACTTTTGAGGATTGAAAAAGGCTATTAAATTCATTGAAGAGTGGTAAGATAAAACGAAGAAATCCAAAGTAGGCTTTTACGAATGGATTTTGAAATTCATTGTAAATGATTTGGGCAGTGGAATTTTTATCTTCAAAACAGGCTACTTTAAATAATTCCGCTAAAACATCCCATTGCTTAAGAACTCTTTCGACGCATTTAGAAAGCGATAGCCAACGTGTTTTTGCCGGAGCTAAGATCTGTTTTTCCTTTCTAAAAAAAATTTGGAATTTCTCTAAAATAGACTGACGTTTGAGAGATCGGGAAAAATATGCGTAGATATTTTGTAAGAGGGATTCAATATTTGAAGGCAGTACTTCAAAAGCTGCAGATGCTACAAGGTGAGCACTGTGACATATACAACCACTGACAACGAGATATTCTCGTTCTTATTGAGTAAATGGGTTTTAAAAGATTCCTCTACACCCATCATGACACTGGCATTGCCAGAACAATAACCAACAATGTTTTCATATTTTAAATTGAAATTATTTACAGCTTTGTTAAACAGCAAAAATAAACCTTTGGCAGTCCCTTCATCAGCACCTATTTTTATACAATTTAAAATTTGTGTTATTAAACCTTGGCTACCGTTAATAAATCTTACAAGTATGCACAACACCCTAGTGTTGGAGATATCTGTGCACTCATCTACTAGAACAGAAAAAAGTTTGTTTTTCATTATTTCTCTTAGATTGTCGCAAATAACAGGTGAGAGAACGTTTGTAACTATTGAACTACATTTTGTGCGACTTAATTTTACTTTTCCACTTAAAGAAGAATCTTTAAAAACACTTTTTGAAATATTTACAATACGTTGTACCGAATTGAAGCTAAAATTATGACTGACAACTAACAATGTGTACTTTAAATCAGCAATCATAATGTCCTTTGTTATATTTTGTTCTTTAAATAGTACATTTAAAGTTTTTGTATTAGCTATTTTTTGGGAGCTTACGAGTATTTTGTGTTTATTTGTATACGCATGTTTTATTAAGTCCGATTTTTTTGCTGATAGAGAAACGTTACAACATTTGCATAGGTTTTCCATCGCATTCCATTAACCATCCCTCAAATAATGGCTCATCCAACCATTTAACTGGAAAACTTCGTTTTTTCACAATATGTGCTCTTTTTGATTGGGGAGTCTCAATTTCGTCAGAACTACTGCTACTAGTATTTTTTTTGTTTCATCTTAAAGAAAATTTTTAAAAAGAAATACCAATAATATCAAATAAACTGAGCAAATAACTTACCAGTCCTAGAAGTTGACGCAAGACTAAAGTATTTGGTAATTTCACTCATATTAACCAAGGAAATATCGGAAATTAAAATAAAATATACAAATTCAACTCAATTCACATAACGTCATGCGTCACTGGCCTTACACACAAGTAGCGAAACAAAGTAAATTGACAATACTTTAAATGAAAACACTCCTATATCAAAAATATGGGAAGTCATTCGAAAATTTACAAATAAAAATACTGTTTGTAAGAAGAATCCCCTTCCCAAGAACTTAATAAATCAACTTCTTGATTCACTTGCCCCGAGCTATGTAAATAATAATTTGACCATAATAAGAAATGATGCAGTATCTGATAAATGTACAGAACTTGAACTACCATTTGAACTTGCGGATTTAGATGCTTCAATTAAAAATACCAAAAGTACAGCTCCCGGGGATGATTTTATAACATATGAGTTAATTAATAATTTACCTGTGGTAGGTAAAGAATTACTGTTAAAAATATTTAATAATTGGTGGGTTAAGCAGACATATATAGATCATTTTAAGAAAATAATTGTTACTTTTTTGACAAAACCACAAAAAGATAAAAATTTGGTCACTTCCTATAGACCAATTTCATTGATGTCGTGTTTAACAAAAACATTCGAACGCATGATTAAACTAAGATTGGAGTGGTTTTTAGAAAAAAATATGGTGTTACCTAGGTACCAATTTGGATTTCGGAGAGGATTCGGTACTTTAGACGTTGTTACACAATTAGTTTCAGATGACATATTCTAACAATCAATATTTGGTTTGTCTGTTTCTTGATCTGAAGGGAGCCTATGATTCTGTGGATCTCAATATTCTGAAACATAAGTTAGTGAATTTGGGATTCAGTGGAAAAATCTGTGATAATTTAATAAATCTATATCATGCCAGAACAATTCATATACGCGACCATAAAAATGTACTTCATGGACCCAGAACTCTCTATCAGCGCTTGCCTCAAGGATCTGTTCTCAGTCCCACCCTGTTTAATATATATTCAGCTAATATACATTCTTTATTCAATAATAATGTAAAATGTTTGCAATATGCGGATGATATATGTATATACTCCAACCATCAGTCTTATGAAGAATGCCGTAAAGCCCTGGAACTAGCAATACAAATAGTATTAGACTGGTCTCGTGAAACTGGTATGACATTATCCCCTGAAAAGTCCTCTATAATGTTCTTCACTAGGCATAGGTTGCATGCACCAGGAAGCTTAGTACTGGCTGGGTGTAGCGTGCCAGTGGTCAAAGAATACAAATATCTGGGTATTGTTCTTGACAGAAAACTCCTCTGGACGGGGCATATTCAGCACATAAAAGGTAAATGTGAAAGAGCCATAAATTCTCTGAAATGCATAACGAACCATAGGTGGGGCGCTGACCCCATAGTTGCACTTATGTTTTACAGGGCCTATGTGCGTTCAATTATAGATTATGGTAGCTGTCTATACGGTTCGGCAAGTAACAGTAATTTACAAATTCTAGATAGAATTCAATACAAATGCCTTAGGCTATGCCTAGGAGCAATGGTTTCAACCCCAGTAAATGTCCTATTAGCTGAAAGTAATGAACTTCCATTAGAATTTCGTCGTCAAATACTTGCTCAAAATTATGTTATAAAGATAAGTAACCCTGAGACAGGACTAGTAGAAGTTCTATCGTCATTAAATATAGAAAACTTGACAAATCCTTATTGGAATAAGAAAAATTCACCTCCTCTCTCAGACGCCTTCATTGAATGCCAAAAATATCAATCATATGTTAATAGAAGCAATCTCTTGCCTATATACACAACCGATTACACAACTTTTATAAACTATCCCAAGATCATAATACCCCATTACTCAGAATCAGTACAAATCAGCAATATTCTCCTGAAATCTATTGTTTGTAACTATATATAACACACAGTCATCTATACTGACGGTTCAAAAACAGATATAGGGGTAGGATGTGCTATATATGTTCTAAACCACAAAATATATGAAAAATATAAATTACCAAATATTTGTAGCATATTTACTGCTGAATTGGTAGCCATAGAAAAAGCCATAACATACTTAAATATTAATAAAATCAAACAGGGTGTGATTATTAGTGATTCAAGATCAGTATTAGAAGCAATTAAAAATAACCATCTAAATAAACGTAAATCGGATATTTTATGCAATATTAAAAAATTGTTGTGTAATATAGACGTCACATTTATTTGGGTGAAGAGTCACATAGGTATTACAGGCAATGAAATAGTTGACCAGTTAGCTAAGGATGCTATTATTGATGGGGTACAAATTAATTACACTACTCAGAAGGACAAAGGACTATACAGAAATGGAAAGTAAGATGGATTGAACTTGCTCAAAAAACCGCAAACCAATATTTTTATTACACCCTCAACTTCCATTACTACAGTCATATACAGGGTGTCCCGGGACTAATGGGAAAAAAGTCAGGAGCGTATAATCTGAGCCAAAATAATGTTATTACTTCATATAAACTTTTTCTATGTAGGCCCTGGTTTTCGAGTTATAGGCCCCCAAAATTTTAATTTTGAATTGGGTTTTAATTTTTATTTTTTGTACTAGTTATTTGATCTTTATAAAATTTACGGCAAAGCTATAATGTACGTGTACGTTTATTTTGGAAAGGTAAACAGATTTACAGTTGTGTCTTGAAGCCAGGGACAGACTACCCGCAATGGCTAGTGATCCAAAACTTTTGCAGGGATGGCACACCCTGTATGTATATATCGAAATTGACTTCCTCACACATTACGCTAACGAAAAGGTACTCTTGTTGTTATTCGATAAAATAAGCCGTTTGGCTAATATTTACAGTTTTATTAATGCACTAACTACCAATTTACCTAACTAACTTATTAATACGATGTCCAAGATTTGCCTACAGTACTACAAAAAAATAATTTGATGATAGCATATGATAGAAACATTAAGAACTCATTTGATAGGAATTAAATAGGAACGGAAACAACGTAATTAGTTGCGTTTAATCAAAACGAACACAACATTATTAAGCCATTAAGAAAACCTCTAAAAAGACAAGTTCAAAAACATTTGACAAAAACTAATTCCTAAACAACAACAAAAACTAACGTTATTGTAATAAGTGTTCAATATCAGCTCCTCCCACTTCCACGCACATTCTAAGTCTACGAAGGTTGTTTCTTTGCACTTGAAAGAGCAATCCCATATTATTTCTAATAATAACATTGCAGTGTAACATAATTCTGTCTATTAAATCTTGCCTTGTTTGCACAGGTGTTGCGTATACCTTACTTCTGAGATAATCCCAGAGAAAGAAATGTATAGGATTAACGTCTCCTGATCGCGGTGGCCATTGAAAAGGGCCTCCACGACCAATCCATCTATTAGGAAACCTTGTGTGTAAATGCTGGCGTAAATCTAAACTGAAATGAGGAGTGGCCCCATCATGCATGAACCATAAATTCCTACGAGTTTGTAGAGGCACATCATCAAACAGGTTCCATAACTCATTTTACAAAAACTCCAAATATCTCTGACCGGTCAAAGTACCGTCAATAAAGTACGGTCCTATCAAATGATTGCCCAAACATTAACCATGAATCTATGCTGGTTCCTAGTTTGGATAATGCCATGTGGATTCACATCATCCCATAAATGCATATTATGAGAATTTATGACTACATCTCTGTTGAAACCGGATTCGTTCGTAAAAAGAACGTTACTAATAAATGTATTGTCTGCTCGTTGTTGTCGCAGAAACCACTGGCTATACTCAATTCGTGCAGGATAATCAGCGACTGTGTACTTTTTTCATGTGAAAAGCATATAAAAGCTGTTCTTTCAAGACGCGATGAACAACTGATTTCGAGACGTTATGTTCTCTCGATAATTTTCGTAAACTCGATGATGGTTCATTATCAACTGCATTTAACAAATCTTGTTCAACTGCCACAGTACGTACGCTTCGTACTGGACCTTCTCCACCATTGTTGGCACTAAATTTTGTTTTGTATACATCGAAAATTACATTTACTTATTCATACCTGTTTCTCGTAACCTGAGATCAATACGCTCAAACATTCGTCTGTCTGGCAATGCTCTGTTTGCAAAATGCTCTGCATAAACCCTTCTGGCTTCTAAACAGTTTCGAGTAGCCAGTCCATACATTAAATGCAATTCTGCGCACTCAATAAAAGTGAATTCTGCCATAGTTAAATTAAGGACTTATGAATTATTGACTACGAACTATTCTACACAACGTTTGACCAAATTATCCTATGGTTAGTTCATAAACGGTAAAAACACTTTTAAAAAGTTTCTACCAACTTTCGAATTAATAAGTCGTTAATGTTTTTCATCTTCTGCTATCGTTAATTTATTTTGTTGTAGTACTGTAGGTGTAAATCTTGGACATCGTATTAATAAGTTAGTTAGGTAAATTGGTACGTAGTGCATTAATAAAACTGTAAATACTAGCCAAACGGCTCATTTTATCGAGTTCCAACAGGAGTACCTTTTCGTTAGCTTAATGTGTGGGGAAGTCAATTTCGATAATTTAATACAGGGTATACCATCCCTGCAAAATTTTTGGATCACTAACCATTGCGGGTAGTCCGTCCCTGGCTTCAAGGCACAACTGTAAATCTATTTACCTTTCCAAAATAAGCATACACGTACATTATAGCTTTGCCGTAAATTTTATGGAGATCAAACAACTAGTACAAAAAATAAAAATAAAACCAAATTCAAAATTCAAACTTTGGAGGCCTATAACTCAAAAACGAGGGCCTGCATAGAAAAAGTTTATATAAAGTACTAACATTATTTTGGCTCATATTATACGCTCCTGACTTTTTTCCCATTAGTCCCGGGACACCCTGTATAATTGATTATAATGTTCCCAAATTTTATGTATCCACAATTTTGAGATTGAAATCCCAGCATGGGAAATATCCATATCACCTCGCTAAATTAGGTATTGTTAACACTGCTGCTTGTAGTTGTGATAATGTTACTATTGCAGATATCAATCATATAATATTTAATTGTATCAAATATAAAAAAGAAAGAGAAACTCTTTTTAAATACCTTAGTAAATTAGATATACAGTTTCCCGTAAATCTAGCTCATTTATTGGGGCTGTATAATAAAATAGTTTTTGACATTCTGGTGGAGTTTTTTAGACAAACGAAATTTGATCTGTAAATGTTTTGAAATTTAGATTTAAGTAACACGTTCAGTCTACCTTTAAATAAAAAAAATATGTGGCTGAAGGATTTAATTACAAGCCAGTTCCCTCCCCACACACACACCCACACAAATTTTACTATCACAATCAATAAAATTAATCATAAAGGTGCTGAACGTTGGGTAGTCGACTAAAATTGCCCAACGCGCTCCAGCCGCTATGAAAAGCATGACGGGGATTCCCCGAGATTTCGCAACGCAAATTACGCAAACAGAATAATTTAAAATGGGACTCGCGACGGTGCCATATTTAGTTGCCTTTAGCTATTATTTATTTTGGCATTCCTTAAAAATATTATTGCGACTTCTGGCGATTAATATTAAATTGTTTAAGCGACTGTTATCGATATTAATTAGGTCAACACTGGGTGTTTTTCTGACACTACTGAAAAATAAAATTATTGAAGGTAAGTAATGTTCTAAAAGTCGCCAAAAACGGGCACTTTTTGAAAAATCGCCGCCACGCTCGAAACATTGTAAAAAGTAGTCATTTTGGCGACAAGTCGCCACAAATGGCAACACTGCTTAGGAAGACTCCAAAGCGCGGCCTAAAATGGTGTCCCAAATAAATGGGGAAGGGGGAAAAATATATGCGTAGCGGCAAAACGACGGGATGCGAGCGTTCTCGGGTTAATTGTTGTTGACGGGCATCATATAACGACGTGATTTTTGATATTGTCGTTACTCAATACTCGAAAACAGATAATGAGAAACCCAAAGTTTCCAATCAGCAAGAGCTGAACAACTCCAGTAGAGAGATTTCAAGCTATCAGAAAAGTATGCAGTCATTTTATTGTGGAAGAGAAAAGTAATGGCTACCCAATTTTCTGAGGCAAAGAACCTGGTATTGACATCGCTCTTTTCAGCTGCTCATATGGCACGTTCAATGAGCCACTGATAACTTTTGCTGTTCTGTGTGATATTGTGATTCAATTCATCTGAGCATGAGGTCAGTTAAGTTGACCCCCTCCCAATAGGTATTTTCAACAAAAACATATATGATCATTATGCACTCCTATTGCACCAATATACTCCGTGAGTGATTTTCAAAAAAAAACAAAAGGCAGCAGAAGCCACTTCAAATGCACTCCTTTGCACCACCAACAAAAACAGAATAGCTTCTCCCCTTAATTAGATAAACAACATTATACATAATAAAGTTAACCCCCCCTCCCAACGACAATTTCCCACAAAAGCAAAATTCCCCCTTCCCTAAGTTTAAATGCTATATAGAATCATTTTTATTCTTACTACTTGATAAGTTGAACATTTTCCGCTTTATAGATGACTATCTATCATTATACATTTCCCGCATATTGTTGGGCTTATGTGCGAAGGCAACGAAATGACCAAGAACTAAATCGGGTCCTCTGTATGCAACAGAACCCCTCAAAATGTATTGAACGTTACCCACGTGAATCTTTTTTGGTATTTCCTCCAATTTGCACTTAACCTCACAAATTTTAGTGCTTGTTCATAGCAGTTCCATAAAAAAGAACACTGGATTTAAATAGAGGCTTTTTTGTAAGTACCCTCCGTGTTCCTCATTATTATGACATTGGAAAAAGTAGTTCGGCATAAAAGGTTCTTTGATTTGCGCCTCTAAATTATAAATGTTCATATGCACATTCGTAACAGTAGCTGCGTTTTAGTCCTGAATAAAAGGCCACTATTTTAATCAAATGATTTGACATCTGAATTTGTACACATATGAGATAATACATTTTGGGTTTTTATTATATTCAAAAACTTTATAACATAACTTATCTGGAAGCCTGTGAATTTTTGTATTTATACTCTCTTTCACAATGGCACCTAAAACAATTGCTGTCAGTTCGCTTTTATTTATGGCAATTGAGGTCATCAAATCTTCTAAAGATTGATTATCACAGAAACGGCTGGCGAGTATTTGAACTACCGAATCAAATTCACAAGTGTTGGATAATGTAACATAGCTCCTATTGGTTTTTATTGGTGTGAGGCCTTCTAGGATCTCATTTCGCATTAGTCCAACCCATTAGAAAATTTGTGTTCGAGAAGCCCGTCCATAAAAACTCTCCTACTTGTTCCAAGTAGCATTTCTCTTGTTGGATGTCATATTTTTCCAATTTTCAACCTGATTTTGAAGGGGTTTTTGTTACCTATTTTTGTGGAGGTGTGATTCTGTTTTTGTTGGTGGTGCATAATAGTGCATAAGAAGTGGATGCTGCTGCCATATATTTTTTTCCGAAATTCTCATTGGGGGGGGGGGGCAACTTTACTTCAAATTATGAGGTTTAAGTAAGTAAGGGAAGAGGGGATTTTGTTTTTGTTGGTGGTGCATGAGAGTGCATTCGGAGTAGACCCCACTACCCTATACTTCTTTCAGAAATTGTCATTCGGGGGGGGGGTGTCAACTTTACTATCTATAGGGTTTAACTGTTTAACAGGGGAGAAGGGATTTTGTTTTTGTTATTATCATTGGCAACTTTACTAACTGAGGAGAGGGGTGCAAATTATTTTTTATATGCAGCATTATGGTGCATTACAAGCACTTGATGGTGCAAAGTACAAAATTTGAAAAGTCCGAACAGGGGGCTAGCGTTTATTTGCCAACCCCCCATATAAACAAACAGCTGTAGACTTTCGAGGAATGTGGTGCAAAGAAAATCAATCATGGAGCATGGAACATTATGAGTGTATTGCGACCATATATGTTTTTGTTGACAGTATCTATTGGGGGGAAGGGG
Organism: Galeruca laticollis; assembly: GCA_963921935.1. Classification (NCBI taxonomy): domain Eukaryota; kingdom Metazoa; phylum Arthropoda; class Insecta; order Coleoptera; family Chrysomelidae; genus Galeruca; species Galeruca laticollis. The sequence continues at coordinate 91,184,082 of OY998183.1, forward strand.
CAACATAACTGACCTCTGTGTTTGCTGTGTTTTTACAAACGTTTATTGGCAATGAGATATATTACGTGGATCAATTGATTGCCATTTTCCATTTCCAATAATAGTTTTGCTAAACATTCAACGGATGTATGGTTATGTACTGCTATACGCATTTTCTGTTGTGAAATACAAACGCAGTCAATTTTGAAATTGCTGGATGTTGTCTTAGCAATATTCAAATAGAATTTAAAACTGTCAACTTTTTATGAAAGAAAATACATTTTGAGCAAAAAATAATAGGAATAAATTCCATATTTTTGGTTCAACAAAAATAATCTGTTCGCTCTACAAAATCTCAAATCAAATGATTCTAAAAATTTTATACAATCTACTTCTTCTCTTTTTCCTTACCTTAAATATCCTGTATTAGAAATTGTAGTTAGATGTAGGTTATCATATTATATAGATTCATGAGTGAAAAAATCAGTACCTACTTATTGCAGGTGTAGAAGAAAACCTTCCTTACCGCCATTTTATGGTATGCAGGCCAGAAGTGTCAGCGTTAGAATTGCACCCCGAAGAGGGACAAGTGCCTAAGCTCACAGAGGAAGTATTTAGGTGTTTATTTAATAAAACGGGACAGATAGAAGATGATCTGACGTTAAGAAAATACGTATTTTTTTCTGGAATGGAACGAAGTATCAGAAAAGAAGTTTGGCCTTTTTTGTTACACGTATTTCCTTATTTAAGTACTTTTGAGGAAAGGATTCAAATCGCTGACATTAGAAGACATGTAAGTATTTCCATCAACATGTTAAGCAAGTCGAACTATATCACTATCAAGAACGTTTTTGAAGAAAATTAAATTTAGCCGCATGAAAGCGCATTAGTCAAATTTGTAGAACAGCCTGTCAACAAACGAATCAAATTTGAGACATTACCAAATTTTAAAACTTAAAAATAAAAAATGTAGTATCATCGGACTTATTTGTTTCATATCATGTAGCTGAACAACTCCATATTTCATTATTATTTAGTCCACGTACCGGGTGGCCAACTAAGAACGGCCGTCGGCCATATCTCAGGAGTGGATTATAGCACAGATTCGGGAAAAAACTTTTTATAACAAAAGTGGTCTCGAGAAACGCCTGGAAATTATTTTCAGAATTGTAGGTCCACTGCTAGAGGGCGCATTTGACAGTTAAAATTTTAAAATGCAAATTTTTTCAAAAATTACTCAATTAAAGAGCATATTAAATATTATAATCAGATTCCTCGACAAATTCTGCATATTTTTAATATGACAAGTTTAAGTCTATCTCTTCAAATAAGGGGGGAGGGGGGAGAGTGGGAACCTTGTTACGAAAAAACGCCTGTAATTCTGGTTCTGCTTGACCGATTTTAATAAACGTGATGTTGTTTGAAAGAGCTTTTGTTGAACAACTTGTAAATATGAAGCAATCTGATTAATAACATAAATGCTAGAGGGCGCTGTTTTATTTATTTTAAATATTGTTTTTTCTCGTAACAATCTTAAATGGAAGCATACAAATTGAAGTAGGTCTTTAAAACGTAGACTAAATTAGTAATAAAATAGTGCAAACCGCAAGGCGATATCTCTTTTCTATCCTGAGATATCGTAAGAAACAAGTAAATGGCGGGAACTGATCTTCCAACGTCTAGAAAGGTGGTTCGCGTTAACAGAAATTATTAAATTTAGCCTGAATGAAAAGATCTTACATTGGTCTGCAGTAATTTAAACTGTTATCATACTAATGTTATGGTTGCCACTAGATTACCTAAATGTAATGCTGTCGCTACTAACAATTCTCGCACGAGTTTCAAACCATCAGAAACAGTCAGGATTCTGCGCAATCCACTTCTTCGCGTTCATACATAAGTTTCTGATTGTTTGAAAACAGCTGGACGTTGGACAGTTGGAAAACCATCAGTCAAACCTGTGTGAGCATCGTCCAGCAGTTTTCAAACAATCATAAACTTATGTATGAACGCGGAGAAATGGATTGCGCAGAATCCTGACTGTTTCTGATGGTTTGTGACTCGTGTGAGAACAAACCCACAAAAAAGTTGAAATTTTGAGAAAAATTTTTGAGTTATTTTTACGTTTTTCATCAAGAACACGAAAAAATGGTTTTTAGAAAAAAATCCTGTGTGTATGTCGTCGTCGTTGTCGTCGCCATTTTCCGTTACATGTCTGGTTAGCACGATACATCCTCCGGAGTACAAAAAATCACGAATTTTATGATTGAATATTGTTCAGAACATCTCACAGATGAACCCGATCGATTTTCAGCTCACAATAGCCAGTACAACGGGTGCTATGGTACTTGAAGTACGACATTTTTGTCATTTTTTGAGAAATTTCAGTTTGTTAGCACGATACAGCCTCCGGAGTGCAAAAAGTCACCAATTTTATGATTGCATATTATTCAGAACATCTTACGGATGAACCTTATTGATTTTCAGCTCACCACAGCCAGTACAACAGATGCTATAGTACTTTAAGTACGACATTTTTGGAAACATTTCAGTTTGTTAGTACGATACAGCCTCCGGAGTATCTACAAGTGACCAATTTTATAATTTGACATTATTCAGGGCGTCTCAAATATGAACACTATTGAGATTCAGCTCACTTATGCCAGTACAACGAGTGCTATGGTACTTGGGGTACCAAATTTTTATCATTTTTGGAGAATTTTATGATTGAATATTGTTCAGGGCGTCTTATAGATGAACCTTATTGATTTTTAGCTCACCAGAGCTAGTACAACGGGTGCTATGGTACCTGAAGTATCACATTTTTTGTCCTTTTTGGAGAAATTTCGGGTTAGTACGATACAGCCTCCGGAGTGTATACAAGTGGCCAATCTTTTAATTGGATATTTTTCAAGGTGTTTCACAGATGTACCCTACTGAATTTCAGCTGACTATAGCGAATCCAGAATCCAGATATACTACATTTTTGGTTACTTTTGGAGAAATTTCGGTTTGTTATTACGATACATCCCCCGAAGAGTATACAAGTGACAATTTTATGATAGCATAGTTAGTTAGTTTTAATCTTTAAAACCGTTTAATTACTTTAGTTTGCCACACTTAATTATCATGTTGTTAGTTTAAAATATATTCACACAGCATAAGATAATTTCATTAAATAATTTGGTGTTTTATTGAAACTGGACATAAAATGGCGGCAAATACATTAGTCATGTTTTCAGAAGTTGACTTTGATCTAATGATATTTTCGGTATGATAAGAACGAGAAACATATAAGTAGTTACCTACTGGACAAACGATAAATATTAAAACATTTCTATCATTCTAACACCGAATAAGACATGCATTAATAAATAAGTAGTCACCTGTGTTCTCCTAAAATATTTTGAACGGTGGTTCGACATATACCTAGGTCTCTAGCTATGGCACTGGTGCTTGAATGACGGTTAACATTGACATAAGCTAAAACATCAATGACATTTTCTTCTGTTCTACCTCTGCGTTGTCTTCGGTACACAGGAAGATTCACATTTCCAGTAGTACGCACACGGTGTGCGAGTCGGAGGAAAACTCTTCTGCTGTGATCCCGTTTGTTTGGGTACTGCAGTGTATACACTCGAGCAGTAAACGGTTGCATTTCTCATACATTCAAAATAAACTGCCAACATATCAAATGCTTCTTCATTTGTAAGAATCATTTTATTGCGAAAACATAAAGAAAGTCTATTAACTGTAACACGATAAATATTTTTTGACACATGCGTCAAAATCATAGGTTGCTTGTTTTCAAATGGGATCTATTTTATATCTTACATGGTCATCTTTACAAATTTTGTCATCAGGAATCTTAATTCATATTTTAAACTGTATTTGTTGTTGCTGGGCAAATATCGGTTTTTATTAATATTTTATGCTTTTGATTTACTAACACATCGCTTGAAAACAAATATAACATTCTGATATAATTAAAAAAATGTAGCACAACTTACTTCACCATCCTTCTAGACGTTGGAAGATCAATTCCCGCCATTTACCTGTTTCTTACGATATTTCAGGATAGAAAAGAGATATCGCCTTGCGGTTTGCACTGTTTTATTACTAATTTAGTCTACTTTTCAAAGACCTACTTCAATTTGTATGCTTCCATTTAAAATTGTTACGAGAAAACACAATATTTAAAAAAATAAAACAGCGCTCTCTAGCATTTATGTTATTAATCAGATTGCTACATATTTACAAATTTTCGATTGTTCAACAAAAGCTCTTTCAAACAACATCAAGTTTATTAAAATCGGTCAAGCAGAACCGGAATTACAGGCGTTTTTTCGTAACAAGGTTCCCTCTCTCCCCCACCCCTCATTTGAAGAGATAGACTTAAACTTGTCATATTAAAAATATGCAGAATTTGTCGAGGAATCTGATTATAATATGCTCCTTAATTGAGTAAATTTTGAAAAAAATTGAATTTTAAAATTTTAACTGTCAAATGCGACCTCTAGCGGTGGACCTACAATTCTGAAAATAATTTCCAGGCGTTTCTCGAGGCCACTTTTGTTGTAAATTTTTTTTTCCCGAACCTGTGCTATAATCCACTCCTGAGATATGGCCGACGTATATAAATAAAGAATCTAATTTGGACACTATTACTATATTTACACATAATTATTACACTATTTACACTTATTATTAACTGTACAATGTTTCCTTACGGTTTCAAAAATTTGCTACTAAATAATCACTCGTTTATTAATTGAGATCCCGAGAGACAGAATTCCGAAATGTTCTTGAGAATGTGTAGCTCAAACAAAGAAACTTACGAGATATACAGAGAACGAGAAGCGTAAGAATAATGAAATAAGTTACTAGAGTTACTTCAGTAAACTACTGAGACACAACTTGATTTTGACTCAAGCTGGACTGGAACCGATTCACTTCAAGAAACATTCACGACTGAGGGTTAGAACTGCAATCTTCTAACAAGAAATATATTATGTCATCAATAAAACACATGCACATCTTACAACAAGAAGAGATATTTACTTTTATAAGTAAAAATAATTTGCCTCAATAAATATAAAATAGCTATTTTTACAAATTGTTATAGACTCTTTTATGGAAGGTAATGCCACAAAGTATATTTCGTACGAGGCCAATAAACATTGAAGATTTTAATAGGAACCTACAAGGGATCACAGGGGTTCAAGCCGCGCAGACAATAGTTTTTGAAATACAAAAGGCGGTTGTGAATTCTTGCGCAGAACAAAGGCAGCGGAATAACTAAATAATATTTATTTTTGTGACAAATTCGAAACAAAAGAGAGAATTCTTCAGAGAGAAGAATATATTTTCAAACATTTAGTAACTAGTTGCTTTTTCATGTGATTGTTTTTTAGGAATATGAGGAAATAAATAGGCGAAGATTGGAATTAAGCGAAAATAGACTACATCAATTTAGAAGAAAAATACAGAGTGTTGTTGAAGAGGATGTAGTGCGGACTGACAGAGGAAACCCATTCTTTGCTGGAGATAATAATCCCAATCTGCAAATAATGAAAAATATTTTATTGAATTACGCAATTTATAATTCAGGTTTAGGGTAAGAAATTTTAGAGTACCATCAATGCCTTTTTTGTTTCACCCATATTTTTGTTCATTTATTATCCTTGGATACAGGTGCTAGACTTGAAAGTGAATTACTTAGTAATATTTCTACTTAACATACTACCATTACTAAAGACTCTTTAATCTATGATACTACTCCATAGTGATCTAAATGCGTTTTTTGGAATTACTTGACAGGAAATTAAACTTGTATTTAGACACATTATCTATTCAATCTCCAAGCCAATTTAGGTTTCAAGAAGATGTATCGACCATTGACGCACTATCTAAAGTATTTATGGTTCAAAGCTTTCATGAACGTCGTAGAACCTCAACTGTATTGCGAGATCTCACTAAGACGTTTGATTGCGTTGATCATGGTATTATTTCAACTAAGATAAAATACTACGGCATCAGGAGGTTGGTCCGAGTCTCTTGGTTTCATACCCTGCGTATAGGTCGCATTATGTTAGTTGATATAGTTTGGACAGAGCTACTGTCACTCAGGAGCTCTGCAGAGCTCACTTATAGGCCCGCTATTGTTTCTTTTCTATACTAATGATCTTCATCTCTGTAGAACTGCTCTTTTCTTCCGGTGGCTGATCACACCACTCTCATTAGTAACGGGGCATCTTTTTCGGAGGGTTTGTCTGATGTTAAGAAATGGTTTAGGCCAACACCCTGAAATTGAATGAAAAAAAATGCAAGAAATTGTGTTAACTTCAGAAAATTTAGTCCAAGAAACTCAATGGGCTGAGTTGATGGGCCGAATTCTTGAGACTCTTTGCTCAAAGGTTGTTTCATACATATTGACACTTGGGCCAATTGCACTACTGCCTACGCAGCAGAATTATTAGGACACTATAATTTTTGTTAATCCATTCAGACATAATGTATGCTATATAATTCTGAGGAAATTGTAGTGGGACGAGCAGGATATTCATTTTGCAGAAATCTTCTGTACGTATTGTGAATAACACTGCGTTTGATGCCCCCATAATTCCTCCGATTTCGTTATACGAAAAATTGAATGCTGTTCACAAAAATAGTTCCAATTTCAAAACATATTCTAAAATACATGGTTATTCTAATAGAGTTGCTCCGAGTATTGTTGTTCCTTTTTCTAAAATCAAATTCGGATTTAAATATAGATATAATTAATTTGTGATCTTCTTCAGTGAGGGTCATTTTTGGCAAAAGCATCAAAGAACTTCCAAAATATATGTAAAAAGTTTTTCTTGTACATCGCTTTTACAGTGTAGAAAATTTTCTGTTGTATTTCACCTCAAGTTGTCTCATTTGTCACTTATATTTTTGTCAACTTTACCATTTTATATTGTATCTCATTCCAAATTTTATTTATATTTTCATTAAATTGTGACTTAAAACTTACTAAGATATATAAAATAGTTTCCCAAACGCAAATCTATCCATCTAAGGTTCATATCTACTAATAATGCTCATTAAATCTTCATATTACATTCGAGCTTATTTTTATCATTTTTGTTTTGTTCCATGTCTATTACAGATTTAACTAATCATTGAAATGAAAATATAATGATCATTTTCGGTCAACAAAAAACAAACATATTTTCACACTAACTTCTTTAACCTCCTCAACACATAAAGTTAATTTATTTTTCATTATAAGCACATTCTGGTTACTACATTGAGTTGTGTAAGTGTTAAGCCGTTTTGTTGTCCTGTAATATAATGCACCTGTTGCATTTCTTGAAATAAATTAATAAAAAATTATATGACGCACACTGTATTGAGTCAGTAATATGTGTGTCAACAGGGGTACTAAACGATCAATCCACTCTCTCACTTTCGAAATTGTCCAGACACGACTTGTAATATTTTGGGCATGAGAATACTTCATTCGTTCACAAGCAAGTGATATATTGGGTCTAGTCAAATAATACCACTGCACCAGAAATTCAGAACTAGTTTTTAGTAGAAATTGTAAACAAGAGTTGAAAAGATATAGTCCTAGGGAACAGACCAATGTTCTGGTACCTATGAGCTGTAACATAAAATCGGTTTTATTAAATTTAAGATTTACCTTTATTTAGTGAAGTAAGTGTTTTTGTAATAAATTGAAGTTATAAAATAAAAAAGCATGAATTCTGGTTCTGCGTCTTTTATGGAATCCCACCAGTACCCATTCACCACATAATCGGTACTAGTTATAATCTGATGAAACATTTTTTCAGATATACCCAAGGAATGAGTGACCTGCTAGCTCCAGTTTTATATGAATTGCAAGATGAAGTTGCTGCTTTTTGGTGTTTCGTAGGATTAATGCAGAGAGCTGTTTTTGTTGCAACACCAACAGATAGAGACATGGATAGGAATTTGAGATATCTGAGGGAGTTAATTAGGTTAATGGTTCCTAGTTTCTATACCCACCTTAAAAAACATCGAGATGCTCTAGAACTTCTTTTCTGCCACCGATGGATTCTACTGTAAGTGCAAAATGAATAAAAAATTATAAGAACAACTATGATTAAATGAGATTTAATGAGTATATATTAATGACTTATTCAGAACGGTGTGCTGGTACCACACATGAGAATAGTCACTAAATGAAAGTACTTTACTCACTTCTACTATTAGTCTGTTGGTATAACATTTGAATTCGCATATAATTCTGAGAATAAATAAATGCTGTGACAATTACCATCGAACAATTTGTAATATTAGTGATACATTGCATCTTTTGATGATCTACTGTCCTCCGTCTACCTTGTACTCGTTCTAGTGCGTTGTGCTGGACTTTCGATCGAAAGATACAGGGCTCGATTTCCAGCTGCCACGAAAATATTTCTGACTAAATAAATTTTTGAATTACTTCTAGTAACTGAACTATCGGAACGTTCTCAACCATCCTACTGAAGGTTTTCACAGAAAAAAAATACTTAAGATAAATAATATCAAGCAGTGCAAGTCATATTCACTGTGTTATGTATAAAATGCGACATTGGGAATCCTGTACAAAACAGTCAAAAGCGAACTTTTTTACTAAATAACGTTCATAAAAATTAATAACAGATTTGAAAAGATCGATAAAGAATAAGTCAAAATGCACTTTTAATTTTCTATAATTCGTTTTGGTTTAATAAAAAAAATGCATAATTATGTTTAAAAAATTCGGACGCATTTTTTATAACCCTTTCGAAAAATAATAAAGGGGGCGGAGCCTAGCAACGACGGTTGACGCACTGGTCATTTAAAAGTTAAACGTGAATTATCGTGGTTCGATTCCGCTCTCGGGCGAAATTTTTTCTTTTTGTTTGTAGTTCTTTCTTCATAATTTTTGTCCAAAAAGAAATTTTAAGAAGAATTTTTTAAAATAAGACAAATTTACATGGGTTATAAATTTATTTATTTAATTAAATTTTCCAATTGGTTTCCTTTTGCTGCTAAACAGTATCTCAAACGATCATTATTGTCCCGCAGTACATTATTAATAATAGTTCCACAAATTTTGCGACATTCATTAATAATTCTATATTTCCATGCATCTTCTGCCTTCGATTCATATTCTGCTACCTTATTTTTTAGAAAACCCCATAAAAAGAAATCAGGGGTGCTAAATCTGGAGATCTTGCCGGCTAATTTATTGTACCCCCTCGACCGAGGAAAAACAGAATCAAGATATTCCTGTACGTTCCTACTGGAGTGAGCCGGGCAACCATAGTGTTGATACCATACTGAAGCATTTCTAGGTGCAGCATTTGCAATTTGGGGTCCTATTTCGTTTTGAAGAAGATTCAAATATTCTTGGCCATTGAAGTTGTTACTTAGTAAAAAAGGAACAATTATTATACGTTCACTTTATTCTTGTATTGGGTATGAGAAACATTTTTTTATATGGATTTACTGTATCCCAATAACTTTGATTTGGTTTGTTTGTTTTCTTTGTTTAAAACAAAATTACACTTATTGATAAAACAGATGTATCTTAAAAAATTCGTATCTCGGTTGGCTTTGTCTATCATAATTTCGCAGAAAAATTGTCTATTAAAATAGTCTTGCTCAAAAAGTTCTGGTACATCATGAAATTTGTAAGCTTTGAAGCCGTTTTTTTGAGAACATTATGTACTTTAAAAATACTGTTACGAAACAGCACACTGATATAGACCCTAAATCCGACTATGCCTAAGCCAGGTATAAAAGTTAAAATTATGGCGGATACGCAGTTATAAAAAACTGTTTACGAGTTTACGACTATCTTATGTAAACATTGTTTTTGTGACCAGAGTTATCTAGAAAAGGCCAGAATCAACTGTCCGGAATTTACTAGTAAAAATGGCTTTAATATATAAGGGGACTGATCAGGAAGAGTTAGTTAGTTGATAATTTTACATCGTGAGATAAACAAATAAATAAGTGAATTAGTGAACTGTTTATATAAATTAGTTTAAGTGAATATACTGTATATATAAATTAAGTATTAGTGATTAGTTTAGTGTTTAAATAAATTAGTAAGTAGCCATACCGAGTGTTTGAAATTTATCCCACCCGTAATAAAAACTTTTAATAAATAGGAAAAACATTACATTGGTATCAGAAGTGGGATAATATAAATAAATTGCTACGTAAAAATGGCCAAGAGATTAAGGGATCTGAAAGTGGCGGAATTAAGAGCAGAATTGGAAGATCGTGAGTTGGAAACATCCGGTAAGAAAAGTGAATTAGTAGAAAGACTTAAAGTGGCACTGGAAAATGACTGCTTTGATCCAGAAACAGTTTTATTTAATGACGAGGCTTCCACCTTAATCTCGTCAATTTCTGCTAACATGGACGAGAAGATTTCTGCCATGGAAGAGAACATTTCTGCTAATATTTCTGCTAACATGGACGAGAAGATTTCTACTATGAAGAATGATATTTCGGCTAACATGGACGAGAAGATTTCTGCATTGAAGAACGATATATCTGCCGATATCTTATTAATGAAAAACGACATTGCCGCTGACTTTGAAAATGAAATTTCGTCTCTAAAATCTGAAATTGAGAATAAAATGTCAACGATGGACGAGAAAATCGAGAATAAGATTACAACGATGGACGAGAAGATTGAGAATAAGATGACAACGATGGACGAGAAAATCAAGGAGTTGGAAAAAAAGATGGCAGATATAAGGACTCAAGACACGCCAACGGAAGAAAAGAAGACCGAGCAAACAAAACCTTGCAAGCCAGAAACACACCCTAAGTTAGAAGACATTGGTAGTTTTACCCGAGTCAAGGCCCCAACGTTCGATGGAAAAATGTCGTGGACCAATTATGTGAAACAATTTGAAGCAGCCGCTAGAGTGAATAATTGGTCCGATAGGGAGAAGGCAATAAACTTAACCATCGCGCTTCGGGGAGATGCCTTAGATGTACTTCAGACGATACCGCTTGAAGAAATGGATGACTTCGAGCTGCTGAAGAAGAGGTGGGACATGCGATATGGTCACGAACATTTGGAACAGTTGTACAGATTCCAGCTGAAGAACCGAAGGCGGAAACGTGACGAACCCCTTCAAGAGTATGAAATGGATATTGCCCGACTAGTTCGATTTGCTTATCCATCAGCACCAGAGAACATGATGGATTCTTTAGGCATCCAGGCCTTTATTGACGGCTTGTGTGACCACGATATGGAGAAGACGCTTCGATTAGCCCATCCTAAAACATTGGCCGATGCATTGACTGCTGCTCTTGAATATGAAGCAGCCACGATGGCTTCGGGATACAACAAAGATAGGACCATACAGGAAGAAGGTGACGATGATAGACTTGACCAGATCGTCAATTTGTTGAAAGGTATGGTAGACAAGAAGCCGAAGAAAATCAGGTGCTGTAATTGTGACGAGCTAAAGCATGCACGCAGTTCGTGTAAGCGTCCTACGACTCCTGTAACCCAAGAACTCCAGACACAGGGGAAATCAGACAGGGGTGAACATCCAGCTAATGTGAATCACCAAAAAGCCAACTCCTTGCCTAGATGGCCATGCCCTGTAGACTATTCACAATGCAACAAGTCGAAATCTAAGGAAGGTGCAGTTTCAAGAATTACAGTAGTCAACGAGGAATGGTCACCCATCAGGATCAGAGAAGATCAGGAGAATGATCCTCACCTGAAGATGATCCGGCACTGGAAGGAAGAAAATCGGCGACCTACCTGGCAAAAAGTGTCAAGATTTTCACCGACACTCAAGGCATATTGGGCTCAGTGGGACTCCCTTGTCCTGGAAGAAGGGCTGTTGAAAAGAGTCCTTGAAAACGATGATGGTTCTGAGATGAGGAGACAGCTAGTTATCCCGAGAACAAGAGTAGCTGAGGTACTGAAGAAGTTACACGACAGTCCATCGGGAGGTCATCTGGGAGTGAAGAAAACCCTTCAGCGAGTCCGTGAAAGGTTTTATTGGATGAACAGCTCCGACGATGTGAATGACTGGTGTAAGAAATGTACGACTTGTGCTACGAGTAATGGACCACATCGCAAGAGAAAAGCACCCGTGAAACAGTACAACGTTGGAAGCCCTTTCGAAAGGATTGCTTTAGATATCGCTGGGCCATTTCCGACGACAGAAAATGGTAGCAAGTACATACTGGTTGTAATGGATTATTTCACAAAGTGGGTGGAAATTTACGCTATCCCGAACCAAGAGGCCACAACTGTCGCGGATGTATTGGTGAAAGAATTTATCAGCCGATATGGAGTGCCCTTGGAAGTCCACTACGACCAGGGAAACACCGGCGAAAATCCTGTTTGGACGTGAAATGAGGCTTCCTTGTGAATATACTGTATATATAAATTGAGTATTAGTGATTAGTTCAGTGTTTAAATAAATTAGTAAGTATAGCCATACCGAGTGTTTGAAATTTATCCCACCCGTAATAAAAACTTTTAATAAATAGGAAAAACATTACATTGGTGTCAGAAGTGGGATAATACAAATATAAAACATTTAAATCTCGTGTTACGCGTCTAGTGGTGGTCCAGCGGTTTTTGATAAAAGTCAGCAGAATGGGCAGGTCAATATCCATTAGTGTTGTTCTATTTCTTCGTTGGTGTTCCGGTTTGAGGTACAACGTTGTTTCAAATTGTTCAATAATTTGACGTATTCTGTGTCTGACTATTGGACAGATGAAACAAAAATTGAATATCGCGACTACTGTGGCCGCCATAATACATACGGACAGCTTGCACAGTTTCTTCACGAGTAACCATTTTACAACGAGAAGAAAAATAAATTATAACTAACACTGATAAGAATTAAAAACTACCAAAAATATAAACAATTAATAAAATGAATTTACGAATAGGAAAACATGAACAGTATTAAATTAAATTATACCTAATAAATTAATAACTATTATAAAAAAAACTTAAAACAACAAAATAACTAATAACAACATTAACAAACGAAACAAGAGAAAACAATCGCTTGAAAAATACTTATTCGCACCAATTTTCTAAATTGTCAAAAATAAAAATGACATTACTTGGAAGGCTAGACTAGACTAGATTTAGGGTTATTAAAATTGACACTTAATTGTCCGAAACTTTATTTAAATGAATGAATTTTTGAAACAAATTGTCTCATTTTAAATTTAATTTTTATTAGACAAGAATTATGAAAAACTCTACAAACAAAAAGAAAAAAACCTAGCTCCTGCGCGGAATCGAACTGCGGTACTTTACGTTTAACTTTTAAATTTCCAGTGCGTCAACCGCCGTTCCTACTTCCGCCCCTTTTATTGCTTATCGAAAAAGGGCGTACGACTTTTTTACACTTATTTTTTTTAGACAAAAGTTATGAAAAGTGTCTACAAACAAAAAGAAAAAAGTTCGCCCCAGCACGGAATCGAACTACGCTACTTTACGTTAAACTTTTAAATTTCCAGTGCGTTAACCGCCGTTCCTACTTCCGCCCCTTTTATTGTTTATTGAAAAATGGCGTACGACTTTATAAAACATAATTATGTCTTTTTTTATTGAATCAGAACGAATTTAAGAAATTTAAAAGGGTATTTGGACTTATATTTTAACGATCTTTTCGAATCTGTTAATATTTTTTATGAACGCTTTTGACAGTTTTGTACAGGAATCCCTATGTCGCATTTCATAAATAACACAGTGTATATGGTAAACTGCTGGCACAGTCTTCTGGAATCAGTATTGGAGGTATTTTCAGAAATACATAATTTCTCTATATATAATCAACGTGTTTTGTTCTCAATGTAATGTGATATTTTGCGAGAACAGCTTGCACTTTTCCATTCTTAAATGGATTTTTCTTTCGTATGATTCATAGTTGGAACATAGTTCAAATATTTGTCACAATGGTTCTAAAAATTACTCTCAAGATTATCAAAGATTGCGTTCTAAATAATTCAAAGTCTAACTTCAAACAGATGCCTAATAATTGCTCTAGATCCTTTATTCTCTAAAATATGTAAGTCAACAATTGGCAATATTTCATAAAACACTTTATACGGAAAAATATCATATATCAATGCGAGTGAATCTAGATTTGTCTCTTTGATTATAAAATATAAAGCGATGAAAATAAATAAATTCAACAAATTCGTGACTAACATCTATAAACACAACAATTATTCTCCAAACGCTTTCGATTGTTTAACCATATTTATATCACAGAATACAATACCTACTTCACTACAACTGCTGTATGTTACTAGAAGTGATTCAGTCAATATGAAATGTATATTTAACGTCCTGAATCTTAACATAACAACTTGAAATCTTGCTATCTAAATATAGAACTTAAACGAATGTTAATTGTTTAGTTTTAAAAATTGAATACTTTTTCAGATGTTTCAAAAGAGAATTCACGGAAGGAGTGGCCATGAGAATGTGGGAAGCTTGTTGGGCAAATTATTTGACAGATTATTTTCACCTCTTTTTATGCCTTGCTATTATATCTGTATATGCTGATGACGTTATTGCTCAAGATCTTCGATCAGACGAAATGCTATTACACTTTAGTTCCCTTGGTAAGTCTATGAAATTTGGAGTTTTATAGTATAAATACAAAAATCTCAAAAATTTATAAGTTACTTGGCAATGATGAATAAGTGAAATGGAGGGATTTTTGGGCACCGACAGATAACGTATCTAATTATGTTTATTGTCCAAATATTATGTGAATCCACTCAAAACGATCTGGGAGTGGAACGCCAACATTTTGTGATAAAATTGATGTACAAAGACCAGTAGTACAAAGTCAAGGTATTGGAAAAATGCTTCGCGAACGTTGTGGAAGCTCGAAGAAACATTATTCTCGGTATCTCTCAGACTATGTATGCTTATGAAACTGTGATTATTCAGTTACAGTAAACAAGAATTGAGTTTGCAAATAAATATGTCAATTTTACATTAAGAAGAATTTTGCAAAAATGTTGAGAAGACAGTACAAACTTCTATCAATTGAAGGCTACGAGTTTGTCGTCCTAGAAATACAAACTGAAAGATACTTTTGCGCTGGTTGCTATTAAAGTTACATTTTTATGATGATGCAACGTTCGAATTTGTAGCGTCCATGAGAGCGTCTTACAAATAAATGTTTTCATTCATTCGTTCGGGTTGTGCTCATCATCCCGGGCACTTGACCTAAGTCATTGTACCGTTCCCATTACTGTCTATCTTATTTGGGGGAATTTTGAGTAGTTCTGATGGTTGTGTTATTTCCTTTCCAAAATGCTTCTGCCTGAGTATTTGCAAGTTCTTACATAAGCAGAGTATATGAATATGTGTTTCATGCCTTAGTTCGCATTTCCTACAGATATATTCACTTAGTTTTCCCATTTTGTATTAATGTTTCCTTAGTGTACTGTGTCCATTAACCAAATCGGTAACTGTCGACAAATGTCTCTTGCTCAGTTTCAGTAAACTGATTGAGAGTTCATTGTTCACATTTTCCAGTCCTTCTGTCAACCTTTCATTTGATTTGGCGTTCCCTGTCTAACCAGCTCCGGATTTCCCACTCTTATGTAAGCCTTAGTAATTCCAAAGAACGGTTCAGGACATTTGCAGTTTCCTTTAGAGCTTTGTTTGATATTCACTCCCTCAGTGAATATACTCTCTGGTATCATGCTATCCAGATACATTTGAAAGTTCGGTTCATCTAGTATTGTCCCAGTTGTATCAGTATATCCTCCACGAACAATGTTCGGGGTCTACATGCCTCCCGATTTCAGTCTTAGGATGGCCATCATTGCCTCTGCCCTAACAAAAAGTTCCAGAGGAGGAAGGTCTATAAGGGCTTCCATTGATGACGTTCCCGTGCTGTTCATTGCCCCGGTAATACCGAGGAGAGCTTGTCTTTGGATTGTACTTAAGTTATTCTGTACTAAGGACACCGCTGCCCTCCTCCACTAGATTACCGTTCCATAGGTGATCGTTGGCCTAATCACTGTTGTGTAAACCCAGTGTACCACCTCAGGTCGTATTCCCCAGGTTTTGCTCATAAATATTCTGCGTTGCCAGAACAATCTGGTTGCCCTGGTAGTAGTTTTTTCCAGGTGTGCCCCCTCCAATTCAATTTAGAATTAATTGTCACTCCCAGGTATTTCACCTCTTTAGATATTTCTAGTTTTTCTCCGAACAGTTGTACTCTGTCCTGCGGAAGAGCTCTTCTATTCGTAAAAGCAACTAGTTTGATTTTCTTTGGGTTGACTATAAGGTCCTCTTTAAGGCGACAGTCTTCCACAATTCGTAGTGGTTCTTGTAAGACATTCGTGACTGTCTCCAGGAATTTCCCCTTCCTGACAATCACTAGGTCGTCCTCGAAGCCCTGCGTCCATATGCCTTGATCATTTAGCCTGCAGATCAATTCATCAACAATTAAATTCCTCAATAGTGTTGAAAGTACTCCACCTTGAGGACACCCTTTAGTTGTCCTGACGGTGTACGTTGTGACATGTATGTGTGCTGATATTCTACTATGCTCAAGCACGGATCTTCCGAATAAATGGTTGCATTCAAATCGGGAGTGACAATTATTGATGACTGCATTGGTCGCTAAAACTATGGAGGGTAGAGATAAGGAGAATCATCTCTGTATATGAAAAGTGTCCGTCGAAATGGTAGTGCCACATTAGCATCAGATAAATTTTAAAGAAAGCGCCAAAAGTTATTGAAGTAGCATTGAGAAATCAACAGGGTAAATGCGTTGATTGACTAAAAAATTTATAAAAATGAACAATCGTTAACAAAGTAAACTTTTCACAGCACAAATTTTACCCATAATTGTTCAATTATTCACAGTGAATTACTCAACGCTCGCGAAATTAATTCACTCTTCACGTTCACATCATACCCTATGTCTACACGAGCGCCATTCTCGACGGTTTTGAACTATTATTTACAGCGTACTGCTGGACACTTTTTCAACTTTTCTCCGGTCTCTAACCTCCATAGCTAAAACTTATTCATCCACGTTTGAATTTTACTTACTATAGATATTATCAAATGATATGGTTAGGTTAGGTTGCCGAAAACAGAATTATTCTCCCCAAGTCATTCTCGAGGGGAAAATTGTTAAATTTAATTTTCCGAATAATTGTTGCACTATAATTGTCAAAATTCCTATAAATAAGGGAAAATGTAATGGGTAAGCCTAATAATTATGTCATAGTATATATTTTTGTAGCAATGTACATGGATGGTCAAGTTATTTCAAGAAAAGCAAGAGGTTTGCTGCATCAGTTCCGACAAATGAGGGAAATACCGTGTACTCTTGCAGGTCTTTGCACAAGATGCGGCCCTGGAATTTGGGATAGTTCACACAGTCCGCGAATATTTTGTGTAGGACATGAGCAGCATGGAATGTGTATAAATTAAAAGATTGGGCTGATTACTGATATTTACTTATTCTCCAGAAACGAAACGTTGTGTATTTGGTGGATATAATGTTGACGATGTTGATATTTTATTATGTACAATGAGTTGTTTGAAGAAATATTTATATGTATATCAATTTAAAAACAAAATAACTTGTCTGAATACAATCTGCATTTATTTCAAAGTTAAGTCTAATGTTGTACTATCCACAGATATATCAAATTGGATTTCTATATCTTCAATATTCTGGACGTGTATAAGTTTACATTTTCCTTATATTGATGTCTGGAGTTTCATGAAACACAGAAACTCCAGACGATTTTTCTAAAAGCTGTTAGTCACTATCAATATAATCAAATACTAATTTTCTATTCAATGGATTTTATCACGAGTACAGTGGACTTCGACACTGCAGCAAAAACAATTCCCATTTTTTACTTGGTTGAATAATGTTCATCCATTCCATTTTTTGCATCCACGAATGTCTTAGGATATGGCGGTATTGAGACTTTGATGTAACCAACGGGTACAGCTCGGCAAACGAAATAAGACCCCTAAAATGCGCAGGAGGTAAACATATAACTCAGCTGTGTAAAGGATAACAATAAGTCACTATTCTGGGAAAGTACAGTCGGTGAAACAAGTTAGGAATTATCGCTTAGGTATTCAGGCAGATTTCGTTACTATCCTAAATTTTAATATCAATTTCATAATTTATAAAATATGTTTATGATATTTTTTGTTGAAATAATCGTAAGGTATTCTGTAAAATAAAATCGACAAAAAAGTATCAGTACCAAAACTAAAACAATCGTAAGAATAATAACTGATTTCAATATTCTCTTTACATCTGACATTTAATCTTAATTCTCTTTTGAATATTTTGTAAAAAGTAGAGTTATTTTCATTTCTGTTGAACAAATTAGTCTTTTATTTAAACAAAAACTTGTACTGAATATTCTTTTTTTTGACGATATATAAAGTTTTACCGTATAGAAAAAGCATAAATTTAAATATTTTTTGATACAAATTAAGTGTAGTTTCCTACAAATTAAAAAAAAGTAAATTGATTAAAAAATATCGAAATCAAAATAAGCCATTTCTTGTCAAATTATATTATTTGAAGTGGAGAAAATGACGAAAAATTTGAGGGGTAATGGGAGGGTGGTAATGGAAAAAAATCAAAAAATCGAGAAGTATTATTAGAAAAAAAAAGGTAATTGAATGGAAAATTTAAACTAATTAAAATTGTTTACAGTAATTATTAATTTCTTGCTAATATTGAAACATTAAAAAGTTCGATTTACTAACAGAACCTACAGGTGATAAAACCAAACTTTACAAATTCAATGAAAGTTTGTATAAATTCTTCCTTCACTGTTAAAACTTTATTTTTCACCTTACTTTTAAACAGCATTTTGTTTGGCAAAATCACTTTTGAATAATATACAAACGAAAATATTTTCAACTTCTGTCCGAGACTATAACAACGATACGAAGTGCACGAATACAATTTTAAAATGAGCTCTCTGCATTTACTAGGTAGTGGGGCTGGTTTGTCTACGGCGCATCAAAATCTCAGGGGTCTTCCTACGTTTTTTGGGGTCATACCGATCGAAGACGTTTGTGTGTATAAGCTGTACTGGTTTCAATTTAAAAACCGAGTTTACCATAACCCACATAATATTTTGAAATTTTCGTGGCGGTTTTTCTGATTTAAGATATTGTGTGTGTTTTTAGTGCACTGCTTTTTTTACAGCTTCTTTTTTGGCTTCATAACACCGCAACAATACTTTATTTTTTGTTTTCTGAGGAAATTGTGAGAATCAAGCGATTTTGTTAAGTGCCCCCCATGCGTTTTTCTGTATTCAAAGATGTTGGGATTTTGATTAATTGAAATAATATTTGAGCTCTTGACGCGATTTATAAATATTATGTAAACGTTTAATGTGATTTTTCAGTGAGACTGTAGACATATTTTCTTTGTCTACGCGGTGGCATATTGTGGCTGTAAGGATGAGAAATGAGGAACAAAACAAAGCATACGTTTCATATAGAAGTTTAATTTTGCGATGAATATAGAATAACTTTTGTTTTTCCATTGTCTGCGTAGTGCGTAGACATAAAGGCTATCTGGTTTGGCCACACGGGAGTAAGGAAGATACAGCTGTCCATGTGAGAAGTTTTACATCTATATATTTTCTGTTCTTCTATTTTGGATCAGTATAATCACTATTTCTCTGGCGTCATTTCTTAGATACTGAAAATTTTAATAATTTAAAATTTGCCAAATGGTAATTTTTGGGAAAATTATGCGGCCCAAATAAACGCCACGGTAGACTTTATTAATGCTCTAGAAAACGCAGCTAATTTATTTTTATGATAATAACTTTATTCGCTTCCTCGGAGCCCCAGCTATGGATTTGCTCTCAATGTGAGGAGAATATGACTGTATACATATCCAAAAAGAAGACATTTGTTAATCCCTTCAGTGAGATAATGTTTCCTCCATATAAGGTGGTACATATACTTTTTCTCACATAATGTTCTATCCTGATAAGGTAGTAACCATTTTTATATGTATTCCAATTGAACACAGATGCGTAAAAATACACAATTACGTTGAACAAGTTTTTTAAAAAGGTAGGAAGCTTTGAGTTGTAAAATATTCATGCAGTGGACATAACCAGAACCAAGAGAAAATCACTCCACTGAATAATCTAGGGACTCTATATTCTACAACAAAAGTAAGTATGTGGTTTCCTTACATTCGAAGGAGAATGATCAAGCTGCTGCTGGTACTTACTTAGTCTGTTAGTTCGGAATAAATATAATTGAGGTGGATTTCTACAACGACTTTCAAATGATATTTTTTCACTATATTTGATAATTTGAATTGTTATGGTTGAATAATTGACATACAATTATCTTCAAGCAACTCATTTAATAACTATTTTATTGTAGTACAAAAATGGCAAGCACCAAATAAAGTTTGAGTTTAATAGAATAGAAAAACATTTTAAATCATCAGTAATAGTTGTACCACAGATTAGACTCATTAATCTATGGTACCACTATGTCACATAAGTGCTGGGCCACGATAGTCGCAGACGAAACACAAATCGAACTTCTAGTCCCTATTTACATCCATTTTAGCGTTTTTGGCAGTGATGGCATCACAAATATTCGTAGTACCTAAACAGACAGTTATTCAGTATTATTGAGTATTTAAATGTTTAACGCCTCATGTTGCTTTATACAGCACTATTTTTAAAATAGAAAGTTGATAACAATATGAATAAATAAACATTATTCATTGAAAATTCACTTCTTTTCCAAGAAACACAAGATATTTGACAATTTTGTCAATAATATTGACGGATTTTACGGCATGTGTAGATATCTACATTAAACACGAAGAAAAACTCTTTATTCTTATATCGACCATTCTTCAGTCTCAGTATCAGGCTCAACATTTCTGTGATTGAGTCATTTCTATCGTAGAAACATTCATCCAATAAGAGCTTCAGAAGCCGCTATTGTGAAGAGTATTTGAACAAAAGCCACAAAAAACAAGACGCTCTCCAATTTTATAACTTTACTGTTAGAAGTTTGTCAGGAATCATAAGAGGACAATTTGTGTACTATAGTTAACTATTTTTGTCTACTGGCACATATTTTTGAAATTTGCTTTCGCAGAAAAGAGAGAAGTTTGTTAAAGTTGTCTTTGATATCCTTATAATGAAATTGAATTGGATGATCCGATTAGAGATGAATGCAGGATCAACTTCTTGATATCAAACGTTAGCTAATATTCACTGAATTTGTTTGCACATACACTAAGAGAAATGTGTGGTGGTACCTACTATGGAAATGTTTCTGATGGTAGAGTGTTTAGTAAATCCAGTGAGGATGAGCGTAAATGTAGTTAAAATGACATGTGTGAGTGCGTGTACATATATTTTCATAAGAATAATTCTGAACAGTGAAAAACAACAGATACATTGATCTAAATTATCGAAGAGCATAGTATATTTGGTAAGAGATATTTTCTGAGAACGACAAATTTTAAAAATTTATGTTGTGGCAAAAATTGCTGCGTGTATGCATTTATTATTGCTTAATTAAGTTTAGAAACGCTCATTTATTTCACTGATGTACTAGAAACGTTAAACTGGACAGTTAACTATTTTTTTTCATACGTCAAAAGAACTAGAGATGAATCATGTTATTTGTGTCTTAATGATTTGAATATAATAAACATATTTTGAAAAAGAAGTTAAATATTGTAATATAATGAAGAAGCATTGATTCATCAGAAATATATTAGATTAGATCACATTAGATATTTATTGCATTGTGAATTCATTTCGTCGTTAAAGTTCGAACGACCATGTAAGTTATTTTTTGACAGTTTTGACATTTTGATGCCATTTGCTAGAAAATCGTAATACTCGTTTCAGCTAATCAGAAACATGCCTCCTTAAATCTGTTATGAAGTATAAACAAAAAAATAAATGGTATTGTTATGATGTAAGGGGTTTTCCACTTTCCTAACAATTTACTATTTTTGGTATACGTGGTGTTAGAACTTAAGTGACGATTTGATTATCTAATTTTCACCCAGTATTTTTCATGATTCCCGATGCGTCTACTAATTCACTAAGTAGTTCAACAATGCTTCGTTGTATTAGTCTGGTTAGATCACGAATGCGTTTCTTATCAGTTTGGGATTCAAACTGTTCATTACCAAATTAATTGTTTGTATTGCTCAACGAGCGAATGGAATAGACATAAAATGAGCCCTGGCTTGAATGGAGTTTGGCGGTGAAGGATCCGAATCAGCGTTTTTTAAAGACTTTGAAAAAGTATGAGGCCGTTGATAACATGTATGGTAGTTATCAGAGGAAATAGCCATTTATCACTATGATCATGAAGTTGATGAACAAATCAAGGCTGAATTATGGAATTGTCTTGTTATTCTATTGGTTAGCCTCTGTTATTATACGTTTAGAGAAAAAATACAATATTCCTAATGTCATTAAAATCAATTCAAAGCTGGATAACTAGAGTTAGAGGCATTTAATTTTTTATTCAACCTTATATGAAAAACCTGTGCAAAGGTACCATAATCCTAAGAAGTATTGGTTATTTAGACATCTAAATCTAAATTTTAGTCACTAATCTGGTGATATTTTGTGCAAGGTAAAATACTTTTTGTAAAGTGATTCAATTGGTAGGTACGATTTACTGACCTATAAACAACAAATGGAATGATAATGCAATTTGTCAGTATTACGCTAAATTGAATTCGCGCATACCACGTGATCTCTTGGAAAAATTGGATTCGGAGCATGCGCAGTCAATCAACCGTACAGGACCGGCCTTGCAAATAAATAATACTATTGAACTGGTACAGTACATACTTATGTTTTATTTAAATAAACTGGGAAAGTCTTAATTGTAAGGACTGAATTAAAATTATAAACTTGTTTATATAAAAATAACATAAAATAATTACAGAATTAATTTAGACAGATTGTGATTTATATTTTATCAACACTTTTTGTGGAAAAATTGTAATTTTTATATACTTGATATACCTACATAATCAGAGATTAGTAACCTTTTATACATCATAACTGAGTGGGTATATTTAACTCTACTTATACAGAAAGTTTCATTTCTATTTTATAAATAAACAATTGGTCAGACAGAAGAGTTCAAAAGTGATAAATGTTACTTTTTTACCAATTTTTTCTGTATACATATAAGTTAATGTTGAATAATACACACCTTTCTCAAACCGAAATATTTATTCGGCAGCAATTAATTCCTGATAAATATATTTTACAAAAATCCCAATGGCACAGGACCAATTGGACAGGCTTATTTCAGTAACATTTTTGCAGTAATCGAATGTTTTGAGATGTACAAAAAACCAAAGTAACATTTTGGCATCAAATCAAAAACGAAAAAAAAATTCTGGTAAATTTGTGACTTTTCTTAAATAAATGTTTTAATGTACGATTTAGAGAAACGTGTTAAATACAAAAGTTGTAGAACGTATTAAGGTCTATAAAAAAGCTCTGTAACTTTTTTGCGTCAAATGAAAAACAAAGCAAATACGTTTTTTTTTTCAATTTGACAGACCGCCATTTTGTTCGCCGATTTGGCTCATTAACGAACTCGTCCAAGATTTTGGCCTAGCGAGTTTGGTTTCGATCCGTCAAAAAATACGCCCTCTATCGTGCTTACATCACCATGCAGTTCTTCCCCATTATGGAAAAAACTGATGAAAAAAGTCTCAAAAAGTTCAGTAACGCTGATGACTGTTAGTAATAAAGCACAGTTCACACACAGTAGTAAAACGATAATGACAAAACGAAAAACAAACACAAATTTTAATAACGTTGGTTATAATCTAACGATTCAAACGTACGAGAACGACTAAATATGAAAACGGCTGTGCCAACTCTGGTAAAATCTGCAATAAGAATTAACATACGTATCAACAGCACACCAGATAATTGATTTCAGACATCCACTGTGACGTAGAATACATAATGCGCATGAGCCGTATTCAATTTTCAACACTCGCATAGTGGCCGTAAAAACTCTTCGCGCATTCTAATGTATTGTCATTCCATTTGTTGTTTATAGGTCAGTGGTAAAATTTAGGAAACCAGTTGCCTAAATCGTACCTCCCACTTTCTAAATCGTACCACCTTAGTTAAGGATGAAAATAAAATGAATCAATGCATAAAACGGAAATAATGATTGAAGGTACGATTTTGGCAACTCTCCTCTATACAGTAATAAAAACATTCTTTGCATGAAAATGTTATATACGTATCAAAAATTGAATGAATGTGTACATACGTTTGTAAATTCTCAACTTGTTTAATAAATTGTTAATCTATTTTCTTAAAACTTGTTGATATTATAATACAGTCTGAATTATGATTTTGATGCTAATTAGATCAGTTTGAAGGCATTCCGTGAAACTTGACACATTGTTTGGTGGAGGATTTTTATATCATGTGACTTATCCATTTCTTCACATGAAGTGGTTTTGCAATTTAATCGTCTAGCATCGGGAAAAACTTAATTTGAGAATAAATGTTTTTGGTTTACAAAATAACAAACCAACAGATTTTGAAGGTGATGAATGAAATAGTGAAATATCCCAAAAAACTTCCACTCGACTTCATGTTTTTGACCATGATTAGGAAAAGACGTTTGTTTAATATATTAAATGCCATTTCTGAGAAATTTGGGAACACAATTCAAATTTTGTAACGATAGGATAACAAATTATGAAGTATGATAAAAAATAGCGGCGTTATTGATACCATTACTACATTTCTGTTGAGAACATTAATAGTAAAAATACAAACCAGGAAGTTTCAAATGAATCGTATGTATATGTTAACACCGATATAAAAGTAATCGAAAATGGAATCATTTGATATCATTTTAATATTGTAAGTAAATTTTTACTTCAATACATAATATCATATCATCATATCATCCTCATATTATTTATATATATTGTGAAGTTTGTGTATGTTCGAGTATATGATCAGGTGCTTATTTTATAAAAATTATTGATTTTTGTTATTTAGAAAAATTTAAACTGAAACTGATTTCAAAACTGTGGAGTCTAGATTGACATGCTAATAACAGCTTGAATGTGTCTCCATAACAGTTCCTTACTATTAGTACCTAGATTTTGTAAATTAAATATTGAATTTCTGGTAAAACATTTATGGCTGCTTATTTGTTGATAAAATAGGTATATATTATAAAAAAAGGAGAAATAAATGATTGAATTATTTGTTTTTGTTTCATTGACTACTGTCAGGTACTTCGTTAAATCGCCTTGGTTTGTGCTAATTAGATCCTGATTCCATCCCTTGTACCTTATTGATTGAGTAAACTAACCTATTTTCGGTTACCGAAGCACTATTTACAATAAGACAATGGTAGCAGCCACACCAGGCATAAGAGTGATTGAAGCAGGGCTGGCGCCGGAGAGCGGCCGCCGGCCCCGGTGCTGGGGTATTTCGGGCCCCTGCCATTTATGCGTTTTTATTTAACCCAAATTCAATAATCACAGCCATGCATTCAGTGTATTATACATACAGATATATTTGTAGCTCTCCATAAAATGCATTACCGATTTTAAATCATATTAATATCAAGTCATGTAAGCACAACAATTCGTTTTAATAATTCTCTCTTCCAAATAAACAGTAGATTGTAGATTTTGTAGATTTTAACGGGGTTACAATGCACTGAAACCAAAGGTTTATTGTGCCCCCCCCCTATCAGAGCTGTTCTCGCTACTACTACAGCTCTCCTTCCAGTTCAAAAGTTCTAATGAACTCTAGTATTTGGAACGGCTTCAACGAGGTTAGGTCCTCACTCTAACAAGTTTCTTGTCCGAAGCATTTCTTGCGTTGGCTTGCAATGGCGAGGCATTCCAGAACTAGGTGATCCGGAGTGTCATCATCCTTCCCACAGAATCTACACTCGTCAATCTCTGCAAGACCTACTCTCATTAAGTGCTTCCTAAGGCGACAGTATCCTGTAAGAAAGCCCGTGAGGAGATGTAGCTTATCTTTACTGAGGTCTAAACATTTTTTGGATCCAGCAGTGTCAAAGTTCACAGGAACTTTTTGTAATGGTCCAACCCGGGAAGGCACCACCAGAGTGCTTCTCTTTCGGTTTCCTCTTTCTTCCGAAACTCTTTCTTGTAGGAGCATTTTGCTACACCACAGAAAGGCCCCGGGACAATAAAGGGCATTTGTGCTCCTTTCCTGGCAAGTGTATTGGCCTCTTCATTTCCCGTGATTCCCGAGTGGCCAGGAACACAGACTAAAAATACCCTGTTATTCTTGCCTAATTCATCAAGTTTTCTTCGGCACTCCCATGCCAACTTTGAGTCAATGACATGGGACCTCAATGCTTTGATAGCTGCTTGACTATCAGAATGGATCGATATGTCACATTTCTGGTAGTTTCTTTCTAGGTTCATTTCCACGCATCTTTCGATCGCAAGTATTTTTGCCTGAAAGACGCTCGGGAAGGAGCCTAACGATAATGAGTATCTGGTGCCAGGCCCAAATACTCCAGCGCCTGCTGCAATGGTGGTTTTTGAACCATCCGTATACCATCTAATGGTGTTTTCTTTGAGAGTTTGGGTGGTGTATTCCCTTTGCCAGTCTCTCCTCGTATTTAGCATCGTGGTGAAATTCTTTTCGATGCTTACTTTCCTGATCATTTCGTCACTGGGAGGTGTATCTTGTCAGAGAGGACCAAGCTCCCTCATTTTTAATACTCTCATTGCCTGAACCTTCCTTAGATATTCTAAGAATTGTCTCTTGGGCAGATCTTTCTATCACCAGATGTAGAGGTGTGAGATCTGTAATGATCTCAAGTGCCATAGTTGGACACGTTCTCAGTGAACCCATTCACTTTATAAACAATGCAATTCATTTAAATACATTTTTTTTAATATAAAAATCCAATGCATTTGTTTTTAAAATCGATTATTAACATTTTCATTACCTTATTTGTAAACTGAAAGGTTTGAAATACAATATTAAATCACTAAATTCACCACAAACTTTCATCTTTAATAGCTCACAGTACGTGGTGCATTACTAATTAGAAATAATTCAATTTGAAACTTTCAAATTAATAACGAATAACGTGAATTACATATTAAAACTTCGAACTTGGGTTTTTAAAAACAATTTTACAACTATATTTAGAACTTTATTATACAACGGTTGAACAGAGAATGAAATTTAAGATAATACAGAGTTTTTATAATCTTCCTGTTTTACAAAGAGTCATCGTTTTATTTATATGGTGTCAGCTCTTCTTATGTAATTCCTCCCCTCGAAGACGAGAACATAACGGAGTGGTGTTCGAGTTTTGGTTTTTCTGTTGGATTTTCTTCTCTTAGGGTTTCTTCTTTGCTTTGGACTTCTTCCCTTATTTGTTTTCTGCCGCATTGCTGGAGCGATGTCTTGATTTTCTTCTTGAAGATCCATCCCACTATTATTAAGATGGCAATAACAGAGGACAAGCCGCCAAAAATTCGTGAATAGTGTTTAGATGTTGAAATTCTTAATGGTATAAGTTGTTTTGACATTTTGCTGATTTTGTGGATTTCTTCCAAATTGATTTTTTCTATTTTGGGTGCTTCGTACTCTGGTATAATTTCTAATTTTTCCCAGTTTAGCTTTGGGAGAAATAATGGTTTTCCTTCTTGAATTCTGGCGTCGTTGATGAATTTTTTAGTGTTGACTTCTATTTGACATGATTCTGGTATTTTTATTAGTGTAGGATTTTTGACTTCTATATATTGATCTGTGTGGCATTTGGAGAAAACTTTTTCTGTTTGCATTGGTATAATGATTACTTCGTCTTGTGTTATTTGTTCAACGAGGGATTCTTCTAATGTTAACTTGATTTTCTTGCAGTTTTTCACCGTCTGGTTTTCTATGAGCTGTAGAGTGCAGTTGTCTTCAGGGAAGTGGTCTTCCATGCAAAAATATGTATCCTCTAGTAGTGGACAGTTTTCTTCTTTGAATTGATGTTCTGAGTTGGTTTGTGCCAAATAGGGATACTTTAGAGGGAATATTTGGTTGTTTTGAATGATAGGAAAGAGGTGATAAAACTTAAAAATTTCAGCTTTGATAATTGGTATATGTATTGCAAAAATTAATTTTTTATTTTCAAATGTGACTTGTGTGCCTTAAAATTGGAAGTATGTTAATATGTTCCTAAATTTCATGATTTGGTTGTCTGGGTAAATTTTTCTGAAGTATTCTAAAGTGTTTAGTAACTCTTGACTAGAAATAATAGAAGGATGAAGTGTGTTGAGTTTTGCAAAAGCTATGGAATCTTCTAAATTATCTAAAAACGTGATAACATTTTGGCAATCCAGATTTATTTGGGAAATAATTCCTTGAAAGGTTAAATACTCATGTGATTCAGTGATTGATTTTTGTACGCTCATTTGAAATTTTCCCAGAGAATCTGCAAAATTTTCTTGATTTTTTGATAATATGCGAATTGTTGTGTTGTAATTTTTTATTAGATTGTTTGAAAGTGAACGTTGCAAATTTATTTCCGTAACCATGTTCTGTTGGTTTGTTTCGAGAATTTTTATTGCGTTATCATATATATTACCGTCGTCAGCGTCAAGTGTACCAAACAGCCATTTCTGTAATTGTCCGACTCCGTTAACGAAACTTCTTTTATTACGAATATGAATATGAGGTTGTAAGTTATCAAGTTTCGTTCTTGTAATTTTTATGAGAAATTCTGTCCTTAATAACATATCTTGAGATAAGGCATGGTATGAGATTTCATTAGTTGCGTTTTTTGTAACTAAATTATTTTTTATAATGAAGAAATGTTTCTCAATGTTAAACAATTGCTTAATAATAGGTTCTAAATTTAAATATATAAATGTATAAATGTATGTTTACTATAAATAAGACGTGCGTCTCCTAATTGTATTGGTAATAAAGGGTTATTTATAGTCGTCGACTCTATATCTCTTATAGTACTACTCGTGTATATTACTGGTATTGCCAGAAGTATCAGGAATGTTGTTTTCATCTGTTCCATTTTCCTGAAACAGTTGTTTTTTGTTAGTTTTTGGTTTTCTGGCACTTGTTTTATGATATATATTTTTATCTGTTATTAATTTAATTTTTGTTTGAGCTAGTACTTTACGTTTTTCGAATTTTGGAAGTTTTTTATTTCTGGTTTTTGTACGAATGTAAGCTACTTTTTCATTTTTATAGTCAAGGGGATCTGTACGCTCTTCGTTTCTTTTACTAATAATTTTTTCTTTTGTTGTTTTGTTAGTTTCTTTTATATTTTCATAAAGTCGTTTGGCCGCTTGTTTGTGAGTTTATACGTAATCTGAAATTATTACATGATCATTAAGGTCGAAAGGGTTGGTCTCGTTTATATGTCCTTTTATTACTTCGAATGGTGTATGTTTAGTAACACTATGGATTGAGTTGTTATATCCGAGTATAGCCCGTTTTAATAATTGGTCTGAGGTGAGGTTTCCATTTTGTTCCCTTAAACAACGCACATGTTCGATTATAAGTAGAATGAAATCTTTCGACAGGACTGTTTGAATTACTGTTTCTAGCAGTAGTATAGTGAAGCTCTATTCTGTAAAGTTCGCAAAAATTTTCAAGATCTTTATTTTTAAATTCTGTACCCGAATCAGCTGTTATATTCGAGGGTAGACCGTGGTGGGTAATAAAATTAAATAAACATTCTACTACAGATATTCCGTTTACAGCTGGTAGAGGGTAAGCTTGGCCATATCGAGAAAAGGTATCTATTATAGTTAAATACGTGTTTCCTGAAATTTGAAAACAGTCAATATGAATGTGTTGAAAAGGACGTGAACAAGTTGGTGTAAGATTGAATTTTACTATAGGTGGATTCCGATCGTATTTATTTTTCTGACAGATTTCGCAGTTATTTATATAATTTTCGATATCGTCCAACATTTTTGGCCAGTAAAATCGTTTAGTAAGTGCTTCTTTCGTTTCATTTATACCACGGTGGCAAGTTTTTGTTACGTGGTAAAATTCGAGTTTTTCTTTTTGAGCGTCTCTAGTCTGAATATCTTCTAATACAGTATTACTTTGAATTATTTTGAAGGCAGAGTTTTTAAAATATGATTGCATAGTAGTCGTGAAAGTTCTAGGTAGCTCAGGGTGTTGGAAAAAATAGCATATTTTTTGTTTGGGGCGATATATTCTTTTACGAAATTTATTATATCAGTTTGTGAAATTTTTGAGGGTAGAGTAACATATAATCTAGTATTGTCAAAAAATTTTAAAATTCTAGTTTGGGTAGATTCTATATCTCCCATTGTTATGAATATTTGATTTTTGTACGTGTTTAATATTCTTTCAGTAATTGGTATGGAAAAAATAGGATTTTCTGCAGATGTATGTTTAGTTTCAATGTCAGAATCGGAGTCAGTGTCTTGAGATTTATCTGGTTCTATTTGTATATCTGAAATAACGTTGATTTTTTGATTTTGGCTTTTAGTCGGCTCTACAATGTCTAGTATATCTTCCAGGTCAGGGCTACTGACTGGAGGTATTTTATCAGGATTTCTTAAATTTTCTATTATTTCATCCGCGTCTCCTACGTTATTTATTATAGTTTCGTTATCGATGGCGTTTAGTTCTACACATGGATTTCTACTTAAAGCGTCTGCTGCTAAATTTGACGAACCCTTTTTTATATTTAATTTCATAATCAAATTCTTCTAATTTTAGTCTCCACCTTACGAGCATAGAATTTTGGTCTTTTGTGGAGAAAAGCCACTGTAATGGTTTTTGGTCAGAATATATTGTAAACTTCCGGCCGTAAAGATATGGGCGAAAGTATTTGCAACTCCAGACTATTGCGAGAAGTTCTTTCTGAATTGTTGAATAGTTTATTTCGGCTGAATTTAAGGCTCGTGATGCATAACATATGGGATGATTATTTTGCGATAGTACTGCGCCTATTGCATAATTTGAGCTATCTGTTGTCAATTCAAATTCTTTGTCAAAATCTGGGTAAATTAACACTGGTTCAGATGTTAATATATTTTTACATGTTTCAAAACAATCTATGAAATCTTTTGTGTGAACTACTTTTTCATTTTTCTTTAAGCATTTAGTCATAGGTTTTGTAATTTTCGCTAGATTTTTTATGAATTTACGATAGTACCCTATTAAACCAAGAAATGATTTTATGTCTTTTTGTGTTTTTGGTATGGGAAACTTTTTAATCGCTGAAATTTTTTTTGGATTGGGTTTTATTCCCTCTGATGTAACTATGTGTCCTAGAAACTCTACTTCTTTTCGTAAGAATTCTGATTTATCCAGTTGAATTTTTAGTCTTGCCTCTCGTAATTGTGTGAAAACAAGTTTTAAATTTTGAAGATGTTCTTGAAGTCCTGTGCTAAATATAATGATATCGTCCATATAGACCATACAGACTTTATTTTGGAGGTCTTTTAAAACTTCATCCATAACGCGTTGAAAAGTAGATGGTGCGTTTTTTAACCCAAATGGCATTCGTAAGAATTCATAATGCCCGTTGTCAACTGTGAATGCTGTTTTTGATATAGAGTTTTCTTCCATTTGAATCTGATGAAAACCGGCCCAAAGGTCTATAGTTGAAAAATAATTTGATCTTCCAAGTTTATCGAGGATTGAATTGATATTTGGTATCGGATATCGATCAGGAATTGTTTTTTCGTTCAGTTTACGATAATCGATAACTAATCGATATTTTTGTTGTCCCGATTGATCTTTTTTCTTGTTCACTATCCACAATGGCGATGACCATGCTGAAGTTGAGGATCGAATTATGCCTTTATCTAACATTTCATTTATTTGTTTATTTATTTCTTGTTTGTGTATGTAGGGGTATCTATATGACTTAGAATGTATAGGGATTTCGTCCGTTGTTTTAATTTCGTGTTTTGTCCGCGCCGTGAAGGATAATTTATCACCTGGTTTGAAAAAAATATCTGAGAATTTTCGACATAGTTTTATTAATTCAGTTTTTTCCTCCGAATTCATGTGATTGGTTCTAATTAAATCCGATATATCTATTTTTTGTTTTAATTTTTTATCGTATTTATCATTTAAGTTAAGGAAAGAATTAATATTGAATACATCATAACTGGATTTTTCGAATGATTCCACTTGAAAAGGTTCTTTAATATTTATTGAAACAGTTTTATCTGTTTTGTTTTGAATTTCTATAAGGGCAAATCCGTTTTCGGCATTAGTCAAAATTTCAGGTATATACAGTGGTCCTAAATTACCTTCACGTATTAATATTTCTCCTTTGAAAATAGAAACAGGTAATTTTTTTAGAATTTTGTGCTGTGCTTCTATCGATAATGATATATTAAAATTTTCTTTTTGTCTGTATCTGATAGGGATTTCTGTATTTGAACCTATTAATTTATTGTTAATTAAATCTATATTGAAATTCATGTTTTTTAAATCATTTAATCCGATTATACCGTCGAAATACTCATGAAAATCAAATAAGAGAAAAGAGATATTGTAGTTTGGATTCTGAAATTCTGGAAATGCTCTAAGTGTTGATTGGTGTATGATGTCTTGACTACCTAACGCTGTTTTAATTTGTGCACTGATTTGACTAACAGAATTTGGATAAAATTTTTCTATAATACCAGGTTTAATAATAGAACGTGAGCTACCGGTATCTACAAGTAATTTTAAATTAGGATTATGAATTTGAATGTACGGTAAGGCGTTATCTGAAGATATATTAATTTCTACTAAGGATTTTCTTGTTGTAGGCCCGTTTCTAGAAAATTTTCATTTTGATTTTCGTCATAGTTTACATTTTCGAAATAAGATGTTTGATTTACGTCTAGATCAGGATTATTATCGTCACTATTAAAATTATCGTAATTTTGGTAAAAATATTGTTCATTTGTGTATGGATCTGATTGATTGTATTCGTTTGTAAATAGTTCTTCAGAAGAAAAATTTGGGTTTTGTCCATTATTTCTAAATGAATGATTTTGATTATAATTGTTATGATTTTGCCATCTTTGTCTTTGTGATAACATGGATGGGTTTCTAGAGGTTGTTGACATGGGTGTTGGCTTAGGAAGTTGATTCGTGGATTTTTGATTTGGTCTAAAAACGTTTTGTGGGAGTCCAAATACTTGTCTGTTTGTAGGGTATTGTCTGGGAGGCATTTGTCTGGGTTGAATGTTAATAGGTTGGCTAGGGAATTGGTTAGTTGGTTTGTTATTGTCGAATACGTTATTATTCATAAAATTTGGCTGCGATGAATAATTGGTTTGTTGGTAAGTGGGTTGCATTTGATTATTAGGATATAGTCTTGGTTGTGAGTACGATTGTCGATTATTATTGTTGTTAAATTTAGAGGTTGTTATTCTATTATTGTCGTTTAAATTACCATATAATTTTTCGAAATTTTCGAACTCATTTACATAGGCCATTGCGTCTTCCAGTGAGGCTGGGTTTTTAAGATGTAAATTATTCCTCAAGGTACCACTACAACCAGCGATAAAGGTGCTAAGTGCAGTTTTATCGTAATGGTTTATTTGGCAAATTCTTTCTGCGTTATTAAGGTTAGGATTATTACTAATTTTTTGTGCAATACTACTTCTTAACAATTGAATTCTGCTACCAAAGTTTATCAGTTGTTCGTTCCTAAATGGTCTCATTCTTGTTAGTTCCTGTACTAAACAATCAATATTTCTACGATCCGCAAAACATTGTATAAGCGCCTCTTTTAATTTAGGCCAATCTATTAACTCAGCACGATTACCTACTAATATATCAGCTTTATCTATAAGTTTTTCTTGAATTGATTGAAAAATGTGTTTAGATAATTGTGCATCATTAAATTGTCTATAATCATTAATAAAGTCTTCACATCTTATCAAAAATTTATTTAATGTATTGCTATTGCCGTCATAAGGTTTAATGTTATCAATTCTAGATTTTAAAAGATCCCAGTTCATTTCTGGCATGTTTCGTGTAATATTTGAATTTCGATTTAGTATTGTTAAATTATTTGTAACTTGATTATCTATATTATTTTCGTTATTTATTTCTATATTTATAATTCCGTTAATTATTTCATCAAAGTCACTCATTAAATAACTAAAATTAATTAAAAGCTAATGTCTGCGATAGACTATTGTTCGATATGAACAGAACTTAACTATCTTTGCCAAAATCCTTATAAATAGGGGTTTGGAAAGGTAAAAGAGGAAAAGGCACTTACAGATTGTTCGTCAACTCGATCGCTCTGCTCTCCTGTTCCTTTTTTCGTGATTCCCTGCTCTCGTTGCCACTAAGTCCGAAAGTTTTGAGTTCGGTTATACGCACTTAAGGTGTAGAAACTCCAAGGTCCCGAATTTCACTGCCGACACAATGCGAAACTGTTTTTTACTTATTCGAAACCCGCGCGTATCCTACTGACTGCGCCAATTACATATTAAAACTTCGAACTTGGGTTTATAAAAACAATTTTACAACTATATTTAGAACTTTATTATACAACGGTTGAACAGAGAATGAAATTTAAGATAATACAGAGTTTTTATAATCTTCCTGTTTTACAAAGAGTCATCGTTTTATTTATATGGTGTCAGCTCTTTCTTTTTATGTAATTCGTGTGAATATGCAGCCATAGCTTACTTTTATTTTAACAAGATTATAAGTAGATGTTGTTGTAGAATGAATTGATACGTAAATATTACCACAAAGAAAATGTGGTGATAAAGAAATCAATATCAAATGTATTGTATATAATAGTAACATTTTATATCTGCCAATTGTAATTTAATTTTATCAATTTTAAGAATTTAGAAGCTCAATTTATTTTAATAAAGTTGTATAGTACTAAATATAAATACAATAAATATAAAGTCATGTTATAATCATAATAAGAACAAAATAATCGATAAGTTAACTCAACGCAATACGTAACCTCAGACATAACAAAAATATAAATCCATCTAAAATCAATTAACTTAACGCAATGCGTAACTTTAGGCATGGGCAAAATTTAATAATAAATTAAGGACAGAATAATAAATTGAGACATCAACAAAAGCTATCATATAATATGAAAAACAATTTAAATTTGAATAAAGAAAACAATATGAAACTCAGTAATATAGGATTCAATTATTTACACCTATCACACATAAGTTTATAAAGATCTATTTTTTTAAATAGGAAAATGTCAAAGAACCGGAAATGTGTTATGTTGACATGACTACCAACAGATAATAGAATACATGATGAATAAGTGAATAAAATTTTGAAAACTATTAAGATATTATGTTTAATAAATTAATGAACGACAAATAAGAATAAAATGGAGTAATTACATATGTAATATAGAATTATTCATGTTGCCAAAATTGTACAATTATAATTGCAACCAATCACAAGTCTTTGAAAATTTGAAATATTAAAAAAGACAATGTTTAGTAACAATGAAGAACTATTTCGAAGCAATTAACAATATAAAATGTAAATAACATAAAACTACGGATCGTTTATGTGAGAAATGAAGTGATGTCGGACGAATGACAATCAAACGCTATAAACATTTCTAAATCTAGTAGTTTGTGAATTTCCGCTTCAAGAAAGTTTGTTGATTTGAAAAACAAGAGATAGTGGCGAGGAAGGCGAAGACAAGAACAGCTCCATGTCAAATTTTTCATTTAAAAGTTTTAAAAATCATGTATTCAAATTGTTTAACAAATTAAATTTCATTAAGAAGCCCGACCAACAATTTTGTAGAAATATTCCCGAACCAGAAGAAGTTTTTCCTCATCATATCAATAATTTGATAATCATCGCCAGTGTGAAGTGACGCTAACAGTGTAGACATTTTGAGAAAAAGGAATTTTCATAAAGGTTAGTGAATTTTATCTCTTTGGGTCCAAAGATTGATAAACAATAAAAAAATAATCATTTAATACATAAATTGAAATAATATAAAGGCCGTATATGAACAATGAATAATTAAAGAAGGAAAATTTAAATTAATATCGTATAGTTATTACATAATATAATTTTAATGACTCATTTGTTTTTCAATGTATTTTTTTGTATGTAGTAGTTTATAGGAAATTTTAGAAACACTTTCATGGTTCACAGATTTTATTGTTTTCAAATGTAGTTCATCCATTTCATATTTATCACTGTGGAATATGTTTATATAAATTTGAACGAAAATCACTCCACCATATTTCACAAACAAACATATTTTAATATTTCTTATGTGTAACGTGTTCCAAAATAAGAAAGCATATAGCGGAAGTCTGCTCTGCGCAGATGTTTATATGTATTCAAGGTTGAATGTTGAGTGCTTATGCAAAAGGAACACACCATAGGCGTTTCACAATTTATTTTCAATTAATTAAATTTAACTTAAAGTATGTTAAATAAATAGTAAATAAATAGTCAAATGTAAGTTTGTAATTTTTTTCTATTGGACAATTATCAATATTTTTTAATAAAAATAGATTTCATTAAAATAGTTACAAAGCAATGATGATTTCTCAAGTAATTTATTGTGCCCATGAACCCTACTGTGATTAGGAGCCATCATACTCAAACACAACAATTGAGAGCAGCCGAGATAGGAATAAATAAAGAGTAAGTTGATAGTTAGTAAAAAGGTTAATAAATTAAACGCATAAATAATTAAATAAAGAATAACAATAATTATTTCATTCAATTAACAATAAAATATTTTATTCAATTATCGATCGAATATTATTATATCAATTCAAATTCGCTATTGAATATTTCTAATCAATATATTACTTGTGTCACCCTATACATCGTATAATTTGATATCACATCTTTTATAAGAGCAGTTCTTGCGTTATCCATTTTTACCTCGTCAAGAAGTTTTTGGACTGATAATATATTATATTTGAAAATAAAATACAAAAATTTTGAGTTGTAATACCCTGAATATATTTCTGTTTTCTATAAGTTTATAATTATGTTATGTACCTCAAAAACAAAGTACTTGTAATTGTAAAATATAAAAATGAAAATAAGTTTATAAAAATACTTTTTTTTTATTGATGCCTCATATTTTAAAGCACGCGTCAGCGTGTTTAAATCGAACTTTCAAACACGCGTGTTTTTTAAAGTCCCCATGGTAACAACAACAACTTGAGAAACGTAAGTATCAATGACAACTTTTTTTATTAGTTTTTAAATTATATATTATCATTGGAAACCAATGTCTTATTTGGTTTTTTCTGCAAAATGTATTTATATATTCATATATACATTGTTTCCCTTTAAATATAAATAAAGAAACTTTTTGATTATTGATCTGACAGCCCGTAACGTCAACTAAAAATAAATACTATTTGACGTTCACGAAACTTGGCTGGGCATCGAGGATGGACTTCCATTTTTTTGTAGTAATAATATAATAATAATATTTTATGATTCCAAAGTGCACCAATAAAAAAAAATAGCGTAAAGTATTCGTGGGTAACTGGTCTTTCAAACACTTGCTCTATTTCGAGCACTCGGCTGCGCCGTCGTGCTCGAAAAATCGCGCGTGTTTGAAAGACCTCTTTATCCACTTATACTTTAATATACTATTAAAATCATTTTTCAATAGTGGATAATAATACCTAACTTAACTCGTATCTGTACTCACAAATGAACGTAATACAAATTTGGGGAGTTATTTTAAATTTGCAAAAATGAGTTAATTATTGAAAAAATAGTGATGAAGGAGAATTCGTTGGGACCCCTTCAGAAATCAGTGAATTAGCAAATACAGTTTCAATATTTTTAAAGAGTAGTGCTTTGATAAAAAAGTTGTTAATTTTACAGAAAATGTAGAAGAAAATAGTAGTTTCTAACTTTTTCAATGTTA
Source organism: Galeruca laticollis (assembly GCA_963921935.1). Taxonomy (NCBI): domain Eukaryota; kingdom Metazoa; phylum Arthropoda; class Insecta; order Coleoptera; family Chrysomelidae; genus Galeruca; species Galeruca laticollis. The sequence goes on from OY998183.1 coordinate 91,222,069, forward strand.
TTCGATAAAGCTAATTAATTATTAAATATTTTACTATTAAATTACGCTTTTTATTTTTCTACACTAAATAAAACATTTTTTTTGGTTTTTGCATGAACGTAGAAAAAATATCGTATCCAACTCGTGCAAAAAGTGTTTGTTGCTCTAAACGTGAGACAATTTCACGTTGCGTGCAATAAATACCTACTTTTTGCACTTTGTTGAATAAATAAATATTATCTACGCCTGTGAGATAAAAACTACCTATTCCACTCGTTTTGCGTGGGATAAGTAGTTTATTACCGCACGCATTTTTCTTATCTCACTGCTTTTCAATCAATCAAATTTAGCCAATGAAAACCGTCTCGTCAATGAAAAGGCTCAATCTCACAATATATTTAACTGATAACAAATTACATACTATAGGTGCGTTGTTTTTGACTGAGATCTCAGCTAATCTCAGCTCACATCAGTAATGTGAGCGTTCTTTTTGTTTTACTCACTTTGAGTGAGCTGAGATTTTTCCTCCCCCTTCACCGATGCTGAATGTGTTGTATCAGTTGGAATTGAGTCGGAAATAAAGTGGAGGGGATGAAGAAATACTTGATTTGCTTGGTTTATATGTAGTTTTAACCAAGGTTTTAACCATTGACATATAAATAATAAACACACATAATCTAATTTTCTTTTGTTACAAATTATGGATACATTAATTAACATTATTAGATGCTGATACGAACCTGTCGTATAGTTTAAATCTATCGACAGATCGCGCGCTTCAATTGAGATGTCGCTCTTTTTGGTGCTTACTCACATCACTTTATCTCATTTCACCTTAACTGAAGTCATCTGAGATCTTAGTCAAAAAGAACGCACCATATATCGTCGTCATACAGTCAAAACCTCGTATCTAAATTTTTGGCGTTTTTGAGTTACGAGCATCATAATTTTTTATATATGATCCTGCGTCGAATGCAAAACCTTGCATTTAAATTGGACGTTAGACGAAGGCGCTGGAAATAAGTGTCAAAAGCTTGTAACTAAATTTGCTCCTAAACAAAATGTGAAAACCTCGTATCTCGTTTGGCTCGCTAGCAGGGATGCCAAACCTCACGATTAATCGCGAGATCTCACGATTTGAGTGAAGATCTGACGATCTAACGATTTCACTACATATTCTCACGATTTTTTACATTACATATTCAAGCACTAGAAAAATAAGTATGACTGCGAAATAAAAAAAAATGGTAACATTGAATGTTGTCGACTTGTCTTGTATCGAAATTTTTCTCGCCTAGTCTATGCCGTATCGGTGAATCCCCGAATATATTGTTATATAATGGTTTGTGGGTTGGTCAATATACTATGTTGCTTTCTGTAAATCACCAGGATCGTCGCGCATTGAACTGTTAATTTATTTTATCAGTTTTCTAGCGTTTTAGGGTTTTATTTTGTTTAGTTTGTCTTAATTATATCCGTTGTAGTTGTATTGTGTAGAATTTAAGTTATTGGTTTTTAAAAACATTGTAATTATATTAAAAAGATGTCTAGTAACGAAAGTGATACTGACGAAAGAAATGTGCCATCTACATCATCCAAAAAAAGGAAAATATCTTATAGCCAAAAATACAAATCCGAGTGGGAGAATGATTTGAAGTGGCTAAAATCTAGCAAAAAGGGCCCTTTATTTGGATGGTGAGTCAAAAATATATTTTTTTGTTCGGTTTTGTATTATATGTGAATATATATTAAGGTGTAATGTTTGCCAATGTGACGTCAAAGTTACACACAGAAAGTCAGATGTTTTTATACATGGGACTACAGAAAAACATATGAAAGCATCCGCTACAACAGTGGGATAAAGATCTATTGCAGATTTGTTTAGTAGAGACTCAAAACAAAAGGATCTACAACTTAAAACAAAAGAAGCTGAAATTAGAATAGCTGGCTACATTACGGAACACAATTTACCATTTAAAGTGATGGATCATTTTCCTGCTTTGTTAAAAAATATTTGTATCGATTCTAATATCGCTAAAAACATTACTTGTGGCCGTACACAAATTAAATCCATTATTACTAACGTAACTGGATCAATACAACTGCAAAGAATTATACAGAAAATGCGTGTCAAAAAAATTAGCATCATAGCGGACGAATCAACTGACCGTTCAAATATAAAGCAGTTATGTCTTGCTGTTAGAATCAACGAAGAAAGTGAAATTAAAGATTATTCTCTAACGTTAATACCTATAGGGGATGCAACTAGCTCCGCAATATTTGACCATATAATGTCATTCTTCATCAAACATGAAATTCCTTATATCAATAACTGTATTGGATTAGCATCTGATGGTGCTAATGTCATGATGGAGGCTCACAATTCGGTTTCCAGTAGAATAAGAGAAGCAATTCCCAATATATTTATAATGAAATGCATCTGCCAGAGCTTTCACCTTTGTGCATCATATGCCTGCCAAAAGCTTCCAGAAGAAGTTGAACTATTTTGTAGAGAGGTTGGTTAATTTCCTGCTTAAAATTGATGTTCTTTATATATTATTTTTTAGTTCTACAATAATTTTGCAAATAGCCCAAAAAGAGAATGGGAACTTAAGGAATTTCAACAATTCGCAAACGTATCACCTCTAAAAATACTACATCCAGCACAAACGAGATGGTTGTCATTAGAGTCTGTGTTGAATCGGGTGCTTAATCAATATAGTGCATTGGTTCTCAACGGGGGCGATACCGCCCCCCTGTGGGCGCCGCAGCCTTTTAGGGGGGCGGTAGCGGATTCAGAAGCAAATAATAAGCAGTCAAGAGGAATAGTGAAATAAAAATGATTTAATAGGGGTTAATAAGCAGTTTTAAAATAGCATTAATAATAATACTAATAATTATAATAATTTCTTTTAGTTCAGAATAGAAGTATATGTCTTGTCCTCGCACGTTGATAAGCGAACGCGTGATGTTCATACAAAATAACATGTTTCGACATGTTCGCACACAGACAAGTTGAATCATGCACGAAATGAAACGTATAAAAGCAACAGCTCTACGAATTTTTTGTTAGTTAGTTGTATGTGCTTGGCCGCGATATATAGTCGTGAATCATAAGCTCTGTCGTAGTAAATAATCGTGAGTGGTGTGTCATTTTATAAACATTACTATCTATAAATCTATTGAGAATTTAATTTTTGTATGAAAATGGCTGAATCTACTTCTAAATTAAAAAAGAAATGCCGGCAATACAGTATTGAATATTTAAAATATGGATTTGCGGAATCTTCTACAAACAAATCATTACCTATGTGCTTAATTTACCGAAAAGTTCTTTCAAATGAAGCTATGAAACCTTCTAGGCTACAAGAGCATTTACATAAAATGCATCCTGATAACAAGAACAAAGATATATCCTATTTTCAAGAACTCGAAAAACAATATTCAAAACATCCAACTATATCAAACCTTTTTGCATCGTCTTCTAAACGAGACTATGATGGGCTACGAGCCTCATATAACGTTTCATTGTTAATCGCAAAGTCAGCAAAACCACACACCATTGGCGAGGAATTAATTTTGCCGGCAGTCGAAGAGATATTAAAAACTGTTCTCCATCATAAGACACCATTTGATATCATTAAAAAAACTCCACTCAGTAATAATTCAGTGCAAAGAAGAATATATGAAATGGCAAATAACGTTGAAATATCATTATGCGATTACCTAAAGACTTGCAAATTTTCCATTCAACTCGATGAATCAACTCTACCAAGTAACGAAGCTCTACTCTTATCATACGTACGATTTATAAAAGAAGAAAAAATTCATCAAGAATTATTATTGGCTAAGAATTTGGAATATGATACAAAGGGACATTCTATATTTAATATCATGCAAGAATTTTTTCAAGAGAAAGAAATTCCTATTAGCAATATTTTATCTGCTGCTACTGATGGTGCTCCAGCAATGACCGGGCGTCATAAGGGTTTTATAGCACATTTGAGAGAAGCAGTGCCAAATGTACTCGCTGTACATTGTATTATTCACCGTCAGCATTTGGTTGCAAAAAAATTAAATGAACGTCTGCATGCGTCCCTCAATAACGTTATTAAAGCAATCGATATCATTAGAAGCAATTCATTGAATGACCGTTTGTTTCATAAGCTTTGAAATAGTAAATTGATGAAGACTACAATCGCTTGCGGCTGCACACAGAAGTAAGTTGGCTCTCTAAAGGTGTTTGTCTGAATCGTTTTTTCAATCTATTTGACTCAGTGTTAATATACAATTGCAAGGTGATGATTTAAATTTAATTAAAACTAAAAACGTCATAGCTGCTTTTGCAGGAAAACTTCTTATATTCAAAAGAAATCTTGGTAGAGGTGAGTACAACCATTTTCCCACATTATCAAAAGTGTCTGCAAAACCGGAAGATTTACTTACTTACTGCCACCACTTGGAAGTTCTTCATGTTGATTTTACAGAGCGTTACCAAGATATTTTAAACATGGAAATACCAAGTTGGGTTATAGATCCTTTCGCCAACACAGATACTGAAGGCTCATCAAATTTGGAAGAGGAGCTATTAGAACTCACAACTAACGAAGAACTGAAAGTAAAATTCAAACGTGGATATAAAGAGTTCTGGCTTCAAAAACCAATACCAGTTCTCTATCCTTGATTGTGGACAATAGTACAGAAGTTGTTAATTGCATTTCCTTCGTCCTATATGGCTGAGCGTGCATTCAGTGCAGTAACTGATTTGTTGTCAAAGAAGAGGAACAGACTACACATCACTGAACGTGGCGATCTGCGATTGATGTTAACGAAATTGGAACCCGATATTAACAAACTAGTAACACTCCACCAGCCTCAACCGTCTCATTGATTTTTTCTTTATTATTAATTCGGTATTTCTTATTGATTCTTTGTTTATATTTAAAAGTTTAATAAACAATTTTATTGTACATTTGGTAGTCGTTTAATAAATTTCTACTTCATCATTCCTCTAAAATAAAATTTAGACATTAACTGAAATTTAAGCTGAATACAGATCAATTGGGACGGTACAGATGATATTCAAATAAAATTAACTACTTTGGACTAACCAGCGACTGGGGGGGGGGGGAGGGGTGTTGAAATTTTTGTTCTCTTCTATAGGGGGCGGTGGTCCAGAAAAGGTTGGGAACCACTGATAGTGCATTAATACTGATCAGTCTAGCCAAAATATTATTTCGGCTACTAATATTTTAACACGTAAGAATCAGTCAGAAACCCGACTGTATTTGGAATTTTTAACTTTTATATTACCTACATTTAAACAGTTAAATATAAGTATGCAAAGTGAAAAATCTAAAATTCACATAATTTACAGAGAAGTTACAGCAGCGGTAAAAACTATAATGGACTGTTACATAAAACCAAATTTAATGGATAAGTATAATAAAACAATTTTTGATATAGACTTCCAACAACCTCGCAATTTTTTAACAATGGAAGAGATGTATTTTGGAGCTAAAATTCAAAATAGTAATGTTGACAAAAATATGTTGGAGAGAGTTAAAGTAAAATGTCTGAGTTTTTATATTGAAAGTGCGAGTCAAATATTTTCTAGGTTTCCTCTAAAGAACTCAGTTTTCGAGCAATTTCAATTCATTGACACCAAAAATGTTTTAAATAAAAAAATTTCAACAATTGCGAATATCGCACATTTTCCACATTTGACTGATGATATTCAAGTGCTTGATAATGAGTGGAGAGTGTTAAGAAATATAGATTTTACCGATGTGGGAATAAGCTCTGACGACGAGTACGATAAGGATGTTGTTAAGTTTTGGCAGCAAATTTTTAAAATTCAGTTGGGAAATGGGAACCCAAAATTCAAAAATGTATATTGTTTAGTCTTCAATTTATTATCTTTGCCACACTCCAGTGCCCACGTAGAGCGTATCTTTTCGTTGGTCAATTTAAATAAAACACCTTTAAGAAATCGTCTTAAGACGGATACATTAGAAGGTGTATTACACACAAAAAGTTTGGTTTCCAACCTTGGCCAATGCCACAATTTTAAAATTGACTCTGATCTTTATAAAAAAATAGTCCCGGCTATTACCGAAATGTAAAATCTGATTCAGATTTAGATTAAATTCTTTTATATATTTACTAAATTAGGTATATTGTTTCAGTTTTCTTTATTTCTTGTCTATCATTACATTTTTATTTAGTGTTTTTAAATGAAACTCACTGTCTCTAGTTAATTCCACAATACAATAAAAGTTATTGAAAATTCTAAAAAATTGACAATTGTTTCGATAAATCAATATCATCGTCAGAATGACAGAAGTTACATTTCATTTTATGCCTACCTGATGTTTAGTAGTTATTTTTGGCTAGACCAAGAAGTAACCTAACTTGTGATTGGCTTAATATATGTTTATAGAAAAAAGAAGATGTGATATTACAAATATTGAAGCTTAGATATTATTAGCCCTATGGTGATAACCTGGATATCATTTTTCCAATTAAGATCAGTATAACTGTGCAATGATATAGAAAACCAGGAAAACTATATCTGCTGATCTTTACAATTATCACTTAAGAAGACAGTTTATTAGTGGAGAACTCCCTAGATTTAACTGTTCATTGACAACTTCATATTGTGGGTTTCTTAAATGTCTTCTAATTTCCAGTTCTTCAAGGAAATCCAGTTCTTGTTTCTTTTCACAAATATGCAGCACTTCTAGTTCTGTGCTAGGTGTCAATGAATGATTGGTGTCAAGTAGATGTTTTGCGTAGTGGGATTTATCTGGTTGTTTTAATCTGTATGCTCGTAATTGTTCACTGTATGGTATTTCAAAATTCCTAAGGGTCTGACCCAAATAGACAGCATTACATTCTGGACATTTGAGTTTATATATACCTGACTTCTTTAATAGTGGTATTTTTGTTTTTACATTTAACAATTTTGTACTAACGTTACTTTCTGTTTTAAAAGAAATTGTTGTATTCGTTGCTGAAGATATTATCTTTGAAATATTATTAGAAATACTTCCTGCATATGTGATAGTTTTATAAGTTTTAATTTCATCAGCTTGTTTAGGATATATTAGTTGTAATGCCACTTTTTCCTCTTTTTTTACTATTTAGCTTATTAATCATATCTAATGGATAACCGTTAGATGTTGCTATTTGTCTAATTGTATTAATCTCTCTATCAAAATTACATTTGTTCATAGGAACTGAAAAAGCTCTATGTATCATTGAATTATATGCTGCTAGTCTGTGTGACATAGGGTGGTTAGAATTGAATGGAATTATCACATCAGTCTGTGTTGGTTTTCGGTAAATTGAATAATCAAGTACATTATTAAGTCTTTGAATTTTTAAATCAAGAAAATTGATTGAGCTATTTTCTTCAATTTCTAATGTAAATTTAATTTTCGGGTGTAAATTATTGATGTGGTTGAAAAATACATCTAATTGTCGTTCACTACCCATAAAACAAGCTAATATGTCATCTACATATCTATACCAAAATAAAATATTTTTCGAAATATTACTTTCAAAGATCTTTCTTTCTAAATTGTCCATAAAAATGTTTGCTAAAATAGGTGATATAGGGCTTCCCATTGGTAAACCCTCATTTTGAATATATATCTTATTGTCAAAAGTGAAATAATTCTGATTAATGCATACATCAAATAAATTAAGTATATCTGATATTATTCCTGGATTAATATTTGTATCTTCTAGTAATTTTCTTACAACTAGAGACAGTGAGTTTCATTTAAAAACACTAATATGAGCATATTCCACGAAGTAAGGGTCGAGACAGTTAATTACATTTTTATTTGTTTATTATTTCATTTCAATATAATTTTGTTACATTTTTAATTTGTATTATATTTCATTACACAGAGTATTTTTTTTTTAATTTGAATTTTTTGTTGTGCCTACCTCGTATAATTTATACAACAACCTTTATCAAACAAAAAAAGAAGATTTGAAGACACATTATTTCCGATTATTCCGAAATCTCACGATTTTTTCCGAAATATCACGATTTTTTTTCAAATCTCACGAATTATACTTATATTGATTTGGCATCCTTGCTCGCTAGTGACAACAACTTGTAGCTGTTTCGAAAACGTTTTCGACAGTTAATTAAAAAGCTAAGTTTTTTAGTAAAAAATAATACACAGAACCATGGTATGTATACTATTTACTGTAATTACTCTTATATTACATTTTTTTAATAATTTCTTCATAGGGTTTTTAATTTTAAGGTTAAGGTGATTTTATTTCGTTAGGATACTTTATAAATTAAGCTTTTTTATTCTAGATTATTGTATTTTAGTAGTTTTAGTAGAAAATTAAAGGTTAATGTTCAAACAAGTCTATAATCGGTAGTTTTTTAAAGAAAATTTTTAAGATACGAGGTTTTAAAATTTACATATTCTTAGATAATATGTGTGCCGGTTCAATGAGTTATGAGGTTTTGTCGTTACTAAATATAAGTTTTGTTTACATGTAGATGTCCCGAAGCGCGCTTATTTTGGAAATGGCGTTAAAGGAAAATGCAAATAATATGCTAATGGTGTCTAACTCAGATCGTAACATTGAACTTGAAATAACTAGTCCGGAAAACTACATACCAAGTAGAATGGTAAACTTGGATAATGACCAACAAGTAGTACTGTTTGAGGAAGTGCACTTGTCTAACGTTCAACAAGAAGTGCTTATGAAGCCAGACTCGAGTGAAAAAAATATATTTGAGGGAAATATAAATCAAAATACTGACTTAAAAACCGATTTACAAAACACCAACTTGTAAAAAAACATTACGAAAAAGACTAGCATTAGATGTATCAAGAGCAACGGTTTCTATGTCAACCATGACCGAAGAGTGTAACCGCTATTCTGGATCAGAATTAGAGGAAGAGCCGTTTGAAGACTTTGGGTCAAGCTATTGTCCTAGTGATGAGGATGAACCGAGTAACAATATTACTAACAAAAAGCGTAGAGTATGGTTTAAATGACTTTAATAACATCTGACAATCCTGCGGGCCGTGATGCGGAGAGCAATGTTTTAGAAAAAATAACAGAAAATACAAAAGACGATAGTAAAAAAAGAGCAAAAAAAGGAAAAGCAGATTCAAGTAATTGGAGAAGGAACAATGCGAAAGCTTTTAGAAACGTAGGGAAGGAATATGAAGGAACAAAACGAGGAAAAAATGGATCTAAATATGAGAAAGTCAAAAAGAGCCCCAGAAAAATGGGAGAAAGGTTTAATTCAAAAAAATGTACAATTTCCAACAACAGATAAGTGCGGTGAGATAACTGACGATCTGAGACATGTATTGTTCACTAAATTCTGGTCAGATATGGATTGGAGTCAACGGAAAACCTTTGTTGCTGCTTTAGGGAACAAAGCCCCAACAGGTCAAAAAACCAGTAAAAAGAAGTCACGTCGACAGTGTTGTTTGTTTTTACCATCTAAAGGTTAATGATGTCATTCTACCAGTATGTAAAAAACGTTCCTTTCTACTTCTTCTTTTCCAAACAAAAAAAGGCCGTTAATGAACAAAAAAGATCTGCAATTAAATCGTTTCTTGAAAGGTTACCTTCTCATTATTATCGTACCTCCACGAGTAAAATGTATTTAGAAACTGCATTTAATTCATTCAGTGAAGTCTATGAATTGTATAAAAAAGAAGTTGACAAGGAGCTTATCTGTAGCAAGCCAGTTTTTATGTCTGAGATGAGAGAACTAAATGTAGATGATGTTTTCCAACCACGCAAAGACCAATGTAATTTATGTTTCAGCTTCAAGCAAGGAAACGTATCTAATAACAACTATCATTAACACTTAATTGAAAAAATAGGGCAAGACAAGAAAAATCACTGGACAAAGATAAAGCGTTGACTGGCCAATACACGATGGATGTCCAAGCAGTTCAATTGGTTCCTTGTTTACCCGCTGGCATGATATATTTTAAACAAAAACTTGCTTACCACAATTTTACCGTTTATTGTTTAGCGGATAATAAAGTCGTGTGTTATATATGGCATGAAGGCGAAGGTGGATTGTATGCAAACTGCTTTGCTTCTTATTTGATTGATTTTTTAGACACGGGGTACAAGAAACAGATAAAAACAAAACTAAAATATTTTAAAGTGATGGTTGCTGCGCTCAAAACCGAAATAACGTATCGTCAAATGCCTTACTTCACTATGCTGCCTCAAATAAAATTACCATACTTAAAAAATATTTAGTAAAAGGACATTTCCAAATGGAATGTGACAGCGCCCATTCCACTATAGAGGCAGCAAAAAAGAAATTCAAGCACCTTCAAATTACGTACAAATAATTGAGCAGGCAAGGAAAGCTGAAAAAGGACCTTATAAAGTGAAGTACATATATTTAAATTTTTTTAACAGCTATGACGAAATCAAATATTTTTCATCAATAAGGCCTGGACTCAGAAAGGGTGAACCTTGTGTCACAGATTTGCGAGCTCTAAGATACTCTTCACAAGGAATTGAATATAAATTAAATTTTGATCATGAATGGTCTTCTTTGCCAAAAAGAATAAATTGGACCGTCGGTTCCATTAAAAAATGTATGCGTCAGTCCAAAACTAACAGCGTCAAAAGTGAAACTTTTCATGTAATTCAAAAACTGTCAATGAGTGTACAAAAAAATACATTGCAGCAAAGAAAAATTGACTGGAAATTATAATAAAAATGATTTATAATAAAAATCAAGAAAAATCTACGGACTATCCCGAATTAATTACTACGGAAGTTTCACTTGTACGTACTATTATTTACATATACATAAAACTATATACATATACGTACAAGTGAAACTTCCGTAGTAATTAATTCGGGATAGTCCGTAGATTTTTCTTGATTTTTATTATAAATCATTTTTATTATAATTTCCAGTCAATTTTTCTTTTCTGCAATGTATTTTTTTGTACACTCATTGACAGTTTTCGAATTACATGAAAAGTTTCACTTTTGACGCTGTTAGTTTTGGACTGACGCATACATTTTTTGTATCTTCATTGACAATAACTGAGAATAAAAACAATATTAAAAGATTTTTAATATGAAATAATTTAATAGACATATACATATATAGATATATATATATATATATATATATATATATATATATATTACATATACATAAACATTCTACATTAAGAAAAGAACTATATAAGTAATTAATATGACTTATGTTAATGAATCACAGATTCAAATATCTTTATCTGCACTGACATTTTTATTTGGCAAAATAGAAATAATTGGCTGATGATAGCTAAAGTAGGATGCAAATACTTCAGATCTCAATGAATTCAAGTGTCTTGAAAAAACAGCATCCAAGCAAGTTCCATATCTTGTTGTTGAAATATGAATGTCATTGTTTATATTTAATTGTAATTTATCATATAAAACTGAAATGAGTGGTTCTGAACTTCTGTCACTAAAATTTACATTAAAGTCTCCAGCTAAGATCATTGGAATCTTATCTTTTTCTGATTTAGCTTCGGATGCATGTGGTATAGTATATATTAATAATTTGTTGAAGATAAACTCGATAATTTCATTAATTTTTTGTTTCGGATAAATATATATTGATATAATAATTATAGATAATTGTTTTGCAGTTGTACATATTACTGCACAAAAATCACCGACACTTAATTCTTGTGATCTTTCTAGATTTTCAGCATCATACGGTGATGAATGATTGTTATCAGTTAATTCTAATGTATTATTACTATCTGAATTTTTCTGAAATATTGCACTTTAATGAGTACAGAACTTATCTGTACGGACAAGTATACCTGTTTATTTCCTTTTTCAATATATTTCAATACTCTTGTTACGTTTTATTACATATTTTTTTCAAAATAATACAAATAAATACACAATGCAAAGAAATTTCCTAGTTTTTATCGCCTTAATTTTAAAGGTAAACAATTTCTATATGAATTTCGCACTGGATTATACCAATATCGGCAGAAATTATTAAGCGCTTTTGGTATCCTTTTCCCCCCGAATGCGTTCTCACTTTATCGTTCGCGCAGCGAAGTGGGGATTGATAAACGGAATAACATGATCGCCATCAATAAACAATGGCCTGCGACTATTCTCGGCGTCTCCTCTTTGTGCGGATCTTCGTTAATTTTTTCCGCCTCTCTCACAAGGAGTTTAACAGTTTTGTTAGCTCGACGAGTTAACTCTCATGACAAAACGCTAGTGTCCCATAAAAAGTTTCACTTCAAAAATTGTATGTTGTACCCCTTCCAATTAAAGGTGATAAGTATGATCAGTTGCAATCGCTTAAGGCAGCTATTCACAAAGATTACTAAATACAAATATGAAATACAACCAAAATACGAGGGCGGTTTGACGGAAGAGTCACTTTTCAGAGGTTGGCAACACTTTCGCTACGGCGATTATATTGTCATGTTTCTGATTTCATTTGTCAAAATTGTACATAAATCTGACACATAGATTAGTTTTAATACTCATTTTAAGAAAACTGTTTTCGTTGTTGGGTAAATATGGAGAAACAAGAATTTCAAGTGTTAATTAAACATTGGCCATTGAGAATATTATTTTCTCTAAAGATACAACTGGAATGAATAGTCAAGTTATTTACAAGGCTAACACTAACGATAATTTTAAAAAAGGTCGAGTTTTTTAGAGGAGCTTGGTTTGGCTTTGGTAGAACCAACCACCTATGCAACTTAGAAAAAATAATGCCCGATTGACCAGAAAACTTCGATCGAAAGTACCTAATTTTTTAGGCGAAACACAATCCTCTACGTAAAATACAAATAACAGGACGCAGTACATGTCAGGAGTGCTTCAGAAACAAAGACAGTAAATCAAAATATCCCTGTTAACATTGCGGAACATTTTTGAGTTTAGAACACATGCATTTTTTGTGTCATTATTGCAGCCAATTGTGTGATGTCTAGTTTTAATATTTTTCTTCTGTCTACCACTCGAATTTAACTTATTTTAGAGGGAACATTTTTGTTCCTATTTTTACAGTTTCTCTTTATTTTCAAGAATAATTTTATTAGCTTCTTAATTTTTAGTTCATGTGTGGTTTGTACGAAGAAAAACTTTGATATATTTTGTTTTTTGAAAATATGATAAATTTATAATTTTTATGAAGTTTGCATATTTTTCTTCCAAAATATCACTTTTGCCTGAAATATCAATAAAAAATAAAAAACCTATTTTTTTAATTATCTTAAAGGCAGGGTCCATCGGACCCCACCTGGTTGATGATGCACAAAATTTTCCCCTAGGTGATGCCGGGTTAAGTATTCAGTGTTATTTTACTTTTGTTTGTTACTAGACCTTTTTCAAAATGAGACGCAGTCTAGAGGACAAAGTGCAAGCGATATTAATTCTTGGTGAAACTAAAAGTAATCTGCACGCAGATCAGCCAATATAAAGAAAATACCTAAGGGAGCTATTAGAAAAATTTCAGAGGACGGGAAACGTTAATGACGATAAGCGAAGTGGACGGCCAAGCATCACAGAAGATAAGCGAATTGAAATAGTTGCGGAAATGGTAGTGAACTTATCACAATCCACCTCAAAAGTTGCAGATACTTGTAAGGTGTGTCCAAAAACTGTACAAAGAATTTTAAAGAAACATAAGTTTCACCCTTACAAAATGAAAATCCTCCACCAGCTGATAGAAGATGATCCAGATGACAGGCTTGCATTTTCCAAGAAAATAGATAAAAAAATATCTCAAGAACCCGATCATCTCAAAACAGTGTGTTTTAGTGACGAGTCTACCTTCTTTCTTAATCGTTATGTGAACACTCAGAGCGTGCGATACTGGAGTGACACAAATCCTCACATTTTCCGTGGAGGACACACCCAGTTCCCTCAAAAAGTAAATGTGTGGGCAGGGATTCTAGTAAACTACCAAGTTAGAACTGTATTTCTGAACACAAATTTGATCCGAGAAATATATTTGGAAATGCCAGAGAATGCTATTAAACCCCTAATCCTTGAAACATTTGAGGATCATCCTGATGAATTCCGTGATTTGGAGATAACTTTTCAGCAGGATAGTGTTCCTTCCCACTATTATGGACCAGTAAGGCGATATTTAAACGAGCAGTACCCTGGTCGGTGGATGGGACGACGGTGTTCAATAGTGTGGCCTGCTCGTTCTCCTGATCTGACACCACTCCATTACTTTTTGTGGGGTTATCTGAGAACAAAAGTTCATAGTACGCTAATCGGCACCGTTGAAGATCTAAAACAAATGATTCGTGAAGAATGCAGATCGATTTCTTTAGAGACCCTTGAACGCGTTCAGGAAGAGTTTTTGTCTAGAATCTTTTACTGCCAAAAAGTCAACGGTGGAGATATTGAGCATCTTATTTAAAGTTGTTGTTTTAATCATTAATTGTTTTGTATTCTAATTCATGTCTGTATCTCAACGACAACTTATGTTAACTTTTGCGTAACTATGGTATTTAAGTCTCTATAGTAAAAACGTCACCAAGGGCGTATTTCTATCGCATGTGTGGCTACATTTCCATCGAAAAGTGCATATACTTAAATTTGTTAATTAATCGGTTCTAAAGATAACCCAATCAATAAAAAAACTTTTGTACCAAAATAATGTTTAAGCAATATAGCTTTATTGGGTTTAGACGTCCCTCGATGTAAACATTTGTGTTAAAAATTTTCATAAACAAGCCTCCAATTATTGACGCTAAAGTAGTCACTGCCAGAAATAATGTCATGTTGCCGCGTTGTTTGTGACTTTTCTACTCGTGTATTGTCATCTATTTTTGAGGTTATAGTTACGTGCTTTATAAAATTTTCTTGTGAGAAATATTTATAATCAAAACTGTCTTTGTTTTCAAAACAACAAAGCATTTTCTTCTGTGATTGTTAAAATGCCCAAACAGCTGAATAGCCGATGCAAAGAACTTGTGGCTTCATTAGTAAATTATTTTGAACAAGAAAGGAATAATAATGGTCCTTTGTTGCCCTTAAATGCTGTACAAGAGGTAGGTAATACGTGAATAAAATATCCTTACTTTACTTTACGAAAATTTCTATTATTTTAGCGTGTAGCTGCTGCTTGAAAAATCAGAGTAAGAACAGTAAGCCAAAATTTGTCAAACTAAGAAAAAAGGTGAAGAGTTTGAGTCACCAAAGAAAAACGTTGCGCTCATAAACGAGTAACAAATACAGAAACTTTAAATACTTTATATTTAACATATTTTTATTTCTGTATGCTTTTAGAACAGCACATAACGATTCAATTATTGTGGTCCCAACTAAAAGAAAGAGAATTCTTTAATGGTTGTACCACTTCTTTAAATAGATTGCTCAAAGAACTTGGGTTTAAGTGGATGTAGGATAATCCACGACGAGGACTTATGGAATTACCTAATGTTGTTTTGAAAAGAGTAGAATTCTTAAGATATTATAAAGAAGCAAAGGACGAAGGTATATACCAATTTGTGTTCATCGATGAAACCTTGATATTTCAAAATGGCATCATAGGTCATTCATGGCAAAATGAAAATATCAAGAGTGTTAAAACCACTAAAACGGATGGCAAAAGGTTTGTTGTATTGCAAAACATAAGTGGTTACTTAAACATTCTTTAAATAATATTACAGATATATTATACTCCATGATGAAAATGAAAACGGATTTATTGAAGGTGCTGAAGCAATATTTTGTTCAAAAACCCAACTTAATGATTATCATGGGGAAAAGAACCAGGCAAATTTCTTGAAATGGTTTGAATATCAGTGGCTGCAAAATTTAGAGAATCCTTCTCTAATAATTCTTGATAATGCACCTTATCACAGCATGTTATTGCATAAAACTCCAAATACAGGATGGTCAAAATGTGCTATTCAGGAATGGTTGACAGAAAAAAAACATTTCCTATTCTCACATGATGTTCAAAACAGAACTGTTGCAAATCGTTTCTCAGTAAATATACAGATATATTCTTACTTATTGCCATTTATTTAAAAAAAAAATTTTTTTAGAAATAAGTCACCAATCAAGTATATAGTGGACGATATGGCAGAACAGTATGGACACAAAGTTTTACGTCTTCCTCCTTACCATTGCATATTCAACTCTATCGAATTAATTTGGGGCATAGCAAAAAATTACTACAATAGGCATACTGGTAGGGATGGTAACAGTGCGAATAACTGCCTGAACATGTGGCACGAGGCACTGCACATGATAACTCCTGATATGTGGAAAAATTATATACAACATACTGAAAGAGAGATATTTAAATGGTATGAGAGGGAAAGAATATTTGATCGTCCAGAAATTAGTCCGATAGTTATAAATTTTAATAGTGAAGAGAGTGACACTGATGTTGAATCAGATTAAGAAAATGAACAAGAATTTGAATCTGCCTAGTTTCATTTCACAATATGTTGAAGTGTTTAATGTTAGTTTTTGTCTTTGATAATACGTTCATTATTAAACATATTTTATTTTATTGCTTGTGTTTTTATTATATTTATTTATTAAAAGATTTGGTAAGTCAGTAATAACCTTACCACTTTTATTCTAGAATTCCTTACTTTGTGAAATCTATTCATAAATTAAATTAACAAAAAACTTAAATGGAAAAACTCCACACTATATTAAACTAAAACTATCAAACTATCGATAATTTTGTAGTTTTCATTTATAATATTGTGAAATTTTCTACATTTACGTTTTTTGTTGACTTCAGTTATTTTCTGTTAATTTCCATATTTCGTGAACACTCTGGCAACGCTACAAATGTTCACAATGATGACGTAAACGCAACTTTATTTGGTTTCTACTATACTTCAATTGATGCTTAAAGCCAGTATTGTAATGACTGTTCTTCATACAGAATCTATTTAAAGTAATACCATCTAACAATTTTCACAATTTGGCGATTTTGCGTTGAAATTCACAAATAAGTAGAAATAGTTTGATCGTGATGGTGTCGTTGAATAGAACTTGGAACGAACATTCAAATGATGTATTACTTGCCATATGACCACATTTAAAATTATCTTACAAAATGGCAGCCGTCCGCCATTTTGAATGACGACGTCATGAAATACAATCAAAAACGTTGCATTTGTACCCAATTTCAGGCACCCAATCAATTATTGATTTGAGTTCTATGGTACATGAAATAGATAGGGGATGGGGGGTGAGACTTTAGACGCGCACTTTATATATTCTGTGAATGATGTACATCTCTCACTCAGCTTAAGTAAATAATAATTAGAAGAAGACAAACAAAGAGTTTAACAAAATTGTTAGTTTTACCGTTACTTATTCATAAAAAGTTTCACTTCAAAAATATTAATTATTTAACTTTCCCTTGTAAGCTTAATCGGTACCAACTGGGTATTACATGATTATATTAAAGTTAATTTTGGATCCAGGAAATCGTTGTGATATTGGGTGGCATAGCTTATCTGTAGATAAAACGAAAACAACCAAAACATCAGTAAATATCGACTTTTCAGTTTGTTATGACGCGCGTCCATCTGCAACTTGTTGAATCCGCCACAAATACTCACATTATATTGATTTTTCATGGAAATGAGAATGCGCAATAGGGAAGCCCTAATCCGGCAGTTCGCAATATGGTCTGAAACTCGGTAGGGCTTGTTTTTGATCTTTAAAAATGGAAGATTTGTTATTAAATATTGTGAAGGAAGCCGGTAATTGCAAATTGACCAACTTGAAACAACGAGCACAAGAAGCGCATGGTAAGTAATTAAGTATTACTTCTTTCATGAACCGATCGTGGATATCTAATAAAACGCAGCTCGTTCATTATTGTTCATTTTTACCAATTTTTTTTAAAACGAGACCTATAAGTTAATTGTTTTTCCTTTTTTTTCGTAATTGTCTATTATATTCTCCAGTGAATAAGAAGTCTACCAAATACTTCAAATATATACTGTGTTGAGTGACTCATACATTTTTTTCGGCTTTAGGACGATGGCACGATTTACTTTCTTTATATAGAAAAATTTGCGACTAGACTCAAATCTCAATTTAATTATGACAATTGTGAAAAAATTATTAATACAGTTTCTTTATGTGAATACTAATGTTCCCTTTCGAGTTTATCTTCAATTGGAAACTGAAAAACACAAAGGCATATAATAAGTTTCAATTCAAAGTATTTTTTACATGTAGAACAATGGAACATATTGGTGTTTCAGGTATATTTTCCTTTGATACCATAAAATTATTCTGTAAAAGACCTGAGCGCGAATTGTTTTGAATCCTACGTAGCGTGGTTTATTTCCAAAATTTCTTTAGCAAGTTCTCATCTATGTCTAAGCGTCAAATTAAACCATTAACACATCATCCGATAAAAACGAAAACTACTTTAATTCATCTAAAATCGTTTGTAGTAAATTGTAGTACTATTTTATATTAGTCCCTGAAAACTTAACCGTTTACTGCATGAATGGATATGGTACATTTTATAACATTTTCCGGAAAAGTAATAAAAATAATATATTTGAATTTTTTCACTTATAATTGCACAAGTGGTTTGTATTTTATCGGATAAATTTGGGTTGTTTAATGAGAAACTGTTTCCTAGCAATTTGACGAGAATAACTGTCAACTATTAAAAACACGACACCGAAGGTAGAGTGTTTTTAGGTTGACAGTTATTCGAGTCAAATTGCTAAAGGAAACAACACAAATTTACTCAATATCAATACAAACCTCGAGTGTAATTCGGCAGGACAATTTAATGAATGAGAAATTTGGAAACATATCAATGCAAACTTTATTTATGAAACATTAAAAATAAACACATTTTTATTTTAATGTACAATTATTAAAAACGCAGTTATTGAAATTCATACTAGGAACAGTGATATCGCTGCGGGTGCCACAGCTAATCGTTTCTGTAGTAGATGTTGAAGTTCTTTCATTTTCCAAACGATTTGATTAAATAATGCTTGAATGATACTCTTTGTCAACTTGTAATTATGGTTTTAATGATGATGATTTGCTGTGTCCTGTTATTTTTATTAGAGCTTGTTCTTCAATTCCGCTTTTACTTAATTCGCTAACTGCTGCCGCTCGATTTGAGTGATTTGTAATTTTGACACGTTTGACATCTAAACCAATGCGTTGTGCTGAGCGTTTATTCCATTTGGAAATTTCATTAATTCCAATCGGCAAATTCTTGTATACCAACCTTTAGAATTTTTCTTTTTCCAAAAGGGATTTGGTGTAAGAAATACTCTGTCCGAAGTTATAAAAGTGTTTCGTTTTTCCATCAACTTTTTGAATAAACGTATGGGGCAAATATCTTCGTCGAAAATATTAGGCGTGATCCATTTGTTGTCACATAATTTATTGTTGCCGTCTTGTCTCGTTTTCGAAAATAGAAGATTATACTCGATACGTCCAGTTTCTTTTCCATTATTTTCAATTTCAGATACGAAATAAGTGGTTTTGCAGTAATCTGCTTCTCCTCCGCGCCAAGCTAGTTCAAACGCCAAAATGTGATATAATTTCTTTTGAAGTCCTTCCGGTTCATGTTCGTTATATAATCTGGCCATTGCAAATACTTCAGATTTATTAAGAGCTGATGCACTAGATTTTCTCTTTTCGGGTTGTGCTTGTAGGATTTTACGTTTAGCATTACGTGCAGCTCGTGATGAATACAATATTAAATTCGTTATAATATTTACTTTGTAGCATTTTAGCGGTGGTGTTCGAAATTGTTTTAACTACCGCTTCTTTGTAGACTTCTCCGTTACTTTTTCGCATATTAAATGCCCAATCTTGCAATATTACATTCAATTTCTCGATGGAAGTATCTGGCTCAAATGCGTATCTTTTTGCATCGCAAAAGTTAGAAAATTTTCGCCAGATTGATGATTGCGTCGCAACTGTATTAGTAGGCACACAGGTAATAACAATTTGACTAATTTCGGCGTTCGTAGACACACCGAATCGACTCATTGTTAGTTTTTGAATGTTGTTGGCAAACATGCCAAACTATTTATTCTGGTAACCAACACCGCGATAATTGATGAACAAATGAATAAGTGAAAAAACCACTAGTGTATTTGTCAACAGTAAAAACACAAGAGCTTTTTTTTTATCGGATAAATTTCTCTTTGCAACGAAACAGTTTTGCCAATCACTAATTTTACGAGAAAAACTGACATGATAAAATCGCGACACCGAAGGTGGAGCGATTTTATCTAATGTCAGTTTTTCGAGCAAATTTAGTGATTGGCAAAACTTTGAGTCAAAGAGGAATTTATCTAATAAAAGAAAAGCTCGAGTGTTTTTTGGCAAGATAAATTAACGACAGAATATATGGATGAACAACAACAATAATTGCGACTCATTGTCATTGTGTAAAAGTGACGTCCGCTTACTAGATATTGAGGAAGAGAAGTTTTTATCGCGATAAAAAAGGATGCACCTTTTTTATCGATGGCAAAGTGACAATAACATTTCCAGGTATATGACATTTTAACATTGGAGTTAATTTATCGCTGTAAAAGTTAAAGCTAACAATTGCACTGTGGCATATGCGATTTTTTATACATGAGTTAAATTGTCAGTTATATTTCACAAAAAAAATGGCATGTGCTATTTATGGAACGTCATGAAACTAAGAATAATTTTATTCAGTATGGAATCGCATAAAGCAATTACTATATTTATTAAAACATAGTGGAATTGAGCATTTATAGCAAAAACTATATGTTTTAAAGGTACATTCTGGGAGCTTGCATCTTGATCCAACATTAACACGCCATTCTGGCAAGTGGTCCATACCATCTCGACGAACATCTTGTTGGGGAATTTCTTTGGTAGGTTCTCTTTTTCTCTTTCGCTCATAAGCTTGTTGAATGTCATTGGTTGATCGTCCTCCTGTAGTTTTTGTGCCTGAGAACACCATATACCAATCGTATCACTACATTACTACTTACACCACAATTTGGTATATTGGGTGGCATAACATTACTCTGAGCCCCAGCAAAGATATCAAAATCATAGCAGAATCCTGAGATTCCGCTAAGAACAAAATTCTTGTAGCCCCATTTGTGCGTTTTTTTGGGATTGTACTGCTTGATTATAGGATGATTTGCTCATCTATCGCTAAGTATTCCTCTTTTGGAACAAGCAATAACCGCTCCCGAATTTTTGTCAAAAATGGTCGTATCTTAAAAAGTTTATGATGGCCGAGTTGATTGTTAGGAACTAAATTATTATTATCATTGAAGTGCAACAATCTTTTTATTTCCTCAAATCTGTTGCAGCTCATCACTTTAGCTACGGCAGAATGACCAATATGGGCTGGTAATTCAATCAAGTATATAGACAGATTCCAATGAATTGTTCTACTTCATATTCTTTCAAATTCGCAGGTTTGTTTGGACGTTCTTGCATAGAATACAAATTACTTTGTTGTGTTATAAAACCGATCTTTGGGAAATAGAAACATGAAAATATCTATAGGTGTTTGAAGATTTGCAATCTCTTGAGGCAAGCTTGCGTTACCAGTTTGATTTCATCTTCATTTAAATTTAGACTACCATCTACCCAATTATACTTGTTTTTTTGAGTTATCATTTTTTTTATTCAATAATCGTAATCGTTCTATAAGTGGCATGCCGTCCTCTGAATAGGATTCTATTTCAGGAGCATCATCTACATCTTCATCAGAAATATCCTCGGAGTCACTTTCCCTGCTCTCCACCATTTCCTATCTCTCCGCCATTTCCCGGCTCTCCGCCAATATAATCGTATCATCGCCTGATAGATCCGAGTCTATATTTACATGTTTCATCTTGCTGTAAAAACGTTTTGATTCCATTCTGAAAAAATAGTAGCTATCCTAAACTATTGCCGTAATTGCATCGTGTGCCATATACATATAGCACAAACCGTTTTTGACCTTTTTTTTTATAATAAAATAATTGTAAGAAAGTTTTGTCATACCTAGACGTACTTTACAAGTATAAAACAATATCTGTATAATTTTTTCGTGATAAAAATAGCACTTTTTACAAACTAAATAACATTCCAATCCTAAAATTTAGAGAGCCCGTACACGAGCCATATGTTGCGGTCGACCCAACCACAAAATTGCCGTCGCGTTCCGGCGAACTCAAGCCCCCATAAGAAATACTGTACTATACGTACACGAGCGTTCACTGCAGTCGAAACGGGCATATGCAGTCCACTTGCAGTCGATCTCCGCCGAGTGGTCGCTGCTGCTGCCGCCGTACACAAACCACAAACTTGTGGTCGTACGAACCGCGTTGCGCCGTCGTCTTCGACGTCATTTGAACCTCGACGAGTGCAGCAAGAGGACGTTTTGAAGTATGGACAATATATTCGACACCGATACATTTATTAGTGAAATTCAAAATTATCCATGCATATGGGATTATAAATGCGAATCCTACAGCAATAAAATCGAAAAAAATAATGCATGGGCTAGCATATGCGAGAAGTTTACAGCAAATTTTGGTGAGAAATCGATGAAGGATAAAAACGATATCGGTAAGTTTTTCATTTTTATTGTATATAATAAATGTTTACAAGATTTTGTATACACGGATTTTCCTTATAAATTGGCCAATGAATATTTTTTTACGGCAGATAAAGTTAGATATTAAATGTAAATAAAAGTGATAGCACATTATAATTCAATTATTATCATAATGCTTAACTATATAATGTCAAGTATACTATTTTATTTAGATTTAAATTTTACGTAACTGCCATTCGAGTTTTCCCTCATCACTTATAAAATATTCAGCAAATTGATCCCGAATAGAATTTAAATATCGCCCACCCTGGCGAATTTGGACAGTGTTTCCTTCTAAATCTTGCAAAGATTCCGGCAGTGTCAAAGTATCTTCAAATCGGTAACCATCTCTTTCACGAACGAAATTGTGAAGTATACAACAAGCTTTTACAATATCCGCGGCGAAATCAACACATACATTAATTGGTCTATGAAAGATCCTCCATTTATTTGCAAGTATTCCAAACGAGCACTCAATATACCTCCTAGCACGGGAAAGACGATAGTTAAAAATTTTTTTAGTAATACTAAGGTTGTTTCCTCCGTATGGGCGCAATAAATTTTTAGATAGACCAAAAGCTTCATCACCAACAAATACATATGGCAATAAATTTTCTCCGTCCTGGATTCGTCGGCCACATGGAATATTAAGTGTGTTTTGCTGTAGATTTTTGTAGAAAGCGCTTTCTTCGAAAATAGATGCATCGCAGTGTCTACCATAGGAGCCTATATCCACGAATGTAAACATATAATTCGAGTCACAAATAGCTAGTAAAATAAAAGAAAAATATTTTTTGTAATTGAAGTATAAAGAGCCGCTGCCTGTTGGCTTGATAATTCTGATGTGCTTTCCATCTATGGCACCAATGCAGTTAGGGAAGTTTGCTCGTGTTTCAAATTCGTTTGCAATGCTTAGCCATTTTTCTTCCGTGGGCTGCGGTATGCACATCTCTTTTAAATTTATCCAAATTTGTTGACAAACATCTCGAACTATTTTACCTATTGTTGTAGATCCACATCTGTATGAATACTCCATGTCGACAAATGAACATCCAGTTGCCAAATACCTAAAACAAGAAAAAACTGTCATTCGACAAAATATTCTAGTTTATTCTGTAACCACTTCGATTTTGTTTTTAGTATTACTAAGGTTATATTTTTTTTTCAGCCAAGACATTACAACGTAAGTGGAAGACGTTAAGGGATGGTTTTAACAGAGAAGTGAAAAAAAACAATTCAACAAAGAGTGGTTCCGCAGCATCCAGTAAGAGGCAGTATGTGTTTTTCCATCAACTGTCTTTTCTACTACCATTAGCAGAAGCCAGGGCCCAGACATCGAACAGCTTAACGGATACATATTCTCAAATTAATGATGACGAAGAAAATAGTGAACCACCAAAAAGTTCTCCGCAAAAAAGAAAAAGAAAGTCAGTCCAGTCTTCAGAAGATAAACTTATAGACACATTGTCTCAGCGCGTTGAAAAAAGAATTAATACAAACATTGATGATTGTGATGATGATAAATATTTTCTTTTGTCCCTCCACAAGGATTTGACAAACATTTCAGAAGGTTTGAAATTGGAGGCGAAAGCTGAAATAATTGGCGTGCTGAAGAAATTTAGGGCAATGTCCTCTCCGAGTACTACTCAATTCAGTATGACAAACATGATTCGAAACCCATACAGCCAGCACACGAACCAGCCACTTTACAACACAAACCAGTTGCAGTTTCATCCAATAAATCACGATAGCAATTCAGACACACCTTCTACCTCCGGTCAATTTCAACGCTATAATTTTTAAACAGTTCCTCCTAGCAGTATTGGTGCTCCCCCTCCATCAACATCCGGACAATTTCAGCGCAATAATTATGAAACACTTCCTCCTACCACCATTACTACTCCGCTAATGTCTCCACATGATTCAACGTTGGATTCGATGGATTCTGTACGTACAAATTCATCGTTTGAAGATGTATTTACATAAACATTGTAGTAACAAAAACTCAATAAAATGTGTATCCACCAACATTATTTCATTAGTTCAGTAAAATAAACAATTTTGGGCTTACCTAACTATTGATTACATAATTGAATTTATCAAATTACTCACCTCAAAGTAATTGCAAGTCTTTCTTCAGCTGGAATACTTTTTCTCATATTGGTGTCACAACGTTCAATTTTTGATTTCAAAATTCTAAGTAATTCATCAAATGAACAAATTGACATTCTAAAATAATTATAAAATTTTTTGTCGTCCTGCCTGAGTTTGCCAAATAAATTATAAAAGTTTCCTTCCTGTCGTCGCGTAACCAAAAGTGGATGTATCCAAAGCGATCGTGCCTTCCTACGTCTTCTTCTTCTCCTCCTCAACATAAGAAGTAGTAGAGCTTCTTCTTCGAAATCCATATCAACTCTGGCAGTACAATCAATGATTCCACAAAATATTGGACTAAACAACGTTCCCCTGTGATGTGGTCAGGTTGCAGTCGCTTCAACTGCACGTGCGGTTCATATGACCGCAAGTCGACCACAAAAATGCTGCTGGGTCAACTGCGAGGTGCAGTTGACGCGACCACAATTTTGTAGTTGCCTCAACTGCAAATATGTGGTCCATGTACGGCCGCCCTTAGAGCGTAGCCGTCTCGCACGTAGTAAACAACTGATAACAGTATACAAGATGGAGGTGGGGATGGACCCGGG
This sequence comes from Galeruca laticollis, assembly GCA_963921935.1. Taxonomy (NCBI): domain Eukaryota; kingdom Metazoa; phylum Arthropoda; class Insecta; order Coleoptera; family Chrysomelidae; genus Galeruca; species Galeruca laticollis. Next base: position 91,247,395 of record OY998183.1, read on the forward strand.
ATTTTTTGCTATCTAAGTATTGCTATGAACGTTCCATTTATGATCTTTCATGCAGAACCGGAATTTATACGATTTTTAAGAAATAAAATAATAATTTTTTGGTATGTGTCATATATGGCACGCCATGCGGTAAAGGGTTAAAATAATCAAATAAACCGATAGAAAAATAATCTTATTTCAACCTCACACTTACTGCAAACGATGTAGGTAGTTGTGCAACATTTTTATTTTTGTAGTAGAAATAGTAATGCCCAAAAAATAAAATCGTGAAATTAAAACATTAGCACATCATCGGATAAAAACGAAAACTACTTTAATACATCTAAAAATTTTAATTTTGTAGTAAGAATATTAGTCCTTGAAAACTTAAAATAATGAAATAAACCGATCGAAAAATAATCTCATTTTAGCCTCACACTTACTAGAACAGTTGTAGAACACTATACTACAAACGATTTTAGATGTATTAAAGTAGTTGTCGTTTTTATCCGATGAGTATTAATGGATTAATATGACGATTTTATTTTTTGGGCATTATATGAGGTGTCCGCCGTTGGTCTTTTTCACGTTTTCGACTTTAAAGTCCAAGCCTTCTACGTTGACCTGGGGCTTCATCTTGTTCAATACATCCGCGTACGTTTCGTCACTAGTTTCAATAAAGAGCGACTCCCTCTCCCTTCCTGCCTATCCATTGCTTTTCTTATCTTGATTTTATCTATTCCCCCCCCTATTATGACTTTAACCTCTCTCTTCTCTTGCATTTGCCATTTCGGTCAGACTTTCAATTGTTTCATATAAAACCTCCCCTTCATCTTCTTCCACTTTCGCCACGTAGTTGCACCACATTCTTTGGAATCTCGTGCTCTTTATTTTATTTTCGAGGGTATCGCACCCTCCCTCCTCGCAGCTATCCAGCAGGGTCCATATCTCCTTGTTGCACCTCCGGACAATATCCCTTGTCCCCCTCTCTAAATCTCCTCTACATATGATCGCGCAATTTCCCCTTTCCCTCTGTGTTGCCTCTTTCCAATTTCGTTGTTTCGTAGACTTGTTCTTCCCATTTAGCATCTTTAATTTTACTATACTCCTTGTATTCTACTCCCCCCTCTTCCTTAATTTCCTCTGTTATCTCTCTTATTCTCTTCCTCTCCCCTATTTCCTCGCACTCTTTGCATTTCGCATACTGTTGTTCCCCCATCTCCCTTTGGATTATTCTTAACTCCTCCAAAATTCTTCTGAAGTCCACCATATACAACGGGTCTTGGTGTCTCTCGATTCCTGCCAGCTCCTCCAGCTTTCGCCCGAGTCATTCCTTAATTCCTTCCTCTTTTCTTCCTTTTTTTCCGTCTGCTTTTCCTCAGGACTATCCCCTCTGTTTTTCCTTTTTTTACAACCTGACTCCTCATCGCCGATGATGATGATATCATCGGATTGACTTGCCCCCCTCTTCTGCCTCCTCATTTCCTATTGGTGTGGACTGCTTCCTTGCGGTTTCGCTTTCTCTTCTTTCCATCTCTTCGCTTTCTCTTCTTTCCATCTCTTCTCTTTCTCTTCTTTCCATCTCTTCTCTTTCTCTTCTTTCCTTCCCTTCTCTTTCTCTTCTTTCCATCTCATCTCTTTATCTTCTTTTCATTTCTTCTCTTTCTCTTCTTTCCATCTTTTCTCTTTCTTTTCTTTCCATGTCTTCTCTATTTCTCTTCTTTTCCATCTCTTCCTTGGCTCTACGTAGATACCTCTCGTACTCTCCCCTCGTTTCTTCCTCCGCTCTCTCGCTCCTCTCTTCCTTCTCCCTCTCTTTTTTCTGCTTTCTTCCGCTTCTTTCCAGCTCTTTTTTAGTTATGTGCTGTTCCAAGAGACTCTCCTCATACTTCTTTGTCTCTTCGTCCTCCTCTCTCTCATTCCTCTCCTCCTTCTCCATTCCTTTTTCCTTTATTACATTCTTCTTCATAATTACTTCCCACGAGTGGGGTCGAGTGAAGGTCCGGCGAGGCAGTGTGCCCTTATCTGGCTAAGGCTAGTTTCTCTGGGAGGTCGCCAGGTATCCCAGAGGCACCGTTTATGGCTGCGTTTCGTGCAGCCATTCATCCATGGCCACGGTGGCTAACAACGAAGATTACGGATTCTTTTAACGAGGTTTACTCCGCTAGGCTTTTTCCACGGTTGCCTCCGGACGCAGGTTTGCCAACGGGCCAGCCCACATAACTGCCTCCCCTATGTGTGACCGCATAATTGACATGATGTTCCGGGGTATGAGGAAAATGTTTTCTTAGAAGGACGAAGAAAGGGGCAAAAGACAGAAAAAGAGACGAAGCTTAAAGATATGGTTGGCAAAAGGAAAGGGAAAGAAGAAGCAATCGGTCCAAAAATGATGAAAAGCCTGTTAAAATATTGTTAGAAAAGAAAAAAAGAAGAGAAGATTCTATAAGAGATAGGGCGAAAAGGACATGACAGTCCTGTAAACCGTGACTACACCTCCCCTTGACTGATAGATGATCAGCAGAGGCGAGGATGAGGGCGACGACGATGATTTTTAGTTGGATTTACTCCTCTATCCCCTTTGATCCGCGGGCGAATATTCAGAACGAATCGTTCCCATTCATCACCTATCCCCGAAGTTGGTCGGGCGTGCCTCCCTCACAGCTCTTAAAGAGCGCAGGAGCCATGACCGACCACTCCTCGTGGAGACACCCTATGAGCCGGGACGTGCCGTGTCGGGTAGGGCAACCCACGCTCCCCCCCCCCCCTCCAAAGACAGTTTACTAAATTCTGACATAACTAAAAAAGACGTTGGTAATTTGATTCACTATCCGTGTTACAATTTTTGTACTTGTTCGAGTTGTGATAAATTTCGCAATACAACGTTACTTAAATGTCACTACCACTACCAATCACAATGGTATTGTATGAACATGCCAGCTCCAGCTACTAAATAATACCCCATAATGATAATAAGTTGTTCAAGTATTATTTAATTCTCATTTTGAAAATATTAAGTAATAATCATGATAAATATGATCATCAATAACTTTGGTTCAATTTTCAGATCTACTTGCCGCACAAAATAACTTGATGCGAAATCCTTCACATGAACTAAGATCTGTATGTTTCCAACCTTTAAAGTTATCTTTGGAAAGTAAGAAAAGTAAATTGGTGACATTATCTGTTTCGGGATTTAACGTAAGTATAAATATGTAGGTACGGCGGATACAAATTTCAAAGTTAAAAATTTAAAAGAATGTTGAACAAATTAGGGAAAATACCTTAACGACAACAATATATTCGTTTTAGTTAGAAAGTGGTACTTCTCTTACGCACGCGAGATTTGTCAGTGAAGCAAAGAATGGAATAGACCCACTAAAAATGAATTTGAATAAAACAATAAGGACAATAAGAAAAATTATGTAAATCTGAAAGATTGCTGTGAGTGATTCGCTATTCAATTCTAAGACGAAGCGTTCTTATAAATATGTGTGATAAGTATGTCAGTAATGAGATACAGGGCGTTGAATTGTTTTTAATAAACGAGCTTTGACTGAAGTAAAACTTATTTAGACCATAATATTGTCTTAAGTTACGCTACTGGTTTTCAAAAACATATTTATTCTAAGTGGCTTGTGGAATATTGGGAACAGTTCGTTTATTAAAAATAATTCAACGCCCTGTAACTTATTATCGACAAGGCCTATCACACATGTTTATAAGAACTTTTCGTCTTAAAATTAAGTAGTGAATCACCCACAGCAGTCAGACTACTTTGGAGACACCCTGTATATAAACAAATCAACAAAACCTCCCCCATATTAGGAACGATTAAATGTAGGGATTACAATACTCCAATCCACACTCCACTGAACATTATCTACGTATCATTTGACATGGGAATCCGAAAATTGATAAATAGGACTTACATTTAACAGAGTTGGACGTTTAGGTGTGGAGTTTCCAAAGAAAATATAATACTCCAATTAACAATATCTACTTATCATTTGACAGGGGAATTTTATAAATATAATTGTTGAGGATCTGAAAATCCTGGAAAATTGATAAATTGAACAAAGTTGGACGATTAAATGTAGTGATTCCGAAGAAAATATATATGCATCATTTCTGCAACTAAAATAAGACGTCGATCGCCTATTCATGTGTGACTAGAAACAGGTGCAAAAAATGTTCAATGATCGCTTATGAATTGCTAACATGTGGTGAACATCTTAATATTTGTTGTGATTTGTAATTCAAAATATTAGTATTTTCATCGAAATATAGTATCCACCTCTGAATTCCACCCTTTTGTTTAATACAAACATATAATTATCAGTTTTCTAATGTTATAATGACAATAGTATAGAGTATATCGGGCGTTTCTCAGAAAATATTGAGAACATTTGCATTTAACAAAAAGGATATTTCGAAACCATCTGGAAATAATCCGTTCAGTAGAGACTACATTTCCATATCTCTTCTGATTTCAGATATATTTGTAGTTAAAGTGAGTCGATTCTTTTTTATTCAAACTGAAGCAAGATTTAGTAATTTCAATATCTTTCAATCTTTAAATTGAAATTTAATATAATCGACATTTGATTATCAAATTGAATCGTTTGTATAACATCAGTTAGATGTCGAGTTTATTTGCATTGATACTACACAGAACAGATAATGAGGAGGCCAATACTATTGTCAATTAAAATATCGATATCTGATTATATTCAGTGTTTCAAAATGAGCTTTTCGATTTCGGAGTTTGGATTTCGGAATTCGTCATTTATATTTATGAAGACGAATTAAGTAACACATTCATATGAAATGCTTTCTCCTAGGTGAACTATTGCAGTGGATTTAATCAAGATGAATATTTCTATACATTTCATGTTCAATAAATGACTTCATGAAATGGGCGGGGCGGCTGATTCCTGGCAATTAACCACTACTGGCCCTTTTTACCATTCCCCAGTTTCTCCCCCTCTTACTTTACTCGTTCGGTCTCCTTTCAAAACGCCTCGACCTACGTATAAAGGCTGTAACGTCTTTAGAGAAAGGGAATGTAAGTCTTCTTCTTCAACTATATCCACACCAAAGATTTCATTTATAAGCTGTGTGTATACCTCACAGGTACCGAGAAAGTGGTGAGAGGATTCCTCCTGTCCGTAATCTGAACAATCTAGCTCTGAAGTGATATGTTACAGATGTAAGTGTCTTTTAAGTCCGCAATGGCCAATCAATACACCAATTATCAGTCATAGCTGTGATCGGGGCTTATCCAGCAGCCACCTTGTCTTGCCTGAGGCCGTTGCAGTCTCTCCAATATTTATCGAGGCTTCCCTGGGCCCATTATTTGAGCAAGGTTGTAGTTTGAGCTTTACTCAACCCTATTATTGGCTGAAGTCCACAGCAAGACATGTTGGCCCCTCACCTGGTAAGTCCGCTCGTTGCCTGCGATCCCGCTGTGTCCCGGTTCCCACAGTAGGGAAAATTCTAATTCTGAACCCAGACTATCCAGAGCGTCTGTATATTCCTGAACCAGTACCGTACTTGTTCTGGGGCTGCATATTACTTTAATAGCGGCTTGACTATCCGAGCAAATGATAACAAGACTTCTAGATGCGTCCGGTTCTGTTATTTGCTATACGGCTTTCAGAATGGCAAATATTTCTGATTGGAAGACCATGGAGTATTTACCCAGAGCATTGCTCTTGTGCCCTCCTATGTCCTCTATCAGGACACCTGCTTCCGACCTTCCTTCCACGCGGGAGCCGTCTGAAAAGCACATGATGCTCCCGGGTGACAATCCAACTTGTTCATCGTTCCACTACTCTCTTAGCGGAATGATGACTTTGAACTTGTTGTCTGTCCTCACTTTGTCTTATTTTGGAACAGCTTTGAGCGCTAGAATTGGAAGCTGCGTTTCTGTTCTTTTGACTATTATTTTGCGGCCTTCGCCACCCCCTTCCAGTGCCCGTTATCCCGCAATCTTACAAAGGTCCATCGTGCTCATAATAATCCATATGATCAGAGGCGGCAATCCTAGGAGGACATCGAGCGCTGGTGTGGGTGTTGTCCTAAAAGATCTTGTAACTCCTAAGCTGGCTAATCTATGGACGTGCGCCAGCTTGTGGGCACCCACGAGTTCTCCACAGCCGACCACCAGCCCACGAAACCATATTGGATCCTCGGTCTTATAACCGCAGTGTAAAACCAGTGGAGGATCTTGGGATTTACTCCCCAGCTCTTCCCCACGGCTTGTTGCAGCTGCCACAGTATGATTATTGACTTGTTAATAACTCTGTCAGGTTACCTTCTTGTCGAGCAATACTACCATGTATTTTGCTTCCTCCTGAAATTTTAGGGGTGTGTCAAATAGCTTGGGCGGCTTTGCGTCTTCAATTGTTTTCTTCTTGTAAACAAGACCATCTTGGTTTTATTTGCATTAACAGAGTGTTCTACTTCACTGCACCATCCTTCGATGATATTGCAAGCCACTCCCATACGCTTGCATACCGTGGTAATGAATCGGCCTATTACTAGCATCCTTCTATTAGTTAGTCTTTCTAGTAGGCTGTCCGTAATGAGGTTCCATAGATGTGGCGATAGGTAGCTTCCCCGAGGGCAGCCTCCCTCCACGCGGATCTATTGAGAGCAGCATTTTAGTGTCGCTGTTATTATTCTGCTTTTGAGGCCAGATGTTACCGAGTGTCGGGGAGGTCCCCCTAGAAAGCAATGCCGTCTCAATAAGATTTGCTTTGACCATGTCGAAGGCTTCTTCAACGTCGAAGAAGTTGGCTACAGCTACCTCCTTACGTTGTAGTGCCTTCTCCACCCTTTGCACTATGGCTTGATCTACCTTACCGATAAGCGTGCTGATGTGGACAGAAAGGGCACTGTTTTAAACTTCCTCCTAATAGATGTCTACCTACCATCTTTTCCAGTGTCTCAAATAGGAATGATGTGAGGCTAATGGATCTGAAGGATTTGACCGCTGTATAGTCTTTCTTCCCAGCTTTGGGGATGAAGACAACATCGGCTTTCTTCCATTTTTCCGGGACCCACCCTAGTGCAATACTGGTTTCAAATATTTCTTTCAGCACCGGGAGGAGAATATCCAAACCTTGCTGCAGGAGCGCTGGAAATATTTTATACGGCCTCGCTACTTTATAGGGTTATAACTTTCCCGTCGCCCATTTTATGGATCCATCTGTTACAACCCTGTCGGCTAGTTCCCCAGTCTTTATCAGACAGCCTGCTCTCGAATTAGTATTTTAGCTAACCTGGATGCCTTCGGAAGTGAGTTCACTCCGCTACAGAAGCTTCTGCACCTAGAGCTCTTGCTTCTCTTGATTTGTTTTTTGAGATATCTTCTACATCTTCTATAATCGTCCCAGTTGGTTTCATCTCCATGGTTTGTCACCTTATTAAGAGTCTTCCTGGTATCCCTTCTCAAGGATTCGCGTCTAGCACTCCACCATTGGACTCTCCTAAACGGAGTAGCCTTAAGAGGACAAGCTTTTTCGTAGCTTCCAGCTATTGACGATTTGGTTGTTTCCAACTACTTTCTTAAGTCCTTTTTTGTTCGTATTGAGGTGTTCGAGATATGCAGACTCTCCTGAAGCATTCTAACGAAAGTTAACCAATTAGTGACCCTTGGATTGCGCCTTAATGGGTGCGGTTCAACCCCCGCATTTCAGCTGAATTTGATCATCCTGTGATCCGAGGTCGATATGTTTACCGTGACCTTCCAGTTCTCAACATGATGAAGTAGGTCTCTAGAGGCCAACGTTATGTCACGTCCTTCCGGATTCGATTCACGAATGTGGACTCTTTGCTTCCATTTAATAATTCATGCCTAGTAGTTGCCAAGAACTCCAGTAGGGCTGTACCACGAGCATTAATGTCACTACTGCCTCACAGTAAATGGTGCGTATTGGCATCACATCCAATAAGTGGTAGGTATTTATCTTTCGCGTATTCAACAACTCGGATTAGTTCCACTGAAGGTCGTAGGTAATCTATGTCGTATGGAAGATAGATGCTACTTATGAATACTGTATTAATCTTGTTACTCACCTTGTGTTCCATGAGTACCATCGTGGCATCCCTGGTTCTGAAATCGTGTATTGTTAACACTTTCAAATCTTTGGTAGCCATAATACAGGTCCTAGTGGGTTTATATTACCTGCAGCTTCGATCTGGATCGTTCCCAATTCAGCACAGGAAACCTGACCGTACTGCTGATGTATTTGTCTTACCTTCACACCACCAGAAGCTCCATCTCGATCCAATAATCTCCTTACGGGCATTGTAGTCAGCTCTTTGAAGAGCCCCCAGCCCTGATGCTGCAGGGGCTCAACCCTCTCCGGACCCACCAGGAAGACGAAGAACACCTGGTTCTGCCGTCATCTCCACATGTTTCCATGACTCGACCTCTATCTCCCGGCTTTGAAGCGAAAGGGCATCCTTTAATTCTCCGACGTTTACCTCATTGGAGCGCAGCCTAAACCCGATTCTCTCAGGCCAAGGCGCCTTGCTAGCATTGGAAGCTTTGAAAGTGACGCCATCGTCTTCATTGTTCTCTGGGGACCACTGATTCAGGACCACTCCATGGCTTTCTCGTCCTGAGCAGTTACTTAAAACCACCTTGAGTCAACAAGACCAGAGTTCCTGAACCTTAACTGAGGTCCCCTAAGTGGGTTATCTACCGCCTTCATGGTAGCTGTCATCTGTCTGAAGATACTACCTCGGATGGCGTTAGCTTCTTCTTCGTAGATCTTAGGTCCTTTTCTGTTGGAGGTAATCACTACCTGTTGATCTCTCCCTAAGGCTGAGCTGTAAAAAGTGAGCTTGGGTCTGTGAGGGCTTCCTTCGGTTGCGGCTCCTCCTCGGTTTTCCTCCAAACAGGAGATGCGTGGCGGTTGCTACTGTCCTATGGAACATCCCTACCTCTTTTCACTCTCTTGGAGCTCTGTCTCCTGGGGGAGTTTCGCGGAGCCTTTTCGACCCCTTACCTGTTTGGGACGTTTGAGAGTTTCCTGACGCCGCTTGGTTCTTTACTGGCTTGGGTGGTCGTTGCTCAGCTTGGCGGCTTCTGCTGCCCTGTTGCAACTTATTTGCCTTCCTCGCCCCTCTTTCCTGGCGCCTCTTGTTGGCACGGGCGGTTCTCTTCCTGAACTTTAGAGCAGCTTTCCTTCGTGCTACTTTCTTCTCCTCAGTTTCCATTTCAGAAACCCTGGTGGACCCTGTCGACTCCTTGGTTTCCGCTTCGCTGATTCTGGTGGGCTCTTTCTAATCCTTCTTTGTCCTTTCAGTGGCGGACTTTTTTGACTCCGCCCTTGGTTGGGCTTCTATCCCCGCCTCCACCGTGGTGAAGTTTTTCAACCCTTCTCTGGAGGAATCAGTGTTAGAGCCCAGTAGTGCGTCTTTGTTTGATTTGTCATCTTCCATTCCAAGAGTATGGGAAGGGGTGGTTAACATCCACGGTGCCCTCTGTGTAGATGTAGGACAAGTTACTCCGGGAGGTCGTCAGGAGTCCCGGAGGCTCCGTTTGCGATACCTGTTTTAGGGTACAAGTTGGTGAATTTCTTCGGCACGGATCGCGTAACACCTTGAACTAATCCCTCGCTTGGTTAGTAAACCTTATCCCCAAACGGAGGCTTGTTTACAACATCCAGTGGTCCATCCGATAGTTGCATTTCTCCACAACGTGTACATATCTACATGCTACAAAGCGGCTAAACAGTACAGCAAGCAGTATAGCAACAAGCAATGGCCAAAACTACAACCAACCCAACCTACATTTCATGTTACTAGTGAGCTAATGATTCTCCGATTCCTTATTTGCCCTGTCATATTTTTCTCTTGTTTCAATGCAATCGTTTAAAGTATAGAAAAAAGCATTATCTTTAATCTCGGAAGCAAGAGATCGATAGTGTGACAAGGTAACCAAATGAACAGTATCAAACATTATCTATATATCTTGAATTGTATCTGTACAAATTTCGACCAAATTGTATGGAATAAGTGAACATATTCTCCTGTAGAAGAGAAATATCACTTTGTAATTCTGTCTCAAAAATGTTAAAAACTTTTTTCAACTACTTTGTATCTTAGAATCCAGTCATTAACATTTGTTGGATTCCAAAAAATCCATATAGTGAATATTTCTTTAAAAATCCAATTTACATACAGAGTGATATCCTTTGTATTTTTATGTATGAATAAGTTTAAGAACGGAAAAATATTAATAACAATACTATAGAAAAATTTATTGTTATAACTTTCCTTCAGAAAATCATAAGAGATGAAAGATTCCAATGCGGAGCAGAGCCAGAAGATGATTCATTATGGTTGCCTGCTCAGTTGCTTTTAGCGACATCATCTCTTCTCTCTCAATGTGAGGACACACAAGTTCATATATTAAGAGTAGTTTTAAATTTAGCGTGTTCGGCCAGTTGGGCTTTAAATGGAAGACTCGTTATGCTTATGTTAGGAAGATGCGGAGACGCTTATGAGGCTGGTACACAACCAATTAGAGCAGCTGCTCAAGCTGCTGCTAGTCAAACATTAACAGCTTTCTGCACTTTTCTGGGTAAGTACAAATGCATATTTAGGTACCACAAACTTAACATTCAGAAAAGTATGAATAACAAACACATAAACAATACAAGTAAATTTATCACTCGTTGTTAACGGTTGTTCGTGCTACTGAATGATCGCAACTTATTTCTCATTTACAGCAATTCCTCCGCTACCAATTATAAGATTCAGTTTGTCGACTTTATTTTGGAATCATCAATATTATTTGGAATTAATATGAGTTGATCAGCTCAAAGTCGTACAATCGCTTATAGGTTCTTAGATTATTACGTCGTCTAAATAAATTAAGCAAATTTTTCAAGATAGCTCTTTAATTATATTTTCCATCAGTCTTCTAGATGTCTCAAGAGCGTTACGCAGCCCAAATGATATGACCCAGTGCTGATAAAGTGATAAACGCTGTTTTCTCATGACAAATTAAATGGTGCTTCTAGTTGAGTCCGTCAAGCTGTCCCCCCCCCCTTCCCGGTTAGATTTTTTTACCAAAATGCTATCACAAATAAAGGACACCTAGCACAAACTAGCACACCTAGCACAAACTAGCACACCTATTTTATAGCTAACACACCAACAGCTTACAATAAAAATGCATTTGAATTCGAGGGACGACAGGTTAACGCTAGCCTAGCCCTTCCTCCGTTTGGAATTTCTTCTCCAAAATGCTAGCACACCAATTTTTATTGCTAGAACACCATCAATGCTTTTGAATTCAGGGAGAAGGGGCATCAGCAAAATAACGCTATAGTTAGTTACTCGAATGAATGAACGAATGAATAACAGGTTTTTATTGGTTATTAACCCCGAAGGTTAGATACAATTCAAACGAACTAATATGAACTTAGATCATGTCGAGTTTGGAAAAACGCAAACGATTGTTTAATTAAATATAATAACAAACACATGTTAGCAAGAGATATTTTGATACTAAGTATAAGCATAACAGTAAGCATTAGAGATATCATTTACTATAAAAAGAAATGTAAACAGTCAAGGAATTAATACTCTGTCGTGTTTATCGATAACAACTAGTGTATCTCGTTGGTATGAAGTTGAACTTGACCGTCCTAGTAAATTATAGGTCATATTAAGTGTTATTTAACGTTTAAATAAAATCCCAGTGCTACTTATCGAAGTGTTTACTTTTCTCCCTATAATCCGGAATAGGGTAAGTCGACAATTACTTTAACACGTGCACCATCTTGAGACTTATGGTCTTATCCGTCACAACATATATATCAACAGGGCTATCCTGCCATGTCCTGCTCCACAACTATAGATACAACACAGTTTGAATGTATATGTAAAACGGGAGGTTTGATTGTTACTGTTTAAGCTATGACGACAACCTAAATTTTTCGGTCACCTGACCTAGCTGCAAAATTAATAAGTGATAATTTCCCTGGCTTGACAGCTGTCACATGCCGATACCAAAATAACAGAAGTGTAGATTATTTTAGACAAATATTCATTTTCAATTTAAAAATAAGTACATGTTATTTATTATTGTCAACATCAATTATTAATTTCAAGTGATTTTGAAGTTCATTTTCCACTTTTTATTTTCGTCAATGGTGAATAAAGTAAAGAGCTGTGGGTGTTCTTCACTAAACGTCTATGTTTCATGAAATAAAAGTAATATTTCGATATGATGTTGTTCTTCTCAACACTGAATTTATGGGTGAAATATGGTATAATTTCACAAAGAATATTGCTCATGTCTTTGAATAGATCTTCTTGTTCGGGATTTAAGTCAGAATTGTTCAACATACGTTAAATCTTTTATATTTTTATAATAAATTTGAATATGATCAGATTCCGTACAAAAGGAACAAAAATTGTACGATATTCCCTCAGAGTAATAATAAACATAAAGAGGGCTATTCATTCGTAAACACGTTTATTTTGGCGGGCAACAATTCTAAACGCCCGTAGTGAAATAATGAATGAATTACAAAAAGTGGGGATGGTATTGTAGACACATGGCCTTGGTAATGTCGGCTGTTTTTCTGACAAACTTAACTCCGACGAACCATAATAATCCAAAAACATTAAATTCATTAACTCCAAAGTTTATTATGTGACTAAAAGTCTTGAAAAACACATCAAAACGAAAGAACTAAATGTTTACTCTCTACCTCTCTAGTCGTAATGGCGCTCGTATAAACAAACCACGTTTGACATTGTTTACTACAATACTACGGCGAGTCGAAATGATCGTCGATCACACTCTGACGATATTTGCATCTGTCTTTATATGCAGTATTTTTTATGAATGCCTTGCATCCGATTAAGCGAATATAAAGGGTATTACTTATGTTTAGATTTACTGAAGGTTCTTGCGAATACGATCTTATTTTTTTCCAACTCAAAAAATACATAGGTGTTGGTATTTTTTAATGAGATGCCACTAAAATATTTGAAGCTTTGATTACCGGCACTAAGAATTAAAAGCTGCACTTTTTAATTAATCCAGGGAACTAAAAAAATCTGATAAAGAAATGCAATTCTTATGTTATCATTACAAGGGTTAATTAACCATCAACTTTGACAATAAACATTCTGGCAAATTTAAATTTAAAGTTTGAGTATTTCTTTAAAACAAGGACTATAGTGAACGACGATCAGTCTAAAAAATGTATTCTCAATGTATTGCAACACTTTTAAGAATCTTAGCTGCCCCTTCCCAGACAGCACACCTTTGTCCAAAGGACATATCCAACGCCTACGCTTTTTTGAACATTCAGTTATGCATCAGATGACAAATTTCTGCACGCCAACGTTTGTCGTTGCCTTTATTATAGTGTGACATAACTTGCACTGATTGAGGCACGGATTGCTTCTGATCACGTGACTAAATGGATCTATTTATTTAATTTCTTATATTAAAATTACTATGATTTTAACAAAAAATTTTTTTAAATGCTGGGTTTTAGAATTCCCTTCACTTTTAGCATTAATTAAAAATAAATATATATTTATTAATTAGATAATAATCAATTATTAATTAATCAAATTCCTTGCTAGATGAAAAAATACAGATATCACGCACAATTCGGCAATAGTCTGCAACACTTTTTTTAGACAAAACGACGTTTCGGGCAGTAATTCCTTTTAGGGACTATATTTTTTTAGGACAAATAGATACAACATATTTATTCATTCGTGTAACTTTAGCGTTATTTTGCTGACCCCTCCCCGCCGAATTCAAAAGCATTGTAGGTGTGCTATCCATAAAAATTGGTGCGCTAGGGGGGGCTAGCGTTTACCTGCCCCCGTCCCCCCTCCGAAATCAAAAGTGTTTTTGTTGTAAACTGTTGGTGTACGTGCTAGCTATAAAAATTGGTGTGCTAGGTTGTGGTAGGTGTCCTTCATTTATGCTAGCATTTTGGCGACGAAACTCCAACCGGGGGGAGGGGTCTAGCGTTAACGTGGACCCACCATCTCCCCGAATTCAAATGTATTTTTATTGTAAGCTGTTGTGTGCTAGCTATAAAAATTGGTGTGCTAGGTGTTCTTTATTTGTGCTAGAATTTTGATGAAAAAAATCTAGCCGGGAGGCCAGCTTGACGGACCTCTTCCAGTTATCCGCTGTGATAACAATATTTTCAGTTAATTGTAATTAAATGTTCATAAGTGCTATGTCGATGAGTAGGCGTAGACTTAATGAAAATGAAAGATTTAAGCATATTATCAACATCCAAAACAAAAATTGAGATTATTAAAGAGTTGTAAAATCGCATGTTAAGAAAAGACATGCTACAACTTATTTGGCATTATTCACTTACTTAATATTCACGTCTTCCTACCCTCGAGAGTCTGGGATGTGGAATTGAGTTGAGTGTGTTAACACTTCGAGATCTTAGTTCGTTTTTTTTTGTTTATTCTGTTTTACGGGCCTGCACTTAATCTATGTCAGTATGTGACAAGTTTCTAATTTCTTGGGAAGATTGTTTTTAAGATTTTGGAAGTTTTCTGGAATTTGTAGTTTTTCTTGTTTCCATTATTTCATTTCTTATCTTCAGATATAATTTAGTAGATAATCCAATTTCTCTGTATAATCTAATAGATAATTTCTTATTTTCATCGAGCAGGTGTTTTCTTCTGTATCAAAAATCATTATTTTGGTCTTCTCAATATTCATTATCATTTTCTTAAGAAGTCGATTATGTACTTCAACATTTTCTTTTATATTTACTGCGAATATAATGATGTCGTTAACTTAACATATTTCCGTTATCTTTATACTATCCTTATTTTCGACCACTACTTCGTAGCTTACTAGAACAGTAACAAGCTCTGTATAATGACCTTGTCTTACTGCGCTGTTAATTAAAAACCTACTTGATGCTTCATGTTTCCTTGAATAGAATTTTCAGTGGTGTTAAGGGCCCTACTCACCTTGTTCTTCTCCGCCGTTTGTTGCCGACGGTTAGAAACGTTGGAAGGAAGAACGCTGATTTATATGTCCACACACAACAGTTTTTTTCGCGCCAGTTTATCACGATGGACCGTACGTGCATGTTAGCAGTGGCACCGGTTTTGGCAGTGAAAAAAAATTGCGCTAAGAGAAAATCTCGAATAAAATGGACTAAAGACTGGCTGCTTAAGCGCAGTACACTGTCCCATACAAATGTACTGGAGGAGCTAAGACTGGAGCCTGGCGATTGGCACAATTACTTGAGGATGGACGAGGATACGTATCGGAAACTGTTAAAACTAGTAACACTGTTAATTGAGAGACACAATACCCATTTACGTGAATGCATCAGTCCTCACGAACGCCTAACAGCTACTCTGCGATTTCTGGCCACTGGCCGCAGCTGCGAGGATCTGAAGTTTTCTGTTATTATTTCACCGCAGGCACTAGGACGCATAATACCCGAAACCTGCCAAGCTTTATATACTGTGCTGTACTGTACCAGAGGTGCGGTTTGTACGTATCCTCCGACCCAGTACCATAGGTCAAAGATTATTTCACGTTTTTCAATTCCTTTCGGAATGCATCCCGTAGGGAATCAATTTTTTGTTTTACTGATTTAACTGTTCCATCAGCATCCACTTCCTTGTATTTCACCAGTAATGCTTCATACGTCTTGTTTTTCTTGATTCGGTCATGATATTCCGCCGATTTCACTTTCCACGCGCAAGCAAATGATCTATAAAGCTCGATAAACTCTAATAAGAAGTCTCTGTTCCACTGCCTAATATCCGACATTTTTATTATAACCAGTTGTAATAATAAACAACAAAAAAATGCTGAAAGTCACTGCCACTGATAAATGTCCGACCAATCAAACTGTTGAGAACACACCACCCCGTGTTTACTCGAACGGTTGGCACGATAACCGACAAAAATCAAACTTCTCCTGAAATTTTGGAACGATGTGCATAGGGGAGGTTGGGGCAATGTGAACTATCTAAGATAAACAATTGTATAGCCTCATTATTAGGATGAAATTTGAAATTGTAATGAACTCACATTGTTCAGTGAACCTTGTACTATCATTATGAACTTACCAGACTTCATTTTTAAAACTTGTTTGTTAAAAAAAATCTGAGCACATGTCTGAAGTTCATATTGCCCCATGGGGTGGGGCAACATGGACCACAAAAAGGAAATTCAATATTAAATCTATATTTAGGTATAGAACATAAAAATAATGGTACTACCAACTTAAAAATACGAATACTTGAAATATTAACATTATGCACAAAATTCACATTTAAATGCCTCGTCATCTTCAGGGTCCAATCCTGCGCAGGCTTCATGAGCCCATCTTAAACATCCGCAGCAGCGCACCCAACCTTCTTCGGGCATTGATGTTGAGTACAACTCATTACAATAAAAACATTCTGCATCGTGGTCTCCCTCGTCTGCATCTTCATCTACAATTTTTTTCTGCTTTCCTTTATCTGATTTAGAAAGACTGTTCTTAGACTCTACTTTTTGTTTCGTTGGTTCATTTTCTTGATTATCAATTTTTCTTTTAACTGTTTCCTTTTTCTTTGCTCCTTTTTCCTCTTTTATTTTTAGTTTAGCTTCTAACTCCAATTTATAAGGACTAGATGTTAGTACTGCTGCTTTGCCCTTTTTATTTTTCTGTAATGGTTTATTATTTGATTTAGTAGTCTTTGGAAGTAGACGAATGTCGATAAGACTTTCTGACCCAAAACTACTTTTCCTTTGGTTTTCTGTAGAGCGAAGACATGCTGATGCTGAAGGAACTTCTTTTTCCAGCTTAGATTGTATGGGCTGTAGATGTTGAAGCCGTTGCTTCTTTATCGTTACAATGTGAAGGATCGTTTGAAGTAGATTCTGTAGGAGGCGCTTCATCCAAATTACATTGTGTGAGCTTCGATATGGTGCTCCCTGCAGTAAAGGTTAGAGAAATTATTTCTTCCTTTTCAGATTGTGGCAGTTCGTTTTTCGCTAGATTTTTGTCAGTAACAGCAGACGGGGCGAAGTCTAAATCTGTGGAAATATTTGGATCATAGGGGAATAATCCACACTTTTTAAAAGCGTTAATAGCCGTTAAGGGGGTTGCTGCTTGTAAGTACGCATCACCAAAAATTTTGGCGATCTGAAAGACCGTGACAACTCTGCCTGGATGATTATTCAAAAACTTCTCCAGAGCCATATCGTAGTAGCGTGCTAATGGGGCCATGAAACCGACATCTGTTGGCTGCATACGATGAGTGCTGTGGGGCAGCAAGCAAATAATATATACATGTTTAGTTCTGGCTATATCAATCATATCAATATTTTTTGTGTGGCTACTATGCCTATCTAAAATTAGTAAGACGGGATCATCCTCGGTGGGTTTCACCTGTTGAACGAAATGCTTAAGCCAGACTAAAAAGATGTCGGTATTAATCCAGCCACTTTCTCTGCATGCAAATATTGTTCCAGGTGGTGCGCCATCTTGGAGTTCGACCTTCATCCTTTTCCTTGCAAAAATTAATAATGGTGGTACAAAGTTTCCTGATGACGACATACAAATAACTGCTGTGGTGGTTCCGCTTCTATCTGCAGAGGTGAGACGGCCAACTTGCTTCCTTCCTTTTTTAGCTAATATTTTACTGTTACATTTTGGAACAGTGCCTAACCCGGTTTCATCACAATTGAATATTCTGGTTAATGCGATATTTTTAGAATCCAAAACGTTTTTGTATAGGTCAAAACATTGCTTGACATTATGGCGGTTAAAGGCCTGAGCAACGAAATGTTTGGATGACGGTTACGAAATCCATAAGTCCAATCAAGGCCAGCTAGTCTTTTGGTGTTATTAAATGTATGCTCTATCTGATTTTTTTCTGCTAACTGAAAAGCAAGAGAACGAAGGTCAAGCAATGTAATGCCAAAGAACCTGGTTTCCATATCCAGAATATAATTTTCCAATTCTTCCTCCTGTTGTTTGGTAAACACAGGTTTATAAAACCCCAAACCTTTTTCGTTGGGTAAAATTCTTTCATTTTGTTCCTTACATCGTCGAATTAATGTTGCTTTAATAGCATTTTCCATGGCAACAAGTGACCATGTTTGTTTCTCCGTTTTTCTTATATAATTACGGACCATCTTGACTAGGCACCTGAAAACAAGGAAAATGAAATTAGATATATAAAAATGTACTTGGGGTGATGTGGACCACTAACGGTTCAATTTGCCCCACATAGACAATAAATTGAATACGTGTAGTTTATATTCAATGTTTATAAAAAATCGTAACATTGCCGTTTGGCATATATTAAGCACACTCTAAACAACGTATGGAGACTAAAAAATAGATAAAAACACATTTACTTACCAAGTAATTCTGATATAAAGTCAACACTTTTGTTAGATCGACGCTTCCGCAAATCACGTTTTGGCTCTAAACTCTGATAACAATCCTCTACGGCTGCCAAGTTCTTACTGAGTATCGGTAGGACCCGTATGCACATAAGTAAAATCGAATCTGTTGCATTGCTGCCGCTGTTATGAAAAAAACCTAGGTGGTTTACATTGCCCCCGTAGTCCACATTGCCCCAACCTCCCCTAAACGACGTTCTTGCCCATACACCTCGTTTTTGTGACATTTTTACCCTGGCATTTTTAACCGTCGGTTAAAAACGGCGGAGAAGAACGAGGTGAGTGGGGCCCTTTATAGAGGCTAATTATATTCTGGCTCATTCTTCTTTTTTTCTGGGTTTTTCATTTATCCTATCTGTTTATTGTATCGAAGGCTTTTTAATCCTAAGAAGCACATACGCCGATTTATTCTTTCTTGTTTAGCTATCTCCGATAGTTGTTGAACAATAAATATTGCGTCTTGCATCCACCTGTTGGGCATAAGACCAAACTGGGCATCTTCTAGTGTAGTCTAGTTTTGCTTTTTTTCAATATTCTGGATAATATTTTAATGTTACTGATTAAAGTAATAGCTCTGTGACTAACTATTGCATTTTGCCTATTACTTTTTATAGATCTGTGATATAATTCCTATTTTCCAATATTTGGGGGATATTCCGATTGTAATTTTTTCTTCCATCAGCTCCTTTAGATACAATTTAGTCTCGTCTGGAAATTTTCTTGGTATTTAGTTTGTCAGCTTTTCATTTCTTGGAGCTCTGCTAGTTTTTTCTACACTTACTGCTCCTTCTAACTCATCTAGAATTCGGTTTCAAGCTTTCTCTATTTCTGAAGAAGTTGATACTCACAACATAATATAGTTTTTAATACCATAATTCGTAAATTATAAAAATAATATTAATTCTTTAGGGTTCTATGTATAGTAAAATAACGGGTACATTAGTTCATATTGCCCATTTACATTCAACTAGACAAATACGCAGGTACTTCAAATATCCCCATTTTCACTCTGATTGAAATCTATATAGAAAATCAAGATTAAATTTCGTCAGTTATTGATATTTTGTATGAATTATTTTTACAGTGAACCTTCATAATGTTAGTTTAGTTCAGTAGCTTATATGTAGCCAATTTGGAAGTCTATTCCTTTGTTATGATAAATCATAATTTAGACATAATGATATTGATACTACATTTTCTTAAAAAATGATGAGATAACTCTTCCCACAAATATTTTGAAAATGGTGTATTTGTTACATGTAATAAAGTTATTTCCAGATGAAGAGTGTCAAGAAATTCTGCAACAACAACAAAAACACAAAAATTCGGGTAGTAGCGCGGAAATGGTATATACCAAAACATCCGCAGTTGCTTGTTTCAACGAAGCTATTCCCGTAATGCAGTACATATGCAGCAAATTGGAGGAATCAAAACAGTAAGTGAAAACAAAATTTTGTTTATAATAACTTGTTCCACTATCAACTTTTACGATTGCATGTAGGTTTTCCCAAATCTCATCTTTACTGAATCTTGTATCACCATATAATAAAAACAAGAATTTATTTCAAATTTCCACGTACCTATCGGATGAAACGCAAAATATTTAAATGCTACAAAAACGATATTAATTATCAGTGGACTGTTTTCTTGATTGATACCAAAAACATTCAACTAATGATGTTCTTGATTTATACAAATTAGCATCTAGAACGATAAATCAGAAATCCTTTGTGATGTTCCACAAATAGGTATTCGACCCCACCTTTCTAATATTCAAATCGAGTTATTTTTTGAAGACAACAAATGGGATGAACTAAAAGAGTCGCAATCTTTTGCAAAGATTCCAAAAACTAGATTGATACTAAATAAGTTTAAACATTTATGAAGTTTTCTGAATTTATCCTCATTGAGAATTATTAACATGTGTTATAAACTATATCAGAATTGATACCAGCATATTATCCAAGAAGATTTTCTTGAATAATATTTCGGGAAAGTGGCAGGTAGGATTTGACAATCTATACTAAGAATGCGTTTGCAATACGAAAACTTTTTTTATTGCAAAGTATATGTGTATTATTGTAAGCACTATTATAATATCATTACTCATTAACTACAACGAGAAATACTAAGACAAGAAATTTCTTCTATGCAAAAGTACATAACTCTACAATACATATCAACCTACTTTTTTTATTTGTTCATTGTCTCAGCTGCTAATAGTCATTGACACGGTTACTGTAAAAAAGGGTACATAAAATCACATAAGCTTAGAATACTTTGTAATTGCCAAAATTCTCGATTTAATTTCCAACATACCCTCATGGAGTCACCTATAACTCAATATTTTCTTTTTATGTCTCGCTTATTTATTAACTTTGTATACCTTGTTTAATTAAATACCAAATCACCATCCTTTTTATATCATAAACACTTCATTATTAATTATTATTCTCATATTAAGGACTTGAAATTCTAATTATTATATCGATTTCTATAAATCTAAAACTATATCTAAGTATCTAATTTGTGTCACTACATTTTTGTATTTTGTATTCTTCTACCTACAACCTAAGCTATGAGCACTATTAATTATTTCACAACCACAATCTTGCCCCTGTCCCGAAATTCTAAACCTCTTACAAACGTTTGACTATAATATTTGGCTCAAGTTATTTATATTATAAAAACAAGACTTTGCAATATTGTTACCAAAATGTTCGAGTATATACAGGTTTTAATAGCAACCCCTACAATAAGGATAGTACTTGAAAAGATAAAACATATAACTACCTAGAATATTTTATATTTTTATATTCTAACAGAAAGTAATCGTAAAATTTGGTTCAAAGTTGAAACGAAAAAGTGTCAACAGACTCCTCACCCACATATACGACTTGAAAATTACAAGATTACTTTATTTTATCTTGCTTCAACTTTGTTACAATTAAAGTTTTTGTTTCAGCTTGACCAAATCCTATGACCTAACCGTATTCCTTTTGGAATGTCTACTTACGTTTGTCAGCACTTTACCTCACACGGTACATTCCAATATTCATTTCACGACATTTCTTTGGCAGCGGTTTTGTCCAGCGCTATTAGCATTTTTGGGAACACCTGGACATCCTACAGGACATCCACTTACAACAAGTCAAACCAAAATAGTGTATAGGTAATATACCTTTTGAACAATAAATCTGCGAAACTTCTTAAAAATATCGTAAAGAGTATATCTGTACCTCAGAAGTAAACTTATAGCAAAAATGACATTTCTATACTAAGTTGCATATGTTGTAGTGCCAATCACAAATAAATATTTCAACTACCAATAGTTAAAGCATAAGCGAGTTAGTCACTTTAGAAAAGTATAGTACGACCAGAAAGTATTTGGAATTAGAAAAAAAATCAACAAATAATAATACTTTTATTTAAACAATTTATAATATTTTTTACAAAATCAATTACTATTTTACTTGCTAATACACGCACCATTTAGGCGTAAACATTTTTGAATTTGAAGTCGACGAGGAATGCCCATAATTAGATTTGATGCGTAAGCATTATTAACAACTTGCCAAGCTTTAGTAATGCCTGCCACTAATTCAACTTTGGTTCGAGAGGCTGACCGTACCACTTCGATTTTCATTAGTCCCCAATTGTTTTTGATGGGACTTAAGTCGGGAGAAGCTGCTGGTCGTAATATGGTTGCTATCCCGTTGTTTGCCATCCAAGTTCTTGAATATAAGGAAGTGTGGCAGCGTGCGTTGTCTTACAAAGTATTCGCTGCTTGTACAATGTTTTCATTCAGAATTCTACAGTGGCGTATACTATATACTGTACCATCAATAATGTCAGTGACACCGCGTGATGAAATCCCTCCCCAGACCATGATCATTATTGGAAATTTTGATTATTGTACCGTAGGTCTAGCTCTGCTAAGTATCCGTAAACGATTGCCACCCAGCTGGAAAGATGCTTCATCTGTAATGAAAATTTTCTCCATATTTGCTCGTCACTCTCTCCTGATTTTTTTGCTCTGTATCTCCTGCGCAAGAAAGTTTGGCGAATAGTTTCGGGAGCAATAGGCATTCCACGTTGCCTATTAAATCTTCACGCGATTTTTCGAAAGCCCAGTGGCGGGTTTCTACAACCCCTCTGCAGCAAAGTCCTCAAATCGGTTCCTCGTAACTTACGTGGTCTTCATGAAAATTTTGCATGTTCTAAACCAATATCATTTCTTATGCGTTTCAGCGTATTGTAAACCGTCGACTTGCTTAGTCCTGTCAAATACACAAATTGTATCACATCACTAACTCCATTTTCATATAATTATTGAACTAGAAATATTTTTTCTACTTGCTCATTACATTGATTTTCGTGTTTTCAAATACTGGCAAAGCAAGTATTATACTGAATGTAATGACAATTAGATAAGTCAAAACCCTGTCAGTAAAGCCTACTACGATATTAGTTTTCTCAATCGATCTAAAATTAAAATGCTAGTATGCATTAACAAAAATCAGAAAACTCCAGATACTTTCTGGTCGTACTATACTAAGTCACAGTAGTATGCAGAGGAAAACTGTACAATTGGACATAGTATTGCGTCATACTCATGCTACCTCCATTCCTATGGACATAGTACAATTTGGGTACGTGGCATTTTGTAAGTCGGTTCTTGTCTGTGGTCATTTAATTATATTATTAGTCTTCAGTTAGCAATCAGTGTGAGCGGATTAAGTAAATACTATCACGGGACTTGTCTTCAAGAAGTGCAAAATTTATGCAGCCCTGAAAACTGCTAAATTATTC
This sequence comes from Galeruca laticollis, assembly GCA_963921935.1. Lineage (NCBI taxonomy): Eukaryota > Metazoa > Arthropoda > Insecta > Coleoptera > Chrysomelidae > Galeruca > Galeruca laticollis. Next base: position 91,270,643 of record OY998183.1, read on the forward strand.
GATGTAGTCGAAGATACGTCAAGTAATAGTATGTATTTATGTTGTTCATGATGTTTTACAAATTATTTGTGGGGGTTATTAAGATAGATAATTCTCTCGCAACTTCTTGGAGTAGCAAAAATCCCACTAAATAAAATTTCAAGTGAGTTAAAGATGTCATAAGAAATCATATTTTAAAATGTCCATCCGTCGAGTCCCATTATAGCAGAGAACGGCCATCCAAAAACTACCTTGATAGTAATTTAAATATAACCAGAATGTTCCCCTTTACAGAACAGAAATGTTACACCTGGAAATATCTGAAACTGATATTATTAAAATATGGTTATACAGTGAAACATGCAACACTGAATTTAACAATTCCTTTAAGCCCTGTGTCAACGACACATGTGACCAGTGTGACAAATATCTTATAAAATTGATATAATCAATAGTTGACGAGATGAAGGCCTTACAAAAAGAGTACGATGCACATTTAAGTGATGCCAGTAATAGGTACGCATTGAAATAATAGGACAAAGTGAACGTAAAATCAAATAAAAAAATTAAAGTAATAATGGTTGATTTGGAAAAATGTCTACCAACGCCTGCTTTGACAAATGCTCAAAATTTTTACTCCTTAAAATTATGGACATTTAATTACACAATTAAAGACTCTTCGAAAAAGCATACAACATGTTGCATGTGAGATGAAAACGTAGCTGGAAGCGGAGGAAATGAAATTGCCGCATGTTTACTAAAATAGGCACTAACTGCTATTGACGATTCTGTTGAAGTGTCCCTAGAATGGGATACTTAAGGTTTGAGTAGCCATAAATAATCGAGAAATCAAGAAAATCTCGCCAAAAATTTACAAACATGTTCTCTAAAGTGTTTTTAATTATATGTCCAAACAATTTTTACAACAACATATAACTATCAAAAATATAATGCTTTTTTTAAAAGAAGTGCAACTGTCCCATTTTAGGGAGTATTAAACTTAAAATGGGATACCCTATATTTTTAAAATGGGATAGTAATTCATATGCTAATTTACTTGTCAAACTTATTCCAAAATGATAACAAGGTTTTACTTAAAAATGTTTTATTGGACATAAAAATATTAAAATAATCAAAAGAAGCGATCCACTATTAAAATAAACAAACAAAAATAGAAATTAGGAAGAAATGCAGTAATCGCAGAGAAAGTTTTCCTCGTCTTCCTCTGCTCCGGAACAAGCATCATGCACCCATCGGTTACAACCCACACATTGGATCCAGCCTTCTCCTTTTTTACTCTTACTAAAATTGTTTCCACAATAAAAGCATTCAGGGTCACTGTCGTCTTCAGATGTGCTAAAATCTACGTCCTTTTCAATCTTGGCAACAGCTTTCTTTTTGTTTTTAGTTTTTCCAATTTTTCTCTTTATATTAGGACGTTTATTGATTTCTTTCAATCGATTTTGTTCCAATGAATTTCTTAATTCTGTTTTGTAAGGAGTGCTGGTTAAAACAACAGTTTTACCAGTTTTTTTCTTTTTGGAGGTCTGTTGTGTTTTCTTAGTCACTTTGGGATAAGGTAGAATTGTTTCCGGTGAGAAGTACAGTGTCTCGCTCAAAACTTCTTTTTGGCCTTTCGACATTGAAGGTTGAGAAGTGTAGGGGGTCTTCTCTCATGATATTCCCGACAGTCTTGTTGGTGTTTCAGGTAGCACTTCTTGTTGAATCTCATCTACGTTATCATTTTCATCGAGATGTGAACCAGTTTCCGCAACTTCTCTAATGTTATTGTGAACGGGAACCTCTTCGGGACCATCAGTAGGTTCTGCAGCAGAAAACATATCTTCGGTGAATACATTACGATCAACTGGGTATATACCTGTCTTCCTAAAACCATTTATTGCGTTTGTAGGAGTGCTGGCTCGCAAATAAGCCTTACCAAATAATTCTGCAATTTGATATATAGTGACTACTCTTCCAGGATGATTACGTAGAAAACATTTAACTTCTTGATTGTAGAAAGTTGAAAGGGAGCCATGAATGAAACATCAAGGGGTTGCATTTTGTGGCTACAATGCGGAGGTAAACATAAAATAGTGACAGAATACTTTCTGGCTTTTTCTATAATGTTCAAATTTTGTGTGTGTGTTTTATGTCCATCTAAAATCAACAATGTAGGGGCGTTTTGGGATGCACCAGAGAACTTCAAAAAATGGTCAAACCATTGCTCAAATAAATCGAGTTGCATATAACCTGTGGGCTGGCAGGCACTCATTATTTCAGGAGGCGCACCATTTAGAAACTCTGCTTTCATGCGAACACGTGGAAATATAATCATAGGAGGGATATAGCTGCCAGCAGCATTCATACAAATAACTGCGGTACACAAAGTGCCATGTTCAGCAGAAGTAAGTGACCCTATTTGCTTACGTCCTTTCAATGCAATCACCCTCGAGGGACGTCCCTGTACAGTGGTGATCCCTGTCTCATCAACATTATAGATTTTTGATGGAGAATAATTATGTTTTTGTTGAAGTGGTTCAAGTAGGTCAAAAAATTTGGAAACGTTTATTCAGTTGAAACTTCTGGCACGTGCAGCTGAGGTTGCTTCTGGAATTCGAAGTGATAGTCTATTTCTTTTAAGGAAATTTTGCAACCAGTGCCAACCAGCTTTCTTCTTAACGGTACTGAAGTGGTGCGATATGTTATTCTGTTCAGCAAACCGATAAGCTAAACGTCGCACGGAATCAGTGGTCAAACTAAACATCAATGTCTCCATGTTGGTAATAAACCGAACAAGGTCCATTTCTTCCGCCTCGTTAAACGTAACAAGTCTGCTACCTAAACCTTTGAGAGAATCTTTTCTTATTTTGTTTTTTCCTTTAACACGACGTTCTAAAGTACTCTTTGGTACGTGGCAAAGTTTTGCCGCTTTCAGATAACCACATTCTCGATTTAATACCACGTCTATTGCTTTTTTCATGTTCTCCTCAGACCACCCCTGTCGGTTGGTTTTTCTTGAGTATGCACCCGCCATATTGTGTATCTATTGATACTGCAACAAAGAAAAAGCTGGTAAAAAATGTTATCAAAATAGCTAAGGTAAAATGGGATATCTCATTTTAAACAAATGCCACATATCCCGTTTTATCTATACCTCAACATTAGACTTCCGTGAATTTTACAAACTTAACCTTAAAATATATTGATGAACTTTCATGACTATATCAACGTTTAACATATTATCTGATTCTTTAAAAATTATCAACACATTCTCTTCACAAATAAAGAAGCAATCCTTACTATTATGAGTTAATAATATTACATTAAAATATTGAAAAACATAAAAACTTACGTGTGTCAACAATCACATTCACTATGAAACTGAAAGTCCGTTAGCAAGTTTAAAATCAGTACAGCCCGCGCTTGGGCAATATTTCGCTAGATGGCAACACTTGTTTCACAAAAAAAAACATGGTATCCCGTTTTAGATTAATGTCCCATTTTAAGGACACTTCCTCTACAATATGGTCAAACAACTGCCCTTTCTAAAATCGAAATATGAATTCTATTTTGGCATATTTTACCATTTTAAAATCTATACGTACATTAAAGGTAATAAATCATAAATATCCCTTAAGAGGGCACACTAACCTAGAAGGGGATAGTGAGACCCCTCTATAATTGAAAGAGAAAGGAAGAGATTATCAAAATTTCACGTTATGGCCCCATGGGACTGGTACGTTTTGCTAGCCACAAAAATCCATTTTCTATTATTGGTATGGAAATAATGGACTTCAATAATTTCATGGCTTTAATACAAGGCTCGAATGCACATTTTCTGCTCAGAAAAAATGGAAACTAGAAAGGACTTCAAAGTACAATGAAAGTCGCTTATAGCGACAACGAAGGGGCTGGAAAATTCCCGTCGTTATGTAAGAACGTCGTTACATACGTCCGATTTTTTTTATTATTAAGTCTAATATTACAACATTCTTAATGTAATCTTCATTCAGCTTGTCATCAAATCAAATGTAATTGCGCACAACTTTTAAAAACTTTCAATGGCGTCGTTGTCTTGTTCTGTTTGGGAACTAGTGGAGCTGATAACGAAATCCTCATTATTTAGCTCTCCCCTTGTTACCAGATCATGGTCAACGTCCAGAAAATAATCAAATGCAACATTGAGACTATTGCCCTAGACGCTATCTTCTCTGAACAATTGAGCCAACGAAATGTCATCCTCATCGTCAAAATGATCATCTGTTTCTGGGAGATTCACCATAGGAGTCAAAAGATTAATTGAAGGGGTCAATGCAAGAAGTGGACAAGTCCACTTTTAGTAATTTTTCAGGAGAGACAAAAAACGTTCGTGGAAGTTAACAAAAAAAAAAAAACTTTTTTTGACTTTGGTTAGTTATTTGTTAGTGGCATGTGGACACATTTTCGTCAAATGTCTCGCTTAAGGAATATTACTTTTGCCAAAAAAACATAAAATAAAATGGACATGTCCACTTTTTGGACAGTTTTGGTTTAATATTTTAATTTTATTGGTTCTCAAGCAATGTTAATATAAATTTAAAAATAAAATTATCATTCATCATCATTGTCTTCAAATTCGGAACATGACGTGTCAGCATCTGGGTTAACAAAATTTAAGTGATACTGTTTTATTTCTTCATAAAACCATTGATCAGCTAGTGGGACGTAATTTGCAGCCAATGCCATGACATGTTCAAACTTCTTCTTTTTTAGCTTTCTTCTATCAACATACAAAAGCTTGGAATCATCCGGCAAACTGAGAACTACATTTTTATTTTTAAGTTTAAATTCTTGGAAGAGCGTCATTGATACTGAGATACTACAGGAAATTCTAGGCAATTTAGATCTGTCGTATTGGAAAATTCTATATTTCGATATTGTGAATTTTGCATTTTTTACACTTACATTCTTCTTAAACAGTGATAAAAAATGTTGTTTAAAATTCAAAAACATTTTTTCATCAGGCGTAATCACTACAAATTTATGACCAGATTCTCGAATGATTTTGGCGTACTTATTTGGAAGGTAAATTTTATCATATTTTCGTTTTCTCTTCTCAATAGCTGCAAATGTTATAACTTCCACATAATCTAAAGTTTTAGCTAGCTGCGATTTTTCTTTAAGATCTTTGTAAAAAGTTTCTGATTTCAAAACATGCAAAAAATTTTCTCCCTGAAGTGTGTTTCTTTCTTCTTCTGATGTTGCAGCATCGATTTGTTGTTTTACCGGTTTATCACATTTTTGACATGTATCTGATTTTGGGCTTCGAAATGAAATATTAAAGTTTTCTGTGAAGTATTTTCTAAAATATTTGTATTTTACCACAGGTTTAAAATTTTCATGGTTTCTCTCTTGCAGTATTCTATATTGAACAGGTTCGTATTTTTGCAAATACAACTCATGTAACCATGCAGTATTTACTAACGGTGATAGATAATATTTGCCGATGTTATCACTCCTACTATAATGTGATTTATATTTGGGGAAGCTCATTATATGACTGCGAATCTGGGCAACTGTTTCTGGAGTAATTTGGTTTGGTATATTATTATGTCTTCCTCTTCAATCCGATGGGGGCGTGACGTTAACTTTTAAGTGATTTATCAGTCTATTTATTCTACCTTTTTTTATACCGTGAATAGCGAGCAGTGCATTTTTACACACACGATAGTTTTGGATCCCTTCTCTAACCTAGAATAATAAAAACCAGAAGTTGGACGAGAGTAGCGTAAAGAAAACTTACAGAAAAGGTACAAGTCACGCTTTTTGGTTTATTATTTTGGTCTGTACGTCGTCTATGGCGAGTGACATTTGTCACAGACAGGTTGGCACATAAATAAGCATCCTGTAGTTCCTTGCTTGGCAGTTTATGAAAAGCATTAAAGATTTTTTGCCTACTATCAGCGGAGACTTTTTCAAAACATTTTAGTTTACAGCTGCATGCATTTCCTACCATCCTCTCTGGCACAACAGTTTTGGAAGTACTCTCATATTCTTTACCCGCTGTTCTACGTTGCTTTTGGATACTTCGTTTCCATTACTTTTCATTTCTCAACCGTTTTTTGCCGTTGTTTTTTTTTGTTTTCATTGAGGTTAGGTTCTCTTTATTCACTGTCTTCTGTTGCCTCTCTGGGTACATAATCACGATCAACGTCGCAATAATCTCCATGAAAGGGATCCTCTTGTTCAGAGTCAGAACTCATAATGTTACTTATTTGAAAGGTTTTTTAATATCAATGCCTCGCTCCTTCGACACGTTAAACGACACGTCTACGGCAACACTAATATTTTGGTACTTGATCCAGTGCAATAACGGGACATGTCCAGGATATGTCTACTTCTTGAAAAGTATTGGCAGGTAGACAACTTATAATACAGTACTGTAAGGTGTGTGGTAGAGATATAAGTCTCGTTTTTGCATGGGACCATGCACAATTTAAAACAGAACATGCCCATGCAAAAAAACAATGTTTGCTAAAAAATGGACTTGTCCACTTCTTGTATTGACCACTTCAATTTTGGTCTTGTCATTTTTATCTGCTTTTTTTATCATTTTTATGACTAAAGCTCTTCGAAAATGTACTTTGAGGTTCCTTATTATGCCTTGATCTAGGGGCTGCAGAACGGATGTCGCATTGGGAGGAAGAAAAGACAATTTGATGGCCTTTCAATGCTCAATATTGGGATGAGCACTGCAATTATCCACCAACAATAAAATTTTCTTCTTTGGCGCACAAAGCTCTTTATCCCTATCTCGTAAAAAGTTCTCAAATATTTCCGACACCATCCAGGCACATCTATTAAATCTATAATCGTGAGGAAGTCTTTTATTTTAATAATATCTAGGTTTTTTCGATTTTCCAATCACAAGCAGTTTCTTTTTAACGGTGTCGGTCATGTTAGTCACTACCAACACAGTGATCTTATCTTTCGACATTTTACCCCCAAAACATTTCTCTACTTTGAATTTTAAGGTTTTGTTGGGAGTCATTCTGAGAGGCAATCCCGTTTCATCCGCATTAAATATCTTTTCATTCGCGTATCCTTTACGTATTTCTGCAAAAACATTTTTCAACCATTCGTACGTTTAGATGCAGTTGTTCACCAGGGACAGTGCCACCCACAATATTGTGATGGCTTCGAAATCATTTGATCCAGCTTTCTGAGCATCCAAAATCCTCCATTTCTAAAAGTCTACAGAAATCGTTGGCTTTAGCTTGTAAGATGGACTCTGATATAGGAACACCTTGGCTCCGTTTTTCAGTAAACCATTTCAAAAGTGACTTAACGATATCATTATAATGAGAAGATCTCAACTTTTTTTTTACTTAGAATGTGCAAACTGTACATACGTACCACTCGTAATAGTATATTATACACCAAGGTGGTGAAGACTATTATTATCAACCGAGCACCAAAATTATTTCGCGAAGGGCTTTGCGAATAAGGTGCGAGGTTTATAAATGCCTTCACCACCGTGGTGTATATACATTTTTTCCACTAGTAGCCAAATTTAAGACAAAAATAAAAAATAAAAAAAGGTCTTATAAAAATCATGTAGGTATAATTTAATCACACAGCAATAGAATACCAGTATTCCTATAGTTCATAATCACCAATATTAAGTGCAACGAATTAACAAAATCAATTATACGATCACATCCAAAAATTTCACAAGACGTGGTTTATGTTTTACTTTGAACAATTACAGCGGTAGTGCGTTCACAACACTTGGGTACAAAGTGAGCGTTCATAAAACCTTTAACATATGCTTCACCATAGAGAAAGTAATATTAATATTATTTGTCTATGTGGGTCAAGGCTAGCTACCAGTTTCTATCAACAGAAGATTTTCAAATTCCACTGGTGATAATGTTGAAGGTAAAAACATTCCTCGATCCTCATTTTTCTAAAATTAACGGAAAATAAACAACACATTTCAATGTCAAATTTTGATAGTGTCGATCTACAAATCGTTCAAACTGATTTCTCCCTAGGCGTTTACTCCGTCGTATGACTGACACTGACACTGATTGCGCTCCTCACCTCACCCATATATTATGAACGCACTCCTTATGTCATCAGAAATTTTTGGTTGAGCGCGAATTTTAAACAAATGACAGTTTTATTGAAATAATTTTATCTTGTTAGGTAATTTCAAGCAGTAAATATGTTAAACACAATCTCCTGGGTATACAAAATTATGTTGCACTAGTTTTTGTTAAGCTATTATCCCTGAATTCTCAAAACATTTGAATTTGTCCATTATTGACCTAGGTTAAGAATGGAAAAAATTATTAACCACTAATAGAGAAATTCAACTTCTCAGTTGGCTAAATGACACAATAATTGTCAACTTCACAGCTAGTAGTGGAAAATAGTACATTGTTTACCGGGTAGGAAAAGCTTAACATTCCTGGACGACTGTGAAGATTGCTAAGTCGAGGCGCAAGACGAGACTTAGCAATACAGAGTCCAGGAATGTGGCTTTTCCTACGAGGTAAACATACTATTTTTCCGCAAATCGTTTAAAATTCGACAGATATTGATTGATTTTAAAAAAAACGCGATAATTTTATTCCCAAATAAATGGTGCTTTGAAATTCCTAATAAAATTACTTGGGTTACTATGGAAACGTATTGAGGTTGAATTGTCAAACTTGACGCTTATAAATTTAATTGCTGGTGTTCTCGAAAGTAAAATGATAAGTGATGATGAAATTTCCATTCCTGGGACTCCTCCAGGGCTGGTTGAGGCAGTAAATACTGCTTTATTAGAATTATTGCCAAATAAATCAAGAGAAAAGTACGAAAATGCATACAGACGTTTTATGGATTATCGCATGAGTAAAAATACGAGTTCTTTCTCAGAAAATGTTGTAATGGCATACTTCCTAGACCTTTGTTTAAAGATGAAATCTTCAACATTATGGGCCAATTATTCAATGCTGAAGTCAACCCTTGCACTTAAACACAATGTAGATATATCTACATACTCAAAACTTCGTTCTTTATTGAAACGGCAAGCTCAAGGTTATAGGGCAAAGAAATCTAAGATTTTAACGAAGGAAGAAATTGAAAAATTTATCCAGGAAGCTCCAGATGAAGAAAATTTAATGATTAAGGTAATTTACAAGGTTTTAATTTCTATTTAGATTATACCTTTATTTATTTTTTAGGTGGCTGTAATATTTGGTATTTCTGGGGCCTGTAGAATGGATGAGTTAGTCCGAATGACTGTACACGATATAGAAGACTTAGAATCTAAGCTTTTAATCAGCATACCTGATTCGAAAACCAACAAACCAAGATCATTTGTAATTAATCAGATCTACTTGAATGTTTATCGAAAGTATGTTTCGTTAAGACCAGAAAATATGAACAGTGACCGATTTTTCTTTGAATATCAAAGCGGAAAGGGTTGTAGACAAGTGGTAGGAATTCATCAATTTAGAAAAATGCCCAAAATAGTTGCTACTTATTTGAACTTGGTAAATCCGACAGAATATACTGGTCACTGCTTTCGTCGGTCTTCTGCAACAATATTGGTTGACTCTGGTGCCGACATAACTAGTTTAAAGAGGCATGGCGGATGGAAGTCATCAAACGTTGCTGAAGGATATATCGAAGAATCGCTTAACAATAAGGTTGAGGTGGCAAATAAAATTTTCACAGTACAAAATATTCAACAAAATGACCCTACCACCCTGCATGTTGTCCAAAATGTTTCTCATAGTTCTAAGAGTGTTCCTCCAATGTTCAATAATTGTACTAACTGTCAAATTACTGTAAATATAACAAATTGATCTTAAAAATGTATTCAGCAACGACTTGATGTTTTCAAAATATAAATTAATTCCTTATAAGCAATGTGTTTTCAATCATTTATGTAGAACACTAACAACTGTACGGAAATATAATTTCCTTTCAGTAAGAAAGTCCTGACTTTTTCTTCAAGAAATTTTGACAGGAATGTCAAAATTTCCTAGCGATTTGCGGAAAAAGTATTTATTATATAATTAAGGTAGTATGTATCTGCCACAAACATTCAATAATGTGGAAATTATGTGTATTAAATCTGTCGCTTACAAAAAATATGGTTACATCAGCAATATCGGAATTCGGGAATCACGAAAGAGCTATGTACAAAGTTGGACCAAAATTCGACCCACCTCCGTGTGACTTGATTCTCGTGCGCTCACCGTTATATCCGACCTAATCGAGGGCTCAGCGGGACGCAGGACGTTAAAGGCGACTTCGTCGTTATAACTGATGGCGTTATTCACGGCCTTTGATACCGTTGTTGCATATGGAAATCCAACCAATTCTCTAGGGCTTGGTCGTTATAAGCAACTTGTCGTTCTAAGCGACGTCGTTATAAATGAGTTTCACTGTATCTCAATTAGTGCACATTCAAGTTAGATCTGACCAGAATGGAAACGTTTTTTGTAAGACTGGTTTTTGCGAAAATTATTTTGAGATCCTTGACCTAAATCGAGTATTCATCAGTTCAATTTTTCCTGTGGAAATTCCAATTATTAGAAATGTTACGAAACCTATAGGTGATAAAAAATACAAGAACCTTCAAAATTTGTTACACTAGGTACCATAATGTTTCATACATTTTACGTTTTACAAACTTATAAAAAAATCCAGATGGTGCTGAGGATTAGTGAGTCCAGAATTAAGACTAGAATTAGTTTTCTAACTTATTATTGTGTCAAGGAATTTCTTATAGCCTTTCTTTAATATAAAATAGATACATTAAAACTTTTTAAAACTTTTAAGCTACATATGTTTGTCGATATTTTTAATTTCTTGAACATGAATTCGTTTGCACCAAAATGTTTTCCATTATAACAACAAGTTCAGAGTTTTTAAGCCCACTTTTTTCTTTAAGATTGAGGTACGTCTTAATTTTAAGCTAGTATATCGTACCACTGAAGACAAGTACTATGTCGAAATATTTAAAAACAATTCCGAGGTATATTGTACCAATAGTCAGAGAGCTGATGAATTTTGGGACGGTTCTTTAGGCAAGCTGAAATTGCGAAAAATTACAATTTCGTCAATTGACGAATCCAGTACTGGCGGTCATTTAGCGAATTAGCGGTTATTTCGCTACTGCGCAGCATATAACATTTGCAAAAAAAATTCAAAACAATATATTTTTGGCAACTTGAATTTTTTTAATCTTTTAATTTATTATTTCTAGAATTCCAAAAAAAAATCCCTGACGTTTTTGTCGGTTATTAAGGATTGCCAGACGAATTCAAAATTATTTCTTTTAAATTATCAAAAAATATTCGTTAGGCAATCTGAAATTTATACCACGTATTTATAGTCCAAGAGCCCGTGAGGGCCAGACCTTCGGATTTTTATAAAAGCTGAAAGTTTTTCTATGTATATCCCCAATGCAGGTAAGAATGATCCCCGCCCATGAAACCTGGGTAGTGGTGGCTTTGGCAGGTAACAGGTAGCAAAGGTGTATAAAATTCCACCTCAAATTTATCAATTTATAAAACTCAATTTTTTTATATTTTACTCGTAATAATATTAAAACTCGCGTTGTTCATTGCCAGACACTTAGTATAGTTACAACCCCCTGCCGGACACCCCTAAACTATTATAATTTGTAACTATACTTACGTTATATTATAAAAGCTAAATTTTATATATATTTTTGGACAACTATTAAATAATGTTTCCTTAGTAGCCAGACAGTTTCGAGGGTTCCATCGTCCTGCCAGACGTATGAAATGTGTAAAATAGTTGTGAGTGAGAGGAGCATATGCAGCAACGGGTGCGAGTGAAATAGAGCGTGCAGTCTATTGCGATCTTTTACTGCGCATCAGCTGCTGGTTGTGTATTATGTAGTGCGCGGTTATGCTCATTGTAAACGTATATCAAACGTCTATTAAACGTCATATTATTTTTCTGTGTAATTTATAAAATAAATGTGATCTAGTTGTAATAAAAAGTTATCATGAGTGAAGAAGAAGTAAAAATAGTTTTCTTTGTTTGTAAAAAAAGTGGTGAAGATCTAATCATATTTTCCGAGGAGACTTTAAAAAAATGTCAGAACATTCTAAAATTAAGAAAAATACACAAACATTACAAAGACATTATTTTACCTAGTGAATATACAGAGAGTGGTTATCACAGATCATCTTATAAAGCATTTACAGGTCTAATGAAAAAATACTTCAGCACTGAACCTTTAAGTACTGAAAAAAAAACGAGCAAGTTGTGTACTTACAGACAAATCACTTCCAACTTCATCGTCGATTCCAGATTTGAGTTCAGAACCACCTGATTCAGAGTCTTCATCAATAGAATCTTCAACAATATCTCAACAAATTTTATTTTCCCAGTCAATAGAAGCACAACCGTCAACATCTCAAGATGAATCTTATTTACAGCCTGTACCTACAGAATCTTCCACGAGACCTCAGCCAACTCCAATTTCTGAATCTACAGGTCTACAATCTTCAACTCTTCAAGATATTTCTGATGTTTTTGAACCGGATGTTAGTGATAATAATATTGTAACTCAGGACGTAAATACTTCGACTGATAATATTGCTGGTAATAATCATAACGAGGTTGTTTGTATATTTTGTGAAAGAAAAAAAAAGTGACATCGAGAATGCTTCCGCTTCATGCAGCTGATATCCATCAATTTAAAGCTAGTATTAAACCCAATATAGACTACAAATTTTTATCGATTCTTATACAGTGTATGATGTGAACGAAGCTTTTAATCGAAAAAAATTTCGAAATTTCGACGCTAGTAGCTCACCACCTTGTAAAAGTGAGATACTACAGCAATTTTTGCGAGTAAATTATATATGTACTATCTGGAACAATGCTCATTTGAAAAACCCAACAACGTATGAACCAGTAAATAATGGTTGGATTCTGGAAAATGACCAATACCATTTTAAATGGTTTGGAGGGGATCAAATACCGAATTATGTCAGTGTTTTAAATGAAACTCACGGTTTCTAGTTAATACCACAATATAATAAAAATTGTTGAAAATTCTAAAAAATTGACAATTGTTTCGATAAATCAATATCATATTGATTTATCGAAACAATTCTCAATTTTTTAGAATGTTCAACAATTTTTATTATATTGTGGTAAAAACTAGAAACCGTGAATTTCATTTAAAACACTTATATGAGTAGATTCCACGAAGTAAGGGTTGAGACAGTTAATTTCATAATTATGTCAAATTATTTTACATTAATTTGTGACTAATTATAATTAAATTAACTTGGTTTCATTTTACTATTGCAGAAGCAGGCGAAGAAGACGATGTTGATAACGATGAATTTAGGGAGTGGAGTAGCAGTGACGACGAAAATGAAGATGTCAACAACAACGATGACAATGAAGAATATTTTTAAATTTTTGATTTAAATGAATCTATTTTCTGTAAATTTCTTATTTAAAAAAAAATGTGCTTTCGTATAATAAACAATAAGATTTTGATGACTTTGAAACTTCAGTTGAATTGAATATAATAAATTTCATAAAATTTATTAGAAATAACATGAATTGAGTTACTAGATTTTTGATATGATTGATATTTTATTGTAAAATTTTACGGAATATTGTTTTAAAAATTTATTTTTCAAACTGTAATAATTTTATTCAATGAAATTTTTCAAAAAATTAGAAAAAATATTACTAGGTAATTCGGAATAAACAACAGTAGATGTGCAGTAAAAGATCGCAATAGACTGCACGCTCTATTTCACTCGCACCCGTTGCTGCATATGCTCCTCTCACTCACAACTATTTTACACATTTCATACGTCTGGCAGGTCGATAGAACCCTCGAAACTGTCTGGCTACTAAGGAAACATTATTTAATAGTTGGCCAAAAAATATATATAAAATTTAGCTTTTATAATATAACGTAAGTATAATTACAAATTATAATAGTTTAGGGGTGTCCGGCAGGGGGTTGTAATTATACAAGTGTCTGGCAATGAACAACGCGAGTTTTAATATTATTACGAAAAAAATTTAAAAAAATTGAGTTTTATAAATTGATAAATTTGATGTGGAATTTTATACACCTTTGCTACCTGTTACCTGCCAATGCCACCATTACCCAGGTTTCATGGGCGGGGATCATTCTTACCTGTATTGGGGACATACATAGAAAAACTTTCAGCTTTTATAAAAATCCGAAGGTCTGGCCCTCACGGGCTCTTGCTCTATTATTAAGTAATTTCAATAATACCTGAAAATTGCCTGACGATTTTGCGGGTTATAAACAATTACCAGACGTTAATAAAGTTTGTAAATAATCGCAATAAAAAGTCTTACGCGCATCCGTAAGTGCAACAAGGATAGCTATCGAGGCATGCTGGCAGCTGCCGGGGACCGAGCTCCTCGCGCCTATTAGTCCAGGAGGAATCGGCGCATGAGTACCGAAAACTATTCCACCTCAATTTTTTTATGCGATCCTCTTTGAATTGCCCTACTGATGATATAAATGCATGTTGCCATGAGGCAACCTAGTGCCATATTGTTTAAACCGAAATTGTTTAAACAATTGGAAGGAATTGTTATTTTTCAACCGGACAAATTTTCTTATATTCTTTATTGAAATACAAATAAAAAAGGTCCTATGACTTTTCACGATAAACTTAATATTTTTAGAGATATGAATTTTTAAAGGTTCGAAAAATCTCAAATTTGAGTACTTTTGACCCATGAAAAATATATTAAAAAAATAAAATAGAATATAAATAATAATTTTTCAAATTCTTTATACAATACTTAATAATATTCTTAATAGAGATTTAAGAAAATTTCATTGTGTATACCTGTTTTTTAATTGTTAATTTCGCGCGCTCACAAGTATGCGTCGCTACCTTTAAGTATCGACGTCTCTCTCTGACTCATGCGCTGCATCAGCCTCTCTGTGTCCTGAATCATTATTTATCATTTATCTGAAAAATCAAGATTGGTAAAGAGAGCAATGTTATTAATAATTAAATTGTCTACAATTTGTTTTTAACAAAAGTAATTTAAGTATGAATGGAAACATGTAATTAAAATTACTTTTTTGTTATTATCATAGTGATTTATGCATTTTTATCAACAATAATAAGATATAATAGTATTTGAAAAATTTTTGGAATCACAATTATATATAAATAATAAGCTTTTGCTCAAACATACATTTGGAAAAATGCATTGAATCCGGAATATAAAACATTAGATTTTGATCAGTTGGAAATGGGCTTTTGTTTATAAATAAAGGTATTAGCAAAGTATCATTCTCTAGTTTGTATCCGAAATTCGTAAAATCTAATGTTTTATATTCCGGATTTAATGCATTTATCCAAATGTATGTTTTGAGCAAAAGCTTATTATTTATATATAATTGTGATTCCAAATTTTTTTCAAATACCATTATATCTTATTATTGTTGATAAAAATGCATAAATTACTATGATAATAACAAAAAAGTAATTTCAATTACATGTTCCGATTCATACTTAAATTACTTTTGTTAAAAACAAATTGTAGACAATTTAATTATTAATAACATTGCTCTCTTTACCAATCTTGATGAAGTTAATGTTTTCTAAGATAAATGATTCAGGACACAGAGGCCGATGCAGCGCATGAGTCAGAGAGAAACGGCGATACTTAAAGGTAGCGACGCATACTTGTGAGGGCGCGAAATTAACAATTAAAAAACAGGTATAAACAATGAAATTTTCTTAAATCTCTATTAAGAATATTATTAACTATTGTATAAAGAATTTAAAAAAAAATATTATTTATATTTTATTTTATTTTTTTAATATATTTTTCATGGGTCAAAAATACTCAAATTTGAGATTTTTCGAACCTTTAAAAATTCATATCTCTAAAAATATTAACTTTATCGTGAAAAGTCATAGAACCTTTTTTATTTGTATTTCAATAAAGAATATAAAAAAATTTGTCCGGTTGAAAAATAACAATTCCTTCCAATTGTTTAAACAATTTCGGTTTAAACAATATGGCACTAGGTTGCCCCATGGCAACATGCATTTATATCATCAGTAGGGCAATTCAAAGAGGACCGCATAAAAAAATTGAGGTGGAATAGTTTTCGGTACTCATGCGCCGATTCCTCTGGACTATATTGAGAAACCTCGTGTTTCCAGCTTACATTCAGCACTGCGTTCATAACAGATTATTGTCAGTTTAAGCATTCGGAGCCTCGTGAAAAATTATTTAGTGTTTTGGTACATTTTTTAAAGATTTTATTAAAATATAATTTCTTTTTTAAAATTTAGCATGTATGTATGTGTGTGTATGACCATGTAAATATTTATGTATATTAGTTTGAACTGTTTTATATCAGTGCTTAGAATTTTTTAGAGTTTTATCATCGTTATTTTAAATTACAATCTAAGGAGATTATGAAAAAGTTGGAAACTATGCTCCGTATATTAAAATAAGGCATATTTTTCTCCAAAAATACAAAATTGTATTAAATATAAATAATTAATTTTAGATACATTTTTTTTTAAATTTCTTTTCTTTTCGAGACTAAAATAAATTAGATTTTAATTAAATAATTTATGCATCGAACGAAATTAATAATTTACAAATTTTTAATCAATTGTCAAATTTTAGCGGAAAAAATATAAAAATTACATATTTCTGTTTTAAACGCAGTGCTGTAAACACGAGGTTTCTCAATAGCCAATCACAGCGCGAAGAGCTCGGGCCCGGCAGCTGCCAGCATGCCTCGATAGCTATCCTTGTCGCACTTACGGATGCGCGTAAGACTTTTTATTGCGCTTATTTACAAACTTTATTAACGTATGGTAATTGTTTATAACCCGCAAAATCGTCAGGCAATTTGCAGGTATTATTGAAATTACTTAATAAATACGTGGTATAAATTTCAGATTGCCTAAAGTATATTTTTAGGTAATTTAAAAAAAATAATTTTGAAGCCGTCTGGCAATGCTTAATAACCGACAAAAACGTCTGGGACTTTTTTTTTGAATTCTAGAAATAATAAATTGAAAGATGAAAAAAAATTCAAGTTGCCTAAAATATATTTTTTTTAATTTTCTTTTTGCAAATGTTACGTGCTGCGCAGTAGCAGAAATAACCGCTAATTCGCTAAATGACCGCCAGGACTGGATTCGCCAATTGACGAAATTGTAATTTTTCGCAATTTCAGCTTGCCTAAAGAACCTTCCCAAAATTCGTCATCAGCTCTTGGACTATAAGTCCACTAAAACAACTTTCTATTTTTTTTTAAGTTACTAGTCATATTCAAACTCCAGATACTCTAACTATTGGCTCATAAATATAATTTAAAACTCTTAACGATAAGTAAATAAACGCAGATTATTTTACTTTCTTTTCATTATTTGACTTTTCTGTAAAATACTATTCGTGTGACTTAGTACACTTTACATCTGAAGTACAGATATCGAAAGATTTAAGTTTACTATAGAGTATATCTGAATTCCTGTATCATCAACATGTCAGAAACGTGTCTAATGCAATTTCAATCATATCCCAAAACAGTTTTCACATTTCATTATCTTGTTTGTGAATATTCGGTCTCATGCTTAGGCTTTTCCAATCGTGGTAGACCAATGTAAATAGATGTAGCAGAAATGAAAAATGCGCCTTTGTCTATAGTATTTTTCGTATTCATACAATAAAGCCTTTCGGCTAATTAATTTTTTGTCCTTATTTGACAATTATTAGTGTTTACTAATTTTTGTATTCCAGCATCGGAATTCAAGTAGTCAGACTTGTCGGAAGAGAACGAGCGCTTAGACCCGTTTTAGAGGCATTATTTCATAGAATGCTTCTTCTTCCGAGTCCTCCAAAAAGATTAGAACCGTTAAGAGCTGCTAAAGAATTACTTCGATCGCCAGGACGATTAGCGGATTTGTTGTTGCTCAGTGGACCAATACACCGACATGCTGGTGATGATATGGCAATTATAAGACTGTAAGTAGCTAGATTAATTCTCCTATTATATATCTCATTTTCAAAAAGCTTAGTATTATATAAAAGTGAAAATGTTAAATTTGAAGAAATTAATTGTGGTAGAAAAATTAATTAAAATTAGAAAGATTACTTTTAACAGACTGCAATGAAAATTCTTGTAACTTTGTACAATGATTTCTATTTCCTGTACCTTTATAGTACAATTGTACGAGTACCCAAAAAAATAATTTTGCAGAGTAAATTGAGTTGGAATTATTTTTTTTTCGAAACTGCAATTCATAATAAAATAAATTTTAATATGCCTCGGTAAAAGTAACTATTGCTTGTTTTTATTCCAAAAACATTTGAGGAAATGGAAATAAAACAAAGTAATTAGGATGTAAACCAACTATCAAATGTAAAAGACAATACATTACAATAAAAAATTACAAATAGTTTCTGATAATTTACGTCTACAAAATTTACTTTGCGACATCGAAAACAGTTTCACAAAATAACCATTTCAACATCGTTTTTGGTAAGGTTTTATACAGTTGGATGCACTGTTTTACTTATGGCTGACAGACAATCATTTATAGCTGACATTTTCTGTGTAATTTTTCACATTGTTTTCTACACACCACTCTAAAACTGTTCATATTCCTTCTCATATTTTTTTAGATTTTTCAGGTAAATCTGGTGTAGTGCATGATAATTCGCTGTTTAGTTCAATATTCATAAATTCCGAACTATGTATTAGTATTTTATTAAACTTTTAAATTTAAAAACTCTGTCAAATGTCTTTTCTATATGTGAGGGCTACCAACGTAAATAAATTAGCACAAAAATCCCTAATTGCAATTCGCAGTTCGTTAGGATGCGGTCAGAGTGTATCCGTATGTTACATAGTTCACTTTGCTATTATGTTATTTGTTTATTGTCACTGTCAAGTTGAAAATTGATCAAAGCCTCAATTCAGTTTAGGTTTATTATTTCAATTTAATCAACTTTATTTTCTTCTACAACATCAAATGGATAAGCTACTCAGACCTGAAAAGTTAGAAGTCGAACCCTGTTCAAGCGATGCACCTCAACAGTGGACCCATTGAATTTTTTCGACAGCTTTGTCAATAAACTCTGTGTTGTGTTTTGGCACTTAGATTATGGTACTTATACCCAATTAGCAGGGTGACAAATGATGGACTTAGATATTTCTGCAATAAGACTTTAAATTTTTGTTTTGTTTTATTTAGTAACAAATAATTAAATTTCTAGTCTTTCTAACAATCATGTAATAAGTTCAGTTGTGTGTTTACAGTAATAAATATTCATTTTTCTGAATATGGTGAAGTTTTCTTTAGTTCCTGAAAATTTTTATTTTTGGCACTTAGATCTCTTAGCAATTCTACTCTTCAAATTTGAAATTAGATATTTTTGATTAAGTGGCAAAATCAAAAAGTCAATTATTCATTAGTAGTTTGTTTGCAGAGCTATTTCCAAGTTTTATTGCGTTGATATAGATGATAAGTAGTTCCAAATCTGATATAAAATTAGTAAGGTGTATCTCTCATTGTAATAAAGTGTATGAATGTAAAATTATAGGTTCTTACAAAGATATTTTCATATGTTTCTCCGCTGCACAAAAATACATGTTTCTAGCAAAGAGGCACGAAAAATCATAGAATAAATCTTCGATAAGTTACAATTATTTCTTTTAATTGATCCAGTCTCCACTGTGATAAATATCGTAAAATATTATCTTTGTTCTAAAAAATTATCAAGAAAAATAGTTCATACTTTTAACTTAGTTAAGATGAGAAATAAATCAACATATTCGTGCAGTGACGTCATCGCGCTCTGATTGGTATTAGCAGTCAAGTGTTAATGAGTAATAAATAATGCAATTTAAATTGATTTTATGTAATTTAAGATGAATAATTAGGTTCTTAAAATGTTATCTTAGGTTTCTGAAAACTGTCTTAAATGTGTAAAACATAACTTCACATGAATTTGTAACAACTGTCAACATCCCTATTAAAGTAGTAGCCAAAAACTGATGATCCTTAAATATGTTTAGGATAATGGACTCAATAGAGGAGTCTTCCAAGTGCAGTGATACTAGTGTCTTACTTGCAAGTGTAGAGTGCGTAGGAGCTCTTTTAGGGTCACTGGAAGCATTATGTAGAGGAGAGGGATTGAACCAAGAGGCAGCTGATATTACTAATAATAGATATGTAACTTTAGAACAATCCGATTACTCTGGACCACTAACTTATGAATCGTTATCTAGGCTACCAAAACCGTATAGGTAATATGTTATAAATATTTTATAATTAATTTTCTCAAAATTATTTTCAGAGTTGCTTTTTATGGATGAATTAAAAAATTGATTTAAATGAATATGAAAGAAAATGTTAGGCACTGGCATCAATTATTTTTACTATCTACTAATTTATATTCGAGTGTTTAATATATTTTCCTTTTTTCCAAACTAGCCCAAAATGTAACTTCTTTTCGCATTTTCAAGCATGTAATCTGTAAAACGCAATGAATAATCATAGTGAAATAAATATGTTCTAATACAAAGAAATGTGTATTAGCACTAGCATGAAGAAGGCAAGACTACACAATTGCACCCATAGTCAAATGGGCTGGTAGAGTGAATGAACATGATCATCGAAAAACATCGTTCTATTGTAGTTCCCGGCCATCAGCGAGAATGGAATCAAATATTTCGCTTTCTGCTAATATATATCGATCAGCATGGGTTAGTTTGCTAGAAATGTTCATTTTTGACAATATAATGAAATGGTACCTACTATAGTGTAATGTTTTTCTTATTTATTTAAAAGTTTTTATTACGACGGTTGGGATAAATCTATACACACGGTATGTCTACTCACTTAACTTATTTATTCACTAAACAATTCACTAATTTATACTAGATACACAGTATATTCACTTACACTAATTTATCTAATTTATATAAACACTTCAGTACTGTTTATTTACCTATACTATTTATTTTTTTCCTGTTTATATCACGAGGTCAAATTATAAACTAAACTGTCCCGCTGATAGGTAGTTTTTATATATTAAGCGTCCTTTATTCCGGAAACTTCTCGATTGCGACTTCCATAAACAATCGAGCTACCTGGCAAAGTCTAGATGAGAATGGTCACAAAAAATAATGGTAAACAGTTCGAAGAAATCCCTGCGACTTAGCCAAAATTTCAACTTTCATAGATAGTTTTAGAAACATTCGGATTCAGGGACTATACCAGTGTGCGATTTCGTAACATTACCCCCTCCTTAAAAAGAAGTTCCTCCCGGAACTTCTGTGTATCCGGGCTAGGGGCTTGGCAATATCTCCAAACTTCCTGATAAATCTTCTATAGTATTTGCATAGTCCAAGGAAAATCCTAATTTGGTGTTTGTCGGTTTGTTGCGGCCATTGCTGAATATAAGCAATTTTCTCTGGATCCACCGCCACTCCTTCATTGCTTACTATATGACCTAGATAGATGACTCGGTTTTGGAATAGCTTGAAGTCGTTTGAATACATATTCCAAATTATTCAGGTGATCCTCAAATGTCTTCCCCAGTACTACAATGTCGTCCAAATAGACCAGGCATCTCTTCCAAGACAAACCTCTCAAGATATTTAGCATGAGTCTTTCAAATGTCCCGGGGCATTACCGAGCCCGAATGGCATGATATTGAATTGCCATAATCCAGATCTGGTGGTAAAAGCAGTCTTCTCTTTGTCTTCTGGGTCAATTTCTACTTGCTAATAACCAGACTTCAGGTCCAAGGTGGAAATCAGTTTGCTGCCGGCCAAAGTGCCAGCCAAAGTATGTAGCTGTCTTTCTTCGCCAAGTTGTTTAGCTGGCGATAGCCCATGCAGAATCTCTTAGTTTCATCCTATTTCTTGACGAGCACTACTTGAGACACCCATGGACTAGTAGATAGTTTTATTACAGTTTCTCCTGCCATCTATCGAATTACTCTTTCAGCTTCCCCTCTTTTCGCTCGTGGTAGTCTTCGAGCTGATTGTCTAATTGGCTTGGCATTACCAGTATTGATTTTGTGTTTGACGTCTGATGGTCTACCAGTCTTCCCTCTTTTTGGTACGAATAGGTCTCGATACTGCAAGAGAAATCCTCTCATTTTCCTTTTCTCAACTTGATTTAAAGATTGACCAGCTACTGATAACATCTGTTCGAAACTGGCATTCGCCGTTGTTTTGCGAACTATAGACGTCATGGGTACGCAGGATCCAATCCTGGTTTCTTTCTTGATGGTAATTAAATAATCGTTCATGTTTATTACACGTAGGTACTGGCATCTCCTTCGCTGACGTAACCAATCCTTTTCCAATTAGTACTCCTTTGCCAACCTCTTCCTCGTGGTTCCTTGGCTCCATCATAACCGGTGTCTCTTCCCCCATGATTTCCTGTAGCCGCGCTACTATCATGGTTTCGCTTTGTGCAGGTGGAACGGTATTTTCCTGTACAGCTGACAACACCGTTGAGCCTTCGTATGGATCAAGGAACCCACTTTAATTGACAATTTGCAAAAAATAGCAGCTTCCAAATCATGAATTCATTGTGAATAGCCAAAAAGCAAATGAGTTGTCAATGAATGAATAGGTTTCATATAATTTATATATATTGCAAAATCGGCTCATAAAATGTTAGCGATTTGTTGATGTCATCACGTGACAGCAAACGTACCTTCTATTGGTGTGACGTCAAATGGTCGTATCTGTCAGGTATGTAGGTTATGTCTTGGCCACCTTTTCAACATTTTATTGCAACGTTTATAGCGATATCGAAGAGCCCGATACTAATATACTTCAATATTCTTAATGACAACAATATCACATACCATAATAATTACAATGAATGTTATTTGATCAAAAATGCCAAACAGATAATTAATGAACCTAAACATAAAGTCATCTTCTATTTCAATATCAAAAGTATTCATGGCCTGGTTACATAAGTCGCCGTTCACAGGAAAGGTGTGATAGTCACATGTACCTTTTAGATAGCTGTTTCAAGATTTTATGGAATAAAAAATACGATTCGAGTTCCTCGATAACTACCGAGGAGTTGAATTGCTTGCATAACCACAAAATTATAAGTGAATAAGTTTATTTGTGCTTTGTTAGGTTAATCATAGACAGAATATTACTTTCTCTTGTATTGTGACATATACGACCATCTGACGTCACAAGATTGCCGCGGAGAAGCGCGCGCGTTTACATCCAAATTTGATCCCATTTCATGTTTTATTTATTACTGAGTGAAATATTCGTAATGGATTGCTCTAACTGCAAAAAAATGAATGATGTACGATGTAGAATAACATAATTTTTTTGGAAGATATGCAAGTTGCTCATTTTTCTGTTTCTGTAGTCCAATTGGAAACCATGTAGATTTATTGCGTCCATTCCCAGAATCACGTATTCTTCTATGTCAGCTACGATTACCGTATGCATGAACTTTTCTGCGCCAATTACCAATTGTATTTGTGTCTCCACGTGAACGTTGGCACTCTCACCTGTGGCGGTCCGCAGTCGCAGTCTCGTTGGTAAAAGTTTCTTCTTGGAGTTTATTTTCTCTGGTCGTATAATGGTTCTAGTTGCTCCAGTGTCTACCAGCAGAGTATATTTCTTGTCATACCCTTCACCATCTACATATACACTGTCGTTGCGACATCTGAGAGAAGCTATCAGTATGAGAGGGTCTTTGGAACGATCATGGGTTGGTACTGCCCCCTTGTAGCCGACCCGTCCTAGTTTTCCTGTGACTAGGACGCTTGCACGAACTGCGTACATGCCCTAGCTCGCCACAATTCCAGCATCTGATCTTTCTCGGCTTCTTGTCCATCATACTTCTTATCAAGCTGACGATCTGGTCAAACCTGTCCTCGTCGCCTTCTTCTCGGATGGCCTTAACTTTGTTATAAGCCGAAACCTTCGTTGCTGCTTCATATTCAAGAGCAGCAGTCAATACGTCAACTAATGTTTTGGGATGGGCTAAGCGAAGCGTCCTCTACATATCGGGGTCACGTAAGCCATCAATAAAGGCCTGAATACCCAGACATTCCATCAGGTTCTCCGGTGCTGATGGATAAGCGTATCGAACTAATCGGGCAATATCCACTTCCTACTCTTGAAGGGCTTCATCACGTTTCTGTCTTCGGTTCTTCCCCTGGGATTGGTATAAATGTTCTAGATGTTCATCGCCACATCGCATGTTCAACCTCTTCTTCAGCTGCTCGAAGTCATCCGTTTCTTCTAGAGGTATCGGTATCGTCTCAAGTACATCTAAGGCATCTCCCCGAAGCGCGATGGTTAAGTTTACTGCCTTCTCCCTGTCGGACCAATTATTCACTCTAGCGGCTGCTTGAAACTGTTTCACATAATTGGCCCACGATGTATTTCCGTCGAACGTTGTAACCTTGACTCGGGCAAAACTGCCGATGTGTGCAAGGTTTTGTTTGCTCGATCTTCTTTTCTTCTGCTGGAGTTACTTGTGTACTTAAATCGGCAATCTTTCTCTCTAACTCCTTTACTTTCTCGTCCATCTGGTTTTCCATCATTGACATCTTATTATCGATTTTATCGTCCATCGATGTCATCTTATTCTCATTATCCGATTTTAGAGACGAAATTTCATTTTCCACGTCAGCGACAATGTCATTTTTCATTAATAAGATATCAACAGAAAGTTTGTCCATGCTAGCAAAAATATCGTTCTTCATATCAGAAAAATCGTTCTTTATAGCAGAAATATCGTTTTCACATTCGTTGAAATCTTCTCTTCCATGGCAGAAATATCGTTCTTCACATTAGTT
Organism: Galeruca laticollis; assembly: GCA_963921935.1. NCBI lineage: Eukaryota > Metazoa > Arthropoda > Insecta > Coleoptera > Chrysomelidae > Galeruca > Galeruca laticollis. Next base: position 91,295,519 of record OY998183.1, read on the forward strand.
AAAATCTTCTCTTTCATGGCAGACATTTCCTCGTCCATGTTAGAAATTAACGAGATTAAGGTGGCAGCCTCGTCTTTGAATAAAAATGTTTCTGGATCGAAGCCATCACTTACCAGTGCCACTTTAAGTCTTTCTACTAACTCACTTTTCTTACCGGACGTTTCGAACCCGGGATTTTCCAATTCTGCCTTTAGTTCAGTCACTTTCAGGTCACTTAGTCTCTTGGTCATTTTTAAGTAGCTATTTATTTATATTAACCTACACCTGACACCAATGTAATGTTTTTCTTATTTATTTAAAAGTTTTTATTATGGCGGATGGGATAAATTTATACACACGGTATGTTTCCTCACTTAATTTATTTATTCACTAAACTATTCACTAATTTATACTAGATACACAGTATATTCACTTACACTAATTTATATAAACACTTCACTACTGTTTCTTTACTATTTACTTTTTACTGTTTATCTCACAATATCAAATTATATACTAAACTCTCCCGCTGGTAGGTAGTCTTTATATATTAAGCGTCCTTTATTCCGTAAACTTCTCGATTGCGGCTTCCATGAACAATCGAGCTACCTGGAAATGTCTAGATAAGAATAGTCTCAAAAAAAGAGTGGTCAACAGTTCGAAGGAATCCCAGCGCCTTCGCCAAAATTTCATCATAACTTTAGGAAGAATCAGATTCAGGGACTACACCAGTGTGCAATTTCCTATCAATGGGTTAGCGAAGGCTGTTTCGAGAAAAGAACGCGGATATTCTCTCATTTGAACAAAAGTGAGAACCAAAAATTCTCCATCAGAACTGGCTGGTATCGTTTGAGCAAGACCATGATGAAGAAGTGAACTAACATCTAGAAAAACCTGATTACTTGCGGAAGTGTCAAAAGAGTGAGATACGGAGTTTTTCCAACTATTTCAATATTTGCCAGTATTAGTAATGCATCAGGTCTGGAGTCGATTTTCGAAACGATTGCGGCAGCTTCAGGGCGTGAATCTAATTTCAGGAAAAACATCCTGTGAGCAACGATACACCAAGGCACCAAGAAGTCTCACAGAAAGTGTTCTAAAACGTCCATGCCTAAAATAAATCGCAAGCATTCAGATTGATTAATTGTCAAGAACATGTTTGAAGTTGAAATCTGCAGCCACAGACCTTGTTACTAATGCTAAATATTGACGGCACGTTGTCATTTTCATGCTACAGTATAAAGTTATTAAGCTGAGTCCTGATAAATTAAAACTTTGAGATGAATAGGACTAAGCTTAGTAATCTTAACATTTTTAATCATTTTATGGACCGTATTTTTCATTATTACATTACATTCTTTATATGCATTTATGTAAAATAGAATAAACTTTTTAAAGCCGACTTATTTTTAGGGATGTGGTTGCAAATTTGAAGTATCAAAGTGATTCGGATAGCAGTGGTATTGAAGGAAATATTCGTGAAAACGAAGGTGGTACAGAATCTGATTGTTCCGGAGCAACAGAGGGACCAGAAGATACTATCCTTTCAGATGACAGTATAATGGACGATGAGAGTTTTTTGACTAATCAACAGTTACAGAAATTGTATAAATTGCCAAAATCACTAAATCTGGTGAGTTAGTATAAGAAACTAAGGAAAATATGGAAAAAAATGGATCATCCCATAGTCGAACATATATTTAATTTTATAATTTTTAGGGCCGAAGTGGTGTGGACGAATGTAATACAGACATGGAAAGACATAATGCTCGACATTTTATCAAAACGCTACAACAATCGCTTTTACCTAATCTGTTATCGCTGAGATCATCCATTCAAGTAAGTAATGAATTATGCCTAAATGTGTTGCTAACGACCCATATCCAAAATTAAAATCTAGTTTGTGGTAAATCAACCAAGAACTAATTGAAATACTCTCTTATTAGTTGATGTTATTGATAAATACAAAAGTTTCATTTATTACAGATAACGGAAAAATGTCTTCAGTTCCAAGAATGTTGATGACTTAATACTCAGCATCAGACCAGGGGGCTAATTCTTGACCCTAATATCGTTTTTGCCACAGTATACGTGGAATAATGTGTGCGTATTAGTTAATTATGATAATAGAGAGTACTCTTTAAGTTGCGACGGGTCAAAAATCAGCCCCCAGACCTGGAAATATTAAAATTTCAAGCGTATCGAAGTATTTGATTACATGCGGGGAAATATCGAATATAAGAAATAAACGAATAATTGAAAGGTCCAATTGAGATAATAACTTATAGGAGCCAACGAGTGAACACGTAACTCTCGTTAAGCTCTGTTTTTTGTCAAAATCATTAAATACGCCTTAGTTAATGTGTATTGTTTTTCAAGTTTTATCGTCGAGTTTTTGTTATACTTGAACAAAAAGTGTCGAGCAGAATATCAGTAAGAAAAAGTTTTTTTTATTACGATCGAAGTGTACCGATTCCACATTAAACGACTAAGGTCGTTCGAGAGACCCGTGCCTGTGAAATAAAATCGTAGGTCAGGGCCGTCTACGGCGACTTACCTGATGAAAATTAATTCAAAATGACCGATCTTCTACAGAATGCTTCTGACTTCAGGGGCTTCCAACATATTACTCAAAATAGTAACACCCAACCACAAAACCAACCTACAACCACCTACTCATCTGTTGTCAGTAAACAACAAGCACTAACTTTTCCCACCAAAAATCAAACAATCATTTTCAACTCCTCGAATGATACCAAACTCGAAGAATATCTATTAGCTATAGGTTCCATTATTGGCCCATCAAACATTCTATTTTCATCAAGAATATCTAGTAATCGGATCAGTGGCGGCTTTAGGATTTGAACTTGGGGGGGGGGGGGCGCATCGGCCTCTCCCTCCCACCTATAAAGTTCAAAATTGAAAATATATTAAAAATGCTTGCAATTTACAAGTTGTCACTTTTTACATACCGGGTGATGCATTGCCGAGTGAAACATAGGAAATCCCATGAAAATTTTGAAGTGGCTAAATATTGGCTCCCTAGTACATTTTATTGAAAAATGTTATAACTTTTTGAAGAGGCCGATATGATAAACTCATGTGCCGAGTTTGAATAAAGTCAAATAAGCAAATACTAAGTTATTCAATTAAATGTAATGACAAAATTACGAAAATGTTCATAGCTCAGGTAATACAGTAAACACCAGCAAATTAAATTTTGACATTGACAAAACAAAAAGTAATGTGAAACATACTTTATACGTCAGTTTTTGGCAATAGCTTCATATAAATTATTTGCTGGTGTTTATTGTATTACCTGAGCTATGAACATTTTCGTAATTTTGCCATTACATTTAATTGAATAACTTAGTATTTGCTTATTAGACATTATTCAAACTCGGCATATGAGTTTATCACATTGGCCTCTTCAAAAAGTTATTATAAAATTTTTCTATAAAATGTACTGGGGAGCGAATATTTAGCCACTTCAAAATTTACATGGGATTTCCTATGTTTCACTCGGCGATGCATCACCCGGTATAAAGATAAAACTTTATAAAATGGGTCATTCGGAGGGCGCGAGGAGAAACATCGAGATACAATTAAAAGAAAATACGTTTGTTAAGTTTTCTATAGGTATATTAAAAGGAGACAAAACGCTTCTAAACACGGAACAAAAGAAAACAAACATAACTGAAACAACTCACATATTACACAAAAACTAAATAAAGATGAAAACAAAGACCAGAATTCAGAATTTTTGTCTGTATCTGTGACCAAGCTCTTCTTTTAATTCAAGCAAAGACTTGGTAGCATCCTTAAAAATTTTGTGCTGAAATATAAACAAAGTATAAATTATCAGACATTAGTAATTTAAAAATATACAGTGCGTCCCAGAAGTATAAAATCATTTAAAATTCAACGGTGTGCTTTTAGAAAAACACTCGGATCCGACGATCTTTATTTTTTAATGTGCTTTTTAAAACTTTTTTGATGGGAAATTCATGTACTCAGGGTGAGTCAAAAATAAGTTACTTATAGTTATGCTGAATCGTATTTTTTTCGATAACTGTTGACTTATAGGTATATGACATGGTACATGAAATATACTTAGAATTCGGAAGAAAACTCAAAAATGAAATAAAAAATAGAGGTCTTCACTTAAAAAATGAAGTTGGTTGTCTTAACTTATTTTTGAGTCACCCTGTATACATGAATTTACCATCAAAAGAGGCGCTTTAAAAATAGAAATCGACGGGTCCAAGCGTTTGTCCAAAAAGCACACCGCTGAATTTTAAATGGTTTTAGACATTACTTCTGAGATGCACTGTATAGTCAAACAAAGGATATTTTCACTTATAATCTCCCCAGTGCTTGAATTATTTCCGGAAATTTTTCCGAAGGAACGCATTTTCTAAAAAAATGCGGACATTAATTCAAGGACGTGGGGGATTCGGTAAGAAAATTTTACACCCAAAATTTATTTTAAAAATCTGGTATGTTTCATTTTGAAAATTACTTCGCCAAAATAAAGTTGGCTAGACATCGATTTTCTATAAAAACTTACTTTCCTTCTATTTCAGTAATACTAAATGAGATGTGTTGCAAAGATAAATATTTGAATCCAAAAACTGAATGCCTTCTTTATTACTAAAGTGAAAGGAACCTGTTGTTTTTTTAATTTATTAAGAATCTTTGATAAACTGCCATAGACGTCGCTTTTCTATAAAACCTTACTTTCCTTCTATTTTAGTAATACTAAGTGAATTGTGTTGCATAGATAAATATTTGAATTCAAATATTAAATGCCTTCTTTATTACTAAAGTGAAAAGGACATGTTGTTTTTTTATGTTTTATTAAGAACCATTTTGTTTTACTAAAGACCATATGATAGCTGTCAAAAAAAATTTCCACTTATTAATTTGGTTTGCCTAGTTTGGCAGGAGGAAAAAAAATTTCTGAAAAATTTGAAGGCTGCCATGGGCAACTGGCGAAATTACAGTATGTAATTGACTTAAAATGACAGGCGTAAAATTCTCAATACTATGTTTCTTACCTTTAAGGGTTGATTCTATATGGTATTTCGCGTTTTCGTGGCGAATAAGGTCGACTTCCTTTCCCATAAGTTTTGCAAAATTCGTTAGAGGAAATCTAACCAACTTTTGTGGTATTGAACTTTGCGATGCTCCAACTAATTGTTCGTATGAAAAAACAGCACAGTATCTACAAAAGAGGCCTTTCTTTTCTTCCGAAAAAACTAGCCATTCAAATTTTTTAAAATGCGCGTTTGTTGGACCTCTTCGTTCTTCGCGACCTCGTTTGGTATGAATTGAAAAAGGAAATTCATATTGTGGTTCAGGAACCCAATGATTTTTCAATAAATTATATTTAGTGATATCGGGGATGGTATCCATTTTCGCTAAAAATGCGCCGACATCGTATTTCAATTGTTCAGTTTCCATCAAATCCAAATCCGTATTTTGGTTTTGAGTGGAAGTAGAAGCAACTGCAACATCGGTTGGTAAAACATCTGTATTTTCATCTTCTACTCTCTCCTCCGTTCTTGATTTTTTAAAATAATTTAAAATACTATTTGAAACTCTCTTATTCGACATATTGAATTACACACTATTATAATACCACTAAATACACAGATGCATCAGTCTTCAAGTCTTCTAACTAACTAACCAAGTCGAAGTCAGAAATGGATAAAAACGAAGCGCCGAACATCAGCGAAGCCGACAAAGCAAAGACGCCGCTGCCGCTCTTGGAAATCTGGACTTTGGAGTTCAAAGTAAGAAGCCGCTCGCACTCGCCGCCGCAATAACAGACCAAGAGCAATAGCAATAAGACCTATTAAATAATTTAGGCCGGGTGTTCGATTCAAAAATAATTAGGCATATTATTTTTTCATGGCTGAGTCCATTGTAATGTTGTAAGGTAATCAAATATTTTGTAGAGTAGAACAAAATTGAAAGCCGTTGGGGGGGGCGCGCGCCCCCCGCGCCCCCCCCCCCCTTAAAGCCGCCACTGAATCGGATTTGTATTTACCTATCCAGCAAAAATATTGTTGACGAATTCCTTAATACATATAATGGGACCATATCTATCAATAATGAACGGCTTCATGCCCGCCGATTGATAACACCCAGCCAACGACTTCTGTTATCAAATGTAAGCCCCACTATCCCCCATGATGTGATAGATGAAGAACTACGAAAACTAGGCATCAAAAGATTATTGCCAATATCTTTTTTGAGGATTAATTCTTCCAATCCCTCATACAGGCATATCCTAAGCTTCCGCCGACAAGTGTATATATCCCCTTCTGAAATCCCCCTACCTGATTCCATACTCCTATCACACGAGAACACATCATACCGTATATTCTTGTTCAAAGAAAATCAACCATGTTTCAAGTGTAAACAGCAAGGCCATGTTGCAGCCAACCGTACGACTGTCATATCTCAATCCAACAACGAAACTAATGAAATAGAAGAACCTGATATAATATCGGAAACCTCTACCTCAGAGAATACTGTTGCAGAATCTCCAAATGCCACATCATCACTACTGGTCAATGCTCCCAGTGAAAGCCAAATCTCAAACAAAACCTCAAAAAGAAACATCACCGAAATCATAACTCCCCCTCCTCAACAAACTTCGGAGAATATATTCATCAAACCGGCAGAAAAACCTTCAAAGAAAAGTAAAACCAATATAACTGCAGAACAATCATCAGTAGAAGAGTAATTACTACCAGCCAAAGCATTATTTGAAGACCAGACCTCCAGCCTTATACTGAGCTTCGAACAAATCACTGACTTTTTCGAAAATGTATATGGTTCTAACGACCCCCTCAGCGCGGCTAGAATATATACCTCAGATATCCATGGTTTAGTAGAAACGTTGACCAAAATATACCCATACCTAAAGGAGAGAAAGATAAAATCCAGTCAAACTCAAAATCATGAAACAACTAAAAACGGAAACAACTGATAACATAGATACCGACTCATCATTAGATTCCTCCCAAGAAACCTTTTAATATAACATTCAAGTCAATCATTCTGTCGAACTCAAATGCCCATTTGGAAATGCTCAAAACCTTAATATTTGAACAGCACCCAACTATAATCTGCCTACAAGAAACAAATTTTAAAGGAAATCACCACTATTAACTTCGAAATTATAAATGCTTCAAAAAAAACAATGTTGCTATATATATATATATATATATATATATATATATATATATATATATATATATATATATATATAGACGAAAACTATGAAGAGTATGTTCGATACCGCTTCAAACTAGTTTAGAAGTTGCAGTGAGCATATCATCAACTAGAAAAATCAATCTATGCAATATTTATATCCCCCCAAAGCACAAATTGACACCGAACAAATTAAGAACCTGATTGATCAAATCCCTTCACCAAGAATAATCCTGGGTGACAACAGCCATAATACATTGTGGGGATCGAAAGGAACTAACGCAATAGGTCGAAAAATCGAAGAGAGCATAGATGAATTCAACTTCAATCTACTCAACGACGGATCTAAAACCCGATTTGACCTTTTCACCGGGGAATCCTCTGCTATTGATCTATCATTTTGCGAATCAACTCTATCACCTTCGTTTAGCTGGAACGTGATACCATTTTTATTTGGCAGCGATTACCACCCAGTAAATATTTCCAACGAACAAAACACAGAAGTAAGCAATCTCCCTATATACCAAAAGTGGAACACAAAAAATGCCAATTGGCCAGAATACTCAATTGCGATTGAAAGAAAGGTTGATGAATTCAATGGGGTCTACCATAACTCTGCAATATAATAATCTGGTCAACTGAGGTCCATGTAGGTAAAACGAAGCACATCAAACAGCACAAGCCGGTACCCTGGTGGAATAAAGCTTGCGAGAAAGCAGTTTTCTCAAACAAAAAAGCCTTCAAGGAATACAAAAGGCACAATACCACAGAAAATCTCCTGGAGTTCAAAAAACATAGAGCCAAGATGAGATACATAATTCGAAAAAGTAAGAAAGAGAATTGGCAGACAATACGTAAGCAATACAAACAGTTCTACTCCTGCCTCTACTGTATGGAAAAGTATTAAGAAAGTCTCTGGAATTAGAACAGTCAATGAAATAAAGTTTCTTGCTAAAAATGATCACATTATATCATCCAACGAGGAAATCAACGAAACCTTGGCAAAAAAACTTTGAAATGCATTCAAGTAACATAAACTACAGAGAATCTTTCAAAGCACTGAGAACGAGTGCTGAAAAGATACATATAGATTTCGAAGAAGAAGTTCCCAACCCACTAAATACACTAATAAGCATTGAAGAATTCGAAGAATCGCTTCAACAGAGTAAGAACTCAAGCGCAGGGCCAGATGATATTCCACCGATCGTCCTACATAATCTTCCTTTGAATGCAAAAAAGTATCTCCTACAAATCTACAATCATATCTGGATAAACAAAGTATTTCCTCGAAAGTGGTTCCAAGCAATCATTATACCCGTTCTCAAGACAAACAAACAAAAAATGGACCCAGATTCTTACAGACCCATATCCCTTACACGTGCACTATGCAAAATACTGTAAAAAATATTGTAAACAAGAGATTAATGTGGTTCTTAGAATCAAAAAATATAATAATTCCCAAACGGAGCGGTTTCAGAAAAAACAGGACAACTGCAGACAATCTAGTCGATATGGAATCCGAAATTCATGAGGGCTTCGCCAACAAGCAGGATTCTATTGCAGTATTTTTTGACATCCCCCGAGCCTACGATACGGCGTGGAGGCAAGGAATTTTAAAAACATTACACAAATGGGACATTTGAGGCAATATATTACAATTCCTCGACAACTTTCTTAAAGATCGCCACTTCTGTGTTCGAGTAAATGGTACTACATCGTTGGAGAGAATTCAACAAAATGGAATACCACAAGGACCAGTTCTTATCGTCACCCTCTTCTAGGTAGCAATAAACAACATTCTGCACAATTGCAGACCCCCAGTTAAACCAAGACTATATGCAGACGATTTAGCCATTTTTACAAAAGGCACACTCGATAGTCTCGGAAAATGGGCAGAAATTAATGGCGTCCAATTCTCCCACGAGAAAACAAAATGTCTACTGTTCTCAAAAAAACATAATCTTGAAATTCCTCGTTTAACCTTAGATGCTCGACCACTGAATTTTATTGACAAATTGAAGTTTTTAGGAATTATATTCGACAAAAAGCTGAACTGGAAAGATCACATTATTATTAACTTGAAAAATGTATGTCAAAACTGACTGAACCTGATGAGAACACTTGCAAACAGGAACTGGGGTGCTGATTACAACAGTCTTATGCTGATATACAAATCCTTAATCAGATCTAAGCTAGACTACGGCATTTTAGTATATTCATCTGCAAAAAAATCGATTCTGAGAAACCGGGATACCATCAACAATACAGCACTAAAAATCGCATTAGGAGCCTTCTCTACAAGTCCTTCTGCCAGTGTCCACTGTGAAACAGGAGAATATCCCCTACAGTCAAGAAGAAAATGTAAAAGTCTTTCATACGCTGCTGCAGTATCTTCAAACCCCACTAATCCTTCAAAACACAACATATTCTCTGATCGCTTCAAAAACCGTTATGCTTCAAAACCAAAAACAGATCCTCTTTTCTATGAGAGAATCAACCGATACCTTGCAGAATTCCAGCTAACTTATCCCCAAAAATTTTCCAACAATATCCCCACCCCACCTCCTTGGATAATCAACCTTCCAGAAATAAATACAAACCTATTACAGTACAATAAAAATGAAACCAACCCCCTCCTAATTATTCAAAAATTTAATGAAATAATGGAAAATCAGCAGGGTTTTTATGAAGTATACACGGATGCCTCAAAAACCGAAGATGGCGCAACAGCAGCTTTCATGAGCCCAAATTACAGCACCGGTTATGAACCGAATAAGACCTGTAGCATATACTACGGAGAACTTTTGGCTATTCTTAAGGCACTGGAGTACAAAAAAACCATAGAACAACAAAATATAATTATTATATCGGACTCTCTCAGTGAACTTTCCAGGTATTTCGGAACAACTCAATCCTTCTTTATATTAAGACCGTGCTATATAATCTGCAACTGCAGCACAACACAGTAAAGTTCTTATGGATTCCATCGCATATCGGAATAAAAGGCAATGAAGATGTAGACAAATTAGCGAGAGGGTCAATTGGTGATGATACGATCTCAACTATACAGGAAATTATACACACTGACTATAAAAAGACAATTAAGGATTCAATCATCAGAGAATGGCAATCCCAGTGGAATAATTCTCAATCTATTATTTCAAGTGAAAAAACATGTCACCCCATGGAAATCAAATCCCGCGAGTAGAAAGCACCAAATCATTCTCTCCAGATTAAGAATTGGCACACATATTTACCTCCTTTCAAGAAGTAACCCACCAATGTGTGAAGTATGCCAAAGTCAGCTTCTCCGTCCAACACATCCTAGAAGAATGCCCAACATACAATAACCAGCGATGCGTACACAACATTCCTCCATCATTTGAAGCAATACTGAACTCTTGATGTGATATGAAAAACGAAATATAATTATTGTAAATATCATTCAATGTATATATGTATTCATTGTATCATAACATTTCTGTATTTCTGTGTCTCGAATAACCTTAAGGGTTGATGAGACTATTACTTAAATAAAAAATAGGTCAATTGACTAAAAATAATAAAAACACAATCTGTACAGATAATACAGAATCAAATACTCTTCTTTTTCATACAAGCTTCATTGATATTGGGATCTGATTAAATATGAATGAATAGCATGAATTCACTAAAAATTGTAACTTAATTATATTTAATCAATTCACGGGGCTTTATTCTCTTGATTCTTTTTGTTCGATTTAACTGGGTAAGTCTAGTCTCAACGTTCACATATTCCAAGAGTCGTTCTCATGATTTTTTGTGAATTCAATAGTGCTCTATGCATTTATGAACCACTCTATCAAAATCATTGTTGCAAATATAGCAGATAGCATCTACAGAATCCATTCTTAAAAACACATTACCAAAAAATATGAAGGGAGGATGTAATAAATCCGCATTATAAAACAATTATACAGTACTAGGAATGTTCTTTGGTCGCATATGCTTAAGCGACACATATCATTTTAGTGTATTACTCTTTTTCTCTAACAGCATATCATAAAGTGGAAAACGTGCCAAAGTATATGTCCGTGAGCGACGATAAAGTGTAACAAGAATAAATTCATTGTAGGTATTAACAGGATATCAGAAACAGTGAAAGAATTATTCACTGAACGATTTGAAGTAAATTCAATGTTTCCGGCTTTCATTGTACATTTACATTAATTGTAAAATATATCATGCTAAGACGAGAACATGTTATAAGAAGATTTTGATTATGATAATTCGAGAGATTGTAACAGTTCAAGATAAATAATCAGATCTTTTTGTTGAACATTTTATTGTATTGCTGCAAATTGTTCTAGTTTTCAGCCTGAAATCGGTGAAAACCTTTACATTTTTGAGAGTTGGCAACGTGAAATTATGATGACTGAACACTGGGATTGCTTTTTGTATCATAAAAATGGTTTAACGTTTGTTTTAAGATGAGAAACGAACTTTTTGTGTAAATACACATAGTACAAATTAAAAAACGCTTTCGATAATAAACATAAAATCGAATTGTAGTGAAAATACCTATTATTTTTAAATAAAATTTATATTCTGATAGGTAATCAGATGTTCGAATAAACCCCCGTTTTTAGCTAAACAATAACCGAGATTGTTATAAAATTCTAGACGGACATGGGTGAGTACTTGAAGTGCTATCTCCAAATAGGCTTGTAGAATCCCTAAGTTGATTCAGAGAACCCTGTTCTCCTGTAATCCTTAAATTCTCGATTTCACATAACTCCAGAAAAAAATCGTTGGGTGCCAAATCTGGAGATCTAGCAGGTCATCTAATGTTACCATTCGTGGAGATAATCAGACTGGGAAATTGTGTATTTGAAATTTTTTTTTGTAATCGATAATTGAGGGCCATATTTTTAAACTCTATAAATACAAAATAAATAATTTTCAGGAGAGTATTTTTTTGTCTAGCTAATACGACAATAATTATTAATCAATGTAAACATTTAATAAAAGATGTACTAATATATGGGAATAAATAAATGAGGAAAAATTAGATAATATTAACTTTATTAGGAGTAAACAAAAAATTAACAAATAGTAATGTACTTTAATAATGAAAATCAGAACAAACACCTTCATGTTAAAAGAAAATAACGTTTGAAAATAAAATAAATATATTTCGCACATCCTCTTCGAAATCATCACATGGCTCTGTCTCATCGGCACTATCGTCAGTACTACGGATAGTTCCCATCACAACTTCATCATAAAAAGAAGATGCTTCATCAGTAAGATCAATGCCGCGCAATAATTTTTTGACATTAGCTTTCTTAAGGAAACTAACATAATTGAATGCTAGATGGTTTTGATCTGCCGATATCTGATTTGCGTTTTTGACACCTTTTATGAAAATGCTGACTTCTATGTCATGGCTAGAGCACATGATGCGGACTTTGCAAATCACTGCCTTCTCTTTTTCACATATTTTGAAAGTTAGCTTCTTCTTTACAATATTCTGCGCTACTAACTTATAACCAAATGTATTCCAGTCTTGACCCCAAACATTAGAGGTTCCATGGTTTATCAAAATCTCGTGGTACTCTCTCGGTTCTAAAATTCCTTCTCGTCTTCGATATTCCTTCTCCACTCTTCCAGAAAATCTGTCTGGGGGCATAAAACTATGACCTCTTATGCGGAAAAATGACGTATTTCTTCAAAAACTGTAGACTTTTCCAAAAAGTAGATAGGGGCTGTCATCATGATGTTATTCTTGTTCTGGGAGGAACACGAGTCTGAAAACAACTCCATGATCAACTAATTCTTTTCTTCATCAGACAACGTGTTTTCAGGTTTGCTCAGAAAATATAACAGACCAGAAGCTATTTCATTGCAGCCACAACCTGCCTGCGTCTCTAACCAAACGTAGAAGCTGCTATCTTTTTTGGGTTGCTTTTTATATTCATGATGTACAATACATAGGTTATAGAGCCAAATTTGTCTTGAATAAAAAACTTCACCAACAGACATTTTTGGCAAAGGCTGATTTTGTTGGCGATCGAAACAAACTTTGAATGTATTTTTTTTGTATTTGAAAAAGACCTTTGCACTCAGCTAATGACTAACACCTTAGTTTTTTTTATATTCACCACAAACTGCTTACAAATAAAACATTTATCTGAATGTTGATTTCAAAATCCGAGGTTAAAGTTTTGATAAAAAACTTTCTTGTATTTAGCCAGAGAACATTTAAGATGTGTTGTGTCACAATAGTATATTATATACCGCGGGACTGAAGTAGTACATTTAATCCTGAAGGTAAAGTTTATGGCCCGACCGCAGGGAGGGCCATAATTTACCTGAAGGATTAAATGTACTTCAGTCGCAAGGTATATACGATACTTTTCGTACTTCCGGTATGATTTTATTAATTATTTCAATAATTTCAATCAGTTTTTTCTCTCTTCAACTCATTTAATAAACTGTCTTTAAAATAAGTTACCATAGTAACATTGCGTTGTGACAGTTATAATTTAGAAACATTGTCATTACTAGTGTCATTGTAAATTTGAATATTAACGTTAATTACCATTCTAATAATTATATTTTTCAATAAAATATCCCTTAAATTCGTTTGTTTGTGATTTAATCGTTCCGGGAGTTTCGTCAATATTTAATCCCGGAGGGATTAAATGTGACACTTTAGTACCTGTTACAAGGGAGTGAAGTTGTCACTTTAGGCCCGGAAGTACGAAAAATACTTTGTACATCTTCTGTATGTTTAACTAAGGAGGAAGGTACCTTCTTCTACATTTTTCAAGCGAGTTGTGACTTTCTCTGCATTTGTAGCTGCTTATGTGTGTTTTTATTGCTTTCGGCCAAATTTTTTTTGAAATACCAGACAGCCTATCCTTACTTGCACCTAAAACAAGAAACAAGTTAAGAATGACAAATAAATAAAAGGGATTTTTGACCTACCAGTTATCTTTTGAGAAGTAGCAGCACAAACGGAAACATTGCCTCTAGAAGATCTAATGGAGTTTTCTGTTTAGCCTTGGATCAGTTTCATCTCTATTTTTGCGCTTAGGTACAACAACATGCATGAACATTAGCAATATTTTATCTTGCTCAATTTTTTCGCGTCATTTGCATATATCATTTCTATAAAAGCTAAACAGTCTATAAAAATCTCCATTCAGCGGCAAATTTAAAAATATCTACTTACCAAGTATTTCATTTCATGTCAGTTCTCCTGCATTACAAACAACACATTTTGTTTGTTTGTCTTGTTTTCGAAATGATTACATGCGATGTCCGCTTCACCTAACCTCTCTTTTCTGTAGCGCGTAATTTTTGGTCTCACTTGATCGCGATTGTTTTTAGAAATACGAAATTTTCTTCCCTTTTCCGTAAGGTTGACGTATTTATTGTATTCTGTAGATTCTATTTCATCTATGTTTTAAAAAGAAATACAAAGCACAAAACACGTGGTGACACTGGTGACGAGAAGCACTTGTCTGGACATCAGTGAACCTTAAACTGCACTAACGACAGAAATACTTCATTTAAATAATGTAGGTTCCAATCGTCAAATAGCGGTAATATTCGTGTCTATCGCCCGCCGAATCCACGGTTTGAAGAGAATTATGTCAATTTCACAAATAAAAATGGTCGTTTTTCTCTAAGTATGTGGACGTGGATATCTAAGCAGGGACCTGGCGAAAGATTGAATATTGGCGAAAGATTGAATAGTGAAGCATATATCAGAATTTTAGAAAATGTTATGCTTCCTCCTGTTGAGATTATCTTCCCTAACAATGATTTTATCTTCCAACAAGATAACTGTGCAGTGCATAACTCTGATGTAGTCACCGAATGGTTTCGGGCACATAATATTAATGGTCTTAAGTGGTGTAGTAAAAGCCCCGTCTTTAATCCAGTAGAAAATGTTTGGGCAATGTTAGTAAAAGAAATTCGAAAGGCAAACGTAAGACCAAGAAACGTTGAAGGTTTGTTGGAAGTTATAAATAATGCTTGGGAGGAAATAACTGAAGAATATTGTTCCACATTATATAGTTTGATGACCAGTAGTTTAAGAGAAGTCATAGAGCATATTGGCGGGACTACTAAATATTAATTACTGTTTTTTAATGAAAATTAAAAATTAATTCAAGATTTGACATCTGTCAGACAATTTCAAATTTGAAAGTAATTATGTCGCATATAAATTCAGTGACGAAAGGTGGAATAATTGCAAAAATAGACAATGGGTTGTCAGTGAGGCAAACTGTCGCATTTTACAATGTAAGCAAGAACTCAGTTTCAACTATTTCAAGAAGATGGCGAAATGAGGGAAGAATTAATAGAACTCCAGGCTCAGGACGTCCGAGAAAGTCAACTGCTGAACAGGATGCTCCTTTGATTAACCATTTAAGAGCAAATCCATTTGAAACAGTAGTTCAAACTGTTCCAGCATCCTGTCGTACGGACCGTCTAAAAGTAGCACAGTCTGAATTGAAATGCCACGCAGCAGCAAGGAAACTGTTATTAAACAATAGTCACAAAGTAACAAGAATGAGGTTTGCTTTAGAGCGTGAAGGTTTGTTGGAAGTTACAAATAATGCTTAAGAGGAAATAACTGAAGAATATTGTCCCACATTATAGATCGATGACCAGTAGATTAAGAGAAGTGATAGAGCATATTAGCGGAATAACTAAATATTAATTGTTTTTTATTGAAAATTAAAAATTATTTTGTAGCCTTTGATAATAATGGAAAACAATATTATTTACACTTTAGTGTTATTTATCATTTAAATATGCGACAAAACTGTTTCCCGAAAACGGAAAAGTCACTTTCACACTAGGCAACAACAACTGTCCCATTTCTTTTTGGCCGCAACTGTACATGGAAAATGAAGAGAAGGAATAGATAAAAATAGAAGAATTACGGCTGTAGACGAAATCATTTTATCAGGAGCGTAGGAGTGTTCAGAATTGAATATTTGCCATTTTATAAAATGTACAGTATTTAATTATTGAATTGTGATAATAAATTATGTAAAAAATAGCCTATTCAATGTCAATATTTTCGATTTATTGTTTTTCATATTATAACCATTGAAATGATTAAAGTTTCAACCTATTTTTAGAATCTTTATAATGATTGGAGTGATATTTGAAAAACAATTTAACAATTTGTGCAACGATATTTCTTGGGCATGTTATGATACCCTGTTAAAGAAAATAGGTGATACTCTGAATATACTTGTTTCTTTCTAACACATTGTCGCTTATGGACTCTGTATTAAAACCCTATGTTACCAAAGAATATTCCTAGCACTGTGTACAGTGTAGGGAACATTACGAGGGAACATACGTTTAACCGTCAATGTGTTAGAAAGAGACAAAATAGATATACATTAAGTGTATTACTCCTCCTCACTAACAGGGTATCATAAAGTGAGAAACGAAATAACTGTGTAATGGGATGTCTGGCAAGCACCGCCTTCGAGAAGCGTACAGTAGCTCTTTTGTCTGGCTTTTACTTACAGTTTTAAATAAACAAATTAGAAATGCATTCAGGCTATTACTAGTCACTTTACCACAACAAAATGTTGAATAAACAACTCATTATGCTGAAGATCGCAATGAAAGAAGTTAATGTTAGAAATACAGATGTGTAATGTGAATCAACATTACTTTCGTTTATTCCTTCATGATTAATTTACAAAGAAATAATTGAGTAGTAATAAACTAATTCACTATATCAGTTCGGGTAGTACACGCTAATATGATTTGAATAATAAATTAAAACCACTAAAAAATCACTGGAAGATAGCTAAAAAAAATACATTCGTCGATATTGAGGGTACAATTAATGAATATAAGCATAATAATTTTCATTAACATCATAAGGAATAATCTATGGCAACAACACAGAGTCCAAAAACGACAATATGTTGTAATAAAACATGTGTATCACCATTTTCTTTAACAGGATATCATAAAATGAGAAATAAGTCGTATGCTAGTATTTGTTCAACTGTATTCTTAGTTTTAAAAATATCTCAATGTAAACCGCCTGTTTCCTACGCTCCTGATAAAACGATTCCGTTTGCATCTCTTCATTTTCTATTCACGCGTTAGATTCTATGTGCGCTTAAAAATTTCCTTCTTATTTGTGAGAGAAATCAGTCACATTTAATTTCAACGTAAAACGATAACCTCTCACGGCCAAAGGAAAATTATAATGGTCACGTGGCGTTACCAGGGTGTTAGAGAAGGACAATCATGAGACAGAGAATTAAAAGCCAGCGTAGATTATTATACCAGACGAATACGCATCGCGCGTGCGCCTCTTGAAGATGTTTAACTGTACAATCTGGGTATTTCACTAAACGTTTGATTCAGACTGTATTAAAAAAAATGGTTATCGTAGTTTCAAACTGAAAAAGAGCAATGAAATTTTTCCAGACGATCAATTTCGTAGAATGGAATTTTGTGAAATAGTTATGGAAAGAATACAATTGGACGCAAACTTCTCGAAAAATATTTTGTTCACAGATGAATCGACTTTTCCCATACACGGTGCACATGATTCATCCGTTATTCGATATCGGTCAAGGACAAACTTACACAAACATTACAATAATAGAACTCAATATCCCCAAAAGTTAAATGTTTGGGCTGGAATATTAGGTGAACATTTAATTGGACCGTTTTTTATTGACGGCAATTTAACCGGACAAAAATATTTGCACATGCTGGAAAATCAAATTACTCCTGCCCTCATACAATTAGGTCTCAACTTCAATGATATCTGGTACCAACATGACGGTTGTGCATCACATAATTATCGACTAGCAATAAATTTTTTAAATACACAATTTCCCAATCGGATAATCTCCACGAATGGTAACATAAGAGGGCCTGCGAGATCTCCAGATCTGGCTCCCAACGATTTCTTTTTCTGGGGTTATATAAAATCGATAATTTATGGGTTCCAAGAAAACAGATCCACTTGTCTAAATGAACTAAAGGAACAAATTTAACAAATTTGTATGCAAATAACACCTGAAATGCTCATACGTGTTCGTCAAGAATCTTATAACCGTGTCGGTTACTGCTGTTGCTGCTGATGTTTCGAGACCAATTTCACGTTACCAAATCTGAAAAAAAGTAAATGTTTGAACCGATTTCAAACTGAACACTAGAACAATTTCCAGCATTACAATAAAATATTCAACGAATAGATGGAATTAATTGTATCTTGATCTGTTACAACCTCTTGAATTATCATAATTAAAATCTTCTTATAACTTGTTCTCGTGTTAGAACAATGCATTTTACAGTTAATATAAATATACAATGAAACTTGGCAATACTGTTAGTAGCTAACTGCAAAGAATTTGCGAGGCCGGCATTGTGGGTTTTCCACTTATGAGATCCTGTTAGCGAAAAATGAGAATTGAGATATTTGGAAACACATATTATTATTAATACAAATTTTATTTCGCATATTATGTTATTTATTCCAATACCAACCTAACTAATATAGTGAATTAGATTATTACTGCTGAATTATTTCTTTGTAAATTAATCATGAAGGGATAAACGAAAGTAATGTTGATTCACATTACACATATGTATTTCTAACATTAACTTCTTTCATTGTGATCTTTTGACAGAATGAGTTGTTTATACAACATTTTGCTGTGGTAAAGTGACTAGTAATAGCCTGAATGCATTTCTAATTTGTTTATTTAAAACTGTAAGTAAAAGCCAGACATAAGAGCTACTGTACGCTTCTCGAAGGCGGTGCCTGCCGGAAATCCCATTACACAGTTATTTCGTTTCTCACTTTATGATACCCTGTTAGCGAAGAAGAGTAATACACTGAATTTATATGTAATCTGTCTCTTTCTAACACATTGACGGTAAAACGTATGTTCCCTCGTAATGTTCCCAACACTGTATAAGCGCACGCAAGCTATGGAAATCATTATAAACACTTATACAGATATATAGTGGGCTCAAAAAGCACTACTTCGTTCAGTTTATCATGACATGAACTAGCGACAAATTACAAAAAATAATAATCAAATCTATAGAAAAAACTGATTATCTATGTAAGCACAATCAACTATATTCAGTCATAAAATAGCAAAGTAACACTAATTAATGAATATAAGAAAATCGAATGGTTACATCAGTACAGAACGGGTACCTACAACTGCCATCATATATCTCCATGTATTGATTACGAATGATCTAATCTTCATTGTTCGACATATGAATCGACATAATTTTGTTAGGGTAGATGTTCGGAGCCAATAAAAAGTTTGGATTATTCGAAAGTCCTAGGATCCTAATAAAATTCTCTTAGTGCGGCGTTCAGTTTTCAATAAAAATTTTTAATGGAATCAAAAGTACCACTGCTATATGTAAGGCTATATATAATGGAATTTCATGCTTCAAAGTTTCTAAGAGCAACGTTAAAAAATATAGTTACCAACTGTAGTTTTTTAAAGCAGTTCTATCATTTATGTAAAAATATGTATTGTACTCTAGACTATAAAATACAATTTTAGAACTCCGTGTTAAATACATGTGAAATTTTATATTAAAATGAATATTTTAGGTGGACGAAGTACTTCAAGAATTTGCTTCCAAATGTTGCCAACATAATTCTGCACAAAATTACGAGATATCCACAATAATGAATGCGGACGGAATATATTTAGCCACGTATTCTGCTCTTCTACTGGATTTTAAACTTATCCAATCAGGACAATATGAAGACAAAAGTGTAAGATTTTCAATAACAATCGTTTACATCTTAACTATATACATTTTATTGATTATAAAAATTAATTCGAATAAATAAGATATGTCTAATAGCTACTCCAATTTGTTGCAAGAAATTGACAAACATGGATATCAACAATATACTATATTATATGTATCAATTTCTGTAATTTTCTATCTACTAGGTAATTCAAAACATTCTAGTTCCTTAAATCACGTTTAATTACTCGTTAAAGTTTCGTGAACCTCTCCCAATTCACAAATCGAACCATTATTAGGGTATTTAGCTTTTAATCTATTCTATAAATTCCAATATAGGGCTCGAAAATTGAAAATCCAACAAAAATCAATTAAATTTTCATCAGTTTTATAAACCGAAACTCTAATATTGAATTCAGTTCCTCTTAATTTCATCTCCCTATGTGTAGTTGTTCATGCTTTTTGTTCTTCCTAACCTATCTACAAATATCTGTAACGACGATCCTCAATAAACAATTTGCGTGTTTTACCAATATTGTGGTTTATTTTAATTATAACATAAATATTCATTCTACAAGTTGATTTGACAGTGATAGGAGTAAAAGTAACGAGATTACAGGTGATTTTATCTATCGTCAAGTGCATTTCAATTGGTTTTCTTGTTACACAACTCATTGTCTTTCAGTTATAAAAATTTTTAATGAAAAAATGTTTACATCATCGGCATCAACCACAAAGTTAGTAATATTGTATTATGTGTGAGCCTTGCTACTGTTTTCCCGTCGACAGTAAGGAACAGCACTGTTAATTACAGCTCAACAGTAACTGGTAGAGTTCACAAACCCAGGTCTTAGAAAATAAGATAATATTCTCGCTGTAGGTGGGAATCGAACTCGACCGATCAAGAGTCCAGGCTCTATCCACTAAGCCACCATCTTTGCTAAATTATGATGAGCACTTTAGTATGCTGTCAACAGAAATTTATTAAAGTGATTATTGCAACAGTTTGAACGTTTTCCACGCTTAGATTATTTGAAAAGGATGAGCTTTAAACTAATTAAAACCCTTTAATAAGTTCTGAGATTTTTGAACAATCATTTATTCAAGTGTAGACCAAAATGTGTTGATGAAAAGCCGGGTTTTGTCCCTTCTGAATGTGCTGGCTGAGATTTGAGAGAAAAAAGTAACGTGAAAAAATAAATTTGGCAAGTGATAATACTAAAAATATGTGAAAATTTCACTTTTCTCAAGTTATAGCAGGTAAAAACGCATAATAAAAACATAATAAAGTCAAAGATGAGAAAATTTGAATGAAGACATTCGAGGATAACATAAAATGTAAGAATATATTTCTCATACTAACAAAAAACTTGACTTATTGGTTAGAAGTACATCTATTTTGGTAATAAAATTGAGTTTGCATACATTTTTATCAGGCTCTTTTAAATAGAAGCGCTAAACCTTATCTGTTATTATGAAATACTAGTATTAAAAAATTCATATTGATGAATATTTGAAATGGTTTGATTCTGCCAATCAATGTCTCCAAATTTGTATAAGGACTGCAATGAAATGACTAGTTTATTTAAAAAAGTAACAGACAATTCTTGATAATATTCGACATTCAAAATATAATAAATTCAATATTTGTTAAATTGATTTAGATTCCTGTGCCAATAACTGAAGCTCAATTTGTTGAAGAGATACATGGAAGTGGGGTTCTCGTTTATGTATCGGCCACTTGGTTGTGTGAGGTATACCAGAACGTGCTTTCGAAATCATTATTGATATCTGCTGGATATGATCCTAAAAGCACACATCAACCATCTCTAATAAGCTTGTTGACTGGTACGTGAAACATTATTTACTCATACTGGTTGGTTAATAGTATCTATAGTACAGTGACAAAAAAATATCGGAAATAGATTAACGGAACACAGAATATGTATCATTTCTCTAAATTTATTGTAACGTCTTCAAATGAATCCTAAAAAAAATACACGCATCCATTCATCAGAACATTCTTTAAGCACATTTTCAGGAACCGATTTAAGTATTCGCCACTAATTCTCGTTTAGGTCTTCTATCGAATGAAAAAAAGTAGCTCGGAGTAATAAATTCAGTTCTGGAAGGAGACAAAAATCGACTGCAGCTATATGAGATGAATAAGGTGGTTGTTGGGAAGGTTGAATTTTTTGGCCATGCTTACGTTTATCAATGTGATGAAGGCTATGATTGTGTCAGTTTTCCTTCCACTATCTAGTCATTTTCGTCAAATTTGCTCTTTCAAACGCCGCATAACCTATTATAACATTCTTTATACTCATAGTCCAGGCATCTTTGTCAAAATTAGGTAAGTATCTTGAAATTTGAGATAACCAGCTATAAACTCGTATAAACTTGTATTTTGATATCCTAAAGCTTATCTCAAAACCTACATAATATGGTAGGGTGTACGCGACTATTAAAATCTAAGGTTAAAGGTCACAAAAATCGATTGTTTGCACATTCTTTGCAAATATCTCGTTTCCTATGGGGTTTTCACTATTTGTATCAATATTGTAAAGGATTAAATTCCGTACAACTTTTGTTTCAAACAATTTTGTATACATTGAATCGTTGTTCTCGAGATAGAGGGAGAGTGCGCGGTTAGAGCATCATTTAAGGTCAATCGGTAGTTCCTATCAAAAACACGCCATATAATGTTTATTAGTTATTGATAAATTCATAATTATTAATAACTTTCATTTCTTATTAAATATTACATTATATTTAATATTTTGTTTTCAATAATTAAATATCTATCTATTCAATAACACTTATAACCGATTCCTAAAAATAAAAAATAATTAAGGGACAAACTTTAATTACTTTTTAATTATTTTGTCATTTGCACTAATTAAATTTTAAATAGGAACCAATTAATTACATCTTCTTTAAAATCCGTAAACTCTTAAATTCTTTCATAGCGTTAAAAATTATACATGTGTAGTTATCAAATATTCCACCAACAAGTGCAGTTCAAACTTAGTTACCCACTATGCAAATAAATATTACAGTTATGTTAATTCAACATCACATTGTGATAATGCTCTTCCTTTTTTTCCTCTTGTTTTCATCACATTCACATCTATACAACCGCTTATGCCCAGCTTGTGGCTGTTAACTTTTGTGATGTTTCAACTTAACTTCTCAGTGATGTTAAAGCGCTGCCTTTTTACTTTACTGTGGTGTTACTAGAACTTCTTCAAAAGGAAGTCTTTATAACGAACTAAAAACAACATTTCTGTTACATTCTGAAATGCCTTTTAACTTCTCGACAATGTTAATGCAATGTCTAAAAAATATCATCTTATCAATGATCTAAATGAGACATATTAAAAACAATACAGTGTATTATCTTAGATGTTGTATGGACATTACTTAAACCTCTAAATAACATACCTCAAACATTCTAGATGACATCCTATAGATGTTTCTGTGCCTAATCAGCAAATACAGGGTGAACAACTAAGAACGCCGGCTGTCTGCCATATTTCAAAAAATAATCATGGTACAACTTTAAGAAAATACCTTCAGGAAAATGACCCTGAAAAATCGCTGGAAAATATTTTTGAGTTCCTAAAATATCTGCTGTGATTATCTTCAAAAAAGACATACTAAAGGTATCCTAGAAATACAATTTTTGATATATTGATGAGATTATGAAAAAATGTAGATAGGGACTTTTTGTCCTTATTCTTCAAATACGGGGTGGGGGAAGGTTCAACCTAAAAAACAAATGTCGTAACACTTTTTTGTTTTTAAATCGATATCAATGTTTTTGGCGTCATTTAAGAGTTTTTCCTCTTTAATAAGATATATGCTTAACAAAAATAACAAAATTGGACAATTTTGTCAACGCTATGTGAAAAAGTCGACAATTTTCCCATTTTCTCGGAAATTTCAAATGTAATGAGACATTTTTTAAATTCTGATGAGAAGGGATTAACGTTATCAGATATAAAAATTAAAAAAATGCTTCAATTTACATTTGAAATTTCCGAGAGAATACAAAATTATCTAATTTTGTTATCCATCTTATTAAACAGAAAAACTCTTTTAAATGCAGCTAAAATCATTAATATCGGTTAAAAAACGAATAAGTTATACATTTGCTCATAAGTTTGAACCTTCCCCACCCATTATTTGAAGAATAATGGCAAAAAACTCCTTAATTATATTTATTAATAACCTCATCAAGATTTCAAAAATTGTATTTTTAGGACACCTTTAATATGTTTTTTTGAAGTATTATGTTTTCGAGTGTTCAATCCACCCCTAGCGGATATTTTAGAGACTGCAAAATATTTTCCAGCAATTTTTCAGTATCACTTACCTAAAGGTAATTTTTTTGAAAGTTGTACCATAATTCTTTTCTGAGATGTGGTCTACAGTCGTTCTTAGTTGTTCACCCTGTACATTTAAAATAAAATAGCAAAAAAAGCAATAAAGGATTTAAAACGTTTATTCACTTTTTATGAACAGTACAGTAAATTTGAAAAAACAGGTACAAAATTTAAAAAAAGTATCTTGTCCAGGAATCAAACCTAAAAAAAATAAAATTGTGTAAGCATATTACATAACAAGTGTGGGAAGTGGAAACTATTGAACGCATTCAGTGAAAGCAAAGAACAAAAAAGAGTATATTAATCTGTAGTTTCCATAATGCAACTTACTTTGAAACTGAATTAATAAAGTTTAACGGATACACATACATTACAGCTAGTTTACAGAAAATTTATTAGAATAGTTTTTTAATGATATTAAAACTAATAAAAAATTTACACCATAAAGATTTTATGAAACATTACGTTAAATCAACAGAAATCCAATCTGATTAAAGAAAATTCTATCGTATACTTACGATTACTTTTTCTTACGTAAGAGTCGCTGGTTCAATTGCCTCAACCATTCCATAACGTACACTTCAAAATAATTATCTGTGAAACATTTAAAGGTATTCTGAACAGCAGGTAATAAAACAATTACTTTAGATCAAATTGTGCCCATGGAGACCTTTGATCGATCATCATAAACTACATCAAACTCGATTTTCAGCCAATTGACTGGGACCCATTTTCCACAAGGTACATGCGGTGCTCTTCAAAGGAATAACAACATATTTTATTTCGAGAAGTAACTTTTCATGATTTACCTTCTATTACATGCCTCACTCCGTTTCGCATGTAAATTCAGATGTGCCATGAAAATTCATACTTCTTTCCTGTATAAAATAATATACTATTCTCATGTTGCTATTTTCATCCTGGAACATATTGTATATTAACATCGTGGAATTGTTACTTAATGAAAACTAAGCATTATTAATACACTGTATACAAAAAATCTACTTGTGAAGAAGAGATATGAACAGATTATCAAGTTAAATGAGTTTATAATTAATTGTATCCAATTGAGTATCCAATAGCTGTGTTTCTACAATAATAAAAATTTAATTCTGTTTGTTGACTGGAGCATTCAGTGTATTTTCAAATGGAAATGAGCTTTTCAACATAAATTTCTGTTTTTAAAGTCTTAAACAGTCTCTAATTGTTTACAAGAATTGTTAGTATTAATGTTAAAATTTTCTAAACCTGCAATACTATATTGATGGCTATGACTGCTACTACAAAAACTAGAACTAGAGATACTCGATTCAATATTTTTTTAACTGTTTAATACAATATCTGTATCAGACTATCTGAAATAATTATTCCCCTTTCTTTACATAATTACCAACTATTTGTTTTTTATTCTATTTACGTAAGTAGCTTCTGAAACATCTTGAACATTGAAAATATTTTCTTCTACATTCAACTCTCTGCCGACATATGAGCATGTTTTATTATTAATAATAATATCTACCCTATTGCAATATTAAGTTTTCTGTATGGTATAATGCATATCTATGATTTAAAATAATGTGAATCGTTTTTAAAATATACTTACTAACTAAAATATATTAAAAATTGAAAAAACCGTTATTTTGTAAACTCTATTATATAATGTTAGTGTACAATTCCGCCACCTGGAATTTCAATGTACAATAGCCGATTAAAGTCTTGAATGAGTACTAAGTTTTAATAATTATGATTTTGGAATAGGTACTTACCGATAACAGCTGTTGTTCGTCCATTATAATAAGAATTATAACTAAGCATAGAAACTGAAGCTAAGTAGGAACAAACGAAAACGAAGTACTTGGAAAAAATGTGCTTCCTGCAAATAAAATATAACACAAAACAACGGACTTAAGTCCGTGCACAAAACTGAAAACCATCCGCCATTTCATGCTTGTCATTTGTTTCCACAGATAATGTTCGTTCATCAGTTCCTCTTTTGTTTTCTTCTTTTTTATGTTACTGTGATGTTTAATATGAGACATTACTGAGAGTTTTATGAACTAACATCGTAAAGAAGTAATCACACGAACTTACTAAAAATTATTTCGAAAGATGTGAAAGTAACTGCAACATGTGATCATCTTAGAAACATGTTAATATGTAATATTACAGTAACGTTCTGTATGTGATATTAGTGAGAAGTATACAAATTAACATCGTATGAATGTTTCCTATAGGAAGTTGCTAAAAAGAAGTTCATAGGATGTGTATGTAACTGCGAATTCAAGTATTATTGTGTACATCAAAAATATGTTTTATTTACATGAGATGGATGTTAATAGAGTTGGTAATAAAATTAAGACATCTAGGAGATATCTTATTAACGTTTTAAATAAACATCACGAAAAGTCTCTAAAAATAACATCACAAAAAATACTTGTTATGTTTCTTGTTTAGTGGGTAGGGCATGATTTGGCACCCCCGGAATGAGGTTGGACAATGCGTAACGAATTTCTGGAACCTATCACGACAATTTTAGCACCTGCTCCAGAAGAATTGCTCAACACAATATTCTGCAACTGCAAGAGTCGTTGTAGTTAGCGATGTAGATGCAGGGAATCGGGTTGCACTGCTCTTTAGCTTGTGGCCAGTATAATGGGCAAGCTCGTCTCAATGCTTTACCATATCAGAGCGAAGTCAATGATGACCGAACATTTAACCCCGAAATCATGGAAGACCTGGAGACAAATGTCGTTGAAGACGATAAAGAAAAGTACTTTGAAATACTACAGCGGTCGGAAGACGACGATGAAGAAGATAATTAAAATTATCAGTTGTAGTTTTTGTAATTTTTATCAATTTTTTTTAATTTTCACAATCTTAAATGTATGGAATGATATTTTTTTAAAAAAACATTAAGAATTTCTTTCTTTATTTTCATTTATTTATTTAAGTATGTAGTTATTAATATAAATTATATTAGAATTGAAACATAATTTAAGTATTTTCCTTCACAGTTATATAACTACACCGGTAAGTAAGTTAAATACATTGAACCTAATTAAAAATAGATACGTGAGTAAAATAATTATTAAATATAATGTAATAGTTAATAAAAAATGAAAAGTATTAATAATTCAATAATTAATAATCTGTATGGCGTGTTTTGACCGGGACTACCAGTTGACCTTAAATGATGCTCTAACCGAGTGCTCTCCACCCCCTATCACGAAAAGGATTCTACGTCTAAAAAATTTTTTGCAACAAAAGTTGTAGGGAATTTGATCATCTACAATATTGATAATAAATACAAATAGCGAAAACCCTATAGGAAACAACATATTTGCAAAAAGGTGCAAAAAATCGATTTTGACCTTAGATATTAATAGTCGCGTATCCGCTACCATTTGTAGGTTTTGAGACAACTTTTAGGATGTCAAAATACAAGTTTAAACGAGCTTATAGCTGGGTATCTCAAATTCCGAGGTAGACTTACTAAAATGACTGGACTAATAGGTTTTCCGTCAATTAATAACTTCATGTGCACAACTCTGGGATAACATCACTTTCACTCTTGATCGACTTTGATGGGTTTTTTTTCGGTTTTGATTCGGTTGGCCGGCACCATTTTGGGGCTCATTTTTGTTTGCATGTGAAACTCTTAAAATCATGTCTAAATACCAGATCTCTTATAAGTATCGGATCAGATTTGAACTGTTTTAATTATATTCAGCAATCTCTACTCGATTTTTCAGCCATGCCTCAGCCACCAAATACAAACTTCTCCGTAGTAGAAGAACTCAAGCACCAGTCAATTTAATCAAAGAAAGCAGTTGAACTTCGAGTGAATAATTTATGTCTGGACAACCGCAGTCGATGAAATATCGAGTTTACCCTTGTCTTAATCGTTTCCTCAAATTGACTCTGATCACGTGTAAGCCTTTGCTTTTCTGTAACTTTATCATTGGTTTAAGATATCATTCTAAATATCTACTTCTCGCTAGATGTAATAGTTTTATTTTCAAACATATTAGGATGCTGTAACTAATTCATTTTTAACTAAAAAACATACTAAAATGAATTCGTAGTGAGTCGTTCGATTTTTCACGTCAAAACAATCGTAGGAATTGATTCATGAGTACAAGAATTTTATCTCTTTCAAACTGTTCACCCTTTTCCCTACTTTAACAGTGCTAAGTACAGTTGAAGACGTCTAATAGCAGCACACGAAATTCCATTTGAAATGCAAAATCAAGAAAGATTCTTTGTTCGATATTTTTATCCAATTCAAAATGACAAAATACACTTGAGATGAGCTGACATAATAGAACATTCTGAACAAACTAAATGACTGATGATACTCAAACTCGTGAGCGTGAGTGTAGAGTTTTTTCGGGTGCACATATAGCAGATAAAATTCTTGATTTCCAGCTATTTTCTTCTAAATTATCTAACTAATTGAAAATAGGTGATCCATGTTGACCTTCCTGTTCTGAAACATGTTCTTCGACTTTATTGCTGTACTAATGTTCGATTTTATTTCCAATTAATTTTCCATATATTTGGCATATCGTACAAAGAACTGCAATTAGGCGAAAGTTTTCACAGTTGTCTCTACTATCTTATACACTCATGTGCACAGAAAACGGTCATTTCAAAATTTTGATGAAGTTTTAGGCTTGATAACTATTTTATTTTCAGTCCGATTTCAAAGATTTCTCAATAGAATTTAACGCGTCTTTCATCAATCTTAAGTAACATTGGTTATTCCGCATATTATACAAGGATAATTGAAATGTTGTTTTTTTCCCTAATTTCAAAACACTCTTGTGGAATAACCAAGTAGCAAAATTATTTATAAATACCAGTTTTCATTTATAGTCATCTATTCTTTACATTTTGTTTTTTTTTGGTTTATGTTAATGCATGCATTCAGCCTCACACAAATGCAAAATGATCTTGGTTATCACTAATTTAAATTTTTCCGTAATTTCTAATGCTAAATAAATTCAAAAGTTTTTTACAAGGTGGCTATTTCTTTCGTTGCTTCAAACTTTATTGTCAGTTTGACAGTAAATTTGTATATTTGCAATGGTTTTAAGTGCTGAAAATTGTGCAATAGCTGTAGCTTTATGGATGACGGGCGAAATTATGGGAATGTGGCCAGAGTACTTAATACCAGCCGCTCTACCATCGAAAGAATAGTTAAACGCTTTAGGGAAACAGGCAGAAATACACGAAGGCCGGGTAGTTGTGTGCAACGCAAGACTTTGAAACAAATACTCTGACTCTCAGGGTAACGATTATAAAAGAAAATGAAAGAATTAAAAGAGAGTTGGTTCTTCCCAAACTGACAATGAGATTGGAGATAACAGAGCCAGTTCTCAGGGCTCAGTTATCTGAAAGAAGTTAATTAAAGAGAAAAAAAAGTGAAAAAGAAAGAGAGATAAAAAACTAAGAAACAGTAAAGTGAAATCAATAAAAGGGCGCCACTAATTTTGTTCCTAAACAAAATTAGAAAAAAATCAACCTCAATTATCAGTCAACTCTTACCTGCTGTGCTCTGCTAGTTTTAGAAAATACTTATAAAAAAAAGTGCTGAAGGCATTTTCTCAGGTCTTCCTGTATAATAAATAAAACAACTGACTACAAATATGTATAAATATAATGGACAAAAAAATTAATCGTGTTACATAATTTAACATAAGTGGTTAGTAATTGTGAGTATGTGTGAAGAAAATGTAATTTAAACCTAAAACGAACTGTAAAAATATAATTGGTGAAGCCATACAATATAAATTTACTTAGCTTGAAGTAGAAAGTCGAAGGCAGTTATCCAGCAAATCTTCATTGGTTACATAAATCTCTGTATATTTTACAGTTGAATAGCTAGGCCATAAATAGGCTCTTATGGAAAGACCATTTCTTGTAAGACAATACAAATTGGCGACAAATCTATAGCTAACTTCTTCAGTCGGGTAATTTTGGTAGAATTTACCCACAGAATTAATCTGTCCTGGCGTTTCCGCTACAATAACACCAAGTGTGTTAGAGAAAGACTTTTTTAGTTAACAAGATATTTAGATATCTGTCCAGAGACATATATAAAACTATACTTATAATTTTTCTTACAATTATACAAACTAGTTTAAGGATTTGTCCTGGACAAAAACCTTTATCAATTCAAGAAAATCTTACACAGAAAAAAATAAAACATACCAGTAATCCCTGCGAATTTGTTCTAAGAACAAGTTTTATATTAAATCGAGCTGAATATTTAAAACTTTTTTTCGGAATTTCTGCGACTACCATTGTCTCCAAAAAGGTATCGAATAATCCCGCATTCCGAATTTCTATTCAGGATTTTTTTTTGCGAAATATCTATACTGGTTTATTCCACCAACATTTAAATAGTTGTTTTAAAATATTGGCTAGGAAGACGTGTGGTCTATTCCACCAATAAATTTAACATTCGTAGCTGAATTATTTATTTAAAACACTATTAGAAATGTTGACTGCTAAGTTAAGCCTAAAACTTCATCAAAATTCTGAAATTACCGTTTTCTGGGCACATGAGTGTATATGGTGGACCTGTACGACGTTTTATCATTTTCCTGAAAGTGCTTCGTCATTGATAAATGTTTTGTGTTTGTATAATAAATAGAAGCAATGGTCATAATATATCAATATACTAATCAACAAATTGCCTATGCTTTGACTATGAGATATTCAGTTTAGAAGATCACATAATCGAATTTCTGTAGAGATGATGTTAATAAAATTATTCAAGTAGGTGATGTTAGAAAAACGTTTCTTTCAATTAAGAGCTTTTTATTGGTATTATAGATATTGGTGGACTATCTGTGTCACAGCTCCTATCAGATTGGCAAAAACTCCAGAGAGTACATATACCAGC
This sequence comes from Galeruca laticollis, assembly GCA_963921935.1. Classification (NCBI taxonomy): domain Eukaryota; kingdom Metazoa; phylum Arthropoda; class Insecta; order Coleoptera; family Chrysomelidae; genus Galeruca; species Galeruca laticollis. The sequence goes on from OY998183.1 coordinate 91,326,809, forward strand.
AGATACCAGTCCAGAAATTGAAGCTGGTATAAAACTATCCAGACGAGTTCTCACATGTTGCTGGGCCTCTGTTATATCTGTATTAGGCTTGCCTTTATCTGAAACAACATGTCCCAATGGTACATCTGCTTTGAGTAGATTGGTCGCAAGAAGAGCGCGTCAGAAACATAGACAAAAAATAAGAGATGATGTGATTACTTCTTGTTTGGAAGGATTACATAAAGTAAGTTAGGTATATTTAGATAAATGAGAATTTAATTTCAAAAAGTTTAGATATTTTTATTGTATTTTAATATTTCAGGCTGCAAGTCTTAGTAATACGCTAAAACTGCAAACTAGAAGTAGTAGTATATTATCTTTGTTGTCAGCTTCCTCTTGTAAAAATCAAGGAACAAAACTTCTTGCATCGCATGCGCTTTCCCTTGATGTTTTGCTATCCAAAGGTAAGTGAAATATTGATACAGTATTTCCCAAACAAATGGTTTTCCCTTCATTTAGATTTTACCAAGTAAATTTCAAAATTCGAAGTTTATTATAGTACCAAAGCTCGTTTAAGAAGTATTTTACGCTATTTTGATCAAATTTCGTTTTAAATTGTTGTCTAGTACGTTAGAACTCTTGTAACTATGAACCTATTATATTAAATATTCAATCAATCAAACACACTTCATACTAAAAATAGAAAAGAAGAAGTAAACAACGTGAAATACATAATCCTCCTGCTTAAAAGTCTTTCATAAAAACACACACATGAGGAAACAAATTGGAGTTACCATAATAAAGAAAGATTGGATAAAATATTTATCATTATGGCCAACTTTATCACTTTTAATTTGCGCTAAATTACTTTGAAAATATTCACAAAATCTTACTTCGTACTATATACCGGCCATACAGTGAGATCCTTGAATAATGTTACAACTATGTTTACTGTGTTCACAAATATTGTCATTTACATCACTATGTATAAAATAATAATAAAATAAAAATGTCAGAACGCCCCCACAAATCTTCAAATTATCGTTACTCGAGCATTGAATCAACAACGCTGTTCAGCCGCCATTTTTATGGACGTTCAAAAAACCTTCGATCAGGTCTGGCACATCGGACTTGTGAGAAAGCTACTGAGCATTCGACTGCCCCCTCCGATTGTAAAATTATTGTATTCTTACCTTACCGGTCGATCAATAAGCATCAAAGTTGGTCATTGCTTATCCGAATAATTTACTGGCGTTCCACAAGGCTCGATACTCGCCACCCTATTATATAATATTTATACGCATGATACACCAGTACCACAACACCCCCAGGACAAAATCCAATTATATGGGGATGATACCGCATTAATAATTTCCTCCACTTACATTCGCCCTCTCCACATTCGATCCCAAAATCTCCTAAAGCAATTTTCAAAATAGTGCAGGAGATGGCGAGTAACTCTCAACACCCAAAAAACCCAAGCTATAGTTTTTTAACTCCCTTCAACTCAGAGCGAAAGACTTCTACCAACCAACTTTCGCCTTGTGCTCTAGGGAGAGCAACTCGAGATCCGCAGTGAAGCCGTTTACTTGGGAGTGAGATTTACTCACACTCCCAACTTGACAGCCGATCTGACTGATACACTAAATGAAGTCCGTCGACGAGTTTGTCTTAGAGCGCTCTGCGGAAATTTTGGACGAACTCACCCATCCACCCTACTTTATATGTATAAAACATATATCCGAACCCGAATCGACTATAGAGCAAACGCCTATTGCACCCTACCCGATCGTCTTGCAAACAAGATTCTGATTTATGAGCTGTCAATTCTCAGATAATACCAATACAAGTCTCCTTATTCCACTAGCAACATCGTTTATGTCAATATCGACATCGAGCCAATTTCTTCCTGTCTGAACAATTTACAAGCCCGATACGTTAATCGTACTATCTAATCGGGCAACGCAATCTCTAAAAACGCCCTCCTCACACCCTGGATCGCAAACAGACGGCCTCTCGGCAATAAATCCAAGAGGAAACTTGCCATTTCTTCCAGTCCGGCTACAGACTACGACGACCTCCCCGACGACTACTTCACATTATATATTTAATCATATACATAATCATTTTTATTTAATCATTTTAGGTAAATCCTATTTCCAACCATCCCCACCTCCCGTCGGTGTTACACGTTTTCTGAGGTTTCCCTGTAGCATGGTGAATTTATTCAAATGGACCAATGACAGGGAACAATACAGCCGCAGCTGTACCCGCTTCCATTTGCTTGATCGTCGTTATTATTATTCTTTGAACACAGCATCGTCAATTATCAAATCCCCGCAAACTTGTCTCCTCAAATACAATCAAGTCCATCTCCACCACCTAAAACCCTACTTTTCTAGTCACTTTTTAAATAAAAGTTCCAAAAAATCTAATAATTGATAAACTCTCTTCAATTTCTCTCTCAAGACGCCGGAGACACCCCAAATCCCCGAAAACAACGTCTAACACTCAACCTCCTAAATTTATGGCACCTCTAGCCAATCCAATCTTATAACTATCCGCAAACACAGCGTGGTTCGTCGTCTCTCACGAGACAGAAAATTCACCAATCTTCTAGACACTTTTTATTATTCTATCCTAGACACTTTTTAACCACGCTTCTCGCAAACGTCACCCCTTGCTGATAACCGAGCAAACCTTTCTCTCCAGTCATTTTCTAGCGAAAAGCCCCCTCCACCGCTCTCAATTGTATACTCCTATCTAAAAAATAAATTCTTGTCCCCTTTTTTCTTCTCGTTCTAGACACTGTTTTTCCATTAAAAACACCCATTAGCGCCGCATAAACGATACTCCAATAAACTCCCCCAATTCCAGCCATGCACAGGAAATTAATCCAATATTAGGATAATCTCCTACAATTACTTAGCTTTTTAATAATTAAACCCCTTCTAACGCAAAACACATTTCGAACTTCTCTCTCCTCTCTCATTAAAATAATTATTATATATCTAGAACATCATCAAGAAAATATGCGAGAAGTTTCTAGTGTAAGAAAGCACAGTAACCATATAATAGCTCAAAAATTTCACTCCAAGTCTTATAAAATATTGTAAGGAGATTTTTTCCATTTATTTGATTTATTTCAATATTTGATATTTTGAATGTATCATTTTAAGGTAAATAGTTATATTGAATATCTACAGCACTAGGAACTGAAAACCATCTTCTAATTTTCAAAGGAAATTGCTGCGCATTTTTAGTTGATATGTGAATATACAGTGTTGGGAACATTACGAGGAAACATACGTTTTACCGTCAATGTGTTAGAAAGAGACAAATACATATAAATTTAGTGTACTATTCTGTTTCGGTAACAGGTTATCATAAAGTCGAAAACGTGCAACAACTGTATGTGTAAAGGCGTGATGGGAGTGTACTCCCACCACGGGTAAAGGTATGTCTGGTAGGCACCGCCTTCGAGAGGCGTCCAAATACAGATGTGTAATGTGGACAGTTTAGTTTATTCATTGAGAAATAATAAGATTGTACTAAACTGATAGCTTAATGCAATGAACAATAAAAAAAATCAACATTACTTTCGTTTATCCCTTCATGATTAATTTACAAAAAATTAATTCAGTAGTAATAATCTAATTCACTATATTAGTTCGGTTAGTATACGCTAATATGATTTGATCAATAAATTAAAACCTACTTAGTAAGTATTTGAAATAAGTGCCACTAAAAAATCACTGGAGGATAGCGTTGATTGATGACATATCAATCAACGGCGAAAAGCTAAAAAAATTACTTTCGTCGATATTGAGGGTACAATTAATGAATATAAGCATAATAATTGTCATTAATATCATAAGGAATATTCTATGGCAACAAAGCGACAATATGTTGTAAGAAAACAAATATCAGTATATCACCGTTTTCTTTAACAGGGTATCATAACATGAGAAATAAGTCGTATGCTCATATATGTTTATAACTGTCTTCTAATTCCAAAAATATCTCAATATAAACCGCCTGTTTCGTACGCTCCTGATAAAACGATTTCGTTTACAGCTCTAATTATTCTAATTTTATCTATCCCCTCTCTTCATTTTCAATACTCGCGTTAGAATTGTAAGTGTCCCTAAAAGTTTCCTTTTTATTTGTTCGAGAAATCAGTGAAACGATAATTCTCTCACGGCCAACGGGAAATTATAACGGTCACATGGCGTTACCAGTGTGTTAGAGAAAGACAATCGTGAGACAGAGAATCAAAAGCCAGCGTAGATTATTATAGCAGACGAATACGAACCGCGCTTGCGCCTCTTGAAGATGTTTAACTGTACAATCTGGGTACTTCACTAAACGTTTGTTAGCGAATGAGTAACGATCTTTTGCAAATCTTATAAAATGAGTATGCAAGTACACCATAGAGTGCAAATTGTAAAATGGTACTACTAGGGTCATTCATATCGAGAAATAGCAGAAAATTTGTTTATTGTAGCATACGAAAATGTCCAACCAATTAGCAAAAAACAAGTGAGAACGGTTATAAAAAATTTGAAGAGCATGGATGTGTCAATCCTACTAAACATGGACCACGTACATAAAATCGTCAAACCCAACCCGAAAAAGAAGAAAGAGATATTTTAATTTGTGCCAGTGTGGAAAATAATCCCCTACAATCGTCCACTCATTTAGCAAAGGATTTTGATGTTGATCCGAAAACGTTTCGGACTGTATTAAAAAAAATGGTTATCGTAGTTTCAAACTGAAAAAGAGCCATGAAATTTTTCCAGACGATCAATTTTGTGGAATGGAATTTTGTGAAATAGTTATGGAAAAAATACAATTGGACGCAAACTTTTCGAAAAATATTTTGTTCACAGATGAATCGACTTTTCTCATGCACGGTGCACATAATTCATCCGTTAGTCGATATTGGTCAAGGACAAATCTACACAAGTATTACAATAGTAGAACTCAATATCCCCAAAAGTTAAATGTTTGAGCTGGAATATTAGGTGAACATTTAATTGGCCATTTTTTTATTGACGGCAATTTAACCGGACAAAAATATTTGGACATGCTGGAAAATCAAATTACTCCTGCCCTTACACAATTAGGTGTCAACTTCAATGATATTTAGTACCAGCATGACGGTTGCGCATCACATAATTATCGACTAGCAATACATTTTTTAAATACACAATTTCCCAATCGGATAATCTCCACGAATGGTAATATTAGATGGCTTGCGAGATCTCCAGATCTGGCTCCCAACGATTTCTTTTTGTGGGATTATGTAAAATCGAGAATTTATGGATTCTAAGAAAACAGAGCCACTTCTCTAAATGAACTAAGGGAACAAATTTTACAAATTTGTATGCAAATAACACCTGAAATGCTTATACGTGTTCGTCAAGAATTTTATAACCGTCTCGGTTACTGTTTAGCTCAACACGGGGATTTATTCGAACATTTGATTTAAGCTCATTGAAGAATTAAGTAGTTTTATTTTTTAATTTATTACATATCAGAATATTACTTTGATTTAAAAATTGTAGGCAATTTCTTTAGAATTCAATTTTATGTTTATTTTCGAAAACATTTTTTAATTTGTACTATGTGTGTTTACACAGAGAATTCGTTCTCATTTGCATACAAACGATAAAGATACGAAAATTTTTTTACTAACGTATTCGAGCCACAGCAGATGTTCCGAGACCAATTTCACGTTGCCAAATCTGAAAAAAGTAAAGGTTTTAACCGCTTTCAAACTGAAAACTAGAACAATTTCCAGCATTACAATAAAATGTTCAACGAATAGATGGGATTCATTATATCTTGATCTGTTACAACCTCTTGAATTATCATAATTAAAAGCTCTCATGTTAGAATAATGCATTTTAGTTAAGCAGGCGTTGTGGGTTTGGGCATGTATTTTCCACTTTATGAGATCCTGTTAGCGAAAAATGAGAATTGAGATATTTGGAAACACATATTATTATTAATACAAATTAAAATACGACTTATTTCGCATGTTATGTTATGTTATCCTGTTAGCGAAGAAGATTAATACACTGAGTTTATGTATGTATTTTGTCTCTTTCCCAACACTGTACATATAGTTCAAATAAGGTAATATAATACATTATATGTAATTGCTCCGAAAAAAATATCAGTACTTCTCGAAAATTTATTTTGACTTGAACAAGACAAAGAAATTAATTTGAGAAGATAATATTCTGGTGTGAGAATAAGTGAACCACCAATTCTAATACCTTCAAATTAAAAGTATTCGTGTCATTCTACGCTAGTTGAACATTTGTTAGTACTGACTATTCGAATAATTTGAACATTTAATTCAAGATAAAAAAATTACCCACTGATGTTTTTCAAAAAAATTATGAATGAAACAACTTCTACTCGTCGAGAAGTGTTTGATTCTAGAAATTTTCATATGAGTGAAAATGGGAATCTACTTTTAAGAGTGAATAGACAATTTCAACAAAAATTCAATATTGTTTGAGGTAGTACAGTCATTAGACAATAAATTGTCCTCCTCCATTTATTTCTACTTCTAGCTTTCGCATTTCAGTTAATAATGTTCAGCCTTTCTATATCCGACACGAAAGTCAGTAAATATCAGTAAAGTAACATCCTTCCCGAATTAGTATTTCGGCATAACCATCTTGATATATTTACTTTTGTTCTTACCTTTTGTTCACGATTTGGAAATCTTGAATTGTAGAGATTACGGTACTTTTTTAAAACGTGTAAAATATTTGTAGATATGAAATTCTTTTTGCTTCTTTTCGCCATTATTGTACATTCAAAGGGTACATTCACTTTATTTGTAGCTTTGTTAGATATTTACAAAATATCACGTTTCGCACTATTATTTGTAAAAGTGGTATTATTAGAGCAAACGGAATAATAACACCTTGTGAAATTCGCGAAAGACATATTGTCGCATTGTATTTGAAATCCTATAGTTAAAGATTTAGGAAAATGTCACGTTTCCCACTATTATTTTATTGCGTTCATGGAATTGTAAACGCTGTAAAATGATATTGCTTGGAGCAAACTAAATAGCGCATTGTAAAATTCGTAAAAAACTTATTGTCACATTGTACTTGAGCTTCTATAGTAAACAATACTAAATCGTTTATTAATGGTTCAGTGTTCGGAAGGTCTGTAATAAACATTTGAATAACCTTTCTGAGTAAAAGGTTACAATAGGACGGCATCACCTTTTAATAGTAATTGAAATATCTATTAGAGGCGTCCATTGTTTATTCTTGTCAATGGTCCGGTAAGTCAAACGATACTGGTCAATAGGAAATGTTTATTTCTTTTTAGTCACTCAACAACGAAGTCAGTTCAGCACTCAGTCAAGTTTATCACTCAACAACGGAGTGAATTCAACACTCATTCAAGAAGCATTCATATTTAGTTAAGCAGTTATCACATAGTTACGCAATCGGTTACATTTTTAACGAGTTCGTTGGTTGAAGAGTGAACCGGTTCCTTAAGTTGTGCAACAAAGTCGAAACTCAAGTTCCAAGTGTAATTCAAGTCGAAACACATCATTTCGCAGCTATTGAGTCAAACACGTCGTTTCTTAATTAGTTTTCAAGTTTATCACTCAAATTCAGTGAGTCGTCGTTACATATCGAAGTAACTTCACTCAAATTCAAACAGTCAGAGATACTAAGTCTAACATATCGTTACTTAATTGCTATACGACCCAAGTGCGTACTCATCAAGTCGAAACATAACGTTCCCGAATCATTAAGTTCTTATTTACCTCCCGATCTGAAACCATCGAAGTTCAAACATTCATAAATTTGTACCATTTATTGTAAATTTTTATATAATAAACTATTAATTTCGACAATAACATTGTCAGATTTAGATTATTAATATAGTTGAACGTCTACGCCAGTCGACGAAGTTTAACTAAATTATAATCAAAAACACCTTTATCTTAAATTCTCAATATGAGGTCTCAACTCATAGATTAGTTCCAATTCTCCACGTTTTAGGTATTCTAATGTTTCTATATATTGATCTGAGCTAGCATCATAAACTCCAAAATTAATCACAGTGAATAATGAGCCTGATAATTGTACTTTATACATATCTGCCAATTTCACCTACTTACCGGTTGAAATACTTCATTCCGTCATCTGTTTGCAGTAGTTTACGTCTTTTTTGTCAGCCTAAGGTATGGAAATAGAAGTTATTTATACTCATCTGCATACAAAAGAGGTAGAAACAAATTGGCGTTCAACCAAATTTAGCCCAGCAATTATAATATAGCAGAACGGTAAACATTTCAATAAAGTGTTGAAGAGAATAAGGATTTGAAAATACAACGTGCAAAGTCTCGACAAAAATATTTATATGGTTGTATGAAATTGTGTTTGAACAAGTTCTTACTGGAACTGCACTACAGCAACTTGTATTATAAGATAGATATTCGTAATGTAATTTATGACTTAGTCGATTGATTGCTTACGCGAGTTATAGAACTAGACATTTCTATAAATAAATAATAATATTATATTACGGTAAATAAGATAAGGAATGCAGAGTTATCTTTGTTCTAGTATATATATTCATTTCCATTATTATTCAAGTTGTTGTTTGGCTTTAGTGGTTAAGATACTTTTGTTTAGCATTGTCGGTTTATTAGCTTTGTAGCAAGTATTATAATTTTAATTATATTTTGAAAATAAAGTTTTTTAAAATTAGTTTTCGGTGTTAAAAATATATAATTGGCGCAGTCAGTAGGATCTGTGCGGTCGTGTAAAAACTTTGTCGAATCGTTCGTATAAAGAACTCACGATTTGGTGTTTCAACATCGAGTGCAGATTCCAGAATCTACTATCAACGAAGAAAGAAGAAACCGGAGCTCTTCAAATCAATTGTAAGTGCCAAGTTTCCTTTTTTACTTTTCCATAACTTTTGAAAAATTTATTGGTAACATTCAATAAATTAAATATTAAAGAAAATAATATAACTAATAATAATTTTGAGAATTCAATTTGATCTGCGAATATAAACGAAATGGCTACTGCTACTGTAAAAACCCTCAATTGGGATTTATTTAAATTAAAATAAGAAAATATTAAACCATATGATGGTAATAGTAATGTATTAAATAAGTTTATAGTCAAGTGCGAGAAATTAATTGAAACATACGCTATATATAATGACGTCGAAATAAACAACCATATATTGGATTGTATACAGGAAAAACTTATAGGAAAAGCTGAAGCCATGGTGGGCAATCGAATGGAATTAAACACATGGCACAAGATTAAAGAAGCCTTGAAACAGTGTTTCTCAGATCGAAGAGATCTGGACTGCATCGTGCAGGAATTAACACGAACAAGGCCATTTAAAAATGAAAATTTAATCGATTTCGGGGCTAGATTCCAACTGTTAAAAAGTAAAATTATTCAGAGAATCAGTAATGACTGTACTCTTACTGAAAATGATGAAAGATGCAACATAAATCATTGTGATAAGACGGGACTGAACACCTTTGTTTCAGGATGTACCAGTGTCCTTAAAAACAATATGCATTTGAAAAAGCCTAACTCTTTAGAGGATGCAATGGATTATGTCAAAAAATTCGAGAATTTTGAAAAATTATACGTTCATTTAAATGAGCCGAGATCCTTCAAAAATTCTAGTAGTTATAAATCACCTAATAATAATTCATATATTTATAATAATAGTAATAATAATAATAATCGAAGTCAGAATGATAACTATTCAAATTATGCTGGAAATAACTATAACCAATATCAATGTTTCCAACAACGACAGAACTTTCCAAGCCAACCAATTGATATAAAGCCACAACCACAGCAACCTCGACATTATCCGACTAATGCGCAAGTATTTGGTCCAAAAAGAAATGTTTTCAGGCCACACCAAATACCTGTACATAATTTACCTAGACCGGAGCCTATGTCGACTACATCGAGAAATTTTACGGATTCTCCAAGGAGAAATAATAACTTTATAAGTCGAAATAATAATAATAATAATAATAATATTCAGCACCGGCTGGTGTATAAAATCAATAATATCATTTCGTAATCCATAGGCGTCGCAATTTATAAATATTAAATTAAAAATTTTCCTTAAAAAATTAAATTCTTTTAAAAGTAAAGTGTTTCTTTTTATTTTATATAAGTGAAATATATCTACGCAAGCCAGGACTCAAAGAGAAACAGGGTTTCATGCTCCCGAACCAATAATATAATTATTACATAAAAATAATAAACTATATCTAAATAAACAACTGAGCTAGCCACACATCACAAAAATAAGTCAAATATAAATAAATCTCATATCTAAACAATTAAAACTATAAATAAAAAATAATAAATATAAATAAATTAGTATAAATGGCGCCCAACGTGGGGCTATTTAAAAAAATTTTCGTAGGTTGTTAAATAAAAATTAAAATTTCCCAATTATAATATATAAAATATAGTATAAATGACACCCAGAACGTAGGGCATTAGTAAAAAAATTTGGTTACATTTGTAAAATTTAAAACTCAATTTAAATATCAACATGGAAAGAAAAAGCACACTGAGAGATGGAAAACAGGAGTATAGGAGTCAGGAAACGCAAGGAAGAATAGTTAATGTTGAACAATTTATGCAAGCTTGGATTAGATTTAAAGAAAAAAGAACAAAAGAGGAAGATGATCGGTTCATGCAATTTTTGATTTGTATGAATAGAAAAATGGATATTGAGAATGAGATAAGTAAAAATATACGGGAAGGTAGGAATAGTATGAATGTAGATTTAAATAAAGAATTGGACGAACAAAATGAGATTATAAAGAGCATTATGGAAAATAGGATTAAGCGGGATGATGAAAGAAGACAGGATAGGAAAAATATGGTAAAAGATTTTAACAAAGTAGAGGGGAACATAGATAAGAAAACAGATAAGGTTGGATATTTTAACAGAGTAGAGGCGAACATTGATGGAAAGATGGATAAGTCGTTAAACAATATGGATAGCAACATGGATAACATAAATGTTGAAACTAATGGTAAGGAGGACAAGATTAATGAAAATATGAACAATATGACTATAAATAAAAATACTGATATGATGGAACCGAAAACAAGTAATAATTTGGAAAAATAAATAAATCACATATCTAAACAATTAAAACTATAAATAAAAAATAATATATATATATATATATATATATATATATATATATATATATCATAATAATTTTGAAAATAATAATATAAAACATTAAATTTTTGATTTTAAATTTTATACATTTTGTCAAAATGTAAATTGAGGATCTTAATTCGATAATTCAAAAAGAAATTGATTATTTACCAGAAGCTAGAATCATATGTAAAAAATTTTTAGATAACACACATTATTTGTAAAATATAACTCAATTTGTTAGGATGTAAATTGAGATCTATTGAAATAAGCAAAGGATCAGGATTATTTTGAGTTAAAAGATTACCTTTGATACTGATTTTATTTAAATAATCTTCATTTGATTAAAATAATATATTTTAGTTTTAAATAATTCTATTTGATTTGAATGACCACTTAGTACTATTTCAGTATATATAAAATCACAAAGAATTCTCCAAGTTATTATACAAACAAAATTTAGAGATAAAAAAAATTATTACCAAAGTATAAGAAAACAGAAACCATTAAAGATTCAAAAATAATTTTAGAAACTAATAAAAGAATTTATTAAAAAAAATGTAATTAAAAAATCAAAAACTAATTCAAACAAATAGTTACAGAAAAATGAAATTGATGATAATCGTAACCCTGTTCCTGGTTTTTCATACCAAATGCAAAACCGAAGACATACAAGTTACCAAATTGAATAACTTAATATTACCAATTAATTTAGGATTATGTAAGCTTATTTATACCAAACATACTTTTATATATTATATAAATTTAAAAGAAATAAGTAAGCAAATAGAAACAGTTAAACAATATTTCTACAAGTTAAGAAGTAGTCTAGTGGAAGCTAATGCAACAAACCTTATTTCATACCATTATTTGGCTGAGCAAATGATGGAAAGAAAGAAAAGTTTAATCAATACATTGGATAGAAAATCAGAAAATATTCACCCTCATATTAGAGCAAAAAGAGGATTAGTAAATGCTGTTGGAAAAATTGATAAATGGCTTTTTGGTACTCTTGATGATGAAGAGAGATACGATAACGCGATAAATATATTACAGCAAAACCAAAAACAAATAATTCACGAAGTTAATATGCAAATATCCTTAAATAAGAAATTAATCGATCATTATAATAAATCATTAACTACCTTGTGGCATAATCAACAGAAATTACAAAATACTTTGGAAAAATTTCATATATCAATAGAAAGTAAAATAATAACTTTAAATAATTTTATCACCTTTTATAGTACGATTTCACAGATTAACTTGGATTGTCAAAGTTTAATAACATTAATTGACAATATTGAAAATTCCATTACATTTTCCAAACTAAATTCAATTCATAGTTCAGTGACTTCAAATCAAGAAATTGTAGAAATGATAAAGTATTTACATACAATATATGAAGAAGAACGAATTCCAAAATTCAATAATATTTCAACATACTGTCTATTTTTGGGTTCTCAAGTAACTTTTTCAAAATCAAAAATAATTTTTGCTGTCCATGTACCCATCCTGAAATCCAAAACTGCAGAATTTTATCACTTATACCCCATCATTCAAAACCACAAAATATTTATCCCATTACAACCTTACTTGGCAAAAACTCCGGAAGAAATAATTTCAATAAAAGAAGAGTGTCCGATATTAGAAAAAAATATATTACTGTCAACAAGAAATGAAGTCAAGAGATAATTGTACTATGGAAATATTAAACGGCCATTCTCCTACGAACTGCTATGCTAATGATGCTCACCTTCAAGAAACTATAATAGAACAAGTCACAAATAATGAAGTTTAAATTATTCCAAATTCAGCGATAAAAATACTAACAAGATGTACTTCTGATCAAAATTTGGAAATTAATCATCCATCAATCATCCGAATTCCAGAAGATTGCAAGATTCAAGTTGGAGAAGAAATATTTTCAACCAACATCCAAATTAGAAAAGGAAAATCAATAATATTGCCAAAATTAGATTCAAAGTTTTTAGAAAGTCAACCATATAATTCACCAAACTTAACTAAAAAACTATTCAGGAAATAATAATTCCAAAGCAACATATAACAATTAGTTTATTTTCAATAATTTTAATTATTTGCATAAGTATAATAATATTTTGGTTCATACGAAAATTCCGAAGAAACAAGAAAGATGATATCAAGACAGAAGATATTGAATTGGAAGAAACAAATTCAAAATCGAAAAACAACTCCATTATTTTTCGATCTTAGGGATGAAGGAGTTATAGGACTAAAAATTTCTATAAATAAATAATAATATTATATTACTGTAAATAAGATAAGAAATGCTGAGTTAGCTTTGTTTCAGTATATATATTCATATTCATTATTATTCAGGTTGTTGTTGAAATAAGTGTTGAAGTTAGTTGGCAAAAGTCGTTGTTTAATAATTAGTTTATTCTTAACGGTTCATTAGCAAGTATTATAATTTTAAGTATATTTTGAAAATAAAGTTTTTTAAAAATAGTTTTCCGTGTTAAAAATATATAATTCGCGTTCCTGTATCAACAGTTTATCGGACTGCATACACGACCTTAATTTATTTATGGTTCACGTAAGAGGTATAGTGCGAAATTTAAAGTTTCGGCTTATCCTTTGATTTGAATACTGTCATAGTCCAGTCAATGTTATAATTTAAACTGCTTATTAAAATGTATTTAATAATTTTATAATTATTGAATACATCTTAAACATAACACCAGACAATTAACACTACCTTATATCTCGTTTTATTAACAAGAATTAGTAATATAGTTTTCAAATACATATTATTTTCACGATATTTCACTGAACTATAAGCATATTTTTTTGAGATAGCAGTTTTTTCAATCACGCACGTGTCCACAAGCGATAAGGACCGCTTACTATTTAGTTGGTGCACTAGTATCAATATAGAGTGTAGTGTGTACGTGGTATTGGTAAAAATAAACAAAATATTAATACCTTTCAGTGTCTAGCTCCGCATCATAACTTAAAGGGGATATGCCATTACATTTCTGCACTATATGTTTTTACGCGAACCATACGCTGACTTTTATCTAATATGGAAACAAGATTTCGTTGTTGCCGTTAAAGCTAGCGGTACTTTTATAACCAAATAGCGCAAATCGCATATCGATTACTTTTCTTCGCTATCTAGGGATATAAATGAAAAACACAAACATACGTATTTTGTATAGGCTAACCCTATATTATAGTTTGAAATAATAAATAATGCCACTATTTTCACAATTTGAAATATTAGAAGAATATCAGTGTAGATTACATTGTTCTTTGTTTTATACATAGTGTTTCAATGGTAAAAGGCCTATATTTAATACGTTTTCTACACTTTATACTCGAATTTAGTCAATTTAGCGTGTTTCGGACCTTATAACTTCCGAATTACAACGTATATACCGGGTGTCCCACTAACTTTTCGGGGTTTTGATCGCTTATTACTCAAACAGTTTTAGGAATAGAAACATGCGGTTTTCGCCAGTTTTATTGAAATTTATAAAAGTTTTTTTCTCAATGATGGGATATTTTATCGTAATGCCGGTTTGACCGGAAATTAACACGGCGATTTTTAGGGATAGGGCAACTTTGTTATTTTAAATAGAACACCCTGTATATTTTTAGTCTAACAAACACAAATCTCAATCTTTAAGCAATCTAAACATATATAGTTTGTGCTACTTTTTCTGGAAATTATGGCCTAAAATTTAAGTTAAACAACGTTAAGCATTTTCTGAGGCAATTTATTATAAATGTCAATAAAATTAACAATTTTGAACGTAAAGGCATTTAACAAATAATATTATTGTAACAAATTTTTAAAATGATGTCCTCGGACGTTTACACACATTCGCCATCTTTTAATTATGTTTCGAAAACTAGCTACCAACATCTCTCTAGGAATAGTTTCAATCACATTTATTATGTTTGTCTTTAATTCTTCCAAGGTTATAAGGGGTGGGTTGTAACATCGATCTTTGGTGTAACCCCAAAAGAAAAAATCCTGTACCGTTAAATCAGGTGATCGCTGTGGCCACCTCACTGGACCTCTTCTTCCAATTCACCTTTCACCAAATGTTTCATTTAAAAGTTCTCTAGTGATCATTACATAGTGTGGACTTGCACCATCCTGCTGAAAGTAACATGTTTGTAATAAATTATCTTGCTGAAGTTGCGGAAAAAAGTACAGTTGTAGCATATCTACATAATTTACTGCGGTAACGATAGGTTTACTAAAGAAAAATGGGCCATAAATTTTTGTTGAACTCATGGCACACCATACAGTTACTTTGGGTGAATCTCTTACATATTTAGTAGTTCTGTGAGGGTTCTCTGAACCCCAAATGCGACAGTTGTGTCTATTTACTTGACCATTTAGGTGGAAAGTAGCCTCGTCAGACATAATAAGAAGATTTCTGTAATTAATTCTTGTAAATAATCTTAAACCTTGGCGGCAATAATTAACGCGCACGGCATGGTCAATCTCTTTTAATTCTTGCACCAAGTGAAATTTGTAAGCCTTCAATTTTATTTGTTTTTTTAAAATCCTATGAAGTGTGCTCCTAGAAACGCCCGTAGTGCTAACTATTTTTCTAACTGATGTTGTGGAATTTACTTCTACAGCTTCTTGAACTTGAATAACTTTATTTAATAAATTGTCTTGGTTACGCTCTCTTTTTTGATGAGCAAGTGTGCCTGTGTCCCATAACTGACGGTACCAACTTCTTATTACATTTTCACTGGGTGGTTGTTTATTAAACATTCTTCGAAATCTTCTTTGTGTCACCACAATCGACTTCGTTTGCAAACATTATTACACACTTTCCTTTTTCAGATAAAGTGAACATTTTTCAAAGAGAAATAAGAAAACTAATTGTGGTAAACTGACAGTTCGCGTGAAATAATTATTTGCTGTCACTAAGCAAAGCCTACTTAAAAAATATATAAATCTATTTCCAAATGCCCCGCTAGTTATCGAAACTTAATTAAAAAATGGCAAATGTGTATAAACGTCCAAGGACACAATTTTGAAATTTGTTATAATATTCTTTTTTGTTAAATGTCTTTACGTTCAAAATTGTTAATTTTATCGACATTTGTAATAAATTGCCTCAGAAAATGCTTAAAGTTGTTAAACTTAAATTTTAGGCCATAATTTCCGGAAAAAGCAGCACAAACTATATATGTTTAGAAAGCTTAAAGATTGTGCTTTGTGTTAGACTAAAAATATACAGGGTGTTCTATTTAAAATAACAAAGTTGCCCTATCCCTAAAAATCGCCGTGTTAATTTCCGGTCAAACCGACATTACGATAAAATATCCCATTATTGAGAAAAAAACTTTTATAAATTTCAATAGAACTGGCGAAACACGCATGTTTCTATTCCTAAAACTATTTGAGCAATAAGCGATCAAAATCCCGAAAAGTTAAGTGGGACACCCGGTATAATTTTCAAAGTTGGTAGACGTAATAACAATCCTGGAAATTCCAACAGAGTATCACCAAAATTATTATCCAGGTTCGGCCTAACAAAAAATTACAAACTTTGTATTTTCTAAAAACAGCACCTTGTATATTGATTAATTTAAAATTGCTCATTATAATTGGAAAGAGTTTTTTTATTTTTCCGGACCAAAAGTTATAATTTATGAAAAATTCGGAAGTTAACAACTGATTAAACTTACTTGTATGTGTCTTGAGAAGTATCCTAGAAATTCCATTGTGTTTGTAGATATGTTTACGAAAAAATTAAAGGTCATACTTAGGTCTTGAAATATTTCTAACACCCTGTAGGTAAATGAATTAATATTTCTAACACCCTGTAGGTAAATAAATTAATAGTACTACACATATTCCGTCATAAACTAATTTGAATTATCCGCATAATATTTTGCCTATGCTAGTGGATGATGCAGATCTAAATGTAGCAGGAATGGATTTTCCGCGTGACGGTGAGACATTTTTTTAAATGAAAATTCTTATTAATCATGGATGAGAACAGGTATTTCCAATAGCTAGCCTTCAAGGTCAACGGATTTCAAATACCATATTTGAATTATCTAAAACCATTAGTATGTGCCATCGACATTAGCAGTGAAAAACTTCTTCAGAGAATAGCGTATGCCTTTGGAGGAACTAAAAATGATGCAGTTGACCATAGAGCTTGTTTGTAATATAAAAAAGAGGAAGAAAATGCATAGAGCAGAACGGGTGTTATTTTTAGCTATTTTTGTGAAATAAAGTTGTTTCTTGTTTTTTTTTATTCATGCCAATAATAAAATTGATCTCTCCGTTTTTGGAAGTATACATTTATTTCTCCTATTTCACTTTTGCTTATCTAAATGTATAAATACATAGTTTCCAGATAAGATAGTAGACATTTTGTCCTTATACAGGTTTATCGAACTTTTAGTAATTATGAATTGGACAGTAACTAAACAGAAAATGATTAGATTCTATTTTTTATACTTGATTTTAACGCCCCGCTTCTCTATGTGCGTAATTCAATTATATCACAACTCTATGATTTTTTTAAAGAAATTAGCAGATTACTCAATTTCACAATAAGAGAAGTTACTTGATGAAATTGTTGAAATATTATGATATTTTAGGTCTCGAATTAGGCTGTCATAGTTCTGCCTGCTGGCCACACGTTTTCAGCGCATGCGTGGCTGTGGCAACGCTGGAACATTCTTTATTTAGTAAAACAGGCTCAACACAACTATTGATGGTGGCACAAAATCCTCAAAATAATATTGTTACTTCTACGACCCGTTCCGATTCCAATGAGAAACTTCATATGGCATTCAACATTACTGGTGACGAAGAAACGTAAGTTCATTTTAAGTAATTTTGTACATTCCAAACTACATATTATAATGTAGTACTGAATGTCAACTTAGCTTAGAATAAGACACTGACTCAAACTGTTGACCTTTCATCTTTTTTCCATTTAAACATATATTTTACAATGAAATGTAAAGTAAAGAAAACCTGAGCTATTTACCAACACTTATGTCGGTGTTTCTGCACTTTTCCGTGCAATCTAGCCGGGTCAGTAGCCAAACGGCCGACAATACCAGCGATTAAGTTGTAGTTATAACCGCCATTCAAACTATGAGTACCTAACTCATGAAATTTCAACACGATTCATTAACCTCATACTTGTTCTCCGAGATACATTCACACGAACGAACGAATCGCGTTACCTCTCCACATACCAACCAACAATGACACACCTACTAACGAATTTCCACCGACAAACTCTTCAACCCACGCCCTGCCTGCAGAGAAATTGACACTTTATCAGGACAAATATCAACTACTACCCAATTCTCACATCCCCTCCCCCCCTCTCTCTCTCTCATTCTACCGCATATGCCGTAAAAGGTGTGTTTGATAAATTGTATATTCAACTTTTTGTTTTCAGAATATTACTGTTACTTTTTTCTTAATATTATATCTAGAACTAAGCGACATTAAAAGACCTATATAATTTGGCAAGTTTAATTAATTAAGAATACAATGAGATGTTTAACATGATACTATCTCCTTAGTGTAACTTATTAATTGCACAAAAATGAATTAATGTTGATAAACAAGGCCGGTTCTGGAGCACTAGTTCGTAAAATGTCCAGTAGATGGCCCGCTCTCGGTACATGGCGCTGTCGTGGGGGTATGGTATCATCAGTCGTGTACTCCATGTCATTCATCTTGTGTTCTGTGTTGTACGTCTTCTCTCATGTGCTCCGTGTCATCCATCTTTTTTTCTATGTCAACGTGTATTTTGTGACGTAAGCAGCGCTTTCGTACAATTTATTAAATTGAAAAAAAATATTTGGTTATCGCCGGTCGGCCAAAGCTCGCTATAGAGACGTCCTAAGTATATTGTATAAAATTTGGGTTTTCAAACGTTACATTTATCGGGATATCTATATTTAAAAAGGTATTATATGTAATCCTATTATGTTGCAATTAAGATTGTAGAATAAATTTCTGAGTGTATTCTGAATATGTTAAAAAACCATTTCCAATTACCCGGTATAGTCACAAGCGTTAAAAGATGTAGTAATTATGATCGTACAACGAAAAATTAATATACTATAAGTACTGAGTGTAATATGAATTTGTTAAAAAGCTTTATCTACATTATACCGGGTATAGTCATAAGTGTTAAAAAGATGTTGTAATTAAGATCGTGCAACTAAGAATTAATATATTATACTGAGTGTAATCTGTATATGTTAAAAGACATTTCCAATTACCGAGTATAGTCATAAGCGTTAAAAAGATGTTGTAATTAAGATTTTACAACTCAAAATTAATATATTACACTGAATGTAATCTGAATATGTTAAAAAGACATTAACTGCGTTATTATTGTATTGGATTGTTACAAAAAGACATTACGATGTGAGGATGTTCGTTTACTACTTTAAACAAAGGGATTAAAGACAATATCTTGAATTCGGTTCCAAATTGGATAGTTATAACAACACTATAATCTGATTCGACATGATCTTTCATCTGTGTAATCTGATTATGTTAAAAAGACATTTCCAATTACTGGGTTCAGTCATAAGTGTTAAAAAGACGTTATCTGCGTTATTATTCTGCGTTATTATTATATTGGATTGTTACAAAAAGACATTATGATGTGAGGATGTTCGTTTACTATTTTAAACAAAAGAACTAAAGATAATATCATGAATTCATTTCCAAATTGGATAGTTCTAACAACATTTATAATCTGATCGTATATGTTACTTTTTTTAAGTATAGATGTCACAAAAATGTATTTCGAAACAGATAGGGTAGTCGATTTTTATGACATCTATGTTAGAAAATTGAAAGTTTGTCTAATTATTGTAATGTTTTTGTTATTTATTTAAACAATAAACGGGTGGGATACATTTTAAACACACGGTAGGTTCACTTACTTAATTTATTTAAACACTAAACTAATCACTCACACTTAATTTATATATACTCAGTACATTCACTTAAACTTAATTTATATGCACTTATTTACTGTTCAACTCACGATGTCAAATTATAAACTAACTAACTCTTCCTGATCAGTCCCCTTATATATTAAAGCTATTTTTACTAGTAAATTCCGGACAATTGATTCTGGCCTTTTCTAGATAACTCTGGTCACAAAAACAATGTTTACATAAGATAGTCGTAGAGTCGTAAACAGTTTTTTAAAACTGCGTATCCGCCATAATTTTAACTTTTATACCTGGCTTAGACAGAGTCGGTTTTAGGGACTATACCAGGTTGCTGTTTCGTAACATTACCCCCTCCTTAAATGGAAGTTCCTCCTGGAACTTTTGTGTAGCCGAGACTACATGTTTGAATCGGCAACTGGCCCCATTTCTACACTTTCCGATCTTATGGAAATAGCAGGGCACCGTCTTCATCGGATACTGATAACGAGGGTTGTAGCTGCAAATTAATATCTGGACACCGGTATCTCTAAAGATAACCTCTACCATGTTCCTGATAACTCGCCAATCCAACTGGTTACTCGCTATCTTAGGCATAGCCAGTTTCTTCACGCTGGATTCTAACACATGGTCTCGGAGGTTACGAAGTGCTTCCCACACATCGCGGTAGGTAGATCGATCTTTAAATTCATCTTTAGTTACCACGTAGAAGACGTACCGCGAATTATGTTTCAGTTTCAGTGTCTTGCCAGGGGCTGGAATCTGGTCTTCAAGTTTTTCTAATTGCCCGAACTTCTTTCGAAAGACGGTTGCCAGCCCTCGTGCGTTCTTGATACGGGCGGGGATGTTGTATGCCAGTGAATAATCTTCCGGGAGAGTTAACAAATCTTGTTGTTGTTCCGAAGTGACTCCATATCTAGCTTTCCCGGTACCTCCATACGCGCCCATAAATTCATCGAAGGTGGGGTCAGACACAACTCGAATAAGGTTTACTCCTTCCTCCAGGTCATGGTCGCCTTCGAATGGCGCTAGTCGGTTTTGGTGAACTACTTTTGGTTTTCCGTTGGGGATTTTGCTTATGCGATATATAACATCATTGATCCTTTTCTTGATTAAGTATGGGCCTTCCCAGGATTTTTGTAATTTTGGAGAAAATCCTTTTCTCCTCGTCGGGTTGTGTAACCATACTTTGTCCCCTTCTTTAAAACCGCCTTCTGTGGCCTGCGTGTCGTACCGACTTTTCATTTTGTCGCTGGCAACTTGAAGATTTGTTCGAACTAATACATGAATATCATCCAGCCTTCTCATTTGGATTGCGTAGTCTACGCCTGCTAGATCTTCTCCAGGCCGGCAGCCAAATTCCAGGTCACAAGGAAGCCTCATTTCACGTCCAAACAGGATTTTCGTCGGTGTTTCACCCGTGGACTCATTGACAGCAGATCGATAAGCCAATGCGAATAGGGAAAGATACTGGTCCCAATCTCTCTGATGGCTGGATACTACTTTGGACAGGTATTTTCCAATAGTCCTGTTCATTCTCTCGACCATTCCATCTGACTGTGGATGTAAAGCTGTTGTCCTGGTCTTCTTCATTCCCAGCTTGTCGCAAATCTCCTGGAATAGATGGCTTTCTAGATTTCTTCCCTGGTCACTGTGGACTTCCATGGGCACTCCATATCGGCTGGTGAATTCTTTCACCAATACATCTGCGACAGTTGTGGCCTCTTGGTTCGGGATAACGTAAATTTCCACCGGCTTTGTGAAATAATCCATTACAACCAGTATGTACTTGCTACCATTTTCTGTCGTCGGAAATGGTCCAGCGATATCTAAATCAATCCTTTCGAAAGGGCTTCCAACATTGTACTGTTTCATGGGTGCCTTTCTCTTGCGATGTGGTCCATTACTCGTAGCACAAGTCGTACATTTCTTACACCAGTCCTTCACATCGTCGGAGCTGTTCATGCAATAAAACCTTTCACGGACTCGCTGAAGGGTTTTATTCACTCCCAGATGACCTCCCGATGGACTGTCGTGTAACTTCTTCAGTATCTCAGCTACTCTTGTTCTCGGGATAACTAGCTCTCTCCTCATCTCAGAACCATCATCTTTTTCAAGAACTCTTTTCAACAGCCCTTCTTCCAGGACAAGGGAGTCCCACTGAGCCCAATATGCCTTGAGTGTCGGTGAAAATCTTGACACTTCTTGCCAGGTTGGTCGCCGATTTTCTTCCTTCCATTGCCGGATCATCTTCAGGTGAGGATTATTCTCCTGATCTTCTCTGATCCTGGTGGGTGACCATTCTTCATTGACTACTGTAATTCTTGAAACTGCAACTTTCTTAGATTTCGACTTGTTGCATTGTGAATAGTCTACAGGGCATGGCCGTCTAGGCAAAGAGTTGGCTTTTCGGTGATTCACATCAGCAGGATGTTCAACACTGTCTGATTACCCCTGTGACTGAAGTTCTTGGGTTACAGGAATCTTGGGGCGCTTAGACGGACTGCGTACGTGCTTTAGCTCGCCACACTCCCGGCATTAGATCTTCTTTGGCATCTTGTCTGCCATACCTTTCAACAAGTTGACGATCTGGTCAAGTTTGTTATCGTCATCTTCTTCCTGCATGGTCCTACCTTTGTTGTACCGCGAGCTTTTCTTGGCTGCTTTGCATTTAAGAGGTTCTTGGTTTGCAGGAGTCGTAGGACGCTTACATAAACTGCGTGCATGCTCTAGCTGGCCACAATTACAGCACCTGATTTTCTTCGGCTTCTTGTCTGCCATACCTTTCAACAAGTTGACGATCTGGTCAAGTCTGTCATCGTCGCCTTCTTCCTGTATGGTCCTACCTTTGTTGTATCCCGAAGCCATCGTGGCTGCTTCATATTCAAGAGCAGCAGTCAATGCATCGGCCAATGTTTTAGGATGGGCTAATCGAAGCGTCTTCTCCATATCGTGGTCACACAAACCGTCAATAAAGGCCTGGATGCCTAAACATTCCATCATGTTCTCTGGTGCTGATGGATAAGCAAATCAAACTAGTCGGGCAATATCCATTTCATACTCTTGAAGGGGTTCGTCACGTTTCCGCCTTCGGTTCTTCAGCTGGAATCTGTACAACTGTTCCAAATGTTCGTGACCATATCGCATGTCCAACCTCTTCTTCAGCAGCTCGAAGTCATCCATTCCTTCCAAAGGTATCGTCTGGAGTACATCTAAGGCATCTCCGCGAAGCGCGATGGTTAAGTTCACTGCCTTCTCTCTATCGGACCAATTATTCACTCTAGCGGCTGCTTCAAATTGTTTCACATAATTGGTCCACGACATTTTTCCATCGAACTTTGGGGCCTTGACTCGGGCAAAACTGCCAATATCATCTGTCTTGGGTTGTGTTTCTGGCTTGCAGATCTCGATCTTCTTTTCTTCTGCTGAAGTGTCTTGTGTTCTTAAATCGGCAATCTTCGTCTCTAACTCCTTGATTTTCTCATCTATCTGATTTTCCATCGTTTTCTCCATGTCTGATTTTATTTTCTCGTTCATCGTTGTCATCTTATCCTCAATATCCGATTTTAGAGACGTGATTTTATTCTCGACTTCAGCAGCAATGTCATTTTTCAATGATAAGATATCTGCAGAAATATCGGTATTCATAATTGAAATTTTCTCGTCCATATTAGTAGAAATTGACGAGATTACGGTGGAAGCCTAGTCATTGAATAAAAATAATTCTGGATCAAAGCCGTCATTTTCCAGAGCCACTTTAAGTCTTTCTACTAATTCACTTTTTTTACCGGACGTTTCCAACTCACGATCTTCCAATTCTGCTCTTAATTCCGTCACTTTGAGATCACTCAGTCTCGTGGCCATTTTTACGTAGCTATTTATTTATATTATCCCACTTCTGACACCAATGTAATGTTTTTGTTATTTATTTAAACAATAAACGGGTGGGATAAATTTTAAACACACGGTAGGTTCACTTACTTAATTTATTTAAACACTAAACTAATCACTAACACTTAATTTATATATACTCAGTACATTCACTTAAACTTAAATTATATGCACTTATTTACTATTCGAGGGGGGTGTTCGATATTTCGATATTCTAAAATAACGGGATCTTTGGAACGTGTCACACAGTAACAGTAAAACATTTTTCCACATCAAATATAATTTGTTCATTAAACTCCAATCATTAATACTATTTAAATCTTTCTGTAGTAGCAAGATTTTGGTCTTACTCGTATATTTGTTTTTAGTATCTACACGATTCCACAAATGATTAACATATTATCTCTAGTTAAATTTTGTTCTATTTTTAGTTGTATTTTTGTAAGAAAATCTGCTTTTTTAAATTCGTACAAGATATAGTAATGACGTCACATTAAAAAGGCATTAACTTTGTTATTATTGGTCAAATATTCTTCAATATACGAGATATACTGTGACCATTCAATATCAAAATGGGCTTTGTGGACAAATGAGTGAAAATAACAAGTAAATAATAAATAATTCTAATTTATATATTACAGAGTTATGTAAGTACATCTGTATTGTAAAACTAGTTCGTATCAATAAAAATATATTGTATATCTACTAATTAATCAGCATTTAGAAGGTGAATTCAAAACTGTGACAGTATTATTCATTGAAGTCGTATTTTTGGCAATATTTGGCTGAACAAATATATATGAGTTTTCATCTCTCGTCTCTGCTGCGCCTACAAATATACAACTATTGTCAAATATAGAACTAGTTTCAAGCTATATATTGTTTTTTAAGATGTAAAGCAATGAAAATTGGAGAAGGATTAGTTGAACAGATATTTACAACTGATTGTCAAGTACCAAAGCTACACTTTAGATTTATAGAAAAAAATTACCACCATTTTAGAACCATCAAGTTAAAAACAACAAAATAGCCGTACCAAGATATGGCTTAGAGTTCAGCTCAGGTTTTGGGTATACATTTGTTTGTATAATATATATGTTTAATCAGAAAAAAGGAGAGAAGTCCGCGAACTTACTTGGTACTATAATGTACGTATATTTCCAGCTTAGAAACAACGCATTTAAGATATGGCTATTATGCTTCGGGTATCTGACATATTATTTCTTAACTTAGGTATGAGACACATTTTATATAATAGATATCAATAAAAACCGCAGACGAAACCTGTGAACGGAAATTATTTTTTTAAGTAAAAGTGAAATATGTCCAACACCGAAATTTATCGACAGGCTAACATATCAAAGGCCATAACTACTTAGACTAGAAGTACGAAACTGATTGTCTAAAAGTGATCGCTAGTTTGTACAATATACCTAATTCTTATTCTAAGAAAAAAGCTGTTCATACTTTTGTCTTATTCTGAAAATATTAGATTTCTCTTGGAGAAGGAGAAATCTTAAATAGTTTTATTGTATTTCAAACTATACTCATTGGATATCACCAATCTTTTAAATGTTCCTGAACTATTTTTAAGTGCTTTGTAGACAAACAACATAGGTCGGATTTGGTTCGCCTTAGAAAATCCATTTAGAATTATATGATAAGGACCTAGACAACCTTACTATGTAGTTTATATTTAATTAGTGGCACCAAAAAAATGGCGGATAACTCATCAATACCATCTTTTGGGTATCTGTATACTCGCTTGTTTCATGCGATTTAGGTGAGTTCACATTGTTGCGGTGGAGAATGATTCGTCGTTTCTCTCGGTTTATTGACATTTTCTGGTAACCAAATGGTCGTTTACCACTCTGAATTAGCGGTCTTTTGAGTCATATTTGCCACATTGTCGGTTTTCGTGAAGAAACTGCAACCTAATAGTCCCGACTGGAAACGCGTTCTCAGTGAGCGTTATTCGGTCTCAGTTAAAGTATCACTATTGTTAACACTAGGATGGGGTACACAATTAATATTAAATTGGGCGCAGCTCTCAGTGATAATAATGGGAACGAGGGATCCTAGCGTCAGCGGTAACTGCGTGAGCAAAATCCTGGAGTGATCATAGAGGTGATCCTAGCGGTGATCTAACGATATCCCAGGGTCCAGGATGATCCTAACAATATCCTAAAGGCTGCAAAGTTGCGGAAAGAAGAAAAAGAGAAAATAAGTAATAGGAATATATAAGGAAGGTACGAGTAGATAAAAAAATCTGGATAAAAAAGGAGATTATGATCTAACATATATAAAAACTGAATTTAAATTTTTTACAGGAATATGTCCTGTTTTATTCATTCGATTCTCTAAACAAACAGAAAATGCAATTATTTTAAAAAGCGAGATATATAAGTCTGAGAAGCATAATAATAAAATCCGGCCCATACTATGGTTGACATAAAGTAGCAATTGGATTATTTTGTAAGCACTGAAAAGCAAAGAAAAAGATATATTGATAAAACTTAACTTACCTACGAATATAAAGAAATATCACCACAGTGTATAGTAATTAGAAATGGCTGCTTCTTCTTTTCGAAGTAGCAACAGAGAATGAATTTTTAAATGACCTTTCGCTACCAGGAAGTGACGACTGAGCTACAATACGTTAACGAAATAGAAAAGATATTTTACGAAAAATGTAACAAGCCGATGTTACAGAACAAGTCACAATGTTTTTCTTGGTGAAACAAGTAAACAGTTAGACAAGTAAGGAAGCGTCACAGTGTGGCTTTTACATAGACTTATAAATAGTAATATCAGTTTAATGAATGACCGCTTATAAGAAACTGATTTTTTTTAAACATTGGAGAAGTTTTGAGACCATTCTCTTTGCGAATACGTTTATACCTAAGCTCTAACACTTCGTCCACTGAAACTTAAAACGGAGGACGGACGGACGACACCAGAAGCCATCGTCATCTCGTGTTTAGAAGTCTAAAAACACAGAACGAGAAATATATATATGTTGTCGAGACTCAAAACTCGTTAACCGGTCAGTCAATGCGAATATATACCGGTTGTCCAACCATCTTGGCAAATGAGTTCAGATTTTCTATTATTTAGGTCGGTGCTTCAGTTTCCGTCGATATTTCTGTGCGTATAGAAATTGCGGTAGTATGACCAAAAAATTTATAGTGGTCCTATTCACATTGGCTTTATCCATGACAGAACGTCACAAGACCATCTTGATCTAATGAGGCTTGATGAATTTTTAATAGGGCAAATATTAGGCTAATATCCAATCGTCAATGAATCTTCAGAACTGCTTTTCAATTATATTCAACATATTACATTAATTTTATTATCAGCATTCGGGAATGTTATGCATTTAACTGTATATGCGGAATTAAACTACATATATACATATTTAAAAAATTACTTCATGTGCGATAGGTGTTCAGAATTGACACTTGTAAATCCATATATGTGTTTTTATGGCGGCCCAGCTTTCCAAGGTTGCCTGAGTTGAAAGATACGATTAATCGCTACCACCACCCTCTCCTCATTAGTCGCATCAACGCCTGCGAACTGTTGGGAAAGTGGTGCGACAGGACGGATCGGGATGCGGTTTTCTGCATTCTCTTCCAAAAACGATTATCACGAAATGTGGGGCGGTAGATTTTCCCTCCCACCGAAAATTGCATTGCTGCAGGCCAAAGTGCACGCGAAAAATGCATTATCTGGGAGGCCTTTTGGACGATTTTCAAATTTGATAAATAAGGGTCAGAACTGGCCCGGATCGGTAACTCGGGGGTTTTCGAGGCCGCTGATCACGAAGATAAATTTCAAATTGACCTCCGAACACATGGTGCACCAGAACCTAACCATAAACGTAATCTCCGGTGGTTTTCCTGACACAATCAAAGAAGGTCAACCAAAAATTATTTTGAGGTTTTTTTGGCCCGCTGAATCCAAATCTGGCATCGGCGAGTACCCCACTGGCACCTAGTGCACCGAAACCCAGGCTACAACGTCATCTCCGAGAGTTTTCTTGAGAAGAGTGCCAAAAACCACCCGAAAATCATAAGAGGGCAGTTGTGTGGGGCGGTGGTCCCGAATTTCACGTCGGAAACAACCCCCCGAACACCTGGTGCACCACAACCTGACCCTAAACGTCATCTCCGGGGGTTTTCCTGACACAATCAAAGAAGGTCAACCAAAAATTATTTTGGGTTTTTTTTTGGCCCGCTGAATCCAAATCTGGCATCGGCGAGCACCTCACCGGCAACTGGTGCACCGAAACCTGGGCTTGAACGTCATCTCCGAGAGTTGTACAGGTACGACCCCAACAAACTCACCAAAACCCGTCTCATAATTTGACACATTGTGTAACTCTTGCTTAGGGCCCTCGAAAAAGTTGTTCCAGTGCTGCAGGAACAACGAGAATAATTTCCCCCCAGATCTCCAAAGCATGCCGAGCGGGCCTTTCACTTTCTCACGAAGCGTAGATCCAGTAGCTGCCGGCATCCACAGTCAGGAGAAACACGTGTTCATTTTTGGAGCATTTATGTTGCCACGAGATATATTTAATAATAAAAAATAGTTCTGTGAGTGATATTTTTTGTGCATATCAGTGAGGGACATTTATCGTGCATATCTGTGAATGCTTATTTATTTTTCATCTATATCTCAGTCAACGATAACTCGCAGTTCTGCATATCTCTTGATTAGAGAGGTAATTCATCATTGGAGGTCTCATCATAGAAACATATCCATAATCAGGGTGAGTTCCCCATAACTTTTACAATTTACTGGAATTCGAAACCACCGCCCCACAAAACTGCCCTATTATGATTTTCGGGTTGTTTTTGGCACTCTTCTCAAGAAAACTCTCGGAGATGAGGTTATAGCCCGCGTTTCGGTGCACCAGGTGCCAGTGGGGTGTTCGCCGATGCCAGATTTGGATTCAGCGGGCCAAAAAAAACCCCAGAATGATTTTTGGTTGACCTTCTTTGATTGTGTCAGGAAAACCTCCGGATATGACGTTTAGGGTCAGGTTGTGGTGCACCAGATGTTCGGGGGGTTGTTTCCGACGTGAAATTCGGGACTACCGCCCCACACAACTGCCCTCCTATGATTTTCGGGTGGATTTTGGCACTCTTCTCCAGAAAACTCTCGGAGATGACGTTCTAGCCCGGGTTTCGGTGCACCAGGTGCCAGTGGAATGCTCGCCGATGCCAGATTTGGATTCAGCGGGCCAAAAAAAAACCCAAAATAATTTTTGGTTGACCTTCTTTGATTGTGTCAGGAAAACCCCCGGAGATGACGTTTAGGGTCAGGTTCTGGTGCACCAGGTGTTCGGAGGTCAATTTGAACATTATATTCGTGATCAGCGGCCTCGAAAACTCCCGAGTACCCGTTCCGGGTCAGTTCTGACCCTTATTTATCAAATTTGAAAATCTTCCAAAAGGCCTCCCAGATAATGCATTTTTCGCGTACACTTTGGCCTGCAGCAATGCAATTTTCGGTGGGAGGGAAAATCTACCGCCCCACATTTCGTGATAATCGTTTTTGGAAGAGAATGCAGACAACCGCATCCCGATCCGTCGCACCACTTTCCCAGGTTCATCCCTATTTCCGCAGGCGTTGACGCGACTATCATAGCAACACTACAAGGATGACCGTAGTAGCATGGCAGCCACTTCAGTAATTCGAATTGTGCTATATAAAAAATAAATCAAGTCCCTTTATGCCAATATAATTTAAACGTATTGAATAAGAGCATACTTGGTATGTTCAATGTTTTGACTTCAATTGATATTCTGCAAGTATCTCGAAGTTTTGATGTTTTTTATAATATTTTTCGTTGACCGTTTATTAATTTCGATAATAATGAAATATTTTATTTAAAAAAGGATGCGTTAATGGACGTCATTAACGCAATCATTTTCATTAACGCAATCTTTTTGCGATTTTTACGTTTTGATGACATTTTGATATAAACAATATACCAATATCATTATGTATATTTTCCAAGTTGTTTGTAGTAATTTTGATATAAACAAGCAGCTATAGTCATGAAAATAAAAAAAACAATCACAGACAAACACCATACACCTTAATTAACAATTTTAATACATAATTATTTTTGGTTATTTATAAAAATATTCAAACTCGAACATGCATAGTTTGCACTCGCCAACGCTGCAGCAGGTAATTCAGCAGGATTTTCTAACTCCATAACTGCACAATAACTTTTTCACAATGACAACTTTTTTGACAATTCGTATTTTATATTTTTCAATGATAACTGAGATTTCTAGCAAACGTGATTTTTACGTGAAATTGAAAATGTCAATGACATTCTACGTTATTGGTATGGAGTTGACATTATTGTCTCTTGATAGTCTTTGTGAAAAAGTGAATTTTGTCACAAAAAAAAAGTTTACGGTCAACGAAAGAATAGGTATTGTAATCAACTCATTTGTTAATGGGCGATTAATAAACTCAACTCAACTCGCTGTCGCTACTTCGTGCTTTAAACAGTTTCCTTTATTAATCGCCTACATTAATAAACTAGTTTATTAAATATCTATTTTGATTATAGTATTTTCTAGGTATTTAATGAGTTACTTCCAGCTTCGTAGTATATTTTTATGCAAGTCTGCAAACTTTAACTATCATAACATTAAATATATTTCACTCACATATTATTTATGTTGCAACCTTATAAGAGGGAGCTTCGGGACTGTAAATACTAACAATGCTTGCGTACTAACAAATGGGCTAAATTGAACAAATAAATAGAAACAATGATAATTATAAACTTTAATATATTTACAGCTACAACAGCTGGTTTTGGACTCTTGACTCGGTGAATAAAGTAGCAAGCAATGTAAAGATTGAAACAATTAACAAACCAAAGTAAGCAAGTATTCAATTCATGTCAAATTTGTAATGGAATGTGTTGGTTTAAGGAAAATGTCATTAAACAAACTTCTATGTTAATAAAAAAGTTCAAGGATTATGATAGAAGGAATAAATGTAAAATTATTACTACCGTATATTATTAGCTATAACTGAATCAATATAATAATTATTATATGGATCGTGCCGAACTATTATACAGTCGAAAGTGGAGCGCCCTGGTGTTAAATAAGAAAAACATAGTGATCTAAACAGTGTAATAAATAACCTAAAAAAATTTATACCTTAACTACAAACATTTTATTTTTCTCAACCAAAGATATTTTCTATGTACTCAGATTAATGTTTTAACTGCAATATTAATGGTTATTACAATTAAATAAATTAAACTAATCTTTTTGACACTACTTTGTTTAGCATTAATTATTCTCATACTTTTATCAACATTAAATATTCTCATATCTAACATAATAATCAAACTGTTAATTTTTACTTGCAAACCATTAACAAAAATGTGATAAAAAATAATTGTGAAATCATTTTAATATAAAAATAAATTATTTTTGTTACACTGCAACTGAAATTATTATAACTATATTGAAAAAAATACACAATAAAAAGCATTCTTTTGTGTTATTGATAATTTACAATTTTTCTATACATTTTTTCGATGCAAAAGTTAACAGTTATGTTTTAAAAACTTTCAGATGTTATCGATTTTTGTTGTTGATTTGTATAGCTTATAAATTATTGGTTTTGCAATGTTTATCAAGCTGCTTACCACAAATTCAATGCCATCAATGTGAGGAAGTAAATAAACCGGAAGTTTTGAAAAAATTTTCATTCACTCTTTCAAAGTGTATTCTCACCGAATCTATGTTATATGTTTCTTCTACCTCTTTTTGTGTAAATACAGCAAACAGCAAGATACTTTCGATGAAGACATCAGAAACACATATTATAGTTAAAAAAATAATTAAAAACGCTAATAATATAAAACATACTGTTTACCATCACTTTGTTTGTGTTTTCCCCGACAGATGGCATAATCGTCATCTTTCTCAGTCCCTATACGTTCTCTAGACTCTAGATCAAGATTCTTCTCCCACATGTTCGGTTAGATTTGGAATGTTCTAAACCTTTCCTCTTGATATTTTGTTGATATTTTTTAGGTCTACAAATGATAGGTAGGTATATTTTTTTGTACTTGTCGAGGTTTTCAATTATTACTTTTCCACCCAACCTATCTAATATGCGAGAAAAGTATTGGTTTACCCCAAAAAAAGTTGGAAATTTGAAATTTTTTTACGTTTTCCATCAACAACAATCCAAAAAAATGGGTTTTAGAAAAAAAATTCTGTGGTTTGTCGTTGTCGTCGGCCACGTTTCGTTACATGTCTTGTTAGCACGATACAGCCTCCGGAGTTCATCAAGTCACCAATTTTAAGATTGAATATTATTCAGGACACTTCACAGATGAACCCTGTTGATTTTCAGCTCACCAGAGCCAGTACAACAGGTGCTATAGTACTTTAAGTACGATATTGTCATTTTTGGAGAAATTTAAGTTTGTTAGCACGATACAGCCTCCGGAGTATATACAAGTGACCAATTTTATGATTGGATACTATTCAGAGCGTCTCAAAGATGAATCATATTGATATTCAGCTCACTAAAGCCAGTACAACGGGTTCTATGGTACTTGAAGTACCAAATTTTTGTCATTTTTGGAGAATTTTCAGTTTGATAGCAAGATACAACCTCCAGAGTGTACACAAGTGACCAATTTTATGATTGAATATTTTTCAAAGTGTCTCACAGATGTACCCTATTGATTTTCAGCTGACTAGAGCGAGTACAGCGGGTCCTATAAATCCAGATATATTACATTTTTCTTATTTTTGGACAAATTTCGGTTTGTTAGCACGATACATCCCCCGAAGTGTATACAAGTGACAATTTTATGATAGAATGTTATTCAGGGCCACAGATGCAGAAAAGTTAGTTTTAATGTTTAAAACCGTTTTTACTTTTCCGCCCAGCCTATCTAATATGCGAGAAAAGTATTGGTTTACCCCAAATAAAAGTTGGAAATTTGAAATTTTTTTTGGAGTTGTTTTTACGTTTTCCATCAACAACAACCCAAATAAATGGGTTTTAGAAAAAAAATCCTGTGTGTATGTCGTCGTCGGCCACTTTTCGTTACATGTCTTGTTAGCACGATACAGCCTCCGGAGTGCAACAAATCACCAATTTTATGATTGAATATTGTTTAGGATATGTCACAGATGAACCCTATTGATTATGGCTTAAGATTTAAGATTATAGGTGAGTGGGTTAGATAATAATGCCTTCCACTGCGATCCTGATGTGTCTACTGTGGATCACACCTTGCTAGAGTTCGCTATACAGTACGCAGCCTTTGATAAACGAGATAATCGTACAATACGAGACTTCTTTGAAGTCCGTGGGTTCCAGTCGGATAAAGCCGAAGGTCTGGAATCTAAGTCTTTCTAGTGCGGAGCAAGTACAGAAATGTGTTCAGTAGTTTTGTCTTCCACGTAACCGAAGCGACAGTCTGATTTTTGTTGTAGACCCATCCTTCTCAGATGTGTTCCTAGACGACAGTGTCCTGTCAGAATGTGTAAATCCGACCTACGCTATTCTAGGACCTGAGGGGTTTGCGATAAACGCCTTCGAGTGTGTGAGCCCCGGTGTGTCCCTCTAGAGCCTAAGCGTTTTACATTTGGCCCAATCAGAGATGCAGGTTTTAGCGGTGCTTATTGCGATGCCAAGGACGGGTTCTGATCCGATGAAAACATAGTCGGTTCCTTTTCTAGCGAGCATGTCGTTCTTTTCATTGCACTACACGCCGCTATTATCTGGGACCCAGATCAAAGTAACTTTGTTCCGCTTGCCCAAGTCGTCAAGAATCTGAATACAGTTCCAAACCAGCTTATAATTTATTCGATTAGAGTTCAGTGCTTTTAGAGCCGCATGGCTATCTGAGATGATTTTAATAGACCTGTTCACCGGATGCCTGTTACTAAGCTCTCTGGCGCCCAGCTCTGTAGCTATGATCTCTGCTTGGAAGATAGTAGTGAAATTGCCAAGGTTTAACGAGATTTTGACTTTTGGGTTAGATAAACTCCCTCTCCTACACCGTTCTCCGTTTTGGAGCCGTCCGTGAACAGCACATCGTCTGAAGGTCTTAAGCCAATCATCTCGCTCGGGAAAGAGGATGATGTACGCTTTTACTATGTGTAGCTAGGGAGCTACCGAGTCTGGGATCATTCAGAATATGTGGTGTTACTCAGCGGAGCCGTGTGATCTCTTTGTAGCTCCTTGTTGCCCTGTCTTCTTGACATTAAACGTCTGTAGGTGACCATACTAGCTTCCCTCTCTAGCTCTGTATGCAGAGGGCTTGGGTTTAGGGTGGTCTCCATGGCATGTGTCGATAGGAGTTACAGGTCAATTTTTTATCTAGAATAATACTCAAATATTTGACCTACTCCTCAAACTAGATTGGCACTCCAGATACTAAAGGTATCACATCACAAAAGTATCATTGTTGCTGTTCTTTGCTGAAAACGATTCGTGAAAATATTCTTCCAATTGGTTCGTTGCTCCATCGTCAATTAATTAGTAAATCTCGCTCGTTGGTTTTTATACAGTTATTTATATTCTTCCCATTCCCCATTGGTCTAATTATACTCAATTGGATTATGCCTAGAGAAAAACCACACCGATGATAAACCCCCTCATTTTCCACAAGCCCTTTGCCACACATATTCATATCAAGGATTTGCCCTTACTTAGCAAGACAGTATAACCACATTCTAGAGAAAATATTGACCCAAATTAAAGGTGTTACCCAGGATAAACAAATAAATAACAACACATTGTTTTCAAGAAGGCTATTCTATATTTCTTGTTATATAATATTTTTTTTTTATTATTTTATTTTATTTATATAATATACTTACAATAAAGGACACAAATCTTATGCAAAATGGGTCCCAGTCGAATCTGCTGAAAATTTTGTATGATGTCTATCATGTCCTGATTAAAAGCGTCCATTGTCCGAAAAAGATCTAATGTATAGTTTTTAAGAAACAGGTTATCAAAAATGCAGAAAACGGATTAGTCCAGTTAATGAGGTAATGAACAATATGGCTATTATTATATTTCCAAGAGTTAAGGATAATCGTTATAATTATATAAAAAGTTTAAACGATATTTATAAAGGGTCATTCCTTCCTTCGAAGACATGTCAAGATTTTTGTTTGATCGGTTGTGAAAATAAACACATGTGCAAGACGTTTGTTAATAATTGTGAGTAATTGCGCGCTCGGTGTTCTTCAATAATATTAAAACAAGACAGTTGAAACTTTAGTAAGTAGGATTGATTTCAATCCCCTACAGGTATTTTATTTTGACACATTTATTACAAAATTCAATTCATCCTACCCTCTATAAGTATCGTTAAAAATTTTGATAAATCATTTCATATATAATAATAACAGACCCCCCTATTAACTTTTGAAGGAGGTGCGCTAAGGCAAGGTGAAACTATGTCAAAAATACTACATAAAACCCCGTCGTCTTAACGATGAAACAAACGGAGTTAGGATTTAGAGTACAAGGAAGTCATGTACTGCCCACATCAGATATTTATGAGGCTGCATTAGTTAGATGGCTGAAAATTGATTAAAACGACCTACGTATATTCCAATCGTAACTTTTCAAGTTCTATGCTATAACCTCAAAAAATATTTAATACTGGATAATGAAAAATAACGTTGGTTGATCACCCTCTATTATCCAAAGAACGTTAAAACAAGATATCACTTCAGTTATCAATGCCTCTAGTCAGACTTTGTGATCAAGTTCAAGATTCTGTAAGAGTGTCCAGTTACGCCTACAAATAGTAGCAAAATTTGAAAGTTCGGTAGGATTGTGCTTATTTAACTGTGGTATGTTCAATAATTCGGAGAAATATACATACAACAATTTTTGTTTTGTTCTCATAAGTTACTCTTAACAAGTTTATAGCTACATGCAAATTTCTATCGTTCACTTGTAATACATCTAAAATACGTAAGGCATCACTTTCAAGATAGCTTTTTAAATAATAAAATTTCACAGCATCTGATTTTAGTTGTGCCTTTTCGAGGACGCTATTTTGAAGCTACGCAATCGACATATCAGTTACTCTACATCAGTGCAAAATATTTAATACGTGTATTTCTTTGTATTCAGTATAATTTTACCATGTACAATAAAGTTGAAGTTTTTAAAAACAATTAAGTGTGTTTAGTCAGTTTAACACGAATCAAACACCTTTTAGAGAATTTCCATAATCATGTTCGATAAGTAATTTAGAACAACCTTGAAATGCCAAGCATTGTGTAGATAAATACTTAACAATCGCAATAATTCTTTCTAACACGACGCGCCAATATTTTTTCCGCTTCTAAAATCCGCAGGTGATGAGCATTAACAGTCGTAGATGTCTCCCAACAATTTTTTTAAATTTACCCAAGTATTCATATAACTGTTGTGTAAAATTGAGGTTTCGTGTCTCTTCATTTACAAAGACAAGTGTTGCCAATCAGATACTCCATTTGTATCACAAAAAGTGTTAGGAGTTTTACAAAACAACTTACAACAAAAACAAAGTACATAATCTTCAGAAATAGAGTAAATAAGTCCTTTCGACTTTTTCTCCTTTTACTAGACTTCTTACTAAGTATTTGCACGAAAACTTTCTCTTAATATCTTTATTACTAGGAAAGATAAAACTGATGTCTATCAAGGGCGGATCACGTTTAACCAATATTCTAGCTATCTCATTGGTGAGTCTTTCGGGCCACAAACCGGGGTCGAATGGTATTATATCTACACTAGTCTCATTAAAGCCTTCATAGAAAGTGTCACTTGCAGCAGGTGTTTCGGTAGCTGACATTACTGAACTTCTTACACAAGCTGAATTGCCTGAAGTGGATTGTTCAAGTGCTGTAGACGAGGATGGTATCATTGCTTCATCGGGCTCTGCATCAGTAGAAGCTGTTTTGCTGCTACAACCGCCGCCGCTTGTTACAGGACCTGACGTTACCGTGGTCGCCTTTGTTGAAATTTCAGATGGTCCACTCACGCTTACTGATATTACGGATTTTGAATCTTGAGATTCTGTCGCATCGATAGTCTCCGTGGAATCTTGATTATTTTGCAAGAAGTGCTTTAAAGATCCTGAAGGTCTTTTTCTTTTATACTGAAAAAACAAATGAATAATTAGTGTTTTTAAATGAAACTCAAGGTCTCTAGTTAATTGAGTTTCATTTAAAAACACTAATATGAGCATATTCCACGAAGTAAGGGTCGAGACAGTCAATTTCATTAAATAAATAATTAGTACTCATTTGAATTAGGAATTAACTTCTAAAGTAAGCACTAAGTTTGCATATTTGAGTAAAAAGCAATTTGTTCGAGACCTTTCAGCTTAAACCTTGTCAAAAATAAAGGCAGAAAAATATTAAACTAAATTGGTCTTATAACCCTTAAAAAATCCTACAAAATGGTTTTTTAAAAAGCGAGTTATGGATAAAAAGCCAATTACTTTTTTAAACTCATACATGACATTTCAATGAATAAAAAGATATTTGGGTGAAAAAAATTAATTATAACCAGTATCCTATAAAGGGTTAATGTTGATAGTATAAAGTAGGGAACAGTTACCATTTTGTAAAAAATCAAACCGTTGAAATTGCAGTCAGCAGGTAATCGGCACATAATTTAAAAAAAAGTAGTAAACAAAATATTATACAACACAACACTTGACATAATAAAATTAACTTTAAATGTAAAAATTAATAGGATTACTTGTTTTTATGCACTTGTTGCACGGTCCAGTGAACTAACCGGTTTAAATACGCCTCTGGCGATGCATCGCTTTTATAGCGCTCCAAGCGTTATTCATGTATGAACGGGAAAAATCAAGAAATTGCCGCCTGACATGTTCTCGCAACATAGGAATCGGCAGTAACTGGATGATATACTAATAAAACTTCGTGTGTATTTATATCTAATCCTATTTAATTCATCAACTTTTGTTTTATAATCAATTTTTGTTTTTTTTTGCAATTTTTTTAGACCCTAAAGGATGGCGCCCGTGTGCATTCCACACTTTGCACATATGGTAACGTGGGCTCCGAAAAGGTGAAATAGCTATTCGGAGAAGGGAGGCAATTCTTAGACCTCCGCTTGATGTAAATAATGTAACAAAAATATGTACAAACTGTAATCAATCAATCCGTAATGAAATAGCTGCTATTGGATAAGGCCCTATACTTGCTTAAGACTGAACATATTAATGGAAACAAGAAATAGTAGGTATCAGATATGTAACGGAGATGAAAATCTACTTAGGTTATCTTCCAAAATGTGTTAAATCCTGTGCTTAACCATTTAGATGACATTGAGTTAGTTTACACCGTGTGGACCAAATTAGTGCGTGGACCAAATCGTGGACTTATTTAGCTTAGAACATAAGTGTTTATACTGACTTTTTTGCTGGATTAAAATAGTCCAGGGACCAAAATTGACATTTTTATATTAAAATGACATAACCTTAAATCTTGAGGAAATTCGATAGTAGACTTTGATTTTATTTAAAAATGGATACAAAAATAGTTGCAGTAGTAATAGAGTTCCTGAAAAAGAAAAAAATATTCAAAGATTAAAATTAGAGTCATCGAAGTCTCCATATTTAAGAAGCAATTTAGCTTACTTGCTTTTAACTAGCAGTAATTTTGTGGGATCGTTAGACAATCAAAGAATATGGGTGAAACCTAGAAGTAGTGAAAATTGGACAATAATGTTAAATCAGTGAAGTACAAATCCACATCTGACCTATTTTTACTCTGTGCTTTTAGCAAACCGTCACTTTGGTCCACGAATACTAATATCCGTGTTTACACCGTCAAAAATTGAATTTGAACTACCCTAGATGAGATGGATCAAATTCGAGTACCAAATTTTACTCCTTGGTTGTTTACACCGAAAGTAAAGTACACGTGACGTCATTTAAACCTCGGACTAAAAATTTGGTACGTCCGGTGTAAACGTACCTAATGGGTTTATTTTACAATCATTATTACTTGGATTGCGTTACGTTAATCGGCCATATGTAATTACAGAAGCTGATCTTCAATTATTCTTACAAGGAATGCGTTATGTGTCAAACAATCAAACGAGAAAATACGACGAGAATAATTTAACTGACGATGAATATGAATGTTTATGCCCCGTAACTAAATAGCAGTTTTCCGAATTATTTACTTATTGCGATAGAGTGCCTTCTGAGCTTGGTTACAGGTATATTACTAAGACAGATGTCTTGATGTTTTTATGCAAAATGCGCCATGGACTTTCTGATCCATTTTTGTGTTTAATCTTTGGATATTCTTGTAGGCAGGCAATAAGTACAGCACTTGCTACTGTTAGAAAATCTTTGATGCAACGCTTTGTGTCCACTAATATTGGATTTGGTGCTGTTGCTAGGGAAAATTATATAGAAAGACATGTCACGGACTTTGCTAATGTTATGTACACCTACATTCACAAAAGTAGCAATTTTCGTGTTCTTAGGCAGACCTATTGTGTGCACAAAGGTCGACACCCGCTGAAAACGATATTCTTTAATTCTTGTATATTTTACCTACTGCCTCTCATTCAACAAAAATGCTTGTACTATTATGATTATAATTATTATTTCAGTGTTCTTAGTATTATTGTCATAATTAATTTAGTTTTCTTTGTATTATTGTTACAATTTCAGTATTTTTTGTCAGTATTATTAATGTGTGTACCTACCTCCAGATTCGATCTTAGTGCATTGACAATGTTAATCTATGTATATATAAATTGATTTATTGACGATCCTTTCGCAACAAATAGATTCAGAACGTCCGCCAAAATAAAATAGCTCTACAGTGGTAGAATTCAATCCTACTGACTAAAGTTTCAACTGTCTTGTTTTAAAATTATTTAGAACAACGTGCGTCCTAACTTGATATAAATAATATAAAAATCAATGACTACAATTACTCACTAAGATTGACAAACGTGTTGCACATAGTATTTATTTCACAACTGATGTAACAAAAATCTTGACATATCTTCTGTATAAATATCGTTAAAACTTATTATT
This sequence comes from Galeruca laticollis, assembly GCA_963921935.1. NCBI lineage: Eukaryota > Metazoa > Arthropoda > Insecta > Coleoptera > Chrysomelidae > Galeruca > Galeruca laticollis. Next base: position 91,367,016 of record OY998183.1, read on the forward strand.
CGAACTTGATATATAAGTATAATGAATATCCTTAACTCTTGGAAATATTATAATAGCCATATTGTTCATTATCTCCTTAAGTGGACTAACCCGTTCTCCGCATTTTTGACATTCTGTACATCAAATACTATCCATCAGATGTTTTTCGGCCAATTGACACTTTTGATCAGGACATCATAGATTACATCGTACTAAATTCTAATCCTTTGTATGTATATGAATATTACTTTGAACGGCTTCACCTATTTAAGCATCAAATTTAATATGATTTGACACTTTTCTAAAATAATGTTCCTTACAGAAAATGAATTTTCAATAGCAATCAACAATATCATTTTCCAGCGTATGTATTGTGTAATTAGTAGAGTGGTTAAATTAATTTTCAATAAACTTACTGTACAAAATGTTGTGGTCGCTAAGTAAGAGTACTAAAAACGTTAATTTCAGAATTGACATCTACAGCTTTCTTCACAACACCAGTCATTTAACAAATGAAATAAAAGATACTAGCATTGCTGAAATTGTCGAAAAGAGCGGTGCCAACAACACTCAAGGCCAAAGTATTTTGAGTGGCGTTTATGCAGCCAAAGTATGTTGTGTTTTGTCCCAAAAATCTGATGAACTCTTCCACGCAGCAGCTTTAAGATTGTCTTTGCCAGGATTGTGTAGTTTCCTTACAGAGTTATGTAAGGCTTCACATACACAGGTAAGAAGAAGTATTCACCTATTTGAAACAGAAAAGTTGACTTTATACACAGTTATTCACTATTAAAAAGATAGTTGAGCAGACATCGAAATCAAAAATTTAAACAAAAACCCAAGAAACAAATTCACACTAAGACAAAACTAACAACTTTAAATAAATAAGTATAGTTAATTCAATATTGTGAATGATGCTTTTCATGATCTCGGATTAAAGCAGTAAAATATTCTAAATACTTTTCCAAATTTCCTGATATGGTTTGGCTTGCTACTTCATAAGGAATTATCTACAAACATTATTAACTACTCAACCAAATATTTCTAATTTCAGAAAGAAAATAAGTTAATTGTATTATAAAAATCCCACTTGATGACACCACTTCATATATCATTATTATATCAAATCATACAGTGTGTCCACGTATGGGATATCCTATAGGTGAAAAATGTTTAAATATTAGTTTTAGTGAAAAATGTCATTCTTGATAAAAAGTTTTGATTGTTCTGAAACCCCATAAAATGAAATAAAACTCAAGTTTTTCAAAACCCGTCTCATTTTATAGCCAGTTTTATGAACACCGTATGAATTGTTGCACTAAGTTCGAAAATAATGTATTAACCTAGTGAGAGACGTTTGCGATGTACCAAGTAACTGTCAACTTTTATAAATAATTTTCAAATTGCCATTCTTTAAAAAATATAATAATGTTAATTATTCAAGAATTATAATCACTATCAAAAATAACAATACAGACTAATAATGTAAGAAACGCTAAGTAAACAAAAAACATCTATTCAATATATCCTCCCCCAGCTTCAAAACATCTCTCAATTCTCTTTCCAAATTCTTTGTAAGTACTTCGCAGCATTTCTGCGGTAATTTCGTTAACGGCATCAATGATAGCTCATTTCAAGTCTTCAATATTATGGTTTAAATTATTTGCGTAAACTTTTTATTTTACGTAGTCTCATAAAAAAAATCAAAAAACATAAATCAGGGGATCGGGGCGGAAAAAATATTGATCCATAACGTCCCAAACATCGCCCAGGAAAATATTCATCCAGCCATCCTCCAATTAGCGTCGAATGTGACGAACATCAATCATGTTGAAAGTACATGTTACGCATTTGTTCCAAGGGAATATTTTCTAATTCAGGTATTAAGAAGTTGTCCAGCAAATACAAATATACCTCCTGATTTAATGTATCTTCCAGAAAAACGATCCGATTATTCGATCCCGTAAAACCGCACACCAAACATTAACTTTTTTAGCAAGTTGACTATTACATTTAATCCTGTAGCTCGGGTTTTCAATAGCCCAATATCGACAATTTTGGGAAGAAATGACTCCGTTTGTTATAAACATTGCTTCATCAGAAAACAAAATATTATTGTGAAAAAATCGGTCATGCATAAGTTTTTTACCAATCATCGCACAAAAGTGTAACCTTGTGTGATAATCATAAATTTGTAAAGTAGGCCCTAGACTATCAAGCGGCTTGATCAAATGTTTGAGCAAATTGATTGTATCAAGCGTGATTGACAGTTTAGAAACTTGCAAGAATTGACGGTGATTGATAAAAAGTTTGAATGACTCAAGCGGATGGTCAAGCCGCTTGATAGTCTAGGGTCTAGGGCAGTGCTCCGCAACCGGTGTGCCGCGGCATACTGGTGTGCCGTAAGCCGACGTGAGGTGTGCCGCTCTTTCAGACAATACGAATCAGATTCGTATTGTAGCGAGACCCGCGAAAAATAAAGCAATCTGACAACAGCGCCGATGGTAAACGTCTATCCGTCTATCGGCGCGGCGCGGCGGCTTGATTATCGAAGGCGACTAAACTAGAAAGATCCGTGCCGTTCGAGGCGCGACTCGATGTTTTCCTGAACATCGCCGCTGCCTATATAAGCGCGGCTGTCGTCGCTCAGAGACTCAGAGAGAGTCGAATAGTCAAGTGAATCAGATAAATACGCGGGCAAACAAATAAATCGTAGAGTGAAATAAATAGTGAATTGCTATATAAATAAATTCTCGTGCCTTATAAATAAGTGAATATAAATTAGTTATAATTAGTTAAGTGTTATTTTTAGAGTTCCTGTTTTCTTTTTTACGTTGTTGGCCATATTGTGTCTAAATAAATTAAATTAAACTGGACTAAGTTTTGTTGCAGTATCTACTTTTATAAATAACTATAGTGCTTCAAATATGGATAAATTTTTGCTGAAATCACGAGCAGATGACGAAGAACCTAGCACAAGCTCCAGCATAAGTGCTGCAAAAAGAGCAAAAAAGGTGCTGAAAAGGAAGTACAATCAATACTACCTTCGATATGGTTTCACTTGGTGTGGCGACGAAGCGGCTCCAAAGCCTGAATGCGTCATTTGCGGTGAACAGTTGTCAAATGAAGCAATGGTACCCAACAAACTAAACCGTCATTTGATCACAAATCATCCCAGTTGCGTCAAAAAAGACATTCAATTTTTCCAACGGCGCTTGGATCAAAATAAGAAACAAAAGCAGTTTATGAAATCGGCGGTTACGGTTTCTGAAAAGGCATTAGAAGCAAGCTACCTTGTTGCAAAATTAATTGCACAACAAAAAAAACCGCACACTATCGGTGAAACGCTTATTAAACCAGCATGCATGGAAATTGTTAGACTTATGCTTGGGCCAAACGAAGTTAAGGACGTGAGTAAAGTTTCTTTGTCGGTCGATACTGTTAAAAGACGTATCAAAGATATGTCAAGTGATATTTTGGGAACACTAATAAAAAAAATCATTTCGGCTAGAATTTTTGCGCTTCAAATCGACGAATCATCCGATATTAAAAATAAAGCACAACTGATGGCTATTGTACGTTTCGTTGACGAGGACTCTATTAAAGAACATTATTTATTTTGTAAGGAGGTTCCAGAGAGAACTACCGGTGAACAAATTTTCCAAGAAACTGATAATTTTTTTAAAATACATAATATTCAGTGGACCAATTGCGTTGCTATTTGTACAGATGGTGCTGCTGCAATGATGGGCAGTAAGAAAGGTTTTGTATCTTGTGTAAAACAAAAAAATCCGTCAATACAAATTACACATTGCTGCATACATCGAGAAGCATTGATGGTCAAAAATTTGCCCAAATAGCTTTCGATCACAATGAATGAATGTATTAAGATCATAAACATAATTAAATCGAGAGCCTTAAATTCGCGAATCTTTGGAATACTCTGTGAAGAAATGGGAAGCGAACATGAATCCTTACTGTTTTATACAGAAGTTCGTTGGTTATCCCGGGGAAAAGTTTTAGCTCGACTGTTTGAACTTCGCTACGAAGTGCGTGAGTTTCTTTCAAGTCAAGATATGTACGATCTATGCCAGCACCTTCATGATGAATACTGGATAGCCAAACTTGCATACATGGCTGATATATTCGAACATCTGAATGAACTTAATAAAAAAATGCAAGGACGGAATGAAAATATATTGACGTGCTCCGATAAATTACAAGGGTTCAAAAAGAAACTTGAACTTTGGCAGGAACAGTTGCAAAAAGGATGTCTAGAAATGTATCACAGGACCAACCACAGTACGATCGAAAACAAGCAGTTGATTGTGGATTTGGCCCAACAACATTTAAGTATGCTTCAACAAAAATTTGAATACTATTTCCATTCTATCAACACGGAACAATACAATTGGATTCGAAATCCTTTCGCAACCAATGCAATAAGTTCCACGGAAGCACTGCCATTGTAAACTCGAGAGGAGTTCACAGAATTAAGTAATGATATGACCCTAAAACTTAAATTCGACGAAGTTCCGTTAGATGTTTTCTGGATTTCCATCAAGACAGAATATCCACGCATCTCCGACAAGGCCATCTTCACACTACTTCCGTTTTCCACAACATATTCATGTGAGCAAAGTTTTTCAACGCTTGTATTAATTAAAAATGATAAACGGTCATGCTTAAAAGATCTTGACCAAGAAATAAGAGTTGCGCTGTCTAAAATTGAGCCGAATATAAAACTTTTGTGTTCAACGAAGCAAGCGCAGGTATCACATTAATCAGTCATCATCATGTCAAAATATTTATTACTATTGACGTGTCAACAGAAGTAAATTTAGTATACCTACCTGTCCTACCTAGTATTTAGTATAGTTCTCATGTATGTACCTATTTGTATTTTTCATTCTATCTGAATAATAAAAAAAAAATATGTATTATGTCCTGAGTGAAAATTTTGATGCCCCAAATCTGAAAGGGGCTTCTTCACATTTTAAAACAATAAAAAAAACTAAGGTAGTTTGGACATCCATAAATAATTAGTATACATGGAGTGAACTGACCCCCGACCTAGCTACGCCACTGCTATAAATATATTTTAGATTTTGGTGTGCCACGAAATTCTAGGGAGCAGTTTGGTGTGCCTCAGATGAGTAAAGGTTGCGGATCACTGGTCTAGGGTCTAGGGCAATTTCCATCAAGCATTGCGTCAGTCAAGCGGTGGAAGGCATGGCGCGTCCACTTCGGTAAGCGAGGTTCGCGAAAACTCGGAGCGGGAATTCATCGGTTTGAATTATATCGCGATTGTCCGGAATTGTGGAAAGTGAAGAGCAAGGATTATTAGAATGGAAATAAAAAAAGTGCGGCGTTAGAAAAAATCGTGGGGGCATTGAAAAAGGTAAAACCCGATTTCGGTGTGATACAATTGAAACAAAAAATTAATGATCTCAGAACAAACTTCAACAGGGAATTCAAGGTCATCGAGGGTAAAAAAGTGTCAGGGACGCCTACAGACGACATCCCTGATCCTTCGCTTTGGTATTACAATGACATGCACTTCATAAAAGACCAGTTGGAAATCGCACAAACCGAAACTTCTGAGGTAAGAATTTTATTTCATTTTATTTTATTTTTTTACAGTATTTATAATTATTGTATATCACGAGTAATGTTTCACAAGGCAATTGTTTTGCCATGGAACTGACCCAGACGTGTTGAAAAATTTGCAGAAGTCATCCCTTATTCTTTTTGCCTCTACTGTAGAATTGCCTTTGGTTCTTTGAAGTTGTGCCATCTCTTGAATGTCTTGCCTCCATGACCGAGGTTCCACAGCACCAGTCACAATATTGTCTCTGTCAATATCCTGAGGTTACAAATACTTGGCTGTGTTCTTTAAGCGCAAGTAGTTGTGCAAATGGCAACAAGTCATTACAATTTTCACAGCTTTCGGTGGTTCAAATTTAATGGCATTTTGAAATATTTTGAATCTCTTCGTCAATATACTAAATGCATTTTCAACAACTCTTCTGGCTCGAAAGAGTCTATAGTTGAAAATCCTTTTCTCGTTCGTCAAAACAGCTTTGTTGTAGGGCTTCATGAATTGAGGGAGAAGTTGGAATGCTTCATCTCCAACGAAGACGTACGGAAATTTTTCATTAGGATTGTCTGATAACTCACGAGGATCGGGCATGTCAATCTGGTTCTGAGACAACTTGCGCCAAAATAATGTGTTCTTCAACACACCACCATCTGACACTCGGCCATTTGCTCCCACATCAACCATCAGAAATTTATAATTTGCATCAACAATTGCCATAAGCACGATGCTGAAAGAACCTTTGTAATTGTAATAGTAGGACTTTGGACTTTGGATTGATATGTGTTTGCCATAAACGCTCCACACGCAGTTGCGGAAATTCCACTGTTCTTCGAATTCCTGAGCAACCCGTTTCCATCCATCCTGCGATTTTGGAACCTAGAAGAGAAACAAAAAACGAAACTTGCATTATAACCCTTACATGAAGAATTGACACTTACTGTAAATAGGAATTTATTTATTAAATTGCTGTTGTGCCTAAATTACACCATGCTGGGGAGCCGCACAGTTTTCACAAACCCTCGGCTGCCGTCCGACAGAAAAACCGACCGTGAAAATTCCGTGCGGCTCTGTAACGTACGTTGTACTTTACATAGGCTTGTAGTAATTTAAGTTTGTAAGCTTTCATTCACTGTTTTTTATTTTTTGTTACAGCAACCGACTCCGGATGAAGACTCGTAATCACAACTCAGTTTCGAAAGTGTAGGGTCTCCTTCTGACGTAGTTACACCCCCAACCAGCCATCCCTGTAAAGACGGAAAAAAAGTAAAAGTGTGCCTGATAGCACTGATCAATTAGTGGGACTAGCGACTGAATATTTCAAACGACCTGAGATTGAAGAAGATATTCTGGCTAAGGGGTAGGCTATGAAATTTAAAAAGTTAACTCCAGACCAACGACGCTTCGCTGAAAAAATCATAAATGACTAGCTTTTTGAAGCAGAAATGGGCAACTTGACAAGGGAAGGAGTGCGTTTTCAAACCCACCCTCCTCGTTGGTCACTCTCGCCACCTTCATCGTCATCGTCTTCAATGAATAGTTGGCAAAGGTACTCTAACCCAGAGCAGACGCTGTACATTTCGCTTCCAAGTGAAAGCCCTTCATACCCAGAGCAACACCACGAAACGTCTGATGAAGATAATGATGCTACGTTCCTCTCCTCATTTACCTCAATATGAACGTGTGCCTTAATCTTTTCAGTTCAGCAATAATGTACATTACCTGTGCGATATCTGTATTATTAATAAAGTCTAATTATTTCTAAATTTTTTCCATTCTTAAAATATAAAGAGATTTACTTGGGCAATAATTTATTACCTGGATGTTTTCCTTCAATGCCTTTAAATTTTATAACTATTCTGATATTAATAATGTGTTTGATATTTCAATTACATAATAAAATGGATTGTTTGTCACATTTTTATTTCAATTCATCATGGTATAACTGTCTAATTATTGCATATTTTTTCACGTTCATACAATTATTTTACATTATATTGTTGCCATGCATTATATACAACTATAGTTCAGTGGAGTGAATTATGATAAGCGGCATGCGTTTCATGCATTGGTTACAATGTTTCATTTCCAATCAATAATATAGTAGCAATTCTTTATACCAAATTATAGTTCGAGACATTAGTTATAATGTTCGTTTTCCAAATATGCATATTCTGTCAGCTTGTTCTTCACGCCTCTCGCGCGTGCTTTGCGACAGCGAGTTTTGTTTTATATAAGTACTGTACATATAAAAAACGTGACAGACAATCTCTGACTTGCAGGAATCGCCTCAACCATTTTCGTGTCCTTCTTCTCGATGTCTTGGGGGACTAAATCGAGTAGATTATCGAATCTTTCTTGGTCTATGCGTAGAAATTTCTTATAATCATCTGGTTCCGAACCACTCAGAAAGTTAAGGAGATGTTGATGAGTGAAGCGGTTCCTCATTTTATACCAGTCCTTAGACCACCGTCTTTTTTTCTTTTTGTGGGTTCTCCCCTTCACAGCAACCAATGTTAAGGCCAGGAAGCCCAAATCTACATTTGACACCATTATACGCTCCACACACCTCCACTTCTCAGCTTCGACTGAGAGTTTTGATCAAAAGATTGAAGTGTTGACTGATGTACGCTCGAAGCGCCCATCAATCGGAGCCTCAAGCATTTGATCAAGCCGCTTGATAGTGTAGGGCCTCCGTAAGGTATGAATAAATTCCGGTTTGAATGGATGAATTTTGTTTTGCTTAAATATTTTCTGTAAGTGACTATTGCAAAAACCAACCTCCACCGCTCTTTTTCGTAGACTCAACTTGCTAATGCACTAGCTGCATCATCCTCCTCAACGTACGCCTTTTTCCATTTCTTTTTGTCTTGAACAGATCCTGTCTCCTCAAACTTCTTTATTTTTTTTAATCCACACCGCGAAATGGGTACATCTGAATATTTTTCGTGAAATTTTGCAATTGCATACTGGTACGAAACTTCCCCAATACCATAACACTTAATAAGATATACTCTTTGTTGTATAGTTACCATTGTTGTCAAATATTTATTAAAGAATGACAATTTGAAAATTATTTATAAAAGTTGACAATTACTTGGTACATCGTAAACTTCACTCGCTAGATTAATACATTATTTTCGAACTTCGTGAAAAAATTCATACGGTTTTCATAAAACTGGCTATAAAATGAGACGGGTTTTGAGAAACTTGAATTTTATTTCATTTTATGGGGTTTCAGAATAAGCAAAACTATTTATCAAGAATATCATTTTTCACTAAAACTAATTTTTCACCTATAGAAAAACCCATCCGTGGACATGCTGTTCCCCCCCACATTATATGTGAAAGCTTATTATTTTCCAGTTATTTACTAAATACGAAGAATCCCCACGTCAACAGAAAAAATGGTGGAAGAAAGAATTAGAAATTCAACAAAAACCACCGGCCACTTTACTTTTACATCGAATTGGAGAAGTTACACTGAAATCTGTTAAATCTGGTCGGCCACTGATACACATTATGAAATTGTGGTCGATAGTTGGCCCACATTTAATGCAAGCCGCCTGCCATAAAGATAGGACAATTTCGAAGAAGGCCGTTACTTGTATTCACGATACAGTTACAGCTTTATTGAACGAACAAGCTGAACTACCCCATTTCCATTTCAATGAAGCTCTCATAAAACCATTCGAAAATCTACTCTGTCTCGAATTATGTGATACAGATGTTCAGGTAAGAATTAGCGAATTATTTTGAGACTTAATAATTAAAATTTCAATATTTTTCTACAAATTCGTTTAGGGAAGAGTGTTCCACAGTTGATCAATTTTTAATCAAATTAATTTTTTTTTGAGAAAAATTTGTTTTACGTAAAAAATTATTTACCATGATAAAAAGTAGGCATTGGCTCCCACAACGGCAAGGGTTTGGTGAGAATTGCTTGAAACTAAAAAATGATTTTAAATATATTATATTATCATTCCATTTGTTTCACAGTGAAACTGTTTGTGGGGTACAATGAAACATATATTTTTAAACAAATATATTTTAAATACAAAAGCAAACAATGTATTATCGTTAATATCAGTCACCCAGACTTAAATAATTGTACAAAAATATTTTAACGAACATCCCAACTCTCAAAATCTATCTCAAAACCTGCTGTCTTGACGTCGAACCTGATGGAATGGGTTGGGGTAGAAATAATTTTAATATCTAATAGCTTAACAACTGAAATATCTGGAATTGGTGGAAGAAAGAATTTACCCATTACTTTTGAGGTATTTCTCATAAATGAAATTTCAAACTCATCTTTTTCTAAAACGTTCAATATTTTTCCAACAAAATATACCAAACTCTTAGTTTTAAACTGAAGCAAAACGAAATCATCCTTAGTTGGTTGTCTGGTTAATTCCTCTCTAAGGTCCGGAATCGGGTCTTCAGGTTACCGTTCACTGTCAGATGACGACTCTTGCCATTCTCGTTCTGCTTCTTCCTCGTCGCTATCATCTGTAACTTTTATTTTCACCTTTTTAACTACTGCTTGGTTTCTTTTTTTTTAGACAACTCTCTAGCTAATTCGTCTTTTTCAGGGGTATCTGTAGCAATAATTGTTTTCCCTTGTCTTCTCGATTTCAGAATCTTTCTTTTTTGTGCCTTTGGAAAGCCACGAAAGATTTGTGGAAAAATAAATGAAGACAGACCAGCAGTTTCGTCTCGTTCAAGTGTTTCTTTAGTGTCTTCGTATTTTTCCATTTCTCTTATTTCTTACCCAGACTTTTGAGAAACCGTTGGCTCAGAATTTACTTCTGGTCTGTCTGTTACAGCCGACATTAGAAAATCGTCATCTGTAAATATTTCCGAATCAAAAGGAAATATGCCGGTTTTTTTAAATCCTGAACTGATATTCGTAGGTGTCATTGATCTATCGTGCGCAACTTTAACATAACCTCCGATGTTAAAAATATTAACTGGAATACCGGGTTGATGAAGAAGCCAGCTTTGTATGGCATTGTTATAATGCGCTTTAAAAGATGAAAATACTGCTACATCTAAGGGTTGTAGTTTGTTAGAGCAATGCGGAGGTAGCGTCAATATTGTGACTCTATTCAATTTGGCAAGATCCAATGTTTCCATGGACAAATGGCTCTCGTTATTGTCAATGATTAGCAGGCTAGGGTTATCACGAGAACTAGAAGAATATTTATAAAATGATTCATCAATCGCGGAAATCATTCCCTGTTCGTCAATCCTGTGGGCGTAGCTAAACCCAGCGTACCAGATGGCGCTTCTTTTATCATAATTTCTTTAAAGTGGACCCTTGGAAATATCATCGCCGGGGGTAAAGCATAACCGGCGGCACAAATTATACTGCAAGTTGTTACTAGAATCCCTCTTTCGCCACTAGTACATTGGGACATCTGTTTCATGCCCTATTTGCAAGTATTTTGGGCGGAGCTTGTACTGTGGCGGTTCCGGTTGAATATTCTACTGCCATCACTTAGACGTGGTTCAGGCTTAAGCACGGTTTCGAGATTTTTGAAAAAGCTTGAAACATTGTGTCGATTAAATGAAGTAGAACGGGATAAACTGCAAGACTCTGGTTTTCGACAACTAAATTCTGGATGCCTCTTCCTGAAACCACTCTTTTCCTGCCATTTTTTGTTCTTTCCATTTATTAGGAATATCCTTATGATTTTTTGTTGCCGACTCAAATGCTAGCTTGCGACATTCTAGTGAAGTGAGCCCATAACACATTTTTGCAGATGTTAAAAGATAGTCAACTAAGGTTTTTTCTTCATCATGTGTAAAAATTAACCTCACATCATAATTAGGACGAAATACAATGTTTGAGTGGGGATTCGCTTTAACTTTTCGCCGCTAATTTAAGTTCCGATAGATAATAAAAGAAGAAAACACGCGAGCTATATTTTAACTCTTACCTAAATAACGTAACGCCAGTGGCGGCCTTAGGGGGTGGCGAACATGGCAATCGCCCGGGCCCTCGCTCTTGTAAGGGCCTCGCGCAACAAACCAAGCAAATTTTAATAAATTTTTAACGATTTTTTTATTTAAAACGTTCGATTTTGATCCTTAATTACTTACTAAGGTTATAATATAATGGTAAATTAAAATAAAGTTAGATAACTAATTAATTCATTCAAAACATAATTGAAAAATTCATTATGTACAGTGTGTCCCAAATTGGTGTGTTTTGCAGGGTATCTCGTAAACTAAAAGAGATAGAAGAAAAGCAGTTAAGATGTTATGACTTCTTTTTTGTTAAAGTAACGATAGCCTAATTAAATCTTTAGTAACTCCCTGCAGTTGGAAGATACAGGGCGATTATTGAAAACTGTCGAAAACTACAAAGTACTATAACTTATTAATTAAGAGAAATATAAAAAAACGGTATAAAAACTTTCGATAGATATAATATTAAAGAGTTCAGTGGCGCACAGATTTTTTTTGTTAGGGGGCTCGCCAAGGAAATATAATGCAAACTTATGTTGTTTTAAATGGGACACCCTGTATATTTTGACGTTTTTCGTTTTCTTTTTTAATTCTCATTCACCTGATATGACATATTATATATCCATTTTCAATGGTTGGAGCTACAGTGCAAATAAACCCTTTATGGATGTTATCAGGTGAAACACACTTAAAAAATTGAACACTCAGTAATGAAATTTAACATTTGATTATAAGGATACTGATGGGTGACAATTTTATTTATCAAAATTATAATTAATAAAAAATAAAACCAGATTAAAAAAATAAAAACAATAAACTTATGAAACAACAAGAAATATTGTAACAACTAATCTACCTATAGCTAATTTTATTAGAATGTAAAAATTACATTAAATGTTCAAAATGTCCTCCGTTTTCATTGATTAAAAAGTTTTTCGTTTAAATAATCTTCAACCAATTCAGCATTACCCAAAATAAAATCAGTGAACAGTGAAACAAAGTAGGTAAATATAGCTGATTATTGATTTTAAGTACCTATATTATTATTTTGAAATTATGGAATCCGTTTTGTGGTAAATAACATCACGAAATAAGATGTCTGTATTTTTTTACCGATTTTACTTTTATTTCTAATTATGTTTAACCCGATATGTTGTTATATTTTAGTTCGTTTTTCTCAATTGACATGATTGTTATATCTTATAAGAATGTTCATTTCATCAAGTAGGCTTTGGTCCTCTTACCATTGAAAATAAAACAAAACCTGTGTTACCAGTCAGAATTAATTTTACGACGTGCAGTCTTGTCAACAACATGAATTTTGAAAATTATGAAAAATATGATATGCATGTGGCATATATTGAATGTCAAAAGAATGTTATTGATGCGTCTGAATTATATTTTCAACGATATCCAGAAAGAAGGCAACCTGACAAGAGAATTTTTAAAAAACTCGATTCAAATTTAATCGAGTATGGATGTTTTGTGAAACCACGGCGTAAGTACGAAAAGAATCATGAAGAAAGAGAGGTAAATACGTTGGGATATATCCAAGCACATCATGAATCTTCTCTACGTCAAATTGAAAATGAAATAGGTGTTCCAAAAACTACTGCTGGAAGGATTTTAAAGAAATATAAATTTAGGCCTTATCGGACATCCGTCCGTCAAAAATTATACCCAAACGATTTTTTGAGAAGAACACAATTTGCACAGTGGTATATAGGAAAATGTAATGAACATCCAAATTTTTATTGAAAGGTAATATTTAGCGATGAAGCTCGCATAAGCAGTGCAGGAATATTTAACAGACATAATGAACTATATTGGAACGACTCAAATCCACACTTAGTTCAGGGGATCAGGAGACAAGGCAGATTCGGCTTTAACGTTAGTTGTTTTGTCAAACATAATAAATTAGTTTATCATATATTTGATGATAAACTAACTGCTGCTGGATTTATAGATATCTTGGAAATAAACTTACACCAACTTTTGGAAGAGGAAGTGTTGGCTGATAGGGACACATTTTGGTTCCAACAAGATGGAGCACCTGCCCATAATGCTCTATTCATTGGAGATTATTTAAACGAAAAATTTCCTAATCGGTGGATTGGTACTTATGGACCGGTTAGGTGGTCCCCTCGTTCTCCGGAAGTAAATCCGCCTGATTTTTTTATTTGGGGATTTTTAAAAAATAATATTTACAAGACTAACTTCGAGAGTAGGGAAGATTTATTACAAAATATTCATGCCGCATTTAGAAAAATGAAGCCAGTGCACATTCTCAATTGTGTAAGATCAGTAAGAAAAAGGTGTCAATTATTATTACAACAAAACGGAGAATATTTTGAACATATAATGTAATTTTTACATTCTAATAAAATTAGTTATAGGTAGATTAGTTGTTACAATATTTCTTGTTGTTTCATAAGATTAGTGTTTTTATTTTTTTAATCTGGTTTTATTTTTTATTAATTATAATTTTGATAAATAAAATTGTCACCCATCAGTATCCTTATAATCGAATGTTAAATTTCATTACTGAGTGTTCAATTTTTTAAGTGTATTTCACTTGATAACATCCATAAATGGTTTATTTGCACTGTAGCTCCAACCATTGAAAATGGATATATAATATGTCATATCAGGTGAATGAGAATTAAAAAAGAAAACGAAAAACGTCAAAATATACAGGGTGTCCCATTTAAAACAACATAAGTTTGCATTATATTTCCTTAGTGAGCCCCCTAACAAAAAAATTCTGTGCGCCACTGAACTCTTTAATATTATATCTATCGAAAGTTTTTATAACGTTTTTTTTATATTTTTCTTAATTAAGAAGTTATAGTACTTTGTAGTTTTCGACAGTTTTCAATAATCGCCCTGTATCTTCCAACGGCAGGGAGTTACTAAAGATTCAATTAGGCTATCGTTACTTTAACAAAAAAAGAAGTCATAACATCTTAACTGCTTTTCTTCTATCTTTTTTAGTTTACGAGATACCCTGCAAAACACACCAATTTGGGACACTGAGAGACTTTTTTTCGATAACCGCAAGTACAAAAAATGAGTGAGACAAGCGGCAACTTTATAGATTTAGTAAAGTTAATAGCCCGATTTGATCCCGTGTTGAGACTTCACCTAAAACAAGTAAAGGATAAGACGATTAATGACCACTATATCGGAAAAAGTATTCAAAATGAGCTCATACAATTAATAGCAAGTCACGTGGAGACTCAAATTGTTGAAAACATAATAAATAGTAAATATTACTCGAATATTCTTGATTGTGCTCGCGACGTTTCTCGTGTTGAGCAACTTTCAATTATTATAAGATTTTTTAATTCAAATACAGCTGAAATTGAAGAACATTTTATTGGTTTCTTAGCCGTCGAAAAAACCACAGCTGAGAGTTTGACTAATTATATAATCACATAATTATATTATGTACAAAAAGTACGAGGAGTAATAAACCATAATTAAGTATGCAAAACCTTTACAGGGAGCACCATGAAATTTTTGATAAATCTCTTACTTTAAATTACATTTCTTCCGTAAATCTAAAAACCAGGTAGATCGACCCCGTATTTGTTTCAGTTGTAGCAAAGTTTAGGGTTTATTCATTGTTAAAGGATTAGCAGATAACCAATAACGCAATGCAGTGGTGTGTATTTTGGGAAAAAATACGTTTTAAATTATAATATAATAAAAAATGAAAAGAAATAATTATTGGAATACATTTATTACTTACATTTTATTCTATATCCGACTCGGAAGAGGAAGAATTGTTGTTGACATTAATAATAATAGGGTCGATTAAATCATCACAAATATTGTCAATTTTCCACATATTTGCCTCTACTTTATAACATGCTCGATACAGTTTGTCCAATTTTCCTTACTCACATGACTTACAGCACTCTCAAACAATTTCACAACATCGTTTATTTTAAAAGTAGTATTTTTTTTCCAACTTCCCCCTTTACCTGAGCCCATATTAATTCTATGGGATTAAGTTCACAATGATAAGGGGGAAGTCGAAGAACTGATATACCACGAGAAGAAGCCATTTCTTCTACAATGTAGGTTTTGTATTTATTCTTGTTCATTTTTGCAATTCTGTAAAGTTCTTTCCTTAGTGGATCTTTTGGAAACTTAATATTTTTCGAAATAAGCCACTCCAAAAGCTCTGCTTTACGCCAACGACTTGTGGGCAATGCTTCTCGTAACCGTGAATGGTAACTTGCGTTGTCCATAACAATAACAGCCCCTTTTGGAATCAGATCCAACATTTGAACAAACCATTCCTCGAAGACATCCCCATTCATATCTTCGTGATAGTCCCCCGTGCGTTTTGAAATAAAAGTTAATAATCCACCATCAACAAAACCTTCAGAACTTCCAACATGGACAATGATAAGTCTTTTTCCTTTTCCAGATGGTGGCTGCAAACCTAACGACAAACCTTCCACGAATGCCTGCCTTCCGCTTTTAATGTTTTCATCTTGCCAAGATTTGGAAACTGTATATCCAGCATTTATCCATGTTTCGTCTAAGTAGAAGATTTTCAAATTTTGTTCTCTGGCATGTCGAATGCTTCTTAAATAGTCTCTTCTCCAAAAAACTATTTCCGGTTTATCTATCAAGAGAGATTTTCTATTATGTTTTGTATATCTGAAACCCACATCTTTCAAAAGTTTGCATAATGTCATTCTGGAGAATTTTGGATAGTCCGTATCTTCTTGCACTGATGTCATAATTTTGTCAAGTGTTGGAATTTCCTTTCGTAAGTAAAATCCATGGACTTTACGCCTTAGTCTTTGTTTTAATGACTCATCGATCTCAATTGGTTTTCGGCCTGAAGGGGTTTTAGGGGGTTGAAGAGTTCCATTCTTGCTTTCTTTTAGTAATCTATAAATTGTTGATTTAGCAACACACAACATAGCAGCCGTTAATTCCACAATATCATCAACACTTGCACTTGGATCCTTGTTTTTCAATGATATATAACAATTCAATATCAGAGTTTTTTCATTTAAAGATAATGGACCTGTTTTTGGTCGTTTAGATGGTCCTTGGCTTATCGACATTGTTTGGTACTTGCACAATTAACATTCAACAAATGTTTTAAATATATTCCAACTGTTTACAATATTATGACAACCATACAACTTCATACAACTTTACTCAAAGAACTAATACTAAGTACTGATTTAATGTACCTACTTTCTTTTAAAATAATATTCCCGATAATGTTTCTAAGAAAACTGGGTTGTTTGGAAAATCCCTCTCAATAATCGAATAATCTGTAAATAGGTGTAATCGTATTAAGCCGATTACAGTAGGCCACTTGCCATTTAAAATTTCTGAGAAAAATTCCCCAAACACTACATATAGGAGTAATACAAATAAAAAATATGAATAAACGGGCATATCCGAACTCTGCCACAAAATAAAATTTTACCTGAATTGTATCAATTTGAGGATTACTGAAATGTTCGAACTGTGCCGCAACCATTTAGTTTAATCCTATTAGAGTCATTAGGGTTTATAATAGATAAAATCAGAGGCCCATAGAATTATGTATATTTCTGAAAGGTTTCAAAGATTTCTTGAATTAAATATTTTGAAGAAATCTTGATTGTTTTGATCGATATTTAGGGGATTAGGGGAAGGATGTTGATGCACTTACAGTATTGCCTAAAAACCAGGAAGAAGTATTTAATAGTGTTCGTGAATTACAATTACGAACGAACCGAGAAGAGGAATTTCTATTAACAGCAGACCAGGTATTTAGAATTATTGTGTTCTCCTGTTTTTCCAACCTTAATTTTTTATGTAATTCGGATTGTATTTTGATGGATGGGACTTTTAAATACTGTTCAACTTTTTTTTACCAAATGTTTACCATTCATGGTTTTAAAAACGGCTATTACGTACCTCTTGTTTTTTGTTTGCTGCCGGACAAATCAAGTCAAACATATTCAAATTTGTTTTTAATTTTAAGACAAAAATGTAAAGAAGTAGGCTTAAATTTTCAACCTAAAGAAGTCGTAGTAGATTTTGAACTAAGCATTCATAACGCTATATATGAATGTTTTGGCAGAGATCAAATTCTTTTTGGTTGTAAATTTCATCTCTGTCAAGCTTGGTTTCGTAAGATTCAGGAGTTTCATTTGGTACAAGAGTACAGACAGAAAGGTTCTGTAATTGGCGAATACTTAAAAGTACATTTCGGTATTATGTATCTTAGTCCTGAGGAAGTTGTAGAATTTTTTTATAATGAACTACATTTTTTGCTTCCGAATGACCTCTACCTCTATCACTTTTTTTTATTAAAATTAGTACATCCCGTTACCTCTGACCTAAATCGTATATTCTTTAGCATAGCTGCAACTCATTCGTTCAATACAAAATGTACCTTACGGTATACCCTCTTAAAATATATTTTGGTACGTCTATGAAATCTACTTAAATGAATGATTTATGACTCCTCGTACTTTTTGTACATACTATATAGAACAGTTAAGTATTTCATTGCAAAACTGCAGTGGCCATCAAGGATATGTTAATGGTGCCAATATACGTGGTGAAAAAAGTGGTGTCCAAAAACGTTTTCTAGAAATTAATCCACTTGCTTATTTTTTACCTTGTGGGAGTCATAGCTGGAATCTCATTCTAGGAGATGAAGCATCGTCTTGTGTCCAAGCAAAATCTTTTTTTGGTTTGCTACAAAGGTTGTACACTCTGTTTGCCAGCTCAAGTCAGAGTTGGGCTATTTTAAATGCTCATGTAAAATCGTTGTCGCTAAAACCACTCTCTGAAACTAGATGGGAGTGCAGGGTACTAAGTGATATATGTGATGCTTTAAATGATTTAGCTGAAAACACAACAGATTGTCAGTTGGTCAGTGACTGCCATTCTATAGAAAAAAAAAACTACCTATGAATTTGTAGTTTCATTTGTCATATGGTATGACATTCTTACAAAGATAAATGTTATAAGTAAAATGTGGGAAAGCGAAATCATGCACTTAGATGTGGCTATACAACACCTATATAGACGCATTCACAAATTGGGTCCCTAATTATCGAGAAAATGGTTTTCAGTCATCCCTTGTAACAGCAAGAGAAATAGCCGAGAAAAATTATATGGACAGACAGTTCAAAGAAGTCAGAAGTCGACGTAAAAAAGGCATTTTGATTATGAAGGGGAAGATGAAGCTCATGAATTGAAAGCGGCAGAAATTTTCAAAATAAACTATTTTTATGTCATTGTCGACAATGTGCGCGCAAGCTGTCATCCTAGGTTTGAAGCTCTTAAACATCATGAGAGCATATTTGATTTCATGTATAATATAAAAAAATTAAAGGAAATTAGTGATAGTGAACTTTTAAAGCATTGCAGCGACTTGCAAATATCTATGACAGTAGGAGAATCATGTGATATTGATGGACATGAATTGTACGAAGAACTGAATATGTTCATCCGTGTATATGACGGAAACGATGACATTATCTCGGTGCTAAAATACATAATAGAAAAAAAATTAACTGAAGTTTACCCCACTATCGAAATAGTCCTGAGAATTATTGCTACCACACCTGTTACAGATGCGTCTGCTGAAAGAAGTTCTTCGAGGCTTAAAATTATTAAAACTTATTTGAGGCCCTTGCTATTCTTTCAATCGAAAATGACGTAGCTCATTCGTTAGATTATTGTGCTTTAATTAAAGATTTTAGTCTTAGGAAAAGCCACAAACATCAAGTTTAAAACTTATCATCTCTGTTTTTGTTAATTTTGTAAATTTTTGAATGTAAAATATTTTAAAACTCAAATTGGATTTATTTGTATAATTTTACCATTTCTCCTTAAACATGACAAATACCTAAACCAAACAACCAGACCTATTTTCGAATCACATACTTTTCATGAAGGACAAAAGGCCTCGCAAAGACCTGCTGCCCGGAGCCTCGCAATGGGTAAGGCCGCCACTGCGTAACGCAAGGAACGCCTAGTAACTCTGCTGCTCGTCTTATAGGCATATTTCTTTCAACAACGAGGCGAACAGCGGCTTTCATTATTCTCTTCACTGAAAGTTCCTATATTTGTCTTTCGCTTACGGTTGCGTACCATCTTAAAATTTAATGTGAAATAAAAATTATCATTTGAAATATTCACACTATTATACTGTATGGGGTACAGTGAAACATGTTTCACTGTGCCCCACTGTTGCTTGTTTCAATCTGGACCACCAGTCACCGGCAAAAACAATAAACTAAATAGCCTAATCAAATATATATTAAAACGCTGCAAACGTCATAAATAACATGCAAAGATGTGCTTTAGTTTAGAATGTAACACTTAATATTTATGGCGGACCATAAAAATAACCTTTTTCACGTCTGGACAAAACGGCGGTTGTAATGTAAACGCACTGAGAGTAAGGAGTAAGGCATGATACAACAAAATAGAAGATATGATCTCTAGCCGTCGAAATATCGTTCGCCGCGCGCATGACGTCACGCAGAGAGTACAATTTAAAACCGTGAGCGCGGGCTAATGCATTTTGAAGGAAAATGAGGATGGTTCAGATTGAATGAGATATTATTAGTAGTATAAAGGCAAAGAGAATTGATGTAAAAGTGTTATATGGAATCGGAGAGCCTACCAGAGCAAAACAATAATTCTAAGATCTGATTGAAATCTGTCTGCTCACTTCGTAAAGTAAATAATGACTGTACTGATACAAAAAAAACATATTATTATACTTTTTGGATTTTTTGACATGATTTTATAAACATTTAAATTTGTAAATAAATATAAGGAATAAAACAATTAGCAAATTTTAATACTTAATCGGTAGTTTATTCCAAAATAAGTATACTACAAAACAACAATAAAGTACAACTCAGGTACTGTGGAGCATTCTTCAAAATAATAATAATGAAATTGTTATTGGTAATAACAAAATATCAAATAAAGATTTAAAAATATTATTTGTCAACTTGGATTTAAGAAAAGATTTATTTATTTATTTATTACGGGAAAACCCCTCTAACTGTAACAATACAACAATAAATAATACAATAAGGACAGGTATAAAGACTGATACAGCATAACCAATTAATTTGAACTACATAACACTTTCCATTTAGCTACAGGTAATAAACAATACTTATATAAATGAAATAAAATTAAGAACACAACATAACTCAACAAATCACAGCCCTAAGCAATATTTGAACTGGCCCAAAGACGTATTGAAATTATCAAAATTAAAGCTATTCAGAAAGCACAGATATCTATTTATAGGACTCATAGCACCATATGTTGTTCTATGAAAGGGCACATGAAAGGTAATTTGATGGCGAAGACCCTGACAAGGAATGCTAACCACCATATGACTCCAAAGATCCGCACAATCAACCTGCCCGTTTAGGAGTTTAAATATAAATATAGCCACCAACATATCTCTACGATTACCAAGAGGCTTTTTTTCCATTTAGCATAATTATATGGTCTAATATGGTATTAAATTTATCTTCGCGTTTAGACAAACGGATCCACTCCCGTATCATTTTTTTGTCTTTTGGAAAGGTAAAAAAGCTGACATCGTGTGCAAAGCCTTTCACGTGATTGTCTGAATCACAACCATACTCTACACATCTCATTTTGACTAATTTTTGCTAATTTTCAACAATAAAAACGTAAAATTAACCGACATAAACATATCCAATAATGTAACTGCAAACTAATTCAAGGCGTTCACTCTCGGCGTGACGTCAGAGCCAACATGCGCGAAATCATATCTTCTATTTTATTGTATCATGGGAGTAAGGCGATCAGTAGAGGGAGGCAAGAACATGTGTACAGAGAAGTGTGGTTTGAATTGGCGCGGTATTTAAATTTAAAAATCAGTTTGTTTCAGCGTGGAACATGTTTCACTGTGGAAGACTCTTCCCTACTGATAAACCGTCATTTATTTCCTTTAATTTCAACTATCCTGAAAATTATTTTTCATTTTTCCAATTAAATTACAATCTACTTCATTGAAAAATTAGTTAGATGGTTTAACATCAATTAATTGACTTGTAAGAAGTAACCTAATGGCCATTTGGTCTTATACATAATTGTGCTAAATGATTCACAATAACTAGGGAGACAATTTAAATTCAATATCATCAAAAGTAACTGAAGTATAATGTTTTTTTAAAATGTAAATGATTCGAAATAATTTGATTTGTTTTCTAGGATCAAATCGTTGCATGCCTCTGCGAATTCGTAGAAGCCAACCGAACAGAAATCTGTTCAGGATGGAGGCCACTTTTTGGCACTCTTAGAGTAGTCAATGCAAGGAATAATGCCGCTTCAATTTTGGACGTATTTAAGATATTCCTTTCAACTGATAATACCCTGGTTTTTGCCAACGCTGCATTAGATTACATATTGTGTCTTCTTTCCCATATCAAAAACTCTAATGTGGATGATCTTCCTTTGGAACCAGTACAAGTTAACCAATATAACGAGAAAAAATCCTTGTTTCTGGACAAAGAAGCTGAATTTCCATCAAAATTGCTGCTGGGTCCCGTTGATTTGTGTATAGAATCTCTAAAGCTTCTACAAAGCTGTGCATCAGTTTTGTCAGCTATTTATAATATGCCTAAATGTCCAACATTCAATCTAACACATAGGATGAATATTGATACAAATCCTCAATTGGTGGATTCTGTTATACAAAACTCTGATATCAATTACTTCAACCAGATTAATATAAATCAAATCAGTTACGAAAGTTTGTCAACTCAGTCAGATTTTGAGAATTGTGAAAAAAAAAAAATAACGTTAGCACATTTAGATAAGCAAAGTAATATTCTGAAAATTTATTATATTCTCTTGGAAGGTCTTGCATCCGCTTCCACTTTGGCAGCTACAAAAAACCAACCTTACATAGTAGAAACATTATTCAAACTAATAAGAGATTTGATAGAAAATCCAGGCATAAACTTTGGATTCTACTGCATTAACCATATTCTACTTCCGATGGTTCAAAATTGGTTAAGACAAAACGTTAAAGTACAAAAACCTGGTGAAGTTTGGCAAAATTTCAAACATTGCTGTGGATTAGCTAGTGAACTAGTAGTAGACTATTTGTATGAATTACAAAAAGATGATAATAATTTAGAAAGCGATCATCCTGGAGCTACTTTAGCTTTAAAACAACTACTTCTCATACTTGTCGATTGCATATCTCAACCGTCTGAGAACATAGCTCGATTGGGATCGTCCTGCATTAGACACGTCATTCTAAGCGCCGGAAAAATCCTAACGGTTTATCAATGGGAGATTCTAGTACTGGCATTACATAGAGCTTGCGCAGTCAGTTTAAATCCACTTTATCAACTTAGTTTAGTTTTTAAAGAGCATTCCGACAGTTTCTATGGTGACTTAGCTACAGTTAAAGTCGCTGCTAGGAAAGACACTAGCGTTTCAGATAACGAAAGACTATACGAACTAGCGCAACAAGTCTTCCTGATGCAATCTCAGAGGTATTGCACTAAATGTCAAACAAAATCCTGCGAATGTGAAGTTACTAAGGGAGTAGTAATCGACGATAGAAGTTACGTATTTTTGTTATATCCATACGATTCCAGTACAATACTCAATCCGGATCTTTATACTATCAGAGTTCCATTTAAGAATGTAGTTGTTGGGATTTTAGCACACCAGATGTTAATCCAAACAGTATCGAGTGCTTTATTGCAAAATCTTAATCATATAACTCCTATATTAAATATTCTACAAATAAGTTCTTGCAGTTTACGAGGAATATTAACTAAAGTCAATGCTAAACACATTGACGTTCTTCTGAAATGTTTGGAAATATCAAATATTCGAGCTAAAGAATTTGACGTAAGACCTGGGTTGAAGTTTCTTATACAAAAAGTTGGAAACTTAAATAAAGCTGCCAACTTGTATACACAAGCTAACACGTCCGAAGTTGTACAAATTATTGTATTGATAGAACTATGCCTTGATGGTATAGGAAAATACAACATCGATCCTCGGAATCTTAAAGATATTCTTGCACGTGAAGAAAAAACAATGTGTTTGAGTGACTTAGATTACGTAGAAAATTTTCTGAAAAAACTATACGCTAAATGGAATAGATTGTGTGATTCTTATGTCAACCTAACATTAGTTATTCCTGAAGTAAGTGAAGAAAGCGACGAGGATACTATAGAGGAACCTCTTTACCCCAAACCGTTCAAATTGTCAGACTTTAAACAAGAAGAAACTGATAATGTTAGTATTAGTACAGACACTGATAGTTATTTGGAAAAAGACATATTACCAGATATAAAAAATGATGACAATTTTGTTGATGGCAGTGATAATAAAAATTTACAACTACAAAAAAATTATAGTTCGAATGAGAGTTTAGTGCAGAAGAAAAATAATGGAAACAATTCAGAAAATAATAATTCCACTGACGATGAAACTAACGAAATGGCTGCAAAATGTAATACAAAACAAGTGTATGAGAAATGTAAGACAGACTTAAACACCATAAAATATGATAATAATACTTTATTACAAATGAGAAAATCAAGTATATCTAACGACAAAATCAGTTCCATTATAAATGACAAACCTAATGAGCCTTCTAAATTAAAAGCTTCCCAGTCATGGGTTAAAGGTGATACGAAGAGAACTGACAACAAGCAAGTTCCACATACTACTTTGAGTACAAGATCGAATCCATTTATTTCCAATAATTTGCCACCTTCACAGCCTGTGCCCACTGAAATTCAGCAGCAACGAATGATGAGTATATTCAAGGTAAATCAAATGATAGTAATTTTAATAGAGCTAAAGTTATTTTGCTTTGTTAACCAAAATATTTTCATCTTTTATTCCAATTGTTCCATGACTCTATGATTGTCCTAATTGGAAAACTCTTGATCTACCCATTGTTTAATATCGCTTCATGACGATTTTGCAGTGTTTTCTTTTGTGGTGTGGTCCTACTATATTCTATTGATTCTTATACACATTCAAGATCATCTTATATTTGCTTTTTTGTAATATGTGTAGTACTAATTGAAATCGTATAAAAACTAAAGCAGTCGGTTTTTTCGGCATATCTTTATTATGCATGGCGGAGGTAGAGATGTTTGCTAATAAGAAGCCCATGATAAACATTTTTATTATCTGTTATGATAATTTAGATATGAAATTTAAATGTTTAATTTTGTTATTTTTAGTTTATACCATAAACTAGTATTTTGAAATATGTAATTGCTCAGCAAGTACCAACGGTATTATATTTAATATACGCGAGTGATAAGACGCATTTCTAACAAAATTAACAAATTAGGTGGAACATTTGGCAGAAGCTGTGTAGAGAACTGGGATGGGATTCTAACAATTGATCGTGCGAGACGAGACCTAAATCTAAACGATAGTACGTTGCTATTCTAACTCTCTCACGAAAAAATGATCGGGTATTGTCGGAATATGTCTTAAGGACATCCTCCATTCACATGGAAATTTGTGTTTTGTAGGTTTTATGCATAGATATAAATATATTTCTATGGTATTGGCAGATTATGTTAGAGCCCATGGAGAAGCACTCTTTCCTGGCTACAGGTAAATTCGTTGGTCCTCGAGGAAGGGATCTATATAAAAAACATTGGGACGAATTGGCCCATAATCTGAATGCTCTAGGCTATGGAGCGAATCATACTGAAAAATGGCAGAAGGTAAACCAAAATATCAAATACTTAGATTTTTATAACTTAATTGAACTTTGATTTGTAGACTTGGTCAGATCTAAAGTATTCATTATTAAAAAGAGTGCTGCAACGAGAGCATCATTATCTCGCACTGGGGGTGAACTTCATGATGTAACACCACTGAGTGAATTGGAACTGAAAATATTGGATTTATTAGGGGAAAACTTTGTGGGATTGAATAATCCAGAATGTGGTGTACCTGTAGGTGTGAATGTATCCCTTGAAGCAGATTCATGCAAAAATAGTCTTGATGAACCATCAACATCAAATACACCAACAACATCAAATACACAATCAACATCAAATACCCCATCAACATCAAAGACTATGCCCCAGAAAGGTAATATGGAACCACCTTATAAGAGACAGAAAATGAACTTTCACAATGAATACAGGGAAACCATTGAAGAGTTAAGGGATATAAAAACACCATAAAATCTTCCTTGGGCGATATTTTTTCCAATTCGAAGGATGTTGCTAATGAATTGAGAACTTTGAACAATTATTTGCCACAGGTAACAACAAATGCAATGCTTTAAATGAATGAATTTAACAAAAAACTCAGCATCTAGGTGGGCAGGTGATTTTTAAAGAAAGTACCTATCAAGAACTGGAATAAAACGGCAGCCTTCCATGTATATAATACTGAATAAATGGTTTTGTTAAGAGAATTAATGATTCTGCATTATTTTTTGAAATATCTGAGACTGTTTTTATTTTATTTTATTGTTATAGAAAGCAATGTTTATTTTTAGTTTGAATGTACCTGACTTTGTACTGGAGTATAATATTAATTATGTTTGAATTTTCTCATTATTTCATAGAATGAAATTTCCTTAATAAAATGTTTTACTAACAATTTCAAGTTGCAAAATGTATTTGCACTTTCCAAAAAGCAGGATGGTTATTTTATTATTTCTGAAATAGTAACTTCAAATGATTTTTAAAAATAATTATTTACAATAAAATTATAAAAATCATGATCTTAATCTTAATTAATTGAAAATCAATACTATAGTTTATCAACTTAAATCTTCAGTAATCACAAAAAACAATAATATCACGTTTTGAACACACTCTATTAAATGGTAACTTTTTTCTGAAATTATGAAAGTAACAGTTTTCGTTGTATTTGATATGGGTGTATAAAAAATTTATTTCTAATACTGCTGTACAATTCTATCTCTAACCCTCACTCCTTCTCATTATTGAGTGGTTACGCTATCAGAATATCACCGTTATCATTGTCTGGATCACCTACGATTTCATAGTTGGGTATGTTTTCATACATACACATATTGTGTAAAATAGTAGATGCCTTTAACAAATTAGCTACAAAATCAGGATTGTATCTCAAAGTACGCTCCTTCAAAAGACAGGGAAATCTCATTTTTAGGATGCCAAATCATGTTTCGATGCAATTCCTTGCTCTAATATGGGCATGATTAAGCCTAGATTCGGGACTATTTTCAAGGGGGTTTTGAAAAGGTATCATTAGAAATGGCTGAAGTGGGTAGCTAGAATCTCCAATTAACCAAGCTTGTTCCCCAGATTCGTAAATTTCTTGCATATAATCCTTTATCAATGAGTGGTTCCATATAAAAGAGTCATGAGTGGATCCTCCATAGTTAGCAAAAATATTATTTATTTTCTTACGGTGATCACAGATAACTTGGCAATTCAGAGAATGGTGACCCTTCCTATTGATGAAATTATGTTCATCGCCAGGTGGTTTTAAGATGGCAACATGAGTACAATCAATAGCCCCTACGACTCCCGGAAAATGCCATTTCTCCATGAAAGCCATTTTCACTACATTCCTTTCCCGAATATTCTAATGGAATGCTATAAATTCTGCACCCATCACTTTAACTATACGAGTTGATACTTCATGTACTGCTCGATGAAC
Source organism: Galeruca laticollis (assembly GCA_963921935.1). Classification (NCBI taxonomy): domain Eukaryota; kingdom Metazoa; phylum Arthropoda; class Insecta; order Coleoptera; family Chrysomelidae; genus Galeruca; species Galeruca laticollis. Next base: position 91,394,281 of record OY998183.1, read on the forward strand.
TGCAGTTTGACTCAAACTGCAATAAGTTTCCACACCAACACCCCTCTGGTAAGTCCCTGTGGCATAGAAACTGAGAGCGTTAAATATCCTACTTTCTATTGTAATACCTCCTCTTATGCGTGGAGATATCAAATGGGGGGGGGGTTAATATGTTTATCAATCTTCTTGTCAAATGTTTATTCAACCGATACAATTTAATAAATCTTCTTTCAGGAAAATCGAATGGATTATATCAATTCCTTAATCGGAATCTATGTCTTCTTAATCGCCTTATAGGTGGTTGATTTCGTATAATTCCTTGATGAACTATGGGCAGCATATTTGTTGTTTATTTTTTGAATACACAAATAATTTATAATTTAATCGATTTCGTTTTAAGGTTAGGAATTTGACACATTGAAAAGAGAAACATTCACTATTTGAATGAGAAACATATATCGAAATCTGTAAACGATACATCTACACCTATCGGATGAAATTACAAAAATTTGAGACACGAAACGATACCAAATACTACTTAGAATTCCTACTGTCGTCTCAAACGATACGATACCTATCTTAGAATCCCACTCCTGAATAGTTCGGCCATCGGCCGTCATAACTTCGTGATAGTCAGCAGATGACTATAATATATTTTCGGCAGGCATGAGCAACGCTTTGGGTACAAATCCGTTTTCAATTTCCGCATGAAGTATGATAACGCGTTTTCCACTGAAACCCGGAGCATTTACAGCATAATTTTGTGTCTACCCAACCATACTCAACATCATGCGTGTCAAATCATGTCTCGTCTAGACACATAATGTCTGTTTAGTTGACGATATTCTTTGATTTTTTTTAAATCTTCTCGAAGTGCAACTATACGTCGTGATTCCATAATTACCATACAATTATCAAGTTTTAAAACCGCATTCTAATAAAACGTTTCGTAAAGTCTCCAAAGACCTATAATTATAATCTCTTAATTATTCTCGAATCATTTCTAAAGCAGGAACTATATTTTTTATGCAAATTATAAATTTAACATCGCATTACATCTCTGGTAGCATCATAAATATTTTTTACTTTCGTAATTATCTGTTTTCTCTTTGCACTGTGATGTTATAACATTTGCTTTATAAATACGCGAAAAATTGTCGATTTTGATATTTTAGTTAATTCGTTAATAAGCTAAATAATTTATTTCCCACATTGTTCACGATTTAAAATTTCACGTTGTTTTTATACGTGTAAATCTTGATTTATAAATTTCATCTTCAACAGTAACCGGTTCACGATTTTCGCGACTTTTTCATTACCCTTTATTTCAAATTGTCTTCAAAAATCCATAGTAATATAATAAATAATTAGAATATTTTAAAAGCGTGCGTGGTCCTATTCTTTAACATTGAGGCTATTTCAACTTGTACTCATTTTTTCGCTTTAAATGTTTGCCCGATATTTTGTATTGGTAGGCATAGCGAAAGATTAGTGGAAGCAGGTTCTATCTTCACACATCACACAAGAAATTAAAAGAATTTGTAAATAACACAATTTCTTTATTTGATGTCTTGCATCACGATTTCTTTATGTTGCTTAAAAATAATAATTGTAAATTATCAGACTGTGACTCTTTTTATTCAATTTTATTTTAATATCCAGAATGTTAAAGTAAGGTAAATGGGGGGAAGATGCCAAAAGGGGGAAGATGCCTAATCTAAGTATTTTGGACAATACTCAATAGATCGCGCCACATACACGGCTACGTTGTTATTGTGTTTATTATTAGAGAACATCATAGTTTTCGAAGCGCTCAAGTGCATGCAACTGTTCCTTGAGGTGATGTTGTGTTTTTTTATGCCGGTAAGTTTTTTACGATAGAAATTAATTATGTGATATACAGTGTTAAATGTTTTTTGTTTGTGCTAATATAATTTATGTAGGGTTTTGGCATTCATTAAAATACTCCTGTCCTATTTTGAATGAGAAAAAGGGTTTTGTTATTTTGATTTGTGGGTTTGGCATCTTATACCTAAGGGTTGGGGTAAAACGCCAAGATCCGTGTGGGGTAAGATGCCTTTTCTTAATTGCACTGTAAACTTTGTAACTCTGGTTTTTTCTCAGGTTTGCGTCTATTTTGGTTAGTGGTTTCCTTTCAGTACGTCTAATTGAATAGTTTCTTAATTTATCTTATTTGTTTTAGGTAAAATGCCACGAACGTACGTCAGAAAATCAACTAGAGGCGAATGGACTAAAGAAGACCTTAGAGCAGCTGCAAATGCTTTACGTCAGCAGCCAACCCTGAGTGCAAATGCGATTGCTAAAGAATATAGAATCCCTCTACGAACATTGATGAGACGTGTAAAGAATAACAATCTTGAAAAGGGCAGTCTTGGGCCAACCGCGTCCTTAGGTATTGAAAATGAACTTAAACTGGTGTCTTATATAAAACGGTTAGAAACAATTGGCTATGCTCCAATTTCAAGAGACGTAAGACACCTTGCTTTTACCTTTTCGCAAAGGAATGGGTTAAAATGTAGATTTAACCAAGACAAAGAATTAGCTGGCTACGATTGGTTTAAACTTTTTTTTAAACGACACCCAACCCTAACTATGAGAGTAGCTCAAGGTCGTTCAATTGCTCGTTCACTTGGTATGTCTGCCGCAGAAGTAGATCCATACTTCCAAATGTTGAACGATACATTTACGACGCTCAATTTGTTTGATAAACCGGCAAACATTTTCAATATGGACGAGACTGGCTTGCAATTATGCAATAAACCTACCAAAGTCGTAGCCACAAAAGGAGCTAGAGATGTTCAGTCGGTCACAAGCTCAGAAAAAGGAGAAACAGTTAGCGTCATCGCTTTCTGTAACGCAGAAGGTAGCTTTTTGCCTCCCTACGTAATATTTAAAGGCAAAAACAAAAAAAGGAGTTTGAAGATAACATGCCCCCTGGATCGGTAGTAGTGATGTCTCCAGAGTCCGCCTACGTGAAAACCAGTATCTACTCATCATGGACTAAAGACCGTTTTTTGCCTCGTAAGGGACCTGGGCCTGCAGTACTAATATTAGATGGTCATGCTTCCCATTGTAATGACGTGGAATTTTGGACTTTTTGGCTGAAAATGAAATTCATGTGGTTTGCTTACCAAGTCATACGACTCACTGGCTTCAGCCTCTCGACCGTTCATTTTTTAAACCTTTAAAGACCTTCTGGAATAGCACTTGTAATCAGTGGATAAGAAATCATCCAGGGCGTCGAATAACTAGGTAATTTGATTTAAGTAAATAAGTTTGAAAGAGATTTCTTTGTTTCTTGTGCTTTACAGGTATCAGTTTGGGGAACTATTAAACCAAGCGTGGTCTCAAGCCGCAACGGTTCAGAATGGTGTTTCTGGATTTCGGGCTTGTGGAATTTATCCATGCTCCAAAGATGCAATTCCCGACCATGCATATGCTTTAGCTGAGCACCAAACTGGAAATTCACAGGAAGAAGTGGAACATGTCGATGCAGAAAACTCTGGCGAACATAGTGGCGACGTAGCTGTAGTAAATTTTGATGATATTGCACCAATTCCATCCGTAGCTGGTCCTTGTAGGCCAAACGTTAGAAAACAACATGCAGAAGTCCTTACTTCTCCTGACTACCGCCAAAAGAAACGCAAAAAAATTGAAGAAAAACAAAAGAAGCAACAAGGGAAGGCAGCTAAGTTAGAGAAGAAACTTCGTAAAAAAGGTAACAAAAAGAGAAGAATGTAGCACACGATAGCAGTGGTGAAGAAGTCAGTGGAGATGAAAATATTGTCTCAGACCATAGCTCCGATGAACCTGACAGTGACAAGGACGACTTCTGTGCAATTTGCGATGGCTTTTACTTTGACAAAAAGGGTCCCAAAGTTGACTGGATTTGCTGTGTGGTATGCAACAAGTGGTTACACGAAACCTGTGCTTCGGGGCCGAATATGTGCGATCCCTGCGCAAAAGTCACTAAATAAAACATTCAAAACTTTAGACTTGGTGTAAGATGGCACTTTAGCTGGAGTATGATGGCCAATACAATATTTTCTGTCTATGGCATCACACCCCCAAATTTGTCATCTCACCCCAAGTCTGTCGGCATCTTGCCCCGTAGTTGGGGTAAGTTGCCGAAATGACAGCTGTCAATGTTTATCCAACTTTTTCGTTTATTTTTAAGAAAATAAAAACTTTTTTGTGTTTAATCATTTGTTTATTGTATTTGTAATAGAATACACAGTTTTTGTAAGTTTTGAATAAAGTTGATTATTTTTTTTTATTTTTAAAAAAATGTTACGCGTCTTCCCCCCAATTACCTTACATAATATTCAAATTTGGAAATCGCTTTGTTCAATCTATATTTTAATTTTTTTTATGTAAACCGTTTCTAAAAAACATATTTTAAATGAATTACTTTCTTTGGTTAAAATTGAAATATTATTGAAATCTATGGCATGTCCTGTTATATTAACGAAGATTATCGACATGGACAAGTCCCGACGAAAAGCACGAAAGCCGTTTTGATTATTTTCTTAACGAAACTAGATGGAAAACATCAGTAAGAAACGTGAAGGCGAAACTAGGTGCTCTGTGCGGATCAGATCATAAACTATTATTAGCCTCAATATCCCTCAAACTACGAGCACCTAAAACACTAGAAGCTAAAAATACTAAATTAGAAACTCCCAACACACAAACTTTTCAAAAACATTTAAGATCAACCCAAAGGCCTGACACCTCTACAGACCCCAACACTCTATGGATGTCAGCGAAGAACTGGATAAAAGTTGCAGTAAAATCTTGCACATGCCATAACAATACCAAAGTAGACAAATTAACAACTCAAACATGCAAGAAGAAGAAAAAAGACAATTAATTAAACATCTTAAGAGACGAATCAAACAGGAGTGTAGACGGGACAAAGCAACCATTTAAAAAATATATACACGGAACTACAACAACACGCCCAACACTGAGAGTCTCGCGATCTGTATGACAAAGTACGATATCTAGCTAAAGAATTCAAACCACGAACACAAATTATGAAGGGCAAAAACGAAAGGTTATAGTAGATCCAATTATAGCGGAAGTATGGGGACAACACTACAAAAATCTATATAAGTCAGCTAGCCCGACAACATGCGAACAACAAGCAACACCACAAGAAAGAGAACCTGGGATCTTAAAATCAGAAGTTGAAAAAGCTTTAACAACACTCAAAAACAGGAAGGCAACTGGGGTAGACGGCATCACAGCGGAAATACTTAAAGCCATGGGACACTACGGAACAGATGTAATGCACGCGTTATGCTCTAAAATATGGGAAACGGGCGAATGGCCAAGTGAATGGTGGGAATGTATATTCATCCCCATCCATAAAAAAGGATCAGCGATGAAATGGAATAACTAGAGAACAGTAACTCTCATTCCACACGCAACCAAAGTATTACACCACATCATTAATGAACGTTTGAAAACATTTCTACTTCCACAAATATCGGATGAACAGAGAGGGTTCATACCAGGCAAATGTTACCCGATAGCAGATACTCAATGCCCGACAGATCATTGAAAAAGTGAGCGAACACAACAGTTATGGGTGTTCCCAAGCATATAATATTTTTAATTATGAGACTCTTCCGACACAATAACGCCAAGGTCAGAACAGGACAAACAGTGTCCAAAAGCTTTTAAGATAGAGATCGGAGTCAGACAGGAATGCATACTCTCGTCCCTCCTTGACGATTGGGAAGGTGGAATATCAATTGGAGGAAATAAGTAATCTGAGGTATGCGGACGACATCTTGATTATTGCAGCAGACGAAGAACACGTGATAAACATAATGAATAAATTAGAGAATTATCGTAGAGAATATGGTTTAAAAATCAACAAAACAAAAACCAAAGTAATGATCATCGATCGATCCAATGACACATCCAATATCAAAAACAGAGCGAGATATTATGCGGTGGACAAGTTTGTATAACTGGGATCGTTGATAACCAAAGATGGAGACTGTTAAGAGGAAATAAAGAAAATATTGGCAATGGCCAGATCAGCAACAACTAAACTCAAACATATATGGAGAGATCAAACCATTACAAAAACAATGAAAGTAATGCTGGCCAATTCCTTGATCTTCCCAATTGCTGTTTACTTCGCTGAAATATGGATACTAAAGAAATCAGATAGAAAAAGAATGGAAGCCTGTTTTTTTCTTCTTTCAATACATTGTTAATTTTGGGAGTGAATTCTTTTATATATGAGAATGATCGAAATTTTTTAATGATATTTTGTTCAGAGTTTTCATTGTCATTAGTAGTTATATTTATATTATTTGTTGAAAATAATAATTTACGGAGTAGTCGTTTTGGATAGGAATTTTCAAGGAGGTTAGATAATAATTTCTCGAAATTTTTCATTTTTAAGGTTGGGTGACATATTTTGTTTATTCTATTTTTCATCCCAAGTATCAAATTAATTTTGGTTTTTTCCGGATGATAGGAAAAATAGCTCATATATCTCCCAGAACTTGTAGGTTTGTTATACCAGTCTAATTTAAAATCAAGAATTACTTCACATAAAAGTAATATTCTTTTAAGACCGAATCGAATACGTGTGCTTTAACACAGCACTTTAATATAACAGGACATGCCATAGATTTCAATAATATTTCTATTTTAACCAAAAAAAAAGTAATTCGTTTAGAAGATGTTTTTTAAAAATGGTTTACATAAAAAATAGATTGAACAAAAAAAGCGATTTTCAAAAGTTTATAATGAATCATAGATCTCATAACTTTCCATCAATATCTTAGTTCAACCTTTTACACAAATTTTCACGAGCACTTCCATTACATCACTCATTTGTCAACTTCATATTGGCAATAATTTTACAAGTATCATGCATATATTAACATTTTACTCGGTTTTTCTGGATTTTAATTTATATTTTTACTCGTTTAATGTAAGTAACCTTTTTTGATTTCTCATATGTAGTTATATGATATATTTTAGAGTGACTGATGAAGGAATAAAACTATTCCGAAAGCTCTCACTAAATTAAAAAGAGTTTGATTTTGAAGCCAATTGCTACATCCTCACAAAATATTTCTTTGTGATATAAACAGCTGCAAATACGAGTTGTTGAAAAACGCTACAATACAATAAGATCACAAATTTCACGATTTACAATTTCACAAATAAATTGAGTACAAGTGTGGGCACTTGTAATTATGTAATCAAATATCGATTAATGACATGATGTAATAAAATGATTTAATACTATTTCTAGAATAACACAGGTTTGAAGAAAGGTGTAGTTTTTCTTGGAAAGCTGAATGTCGTTTTTGAAGTAATTTTCTGAACACAAGCACTTCAAATTTTTCTGTGAAAAAAATATAATTTTTTGAAATATTAGGGGTTGTGTTACCTACGTTGTGAATAATTTTTTGCCAAAGTAAAACGCCCCAAAATTATATTTCCAAATTTAGAAAATCTTTTTTTATAAAGGTATAGTTGATTAAAATTTGTTTGATTGATCCTTCCTGGGTTTTCGATCATGCCTTGAGTTTTGTGGACTTGAGCTGATACTGAATATAAAAATGTCTATTCCAACGAGCATAATACTAATAGACATGACGGTAATGAGAATTTTCTCTTAACTCTAAATTGGCAGAACTTGAAGAAGAAAAATCGTAATTGAATTCTGCGACCCTTAATTTTACTTGTGTGTGACTGAGAAGAAAACCTTAAAAATGTATGATTTGTGTACAGAAGCTCTAATACGTCAAAATCCTGAATATAATCTACGTTGCATTGTTTAATAAATCAATTCGAATGAGAGGAATTAGTGTCGAGATTATTTGATTGGCCGCCATACCGATTTGTCGTAGCTATATCTTGGAAATAAAATATCAGTAGTTGTCATATCTCATCTTCTCAATTTTTTTTGTGGGTGTTTTTCAGGTAATATAGTTATATACTGTTTGGCAGCATAACTTCTTTAAACCTTTACTTGCGCTTATCTTTTTTTAACAATAAGTTTTTCTATTTCCAGAAGAACGTTAATAATTTGAGTTTGCTATAAGATTGGATCTTTTTTTTAACGTACATTAAGGTTGATGTTGTTAATAATTTTGTATTTGTTGACAAGTATGCGTATGAAAAGTGATATATTTCCTATTAAACTGATTTCACGAAGGGGTAACATAACCTGGTACTTGAAGCTGAATATTTAGAAATAAATGAAGCCGATTTCAATATTAAACTTCCTCAAAATTTTCGCTTCCATTTAAGAGTGTCATTACCATTAAGGACGTCATCAAAAACAAGAATCATTTTTAATCAACATTCTTAAATATTGAACGCTTTTAAATATAATATTTCTGTTGTGTCTATTTTCAAAAATTACTTTCTCTCTGGGCTATCCTTTATATTTCTTATAATATAAAATTAGTACAATAATTATTTTTATCATCTATTTAGGATTCCGAAACCTTCAAAACAACGAGGATTGAAACCATGGAAGCCTGTTTGGAATTGTTAACCAGTTTATCAGCAGAGAAACTATCTCCGCTTGCCACAATTTTGAAACAAGGTGCCGTATCTTTAATTGGAGCACAAGATGAGAAGATCAAGAAATCTGCCGAAATATTGTTACAAAGAATGAATATATCTTATATCGACCATGATAATTATTAAATATATGAATGTGATATAATTATTATTTATTTTGAAGTCAAATAATACGTAAAATGTATTTCCTCCACAAATAAATATTCCCTCAAATAAGTCTAAAATAAATGTTGTTACTTATTGTGATTTCACTTATTAATATATGAGACTAAGTTGCGCAATAGATTTACTTCGATCTTTATGAATTTCGCTGCATCAAGAACAAAATGAGCCATATTTTCTACTTTATTTAAAAACGTTGTAAATCGTTTTGTTTGAAACGCATATAAAATCGAATGAAACAGTTTGACCAATACTTAAATACTTAGAAGTTTATTCATCTACACAAATACTTTTGAGATGAAATGGTTCAATTTTGGCAACAAAGAGACTTCTTCCTGAAATATCTGAGATTAAATTCCAGTAACAATCAATTTAATTTGTACATAGAAAACATTTTGAATATCTAAAGATCTCAGTAGATATGTCTTTTATCGAATGTTAAATTAAATATTTTTTTATATTCAATAATATAATTAGTTCCAATTGTATTAATAAATATTTGGTCACTGATTTTTCCGTGTGTGTGGGGTTGTGATATTGACTGCGGATCCTAATGGTTCTATTAGCCTAACCAATTGTTTGACTTACTATAGTTTTACCATACATTAATATTTTTTACATCTAATTTATACAATAATTCGAAATATATACGTTTTATAATACAATACGATATGTTACTTAAATCCTATTTTTTTTCTTTTTTTTTTAATTTTTTTTCATTTTTTTTCTTCTTTTTTTATATTTTTTTCTTTCTTTTTTTTTCTTTTCTTTTTTTTCATTATATTCCTGGGGATTACACAGGGATACTTTTCACGCTAAGGTGCCTTTCAAAGCGACTTTATAACACACAAAACGGGCAACGGATAGAAGGTAAAATATATAACATGAGGATAGACACGAGGAACCAAGCTAAAATTATCTATTCTAAATCAGACATTAACTTTTTCCATTTTGATTTAATTAATATATAAGATACACTAAGATATTTAAATTCTTAAACCCAAATTGCGAATATGTTGATAAATAAATTTATAAATTTCCATATTATTTGAGGTTATTAATTCATATAAATTTATTGGTCGTTTTAAAAATTTATATTTACTAAACTTATTCATAAACTGATCAATAATTCTCCGATTCAGTTCGCATCCTAATATTTTGTGTTCTACTGTGCCATCTTCACCACATCTATGATATTAATCTTGCATAAATGAAATGGAACCAACGTGTGGTTAAATCTAATTCTAGATATAGTTCTTATCTAATCTTTCGATAAGTTTAGCCCACTAAACCATGGTGCTGAAGTTAAAGTTGGTTTTATTTCCTTATAAAATAAACCTTTGTTGGAATCTCTGTATTTCACCATCCATTTAGCTATACTTTTATTTTTTAATATCAGGAAAAGATCTTCTAAGACTAAGCGGATAGTTTACAGTCTGATTACTTTGTAATGATTCTTTGGCTAATATGTCCACTTTTTCATTATGAATTATTCCGCAGTGAGCTTTAGCCCAAACAAATTTAACTTGTTTATCTTCCTGTTCTAGATCTATAACGATATTTATTATGTCTTTAAGTATATAATTAAATTTATCTTTACTAGAGAGATGTTTAAGTTTTTGTAGTACACTTTTACAATCTGAAATTATTAGAATATGTTTTTTGATAGTCAATTTGGTTTTTACATAGGTTAGGGCTTCTCGTATTGCTAATTGTTCTGCAGAGTCTATTGAAAAAATTTTTTGTAATTTCATTGATTCGGAATAATTTTCTATTGGATCCCAGAAAGTACAGGAAGCATCATTTCCTTTTTTTGATGCATCGGTAAATATTAAGTGATAATTAGGATATTTGTATTTTATATCTGATGTAAAAAGTAGGTTTCTGAAGAATAATCTCTCAAATAATCTACCTTGATTTCAGTTATTATCGTTAAATTTGTTTGGTATAGGGGAATCACTTCATTTTTATAGATATGTTCTGCGAGTTCTAGACATTCTGCATATGATTCACACATTAATAAGGATTTTTTTTCCTCCAATATTCACAGGTTAAATCGTATACATATAGTTTGTGTATTTTATTAACTAGGCTACTGTTTTTGGACATTATTTTCATTAAAAACTTACTACATAAAAATTCTCTCCTAATGTTAAGTGGCATCTCACAGCATTCGACATATAAGTTAGAGATAGGCGTACTCTTTAAGGCCCCTATTGCTAATCTTAAACATTTATTTGTCACAATGTCTAACTTCTTTACATGGGTTGCAGCTGCTTGCGAATACAATATAGATCCGTAGTCAAATATGGATCTTATGTATGACCTGTATAGTAGTAGAGATATTTCTGGGTCTGCTCCCCAGTTGTAGGAGCTTACAGCCCTTAAAATATTCAAGCCTTTTTCACATTTCTTAGATATTTTCTCTATATGTTCTTTCCATAGAAGTTTTCGGTCCATCGTCACACCTAAGTAAGTTACACTTTGACATGCAGTGAATGCAGTATTCTGTAACATGATTTCATTTGGAATTATTCTTTTTCTAGTAAAAATACATGCCTTGGTTTTTTTCAAGGATATAGTCAGTCCTTTTTGAAAACACCAATCTTCAAGTATTCCAAAAAAATTACTCAGGTAATTGCATCCATCCTCTAAATCACAATAGTCAACATAAGCACAGATATCATCCGCAAACTCCAACACTGTGACTGCATTACACCGGTTCACCAAATTTTCCAAATCATAGGTATATATAACGTACAGAAGAGGACTTAAAATATTGCCCTGGGGTATGCCCCGAGAGGCTGTTCTGGGTCCTGTAATCTCTTGATCTATTTTGATAGATATAGTTCTATTAATATATAGTTTGAAAATTCTCTGAGAAAATGTGTGGCTAAATCCGATTTGTATCATTTGCTGGTATAAAATTCGTAGGTTCACATTATCATAAGCTCCTTCAATATCTACAAAAACAGCAATAACTGACTTATTTTTTGAAAATGACAGATTTGCATCTATTACAAGATGAGATACATTTTCTATCGTGGAGTGGGATTTCCTAAAACCAAACTGATATTTTGGTAACTTCTTGTTTGTTTCAAGCCACTGTTCCATTCTTGTCTAAACCATGCGTTCAAATGATTTCAGTATACAGGAAGCTAATGATATTCCCCTATGTGCTTCTGCTACTTCTAGATTTTTGTGCGGTTTTAGGATGGGAATAACGATGTATTTTTTCCAATCTTCTGGATAGGATCCACTTTCCCATATATTATTTATTATTTCCAACAAAATAATGTTAGATGACATAGGGAGGTTAAATAGCATTATATAATGGATATTATCTACTCCAGGAGCTGTGTTTTTGTGTGATCTGAGACTGTCTCTAAGCTCGCTTATAGAAAATTTTCTGCATAATAGATCTCCTGTATCATCGCCAATATCTTCCTTCACTTGTAGGATGCTATCCATATCTTCTTCTGCCCACTGTGGTGTTATCTTATTTATAAAATCGGTTGACCATTTTCCGGGGCTTAGTGTACTTATTGGTTCGGTATATGTGTTTTTAAGTTTCCTGACTTCTGTCCAGATTTCTTTAATAAGCGAATTTTTATTTAATTTAGAGCAAAATAATCTCCAAGATTCCCTCTTGCGTTTTTTTATATCTTTTTTCGTTATAGCCATCATTTTTTTCAAATGAATGTAATTTTCCAAATTTGATATTTGTGTGAAACGCAAAAGGGCTTCTTTTTGATTTTTTAATGAAATACCACATTCTTGATTCCACCAATGTTTATAAAATTTTTGGGTTGACCACTTTCTTCTTTTTGGGTATGGAATATTCTGCTGCTTGATTTAGTTCATTTATAAATTCATTGTAATATGTAATATTTTTTCTAGAGGTGCTATAGTCCATACGTTCAGAGAAAAGTGGCCAATTGGCTTTGTTGAGGTTCCATCTTTTTGAATCTGTAATTTTATTAGGTAGTTCCAACTGTACTTCTATAAGTATAGGGAAGTGGTCTGAGCCTAATGTCATTTGTTGTGTATGCCAATTGCATATCTGGTGTTACTATGGTAAGATCAATAGCCGATTTATTTATTTGGTTAGGTGTTGGCATTAAAGTTTGATCACCGTTGTTGAGAAATATTAAATTTGCATTTTCTATTGCTGCAAGTAGGTTTACTCCTGCTCAATCAGTAATATCACAACCCCACCCATTATGGTGACAATTTAAGTCACCTGCTACTACAAATGGTTTTTCCAAACTATCAAAAAATTGTGTCCATTCTCTCTCAGATATATGCAATCTCGGTTTTGCATATACTGAATAAAAGTGTATTTTCATTGATGTATTTATTTTAACACTTAAGGACGTACACATCACGTCTCTCAAATTATAGGTTGGTTTAGTCTTATAAAATGGAAAACTTTTTCTAAGAAGTATACCTACTCCTCCATATCCGTCTTCTCTATCTAGCCTAAATGCATGGTACTCACTAAAAGATATTTTTTGATTTGTCTTTAACCAGGTTTCACTGACAAAGCTCATATGAATATTGTTGTCAAAGAAAATTTTTTCAAATGCCTCTTTATTATGTGTAATTGATCTTATATTGTACTGTAAAATGTTAAAATTGAAGTTATTGTTCATCAAAGAATTTATTTAATTTTTTTAATAATTCCCCCCTTAATTTGTTATCTTTTAATGACTCTGTATGATAATCTAACAATTCTTTTATAGCATTTACTATGGTATCACATAATTTTATTGCCTCTCTTGCTGGTTGCGTATTAGAGATATCGGATAATTGATAATTTGAAGAATTTGAAAATTTCCCATAATCTGGTTGAGATCGGACCTTAGGCATTTCTAGTACAGCTCTATGTTCTTCCGAATAGCCCGACGTCTACGCCTGAGAGCTAATCGTATGACCGTTATCGTGCTGTTTCTTAATATACGCTGTATAATAATTACTTGTGTTTGAATTATTATTTTTATTTTTACTTACATTGGCATAGCTTTTTCTTGTTTATTTTTTGCTTCGATATATGATATGTTTTCCGTTACCATAATGTTTTTAATAGTTTTTTGTTTATCAAACTCCGTGCATTTTTTTCTATCCGTGGCTGCATGATCACCCCCGCACAGAATACAAAAAGGCTCACTAGTTTTCTGACAATTTTCTGTGTCATGTTCATCCCCACAATGTCTACAACGTATTTTCCCCCTACATTGAGTACTTAAATGTCCATATCTCATACATTTTAAACATTGCACTACTTTCAATTCGACAACGTAAACTAGTTTTTCTATGATTACTTGGTTAGGTATCATCTAACCCTTAAAGGTGACTACAATAGTTGATGTAGGAATAATCTCCCCATTTTTCTTGAGGATCATTCTGCTGAAGGCGGGTCCAGATCAAGCGCGCCGATCCGCGCCGCGCCGCGCCAAACGTTTGTGAACGTTACAGGCGCGTTCAATTTGGACGGGTTACCGCGCACAAACGCGCAATAACGTGCACGAACAAGCGTTCGCAAACATTATCCACTTGTTGTCGGTACATCAAAGAAATTTGCTTGTTCGCGCGCGTTTTATTTGGACGAATTTTTAGTTTACTTGGTGTGTTTGTCAAGAGCGAATGCAGTTGTAATAAAGTCCATTGCCTTATTTAAACAACTGTCTACCTGTAAAAACTTATTTAAAATGGAAGACGTTAATAATACAGAATGGGACCATGAAAGAATTTTATACTTTATTGATTTATATCACGAGTGTCCAGAGTTGTGGGATCCCCGTGATAAAAATTATCATATGCGCAATAAAAAACAAGATGCTTGGGAAAAAATAGCCGCCAAATTAAAGTGCAATGTGGATGCAGCAAAAGCAAAAATGAATTCCCTGGTATCGTCATTTCGCCGCGAAAGGGGAAAAATAAAAAAAACAACAGGCACGGGCAAAGGTATGTATTGACTAAATTTTATTATTAATATGTATTATAATATTCACTTTATTGTTACATGTAGTACATTATTGTACATATGAAGTAATAATGGTGCCATTTTCAGGTCGGAGGGAGATTTATGTGAGCAGCTGGTTTGCATATGAAAGGTTCTTTTTTTTATTGGACAAGAATAAACCTGTGGGACATATCAACACTGAAAATGTGAGTATAATCATAATAGTTATAAAATAGTGTGTTACGCAGCTTTCGCTCAAATGCATCAATAAGTAATAATGCCCTTACGCATAACCATTTTGCCATGGTACGCGACCATTGTTCATGAAATAGTCTGCTATTTCTTTGCGTATGGCTTGGGCATCTGTTGAACATTTCCTTGGGACTTTCTTTAAAGACATAAAGGAAGGTCCATCGTCTATTTCGTGTCTCCAACTTCCTCGTATTAATTTACCATCTTCTTCATGATCAAATGTTCCCGGAGGTGTGTATGTTTGGCGAGAGGCTTTACTTTTCCGTAGATAATTATGTAAGTAGATGGTTGACAGTGTAATAAGAGTTGTGTTGGGAGGTTCTAACAACATTGGCTTCCGCAATACTCGAAAGACAACAGAAAGTATCCCAAATGCATTTTCTACAACCCTACGAGCTCTTGAAAGTCGGTAATTAAAAATCCGTTCCATTGAACCCTTTGGGTGCACCACTGCGTAGGGTTTCATGATATTTTGATGTAAAGCAAATGCTTCGTCGCCCAGAATTACGTAAAGACAACGTTTTTGGCGACCAGGAAGAGCTTCCGGTTCAGGAAAATGTAGTTCGTTCTTAGTAATTTTCTGCCACAATACACTGTTTTTAAATACCCCTCCGTCCGATATCCGTCCCTGACACCCTACATCAGCAAACATAAAATTGTACTCTGCATCCACCAGTGCAAATAATACAATACTAAAGAAGGATTTGTAATTGAAATATTCGCTTCCTGTATAAATAGGAGCTTGAATCATTACATGTTTTCCGTCTATGGCTCCTACACAGTGCGGAAAATTCCAGACGTCTTCAAACATTTTCGCGTGCTTCGCCCAATCTTCTGAACTACTTGGCATCTGTAATTAAAGAAATTATAAAATTAATTTATTTTTATAGACCTCTGTAGAAGAAGAGGACGACAACAGTGATGGGGAAGAAGGGAACGAAGTTAATTCAGAATTAACCACAAATGAAGCGACAGAAGAGCCGAACCCTACACAAAACCAAGAACCTGCAGATTCCCAACTACAATCCCAAAATGAAACAAGAGAGAAACGCAAACTGTTTGCTTCACCAAAGAAGGCACCGGCTAAAAAAAAGAAGCCTGCAGAGGATCCGCGAATTGCCTACGCCTTTGATGTCCTTCAAAAGGCCTCAACCGCCGAAAAAGATGAATGTTCAACTTTCGGTGAACATATTGCAAGCAGACTCCGAAAATTTGATGACATGACGCGAGCTACAGCTATGCATCACATAAATAATGTACTGTTCCAAATCGAATTTGATTATTATAGAAATACTGCTGCACGCACACCACAACAACAGCAACAACAAATTGTTATTAATCCTCCACTTCCTTCGCCGTCAACTTCATTTGGTAATCCATCGTCGTCTTCAGCAACTTTTGAAAATAGCTCCCCATATTCACAGTCAATGAGTCCATTGCAACAGTATGTTCATACCTTTGCTGATTTGTAAATTATATTGAGAAATTATATATATTTATATAAACTAACTAAAATAAGGTTAAATATATAGTTAACTTACCTGTATGTGGTCTTTTAATGCCTCAACTATAGCGTTGCAAACTTCAGGAACTATTGTAGAAATACTTTGCTTTGAGACTTTAAACAAATATGATAAACTAGTAAATGAGTCTCCGGTTGCCAAAAAACGTAGGGTTATCGCTAATCTTTCTTTAACAGGTATACACTCTCTGAAATTGGTGTCCTTTTTTTGTATTTTAGGGCCCAATAACTCAATTAATCTTTGAAAGTCTTCAGAGGACATGCGACAAAAATTTTTGAATTGCCCCGTGTTTTTAATTGACAAATCACACAATAAGTCACTGCCACTGTAATGCTTTCTATTTTTAAAAATTCTTGTCATCCACCATCGGTGATTGTTCTTCTTTTTTTTTAATATGCCCCTTATTACAATAAATGCAGCACTCGCTACTTTAATTTTTTGATAATCGGCCATGTTTGATATCTACGAATTAAACAAACGCACTAAACTTGGAACCTTTCCGAACATAGCCAAACGTGCGCGCATTTGGTCTATCTAGACAATTCTCCGAACATACACGAATTTTGTTCGCAAACGTTCGCAAACGTTTGGCGCGGCGCGGCGCGGATCGGCGCGCTTGATCTGGACCCGCCTTGACATTAATGACCTCTAATGTTCCATACCTAGGTTTAATGATATTTGCCAATTCTTCATTCGTTATATCTAGATCTATATGTTTAATAACGCCTTTTTTCTGTGTGTAAAATACTGGAATATACGCGTCATACTTTTTTTCCTCTAAGATTTTTGATTTTATTAATTTATTTGCACTGTCAAACGAGTTAAGTTCTACTTTCATTTTATTTAATCCGATTACCGTTATATTGACAATATTATTTTGTATCTCTGGTAGTGCATTTAAAATTAATCGTGCAGTACCAATTTTATGAAGTTTGCCAATATTACCTTCTTTATTTTGAATAAAAATATAATAAGGACCCTGATCAAATTTAGAATACATATTTTTATTGTTTACATTCAATTGTTTTTGTACAATACTTCATTAGTTTCCGTAATTATATTGTCTGATAGTTTTACTTTTTTTGTCAATTCATTATCTACCTCATTTTCCCTATTTCGTTTTGCCTCTGATACCGTCTCCATATTAATTTCCACATATTTAATATTATTTTTTCCTCTATCAGGTGGAACTTTTTCGGTTGTTGACATCCCTTATCTTCTACCTACAAAAGTTTAAACACTCGATATGCTCGGCTACCGTATACACGTCTACTCTGTGTTAATACCTTTACCGAACTGTGATTTTTCCGTGTTTTCCCTACTTAACAATAGAAGTGTTACTAAAAATTTTCAGCTTTATTCAATACAACACAAAATACATGTGCAATTGGAAGGTTGCACTTCCTCTTTCGCAAATAGATGAGGAATAGAATATTGAAAATATTATATTTAACTTTATATACTTTGAATTATTATTTTATTGGACTTAGATAGACCTGTGAAATGTTAGGTTATATAAAAGTTACAGCCTAAATGAAAATATGCTCATCCAATCCATTACAGTAATATAAAATAACGACCTCAGCACAGATTTTTGACAAAGACGTTTATAATTATTACGACGCTAACTGAAGTGTTTCGAGGGTAATACACACTAACGGGCTTCCGAGTATCAGAAATGGGCACAAATATGGAGGTTTTTCTGCTGATCATAGTGTTACGAAATAGCACACCAGTGTAGACCCTGAAATCCCTGAATCCGACTCTGTCTAAGCCATGTATGAAAGTTAAAAGTATGGCGGATGCCAGGGATTTCTTAGAACTATTTACGATTGTGACTATCTTATCTAGACATTGTTTTAGTGGCCAGTCTTATCTAGAAAATGCCAGAAAGCCAATTGTTTTTGTCTAAGCCGCAATGTAGAATTATCTAGTAAAAAAGGCACTAATATATAAAGGACCGACCAGGGAGAGTTAGTTTTAGTTTATACTTTGACATCGTGAGATAAACAGTAAATAAGTGAATATAAATTAGTGAAGTGTTTATATAAATTAGTTTAAGTGAATATACTGTGTATATAATTAGTGAATAGCGTAGTGAATAAATAAATTAAGTAAGTGAACCTACCGTGTATATGAATTTATCCCACCCGTAATAAAAACGTTTTAATAAATAAGAAAAACATTACATTGGTGTCAGGTGTGGGGTAATATAAATAAATTGCCAAGAGACTATGTGACCTGAAAGTGACTGAGTTGAGAGCAGAATTGGAAGATCGTGAGTTGGAAACGTCCGGTAAGAAAAGTGAATTAGTAGAAAGACTTAAGTGGCACTGGAAAATGGCGGTTTTGATCCAGAAACAGTTTTATTTAATGACGACGCTTCCACCTTAATCTCGTCAATTTCTGCTAATATTTCTGCTAACATGGACAAGAAGATTTCTGCCATGGAAGAGAACATGGACGAAAAGATTTCTGCTATGAAGAACGATATTTCTGCCATGGAAGAGAAAATTTCAACGAATGTGAAAAACGATATTTCTGCTTTAAAGAACGATATATCTGCCGATATCTTCGACATTGCCGCTGACGTTGAAAATGAAATTTCATCTCTAAAATCTGAAATCGAGAATAAGATTACAACGATGGACGAGAAGATTGAAAATAAGATGACAACGATGGACGAGTAAATCAAGCAGTTAGAAAAAAAGATGACAGATATAAGAACTCAAGACACGCCAGCGGAAGAAAAGAAGACCGAGCAAACAAGGCCTTGCAAGCCAGAAACACACCCTATGGAAAAATGTCGTGGACCAATTATGTGAAACAATTTGAAGCAGCCGCTAGAGTGAATAATTGGTCCGATAGAGAGAAGGCAGTGAACTTAACTATCGCGCTTCGGGGAGATGCCTTGGATGTACTTTAGACGATACCTCTTGAAGAAACGGATGACTTTGAGCAGCTGAAAAAGAAGCTGGACATGCGATACGGTCACGAACATTTGGAACATTTGTACAAATTCCAGCTGAAAAACCGAAGGCGGAAACGTAACGAAACCCTTCAAGAGTATGAACTGGATATTGCCCGACTAGTTCGATTTGCTTATCCATCAGCACCAGATAACATGATGGAATATTTAGGCTTCCAGGCCTTTATTGACGGCTTATATGACCAATATATGGAGAAGACGCTTCGATTAGCCCATCTTAAAACATTGGTCGATGCATTGACTGCTGCTCTTCAATATGAAGCAGCCACGATGGCTTCGGGATACAACAAAGGTAGGACCATACAGGAAGAAGGTGACGATGACAGACTTGACCAGATCGTCAACTTATTGAAAGGATGGTAGACAAGAAGCCGAAGAAAATCAGGTGCTGTAATTGTGGCGAGCTAGAGCATGCACGCAGTTCGTGTAAGCGTCCTACGACTCCTGCAAACCTCTTAAACCTCTTAAATGCAAAGCAGCCACGAAGGGCTCGCGGTACAAAAAATGTAGGACCATGCAGGAAGAAGTTGACCATGACAAACTTGACCAGATCATCAACTTGTTGAAAGGTATGGCAGACAAGAAACCGAAAAAGATCAAAAGCCGGAAGTGTGGCAAGTTAGAGCACGTACGCAGTCCGTCTAAGCGCCTCAACACTCCTGCAACCCAAGAACTCCAGTCACAGGGGAAATCAGATAGGGGTGAACATCCAGCTGATGTGAATCACCGAAAAGCCAACTCTTTGCCTAGACGGTCATGCCCTGTAGACTATTCTCAATGCAACAAGCCGAAATCTAAGGAAGTTGCATTCTCAAGAATTACAGTAGTCTGGAGTTCTTATATCTGTCATCTTTCTCTCTAACTCCTTTTTTTCTCGTCCATCGTTGACATTTTATTCTCGATTTCAGATTTTAGAGACGAAATTTAATTTTCAACGTCAGCGGCAATGTCGTTTTTCATTAATAAGATATCGGCAGATATATCGTTCTTCTTAGCAGAAATCTTCTCGTCCATGTTAGCAGAAATTGACGAGATTAAGGTGGAAGCCTCGTCATTAAATAAAATTGTTTGTGGATCAAAGCCGTCATTTTCCAGTGCCACTTTAAGTCTTTCTACTAATTCATTTTTCTTTCCGGACGTTTTCAACTCACGATCTTCCAATTCTGCTCTTAGTTCCGCCACTTTCAGGTCACTTAGTCTCTTGGCCATTTTTACGTAGCAATTTATTTATATAATCCCACTTCTGACACCAATGTAATGTTTTTCTTATTTATTTAAACGTTTTATACGACAGGTGGGATAAATGCATACACACGGTAGGTTCATTTAGTTAATTAATTTATTCACTACACTATTCACTAATTTATATTATATACACAGTATATTCACTTACATTAATTTATATAAACACTTCACTACGTAGATCACTTTATCAATTGGCTTCTCCTGCTGGTCGGTTCTTTATATATTAGTGCCTTTTTTACTATATAATTCTAGATTGCGGCTTACACAAAAACAATCGGCTCCCTGGAATTTTCTAGATGAGACTGGTTACAAAAACAATGTCTTGATAAGATAGTCACAAAAAATCGTAAACAGTTCTAAGAAATCCCTGCACATCCGCCAAAATTTTAACTTTAATACATGGCTTAGACAGAGTCGGATTCAGAGACTACACTAGTGTGCTATTTCGTAACAATATTTTAAAAATTATGAAATTGGTATTAAAATTTAGAATATAGCAACGAAATCTGCCTGATTACCTACCAATAGTTCCTAACGTGTTTCACCGACTGTACTTTCCCAAAATAGTGAGTTATTGTTATTCCTTACACAGTTCTCTGTTTATCTCTGTTTATCCTTCTGCGCATTTCAGGGGACTTCGTTTGCCAAGCAGTACATAGAATAACAAATCAAAAAATCTTAAGAAGAAATGAAAGTCTGGACGTAGCTTGACGGGCTTAACTACAAACTGAAAAAGCTAAAATAATTTTCTAAGCTGTTATACCGTTGACAGAGCATTAAGAACGAGGTGTGCCACAAGGTCCGTTCCTCTACCTGTTATACACTAGCGATATACTCTACTTGAGAAACAAATCGTTTGCAACTTTCGCAGATGATACTGCAGTAGGTAAAGATTATGAAGAAGAAATATTTTTCATAATTCCATTGACAGTATCAGTAGCGGAACCAAAAAATGCAGATTTAAATTGAATAGTTCTCAATTTTTTAGTGTAAATTTAATTTAAAAAAAACTCAGTGGCATAATATGTCTATTAGTGTAAACAATAATCATATCCCTTATACTAGTTCTGCAAAGTAGGTGGATAGTCCATGTCAAAAACAGAAGATGTTATCTGAGTATTAGATTTGGAGATGTATAGGCTCTTAGGACGCTATTCTACCCTGTCAACAATGATATACTCCTATAATAATCAAATATTGAAGCCAATTGAACAAATAGTATGCAATTTTGGGGTTGTGCCATCAGAAGCAATTTATAAATTATTAAAAAAGTTCAAAACAAAGTATTGCTTGTGCTCCTTAGACTTCAAAAACATGAATAAAATTGAACAAACTGTTAAAAAGTTTGCCAGAAGGCACGAGCAATTATTTCTTGGCCATTTTAATGTAGAGACCACCCATCTCCTAGATATTGTGGACCTAATAAGAAGCAGGAGTCTCTCAAGCCTTTCGAGTTAGTATGATATGTTAACCCTTTAACGCCCAACGTTACCTCAGCGTAACGAGAACATAGTTTTACCATATTACCTGGCTGTTTCAATTTTTTTCCCGATAGAGGACCATACTAGTGTCATCAGGAAGCATCAATGTGTTTACCATTGCAGTGTCAAATGGATGCAGGTGGTTTGCTTGCCCCGTGATACCGTTTGTTTTGTTTAGATATTTGTTTTGACTAAAAGTGCGATGTATCCCAACTTCGAGTAAGTATAAAAAATGAAATATAGTATTTTGGTATGTTTGGTTTTTTGAGGAGGAATGTAGACATATGATAGTTGTAATATTTGACCAGTAGATTGAATTTGATGAATCGGCTGGTGTTTGAGAAACACTTTTATACGGCCGTTACCTTTTGGTAACGCTAAGCGCTCAAGGGGTACATAATATTTGTTATTTCTTTGCTTCCCCAGGCGTGGTTTCTCGTTGCAAGAAGCTTTAGAAATGCCTTATGATGGAGACGTGAGTGAAATTTACATTGAACCACCTGATGCTGGAATAATTACAGACGAAGATTCGGGAGAAGATGGTGGTGGACTAATCGACAATTTGTCAGGTTCTCAACTGCGAGGAAAAGCTGAAGTAAAGCTCGCGCAGATGACCAACGAATTGGAGTTTTTGACACAATGCCGAGAAGTGCCTTTAGTGAACCAATGGCGTCAACATCTTCCACACCTTCTCAGGGGGTACAGTTTGATTTTCAAACAATAGAGTCAAACACAATTGAATGGATAACAGGTGATTTAGAAGCAACGTGCACTAGTTTTCCGCTGTTTTCCCGATGGCAGCTACAAAAAATACCGAAATTGTACCCCAGTTCAAATTTTTGAAAAGATTTTTGATAATGATATGATAGATTTTTTAGTGACAGAATCACAGCGAAATGCTTTGTTCCTAAATTGCGCTGATCCTAAAATATCATCAACAGAAATGAGATGTTTTTTGGGTATATTGATCGTCAGTGGGTACCAGGGAAAAGATTTTATTGGGATTCGAATTCGGATATGCGAAATGAATTAGTATATAACGTATATTAATTCCTAATTATCAAAAAACCGTGTTAATTTTCAATGAAAATAAAAAAAAAGAAAGCAGCACATAGTGAGCTCTTTGGGTACACGTAAATTATCGCGTATTGATTTTATAAGAAATTAATACAAATTTCAAATATCAACACTCATGATTACAAAACTGTAAATCAATATTTATAGATATGAAATAATTTTCCATAAACAGACAACTTATTCTAGGTCGGTACTACCCTGTTCATCTCAATAATTTTGTCGTTTTCTCGGAAGGTATCTACCTATATAATAAGTAAATGATAAGCAAAACGGTTTTTAAATAGTTCTTTGGAGAGACATTCCAATAAAATTTCGATTGCTTATTAATAATATTTGCTATAATATCGCTTGTATAAAAACTGGACGAAGTTTTATAAAAATTTAACATGGCTATAAAGGTAGGTAGGTAATTGAAGTAAGTAAATAAAATATTTTTAGTGAAATTTATATACAGAACAATCATCTAAATAAAAGTGAAATAATATACAACGAAACACAATACATTTAAACGCCTTTGTATACAACGTATACCTAAAAACATAGGATTTGTACATCGCGTATAAAGTGTTGCATAAAATTCCCTACGTCTCGGATACTTAAGTATGCAATGCTAAGCTTGTTCGACGTAGACAGCGGTGTTGACATATCTACAATATATATTCAACCTATTTCCCTGAACTATTAACGGGATTCGGCTTCATCACAGTTGTCTTATTCAAAGATATATAACTATGCATGAACTATGTGAGGTATTAGAAGGGGAGGACAACACACGTTACAAATGGTATCAACATTTACTCTTTGTAGTAGGACCTCCAAAGAAATCTTGTAACAGTGGAAACCAACCGAAGTGAAGAACGGAGGAAAAAAGCGTTGCGTAAAAAAATTAAGAAGGAAATGCAAAAAAATGGAAAATTAAAAAAATTAAACAAAGGAAAAAGCCTGAAATAAACTTGATAGCATAAGTGTCTAATTAGAAAGTCACAAAGCTATAAACTCACTCTAGATGAAGTGTGGCCTAAGAGAGGTTTGATTGAATATCGAATAGGTATGTGTCTTTAAAACCGAAAGTGTGAATCCGCAACTATGCGATTAATTTAGTTTTATCAACCAAATATAAACTATCGAATTCTTCAAATCACAAATAAATCTGCAAAATGCGTAATAGTTATTCACGAACCAATATCAAACTTTCAGTACTTCTCGAACAAAAAAAGAAAGAGAGAATTTCACAAAAAGATAATCAGGAACTGATCCATTTTTTTGGTGAATTTTTGGAATCCAGTAGAATCATGAAATAAGTGGGAAGTTTAAAATTAAGTGATATTACTTAAGTATGGCACCTGTTCTTTATAACAGAAAAATAGCTGCCTCGAATATCTTTGGAACTGCCAATTCACTACAAAATTTTAGAGAGATATCGGTGAAATGAATTGCTCATGTGAACGTTATTAACGTACTGCCGTATTGGTTTTACGTCAAGCGGTATTTCAATTTTATTTAACAGTTATCGGAAGCGACGCTTTACCCGCGCTATGCGCTATTCGATAATGTGACTTAACATAGCTTTATAGACCATTAAAGGTTGACGTCACATACCGTCCGCCATATTGCCTGGGAGCAAGCAAATCTAAATTGCGCTTTGCTTATGCTGTTATTAATCAAGATTGTGTGGATAAATTAAGAATAATACTGGCGTTTTGTTCTGTTGTTGGATGTTCAGCGGGAAGAGAAAGAGACAATGTATGATTATAGGGGTGAATTTGTGTATATAATCTTTGGGTGAATTATCAGATGCATCAAAAGAGCGCGAAGAGCCATACATTCTTGATGGAAAACTGTGGATTCTTAAATGAAAATTGATAAAGATTATCTATGTTAAACTGTACTCTGGTGAAATTATATTAGCTGATCGAAGGTTTTTAATAGGAGATGGTGTAGAAATATTAGGAGCTTATTTAGAAACATCAGCTTTCATTCAAAATAAAGAACATCTTCATCTAACTGATTTAGAAAGTACCCGAAAAATTGCCAATGTTTAGAATACATGTAGAGAGAGATATAGGACTTCTAAAAAATATTTCAATTTGTTCAGGTCCTATTCTTATTAATTAGTATGCTTTTGATAAAGAGATGATGAGAAAGATGCTTATTATTATTACAATAGAAATAAGGGCTGATAGGTAAGAACCTATGAAGCCCATAATCTAAAAACATAAATGCTTAACCGCGTGTTCATAAAATTAATGATAATTAACTAAATCGTAGTTTGCAACAATAACAGCAACAACTATATACTGAATAATAATGAATATAAAACAAATACAGATAAATAATAAATGTAAGCACTATGATGACAAAATTTTAGAGGTTTGTACAGTGCTTTCATTAATTTATGTCACCAATTCCTATGGAATAAACAACATGTAGTTAAATTATTGATCTCTATCATTTTGAAAAGCATTTAGCAATAATAATTATTTGTTCAGGTCCTATTCCTATTATATTAATGGTTTCGATAAATAGAGATGATCAGAAAGATATTATTATTATTACAATAGAAATAAAGAAGAAAAAGAAAGGTATGAACCTATGAAGCAAATAATCTGAAAACATAAATGCCTAAACACCTATAGATAAAATTAATGATAATTTACTAAATTGTAGTTTGTAACAATAAGCGCAACAACTATATAGCGAAAAATAATGAAAAACAAATGCAGATAAATAATAAATGTAAGCACTATATTGACAAAATTTTAGTGGTTTGTAGGGCCTAAATTAATTTATGTTCATCGCAAATTCCTGTGGAATAAACAACATAGAGTTAAATTGATCTTCGTCATTTTGAAAAGCATTTAGTAATGATTTAGTTTTATAGTTTAAAAAAATTACAATGCAATTGAGTGACATTTAAAGCTAAAAAACAGTACCTTATGTTTAAAGTTTTGTGTATTTTGATTTCAATATTAAACACTTGTAGAAGAAACTATGGTCCTTATATTTACTTATGATGTACACACCTAACTGAAATTAAAGATATCAAATGCTGAATGAGAGGAGAGTTCTAAATAATACGATCAAATGTGCTTATGAACTTATATTTTAAATAAAAATGAGCTTAAAATGCGCAAACTAAGAGCTTTGTTTGCTCCCAGGCAAGATGGCCGACCTGTCAAAGCCACGTGACCTTTAATGGTCTATTACATAGTATGTAGATAACCTTTCTTTATTGTTATTATTGGTTATTGTATACTAAGTTCGTGCTTATAAGTTGTTAATTAAATTTGTGTGTTCGCCTTAGCTATATCCGATATGTTTTGTATCATTGTTCAAATAAAAGACGAACATTTATATTTTTTGAGGTACCTAGTAGTGTATCTATAGATTAATTTTATCTATAATTATTTTTTCTCAACTTCCACTAGAATCTCTGCAATGGATGAAGATCTTGAAGCGATAATTATTGGTGACGGTTTCCTTTGTCTTTTTTCAACCACATTCTTATTAAAAACTTTTTTCTAGTTATGACGTGTATGTTGGATTGGATTGTTTCCCATTTTTTGGGGTCTTCCAAAGGATTTAAATTAATAAACTCTTTGAGGAGAGCCATCTTGTCCTCTGGTCCAAACCTTAATCTTTTTGGTTCCCTTTCAGACATTTTACTATATACTCAAAACAGAGAGTTTATGTGGTAAATCCACAACAAACAACTTTAACATAGAAAACTCTGCGCATGCCAGGCTAGTTAACTATTAAGCGCTATTTAAAATACGGCCTGTCGTTAGGCTCCGTAAATAACGCTTGGTTAGGTTAGGTTAGGTTAGGTCCCTAAGTAACGCGGTAACGTTACTTAGGGACGTTGTCTTAAGAATCGTCTCGCGCATACGTTAAATGTCAAAATAGCATATCCGCTAATACGACCTGACGTTATTTGGGTTACCGATAACTCTTTAATATATTTACATAACTGCTTTATAGTTATTTCCATTTTTAGGTAACAACACGTGAATGGCCAAGAGGCAGAGCCAATAATCGAACTGAGAATATTTGAAAATGTCCTAGGAATCAAGAATATACCTTCCTTGAGTTGAGTAATACTTTCAACATGGAATAATAATTGATATATTCCAAGTATATCTGTAAATGTGAAGGATCAGCCCTCGTACAGTCATTCTTCTTCAGACATATCTATTAAATTAAAACTAACTCAAAGTTATATCAGTAATTAGAGCCACCAACATGCAGATAAACATACCAAATAATCGAGATGGATAATTAATACTTGCTGCATAGTATATTCATAAGATATGGGTAGCACGCTTGATTGAATTCATTTTTTTTAATTTTGTAAAAACCTATATTATTTAACCTATATTTGTTCGTCTTCAACTAATTGATAATGTCCTTTCCAGAAGTCTTTGTAATAATTTAAATCTTCAAAGGTCTCTTTGAAGTAGTAATCTCCAAAGATACAATTAGGTAGAATTATGGAATAGGTTACGGATATATACCTGGGAATCAAATTATCATATGACAACAACATAGAAGAAGTAAGGAAACAAGTACTTACTCAAGGCCAATAGAATAGCGGAATGCCTCGATGATACTATATGAAATGATAATCACCAAGGAATAGAAACAAAATCAAAAATATACAAATATTTTATAAAAGACCTGTCATAACTTCTGCCGCTGAGGCAAGTCCTAAAGCACAGAAAACTTTAGATACCTAGAAACGTGTCAAATGATAGAAATAGCAGGAAAAACATTATGGGATAGGGAAACAAGCAAAAAAACATATGTGATGTCGAAAATATTGGTGCATAGCTGAAAAACTGAAAACAAGAATGAAACCTACCGATAAATAGGATAACGAATCAAAATATCGTAAAAATTTCCCGGGACAAGTCATTCGCCGGCCGAAGAACTGAAGGACTCCATAGAAATAGAGTTTAGGTATTAAAATCTTATTTTATTAAACGTATAATTCAATAGAATCGATGTAGAAATAGTGTTTACTTCAGGTTATTAATAACTTTTTGAAAGCGCATAATAAATAAGTTAAATAAAAAAGATAATGAACAGAGAAAATTATCTAATTAAAAATATGAATGTAATTAATATTACCTTTGTTCAAGATTAGAAAATCTTGAATTATAATGTTTACGATGCTTTTAAAAATATGTAAGATATTTGTATGTTACTTCTTTTCGTCATTGTATATATTTAAGGCGTAAATTCATTTCAGTTGCTAGCGCTGTAAAAATGTGTTAAAGAATTGATAGATCTTTTGTATTGTTGTAAATTCAAAGGGTAGTTACACTTTATTCGCAGCTTTTGTTAAATACTTTTAAAATATCACGTTTCGCAATAATAATTGTAAATGGTTTTGTTGAAGCATTGAAATAACACATTTTGAAAGTCGTGAGAGACATATTGTCGCATTGTGTTTGAAATCCTATAGTTAAAAATTTTGGAAAATGTCATGTTTCACGCTATTGTGTTGTAAAAACCCTAAAGCAAAACTAAAATTGTAACTTATTGTCACTTTGTGCGTGAATGTTTATGGTAGATGGTCGTAAGCCTGTAATAAAACCTTTGAATAACATTTCTGAGTAAAAAGGTTACAATAGGACGGTCTTGCTATTGGAGTATTCAATAGAAATTGAAATATCGATTGCAGGTGTCCATTGTTGATTCTTGTCGATGATCCCGGCGATTCAAATGATACTGGACAATAGGAAATGTTCATTTCCTTTTAGTCAACCCAATCCACGTGTAAACACGCCCCCTGCAGATTTCTATTTAACACGTCTTACAACGTGAAGAAATCAGTTCAATACTCAAGTTATTTCACAACGAAATCAGTTCATAACTCAGTTCAACACTCAATCGAGTTCATCGAGTCGTCGTTACATATGGAAGTAACTTCACTCAAAGTCAAACAGTCAGACATACTAAGTCTAACACATCGTTACTTAGTTTCTATACGAGGCAAGTGAGTATTCATCAAATCGAAACATAAAGTATCTTCCGATCTGAAACCGCCGAAGTTCAACATTCATAACTCTGTACCATTTTGTAAATTTGTACATAATAAATCATTAATTTCGACATTAATTAATTCGGATTATTTATCTAGTTGAATGTCTACGCCAGTCGACGAAGTTCAACTTGAAATATAATCAAAAACATCCTTTAAACAAATATGTTGATTTATTGCATGGAAAAACATTATTATTTAAAGCATATCAAATGTTTTTATCGAAATTTTCTCCAGAACCTACGTTATCTTAATCCGGTACTGCCTTTGTACGTTTTATTAAGACCTACACATCTTAGCGATACATGCCTAGCATCTTTCTTTTGCAGTAATACCAGTGGCTTGAGATAATTTCAAATTAATTTGTAGGCCACCTTGCTTTCAATTATAGACTATCAATATTATTTCACGTCCAAGGCTATGAATAGCTCGTTTTACGTTGCTCTAAGGTAAATACAAAATCGAATGCCATTGTTTTCTAAAGCAAATATGAAATTTTATCTAAAAATATTTCCCAGTATCTCAATCGAACAGTTAATGTCATTTTTAACATATCACTAGGCTTCTAGTGTCCATAGATTTATTCTCAGACAAAAATAATAGTCCAGGATCGCTGGACCATTCTTGCACAAAGCTTTTTCCGCTGTAAAAAGTGAGGTGGGTTAGAGTGAGCAGGTGTCAAACCCGCGTCGACTTGGTGATTGCAAAAAACCTATTGATATCATTGAATTTTTCAACTTAACATGTAGATTATTTTGCAGATAATTCGAGAAAACATTTGTCGCACAAAAAAGAATGTGATCAAAAGGCTCCCTCCTTAAACATGTAGCAATTACTAGGTAAAACTTAAATCTCTACTTTTTCCTGTGCGAATATTTTCGAATGAGATGGTTAAAGGTCAATTCACACATACGGTACTGGGCACCCACTGTGCACCGACTGTGTCGATTTGAACTAAATCTATCAGCTGAAGTTTCCATTGAAAATGTATTGAATTGCACTGTTTAATTCACACATGTAGGTCTAGGCATAGACTGTGCTCTGACTGTGTTGCTTCCGACCGCTCTGAAAGCGATTTCTCAAGGTTGCGGTTCGACACGGTAGGAGCACGGTACGTGCATAACCGCTCTAGTGAGAACTATTGGAAGGCGACCAGAGGGCGACCGTCATGTTTCGGCCAGCGCTCGTTCATTTTCGGGTGTCGTCTCCGATTTTGCCGCTGGTATTCCTCATCGCGCCATCGCGGTTAGTGTAAATTCAACGCTGTTATGAGTAGGCCAAAAAATGCCTGTTAATGAAGAATTTTTAATAATTTATGTGCAAGAACATGAATGTTTATACGATTTGCAAAATAAAGATTATGATAATAATCTAGTTAAAGATAATATATGGAAAGACATCGCGAATAAATTGAATTCAACATCCGAAGAATGTAAAAATAAATGGGCTTTGCTGCGCTCTTACTACAGAAGAGCTCTGAACCGGCGTAAAACAGTGAGTGGTCAAGCTGCAAAAAACATGAAAAAATGGAGGTTTGAAGACCAGATGGAATTTCTTAGAAGGCACATGCAAGAGCGACAGTAAGTATCTAAATTTTACGTAACATTTAAAAGTTGCAAAGTTTTCTTGTCGTTGAAACAATCGGAAATTGGTACATGGCGTGTCACATTAAAAAGCATTAAATTAACGTTATTTACATTATAATTTATAAGTTTTTCTTTGTTAACGTATTGTGCTATGCAAACACACATTTTGCATCAGGGACTGATTTAAATAAAATTTAGTATTTAGAATTTAAACATAAGTAAAAATCTTTTTGTTACAGAACCTGTTCTAATTTGGATGCGTCAGAGGAAACTGAAGCAGATGATGAAGTTGATGACAATCAGGATACCCCACAACCTTCTCCATCTCCCGCTTTAGTGGTTCCAACAATATCTTCGACAAAGCGAAAGGCAAATGAGGATAATCTACAACCATCTTCTCCCGCTTCAGTGGCCTCAACAGTATCTTCGAGAAAGCGAAAGGCAAATGAGGATAATCTACAACCATCTTCTCCCGCTTCAGTGGCCTCAACAGTATCTTCGAGAAAGCGAAAGGCAAGTGCTTCCTCCACTCAGCCCGCTTTGGCTGATGCTTTGACAAATTTTATCCAAGCTAGAACACAATCCGCCGATTCTAATGATCACGTCACAATACCTTCACCAAAAAGAAAGCTAATGACTTTCTTTGAAGACATAGCCGAAAGTATTCTAAAGTTCCCGGAGATAGATCAGGCGGAAATAAAACGAGATATATTTAACCTCGTCAACAGCAAAGAAATCGATCTGCTTAGAAAAAAGCAATATGTCCTACCATTGTTTTCTCCGAACTCCACAGATGAGGGACAGCAATGGGTTCAAAATGTTCCTCCTTCAAATGCTGGCTATACAGATTCCCAACACCATTCTCAGCCAGTGCCGGGGTCTTCTAATCAAATTGAAGATGGGTATTCTTCAAACTTCACAGATGGAAGACGTCAATGGGTACAAAATCTTCCTTCTTTAGATACCGGCTACACAGAGTCCCAACACCATCCTCCGTCACTACCGAGGTCCTCCAGCCAAACTGAAGATAGATATTACAAAATGTAAAAAATGTTTCTTTTTTCTTCTATTTTTTAATCTGTTTAACATGAGTTCCATTTACGTTATGAAACCAAAATATTTTAAGTTTTTTATTATGTTTGTAGAGTTGACGTACTTAGCTTTCTAAGAATAAAACAGTTTTCTAATAAATATGTAATATTTATTAACCCAATATGCAATATTTCGATATGAACTACAAATAATATATAAAAAATATAAATAATACAAAATTACTCTGTATTTTGGTAGGGTATACCTCTTCTTACTACCTCCAACTGCCATGGTACCGCGCCTGTAGTGTTTAAATAATTACAGAATGTATTTCTTACGCCTATAGCCACTTCACTTGAATTTCCACCCAACCGACGGAGTCCCCTTAGTGGAAGTTGCTGTGAAGTAGAGCTTTGCTCTTCATATACAGGCAGGGCCGATGTATTCTCAGATCTGTCATTTCGTAAGTAATTATGTAAGACACATGCGGCCAAAATAATTTTATCAGCGTTTTCAGGATTCACTTGAAGTCTACCATACAAGATTCTGAATTTTTGAATCAGGATGCCAAATGCATTTTCAACCACACGCCGAGCCCTTGACAGTCTATAGTTAAATATTTTCTGGTTTTCATTATCTCGTGCTGTGCTTCCTGGATAAGGTCTTAATAGATTTTCTTTTAAAGGAAATGCTTCATCTCCTAATATCACGAATGGCACAATATCATCTGAATTAGGTAATGGTCTTGGTCCCGGAACATGAAGATTATTTTTTTCCAATGCTTTTCCTAGATTTGATTTTGAAAATATACCTCCATCACTCGATTTGCCATAACCTCCAACATCAACAACAATGAATTTATAATTAGCGTCTACAAGTGCCATGAGAACAACAGAGAATGTCTTTTTGTAGTTGTAGAATAGAGATCCGCTATTTTTGGGAGCCTGGATTTGAACGTGCTTACCGTCAACTGCACCAATGCAGTTGGGAAACTGCCACATTGTCCAGAAATCATCAGCTATTTTTTTCCATCCATCTTCTGTTGGCTCGGGCATTTCCTTTCTTGACAGAACTCTCCATATTGCATCACAGGTGGAAACTACAATTGATTGTACTGTTGAAGGGGCAATTCTATAGCTCATTCCTAGACGGTACTGGGAAGTACCTGATGCTAAGTAACTGAAAATATATTAATTGTTTAAATAATTGTTATGTGTATTAATAATGAACAACATACCTCAAAGTTAATGCTAATCTTTCTTCTGCGGATATAGATCTTCTCCACTTTGTGTTCTGTTTTTGTATGTCTGGTTTTACAAGTTTCAGCAGATTGTCAAATTTCAAGAAAGTCATCCGAAAGTATCGGACAAATTGTTCTGGATCATCTTTGAGTCGCGCAAATGCTGTGTGAAATTCTCCTTCTTCCTCCCTAGCTCTCCATAAACGGTTAATCCAAATCTTCCTCTTTCTTTTTTTCACCTCTTCC
The DNA here is from genome assembly GCA_963921935.1 of Galeruca laticollis. NCBI lineage: Eukaryota > Metazoa > Arthropoda > Insecta > Coleoptera > Chrysomelidae > Galeruca > Galeruca laticollis. The sequence goes on from OY998183.1 coordinate 91,427,699, forward strand.
GTTAATACTAGATACGCTCCGCATGCTATAACCACGTCCTCCTCTCTTGGATCCATGATACAAACTAACCAACGGTGGCGTAACATGATTGGTGTGAATATGCACAACACAACACAGTCGGTGCACGGTTACGACACAGTCGGCGCACAGTACCACATGTGTGAATTGACCTTAACGGAGTGTGCAGATGCAATATATATGAATATCGAGATTATTTTATAAATAACTTGATCCAACGTTTGTCGTACAAATAGGTGGGTTTTTCCAGTCCTACCATCGAAGTGTTGATGCTAATTAAAAATGTTTACATCTCTTATTCACCAAATTCAGAATTTTCACGAAGTAAATTATTTTATATTACGAACGAAATATATCTTATTTCTCTAGCATACGATTATGTAACACAAAAAATATGACATCTGTTCACAGAAAAATGCGTTTGACAGTACTATCAAAATAGGGTACTCCCATTTGAAAAAATTATGATGACGTCATAACTCGAACAGTGATTACATCATAAAAAATGTGAGCACATAAAAAATGCGAACTGAAAAATATAATCGACGTGTCTGAGCTTTTTTCCAACGGCGTTATCAAGCTTTCAACGAATATGTTCCAACATTTACGTGCTCACTGTATATGTGCTAAAAAAAAGTGGTGGAATCCTGGACTATGATAATTTACTCATAAAAGTAATCATTCATCGGAATCTCGTCATATACATTTAAATGGCTCATCACGAATGTAAGATTGCCTTATAATCTTCTTCATGTTAGCAAAATATTTGAATTAAAACATACTTATATGAAAGAGATTCTTCATTAACCTCTGTATTATTTAGATTTGAAATGTATTTATTTTATAATCTAGAATCTTTCAACTAAAACCTGTTGAATCACGTATACAGACAGACGACACTGATACGTCGTTCCTTATATTATTTAATAGCACTATAAACTATAGTGTTACGTACCCCATATCTACGATCAGTACGATCTTCGACCACAGATAATATTCTACAACTAACACAAAGGTGGGAAAAATAAGCGTAAATTTGTAGGCAAAGCTGCGGAAATCTTGTGTAAATTAGGCAACGGCGCGTCTGAATCGCAACTTTCACGTGACGTTTCACTATGTTCTATTTGTGTTCCTATCTCAGTTTTCCACAACATTATGATATAAAGGTTGCCGTGTAAATTTTTAAAATATGTACCTAATAATGTTTTAAGTTCTCGTGAAAAATCTCGGATTTTTGTGCGTCTGTATATGTGCTGTGTTATTGAAATTGTAGTGTCCAGTGTCGTTTTCAGTGTTTAGTTAATTCACAGCAGATTGAGTGCCTATATGATTTTGGTAGGACATGTTTTCAATATACTTAAATATTATTTAGTGACTTATCTGTTGTGGTTACTGGTTTCACTTATTTGATTGATTTTTTTTTATTTGTACCTGAATTCGCCCACTAGATCTTTGGTATGCCAAACGTCAAGCCTGACGTCAAATTTGACGCCCCCGCTGAAAATTTAAAAAAAAAAGAATAAGTAGCATTCAAAAAAACATTCATTTGGAATCATAACTTTATAGAGTGGATTGTGCTGTTTAAAATAAATATAATTTGATATTTCAAATAATATGTAAAAGTGTTTTCTTCTGGTTGATTTATTAATTTTATTTAAAAAACACTTGATCATTTCCAACGATGCGTAATGATTGAATATTCGCGATGCTTCTGGATTAAACTACTTCTTATTATTTATCTGGAACATTTAGTTTACGGATAAAATATTTTTTTAGATATATCTAATGATAAGGTTTTTGCAAAACTTTTAGTTTATTATCTTTTAGTTACATCCTAAAATTTCCATAGTGCTAAATACCCCCCTACCAACCATGAAGATATGTTTTGATGACACGGAGTTTCATTTTAAAATATTAAGAATATTAAATTATAGGTACCTACTGTTTCTTAATGTGAATGACTTAATTTGCAATTAGAAGAACCATTAAACATGCTGGATAAGTTATTCTAAAGTTGCAATGATAGTGATAGTTTTAATAGTTTTAAAAATCCCCATTTTCAATTATCTCATTTATCCCTAATTTGCATACAATATTGAAAGAAGAGTTTGATAAAAGTAATTTGACAGCTGTGTCAAATTAAGTAATAAATAGGTATAATATTAAAAAACATGATTATAATTATAAAGATAAGCTGATAATAATTGACATATTACTTATTCTAATATCAAATAGATAATAATAACATGAAAAGAGATATATTGAAATAGATATATAAATAAATGTACTATACAACTGTTTTTAAATTTTACTCTCGTAAATTATATATTATGGTTGGGGTCCAGTGAAATGATAAGGGGCTCTATAGTGTTTGCTATACCATGCAATACGCATCCCACATTCTTTTTTCTATTCGTCACATGGTCAATACACTCGCAAATTTTTTTTGAAATCCACAGTCTTTATTTCCCCTTACAAGAGTTTTTCAACATATCTCATTGTCATTGTAGACCGAGTGTCCAGGGCCAAAATTCAACATGATAGAACACATGTAAAATTTGTACTTGAAATGATAGTAGGTATTTGATTGGGCTAAGAAAATGCCATATATTACTAGCGATGAAAGTGGTGGCATAGAGCGGGGGTCGGGGCTGGAAAACATGAATTTTCACGGAAAAAACGTGATAAGCTCACGGCTGAAAATTGGGTTGCTTACAAATGATATGAAAAGTAGCATATTCCTCATAGTCTATATAATTTCAAAATCATATATTGCGCATACTGTGAGAAATATTATTTCTCACGGCACTTTGCGCCCACACCACATACATTTAGGTATATGGAGAATCAACAAAAATCTACAAAAACTTAGTCGATTACTGTTTAGCTTTAAATACTTGTCACAAATGTCAGATTATAGGTAGAAGTTTTTTAAATTCTTAAGGTAGTTTTCATTCACGCATTGATAAAAATCGCAATTTCCATTCAATATAATTTTAATAAGATACATAAATATACTTATCTATTTATAATATATAAACTGGATACTGACACTAGGATTTTAATACTTCGCCAGAGATATTGAAAAATGCTGATAGATAGACATATATACTTTAAAATAAATTAAATAAGGATCAATGGTGCAGTGGATCGCGCATCCACTTGGCACCAAGTCGGTCAGGGTTCAAAACCCGGGCTAGACTGATTTTTTTTAAGTAAAATTTTAATTTTACATAAGAATTGATAATTTAGAGGATTTAAATTCGGTTTTACTGGTGAAATTAAATAACACCAAAACAAAAAAAGCCAAGAACGTTCAGTGTAACGTTTATTTTTAAATTACCTACCAGCACGGAAAATATACTGAACAAGCATTTGAGATTGGTACTGAGCGTTCCTTAAATTAATCAAGTCTCTATTTTTGGACCTTTTTTACCGATAACACTTTTTACTTCAAATAAAATACGTATTTAATTTTTAGTTATAAGTATGTATTAATTAAAATTTCATTAAGTGTAGCAGATAGATGATTATAATTATTGCTTTTTCAGAAAATTACATTGAAAACGTCGTATGAACTGCTTATTTATTTGTAAAGTGCCCGAAAAACATGGCGGAAGTTGGGGCATGCGCACAAAAAACACATTCAATATTAGTAACAGATATATTGTAATGTTCAAATAAAGCTAAAGTGGCAATATGGTGACATTTTATCCCTCAAGCTCACGTTGCATTCTCAATATCACTTGATCTGTTTAAGGTTATCTGCAATAACATGATAGTTTGAAAAAATGTAGTATACAAAAATATTTATCACTTACCTCAACATTGTATGATTTATCTTTCAAACTAGAATGATCATTAAAACAGCATCAAATTTCGTTGTAACGCATTTTTATCCCTTTTACTGATATTATTATTTTCAAGGAATTAATTAGTGCTATCTTCAGAATATGTTTTGAAACCATTTTTATAATGAAATGTGTAATAAATATGAAAATAATAAAATATGACAATAACACATGACCCTATAACCTCAATATATTTTTAAACCTCCTTAAAAAAACATAGAAAGCCAATTTTTATGAAAAAATCTTGTAAACTGTTACACACTCACTCTCTAATTCTAGCGACGATCAATCTTATTTGTAACGAATTAAAGAAAAAACTCTTATGAGAATTTTACATGCGTTATCGATTTGTGTAGAAAGGTCCATAAGCTCCGCCCACTCTTGTTTCATCGCACTTAGGTCTATTTCGCACCAGTGAACCATCAGTTTAACAAATGTAGTGTTACGAACTTGCACACCGAAGCAGATACTAAGTACGGTCCTGTAACCTTATGTTAACCGAGTTAAAAAAATGGCGAGCGCGCCGAATTCTGAGAAGGTCTATTGGGATTTATTGTGACAGTTTTTATAGACATGTTCTCGGAAGGTCTTTTAAGGATTGAGCCGGCAATCGAGAAATATTGCGAAAGGCATTTGTTTTGTGTAAGCCGCAGTCCAGAATTCTCTAGTAAAAAAGGTACTAGTATATAAAAAGGACCGATCAGCGGAAATAAATAAACCGAAATATCGATCAGTAAAGTGTTTATATAAATTAATAATTAAATTTGTGTGCATATAAATTAAAATTAAGTGACTAGTTGAGTATATATAAATTAAGTGTTAGTGATTAGTTCAGTGTTTAAATAAATTAGTAAGTAGCCATACCGTGTGTTTAAAATTTATCCCACCCGTTTATTGTTTAAATAAATAACAAAAACATTACATTGGTGTCAGAAGTGGGATAATATAAATAAATTGCTACGTAAAAATGGCCAAGAAACTATGTGATCTGAAAGTCACGGCATTAAGAGCAGAATTGGAAGATCGTGAGTTGGAAACGTCCGGTAAGAAGAGTGAGTTAGTAGAAAGACTCAAAGTGGCACTGGTAAGTGACGGCTTGGATCCAGAAACATTTTTATTTAAAGACGAGGCTTCCACCTTAATCTCGTCCATTTCTAATATGAAGAACGACATCTCTGCTAACATGGACGAGAAGATTTCTGCTATGGAAGAAAAGATTTCGACTAATGTGAAAAACGATATTTCTGCTAACATGGATAAGGTTTCTACTAATATGGACGAGAAGATTTCTGCTATGAAGACCGATATTTCTGCAGATATCTTATCATTGAAAAATGATATTGCTGCTGAAGTCGAGAATAAAATCACGTCTCTAAAATCGGATATTGAGAATAAGATGACAACGATGGAAAATCAGATAGATGAGAAAATCAAGGAGTTAGAGACGAAGTTTGCCGATTTAAGAACACAAGACACTTCAGCTGAAGAAAAGAAGATCGAGATCTGCAAGCCAGAAACACAACCCAAGACAGATGATATTGGCAGTTTTGCCCGAGTCAAGGCCCCAACGTTCGATGGAAAAATGTCGTGGACCAATTATGTGAAACAGTTTGAAGCAGCCGCTAGAGTGAATAATTGGTCCGATAAAGAGAAAGCAGTGAACTTAACCATCGCGCTTCGGGGAGATGCCTTAGATGTACTTCACACGATACTACTTGAAGAAACGGATGACTTTGAGCAGCTGAAAAAGAAGCTGGACATACGATACGGTCACGAACATTTAGAACATTTGTACAGATTCCAGATGAAGAACCGAAGGCGGAAACGTGACGAAACCCTTCAAGAGTATGAAATGGATATTGCCCGACTAGTCCGATTTGCTTATCCATCAGCACCAGAGAACATGATGGAATGTTTAGGCATCCAGGCCTTTATTGACGGCTTATGTGACCACGATATGGAGAAGACGCTACAATTAGCCCATCCTAAAACATTGGCCGATGCATTGACTGCTGCTCTTGAATATGAAGCAGCCACGTTGGCTTCGGGATACAGCAAGGGTAGGACCATGCAGGAAAAAGGTGACGATGACAGACTTGACCAGATCGTCAACCTGTTGAAATGTATGGTAGACGTGAAGCCGAAGAAGATCAGGTGCTGTAATTGTGGCGAGCTGAAGCATGCACGCAGTTCGTGTAAGCGTCCTACGACTCCTACAAACCAAGAACCTCATAAATACAAAGCAGCCACGGAGGGCTCGCGGTACAACAAAGGTAGGACCATGCAGGAAGAAGATGACGATGACAAACTTGACCAGATCGTCAACTTGTTGAAAGGTATGGCAGACAAGAAGCCGAAGAAGATCATATGTCGGAAGTGTGGCGAGCTACAGCACATACGCAGTCCGTCTAAGCGCCCCTAGACTCATGTAACCCAAGAACTCCACTCACAGGGGAAATCAGACAGGGGTGAACATCCAGCTGATGTGAATCACCGAAAAGCCAACCCTTTGCCTAGACGGTCATGCCCTGTAGACTATTCACAATGCAACAAGTCGAAATCTAAGGAAGTTGCAGTGTCAAGAATTACAGTAGTCAACGAGGAATGGTCACCCACCAGGATCAGAGAAGATCAGGAGAATGATCCTCACCTGAAGATGATCCGGCAATGGAAGGAAGAAAATCGGCGACCTACCTGGCAAGAAGTGTCAAAATTATCACCGAAACTCAAGGCGTATTGGGCTCAGTGGGACTCCCTTGTCCTGGAAGAAGGGCTGCTGAAAAGGGTCCTTGAAAACGATGATGGTTATGTGATTAGGAGACAGCTAGTTATCCCGAGAGCGAGAGTAGCTGAGGTACTGAAGAAGTTACACGACAGTCCATCGGGAGGTCATCTGGGAGTGAAGAAAACCCTTCAGCGAGTCCGTGAAAGGTTTTATTGGATGAACAGCTCCGACGATGTGAAGGACTGGTGTAAGAAATGTACTACTTGTGCTACGAGTAATGGACCACATCGCAAGAGAAAGGCACCCATGAAACAGTTCAATGTTGGAAGCCCTTTCGAAAGGATTGCTTTAGATATCACTGGACCATTTCCGACGACAGAAAATGGTAGCAAATACATACTGGTTGTAATGGATTATTTCACAAAGTGGCTGGATTTTTACGCTATCCCGAACCAAGAGGCCACAACTGTAGCAGATGTATTGATGAAAGAATTTATCAGCCGATATGGAGTGCCCTTGGAAGTCCACAGCGACCAGAGAAGAAATTTCGAAAGTCATCTATTCCAGGAGATTTGCGAGAAGCTGGGAATGAAGAAGACCAGGACAACAGCATTACATCCACAGTCAGATGGAATGGTCGAGAGAATGAACGGGACTATTGGAAAATACCTGTCCAAAGTAGTATCCAGCCATCAGAGAGATTGGGACCAGTATCTTTCCCTATTCGCATTGGCTTATCGATCTGCCGTCAATGAGTCCACAGGTGAAACACCGGCGAAAATCCTGTTTGGACGTGAAATGAGGCTTCCTTGTGACCTGGAAGTTCGGGCAATTAGAAAAACTTGAAGACCAGATTCCAGCCCCTGGCAATACACTGAAACTGAAACATAATTCGCGGTACGTCTTCTACGTGGCAACTAAAAACGAATTTCAAGATCGATCTACCTACCGCGATTTGTGGGAAGCACTTCGAAACCTCCGAGACCATGTGTTGGAATCCAGCGTGAAGAAACTGGCTATGCCTACGATAGCGAGTAACCAGTTGGATTGGCGAATCATCAGGAACATGGTAGAGATTATCTTTCAAGATACCGGTGTCCAGATATTAATTTGCAGCTACAACCCCCGTTATCAGTATCCGATGAAGACGGTGCACGGATCAGAAAGTGTAGAAATGGGGCCAGTTGCCGATTCAAACATCCAGTCTCGGCTACACAAAAGTTCCAGGAGGAACTTTCATTTAAGGAGGGGGTAATGTTACGAACTCGCACACCGAAGCAGATACTAAGTACGGTCCTGTAACCTTATGTTAACGGAGTTAAAAAAATGGCGAGCGCGCCGAATTCTGAGAAGGTCTATTGGGATTTATTGTGACAGTTTTTATAGACATGTTCTCGGAAGGTCTTTTGAGGATTGAGCCGGCAATCGAGAAATATTGAGAAAGGCATTTGTTTTGTGTAAGCCGCAGTCCAGAATTCTCTAGTAAAAAGGGACCGATCAGCGGACCAAGTTAGTTGATAAAGTGATCTTGACAAATAAACAGTAAATAAGTGAATATAAAAGTGTTAATATAAATTAATAATTAAGTTTGTGTGCATATAAATTAAATTTAAGTGACTAGTTGAGTATATATAAATTAAGTGTTAGTGATTAGTTCAGTGTTTAAATAAATTAGTAAGTAGCCATACCGTGTGTTTAAAATTCATCCCACCCGTTTATTGTTTAAATAAATAACAAAAACATTACAGTAAGAATAAGAATGTGCATGACATGTTTAACTTACTAGAATTAGCGACGCTACGCGACGGTTGCTTTTGAATTTATTTGTTGAATTTTTTTAGTAAAATTTCACAGAGCATTCCATTTGTACGCTTACGAAACATAGTTCAATAAGTTTACTACAAGAAGTATGATTATTTTCCATATTTACGATAATTTTATTTATTAATTGTTATTTCTTTTGCACTACAACATCGACGACGGCCATCTGGTTTGAAATTGTTTCAACAATTGCACACACACACACACGCTAGACCAGGGATGGGGAAAAAATTATTAAAATATTTAGGCGGGCCAAATAGATATATTTTTAATAAAATTAAGATATATTTTTATTCATTGTTTAGAGGTACTGGGTCTGTGTGCGAAATGAAATATTGACTGTTCTTTAATTATCTCGTTAAAAGTTTTGGCTCCAAGTTACTAAAAGTAATTCGTAAAACACTCTCAAAATGCTCAATTTGCTTTTACGGAGATTCATTGTTGAAAACACCTGCTCACAACATCGAAATAACTTTCTAAACGTGTTTTATCAAATTGGGGAATTGAGACTTCGGTAAACTTTTGTAGAAAGCAAGCTTTGATGGATTGTTGATTTAGCGTAGTGTTGAATTGTAGTTCATTTATTTCAAGTTGGTAGTCGGCTTCAATATCCTCGCAATTTACAGCAAATGGCGAAGAACATATTTGTAAGTCACCTTCTGTCTTTTTAAAATCTTCAAATCTCCTGTTGAACTCATTTTCTAACTGATTTAGTTGGCTAACATAAAAATTACTTTTTCAATGGTCAATTCAGCAACTGACTGTAGCTTGGGAAAATATGTAAGATTTCCTTTGGATATTTGCGTCGAAAACAAATGTAGTTGAGTGTTCTGGTAGTCTCGAAATTTCGACATATTTCTCGACTTATGTAAGCATTGGCAATGATTGTCACATTATATAGGAAGCACAGCGTTTCAAATACCTACCGATTTTTTTTTATCGAAGACCGTATTTAAATAGATATCCTGTTGTAATCTCGGGCCGGATTTGGTCCGCGGCCCGCTATTTCCCCATCTCTATGCTAGATGATCTGTGATATATCAAACGCGGTTGTAGGATAAATTTTCACCTAGCCAAATTTCCATACGAACTTACCGTTTTATGTACGACAACGCTACATATTTTGCAATTGTCGTTTAGACAAGTCGAAACGACTTGGTTGTACAACTCATCGTACGGTCGGTCTTATAATGTATGGGCCCTATTAGTCTACCACGGTGGTATGACAAAATACGTTATTTTGAAGTAATATCGTCTACAACAAATTTCGTGCAGATTTCAACTTGAAATCATCACTAGCTCATTTTACAGTATAATTTTGTGAAATGGCTTTTTATTTGAGATCAACCAATAGATGTGATTTTTTTGCAAGAAGACATTGTCGTCTTATTGAGTGGTAGTTGGTGTTATGCATGGCTATAACAGATCCAAGATTTGCACCATTTGCTGGGAGTTTTATTAAAAAATGTCAACGTTCATGATAGTCTACAGTTCCTTTTTATACGAATACTAGCTAGCCACTATCGACATATCCATTTTTATAATAAATATTGTCCATATAATAGATATCCATGTTTTCCCTTCGAAACTGTCCTCGAATATCGTCATCGCCATCAACTGATTTCGTCTCTCCCGGTATACGTGATTCTCTGTTTTAAATTTTTTATAATCAAAATTCATTTTCTTCAGTTTCCCACACTTTCTTTTTATCCATGGGTAGAACGGAATCAATCCATTTAATTTCAGACAGTATTTTGTCCATGGTAAGTATTTCTATTTTAAAAAAAATTATGGCAGTCTTTTCATTATCATTCGTGTGAGTTTCTTTTCTTCTCATTGGTGATCTATTGGGACACGTTTATCTTCTGCACAAGTCAGTATATTGTTGATTGCCATATCCTAATACATTTCAAATATTTTTGTAACTCCTTATGTTGAGTTTTGATGGCAAACCGTTGAACGGGCATATCCGAACTCTGCCACAAAATAAAATTTTACCTGACTTGTACCAATTTGAGGATTACTGAAATGTTCGAACTGTGCCGCAACCATTTAGTTTAATCCTATTAGAGTCATTAGGGTTTATAATAGATAAAATCGGAGGCCCATAGAATTATGTATATTTCTGAAAGGTTTCAAAGATTTCTTGTATTAAATATTTTGAAGAAATCTTGATTGTTTTGATCTATATTTAGGGGATTAGGGGAAGGATGTTGATGCACTTACACTATATAAGAGTTATAGTTGTATTCAGTTACTTCATATCGATCTACAGAAGTTAAGAGTGTAGTACACATAGCAAACAGTGACCAAAATGGAGTACGAAGCATCTACAATGTATAGTGAAAGAGGAAATAAATTAATAGTGTTGAACAGTTATAAATTTTCGAAAGCTAATACTAGCAAATGTGGAAACATTAGATGGAAGTGCTGTAACGCAAAATGTCCAGTTAGAGTGTACTCCCACGTTTCTGATGAAGAAACAATCACAGAAGTCAAAGGAGAACACAATCATACTATGGAAACGAACCTATCAAGAAAAGCAGTGAGTAACAGCATTAAAAGGAAAGCGACTGAAGATCCCACTGAGAAACCCTCCAAACTAATTCGGCAAGAATTGGTGTCAAATAATTTCGCGGAGGATATCAACACCGAAGATATTGACCGAATAAGGAAAAATATTCACGCGGCGAGAAGAAAAATTTTACCCCTATTGCCTAAAAATCAGGAAGAAGTATTTAATAGTGTTCGTGAATTACAATTACGAACGAACCGAGAAGAGGAATTTCTATTAACAGCAGACCAGGTATTTAAAATTATTGTGTTCTCCTGTTTTTCCAACCTTAATTTTTTATGTAATTCGGATTGTATTTTGATGGATGGGACTTTTAAATACTGTTCAACTTTTTTTTACCAAATGTTTACCATTCATGGTTTTAAAAACGGCTATTACGTACCTCTTGTTTTTTGTTTGCTGCCGGACAAATCAAGTCAAACATATTCAAATTTGTTTTTAATTTTAAGACAAAAATGTAAAGAAGTAGGCTTAAATTTTCAACCTAAAGAAGTCGTAGTAGATTTTGAACTAAGCATTCATAACGCTATATATGAATGTTTTGGCAGAGATCAAATTCGTTTTGGTTGTAAATTTCATCTCTGTCAAGCTTGGTTTCGTAAGATTCAGGAGTTTCATTTGGTACAAGAGTACAGACAGAAAGGTTCTGTAATTGGCGAATACTTAAAAGTACATTTCGGTATTATGTATCTTAGTCCTGAGGAAGTTGTAGAATTTTTTTATAATGAACTACATTTTTTGCTTCCGAATGACGAAAGAGTTATAGAATTCCGAAATTATGTCAATAAAACATATATAACGCAAAATTCGATATTTCCACCACTTATTTGGGCAAATAATGCATCCTTTTTTAAGAGAACAACGAATTCTTGTGAGAGTTTTCATTCGCATTTCGGTGCTTCTTTTTACAAAGCACATCCAAACATTGTTCAATTTACTAGTGTGTTATTGGATTTACAAACGAAGGTATACGCGAAAATTCGTTCGGCAAACCAAAGCCAGAAAAAAACCAAAAAAACTATTAATGTTAAAATTAATTTCATTAATGATCATTTGGATCAATATAGGAAAAATGTTATTTCTCGCTTTATGTTTGTGAAAACGGTTGCATGTAAAAATCTTCCACACATTTAATTTTTTGTTTTTTTTATATGTTTATGTATATTGAATATATTTTATTGTAATGTAGATGTAATGTAGATGTAATGTAGATGTAATTTTTTAGAAGTGGCAAATATACGTTGAAAATATATGTATGTTATTAATATTTTCTTATATTGAATTTGAGTACCTAAAGTTCAAGGTAAATTGTTAAATCGGATTAGGCTATTAGACCCCTACTGGTTTGGTAGTTAATCTCCAAAATTTTAAACACTGGCAGAGTTCGAACAACCCGTAATGACTACCTGCATTTTGTGGCAGAGTTCGGATACTCCACGTTGAACACATTGAGAATAGAAATTCTCATATTTTTAGAAAGCGCAATTCAATTAATAGTTTGTCAGCAACTAATTCAGAAATACTCATTTTCAATAACTAATGCCCATTATTCCCACCTTTTGATAAATTATTTTCCCACAGATAAGAAATGCGAAAATAGTGTTTCCAGCCTGTTTATCAGTCAGATATCAAGAGGTGAAAATAACCGTCGTAAACTGTTCAAATTTTTGAAACCCTGTGACAGGGGTACTTAGTACCTATAAACTACCTGTTCCTATGCCTAAGCGCTTAAAATCGTTTTCTTAGAAAAAAAACCCTCTATTTGTGAAATAAATCTCACCATATTATCATCTGTTTCCGCAGGGACGGATTTATATCTACATAATATGGACACCCAGTAAATTTATGAATTTTTTGGTTTTTCGTTAATTTTTTTTCTGTTTTTCTTATAAGTTATCCAATGACATCAACTTTAGATTCAACTATAGAATGTGGCGAATAACACTGCTTTGACAGTTCAGTAATTATTATTTCCCTCTCACAACAAATAGATTATGAAAAATTGAATAGATGAGGCTTTTACTTGATGAAGATCCATACTGAACGATGAAATAAAACAATATAGTTTGTTTAAATCTTCATTTATTTGAACTAATGTTCAATTTAAACTTGTTGACGCGTTTCACTAACACAGTAGCTTTGTCAAAACGAATGAAGGTAAAATATAAAAATGTCTTAATATATACAGTGCTAAATCTATTTGGGCGGATGTAATTTCGGCCGGAAAAAGGGCAGGTACTAAAAGCCGGTAGGTAAATTCGGCCGGAGGTTTTAAGTTGCTTCCTTATCTCATAGGTATTTTCGGCCGCAAATCAAATAAAATAACAGAATGCTTTATATTAAAATATTTCTTTATTTCAATAAAATTATTACATCAACTTATTTCTATAACTTAGGTAAACTATAAATTTTTAAAAAACGTTTTGATGTGATACAGATTTAACGAAATTAATTCTAGAAATATTGTCAGATCGAAGCATATTTACATGTTTTCGATAAATTTTAGTTTGTTTTTTACTTGTTTGTCTTTAATTTTTGCTGGAATATTTAAATTTTTTATTTTTAAATATGCATCGATCTGACAATCTTTTAATTTTTCTATAAAAATAAATATAGAAGGGTGACTTGAATAAAAACTAGAATTAAAGTGCGAATGTAATGATTCGCAGGCATTTGTGGTTCTTTTAATTGATGGGTTTTCATATGCCCATATATTTGGTGGAAAATGAGATTCTGGCGCTATGTAGTTTTCTAATAAATAGTCTGCGTATTTATCTATAAGTTTATGGTCCGGTTTGTATGACATGAGATCAAATATGAAACAATCTTCAACTTCAGAGGGGTCTAAATAAGTTAGCCCAAAAGTATGAGTAAGCCATTTGCTTTCCTCGCAGTTTTTATCTTTATACATTTGGGTTAACCCTAATGATTGTATTTTCCTATACCACGCCTGGTGCAAGTGGAATCTACAACCATTTAGTTTGGTTTTGGGAAAGACAACTTTTAATGCGTTATGAATTGCGATTTCAAAATCCACAAATACCTCCTTCGGTTCAAAAACAATATTATAAAGTTCAAAAATTTTAGATTTTACCAACAGAAAAAGTCTCATATATGTGTCACTGGTCTTATTGGGCAACAGACAATACAAAAGAGGAACATAATGCCCATTTTCCAGTCCATGGATGGTAAATAACTGATAAAAATATTTTGTACAATAAGAAAATGTGCCACCCATGTAAAAATCTTTCATTTTACATAAACTTATTATATTTGTATGGCAAGAAAAAACAATGATATTATCAGCTGTGCTGTTAATAAACAAAAAATTTTCACCTGTTGTGGTTTTCGGTCCATAACTATCGAGTACAGAATGTACATCGTGAATATCCTTAGGCAGGGCTGGTAAGAGCTTACGGCGGCTGTTGTACAAATTTCTTCTTATTAGACTGACATCTATCGATGACAAATTCTCTGGCAAATGATTTGAAAGAACGCTTTTAATAATTTTTGAAGGTTTCTCCGATATGTCTTCCTCAGCTTTGCGCTTGCATGAAGTCGTCACTATTTTTCTCTCCAACGTAGTTTCATCGGACTCGTGGTTGTGGATTAATTCACTTCTAGTAACTGTGTATTCCGCACCAACAGTGTACAGTTTGGCTAAACATCTTAAATTTTTCTTTATACACCTCCAACGTACTTCACCACTTTTTAATACGTCCTGTTTACAAAACTGAAACTTTTCTACAACTAGTAAGTCACAACCGCGTGAACTCTTAATTACTGAAACTGATGCCATCGTATACAAATAATATATTTTATGCTTTCTATCGACTAGTAGCTTAAAGATAAGTTATAATACTGACTAGCTATAATAATTTTATACCTGTTATTTGTGAATTTTATACATTTAAAGGAAACTATTAAGCGTAATTACCAATATTTTAATCTCATCGTAAACATCAACCCCTCGGCCGAAATTACCCCTGTCATAAATGGTACCCTTTGATTTATGCAGGTAGGCCAAGGGATTACCGGCCGAAATTACGCCCGCCGATCTATTTACTAAGGTTAACAATGGCATTAAAAGAAATTACCTGGAAATTCATTCACTACAAACATTCCTAAGCTATCTTCTAGGTAAAGAGGTTCAATAAAGGAGACTGATTGATATCTATTTGGTCGTTAGGAGATTACCTGAATATTTATTTTTGTTAATCTCTAGGGCCACTAATAAATTTAAACTAAAGGATTTACCGACTACATGGAGAATTTCAAAATTTGGGTCGAAAATGTGTTGGTTTTCTAATAAATGATTTGAATAGTTAGAATCTAATTTTTTGTTGTCATAGCTACGTTTGTGTTCCGAAATTCTAGTTTTAAAATTTCTAAAAGTTCTACCGATATAAATTTTATCACAATTGTCATTACCACATCTTAATTTATAAACTCCTGATTTGTTCAATTTTAAAGATTTAGATTTATTATTTTTAATGAATTTGGATAAATTGTGATCAGTTTTAAAGGAAATATTCATGTCTAAAGTTTCTAAAAATGATTTAATTTTTAAGGATGGTGTTCCAAAATATGTTAAGCTTTTAAATTGTTTATTATTTTTATCTGAAGGGAATACTTGTTCGAAAGTCTGTTTTTTTATCTTTTTATTTATGATATTGTCAATTAAATTTGGATTGTAATTATTATTAACTGCTATTTGTTTTATGATATTTATTTCTTCCTCTCTTTACCCAGAAGATAACTTAGGAATGTTTGTAGTGAATGAATTTCCAGGTAATTTCTTTTAATACCATTGTTAACCTTAGTAAATAGATTTAGCACTGTATATATTAAGACATTTTTATATTTTACCTTCATTCGTTTTGACAAAGCTACTGTGTTAGTGAAACGCGTCAACAAGTTTAAATTGAACATTAGTTCAAATAAATGAAGATTTAAACAAACTATATTGTTTTATTTCATCGTTCAATAGATTATGATTTTATTGTATTTTCGATGTTCTTTTTGTTTATTTCTTGTTCAATTATTGCAAATACTTTTGTGTCATCTTCAAATAATAAATATTGTTTTACATCTATTTAGGTATATGTCTTTTTAAAAAAACCACGACCGCGATCTTCGGATCATGTCATACTGATTTCTTTACCTAATTTTCTCGTGTTTTATTTGGTTAAGATACTTCGCGTCTCAATAAGTATTGATATTCTCCAAAAATATTCTTCATATTTTTCTCTATGATATCAGTTAATACTTACTAGCCCTATAATTTGAGCTTCTGTTTTATTTTCTCTTTCCCTTTTTTTGACCTAAAGTCGAACCATAAAGTTTGGATAGTGCCATGACCTCCGCCTGTACCGATATAGGTCTTGCACAGTGGCGTACAAGTTTTTTTGCGGGGTCAAAAATAGCATTGTTACATTTTCCTGAAATATTTTTTGGCAGTGGAAAATGTTTATAAAATAAAGAAAAGTCTTCATTGGAAACAAAAGGATTTTTTTCAATAAAGGAAATCATATGTACAAAAATAAGAATTACAAAAACTCGTAACACCGAAAAACAATGTTAGAACTTACCCTTTGTCATTTCTCGATTTTTCATCATCAATATCACTATCACTAGTACCTACATTGATAGTAATATCATCGATAAGTTTATCAGCCATATTATCTACATTCCACATTTTCTTTCCTTCGTTTTGAACATGAGCAATACACTTGCTCCAGTTTCTGGCGTCACTCGTTCCAATGATTTCTTAAGAAGGCGTTCCACATCAGCTAAACTAACCCAAACGTTCGATTTTTCCGTGCCAGACCCACTTTAACTTGTGCCCAAATTATTTCAATTGGATTCAACTCACAATGATACGGGGGTAACCTTAATACAGTAATTCAATTGCTCAATGCTAATTTGTCTTCAGCAAGTTTCTTATATTTATATGCATGTATTTTCACAACTGAAGCAAGTCGTTCTTTGCACTGTTTTCATCGTAAGGGATGCTTTTATCCCGTAAATATTCTTAAATTTGAGCTTTTCTACTTGCCTGTTGTGTCGTTTTTTCGCAGTGTCGACAATGGTAAGGAGCATTATCCATAACGACGACAGATACTGATTCCAAATTTTTAGTAATGCGTCCAAACCACTTCTCGCATACACCTCTGCGTTCATCTCTTCATGGTAGTCTTCCGTTTTCTTGGACTTAAACATTAATTCACCATTTAACACAAATCCGCTATCACTTCCTATATTTGTAATTATCAATCGACGACCTTTTCCAGATGGAATTTTGTTCCGGTTGATCAGCCTTCAATAGCTGCTTGCCGTGCATTTTGCATATTTCCATGTTGCCATACTTTTTTCACCGTGTGCCCCTACTTGAACAGTGTTTCATCCGTATAATAAACTTCCGAAACTCGTTAATTTTCCTTAGATACTCTCTTCTCCATAATACTATTTCAGATCTTTCAATAAGAACACTCTTTCTATTTATTTTCTCATAACCCGCCAGCACCAACGTGCGGTTACTCACACCGCAGAAATCTAATTTCCTCGACAAAAGGGTAGAAAACCGATGGCACGACGATGTTGTGCCGTCTAGCGCCTCTCGTTCTGGAAAGGGTTTCTTCTTTCAAATTATTCTAAAAAATCCTTGGCCTTATCATTTCTGATTTGTTCCGTTGCTATTTGGGAACCTTCAAAGATCTTGTTATATTTATTTGCTTCTTTTGATTTTATAAATTTAACATTATCAGCATTAAAAGGACATAAGCATAAGGCCACAGGATCTGAAACCATTTTCGAGTGTAGATTTGATATTTTCCATAGATTGGAAAACTGAATGTAAAATTGGAGCGAATTCTTCTCTGGATAGTCGTTGTCCGTTTTTTTCGATCCGCCAACTATGAATTTTTTTCCATGCACTTTTCAGCGGATGGAAAAAAAGCAACGTCTAGAGGTTATAAGATATGGGTGGAATTGGGCAAAAGAGAAACCAAAATGATTCCATTATTTCTACTAAATTCGCTTAAAGCCATAGTCATATGCGACGTATGTCCATCCACATAGAGAATAACTGGTAGAGCTTTTTTTTCAGCCATGTCTAAAAAATATTCGCTATATATTCATAAAAATTTTACCCCGTCATCCATCCACTTTCAGATTTTCCAATGCCCCAATCAGATGGAACTTTTTGTATAACATTACGTGGTACTCTTTTATAGCTATAGACGATCATAGGAGGTGGCATTACACATAACAAGAGTAGTTAGAAGTCATTATTGATAAAAGTGTAGATGCAGTTGTCTCCTTTTTTTGCGAGAACCTTATCATTTTTCGGACTTAAAAAGAATGCAGTTTCGTCATAGTTGAACACTCTGTTTGGATCATTGGCAATATCAAGATAATCATTAGTTATGAAGTAATTTCGGACTTCATTAAACCAATTTCTAATAGTATGCTGACTTTGAATAGATCGTGAACATGTTAAATTTTGAGTCATTCTTACGCTTATTTCCTGATGTCTTTTTAAAAAAGCGCGATACCAACTTTTTCCGGGTCAATTATTAGCGAAACAAGTAGATCGTTTCATTTCATTAAGAAGTATTTGGACGCTGTCTAAAAGTTGACTTCATGTAACGGGAAACCCATGTTTTGCCGAATGAAGGATCCAATGTTTTAACATGTCTTCGTCTTTCGCACTGAGTTTTGTGGGGGGCCAATTTTTCTTTCAACAGGTGCTCTTCATTATCTAATAATATTGTGAGAGGTGCACCATACAGCCTCGCCGCTTTTAACACTGGCTATTCTTCGTAGCTTCTATAGCTTTGCTCATGTCTTCAATAGAATATTGATACCTCTTTGCCATCTATAAACGAATATTGTCTAATAAGCATTTATCGTCAACAAGAAGGATGTAATTTCGACAGATGAACTTTAAAGATTGTTTAAAAATAGTAGTTATATAAATTTTTAGTGTCGATGAATTTTATTCTAGTAGTACTAAATTTATACTAATTTGTACCACGAAGAAAATTTCAAAATATTAAAGTCAACCCACTTAAACAACCCCTGCTTTTATAAATTGTATAGCAAGCCCATTATCCCCGAACTTTTCAAAATTTCCTGAAAAACGAAATATAAAAGTCGACTTAATTAATACTGAATTTGTACTAATTTGTACCACAAAAAAATTAACGCCAACCCCCTCAGGCACCCCTATTGCGATAAATTGAACAGCAAGCCCATACTTCTCCGATCTTTTCAATATTTCTTGAAAAACGAAATATTAAAGTCGATTCTATTAGTACTAAATTTGTACTAATTTGTACCACGAAGAATATTTCAAAATATTAAAGTCAACTCACTTAAACAACCCCTGCTTTTATAAATTGAATAGGAAGCCCATACTTCTCCGATATTTTCAATATTTCTTGAAAAACAAAATACTAAAGTCGATTCTAGTATTATTTTAAATGTTTCCTTAACCAGTTTTTCCTTTCTTCGAGATCGTTATATTCAATCCAATCACTGACTCTCAAACACATTGCCGTATAATGTCCCATTGATTTTGTAATCCTTGTCATGTTATTATTGCCCCCCCCCCCTATTTCAAATTAAAAATAAATTGATATATATTTTAGGACTAATTTTTAACGTAAAAATTAGAATTTGTACCCCAAAAATTAGAATTTGTACCTCCTCAGTTTTTCTGAAAACCCGCTATTTAATTTGGGAGTGATAGTTTGAGCTCAAGCTAGCACCCTACCTTTACAAAATCAAATTTTAATAGCATACATTTAAACTTTGAATTTAGGACTAATTTGTACCCAAAAAATAGAATTTTTACCCACCCAGTTTTCCCTGTAAAAGGCTTTTATAAAAACAAATAACAGTATGGCTTTAAACTTTGAATTTGGGACTAATTTGTACCCAAAAACGCTTTTTAATTATTATATTATTTTGTTTATAAAATAAAATAAATTAGACCACGTGTTTTATTAATTTCCAAGAAAAACGTTAAAAAATTTGAAAGTAACTAAATAATGTTAATTTCAGATTATAGGACTAATTTGTACCCATACAATTTTCCCTGAAAAAGGCTTTTAATGTACCTAGTGTCTTCACTTCACAGCAGTCGTTCTGATGTAAGTTAAAAATTAACCAAAATCTAGATAAACTGTTACATGAAGTGTTTCATGAAACCTTGTCGCCTACCTACTTCCCAATCATTTTTGTTTTGATATTATGTATTGTTTTGCCTCTAATAATATATTGTTATAATTAGAAATCCATATTTTTGACATAGATACATACTCTTATTTTCAATGAGGTTTTTTGGGGTAATCGCGGCAATTCTTTGACGAGAAAAAAAAATAAGTTTTCTTTCCCTTCTGCAGGTGCAAGGTGCAAATAGTTCTAGGCAGTTATAGAAGATAAGAATGGCATCATATTCTGGTCATCGTCCATAAATTCCAATTTATGGACGATGTGTTATCACTTTTTTTGACTACTTGGCGGCAAGTAAAGATTGAAAAACATTTTTATGTTACACTGTAGTAAAAACCGATAGGAGTCAGTGCGGCGATTTTTTTGTTTTTCAGATATTACGCGTCTGATGTCTGATCTACCGCTCCTATTGACCTTTTACTGATTGATGCCTTTATTTAATAATTCTTAATAATTTTTCTAGTTGTTGGAAAAATTTCAGCATGGATTTTTTGGAGTAATTAAGCAGTGCACCAAACGCCAAAAGGGCTTATTTTCATTTTTGGTACTTCAGTCTAAATCTGTGTATAAAATATTTTGTGGTACAAATTCAGTTTTAATGGAATCTACTATTATATTTCGTTTTTCAAGAAATTATGAAAAGATCGGTGGATGATGGGCTTGCTATACAACTTATTGAAGCAGGGGTTGTTTAAATTGTTTAACTTTAATATTTCGAAATATTTTTTGTGGTACAAATTCAGTTTTAATAGAATCTACTTTATTATTTCCTTTTTCAAGAAATTCTGAAAATATCGGAGGATAATGGGCTTGCTATTTAATTTATCGATCAGGGGTTGTTTGAAGGGGTTGACGTTAATATTTTTTGTGGTACAAATTAGTACAAATTCAGTATTAATAGAGTCGACTTTTATATTTCGTTTTTAAAGAATTTTGAAAAGTTCGGAGGATAATGGGCTTGCTATTGAATTTATAAAAACAGGGGTTGTTTAAGTGGGTTGACTTTAATATTTTGAAATATTCTTCGTGGTACAAATTAGTTCAAATTTAGTACTAATAGAATCGACTTCAATATTTTGTTTTTCTAGAAATATTGAAAAGATAGGAGAAATATGTGCTTTCTATTCAATTTATCGCAACAAGGGTTGTTTGAGAGGGTTGGCGTTAATTTTTTTTGTGATATAAATGAGTACATATAGTAAAAACAAAATAAAGTTGCGTTTACGTCATCATTGTGAACATTTGTAGCGTTGTCAGAGTGTTCACGAAATGTGGAAATTAACAGAAAATAACTGAAGTCAACAAAAAACGTAAAAGTAGAAAATTTCACAATATTATAAATGAAAACTACAAAATTATCGATAGTTTCATAGTTTTCGTTTAATATAGTGTGGAGTTTTTTCATTTACGTTTTTTGTTAATTAAATTATGAATAGATTTCACAAAGTAAGGAATTCTAGAATAAAAGTGGTAAGGTTATTACTGACTTACTAAATCTTTTAATAAATAAATATAATAAAAATACAAACAATAAAATAAAATATGTTTAATAATGAACGTATTATCAAAGACAAAAACTAACATTAAACAAATCAACATATTGTGAAATGAAACTAGGCAGATTCAAATTTTTGTTCATTTTCTTCATCTGATTCAACATCAGTGTCACTCTCTTCACTATTAAAATTTATAACTATCGGACTAATTTCTGGACGATCAAATATTTTTTCCCTCTCATACCATTTAAATATCTCTCTTTCAGTGTGTTGTATAGAATTTTTCCACATATCAGGAGTTATCATGTGCAGTGCCTCGTGCCACATGTTCAGGCAGTTATTCGCACTGTTACCATCCCTACCAGTATGCCTATTGTAGTAACTTTTTGAAACAGTTGTGTTTTGAACATCATGGGAGAATAGGGAATGTTTTTTTCTGTCAACCATTCCTGAATAGCACATTTTGACCATCCTGTATTTGGAGTTTTATGCAATAACATGCTGTGATAAGGTGCATTATCAAGTATAGTTAGAGAAGGATTCTCTAAATTTTGCAGCAAATGATATTCAAACCATTTCAAGAAATTTGCCTGGTTCATTTCCCCATGATAATCATTAAGTTGGGTTTTTGAACAAAATATTGCTTCAGCACCTTCAATAAATCCGTTTTCATTTCCAGCATGGAGTATAATATATCTTTAATAATAGTATATAAATAATGTTTAAGTAACCACTTATGTTTTGCAATACAACAAACCTTTTGCCATCCGTTTTAGTGGTTTTAACACTCTTGATATTTTCATTTTGCCATGAATGACCTATGATGCAGGATCGATGAACACAAATTGGTATATACCTTCGTCCTTTGCTTCTTTATAATATCTTAAGAATTCTACTCTTTTCAAAACAACATTAGGTAATTCCATAAGTCCTCGTCGTGGATTATCCTACATCCACTTAAACCCAAGTTCTTTGAGCAATCTATTTAAAGAAGTGGTACTACCATTAAATAATTCTTTTTCTTTTAGTTGGGACCACAATGATTGAATCGTTATGTGCTGTTCTAAAAGCATACAGAAATAAAAATATGTTAAATATACAATTGTCGTAATTATACTTACTTCTCTGGTACATGTTGTAAATGGTATCACGAATAGAGCTTGTATTTAAAGTTTCTGTATTTGTTACTCGTTTATAAGCGCAACGTTTTTTCTTTGGTGACTCAAACTCTTCACCTTTTTTCTTTGTTTGACAAATTTTGCTAACTGTTCTTACACTGATTTTTAAAGCAGCAGCTACACGCTAAAATAATAGAAATTTTCGTAGAGTAAAGTAAGGATATTTTATTCACGTATTACCTACCTCTTGTACAGCATTTAAGGGCAACAAAGGACCATTATTATTCCTTTCTTGTTCAAAATAATTTACTAATGAAGCCACAAGTTCTTTGCATCGGCTATTTAGCTGTTTGGGCATTTTAACAATCACAGAAGAAAATGCTTTGTTGTTTTGAAAACAAAAACAGTTTTGATTATAAATATTTCTCACAAGAAAATTTTATAAAGCACGTAACTATAACCTCAAAAATCGATGACAATACACGAGTAGAAAAGTCACAAACAACGCGGCAACATGACATTATTTCTGGCAGTGACTATTTTACCGTCAATAATTGGAGGCTTGTTTATGAAAATTTTAACACAAATGTTTACATCGAGGGACGTCAACCCAATAAAGCTATATTGCTTATACATTATTTTGGTACAAAAGTTTTTTATTGATTGGGTTATCTTTAGAACCGATTAATTAACAAATTTAAGTATATACACTTTTCGGTAGAAATGTAGCCACACATGCGATAGCAATACGCCCTTGGTGACGTAAACGCAACTTTATTTGGTTTTTACTATATTCAGTTTTAATGGAGTCGACTTTTATATTTCGTTATTCAAGAAATTTTGGGAAGTTCGGAGGATAATGGGCTTGGTATTCAATTTATCGCAACATGAGTTATTTGAGGGGGTTGGCGTTAATTTTTTTTGTTGTACAAATTAGTACATATTCAGTTTTAATGGAGTCGACTTTTATATTTCGTTATTCAAGAAATTTTGAAAAGTTCGGAAGATAATGGGCTTGCTATTCAATTTATCGCAACAGGGGTTGTTTGAGGTGGTTGACGTTAGTTTTTTTTGTGGTACAAATTAGTACAAATTCAGTTTTAATGAAGTCGACTTTTATATTTCGTTTTTCAGGAAATTTTGAAAAGTTCGGGGATAGTGGGCTTGCTATTCAATTTATAAAAGCAGAGGTTGTTTAAGTGGGTTGACTTTAATATTTTAAAATATTCTTCATGGTACAAATTAGTACTAATGGAATCGACTTATTTTTTGTTGTACAAATTAGTACAAAATGAGTACTAAAAGTTGTAATAGGTTTTATTTGATTCTGCCGAAATGGTTCTGCCACCTTCACCGAGGTTATTCTGATGCAAGTTTAGCAAAAATAGAAAATTATTATATTACAAATTTAATTGAATAATGAGTTTGTATAAAATTTCTAAGGTCTTTTGGAATGTTGTTTTCTGATGCAAGTTTAGCAAAAATAGAAAATTATTAGATTACAAATTTAATTGAATAATGAGTTTGTATAAAATTTCTAACTAAGGTCTTTTGGAATGTTGTTTCGACACTGACTAGTCCCATTTATCGACCAGTATTCTTATATCGACAGTTGAATTAAAACAATTTTACTACAACTTGGGTTTTATAAAGAACGTGTCGATAATTGGTCGTTGTATAAAATATTTCTTTTAAAATAAGAAAAGCTGTTTGTACAAGAGGGAAAAATTATTATTGTCTTAATAAAAAACTTTACATGTAACTTTGTGTGTTCCCCAGCTATCGTCACTTTTGTCGATATATGGCCCTATAGTTAAATGCGAGGGAACCATTTATAGACACCAAGTTTTTCAGTGTTAAAAAAATATTTTTCACTAAAATTGCCTTAATATCTCATAAATTGCCCACAATAATCTATAATAAACAATTACTAAACCCACTGATTGATTGAAATGATTTAAATATGACTGAGAATATAACACGTGTTCTTACCTCGTAAGCAGTCGATCGTACCCCTACTGTTGCAACTACTGAAACTGAACTGACGCTTTTCTAAAGGCAATGATAAGAACAGGGCACGTATAGTTACAGGGACAAAAACATAAAGTAGAACAAATATGAGAATAACGGATTCTAATTGATCCTTTACCGTTCCCGTTTTTGAATGATTATTTTTGGTTTATGAAGAAAAAATATGTCGATAAATGGGTTACTCTCGATAGTTGGTGCTTTTACTTTATACAGTATTTGTTTGTGACAAGGCAAACGAAACCTATAAAAATTTTATCAGATCACTTATAAACTTTTCCTGTTTTGAATTATTTTCTCCACTTTAGGCATAGTAATTGAAAAAATTATCTGGCAATCTGATTTTGATCGAATGAATTTGATGTATAAAATAAAATTTCTGGGGGTTATTATTATTATTATGCTTTATTTATCATAGATAATGTTAACAATAAACAATAAAAAACAATAAAAACAACGAAGTACATACTTAATAAGCCAGATGATCAAAAAACAGCTAGACAAAAAGAAAAAAACGAAAAATAAATCTGCAAGCTACAAGATACAAGCATAAAAATATCCAGGATGTAAGCACAAAACATAAATAGAAATAGAAATGTACAATTAGTTATATCAATAAAATAGTATAAGCAAATAAACAAACAAACTGTACCAAAATTAAACAGAAACATGTATAAAGCAACCATGAAATGAAGTAATATATAATATGAATAAAATATAAAATAAAACATGCACAAAATAAAATATAAAATTAAGGTTATAAATATGAAATATTACAAAAAATGTATATTATATACATGCCAATAAATAAATGTGAATATGAACCACTAGATTTCAGTGGGATTACTTTTAATGTATATGATCAATAATTTTTTAAACATTTTTACGCTTTCACTAACTTTTATGTACTGCGGTAGATCATTAAATTGTACAACATCTTTGTGGAATAAATTCTTCATCGAACTTCCTTTAATGGTTGTCTTCACATAAAAATTAATTGAATTTGCTGATCTTGTGTTTTTATCATGTATTTGCGAGATTGGAACTAGCTTACCATGTAAATATTGCGGTAAGAGATTATTGATAATTTTGAAGATGAAAATCATTGTTTGTACATACAGAAACTTCTCAACTTTTAACCAATTTAAACAGTTAGTCATCAATTCCACACTAGTATACCTATTGCATCCCAGAATTACTCTCATCGCCTTGTTTTGAATAATTTGCAATCGTTCATAACTAGCTCTAGAACAACCTGTATAAATTAGTGAACAACAGTAATAAAAATGTGGTAGAACTAATGTATTGTAAACCATAAGCTTAGTATGCATTGACAGAAATGGTGAAATTCTTCTCAAAAAACCAATTTTTTTCCCAATCTTTCTACATATGTAATCTATGTGACTATTAAATTTTAGTTCATGATCCATCATAAAACCTAAATATTTTATTTCATGTACACTCTCTAGGTCCTGATCATTTATCTTAACACTCAAATCAAGGTTGAAAAATTTAGCTCGCAAAACAGGACCACCAATGAACATAAATTTAGATTTGGATTCATTTACTTTTAGTTTATTGATCTTGAATATGTCAGAAATTTTTTTCAATTCAGAATTGACTGTTTGAACTACTTCAACAAAATTATCCCCGTAATAGTAAATGAGGGTGTCATCCGCAAAAAGATGGATTTTACATTTCTCTAGTACATTTCCCAAGTCATTTATATATAATATGAAAAGTAGGGGCCCAAGAACACTACCTTGCGGAACACCAATATTGTTTAATTCCGGATCCGATGTTGAATTGTTAAATGTGGTTATTTGATATCTGTTCCTCAAATAATGCTGAATCCAGGAATAAACTACCCCACTGAAGCCATATTTCCTCAATTTCAACAATAATATATCACGATCTATTGTTTCAAAAGCTCTTCTGAGATCAATAAAAACTGAACAAATTCCTACTCCCGGCCTATCTAGAATATTTTTCATGTCAGATATAACCAGTTGGAGTGCCGTCTCACAAGAATGCGAATTACGAAAACCAGATTGATAATTGTGTAATATCTTATTTACAGAAATGAATTTACTTACTTGATCATACACTACTAGTTCTAGTAATTTCTCACAAAAAGGCAGCATATTGATTGGCCTTAACTGATCAGCTTTGTTTGTATTTAATACTTTGGGAATAGGAACTATAGTTGAAGTTTTAAATCTTTGAGGAACTATGCCCTTTTCCAAACTCAAATTTATCATATTAAGCAAAGGATAGCCTATCACGTGAAACAAATTCTTAATAACATCAAGACCTAATTCATCAGTACTGTTTTTCTTTTTTTGGGATTTTATTATTTCAAGTAGCTGTACAATGTTAATTAATTCGAAATATTCCATTTTTGAACCATTTAAAGGGACGGTTTGCAAAACAACATCGGTACCGGAATCAGGAACTATTATGTTACCCACAATATCGCAAATACTATTTATATAATATTGATTTAAAACATTGGCCAAGTTGTCAGTGTGAACGATTCCATTACAGTCTATACTGTCAATCTTAGTTCTACTAGCTTTCGTTCCGACAATTGTTTTTAGGTGCTTCCACATTAGTTTTGAATTGCCTTTATTCATATCTACATTTCTCTCGTAATACCGTATTTTAGAACTTTTCAATACCTTGACACATGAATTTCTCTTTTCTTTATAACAATTCCAATCGTCTACCGCATTAGTCAATGAAAATCTTTTATACGCTATGTTTTTATCTTTAATAGCATTATAACAATCAGTATTAAACCATGCATTACCCTTATTTTCAATATTAACGGTTCTACTAGGAGCTACCGAGTCCATTGCCGATAATATATTATTTGAGAAAATATCAGCCACAACATCAACATCAACCAATGAATAACCCCAATCCTTTTCAATTAACATGTTTACCATTTCATCATACTTGATATCCGAACGAATTCGCTTAGTGTCATTTAAATTAGATGCAGTTGAACAATGCGTTTCAATTTGTATTATAGAATGGTCAGATATTACATAGTCTTTTTCCACATAGGTCGATATTGAGTAGTCATTGCTTATAACCAAGTCTATTATAGATTTAGAATTCCTGAATACCCTGGTATATTCGGTAATCAACTGCCTCATCCCATTGTTTTCAATATATTCTTGAAGTTTACGTTTATTATAATTATTATTTTCATAATGAATATTAAAATCACCTGTAATTATTACCGAGCAACTACTATGCTTATCGTTATAATCATCAAACCATTTAAAGAAATTTTCAAAGAAAATATTGAGATTACCATTTGGTGATCTATAAACACCTGTTATACCATAAGAAATATTATTTATTTTTATATCTAGAGATAGAAGCCAAAAATTCATATCCTCAACAACTGTATTAATATTAGAGATTCGATAACCCGTTCTTACAAAGATTAGCACTCCCCCTGTATGCCGACTGCTTGAGTCACATCTTAAGATTTCATACCCGTTAATACATAATTCAGACATTTTAAAATCTTCAGTTATACATGTTTCTGTTAGGCAGAGAATTAGTGGTTCATATTCATTCACATACGCAATTATTTCATCACGATGTTTATAGAAACTTTGAGCGTTGGTACATGACAATAAGAGCTTATTATTTACAACTTTGCTGACATGTTTGGAACTATTCGTGCTTGATATTAATTGCTATTGATAATTGATTTTACCTCTATTAATTTCAATTTGCTTTCTATAACTTGTACATTCTTCATCAAATACATTATGTTCAAAATTAATATCTTTTAACTTTAACACATTCACGGCGTACTTACAGTTAGTGCATTCCTGTTTTACAGCCTTACAATTTTCTTTCTTATGATTTTGACTACACAGAGGACACACTACACTTGACTTACACTGATCAGCACGGTGGCCGTATTTCCAACAATTGAAACACCTAAGGACACTCACAAATTCAAAATATTTATAACTCGACCATCCTATATATATCCTGTCTTTATTCTTAGTTAAGTAATTGAAATGTTCACCAGACATTTCAATTAAAACATTACACCGCCTCTCATTCATCTTCGCAGCATACACACGGAGGCATTGAATTTCATCCCTCATTGTATCTGGGAAATTCTGGTTCACTATCTGAGATATCAGACTCTGATGGTCAGTTGTATCCTCTTTCAAGACATTAACTATTTTTATACGTGGTTTGAATAAGTTACCAATTTTAACGTCATAACCATTACCTAATTCTCGTTCCGCTGTTGATTTCAATTTTTGTAGTGAATCCTTGTTATCACAATGTATCACTAAACCATTAGTTGTTTGTTTTATTTTCGATACAGCTACCGAAATATCTGCAGGGTTAACTTTTTTCAGTAACTCGTTTTTAATATTTCTACTATCTTCTTTTCCATTTTTTGATTTGATAACAAGGGGTTCTACTACTTTTTTTTTGTTTCGAACAACTTCGGACCACACAGGTTTCGTTTCCACATTTTTGTTTTCAAATAATTCGATTAGTTTATCGGCCTTCTCAAGAATTTCGTTTGCTTTGTTTATATCGATTGTGCTGACTTTTTTTAGTTTGTCATTAACAACCGATAAGCAATTATCACAAAACCATTTTAAATTAGGTGTATCTTGTAAAAACTTTGATAACTGGTCTTTCACTCTGATACACTGTAAATGAAAATATTTCTCACATAAATCGCATTGGATATTTTTTGTATTTACTATAAAGTTGTCAGAGCACTGAGCACACACGTGTGTACCCGACGGCATCGTACTTACTACTCACTTGTGTATTAAATAAATATGGGAGAATGACCTTAAAAACCTCTTAGCATTAGAATTTTGCCACAAATTATTACAAAATTAAACAATGACAAATTATTCAATTTTTAATCGAGGAATTAGTAGTTATGTTAACTTAAGCAGGTGTGAACAAAAAAATCAGGTAGAGGTCATTAAATGTTTGTTTTGATTTTCAGTCAAATCACATAAACAAAGCATTTAAGTCTATACCGTTTTAGCCATCCAATACCATTTTACCTCCTTTCTTTCCAAAGCATGAGGGGAAATGTAGAGAATGCGAGGTACAAACATTAATCTGTTTAAAGGCAGTTAACTGTTGTACTGCCGTTCTAAGAAAATCAGTTTTTTATCTACACCTATGTATTCGAACGCGCTGAATTCGAATATGCAAGAAAAAATGCAGTATATACAATGATTGCTGAGATATCGTCGTGGAAATGATCACAGTAAGTGCAGGAATCGTTCCTTTTGTACCTCAAAACATAGTATCTGCATCTGAGTAAGAAAGGAAGCAGTATCTGAAAGTAGACACTGTGTTTCTGACAGATCCTTTCTTGTAGGAGGTTTATAACCTGGGCGTAACAATTGTAAAAGTTGTTTAAACTGTTTAGATTCCTCCCGTCGAAAGGCAGTATTTGAGGCATAAAAATACCTAGCTACAGCCAAGTCAATTTTACGTTTGGTTTCTTTTCCTGTTTTTATTACTTCAAGTTTTGCCTGTTTCAGTTTCTGTTTTGGTTTTTGATAAGGTTCTAAGACATTTCTTTTACGCTTTAAAATTGAAATGCCGGAAGCAAAAGCAATGGTCGAACTCAAACAAGACATTGATGCTGATGATGTTGATAATTGCGTATTTTCATTGTCATTTATATTTAATTCCATTTCATCATTTTCATCATTACTATCTTTATCATAGTTTGCAAAAGGGCCGCATTTATTTTTAACTAAAAGAAAAGAAACAAATACTGAAATACTTAATCAGGAAAATCCCTGTTGAAAATGAGTAAAATAAAATTACCATGCTATTTTTTATTTTACATTTTACGGCAAAAAAAATGTATTAAAGGTGTATCAACTATTAACTAACTGTAATTAGTAATTAGCTAAATTAACACATACCCGGTTCAGCAGGGTCCACTGTGGGCTTTTCTGAAGAGTTGGCTGCGTTTGGTGTAAATATAATATCTTCATTTTCACTTTCTGTGTCTGTGTCTGACAGTTCGGACACAGACTCCAAATATTTTTTACACTTTCTTAAGTGATTTAAGTCTTTCTACTTTTGCACTAACTTGCAATTTGCAATATTTGCATCTACAAATATCCCTATCCTTGAAAAACCCGTTTCATACATTGGATTGCCGTCTACCTCCTCCTCTATTTGAACCTCTCACAGATCCTCTTTTTTTAGTCTCAAATTTTGACAATTTTTTATCCATTACAAAAACGTTTTACCCTTCAAGTCATTTATTGAATTTTACTGTACTGTAATAAATAAATATGAAATTAATTATTGTTTGAATAATAATACAATAGTGATAAAGACTTGCGTACCTTAATTTAAACTTAGTATCAAGTAAAAACCAAAACACAAATAATCACCTGCACTGGCTGCAGGCTAAACCCAAGTGAAAAACAATAACAATGCGAATCCCTGCTGATGGTTGCTACCTTGACGACTGCCAACAACTGCACCTGCAACCTGCACACACAACTATTCACCCCCTCTCATAACAGCTGTGAGCTGTGAATCCCCGAACTCCGCGTTGGCGCGTTGTAAAACATAAACTAATTTATTAACAGAGTTGCCAAAGCCAATACACAATACACATTACATAAGGAAAAGTCAGATTAACCCTTAATTTATAATTTAAACCAAGATATACATTAATTAAATGAAATTAATAAAACTAAAGTCATGCGAAAATGTTATTAATTATATTTGAATAAACATAAAGCCATCCATACTTCATATTTTATTTATTTTCATAACAAACAATTGCAGTTGCGTCTTTAATATTGCATGTTTTGGCATCAATGCATTCAGGCAACTGACAACTTCCAGTATTTACCACTAATAAATGCGCGGCATTTTTAAATTTGCAAAAACCCAAAATTTTTCAAAAACCCACAAAAACCCAGGAAAACCCAGTGGGTCGTCTTTTTCTAAAAAAAGTGGGCTTTTGCACAAGCCTGTTTTTAAAATACAAAAGGGGGTTGTAAATGCTGTCGCAGCAAATAAGGTTCTAAATTTGATACATAGAGAAAAATGTATTTTCGAACATACTGCCCGCGGCAACCACCTAATGAAAATTTACATGCTAAGGACAACTTACAACTAATTATAATAACTATTTGTACAGGAGTCGAAGGAGATTCAAGAGTCAGTCCTTTTCACAGTCGGGCAATACCGAGTTTTTTGTGATGGCATACGATCTTTCTTGCAAGAAAGTATCAGGTTTAACCATCAGTCGTGAATGTTTCGTCAAGTGAATCGGTTCAGCTCCTGCTTTGAGTTAAGCTCAAGTTGTATCTTAGTAGTTTACTGAAGTAACTCTTGTAACTTATTTTAGTATTCTTACACCGCTCTCTCTCTCATTATCTCTCGAAAGCTACTCTATTTGATCCACGAATTCTCGGGAAACTTGTGGAATTTTTTCTTTCAGTATCTCTATTAGTAAACGAGTACTCAAAAATATTTCTAATTTCAACAAAACGGTTCACCTTTAAATTTCGCGAATAATTTTTAGAGCATTTCAGTGAATTGATCCCGAATAATGTTACAGTACTAAACATTACAATTAACTTTGGGAACAATGGAAATGCGCTACATCAAGGAAAATTATTACGGATTCACTACATCGAATTCAAAGGGAAAATTAATAATCGATTTCAGTTCTGATATTGAAACAAATCAACACCCAGTACCAATACTTTCTTCAGATAACCCCACAGGGTTAAAAATTACTTTGCGTGACGACCTTCGAAGGTTTATAAGACAAGACTCTTGGCTAGCCCGTTTTTTCCTGTCACAAAGCACTAACTATAACAACATTTTAGCGGAAAACATTTGGAAACAATGTAACTTCAGGTTTCACAGATTACTCACCGGGCACTTAGAATATGTGAAGTATTAGTTGGATGTATAGCCAGTATTACATTTGAATTATAATTATTCAAATTATAGTAGGAATGGTGGAGATTAAATGCTATTTCGATTAGCAGAAAAAAATTGCACTTAAATGTAGGTTTCAGAGAAAAAATTGAAATTAGAAGTGTTATTTGTCTGTAGATTTTTCTACCGGAAATAGTATTATTTAGAATAAAATTGAAAAATGTTTAACTGACCTCAAAAAAAAACTACTTTTCTAGACCTTTATGCTAAAAAAATCTCTCGTTGCCATGGTTTTTTGAGAAATATTTGAGATTCATTTTTGAAAAGACAGTTTTGAGAGATTCACAAGCTGATTATCGCCATAATTTTCTTACAAGATATACGGCAACATCGAGTTTCTAATGAACAGTTTTTGAAAGGCCGCGGTAATATTCATTCATTTTTATAGAATCAATGATATTTTGAATGTTATAAAGAGATTAGTATATATATTTTCAACTTCTATAAATTAGAAAAAGAATTATACAAATAATTTCAATTTGTTTATTGTCTAACCTCTACTTTCATTATTTTTTCCTAGATAAATGGCTTTAGTTCGATTCCAAGTAACCAGCTGATTCTAATGTCATGTAAACATTCTAGCTTGCTGCAAGATTTTATTGGACATGGATAAAAATGTCTTATTGGCTGAAGTGCCCTGTGTGAGATTTTGTCAAATTACTCAATTTACTTTCAATAATTAATTAGAAATACAATATCAAATATTCGAGTAAATATTTTGCTTTTATAACTACTGATAAATATTTAAAAATATATCAATATGCAAATTTTTTCATCAAAGATAATTTAAAAATTAATTTCATAAATTAATATGTAGTAGTATTATGGTGTGAAAATACAGATATATATATATATATATATATATATATATATATATATATATATACATGGGGTTATTTATACGTCAGTCACGTATACGAACATCTTCTGAACCAGAACAACTATTTGTTAACTATATGCTACGTGCTCTGACTCATTTGTTAACGAATCAATCACATTACTGCCGTGATCAATCTTTTTATCCTCAATTTTACAGAGAACGCTCTTTCATCGACAATTAAAGCCAAAAATTGAGTTTACTCAAAACTGCTGTGTTGTGAAATATGTCTTCTAATCAGTGGCGGCGCCAGCTTTTTCTTTTCGGTTGGGCGATACCCGGCACACAAATTTGGAGGGTGGGCAGTAAAAATTTGGATTATTTCGGTTTATACAGATATCCGCGTACCTAATTTAAATATTTCAGATTTGTAAAATTTCAACTAGTATTAATAAATGGGATAAAAAACACTCTGGCACTATTTTAAAGTTTATTTTAAACAGGAACACATTATTTGCAAAACGTTAGACGGTTAGACATTAAAAAAGAGCTATCTTTCTATTGTTATGTTTAGTGGCAAACAAATCTACAACTACATCCAAATCCAATGTTTTAATAATATTTTTTTCGACATACAAAATTCCTAAATCGGTGAGCCTCCCTTGTGACATTGTGGTCCTTAAATAATCTTTAATTCTTTTTAAGCCACTAAACGATCTCTCACAACTGGCACTTGAAGAGGGTACGGTTATTGTAATTCTACACAGTTCGTGAAAAACTAATTTAAATTCCTGCAGAAGAACTACAAGATTAGAGACGGTCTTTATTTTAACATTATGATTAATTTCATACCTTTCAATGGTTTTTGGTAGTAACTTTAATTCCGTTTCGACGGATGCCAAGTCACATCCGTAATGTATAGCTAATGGAGTTAAATTTAAAAATATATTACTTGATGGGTTTAAAACACTAAATCCTTTTAGAACACTATTATGTTATTCAAAATCTCCGACAAAGTTCCGAAGTGATTCGATCAATAACAGGATAATACAATTTAGTTTGAAATTCACTTTTTTTAGTAACACATCTGTCCTCTTCAAGTGAGGTAATTTTTTGAATAATTATAGTATTATTAAATTTAGAAGGCAATTTTCTTGATCTTTTAATATTTACATCATCCAAGTTAATATTATTAGCCGAGGCGTTTTGACTGTCGCAGTCCATAACTTTTCAAAGTCACAATCTTGCCTATATGATACAAAGAACTGTTTTAGTGATTCCACTTATGTTAAACTTTTTAGAATGTCACTGTCTTTGCTTTGTAGATAATCAGAAACATCCTTTATTTTTGTTAAGAATTCACAGAAAACCTCTAAATTGAATAAAAAAGTAAAATTAATATTGTTTAAAAGTCCATTTGCATCTGGAGAGCGAACATTATTTTCTGTTATGTACTGGTTTAATAAAATTAATATTGCTGGCAATGTTTTTTTTACAGCCAAACAGCTAGATATATGTGAAGTCCACCTCGTATCACTAAGTCTTTTTAGTTCAACAGGCTTATCTTCTGGATGTACGTCTTTTTGGATTTTTAAAAATGTATTATGTATGGAAGAGCCACTAACAAAAACATAAAGGTTTTCAAGAACAGAAAAAAAAATATTGCAGTCTTTTAAGTTTTTACATATATCTACTACTACTAAATTTAAGGCATGATTAAAGCAGTGTACGTAAATAGCCTGTGGGACTTCTTTTTTTAACAATGCTTGTACCCCCTTAACCTTACCACTCACAACGTTTGCTCCATCATAAGTTTGTGCCACGCAACAACTTAAGTCGATTTCACATTCACTTAATCGTTTTTTAATAAACTGGAACAATGACGTTGCATCTAATTTGTCTGCAGCTTCATAGCCCAAAAACCGCTCGTACAACACACCGTTTAAATAATATCTTACTATAATTGATAACTGCTCAATTTTACTTAAGTCTTTGGTTTCATCAGCCATAAGGGCAAAATAACGGGCTTCTTTAATTTCGCTACTAATATGTTTTATAGATAGTTCGGCTAAACAATGTATAAGGTCATTTTGAATTGAGTGATGCGTATACCGAGCATTTTTTGGGCCCCCAAGTAGTCTTTTTGAAATAGTGGTATTATCACGTGACATCAAATCTAATAATTTCAAAAAATTACCTCTATTTTGACTAGTATTGGACTCGTCGTGTCCTCTAAGAGCAAGACCCTGGGTAGATAAATAAATTATACACCTTACAATAGATTTAATGTACTCCCGGATTTGTTGACTTTTAGTATTTTTATACGAATTCCAAGCTACCATAGCACTTTTCTGCTGAAAGCTATTATTATGATATTTAAATCCAGCTTTTGATTCTGAAGCTCTTTTCCAGTTTTCATAACCCTCAGAAATGAATGTTTTGGATGAAAATGTTCCTTTTGTATGCAATGAAAAAAATCTACATGGATAACAAAACACAGCATCTTTTAAAACACTGTATTCAATCCACGGATAGGTTTTATAAAAGTCTGATTTAAAAGATCGGAGATCCGGACCAAATCTTGTTTTTGGGAAATTGAGCAAATCCGGTTGTCTTGGAGGTTCATCTAGAGACTGGGCTAAATCACTCATAGTTGTAGGATTTTTGTCAGCGTCGCTGACGTGCATCCTATATCAAAGAATAATTTTTATAAGTACCTAATGACTTAAGTAGTATAATCTCTCTAACATAACAAACTTACGTGTCGTACTTAGAACTATCATTTTCATCACCGCTTAATAAAGGGGAATCATCATCTTGAACTGTGTCATCTTCCTGTACTTTCCTTCTTTTAGGATAAATGCAATATTGTCACTTTCGCATTCATTTGCTCCAGCATCAACCGTTTCACTTATTTCTAATAAATTTGCACTATGAACACTTGGTATCGATTTAAAAAAGTCACTGATAATGCGTTTAGCTCTCATTTTAAACGATAATTAAATTTTCAAAAATTAAATTTATATGTATTCCAAGGAAGTAAAAGAGAAAACAAGTAACCTCTTTTAAAAGAAATGATTAAATGAAATTGTAAAGAAATACATAACATCTATTTTATTAGACACCCTTCCACTTGCAAGAGATTTGTAACAACAATATTGCGACCGCACGTGTCAAAAAAAGTTCTATGTAGTACAGACTACCCTGACTACCGACCGGACCGACAAAGCGGGTGTTTATTTTATGATACATTAAAAGGCTTGCTTCCGACTGATAAGCGGGCGTCTTCAGACAAAGCATGCCGTAAATGCAATAAATCAAATAGACAGCAACAAGTAAAATAATATAGATATTTTACTTATTCAGTTTTTGTATAGCTCAAAATAATATTTCTTATAGTACGGTCCAATATTGAAAGCGATGGTTTAAGTTTTCTTTTATTCTATTCATGAGGCTTGCTATTATTTTTCTCCATTTAACAGGTTGGGCAGACGGTTGGGCGCTCGTCCAACCGCGCCCACCCCTAGCGCCGCCACTGCCTCTAATGTTTGAACGACTAATTCTAGTAATTTGTAAGAGACAGATACTGGAATTATTATTTTGTAAAATGGTTCCTAATTTGTGTATAGAAATGTAACTGCGAGTGTAGTACCGATTTTGTTTCCTATTTCCATGACGAAATAATCCACACGTATTTTTGAGATCGGAATGCACCCGTCTCTGGAACAAGGAAGGCCTCCTGGATTCAGTGGCGTAACTACGGAGGGCATGAGGGGATAGAACCTCCCAGAACCCTAAAAATTAAAAAAAACCTAACATAATCACAGCAAAACTACTTGATTGAAATGTACTAAACGCTAGGAACTGTAGTAGGCTACAATTTAATAAGAAAAACAAAGTTAAAATGCAGTTTAGGGGCTTAACATTTCCAAAAATGTCTGGTACCCAGACCTCCCGGTAGTTTAAATCGCTGGTTCATCTAATATACAGGGTGCAGCATTAGTGCGAGGAAGTCCAATTACTCATTTGTCATACGGGATACGAAAAGAGATAAAAATTAAAACACACATACAGTGTTACATAGGTGTTGACATAGGCAACCAAACTTATATTCTTTCAAATAGAACACCTTGTATATTTTTAGACTCTTCTCGTTTTTATAAGGGTTTTAATGTTATACTGAGTAGTTTAAAAGATATAAACATTTCTATATTAATTTCGCAGCAACTTCAGCACACTGTAGCATTGTAGAGATTTGATATAAAATAAAATCCCCAATGGCACAGGCCCAATTGGACAGGCTTATTTCAGTAACATTTTTGCATAAAACCCAAAATAAAAAAGTAGATACAAAAGTAATAGAATGTTTTGAGATGTATAAAAAACCAACATTTTGGCATCCTGGTACATTTGTGAATTTTCTTAAATAAATGTTTTAATGTACGATTTAGAGAAAGTTACATACAAAAGTTGTAGAACGTGTTAAGGTCTATAAAAAAGCTCAGTAACTTTTTTGCGTCAAATGAAAAACAAAGGAAATACGATTTTTTTTCAACTTTGACAGGCCGCCATTTTGTTTTTACTGGCCAATTTGGCTCATTAACGAACTCCTCCAAGATTTGGGCCCAACCGATTTTTGTAGCGAGTTTGGTTTTGATCCGTGAAAAAATACGCCCTCTATCGTGCTTACAAATTCCGTTATAACACACACATATGTATATATATATATATATATATATATATATATATATATATATATATAACCTTTGGAACGGGGAGTGATTTTGGCATCTGGGAACACCAAAACGAAAAACTGCTTCAAATTTTTCCGAAGTCGCGTCATGCTGCTCTCTACAATAACCCTATTTCATTCTGAAGTAAGCCTAAAAATCTACTTACACCTGGAAAATTTCTAATATGTCCTACTGTTGGTTAAAATTAATGATGTATCGAACAACTTCGTTTTTGATTACAGGGTGAGTGGAAACTCAGTTTGATTATTTTCTCGGCTTTTTTAAATGAAACACTTATTGTTTCTTAAGCATTCCCTATACCCAGATGAGTTATTTTCGTTATTTTTTCAGTCAAATATTAATTGGATACAAAAATGGATATTTTATAGTGTTGACCGTGAAATTATTCAACAAGTAGATTTTTCGAAAAAAATTACAAAATAATATAAACTCATTTTTCTGTGCTTTACATTGCCCCATTATCTTACTTAAATGGTATACATTTATTATCTATTTCTAATTTAATTGCCCATTCGCTATCATTAATAAACTCAACACAATGTTCATCTTCATTTATACAACCAATGAATAAATCTTCACTACTTACACTTTCGCTGTTACTTCTTATTTCTTCTTGTTTGACTTATCTGACTTCCTGCATGCTTTAGCGAAATGATTTTTTGTCCCATATTCATTGCAGCTTTTTTCTTAAGCTGGACACTTATTTACAGCATAATGTGTCCTCGTGCATCTTGTACATGATTTTATCAATTTCTCTTGCATTTGGATATCAGTATTTCTCTTCACAGCATCCACCACTGCTGTTGAATTTTGTATTGTCATCGCTTCGCTATGGACTTTTGAGGTTTCTACTACCAAACTTAGCTGGATTGCTGATTCTAAGCTTAATTTGTCCCCTGTGTCATCCTGTAAAAGCTTTTCTCTGATACTAAGTATTGCTGGTTACTCCACATATCAAAACTGGTTTCGTTAGAGTTTCTTACAAATCACCTAGTTTACGTTTCATTACTTGCTGTTGCATTTATGTACAAAATTGCTCCAATGTCTGGCCTTCTTGCTGACGGTATGAGAAAAATTTGTATCTTTCTCAACTCGCATTCTTTTTGGGCAAGTAGTGTGTCTCAAACTTCTCAATTAATTTACTCAATTTCTGTGTAGATTCAGTTTTTTTGGAAACGCGCTTTCCATATCTTCCAGTTCTGCTAAATTTCCATCTGTCTTCATCGGACTACCTTTTTGTTCTGCCATTTTAATTCTTAATTGACTTGTTTTTAGTCACGCAGCGCCATGTAATATTTAGTATTGTAATGAATTATGAAGACTTTGATTGTATTATTTATTATTTATCTCACATAAATTCGTAGTACTTACATGAGTAGGGGAGAATGCCCTACAGTGGCCACCTTTTTACTTTGTTGGACATAACTTTTTTCCCATTAGAAATTTTGAAAAAATAATTAAACCACACAAAACTTTCATTATTTTGCTACAAATTGCCATAGCTAACTTTGCAAAAAATCAAAAAAACTACCTATTTCATAGCAACTTACTCTTTTTCGAAAATGTGGCCACTATTTTTCAAAAGAATAAAATATTCATGCATAACGAGTCTTGAGGAATAAACTTTCAAGAAAACTTAAAAGTGATATTTTAAAGAAGATTAATAATAAAAAAGTATAAAAATAAAATCTTCAGTCGTCAGTTTGGTTGATTAGTTGATGATGCTAATGGAAGCTTTTTCGTAACCTTGGACTTCAGCTTTTCATCAAGTTCATCTTTAAGCTTCTGAATATTGGGGGTACTTGTTAAAATTTCGGTTGCCCTCTTCTTTCGTCCACGCTTAGATTGGATTTCTCTTTCTGCTTTCGGGATAGCTCTCATCAATTAGGGTGAAAAGTATAGAGCACCCTCTTTATCACCTTGATTGATAATCGGATCCTCTTCGGTTGAAATCTCATCACCTTGAACAAACGTTGGAACTGTATCAGAAGTAGAGGCAACCGGACTTGTTTCGTTGGTTGATTGTGAAGTAGATGGCTGAGGTTCAACTGGTATATCGATGTGTGCTGGCTGGGGCTCAAGTGGTATATCGGTCACTGATGCTGGCAGAAATTCATGTTCCTTGAAATAATTTTTATTAAGCGGATATATACCAGTACTTTTGAAGGCGGACACTATATTTTGTGTGCAAAAGGCCTGGCCATAACTTTGGCCCAAAATATCTGCAATGCTATAGATATCAATTCGTTTTCCCGGATGATTGGCAATTCAGACTCCACACTCTTTATTGTAGTATTTTTTAAGTGGGTCGAAAACACGAACATCACATGGCTGGAGCTTATGGCTTGTGTGGGGTGGCAATGTAAGCAAGATAACATTATTGGGCTTAGCGGTCTCTATTACCTCCAAACTAATATGCGAGTCATGGTTATCCATGATGAGCAGGACTGGTCGATTTTCAGTAGGACCTGCATGTTTGATAAAGTGGTTTAACCACGGTAAAAAAATCTCTTTCGAGCTCCATCCTGAAGGATTTGCTGCTCCTATACTTCCAGGTGGGGCTCCAACTAACATATGCTGTTTGAAAAATTTCCTTGGGAATACCAACAGAGGAGGAACTGAGTTTCCAATTGCGTTTATTGCTCTTATCATGGTGACTAGGGTTCCTCGCTCTGCCGAAGTAATCTGGCCGACTTGCTTTTGGCTTAAAGTAGCAACAACCTTATGTGTACTCTGCATAGTAGTTAAAGCCGTTTCATCTACATTGTAGATCTGATCACGGACAAGTTTACGAAATAAATAAATATCACTCAAATTTTTAAAGAATTTGTCAACCACAGGCTTATTGAATCCCATGACTCGAGCTAGTGACGTTGCTTCAGAGACCCTTAATGATAAACTAGGGTTTCTCTTCATAAACCCGTTGAACCATTTGAAGCCAGCAGATTTGTTTGCTTCCCAGCATTCGGGTACCTTTTTCTTGTAGAAAGTAGCCAGCTCATATGCAAAACTCTTTACTTGGGTTGGCGTGAAGCCATGATGGAGGTTTGCCAAATGTTTGATGTACGAGCTCAAATCTTTTTCTTCTGCAGAAGTGAAGATCTGATGACAGGCATAATTTGGAGTCAATCTGGGATGCTTGGCCTCATTAAAGTCTATGTTCTCCATTTGTCCCCTGCATTTATTGACATATCTTCTCAATATCGTACGGGGATTATTAAAGTATTTTGCCGCTCTTTGTGTAGACCAGCCGCCCTCTAGTACTTTTTGTTCTGCTTCCCGCATTACATACTCTGGAGTAATTGTCAGTTTCTCACCTTTCGACATCTATAAAAAAATTGAAGCATTAAAACCGAATTCATTCCCATAGTGGCCACCCCTCAATGACTCCAAAAAGCAGTGGCCACTGTTGGCTACATCTACCATGGCCACTGTAGTAATTGTCATTTTTTTTTTAGAAAAATGGTAGCTATGATATTCTATACGATTTTCATTAGATGAAAGTAGGAGAACGTAACTTTTTGCGTCGCAAAACACACACCTTCTCACTGCTCGAACTGCACGCGACTGACAGACCAGTGTTGCCAATGGATGAGAATGAAAATATCCTCTTCTGAACTCGAAATTATCCGATTTTGTCCGAAATTATCCGATATGTTGAAAACAATCAAAAATAGTAAATCACTACTATATATTCAGGTTTCGTACCCAAATAGAAGGCAGGAATGGCTATTTTGTAGAAATAATGAAAAAAATTAGTTATTTCATATTTATTTATATAAAAAGGAACATTTTACCGAAAATATTTCTATTCAAACTAAAAAATCTTTGGTATCATTGGAATACACTAAAAAATATTGAAAAAAATTACATTTACCTAAAATACTTCTATTCAAACTAAAAAATCTTTGGTAGCATTAAAATACAAAAAAAAGGTTTAAGAAACAAAAAAGTTACGTGTACCAATTTTGTAATTTCATATTTATACCTTAATAGAAAAAAGATACATTTTCTTGATATACTTCAATTAAAACTAAAAAATCTTTGATTAAAATACATTGAAAAATAATAACAGGAATACACGAAAGTTACACGTACCTAATTTGTTATTTTATATTTATTTTTTCATAGAAAAAAAGGAACATTTTACCTAAAATACTTATTTGTGTTCAAACTAAAAAAGCATCTGTAACTGTAATGAAAAAATAATATTAAGTCACCTACCAACTTGAAATGTTTTTCTTTCAACTATTGCTTATCTTGCCAAATCTTACACGCCAACATTTGTTTTGTTGGTTGAAATTTAACGCAACCCCCACTGTTATCTACTCCTTGTTTAGTAGCTAAAATTGCCCTTAGAGTAGAAGTGTTTAATAGGTTTCTTTTGTCTGTTTTTATATTAAAAACATTACTGAAAATTCGTTCAACACTCGCGTTAGAAAATGGCAACACAAGCAGTAATGATAAGGTTTTTTTTAAATTAGGA
Organism: Galeruca laticollis; assembly: GCA_963921935.1. Lineage (NCBI taxonomy): Eukaryota > Metazoa > Arthropoda > Insecta > Coleoptera > Chrysomelidae > Galeruca > Galeruca laticollis. The sequence continues at coordinate 91,470,644 of OY998183.1, forward strand.
AATAATAAACGTCGGCATTATTTTTCAAGTTAAAAATTTCTGACCAATATTGCTCACAATCTTTTATGTTTATGTGGAGATCTTCAAAATGTAATAAAGCATGTTTTTTCCACTCATTGTCCTGAGGATCAACGTGGTCTTTCAAAACTGGAAATGAGTCAATGATATGTTTTAAAGACTTTGTCTTAAAAGATTGTGCAATTTTTGGATCTAATATATCTATAATATCGAAAATTGGTTCTTTAAAATTGAATGTTTCTTTTATATTTTTTGCAAGATCAGTATAAAACGATAAAATTGACGTTGAAAATTTAACAATATCGTTTCTTTGAATGTTGGGATTTTTATTTAAGTCTGCAAAGGATTCTGTTGCTGCCATCCCCAAATAAATATTTTCTAAAGGTAGGAAAAAATCCGGATTTTCATGATTCAGTTTGAAAATATCTTTGGCTTTTTTTATATGTGATAGCTCAAGAAAATTAGCATATAACGTTTCTAATAATACTATCGTTTCTGGCTTAACTCTGTAGAGCAAAGGCTTTTCAGAGTGAAACAGCATGTTAAAATCAGTCATAAGCCCCAAAGAATACGACATGAATTCCAGATAAACTCTGGTAAATGGATTCTTCATTGCTTCTAACATACTGTCAGTTGTGTGTGATGGGTCCTCAAGCACCGATTCCATTAAATAGTGTTTTAGTGGCTCATATTGTTCAAGCACTCTGTCAATACATGCTTTTATCGACAACCACCTTGTTACGGCTGGGGAGAGTATTTTATGTATTTCTACTTGAAAAAAATGTTGAAACTCTTCAAATTTTTTTCTACGCAAGGAGCTCCTGTTAAAATGACTGCCTACATTACGAAGTAGGTCTTCCACCTGCCTAGGTAGTTTTAAACAGGCTTTCGAAATTGCCAAATGTGCCATATGACAGGAGCACCTGATACATATTATTTGAGGCAACTCTTTTTTCAGAAGAGCAAAAACAGAATTGTGCTCTCCGACCATAACATTAGTGGTATCCGAAGAAAACCCTACCAAATTTTTTAATGGAATTTTCTTCGATATCAAGCAATTTTTTAAAATGTTGAATAAATCAACAGCTGTGGAACCATTAGCTTCAACCAGATCAAAAAAATTTGTTTTAATCATATTTACATTGTTATCGTAATATATGATTGAAAAAGCACACTGCTTTTTGACAGAAATATCTGTCGTTTCATCCATGATTAATGAGAAGAAGAATCCTGACTCTCTTAATTTATTGTGAAAATCTATTAGAAAATTGATTCCCAAACTATTGCATACAATAGCAGTGGCCTTGGTTCTTTTTACACTCAGTTTTTGTGCAATTTTTGAATCATGAAAAATAGTTCTTAAAAGTGGGCACAAAGTATCCATCAACAAAAAAGGTAATTGATTTGTAGCTAACAGGGCACAAAGTTTTATTTCCGCGATTCTTACGGCAATGTCTTCACTCTTTTCTGTGAAAAGTTCTGTTATCTTGGTGCTAGTTGACACTTTTTGCCAATTTAATTTGTGTTTTTCACTATTCGAGTGTTTAATAAGGACAGTTTTATGAGATACCACATCCATATTGCATACGTTACAAAAGGCAAACGCTGTTCCTCGACCTGCTGGTTTTGAAGACTTTTCCAACCAACCCTTGAATTTGGGATTATTGATCCAAGAAAGTACAAAGCCAGTCTTCTTTTCCCTTTTTCCAGGAGTTCCAATTTTTTTCGTTTTTTTTTCTGGTTGAGAAATTGCAGCCTAAAATAATCGAATGTAATACTGAATTATCTATTCCAAATTTGTTTGTTTTATTAAACAGTAGATTATTTGTACCTTTATGAGAAAATACTCACAAAATCATTTCCACAGGATTGTTCTGTCTCTGTCGCAAAGGACGTCGAAGGTTCCTTCCATTTATCGTCACCCCTAGGTGTATCACACGTTGTGGTAGCAATGTTACTGCAACCAGGTTTCTCTTGATCATTTGCTTTTGGCTTTCCTTTCCCGATCACAACATCTGAAGACGGCTTAATTATTACTTCTGGTATCCGTTTTTCCTTTTTCTAAAATCCACAACAAAAAATAGTATATTAGCATATTATAAAACCCTTGATACCAATTTTTTTTAATACTTCTATGTTATCTGCGAACTTTTAAAGTTTTACCTTATAATCAATAAGCCACTTGTCCATTTTTTTATTTCTTTAGGATGTGCAAATTAAGCAACCAGCAATGCTTTTATTTAGAACAACTTATTTTAAAACTTATATTCACTATTCACTTCAAAACATTAAACAACCAAAACAATAATCAATTGCGTAGGTAAATATTATGAAAGTGGACTTCAATGTGGGGAGAACCGCTCTACTCGCGACATCTGATAGTGAATAGCGGAATCTCTCGCGTGACAGACACTGCGATGGGATAACATGTACTCATCATGTACTACAGAATTGTACTTTTCATGGAATAAAGGAAATTCGACAATAGAAATCTTCGTTACACAGAATATCAACCCTATGTTTCAACGCCTTCAACACGAAATATCGCTGCTGTCAAGTCTATAATGAAATCTTGCATTTCCAACTATTGCTCGTAATTTTATCATTCAGTCGGATCCTAATTATCCGATTTTCGACAGGGTGAGAAAAATATCCGGCAACCCTTCAAATTATCCGCAAATCGGATAATTATCCGCCAATCGGCAACACTGTGACAGACGCATCGACACAGTGCAACATGGCTGATGCTAATGCGCACCTAACAAGGTTGGTGGCAGCACGCACCAGGATAAAATACTAGGATCTATGGAGCCCACGTTAAAATTTTACCTTTACCATGCGCGCAAGCGCTTATGAAACTGGACGAGAAATATGTTTAATAATTCTTCATCTGTCTTCCTGTACAGTACAGAAGGATAGGAAAAGTTTAAAAATTATCATAAAGACAGTTAATAGTTATCATTGAATCATTTTAATTGACATCAAGGGATGTCTTTAAAAAATAGAATTTATGTTAATAATGTATTTATTGTCTGATATATTTATAGATTTTCAGAAGCATTAAATTTATAACTTTAGCATTGAAATTATTTGTTGTTATTATTGATTTAATCCAATTTGCACTAGTTCATAAATTACCGCTGTTTTAAATAAAATTGAATACAATCAATTTAAAGCGTTTATTTTATTAATCATATAATTCTAACACTTTATTATGTATTAAAATTTATTAGGTAGGTACCAAAAAATATAAATAATTCTTGTATCGATAAATATTTTTTATTAGACATCTCATATGTAATACCCTTGTGAATAATATATTTATCAGTCATTGCACCGAAAAGAGATCTGTTTCAGAGTTGATTTCTTCCGTTTCAAAGGCTTCTTTGTTCTGTAAAGTCATCTTTGAGGCTCTATTTGTTTGTTAATTACTTGGTGCCTTTTTTTGTAGACGGTGACACTTGTAGCTGAACCGTTTGATTTCATCCATTATTTTTTGCTTTCTTTCTGTAACTTGATCAGAATAATTTTGTTGCTTTGACTTAGCAGTGCTAAGTGTTTCTACTAATCTTGTGACTTCTTGATCTTTTTTGCGTATGTCCATAACACGATGACTTTCTGCTATAAATAATTATTTTTCTAATAGCATATTTTTTTATTTTTAACTACCTTCTTCAAATATTTGAATCAACTAACTATGATAGACCCATGGACAGTTAAAAATTCAACTTCATGACAAACATTTTGAAAAGCTAAAATTAAATGAAGCCTTAGTTTATTCAAACTGATGCCCCTTCCGGCTGCTTATTATTTTTTGTACATTTTTTAAATATGTTTCATTTCATATATTATGTATCAAGATAAGTGTAATTATTGAAAAATATGTTTTAAGTCAAAATCTGTGATCTTGGTATATAAAGAAACTTTTCTGATGAACCTGTTGCAAAAAATTAACAACAACGTTCGATTATGTTTGATATTCCTGTATAATTTAGGCTATAATACTTGCAATCACCAAAATACCAATCAATCGAACCGATATACTTACAGTAGGAATAAAGTTTTATGGTACGCCCGTCTTATCTTTGTATACGTTTCCATTCTTTTTCCTGTGAAATAAGTTAACAAAATAGGTAAATACAATAATTATAATTCCATACATTTGAAAATAAAGAATTAACTGATAAACTGTGAGGATTTCACGGCAAGTACTATACGACGGGAAATACTAAGTTGCTCATACCTACTTCTGCGTCTGTGCGAATGGTAAAGGTGAAATTTACAGTGGGACCCGTAGATCCGAGTGGATAAGATTCGCAGAAATTTAAAAGTGTCTACTGTAGGAGCATGGCCACTGTATGGCACTCTCCCCTATGTATGCTTTTTTTGTAGCCCTTGTTCCGGATCGTCTCTGATTGATATATGGTATATCAGTACATCCAATTTTCGTGTGACTATTGATTTATCTAACACCTGTTATTTATGACTACTCTATTTAAAAGTCGCAGATTTCAACTACGATTTTTCTTTTCCTAATTGCTGGTTTTCTACTGGATATTACCTCTTGAAAATTTGGACAATGGATTTTCGTGTTAGCTAGGTACGAATATAAGGTTGAAAAACTGGAATTAGAATTCTAAATATGAATGGCTTGAACGCTAATTCGACAAGGCAAGATAAATTCAGTAACCTAAAGTAAAACTTCAATTAACAATATCTTAATAAAAAAGGCATCTTAATAAAAAAGGAAAATAGGTTTCAAAGGATAAGAGTGTTATTTTGAAATACATACCTAACTTGTTCGTGATATAAAATAACTTGTAATATAACGATAAATCGTATTTTTGGTACTATTATCTTGAAATTATTAAAAATCCTAACGTGGGAGATCGATTCTGCACATAAAAATTACTTCAGTAACGTCTTCCAGCTTTTCAAAAATTGCAACCCCTTTTTTGTTTCAGTTGTATTAGAAACGCATTGTGAAATAATGGGCTGTTACAGAATTTTTGTAGATCATTGTAACTCTGGATGTATGAATAGAATGAGTGTCATAACATACAAATATTTTAGTTTCCGTTTTCCTGGTATATCAATATTTAATTAATTTATCAATGGCCAATTTCTACGTTCATTTGAGCACCTGTTGATCAATCATCATTTACGCAGTACGAAAATAAATTCCAATTTATTTACAAATTTGAAAGTATGCACACCTCTTATCAGTTTTTATTGAAATATTTTAACGCTGACATTGTTGAAATTAAAGCGCATGAATCAATTTTCCATTCAAAAATTATATCATTCACATTTAGAGAACTTACATAAACGATTTTCAGTTGTTGTGTAACCATCGTGTCGCGAAAAAGTGCAAGTAATACAAATAGCAAATGCCCTGTAAGCTTATAATGAACTTTAAGAAAATTGTTAATACTAAATATGAAGCATGAAGACTTTCTACTAAACTCTTTCTGCTGAATTCATAAAAACCCCGTTCTTTTATTTTATATACGAGTGCTGCTAATAAAACTTGAATATAACTGTAGAAAATTGCACTTTAGAATGTGTTGACAGCTTTTGACGACAGGAGCTTTTGACGACTGGAGCCTTTGACCAGGCAATCATTTCTTGACTTTCGATTAAAGAAATGACTTAGATCGGGTGTTTACGAAGATCTAACAATTCAACGATGTTGTCTCGGTAGAGGATGATGTTTTCTTTGAGATTATTTCCGCCAAGCAATTGATTGTAAGCCATCGGCAACAAATGTTCTCTTCTTCAACGATCAAATGAATGCTACGTTGAGGTAATGAGCATATTTTTCTGGACACTTCAAAAATTGATGATGTTTACGATGCTGTACACTTTTTGGAATACAGAAACACTGAAGCTACAACATTATATGTATTCCACTGGAACTTTGTTTGGGTTTAACAAAGATGGCGGTTAATTTCTAGTAATGATTGATCGCATTTTCGATGTCCACGTTTGCATAACTTTGAAGTCAGCTCTCATAGAGGTCTAATAGTCATTTATTCACTGCAAGTAATAATTACAGTTTACAGTTGTATTTAACTAACAGGTTCCACTTTTCTATCTTATACTGTCTTTATGCCTTAAAATCTTATCACTCGTGTAATGTTCAACTGCTATTTCATTTAGTATCAACAATGTTTATAATGATATATCATTTATTATTCTGACATTCATTTAAAAATTATTCTTGCGACAATTAGTAGTCAAATTTTTAATAAGAAAGTGCCGAAAGTAGACTCGATTACTTCATCTCTCATCGCAGCTAAACATTACAGTAATATGTCATTTGCCGGCCGGAATTCTATAAGTAAGTAGAATAGAGTGATATAAATCATATTTTTTATGTAATATTTTAATCCCGTTTACACTACTAGTCCAGGCGATAGAGCAATCGAAATGGATGTTGTTTGATAACGCAAAAATTTGTATGCAGAAAGTTGCCGAATATTGTGTACAACAATAATCTATGTTTGCCCACTCCAAAAAGTGCTTGCTAAATGCTGTAGAACAACAAATGTACCGAAATATTGAAAAATTACCCATTTTTCGATACATTTGTGTCTAAAACTTTGAAACAAAGCCTTAAATCAGAAAAATTTACTCTTTCTTTTTTGTTTATTTGACGATTTCCTATAAGGTTATGAGATTCGCGAATCGAAAAAATTTAATTTTCCATGAATAATATACGAAAATTAGTAAAAAATCATACATAAACCCCAAATTGTTAAAACGTAAAATGGATATTTTTATAATTGCTTATTGTTTGTTATGACACTAAGTAACTGTTAAAAAGTGCGTGCTCCTTTTTCACCGTTGTTTAAACAAGGTACGCGTGATCAACTTTTTTATAATTTGTTAATTAATAATTGTGGCAGTGAAAAACTACGCGGTCGATCGTTACAAAAATGTTTGTACGTAATTGTCATATGTTTAACTATATTTTCTGAAAATTTGATAAATATTTATCAATTTTTACGTACCGAAAAAATTTCTCTAAGTTTATGTATGATTTTTTACTAATTTTCGCATATTATTCATGGAAAATCAAAGTTTTTCGATTCGCGATTCTCATATTCTTGTAGGAAATCGTAAAATAAACAAAAAAGAAAGAGTAATTTTTTTTATTTAAGGCTTTGTTTCAAAGTTTTAGACACAAATGTATCGAAAAATGGGTACTTTTTCGATATTTCGGTTCTACAGCATTTAGCAAGCACTTTTTGAAGTAGGCAAACATAGATTATTGTTGTACACAATATTCGGAAACTTTCTGCATAAAAATTTTTGCGTTATCACACAACGTCCATTACACCCTACTTTTACTAATCTACCGCCTGGACTATAGTGAGGAATAAGATATTATCGAAATTCTTCTACTCATTCGGAGGAATATTTTGTTGTTATCGTTGATATGCGTTCCATCAAGGCACTGCACTGGTTTTAGGTTCTGTAATCTAACTAATATAACAGTAGCTGTTGCTACGACGATTTTGTGTGTCTGCGACTGTCATGTATATGGTGAATGGGATATTCTCTATTGAAACGATTCATACTTTGTTTCCAAGCGATTTAATCGACTACAAATTAATTTCTGACAAGTACTTTACAATCTCCAATAGCTACTTTTTCAGCACATCTTGGATGGCGTCATTAGTTCGCAAGAAGACGTTGGTATTTTTGGGATTTGACATCTAGCATTATCAGTGACTCTGACAGACAAACCTAGGAGGAATGAGATCTATAATTTGTTGGTATTCTTCAATAACATCTGCGTTTATGTTTTCATGATAGTCTGCAGTCCGTTTTGATACGCTCATGCTTACCTACTATTGAATAATACATTATATATCATTATAATCGAATTGGCTTTTTAAAAACTATTTAAAAATGTCTCTACATGTTTTATGATTCAAAGTTTTGATCCTAGTATAACAATGAAATAGAAGCATAAATGGTCACCTTTCATGTGATATATACAGACGTAAATTAGCAATGATCAATAATGAGTAATCTAATTTTATTTCACAGATGAACCAGAATGGCCGGCCATGTTCGCCGGGAGCAAACGGAAGTCTTCAAACGTCAAAGTTATGCAGCTGTTCCATGAGCTAAAACAACAATTTCCTACCATTCCTGACCATATTGTAACTTCCTGTATAACTTCTTACATCCAATCAAGTGCTCAAGAAAAGAATATCGTAGAGTATTTAGAAACGACTCTAGCAGACAGCAACGTAGGGCAGATGGGACGATCTTCTCAACAATCGGAATTACCTCCCTTAGATATTTCTCCCAACCCGCAAATTGAAAACGTTTCGGCAAAGGCAAACCTGAATAACGATCGAACGCGAACCGAAATGGACGAAAGTGGAAGTGATGCTAATCGAAATAGAAGTGAGCAAACGGAAACGCCTCCCAGATCCCTAGCAAAACGACCTAATTACCTTAATATAAAACCGAGTGTTAGTGATGAGACAAGTGAAAATAAAAAAACCTTCAATATTCAACTCTCTGAAAAGTGCAAAGATGTTCATAAATTGCTCAACTACGAATTAAGTGAAAAACCACCGCGATCTCCCCTTAGTGCTAAAAGGTTTGCGTCCAAAAACTCTCCAACCAAAGCGGAAAAATACCCCGAAGTCCATAAACGTCCTAGCTTAGAACCAACAGTCAAAAAAGAAACGTGCTCAACGCCAACGCAGACAACAGATACCTTAATAGGAAGTCCAAATGTGAATCTATCTTTAAATGTAAATTGTTTAGTTGATGTAGTGCACAGTCCAACGCAACAACGACGTACATCCGCATTACAAGTAACTCCTGCCCAACCGTGGTTACAAGCATCTACGTCACCGAGAAGCTTTACCAGTGTAAACTTGACTTTGAGGCCTCCAGCTTCAACTCCCCAAGACCCCATTGACATTACCTCGCAGAATTCCAGTTTAACTTATTCAACAAGTAGTTATGATTCACAAAAGGGACTTCAAAGTAGATTACAAATCACTGTAGGGCCAAGTAATGGGAGCGTTTCGTCACTAAGAATTAGGCCAAATAGTTACCACCCTGAAGAACAACCAGAACAACAAGAAATAGTTCCTGTTAGAGCTGGATCTCTTAATAACCTTACAGTCAACACAGAACGTGAGTATCATGCTTTTTCTATTCATACATAGCCGACAAATGTCCGTTACATATATTTTTACCATTATTTGTATGCCACAATAACGCAACATTTCACAAGGATATCATTACATATTTACAAAAGCTCCACGAAACCACCGTATTCCCCTGATATGGCTCCTGTCAACTTTCTTATTCTCGTATATTTATATTTTTCATTTGTATAAGACATGACATACAATGTATGTAGAGTTCGGTGAAATACGCTCGTTACGAACATAGAGCTTTTCCCAACTGGTTGCACAAATAACTATTGTCAGTACGTAAACAACAAAAAAATAAAAACGAATACCAAAAATATTAACGAAACTTCTGAAAGGACCTTTTAAATTTTATTTTTTAAGTTTAATTTTTAGATAAAACGGTATTAAGTAACCATGAAATAACAGAAAAACACACGTCAGTAAAGCTAGCTAGCACCCCCACATTTTCAAATTTAAAAAAAAAACTCATGTGTAATTTAGAACTAATTTAGGACTAACTTGTACCCAAAAAACTAGAATTTGTACCCACTTAGTTTTCCTGAAAAATCACTATTTAAAGTGGGGGTGCTAGCTTGAGCTCAAGCTAACACCCCCACATTGACAAAATCAAATTTTATTGGCATACAACTAAACTTCGAATTAAGGACTAATTTGTACCCAAAAGATAATAATTTGTACCCACTCAGTTTTTCTGAAAAACCGTTATTTAAAATGGGGGTGCTAGTTTAAGCTCAAGCTAGCACCCCCACTTTTACAAAATCAAATTTTAACAGCATATCTTTAAACTTTGAATTTAGGACTAATATGTACCCAAAAGCGTTTTTTCATTATTATATCATTTTGTTTATAAAAGATGATAGTACATTAGACCACGTGTTTTATTAATTTTCAAGTGAATCATTAAAAGATTGGAAATTATCAAAGATAACTAAATATTATTAATTATCGAATATAGGACTAATTTGTACCCAAACAATTAAAATTTGTACCTACACAGTTTTCCCTGTAAAAGGAGTTTTAATGTGGGAGTGCTGGCTTGAACACGTCCACCTTTAAAAATCCAATTTCAACAGCATACCTTTAAACTTTGCATTTAGGACTAATTTGTAACCAAACGCGTTTTTTCATTATAATATCATTTTCTTTATAAAAGATGATAGTAAATTAGACCACGTGTTTCATTAATTTCTAAGAAATTATCAAAGATAACTAAATATTCTTAATTTTCGAATATAGGACTAATTTGTACCCAAAACATTAAAATTTGTACCCACACAGTTTTCCCTGTAAAAAGAGTTTTAATGTGGGAGTGCTGGCTTGAACACGTCCACCTTTAAAAGTCCAATTTCAACAGCTTACCTTTAAACTTTGAATTAAGGACTAATTTGTACCCAAAATCGTTTTTTCATTATTAAGTATATCGTTTTGTTTATAAAAGATGATAGTAAATTGGACCACCTGTTTTATTAATTTCCAAGTCAATCGTTAAAAGATTTGAAATTATCCAAAGTAACTAAATATTAATTTTCGAATATAGGACTAATTTGTATACTCATATTTTACCATATTTTACTAACTGTGCTTAAATACTCTTAAAAATGCCTTCTAAAATTGTTTGAACCAATAGAGAATTATTATGAATCAGAAATAGGAGCGGTAGATCAAAGACGCATATCATCTAAAAAACAAAAAATATCACCTTTCGGTATTTGCGAGTGTAACAAAAAAATGTTTTAAAATTGTTTAGTCCATTATAAAGGAAAGTCTGACGTGATATTGCACATATTTACTAAACCACCAAGCAGTCAAAAACAGTGACAACACCATAGTATAATCATTCTTTTAACCACTTTGACCTATTTACGCACGTGCACCAGGGACTTTTTTTGTCTGGTCAAAGAATCGCCGCAGTTATCACAAAAGATCTCCCTGAAAATAAAAATAAGAGTTATGGTATCTATATCAAATATGGAATTATATTAATATAGTATTTTATTAGACACAAAACAATATATAATATATGAAAACAAACATTTCTTGGAAGTACCTGGTTAGGTAAGTGCCATGTTTCATAAAACACTTCATCTAAGAGTTTGTCTAGTTTTCCTTCAATTTTGAACTTTAAAAAGTTCAAAATTGACGACTGCTGTGAGGTGAAGCACATTAAAAGCCTTTTTTAGGGAAAACAGTGTGGACACAAATACAAATTGGTCCTATATTCGATAATATTTAGTTACTTTTGATAATTTCACATTCTTTAGCGATATACTTGGAAATTAATAAAACACGTGGTCTAATTTACTATCATCTTTAATAAACAAAATGATATGATAATGAAAAAACGCTTTTGGTTACAAATTAGTCCTAAATGCAAAGTTTAAAGGTATGCTGTTGAAATTGGATTTTTAAAGGTGACGTGTTCAAGCCAGCACTTCCACATTAAAACTCCTTTTACAGGGAAAACTGTGTGGGTACAAATTTTAATTTTTTGGGTACAAATTAGTCCCATATTCGAAAATTAATAATATTTAGTTATCTTTGATAATTTCAAATCTTTTAACGATTCACTTGAAAATTAATAAAACACGTGGTCTAATTTACTATCATCATCTTTTATAAACAAAATTATATAATAGTGAATAAACGCTTTTGGGTACATATTAGTCCTAAATGCAAAGTTTAAAGGTATGCTGTTGAAATTGGATTTTTAAAGGGGGACGTGTTCTAGCCTGCACTCCCACATTCAAACTCCTTTTACAGGGAAAACAGTGTGGGTACAAATTTTAATTTACTGGGTAGAAGTTAGTCCTATATTCGAAAATTAATAATATTTAGTTATCTTTGATAATTTCAAATCTTTTAACGATTCACTTGAAAATTAATAAAACACGTGGTCTAATTTACTATCATCATCTTTTATAAACAAAATTATATAATAGTGAATAAACGCTTTTGGGTACATATTAGTCCTAAATGCAAAGCTTAAAGGTATGCTGTTGAAATTGGATTTTTAAAGGGGGACGTGTTCAAGCCTGCACTCCCACATTCAAACTCCTTTTACAGGGAAAGCTGTGTGGGTACAAATTTTAATTTTTTGGGTACAAATTAGTCCTATATTCGAAAAATCATAATATTTAGTTATCTTTAATAATTTCAAATCTTTTAACGATTCACTTGAAAATTAATAAAACACGTGGTATAATTTACTATCATCTTTTATAAACAAAATGATATAATAATGAAAAAACGCTTTTGGGTACATATTAGTCCTAAATTCAAAGTTTAAAGGTATGCTGTTAAAATTTGATTTTGTAAAAGTGGGGGTGCTAGCTTGAGCTTAAACTAGCACCCCCATTTTAAATAACGGTTTTTCAGAAAAACTGAGTGGGTACAAATTATTATCTTTTGGGTACAAATTAGTCCTTAATTCAAAGTTTAGATTTATGCCAATAAAATTTGATTTTGTCAATGAGGGGGTGTTAGCTTGAGCTCAAGCTAGCACCCCCACTTTAAATAGTGAATTTTCAGAATAACTAAGTGGGTACAAATTCTAATTTTTTAGGTACAAATTAGTCCTAAATTAGTTCTAAATTACACATAAGTTTTTTTTAAATTTGAAAAAGGAGGGGTGCTATCTTTACTGACGTGAAAAACACAATACAAAGAAATCTTAGTCTATATATACATAAAAATGAAAAAGCTTTTAATAGTAAAGAAGACCTCAGCAATTTAAACAAATTAGGGTTGTTAATAGGGTTGCCGACTGTCCCGATTTAACTGGGATATCCCAATTTCAGGTGCCTGTGTCCCGACGGCAGAATTGGCGAATCAATCACATGAGTTTTTATAAATCGATTTAGAATTTTTATTTTGAATAAAATTAGTCGTAAATGAAAATATCTAAAAAAACTATTAAAAAATTAGGAAAATACAACAAAAATCAATTGCAGGCAATCGGTAACTGTTGAGTTAGAGCATTTTGTGCATCATTAAAAAATTTATATATGAGCAACTATTAGAGAGGGAGAGAGAGAGAGAGAGAGAAACTTCTCGTTTTTCTCCGTTCTCTTCCTTTTTTGTTTTCCCTACATCTTAATTTTTATTTGTCCCATTTACTTCTCAATAATTGTTGAGATATTTCATATTACAACATATTTTTTTATAAACAACTATTTTGCAGCATATCCATGAATCAACCGTTTTAAATATATTTTTCTCAATACATCACAAAAAAATCTTTTCCATAGTCTTGATTTTATTCTACCCGTCCCGATTTTTTCCCATTAAATCTCGAAAAACCCATTTTCAATGATGGCAATCGTAGTTGTCACTGTCACATAATGTTTTGATAAAAGCGGAAATGTCAAAAAATTTGTTTATAAAAACACGTTATTCATTGAAATAGACCCCATATATATCGACAGCGTAGCATGGTTCGTCTTCTACCAAAACATTCCAATTCCAAACACTGTCACCCTATCCTATTCACTTTTTGAGCTTTGCTGCTTGAAAAACATCAATTCCCGTTGCCAACCGAGATAAATTTTTCTTCTCCGAAAAATTATTTCTAGGCACTTTTCTTATTTCTCCTAGACAATTTTTCAACTCGGCCGGTTTCCAGCCGACCACCCAAATACACTAAACTCAATCTATGAACGCTGCACTACATCCCCCAAAACACCCCCAACCCAGCCCCTTCAATTACAAACGCTTTTCGAATTTTTCTCTCTCTGAAATAGACCAAAATGAACGAAAATGTATTCAAGAATATTATATAAATGAATCCAGGAAATTATCGTGAATTAAATTATTTACTGATACGACGTGAATTGAATTTTCGTTTGCTTTGTATTAACAAAACAAACAAGTGAAATTTATTATTATTTTTTTTTATTTACGAATCCGCATCAGCCTCAAGGGCTATTAGCGGTCTGTAGCTATATATTATGTTTGTTTAACATTATGAATAGATATTGACATGTCACATGTTTTGTTTAAAGTACATTTTAAATTTTATGGTAAAAGATTGCGATTTGCAGATATTTAATAAGATTTTTCACATTACTGCTGTTGTTTAAAGTATTTTCCAGAGATTCACTTATGTTGCATGCTAGTCTGTTGGCATGATATAGCGGACACTCAACTAAAAAATGTTTCACTGTTAACGGCTGCTCACAAATAACACATTCTGGTCTTGGTGTTCGGGAAAGTAAGTACTCATGAGTAGCTCGAGTATGACCTAGACGTAACCTTGTGATGATGATTTGATGTCTTCGATTTTCGGTAAAAGTTAGCCAGGGTGTTATGTAGTGTTTGATTTCTCTAAGTTTTGCGTGTGAGCTCCTCCATGTGTCATTCCATTTTTGTTTTGCTTTATTGCGAATAAATGTTTTTAGATCGGTGTATAAGGGCTTAATGATTGGTATGGTATTAAGTAGTGCTGCCTTTTTGGCGAGTTGATCGGCCATCTCATTACCTTTTATGCCTATGTGTGCAGGAACCCACAGGAAATGTATGTTTTTTCCTATCGATTGAAGATGATGAATTTCTTGTTTGATCATCAGTACGAGGAAATTTTTCGAATAGGTGCTTCTCAATAATTTCAAGGAGTTTAAAGAGTCTGTAAGTATAACTGTCTTTTCGTAGTTCGATGTTGTTACGTACTTTACTGCTTCTAGTATTGCATAAAGTTCTCCTGTTAGAATTGTTGCATATTTTGAAAGTTTGAATTGTACATTGTTTGTAGGAGTTACAATGGCTGCGCCTAGTCCGTCATTTTGTTTGGATGCGTCAGTGTATATTTCGGTATAATTGGGATATTTTTGCATGGTCTCGTTAAAATGTTGGATGAGGGTTTGTATACTAGCGCTTTGTTTGGAAAAACATGAAAAATGAGTGTTTATATGTGGTGGCTTAATTTACCAGGGTGGAGTGAAGTTATAAGTTTCGATTTTTAAAGAAGAGATGTTGGATATATTGTTTTTATAGTGCTGGATTCCTACGTAAAATGGCTCTGTTCGAATATTAGGTGAGACTGGATTTACGTTTTTATCAAATGTGTGATGGTGGGTTAAAATAAGAGGATTAGCTGTTATTTTTGAGGCATATGAGAGACTTAGGATTTGTCTTCTAAGTTCCAGTGGGGCTTCTCCGGCTTCACAGTATAGGCTGTCTACTGGTGTGGTTCTGTAGGCTCCTAGGATAATGCGTAGTGCTGTATTGTGTAATACGTCCAATTGTTTGAGTATTGTAACTTTTGCTGATGCATAAGCAATACAGCCATAATCAATTTTTGATCTGACAAGTGTTTGATAGATGTTTAAGAGTAATCTGCCATCGGCTCCCCAATGTTTGTTTGATAGACATTTCAATAAATTAAGTCCTTTTTGACAGTCTTTAATTAGTTGTGTTATATGGGCTTTCCAATTTAGTTTCTCATCGAATATAAGTCCTAGGTATTTTATCTTATTGGTGTACTTTAGAGTAGTATTGTAGATTTCCATATATGAGGTTTGTGGTTAATTGGTTGTTTTGAGAATATTATGCACTGTGACTTGCTGGACGAGAAATGAAAACCTGTCGCTCTTGACCATTTTTCCATCGTTATGAGTTGTTTTTGTAGTATCGTTGCACATGCGGATAATGTCCTGCTTTTTACAAAAATGATCACGTCATTCGCATACATTCGGATCTGTATTGGTTTTTCTATATCTCTAGTTATATCGTTCATGGCTAGGAGAAATAAAGTTGGACTAATAATTGATCCTTGGGGTGTTCCATTTTCTTGTTTTTGGATGGAAGAAGTTGTCCCATTGACTCTAACTTGAAATGTTCTGTCACATAAAAAGTTCTGTATGAAAGCTAGAATGTTACCTTTATATCCTAGGTTGCTTAGCTTTGATAGTACGTTGTGTTTCCAAGTTGATTCGAAAGCTTTATTTACATCAAAATAGATGGCCATGCAGTGTTCTTTATTTGAGAATGCTTCTTTAATATGAGTTTCTAAATCAATTATGTTGTCTAATGTTGATCTATTTGGTCTAAATCCTGATTGCTCCGGGGTCAGATGTCCTTTGCTTTCTAAAGGGTGGGTCTATAAGATTCTGCTAGAAGGGGTGATTTAGAAGGTTTTAAGATGGGGATTGTGATTGCCTTTCTCCATGTGTTAGGATATAGATGTTGGCTCCAGACACTGTTGTATATTTGCAAGAGATGATGTTTCGCAGATGAAGGCAGGTTTTTTAAAAATATGGGCGGGATATCATCGGGTCCAGAAGATGTGCTCTTAAGTTCGTGGAGTGCATCGTTGAATTCGTGTAGGCTAATAGGCGTGTTAATAGGGTCTGCGTTTTCATGTATCATAATAGTGTTCTTTCCTTGCTTCTGCTTAAATGCTAGGAAGTCTGGGCCGTAGTTATCATTTTTAGAATGGAGACAATCAGCGTTTGCGAGTTCTTCAGCTATCTCATTGTTATCTGTTATCATACTTAAATCGTTTTTTTGTAAGGCTGCAATTTCCATATGTGAGCTTTTACCTGCTATGCTCTTTATTTTTTCCCAGACATTTGTTATTGGTGTTGAACTATTGATTTTCTGAACGTATTGATGCCAAGATTTTCTTTTATTGTGTTTGATAGTTAGTCTAGCAAACGCTCGCTTCTTTTTGTATTCTATACAGTTCTCAGGAGTCCTATATCTTTTATATTTATTTAAGGATTGTTTACTTGCTTTTATTGCTGACTCACATTCTTCGTTCCACCACGGTACTGCATTGTACTTTTTTATACGCGCTGTCTTACCAATAGCGTGGTATGCTGCATCTATTATTATTTTGTTAAAGTCTTCTACTGTAGCCGTAATATCATCCTGCAGTTTTGCCAGATGAATATTGTCGTCAATGTGTTGTGAGAAATCAGTCCAATTTGTTTTATTTAGTCTCCAACGTTGTAAGGCTATTGTATCGTGAGAATGTTTAGTGGTGTTGGTAATTGTTATTGGGAAGTGATCGCTGTCATATAAGTCTTTATTAATTTGCCAAGAGAGTTGGGGTAGAAGATTCGGTCTGCATAAACTGAGATCAATTGCTGAAGAAATGCCCACTGTTATGTTGAATCTGGTTCCACTGCCGTCATTCAATATAGCTAAGTTAGCGCAGTTGAATGTCTCATATAGTTGCTTTCCTCTTGAATCGTTTGACCTGGATCCCCAAGCAATGTTGTGCCCGTTGAAATCGCCTATAATTAGCCTGGGAGAAGGGATTTGTTTAAATAACGCATCCAGTTCCTTGGGATCTGCATATATGTTAGGCGGGAGGTATAAGTTGCATATATTTATTTCGGTTGGAGCTTTAATTTTAATGGCTACCGCTTCAATGTTGGTGGTGATGTTCATTTCTTCCGCTACTATTGTTGATCTCGTGAATATGGCTACACCTCCAATGGCCGTTGTCCGATTTCTAGTTTTAAAGAATCCATTGTAATGTTTTGGGGTATGTGTTTTGTGTTCATGGAAGTGAGTTTCCTGTAAGCATATAATGTCTGGAAGATGTTCCGATATGAGCTTTTGTAGCATTCCTAAATGGAGATAATATCCATTCAGGTTCCATTGTAGTATACTATTGAATTTTGTTATTCAAATTGATATTTTGACGTGATTAACGGGATTGTATGGAGGATTCGCTGCCGGTACCTATCATCTGTCTGCTTTTCCAGCTTTTTTCTCAATTTAGTAAATCGGGTTTTTAGAGTATTATCTTTGAATTGAGGGTAAAGTGTAAGTAACATTTCAATGAGACCTTTTATATCTGATGTATAGTATTTTGCAACGGTGTATGCGTTCTGAACTCCGTGTGTGTGCTCCAGCAGCCTTTTAAATTCGTCATAGTTCAGAGGATAAGGGGGTGTTTGATTTTCAATTATTGATTTTAAATGGCTGGTTGTTTCTTCTGGGATGGAGTAGACAGGAGTGGAGCTGATTGCAGAGTGTTTTTCTTTTTTGGATATTCTGAGGTTGAGAAATCTGGTTTTGTCATAGTGGATGCTTCCGGAGAGGATTCTGATGATAGGAATCGTTTATTTGTAGAATTGGGCAAAGTTGTTGTGGTTTTTTGTGATATGTTGCCTACTTCAGGTGTGGGGGTGTTTACTGTCAGATTTGATTGGGTAGAGAATATATCTATCGGAGTTGGTTGAGAAAAGGTTGTTGTTGGTTTTGTTTGCTCATGTGATGTTTGGGGGGCGTCATTGTTTATTGTGTTCGTTTGGATAGGAGACTTTTGGTTTTGTAAGGTAGGACAATTGGCAACAACGTGACCCGATAGTTTGCAATTAAAACATTTCTGACTATCTAAGGAGGGAAAAATACGATAAGAGAGGTTGTCGTGTGTAATTTCTAGAGATTCGGCTAAAGAAAGAGATTCTAGAGGGGTAATGTAAACTTGGCGTCGGAAACTCATTATATGGCTATATGCAGGATCTGTTGCACTTAATCGTAGAAATGTAATTGGGGATAATAATTTTAGACCTAATCCTTCTAGCGTAGTTTTAAGTGTGTCGTGTGGTATAGTCGGACTACCATTAGAAATGACTAGCCTGTCTGAAGGGGTTACTAAATGTCGCGCATTTAATTTTTGTCCCAAAACTCCTCTCCTCCATTTTCTATAAATTGATCAACTGCAGCTTTAGTCGATAAATAAATACACACTCTATTATTAGATATCCTCGAGCAGAAAATGATGTTGCGTGTTTGTACTATTGGGCCTAAACTCAGAAGATAGTCTTGAATTTTTGCATCATTGATTGCACTAAAGATGATTCCCTGATCTTTTGCTGGATATATTGGTTGAATTGGTTGTTTGAGCATTTGAGAGTAAGATTGTATTGTAGTAGTTGATGGTGTATTAGGTGATGTAGGGGTTATATTCATGTTGTTGTTATCCATCTTTTGTTTTAAATGGTTTTCGGAGCATTATTTTCTGAGTACGGCATTGGCGGTTGATTCCAGTCAATTAGCAGGTTGTTTTTGCTGCTTGGAATTTACTTGACAAGTAAAATTTGTTGTATTTGTCAGTATATAAGGTATTGAATAAATGATATCATTCAAACCACTGTAGGTTATGTTTTGTACTCATTCAGTTATGGTGTCGTGGATTGGTCTTAATGCTATCACTAACTTTACACTGTATTATTTTGCCTAATAACTGGTTATTTGATTGAATTTACGCACTCGATTCAAAAGCTGTTTATTGCCTCGTGAACAGAGAGGAACTCATTTATTATTTTTATTTGTTTATAATTCACAAACTAATCAATTTGGCTTATATGGTCCTCATTTTTGGAATCGTATGTTAACAGAATAATATGAAAATACTTTGTAGGATTAAAAAAGAAAATGGGTATATAGGTAGGTACCTGAAAACGATAACTCATTATTATTCTCAAATGATATAAAATGCACAATTTAAAATACGATTAGATCTATGAAAAACATTTGGGGATCCAACTTTATTCACCTGAGATTAGAAATAGATTTTTAAAGGTAATTTTTTGGAACCTATCAAAATTTTATTTTATCATGTCACTTACAATTTGAGCTCCTATTTACGAGTTTATAAATTCTCATCTGGCTTTTTGCGCGAATGATAATTGACGACTTTCTTTGAATCTCGATTTTTTCATTAATTACACATGATTAATTATATTCATTACATTGAATTTGCAAACTAGGCATGGTAAAATTTTCAAAATTAAAATAATTTTTAATGAAGGCAAGGAAAATATTTTGCCTTACTTGAAACTTTAAAAAAAATTGGTTTAAGGTAGCAACAAGGCATCAATCTTCTCATAAATAATTCGTATAAATGAAAAATGTGGATATTGATATTATTCATAACTTGGGTGTTACTACTAGTATGAATGTGCCCATCAAAAAAATTGTCTAAGGCTCAGTATCGAGTATGCATTACATAACGGAAACGTGTCATCTGTGAGTATTAAATTAAAAAAAAAACCTAAAGCGTTTATATCTGAATTTATATCTTATTTGATCTGAAAATGGATATGCGCAATCGTGAGATTATTGTATGCTTGGTACACATAACCCTACTTTCAACACGTATTTATGCTGTTTGTAAGAAATAAAATTACATAAAATAGAAACTGGGGTAGTCGTGAGTACCGTCAAATAGGGTGAAATTGATAGCTTTTTTTAATAATTCATTAATTACACCACAAATACACTTACTTTTGGGCAAAAAAAATATAATATATTAGCATTATGCTTAACGAAGGCATCCGCGATTATAATTCTTTTCAAATAATTGTTTCTTTTCTCCAAAATAAATAATAACCACGTTATCAATACACTGAAATTGGTGCGACTTTGATTTAGTTACCATGTTTTTGCACTACAACGAATTCTTTGAGTCTAAAAGTTACACTTTCAATATATTTTTTCATCAAAGTTAGGTGGGCTTGGAGCGTCTTTCATAATCCATAAGTTAACATAGATTATTATCAAAGTCACACCCCATATCACTTGGCATAGGAATTGGATTTTTATAAACTATCCACGAAAAAGTGAATATAAAACATTGATTATTATCAAAATGAAACTTTATATTCTACAAAAAAAAATTGCACCTTCTTTGGTTACGAGTGAACATAATTGTCTGTAAACTTAATTAACATGCAAAGTGACTACACTAACCAAAAATGAAATAAAAAAAGCCACAAAATTTAACGTTCAAAACATCAACCGATTTCGGAAAAAAATATCTTGCGCCACGCCTTCCAGAAGTTACTGATGGATGTTCTAGTATGGCTGTACTATCCTCCAAACTTACAGCAAACAAGTCGTTAGGAACAACTTTAAACGTTGTTTTTGTGGTGTCTATTGATTTCAACCCCAAGACATTGTAGTCATTCTTATCTATATGCTTGGCAACGTATCTGTACTTCGTACAATTTCTATTTCCAGACAACACTTTTACTAGAATACATATTCCAGGAATAATCTTCTCAGGGTCAGTGGGTAAATAGCCAACTTCGTCAGCAACATCAGAATGTGCGTCTTCATGCCCATCCGACAGCTCCACTGAAATACGATCCGTTTCTTCGCTTTCATTTGATTCATTCATTGGGCAAGTAACAGTTTTTCCAGCTTCCACGCTGCTTTTCCTGTAATGGCATTCGAACAGGGGTGCTGTTGTAAAGTTTTTCCTTTAAAAAAGAAACTAGATTATCTTCAGGGTTAGGAATTATATTCGAAAGTTTATCAGGGTTCAGTGGGTAAATGCCCGTTGCATCAAATCCAGACCTCAAACCGTGGTTAATTGCTTGAGGTGAGTGAGTTTCGAAGGAATTCATTTTTTCCAGAGTAACCTGCATCAAATGTGGAAATATTTCTTTCCTCAAAGAAGATTGTTTTGGATGTTATTTTAGCTACACAAATCTAAGACTATATCAGTAAAGTCTGGCGGCAAATTGTCGCCAATTAAGACCTTCTTCCCTGGCAAATTCATAGCATGTGGAAAGAACGTGCTTCTAAACCATTCAGTAAAGCAGCAGACTTCAATCCAACCATTTTTCGTTCTGTTGTATCTGGACCCAGAACTGCATCTACGTGCCTCACAATAAGGGTGTCCTTTGGGGCCATTCTCGGTCCAGCGGTCCCACAAATGGTCAGATTTATAAATTAACTACTCATTGCTAACACTTTTTTTGATTAAGTAGTTAGCAGTTATACTCCAGTAGTTTGTCCAGCTCTGTGAGTTTATAGAAGTATAATAATAAATATAATATAAACTTATCATAAATAATTTTTTTGATTTAAGAGGGGCCTCACGTTTTAGGAACCTGAAAACAGTTGGCACCCGTGATTTGCAACAAAATTTAGGTCATTTTGTACACAACAAATCTAAAGAACGCAGGAAAATTAAGTGTTGAAATTTTAACACAATATTACTTGGACCTTTGTCTTGGGGTTCAGGTATTTTGGTTGAGTTTTATGTTGTTATAAAAAAGATATAAGCCATTAAGTGATGGTGTGATTTTGACAGTATTGACAATTTGCGGTCACCAATCTGGACACCAAAACCTGATCCCCAAAAGGAAGCCTAGAGAATTCGATGCTGAAAATATGAAATCTCAAATCATTGTATTTTTTGAGATTTGTTGTGCGCAAATTTTTGCAAACGAACATCTTTTTACTTTAGTTCAACCGCTCCACCGTCTTGATGCATGGCGCTGTATAGAACTCATAGACAAATATTATTATAACTTTCTCTATGGGTCAAATGCTGTTGTCATATGTTTTGTGTTCATAAAAATATCCCAAATTTATAGTTTAGTGTGTATTGTATTTGTAAGTGATTATAATTAAGTAATTTTCATGCTAAATAAGTAAATTTGTGCTTCGTAAATGCTATTTATATTTACTCCACAAGATTGTGTTTAGTGTTGCCTAGACATAAAATAATCCACAAATATTTTTAGCTGTTGCTAGTGTCCAAGTTCATATCGATAATATCATTCCTCATGAAGATCAAGATGTTGATGAAGATGACGAAAATGTTGAATTAGGCATAATTAGAGATAGAATAGCGTATGCATTACCATTATAGAATAATTTACCATTCTGCACTTTTAATTAAGTTATTTGTATAACATATCAATAAAAATCATTAACAATATCTTTTATTAATTACAAAACTACAGTAGGTAACAAGTACTAAATAAATTATAAAATTACAAATATGTAAATAAAAAAATATCCCCTTATGTTATAAACAAAAATTAAAAATAACTTTACAAACAGTACAACAGAAATAAAATGTAAAATAAATACTGATATAAATATATTTAAAAATAACTTTACAAACAGTACAACAGAAATAAAATGTTAAATGTAACATAAATACATACATAAATATAATTAAAAATAACTTTACAAACAGTACAACAGAAATAATACTGATATAAATATAATTAAAAATAACTTTGGAAACAGTAAGTACCACAGAAATAAAATGTTAAGTGTAAAATAAATACCTACATAAATATAATTAAAAATAACTTTGGAAACAGTAAAACAGAAATAAAAAGTTGAGTGAAAATAAAAATTAACATGAAAAATTACAAGAGAGAATCTGAATTACAATGACACTCCTTTTTTACAAGTTCCCAAGTATTAAATTTTTCTCCTCAATTAGCATGTTTCTTTTCTTTAATTCTTCTAAACGTTCTCTGTCAATTTTTAGTTTTTCTTCTTATTATAATTTTCTATCAGATCTTATATACTGCAGGGTTGATTGTTTTTTAACAGCTCTTGTTTTTTTTTCGATTAACTTTTGTTTGTGTTGTGTTACATCAGGCTCATTGTTTTCATTTACTAATTCTTCATCACATGTGTCAACTAAATTATCATTGTTTCATTGGATAATGAGTTCTGGATATACATTTTTCTTTTTTCCAAATATCTCGTCCATTTCTTTATCATACTCGAAATACTTTCGTCCTCTACCTAAAGCAAAATAATTTTATTCATACATTTTACTAACTTTAGTGCTATCATCTAAATCGATTAATTGGTTTATTAATTTGTATAAAATATTTACCGGTCTTATTTTTATTATCCACAAACTTCTTGTAATCTTTGGTTATGTTATGATAATAGAATAGAGATTAAAATTGGTTTCCAAATGACTCACAAACCGTTTCAACTGTATTCGTTTATTTCCAACCAAATAACAGTGCAGGACACGCGTTTGCACAAAACAAGCTGATTAAACGACGCAATATATGGTTTTCTAACGATACAAAAACAAAAACCGTGGTTGGAACAAACCTATTATTATATAGCACATGTCCTTTCATGCAATATGTAATGCACCTTGTATCAGGTGATAATAGTTATATTTTTCAATTATCATTATTATATATTCATCAAAATGAATTATGCAATTCTTGTCTTTTGAGAGCGGTTTTAATTTTTCTTCATTCAGATACTTCAAAGGTCACTTCATTTCAATTAAGCATTTTTCGCTTTTCACTAACAAACCCATATTATCATTAAAACAGGGTCTCAAGAGAATGTTGAAAGATGGTTTGATGATACTAGAACAAAGAATCTTCATTATTTATCTCATATTTTCACATTAATCAAATAATCCAGTAAACATAACCTCAAACATAGCTTTTCAAATTAAAAAATACGGATTACAGGATAATTTACATTATCATAATTATAATTTTTGATATCGGGTCGATACGATTACTTACTTTTTAACAATTTATTCCTTTCAAAAACATTTATGAAACTCTTAAATAATCAAAAATCTACAAATGGAAATTATGTCAACAAATATTGTTTGGATCCGTTTATATAATATTCTCTTATCTATGCACAGCTGTGCTGTTGTTTGGATGCAACATAAAAAACAGAGATAGACATGCATCCGTGATACGTATCCGTTGTATACCACGTGACCAATATCAACTAATGAAATTTTAGGGATCAAAATCACGTACGTTTCAAGGTCACAACAGATTGAAGTTGGTTAATTTTAACTTTTCATGCGTGATTGAGGTTAGGTTATTATTTTGTTTACGTTTTTCTGGTGATTCGCCGACTACTTTTGAAAAGAATTTTTTACCTAGGTTAAAAAAATGTCAAGTCTAGAAAAGATTCCTCCATAAAATTGGTCTTGTCCGCATTGCTCTTTTTTGTGGGTTTTGTGTGATAAACCTATTGTTTTGCAGATACATTAGGTATGCTATTTTTATTTTTTTCTCTAAATTGGTTCGTGCCCAGGGAGGAGCATTCACTAATTGTCTGTTTAAACAGGAAATCATTAAATTCCTATTGTTTACACTAACACGACAAACACTCATAATTTAAGAAGATCGGTGTATCAGTCATACGGTAATGACAAAGATATTAGAATATTTTGAGGTTGTTTTGACGTTTGGTACCATAAACGAATGCGTTAACGGATTGGCACATGTGGATGATCATATTTTCGGCTATCCGTGAAACGCACACGTACGTCCGTGATCACGGATGCATGTGGATCCAGCCTAAGGTTTCTGTGCTCACAAACAGTTGAAATATTTGGAATCAAAACATTCGAACAGAGATGCGTTTCTTTGAACCGTCAAGAGTAGAAAGACAGAGAGAGAAAATATGTTGAATAAGTAAAAGCCCATTCAGTACTACTATCGAAATCTATCGTAAATATTTTGAACCAAATAATTACTAGATTAGCAACTAGTATTGTGTAGGTTTTTAGGTTTATATACCTGTGAGGAGGCCCCTCTTAACATCATTTAAAAATCTAATGATACTCCAATCTACTAAGTAATCTAAAATATTGTAGTGGGTACTTCGTCACTCAATCTTAAGACAAAAAGTTCTTATAAACATATGTGATAAGGCTTGTCGTTAAGAATTTTTTAGGGTGATTTTTAATAAAAATTTTAGCTAAATTGGGTGGCTAAGTTTATGAATTGGAAAGAATGAAATTAGTAAAAATCGAAAGAGGGAAGTAAGTACAATCAAAAAAAAATACTGCACATTTCCACCGGCATTACAAATCGATTTATAAAACATCAACGTTGAAATAATAAAACAATTCAACACCCTGTATCTCATTAACAAGACATATCACACAGGTTTATACGAACTCTTCGTCTTAAAATGGAGTGACGAAGCGCCCACTACAATATTTTAGATTACTTAGGAAACATCCTGTAGAATGTATGCTACTCAAATAATTTTCTAATTATTGCATTGTTTTTACATTATAGTTTATTTATTGTCATTCTGTTTGTTAAGAAAAGTACTTTGTGAAAGAAATTATTTGTTGTGTATTTTTATACCAAAATAAATAAACTGTTTATATGATTATTGTTTTATTTTTTCCAATTTAACCATTTATGGTCCATCATTTGATATTTCATTTAATTTAACTCATCATTTAATCATTATTGAGTTAATGGAGTAAAATTGGGTCAAATGATGGACTATAAAATGGTTATTTTGAAATGAAATATTAAAATACAGTAGATTTGAATATACCGCCAAAACCCAAAATTACAGAAATCTTTTTAACATCACTCAATTGTTTAGCCAACAGTCTCTTTAGATGGTGCCCCAATCAGTGTCTCATCTATCTGTGGGTTATCTGTGGAAAGCACCCTATCGAAAATAACCAATATTTAGTCCGGGAAAGTAAGGTCGAAAAATCTGTTAACTATCAAAACTTTCCCATAACTGATTTTTCATTTTTAAATGAAAATATATTGACCCAGCATCACACTCCTAGATTGTCTAATAATTTCCACTGGAGCTTGCGACGCAGCTTGCAAGCACAGCTCAGACCACCTAAAATTCAAGTGAATTATGCTCGTGTCATTCCTTGATGTGTTCTTAGAAAATTGTAGCAAAACTTATGCTCTTGAAGGTGACGTAAATAGTTTTTTCAAAAAAAAAATTCCGATCTTAAATTTTCCAAAAATTGAAAAAATTTACGAAAATTATATTTTTGGTTGGTAATTATAAATAAAATATTAACATCGAGGTCAAAACATAGATAAACATAGAGGGCAAACTTCTAAAAATTAACATTTTTTCAGATTTGGAAAATTCAAAATGGCGGCTGCGCAAATTGGAAACAATTTTTTTTTTCAATCGCATCTAAATTTATGAACATTAACGATATTGAGAAACGGTTTGTTGCAATCGACAGAGTGAAAGTTATATTTTTATAAACAACATAAACAAGATTTTTAATTTTTTTTATACATAATTTTTTAGAACATTTACCGAAAATAAAAATTTTTACATCTAGTTTATTCTCATTTTGGCGTTGAAAAATTTCTTAAAAATATCTTTTTACGTTATAAATATGTTTGTTTTTGAAAGACGATTATTTTGAAAAAAAATTTTTCAGATTAGACTTTTACAAGCTGAGATAAACAAATTCAAAATCTGCTAGATACTGTCATAATATTAATTGAAATTAACTGTCTCGACCCTTACTTCGTGGAATATGCTCATATTAGTGTTTTTAAATGAAACTCACGGTCTCTAGTTAATCCCACAATATAATAAAAGTTATTGAAAATTCTAAAAAATTGACAATTGTTTCGATAAATCAATATCATCGAGACCAAAAAGGGCGAGAATTTGTAGAAAATAGATGTAAATTTGTAAATAAATAATATTCTTAGTATCCACGTTTCGAATTATGTATAATATATAAATGCATTTATAGATATAAATTATAAATATCATTGTACCTTATTTCTAGCAATATGTAATCATATTAATAATAACCATATTATAAATGCACAATTTTTACAAAGAAAACCAAGATAAAAGCTGTAGCTTCGTTCAACTGCGAACGAGCGCTGACCCCCCACCACAACGCCAAGCAGCTGCCGCCGCACCGTTTGGCCGAGCGAGCTAGGATTACTATTCTCTTTTGAATGGCCAATTGACGGTAGAAAAATGAAAATTTGTGTTTAAGTTGAGTTGGGATTCGACAAACTAGCGGAGTGGTCAAAATTTGAAAATTTCAATCAATATTATCACAGAATCTAACAGACTTTGAATTTGTTTATCTCAACTTGTAAAAGTCGCATCTACAAAAAATTTTTTTAAATACTCGTTTTTCAAAAACACACATATTTATAACGTGAAAACATAAAACGCCAAAATGATAAAAAACTAGATGGAAAAATTTTTATTTTCGGTAAATGTTCTAAAAAATTATGTGAAAAAATTTTTAAAAATTTTGTTTATGTTATTTATAAAAATATAACTTTCACTCTGTCGATTGCAACAAACCGTTTCTCAATATCGTTAATGTTCATAAATTTAGACGCGATTGAAAAAAAAATTGTTTCCAATTTGCGCAGCCGCCATTTTGAATTTTCCAAATCTGAAAAAATGTTAATTTTTAGAAGTTTGCCCTCTATGTTTATCTATGTTTTGACCTAGATATTAATATTTTATTTATAATTACCAACCAAAAATATAATTTTCGTAATTTTTTTCAATTTTTGGAAAATTTAAGATCGGAATTTTTTTTTTGAAAAAACTATTTACGTCACCTTCAAGAGAATAAGATTTGCTTCAATTTTCATCTCTACGATTTTTTTGTAAGAACACATTCAGGAATGACACGAGCATAAATCACTTGAATTTTAGGTGGTCAGAGCTGTGCTTGCAAGCTGCGTCGCAAGCTCCAGCGGAAATTATTAGACAATCTAGGATAGTGATGCTGGGTCAATATATTTTCATTTAAAAATGGAAAATCAATTATGGGAAACTTTTGACTTTTATTTCCTTACTTTCCCTGACTAATTGTAGTACAATTTGTAAAAACCAATGAAATACGTTACGATTTTGGACAGTGTCAATTTAACATCAGTTTGACATATCATGAAAAAATATTTACAGAAACATTATAAGAACTACTTACCGGTACGCTAACACGACACAATAATGGCAGAATTTCACGCTTTCGTCGGACCATAGCGCGGATGTCGGAAGATTATAATTGCGGGATATTTGAATTCATTTAATACAAAAAGTAAATTCAATTTCACACCATTTGACGGTACCTACATCCCTACTTTTTATTTTATTGTTATGGTACCAATGATTTATTTCTATTGGCCAGCCAATATTCCTTATATTATTTTATTTCAATTTTTTGTAAACCCAACAAATTTCCTTATTTTATACTATTTTTATTTGCTAAACCCAACTTTACTCATGCACAATCACAGCCCTAATAGTCATAGGGTCTTAAATTTGAATTAAATTTATGTAAAATTGTTTTGAATGAATGAACAATAGATTATCATTATATATTATGTCAATGATTATATTATTTTTCACGTTTAATCAAAATGACAAATGCTTTCATAATTATACTATAATTTTAATTATATTATTTTCGAATGAATGTGGCCGAAAAGGTGTTCTGAAACATTGAAAACTGAATAACAACTTGCCTTGTTAATTTCTAAAATTTATAAAACAATTTTAGAATCACCAACAATTTGACGTAAATTAGATACGTTTTTCAAACTCAAAATCTGAATTTATTTTTATCTAACAAAAGTAACCTAGATCCTGAAACATTTTTGGATTTCCTAAACTATAACAAAATATTCAAATAGTTTAAAATCATGGACCTTTTGGTATTTAATGCAATTTTATCCACACTGAATTCTCCCAAAAACAATAATTACACAGATGCAATATTTAATGGCCTTGTCGAATCTAAAATAACGGTTCGCCAATGCGTGGGATGAGGATCATTTATTTTTAGAAACCGGTGGGATCGAAAACACCTGATTTGTAAACGTAGAGTTTTGATACCTGTGAACTTAGTTTCGTTAGTTGCAGGGGCGTGTTTTAGTCACAGTAATTGCTGTATTTCATAAAACAGCAATATTTAAAATATATAATATTGTTATATATTTTTTGTATTTTGCTCTGTCAATGACTATAAACATAATAAAAACGATTAATTCAATTGAAATCAATTTTGAGCGGAATTTTACGTTTTGCAATAATATCGGACATTGGCAAACACTCAAACTTAGTTGTTAATAATACAATGCCACTTTCGGTTCAAAAGCATTACACCAATGTGCGGGATATCTACCAGCAAATGATAGTATTTTCATTATTTCGAAAGTACTTTCTATATTCTTTAAATATATATCAGAAAACTGCTAAAAATATGATACTACAACCATTATATGGTATTGATATTCTGATTTACCAGTACCGAAACTAGGTATAGGCGATGATTGCCCTTGTCTATGGGCGCAAACTAGATTAAACTACAAAAGGGGCGCAAAATTCCCGAAGAAATATTTTACATTATAAATTCTCTTAATATAATAAGAAATGAGAGATTTGAACACTTTAATATTTTTGGTGATTTTCTGGTTTTAAATACTACTTTTCCACTACAATCACTACAATGTAAGCGAGGCACGACCCATATTAACGGGATTATTTTAGTAGGTACATGCATAAATGCAAAACTTGTACATCTATATAAATTTCTTAAGGACCAAAACAGGCGCAGGGCTGGCAAGCAATCAGTTTTCGCAAAAGATCATGGGCTCTCCAGATGTGTGTATTTCCAAACATCCCGTTTCAAGTTTTATTATTGTCATTTGTAAACTCGTCAGTTATCCTTCCTGGTAATGCGATTACGAGGATCGGTCGGAAGTTACTTCAGGAATTATTGATGGAAGTTGATAATTTTAAATTTCATATTAGGGCCTTTAACAAATATTAGTGAGTTAAATTCGTTTGATTTATTAAAGAATCATTTAGATTTACAGCCATGTGCACAAGAGTTAAGTATCTCAAAATGCCTTTGAAGGAAACAACTTTTGTAGTATTGCGCAGTTTATTTAAAATTTAATTTTGCAGAGCGCTATCGGCATTATGCCATCTTCAGTGCGGTCACTATAAAGTTATTAATTATTAATTCATAATTATGTACAAAAGTCATACGTACTTGCCAAATTATAAGACTAGGGTGTCGAAACATTGTACGCTATTTGAAAACAAATTACATTTTCAAATGTGAGAGCAACATATAATTTTTATTCAAACAGTGTACAATGTTTGGACACCCTAGTCTTGAAATTTGACAAGTGTATAACTTTTGTATACTTGCGAATTTGAATTACCGTGTTTATGACAGGGAGCATTGTGTAAATGTTAAATACGACAAGAATGCATAAAGACCACAGATACTGTCTCCTCATACATTAGAAATTATCCTTTATACCTGCGTCCTAACAGGGTCGGAGTAATCACCAACCAGGTAAAGCAAGGGTGCAGTCTATCAGTCTGTGACTTTTCATCGTTGTGCATTGTGCAAATAAAAATGGCAGTGTTTCGTCCATGGGAAAACATTGCATCGATTGAAATGGAAATAGAGAATGAAGTGATTGAAATTAGTAACAGCAGTGATACTGAAGATGATGTTTCGGACAACAGGAAGGTTAAAAGAAAACATTTGTCAAGTGACGCAAAAACGATAATAAAAAATGTTTACCAAACTCTAATTGAAAAAGGGTACTTAACTTCTTTCACCGTGACAAGTGAATTAACAAAAGTCCCTGTATCTACGGTAAGGGACATTATAAACAAGGGAGAGACAGAAACGAGAAATGGAAAAAATTTCTAGAATCGATGAAGCCGCGGGAACTGAAATAAAACAACAAATTTACTCTTTTTACAAAGAAAATAGGGTGCCAACAACGTCTATGATTTTGGAAAGACTGACAGTTTCGGGAATTGAAGTAACCTATTCGGAACAATGGTTTCGGAAATATTTGAAAACCATAAGTTTAGAGTGTAAAACCCTCAACGGAAGGATGAGCATCATGGAAAGTGGACGATTAAAAAGATTGCGTTACAGAAATAAGAACATTTCGCCAAGAAGGTCGGTACATAGTTTGGTTGGATGAAACATGGTACGATAGCCATAACGTTATAAAGAAAGGATGGACTGATGGCACAAAAAGTTATTGTCTAGAGCAGTGCTCCGCAACCGGTGTGCCGCGGCACACTGGTGTGCCGTAAGCCGACTTGAGGTGTGCCGCTCTTTCAGACAATACGAATCAGATTCGTATTGTAGCGAGACCCGCGAAAAATAAAGCAATCTGACAACAGCGCCGATGGTAAACGTCTATCCGTCTATCGGCGCGGCGCGGCGCGGCGGCTTGATTCTCGAAGGCGACTAAACTAGAAAGATCCGTGCCGTTCGAGGCGCGACTCGATGTTTTCCTGAACATCGCCGCTGCCTATATAAGCGCGCCTGTCGTCGCTCAGAGACTCAGAGAGAGTCGAATAGTCAAGTGAATCAGATAAATACGCGGGCAAACAAATAAATCGTAGAGTGAAATAAATAGTGAATTGCTATATAAATAAATTCTTGTGCCTTATAAATAAGTGAATATAAATTAGTTATAATTAGTTAAGTGTTATTTTTAGAGTTCCTGTTTTCTTTTTTACGTTGTTGGCCATATTGTGTCTAAATAAATTAAATTAAACTGGACTAAGTTTTGTTGCAGTATCTACTTTTATAAATAACTATAGTGCTTCAAATATGGATAATTTTTTGCTGAAATCACGAGCAGATGACGAAGAACCTAGCACAAGCTCCAGCATAAGTGCTGCAAAAAGAGCAAAAAAGGTGCTGAAAAGGAAGTACAAGACTACCTTCGATATGGTTTCACTTGGTGTGGCGACGAAGCGGCTCCAAAGCCTGAATGCGTCATTTGCGGTGAACAGTTGTCAAATGAAGCAATGGTACCCAGCAAACTAAACCGTCATTTGATCACAAATCATCCCAGTTGCGTCAAAAAAGACATTCAATTTTTCCAACGGCGCTTGGATCAAAATAAGAAACAAAAGCAGTTTATGAAATCGAAGGTTACGGTTTCTGAAAAGGCATTAGAAGCAAGCTACCTTGTTGCAAAATTAATTGCACAACAAAAAAAACCGCACACTATCTGTGAAACGCTTATTAAACCAGCATGCATGGAAATTGTTAGACTTATGCTTGGGCCAAACGAAGTTAAGGACGTGAGTAAAGTTTCTTTGTCGGCCGATACTGTTAAAAGACGTATCCAAGATATGTCAAGTGATATTTTGGGAACACTAATTGAAAAAATCATTTCGGCTGGAATTTTTGCGCTTCAAATCGACGATTCAACCGATATTAAAAATAAAGCACAACTGATGGCTATTGTACGTTTCGTTGACGAGGACTCTATTAAAGAACATTATTTATTTTGTAAGGAGGTTCCAGAGAGAACTACCGGTGAACAAATTTTCCAAGTAACTGATAATTTTTTTAAAATACATAATATTCAGTGGACCAATTGCGTTGATATTTGTACAGATGGTGCTGCTGCAATGATGGGCAGTAAGAAAGGTTTTGTATCTTGTGTAAAACAAAAAAATCCGTCAATACAAATTACACATTGCTGCATACATCGAGAAGCATTGATGGTCAAAAATTTGCCCGAACAGCTTTCGATCACAATGAATGAATGTATTAAGATCATAAACATAATTAAATCGAGAGCCTTAAATTCGCGAATCTTTGGAATACTCAGTGAAGAAATGGGAAGCGAACATTAATCCTTACTGTTTTATACAGAAGTTCGTTGGTTATCCCGGGGAAAAGTTTTAGCTCGACTGTTTGAACTTCGCTACGAAGTGCGTGAGTTTCTTTCAAGTCAAGATATGTACGATCTATGCCAGCACCTTCATGATGAATACTGGATAGCCAAACTTGCATACATGGCTGATATATTCGAACATCTGAATGAACTTAATAAAAAAATGCAAGGACGGAATGAAAATATATTGACGTGCTCCGATAAATTACAAGGGTTCAAAAAGAAACTTGAACTTTGGCCGGAACAGTTGCAAAAAGGATGTCTAGAAATGTATCACAGGACCAACCACAGTACGATCGAATACAAGCAGTTGATTGTGGATTTGGCCCAACAACATTTAAGTATGCTTCAACAAAAATTTGAATACTATTTCCATTCTATCAACACGGAACAATACAATTGGATTCGAAATCCTTTCGCAACCAATGCAATAAGTTCCACGGAAGCACTGCCATTGCAAACTCGAGAGGAGTTCACAGAATTAAGTAATGATATGACCCTAAAACTTAAATTCGACGAAGTTCCGTTAGATGTTTTCTGGATTTCCATCAAGACAGAATATCCACGCATCTCCGACAAGGCCATCTTCACACTACTTCCGTTTTCCACAACATATTTATGTGAGCAAAGTTTTTCAACGCTTGTATTAATTAAAAATGATAAACGGTCATGCTTAAAAGATCTTGACCAAGAAATAAGAGTTGCGCTGTCTAAAATTGAGCCGAATATAAAACTTTTGTGTTCAACGAAGCAAGCGCAGGTATCACATTAATCAGTCATCATCATGTCAAAATATTTATTACTATTGACGTGTCAACAGAAGTAAATTTAGTATACCTACCTGTCCTACCTAGTATTTAGTATAGTTCTCATGTATGTACCTATTTGTGTTTTTCATTCTATCTGAATAATAAAAAAAAATAAAAAAAAATATGTATTATGTCCTGAGTGAAAATTTTGATGCCCCAAATCTGAAAGGGGCTTCTTCACATTTTAAAACAATAAAAAAAACTAAGGTAGTTTGGACATCCATAAATAATTAGTATACATGGAGTGAACTGACCCCCGATCTAGCTACGCCACTGCTATAAATATATTTTAGATTTTGGTGTGCCACGAAATTCTAGGGAGCAGTTTGGTGTGCCTCAGATGAGGAAAGGTTGCGGATCACTGGTCTAGAGGCCCCTCTGTGTAGGGGAAAAAGATTAATAATTTTACATGCCGCTGGCAGCGATGATGGGTGTCCAATGCATTGTTCGCAAAAAATATAAAAAATTGTTCAGCCGACTATCACGAAGACATGAATTCACCACTTTTTGAGACTTGGTTTCAAAAAAAAAATGTTGCCTAATTTGCCCGATAATTCTGTCATTGTGATGAACAACGCCAGTTATCATTCAAAACAAATTAACAAGAAACCCACCACAAGCACGAAAAAAGCAGAAATCCTACAATATATGGCTGAAAATGATATAGAAATACCTTAATCAAAATGCACCAAAAAAGATCTTCCAACCATTATAAAAGACCTGAACTACGTCTTCCGCCCTACTACTGTGTATTAAATCCGAGATTAAATCCCATTGAACTTGTCTGGAGTACTCTAAAACGGGGAATTCGGCGTAAAAATACAGCTCCAAGGCTAAGTTCTGCTGTAGTAGATTTAATTAGAAGTGAGGTGGAAAATATAAACAGTATTTTATGGAAAAATTGCATCGCACACGTAGTTGAAGTGGAAGATTCATATGTGTCTCTGAATGTACAACAATTTATAATTAATTTGGACGAAGACAGCGATAGTAGTGACCTATTTGTTGATAGTGACGATGATTTATAACGCAAATATTTGTTATTATTGTAAAATATTATGAGTCTATATATATGTGTATATTGTATATATCATTTTCAAGAAGTCAGTTAAACAGTTTCTGATTGAGAAGGTTGTTTATGATGTAGATGGCTTTTTACTTTACTGACTGTTCTCGCATACTGTGTCTTTTTTTGTGTATACGTAGATATATATTTATGTATAAATGTACTTTTGTTTTGCTGACATGTCCAGCGTAAATCTAATATTTTTCTATGTATGTTTCACTGAATGAATAAATGTATTATTATAAAAAAGTTATTACATCATTTTATAATAATGAAATAATTTTTCTTTTACCCTAATATAGTTGTGTATAATTATAATGTAATAATTATATGAGTCGTTTTTGTTTGTAAATCCATAAAATCCTTGTCAAGAAGCAATTGTTTTCTACTTTGCTCACATTTTTAAAGACGTCCCTGCGCAGGGTCATACTGTGTACTTGGTCTTGATTTACAACTATGCTATTTACGGTCCATAAATTGTTCCCCACTGGGTAAAGTTAACAACGGTCGAAGATAATAAACACGGTATTTCAAATTCGCAGCTATACATAATTATCAATTTTGTAATCAATAACTTTATAGTAACCGCAATGAAGAAGGCATACTGTCGATGGCGCTCTGCAAAATTAAATTTTAAATAAACTGCACAATAGTACAAAATAATATTCGTATTACGTTAGAAATTTTTTTGACCATGCCTCTTGTGAACGTTCGTTCATCGAACCAAAATTAATCAAAAATGATTTACGGTCTACCATGAGACAATAATATCAATTGCAAAAGACGCACTTTCACAAATTGATGTAGATTTAATTGATCAGTTTGTCAGTGTGCCCCGCTTAAATCAAACACGACTTTGAATTTTTTCGCAAATAAAAATGTTGTTACTATTAACATAAAGAATTGATACACAAAGTATGAAAAATGTAATAATCACAATATTTTTAGGTGTTTCCCATCTAACTAGATCATTTACCAAATTATAATATGTGAGTCCATTACTTCTTTTTTCTTGTAAAAATATTGATTTGTGTAGTAACACTTACAATGTATTATTTGAAATATTATTTGTATAGAAGTTCCTTTATCTTATTTTCTTCGGTTTAAATTTTTTAATACTTAATATTCTAATCAATTTTGAAACAAACTTGTTAATTTCCCGTTAAGTTATAAAACTTTTTCTATTTTTTATGTCAGTGAACAAAAAACAGAATCAAAGGATATAATTGTAATTAAATAACCCTTATAAATAAGATTACATATTTATAGATAATATTAATATACTTTACTTTATGAAATTCGGTGCAGATTAATTTGTGGTGAATAAATCTCCCCGATCTCTGTTTATATAGATGTAGAATAATAGGGGGCGTAAAATTTGTCTTGTTCCTATACCAAATAAATTGCTAGTTTCGGTTCTGTGATTCGCTTACCAATAGAATATATTACTTGTGTTTGATTATTATTATCAGCTCCAATATACAGCATTAGTTCTTGGTTTGTTTCAAGTATTTCCAAATTATTCACAAAGATAAATAAACTTTAGAATTAAATAAGACCCCTTTTCTCTTGTTGTTTACGTTTGAAGGTCGTTACACTTTCTATACTTTTTGGTTTTACTGTTGTTCAGGAATTTGCCTTTTAATTTCAGATTACTCATTTATTTGCGAAGACCCACGAGTACAATGTATTAAAAATATACCAAACAAAAGGTTGTATTTGTACACTTCCGTCTAAGCAATCTGTCCTGAAGCAAAGAAAGAGCTTTAGATATGTTTATTGTGACATGAATATCAACCATTCTTGTGAACTTGCCTACCTAATTCTAATGTTTTTATGTGTTGTTAAGACGAATCAATCAATGTTTAGATAAAAATAATTTACAATACA
The DNA here is from genome assembly GCA_963921935.1 of Galeruca laticollis. NCBI lineage: Eukaryota > Metazoa > Arthropoda > Insecta > Coleoptera > Chrysomelidae > Galeruca > Galeruca laticollis. Next base: position 91,507,863 of record OY998183.1, read on the forward strand.
TTCGTTTGTTAAATTTAACAAAGTACGTCTCTAAAATGACATTATTGGGGATGCACTGGGCAATATTGTCTCTTAATATGCAACCATTGGAAAATGTCGATGTTTGAAATTTGAATTGCTTGGTGGTGCCCCATAACTGAATTTCATAAGTCTAAATTATTGGTTTATGAAGCAAATTGTGATTTTTGACTAATCATCTAGTACATTTGTCGCCTTTATAATTCAATTTTCGCATCGCTTCAGTTACTACTGTGTGTTGTAACTAATGACGGGGGACCGAATAATTTAATGTCGACATTACATACTTTAAAATACTGTTTTACGAATAATATAACAACTAATAACACAAAAAAATAATAGCTTGCTCGCCCATGACATTCTCGACTACAATATAAGAAAAAAAAAATACTTGATTACAGAACTCGACAAGCACGCGCCAAGCGGACCTAACAGTGAACTATTATATAGGGTATACCACTGTGATACAGAATGTATAATTTTTTTATGAACCCTTATATCAGTTATTACTTTTTGGGTGTATTCTAATAAAAATCGTGTTTTTATAGGAAAATGTTTATGATGTTATGGCACAATTTTGACATTTATCAAAATATTTTAAGTGATGGAATGCTGAAGCTTAAGATAATTGGGGGGAAGACACGTAACATTTTTTTAAAAATGAAAAAAAATAATTAACTTTATTCAAACTTACAAAAACTGTGTATTCTATTACAAATACAATAAACAAATGATTAAACACAAAAAAGTTTTTATTTTCTTAAAAATAAACGAAAAAGTTGGATAAACATTGACAGCTGTCATTTCGGAAACTTACCCCAACTACGGGGTAAGATGCCGACAGACTTGGGGTGAGATGAGAAATTTGGGGGTGTGATGCCATAGAGAGAAAACATTGTATTGACCATCATACTCCAGCTAAAGTGCCATCTTACACCAAGTCTAAAGTTTTGAATGTTTTATTTAGTGACTTTTGCGCAGGGATCGCACATATTCGGCCCCGAGGCACAGGTTTCGTGTAGCCACTTGTTGCATACCACACAGCAAATCCAGTCAACTTTGGGACCCTTTTTGTCAAAGTAAAAGCCATCGCAAATTGCACAGAAGTCGTCCTTGTCACTGTCAGGTTCATCAGAGCTATGGTCTGAGACAATATTTTCATCTCCACTGACTTCTTCACTACTGCTATCGTGTGCTACATTCTTCTTTTTTTTGTTACCTTTTTTACGAAGTTTCTTCTCTAACTTAGCTGCCTTCCCTTGTTGCTTCTTTTGTTTTTCTTCAATTTTTTTGCGTTTCTTTTGGCGGTAGTCAGGAGAAGTAAGGACTTCTGCATGTTGTTTTCTAAATTGCTTGGTGGTGCCCCATAACTGAATTTCATAAGTCTAAATTATTGGTTTATGAAGCAAATTGTGATTTTTGACTAATCATCTAGTACATTTGTCGCCTTTATAATTCAATTTTCGCATCGCTTCAGTTACTACTGTGTGTTGTAACTAATGACGGGGGACCGAATAATTTAATGTCGACATTACATACTTTAAAATACTGTTTTACGAATAATATAACAACTAATAACACAAACAAATAATAGCTTGCTCGCCCATGACATTCTCGACTACAATATAAGAAAAAAAAAATACTTGATTACAGAACTCGACATGCACGCGCCAAGCGGACCTAACAGTGAACTATTATATAGGGTATACCACTGTGATACAGAATGTATAATTTTTTTATGAACCCTTATATCAGTTATTACTTTTTGGGTGTATTCTAATAAAAATCGTGTTTTTATAGGAAAATGTTTATGATGTTATGGCACAATTTTGACATTTATCAAAATATTTTAAGTGATGGAATGCTGAAGCTTAAGATAATTGGGGGGAAGACACGTAACATTTTTTTAAAAATGAAAAAAAATAATTAACTTTATTCAAACTTACAAAAACTGTGTATTCTATTACAAATACAATAAACAAATGATTAAACACAAAAAAGTTTTTATTTTCTTAAAAATAAACGAAAAAGTTGGATAAACATTGACAGCTGTCATTTCGGAAACTTACCCCAACTACGGGGTAAGATGCCGACAGACTTGGGGTGAGATGAGAAATTTGGGGGTGTGATGCCATAGAGAGAAAACATTGTATTGACCATCATACTCCAGCTAAAGTGCCATCTTACACCAAGTCTAAAGTTTTGAATGTTTTATTTAGTGACTTTTGCGCAGGGATCGCGCATATTCGGCCCCGAGGCACAGGTTTCGTGTAGCCACTTGTTGCATACCACACAGCAAATCCAGTCAACTTTGGGACCCTTTTCGTCAAAGTAAAAGCCATCGCAAATTGCACAGAAGTCGTCCTTGTCACTGTCAGGTTCATCAGAGCTATGGTCTGAGACAATATTTTCATCTCCACTGACTTCTTCACTACTGCTATCGTGTGCTACATTCTTCTTTTTTTTGTTACCTTTTTTACGATGTTTCTTCTCTAACTTAGCTGCCTTCCCTTGTTGCTTCTTTTGTTTTTCTTCAATTTTTTTGCGTTTCTTTTGGCGGTAGTCAGGAGAAGTAAGGACTTCTGCATGTTGTTTTCTAACGTTTGGCCTACTAGGACTAGCTATGGATGGAATTGGTGCAATATCATCAAAATTTACTACAGCTACGTCGCCGCTATGTTCGTCAGAGTTTTCTGCATCGACATGTTCCACTTCTTCCTGTGAATTTCCAGTTTGGTGCTCAGCTAAAGCATATGCATGGTCGGGAATTGCATCTTTGGAGCATGGATAAATTCCACAAGCTCGAAATCCAGAAACACCATTCTGATCCGTTGCGGCTTGAGACCACGCTTGGTTTAATAGTTCCCCAAACTGATACCTGTAAAGCACAAGAAACAAAGAAATCTCTTTCAAACTTATTTACTTAAATCAAATTACCTAGTTATTCGACGCCCTGGATGATTTCTTATCCACTGATTACAAGTGCTATTCCATAAGGTCTTTAAAGGTTTAAAAAATGAACGGTCGAGAGGCTGAAGCCAGCGAGTCGTATGACTTGGTAAGCAAACCACATGAATTTCATTTTCAGCCAAAAAGTCCAAAAGTTCCACGTCATTACAATGGGAAGCATGACCATCTAATATTAGTACTGCAGGCCCTGGTCCCTTACGAGGCAAAAAATGGTCTTTAGTCCATGATGAGAAGATACTGGTTTTCACATAGGCGGACTCTGGAGACATCACTACTACCGATCCAGGGGGCATGTTATCTTCAAACTCCTTTTTTTTTGTTTTTGCCTTTAAATATTACGTAGGGAGGCAAAAAGCTACCTTCTGCATTACAGCAAGCGATGACGATAACTGTTTCTCCTTTTTCTGAGCTTGTGACCGACTGAACATCTCTAGCTCCTTTTGTGGCTACGACTTTGGTAGGTTTATTGCATAATTGCAAGCCAGTCTCGTTCATATTGAAAATGTTTACCGGTTTATCAAACAAATTGAGCGTGGTAAATGTATCGTTCAACATTTGGAAGTATGGATCTACTTCTGCGGCAGACATACCAAGTGAACGAGCAATTGAACGACCTTGAGCTACTCTCATAGTTAGGGTTGGGTGTCGTTTTAAAAAAAGTTTAAACCAATCGTAGCCAGGTAATTCTTTGTCTTGGTTAAATCTACATTTTAACCCATTCCTTTGCGAAAAGGTAAAAGCAAGGTGTCTTACGTCTCTTGAAGTTGGAGCATAGCCAATTTTTTCGAACCGTTTTATATAAGACACCAGTTTAAGTTCATTTTCAATACCTAAGGACGCGGTTGGCCCAAGACTGCCCTTTTCAAGATTGTTATTCTTTACACGTCTCATCAAGGTTCGTAGAGGGATTCTATATTCTTTAGCAATCGCATTTGCACTCAGGGTTGGCCGCTGACGTAAAGCATTTGCAGCTGCTCTAAGGTCTTCTTCAGTCCATTCGCCTCCAGTTGATTTTCTGACGTACGTTCGTGTCATTTCACCTAAAACAAACAAGATAAATTAAGAAACTATTCAATTAGACGTACTGAAAGGAAACCACTAACCAAAATAGACGCAAACCTGAGAAAAAACAAGAGTTACAAAGTTTACAGTGCAATTAAGATAAGGCATCTTACCTCACATGGATCTTGGCGTTTTACCCCAACCCTTAGGTGTAAGATGCCAAACCCACAAATCAAAATAACAAAACCCTTTTTCTCATTCAAAATACGACAGGAGTATTGTAATGAATGCCAAAACCCTACATAAATTAAATTAGCACAAACAAAAACCATTTAACACTGTATATCACATAATTAATTTCTATCGTGAAAAACTTAGGAACAGTTGCATGCACTTGAGCGCTTCGAAAACTATGATGTTCTCTAATAATAAACACAATAACAACGTAGCCGTGTATGTGGCGCGATCTATTGAGTATTGTCCAAAATACTTAGATTAGGCATCTTCCCCCTTTTGGCATCTTCCCCCCAATTACCTTATATCTTTTTCTCAAAACTAACGAATTTTGCTCAAAAAGAATATAATGTTCGGAGTGAGCGAAATTAACATGAAATTTGCATCCCTAAAATGAAAAAGATATCGCCAGAGTGTTATCTTATTTCGGAACGCCGAACTACTACCACACAGCGACTTCTGTGAAAACAACCTGAATAAAAGATGAACAAACACTGTAAATATTTGTTAATTAATTTGGCCTGAAAACGCTCCTTTTGCTGAGCTCTGTATATATTTTTACAGTTAAATGCACAATAAATGGAAGTATGGATCAGCGAATATTTTGTATCATTTTTTCGATGCTATCGGAACTTATTATGAGCATTGACCTCATAGAAAATATTCACGTTTACGTAAATACGGACATCATTCAATGTTGAACATTTTTTAATGCATTTTATGAAAGCAAACTAAATGTATGAGTCATATTTGTTGTTGGTAATGGGAAACACTTAACTCATAATTTCTTATTCAACACTCGTTAACTCACTTAATAAAATATTTATAATGAAACTGCCCAGTAAAACGTTTTCAAAATAACTAAATTCGACAATATACCGGATAACTTGAAACTTAGAACTGCAAACGTTTTTTTTTACATTCGTAGATCTGTAAATTTTTAATATGGAAAATGTGAGGATTATTTTTAATTACAGTTATTGATCTCCCCAAAGTACTTGTTAATTCCATGATCGAAAGACTTTGTCTGAAAATATTTTCTGGGCATTAACCATTTCAGTGGCGATTTATTTTTGCAGCTGTAAAAAATTGTTTGCTTGCTGTAATGTATTATTTCAGTGTACATAAACATGATTTTGAGGTTTTTAATTTTTTTTTCATTTCATTAAAGAAAAAATTTTATGGGTTCATTTGTACCCATCAGCACTCAAAGGAAAATTAATTCAAAAAATTAAAAAACTTCAAACGTTTATTTTTATTCAAATATATGAAACAAACTCTTAAATCCAACAGTTAAAACTATATAAAAATGGGTACTATTATTTTTGATGAAATTTCATGACACAATTTTTATCTTTTTGAAGACATAGATGAATTTTACATTTTGTGCATTTCCATCTTGATTTCCCACCACAATTTTGATTCTTGCACCTTAGCGGAAGACCTTGGCCGGAATGTTCAGGAAAGTGACCAACATTATCATAACGGACTTCATCTTGTGGCCTAACTTCAACATTTTGACGTTTGACTGCTAAAGGACTGGATTCATTTGCCGACGACGGTCGCCCTCTTTTTCTGTAATGATCTTGTTCAACCTTCACAAGAGATTCACCTACATGCATTCTGAAATGCAACAAATCCAAAATATCTTTCTTTGCAATTCCTAGAACAGCTGCATCTTTTTTGTACTCTAACCAAGAGTTGATAAGCGCCATATCAATAGCATGGAAAATCATTCTCACTGTCCATTTCTTGCAACGACTTTTGGATCTGTAATAAGCAATAAGCGCATCGGCCTTATCAGTTCCCCCCATTGAACAGTTGTACTTTTGTATTATTTCAGGTCGCTTTACATCAACATACGTTTTTGTTACCTTATCCCATCTCTTTGCAGTATCTTCTTCTCCAATACCAACAAAGTTGGAAGCTAAAGTTACTGGTTTATTATCTAACCAGTTCACAATTACGATTCCATCAGTAGATAATATGAGTTCAGATGTTCCTCTCTTTTTTTTAACAAAATCTTTTTTTTTTGTAATTGGTGGTTTACAAAATCTATCTGATCTAATTGTACCGGCAGCAAGAATACCCTTCTCGTTTAGTATTTGTAGGAGATGGTATGTTGTGAAGTAATTGTCACAAAATAACCTATGTGCGCCGGGTTTCAGATGTTCACTAAGTTGTAAGACGGCTGTTGCTCCTTGCCCATATTTTTTTAACAAATTCGGTTGGAATTCAGTCGTACTGCCTTGGTAGACTATGAAGTTATACGTCAATCCACTTTCTCCGCTCAACAGATAAAGTTTTATACCCCAGGGATGGGGTTTATTTTTTATGTATTGTTTGAGAGAAAGTTTACCTTTAAAAGGTATCATCTGCTCATCTACACAAACGTTTGTTTCAATATCTAACTCTCTACATCTTTTCAAAACAGAGTCAAAAATTGGGCGCACTTTCCATAACTTATCTTCACTGTTTCTAGGTGCCAAATTGTCCACACAATGTACGTGCGTGCGTAACCTGAAAAAGCGCTTCAGAGTCATCGTTTCAGTGAATACATTTACTTTCAGCTTCCTGTCCCAATACATACTAAGTCTAGGAAACCTTAAATTCCCTGCTATTATCGTCAATCCAAAAAAGGCTCTCATTTCTAATAAATTTGTTGGCTGAAAGCTAGTGGTCCCATTCTGAATAGCGTACATATTCGTGTATTGGACTATATTTTCAAAAAAAGTATTGGGAACGTATTTTAGAAAGTAAGTAATTGGATAATTTTCAGTTATGTTGTTATTAGATGAGCAAGAAGTTTGGCAATACAAATCTTTTGTTTTATATTCAACATTCTCTAACCATTTCACAAGTTTCTTCGGAGTGACCCATTCATAACTATTTTCTATCTCACCTCCCTGGTTATTATTTATATTTTCATTCTCATCATCTGAGCTGTTTTCATTCTCATCATCCGAGCTGTCCTCGTCTTCTCGTCCTTCTTCGTCCCGTATCCTTTCTCTGATTTCCACATCCTCATCACCATCATCTGCGTCGTCACTAAAACATTCAATATCAGATATGCCAGTTTCCAATTCCTGCAGGAGTTCCTCTTCAGTTAAAAATTGCCTTCTGTATCGCTTTGAAGCCATAGTGATCTGAATAACAATAAAAAATAATAATTACCAACTAAAAATGAAACCCTACTCTAGTGTTTTTGGGTACAGATGAAGACAAGAAATAATGTCCTCCAGTGCTTATGGGTACAAATGTACCCATCAATTTTTATGACCACGTAGTCAATCACATAAATAAAATATGAATAAAATATATCTCCCATCCGTAAAATACAACCTTTTTCTTTATATTCTAACAATAAAAAATAAATGATGACTATTAAAACAAACAGTAATGAAAGATTACAAATAACCTTACTTACTTAGACAGTCACTCACATGAATATACTGACACTTTAACGGTTTGAACGTCAAAACGATTACACTTTTGTTGCCATCTATGTACAGGAAGTAAAATTAGATGTACAATAATTACAGTTTCCGTTAATACGACTACATAAATTGAATGTTTGAAGCTTTCATAGGTTCCTAATTTCAACGGGTACAATTGTACCCATGGCCACTGAAAGGGTTAAGTTAATACGGCCTTTTGAAATATTTTTACTTCAACCTAAAAGTTATAAGTTACTTGGCACAAAATTTGCAAAGTGATGTAAACGTAAATTATACAGACTCTCGGATCTACTGCCTATTTATTTATTTTTTTATATTTTGCCACTCCTTTATCCCTTTTATCAATATCCTGCATCACTGCTTTCTTCTATTATAGTCTAGGTCTTCTCCTATTTTTCTTTTCCTCGGGTACTTTCGATGCTACTTCTTTTTCCACCACAAATTTTTCTTAATATCCTCTCCTATATGTAATTTGTTTTTTACTTCCATACTGTAAGACTTAGTTTTTGCTTGTAAACTCTTTTTTATTTGCTCTGGACTCTTCTCATTTTGCTTCTTCTTATTTTGCTTTTTGGTACTTAACATCTGTATTCACTTCCAATCAGTGATGTGAATAAAAACTATTATAAGCAAATACTAGGGATTTCTTAAGTAAATGCTACGTTTTGTGTGAATAAACATACTAGCACTTTCTAGGGGTAGTAAATTGTAGAGTTTTCCCGGACGAGTAGTAACTGCTTAAAAAATGGTGTGAATAAAACTTTTGAAGTAGATTGTTCTGTAGCATATGCTCCTATATTTTCAAGCCTGGTCTGGGGCATGCTAGACTTTTTCCTAGCATTTACTACCTGTCAGATCAGTCAACAGTTTGTTGTTGATCATGGCTTAGTTTATGCCTATTCGTCAACGTAAAATTTATTCTATTCGCTCTGGAATAAACGAACGTAATTGTAAAGAACTGTTAAGGTTTAACAGTGAGAGTGTTGATTTCCTTGCGGCACAGTTTCTTGAAGAAAGTGATACTCGTGGCGGTGGTATTTCCAGAAGACAGCAAATGGAAATATTTCTGAGGTTTGTGGGTGATCCTGGCTTTCCGTCTGGTGTAGCTCAAGGTGTGGGTGTACATCGTACTACTGCTAACAAGACTATAAGGTACGTGATGAGTAGAGTAGTTGAACAATCACATAATTGGATACGTTTTCCAACTACAGCTGAAGATATGACCGAGGCTAAAGTTTTGTGGCAGAGACATTTTCGTTTGCCGTCAGTAATTGGTGCCTATCCTAGTATAAATGTCCAGGCAACATGCAATGCATTGGAACAGTTTACAAGTATTAGTGCAGAGTGGCCCGGCAGTGTTCACGACGGCAGAGTATGGAGGAGTAGTCATGTCAGAGACATCGTGTCACAGTATGATGGAGCAGTTTGTCTTTTAGGAGATTCAGGATGCAGTTTATCGCCGTGGTTGATTACACCGTTCAAACCTGCACGAACGCATCAAGAACGAGAGTTTAATCTAATCCATGCTAGAGAAAGGGTTATAATAGAAAGGTGTTTTGGCCAGTTAAAAAGGAGATTCCCAATCCTGGGAAACTGTGTTAGAGTTGCATTAAACATTATTCCACAAGTGGTAGTCAGTTGCGCTGTGCTACACAACATTGCCAAGCATCTAAAGGATGACTTTGAGTATGTGGATCTTGATAGCGTCCCAAATGAAGATGACCAACCTAGGGTGGTTCGTTATGAAAATCCCGACACAACATTAAGAAGCAAAGACAAGCGTGCCAATATTCAGTGAGGAAATTTTTGCGAAATTGAACTTAGTAACGTTTTCACGTTTTTCTCACGCAAGCACCTACTTGCACACAATTTTGTATATTTATTTTTTATTTTTTTTTGGGATATGGGTTTTGTTTATTTACTGAATAAAATCATCTTATTTTATATACTAGTTTTTATTCACACCATTACTGAATTATTTCAAATTACAAGTTTGATTACAATGGTAACAATTATAATCCTAAGAATCCTACATTATTACAATCCAAAGGAAAATACAACTTATGTAGCTTACAATTAATTACAATGTGAATAAAGTATGGCAATCATCAACAGTTACATCAGTTTGAGTAGACTTTTCAACGGTTTGCTTCTTCATGGTTTCCAACAATATAGTTTCCTTCTCCAGTTTCATCTTATTCAGTTTGTATTGTTGCAACAAAACAATCCTTTGCAACTGCGGTGTGGACAGGTCTTTAGTTTCATCTGCTTCATGATTCGACACAATTTTTTCACTTTTTCTGATCTTATTTTTGTGGTGGTCGGCAGCAGATTTAGTTGTTTTGTTTGGTTTCCCTTCAGTTTCTGTATTCGGCAATCTTTCTTGGATGTCATCACTGGTTGGTTGCTGAACTGGGGGCCCGGCACTTGTGCCAACTGAAATATTACCCGGGATTTTATGAAATACTGGGTTATCATCTTCTATCAACTCCAAGAATGTTTTTTCCACGGTTGTAGTTTTGTTTTCCTGTTTCCCGTCACTTTTACGTCAGTCTTCTTCTTGACGGTAGACTTCACATTGTTCAATGCTTTTATTAGTTGGCCTACAGTAACTTGTTTCCCCAATGCACCACAGTAATCAGAACGTAAGGTTTCCCAAGCTTATTTCTTAACATTCATCACAGCAGGGGTTTTTGATTTGCTAAGTAAGACAATGTGATCCGAAAGGAGACGTACAAACAGAGTGCGATCAATTTTTTCTATTTTATTAAAATCATTGTCTGATGATGAATACATCAGCACGTGGTTGAACAGATTGAGAGAGGGATATGCCGCCGATGTGGAGTAGACTGAAAGGTAGTGGAGGGGAGAACGTGTCGTGACAGGAACATTAAAACCTAGCATTTACTTGGTCTAGCAGATACTACCCCGCGAGTAAGTGCTTGGGGTTTTCCGGATTCTACTAAACTTGCCCTAGTATTTTCTACAAATCTTTATTCACGCTGATTTGACCAAAAACTTACTAGACCTAGCATATGCTAGTTAGAAAGTGCTAGTTTTTATTCACTTGACTTAATAATTGCTTGAAATAACATTTTCGCCTTTCTGTTATTTTTCTTAGCTCCCCTGGGCTCTTCTCGTTTTGCTTCTTCTTATTTTGCTTTTTGGCACTTAATATCTGTATTTACTTCCAATAATTATTGGAAATAACCTTTTCGCCTTTCTGTTATTCCTTTTTTTCCTAATTAAGTTATCCTATTTTAATTCAATATATGTTCTCAACCGGCATTCTTTTATTTACTTCTGCCAAATCCTTGAATTGCTTCCATACAGTAAGACTTAGTTTTTGCTTGTAATATCTTTGCTTCTTTGCTCTCCTGGACTGTTCCCATTTTGCTTCTTCTTACTTTGCTTTTTAGCATTTAACATCTGTATTCACTTCCAATAATTATTCGAAATAACATTTTCGCCTTTCTGTTATTCCTTTTTTTCCTAATTAAGTTATCCTATTTTAATTCAATATATGTTCTCAACCGGCATTCTTTTATTTACTTCTGCCAAATCTTTGAATTGCTTCCATACAGTAAGACTTAGTTTTTGCTTGTAATATCTTTGCTTCTTTGCTCTCTTGGACTGTTCCCATTTTGCTTCTTCTTACTTTGCTTTTTAGCACTTAACATCTGTATTCACTTCCAATAATTATTCGAAATAATATTTTCACCTTTCTGTTATTTCTTTTTTTCCTAATTTTACTTCAATGTATTTGCAAACCAGTGAATGTTCCTTTTTATACATTATTCGAATTGTCTGAATTTTATTCTTCAGATCAGCAATAGTAAGACCAGAAATTTCCATTTCTTTGACAATATAATTCAAAGCATTTTCTCTTACATCTTGGTTTTCGTATTTATCTAGTCGGTGGTTCCAAAGACAATCATGCTTATGATAAAGCTCTAAGAATTGTAGCATCAAACTTTCAGAACACTTGAGGCTCATTTTCTAAAATTTAACACTACACAAAATACTGTACTATATAAACATATGTATTATGAGTCACTAGTAGAAAGCGAACTTATTTCACACGTTTCTAGTCAGGTTTCAACTGGAACATATATGTTATACTTGAACGATAAAGTTTAACCGAGACAATATTTTCTTGTTCCACTAAAAAGTTCAGCTTCAAATAGTTGTCACAACTGTCAGATTATAGAAGTTTTTTGAATTCTTAAGGTAGTTTTCATTCGTGCTTTGATAAAAATCGCAATTTCCATTCAGTATAATTTTAGTAAGACATAAATATAGAAATATACCTATTTATAATAAATAATATGGATACTGACAGTAGTGATTTTGATAATACTCCGCCAGAGATAGTGAAAAAAGCTGGATACAGTTGAATTATTGGATTTTTGCCCGTGCGTCATTAATATCTGATAACATAACCGACATAATTAAGTGGCATCTCTTTCTGTTAATACTGAAGAACAGAACAAAATAATTTGACATTTGTCGGTTATGTTATCAGTTATTAGATACTGACGCACGGGTAAAGATCCAATAATTCAAGTGTATATAATAAATATGTACTTTTAAACAGAAAATTTAAAATAAGGGTGTAGTGAATACAATGGATTACCTTTAGAATAACGCTTCATTCTACAGAAAATAACTGACATAAAATTATTGACAACTTTGTAACATAACTGACAATGTCATGGATATAATCAAGAAGGTAATATTATGACATTCTTCCCGCCTTCTTATTTCTCGAGGAAGTCTTCTAAATATTGAGGACGCCTTCGTGTCCTAACTGGCCTATCGATATTCAGTACTGCGGCTTGATTGTTCTGCTCTTGAATGGAGTAGTCTTGAATCAGATGGTCTTGATTTTCTTGAATGCATTGGTCTCGACTTTCGTGATTGCTTTGGTCTTGATTTTGATGCTCTTGATTTGAATGGACTTGATCTTGATTGACAGAATTTTCATCGCAGTGAATTAATGATATGTCTCCTCGAGGAGCTAAATGCCGAGTTGAAACTTGTTGTGTCAAGAGTAGTAGTTTTAAGTAATGCAAAATCAATGCGGTCATACGTCAAATTGGCAAGGTTTGACAGCGCGATGGTTTTCGATAGTTTGTAAAAGAAAGCTATAATAAATACTTAAAAACTCGTGAACTTTTATTTATAAGGACCCAAACATTTTCCAGTCGGATATGGGCGTATTCCGAGTTGACTTCTAGGAGTTGGAATTCGTCAACTAAGGGTTCGTATTTATTCGAACGGACAAATCTCTTTAATAGTATTGGTCCTGGTGCAGCTAGCCATGTAGGAACTGACGACACATAAGTTGAGCGTCTCACATATTTAAACATACGTTCATGTGGGGTCGAGTTGATAGCAGTACATAAAAGAGATCTAATAGAGTGAAGAGAATCCACTAGAACCTGCTCCCACTGGTTTATTTTCAAATTTTGAGATTTTAAAGCCAACTGGATGCTTTGCCATATAATTCCATTAAATCGTTCGCACTGACCATTACCCTGAGGAATATAGGGAGTAGTGCGACTTGTGGCAATACTATGAGACTCTAACAATGACATAAGTTCACGAGACATAAAAGAAGTACCTTGGTCAGAATGAACATGTGTCGGAGTGCCAAATGTAGAAAATATTTGACGCAAACATTGGATAACTGTAGAGGATGATATGTCGGAACATGGAAATGCGAATGGGAATCTGGAAAATTCATCAACAACGGTTAGTAAGTACTTATTTCTTGAAGATGAAGGCAAAGGACCTTTAAAATCCAAATTAAGACGTTCAAATGGTGAGGTGGCTTTGATTAACGTTCCTTCATTTTTATGAAATTTTGGTTTAATTTCAGCACAAACAGGACATGAGGAGGTAATTTGACGGACGTCTTCCACAGAATAAGGGAGATTGTTGCAGCGTATCCAATGGAAAAACCGGGTAATACCAGAGTGACACAAAGAAGAATGTAAATCAAATAATTTCTTTTGATCAGCCGATGACATGATTGCAGAAATAATACGGGAAAATGCATCAGCTACCGTGTTTTTACTACCTGGCCTGTAAACGATATCATACTTGTAGCATGACAATTTCAAACGCCAACGTTGAATTTTTTTTATTTTTGATTTTGGAAGAAGACTTGTTATTAAACATAAATGCCACGACTTCTGATCCGTATTGAGCTGAAAATGTCTACCAATTAAAAATGTCGCCACTTTTTCAGTGCTTCTACTATTGCGTACGCTTCTTTTTCAACTGACGAATGCTTTTGTTCCTGAGAGGACAAGGTTCTTGAGAAAAATGAGACTGCTCTTCCTGATTGGGATAATTGAGCAGCTATCGCAAATTCTGGGGCATCGGTTTCAACAGTTAGATAACATAGCGTCGTCATCAATTGAAGAAATCGAAGAGTTGGCTATGTCTTGTTTGAGCTGTCTAAATGCCAAAATTGCTTTTTCAGACAATGGAAAACTTGTGCTGTATGCTAGCGGCTGGATTTTTTCGGAAAATTTAGGAACCCATTTAGAGTAGTATGCAAACATTCCTAGAATTCTTCGAAGAGAAGTTGTAGTATCAGGTACTGGTAAATTCAAGAGAGGCTTAAGTCGTTCTGGGTCCGGTTTCATAGTTTTGTCCCATATTAAATAACCAAGAATGCAAATCGATTTGAGGGAAAATCTTGATTTTGTTTCATTCATTGTTAAACGGTACTTCTTGATGACATCCAACATTTTTTGTAAATAATAATAACTGACAATATCATGGATATAATCAAGAGGGTAATATGAGAAAGGGCCAATGGTGCCGTATTCGAGATAGAGATGTGGTGTGATTTCACAGGAACAGGTTTTGTCACAGCTTCTAGCTTGTCACTGTAACGTTAAGTTCCAGGCGTAATAAAAATAAAAAAAGGTAGTGTTGAGAATAGAATTACCTACTATAAGTATAAATGGCATTATAAAATTTGGTAGTATGACTACGACAATTGCATTTTTTTTGAAAATTAGAAAACCCTCATCTATATGGTCACTGCTTCAGACGTTCTTCGGCAACAATTTTAGTAAATGCAGGAGGGGACATATGAACCTTAAAGCGCCATGGAGGATGGCAATCCAGTATTGTGGCAGAAGTACGTAGGGGAGTCTATTAAAAATAAAATTAACGTTGCTAATAAAATCGTCAACTCTATTGAAAAAGCACTCGAACTCTAATAAAACAGAGATAGAAAATGCATCATATACGAATGATAATCTCTCAACTTCTACAATTAATATAACAGAAAATTTACTAAAAAGAAATAAAGTTCCGTGTATATAGAAGAGTACGAATTTCACTATCAACTATAATTTTCGATAAAATTATTTGACAGTCAAGATGTAGGATACTGTAACATTATTTTAGTTTCCCTACTAATAGAAATAAATATTAAGTTACATTACTTGTAATCTTTAAATGGGTACAATAGTAGAAAAAGTATAGTGTGCAACATATGGCGAAAGTACTTTTCTCACTCGTGTGTTTCCTTCAACACTCGTGAGAAAAGTTGAACTTTCCCTACTGATTGCACAATATACTATTTTATATTTTATACGCACGAGAAACCTGTATGAGAACCGATTAACAAATAAACTGGAAGGACTTAATACGCTGGAGTGTGATGTGGAGAGCTGTTGGAACAAAATCAAATCATGTATCGTAGAAGCAGCCGAAGAATCCATTGGTAAAAGAAAAGTCAACATAAATGGGACCAATAATAGCAAAAAACCCTGGTTCTGTCAAGAAGTTAAAGAACTATCGCAGCAGAAAAAGAAATCCTACCTGATATACAGGAGCTCACCAACACCAGAGAAACACTCCGAATATACAGAAGCGAGAAACAGAATCAATGCCAGAATCAAAGCCATAAAACGGGATTACTGGGCAAAATTTACAAGCGATATGGATTACGACCTATATGGAGCACAGAAGAAAGTCTGGAAGATGCTCAAGAATGGGAAGAAGCCAATAAACGAGTTCGTGCAAACAAAAGGAGTCGCCAAAGATGTATGGGAAAAATTCTTTAGGGAACTTTACAACACCGAAGAAGCCATAAGGATCGAAAACTACGAGTCAAATCATCAAATATCAGTGAACGAAGAAGAGGTAACAGCAAAAATAAAAAAATTGAAAAACAGAAAAGCTCCCGGAACGGACCTTATCCCAAACGAACTTCTAAAATATGCTGGACCCAAGCTAGGAAAACATCTGAAAATTCTCTACAACAAAATTTTAGAAACATCGGAAACACCTACGGAATGGAACAAAAGTATAACTATCCCTATATTCAAGAAAGGACAGAAGACACGCCCAGACAACTACAGGGGCATAACGCTGCTGAACACAAGCATGAAACTCTTTACTAGCATTTTGAAAGAAAGACTCGAGGCACAAATAACAAACAGGGAAGAACAACAAGGTTTCAGATGAAACAGATCCACGACCGACGCCATATTCATTATCAAACAAATCAAAGAAAAATCAATAGAATTTAATACACCAGCGTATGTCTGTTCCATCGATTTGACCAAGGCATTTGATAGGGTTCGTCTCTCCGACATCATAAACATACTGATAGCGAAAGAAACGCCAGACACCATCGTAAGAGCAGTCCGCAGTCTCAATACAAACAACATGACCAAAGTAAAGGCAGGAGACACTTATACGGAAGAGATACCAACACCAGGAGGCATCAGACAAGGCGATAGCCTTAGCCCATTTCTGTTCAATCTCTTAATGGACAGAATTATAGAGGAAATATCATCACTAAATATGGGATACCGAATGGGACAGAATAACAGAATCAGCATGGTATGCTACGCCGACGATGCAGCTATTATTGCGGAAACGCAAGACGATCTACAGAGACAACTGCACAAATTCTACCAGGTCAGCCAAGCGATGAACATGACGATATCCATAGAAAAAACGAAAAGCATAACCTTTGCTAAAGAACCTGTAAGATGTAAGCTGGAAGTCCAGGGAAAAATCATCGAGCAAGTCTCACAATTCAAATATCTGGGTATGGATCTGTCGAGTTATCACGACCCAGTGAAGGACCTGGGAAGACAGATTAACAAAGCGACTGCCATATCGGGCTGCTTAAAGTAAACAATATGGGCAAACGAATACATGCGAAAGGATAGCAAGGTTAGGATCTATAATCCTTGTATCAGGCCAATCATGACATACGGAATAGAAACCAGAGAAGAAACCAACAAAACGAAAAGCATGCTTAGAGTAGCCGAAATGAAAACGCTCAGGACTATAGTGGGAAAAACAAGAAGGGACCGAATTAGAAACAATGACATCAGGGAACAATGTGGAGTGCAAGACATCGTAAGATGGGTGAGACAAAGAAGAAGACATTGGTACGCTCATGTGAGAAGAATGGAGGAGAGCAGACTGCCACGCATCGCACTTGAAGGGAAACCAACAGGGAAAAGAGCACCCGGTAGACCACCTAAGAGATGGAAGGACAGTTGGCAGTCCACCTCCCAGGAAACGATAAAGAGGAACCTTCAAAACTAACAGATCGCAAGATCTTAAATACGAATAAGAAGAAGATATTTTATTTAATTAAACAAATACTGTATAGATTGGATTTTCAGTTTTTGGTATACCTCCATTGGCGGCGGACCCATAAAGGTTTTTTTTGGGAAATTTTATGATACATTTTTTTTTCGCGAAACTGTACTATCAACTTTTATAAGGCATCTTTGAGAATTTTACTTAAGCTAATAGGTACCCAAGGTTGGCAAACATTCGCGAATGTAGTAAAAAAATGTTGAAATTTATGGTATCGAATATGTATAAGTAACGATCACGTTGGATATAGATAAGGAATATTCCTAAAAGTAAAAACATAAAATGAGATAAGATTAAATATTAGATATTAAATGAAAAACAATAAATACATCAAGGCTTACTTCTACTTCACGTAGTTAAAATTATTGTTACGAAATCGCACACTGGTGTAGTCCCTGAATCCGACTCTGTCTAATACGATATCTAAAAGTTAAAATTTTGGCGGGAGCGCACAGATTTCTGGGAAGGGCTGATTTTTGTGATTGGTTTTATAGACATTTCTAAGAAGGTGGATTGAATGTTGAGAGCCGCATACTAGCAATTTCAGGAATCCGAAGGTTCCAGAAAGTGGTACTAATATATAAGCAACCACCTACGAGTTTAGTCTACAATTTAATCTGGTAAAGAACAGACGTGAATATATAAATAGGGAATAATAGTGAACAATCAAAGTGAACTGTGTTTAATATGATTTAGAAATTAAGTGTGTACATAAATTAAGTATAAGTGAATAGTTAAGTGTATAAAGTAATTACGTAAGTAGATATATAAATATATTGTTACGAAACAGCACACTGGTATAGTCCCTAAATCCGACTCTATCTAAGCCAGGTATGTAAGTTAAAATTATGGTGGACGCGCAGGGATTGTTTACGATTGTGACTATCTTATCTAAACATTGTTTTTGTGACCAGACTTAGCTAGAAAGGGCCAGAAAAATTATTTGTGTCTGTGTAAGCCGCAGCCCGGAATTTTCTAGTAAGAAAGGCATTAATATAAATAAGGACTGATCAGCGGAGGAGTCAGTTGCTAATTTGACATCGTGAGATAAGCAAGTGAATAAGTGAATATAAAGTGTTTATATAAATTAGTTTGAGTGAATATACGGTTAATATAAATTAATAATTAAGTGATTAGTTAAGTATATATAAATTAAATGTTAGTGAGTTATTGTTTAAATAAGTGAGTAAGTAGCCATAACGAGTGTTTAAAATTTATCCCACCCGTTTATTGTTTAAATAAATAACAAAAAAACATTACAATATCCCGCCCTTTGTGATAAAAACTGTTTAAATAGATAATAAGAAAAACATTACATTATATTATTATAATGATGGTAAAAGTAATTTAAATAGATAATGTACTATAGTCTATTTCTTAATGTCTGACAGCACAGTAGCCTCATTAAATATTCAAATAGAAAATTATCTCTTACAAAGTGATCCTAAGAATTTACAAGTAAATACTAAAATTCTAATGCAAAACAAGTAGGTGTCTGTATTAGTTATCTGTACATCCCTGTTTCAGCTCAAAATACAATATGGTAATGAAACTGAACAATGCCAGCAAAAGGATAAACAGTGCGGCAGTGGCGGAGATTACGATATTAGTTCATTTTGCTTATTTAATTAGATTCGGTCAACATTACAGTTGAAATAAAATTCATTCGTTTAGGCCTATTAACAAGTTACATTTTCCTTTTTAATCAATTAAATTAATTAAAGAAAATATAGTTTAATTCTCATAAGTAATTCAAATTTATTGACAATGAATTAATGTATATTAAGTAAAGTAAACATACCATTTATAGGAAATATAAAATTCAATCTATAGTATCATCCTCTTCGCTGGCCATACAAGAATCATCCGAAGACTCGTCGAGAGAGATCACTATCGGTTCTATAGTTTGTTCTATGAGGTTATCTAAAACCCACATTTTCTCTTCCTCTTTAATTACATGATTCACAGCATCCCTCCAGTTCTCTTCAATTATTGTTGTCAATGAGTACTTCATGAGTTCACGAACATCTTTCATTTTAAATGTTTTATTATGTCTAGCTGCATAACCTTTCATTTGGGCCCATATTAACTCTATCGCATTTAATTCACAACGGTATGGCGGCAAACGAAGCACTTTTATCCCACGATTCTTGGCAATTTCATCAATAACAAACTTTTTAAATTGTAGCTTGTGATCTAAAGCAACCTTTAAAAGTTCTTTTTTCAACATATCATCTTCAAATTGTATATCTTTTACGATTAACCAGTTTCTAATATCAGCTTTTCTCCACGAGGTAGATGGAAGATTTTCTGTTAATCGCGAATGATAAGTGGCATTATCCATAACGATTACAGCATTATTTGGAATTAATTCGACCATTTGTGTAAAATACATCTGCAGTCATTTCTTCATGATAGTCTTTGGTTGATGTTGACTAAAACTCCAGTAAACCACCTTCAACGAACCCTTGATTGCATCCAATATGCGTTATTATTAGTCGGCGACCTTTACCGATAGGAGTTTTCAGTCCAGTAGATAAACCTTCTATGAAAGCTTGACGACTGGTTTGTATACTTTTGTTCTGTCATATTTTTTTCACTGAATGTCCTTCATTGAGCCATGTCTCATCTAGATAATAGATTTGTCTTCCCTCCTGTCTGTATTTTTGGATATCTCGTAAATACTGGCGTCTCCAACGTATTATTTCTTCGTTATCGATTAGCACTGATTCGCTTCTCCCAAGTAAAATTTAATTTGTGTAACATTTTCTACAAAGTTTTTCGCCCTATGTCAGGCAAATTCTCGCCCTCCTTCACCGTTCTTAGAATTCTGTCAAGGGTTGGGATCTCTTTTTTAAAATATAGTTCATGTAGTTTTCGTCTTATTGTATTTTGCATATGTTCATCAAGGTCAAATGGTTTTCTTCCAGTTGACTTTTTAGGTGGAGATATATTTCCATTTTTCCTCTCTCTTAGAAGCCTGTAAATAGTAGATTCACTAACTCTGTCATATTGGAACATGTCGAAACTATATTTCTAACAGTAACAGCCGGCATTTGATGTACAACAGCATCATGCACATTTAACACTACAGTCTTCGTTTGTAAGCTAATCACGCTCTTACACTTTACTGGGGTAAAACTTGAAGACATTTTTCATAACACTTATGGAACATAAGCGACTCTAAACAAAACAAATTATACAAATTTGGGCGAGACCAAGTTTCACCGTATATACCTGCAAAATTTCTAAGTAGTCATTGGGACAATGCCTAGTAGGACCCTATTGTAATGTTTCTTGGAAATGTTATTATCAACATTTCGAAAATCAGAAAGTAATTATCTGGAGAATGAATTGATAAATGGTTTGTCAATATGTCTCCCAAGAATTGACCTGCTTCAAATTCTCAAGATAATTAATGAAATATTCAGTCAGAATAGTTGCGTTATAAGATTATTTCAAAAATAATTTATTGTTTTAACTGTATGTACTCTACAAATGTATGAAGGTCAGTTAGTTGTTTTAATTAAGCGAATTTACATTTATATTACCTTTATATATCAGATCGGGTATAAAATTAAATAGTAAATAAATTCCTTAGATGAACTGTGACGCTTATGCTTTACTACCTGACTAGCATCTGTGACCTTTTCGCGTGCTGTCAGTCAATAAGGAACAAACTATAAATGAACAAATACCAACGAGGGTTAAGAGATAACAACATAATTAGCCTGTCCACGCGAGCGAGCGGTTATTACCGGCGATAATGTCAACAAAGGTCAAAATACGTCACGGTTATACTGGTCGGTTTGATATAACGGTATTTACCAATGTCTTTATCTACTTTCTGTACGCTCTAAAGGATTTGTTTAGTTAAATTTTCGCTGTTTTTATTTGTTTTTCAATATTCATTATCGTTTTCCCATTTCGAAACTTAAACATAAACTAATGTGAAACATCACATCTGTCAACCGCTATAACTCTGCTCCCGACAGCGTTACTGGTGGTTTTAACCGTGACGTAATTTGACATCAAACGATGACGTAACGGTTAATACCAATCCTCGCTAGGACGCTAAGGTATTTACTTTTGGTATTAACCAATCCTCGCTTGGACAGGCTAAATATTTCAACATTTGATTCGGTCAAATTGACAATTGCTCGTTCCTCGTTATCCTCCCTTTGGTTTGAAGTTGTAAATTTTCAGTGTCTCGTTTATGTTGTCAGTAGTTAATGTAATTGATAATGTAGAGTTTTGATCAAAGTTCATTAAATGTTTTTCTAATTCAAGCAAGTACAGAAAAAATATTTGCATAAAAGCTGGTCATAATGTTAGTCATAAAATACTATATAATTATTATTGTAATATTTTTCTTATTTATTTAAAAGTTTTTGTTACGGGTGGGATAAATTTATACACTTAATTCATTTATTCACTAAACTATTCACTAATTTATTTTATATACACAGTATATTCACTGACACTAATTTATATAAACACTTCACTACTGTTTATTTGCTTAGACTTCATTTATATTTACTTGTTTACTGTTTATCTCACGAGATCAAATTATAAACTAAACACCTTGGGTAGGTAGCCTCTCTTATAAATTAAACTAACAATCGCCCCCGTGGAATTGTCTAGATAAGACTGGTCACAAACTCACTGGGAATGTCTAGATAAGAATAGTCAGAAAAAAATTATGGCAAACAGTTCGAAGAAATTCCTCCGCATTCGTCAAAATTTAAACTTTCATACATGGCTTAGATAGAGTCGTATTCAGGGACTACACCAGTGAGCTATTTCGTAACATTATCTTCTCCTTAAAAGGAAGTTCCACCTGGAACATCTGTGTAGCCGGAACTGGATGTATAAATCGGTAGCTGGACCCATGTCTGCACTTTCCGGTCGTATGGAAATAACAGGGCACCATCATCAACAGGTACCGATAACGAAGGGTATAGCTGCAAAATAATATGTGGACACCGGTATCTTGGAACATCACCTCTTTCATGTTCCTGATGACTCGCCAATCCAACTGGTTGCTCTCTATCCTGGGCATTGCTAGTTTCTCCACGTGGGACTCCAGCACATGTTCTCGAAGGCTTCGTAGCTCTTCCCACACATCCCGGTAGGTGGAACGATCTAGAAATTCGTTTCTAGTTACCAGGTAGAAGACGTACCGCGAATTGTGTTTGAGTCTCTGTGTCTTGCCAGGGGCTGGCATCTGATCGTCAAGTTTATCTAATTGTCCAAACTTCTTTCGAAACACAGTTGCCAACCCTCGTGCGTGTTTGTTACTGACGGAGATGTTATGTGCCAGTACTCTTCCGGACGCGTGAACAAATCTTGTCTTTGTTCTGTAGTGACTCCGTATCTAGCTGTCCCGGTTTTGGTGGACTACTATCGCTTTTCCATTGGGGATCTTGCTTATACGATAGATGATGTCGTTGATCCTCTTCTTGATTAAGTATGGACCTTCCCATGACTTCTGTAATTTTGGAGAAAATCCTTTTCTCCTTGTCGGGTTGTGTAACCATACTTAGTCCTCGTCTTTGATACTGTGGCTTGCGTATCGTACCGTTTTTTCATTCAGTCGATGGTAACCTGAAGATTCGTTCGAACTAATTTGTGCACATCGTCCATCCTTATTCTCAGTTGGATTACGTAATCTTCTCATACCAGATTTTCGCCAGGCCTTCAGCCAAATTCCAGGTCACAAGGAAGCCTCATTTCACGTTCAAACAGGATTTTCGCAGGTGCTTCACCCGTGGACTCATTTATGGCAGATCGATAAGCCAACGCAAATAGGGAAATATACTGGTGCCAGTCTCTCTGGTGGCTGGAAACTACTTAGGACAGGTATTTTCCAATGGTCCTGTTCATTCTCTCGACCGTTCCGTCTGACTGTGGATGCAACGCTGTTGTCCTGGTCTTCTTCATTCCCAGCTTGTCACAAATTTCCTGGAATACCTGGCTCTCGAAATTTCTTCCTTGATCGCTGTTGACTTCCAACGACACTCCATATCGGCTAATAAATTCTTTCATCAGTACATCCGCGACAGTTGTGGCCTCTTGATTCGGGATCGCATAAATTTCCACCCACTTTGTGAAATAATCCATTACTATCAGGATGTATTTACCACCATTTTCTGTTGTCGGAAATGGTCCAACGATGTCTAAAAAATCCTTTCGAAAAGGCTTCTAACATTATACTGTTTCATAGGTGCCTTTCTCTTGCGATGTGGTCCATTACTCGTAGCACAAGTCGTACATTTCTTACACCAGTTTAGATAAGATAGTCACAATCGTAAACAATCCCTGCGCGTCCGCCATAATTTTAACGTTCATACCTGGCTTAGACAGAGTCGGATTTAGAGACTATACCAGTGTGCTGTTTCGTAACAGTATTTAATGCAATTCCCTAAATCCACTAATCAAAAACATCAATGTTTTTGAACTATACTTCGGTCGAAATAATTTAATCTTATCTATAGTTATATAATCCAAATCATACTTGATAATTGCTTTGCAAATATTGCGAATCGGTAAAAACAATTAATTTATCGGTCAGAGACGGTTATGATAAGATTATAAATTGTTTCCTAAATGGAACTATCTTTGTTCAAAAAGTGTAAATAAAAATTTCACATTTTACTATTAGACCAAGTTCCAATTATTGGTTGATTCCTGACCTGAGTTATCAATACTTTCTGCCTTCATTTTGTAAAGAAGTTCTAATTAACAATGGATTTTATACAAAAATAACAGTGATACTGTATTTGTATTATATATAGTGTGTTGAAATTTGAATACATTAGTTATTTACTTTTTCTATTATTATTATTCACAAAGAAAGTATAAAGTGTAAAATTGATACATGGATTCATCGGCAAATCAAGGTATTGTGCAAATCTTTACTATATTATAGGTATTAGTTGAAAGCTTCCAGTACTAAAGCGAATTACGCTTTTAACTGTTTTATACTTAAATCGTGTCGTTTATTACATATAAATTATTTATATATCCAAAAGTCAGCCGCAGAGGTTTAATATTGAATATTTAACAATGAACAGATTGTCCACCAAATGGAAGTCGCTTGGCAAAAAACGCTTGAGCATATCACTCGCGATGACATTCCTCAGTTCCCAATTATCTGAGCCCGTAATACGGAAATCGCCAATCATTAGAGATGCGACTGCAATCCGCTATTCCAGTAACTCTAGATCTATAACTAGAACAAAATAGTTTATGCTCCTTGCAATATACTTTAGCCGGTTCTCATATAGTGATTGTATGGGCGTTGGTGTATGGCACTCGACCTGCACAATGTTAAAAAAGATAACATTACATACTTGGGTCAAAAAATATACATAGTAGGTACCTAGCATGACCAAACCAGGTGCATTTTATATTGTTGATGGTGATTTTCTACTTGCTTTGTCAGAAAACTGGATAAGTATTGTAAAAGTTATGGGAACGCATATGGTAATAGGACACCGCTAGACTGCTGAATTGCAATCTCACGGATTGTTTTCTTTATAATGTTTTTCATTATCACATTCAGATTTTATATAGCTTCCTAGTTGTAAAGTCTCATTTTAGTTTAAAAAGTAGTTTTTATAAACTACGAATGTAATTGGCGCAGTCAGTAGGATTGCAAATCGGTTCAACAAACATCGTTACACCGGTCCGTATCTACGGTTAATTTGCAATCTCGAACTTTGTGTTATTTTTGCGGTTTCAAGTTAAGTTCAAGAATACAGTCCAGGGAAGAGGGACCACATCGACCAGATCCTAGTGGAGAAGAATGAACATTTTCTTCATTTTTGACTACGGAATAACTGACCATCTCCCTATAGCACTAATCATTCAATTTAAAGAGACATATGAAACAAAAAACGAAAATCAACCTAAGAAATTTATTAATTATCCAAAGTTAAGAGAACAGTTACGAATTAAAAATTGGCAAAATATATACACGATTGCTGGGGTGAATGAATGTACAGATCAATTCCTTTCTATCTTACTGCAAAGTATCGAAGAATGTACAAGTATTGTAAAAAGATCGAAAATTAAAAAGGCTAAAAAACTATGGATTACTGCGCGAATACTAAAATCTATAAAAGAAAAAAACAAAATCTATAAAAAACTTAAAAGTACCCCTAATGACATAATCTTAAATAAAAAATATCATGACTATAAAAACAAATTAAAAATACTCATAAAAAATGCAAGAAGACTTATTTTAATAACTTGATCAATAAAAACTCCAATTCATCTGCAGCACTATGGAAATGTGTAACTGATATATGTGGCAAATCCAAATCTGAAAGTAAAATAGATAACATTTTAAATGAAAAAAGTCAACTAATTAATGGCACCAAAGATATAGCCAATGCGTTTAATAATTTTTTTAGTGATTTGGGGAAAAATTATGCCCAAAAGATACCCTCCCCCCAAAATTATGCTGAGAATATACAAACTCTAGACACAACTATGTATTTATACCCCACAGATGAAGCTGAAGTGAAACATACTATAAATTCGTTAAAAAATAAAAAGTCACCAGGACTAGACAGCATTAAATCGGAAACTTTAAAAGAAATAAAACATGAAATAGCTACTCCACTTACCTATATGATAAACAAATGCTTTAGTTCGGGAATCTTTCTTAAGTCGCTGAAAACAGGGTTAATTAAGCCTATTTTTAAAAACGGTGATATATCTAAAATGGAGAATTATCGGCCAATAACTCGCATTTCAACGATAAGTAAAATTTTTGAAAATATCTTAAAATGTAGGCTAGTTAAATTCTTCAATAAGCATAACATTATTTCTGAAAATCAGTATGGCTTTAGAGATGGAAAATCCACGGATGATGCAATATGCTCATTACTAGCAACGCTATACAATTCCTTAGATAAAAAAATCCCTGCAGCTTGCATCTTTGTGGACCTCTCTAAGGCTTTTGATACCGTTAATCATAAAAAATTATTAAACAAATTAAAATTCTACGGTGTGCGTGGATTAACTTATAAGCTGTTGGAGAGTTATTTGAGTGAGCGAAAACAATATGTAACCATCGACAATTGCATAAGCGAGGCTAGAAATGTTACCTATGGCGTGCCACAAGGCTCTGTACTGGGCCCGCTGCTATTCAATATCTATTTAAATAGCCTACTTTTACTGGACATAAGGGGCAAAATTATTAGCTTCGCCGATGATACTGCCATCCTTTTTACCGCTCCTACTTGGGCTCAGTTGAAAACACAAGCTGAAATCGCTTTTAAAAAAATAAAAACCTGGTTTCAATTTAATGAACTAACACTAAATGTAGAAAAAACAAAGTATATGCCTTTCACATCATACCAGACAGGTCTACCAAATTTCGGATATTTGGATATTGACATGACTACTAAAATTCCAGAAGTAGGTAGGATTAAATATCTTGGAATTATTATTGATCGTCATCTCAAGTGGGATCTGCAAACAAAAAATATTGCTAACAAACTAAGAGGATTACTGTCAAGGTTTAAGTACTTGAGAGACATCTTGTATATACACCACTTGAAAATGTTGTACTTTTCGTTAGTGCAGTCACAGCTGAGCTATGTCATCTCTGGTTGGGGTGGAGTATATGATTGTCACATTGAAAATGTAAATGTACTACAAAGGTGGATATTACGAATTATTTACCAAAAGAGTATCAGGTTTCCAAGTGATGAGTTATATGTGATGAGCCAAGTTATGGATTTAAGGCAATTATACTGCCTTAAAATACTGCTCTACCTAAAACGAAATGAACATACGAACTCGTATATTAGAAAGTCTTGAACACACTCATGATACTAGGCATAAACAGAACACATACAACTTACCTAAAAGAGAAAAAAATATTGGACAACACTGCTTTGATTACTTGGGCCCAAAAATTCTAAGTCGAGTACCTGTAGAACTACAAAACATTGAAGGATATAAGAGCTTTAAATGTGAAATAAAAAAATGGATATTATCAAAAAATAGAGACTTTTTCCAAAATATAATAAACAAGATATAAAAAGAAAAATATGTGGTTGTATGTTTGTGCGAATATATGTGTATGTATTTGTTGAGAATAAATTTATATCTACCTACCCGACTCACTATATCTACTGAACTTGTCAATACTACTATATTGTCAATACTATACCGAATTGATCATTATTATTATACTGATACTGTCAATACTAAAAATAATATTCACTTAATTGTATCTTTATAATTTAATTTCACTGTGTCTATTTATTATATCACACACAAGTTGTTGGTAACCTAGTTACTCTCAGCTTCAGTGATTAATTGTTAACTTCTACATCAAAAAAATGTTAGTTAAATTTTGTAGTTTGTATATTTCTGTTTTCTGTTTTATTTTTGTTGTGAAATAAACATATATTATTATTATAGTACTGTAAGTCGAACATAAGTAATATAATTTAGATTAGTTGATGAATGACTCAATTGTAGAAGAATTAGCAGATTTATTTAATTCTAGTATAACTTTGGAAGAAAAAAGTAATATACCAGAAATTGAAGCAATGGCTAATCCAAACTATCAATTATTAAAATTATATATTGATACTATCCCACAATACGAGGGTAATCCTCATACTTTGAATATTTTTCTAGACAACTGTGAAACACTAATTTCTTAATTTTTCAATACAACAAATCCACAAATAAATATTTTTTTATTACGCGCATTGTTAAGTAAATTAGTAGGTAGAGCTTTAATGCTTATAGGTTCAAGAACTTAATTACGAATATGGGCAGAAATAAAACCAGCTTTTCAATTATGTTTCGGAGATCAGAGAAATATAGATTGCTTAGTGCAAGATTTAATTGTTTTGAGACCATTAAAAAATGAAACACCATACAATTTCGGTATGCTATGTCAGGAAGCACGTAGCTTAGTAATTTCAAAATTAAGTGCTTCAAATGATCCAGTTGCAGAAAAAACTATTAAAATTAAAAATTATAACGATTTAACTTTTATTAGAGGTTTAACTGGTCAATTGCAAAATAATATACGTTTGCGAAACCCAGATAGTTTAGAAGTAGCTATGCCTTTAGTTATAGAAGACGAGAATTTCATGTATAGTCAGAATAGAAATAACACTCTAAATAATCAATCTTACAAACCAATACCGAGAATCACTCCATCCAGACAAACTAATCCTCATCCCATTTTTTTCCAGAATAGCAATGCTAATTACCAGCATTTCAATTCTCCACTTTCTCAACCCATTATTCCAATTAATCAAAATTCAAATCCAGGAGTATCTAATAATCAATTCTCGCCACCACAACAGAGTTTTAATAATTTCAATCGTCCTTTCATCCAACATTCACAACCCCAGTGGAGGAACAATAATAATTTTCAAACTCAGAGAACCATTTTCTAATCAACCCAGGCAAAGCTAGATATTGGGAGCACCCTCAAATCAAAGCAGAAATCAATCAAATCCTAACAAACCATACAAACCCACTCCAATGAACACATCATCAGGTAATACAACGTTAGCACCTCAGAGGAAATTTACGTCCACAGAACTGTTTGCACATGATGTAAATCATCAAAATTATGAACTCGATAACCCGTTTGAGAATCAACTACAAGGTGAATGCTCATACCAAACCCATGATGTCCAAAATTCTGATTATTTTAATCCACATGAAACCGATGAAACATATCCAGAATATGACAATTCTAATCAATATCAATTCGATGACCCTTATCAAATGTCTCAAGACCCAAATGAAATTTTTTAACAAGAAGCCTCACCCCCCTAATAACTTTAAATATATCCAGAGCAAATTTACCACATATTTACATCCGCGAACTAAAAGCAAATTTTTTATTCGATACAGGTAGTACTCGTAGTTTAATTAAACCTGATTTAGCTTATCAATTTTATTCAAATGAAATTTTTAAAGAAGATTTTCAAATACAAAGTGCTCATAATATAACATATCATGACGAAGTAATAGAAATACCAATTTTTAAAATTTTTAGGGTTTCAGAATATCACAAATTCTATCTCTTTAACTTTAGCGATAAATATGACGGATTAATAGGCGTTGATTTATTGAAACAATTAAAAGCTTCAATAGATATGAACTCAAAATTTATCGTAACTCAATTTGCAAAAATTCCAATAATATACGAAATGGAGAATGAAATATCGAATATTCAAAATCCTAAATATCAAACATACCACTTGATAATGCCGTCTAGAACTCAACGAAAAGTTAAAATACCAGTAAAAATGAAACAAGGCACCGGACTTTTAGAATATAAAAAGTTTGCACCTCATATCGAGATGCCGGTCGCTGTAGTAAATGTAGAAAATTACTTTGCTCTTACTACTCTAACACTAAATCTGAAAAAATCGAATTTTTCGAACCAATCGATATTGAAATTTTAAATATAAACGAAATTAATTTCATTGAAAAAATGGGAACTGATCATGAAAGTAGTGAAGAACATGACCTTATTTTAAAGACAAATTTGAAAAATATTAATCTTAATCATTGCAATTCAGAAGAAAAAGACGTTATCAAAAAATTATGTTATGACTATCGTGACATTTTTTATGATGAATGAAGATGAATCCGTGTTAATGAATGAATTTGAAAGTATGTACAACCTAATATTAAATTTAGAACAGGAATACAAATCCAGTTAAATCAGATAAATCCAGTTTTTAGTATAAGAATCAAAAGAGGAATATAAACGGACTTGGCTCAATAATTACATCTTTAACGGGCAATCTAGATCAAAACGATGCACAAAAATATGATAAAGCAATTAACACACTTTCTGAGAATCAATAAAAATTAAAAAATATAGTCAATTCATAAATAACACTTCTTCAAAATTCTATTAATATTTTTAAAAATAATTCAAACACATTGGCACAAAATCAACAAACTTTATTGAAACGAATAGAGGACATTGAAACTTATTACGAACAAGAAAAAGAGAATTATCACCTTTATGTCACGGATACACTGGTTTCTCAAATCGCTCCAACTTATCAATTAATTTACAATATTCTAGAGAAAATCGAAGTAGCTATCACATTTTCCAAATTAAATACAGTTCATAATTCAATAATTGAACCTAGAGAACTTTTAAATGAAATAATGATTGTAAATGAACAATTGAAATTCAATAAGCTTCCATTTGAACCAAAGGTAGAAAATATTCTTTTATATAAAAAGGTCACAGAAGTAAAATGTTATACTAAGGGATACAAAATGGTATTTATCTTAGAAATTCCTATAGTAGAAAGCGAAACGTACAATTATTTCCACATATACTCATAGCCTGTACCCACACAAAACTACTTCAAAGTAATTCTACCTCAAGCGAAATTTCTTATCCTAAATGACCTTCCCTATATGTTTTTTGACGAGAATTGTCAAGAACTTTCATCTGAACAGTACATTTGCTACCAGAATGGACCCATCACCATCCAAGAAGAAATCCCATGTGAAATCCAGATGCTTCGCTACTTCAAGAACGTCTCATCATGCCAGCAGCTAACTGTTCGAATGCCTAAATTACGAATCCAAAAATTATTGGATTCTAATATCTCCTGAAATAAGTGTAGTTAATCAAAAGTGCGGATCTAACAAAGACAATTTTCCAATCCAGGGAACTTTTATTCTAGAACTTGATTCGGAGTGCGAAGTGGACATTGATGGTATTAAAATTAAACATTTTGAAAATTATCAAACCGAACTGAAACTAATAAACCTTCCAAATTTAACATTTTCAAGTGAAATAGCAAATTTTCAAATGGAACCAATCCAATTAAATTCTATCAATTTAGACGACTTTAAATATGTTCAAAGTGCTTTAGACATTCAAAAACAAAAAATCGCCAACATGTCGTCTCCAATAATATCTGCAAATTTTAATATTTGGACTATTTTTATTTATTTCATCATATTAATAATTATTTTGTATTGGACCGTAAAATTAATTCTAACAAGAAGAACTCGAAGAAGAAGCCAAGGCCAAGAAACCGAGAATGGTCCCCAAAATTTGGAACTCTGAAATTCAACAAATTCCTTGAATTTCTGTCTAATGCCGGAGGAGTTATGGGAACGCATATGGTAATGGGACACCGCTAGACTGCTGAATTGCAATCTCACGGATTGTTTTCTTTATAGTCCGGGAAAGTATGGTCGAAAAATCTGTTAACTATCAAAACTTTCCCATAACTGATTTTTCATTTTTAAATGAAAATATATTGACCCAGCATCACTCTCCTAGATTGTCTAATAATTTCCACTGGAGCTTGCGACGCAGCTTGCAAGCACAGCTCAGACCACATAAAATTCAAGTGATTTAGGCTCGTGTTATTTCTGGATGTGTTCTTACAAAAAAATCGTAGAGATGAAAATTGAAGCAAATCTTATGCTCTTGAAGGTGACGTAAATAGTTTTTTCAAAAAAAAAAATTCCGATCTTAAATGTTCCAAAAATTGAAAAAATTTACGAAAATTATATTTTTGGTTGGTAATTATAAATAAAATATTAATATCAAGGTCAAAACATAGATAAACATAGAGGGCAAACTTCTAAAAATTAAATTAACTGTCTCGACCCTTACTTCGTGGAATATGCTCATATTAGTGTTTTTAAATGAAACTCACGGTCTCTAGTTAATTCCACAATATAATAAAAGTTATTGAATATTCTAAAAAATTGACAATTGTTTCGATAAATCAATATCAATTGTCAATTTTTTAGAATTTTCAATAACTTTTATTATATTGTGGAACTAACTAGAGACCGTGAGTTTCACTTAAAAACACTAATTCTAAAAATTACATTTTTTCAGATTTGGAAAATTCAAAATGGCGGCTGCGCAAATTGGAAACAAATTAATTTTTTTCAATCGCGTCTAAATTTATGAACATTAACGATATTGAGAAACGGTTTGTTGCAATCGACAGAGTGAAAGTTATATTTTTATAAATAACACAAACAAAATTTTTAAAAATTTTTTTACATAATTTTTTAGAACATTTACCGAAAATAAAAATTTTTACATCTAGTTTTTTCTCATTTTGACGTTGAAAAATTTCTTAAAAATATCTTTTTACGTTATAAATATGTTTGTTTTTGAAAGACGAGTATTTTGAAAAAAAAATTTTCAGATGCAACTTTTACAAACTGAGATAAACAAATTCAAAATCTGCTAGATACTGTCATAATATTAATTGAAATTTTCAAATTTTGATCACTTCGCTAGGTTGTTGAACCCAACTCAACTTAAACACAATTTTTCATTTTTCTACCGTTAATTGGTCCATTCAAAAGAGAACAGTAATCATGGCTCGCTCGGCCAAAAGGTGCGGCGGCAGCTGCTTGGCGTTCTGGTGGGGGGGTGGGGGGTCAGCGCTCATTCTCTTCAAACGCCCAAAAGACCCTTACTAACATGACTGACGACGTACTTGTACCCGACGAATTATTGAACATTATTTCGTGTTCTTGTACCACAGGGTGCTCTACTACCAGGTGTGGTTGTAAAAAAGTTGGCATACATTGTACGATATTATGTAAAAATTGCGAAGGCAAAAACTGTTGTAACAACGAAATTGTAAGTACGGTATTTGACAATGACGAGGATGATAATGAATCTCTGAGTGATGAGCTAAATTTTGATATGACTCAATTAGTTGATTGTGAACTTGCAATTGATAGTAGCAATAATATCGATGAGGATTTGTTTGCTAATGATAATGACGAGGAAAACTGTACAGAGCCATTTCCTCAAAGACCAAACAGGGCGAGAATTTGTAGAAAATAGATGTAAATTTGTAAATAAATATTATTCTTAGTATCTACGTTTCGAATTATGTATAATATATATAATAAATGGATTTATAGATATAAATTATAAATATCATTGTACCTTATTTCTAGCAATATGTAATGGTTGATAATAACCATACTATTAGCAAACCACAAATGCAAAATTTTTACAAAGAAAACCAAAATAAAAGCTTGAGCTTCGTTCAGCTGCGAACAAGCGCTGACCCTCCCCCCCCCACAACGCCAAGCAGCTGCCACCGCACCGTTTGGCCGAGCGAGCTAGGATTACTATTGTCTTTTGAATGGACCAATTGAGGGTCGAAAAATGAAAATTTGTGTTTAAGTTGAGTTGGGATTCGACAACCTAGCGAAGTGATCAAAATTTCAAAATTTTAATCATTATTATCACAGAATCTAACAGACTTTGAATTTGTTTATCTCAACTTGTAAAAGTCGCATCTAAAAAAATTTTCTTTCAAAGACACACATATTTATAACATGAAAACATGATTTAAACAAATTTTTCAACGCCAAAATGAGAAAAAACTAGATGGAAATTTTTTTATTTTCGGTAAAAGTTCTAAAAAATTATGTAAAAAAATGTTTAAAAATTTTGTTTATGTTATTAATAAAAATATAACTTTCACTCTGTCGATTGCAACAAACTGTTTCTCAATATCGTTAATGTTCATAAATTTAGACGCGATTGAAAAAAAATTTGTTTCCAATTTGCGCAGCCGCTATTTTGAATTTTCCAAATCTGAAAAAATGTAAATTTTTAGAAGTTTGCCCTCTATGTTTATCTATGTTTTGACCTCGATATTAATATTTTATTTATAATTACCAACCAAAAATATAATTTTCGTAAATTTTTTCAATTTTTGGAAAATTTAAGATCGGAATTTTTTTTTTTTGAAAAAACTATTTACGTCAGTTTCAAGAACATAGGATTTGCTTCAATTTTCATCTCTACGATTTTTTTGTAAGAACACATCCAGAAATGACACGAGCATAAATCACTTGAATTTTATGTGGTCTGAGCTGTGCTTGCAAGCTGCGTCGCAAGCTCCAGCGGAAATTATTAGACAATCTAGGAGAGTGATGCTGGGTCAATTTATTTTCATTTAAAAATGAAAAATCAATTATGGGAAACTTTTGACTTTTATTCCCTTACTTTCCCGGACTATTATAACGTTTTTCATTATCACTTTCAGATATTATATAGCTTCCAAGTTGTAAAGTCTCATTTTAGTTGTAGAAATAAAAGTTGTTTTTTAAAAAAGTAGTTTTTATAAACTACGAATTTAATTTAAGCACCAATTAACAATTTAGTTTTATTACGATGACTTTTATTACGACTAACAATAGAATCTCGATACCACCGATATCTTTTTATGCGCCACTAGTGGAGTCCTCCAAAAAAGACTTTAAAATAAACTTTTTTACTTGTGGAAAACATCATGAAAAAAGAAGTTTGAAACTACCATAAAATTCAGACTACTGTAGGTTAAAATTGACCTGTTTTGGCATTTTTTTAAAATTTTAACAAAACTCGAAATATTTGGAGATGCAAATTTTAGTTTGTTAAAACTTAAATATTCCTCATCATTGTTTGAAAAATATCATAGTACTTACTATTACTTAATGGCAATTGTACAGCTCAAAACCTTGCACTAAACATTCTGTAGAAAGCAATAAATATTATAGTATCATTATTATTATGTCAACATTTGCGATACCTATATTTAAACGTTACACACGTATATCACACTTGTAGTATCTATGTTTTATCTTTTTACTACTAACACAATAATATAATCGGATAATATTCATTAATCAAAATTATTTTATTTACTAATGATTCTTTGATGGATGTATATATATTCAAGCAAACGTAAACTTTGAACTTTTGAGTATGTTTTAAATTTTATTATATACGAACCGCTACTGATTTTTAACATTATCTGTTGACAAACTGTGTACTGAACCAGATATGCGTATCATAGGTTTTTCCAGTTTAAAGTTCAAAATAATAAGGCTCGACAAGAGAGTAACAAAATGAAAATGAGTTTATACGATATATGGAATATAGGTGAGATATGTACTTTATTTATTTGTCATAATCGGAACAATATTTACTGATAAAAACATACTTTTTAGTACGTACAGAGAGGCGTGTATTTGATTAAAGTTTAGGTGTTACGTCAAATGACCTTCACCATTGAATTTACTTTGTATGGAATGATATATTTAGTATACAAATTTACAAAAATTGTACAGAAAACAATAAGTTCATTTGGATACAAGTCTTCTAGCCAGGCTAGGGACACTGCAGACCGTGTCATCTATAGAGCCTGTCGAGTAACAAAATCGGTAGATAATTCCAAAAAATTAACGAAAACTGTAATGTCGTTGGTAATCAAATTTTATTAATTTTTATTACTGCGTATGCGCGATGTCATATTGCGCATTATCTGTTAGTTCTGTTATATCGTTTCTTAGTCTAAGTGTTGAGGTTATTATAAGGGTTCGGTATTTTGGTGTATTTTTTAATTGCTATAGTGTAATATTTATCTGTTGTTTCGTTGCATTATTGTTATTAATTGAAAAGACAATGTCAAAGTGTATTCTGAAGGAGTCTAATAAGTGGTATACTTGGTAAGTTTTATTAAAACGATTTTTTAATAGCATTTTTTCTTTCTCAGTTCACAACCATTCTCTTTATTTCTATAAAACACAGAATTTTTACTAATTTAGTCGACAACTCATGGTTGTTTTTTGCATTAGCTAAACTGAAAACTGTTGCATTACTAAAGTGAATATTCCTTTTTACAGTTTTGTTCCTCCAACCCAGGAAGATAAAATTAATATGACTGAAACTCGGTGGTAATAAATCATTGAATTTGTCGACGAGGAAACGATAGAGGATATGTTCCCTTAATTTTCTAAAAAACAGTGTTTGTTTAAATTTGAGAAAGACGAATTGAGGTTATTAAGACAGTTTGATTTGCCTTCCCATATGAGTGAAATTAACATAAGTTGATGGTAAGTTTTATTGTATTCAATCTAGCATGCTATAATTTTGGACATTTTAAAATGTAAATTGAGTGAATGAAAAGACGAGTACTCAGTGTGTAATTTCATTAAAATTCCAGCTAAGCGCTTTGAACCATTAAGCCATTCTCAAAGCTGTCATCAAGAAAAAACATACAACAGGTGTCAAAAAACATCAAACCACTAATACATACAATGAAATAAAATGTTTGATGTTACATCATTATTTAAGTAAAATTTGTTAAAATTACCCTTTAAAGAGGGTGTACAATTGTAATTCACATAACGAAACGTCTAATTTAAAATTATCAACTAAATGATAGGTGTGTACACCCTCTCTATAGGGTAATTTTAACAAATTTTACTTAAGTTATGATGTAACATCAAACATTTTATACCATTGTATGTAGCAGTTACAGAGTTTGATGTTTTTTGACACCTGATGTATGTTTTTCTCTTGTTGACAGCTTTGAGAATGGCCTAATGGATGAAAGCGCTTAGATAGAATTTTAATAAAATGACACACTCAGTACTCGTCTTTTAATTTACTCAATTTATATTTAGTGTGTTCACCATACTCAGACAAATTCATTTTAAAATGTACCCATTGAAAAAATAATAATCTGGGTTTTATTTTATGCTATTCCCTCCACCAGCTATGGGATGGAAGGTATTGACCCCTTGCCGATTTTCATATATGGTATGACAATTTATGGGAAATGAAAATGAGTATTAACTTTTGTTGAGGAATTACGTCATTAAGTATTTGGTCTGGAGGTAACCAAAAATTCAATAAAGACAAAAAATTAAAAAAAAACATTAAAACAAAAAATAGTTAAAACCAAAGAAAATCAAGAATTTCTAAAAAAATCGAAAACGCCAAAAATAGGGATTCAAAAAAACCAAACATTTTGTATTTTTTTGGCATAGTACAAAAACATGTGTAAACTTATTATTTCAATAGTAAGCGCATTTTGTTTTCTTTGTTGATATAAGTTTTCAAACATATTTGTGTATTTACTTATTTATTGTTGTTATTTTGTGTGTTTACTTGTAGAACCTCAACTAGAAACGAGAAAGGACTTCTACGAGACAGTGGGATTTTTAAGAGCCCCTTAAGAAACATTTCAACAATCATAGACTGCCAGGAGCTGCAGAGTAACTTGAACAGCCTTATGCGATGGTTTCATAAGAACGGAATGCTTTTAAATGTAGAAATATACAAATATGCAATATACTAGGTTTAAGCTTGTGATATAAACCTATTTAATACTTCCAGTAAAGAAATAAACATGTATTTTAAGTGGAAATGAAGTGTTAGATATATTATTTTATGTTTTGTACAGTCACAAGTGCTGTTTAGCACTCTTATATGTAATTACTTGGCACCTTGCATTTACAGAGCTGGGCACTATTTAACAAATTTTCCTTTAAAAGTATTTTAATTACTTCTGTTCTAACATTCACAGTAATTATACTCAAATGTTTTCTTTCACAGAAAGTTGCCAAAAATACTAGTTAACTACTCATTGCTAACATTTTTTTTATTAAGTAAGTAGCAGTTATACTCCAGTAGTTTGTCCAGCTCTGTGTGTTTTTGGAGTATAATAATAAATAAATTAATATAAACTTATCATAAATACTTTTCTACATTTATCTTGACTTAACATCATTTAAAAATGATACTCCAATCTAGAATGTATGTTACTCAAATTATTTTTTAATTATTACATTGTTTTTACATTATAGTTTATTTATTGTCATTCTCTTTGTTAAGAAAAGTACTTTGTAAAAGAGATTATTTGTTGTGTATTTTTATACAAAAATAAATAAACTGTTTATATGATTACTGTTTTATTTTTTCCAATTTAATTAACCATTTATGGTTCATCATTTGATATTTCATTCAATTTAACTCAACATCTAATCATTATTGAGTTAATGGAGTTAAATTGAATGAAATGTCAAATGATGGACTATAAATGGTTATTTTGAAATAAAATAATTAAATTTGAATATACCGCCAAAACCTAAAATTACAGAAATATTTTTAACATCACTGAATTGTTTAGTCGACAGGCTCTGTAGATGGCGTCACAATCAGTGTCTTATCTATCTGTGGGTTATCTGTGCCTCTAGCTACGAAATGTAGATTAGGTATAATCGACGTAATAGATATAGTACGAAATTTAAAGTTTCGGCGGCTTATCGTTTGATTTGAATACTGTCATAGTCCAGTCAATATTATAATTTTAATGCTTATTTGACGATATATTCATTTAATATTATAATTTCAAATAATAATCAATAAAATATATTTAATAATTTTATAATTATAGGCTGTCTTTCTTTCTTTTTCTTATCCTTATGCCTTCTCAGGCGTCGGATTGGAGTTCTTCATATACCCATTTTTTCCATTCTTTTCTGTCCTTGGCCAATGCCTTCATCTCTCCTAATGTTTTCCCCTTGTTTTTTCCAATTTCTTCAATCTGATTTATCCATTTCCTCCTGGGTCTTCCTCTTTATCTTTTTCTTGACATTCCTATTTCCATAACTTTTCTCGCGATTCTATCTTGTTTCATTCTTACTAGGTGGCCATACCAGTTTAATTGGTTCTTGATTAGTTATGCTTCTGATTTCTTCGTTCCTTACTTTATCCCATTT
Source organism: Galeruca laticollis (assembly GCA_963921935.1). Taxonomy (NCBI): domain Eukaryota; kingdom Metazoa; phylum Arthropoda; class Insecta; order Coleoptera; family Chrysomelidae; genus Galeruca; species Galeruca laticollis. Next base: position 91,546,793 of record OY998183.1, read on the forward strand.
TGTTTTACCTGCTATTTTCCTTAAATATTTCATTTCCATCGCATTTATTTTTGTTTCCTGTTTTTTCTGCATTACCCAGTTCTCACTAGCATAAGTTATAGTTGGGACTGTAATTTTGTTGTAGATTTCCATCTTTGTGTCCATATCAATGTGTTTATGGCTTAATATTGTTCGATTTGTGGAATAATATAATCTTATTGATTTATTTGCTCTGTTATTAAGTTCTGCATCTATTTTCCCTTCTTCTGTTATGATACTTCCTAGGTAATTATAAGTTGTTACTCTTTCTAATGTTTTGTAATTACATTTCAATTCCTTGCAGTTACTCCCCTCTCACTGTTTTTCATTTCCTATCATTACTTTGTTTTTTTCTGTATTTATTGTCATTTTCATATTTTCTATTTCTCTTGCCAATAAGTTGATTAGTTTCTGCATTTTATTTTTTTATTTTGCTATAAGTACAATATCGTCTGCATACAGTAAATTACTTAATCTGACCGGCACCATGTTTCTGTACCCTATTATCATGTCCAGATTTCCTCCTTGTCTTTTTATTCCCTTCACTATTTAATCCATTATAATGACAAACAACAGTGGGCTTAAGCTATCGCCTTGTTTTATACCTTTTTTCATTAGAAACTCTTCCGATCTTTGACCTCCTATCTGAACTCTTAATTTGACTGTCTCGTATGTGCTTTTAATTATATTAATTAGAGCTTTCGGTACTTCTAAATCTTCCAATACTTCCCAAATTTTTTCTCTTTCCACTGTGGCAAAAGCTGCCTTCAAGACAATAAATGTTAAATAGTCCTGGTCTAAAATCTGCTTGTTCCTCTTCTAATTTTGCTTCTACATAACGTCTTAATCGGATCTCTATTATTCTCGTGTAGATTTTGAAACTGGTTTGGGCTAAGCATATTGGTCTATAATTATTGCACAGTGTCTAATCCCCTTTTTTATGTATTGGCAGTATAAGGTGATTTTCTCAGTCTTTGGGGATTTCATGAGTATCCCATGCTTCCGTGCATATGAGACACAGCCAGTCTTTTCCTTTTTCTCCTAACCATGTTATCAGTTCTGGCGCCACTTCATCCTCCCTACTGGCTTTTCCTATTTTAAGTTTATTTATAGCCACTTCCATTTCTTCTCTTTGGATTGCATGGTATTCATGTTCATTCCATTCCTCTTCAGCTATATTGGTTGTTTTCTTCTTCAACCTATTACTAAATTTGTCTTCGTAGTGTTTTTTCCAAGTCTTTAGTATTTGATTTATTTCGGTCTCCAATTCGTTATTTTTATTTTTTATTGCTCTTACATCTTTTCCTTTACTTCCTCGTAGTCTTTTTATTGCTGTCCAAAATTTTCTATTATCTGATGCATGTGTCTCTGACATCTCCCTTCCAAATTCTTTCCATGAGTCCCTTTTCGCTTTCTTAACTGCTTCCTTGACGATGTTTCTTTTTCCGTTATATATTTCCTTATCTTCCTGTGTTTTTGCTTAGAGGTATTTTTCCATGAGGTTTTCTTTTCTTTCACTAATGTTTGTATTTCTTTGTTCCACCACTTAGTCCTCTTTAAATGTTTGTTGAATTTATTTCTTCCACATATATCCTCTGCTTTTTCAAGTAATATTTGTTTGAATACTGTCCACCGTTTTTCGAGTGCCCATTCGTTGTTTTCATTAATCAATTTTTCGAATTCCCTGATATTTAGATTTTTTTTCTGTGTTTCTTAATTTACTTATTGCAATTCTACTGAATCTTACTTCTTCGGTCTTCATTATTTTTTCTTCATATTCCGCTACTACTACTCTATGGTTTGTACTCAACTCAGCCTATTTTCTTGTCTCTACTTTTTTCACCATATTTGATAGGTTTTGTGTATAAACTATGTAATCGATTAAACTTTTTGCATTTTTTTCTTCCGCTACAAAGGTATATTTATCCTCTTGTTTTTGTTTCCACATCGTATTTCCTATTATTAAATCGTTACTTTGACAAAAACCTATCATCTTAAGACAATTTCTGTTGTTTCCTCACCATAAACTCCCATACAACCCATTCCTCGATTGTAATCTTTACCAACTCTTGCGTTCCAATCTCTCATAATGATTATGTTTTCGTTTTGCTCTCTTATATCATCCACTACTTCCTGTAATTGTATGTAAAATTCTGAAACCTTTTCCTCTCCCGTTCCTTCAACCGGTGCATATATTTGTTTTATATTCAATATTTCTTTTAGTCGTATACTTAGAACTAATATTCTTGAATTCAGATCCTTCATATTTATTACCTTTTTGTTTATTTTCTCTGTTAAAATTATTCCTACTCCCTCTTTTGCTCTTTGCTCTACTTTTACCCCTGAGTAATATAATTTGTGATTATTTGTTAAATTTATTTGTCCTGATCCTTTTTTCTTTGTTTCACTTACTCCTAGAATATGTACTTTGTTGTTTTCCATTTCCTCCGTTATTTCGATTTCCTTTCCTGTTAATCTATTAATATTCCATATACCTATATTTATATGTTCTTGGTCTGCACTATTTATATATTGTCTACGATTATTTTTTCCCTATTGACTAGTCTGATCATTTTTTCTATCTTGTCCCCTACCATAATTATTTTTGTGTTTAAATTTCCTGTTAGTTTCTTCTTTATCCCTATTGCTAAAACTACTTCTATTCTTACTGCTACACTTATTACTATTCTTAATACTATTATTTTTATTTAATTTATCTTCGTGTATGTCTTCTAGTTTTTTGGGTACCCTTTTTGTAACATTTTCCGAGTTGGTGCTATATCTTCATCGTCTTCCATGCTGGGTGACCACTGGCTAGCCGTTCTTCCTTTTTTCTTGTTTGCATTTGTTTTCGTTTATTCTTCTCGATTGTATTCCAGCTGATCTAAGGTATATAGGGTGATTCATAACTATTGGGACATAGGCTAAGGGTAGATTGTTTGGACCAAAATATGGCGATAGGACCAAATATACCTCAATAAAATATTGCTGTGGAAAAAGATAAAGGACGTTAAAGTTGATTTTTTTTTTCATTTTTTGCTAATAATGTCTGTATATTCATCGATTGTTATCAAAATCTGCACAGAGGTATAATTTTATACAGGCAATATTATTTTATGTATTATTTGACATGTTACAGGGGGAGCCTCGTGAAGAATTTCTGATGATGAAATTGACTGGTAACTTTTTTTGACGAAACTTCTTAGTGATTTTTATTAAAAAACATAACATAAACATAATTTCTACGTAATATTGGTACTCTTGTTCAAACACGATATTCTCATTAGTTTTCGAGAAAAACGCAATTGAACAGTTCAGAGTATCGGAAGGGGATTTCATGTAACGGACAATAAAAAAACTTGTATCTTAAGGCTTTTATTTCGACGATAAAGCATAATTAAAAACAATGTAACATAAAAAGAGCAAACTCAAATTAAATGTTCTACGTGGCCTCTTCCGACTTCTATGCCTTTTCTAATTCTTTTAATAAAGGACTTTCGAACTTCAAAGAACATATTATTCTGTCCCCTTATAAAGTTAGCCGCATTTGGTATTTTCCTCCAGAGTTCGTCTCTCGAGTTAATTTCATTGGCATAAAATAGGGACTTCATATGTCCCCAAACATAAAAATCAAGCGGGTTATACTCAGGACTTCTTGGTGCCCATTCAAAATCACTGCCTCTGCCAATCCATCGTTGAGGAAATATGTCATTTAGATGATTTCTAACAACTAAAGGGAAATGAGGTGGAGCTCCATCCTGCATAAACCACATTTTATTTGTTACCGCTAGTGACAGATTATCCAAAATATAGCTAAAAGTATTTTGCATAAAAAATGAATAAGAATCTCCATTTAAATTTAAACTCATGCTGAAAATGTCTTTCTTTCATAGCATGCGAATTTTTTTCTTCCCAATAATGGCTGTTTCTCCAATTAAATACCCCTCGTCTGGTAAAAGTCGCTTCATTGGTGAACATAATATTCTTAATAAAATTTCGGTCACCATTATGCTTGTTGATAATACGTTGGCAGAACTGTAACCGTCGTGGGAGATCTCTTGGAAGCAAATTTTGAACAGGAGTGAAGTGATACGGGTGGAACTTTTCTTTTTTTAAAATTCGAATAATAGACGACTGACTTACTCCTGTTGCTGATGACAAATGACGTGAACTTACTGTAGGATTTTCATCTATTCGAACCAAAATTTCATCTTCTTGATTAGATGAAATTTGTTTCGGACGACCACCTTGATTTTTATTGTGAAATGACCCGGTTTCACCCAAACGATGAAATAGATTTGAAAAAGTTTTGTGATTTGGTTGCCTTCTGCCTGGATATAACAATTCACACATTCTGGCTGCAGAGCGCCCGCAAAAATGTTCTTGTGCGTATACACAAATCATATCCCGCATTTCTTGATTCGTAAAATGATTGTGATAGCTTTAAAAAATGCAACAATTGGCTATAAACTCGCAGTAAAAAATATTCACTGACAAGACATGTCATTTACCAGCAACAATTATCTGACAGTCCATAGCACACTTTTCATAAATGAAATAATATTTGAAATCCCCTTCCAATACTCTGAACTGTTCAATTGCGTTTTTCTCGAAAGCGAATGAGAATATCGTGTTTGAACAAGTTTCGTCAAAAAAAGTTACCAGTCAATTTCATCATCAGAAATCCTTCACGAGGCTCCCTCTGTAACAAAATGTCAAATATAACATAAAATCATATTGCCTGTATAAAAGTATGGCTCTCTGCCGATTTTGATAACAATCGATAAATATACAGTGAAATTATTAGCAAAAAACGAGAAAAAAATTCAACTTTCAACGCCCTTTATCTTTTTCCACAGCAATATTTTATTGAGGTATATTTGGTCCTATCGCCATATTTTGGTCCAAACAATCTACCCTTAGCGTATGTCCCAATAGTTATGAATCACCCTGTATATTGTGTCCTCCACTCTTAATTTATCAATTATACTTGCTCTACATCCTTTTTCTCTAGCCGATTTTAGATAGGGGATGAGAGCTTTCCGTTTATCTTGGATTGCTTTTGATAGATCCTCTGATATCCATATCTTTGTACCTTGCAAGTTTTTGGTTTCTCTTATAATTACTATTTTTTTATCTTCTCTTGATAGCTCTAGCCATAGTGGCTATTTCTGTTATTATCTGTCTCTTTCTTAGCGATTCTTCTTATTTGTATTATATCTGCTTCCATGTTTATTTTAACCTTTATTTTATCTAAAATTTGTTTAATTCTGTTGTTTCTTACTTCGCACGTTTCGTTCTCAGTTTCTTCTATTCCATATACTACAAGGTTCTTTTTCTTGCTTTCTTTTTCTAATTGTATTCTCTTATCCTGAATTCCGATTTTTTGTTCCATTTGGGTTCTTTAATTCCGTATTTTCGTTAGTTATTTTCTTTATTTGTTCTTGATAATTGTCCATCTTTTTATCCATTTTGTTTAGTTTTTCGATTATTTCCTTCATCGTATCTGACATTGTGTCTCCCTGCAGGTTAAATACCAGAACCCTACTATATTCATATCCCAGCCCTACCTGTAGCTGACAATCAGTCTGGAGTAATTTATTCTTTTTATATTTATAATTTCTATTCGCAAGTTTATAACGTTCAACCTAGTCAGTTCGTCTCTGTTCTTTTTAATAACAAATTTAATGAAGACAGGTTCTTATTGTTTTGCTGATAACTCTAATAGCTATTTTTCCTGATAATGTTTTATATGTTTATTAGGTTAGAAGTATTCATTTATTATGTACAAGAAAACTGATCTTACCTCTATTTGCAGTGTTTATTTCCACTTATTTGCAATTTGTGCACTTTTTAAATCACTTATATGTAAACTAACTGAATTATTTTAAAGTATTTCCTCTAAATCTATAATTATTTATGACACTAGCTCTTAACGCACTTTTCAGTAACCCAGCCAGGACCGAACCCTTATCGACTGTCTAAGATTTATTTTTAACCCGCAATTATGAAGCGCCATTCTACTTTTTAAGATACTTAGCGTTAATTTATAGAAGAAAATGCATTCCTTTAAACAATATTAACATATTTATATTTAAAAACATCTTAAACAATCACCAGACAATTAACACTACCTTATATCTCGTTTTATTAAGAAGAATTGGGAATATAAATTTCAAATAACTTATTATTTTTCCCATCTTTTACTGAACTATGAGTATATTTTGAGATAGCAATTTTTTCGAACACAACAGGTGTAGTGTTTTTCTGGGAAATTTGGGTACGATACATATTTATTATATAGCAATTATATTTTTAGTTAAAAATTAAATATTTACAATGTGGCGTCCTTGGGAAATATCGAGTTCGTCCAAAATATTGTGTGTAACAACAACGAAAATTTAAATAATTGTGATCAAAGTGAAAACAGGATTCAACAGCATTTAAAATTGGAAACACAGAAGACATGTCTGTAATAAAATTATTAAAAACCACCATATATGACGATTGAAATAATAAGACAATAAGACAAATGTCGGCCGCAATGTAAATGTCTGTAAGAAAACTATTGAAAACTGGATTAAAAAATTGGGATTCAAATTCAAAACGATTAATAAACGTCAAACAGTCATGGAAAGCAGTATAAAGTGGATATGCGGTATACATACTTGGAACAAGTAACTAAGAATAGAGAAGAAAGTCGTCCAATTGTCTATTTGGACGAAACTTGGTATGATACACACGACACGGTTAAGAAAGGATAGTCTGATGGGTCAAAAATGTGTGTGCCAACAATGCCTGCAAATAAAGGATCCAGACTTATTATTGTGCATTGCGGTGGAATTTAATGATGTGTTCCAAATGCCTTAAAAGTATGTGGGAAAAAAATGGAAGAATATCATAAGAACATTGTTTCAATTCACTTTGATCTCAAATTTAGAGCCAAATAGTGTTGTAGTTCTTGACAACGCTGCTTATTATTCACGACAGCTCAATAAAATACCAAATAAAAGCTACAAGAAGACCGAACTACAAAATTTTTTAATGGATAATAATTTGATTGAAGTTTTACAGACAAAGAAATTTAAGAAATTATATACGCCCTAGAGAGTATTGCTGAACAACATAGACACTCTATAGTGAGACTTCGTCCTTATTTTTGTATTTTCAATCCCATCGAGTTAATTTGGGCACAATTAAAATAGAGATTAAAAAAGTAATCAAAGTTTAAGATGAGTATAGGAATATTGGGCAATTCCATATTAATGGAGGAAATAAATTTATTATTGATTTAGAAGACGATAGTAATCGTTATTTTTTCATAGAATTTTGTTTTGTCCATAAAAAATCGAATGGGATACAAAAAGGGCTTAGTTCACGTCTGGTATCTCGATTAAACCGAACGCCCTTTCAACAATTACGTAACATCAAATACAATCTAGGTCAGCGTTGCCAGACGTCCCGATTTTTAAATCAAAATTAAATGTCCCGCGCGGGACAGGCTCAGTCCCGCTTTTCAGGGATAACTCGACCGTGCGTGCAGCGTGCTGAGGAAGCGCGGGCGGGTGAATGAAGATAAGCGCGCCAGACAGAGAGAGGGGTGCGTCTCGCAATCGGATTACGTACGAAGGAATAACGAATACCATTAGTTTTGCTGCTTGAAAAGCAGTGAGCGAGTAGTGAGTTGCGTTGCGTGCCTAATTTAGTTTATTTACATTAATGAAACAAAATTTTAAGCTTTTTACGTGTTTTTGTTCGTAAATTACTGTAGTTTACTTATTAGAATCGTTTAAAGATGAATCAATGGATAGTGATGTTTCGGACTGCTCGAAACCGGAAAACATTGCACCCAATAAAGAAGCCAAACTAGGAAAACATCGCCTTACGAAATACAATACAAATTGGCAGAATGATTATAATTGGTTGTGTAGTCGAATGAGTATATAGCTTACTGTAAACTGTGTAAAAAAGAGTTTACTATTTCCCATTGTGATGTGGTGAATGTGCCCTGAAATGCTGACACCAATTCTCCACAAGAATAGGTTCGTGTCACTGCCATTGAGCCTCGTAGCAGGAACAGAATCAGTAAAATGTCTTCATACAAAATCATTGGTTGGTTTATTATGACTAAAACTGGTACTTACATAGAGCGGAATACGTTACACCTACTAACACATAACTATAAAAATTATTCGGGTTTTAAATTCTACATAACGAGCAACACTAACCTACGTCTACTATTTTTACTACTACATTACTATATTACTGTATCTGCACAACCAGCTGGTCAACGTCTTATTTTCTATAAAGATCAAGGTGAAGTGATTTCAGTCAAGGTCAATTCCATGGCTGAACGCTGTGTTTGCATAAACTATAATTTGGTTTGTATATACTTATTATCGCGCGCTGTTTACAATATGCTTGCAATAACTTTTAATTTAAAATATTAATAGTCTTATGACCTTCATGTTTCAATTTCTATAATGCCTAAAATTAATTATATAGGGATTCACTACGCGGATTAAACAACGTAGTGAAGCATTCAAAAACAATTAGTCACTCGAAGATCACGAGTTCTCGCGCTGCAAGAAACATAATTAGCTATTTTTAGGCACCCGGTACTTCCACATCTGATCGTGATCGCGATGATATTATGTACAAAACGTCAGCCGCAGAACTTACTTCTATATATCTTAAACATTCGTTAAGCTACAATAGTATGGATAGTTTTCAAAAGTTATTACCTCTCATGTACACCGTTTCTAAGATAGCTAAGAATGTTGAATGTGGTAGGACAAAGAGTGAAGCAATAGCTTGTGAAGGATTGGCAAAAGAAGCTTTGAAGGACGTAATTCAAAATTTAAAAGAAGATTCATTTTTTTCGATTTCTACGAATACCAGCAATAAAGGAAACCGGAAAATATCTCCAATATGTGTGCGATATTTTAGTTTGAACAAAGGAATACAAAACAAATTAATAGATTTTGTGGAGACTAATGACGAAACTGCCAACCAAATAACAAAGATACTTTGTGAAACATTGGATAAATATAATTAAAATTATCGCAAGTAACATCATATGGAGCTGACAATGAAAATGTAAACTTTGGTTCAAATCATTCTGTTTTCATGAATATCGTTACCAAAAAACGAAGAAATATTAAAAGCTTACTACAAATACAAGATTTCTGTCGCTCTGTACTGCTGTTGAAAGAGTAATCAAGGTTTGGTGCGAAATCCATTGAAAAGATTTTTTACACTGAACCAGAGGAATCAAAAATCCTAGCCTACTTGCATTTTGTTCATAATGTGATGAGTGCTTTTGGTACATTAATGAAAGAATCTCAGGGAAATGACATTGCCATAACAGAAATGCATGAGTCAGTATGCGTCTTCCGCTCAAGGTTGCCTCAAATGCTGAAGGATTAGTTTTTCGGCTACTAGACGAAACAGATTTCAAATAAATTGGTTGAATCTGATTTAAAATATCATATTTTTATTAAAATACATTTTCTTTAAATAAAAAGATAAATATTTAAAAATTTCTAATTATGTACGTTTGTTTGTTTACTATGTCCCGCTTTGGACGAAAGAATCCCGTTTTTTTCACTCAAAAGGTTCCAAAGTCCCGACTTAGCAAAAAAAAAATCTGGCAACGCTGATCTAGGTATTGGTAAAAGTAAACAAAATATTAATACCTTTCGGAGTCTAGCTCCGCAACATAACTTAAAGGGGATATACGATTACATTGCTACACTATATGTTTTGCGCCAACTATACCATGAGTATCGTCAAAGTTTTTGAAAGTAAATGATCAAATAAACACTTTAATGTTAAATCTCCTAAGAAACCGTAACAAAAACTGAATTTTTGTAGGATCTGGCAAAGCAACTTTCTTAGTTTGAAATCCTATAAAAGAAAAAGTAATTCATATCTACATTTGATTATGTGATCAATATCAAATAAAACACGTAAAGTTTATATTCACGCAGCTTTAAATACTATATCAGGCAGATTACGTTCGTTATTATCAATACACTGCGTTAATTTACTTCTGAAGTTTCGTTCAACTCTTTCTATATCGACGGACATATATTCTGCGTGTTTCCACACTTTCCACATTCTGAGAGTAATGGAAGTTTGGAAGTGGGCTTCATCACGGAAGTATATAAGAACGTTGTCAAATCACGTGGATGGAGAATCATCATTGCAGGACGAGCAGAAAGAAAACCCAACAGCTGCAGCGCGTTTCTGAGTAATATCTAGGAGATTACAAAACATATTGCCTTATTAAGTCGATATTTTGCGGTGCCCTTGTTGTTCCTAGAAGGCTTTTTTTTCTTCTTTTCCACAACACCAGTTTCAATGAAGTTGTTTACTAATGTAACTATCGACGAAATTGACCTGGTATATACACGGCACCGAGGCGCAGTAGTGAGATGGAAATGGAATGTACGTTCCGTGCCTATTTCATATTAATATTTATTAAAATTTCAGTTTTAAATTTATGACAAATCAGAACTATGATTTTTATTATGAAATAACATGATGAATATATAAGATAAACGATATTCTATGTATTAGTATTTGATAATAAGTATCATATTTCATAATTTTCATAAATTAAAATTGATAAACATTGATATGAAAAAATCATTTGAAATGGAATTTAATGAAACTAATGAATTTTATTTATTTAGTGAAATAGATATTGACTCATGTGAATTTACGATTAGAATTAACAAATTTATTATAAACGTGGTTAAATTATTAACGACACTCATGTGAAATAAGCAATAAAACAAAATTGGATATTTTAAACATTACCTGTAAATGCAATTAACTCGAAAACTACTCACTCTATCGCATTGAGACAAGAGGAAGAGAGAGAAAGTGATGAAGAATAAAAAAACATGCTGAACCGATTATTACGATAGTGGCATAGATTGTAGGGGGATAAAAGGAAATACCCATCCCTACCGCACGCAAATGGTAATAGAGGAAAACTATCTTTTAGCACTGTTTAAAGTATCCTAACATGTATAAACTATTTGCCAAGTATGAACAAAAGATATTGGAAGGTGACAAAACTATGGGCTAAAATCATTTGGAAAATTTAAAATAAAACACCCTAAATCTCTGTTAGGAGGAATATTTTATTTGAGTGTTCTAGCTTAAATCTTCATATTTCGTGCTAAGGTTTCTCTAGTTACTATATGGATAATTCTTAATGAAAGACCCTGTATAAGTTTTAACAAAAATATATTTTTCGGCAACCGTCCGGAAAGTACCTATTTTCCGGACGCTTTTTCTTAGAAAAAGTATAGTTACTTTCCGGACTAGGACGGAACGTGAAATACGTTGTTGTCATTGTATGTACCTCGTAACCAAGTATTATTATGGAAATATAGGTAGGTATTAGAGGAATGCAGTTCATCATTACTATATAGCAACGACAACAAAATTACAACTACCACAATAATTTTGATTGTAACGCATTTTTTTCCACTTATTGTACGGCTCTGATGTCTAATAAAATTTGAAGGGGACCTGATTTTCACTCATTGATTGAGTTTTTAGAAAAATGCATGATCAAATATTGGTATAACGGTTCTTTGTACGTGACTAGTCAATGCAGTTTTGTCAGAAAAGAAAATTCATTCCAAGTTCCCACATCCAAATTATATGACTATCATAAACCTTTTTACCGACAAAGCTACATCAATGAGCCCTCTGATCATTTGCATAATTAATTTGTCAAATTTTGTGAGAAACTTGCTCCCACATATTTTGACTTTATTGTAGTAAAGTATCATGTGTGGCGCAAGTTTTAAATAATGTACATACATCCAAAATGTCATCTCCCTAGTTTGCAATAGTGGTGATGACGATATAAACTTGCCGCCTCCCGGAGCCGGACTGGAGGTGAAGCAACTTTTAAAAACGTAGGCGCAACTTATAAAGAATATACATGCAAATTTTCATCATCCTAGCTTGCAATAGTGGTGTTGACAGTATAAACTTAGCCGCCTCCCGGAGCCGGACTGGAGGTGGAGCAACTTTTAAAAATTGTTGCGCAAGTTGGCGCAACTTGAAAAGAATCCATCGCAACTTTTTCTGAAGACAAGCATCCATTGGTGGTGCTAGCGTCAACTTAGCACCTCCAAAATATAATATTGATTATCTCGACAATGGAGTTAGCGCAACTTTAATGAAAGGTGGCGCATGTTGGCGCAACTGCTAATGAATCTGGAGCAACTTTTTGATGAGTGTAGCAATCATTTGGAGTGCTAGTTGACGGACCCGTTTCTATTGCAGTACTGATTGAACTCTCATTGTCTTTTAATAAATAAAACAGTTTCCATAGCTCTGGAGGAACCAGTCATAGATGTCAGAGCCATAGTACATTCAGATCTAAAATACAATATAATAATTGCAGTATTGATGTATCAAAATAGTAAAAAGACTTTAGTAAGTTGCGAGTAGTTCTGAAAATGGTTATTAAAAAATACTTAACTTACTAAGGCCTTTCTTTTAGAAGTGGAGGTATTTCAAAAACAGTTGAATCAGAGCTAACATAAAAAAATTATTATAATTATTACTATAATTACTATTATAATTAAATTTAAGAATATTTTCTACCTCGTAGGTGCATCATCTAAAAACAAAACCTTCGCAACGTCTAGGATTGGCGCCTTTTCTAATAAATCTTGCTCCATTTGACTTAGTTACCAGATCTTCCGGGAAAAAATGATCCGAGCATAACCAGGGGTTTTTGGCAGAAGTTGCCTTTTTGCTACCAACTAAAAAAATCCTTGATTTTCGTTTTTCCAGATCCTGAGGAAACCTAATTTGACAAGCAAAATGTAATGTAAAAGATTAATTTTAATACTTACCAATTTTTTTCAAAATAATTGAAACTACTATTTTCAATTAGTTAATTGTGAATGAAACCAAATTGCTCATATTTTGTTTTTCCCATAAAATTTATATTGTTTGTAAATTTGGCTACAGTGTGACTACAGTTCTTTAGCACAAAAAGTGGAAGGGTCAATGACGGCTAACTGTAAAAATGTAAACAATTTGATCTCCTGTGTTCTTAGGTCTGTGGGTAACACCAACTGTGGTCGGTATAGATAAAGTCCATACCTTCTTATCCTTCTATGAACACTTCACATTCCAAGGACCCTTCAATGTTCTGCAAACCACTGAGTTGCTATTGCCCGTGTCATGAGAACCTTAGGCGACGTTCTTGTTGTCCTGCTCACTCATTCTGTGCTTCTGACTCTTCGTGTTCGGCCCTCTTATTGCCATGCCTGATAACATCTGACAACAATATCCACAATCCTGTTTAGTTTATTCTACCAGGAATTTCTCGGAACGACAGCCCAGCTTCCAGAAGACCAACAATTCAACTTCTCTGGAACTCAGTTAGCCTGCCCATAGTTTGCATTTCTTCGCAATCCAGGCATGATAAACACTTGTGAAGGATTGTAAGGCAACGTTTAAAACTACTGTACTCGAATAAATTCTGTATTCTGATATCGGAATGGGCCGTACTTACAGCAAGAAAATAATTGAATAAAAACAGGAATATTAAACTGAGACCACTCAAATTATAGTCTTGTATTAAGAATTTTATGATAAATATGTACGTGAAATATTTTTGAAATAAAATTATGTTACTGGGTTTTCGGGTTTCTCTGTCACGGAGTATATTTACAATTATTAATTAGTTGAATAAAGGCTATTAGCCCAAACAAAAATTTCACTGTGGTTTGAAGTTTCGAATAAAATTCACCCGATATAAAATATATAAATTCCACTATTTTAGTATAAGTAATAGACGATTTTTGCTTTAGTGGTAATTGTATAATTCAATAAATATATTCACGTTTACAATAACGGTGGAATACAACTGAGCAATGACTATTTTTCGAACAGTTTATAATTATTTTAATTTTTTTTAGCACCTGTAACTTTAAAACAACAAGCACGAATAGAGCGATTACGGATAGAACTTAACACTGAAAAAGCCAAATTAGTTATAATGCAACAGGAAATTAGAGAATTAGAGAAAAGTAGACTAGAAAGTGAAGTAAACGTAGAAATAGAGAGGCAACTACTTCAGGAGCTAAAACATCTTAGGTACCAATGCAACGACTTGGAATTAGATGGTAAGTAGAGAAATATCTTTAAAACAATTTAAAGCAATTAACTGTCTCGACCCTTCGCGGAATCTACTCATATTAGTGTTTTAAATGAAACTCAATGTTTCTACCTAATTCCACAATATAATGAAAAAATTATATTGTGGAATTAGCTAGAAACATTGAGTTTCGTTTAGAACACTAATTAAAGCAATTATTTAAGTTGGCAAAAATAAGAATTGGAGCCATTTTGATCTACAGAATAATTCACTATTTATTAATAAAAATAAGTTGACAATGTCACCAGAGGTATACCTATAAATATTAAGAGACATTTACAAAAATTTTATCTATTTTCAATGACTATTGTAAGTTGAACACTGTATAAATCAAAATGGGTATGAGATGAATGATCTTAACCAATTTAAAAAATGTTTGAAATCAAATTCAATTGCTCATATTTTAATATCCTCCAAAATAAAACACAATTACATATTTTCTGTTGTTTACTTCTTAATATTGCCTTGTACTGTAAAACACCATGGAATAGTTTCATTATTATTGTATACATTTGGTCACGCGTTTGCCAATGTCAATATTGCGTCCCTACTAAAATTAAAACCACCATATTAAAAGGAATGAGCTTTATAGACTTTTCACCTGAAAGCGTCACTTCTATAAAAAACGGAAAAATATGTTAAAAATCGTAAAAAGGGGGGACGTCTTTCTGTGCTCATATGTACTAGTTATAACTCCCCCCCTCCTCCCTATGGTCACCTCTCACATTTTTTTGTAGATGCAACACCCTGTACATTTTGGATTCTCTTATAAAAATATATTCTAAAAATGTTTAATACTTAAAATAAAAAGTAAATCATTTGGGAGTAATTTCAATTTACTAAAAGAAACAGTTTAATTCTATACAAATTAGTAAAACAGTAACAAATTATTTTATAAGGAGTTCAAATTGGCTTCCATTGGTTTCCATACAATAGTACAATCGAGCTTCAAAAGCTTTTCGTCAACTACATTTCTGGGAATATTTGTCGAGATTCCTGAACAATTCGCTGACGTAAATGATCTATAGATTCCAGTTGAGTGGCACAAATTTTGCTTTTCAGATATACCCATAAAAACGTCTAAGGTGATTAAATCGGGGGATCTAGGTGGCCATTCCAACATTAGGCTTCGTCTGCTTATTCAAATGTTTCGAAAATAATAACTGTAGTACATCAAGAGCGTAATGTGGTCTTGTTGAAACCACAGAAAAACTGACATTCCTTATTTTCTAAAATTCGTGTTATTTCGGAATCAACAGCCTCTCTAAGTAATTATTGATAAGACTCATCATTTAAATTTCTGTCGAGAAAAGATCGTCCAACCATATGATCACCTAGAATATCACACCATATGCTCAATTTTTGTGGTGTTTGAGTCCAGTACCTACAAGTGTGTCTATGTACTACCATTTAGTCCAAATTAACATTCGTCGGAGAAACAGATATTGAACATTGTCGTTCACTTATCATTTCACAAATGTGTAGACACCGGTCAAAATCCTCTTCAGTAGCTATTGGACTAATTTCATTATGTAAGGATAGAATTTGTGTTTATGTAAAATTCTGAAAACACTGCTGTGAGAAACACCCACTGCTCTGGAAATTTGTGATATTGACTGTTGCTCTTGTAACATAAGTTATCCGAAAACGGCAATTCCATAACCTCCTTAAGTACCCGTGTTTCATTGATTTATTATTAACTGATCCTGCTTCGCAGGAAACTACCTTGAAGCATATTCACTAAAACTATCCATCAGACTTAGTTAATTATCTATTATAGTTTGTAATTTAAGTACAGTTGTATACTTATAGTAAGTTCAAGTTGTTTTAGGATAATGGACGCCCCATTAAGTCAATTCACTTAGTTGTTTAAGTTTTAAGTTATAAATAGTTAACTCTGGTGCATCTTGTCAGTTGAACTTATTTGCAAGTAAATAGTTTTTTCTCCGATTGGCAGCAAATATTAATTTTGCTGACACATATCAATCAGCAAAGTATTACTTTTCCTGCCTAGGCAGCAAAGTGGGTACTTTTCTGCCTAGGCAGCAAAGTGATTATACTCAATTGGAATAAAACATTTGACTTAAACATTTATTAGCAATTATTACATAACACTTTTAACAAGAATTTAAAAACATATGTTTAGTTGTTATTAACATTGATGGTAAAATTACTACAATTTTGAACGAATAGGCCACCTTTTCTTTCCTCAGATACCGTTCTAATTATATTACCAGTTTGATTCGTCTCATAAGTAGTTCCTATATTTGTCAAAACTTTTCCACAAATGCTGGTTTTACTTGCCATTGAATCTTCAATGTACCCTTCTGCTATAGTTGAGGATTTCCACCCACCATGTCGTTTCAACATTGTTATGTCACCTCCTGCATTCACAAGTGAAGTGACAGAACATCTGCGGAGGCAGTGTCCCGTATATTCCTTAGCATTCGGCAACTTTAAATTGACAGCTATTTCTTGAGGTATTTTACCAAATTTATGGATTCCAACAAATTGCTTTATGGATTTACCTTTTACGTATTTGAAAAAAATCTTATGTCTTTTAATTCAGCAGGCCGAAGAGCTATATATTTTCTAACAACATCCAAATATTCCATTATTACGAAAGACCTCGAATTCTTCGTCTTCGTGTTTAATAGGGATACCAATAGTTTATTGTTCATATCTTCAATATTTTCTAACTTTAAATTCAAAAGTTCGTCGCAGCGACATGCACCCGCAATTCCAACAATCAATACAACCTAAAAGAATGGATTATAAATATTTTCTCTCCATGGTATAGATATCTTATTCAAAACTTACTTTTGCTAATAAATATTCATCATCTGGTGCATCCAGTATAAAGTTTATAATATCTTGTTTTTCGAAAACTCGGGACTTCTTTGCCTTGTAGCCTTCAGATGACCGTTTTAAATATGCCCGCAACTTCAAGTATCTTCCTATATCTACACAATTTTTAACATTCATAGTTGCCTTCAACATGGAATATACAGACCAATGGGTAGAACTCTTCATTGTTTGAGATAATCCAGCAAAATAAGCGAGTGATACATTCTCCGAAAAAGTCTTCGCATTTTTCTCCATGCAATAATCTATAAATCGTTTATAATTTCCTTCATATTTCATCCGAGACTTCTCCGGCAACAAATTCAACTCTATATTTTTTGCCACCTCCCTTATTTCTGGAGGAGTAAGTACTTCCAGGTCGCTATCACTGTCCATTATATAATAATTTAAATATACCGATATTTTTTCGCACAACTGTCAGAAATTTAATGAATTGTCAAACTATAATTATTATGGACATTTCCATAGGAACCAACCATTCCAACAACTGCGATTTCTATCAAATTTTATTTTAATTGAACACTACAGGAAAAATAAAGAGATTGTGGGAATTGTAATAATTTGCAAATACAATATCCTCCTATATCATTATGAACAATCGGAGAAAAAACTATATGTTCAACTCGGCAGCAAAGTAGATTGACTGCCTTAGCTGAATTCCTAGCCTCGCTACGCTCGGCTATGAATTCAGCCTCGGCAGTCAATCTACTACTTTGCTGCCTAGTTAAACAAATAACTATTTTACGCAATTTCAATCTATTTCAATTTAATTTCAATTCAGCCATTAACGTTTTGGTTATATCTAGCCACTTCTAGATGCATAATATTCATAACTCGTGTATAAAGTTTATAATTTTTTTAGGTGAAGCATTTTATAATAACATATACACTGGTCAAAATATAAATGAATTTCCCACACCTCCACCAAGACTTCGGCAAAACAGCAGAAGGCGTTTGCAATATCAACCGCCTCCCGATTTCGAAGGCCCCAAATGGAACTGTGACGTATGTACATTCCTGAATCATCCCATCTTGGATAAATGTGAGCAGTGCGACTTTCCTAGAATCCTACACGGTATGAAACAACCCGAAGCAGTTAATCCTAATCTGACTATTGGCGCCCTACGCATGCTTAACCAGTTTGATGTATGCCATGCTACTAAATCACTTAGTTTGAGTAACGTACCACAAGGACAGGTTACGAGACCTATAGGGTTTGTTGTTAGAGAAAATGAGCCAACCACTTCTCTGCCAACGCAAATTAACACAAGCCGCTCTGCGCCAAGTTTGCTTAATAAATTATTAAGTAACAAAAATAATGTTTAGTGCTTGCAGATGTGTGACAGTGTTTACTAATAAGACTTATAATATTCAGTGATATATTTGTGATGTTTCAAAACTTACACGTTACATTTGAAGTAAATTAGTTACTTGAATTTTGAGATTTTTATTAAATACTTCTCAAAATATTTTTGAGAGTGATAATCTAAACGTTTGCGACGGTCTGTTAAATATGTTACAGCTAAATGATTTTTCTTTCAATAAAAATATGTGTCACAAAATACAATATATGAACGTGGAAATGAGAGAAAAATAGTTCAAATGAGGCGACTAAAATAAAAAATTCTTGATTATGGAAAATAAGAACAACACTACTAACTTCCAAGTATTCCCAGAAGTTTTGAAATAAATAAACATTGGATCAAAAAACTACTTGAATAACATTCCTAGTAAAACAACACCCAGCTTTTCTATTATTTCCTGATCAGATTAATTCATATCAAGGCGAATCGTCCGATTATACAATACAGTTTAAACTTTTGTCTTTGACATGTCATATTATTTGCTAATTGAAAGGTTTAATTGATAATCTAGCATTTAAACAAAATTAGTTTGAACTGAAAACCCATTGATGCTGTCCACACCTATCTGGTTTGTGGTATCAAAATATGTTCCAGTAAATTAAAAATCTGTCAAAACATAAATTTTTGGTAATTTTTCGAGAAATTTCGGTTAGTTAGCATGATACACCATCCGGAGTGCATATAAGTGCGGAGAAGTTAATTTTTATTTTTAAAACCGTTTATAGTACAGTAAATGGGGGGTTTTTGCTAAGAAAAATAAACACCCGGTTCGATTGACCTGAAATTTGGAGGGTAACTATAAAATACCATAAAAAGCAAAGTTGATATAGTCCCGTAGTGCGCTTTTGCCCAGTGGGTGGAAAATAAAATGTTGATCAACTATGTAGAAAAAATATTGATACGCAATAGGAAATTTGGAAATCATGAAAAAAAGTATGTGATTTTAATAAACGAGTCAATTAGGTTACTAGGATTCTGGGGGCCCTCGTCAAATAGATATGATAGGGTCAGAGTGGTTGTTCACAAAAACGCGAATTTCTGATAGGGAACAATTTCTACATAGGTATTTAAATACTTATCGCCTCTGTAGATGACAACATAAATTTTGACTGGATTATTTCACTGGCGTTTTCAATTTATGTTGTTGAAACAGTGATCACAATAATATAATAAATTATCATTTTCAATCAGGATACTCCATTTTTAAGATGTTTGTCTTCTACAAATCCATTAGAATTATATTTAACTATCTTAACTCGGATGCCTTTATATTTTTTCAAATATCTTGTGTTTTAGCAATAAATACTTTGAAATTATTTTGTATATTCGGGAATATAGAAAGTAAATATAATACAATTTTTTTTATTATGCACGACGTGTTTGTGAAGGCTTTGCAATAACGGCCATTCTATGAATATCGCTGTTAAAACCGAACAGTTAATTTTCGACGAGATTCACATTAGATCTTTGAAAACAACTTCTAATCAAGTCAGAATTAGAAAATATGACCACCCCTACCCCACTTGAGAATCGAGACCACAGAACTGCCCACTCCTATTTATAATTTAATTTTGTCTTTTACTATTATATTAGGTACTCACAGAACTTTGGAAAAGAACATTTTTGTGCATTATACTTTTGGGACTTTATAACGTTGACTATTATTAGTATTTTATCTATTTTGGGAGTAACATCAGTAGAAAGATGTTTCTTCATTTTTAAGCTGGGTGCACTTATACTCATGCATTTGCACAAGGATAAACACCACATTTTAAATCGATAATAGTAGAATAAAAGAAAGTAGCTGTATTTTCCTTACTTAAGTTATCTTATTTCTTTAATAAACATTTTATTCTTAAGAATATTAGGTTATATATGTATAATTCATTTGTTTTTCACATAATTTCTTAAGGTTTTATAGAGACCATATTTAGTTAAAATATAATCATATCAAGCTAAAAATTTTTTAAAAGTGGTATAACAAAATATATTGTGTTTTGTGGCATTTCCCAATTTTTGATGTCTAAACAATTTCGGGTAAGGCACTAGCACCTTTTTTTCTCAAAAACAGTAGGCAATCAGGGAGTTTAAACAGATATGACAAAAATAGTTATTTATGTTATAAGTGCTAAAAGTGATATTTTATTTTGTGAGAAGGGAAGTTTGGGACACGACGCCCTTCAAACAAAATAAAATCACTTTTAGCAGGTATATCATACACAATGTTTTCTAAAAACGTCAGTAAAAGTCCAAATTAACGCATATTTTACATTAATTAATTAATAAAATAAATGCCTCGAGATTTTCAGTTTTTAATCCAATTTCATCTAATCTATTCATGAAACAAGTTGTCAATGTAAACAAAAACCGAATTTGTTAATTTGTCTTTGTTGACAACTAACGTCAATAAATCACGAATTATTCTTTCTCGTTTCTTCGTTTTTCGATGGAAAGTGATCAAGAAAATGAATTTCTACCGCTGGAAATCGAAGTAGCTGCCAATAAAGCTGCTTTTGAATGATTGCCTAGGAAGTCAAAGCGACAGTAGAGTTTTCATACGATCGTTTCTTGAAATGGTGTGCTCAGAAAAATGTCAGTGGCAAGGAGGCCAGTGAAAAAGTGCTTCTTGCATACTTTGAAGAAAAGTCCATAATATGGAAATCGTCAACGCTTTGGTCGGATTACTCTATGTTAAAGTCGATGGTGAACATAAATAATCGTGACATAAGCAGATATTACAAGGTTGTGGCTTTTTTGAATCGAAAGGGTGAAGGATATCGACCGAAAAACTCAAAAGTATTGACAAGGGAACAAATCGACAAATATCTCGCAGAAGCCCCTGATGAAACATATCTAATGCAAAAAGTTGCTGCAATTTTTGGTATTTTTGGAGCCTGTCGTCGAGAGGAACTGTGCGATTTGACATTACATAATATCGAGAACTCCGGAACTTCACTAGTTGTGCATATACCAGATACAAAAACTAATGTGCAATGCACCTTTGTTGTGTTATATTGTATATGAACTACTATAAAAAGTACATAGCCCTTTTTATAAAATGCATTAAAAATAAATGTACCAGGACTCCAGTTGGAATCAATACATTTGGTAAGATGCCTGCCAAAATTGCTGAATTTCTAAATTTGCCTGATCCCCATCTTTATACTGGACATTGTTACGACGTTCCTCAACTAGTTTGTTGGCGGACTCTGGTGCTAATTTTACTACAATAAAAGACTCGGTGGATGGAAGTCCAGTACAGTAGCAAAGGGTTATATAGAAGATTCGTTATAAAGGAAACAGAACGTTGCGGATCAAATTTTGTTCAAAACTTCGGCGGATAACACTTCATTTTGAATTATGTTTTTATATTTTCTCAAAAAAATGAATCACTTTTAGCACTAGTGCTAAAAGTATATTACTTTTAACACAAGTGTCTTAAAATGGCATTTTAGACACTACAGCATGCGTTAAAAATTATACTTTTACTGACGTTTGTAGAAAAAAGATTTTTATCAATATTTTTACAACTTATACATTACATTACTTTAATCTTTTTGTCAAATTGACGGAAATAAATAAAAATATGTTAATGTATGTTTTTCTTTTCTTCAAGTTTCAGCATCTCCTGGGGATAATATACATATACACGTTACGCCAAGAATACCAAGACGTAAGATATTTTTAATTATCTACCTGTTATTAATCCATTCGTTTGTGCAAAACTAACTCATTTTGTAAATATATGTTATTGCTCAGCTACATATGCAATGTAGTGGTACCAAATTATTAAAAAAGTTCATCTATAGTTCATATTTATCAAAAAAATTCATTAAATTATAAATTATCTCTTCAATATTAACATTTTGGTTTTCTATTCAATCTCCTTTGTGTAAAAACTCCAAATGTTTATATATGAAGCATAGGCTTGTAATAAATAATTTAAAAGAACTTTCCTTTTCCCTTTCAAACGTCTTAATTTATCCAAATTTATTGACAAAATGAACCTTATGAAGACTGTAAAATCACATTATATTAACGAAATAACCTTAATAAGAAAACCAAATGTTTTCCTTAACGATGTAAGTTTGATTTAAAATGCCTTAGTAAGTTATTGTGTACTTGACGCTGGACATCAGTGTCACATAGAATTTTTTCTCCATTGACGAAATTTCAGACTATGACGATTCCGAATCCGTTTATACCTAAGCTCTAACACTTTCGACTACCGAACTTAAAACGGAGCCAGAATATAAGACTTCAATTTTTGTTGACTCGTGCTTAGAAGTCTAAAAAATTGTGTTATGAACTTATCAAACCAAAAGCTTCTAGAGTATGTATGTGCTTTGTTTACATTTTAGGAAATTAAACGCTTTTCAAGTTGCATTATATCAGTTATTTAATAGTATACTAATCGGTTTGTTAATGATATCGACATATTTAAAAAAATCACAACGTCTAATTTTTTTGTTTCATCTTATTCATATTTAATGGTGGTTCAGAATGGATATTGCAAATCATTAATTTGTTTGAATCCAAAAACACTGTTTTTTCACATGAAATTGACAAAATAACACAGATCGATGATTCTACCCCATTTAAAGAGAAATTCTGCCGCCCATGTTTCAAGGAACTATTAGTAAAATTGAATAACAGCTCCTCCAGCCATGTGGAATCAATTTACTTTTAATGGGCAAATTATCAGTCAAATTTCCTTTGCCTATCAAATATTACCAATTCACCGAGTTTAAATAACATAAAATATATCTGCACATCATCTTAAAGCCCTGGATGTCGATGGGAGAACATATTATATAAAACTCTGAAATGGTAAATTTCAGTCAAAGATAGTTGGAAATGACTTGATCCTTTATCCAATGATGACAATTTAAGCGGAGAGAATTATTTAGACCTGCTCTAAATGAATATCATGCTGACTTATAAATCATGGTCCAGCAAATATAATATGGTTCCAGCAAGATGGAACATATCAAGGATCGATGCTGGAGAAAATTATTTAGCCCTGCTCTATAAATCATGGTCCAGCAAATTCAAAAGTTCCAGCTAATATAATATGGTTCCAGCAAGATGGAACATGTCAAGGGTCAATGCTGGCCAGCACGATTACCTAAGTGTGGGACTATACATTGCGTTTTTAACGGGAGCGGCTAAACGGGACCCGTTCAGCCGGATTAATTTCATCGGGACATACATCCATCGTTTATCCCGCTAAAAACCGTACGACTGAGTCATTTCTTTGTAGCTTTCGGTAAAGTAGGTGGTTCGATAAAAATAATGTTATCGAATATTAAAATTGTTTGTGCCCTTGAAGCTACTGGCCTACTTAGAAAACCAATCGAAAGAAGATATAGCGTTCATCCCTTTCATGCTAATCGTGAAACAAGTGAAAGATTTTCAATATTTTATAACGACATACGAAAGTATGAAGTTAAGTTTTTTGGATATTACCGAATGTCAATTAACTCGTTTGATGAATTGTTAAATGCATTACGTCCTTATATCACAAAACAAATAACTCATTGGAGGAACCCAATATGTGCAGAGGAAAGATCGACAATAATACTCAGGTTAGTTGGAAGAGATTTTTTTATTTTTAGTTTTAATATTAACATTATAAAATTTTATATATCGAGGTTAAGGTATTCGGAAAGTTGAGAGTGTACGGACGACTCATAAAAGCCAAATTTAAGAATTAACTAGAAAATTTAATCCCGTTCAACCGCACTGTATAAACGCTACCGTTTGAAAGAATGTGTTCTTGTTGCTATGCGGTTCCCGCTAAACTGCAGCAAGACGCGGTTGAGTCCTGTCAGCGTTTCGGTACCGCACATGTATAGACAAATCTAACTTAAAACAATACGTTCTATCTATCCCGCCAAACGGGTCCTGCTAAAACGCTCCCGTCAAAACGCAATGTATAGTCCCACACTAATAAAACTTTTTTCATAGGGATATCCATTGAGCTCTTTTTCGAAATCGGTTGTTTCTGACACAGTGAAACGTTACTACTGTTTTAGATATGGTAGGAGATATAAGGAGTTAGTGCAATCCTTGAAAAAGATCAAGTACTCTTTTTAGAATATCAATTATTTATTATTTTAAAAATTGATATAAATGACATCAACAATATTAATTCCCTGCCATACGTGCTATTAGCGATGCCTATGATTTGAGTTGCGCTTTTGAATGCTGTAATGAAAATAGAAAACCACTCAATCCTTTACATTGCCTTTGTATTCGTTATTACAAGATTAGTTCACAAACCTAGAAATAATTAATATTTTAGCCACAATCACTAAATTATAATGTCATAATTCAACTGCTTGGCGCCCTTTAATGTGGTCTATAAAACTTTTAGTGTTTTATAAGTCGTAAAACACTCAAAATTAGTTATTTGTTAAGACTTACATCAATATCCACATTATAATAGACAAAACATTGTTAAGGTACCCGCTCACTTAGGCGGCACGGCGCGACACTACATTATCGGTGAATCCGCACATTTAAGTGGCGCGTTCCTTTTGTGAAAAGTAAAAATTGTTCATTCATATTTTCCTACGTTATAATAAAGTTTTATAAATATCTATATTAATATAGATAACTTACATATACTCACATATTCTTTAAATCACATCCGAGTTTAAAAGAAAGTTATAAGTGGATTCTTTCAATCGATTCATGCATACTAGCACGTGGACTCTCTCAGGTACCTTTTCGCTAGAGGTGAGCGATATTTCACGAACTGTGATTTTTTAACTGATATTTTAAAATCACATATAACGATCGTTACTTCTTTCTTTCACAACGCGTGAATTGATATCTGTTCTTTTTTTATCGCAGTTATACATGTTCATAGATCGCAAGTTGACATTCGTTATCACGAATCACTACGAAAGCCGGGTAGCATTTTCATATTTAATGTAGCGTATCGCAGTATAGTTCTACCGAAATACATTTTGTAAAACACGTTCAAGGTCATGGATAATGATGATAGTTTATCAATTTGGGAAGACTTTGACAAGGATATAACACAAATTAGGCCTAAAAGAACAGCATTGTCTACAGCTATAATAGAAATGCAGCGATATTTAGAGACCGACTTTGCACCACGACAATTAAATCAATTGGAATGGTGGAACGAAAATAAATTTATGTTCAAATATTTGCCAATTCTACAAAATTCATGTAATTTAGCTACTTCAGTGCCGTGTGGGCGCCAATTTTCTTTAGCAGGCCAAGTAATTTCTGAAAGAAGAAGTCGTTTAAGCAGTTAGATAGCAAAAATGATTCTATTTGTTGGAACAATCGAAAAATTAATGGATTAACATTTACCATGTTTTTAAATTACATATTACTTTCTTATGTATAAAGATTTTTTACATATGTAATATGTAGTAAACACTTTCTTATGTTTAAATCATCAACCTATTGATAAACCCTACCAAAACCGGCAATCCCGTTCATGTTCCTACATAAAGTGTTAAACTGTTACCAAATCCTATATGTTTATAAGTATTGCTGTTGTTTGTTGGGTAAGTTTGGCCGTTGTTATAAATGCTATTCTTTAATATCAAAGTCAAAATAAATGAGTATGTTGTCTGATTTAATAATAAGTATTATAATTTTTTGTATTAAATTAAATGACAAACGAAAAAACAGGATATAGTTCTCAGAATCTTATTAAGCAGAAAAGAAAATAAATGTCATTAGTATAAGTAAACTGTGGACTAACCAATCTAAACATACACAAAACGAGCAGTATCACGACGGCTCAAACGCGACTTACGTTACGCGTACTTAAAACTGTGATCACGTCACGTTTAAAAATCACTGATATTAAAAAATCACAATAACAAATATCACTGTGATTGAAAAATCACGATATCGCTCATCTCTACTTTTCGCACATAACCGGAGGTTCGGAAATACGCGGAAGATGAATTTTGCTGCCTTGTCGTGCTGCTTCGGATGAGATACAAGCCAGCGTTACCGGGTCTAGGGATTTATCCCGAATCTAGGGATTTTTCGATGCAAAAAAGGATGAACGGATTTTTTTCTAAAATCTAGGGATATATTTGAAACAGTTAAATCTAATATTACGATAAAACTTTAATCGCAAATAAAGTGGTCCATAGAATACAGTGACTATATACAAGACAGTGGCGACAATTATGGTCGTCCTAGTGATTGGTTACCTATGTCACGTGGTATCGGCCGCCATTAGTTTGCTAAATGTTTGTTTATTTACCATTTGGTTCTATTGTGTTCTTACCACAGTTCTTGGTTTTTATAAGTTTTTGTGCAAAATTTGGTGTTTAAGTGCTATTTATTAAAATTCTGGACTGAAGACTTATTTATATATGGTTTAGAGTAACAAAATATTCAAATAAATATGAATATTTGTCTTTTTTAACGAAATTTCCTTGGTTCTTACAATGGATTTTGAGCATATATAGTTTTAGACATTGAATTGATCGATTAAATTAAAACATAAATGTGTTCTCGAGTTTTACCAGTTGTTTCTTGTTATTTCTAAAACCTCTTAGATCTATAAAATGTTGCATAAGAATTAAAGTATTTTAAAAAGTATTTTGTTTTTATTTGTAATAGGACAATGCCTGGCTGTGCTGATGTAAATTGCAGTAATTCTGCAAGAAAGGGGTTTATTATGAAACACTTTCCAAAAGATCCTGAAAGAAGGAGGCTGTGGCTCATTAAAACCAGAAGGGATAATTGGCAAGATTTTTATGTTAAAAAAATGTGTGAAGAAAATTTAGTTCTAAATATACTAGATTGTCATAAATTGAAAAATAAAATTATTAAATGATACATTGTATTCAGATTAAAAATAAGTCAAAAAAGAATAAGAGTGCATCTAAAAAATTAGCTAGTAAATCCCTTGCTGGTCATTTGTTATGAATTTTCAATAATCAATTGCAATAGAACATTTTTTATTTTATTATTTATTTGCTTGATGGTTTTTTAATTAAACTTAAAATCTCTGAGACAAATTCAAAAATATTGGGGCATTACTACATGTACAATGACCAAAAATATTAGATATTAGCTTCATATTATCTTCTTTATTAATAGTGTAAAGCATTTATTACATAAATATTAAATAGGTGGAGTTTCAATGTCATAATTGCAGGTACAGTCTGTAACATGTAAAAACTTTCATTGATTAATTTCAGATTAGATGAAAAAATAAACATAGGGTAATTATTTCCTAATTATGTACTGAAATTGGATATAATTCTGACTAAAACCGTAATAGTCCAAATTTGTATCCCAACAAGTCAATTTAAAATATTTTATTACTTATTACTTATTTTATTCACACAAAAATAGGGACTAACATGCCTCTGTGGCATATATCTATCTAATTAACTACCTGCTTTTGTTAAGAGGCCTGGTGCATTATTTCCGCTCCGAGTATATTTGCGGTAATCATAGATTAAAGAAAGACTCCCTAGTACATATACCTAGACTACACATCACGATTTATTGTAATATCTATTTAGCATGACATTTAACATTATGATCCAGAATTTAAGAGCTTACCTTATATCTTTATCAGATGGTAAATAAAGATACATCCATAATTTTGTATGCAACATCATTACATCCTTGATGATATTGATTAACATCTGTTCATTTTTTCCAAAAATATTTTATGATACGCCTTATAAAAGAGCTGTTATTTAAAATTACACAATCAAAACTAGTTTAAAAGTGGCAAAACTCTTTTAAAAAGGGTTATTTAGGTGCATGTAGTCAAATGTAAACAAAACAAAATTAGCAAACTAATGGCGGATGGGCGGAGCTTGTACCCAATTGTCGCCACTGACTTGTATGTAGTCACTGTACCATAGAATAACCGACACCGCCATCTATTTGTGAATGTATGCAGCTTTAGTTAAAGAAATATCAGAGAATTCTACTTGTCGATTGGGTGAAACCTCGTCAAACATACTTGTTTAGTTGGTTCGGTGTTTAGCCGCCAGAGGATTTTTAAATATTATTTTGTCGCATATACTTGTTTTCTATACTTATCGATATTTATCCAACAGAGGGCGTCTAGTTATTTACACTCGTGGAGTTCCCTATGCTTGGCGCATGCGCTTTGCCTATAAATTAACTTCTAGTGATATTTTAGGGATTTTCAGATTATTACCTGTGGATGATGCTATCGGCTAAGGACGTCGTCGCGAAAAATCGACGTGGATCATCAACTGTGACATCGAATAAAGCTAAAATCGGTGTCTTAAAAGCATTGGGTGTTAAAAAATAAACAATAATATGCATGTAAAATCATAAAATTGATAATTAGAAAAAATACATACATATAATTTAATTTTGATATAAATATTATATTTGTAATAATTGTGATAAAATTAATTCAAGTCACAAAATATTGTATTAACAGATTGTAAGAATAGTACCTTAGAAAGTCGCTTCTCTTGCAAGCTATTTCGTTTTTCGGGCATATTTTCGCCTACCTTATAAAAGAGACGTTCAAATGGAACGGAGGTAGCTAAAACAGTTGACAATTTTAAAGCTTTTTGTGCTAAATTCGGATACATCGAAGAATGTCGTTGCCAATTCCTTAATTGATTTGCGGGGATTCCACTGGGATTGACCTTCAGTAGTCGCCGAGGTTGCACTTTGCACTCGCAATTTCAAAAAATAGGGGGCGGTATTACTGATTCAAATACATAATTATTCAATTTTATTTCGATCAGCTTCGACTACACTTTCGGTTAAAGATTGAAATCTTATTTTCTTGAACAAGACAGTATTGAATCATAAATTCATAATTTTTCCCATTAATATAAATAACATCGAACATCCGTAGGTAAACATCAATATTTGTCAAATCTAACATCGATGGCGGGTACCTTTTTACTCTCTTTTGTTTTATAGGCGGAGACAAATTTCTCTTCCTGATCATTTCCGCTGTTTTAAAATTATTCGGTAAATAATTCCCAGCTTAGCGTTCTGTGACATTAGATGACTTCCTTCCATCCACATTGAATTTTTATTCTTTTCTAAAAGTCGATAAATTTGCTGTATTTTGAGATATTTATATTTTTGTGAGCATTTAGGTAATATCGACTTCAAGGTAGAAAATTTGGTCGCTAATAATCATGCCGCAAACTTTTCATTAACATTGTCGAAATATGCTAGGAGTACATTTTCGTTTGTTGGTCCTTTTACTCCACTTTTTTCATTCCAATTATTGGACTCGGCAAATACTTTTTCGTGGGTGTCCTTTTACTTCAACCGCAATTAATCTAAAGTTGTTTCCTGAGCTTCTTCACGTATTTGCCAAATGTTCGAGCAAAAATATGTGTATTCAATGTTTGATATTTTCCGCATCGTTTTTATGAAACAGTTTTGAATTTTTTTACTTAGATACTTTATTCTGACGTCCTTAGTTCTATCCAGATCTTACACATTTCCAATCGTGATGATTACTATATTCGTCACAAAATGTTTGAAGCAAATTACACACTTTTTTGCATTGTTAATACTGTTTCAGAACATGGTTTCAATTATTTTGAGAAAACCGTCCTAATGATATTCTGTTTACTACTTTCAAATATTTTTAACAATAAAGATTTTTTACTTAATCAAAAATTGTTCTTTTGTTCTTGAAAACAAATATTGGAGATTGAGATTTAATTATTGTCTCCTTAACCAAATATAAGTCTTAAAAAATGTTAGCTTAGTAATATTTTTCATAAGAATTAACCTCTATAGCAA
Source organism: Galeruca laticollis (assembly GCA_963921935.1). NCBI lineage: Eukaryota > Metazoa > Arthropoda > Insecta > Coleoptera > Chrysomelidae > Galeruca > Galeruca laticollis. The sequence goes on from OY998183.1 coordinate 91,577,039, forward strand.
CGTATTTTTATTAGCCTAAAGTTCAAGTGAAAAAGTTTTATTTCAATACAAATGATTTGATTTAACGCATGCCCTATTCATAAAGCGGTATTAAATTAATATAACTTTATCATCTCATTTAAGTCCACATGACAAGATTTATGTATAATAATTTTTAATTTCGCTATTGTGTTTCATCCTAGCAGCCAATATTTACTGAAGTTCGTTGTTTAAATTGAAATGGTATTGAAAAATAGTATCCTTCAGTGTGTTTTTGGATATCGTATACTTTTTAGTGTGTAACTGCTTACTTGCTCAATAATATTACCAGGTCACAGAATTAGGCTGTCTAGATTGACAGTTTATAGCCAGCTGCTAGTACTCATGTGGAGACGGCGTGAGTTCACTTACGTGGTAAGCAAGTGATCAGCACATCAAAGTTATTCAGGTGTAAAGGGCGCCAAGTAAATTTGCCGCTAATTAGATGAAAGTCCACTTCTAAAAATATACTAAAAAGAAATTAAATAAAGGACAAGCAGACTTCTAGTTACTCGTACGTATATTGAACTTTCTGTACAAGAATGAGTAAATACGTCGACAAATTTTGATAGTAGTTTCAATGGTCTACTCGGGTAATGTTGAAAAGTTTCATTGTAATCAAAAGCTTAAATAAAATCCGTTAATCCACTACCAGTTGTTTCTAAATTTAAAATGAGATAATCAGGTAACCTGCTGGGTCACATGAAATCCGTGAAAACTGAATAATAAGCGTTATTTCTCAACATACACCCCTAGGTGAACCCACGAACAAAATATAATTGACATTAACAACCAAATATTATATATAGCTTACAAACGAGAAGTGCGACAAGGCGTTGGATCCTATGCGCAAGCCGAGATATAAATAGTTTTCATAAAAAAAAATACGGGGAGTACCAAAGCGACGTGAACATATTACGGAACAATTCCAACCGTACAAAGTCTCAAAGTAACATCTAAAGTTATTCAACAATAATATCATTGTCAGAAACACATTAATACGCTATGACCGATAACAACAACTAAAATGTAAAATAGATCCGCACGCAAAATGAAGTGTCCATAATGTATAAATAAAGTAAAAAACGAAAAAAAATGTCACCCAGTTCGGTCCAGTTGAAACTGAGCTCTTCGGATTCTGAGTTGGTGTTCGATGGATCGTAAATCCGATAGAATCCCTCCTGGTACGTGCAGTATGCTTTTCTCAAAAGCCCTCGTCGTAAACTTGTTCCTTACACCATACTCCAGAGTAAAATTATGTGGTGGAAATCCAATAGCCGTGAATAAAAACCCTACGGGGAGCAAATACTTATACCATACCAAAATTCATAAACAGCCCCTCGTAGTAATAAAATCACCAAACTAAAACTCCTGTTAAATATAACTCGTACATGAATTTAGTTTTATAAAGGTCCTAAAGCACAAATTTTGCCTTAACCCCATGTATAATAAAATGAAATAATAACAAATAAATGATCAAAATATATACATAACCCTACACATATTATATACTCCTCGTATAATAAATTTTATTTATTTTAATACGGATCAATTCTATTTACTTGCAATAAAGTAATGATAACTTTTATGAGAAGAAATAAACCAATAAGCCCCCGTATGGCCATAACTCTTTTATGTTTTAAAACAATATTATATCCCATATTCCTACATAATGAAGTTGGAACTACAAAGTAAAATTGCTCAATCCCCCCAAAAAGGAAACAATGAGTACAACCGTGAAGTTTTCATACGTTAAATTTCCCAATGAAAATACGTACTAGCTTTCAACTATCATTATAGAACAATATACAAAATTAATTGCTTGACCGCTTACAAAAGTTTTAATAAATCATAAAACATATGTCTGGATTACTAAATAAATGAATCTTCAGCACATACTTAACATCAAATCAAAACGGAATGCTAGAGCTCTTATTTTCCGCAACACCGCAACTAACTTCATTGTATATTCCCTGAACAACAGTCGATATAAATCAAATAATGGATATGCTTTCGCAATCTATTTTTCGTGTAATATGACTACTGTCCGAAAAAAACACAATCCGCAGTTGTTGACCAGTCTTCAAAAGGTATGAAAATTACTAGCTATGTAGATACAACCGTTTAAACAACAGCTATCAATATCCCAATAATAATTGTGCAAACTGTCAGTGCATTTTAACTAAACAAAAAAAAATTACTGAAAATATCACTATGCTTCTACCATACAAGGCAGATTTCTATAAGAAAAAAAACCATTAATATATTTTCTACAAAAAAAATCATTTTCAATAATATTTTTTTGCTTAACAAACACAATATAGTGTAACCTTACCTTTTAACTTGTAAAGGGGCTATCCTTTAAACGGTCAAAGAAATTCTAGCTGAACATTCATATAACATAACTATAACTATAACTCAGTTGATATTTTTCGTCAAGAAAAATTGGTATTTTTGCCAAAATCGGTAATTTAAAACCTCTTCGTCACAAAACCTAATCTGAACTCATCAAATCCATCACATCAACAACGTTCAGAACTATAGGTAACGCCCTAAGGATAGAACAGTGAAGGTTATTTTTCCACAAAAAAAACCATTTCTTGTGATATCAAAACTACGATAGATGCCAATACTTACCAAGTCGTGTTAAGAAAATCCTCAAAGAGATGTGGAAATAGCCAACTCAAAACAACATCAAATCTTAAAAACTGCAACAAAGCTTAAATTTTCCGCTTTCATATGTTCCGAAAAATATATCCCCGTAATGGGACGTCTCAAGGACACTTTTCTTTAATTCTAAACCACTCAACCACTACCAGGGAAAGTCGACATCGTAAAAGACGAAAATATTTCGAACTATTCCCGATTAAACAAAAATCCCTTCCAAGTTAACTTAAAAATGTTTCTATTTCCGTTAGTTTCACTATGAAAACGAAATCTAAATTACTTAGTACTAACAACAAAACAATTCTTCCAGTTTCTTATGGCGCGCAAAAAGTACGAAACGAATAATACCATAGACCATCTAAAAAGTTGATTTATACTTTGCTAAATATTAACAATAAGGTGTAATAAAATGTATACGACCACAGGCGTATCAAATGGGGCAGTTGGACCTATTAACACAAAATGTGTTAAAGTCATATAAAAACGTTACAAAAGTGGCAGGAAAATGAGACACTAAAAGACAATTTTGTAGTAATACGTAAGGTAAAATGAACTGTCTTGCTACTTCATAGTAATTTTTATTTCCCACTTTATCTTAAGAATACCACAAAGTTGCAATTACTTAAAAACATGACTTTTATGTAACGCTCACTTTATAGAGAGGAACATATCTTCCCGTTTGTAGGTAATCGCGGCATTTTAGGCTGTACATTAAATTTGTGGGACAAAACAAAAGTTTTTATTTTGTTTCTATTTATGTGAAACAACAGTGAAATAGTGCCACGCCTTTCTTGTGTGGCCACAAATTTAAATCCCATTTTATTTTTAACTTATTTTTGCAATCCACGCATTCCGCACAAATAGTTATATAAATGCGCACTAAACACTTAATTATTGTAGGTTAAAGTTACAACTGGAACTTTAGAGATGGTTTTTTAGTTATAGCGACTATATACAGGGTGATTCATAACTATTGGGACATAGGCTAAGGGTAGATTGTTTGGACCAAAATATGGCGATAGGACCAAATATACCTCAATAAAATATTGCTGTGGAAAAAGATAAAGGGCGTTAAAGTATTATTTGACATTTTGTTACAGGGGGAGCCTCGTGAAGAATTTCTGATGATGAAATTGACTGGTAACTTTTCTTGACGAAACTTTTTAGTGACTTTTATTAGAAAATATGACATAAACATCATTTCTACGTAATATTGGTACTCTTGTTCAAACACGATATTCTCATTCGTTTTCGAGAAAAACGCAATAGAACAGTTCAGAGTATCGGAAGGGGATTTCAAGTAACGAACAATAAAAAAACTTGTATCGTAAAGCCTCTATTTTTTTGTTCCCTTACAAGCGATAATATTTGCTTAAACATTAAAATATGATTTCCATTACGGTTGAGGAAGCTGAATAATGGCGGAAGATGCTATTAAACTCTTTCAAAATATGTAAGACAAAGAAAAGTCGAACATGCTACCAAGTAGGCGTGAACAAATCTTACAAAGTCGCGGCTCGAGTAGCGGTGACCATGCCGCTACGTCCCCGCCACATAGTCGGAACGTAAGTGCGACGTAGCGTCATAAGTTCCAAGGTAATAATTTTTACGTAACCTTCAAAATGTTCATTTTGGTCGTAGACACGTAATGGGACCGTAGCAATAACATTCTAGTCACTAGTATCCACACAACTTTAGAATTCCTAGCAATAGTCGCCGGGTATACTAGCAACGACTAAAATTGCTACTTGGGTATTTGTGTAACAGTCGGATACAAATATGTCATATTAATCCAGGTAGAAGTCCTTCTCCGAGTAAATAAATAAAATAGAAAAGTACTAGATATGATGAGATTCAAAAAGCATGCATAAAATTCGGCATAAAAAAATACAAATTATACTATATCAAAAAAACGACACTAAATGACACTATTGTTCAATAACATTTAAATAACGAACTTCAGTAAATCTTGGCAGCTATGATGAAACACAATAAAAGTTATTATCTATAAATTACATCCGAACTAACAATTTGTCATCTAAGAATGCATAAAAAATAGAATCTTGTCATGTTGACTTAAATATGAGATATAAAAAAAGTTTTATTAATTTAATACCGCTTTACATAAATGAAACATCACGTCGGCGTCATCACCTTCCACATGGCATAATATGTTGAATTAAATCATTATTTGTATTAAAATAAATATGTTACACTTGAACTTTTAGATTAATAAAAATAGGTTGTTAATTTTTATGAAAAATATTAATAAGGAACATTTTTTAAGACTTATTTTTTGTTATAAGGAGACAAAAATTAAATCTCAGTCTTCAATATCTGTTTACAAGAATTATTTTTGAAAATGTAAAAAAATATTCATTGTTAAAAATAGTTATCAGCTATCATTAGGATGATTTTTTCAAAATAATTTAAACCATGTTCCGAAACTGTTAACAATGCAACAAAAAAGTCTGCACTTCGCTTCAACCATGTTGTGACGAATATATTCGATGCTGGTTTTAAACATTTCCAATCACAACGAGAAAACTTTAACCTTCAGTGCCCGTTATCGATGTGCGGGTTGTCTCCCGTGGTACAGCCCGTGCTCGCCAGTCGACTAGCTTCGAGTCGAAGAAGGGGTGGATTCTTAAAAATTTAACAGTTACTAAAAAGGGCGCCAGAGAAGTTTTGGCAAGCACCCAAGACTTCTTAAGTTAGCCCACAACTCCACAGCACTACTTACACACTCCGAAAGATTAAACTGATAGGAAAGTTATCATTAAAAATAAAAGTCAGCAAATATCCCCTGATAGAAGTTTATTAATCTCGTTGGACCATATGTCTCTTTTCAAAATGAAATTATTACAAAGCTTACAACAAACAAAAAAAGAATGACACTATTATCAGCTGACGGCTGTAGATTCAGTATGCAAATAGACTGAAGGCCGAAATCTGCATAAAAACTTAAACCGCAAACTAATTTACCAGTTACAAGCGAAACTCTAAGTTTTATTATCTGAATAATTGACTAGCAGGTCCTATAATACCTGAGTAGAGCAGAAGGCTACTAACTCAGGGTGCAGAAGAGCTGAGGGCCCCAATCTACACAGATATCTCAAATCACAAACCAATTACAGGAAACGAACACCAAAACTACAATTGCATTAGTTACATGGGTTCACACTTCCACAATCTATATGAGTATAAATATATATAAAAGCATAAGCATAAAATTAAATAAGCAAGCGAGCTTAACAATGTTAAAAAAATTGAAATTATGATTAGTTACATAAAAAAATATCTAAATAGCGCAGCACCCAGGTACGTACCGTGGTATACCTAGCGTTCTGAGCCGACAATTTAATATTCAAAAAGAATATTTCCAGATTTTATACTCGAAAAGTAAAAAATAATTAATTACCGCAATAAATAGAAAAAACCATACATAAAAAAATCGTGAAATTTAGACTGTCAATCGTGAATGGAAAATGTTTAAAATTAATAAGGAAAATGACTTTTACGAGTGATTCTCCTTCCTGACAACAGGAATCGAAGTCGATGCTTCAAAATTTTCCAGCCCTCCTGGTTACTAGTTCAGGTGAGTGATCTAGCTGATTTCGCTCTCCTCAATCAGAGGATAAAATCCATAAAATCCAAAATGTAAAATACAAACCCCCCTAGATAACGAGTTCCTCTGGCCTGGTCGTCAATCGAAAATTCCCACGACTTTGGTGAAATTTAAATATTCGGATGTAATGGTTACCAGAGCACACAAAATTTTAATTACTAGTCAGCGTTCGCTTCAACGACACAATGAGAACTGGCTCGCTGGCTCGCTCATATCGAAATGGTAGGTCATAATTTCAGTTCCCCCCTTTCGTGAAAAAAATGAACCCGGAAGGGTTAATTTTCATCTTCAGGCGGTTGCGTAGAGAATGACTTCAAGTCCTTGCAGTGCCAGACCCCTGCCGAAGTTCCGTCCTTATCATCCAACTCATAAGTCCACGGAGATAACCTCTTAACTATCGAGAAAGGTCCTATGTACCTAGGTGCTAGCTTACGAGTGTAATACCTTGCAGCATCCGAAAGGACAAAATTCCTCTTCCATACCAAATCATGCGGGAGATACTCTACATGTCTGCGTCGCAGATTATGGCTATCACAGGCCTTCTGATTAGCAACCTCTAACCGTTTCTTAATATCAGCGAATAGTTTCCTGAAGATCTCATTACAACTGCACTCAGGAGTCTTCACACTATCTTCCAGATCCAAATCCGAATTGTCAACATAATCGGCACCAGACAATAGCATAGATCTACCAAAATTAGCAAAATACGGTGCCACCTACGTAACTTCATGAGTAGACGTTCTAATCGCACAACCTATCTGAGCGAAATGTTCGTCCCAATAACGATGATTATCCGAAACGTATGTCACAACCTAAGTACCCGGCCTTGGGACTCTGCTCAGGTAGTGAATTCGGCCTTAATTACACTATTTTTTATTACCTCAATTGGGATAAGGTGAATCAACAAACAAAATTTCAGGACAAATGGATTTATTTGACACACAATAATAAATTTACATAAACTGTATATTCTCAATACAAATACGAATAAATATCAGTTATATAGTAAAAATGTCCAACTCAATATTTTATATATATATCAAAAATAAGTTAAGGACTTATCTTTGGAAAACTCGGGACGTACAGCTCGCACAGTATTCGAGGGGTCTTCAGCCGTGGTTGTCTGGACTGTAGAATGATGTGGTCCGGTGAGTGGATCTTGTAGAGGTCGGTACAGGTCTGTAGAAGTCGGTACAGTAAGGTCTGTAGACGGTCCTTAAAGTACAGTCTAAAGCGGTCCTGAAAGGTCGGTACAGGCTGCAGAGCAGCGAAGAAAATTAAAAATCACACACAAAATGATATATAAAAGAGAATGCTGAGTAACTTTTCAGCAAAGAATGAACCAAAAAGCGAGTTCCACTTCAATCGTAGTTTAAGTAGCCATTTAATTATGGTAAAAAAGATCACCGATGTGTTCCTAATATTTGAAATAAAAGGATTTGGAATTAGAGGTGGGAGTAGCCGACGAATAAGTAACGCTCCAAAATAATTGATGAAAATAGTAACATGTCTCAACGACATGATACACGTAGGAAGCCATCATAGTATTAATTACACGGTTAACTCTTTCACACGGGTTAGCCCTTGGATAATAATTGGCATTCAGCTTAATACAACAGTTATATCGGAAAGCTAAGCTTCGGAAAAGATTACTACGGTATTGGGAACCATTATCACACAAAATTATCTTAGGTACCCCATATACAAGAAATACTTCCTCTTCAGTCTTACGAGCAACGACCGCTGCAGACGCTATTCTAAGTGAGTATATCAGAACATACTTGGTCAAATAATCCGTAACAGCAAGATTAAATAATTACCCCATTTCGACCTTGGAAGAGGCCCCATCAGATCTGTGCAAATCATTTCCCACGGCCTGCTAGGATTTGGATGAGACGCCATCTTATCAACAGGTTTCCCTTGTGACACCTTATGCGCAGCACATACTTCACACCGATTAACATACCTTGCAACATCTGCTCTAATTTTCGGCCAATAAAAACGTTCAGCTACCCTGTGGAAGGTTTTAAAAATACCAGTATGTCCAGATGTGGGAGGGACATGGGCTTCCGAGATAATACGCGGCCTACTAGATTTGGGAACTACTAGTTTCCAAGACTCACCAGGCGACAGTGGTTGTGTGTACCTATTCACCACATATTTGTAGAGAAGACCATCCTTCACTCGCCAAGCCGGGAATTTAAGGGGATTACTATTGACATTATTGACCATCTTACAATACCACTTATCATTGGCAGTATCAAACGGAGGAGGCGGTACCTCTTCAGACGAAACCTCCACAGACACCTCATCGACAACAGGAACGGACCGAGAAAGAGCATCAGGTACTACGTGTTCACGATGTATAATTTGGAAATTATACTATTGCATTTTAAGTGCCCAACGGGCTAGACGACCCTTCGGACTCTGCAGCTTCTGTAGCCACAGTAGACTATAATGGTCCGTAATGACTGTAAAAGGGACACCTTCTTAATAAGGTCGAAGTTGTTCAAGTGCCCAAATCACAGCCAGACATTTGCGTTCAGTAGTTGAAAAGTTTCTTTCCTGACGAGTAAGAGATCTACTCAGATAACAAATAACCATGTCACCATCCTCGTGAGGCTGACTCAACACAGCTCCTAAACCATATCCACTACTATCGGTCTGTACGACAAAAGGTTTACTGAAATCTGTTTAGTTGTGAGGGTGTTGAGGTATTATAATAATGGATCATTTAGAATTGAAGAAATATAATTGATTACTTAAACATTTACAATACATAAGACGTCTATATCGAGTACAAAACAATAGGACCGTTTCTGACATTATATGACAGCGTGACAATTGACATCAGCAGGTTTCTGGTGAGCCTCATACTGAACACCTTCCCCTCAAAGATTCAACCTTATCAATGGTTTGATAGGTCGACCATGACGAGATCTTACAACGTCGGTACGTACATTATCAGGTAACACAGATTCATTGTTTTCAAACAATGAGCTTACATCTATCATGTCATCATTAGTGTTGTTTTGCAAATTGACATGATTATTGACTATATTGGTTTTTGCTCTGGTAGCTACTCAGGTTTTAAAATTTTTTCGCACGGATCAGATATAGTTATTGAGAGCTTGATTTGGCTTGTGTTTCTTCGGACAATCCTATTATTTTTTTCTACTTGCAACCAGTATGATCGGGGTTCATTAGCCTTCTCTAGTATGGTGGCTTTGTGCCATGTTTTATCTATTGAACTTTTTGTGACTACTTTATCCCCTTTTTTAAAATCTTGAGGAGATCTACGGCTGGTTTTATCATATTGTCTTTTCATGTTTTCTTTTTGTTTGCATAAGTATTGGTAGATATTGTTTTGAACTTTTGGTTCCAATTGTGCACTGGTAATCGGTATTTGTGTTTTTAAAATCCTACTGTGTAAGATTTGAGCGGGAGATGCACCCATATTAATGATGGGAGTATTATTGTATTCTAGTACTGATTCACGATAATCAGTACCCTCATCATAAGATTTTTTAAAAATTTGTTTACCTATATAAACACTTTTTTCTGCTAGCCCATTGCTTTGATGGTAGTGTGGGCTGCATGTGGAGATTGAAATGTCTTTTTCTTTGTAACATTCTTTGCAGTTCCTTGAAATAAAAGGTAAGTTGTCCGCTATTAATTGTTGTGGATAACCAAATCTGGTAAATATATTTTGCATCGAGTCAATTACGGCTTCAGATGTTTTATTTCGTAGTGGAGATATAATAATCAGTTAACACAAGATATGATTTAGTCCCAAACTCCAAGATATCCACACCCACCTTACGAAATCTGAGTTTTGGTACATTGTGAGGTAGCATGGGTTCTTTAAAGTTTGTAGGCATATATTTTTCACATATTTTACATTTTCTGATATAATGATTTATGTCAGAACTTAAATTCGTCCAGTACAGAGTTTGTCTTGCTTTATGGATGGTTTTATTAATTCCCAAGTGCCTCTTATGTAACAAATTTAATATATAAGTTTTTAGACTTTTAGGAACTACTACTTTATCATTTACAAAAAGTAGCCCTGCTTCAACATATAGTTCGTCTTTCAAATTAAAGTATGGTTTACAATTTATGGGGATTTCAGTTATTTTTGTTGGCCATCCATTATAGCAATAATCTAAAATTATTTTTAGAATTTCATCATTGGCTGTCTCTTTTCTGAATTGAGATTTTTTCTCATCAGACATCGATAAATGCTTAGAGACAGTGTGAACCATTTCCATCATTTCATTATCAAAACTTGTACATTTTAGACTTGACCTTGATAACATATCTGCAAAATGAACTAGTTTACCAGGAACATATTGCACATCTAAATTATATTTTAATAACTTTATTCTAAGCGTTGTAAACGAACATATCCGATTTTACACAAAGGTTTTTTCATGATAGAAATGATTGGTTTGTGATCCGATTGTACTATTTGCTTTGTAAATAAATTCATGAAATTTTTTAGTTCCGTAGTATATCGATAACATTTCTTTCTCAGTCATACTATAGTTTAATTCATGTTCATTCATATTACGGGAGGAACATGATACTAGTTTTAATATACCCTCATGTTCTTGGAATAAGCAACAACCAAGACCGTTTTTTGAGGCATCACATTGTAAAACAATTTTCTTATTTGGATCAAACGAGACTAAAGCCGGTGCTGTACTTATTTTTACATCTCCTACACTGAAATGTTTCAGAGGGTTTTATATTAACATTTACCTGTGATTGCTCCTTTTGTTTATCACACTTATTTCTAGGTTTATTTTTGAATTTATTCTTTATATACTTCACTTCAACTTCACATCCATTACTTGAATTTGCTTGGAATTGTCTATTTTGGTTTTTGCTCTGTTCACTTGTTCGACAGAAATCTATGGCTTTTGTCACTGTAAGCTTGTCAATTCTCAATAATGCTTCCCGTGGTGTTGTATCTCTGATACCCATTACAATTTTATCTCTTAGTTGTTTATCTTCAGGGGTTTCATTAGGATCCACTTAATTATAATTGTACGACTTGATCAGGTGTTTGCATTCTGTTAGAAAATGCTCAAATGACTCAACTTCTGCTTGGTACCTCTTTAAAAAATTATATCGTTCGAAGCACTCGTTCATTCTTGGGTTTACATATTTATCTAACGAATCTAACATGTATTTATAATCATCTATATTTCCACTTGGAATATTAAACGTGGACATAATTCTCGCAGCTTCTGTGCCCATGTTTCTTAATATGGAAAGTTTTACTTTGTCTGTGGCTTCGTGTTGCCTCCTTGCAACTAAATAATCTTCAAAGGCAGTTTTCCAGAACTTCCATTCGCTGGCTGCATTCTGTGCTTGTAAATCGAAGTCGGGCGGTAGTTTTACGGGACCTGCCCCCAATCCTAGATTTGCCATCCTTAAACTTCGGCGTGTCTATATTTAACCTCAACTTCAATTTTTACGTTTTTAAACTTAAACGATGTTCCCTCACAAAACTTTTTAGATATATCGCAGCGCCATGTTTAATTGTGAGGGTGTTGAGGTGTTATAATAATGGATCATTTAGAGTTGAAGAAATATAATTGATTACTTAAACATTTACAATACATAAGACGTCTATATCGAGTACAAAACAATAGGACCGTTTCTGACATTATATGACAGCGTAACAATTGACATCAGCAGGTTTCTGGTGAACCTCATACTGAACAAAATCAAGAATCGGTGCAGAAACCAAACATCCCTTAACACGACGGAAGGGAGAATGACATTCAGAAGACCACACAAAAGGACGATTTTTCCTCAGAAGACCCGTAATGGGGACCATGATGGTTGAAAAGTTAGGGATAAATCTCCAGTACCAGGAAAATGTTCCAACTACACTACGAACTTCCGTAATATTACGAGGGGTTGGTAACTCTAACATTGCCTTCACCTTATCCTGATCCATATGCAACCCAAAACGATCCACTACATCCAAGATATTCCACAGTAATTTTAGCATCCGCTAATCTCTTAAAAACCTCTTCCAGTACCCGCACATGTTCTTCGAAACTTTGAGTACAAATAACAACGTCATCGAGATAGACAAAAACATGAGGTTCAAGACCATGGCCCAAAACATTGTCTATAAGTCTCTGCCAGGTGGCTGGGGCTTTATGTAAACCAAATGGTAGAGGTTTGAACTGAAACAAACCCCTATATTAGGCACTGTAAAAGCAGTATATGGCCTTGAAGATTCGGCCTTCGGAACTTGCCAAAAAGCGGACTTGACATCTAACCTAGACAGATATTTCGCCTCACGCAACTTCTCTAAAGTATCAGTTACCAGGGGAAGAGGGTAGATTAGATTAGATTTTAACGGGGTTACAGTGCACTGAAACCAAAGGTTTATTGTGCCCCCCCCCCTATCAGAGCTGTTCTCGCTACTACTACAGGTCGCCTTCCAGTTCCAAGGTTCTAATGAACTCTAGTATTTGGGACGGCTTCAACGAGGTTAGGTCCTCACTCTTACAAGTTTCTTGTCCAAAGCATTTCTTGCGTTGGCTTGCAATGGCGAGGCATTCCAGAACTAGGTGATCAGGAGTTTCATCCTACTCCCCACAGAATCTACACTCGTCAATCTCTGCTAGACCTATTCTCATTAAGTGCTTCCTAAGGCGTCAGTGTCCTGTAAGAAAGCCCGTGAGGAGATGTAGCTTATCTTTACTGAGGTCCAAATATTTTATGGATCTAGCAGTGTCAAAGTTCCCCAGGAACTTTTTGGAATGTTCCAACCCGGGAAGCCACCGCCAGAGTGCTTCTCTTTCGGTTTCCTCTTTCTTGTAGGAGCATTTTGCTACACCACAGAAAGGCTCCGGGCCAATAAAGGGCATTTGTGCTCCTTTCCTGGCAAGTGTATTGGCCTCTTCATTTCCCGTGATTCCCGAGTGGCCAGGAACCCAGACTAAAGAGGCCCTGTTATTCTTGCCTAATTCATCAAGTTTTCTTCGGCACTCCCATGCCAACTTTGAATCAATGACATGGGAGCTCAATGCTTTGATAGCTGCTTGACTATCAGAATGGATCGATATGCTACATTTCTGGTAGTTTCTTTCTAGGTTCATTTCCACGCATCTTTCGATCGCACGTATTTCTGCCTGAAAGACGCTCGGGAAGGAGCCTAACGATAATGAGTATCTGGTGCCAGGCCCAAATACTCCAGCGCCTGCTCCAACGGTGGTTTTTGAACCATCCGTATACCATTTAATGGTGTTTCCTTTGAGAGTTTGGGTGGTGTATTCCCTTTCCCAGTCTCTCCTCGTATTTAGCATCGTGGTGAAATTCTTTTCGATGCTTACTTTCCTGATCATTTCGTCACTGGGAAGATTCGCTAATGAGGTGTATCTTGTCAGAGAGGACCAAGCTCCCTGATTTTTAATACTCTCATTGCCTGAACCTTCCTTAGATATTCTAAGAATTGCCTCTTGGGCAGATCTTTCTATCACCAGATGTAGAGGTGTGAGATCTGTAATGATCTCAAATGCCCTAGTTGGACACGTTCTCATAGCTCCAGTGATGCACATACAGGCAAGCCTTTGAACTTTATCGAGGGTTTTCCTCGTGCTGTACTGACTTGCTTTTGTGTGCCAAGCTATTGCCCCATACTTAATTGCTGGTCTCACAATCATGGCGTACATCCATCGCAGTATTTTTAGGTTACAGCCCCACCTCTTACCAGCTAGATTTCTGCACGCCATCAAAGCTCTTATTGCTTTACTAGCAGTTATTTCAACATGCTTATTCCACAGAAGCTTACTGTCTAGGGTTATCCCTAGATATTTAACCTCTGATTTCCATTCTATGATTTCTCCGTTTAAGGATATGGGTTTCATGGCTGGAAGTGTTCTTTTCCGGGTAAATGGAATTACTATGGTCTTGCTTGGGTTAATGTTTAGCCCCACTGACAAGCACCATTGCTCAATGATTCTGAGGCCCTTTTGTAATAAATCACACAAGGTGCTCTCGAACTTGCCTCTGACTATTAAACCAATGTCATCAGCGTAGCCCATACATTCGAATCCAAGCTCCGTTAGCCTGTAGAGCAACTCATCTACTACGAGGCTCCATAGAAGGGGAGATATCACTCCCCCTTGAGGTGTCCCCCGAGTGGTTTTAACTGAGGGGGTTTGATTCCCCACCTGTGTCTCAGCTATCCTCGTTGTCAACAACTCATACATCCATTTTACAACGGTTTCATTCACTCCTCGCCTTTTTAGTGCTTCTTTGACAGACACATGAGTTGTGGTAACTATCTCGAACGGTGACAGCATTCAACTTCCTATAGTCCACGCAAAATCGGTAGGAATTATCCGTTTTCCTAACTAGCAAAGTTGGAGAAGCCCACGGACTATTGCTGGGTTCTACAACACCTAACTGCAGCATCTCATCTAATTCAGCGTTAATGTGTCTCTGTACAATGGGATTGACCTTATAATATCGCTGCTTGATGGGGGGACTAGAAGTTACTATCACGTGTTCTACTCCATCGGTACATCCTAAACATTTTCCCATAATTTCCATGTTTCTATCGATCACAGCCTGTAGTCTCTGCTGTTCCAAAGGAGTGAGTACCGTTCTAGACAACAGATGTTTCATACTATTTAACAACACGGGATCGGCCGAAAAGTGCCATTCGTCATGACGAAGATCTGGGACAACACAGTAGATATACTAAGCCGGTTCTGGGACGGAAGTCGGCCATGTTGGATTTCGTTGACTGTGCGCGCGCACCGGAAGTGGCATCCATCTTGTGTCAATGGCGGACGTGTTGGTGTGTCGTATCCATCTTGTGTCAATGGCGGGTCGTTGGCGAGTATTTCGAATGTCGCGACTGTGACGGCATCCATCTTCTGTGACGTCAATCATGGTCCATCCACATGTGTGACGTAGCACTTCCAATTTGGTGGGTTGTGTCGTTGGCGGGTGATTCGAATGTCGCGACGGCATCTTCTGTGACGTCAGTAAAATCCCTACGGCATCCATCTTCTGTGACGTCAATCGTGGTCCACCACAACACTTCCAATTTATAAAATTGAAAAAATGGTCGACCGTGAGATTCGAACTCACGACACACACAGCGACTTTCTCGTTCCTAACACAGTCCCTAACCGTTGCGCTATCGAGGTTTTATGTATAAATTTCTTATTTGGGTTTTACCTTCATCCGTTGGGTGTCAGTGACCCCAGATACTTTTGGCGCTCTTGTTAAAAAAGATAGTTGAGTGGGACGTCTAAATTTCATATGGTGTGTGTCTATGACATCATCCAACGTTTGGGGGGGTCGCAGGGGGTGAGAAAAATAATAATTACAAAGACAGTATTTAATGGATTAATGGGGAGGTGTGAGGGGTTTTATAACAAATTTCTTCACAGGTCTTTATGAGAAAAAACCGTTCCGTCCGACTAGGAGGTTGAGACATTATTGTGTGTGTGTGTGTGTGTGTGTGGAGATACACAAAATATAGGACACTAATATATCTGTAAACGAATCAGTTGTAGTATGTCATTAGTTGAGTATAGACGTCTATTTGAGGAGTTTATTATAAAAATAGATCGATTGAATAAGGATGTAATATTTTATGAAGAAAAACGAAGGGTTATGAAGCAAATTGCAAACCTGTGCCTTTCTGCTGCTGATACTACCGACTCAGATCAAAAGAAGTGGGAGAAGCTTACAATAAATTGGGTGCCAGACGAATTACAAAACGGAGCTCGACGACAGGAGATTTCAAGTGCTGTAGATTATATCTTTAGATGTCCGCAAACAACAACATATCCATTAAACAGAATTCAACCTACAAAGCTTTCACCATGATCAATATAACCAACACTAGCAGCATGTTCCATAGTATGAAAAATGAACTTAATAATATATTTTCAATGACTCTATGTATATTATTAGCATTCATATTCGTTTTATTATTTAAAATTTTACCAAAAATTGTTAAACGTAAATTTAAATCTTCATGTAATATATCCGCTGATGAGTAGATTGGGTGTTTTAATAAAAAAAAAATCCACTTTAAAAAAATAATTTATTATTGATATAATAATTACAAAGGTAATGTAGTATTTAAAAAACCATTGTTGGAGACGTTGTATATTTCTGTAGGGTCCTCCAGTGGTGTAGTAGGTTCAAAGTTTCCAGTTACCCATGATGTGTGTGTGTGTGTGTGTGTCATCAAACTAGTAGACTAAAGGGAAACACACGAGGCATTTCTTTAGTAGAAATTCAGCTTATTGCTGTGTGTTTGCAGCATAGTTTCCAATCATTTTTATTCTGTAATACTTGATGCCACATAAAAGAGTATCGAATGCCATGCTGTAATTTTTCAGCTGATGAGTAGATACTAGGTAATAAAAAAATCCATTTACTTGAAAAATTATTTATTCTTGATATAATTGAGTTATCATTGAACATTGAAGAAGATTTCATTTGGAAATTAACCTGATGTTTTACTCATAAAAAAAACATTGTTTCAATTAACAGAAATATTTATGCAATAGTCTAAAATTATATTGGAAAAAACAATATTTTACATTTTAATATGAAAGTATAGTAATATATGTTATAAATTAATATGAAAGAGTAATAATACTACAAACGAATGTCATAATTCACAAAGTAGTAATATATGCTATAACTTAATCCATTTACTTGAAAAATTATTTATTCTTGATATAATTGAGCTATCATTGAACATTGAAGAAGATTTTATTTGGAAATTAACCTGATGTTTTACTCATAAAAAAAACATTGTTTCATTTAACAAAAATATTTAGGCAATATCCTAAAATTATATTGGAAAAAACAATATGTTACATTTTAATATGAAAGTATAGTAATATATGTTATAAATTAATATGAAAGATTAATAATACTACAAACAAATGCCATAATTCACAAAGTAGTAATACATGCTATAACTTAATATGTAATAGTTTAATATAAAAGTATAAAACTATATTTGAGTTCATATTATTATATATTTAAATATATGTGAAAAGTGAAAAATGGTTTTACAAAGTTGTATTCAAAAGTCAGCAAAAATAGTTTCATCTGAATCATAGTCAGAATCTTCAGGTTCTGTAGGTAAATTGAAATGAAGAATTAATCCATTTAAAATTTCTATTGGAAAATCAGTATATATGAGTTTTAGTACTCTTCGACAATCATTTTTAGATAGTGATCGAGGTACTTTAATCATTGCAACAGCACTTCGAAAATCTCTGATTAATTTACGTGATTTCTTAAGAAATTTTACACGCCGTTTGGCATGATCTTCAGTTTCGGGAGTAGGAGACATTTTTTATCTAAAAACAAAAAACATTATTCCAAAATACTGTAATGTCCCCATGGAAGCGTATCAAATGAATCGGGAAGTAATTTCCTTTTATCATCGTGAGGACTCAAAGCGATTTTTGTTTGTTCAATGCTATACACATTATGAGCGAAGGAACGTATCGTATTTTGAGTAATTGTCATCTGTTTCCAATTTTTCAAACAATCCACATAATCATCGAAAATTATTTTATTTTTCACAACACATTTTTTAATCCCCTTTGATTTTTTGACAACTTTGCCCCCCTGAACTTTGTAACTATACATTTTGGACCTTAAACCAACAAAATGGGTGATTATTTGTCCATTAGCTTCATCTTTCATCAAACCTAGTATTTTTTTATTAACTCGGGGTATGTTGTAGATATTGTTAATGGGATAATCTGATGTATCAAATTTGTCAATGTTTGCGTCAATTAACTGTTCGTATGCATCTTCACAAGTAAGTTGATAAACAAAACTATCAGTGTCGGTGTACATCAACTTACAATTGTCTACTCCCATTGTGGGAAGCATAAAATTGTAATGGAAGTCATACATTACAGTTTTCGAGATGTCAAGAATAACCATACCCACGTATATCGGTTTATTGAAAATTAGTTCAGACTTTTTCAATTCGATTGCCATCAAAGGTGGATCACCATCATCGAAAACTGTTCTATTGTGATAACGCGGACTAGCAATAAGATTTTTAGCACCATAACGACCCTCATATGTAGATACCAATTTACAAATTCTATGTTTACGGATGGATTCCATACATTTCCCAAACACAGCATTATTCATTAGTTTTCTCAAATCTTTCTCAAAGTCGCTGGTGGCTAAAGTCCTCAATCGATTGTTTAATTCGATGTAGGGTTGAAGCCATGCAGATTGTTGGAATTTCAAAACTTTGTGAACTTTTTCCAATACTAGTCCATGTTCTAGGGCTTGCTTTAAATTTCTATAATGTAAAGTGTAACTTTTTTTATCGTGTAGGGTAGTCATTAATTTTGTTAATTTTGAATCGGGTGGTTTGTGGTGTTCGGGACACATAGGAAAGTCTTTATGTAGATTATGCAACTTGTCTGGATATAACAAATCCACTTGAAGAATATAGCCTTCGGGGTTATCATCTGGGATGGATTTTATGAAATTGATGTCGTTAAATTTCTCCATATCATTTTCGATCCACTCGAAGCCATCAAAGGGCAAATGTTCACACATCGCTTTTCCATACAAATTATTTACATCTGTATAGAGAATATACATTGATGGTTTCTCAACATCATATTCAGACATATATTTATTATTTGCTTCACTGTACCTATTGCAACACTGTGATATTCCTCCTCTAATAGCCTTTTCAATAAACATTATCATATCAATATTTTTTAAAATTTGCAGTTTACATTTTGTAAACTTTAGCATCACATTCCACGCATATCCTGGTATACTGTAGAACCATCCAGGATCTAGACCATACGTTGCTAAAGCTGTCTCTCTAAAATTTTCAAACACATCTGCTAGAAGAAGAATATCGGTGCGCATGTATATATCGCTATATTCTCCAAGTGTTTTTACATTGAAAGACCGCCAAACATTTTTAGCGTGAGCATAATCATCATCAGTTACGTTCGCTTCATTTAATTTATTATAAAAACATTCAATCGGTGGTAATTTATCATCATTCAATTTTTCCAAGTTATTAATATAGTCATAAGGAAAGATACCTTTACGTGTCAATAATGTAAATTGGATATTGGTTAAATTATGGTTTTCTTTTTTCAAAATTTTCAAATAATTGGTGTCCAAAGTTTTAACGACAGCATCCAAACTAGATCCCAAAAAACGAAACGAATCAATAAATCTGAATTTTATGTTTGTTTCCGAATCGTATTGTGTGAATGAAATGTATTTTTCCTTATTGATTGGTAAAAGGCTGACTCTACCACGTTTGGCAATATCTCTTATGATAAAATGGCTATCATAACCAGACAAATTGTGAAATACAATCGGCACAACAAACAGTTTTCTAAAATTTAAATTGCAGGATTGGTGCGCAAATCCTCGAAACTCCCCCGTAAAATGATTGTGATCACGTACAACTATATCTTTTTTATTAAACTTTTTTTCACATATATGACAAACAGTTGCATCATTAGTAGTTCTTGGTTTGACTACCATTGGTACAATTATTTTAATTTTTGAATCTACAAATTTAGCTATATCAGTCATTTCGTTAGCGAACCAATCCATACAATCCACACCTCTGTAACTTTTGTAAAACGATAGAGAATCGTCAAAAGAACATTTTATATAGTAGCCTGCACTGTAAGTTTTATGATGTTGATATTTGTTTGTTGTTTTAGAAATGATTTCATTACATTGTGTCAATTGAGATTCAAAATCAGCATAAATAATAAAAGGACATTTTTGCTTGTATGTATAATTCTTAAACTCAACAAAATCATATTTGGGAAATGAAATCTTTTCATTGTTTAAATTCTCACAAAGTTCGGAATGATCATCCAGTCTCTCACGCAATGAAAAGTAATTGAGACATCTATCACAAACATATTTTTTATGATCGTTTCTATTTAACTGTGAACTAATTAAACGCGATAAATCTTTAACCCAACAATAATGATATTTTACCTCAACAATAGTACTGTAATCATTATGAGATGGCGTTGTTTCATATTCGTTTAATTTCGGAAAGTATTTATCTTGAATGAGTAATAAGTTGACGTGACGGTCTAATTTTTTCCTAGTCAATCTTGCCGGCAATACTGTGTAAAATGTTTTGTTCACTGTTTCATTGTACTCTAACATATAAACGTTTATGGAAATTTCATTTAGTGTTTCAAACTTCTTAATTTGAGGCAGTTTCATTGGCATATCTAAGCCTCGAGTTTTCAAAACGGTGGAATAGTGTGGATATGATGATGTTCGGCTCACCTGCCCTGTGGGAGCGTGTAAACCTGCAACAACGCTCCAGAAAAAACACGCTTCATCATTGTTCTGGATGTTGATGCATGCATGTTTTTTCTGTATCTGCTCAGGCAATCGAATGAAAGATGAACCATTACCCATTTCGTATTTGTTAATTGCTATCTCTAGTGAAATGATTTTGCTTAATGCCCAACCGCTCTGTTTCTCTTGAAACTCTGACATTTTATTCAAAATACGATCTACGACATTATTTTTAAACCATTCTATTAAATCAGTTCCCTCATCAATGATTGCATTGGGTGTACTAAAATGTTTTTGATTTACCACCTCCCGATCATTCGATTGCTTTATATAATCACCAATGAGAGTAGTATTAACTTTTATTATTTTTAGATCCTTCAATATTTGTGAAATTTTAACGTTGAATAAATTAAAAGCATCTTTGAAAAATTCATCGATTACTTTATGTTTCAAATTTACAATAAGCCCTGTCCTAATTCTACAATTAAAAATAACCCCAACATCTAACCATTTTACACTTCGTTTTCTCAACCCATAACCCATATTTTTTTTTGTAATTGAATTAATTTGATGACGTAATCGCTTAAGTTCCCCAATTTTTGATTGAATTTTTCTCTTCTCACCAATGGAAAATTTGAACTTAACCAAAGTCAAGACACATCTCCTAACATGACGGTCTATTAATTTAATTATTGAATTAGCTAGCGGTTTAGAATAATGTTCTTTTAGGAAAGTTAACGTTTGATCAGCTTTGTTCATTAAATTCACCATTTTTTCACTTTAAATATATAATATACATATATAATAAATAAAAACTCACCAAGCGAAAACTAATTTTCAACAATTTCAAACGATATTGCACGATTTGGTCTGCCCACTTCAATTAATCCTCTAAATATGAGAGAGTGCTTTTGAGCTTTGAAATAATCAAGTTGACATCGGTACTGTTCCGTCACTCTCTTGGGCAGGAATGTGATATTGTCTGCGAATTCTATCAAAATGACTTCACCACCAAATTTGCTTGAAACTAATTTTGCGCCTAAGATAGGGTATGCTTCCCCAAGCGTCAAATGTTGAAGTTTAATAATAGGCTTCTTCTCTGTAATTAACGACACTGAATTTAATGAAGGTAGATCCATCTACAAAAGAATAAATATGTGTTAATAAACTCTACCTTTTTAGTGGAACTTTATATCATAAAAAACAAAAGTGAACGATTTGTTATTTGAAGAAATAAATGAAAAACTTACTTTTTTCTGAGTAGCCTTCACACAACACACAGATTAATTTTAATATTCTATCACTGTTCAATGATAACTGATTTGTATGATGTGAAATATCAAATTTATATGGAACGATATCCCCCACTATTTGCAAGGTGGTTCTCTCAACGATACCCACACAAATTAAAATTTAATAGCTTCTCCTAATATTGAAAAAAAGCAATAAACGGTGTTCCCACGAAAAAACGAACTACTCTGTACCATTATAATTACGTCTATCTATTAAAATGTTGATTAGAAATGTTTTATTTATTCTCAAACATACAAACTAAAAAAAAAGCAATTTAATAAACGATGTTCCCACGAGAAAACGAACTACTCTGTACCATTATAATTACGTCTATCTAAATGTTGATTTGAAATGGTTTATTTATTCTTAACCTACGCACTGAAAAAAGCAATTTAATAAACGGTGTTCCCACGAAAAATCTAATTTCTCTATACCGTTATAATTATGTCTATCCATTAAAGTTAAATATTGATTTAAAATGTAAATGTTTTATTTATTCTAAGACCCACACACACATATATATATGAAATATTATTCTCAAATATATTTCATCAATATAAAAAGTATTGTAATTTTCAAAAGCAATACATAAAAAATAATTAGTGATCTCCTTCTATCAACTTGGAAACATGAAACAAAATCATTGACAATTTTCGTTTCATTTATCAACTCACATACGATGGGAACATGAAATAAAACACAATAATTTTAATTAATTAGTTTTAATACTTCTCTAAATCACTGACAATGTTAACTTTACAAAAAAACATATATTCTCTTAGTGCAATGGCTAATTCGCTATTGTTGATGTCACACATTACTTGAATCAGTTCAAATTTAGTCAAATTTTCATTAGTTTGACTGAAATTTCTAATGTTTTCCACCAAATTTTCATAGTATTCACCAAAATTTATGGATTCTAAATGAGTGAGACGTGGGGAGATGAGGCAACGATCCGCTTGTAGTATTTGATAAACATCTTCTTTTCTTAAAGGTACACTGATATCATGTTTGGTCACCTCCAACCATTTAACACGATCAAATACCATTTGTCGAATGGTGCAGTAGTCTCCACAAGATAACACAGCTTCTTCTTTTTTTTCTTCTTCGTGAAATGATGCACTTATAAATGAATTATTATTTAAAATGTCGATAAATGTGAACCATTCGTATGAGCTGAAGTTGATTTTCTTATGTTTATCGGTGTATGATAGAGTGATCGCAGTACTGAACGTTCTTGCGGGGCTCAAACCACAACCAATTCGAAAATCTCCATCTGTACAATACTCTGTGTACAATAAGTAGTGGTTTTCCTGTTTGGCTGCCATTTCATACACTTGTAAAATATGATCTAATTGTGTGTCATAATTAACATGACTTTGTGTAGCACTAAAATAGCCGCTGTCTTGAGAACTCATATTGACGACTGAGAATCTAACCTACAACTCTCTCCTCTATTTATACTCATTCACATCTCCTACTACTACAAAACAATATATTCATGAGTAGTGAAGCGATGTAATTACGTGACTACATCTGTGCTTTGTATCCAGGTGTTGTGTTTTCTATCTAAACCTAACCATGTAACAAACATCTTGTTGCCTTTTCTTTTAAGTACTTTCTCCACCAAGTAAATGTGTGGATTTGACGTTTTCTGTAGCTCTTCTTCGTAAAACCCTCCACTGATTGGGATACCTTGCAAGTCTTCGAGCAAATATGTGGTGGGATTGGTTATTTTAACTTTAATGATTTTGAATAGTTCAGTCGTCCAATTGGGTGTGTATCCCTTTTCAAAGACATGTTTCGACTTGCTTATACGAACAATATCACCAACTTTAAATTTACGAAGTCCGGCAATCTTTAGATGTGTATAGGTTTTGTTTAAAATATCTTTTTCGTTGGATTTATTGACATTGGAAGGTTTATATTTGGTTGTTGAATGTTTTGTGTTATTGTAATCTCGTGTAATTTTAGGGAGAATGTCAATCCATCTATAGGTACCATTTAAACTGAAATGTTTGTAAAGCTTTAATTTCAATGTTCTAATAACTCTTTCTGCCATAGAAGCTTTTTTCGTGCTAAATACACTATAATGATTAATCCCATGTTTTTTCATTAGTTGTTGAAACTTGCTGTTGTAAAATTCCGTTCCTTGGTCTGATTGGAGATTTTTAGGAACTCGTTTTGTGTTGGTGAGAATGTCTGAGAATGCACGAGTTAACTCTTCACCGGTTTTTGTCTTTAATGGACGTGTCCATAAAAACTTTGAAAAGCAATCGATGACGACTAGTATCATTTTGTGATTTTTATTTTGATTAGCGTAAGGTCGCATTTCAGCTAAATCCATTTGCCATAAATCATCTATGCCTTTGACAATTGTACGTCTGCGTGGATAATTTTTACGTATAGGTTTATGGAGTTCGTTAACAAGCTGGACTTTGGATGACATGTTTCGTAAGCGCATGCACTTTCTAAACTGATGATCCATTACTCTTCTCATCTATTTTCTTCTTTTGTTCAATTTCATGCTTCTTCTTCAAGTCCCTGTCCAAAACTTGAAACGAACGTTCTATGTATGTATTATACATATCGATCTTATCACTGATTAGAGTATTACTTTTCGACAATTTATCCTGTATTTCTTGTTTAAAACTCTCCAAATCATTTCTCAAAAATTCCTTGCCCATAGCAACTACCTCGTCGACGTATATTTTAGTTGCCATATCTCGAGCTCTGACGGGAGGATTTCTCGAAATAAATGCAGCAATTTCGTTGATTTTATTTTGATGAGATACCAATTGCGTTTGTAATGAGGGGATTATTGTTTTTTGAAGTGTTTCGAGCTCATTATGGTACACATGTAATTGTTCATCAACATATAGTTTGTTAGCAACATCGCTATTTGCAGTCGGCATCTTTACATTACAAATTTTTACGTTTTCTGCATCAATATTACCGTCTAGAGTATGTGGATACGATACTTTCGGCATATACGGCTTAACCCGCTCATTAGCATGATTGCGGCGATGTCCAAACTTATCGACAGACATGATTGAAATGATTATGTTTTCCGTTTGTTATTCAATTATATTGGCCTCTTTCAACTCATTGATTATTGCAATTATCTCGTTGTTGTGTGAGAATGAGGTGTTGCCAGCTTCCTTGGATGCAATCAGTAATCTTAAACGGTCACACAGCTCATTGGGATCGTCCCAATAAATGTATTCCATCGGTTTTTCGTTGTATGACAAAAGAGGGCCACCACCACCGCCGCCGCCGACAACAAGACCTTTTCCTACATTAGTATATGGAGCGGTTTGAATGGATTGTTGTTGTTGTTGTTGTTGTCGTTGTTTCTTTAATATTCGAGCTGATGGAGGTTTGGTTATAGTACTACTACTAATATTTGATGAGTCAGTTTTAAACAACGGTCTAATTATGTTGCGATACTTTTCGGTAGCAGTACTTTTCAGACGATCTGCTGCATTGAGATGAGCTTTTGTTATTGTTAGCAGAGCTTTGTAATTATTCAAATCATCATCAGAGTATTCATTGGGATGATTGTAAAACACAAGCTGATACAATCCCGAAGTCCCCGGTATATTTCCTTCTCCACCCCCCTCATCCTTCTCTCGTAATATGTTTATATTACCGTTTCTTTTATCGAATGCAATTCTACGTCTGCCCAACATCCAACCAATTTCATCATTATATAATGGACCATAACTTCTATCAATTTCATCATCTTTGCGAAAGTAATCTTCAAGATATGGTTGACTAATTATTGGATATTGATCTAAATAATCTTCTATGACATCACGCGAAACGTTGGGATGTGTGCCTATATCATAATCATCATAATAATAATCGTCTTCTCCTTCTTCATCATCATAACGTATATTTCCTGATTCATCCGTCTCGGCTATGGGTTTTGTATCGAGAAATGATACATCAGCATTTTTTTCTTTTTTTGTCGTTGTTTCCTCTTTTGGAGGGATGAATTTTGAAACTATGGCTTGTTGTAATGATTTTGAGGATTTGACCATTTCTTTTAGCGGTACAGATATCGGTTTAAATAGCTTATTTAGAGATGTATCATGTTCTGATTTTCCTAATTTTAACGCTAAATATTTCTTGCGAATAGATCTCGCCAATTCACTGATTTTTTTCTTACGCATGGCAATAGCAACCTTATCGTTGGACATGGTGACGATGACTGAGGATAATGTCTAGTGCTTTATGAATTTATCGAATCCTTTACGGTACCTACCATTATTTAAAGCAAAATCTTTTACAATCACCAATGTTCCATAGTTGTTAGTAGTCGACCAGCATTCTGAGCAAATCTTTTTAAATTCTTCAAATGTCATGTCTGGTGACACATGTTCCTCAAATATATGTTTTAGATTAATTTCATCCTGCTTGAATAACACAATCATATTACAATTGTCACGTATGAGCTGTTTTGGTATTTTCGAATATGTTTGACATAAGTAGGCCGCGTCAATGAGCTTGTGCCTACACATTGAATAATATTCACGAATTTTCTGTTGTCCATCGCAGGCAACATCATCAAATATGAATATCGAGTTTGACTGCGCTTTATCTGGACTAATAATTTCCTCATTGTCTTTAAATGGAAAATAACCAACACCTTTAACTTCTCCTAAGACTTCTTGCAACAATTTATATTTTGGTTGAAATAACGACTTGGAATAAACGTAAACATTTTTGAATTTAGCACCATTTGGATCGAATAGGAGCGACAACATAACATTTGTCTTTCCACACCCACTAGGACCACAGATGATTGCACGAAAAGAATTTGGTAGTAGTTTACCATGTTTACCAACAGATGATGGATTAGAGGTAAAGTCCAAGTTTTCAATGGGTAGCGTCTGCTCTTGTTGAACGATCTTCATCTTGTGAAGAATTTTATTAGAGTGTTATTCTATAAATATGGATATCGCAGCATTATCATACATCAGTCTTAATGTTGGTGTTTGAGGGAGAAGGTCTTTTGAATTCTCTAATAAATAAACTGCCATTCGAACTTCACTTGCCTACCTACAATTATTGTGGTCGTAAGTGAATATAACTTGTCTTTTTTTTTCGTTAAACATATATTACGTACATTTATAGCTGGAACAAAACTACAAAAGCGACTTGCACGTGGTGACGCAGGCATTAATCCTTTAGACGACGCCTGCAAACAACACGATATAGCTTATTCGCAAAATAAATCTCTTGAAGAACGTCACAAAGCAGATAAGGAGTTGGAAGATAAGGCTTGGGCTCGAGTAAAATCAAAAGAGGGATCTTTTGGTGAAAAAGCTGCTGCATTACTTGTTACTGGTACCATGAAAGTGAAACGAAAGTTGGGAATGGGAAGTCGTCCAAAGAAACAACGACGTTCCTTTAATCGAGACGTAGTGCTAAAGGTGGGAAAATCAATGAAGAGAGGAGCATCTCTAAAAGAAAGCGCCTTGTTTGCCTTACGAGCAGCCAAATCACTTATTAAACAATTTGGTGGATCGAAGAAAATTGTTGTTCCTCGAGTGATACCAGTAAAATCTGGAGGTTTTCTACCACTTATACCTCTGTTTGCCGGTCTCTCAGCACTCGGAGCACTATCGGGTGGAGCTGCTGGGATTGCAAAGACTGTCATTGATGCAAATAATGCTCGAAAAAAATTGGAAGAAGACCACCGCCATAATAAGGTTATGGAACATGTCGGAAATGGTTTATATTTGAAAAAGTATCCTAGTGGCAGAGGATTTGGATTGTATTTAAAAAAAAACTCGCGATAAAGCTACCCAATCGTCCACTGTACGACACCGATATTGCGCGTTATGCAAAATTATATAAAATCTCACACTTTCGTGGTGTTTTCATGCGTGACACTCTACCTAAATCCGGTCCTCGACGACAACAAGAGTGTGCAGTGGTTAACTTGGACTCATCCAAAAACAGTGGAACACATTGGGTAGCATATATAAAGAAAAACAATGTCATCGAGTATTTCGATTCATTTGGTAATTTGAAACCGCCCAAAGAACTTGTAAAGTATCTAGGAGGAGGAGGAAAAAATATTTTTTATAACAATAATCAGTATCAAAACTACGATCAAATCAATTGTGGACATTTGTGTTTGAAATTTCTACTTCAACATCCTTGGAACAATGGGAGAGGAGTGGGATGACATTAAAACATTATTAATGCAAAAGCCACGAAGTTTTACTGTTGATGCGCTGAAAAAAGTCCCCATTCAATATCTGATTGGGTTTGTCAGCCCGTCTGAATTGTTGGATATATGGCATAAACTACCTAATGACTACAAAACAAATTTTGAGCTACAAATTCGTCTGCCGTGCTTCGTTCACTACAACCGTCCCGATTGGACAACGCATTGGGATGGTCCTGCAAGTTCTCAGGCATCTTGTTTTCTATGTCAAAGTGTATTAAATAAATCTTGAACATAGTTCTGTGTATTATTTAAAGTACCTTCATCCCTTGACATGCATCAGTCATCATGTCGCAGTTGTTGAGAGTAAATAGCACAAATCACGTATTTACATTCCAACCTCCTACGCCTATTGTACTCTATCCTGAGAAAGACTATGAGTTAGCACTACGTTCCTTTCACTCATACCATAGTATACCAAACATTGAAAATCGCAAATTTCACTACTACGATGACAACAACATGATGCAGAGTTTTGATATACCAACGGGATGTTACGAAATCGCTGATATTGAAGCGTTCATACTAGACAAGTTAGGTGGTGGTGGTGGTGGCACCAGCAATCCATTTGAAACTGTATTTGCGTTAAAACCCAATAATAATACGTTACAATGTATGATTTACAGTAAATATAGAATTCCGTTCGGCGAGCAGGATACTCCCAACTGTCTTGGCGACATATTGGGTTTTTCTAGACAGATACTCGAAGCCAAAAAATGGTACTCTTCAGATCTACCCGTCAAAATTATAAAAGTATCTAGCATACGCTTCGAATGTAACATTACCACTGGAGCCTTTGACGCAGACAGACCTGCTCATACTATTTACGAATTAGTTATAAAAGTAGATCCTGGGTACGCCATTGACGAAACTCCACATAATTTACTTTATTTACCTGTTATACCACAACGTGAAATTACTAACGTTACTGTGTTGGCTTTGGACCAAGACGGACATCCTATCAACTTTCGTGGTGAAAAGAGTACCTTGGTGTTGGAGCTTAGAGCGAGAAGCAACAGATGGGATTGATAATTAATCATAAAAGACGTTCCGCTGCACATTCAGTTCCATTAGTTAAACGACGTCCTTCAAAGCAACAGCAGCAGCATCTTACGTTTGCTAACAAATTGTTCTTGCAATCTTTAGGCTTTTTGTTGAAAGAAAAACGATGACAACCATGTATGGAAAACGTTCTCGTATGAACGATATGCCTCCAATGTTTGATATCTATCGCAAGCCGAGATTCGATGAATCGATTCGCAAAGCTGAATACAGAACATATGCTCCGTTCATCAAATCGTTCAGTTGCAGTGACATTGTGGAATTTAGCATCAATCAAGTTGATTCGTTTTTTGCAATGAACGAAACATTGTTGTGCATTAAAGGTTCGCTCAATATACATGGAGCCGGTGATGTAAAGCTGGCAAATAATTTTGGTGCTTTCCTTTTCGATTCGTGCACATACAGTGAAAGCGCAAGAGAAATGGAAACGGTTCGAGATCCTGGAATCGTGAGTGCTGTACGTGCCATGACGTGCTACAATCAAGAAGATTCCAATCATATGGCTATAGCAGGCTGGAATTATCCCAAAGATCCCATCCTTAATGCTCCAGATAAATCATTCAACCTACAAATTCCTCTCAAGCACATTTTCAACATTTTCAATGACTATCCCATGATTACATGTGGACGGCAAACAATACGTTTGGTTCGAGCTCGAAACGATAATGATTGTGTATATATCACAGAAAAAAATGTTGCCGGTGTGACTTCCACTACAACTGTTAGCATAAACATTACCAACATCGAATTGAAAATCAAGCATATCTACCCTAATGATGATATTAAGTTGGAACTGATGAGGACCATTCAAAAGGATCAGCCTATAGTTATTCCATTTAGAAAGTGGGAGATACATGAACTGCCATCCATCACCAGAAATGCTAGACGTGAAGTTTGGGCTGTTAAAACTACAACTTCAGTGGAACGACCTCGTTATGTTATTGTTTTCTTTCAAACCAACAAACGTGACAACAACACAACTGATCCAACTTTATTTGACAATGCAGACATTCAAAGTATCAGGTTATCGCTAAATGGAGAGTATTATCCCAATGAAAGAATGCAGTTGGATTTTACCAAGAATGATTACAATGAGGCATATTTCAACTATACTGAATTTTATCCTAGCTATATGAATTCGACACAGAAGCGTCCTCTGTTGGATTATTCCTCATTCAAGAGGCGTGCATTGTTTGTTATCGATTGCTCGAAACAAGAAGAAAGCATGAAGGCATCTACAGTTGATGTAAAACTTGACATTGAAGCAAACATTGGTTTCCCCGAAAATACCAAAGTATATTGCATCATAATACACGATTGCGTAATGGAGTATTTCCCCCTCACCGAAATTGTTAAGAATTTAAACTAGAATGTGCTACTGCTGCTGCACGTTAGTATTCTAGCAATCATCATCATGAGAGTTGCATTCGTGGACATCCAAGGATTCGTCGTTGATGGATGCTTTGTTCCCAAAGAACTCACCATCGAGATTGGTTTTAAGCAGAGTCACTACATGTTTTTGCCACCTCAATCGTTTGATACATTAAGTCAGCGTGATAAGAAAACTGTGAAATACCTGGAAAAAAATGTGCATGGCATTCGATACTCTTCAGGTGACATCGAGTATAGCGAAATAAATGTAATATTGGAAACTAAGCTGTTGTATGCTGCAGACTTCATTTACGTACGCGGACAGCAAAAGGCTGAATTTCTACAAAAGAAATGTCACATTTTTAGTGTCTTTCCCATCATTATTGACGTCTGCAAGTTTGATGGTACATCATTGGCAACTGGAAACTTTGAACGTGATTCCTGTCACGCCACTGGAGGATCCTCCAGAAATGTACAATATCTCCGACAATGGTTTTTAAATATTGCGTTACCTTTGTAATTATTATATCAATAATAAATGATTTTTTTAAAGTGGATTTTTTTTTACACACACCATTTAGACGTCCCACTCAACAAACTAAATATCTTTTTTAACAAGAAACGTGAAACAACCCCTGTATACATTTTATGACAAAGAATCATAGACACTTTTGATTTCACTCGTATGCTGTGAAGGCATCAATCTTGGAATATTAAAATGTAAAGTGCAACTTTCAAAATTACGTGGGGTCACTGACACCCAACGCAAAGTGTTAAAACCCAAATAAGACATTTATAAATAAACCATGATAGCGCAACGGTTACGGACTGTGTTAGGAACGAGAAGATGCTGTGTGTTCTTAGTTCGAATTTCACAGACATCCATTTTTTTTCAATTTTATAAATTGCATGATTTTTTTTTTCAAGCGGATTTTTTTTTTACATACACACCATATGAAATTTAGACGTCCCACTCAACTATCTTTTTTAACAAGAGCGCCAAAAGTATCTGGGGTCACTGACACCCAACGGATGAAGGTAAAACCCAAATAAGAAATTTATACATAAAACCTCGATAGCGCAACGGTTAGGGACTGTGTTAGGAACGAGAAAGTCGCTGTGTGTGTCGTGAGTTCGAATCTCACGGTCGACCATTTTTTCAATTTTATAAATTGGAAGTGTTGTGGTGGACCACGATTGACGTCACAGAAGATGGATGCCGTAGGGATTTTACTGACGTCACAGAAGATGCCGTCGCGACATTCGAATCACCCGCCAACGACACAACCCACCAAATTGGAAGTGCTACGTCACACATGTGGATGGACCATGATTGACGTCACAGAAGATGGATGCCGTCACAGTCGCGACATTCGAAATACTCGCCAACGACCCGCCATTGACACAAGATGGATACGACACACCAACACGTCCGCCATTGACACAAGATGGATGCCACTTCCGGTGCGCGCGCACAGTCAACGAAATCCAACATGGCCGACTTCCGTCCCAGAACCGGCTTAGTATATCTACTCAACACCCATTACATTCCAAAAATCTACAACAAGAATTAAAATATGAGTTAATTCAGGGACAACCAGAGCCTCAATCAACCGCATCTGACCCCTCAAAACCACGGGTAACACTACAGTTCCAATACTCTGTAACAAATCACCATTTGCCACTGTACAATTAGTCGACCTACTTTTATCCAAAGTCAAACCTAAACAAGAAATTAACTCATAACCTTTACCTCCCAAAATTTTTCTTGAAGCACCCAAATCTAACAGACCTAATAAAGTTTTACCCAGGATATCTACCTTAACATAGGGACGTTCATCATTCGCAGCGTGATCTAATACGTAATCTATGGTGACACGGAAATCATTGACTGGGGGGTTTTCGCTGACGCTTCATTCATCAAGCACGTCTTTGTTCGTTTCCCTGGCTGGATCTAAGAGAGCAATCCGGATAAGTCCTAACTGTGTATCCCTCTTTTTACATCCAAAACAATACTTTTCACTACCGGCCTGCAGACACCCTACAACCCGATGACCAGGCTGCCTACAACGAAAACAAACTGCTTCTCTAGGGGCGGAAGACGAAGTGGGGATGTGTGACGTTCCGACATACGTTAGGTCTGGCTCCAAAAAATTCGATCTCCTCGAAGCTACACTCCCCTCGGCTTTGTAAGACTGTCGCCCTCAGGGCATAATCATCTTCTTTCTAAAATTCACAGATACATAACTATTTCTTGTTTATTAACTAAGTTATTAAAAAAACAGCATTAGTATGCGTTTGTAACGGTGAGGTACTTTAGATACGCACTATCTTATAACGAACAAAAAATAAAAGTATTTTAATTTTCTGCATCCTTCATTGATTGTTTTGTAAAATGTATGTAATTATAAATCATTAATTTGTGTTTTTGTTTTTCAGGAATCACACATTCGTGGGTATTATAACAAAGAAAACGTGACTAAATAAAAAGCTACTTTTATATTTTATTTATATTTTTTTCAACCTCACAATTGCTCATAGAAATTTATTATTCAAGCAATTTTTTTAAGTTATATTGTTAAGTTTCTGTAAATATATTTATTTATAATAAAGTTTAAAGCAAATGCTTATTTTGATAAAAACATATTTTTAATTTTTTACCTAATAAATTATTTTCTGGATACTTTACCTTGATACTAGAAACATGCAAATATGTTCCCAATTAGCTTGCATTCCTTTTTACGAGTGTACAATCAGAATATTTTGTAAGAGTCAACCACAATCATAGCAACTACCACGCTTAACATTTTTCATTCTTCTAATAGTTTTTCCAAAATATTATTACTAAAATTAGTTTCATTCAAACTTTTCCAATTATCGGCGCTAATTAGAAAAATATTTTGCATTTCATACAACCTATTAACCAACGGCAGATATGTGTAACCGTTGAGTGAAAAATTTTCACTCAATAGTGTAACTTAACCATAATATTTATACGAGTATTATACTTTCGACTTTCGATTTTTTTTTAAATTAGGCTTTTCAAATACTTCTTAAAATAAACGGTTTTCAATATTAAAACTAATTTTTCCGCATCTGTGAGATGCCGTAAGCAATATTCTATCATAAAATTGTCAATTGTATACCAACCCAAAATTTCTTCCAAAAAAGGACCAAAAATGTCGTACTTAAAGTTCTATAGCACTGTTGTAGGGGCTCTGGTAAGCTGAAAATTAATAGGGTTCATCAGTGAGATGTCCTGAACAACATTCAATCATAAAATTGGTGACTTGTTGCACAGACACACAGGATTTTACACAGAGGATTTTTTTTCTAAAAACCGTTTTTTCGTATTGTTATTGAGGAAAAGTGTATAAATAAAAATTTTTTTTCAAAAATCCAACTTTTTTTGGGGTAAACCAATACTTTTCTCGCATATTAGTATGTGTTTACTTAAATCAGTTTAGAGACTAAAACTGTAAAAACTGTTAATTTTAATGAAAAATGATACGGTAGGTACTTCATTTGAAAGAGAAATCGAAGAGTATATTATTGATATAGTATAAGGCCGGCCGCACACAGAAAGAGTAAACTGTTTTTGTGAAAAACGTCTTTACTTCAGTCGAAAACGGTTTTGTTTATGCAAGAAAAATTATCTTTTAAGGAGAATCAAACTGTTTATACAGCCAGTCAAGATGTTGAGTGATGATGAGAAGGATGAATATGTTGAGGTTACACTACTTCTCTGGCACTGGTTGTTACTTCAGGACAAAACAGCACCTAACAGACAATTGTGGGTACATCCAATAAATATAAAAATAATTTGCAAAAATACCCTACAATATTATGTGCATTGTAAGTTTCTGTTGATATATTGCACCAGACCATAACTAAATGTCTGATTTCTCGACCAAGCCAACAAAACGTTCGTCCAAATCTATGAATCCACGTTAAATAAAAATAACAATAAATATATTGAAAACAAAAAAATTGGCTTTTTATTGATTTCTTTGGAAGAATGACAAAAAATGAGGGGATTGAATGCTATGAAGCTATTTATTCACTAGTGGATACTAAAGAGCCGTTGTATGTGGTTCTTCTGTCTAACGTTTTCATACTAGGTATACTGTCGCCTTGTCAAAATATAATCTTTATAGTGGATTACAACGTCTACCTCGGCAAATTGCAGTCTTACCTGAAAAAATGATATCGCCTTCCTTGTCGAAATATTCAACAATAAAATTGACATACAACATATCGATGGTCTACTACACAAATGTACGTGTAAAAAAGTAAGTTTTGAGATATATGAAATTTAAAGTTTATAAGTTCGCCATAATTCACAAGATTGTTCTTGTAAAAAGAAAAAGTCCTATTAAATTAAGGTGACAAAAAAGGCTAGACTTACCACCTTTGGTTAAAAAAACTACCAACATTAATTGTTTTAAACTTTTATGTAAATAAACGAAATTTTAATTTACTTTCATCTATAACAGCTAGTTTTTCTTTCTGGTATTTTTTGCAAATTTTTCATAATCGCCTGTGATTTTCCTCTTTTCTTAAAGAAACAGAAAGTCGTTTTTCTTTTTTTGAGTAACTGGTAGACGCGATGTGTAGGTACCTACCTTCTATTTCACGTCAGTAGGTATGTACGTAGTTCGTCGCTGTTCGTCGGGATATTTATTGATGTGGAGGGGGTGAAGCACCCACCCGGCGCGTCTCCAGGTGGCGGATATGAGAAAAGCCTCTGAGATGATTTTATATGAGGAGGAGGTCTGCGAGGAAATACCTGGGGGCTCTTTTTGTCTAAAAACTCAACTGGCAGCCCTCGAACACCCTGCCGCGGACCAACTTTACCTGTCCCAGCTGTAGTATCGTGGCTAAGGTATTGCACAAAGCATTACGATGCCTGCTGAAATTTCGAGCTTACCTCGAAATCACCTGTTATACCAATGTCTCCTGGCTGTCTGTGGTCAAGCCTCGCGGGCCAGTGGGATGGGAGGAGGGTCTTGGCTTTACTGCCCGGACCAAGAGGAGACAACCTCATTAAAAACCTAAAGTCAAGGTGGGAAACTCCATTGTATTGAACCCCTTACCTCTGCAAGCGGGGCTCTGCAGCGGTGGACCGTAGTGACCCTAACTTCTCGTGGGACCATTTATGGAAACCGGAAAAGTAGTGGAGAAGACCTCCACCTCTTCATCCGGGCAACTCACAGAGGGAAAAAGGCCAAACGGCACAAAGGTCGTCTGCCGTTCGACTTCCCAAAACTGGGAGAACCGGGCGGCATAGGCGACCCACTGAGAAAAGGCCTCAGTGCAGCAGGGGTGCGGAAATACCTGCGACTACTCAATCAGGGAATATCCTCGGAAGAGGCCAGGAAGCAGGTTATTCAGCGCCCAACCCCCCGAAGGAACCACCAACGGGAAAAATGAAGCTTAAAAGAGGCCCGGAGCATATCACTCCTCCGCAGCGACCTCTTAGCAAAAAAACAAAAACAGCTGCAACGGTAACCGAACTGGTTACGCAGCAGCTGTCAAAACAGAGAAGGCTTTTAGGGTGGGAAAATAATGCCCAAGGATTATCCTGGGGTCATTCTGAAAGCAGAGCAGCTCTCCACCCTGGAAGACACTCTGGTGGAAGAGCTGTGCCAGAGCAAAGAAAAGGGAATCCACTTCTCAGGTATCCATTTCCGTTGTGGAATGATACTGGTGGACTGTGGGTCCCAAGAATCGGCAGACTGGCTCATGAAGTCAGCGCCGAAATTAAACTCTTGGGAAGGACCCGAATTGGTGGCTCAAAGTGGAGACGACATCCCAAAGCTGGTCACCATAACGGTGTTCTTCCCAAGAAGCCACGACATGAAATTGGAGATCATCCAACTTGTCGAGGTTCAGAACTCCAACCTCACTACTCGGGTTTGGAAGATCCTGACTCTAAAAAAGAGGGACAGGGAACTATCCTCACGATTGGGATGGATCACCAATCTGGGGAGGCTCTGAAGGCAGGAGGTACGCGCTAAACTTCCGTTTTGGGCGTATCCCTGTCTCGGGGAAAAAAAGAACCCCGCGGAGGATCTAAAGGACATGGAGATACCCTCCACATCGGAACCTCTGGAAAAGGGGAAAAAGGCGAAAACTTGACCTTGGGTCAGTCCGAGATCTCCTCCGGCTCTGCTGGGGTGAATGGGGATGCGGAGATCGCCTCTGCATCCCGGGAAACTGGGCGAAGCAGCCTGGGGGTCGAGAGTCTAACTCGAGATCAAGAAACCAACTCGAACTCCGTGGAAGATATTGCCATGGTGGTCGAGGAGGGTCAGGGAGATATAAAGGAGGGAGATGAGCGGGTCGATCAACTGAGACGGCTCTGTATCAGCTGACCGAAGTCATCCAGAAAACTCTGAACAACAAAGAAATCGCAATGTACGTATTCCTGGATATATCTGGGGCCTTTGACAACAGAACTCATCTGGCTCCTTTCAGAGTGTCTTTCATGCAGAAATACTTGCAATTCTAAGATGCGTGGAAATGAACCTAGAAAGAAACTATCAGAAATGTGACATATCGATCCATTCTGATAGTCAAGCAGCTATCAAAGCATTGAGCTCCCATGTCATTGACTCAAAGTTGGCATGGGAGTGCCGAAGAAAACTTGATGAATTAGGCAAGAATAACAGGGTCTCTTTAGTCTGGGTTCCTGGCCACTCGGGAATCATGGGAAATGAAGAGGCCAATACACTTGCCAGGAAATGAGCACAAACGCCCTTTATTGGCCCGGAGCCTTTCTGTGATGTAGGAAAATGCTCCTACAAGAGTTTCGGAAGAAAGTGGAAACCGAAGGAGAAGCACTCTGGCGGTGCCTTCCCGGACTGGAACATTCCAAAAAGTTCCCGCAGAACTTTGACACTGCTAGATCCAAAAAATATTTGGGCTTCAGTAAAAATAAGCTACGTCTCCTCACGGGCTTTCTTACAGGACACTGCCGGCTTAGGAAGCACCTAATGAGAATTGGTCTAGCAGAAATTGACTAGTGACGATTCTGTAGGGAGGAGGATGAAACTCGGGATCTCCTAGTTCTAGAATGGCTCGCCATTGCAAGCCAACGCAAGAAATGCTTCAGACAAGAAACTTGTAAGAGTGAGGATCTAACCTCGTTGAAGCCGTCTCAAATACTAGAGTTCATTAGAACCCTGGAACTGGAAGGCGAGCTGTAGCAGTAGCGAGAACAGCTCTGATAGGGGGGCACAATAAACCTTAGGTTTCAGTGCATTGTAACCCCGTTAAAATCTAATCTAATCTACTTTCTATTTAAAGAAACAGATTCCCATTTTATTTGTCTTCCCAGTTTGCGTTTGTCTGTGTTATCCAATTCAAAAAAGCTTTCTTCTGAAAGGTTATACTTGTACTGTATAATGTTATGATTTTTCTTTTGAAAACGACGCCGTTTAACTTTTTCTTTATTTGTATTTAGTGTTGTGTTAAATACAGTATGGTTTTTACCAATCAAAAAAATTATGTAATTTCATATTCGTGACGTAAAATTCCCTAGGTTTCAGTCTGGCGCTCGAGATTAATAAACACCATTCGTGCGCACAGTAAATTTTCGTATGACATTTGGCCCTTCCTGTCGTAGAGTGCATTAAATCAGCCTATAGGTATGAGTGTCCAGTTTCCATAAATTTGAGAACAACAATCTCTAAATGACTGACAGCGTGTAACATAGCCGCTGCAACAAATTTGTTGCGGTGTTGCCCACTGCATGTGTCAGAAAAAGTGGTCAGGTGTGTTACGTTTTCTGACAAGCTTAGCAGATATTTTAAATAATAACTTCCAATTTCAACAATATCTTTGTTTCCATGTATTTCATCCCGAACAAAACAGTGTCAATTAGAATTGGATGCATCAAAAATTGTGAAATTATAGACATTTAACTTGTGTTTATAATAAATTTAATTATCACCTTCTAGGGGATAAAATTGCTTGCAGATCTAAAGATATTGGCCTAATAGTTTTGCCATATTTGCTCTGGGATCATTATTTTTCATCTGCTTTCATTTGCATAGCTTCCTTTTCGTGTTGCTTATGATTATTATAATCTTCTTGGAGATGTTCTCTGTCTTTGGCGGTGTTGTGTATGAATTGCATAAAGGTTTGTAGAAATCCAACCGAGGATCGTATTTTTGAAATGTTTGATGAACAAACAATGATACCGTTCGAATATTCTTTTGCAAAGAAAAATCATCTTTATACCGACTACAACAAAAATATTATAATCACTAGTGTCAATGTTATTTCTGTAAACTAACTAATAAAAATGTTTTTTTGGGTTCCACGCACTACACAACAATGGGAAAACATACAAAGAATCTTCGATGTAAAATGGAATTTTCCATCATGCTGTGGAGCCCTCGATGGTAAGCATGTCGCTATTAAAAGACCATCTGGATCTTGCTCTGAGTTCTGCAACTATAAGGGAGGTTACATCATAATTATGCTAGCATTAGTAGATGCAGATTATCGTTTTTTATACGTCGACGTTGGAGCAAATGGAAGAGCAAACGATAGCAGCATCTACCGGCTATCTTCACTAAAGAGAGCTATGGATGCAAATCAGCTTAGTTGGCCTAACGAATGTGTAATAGTCGCAGATGATGCCTTTCCACTCAGCACAAATGTGATGAAACCCTACTCTAAAACTAAAAGGAATTTGACTTTAGAAGAGCGTATATTCAATTACCGCTTGTCGCGGGCTCGTAGGGTAGTTGAAAACGCGTTCGGTATTTTGGAATCACGGTTCAGAGTATTTGAGAAATCTATCGATCTCAACCTTCCAACAGTAGATTTGATTGTTCAGTGCACATGCACACTTCACAACTAACCTCCGCAACACATTCCCCACAACTTATTTGGATAAAGGAAGCGTTGATTTTGAGGATACAGAAACGGGGTTAATTCATTCTGGAAGGTGGCGGTCAACCACCACTTCTTTACCGCCGTTAACCGTTGACCGCTCAACAAACCAAGAGTCCCAGACATCACACAATATCTATTAGACATCCACAATATATCCTTTATGGATAACCAGTATATTCACTGGATATAGATGGATAGCCTATAGACATACAATGGATATCCATATGTCCGCCTATATTTAGGATATATGTAATATCTTATGGATGTCTTTGGAGATATCTACTGGATATCTCGTTATTATCCCATGGATATCCTATGTTCACATTTGGTATATCCAATTAACGTCCCATGGATATTAATAGGATATTTTATATTCACATTTGGTATATCCTTCCTCCTCAAACTTGAGAATCTGGGAATATATGACTAGTATCTACGGATGGAAATACAAGGTGGTCCAACAAAAAAATGTAAATCAAAAGTTTTTTATGTCTACAGATCTGGAATAAAATTAACAGAAAATAGTTTATCCAGTCAACCAGTACAAAATATAATAGATACACAGGGTGGATAGTCTAGTATTTAAGTGGACGACTGTAGAATATTGTGGTACAGTGAAAAAGATTCAAATACTCATCGCGTATGTCCGTTATATTTTGTACTGATTGACCAGAACCATTGATTAAGAAATAGGGGACTTGCTTGAAATTGACGATAACAAAGCCGTCATGCATGAGCCCGATAGTGAATGCGAAGAAGATTCTCCTAATGATAAAGAGAACTGTTCTACCTCCCAAACAACCACAAATCCGATAGAAGCAAATGCAGAGAACACTCCACAACCACATACATCTCATTCTACATTAGAAGAATGTTCTAATGCTTATGTAACCGGTTATTTACTGTATAAGGTTAATCAGAAATTTGGGTGTAATGTTTGTGCATCCAAATATCAAAAAGAAGACGGACCAAACATAACCCGTAATGAATGATTGCTTTTTTTCAAAGATTACGGTTGTGCAGGAAACACGGTAACTTTTCTTAAAACACATTCTGAGAAATTTATCAATATAGTACGTAATTTGTTGGTAAGTTTCAATGTTGCATTTGACCAATACAAAGCTGCCTCCGATGTTTCAAAGAATATCAGGCATTATCTGCAAAACTCGGTTGATTGGGGTGAAATACTTGAGAATCCATCTTGTGCTTATCACAACGATTTTATTTTAAGCTTACTCATTAAAATGAAAATGTTTTGGCATTTAAAATGGGAAACGGCCAAACAAGAAACAAATTCCAGCAAAAAAATATAAAAAGTAACAATAAGCCACATATAAATGTATCGATATTATCAAAGTCCAAATAAAATATTTTTCTATACTTTTGTGAGTTTAGAAAATTCCATAAATGGGAAACAATTTTAAAGCCTAGAAACCTAAATAGTATGGCTTCATTCTACCTCCATACATTTTATTGTTCGTGAAATGAAATATTGATTAATTCAATTATTTTCTGTTATTAAATACACATTGAGCGTTAATGTCCCCTTAGAGTATTTCGCTAGTTTTCTATTTTATGACATAATGAATTAATGGCAAGTTTCGTGACTCTGCGGACACGAAAATCGTTGTTATGTGCACTACTGAGCTTCCGTGCGTTTATTGAATGAGAAAGCAGTGCCACGCCTACAACCAATGAATATATCGAAGCGACTGAAATCTCAAAGCCACTTTCAGATGTGCTACCATCTATATGTCGTAGCCATAAGAGGACACGTTTCGCTCGTATGCGTTGCGTATCTTTCCTATTTCTTAATCAATGCCAGAACTATTATTTCCAGTTAATTTTATTACAGATCTGTGGATATATACAACTTTTGGTAAACGTTGTTTTTGTTGGACATCTTGTATTTCCACCAGCAGATACTAGTTAGATATTCATCTCTGAGTAAGATGGTACAAATGGAATTAAATTCTTCATAATAGTAGTATTATTTGACATATAATGAAATTATATACTATGGAATAGACTGATAGAAAATACTTTATTTTATATAATATACATATTTGCATATACACCAATAATTCTTCTTCTTCTTCACCCAGCTCATCTACTCTGCACGGTTATTTCTGTAAGAACGAGAAATGAAAGATTGTCGATTTCCAAGGTCAACTATATACCGTATACGCCCGAATATAAGATAAACCTTTTTTTGTAAAATAACATTTTGAAAATTGGCCCAGGTCTTGTATTCGAGCACATACCTGTAATAAGAACATTTCTTATCACCTAAACTCCATTGAGCTCAAAAGAATTTTTACTCAAATCAGCCGAGCCACCAGCTCAGTTTATCATGAAACAAAGTAAAAGCCGAGGTAAAACTCATTTTACATTTCTACACCATGCTATTTTACATTGTATAAATATACAAAACGCTTTTAATGTAGGTAATCAATCATAAATATAAATAAAATATAGGAGACGTAACAATTGTTATTAATATTCAGAATTAACGTAAGAAACATATACATACCTTATTTTTTACCAAATCCAAACTACCGATAAAAAATAACCGACCACTTTTGCACGTTTCTAAAACTATGATAACCTAACAACCAAAATGACGAGGGGACGAGGTTACATCAAACAGTCAAACGCGGCATCGACCAATGAGAGAACAGTGTATAGTTGGTAGCATAGTTTTGTGGGTATGTAATATGAAAATCCACTGATGTATGCATTATTTTCTAGTATAGCATTAAACGTTAAGTCATTAAATATTTTTGTTGTGTGTCAAAAACATCACGTATTATGCCGCATTCATATTGTTGATTAAAATCAATATAGTCTGATACAACTTAGGTATATCTATCTTTTTTCAATTACACTTGAATAAAACTAAAAATACATTGAACAGACAAAAAATGCGACAGAAAATAATAATAGATATCCATGGATATAATATCAGGAGATTAAGATATTTATGCATTGAAGGTATTATGTATTAGAACTTCCTTCTCAATCATTTTTTATGTGATTATTCAATATATTATCAGTAAAATAGAAAATATTTTTTTCCATATCTATGATATACATTCAGTGGATATCCATTAGATATCTTACATGGACTGGATATTCAGTGGATATTGGGCTATCCACTGGATATCTAGTGGATATTGTGTGCTGTCTGGGGTGCGTCTGGTAAAAGAGACAATCTTGTTACCTACTTCATGGGTCCTGGTTCTGTCCCTTGTCAAAACCAATCAATTGGAGTTGAATAGTTAAAAAAAGAAGACAATCATGAAATTCTTGTAAGCATATTGATTTCTTACTGGTTCATTAAAATATATACCATTGTAAATTTGTAGTAAATTATTAAAATGTATTTCCTTGTATTTATTATTTATTTTATTTTAAGCTTATAGGCTTACTATATAGTTATTTAGTGTATTATATAAACATTAATGGGACTTACCTGCTTCGTCAGGTTTGATTTTGACGGACGTGTTACAACCACAACTCTCAAGAACGAGTCAGCAAGAGTGTACCAGGTAAGTCTTGGTTCATACAGGTCATCCATTCCTTTACCACAGGATTTCGATTCCTCAACTTTGACACGTTCTTGTCTGTACATTGTTTTTATTACTTTAATTTTGTTCCGAAAAAAACAAATATCCGGTACTTCTACACCTTGTTTCTGAATCTCTTCCATTAACCTATGCATGGCAGATTCACGCTTTTGTTTGTCAACGTACTCACGATGATTAAAGTTCCATAGCAGTTCATACCTCTGAAAAGCCTCCAAAAACTTTGAAATTTCATCACAATTCCACTTAACTGCACTTTTCTTCTCTGCAACACGCTTTCATGACATATTCACAACTACGCCACATAAACAAATACCAATGCGATGCGTTCCTTCACTTGCCACTGTTCTACTGGCGGTAAGTGGGCGAAAGTGCGTGTTTTGACAGGAAACTACTGGCCGCCAGTGGTCACGTGACCCGCTACTTGCCGTGGAGTGGAAAGTAAAAACAAACAGGTTTGTTTTTACTGACCGCCAGTAATTACTTACCACTGGAGTGGGAAGTACCCCTTTAGACAGGGAAAGTAACGGGTAAGTTGAAGAGGCCGCCAGTAACTTTCCGTCTCTACTTTCCCCGTCTATAAGCCTCTTATGAAAATAAATAAAACAGCAAACGAAGAAATTAATAAAATTATATTCAACATTTTTTGATAAAATGAATTTAAATATAAGAAAACTAAGATGGTTTGACCATGGAGTAGAATTTTTCAGTAATAAAATTATTGAACAAAATTGATAAAAAGTAATATAAATATGATTAACATGTTAATTCTTTGTAGAATCTAACAAAAATTTACTAATACAATCTAGAACTTGTGGAGAAATTTCATCAGATGTTTTACCAAAAAAATCTTTTAGAATTTTCTTTTCTCTGTAAAAGTCGATAACCGGTCTTGTTAACTCCTCATACAATTCCAGTCTTTTTTTAACTACTTCTGGTTTATCGTCATCCCTCTTGGTTAATGGTTCCCCAGTTACATCATCCTTACCCTAAAACAGAGTTTTACATTTTTTATTGCATAACTCCAGAATGATTGTAGCCTTCTTCTAAATTG
Organism: Galeruca laticollis; assembly: GCA_963921935.1. Lineage (NCBI taxonomy): Eukaryota > Metazoa > Arthropoda > Insecta > Coleoptera > Chrysomelidae > Galeruca > Galeruca laticollis. The sequence goes on from OY998183.1 coordinate 91,621,234, forward strand.
TCAATTTTGTGCAAAAAATATAAATTAGGTATTGGAGGACTACTTTCGCCGACCCAAGGAGAAGAGAGGTCTTGAATATTTTTCAAAGTACTCTCTTAATTAGTATAGTACTTTTACCAATATCTTTACAGAAGAAACTTTGTTCTGGAGTGATCATGTTGTTAATACAATTTAAAACTTAGAGAGGCAAATACAGAGATGGATAGAGCAACTTCAAGAGTACTATTTTAAATTTAGCATGTGCTGGTTCAAGTTCCCACTGTGTAAAACAGAATCTAAGGAAGCTATAGTCTCAAGGATCAAAGTAGTTGATGATAAATTGACACCTACCAAAACTAGAGGGAAACAGAAGAACAATCCCGACCTACAAAAATTTTATACATGATGATTCATTGCAAGTTTGAATTATACATTTTAAAGAGACATGAGATCATTAAGATGTGAAAATCATCTCATTTCAAGTTATACCGGAAGTTAAATGAAACTTTCTTATTTTCAAGAGTGCACCCTATATATTATTACATATTTCCATATGGCTACCCTTAAAGATTCCCTTAATATAGAGTTTTACTAACTTACACTAACTTCACGATATATTATTGAAAATAAGTGTTCAATTTGACAATATGTTTATAAATATTGAAAATCCAAGGTGATTCTAAACACATAGCTACTTAAACATTTCTCAACATTCTTAAATGGATCACCCTGTATGTTATAACGTTATATGAAACATCTTTAATTGCTCTTCATGTTTCGTTAACCATTCACTATACCTAACTCAAACCGTCATTGGATTATTTAGCTTTTAATGTGATCAATGATTTGAATTATATTTTGATTATTAAGTATTGGACGAGTACTCAGTTCATATTATTTTTAACGATTTCGAGAAGCATAAACAAATATTAAAAAATTCAAAATTGGTACAGCAACTCACATAGTATCGATGGCAATTATAAATTAATAGTTACCAACATTACCTTGTTAGAAAAACAAAAGTAAATTTATGTAAGTCAGTTGAATTAATCAGCAACAGAAAATGATGGTGAACTGATTTCTAATCCCTTTTTGTGGTGTGATGGCAATTAATATTCCATGGCTGTGAAGCGTTGTAACTATTCGCAGATGTTCTCATGATGGAATCATACAGAGTGACTAAACAATGTTTCAAATTTAGTATTCTCAATATATAATGATGTTATGAAAATATGACAAGATTTTTTCAAAATTATTTATTTGGGATGTGAAAATGAAAAAAGTGGAGTTGAGTTAGGAGACTAGCAAATCATTAGGAACTGTTTTTGGCAATCCTGAAAATTAGTCAAAATGACATTGTGACAATAGATTGACACCATAGATATAGAAATAAAAAAGATAATAACTGTAAAAATGAGGGAGCAGGATAGAGTAGTGGGTATTCTATCTACCTGTTGCCAAATTTAGTTTGTGTTTAGTTTATTTGGTGTTTGCTGCAGATGCAAGCTATTAAATGTATCAAGGTTTATTTAATTATTATTTGAATTAATTTGACTTTTTACATATTAATACAGCTAATAAATGGAATTCTGGTCGTACTACATTATAATAAATTCTACGTCCAAGATTCGAATAAATACTAGGCATAGTAACAGTTATCATAAATTTTGTCTAAAGACAATTCGTAACAGAAAATATACCTAATCTATGACATATCTTGCAGTATAATGTTCAAGTAGATACATAATATGTCGAATTTATTATGAGATGTTTTTCTTGGTGTGATGATAAGCAGCTTGTTTGACAAACTCTCAATATTGTCTCTATAGAAAAAAGATAATTCATTGCCGACACAAAATATACATTTAAATGTATCAATTGTTTTACTGACTCAACAGTAATCATCAGTTCTCTGACATTACTGACACAATCATATAATGAAACAAATACAACACAGTAAGATACAAGTAATGAGGTATTTGGAGTCACAAAGATAGATAAAATAAGGAACGTAAAGATAAGAAAATAATTGGAAATGTAAACAGTATTAGAATATATAGAACAAAAACAGCTGGAATCGTGTGGAGATTTATTTGAAATTGATACCACGAGACAAACAAAAAGAATATGGTAAGCAAAAAGAATAAACAATAAATGATAGGGAAGCCCAAAGCAAACATGGGATAGGGTGATACTAGGAAAGGAAGAAAGCGGAATGAAGCAAATATTACAGCAAGGAATAGAAAAGAGTGGAAATAATTCGTGAGAAAATAGACATTCTAATAAGTTTTCAGTCGATTCAGAATATTTTTGATAACACCCTGCTTTTTAATTTTTTCATTCTCTATGATTTTACAGTAGTTTTTTATAATTTTGTAATTTCCTTCAATTTTTATTGTTCTACGTGCTTTGCGATTCTTTTAATTTTGATGAATACACTCTATTGATACTATGGTTACACAATTTGTGATTTTCACTCTTATGATTTATTTTAATGCGTTTCATGTTGTTTTATGACAAATCTTACGTTCTATAAGGAATATTAGATCTACTGTTTTGTGCACGTCCTATTTGTATTCCAGTTTTATAAATGAAGTATGAATATTATAAATTAAACTCCAAACTGTAATAGAACTTAAAAGTTAGCCTGTAAGGTCAATCAAGAAATAAGATAGAATTTAAATTTTAGATAGTTATATCTCTCTGCAATTTTGATTTTACTATGGTGTTTTTCATTGTGTGTAATGTATCTTAGTTATACAATTTTCAAAGTAAGTTGTGTAAAGGTTTCACATTGCCCTCCCTTACTTACAGGAACTTTCGGTTTATTAAATGTATCATTATAAACTCTTCCACTAGGTAAATGTACCCATCTGCCTTCGACTCTACTAATAATCACTTCATGTGGGACAACCAAGTTTATGGCTAAATCCAATTTTTCTTTTTCCCATAGAGCTTTGGCTTGGGACAGTGTTCTAGGAAACCCTATGAAAATAAATTCATTCAATTTACACGAAGATAAAAGGTAAAAGCTAAATCTGACATATAGATAAAAACACTAAAGTGGATCATGCAGAATGAGTTTTTTTCAACCAAAAAAAAGCAAAAACACATTGTTAGTTTATCATTAAAAATCATTGCACCTTCATTTAATTCAAATTGAGCGAATCAATGCAAGTAATATTTGGTATTTCGGTAACGAAAGTGCTAATTTAATGAAGAATCTAGCAGTGAGTTTGTGGAATAAAAATAAAAAATCATTCAAGGTCTGAAGGCTTAAGAAATATTAATAAATTAAACAATTACTTCCAGTCTGATGTTATACCCAAAACTGTGATTCCAGACTGGTTTTACCTAGAAAACAAACAAACACCACCTCTTTCGTTTTAAAATAAGATTTTTGGTTATCTGAAGGAAAAGACAACTATTTCTGGTTATATGCTTCGGCGTGTACTCTATAACTTTTCCCCAATAATAATCATGTCGATACATAGCCATTCCTTTTGGTTTACGAGAAATATGTAACTTACAGATTTGTTTCAATGTTGTTGCAACTCCTTAGTGCAAGATATGTTTTCTGGTTCAACATCTCTAAGCTGAACAGAGGAAGACATAATCACACTTTAGGTATACTAGTTATTGACTGTAAAAACAGGATCAGAACCTAAAAGTAAATAATTCAATATTTGTCGAGACACATAGCCAGGGAATTTGTTGTAGTTTCCTTCAAAATACAGTAAATTTTTTGAAATATATCTATTTTGAACCAACAATAGTTTATCAGAAGATATTATTAGTTTATTATATATATGTATATCTAAATTAAACCTCGAATCATAATAAACCTGTTTTATTAACTTAAACTGATCACATGTTTTTAAAATTGTTTTTACAACCTAATTTTATATTTACCGTCTAATAACCATGTTTTCGTTGGTAGTTTTTGAAGTTCTGAAGTGACAAAATTAATCATAACATTGTCTGGTACAAGTTTTCCATCATTGATATACTTGACAGCTTCTATACCAATAGCTGTAAACAAGAGAATCAGTTTTACTTTTTTAATACAGGGGTATGCTTAATAAATGATTATGCTGATAGTTACTGACATTGGGATTGTGTAGTAACTATAGGTTCATCAATTTTAAATTAGATTTTAAACCATTTTTTCACATGACTTAAAATTGTATTTCAACACTAAGAGTAAACCTACCAGTTGTTGGACACCTGCAAGCTACCTATTGGACATCCCCATCCCCACAGATCATATAAGTAATGCTACACAAAGGTTATCTATGAAATAAACACAAAATACGGATCCGTTTTCTGTAACTATAAAGACATCCCAATTATTTCAACTGAAAACAATTATTCTGTATTCAGTAGTTCGCTAAGTTTTGTTGAGATGTCGCCATTGTACTATTAGTATTAATATTGACATAAATGACATTGGATTTATGTTTTGGTGCCAAATGTGAAATTTATTAGTCGTGCACAAGAAAGACAGTTTTCTTAGGCCTATATTAAGAAATCATAGTGTTATAATTAGTGGTGGAATTTTAACAAAGTGCTCCACATAAATATACATGTACTGGTGCAGTAAATTATTTTTAAGATTTAAATTAAGATATTTAAGTGGGGTCATGTTTTAGAGGTGTGTCTAATAACTGACTTGAAATATGATTATTTTCAGTTGTTGGACACCTGTCCAATAACTGCATTTTGCAAAGTTTGTATAGTTTATTGTTTGTGTGAAATATTAGTGCATCTTCTCTGTTTCCGACACTTCTATTTTGGTGTCAGTATTCACAGTGTAACCACTAATTGGACTCATGTCCAGTAACTGGTTACAATCTGTCCTATAACTAAAACATGAATTTTTTTGTGTCTAGTTTTCAGTCATCCCCAAGGAAAATGAATATAATGTGGATTCGATGGAAGCTGTGGTAAACTAAGTCAAGAACAACAACATGTGATATAGAAATGCGGCACACAAATACGGTGTACTCAAATCAATGCTGTAATTTAAAATAAAAAATTGCAGTCATAAGGACACATGCAGCAGAAATCCAATACTTTCAGCAATATAAAGAGTTTTCTTCAGTATAACATTAAGAAGATGTCAAGAAAGTTTTGAAAAGAAGCATGCCTTAAAGTTAGAATTAGAAAATGAAAAATTAGAGAGAACATGAAAAGAGAAGATAATGTAGGGTCAAATGCTTTAAAAATCCAGCATGACATACTGACAAAAATAAATCTTGTATTGTATGCAAAGTTTCTACAATAAAAAATAATTACCTAACATGTGACAGCTGCAAAAAAGAATTCAGAGACGTCTTCCAAAAAAATATAACGAACACGTTCCTGAAGAAGGTGACGACATGTGTTATACCGAGGTAAGTGATGATGATGATATTAAAGTGAAGAAGACAGCGAAATGTATAGTGAAAAAGAACTTAACCGCAGAACGTGTAAAAAATTTGTAGACATAGAAAGTGAAGAGGATATTGTAACAGATTATCAAAAAAATCCAACCTCAAAATATATGAAGATTATCAAGAAATAGAAAGCAATGAAGATAACGCTTATCATGAATCAAAAGTAATTGACAATAAGGTAATGCAATTTATGCAATGAACTGAAAAAATAGAAAGTGAAGAAAGAATCAAAACAGACAATCAAATGAAAACTGACAGCAAAATGTGTGAGGAACCAAAAATGGGAAGTGAAAAAAATTTTGAATATGGAACAAAAGTGGGCCAGATGTCAGAAAATAATGCAAATTGACAACATGAATGTTGAAGAACTATTTAATATATGTACCAAAATGAAATGAAAAGTTATGTGATTATAGTTTTAAGTTAATAAAAGTTTTTGAGTGATTTCAATTTTTTATTTGCTTTTAATCATTACTTTGCCAGTGTCCAATAACTGAAAATTATGTGTCCAGTAATTAAATTTGTTGTCCAATAACTAACCTTTTGGAACCTTTTCAGGTTTTTCAAATTTTCTTAAAGAACTGTCATATTAGGAATATTTAAAAACTGATAACTGATAAAATGGGATATGTGTACAAGATTATGGTATAGGCAAAATAATGTCGGTTGAAAAATACTCCAGACTTGAATTTCAAAAAGCTTAACTGTCCAATAACTGGTATGTTTACCCTACAAAAAGGATAAATTGTCAACCTATTAACCAACAAACTAACAATGAAGAAACTTCACACACCTTTTAATCATCCAGACATTGACACTTGCACTCTACATTATCTAATTTATCAGTTATCATAGGCATTGTTACTGAGTGTCTTGTTCAATATAATGTTACTTTCTGGGTTTTGCCAAATAGTTATAACTGGGAAAAGAGTTTCAGATTTTATATATGGACATACTCGTACTTGTATTTCGTTAATAAAAAAATAGAAATAATATGTAATGTATCACACTGATTTACTCTTATGTTAAACAATTGCCAATCTGCTAAAAACTAAAAATTGTACATATTCCTTACACTTTTATTTTTGTATGACAACTGTGATAACTAAACAATGTAGACATCAACACAAATTTGGTATTAATAGAATATTGTGGTTGTGGTAAAGTTACTGTAATTTGTACATACTGTTTCATTTTGATCAAATTGGTAGTAGCATTGGTTTAGAATATATTTTGTAAGCTGATTCTGGAAATAAAACAACCTAAACTTTTTGAAACAAAACGTTCAATTAAATCAGTTTATCTGTTGTACTTACGGGTTTTTTGTTGAATATTTTGTCTTAATTTATCTCCACTAGATATATAGTCCAAATGAAATTTATTTAAAATACGTCCCGAAATTGTACCCTTCCCTGAACCAGGAGCACCTAGTATAACAGTTTTAAGAAGAGTGCTAGTCATTTTTACTACCAGAAATAAATTAAAATAATTTGTGAATAGTAATTCTGAACTTTGAATGTTTGTTAATTATTGTTATCAGATATTCATACATTCTTAAAACTACATATATATATATATATATATATATATACAATTCAATTAATAAATAAAAGTATCTAAATAAATACCTTCAAACTTGGCAACACTTACGAATTGACGTCATAGACATAGAACACGAAAACAATTGTTTTTTATTTCCTGTCATAGACCAATAACAACCAAATTGACGTTCTACCAAAGCATACAGAATAGGCTTAGCCCAAAGGGATTATATTATTTGCTGTTGATTTATTTGGCCTAAATATCATCTTAGTTCATAATTAATCTAATCAATATGATTTATACTAAGCGACTGTTTAACTAGCAAATGATAAGTATATGTAATGTACACGAAGTTACCGAATAAACAATATAGTGTAATACTGCATCCTAGTAAGAGTCCAAATGTTAAATTTTATTAGCTTTGGTATTAGTTACTATGCAATTCTAAATATATGAAACTGCACAGTGAATAGGCATTTTGTTCACTTACTATGTGTACTACAAGCTCATAGATACTTGATCTTATTGTATATAAGTTTGTTTCCTCTCACAAATATGATCTGGGTAACTAGACTTTGGCATACTCGTATATATCTGTTTGCCTTTTTCATATTATTTTCTCGCCATTAAATTGAATATATTTTGATTATGAATATAGGCAAGGTAAGGGCATGGGTTTTAATTTATTTTCTAAGGTAACGAAATATTTGCGTACTACCTACATACAAACGTAATTGAAAAATTGCTTCAACAGTTACACTAAACTTTCTGTAGAACTGCTACTGCTATTGTAATATGGGGGACGAATTTGAACGGCTGACTACTAATCGCTTTCTCAAATATCTCTGTATCTGTAAAAGTTTCAAGGGTGGGTGGCCCCACAGTACTTAGGCCACAATTGGCTCATTGTGCATCCTTCTGAGGTTCAAAACTTCCTTCTAGCTCATCATCCAAACTACTTGTTTGAAGTAGGCGATAACGTCGCCTGAATTAAATTCCCTCATACTGGCGTATGTTAGCCTGTGATTGCCGAATACATAAAACCTAAAATGAGAGAGTCTTTGCCATTCGCAAAGAATGTGTTCGATAGTCTCATCTTCTTGTTCACATCCTCTACAAAGTGGGGTGTTAGACAGACCCAGTCTGTGGAGGTGTTTTCGTAGGTGGCAGAGACCAGTCAGAAGACCCGTGGCTGTTCGTAGGTTCTGCCTGTTCATAGTCACGTATTTTTTCGCTACTTTGCTGTCCGGATACTGTAGCAGTTCCTTGGCAAGCCTGCAGCCTTCTGCGTCGTCCCATCTACCCTTAAACTCATTAAGGGAGTCGCTGACGTCGATAGAGCAATGAAAGTGCCAGGTCCCAAGAGTTTGTGGGAGGCTGCCTTCCTGGCTAGCTAGTCTGCAATACGGTTTCCTTTCGATTTCTCAAGGCCCTTGATCCAGCCTAATGTGATCGTGTTGTTGTTACAGGCTTCGATTAAGGCCATGTGACATTCTAGTACTAGGTCTGATGTGGTCTGTTCAGGGCTAGTAGTGTTTGTCTACTATCCGTAAGGATGTAAATATTATTACCTGTGGTTCTCCTTTTGGTAATCTCTAATTCAGCGATGCAGATAGCAGTGAGCTCTGTTTGAGCAACACTTGCATTGCAGCCCATTGCCCATTTTATGTTTATATTCAGGGATCTGGAGAAAATCCACATTCTGAGCCTACATATATTGTATAATTTACACTTACCTATGAAATTTAATTCCGTAGGATTTCTTTTTATTAACACCTTGTCGACTGGAACAACTACGCACTGCTCATTAAGATTTGTTAAAAGTTTATAATAGTCGGAAGAAAAACACAAAAATAGTGTTTGAAATAACCAAAATTAGATCACAACTATACACTAAGCACAATCAGCTGATCTGACGTATACCAAGTAACAATATGGCGGACCGAGCATCGCTTTCAAGCTACGTAGGGTGTAACCTCATGGGTGCGTTCCACTTAAAGCCCACAACGATCGCAACACCCACTTTACCGTTCCACTTAATGCCCGTGGTCGTTCAACGTCATATATGACGTCACTGTTTGCGACCACGTCTCGCCCACTTCGCCCATACAAATTGGTAGGTCTGAGTGGGCTTTCATCAAAACTTGGCGGCAATTCAATTATGGCGATAGTCTCTCATCCGTTTTGTCAAAAAGGCAACCATAAATTCACGGGAATTAATGATGAATTCAATTTTACCCCGACCTATGCGAAATATTGACTCCAAACTGTACCAGAATTATTCCATTTATTATACACACAAACTGCAAGTTTTCACCAAGCCGCCATATTGTGAGCCTACCCCGCTCAAATGTGCATTCCACTTATAACTTTCGCCTACAACAACCGTGGTCTTTTTACGTAAGTGGAACGGGTATTTCAGCAGTCGCGGTCGTGGGAGTTGTGGGCCTTAAGTGGAACGTACCCCATGTGGTCGATCACGCTCGTTTTAGCGACAAATCTGGTCACGTGACCCCATTTTAAATTCCCCGCGACTTAAAAAAATAGCGATTAAACTGAAAAAAACTTTCTCACTGGAAATTGAGCAACATGCAACTTCTTTGTTCTATGTTTGATTGGTCATTGGTCTAAACCAAATAAAATAAATCTGTTTGTTTTGACTTTTTCCTGTTCCAAACATTGAGTCACATTCTAAGCTCACTTGTGGGACACTTGCACTGCTTTGCCATATTTACAAACCCTCTTTAGTTGCGGGAAAAAAGAAATTAGACGTTTAATTGAAAAAATTTTAAAAAGTTATGCAAATAAAAAAAAGTCATACTAATTTCTGCATTTGAGTCGCAGCTTTTAAAATTAATTAATAATACTTGAATTTTATTTAATAAAAGCATATTCCTATATAAATTTTAAACAAGAATTTGTTGTATCATTAGATACCTTTATGGTTACATATACTTGTATATGTATGGTTATAACTTAAAGTGGCAACATTGCTCAGGATTTCAGTACCTGTTAATGTGTCAATAGTAATCTATTTAGTAGTTTGATCCTTGTTTAATTACCATATAAAGAGAGATGCAAATATCGTCAGAGTGTGATCGACAATAATTTTAAATACGCCGTAGTATTGTAGTAAATAATGTCAAACGTGGTTTGTTTATACGAGCGCCATTACGACTAGAGTGTAAACATTTAGTTCTTTCGTTTTGATGTGTTTTTCAAGACTTGTTAGTGTGAAAATAAACTTTTAAGTTAATTCATTTAATGTTTTTGGATTATCATGGTTCGTCGGTACCAAGTTTGTCAGAAAAACAGCCGAAATTAGCAATGCCATGTATCTACAATACCATCCCCACTTTTTGTAATTCATTCATTATTTCACTACTGGCGCTTAGAATTGTTGGCCGCAAAAATAAACGTGTTTATGAATGCGAATAGTCCTCTCTATGTTTATTATTACTCTAAGGTCTAAACAATAGATTCAGGTGAGGTAAATATTTAAAAAGATTATTAATTGGTATACTATGGAAATATACGTTTAAAAAATAGACTATTAAAGGTTGACGTCACATACCGCCAGCCATATTGCCTGGGAGCAAGCAAACATGAATTACCCTTTGTTTATGTTGTTATTAATCAAGATTGTGCGGATAAATTAAGAATAATACCGTCGTTTCGTTCTGTTATTGCATGTTCAACGGGAAAATAAAGAGATAATGTACCATTATAGGGGTGATTTTGTGTATATAATCATTGGGTGAATTATTATTATATGCGTTAACAAAAAAACGTCTTGAGCGATAAATTCTTGATAGGAAACTGTGGATTCTTAAATCAAAATTGATGGTTATCTATGTTTAAACTGTATTCTACCTGGTGAAATTATATTAGCTGATCGAAGATTTTTAATTATTAAAAACCTTCGATCAGCTAATATAATTTCACCAGGTAGAATACAGTTTATCATAGGAGATGCTGTAGAAATATTAGGAGCTCATTTAGAAATATCAGCTTTCACTAAAAATATAGATTAGCTTCATCCAACTGATTTAGAAAGTACCCGAAAAATTGCCAACGTTAGAATACACGTAGAGAGAAAGATAGGACTTCGAAAAAAAATTAAATTTGTTCAGGTCCTATTCCTATTATATTAGTATATACTTTCGATAAATAGAGATGATGAGGAAAACATCAAATATATATTATGTTTTAAAAATTATGTTTATTATTTCAAATTACCGGTTTTTATGTCTCTTGTTTTCAAATTAATAAACACTTGTAGAAGGAATTTTTTACATTTACTTTTAATGAACATACCTAACTGAAATTGAACATATCAAATGCTGAAAGAAAGGAGAGTTCTTAATTATAAATAATACGATAAAGTATGCATATGTTTATTTTAAATAAAAATGGACTTTAGAAGTACAAACTAATAGCTTATCCTTATACCGCTTTTGTTTGCTCCCAGACAAGATGGCCGACCTGTCAAAGCCATGTGACCATGGATATGACCTATAAGATGTTTTAAAAGATTTAGTTTATTAGTAAAATATGAAAATATACGTTCAACCCGATAATTTTGTTTCTTCATTGTAGAGTTTTACCGAGATGATGTAACTTTTTTTAACCACAATTTTGTTTGTAAACAGTTCTTAGGTGGCAGATATTAATGTTTTGTTGTGATCATTTGTTTTTAAAGATTGTGATAATTAAGTACTTGTTTCGTTATTTATATAAATACATGTTCCTTTTTTATTAAGAAAAAAAAGAACTATTTTTTAAGGTTGTGATATTTATATTAATTATTGTTCCTTTATTACTAAGAAAAGTACTATTTTTCTTTTCAGATTATAGAGTTAAGAGTTAAGTCGAACTTAATACACAATTTTTCTAAGATTAAAAATAATCCTTGATTTACGAAATAATCATGGATTCAGAAAGCGGTGTAAATAAAATTTTTTAGTATTAAACCAAGATTAAACAATCGATACAAATTACAACTGGGCATAAATGGTTAAACATTTGTCTAATTATAATACTATTATTGTATTATTCAATATTACTAAATACATATTTTAATCTGTTTTTTACGGTATTGAAAGTGATAAATATTTCGATTGCAGTTGGGGAATTTTGGTTTGATTTTAGTGGGTTTTGAAATGTCTTTCAAGGGAAAAGCATAGACAAATCAAATAATAATATGTGAATTTCTCAATGACTAATCATTGGAATTTCTTTATTTGGAAAAGCTTGTAAACAGTTGGCGACTATGCGTCAGAATATCTGACAATTGACAATCTCTCAAAAAATGTAAATGGCACACATTAATTAATTTGAACTGTTGATATAAATCTATTATAGTTTACTTATTTAAAATAACGATGAAAATAGTGTGTTCTATATACGTGGGAAATCGTGATGTGCCGAGTTTTTCAAATAGTAAAGGAAGAAAACATGTAAAATCTACATTAGCCTTGTGCAAGCATCCAAAATCTGGAGAATTTTGCATTATTTTGTTTACAAACCAAAATAAAAATGGTACAAAATATACCATAAGAAACAATATTAAACAAGTTTTATCAAAATTCGCATCTGAAGGAAAATGTACAATACAATTTGTAAGCCCAGAACATGATATTTTTATAAATGCTGATCCTATTCAGCTAAAAGCATTCTTGCACCTGTTTAAAAGAATATTGGAAAACAAATTGTCTGAAAAGGAATTAACAACTTCTAGTTTGGCGGTTACAGGAATTAAGCCTAAAGATATGCCAATTTTGAAATTAGCTATATTAAAACGTTCAGATTATCCAAGTAAAGGATTCCCAAAAACACTTGAAGAGTTACATATTAATAGTATAAATAGATGTGGTGTAGATAAAGGCATACTCACTCTGACAAGACTGAAAATATTGGATTTGAGTGATAATGTAATTGAATATATTCCTGTAGAATTAAGTATGTTGCCAAATTTAAGAGATTTAAATATTTCACACAATTTACTTGGGAAAAGTAAGAACTGGAATTGGATTGGAGGCAACCTTTCAAATACCCTGCAATCTCTAGATCTAAGTCATAATGAATTAAAGCTAGTTCCTCAGCAGATATCACGTTTGACTCAACTAATAAATCTTAATTTAAGCTACAATGTCTTGCAAAACCTTACGCCAGGCATAGGTAAACTAAAAAAACTCAAAACATTTAGTGCATCTAATAATAATATAAATACACTACCTGGCAATATGAGAAATTTAACTTTACAAACAATTGATTTGTCCCATAATAGTTTTATGCAGGATGTCCCATATAAACCTTCAAACAGAATTGACCCACTTCCTGTTTGTACATTGAAAGAATATGCAGCAAGGAAGGTTTTACGAGCTAGATTACCATATCCACCAGGATCGCTTCCTCTGACAGTGATTTCATACTTAGACAATGCCAATTTTTGTGTTTGTGGAAGAGCTTGTCTTGAGATATATGTGAGAACATATCATAATTTAATGCTCACTAGCATTTCAGAAAGTGTAAATAGATCAGTTGGAGAAGGGATATGTGTACCAATTGATTCTTATTTTTGTTCCTTAAGATGTTACTCAAGTGTATTCAGAACAAGAAACCCTATTGTTAGGTAGGACGCAGTGGATCTAACTTAGTTAGTTAATTAACTTTGATCTATTTAGTGTTAGTATTCCATTACTTGTTTTAAATGAAACTAACAGATTCTAAATAATTCCACAATATATTGAAAAATTGTAAAAATTCTAAAAAATTAACAATGATTTCGATATTACTATCATTGACAGAATGACACAAGTTACTTTTCATGTGATGCCTGCCTGATGTTTAATAATTATTTTTGACTAGACCCACAAGTGACCTACCTTGTGATTCACTTAATATATAGGAATATAAAAAAGGAGAAAATATTATATTACAAATATTTAAGCTTAGATATTATTAGCCCTGTGGGGATATCCTGGATATCTTTTTCCTATTTAAGATCAGTATAACTGTGCAATGATATAGGAATCCAGGAAGACTATATCTGCTGATCTTTACAATTATTACTTAAGAGAGATTAAAAGTAGAGAACTCTCTAGATTTAACTGTTCATTGACGACTTCATTATTATTATTATATATGTTTATTTACAAATAATTAGAATTACAAATCACCAAAAAAAAATTATTAGAATTACATAACTAATAAAACCAATGTATAAACGACGAGAAAAAATACATTACAATAAATTAACACAGATAGAAAATGTAGAACGTATTTCTTTACAAAAATGTGAATAAACAGGGGAGGCTAATTACCTATTGTGGCTTATTTTGGATCACTGTAACCTATTAAGACCTATGAGGTTGAACATAGGCACAATGATCCTATATGGCGCCACTTCATTGCCAGTTTTGTTTTCCGTAATATAATGTTAATTCAACTTTCCTTTTACACATTATATACCTCTTCATCTTAGCAATCAATGATTTTATTAATATACTTAGTTTCTAGGGATTTTACATATTTTTAAATATTTTTTTTATCAAACTGATAGAATTTAATCTCCTTACATGAGTCTTATACGTTTCTGGAAGAGAGTTAAACAAATGTGGTGCTATGAATTCGAAGTACCTAGTTTCTACTGTTTTTTTCGCTGTGTTGGTTTGCACAAAATCTTTTGCTTTATTTCTAGTATGATAATGGTGACCAGGAGATTGCAAGTATGAGCGATTCTTAAATAAGTAAACAATTAAACTAAAAATATATAGATGCCTTATGGACATTATATTAGTTTCGTTAAAAAGTCGGTTTGTACTATAGGTTAAATCTTTAAAATGCATTATTTTTAGAATTTTTCTTTGCAGAATTTCAACCTGCTCTAGATGAGTAGGCACAGTTCCTCCCCAATCTAATATGCCATATCTAAGACGCAATTCTACAAGAGCATGATATATGATTCTAAGATGCTGTAAGTCCAGTACTCTCCTTATATATTTGAATTTGTACAATAAACATCTCAGTGTCTTGGCTACTTCACGTAAGTGAGATGTCCATCGTAGATGTGAGTCTATTGTTAGTCCGAGATACTTTATTTCATATTTCAGAGAAATATCAATATGTATGTTGTTAATAGTAACAGTCATTTTTTCATAAGGAGGCAGTTTGGGTTTGTAACTAGTGAAAGGTACAATAAATGTTTTGAAATAGTTGACTGTTAAAATTTTATGTCTCAAGATATCAAATAAATGTCTTAGCTCGGTTTCTATTTTTTGTTTGAGGCCTTCCCAAGTACTGTCTGTATGTATTATAGCAGTATCATTGATATACATATTAAGCAGTATTGGTCCCAGCACAGTTCCCTGGGAAACCCCAAAAAATATATTTTTCCCCACTGACCTTATATTTTATCCTTACTATTTGTATCCTATTTTTTAGATAGCTTTCAAAGAATTTATGAGGCAGTCCATGTATTCCTGCATCCCCCAGAACGTCCAGCAGCTGTTCATGGCTCACAATGTCAAACGCCTTCCCCATATCCAGAAATACAGCTGCTTTTGGTTTAGTTTCATCAACAGAACTGTACACAGAAGAAAGCAATGTCTCAATTGCATCATTAGTAGAACATCCTTCTTGAAAGCCAAATTGATGCTGTGATAATAATTTGTGGTTGGCTATGAATTTAGTTCATCTTTTTTTCTCAGCTTTTTCCATTAGCTTTGTCAATGTCGTAATAAGTGATATGGGCCGATAGTTGCACATCTTTGCCTTGTTGTCTTTTTTGTAGATTGGGGTTACTACAGCTTTTTTAAAAATAGTGGAACATACACCTTCTGCAAAGATCAAGTTTATTAAGTCTGCTATAGGTTTAGTCAATTGTTCACTTAATTTTTTAAATATTTCTGCTCGCAGATTGTCTATCCCTGGAGCTTTGTTTGCTTTTAGAGATAGTATTAAGTCTCATCTCTTACAAAGTAACTGTTAAATTCGTCTGCCATATCTGATTTGGATATTATTTTTTCGTCTTTTTCATTAGTTATAAAATTAATAATGTTTTTTGTTTTATTTTTGTTGTTAACTAGGTTCCACATATATTTTTTATTACGCCCATTTTTTTGTATTTCGGTTCGCTAGTAGTTTTGTTTCATTATTTTAATTAGGTTATTCACGCGTTTGCGGTAAGTGATATATATTTCTCGTTTCTCCACATTATTCAGATCTTGCTGAAATTCCCTGTAGAGATAATTTTTAGTATTGATTGCTTTCACAAGTCCTGCCGTAATCCACTTTTGATGCTTTATATAGTTTTTTTTTTAATTTTTACTTCTTTTGTATGTTTTCCTATAAAAATACTTAAGATATTTAGCAATTCTTCAGCTTTTGTGTTTACTTCCTTAATATTAGAGTAATATTCCCAATTATAATTTTGCAGGTCATGTCTGGTTTTTTCATAGTTTATGTATGTTTTATACTTAATCGTTTCAGAGTTTCTACAAATAGTTTTTATAGGAAGGCTCAGTAGCATAGCTCGATGGTCTGTTATATTATTTTCATACGTTGCTGCAGGGACATTTTAAAACATTCTGTGACTGTTCATATTGTGGGTCTCTTAAGAGTCTTCTAATTTCTAACTCTTCAAGGAAATCCAGTTCTTGTTTCTTATCACAAATATGTAGTACTTCTAGATCTATTATAGGCGATTTTAGGTGTCAAGTAGATATTTTGCGTAGTGGGATTTCTCAAATAGACAGGATTACATTCTGAACATTTAAGTTTATACATACCAGACTTCTTTAATGGTGATATTTTTGTTTTTACTTTTAACAATTTTGTACTCGCATTTCTTTCTGTTTTAAAAGAAATTGTTGTATTTGCTGCTAAAAATATCTTCTTTGTAATATTATTAGGAATATTACCAGCATACAGTAATTTTTTATTTCTTTAGTTTGTTTAGGAAATATTAGTTGTAATACCACAAACTAAAGAAATACAAAATTACGAAACCATTACATATGCTGGTAATATTTCTAATAATATTTCAAATATAATATCGTTAGCAACAAACACAACAATTTCTTTTAATACAGAAAGTAATGTGAGTACAAATTGTTAATTGTAAAAACAAAAATATCCCCGTTAAAGAAGTCTG
Source organism: Galeruca laticollis (assembly GCA_963921935.1). Classification (NCBI taxonomy): domain Eukaryota; kingdom Metazoa; phylum Arthropoda; class Insecta; order Coleoptera; family Chrysomelidae; genus Galeruca; species Galeruca laticollis. The sequence continues at coordinate 91,638,349 of OY998183.1, forward strand.
GTATGTATAAATTTGAATGTACTGAATGTAATGCTGTCTATTTGGGTCAAACTCTTAGAAATTTTGAAATTAGATACAGTGAACACTTACGACCATACTGATTAAAACAATCAGAGAAATCCCACTACGCCAAACATCTACTTGACACCTAACACAGAACTAGAAGTATTAGGTACATATTTGTGATAAGAAGCAAGAACTGGTTTCCTTGAAGAGTTAGAAATTAGAAGACACTTAAGAGACCCAAAGTATGAAGTCATCAATGAACAGATAAATCTAGGGAGTTATACTGATCTTAAATGGAAAAAAAAGATATCCAGGATATTCCTATAGGGCTATACAACATTTAACATCATATCTTCTTCTTTTTTCTATTAACACTGTCCCTGCGGGTGTCATTTTTGAGGAATACCCATGTAACGGGTGTATTTTTTATTTGAATTTTTCATATAGACATTTTTTTTAATTATGTTTGGTGATTCTAATAGTAATCCAACAAAAAAATTAACCGTAAGTGAATTTCCGGAAGTGTCCTTCTGGAAGGACAACCCGTAAGCGAGGGAATAACGAATTAAAAATGCATATATCATTATATACATTGTTTTCACTCAAAATCTGTTGCAAAATTCAACAATTTAGTGAATAGTGTTTAAATATATTAAATTATGAAATAAATATCGAAAATATAATAAATTATACTTACTTATAACCAATTTATCAAAGAAAAACTTTAAAAATCAATGAAAACGGAAAGCACCGTGCGAAAGCTCAAACAATACTGAAGTCAACTGTCATTATTTGGAGTTGAAACAGTGAATCCCTTCCACTTATGGGCCTTTTGAATGTGAAGGGAAAAGCAAAGGAGGCTTGTCCTTCCGGAAGGACAACCCGTAAGCGGGTAGGATCGCTAGTGCCTTCCCGAAGGACAACCCGCAGCGAAAGGGTTAATATATATATTAAGTCAATCACAAGGTTGGTCACTTCTTGGTCTAGACAAATAATTATTAAACTTCAAGTATTATAGTCATTCACATACAATGATAGTAATATCAAAACAATTGTCAATTTTTTAGAATTTTTACCATTTTTCAATATATTGTGGAATTATTTAGAAACAGTTACTTAGTTTCATCTAAAAAGTAATATGAGGAGATTCCACAGAATAAGAGTCGAAACAGTAAAAGTATTCTATTAATTTTTAATGCCAAACATGTTTTATTAGTGAAGTATGATTATTAAGCTTTCACTAGAGCTCCATAAATTATTTTAAAATTAGTTTTATCTATGAAAATTTCAAGGTCCAATAGAATATGCTTCAATATTTCATAGTAGGGTGGAATTACATTTTTGTTGGTTGCAGAATTTATATATATATATATATATATATATATATATATATATATATCAGTTAACAAGTTTGCGAAGGATTGAAACTGCAACAAGAGTTTCTACGAAAAGTACTCAAATCAGGGCAAGGGGCAAGCAAAAGTTTAATAATCAGCCCCAACATAGATGTTAAAGTTATTAACTGTGAACCTAACTGTTTATTTTAATTTATTAACTTTACTAAGGAAAAACTGTAGTAACTTTTAGAAAAATGTATAATGTAAAAGCTTCAACAGGTTGCATAGATATTATGACAGTTTGTGAATGTGAAAAACTGGTTTAGATGGATTATTTTTTGATAAATTATGAGTGCATTGTCTCTGTTATCTTCATAGTTGGTGTCATCAGTTTCTTTATTATTTTTGTAATTTAAAGAATCTTCTGTATATTTCATATTGCTAGTGGTTAGCAAAAATCCAGATTGCTCATTGCTCTTTGTTATAATATAAATTTTTTCTTCACCAGATATTTTCTTAAGTTTTGCCATACTTCGCTAAATGGTGTAGAACTGTTTAGGCCAGTTATATACTTTTCGAGCAATCTTGTTGCCTTCCGTATTTACCGAGGTATTTCCTAACTCTAGCTCTGTTTCTTTTGTATCCTAATCTAATATGTTTGCTGTTTTGTTTCTCTTCAACTTACTAAATGATGCTTTGTATTTTTGTACTGCTTTTCCTTAATCAGAATTCCACCAAGGGAAAAGTTTATGACTATTAATATATTTTTCATTCTTCGTATTTTTGTTTTTGTGATCTTGAAGTTCAATTTTGTGGTTAATAATCAGATTAACTGTTAATATATTTTTTGGCTTGTCTCTTGGGATTTTGGTGAGGAAAGTAATATTTGTTTTAAAATAAATTTCAATACAGTTGATTGAAGTTTTGACCTTTTCGAGATCCTTATAAAAATCTACAACATAAAACAGTTTTAGAAAAAGAAGAATATTCTATTTTTGTGAAACACAAATAATTTATTCAGATAAAATAAAATAATGAAACTGGTTATACTTGTATATATTAAAACAATTCTGTTAAAATTAACTCAGGATATGGGTTCATAAACAAAGCCTAGTATACTTTATTTAAATTACTAATGCCTTTTCTGTCATTTATTGATTTCCTTCAATAGTTTTCCTTATAATGTCAATATTGGTACATTTGTTTAAAAGCATTGGGTATTAAAATGCCTACTCAATGGTAAAAGGAAACTACATCTAAGGAAATTAATACTTTATTATTATGTGTTTAGTTTTTTTTTTATTTCTGTTGAATCATCAATATTATACTTGTTTTGTTCACTGTGTTTACCCTAGATTTTAATGAAAGAAAATTTATTCTAAAATCCCATTATGACTATTTTTTCAATCCAGAAAATAGCAAAATAGTGTTAGACATATTTTTACTAAAAGTGATGCAATAACACATAAAGGCCTGGATATTCCACTTCTGTGAAATTTGAAGATAATAAGAAAATAATACATGCAATGTACTACTGTAAATTCTTTGTTTATAAAATATTTTGTGGGCATATTAGAATACAGTAACATATGATTAGCAAACCAGCGATTTGTAAATACACATTTTAGTATTCTAAGAGATAATTTTGTGTACTGTTGGTGCCTTAAATGTATTGAAGCTAGATGTAAACAATTATCACATTACTAGAATAAGCAGCTTGATGATTTCTTTTGCATTTGTTGCAGATTTTCATATTAAAGTGTTAATAACTATATTAAGTAGTAAAGTTTCCATATCAGAATTTGTCAGCAAAATATATGTTATGGGTATAACATATGTTTTGTTGCTGCTTTTTTCGTTATTGTTAGTTCAAACGTGATGGTCACTCCAAAATGACTAGGAGCACACATAAAGAATTTGATGAAATTTGCCAAAATGTAGGTTAAGGTTTTCCATATTTTGTATTGATAAGAAAATAGAAGTTTCAAAGATCTGACAATAGTAGGTACATGATAGTAAAACGCAATAATGCTCAAGCCAAGGTGTTAATGATACTTCTATAATTGGTAACAACCACTAGATGGAAAAAAAATGAAACTGGCTATTTTTTTAGTCAAAAGAAACTTTTAATTCTATCGGCCCTATTCTGTATCGCAAAGTTGCTACTGAGCAAGTGGCTTAGAACAAGGTCAGTGGTTAGGTTGCCACTTGTCTTCAATTGGTATTCTGTAGAGGCAACCAGTAGTTACGAAAGTTAATTTATAGTTGTTTCTGAGCAACCATAACATCTGTGGTTGTTACCGTTAGCAACTGTCAGAGAAAGGTAGAAGTGTGGTGGTAGGAAGATGGATTTGTGGATTATGAACATTTTTTTAGATCATGAAATTAATGAAATACACAATGAGTATGTATAAAAATATACTAAAGATTGTAAATATAGAATAAAATCTTATATTTCATTCCACGTGCTCCTATAAGTCTCAATTCCATATCTGTTAGCTCTGGAAGCACTCCTGGACCTCCTCCAGTTTTCGTCTGCGAAATGGAAATGTCTCTTGCCCTTTTTTGTTTTATTTTGATTTCCATTCTATGAACGACTGCAAAAGAAAATTATTTTTAACTTGACTACCCATAAATACATCTCATCAAAAATGTTCAGTAAGTAAATTTCAAATCTACATAAAATTACTACTTCTCTTCTCCATTGTTCAGCAGTGTTTATAGCTCCATACATCTCATTCAATATATTGGACAATGTTTGCCACGCTGTTAAATTATCTCCTCCGATCTACATTTTTTTATTTTTACTAACAAAGTCAACAATGACATTTTGTTGTGATAGGGTAATTTTTGAACTTCTTTTGTTCCCTACCCCTACGGTTTCTACTTCCAGGGTCTCCATGTTTTGTAATAAGTAATAAAATATTTACGTATAAAACAAATAACATCCTCTGGTCACCGATAGCCCGATTAACAACACAAAACAACCCCACTAATAACAAAATATTCTTCTAACGACCTCACTTTTTTCAGTTGTCAGACTTGTTAGTGGAAAAGTAAGGTCGATTTACACTATAAAAGTGACTAATCATTCTTCTTAACCACTAAGTAGTCACCAGAATAACAATTTTATTGAAAGTGGTTAAAAAGTTACTATCTAGAGTTGCTTGTCAGTCAGTTGCTATAGAGTTGCTTGACTGCCACTTAGATACAGAATAGGCCCGTATATTCCCTCATCTCTAAAAAATCAATATTGTTATGATCGTTAATTAATTTAAAGAGGCACCTCAATGAAACTATTCAAGACTACGGTTTGCTGTAGGGCTATGGTGTTAATTTATAAGGGTGACTATTAATTAGTTGGTGTATGTATGTCGTTTAGCTCTGTCGTAAAGAAAGCTTGGTTTTATGAACATTTGAATGATCATATCCTTCTTACAGTAGGTAATAATCATGAAGTGTGTTTTCGGAATTGGACAAGTTAAATAACTCATTCAGCATATTTTGATATTAGAGGCTTTTCGAAAATCGGGTGCATCCTCGGACGTGGGCGCGCCTGTAGTTACTTAACTGGATCAACAGGAATATCTGGGTTCCGTCTGGTTAATGCTGGTGTGTGGTACCATGAGTAAATGGTTATTGAAAATGTCATTTTGCACACAATGTTTATATGCGGAAGGGATTATGAAGAATAACTGCTCCTAGCTGAGGTTTTGTAGAAATGTGATCTATTATTGATTATAATAAGCATCCTTCATTTGGCACTGAATTTTAAGAACAAAATCAAATACTAATATAATACGCACCTATAATTTCCAATATTTCAAAAATTGCAGTATTGATTCACATAATCAAAATTAGTAATGAAAAGAAACGAAAACGTTGAGTCCTTTATAAAAAAGACTTAGATTTTAATACTAAGCAATCAATACTGCCAAATTATCGCTCATATATTAGGGAATAATGCGTCCAAGTCATAATTGTTGGTGACAAAGTAATATATCGTCCCCACTGCCGCCAAATTATTCGATAATCAAAATTTTGGGAAGCCTTTTGTACTAACAAATAGATTTCCATTCCATGTCAAGAGGACCCATTCCACAATGTCTAGAATTTTTCTAGCTCTTGAAACTTAGGCAGTAGTCCTTGCTTTGTCTGTTTCTTCCCAGGCACATGAGACTACATATTTAAGAATTGATATAATTCTTCATCTTGAAAGTGTTTTTAGAGGCTTGAATAAAATAATAAACTTTTGAAGTTTAACGCAACAACTGAGAACCACAGAGTACAGATCCACGTAGCTAAAAACACCATCACAACAGAGGGGATGAACTAATAACTTTGTTCGGTGCACTAGTTTGCGTTAATAATGGATGGCCTTTTGAACAAATCTCTTGCATAATACTGATGTTTTGTAGCTTATAAGATTTGATCATTTTGATTTAGACACTAAATAAAATTATTGGCAAATAAAGTGAACTGAATATAGAGTCCAAATATAAATCCAGATCTGTATACATAAAAGGCAGTATTAGTTTTGTTTTTTCCGTATTTTTTGGCATTTCCTTGATCCAAAATACTTTATTTAGCTTGATTATGTTTCCCATGCCATTGATTAGCCTTCTTTCCAGTTAAAGGGTGGGTAAATACTGTACAGCTCCTTAGCAGTGATTAATAGGTATTGTAGACTTTGGTTAATATTTTTTATCTGGTCGAGACAGCTGCGTTAGTCCTTCTTAGATTTCTGTTTGATATCCTAATTCTAGGGCAGCCATAGCTAATAGTCTCAGGTGAAAGTAGTGCATAAAATCGTGTTTTTAAGTTTGGATTTTTGCTAGTCCCAGTTGAAAGGATAGAATTCCAGGTTATTGAGATTCTGAATTAGTACCTCTTGAGCTGTTATGTAGACAGGTACATCTGTAATATAGAATTCATATTAGACTTTCCTGGATGATATTTGACATTTTTGTTATATACAGTTGTATTTTGGTTCTCATTAGTAACATATTGTCTATTGTGACAATTTTGTAAGAGAGTTTTGGATGGAGTTTATTTTTTTTAACCATTTTTTCGGTATAGATGTTGGTAAGTTTGTAGGTTATAGGAGTTTGTCGTTTCTTTATGAACTTCTGTTTAATATCCATTGTTGATTTGTCTCTATATATTTTTACTCTACGGCTTTGTGTGGCTGTTTAACAAATATATAGAAATAGTCTTGAGCGTCAATATGGTTTTCATTAAGTTACGGAAGGGATAAATCTGTTGTAATCTAGGATAACCTATATTCTTCCTTAATGCTTATATTTTTCCTCTTGGTTCTGAGAATCCTAATGTGTTTAATTAGTATAATATGCCAGCGTTCGACTTTTTGATTGTGGGTTTACTACAGTTGTGTAAGTGGATTATCTTGTATCTACTATAATATTGGTAAGAATTCCTCATTTGAATAAATGAATTTTTACTTATGTTTTCAATTTTGATGTGCTGCGTAGATATTAATCATGTTTTATTTAAGACAGTTGAACCTGTTACTATACAATGTTTTTTTTTTAATTTATTTGATAGCAAATGCATCTCTAATATCTAGAAAAACTGTGACACATTTGTATTTATATCTAATTATATTTCTCATATAAATGATTAAACCGTTTGTACATAAAGTATGGACTCTATTCTTTATTTCCCGACATATCCTGGGTTCGATTTGTATTTTCGACCTCTTAGTATTAAAGCGATTTTTCACTGAAATCCACCTAGTAAATGTATCAACTTTATTCGAGTAATTTTTGTTCAACACTTTGGGACGTATCTATTAAAATATAGTGGTGGGGTTGATTCAAAGATTTTTTTCAATAAACAGCTGTAACTCCGAAAGGACTGAACATATTTGAACAAACTCGGCCTCGTTGGAAAAAGCATTTATTGCTCCATCAAATCCATCTCACCTGTGATATGTCGTAATTCTTATTGATGCCGCTAGAGCGCGTTTTTTGATATAACAAAAAATTGTAAAATATTGTTTTCGCTGCTTTCTTAATAAAATTGAAATTTGACCTGTTGCCTGATGTGACATTTTTGAACTTTTGGCCTCTACTACTTTCACATCCAACAAAAAATAATAACTAAAAAGAGAAAACCTTTCCCAAGTACCAAAAGGGCTTTGACGACAATTATCGTGTGCACACAGGTCTAATAACTCATTGTTGGTGCTGACTGACGACAATTGCCGTCAAACGTATGTTTTGTTATAATTGCACTCGGGTAATTCATTAGATTAGATTAAAAATAGTCTTTATTCAGTTATTGGTTCCCTATTTACAATGAAATATGCTATTTAACGACTAAATATCAAGCAAAAAAAGTGAAGTTTTTTGACAGTTGTACACAAATATAATTATTCAAAACAAACATAAAACAACACAAAAACAAATGAAACATCCACAAAATGTATATAACCGCGCCAAAAATCCACGTGACAAGTATTTGCGACTTTGCTAAAATCTCTCGATCTTAAGCTGTTCTTTGTAAAGCATTGTATAAAACGGGTGGTGCAACACACGTGATACTTAAGCAATCCTTATATTTAAGAGCTTCTTAGTAAAGTATTACTTAAATCTAAATCGGTGCAAATGGGCATTCATGACTTATTGACTTTTATTGAACATACAGATGAAATTAGGTTAGGAACTTATCGTATCAAATGGCCAATTTCAAGTTGTAAAAAAAGCTTGGAAATTGTATGGGTTCGGAAGCTGTTTGTTGGTATTTCTGTGTTTTAACCAATCATGATTGATAAATAAAGATGATCTTAGTCCAAAATTGTTGATGAGGTCTTTTTATAGTATTTTAGAAGAAAGATTATAACAGCAACTTTTGACGTTACAAGATATATTTACTTTATGTCAACTTCATCTTATTAAAACAAAATATAAACTCCAATAAAATAAAGGGATGATCATACATAGAAAATGTTCTTCGTGCAGGGTACTTCAACAAAAATCAATTTTTCTTTCTTGACACACGAAAGCAGTGTCTTATCTTTACAAAAAATATAATCTTTGATATGAAGCTGTCATAAAAAGCATATCATGTGTCATAACAACTATTTAAAACGGTTTTGATCTGTCTATTTAAAAATTTTAATATACATTTTCAAAATTTTTTGTAACGATGGCTGCTATGAATCCTGAACAACTTCTCAAACCCCTCAACTGGATAACTGGTACATGGAAATCAATAAATGCTACAGCCAGTTACCCCACTATGAAATGTCCGATAAAGTACAATGAACTTTTATCAATTACCAATTTTGGGTTTCTTCTTCTCGGGTACTGTTCACTTACATGGAATCCAGAAACGAAAGCTTTGATGCATGTGGAAGGAGGGCATCTTAGGATTGCTGAAGATGGTTGTTCGGTGGGTTTACTAACATCACAAAATCTAGGAATATGTACGATCGAGGACGGCACCGTTAAAGGTAAATTGTTATTGTTAATATCCTCTATACTTATTTTAAAATATATGAGAACTAAGACAAACAAATAATTCCTGTTATACTTCTGATAACATTCGTGAAAATGAAAAGATACCATATAGATTAACCTTATACATAATATTAGTCGATCAAATGAGTATTACCGATTAGCGATTCCATTTATTTCTATCGAGAACTTACAAGGTCGGTTAAGTTGGCCCCCTCCCCCGCAATAGGTATTTTAAACAATAATTCCTAATGCACCAATATGTTCCATGAATGATTTTCTTTGCACCACATTCCCCGAGAGACTACTGCAATTTGTTTATGGGGGGGCAAATAAACGCTAAATCCCCCTTCCCCCAATCAGAATTTTCAACTTTGAACCATCAAGCGCTTGGAATGTACCAAAATGCTCCATCAAAAAAATCCTTTGCACCTTCAGTTAGTAGTATCGCATTGTTCAGAGTAAAGTTGCCCCCCATGACAATTTGCAAAAAAGATGTGCTGCAGCCGAATCCATTTCTAATGCACTCATATGCACCACCAAGAAAAACATAATCCTCCCCTACTTAGTTAAACCTCAATATATAAAGTAAAGTTGCCCCCCAATGATAATTTAAAAAAAACTAGCCCCCCCTCCAAAGACAATTTCCGAAAAAACTATAGGGCAGTGAAGTACACTCCTAATGCTGTCATATGCACCACCAACAAAATCAAAATCACCCATTCCCTAAGTTAGTTAAACCTTATTATTTAAACTAAAGTTGCCCCCCCCCCCCATAACCATTTCCGAAAAAAATATATGGCAGCAATATCCACTTCTTATGCACTATAATGCACCACCAACAAAAACTGAATCATCCCTCCACATAGTTAGTTAAATCTTATTATATAAATTTGGCTCCCTTATTGACAATTTCCGAAAAAGTATAGATTAGAGGAGTCCACTTTTAATGCATTCTTATGCACCAATGATGTAAAAGTATAGAACCATTTATTTACATTAAATACTGGAGCTAGCATTGCAAAAGCAATAACGAGATGAGCGACTATACTCCACCCATTACCGTGCGCTACTGGCTGCATCACAGAAAACAGAACAGGCCCGTAGATAGAATGAAAAGTGCTCTCTTGTCGAGTTTTATCTAATGCGACAATTACCGCAACGGTTGTGTCTCTAAATAAGCCGATAATGTAGATTAGTTAAAAAAAGATTTACCGTTTCCCTTTTTCGATACTGCCGCCATCTGGCGGTAAATAGAAGCGGATATTTATTGTACTGCCAGTACCTTGAAGGTATTAAATTAAATTAGATTCAAATTCTGAAGCTCAAACCACAGAACATGGTTCGAACTTTCAGAATTCGAATCAAATGTAAATTACTACCTGCGAGGTACAACAGAAATATAGGTAGTTCTCCATTATACAATCAAAATTAAGAAAAAATGCAATAAAGGGCTATCCAACTAAATGCATTTGTTATTAACTGCCTTATTTTTGAATGTATAATAAATTTACACCCTGAAGTGAAGATGGAATAAAAAACGGTTTATTTATAAATTTATTAATACAAATTCATGTTGTTTTTATTGCAGATACATTAAAAACATTTACAAGTACAATAATGAACATAAAAAATTATAGATACATATATTTTATTTTATATCTAATCTAAAAAGAATCTAAAGTTATTACATTAAAATAGATAATTATTAAAGGATGCTACAAATAAACATACAGAAGCTATTTAAACAAGAGAAAATGTTAGCACTTTCAATAACAATCAAAGTAATTTATTTGTGAAATATTAACCCCTTAATACTCATCAAGTGGTGAAATAATAAAAAAGTAATAAAAGTTTTATTGAACCTTTATACAAAACCTTAATTAAACTAAATATTTTTTAGTTCAATTATAGTCTTAACTTCGTAAAAAACATGTAAAATGATCTCATAAATATGTTATGCTATCCTACAAAAAATATAATTTAAAGCGTTGCGTGAATGCATCACTGGTATGTAATGGGTTAAATAGGGGAAAATACTGTTAAATTGTTCAAACAACAACAGCAAGTAAAAATGATTGTTAATGGATAGAAAGAATATTTGATATCATCACGATTATTACTTTTCCACCAAGTATTTTGTTACCTTAGACAACCCCAGACAAAGGCAGGCCTTCTGTGGGGCTTTATTTATTCACATATAGATACATACATACATACAAAAAAATAATGAAACCATTAAAAAATGTATAAGTCTGGGAGTGTATAACATGAAACAAACTCTGTCTGCATTTCTGAGAATAAACAACTCTTTACATTCACAATACAAAATAACTTACCTGTTGAAGGTAATTGTACCATCCCACTGAACTGTTCCGGCAATTATTGTTGCTGAGGAGTAAAACTTACTTCAACTAAAAATATAAAAACATTTCTTACACTGACAATAATATAAATAATAATTATAACGGAAAATGTTCACATTGGAACAAGTATACAGAATCATAAAAACTATAGTTCAGCCTACATAATTAAGATATAATAACGTTGAAATGTTGAAAAGATGGTGTGGCCACCTCAAGATGTTGAGCTTACATAAAAGTTGAACTTATCCAAACTTCCCAGCAGTCCACAAAGAAACTATACAGCTTGTGTACATTTGGCTTGTGCTGTCAGGAAGTTTGCAAATATTCACCGTCGACAGAACACGTTTTTACTGCTAGTTACAGCGACATTTCAGCCCCCACAGATTCGATTCTTGTATTTCCACTACAAAAGCTATACCTACTTTAAACAGTTAACTTACTACTGGGGCAGGATATGCTTGGACATTTTAAAGATGATAAACAGGGCTTTTATCTGAATGACTTGAATAAGAATCTCCTGCGTACATTTATGAGACCCGAGATAGAGGAAGTCATCTTTCTTATACGCAAACAAGCGGAATTTGTAACATTACTCTGTTACTATAATTATTAATATGATTTGATAACAAGATCTACCACAGGATATGTATAACAAGTCAAAACTGTGAAATAGGTATAGCCGTTTTCAAGTGTTATTGCACAATTTACTTGTTCTTGAGTGTATATAGATCATTTATTTAGCTCCTAAAAACTAACACAAAGCAATCATAACAATTCGTACATGATAGTATCCTTAAAAACTGATAGTCTGTAAAAATTAAACACAAAATGTGGACAGAACAGTACGATCAGTTTAATGAATGTAACATTTTATAGACGACTTTTGGACTTTTATGTCTCAGCTTGTTAGCGATTACTTCCTAGGTTATGTTAATACTAATAATCTATTAATACAAAAATCTTTTGTTCCTGATCAATAAAACCCAATAACATTCTGCAGAGTATTTAAATATCCACCTTTTCTCCAGCTAGATCCAGGGGTAGGATCCAGATGACTGGCAAAATGTAACGTTGGTGCTGCGTCACGAGTAAGGCCCCTTTTCGTACCTGCAACTTTACAACTTCTTTCAAAGTGCTCTTCACACCCCACGCACTTTTTATATACTTCCTCCACGGAACACATATCATAATTCTGCGGACGTATATTTTCTAGCCACATTCCATATACTTTCGAAACAGTTTTGGAAAACGATGCATTTTACCCATGCGATTGTCACAATCAGCCTACATAATTAAGATATAATAACGTTGAAATGTTGAAAAGATGGTGTGGCCACCTCAAGATGTTGAGCTTACATAAAAGTTGAACTTATCCAAACTTCCCAGCAGTCCACAAAGAAACTATACAGCTTGTGTACATTTGGCTTGTGCTGTCAGGAAGTTTGCAAATATTCACCGTCGACAGAACACGTTTTTACTGCTAGTTACAGCGACATTTCAGCCCCCACAGATTCGATTCTTGTATTTCCACTACAAAAGCTATACCTACTTTAAACAGTTAACTTACTACTGGGGCAGGATATGCTTGGACATTTTAAAGATGATAAACAGGGCTTTTATCTGAATGACTTGAATAAGAATCTCCTGCGTACATTTATGAGACCCGAGATAGAGGAAGTCATCTTTCTTATACGCAAACAAGCGGAATTTGTAACATTACTCTGTTACTATAATTATTAATATGATTTGATAACAAGATCTACCACAGGATATGTATAACAAGTCAAAACTGTGAAATAGGTATAGCCGTTTTCAAGTGTTATTGCACAATTTACTTGTTCTTGAGTGTATATAGATCATTTATTTAGCTCCTAAAAACTAACACAAAGCAATCATAACAATTCGTACATGATAGTATCCTTAAAAACTGATAGTCTGTAAAAATTAAACACAAAATGTGGACAGAACAGTACGATCAGTTTAATGAATGTAACATTTTATAGACGACTTTTGGACTTTTATGTCTCAGCTTGTTAGCGATTACTTCCTAGGTTATGTTAATACTAATAATCTATTAATACAAAAATCTTTTGTTCCTGATCAATAAAACCCAATAACATTCTGCAGAGTATTTAAATATCCACCTTTTCTCCAGCTAGATCCAGGGGTAGGATCCAGATGACTGGCAAAATGTAACGTTGGTGCTGCGTCACGAGTAAGGCCCCTTTTCGTACCTGCAACTTTACAACTTCTTTCAAAGTGCTCTTCACACCCCACGCACTTTTTATATACTTCCTCCACGGAACACATATCATAATTCTGCGGACGTATATTTTCTAGCCACATTCCATATACTTTCGAAACAGTTTTGGAAAACGATGCATTTTACCCATGCGATTGTCACAATCACAACCCGGTACAAACATTTTCTTAATTTTAAAGGGGGTTTATAGTTTTCATCCATATCCAAAAAAATAGTATATTAAAGTATAAGTGGATAAAGAGGTCTTTCAAACACGCGCGATTTTTCGAGCACGACGGCGCAGCCGAAGTGCTCGAAATAGAGCAAGTGTTTGAAAGACCAGTTAACCACGAATACTTTACGCTAGTTTTTTTTATTGGTGCACTTTGAAATCATAAAATATTATTATTATATTATTACTACAAAAAAATGGAAGTCCGTCGTCGATGCCCAGCCAAGTTTCGTGAAAGTCAAATAGTATTTATTTTTATTTGACGTTAGGAGGTACTGCTGTCAGATCAATAATCAAAAAGTTTCTTTATTTATATTTAAAAGGATACAATGTATATATGAATATATAAATAAATTTTGCAGAAAAACCAAATAAGACATTGGTTCCCAATGAAAATATACAATTTAAAAACTAATAAAAAAAGTTTTCATTGATACTTTTACGTTTTTCAAGTTGTTGTTACCAACGGGACTATAAAAAACGCGCGTGTTTGAAAGTTCGATTTAAACAAGCTGAGGCGTGCTTTAAAAATATGAGGCATCAATAAAAAACAATATATAATTTGTCTATGCAAAAAATTATCACTGCATCACATATAACTACTATTAACAAAGACTGCAAACACTGCTATAAAAATGATTTCAAAATGAATATTTTTCTTCTACTTCTATAAAAGAATACACCATTACTTCTATTAGTCATAATTCATGTTGTCACAGATCACAGCCCACTTTAACACTGCCATATTTACAAGAATGGAGTAAAAAAATGGTTTATTACTTGAAGTTTTCTTTTATATTATACCCTCTACTAGAAAATAGTATAAGTACAACTGCATTCAGCGCGCAGTGGTTGTGTCTCTAAGTTCTTAGGTTTTCGCGGGAGCGCCTGGCTTTTCATTCTAGTAGGCTGCATTTAGGAAGCAGCAGCGCTGAAGCAGTTGACTGAACGTACAATATTCGGCGTAGTTTGCTGCAGCGGTCAAGCATATATTTTTTATGCTTTAACGCTGGAAATTCAAAATTGTAAATTAAAGCGGAGTTGAAAAAATAAATTGAAAAATGCAGTCTAAATTCTTCAATAGCATATAAAGGGATTGTGTGTTCTACATAATATACTGGTTCCGACCAGGATCTCTTCTAGGTAACACCGCAGCCCCAGCATCTTCTAGGGGTGCTCCCAAATCTTCAACCACGTAAGCAAATGTGGTTAAGATTATTAACATTGTTAAATACAATGTCCTCGTCTTCATCCTCTAGTATTTCAAGCAAATTTATCATTTTCCACTCTGTAAACAAAGGTGATATGTGGTAAACAAATGTAGTATTGAAGGTTATGGCCATAAAGCGCGAAACTTCCTGTCATTTTCTAACGTGACCATTCAGTAACCTACAGAATAACTGCGCTGCAGCGCTTTATGGCTGAATGTTCCCTGAATGCAGCCATTGTCAAAATGTGCTTTATTTCTGAAAATTGCTCAAAAAAATTTTATAATAAATTGATGTAGATAATGCAAAGTAACATTGATTTGCAAAAAAATAATTGTCATGAGGCATATGATATTATTTAAAGATGAAATGGAGGACATAGGAGAGGGCGAGGCAAGATGAGCCCCCTAATTTTAATCGCTTCTAAATATGTTGTTTGTTGCATTAGCGATTTTAAATTTGAGCAACTGGACAGGCTGATGTGTTATTTACTACTTACATACAGTTTAATATTTTTTTAATTTAGCGATAACATAGTAAAAACATTTTTTACGAAAGTGTATATTACCCATCTTGTCCCGCAGGTGGGGTAAGATGGGAAACTAGGTGGGGCAAGTTGGGATATACATGATTTTGTAAAATAACATAATTTTTTATTGAATTTTAATTATTCTGTTGTACGAAGTGTACAAATATGTTGTACTTCGTCAATGCCTGCACTTAATGCATAGCACCCATCCTTCCGTTGACTGGGAATATAAATGGTTGCAATAAAGACATGCTGCATCATCTTCCACGTTTCCTTAGTCTTCCCCAGATGAGCCACTCTCTATAGTTTTGTTTTTCTTCTGTTGATTATTATTAAGGTGAATCTGACGTTTAAGAATTTGGCGAGGAGTTTCAGATTTTCGTTTCTTTACCAAATGTCTTCCTTTTTCGGAACTTTTTCTTTCAACTACCGTCTTTTCTTTGCTCAAATATTTTTTTTCATTTTTCTTATATCTCGTTTTTGTTGCTCCTCTTCTTTACGCTTCAATTCTTTCTCTAATTCCTTCTTGTACGGTGACTCTGTTATAACAGTACATTTTCCTTTCTTCCCGACTCTACGTTTTGTCGTCTGTTTTTCGTTTTCAATGTGTGGAATGGGAACAAGATCCTTTGGCGAGTATATCTGAAATGCAAAGGATGATGATGCACCACAATTTAATGAGTTTTCCAAAACTGACGGTGTTAGTGGTAGCCGCCTTTCTGTTGATGCTTCTGTTGTATGGATAACATTGGGAGTTAAAGGTGGTGTTTTCACGGATTGATGTGGCAAATTATCACTCTTGTGCTTCAGGATCCAAATTTTCATCAATATTTTTTGTTGCTGCAGATAATTCTATTGTTGGTTGATTAGGTATTTCAGACTCTAAAACATCAACATCTTCAGCTGTTTGATGGGGTCTATTTGTAGTTTCGGATGGTGCGAAATCAATATCTGTGAATTTATTTGAGTTGAATGGAAAAATTCCCGCTTTTTCAAACGAAGTTACAGCTGTTAGCATAGACGCTGTACATATAAACGCCGTTCCAAATAACTTAGATATTTGATATAGGGTCACAGCTCTCCCTGGATGATTTCGAAGCCAATTACTCACCTCCTAATCATAATAGACACTTGAAGGTTTCATGAAACATATGTCAAGTGACTGAAGTCGGTGTGTGCAATGGGGAGGAAAACACAATAAACCACCCCAATATTTCTTGCATAGTCAATTACTTTACTATTTTTTATACGAATAGAATGTCCATCTAATAAGAGTAGCACAGGACGAGCCTTTGTTGCACCAGAAAATTCTGTGAAGCGTGTAAACCAATTGAAAAAAATTTCAGTTTGCATCCAGCCACTAGGATGACATTCTGCTGTCGCAGGAGGAGGATCATCATTTAAAAACTCTGGATTCATCCTTACTCTGGGAAAAATGAATAACGGTGGCATATAAGCTTCTGCTGCACTGCAACAAATTTCCACAGTGACGGCTTCACCTCTATCTGCCGATGTGAGGGATCCAACTTGTTTCCTACCTTTTGTTGCCAATATCTTAGATTTGGTTTTAGGTACAACTGTAACACCTGTCTCGTCACAGTTGTATACTCTATCGGCGGTAAAGTTATACTTATTAAAAAGTTGTTTAAGTAAATCTTAAAATCCATCCACAGCCACTTTATTGAAACCTATCGCTCTTGCAACGGAAGTAGTTTCAGGTTTCCTAATTGACGAGTCTGAGTGTCATCTTATAAAAGCTGTCATCCAATCTTTACCAGCTTCATTTTTACTTTTATTAAAATTGTGTTGTTTCTTATTTTTTTCCGCAAGCTGGAAAGCTAACCGTCTTAGCTCAACACAGGTTAATCCGAATAATCTCGATTCCATTAATTTTACTTAGTCAACAAGCTCTCGCTCTTCTTGATGTGTGAAAACGCATTTATCTGGACCTAGTTTCGGCTTTATAATTTGAGTAGTATCTAATCTCGCTTGTTTTGTTTTACATTCTAATGTTGATTTTGGTACATTAAAATGTGTAGATGCGGTCCTGTATCCCATTTGACCAGAGATTATAGCCTCTACTGCTTGTACCATGCTCTGTTCACTCCATTTTCCCCGTTCTGATACACGTTTATAAGTACTCACCATTTTCTAAAATAAAAACAATACGTCTGCTTTAATATTACTATTACTTTTTTGCGAGGCAAGATGGGACCCTATCCCATCTTGCTCAACAGGAATTCAAAAGGTTAAACAACATTCCCATAATTAAATTATTATTAAAATTTGAATGTATGATGTCCTCAACAACAATAATTAAACTACCATCAAACCCAGTAAAATACATTTGCATAAATACTTACATAAAACTCTCAGCAGATGCACAAACGTAACACATTTATTTAACACACATGCGAATTTGTTAAAATCTAACTTCCAAATAAAATTTGTGAACTTCGTTTACTGTTACAGAAACTTTCGTTACAGAGAGGTACATTGTGAGTCATGAGATACTAGTTTCAGCTATTTGCGTACAGACGTCACTACCTAGTTCGTCAGATTCGGTGGGTTCCCATCTTACCACGCGTCTTCATCTTGCCCCGCCCTCCCCTACGTCATTTTTTTGCGATTTAAGTTGTTGATGTTCCTACGTGTTTTAAACAATAAATTTATTCTCCTCTACGTGACAACGCTGTAGGACCTGATCCATTCACAAAACGTACTTCATCATAACAAATTATCCCATAGTTGCCAACACAGAAGATCGTGAAACTGTTTGTTTACAAGTGATTATTCGGCAATTTAAGCAGTTATTGTATTATTGCAGACTCGCGAAAAAGAACGAGAAGCTCACATATTGCTTTTTTTGATGGACCAGTGGACAGCGTTCTACTGAGTGGCAAGGAAAAAATGAGAGTCGAGACTTTCTTGCCAATGATAGATACTCTGCTCTTGTACTTGAAGAAACGATCGGACTCTTACAATGAAATAAATGGGCTCTTCGGGTTTCTTCATCGTTTGAAAACCATCGACCCCCAAGAATTAGAATCTTGTTGCAAAAAATTTGCAGATTTTATCATGACGATGTAAATGCAAAAGAACTGGAGTCAGAGTGCTTTCATTTGTCGCAGTTCTTGAAAACAGACAATGTACAAATCGAAGAAAATATAGAGATAAGTTTAACTAAATTATATGATCCCTTACAAGGAGATAAAATTGAAGATACTTTCCCCAATGTGGAAATATGTTTAAGAATTTTGCTTTCCCTGATGATTACAAATTGTAGTGGGTATTGCTCATTTTCTAAATTGAAACGCATTAAAAATGAAATCAGAAGTACTATGCTACTATGCTTCAAGATAGATTAAATCATATATATTTGATGAATATGGAAAACGATTTAGTAATGGAATTGAATTTCGAAATGTGATTGAAAGTTTTGCATATCAAAAAGCAAGAAAAAAACCTCTTGTTTCAGTTTGACTTAATTTCATCGATCGTTTCAATTTCAAAAAATATATCTTGGTGTACAATGCCGCTTACTATTTAATGAGAATTATTATTTTTTTCTACATAAATCTATAATTTTTATAACTATTGCTAAGTTTTAACTATGTGATTAGTTGAGTTATTAGTTATTCTGTCTAGTTATGTGACCACTGTGATGCACATGTGATGAAACAAAATGTATTTTTATTTTTTTCCATTATTTTTTATTTTTGTTATGTTTTCGTATATGAATAAATAATAGTTACTCCCACTAGTACCTACCTTATACTTTTGTGAGTACCTTTGGGATTTAAAATAGTATATTACAATCCGAGAGGGGAAATTATTCGCCCCTACCGAGAGATAAACTCAAACTCGAGACAGGAATGAAATTTTCCGTCGAGGATAGTATACATTTTATTTTCAACCACATAATGTAATGTAATTTTCAACCAAAATTTTTTGTAAAAAAATCTATTTTTCTTTGTGACATTCCTTTTTTTTAAATAACAATAAATTAAATGTCAATTTGAACAAGATCTGTCACATTATATTTATTTAAACATCAAGTTAACCAAAATTTCAATGAAGGACAGTAAATGGGGACGGGAAATGGCTCCCGATCCTCTAAAAAGACAGTAATGTCAACATTACAGATATGGTTGAAAATAAAAATTAAAAACAAAATCAAATAAATTTTGTATGACTTTGAAAAAAGTGTGTTAATCATACTGGAGGGGGGTGGGCCCCCGAATGAGGAGTGCCAGAGGCCCCCTCATATTATAAGACGGCGCTGAGTAGACGTTCAAAGAAATATAGGAGTATGTCAATATTTAGTAAAACTATTTTGTTTAGTAATAAGTAGTTAATATATTATAACTGTGGCATTGATAATGAAAGTGCGTGCTAAGAATTGGCAACATAATAGACACATCTAACGAACTACAGAATTAGTAAATTTCGAAATCTGATGTATTTTGTGTGTTTTCATTGGAAATACTTTGCATACGTTTTTGTCACCTTAAGAAGTTGAAAATAATTCACAATTCAAACATGTTTTGGTGTTTCAAAGAACTTGCAGCAAGCTCTGTTTATAAGTAGATCTTCAATCTTCTGAGCATCTTCCGCTTTCGATTCGATATTAAAAAAAAATTGACTTTCCGATTCAGAATTTTTTTAAATTACATCATTCAATAAATAAATGAAACTTTCCACACTGCGTAACTGAATGTTTATTTATTTTAGATAAACATATGGAATTAAATGCATCGGTTATTTCGACTTCGTTATTTTGCAAAAAGAAAGTTTGTGGTATTACTAGATGTTACACTTTGAATGATAAGGGCCAACTGGAGTACAAGATGATGTTGCAAACGGATGAAGTACCACTAACTGATCATTTAAAAGTACTATACGAGAAAGAGAAAGAGTGTAAATAAGGTTGGTTATTCATTGTATATATTTATTAAAACTTAATACATGACCTATTTTAGGTATGTTGTATCATGCCCCAAAAACATTGATTAAAACCGCTTTGTATTGAACTAACTTTTGTGCATTTATTGATTTTATTTCCGTATATAATAGAATAGCAAAGAACCTCTTTCTCATAGTTTAATTAGAAATATAGCAAGTGAATCGCAAATAAGTTTTTAAATGTAAAGAAATTTATATTCAATTTTTTTATGTATCTAATTAATATTAAGTTTACTCCTAACCAGTTTGGCACAAACAGAAAGAACATATTGACAAAATATATATGTCTCCCGTTGTGAAAGAAGATGGGATGTGGATGCTACATGGGATGGTAGACAACAGTATCGTAGCTAGGGCCCACGCCAGGGGCACGAAATCGCAAGACGGAAAATCACGCACGCCACTTGACTCTAGACTAAATCGTGGAACCAGTGTTGCCAGAATTTATTTGTTTTGCGTAGTAGATTAGGGTTAAAGAAGTACTCGAATTTTATAAAAATGTAGTAAATTTTAACACGCATGTGTTTAAATAAATTATAAAAAATAGAACGTTTTTCTTGTCAAAAAAATCCAAAATAATAATCTAAACATATTCAAAATGTTTTTTTCTACGTACACACAACCAAATTTGTATGGAATCACTCCATATTTTCCCATAAGTGACCATGTAAAATTGATCATGTAAAAAACGTCATAACTTTCTTGTTAAACAACATGTCAACCTTACTTAAAGGGTAAAATGCTTAGAAATAATAAGTCTTTACTTAAGTTTTTGCAACAAGCTAGTTTTGTTGTTAATGCACTCCAAAGAATTTTTAACCTTTTTGGCCCAAAATAGGTAGATTTTTATACTTTTTTAAACGAAAAACTAAGTTTATTTTATCACATTAGAAGTGTACATAAAATAAATCAACTTGGTACTTTGTTTAACAAGAAACTTATGAAGTTTTTTACATTATCCATTTGACATATGGTAACTTCTGAGAATATGTGAAGTGATTTCATATAAATTTGCTTGACTGTATATTACATTACTACAGGACAGTGTAGTACCTATTTCTATACCTACCTATATGCTGAATTACCCTTTAAAACAAACGCAAGAATACCAACAAAAACAAAAATATCAAAACATAAAAATAACAAAAATAAAAATGGGAATATTCTCATGTGTCAAATTGCACTACTGCACAACCTTAAAAAAGGGTGTTGTTCGAATTTGATTTAATTACCAAATTCTCCTGTGATTTTATTTTCAACTTCCCCTGTATAATACAATTCGAATATTCTGCTCAAAACATATAACTAGATATATCCTTGTTCTCAACATTTAATATTTCCTTACATCAACAAAAAATTCATTTTAACTTTACTACCACATAAGAAATACAGATAAATATCGTTTTCTGAAATTCCAATGAATATTTCTAAGTACCCGACGCCGTATCGCTTCATAAAAACTCTCTTCCAAACTCTGTTATCTGTATCTACGAAACCTTTTCAGGCCATAAAAAAAACACCCCAACTGCAAATTTGCACTCGCTGTATCTGACCGTTACGTTTCAAATTCTTTTATCCCATTGGTCAAATCCTAATATTTTTCTCCTTCCTCGCAACCACGTTAACCGACATATAAATATGCATAAAACCTCAATTTTAGTCACACTTCCCAGTCGCCAGTCGTCACTCGTACATTTCCCCTCTTCATCATTTAACCGTGGTACATAAAGGTACTCAAGTTATAATAGCACCCGGCGTTTTTTATCCCGGGAACAAACATGTGTACTTAATCTTCTATCATCCATTAAACTATCATATTATGTGCAAAATTATCTCAGTTAACGCGTATGTACAAGTGAGTTCTTAATTGTCTACGCAAAAATAAGTAAAATTATAAATTCATGCAATATATAAAAATGAAAGTGACATAAGTGTTTAATTTCATCATACATTTCATCATACATCAGTGAAAACAATCGATTGGTCCTTCGAGTACATCAGATACAAAATAAACATTGTTCAAACATAGCCATTGATTTACATTTCATGTTAACCATATAATTAAAGTATGCTTTCAAATCCCGAATAGACAACTTAGAGAAATATTACTCAGTTAACGCGTATGTACAAGTGAGTTCTTAATTGTCTACGCAAAAATAAATAAAATTCTAAATTCATGCAATATATAAAAATGAAAGTGACATAAGTGTTTAATTTCATCATTACATCATACATCAGTGAAAACAATCGTTTGGTGCTTCGAGTACATCAGATAACAACAAAGAACTTTCATTCCATCTAATAGCCCACGTAAAAAGGTTTAATTAGAACAGGTGTAGCCTCATGCAGTCGCTCGTCGCTAGTTTCCAGCGATAAATCTGGTCGCGTGACCGTATTTTAAATTTCTCGCGATTTAAAAAAATAGTGAAAAAGCTGAAATTGTTGAGCTTTTGTCGCTAGAGCTGAGCGACATGAAATTCATAGACAAATCAAATAATATACTGTTTCTCTATTTGCAACTTCTTTTAATGTTATATGTAAACAATGGATTCACGTGAGGTAAATATTTTAAAAGACTATTAATTTGTAAAGTATGAAAATATACGTTTAAACCGATAATTTTGTTTCTTTGTTATACAGTTTTATCGAGAAATGATGTAACTTTTTAACCACATTTTTGATTGTAAAAGTTTTTAGATGACAGATATTAAATGTTTTGTTGTGATAATTATGTACTTGTTTTGTTTATTTATATAAATTCATGTTCTTTTATTATTAACAAAAAAAGGACAATTTTTTAAGGATTGTGATAATTGAAAGAACTGAAAAGAAACAAACTATTCATGTTGACTAGTTTAATAATATAATATTGTTGAATCAATAAATGAAACATTTTTATACTGATGAGAATGAGAAAAATCGCTGTATATCGTAGTTTAAATTAAATATATTGTAATCAATTATTTTGTTTCAATTTTCTTTCCTTAAGTGAGTGTGTTTGTGCACATGCGATATTGAACAATGGTGTTTTCTAGAATCTATTAGGTTCATTTGAGTTTGTGGACTTCTTGGGATCTGGGTTTCTTTCAAATACAGAAATTAATTAGCCATATAAACAAAAAATACAAAATTTTATTTTTTTAGTATCAGTTCCGGACAACTCAATAGAATACAATAACAATATACATGCAGCATTCATACAATATTAAGAATTTAACTTCAAATGTGTTCCCATAAATACAAAGCCTGTCCATGGGGTAGTGTATGGTTTAATAATCCAAAATAATTTAAAATTATAAAATTTATATATATTTATTTATACATAATATTATCAGGAGATGAGCAAACGTTTAAAATTTAACATAAATTAAAAGTAGAACTTCCTTTTTGAGAGAACTCCAAAGTGCTCTGCACATTTCTGCAATTATGCTCGCTGTTGTCGTCTTCACCAGATACTGTGGTACGATATGGATGTGAAACATTCACCTGTAGCTAAATATCTGTTGAAGAATTGTATTTAATTTAATGTCTGTAATCAATGTGGTTAAGCAAGACAAATCTACAATATTACCGTAAAATTGTTAGAAGTTGTGCAACAGCAGAAATGGGTTCCCTCACTGCGTTCTGTTTTGTTATGAGGCCCAACTAAAAATACCTGCACTTCGAATAGACTCTGTGATATCCGCAAATAAATTTCAAATTTACCTGCGTACCAGAAGAGTGTAGAAAAAAAGTAATGTTCCATTCGTAATGTATACAATGGGTGAACCCAAAAACATTTTTGACTACATTCCTTCTTGTATTTGCGTAACAACATTTCATTTACTACGAGAGCTGCCAATATTCTTTTTTGCCGAATTTTCTGAATCCGTCCTCTGATACAAATTTGTTGACACTGATCAACCCACTTTTGATATTTGTAAGCAAAGGACATCTCGTCAATTTCCTACTATCATAGCAGAGTATCGCTGATAATAGATTAAAACGCTATTTTATTTTTATTCAGTCCTACTTCATTCACTTGTATCACTGCCAGAAGTAGCGTTCGGTATTTGCATCGCAGACGCGACGGATTTTTGGTCACGTGATCATAGATTAATCTGAGCAAATTTCATTAACGAACGGCCCGAGCAAATAAACGACAGTGTAAAGCTTACAGAAGCCATAGATATATACCTTAGACTATGAAACCACCACTTGCACCAAACCATGGAACACGTAAGCAATTGTTTTTTATTCCGTGCTCCAGTTGAGTAGCGCGCAGTTGCGTATCAATTGGGAACGAAGATATTATGTCTTTAGTTTGAAACATTACTATTTTTTACAAAATATTTTTATTAACAGTTTTTACATATTATATACAACTTAAGGCCATTATAGTTATGAAAAAGTTTTACATTGCTTGAGAAGTACATTAAAATAAAGTTAGTCAATTTATTAGGACTACTAGGTGTAAGAAATATAAATGCATTAGAAATAGTATTACACTGCTGTTGAAATAATTACAATATTCTTCAAAAACCACTATTTAACAATTTTACAACTGTTGCTCTCGCTGTAACGCAATAAAATGCCTGCTTAAAAATATCCAATACCTTATTTCTTTCTGTTATCGAATTGATATGCGCTTAGTCATACTTGTTTTTATAAAAATACAACACATCTTTTACATTTTAAATATTTTCCACTAACTTATTTACTTAACTAAATGTAATATGGATTCATATTATTTGATACTAATTAACTAAAGGGGATTATTAATAATTCAACTTATGGATTATGTGAATGAATATAAGTAATGTCTTATATACAGTGTCTAACAATAATATGGTTTGGTATATCTAATTTACTTAAAGAGTAACAAATAAATGACAATATACAAAAATAAAACGATATATTAATGGAAAAAATATATTGAAATCAATACAATTTTACTGTGATGCCAGTATAAATACAATAGTTATTTCTTATCAAACGTTATTTGATAGTATGCTAAAAATTAACCCATATGTATTAACTTATACTATAACTATAAAATAATACAAAAAATAACTCTCTAAACCTATTTTATTTAATTAACGAAATTCATTTATTTCGAGAGCAGTATGTTTTCACTGTCCTTGAAATAATTTCGTTAGTTGGCTTCGAACCCCATCTTCTTGTTGGGATTCAATTTTAGTTACCTATAAAATATAATATTCTGACATTTAAAAACTTTTCACATATTGTTTTCATCAAATAATATTTATGATTGATTGGGTTTTTTTATTAAAAATATATCATTTTCCACAGGTAATGTGGGTCACTTCTTCCATTTAAATTGTGATATATAATTTCATCTGGTTTTTTTTTAATTCTACTGGAAGAAAATAACACTGGAACCTGTTCCAAAGGAATGCAGTTTCCTACACCGCCGGCTATAACTTCACCCCTTACGAGGGGTCTTTTATATGCCCCTATGAATTGGCGAGTAGTGGAGTTATTATATAAATTTAATGACGATGTCTTTCTAACTTCTTAATTTACATTTTCTCTAAAGTTTCTTAATGGACATTGGCCCTTTTTCTACCAAGCTCCAGATATGTCGTGATATGTGTCATACATTTTGCAGAGATGGGCTTTCTCAGACAAATTCTAAGTAAATTGTATACACCTACGTGATAAACATTGCATAAACACAAATAATGTACCTCCAGCAATAATGTCATTATAATTTTCTTGTGATACAGGAAATTTATATACTTTGTCTTCCTCAATTTCGGTCTCTTTTGCCAAACACATGGAGAATGGACAAATAAAATCTAAAAATTAAATGTTTGTACACAAAACGTTTTCTAAGAGACACAACATAACCTCACAGCATGACAGGTAAACAAATTAATTTTTCTCGTCGGTTAAAATATTCCGAGCCAACAGATTTAAATCGGACTGGTCCGAGCGGAATTACCGAACGGTTCGGATTTATCTTCCTACCTCTAGATGTAATAAACGAACGGTTCAGACTAGAAAGATTGATCAGACGCAAATAACGAGCAAAAAGATTTACATCGGACTGATCCGAGCGGAATTACCGAACGGTTCAGATTTATCTGCCTACCTCTAGATGTAATAAACGAACAATTCAGACAAAAAAGATTGATCAGACGCAAATAACGAACGCAGCTACTAAAGAAATAAGCAAACAAAATAAGAAAATCAGTTTTAAGGTTATCTGTCATTAATCTTTGACTGTCAACTGTCAGCTTTCGAGATCACTGCAAGCAGCCATGTTGTCGCTGCTTTCCATCGCGGCGATTTGTGACATGTCGCTTTTCATCGCGGCGATTTGTGAGTTGTCGCTACTTTTTTGAGCCGCGGTAAATTCAACATTCGGACACGTGACCAGATTTGTCGCCAAAATCGAGCGACGAGCGATAGCATGAGGTTACACCTTAAAACATTTTTTTATCAAAAATGTTAATTACCAAAATCAACTTAGAAACACAAAATAACTTACATAATAGGTATTTAAATAGATCATAAAAAATAAAACATTTTCCTTGTTCAAAAAAATCCAAAATAGCAATTTAAACATTCAATATGTTTTTTCTAGGTACATTACATTTGCCACACGACTATATACCTAGGTTATGCTTAACTAACATGAAAACAAAAATAAAAATTAGGGACATTCTTATTTATCAAAAAGCACAACCTTAAAATAGAACTTACAAACACAACATAATTAATTAAACAACTAAAATAAAATGAACACCTAGGTATATTTTATATTTTACTAATAAAAAACAAATGTTTTTAGTTTTTCATTTCACTTGTAAGTTATTTTTTTCTTAAAAGAGATTTCGAGGGCTCCCACGCGAATAACAATTATTGCTGTCTAAGTTTTCTTACGTTACGTTAATCGTTTCAATTTGAAGCCTGTTTCGCAGCGTGGTTTTCAACAAATTAACGTTCGAAAATTTTCTTTCAGTCGCAGCTGAAGAGTGAGGCAACGCTAGTAATCCTGAATTGAAGTATTTTAAAGAAGGAAACATTTTGGTATCCAATTCGTTCTTGATGTTAAAAACTTTTGACCAAAAACTTTCAAATGTTGATGAATGAATATCTTTTAAAAATTTGTCAGTTTTGTTGTTTTTTTCGTGTATTGTGGACATGATGTGGATATTAAAAAGTACTAGATTATTGCTTAAACGTACTAGCGTACCGAAAATGTCAAAAAAGTACTATATCTAGTACAAATGTACTAGACTGTCAACACTGCGTGGAACTGAACCCGAACGCCATGAATCTCAGGACTTTCCCCATTTCCCTGAAGTCGGTCACACGAGGCAAGAAGCAACGGGTTCGCTGAAATGTTAATGACATTTAATATTATGCTTAGATAACCTTATATTATGAGGTTTGTTATGTCTGGAGAATCAGCTCAGTGAAGTTGGTCCCTCCTAATTGATATATTCAACAAAACCATATATATATATATATATATATATATATATATATATATATATATGTTGAACTAGTCCTCTAGTTCTTGAAATAGTTATAAATAAATAAACATTAAAAATGTATCTATTATTCAGGAAGGTGGAGCAGTAGACACAACCACCTTATGAAAGTTACTGACAATTCAGATATGAAATCAATAGAAAGAGTGAAATATGCATAAATATAATATCAGATATCAATATGATTGATTAATAAAAGGACTATGAATAGAAATTCTAAACACAACATTATTTAAATAAGTATCAAAAGTTACCAGCACAATTAATTCCAGATTTACGCCAATGTCAATAAGTTCCACATTGATCAGAACACAGCCATATGAATTTCAGCAGAAATAAAATTCCATTTAAACTTGAAACCTGAAATAACATCAATTAATATCTATTTCAATAATTGCTTATCAATATTTGCAGGTGTTTATAATAAAAGTTAACAATTTAAAGAAAGGGTTGAAAGCTTCATGAGAAATGATAAATGGAACACAGCCCAAACATATATAAAAGCGATGTATTATAAACAGGAAGTAATGAAATCTAGTAATTTTATTACCAACTTAAATTTATTGGTTATTTATTTTGTATTGAACAATAACAACAAAATCGAAAATAATAAATAATTTATTTATGTAAGACAAAAACCTTAAAAATTTAAGAATTAAAAAATAATCAATTACATCTATATGAATCAATAATCTAGGTTGTAGATTTTGTAAAATTAAATATAAATGAGAAAACCGTAAAAACGGTATAATAATTAAAATTGCTAATGTATTCTAGGAAAAAGACTTTATATAAAATCCTGAATACAAAGTGAACATTTGTGCATAAGTGTGTTAATCCTCCAGGACTTAAAAATCAAACAATTACATTTTTCAACTAAAAGACATAGGAAGTGACAATTTGTATTATTAAAACAAAGATAAGCAAGCTTTGAATTTAGGAAGAATAAAGTTTGTTGATTTTGTGAAACAAAAGAGTCGATTTGGTGAGATGGAGTAGCTAGCATCGTTATAAATCTCCTGTGATAAAATTTGTAAAATTTTAATTAAAAAAAGTTAATAAGATTCCTCAAAAAGATAATAGAAACACTTTAATAAGTTTTGGAGATCCCGTGAAAAGAAAAAGCTGTTCTGAAGGAGCATCTCTTACTTAGAGATCGTCAAGAGAATTGGAGACGCGGATAGCATCCAAGGATTATGAGGTCTGTGTATTTTAATTAAAACATTTGGAATTCCAATTAAACACGAACAGTGAACTAACTTTAATATCCAGAACGTTCTAATAATGATTTTTTTAATAAAAGGCCTAAAAACAATCTATTTCAATGCATAATAATTTATCTCCATGGAGATCCATGCAATATAGTTTATAAGAAAATAATTGTACTTACTTGTTAAAATTTAATCCGTTTTCAATGTTCACATGTTTCATAAAATTTCACATAATTTCCACTTTTATTATCTTTTAATGCATGCATAACTGTTCTGTCTAATACTATCTTCTTTACACTTCACACACATTATTTAAAAAGTTCATATATATGTAATTGCTTTGTTTAAATTGATATAACGTATTAAAACTTTTCATAACTGTATACACGCTGGGAGAGCGTAAACCGTTTATACATTGCATGGACGGTGAATAGCATTTTCTTGTTGTAGTAAGGTATATAAGCGCATGCGTTGAACTTATGCGCCAGCGCGATAGAGTGAATTAATATGTATTCAGAATTACATAGGATGTAGGGGTTATCAAATAATTTTAAATGTACAAAAGAATACAAAGTTTTTCTCAATTACAATTTATTAAATCAATTTTCAGTGAAGTGTTGGTGTTTTTATTCTTTTCATGTCCTCAATAAAGTTATTAGAATTAACATATTTCAGTCTTTCTATATGAAATTATTCTGAACCACCATTTCAGAAATAAATTAAATAAATATACAAATCAAATTATATTCATACAGTGTGCGCCAAGAACTCAAAGGGAGGAGTCATCAAGCTTCCGACTTATATTCAAATTTTAAATTACATTAATAAAAGATATTTGATGAGCTAGCCGAAGGTAAGTTTGTTTAATAAGAAATATCAAACAACCAACTTGTATTAAACGTAATTTAAACATTAAATCATTAAATCAAATTAAATAAATAAATAATACTATATTAATTATAATATATATATTATATATATATATATATATATATATATATATATATATATATATGTATATATATACTTAGCACCATCAAGCGCATGAAATGCACCATAATGTTCCATCAAAAAAATCCTTTGCACCCCTCCCCTCAGTTATAGTAGTATCGCATTATTCAGAGTAAAATTGACCCCCAGCGAACTGGCACATATAAATAAAATATACTGCGCCTAGTGGTCAGAGAAACGTGGCGATCATCAGCGTGCCGACATATATATGTCTGCACCGTCTGTGGCCAAGATCAATACGCGCAATATGCGAGTCACGAGACGTTGCATTGTTTAATATCATTGGCTATATCATTCCCGCTTTGATGCTTTTAGACCTTCAGGGGAGTGGTAAAGGTTGTTAGCATAGACAAATAATATATTTTTTATACGCCCGATCTTTAAAGTACTTTGTATTTCATCGGTTTGCAGCGCTTAAAGTGGTTGTTTGTGGCTAGAGTGAAAAAAAGTAAAAAAGCGTTAAAAAAAGTGCCATAACGTTAACTTTATTTCACGCTTCCCATAAGCTAACACAATGAATCTTGGTTGGGCATCGAGGATGGACTTTCATGAAACTTGGAATAGGTACGTATAATTGTAATTTACCGAAGGAGCTTAATTAAAATATCCCAAATTTCTATTTGAATTTTATTTTTTTGTATAGGACTGTAGAAAAAATAATGTATGCAACATGTAGAAAAAATAATGTATGCAACATGTGCATAAATTACTATTATTTTCTCTATGGTTGTTTGTTTGGACACAGCATAGTAAAATTAGGCTGTGGTTTGGATGTTGTAGTGATGTTGTTATTTGTTTTGTCATTGTGTTGTGATTTTTACGTGCTTCTTTTATTTAGACTTTTATTAAAAACTATGTCTCCACAACGGTGCTTTTTATGTAATGAGATTGGTCCTAATTTAAATTTTCATAGGTCTACAGGTATATAAAAATAAATTCCGTTTGAAAACAAATCATCTCATGAGAGGTACTCCATCGTCATTTAATTTGTTAATATGTATGGCTATATTATATAGTGTGTAGATATCGAAGAAATGATTTATAAAAATAATAACTCCAATTGGTTATGTGCTCACTATATATTTCATGTTTATCTACTTCATTTATATTCCTTTTGAAGTAACCTAGACAACTATAATAGACGTTATTTGAGATTTACGTTAGAAGTGAAAAAAAATGTAATTACATAATTGCACTGTATTTGGTGAAATCAAAATTCAGACACGAAGTTTTTGTTGACTCAAATATCTTCGTTTAAAAATATTACAGGCGGCAAATCCAGCACTTGCGCATAACTAACATGGCCACACAGAGTTTAGTCGGACCTCTCACTCTTAATAGAACGCATTTCGCTTATTGGAGATATAGGCAGTTAGCAGTATATTTTATTTATTACGTATATGGTGCTGCAGATTCGTTATGCGATTTGACAGACCAAAAAGGGTACCAAAGTTAGCTTGACGTCATCATTTTTCAAAACGTAATGGATTGGTACGTATTTGACAGACCAAAGTGGGGTACCAAGGCGGGCCGAAATCGCTTCTGGGTCACGAATTGGTTTCGTATTTCGTGTAACACGTAACAGTGTCACGGAACACGATTTGTTTTTTGTTCTATGACAGTGTCAAGTCATTTGTCTATTTGTCATATTCTAATATAAATATTGGTGATTTGCATTTGCACCATCTCTATGGTGATTTGTGATATAAATTAACCTCAATTTTTTTAATTATACAAGATATTGACCATGTATTTGGGTTGTATTTTAATACCAGTTATCCTATTATTTTTTACTAATACTATAAAAACAGAAACAAGTATTGAAGAAGAAAACGATACCGCTAGATATGTAATAGAAGGAAGGGCTTTTCCAATAGCAGAAACACAAAACAAGCCTAATTGGCAGGCAACCACGAGAATACACGTAAATGGGGGCGAATATTTAGGATTTGTTAAAAAGGATGGTTCCTTTACAATTCACAATGTACCTGCAGGATCTTATATTGTTGAAGTTCTTCACCCAGAGTTTACTTTTGAGCCTGCTAGAGTAGAGATAAATTCTAAAGGAAAGTTCAGAGCCAGAAAAGTTAATCACATCAAAACATCCGAAGTTATTGTTGTACCATATCCATTAAGAATGAAGGCTTTAGGTTAGTTTATTTGCAACTAAATGTTCCCTACTGGTTTGAGTTCAATTTATTCATACAACGTTTAAAAAAATATTGAAAATAATTTGTAATAAAACATTTATTTCAGGAAAAACTAGATACTTTCAAATAAGAGAACAATGGAGAGTAACTGATCTTCTTTTCAATCCAATGATTATGATGATGGTTTTACCACTTCTTTTGATCATGGTCTTACCAAAAATGATGAATGACCCAGAAACCAAAAAAGAAATGGAACAAATTCAAAATATGGCTAAATTTGAGATGTCAGACATAGTTTCCAATTACTTAGCAAGATCATCCTCACAGGCTGATAAAGACAAAATGCCAGCAGCAAACAAAAAGAACCAAAAAACTAGGAAGAGGATAGAAAAATAAGTTTTACTGAAAACATTTAATTTATTTAGTTTAATATTTGATAACTATAAATATAGTAAAATAAATACAAATTATTTTTTGTTTCCTATTACTATTGCAACAACAATGAAACATTAAAGTTTTAATAATAAAAAAAAGCTTCTATTATGATCACTGTTTGTATACATATTTTATTTTTTGATATTAGATTTGATTGGTCTATCAAGCTTTGAAAGCTGAATTTCACATACTGAAAACTATTTCTCCAACAATTGTAAAAGTAAATCTTGCAATTAACGAATTAAAATTTTTCTAAATACTTGTATTTCATGATTGTTGTTTAAAAAATGATTATCAAATATTACAACAATATTTGAATATACAATAATGTTGAAACATTCAAATTTCATAAGTTGGCTTTATATTAAGACCCAATGTGATACCAACTGAAGGAGATGCTTAATATGAGTATTGATTTTCAAATCTTAAATTATAAAAATTGTGAAAGTGGTATTACTTAGCTTAGTAAATTTTAAACTATAATTTTCTCAACATTACTGTTGAAATTGATAAAATTTCATAAAGTAGAGGACTAAGAAATTAATTGCAAAATATGTATATTATAAGCAAACAATAAATCATCGCTTA
This sequence comes from Galeruca laticollis, assembly GCA_963921935.1. NCBI lineage: Eukaryota > Metazoa > Arthropoda > Insecta > Coleoptera > Chrysomelidae > Galeruca > Galeruca laticollis. Next base: position 91,671,615 of record OY998183.1, read on the forward strand.
AGTATAACACCTTGTAATTTAAATTTGTGAACTTTTGAGTATAATAAAACAACTTTTTTCATTAATTTTACACAACTGCTGATTTTTCTATTTTACCTTATGTTATACCTGAATGCAGAGGCGGCTCCAGGATTTTTTTGGTGTGTCCAAATTTGTTATAAGGAACATAATATATATTTAAGAAATTAAATATGTACATACATAATAAAAAAGTTGATATTTAAGTAATTTTGTAGAAATATATTCAATGTGGAAAGATTACAAGAGAAAATAATGAAATTTTGAAATTATTTCAAAAGATTTGGATGAGCCCACTCACTAGAGTCGCCCGTGCCTGAATGGTACATAAATATGATACTAAAAGAATTTTATTATGTAACGTGTGAACTTTGAATAACTAATTCAACATTAATATCAAAGTCTTTTAAATGATATCACATTAATGTGGTTTTTTAAGCACCATTACAAAATTAATATTTGATATATCAGAAGAATGAGGAACATCAAAATTATCTATTTTACTTGTCTTGAAATTTTAAAGTTGGAAAAAATTCTAAAGTCCTTTACTTACCTAAATAAATCATATATTTAAAAAGATCTTATTAAGAAAGATGAGAGGAGAGAAAATCAGTTGTTTGATATCTTAATGAAGTAGATTGTTATAAAATATATGGCAGTCTGTTGGAATTGTAGACTTTGATCCTTGGAGGTAATTTTATTTAGATTTGGCCATTGTGCAGCTTAGGTCTTGGGCATTGCCTCGTTTTATATCATTCAAATCTTGTAGATAATCCCAAGTAATAATATCCAAAGATCAATTTATATTTAATGACTGCGTGGACAATACTATAAGATCATTTACGATTTGTCCAGGCCAGGTTGGTTCACATAAAAAATACGTTTTATTACAATTATCATAAAAAACATTTTTATTAGTTATAAAAAAAACTAATCGAAGTAGTTGATATAAATAGGTTATTTAAGTACTTCTTTAGAAATAGTAGAGAGGTAATTATATTCCCTTATTTTACATTTGATCGCACTATGACTTAAATCACACTTATTTGGGTGTGACCTTTCTCTAAGAAATTTTGAGTGATTACTTTGTTTTATTCAATTGCTAATTCCAAGAGAGCACTCATCTAAATACGTTATATTTTGGGCGATTAGATTAGATTCTAACGGGATTACGTTGCACTGCAACCTTAAGGTTTATTTTGCCCCTCCCCCCCCCCCCTATCGGAGCTGTTCATACTACTACTACAGCTCGTCTTCCAGTTCCAGGGTTCTAATGAACTCTAGTATTTGGGATGACTTCAAGGAGGCTAGATCCTCGCTTCTACAAGTTTCTTGTCCGAAGCATTTTTTGTGTTGGCTTACAATAGCGAGGCATTCTAGAACTAAGTGATCCGGAAATTTCATCCTCCTCCCTACCGAATCTTCATTCGTCAGTTTCTGCTAGACCTATTCCCTTTAGGTGCTTTCTAAGGTGGCAATGCCTAGTAAGGAAGTCAGTGGGGATATGTAGCTTATTTTCACTGAGATCCAAGTACTTTTTGGATATAGCAGTATCAAAGTTCCGCATGAACTTTTTGGAGTGATGCAGCCTGGGAAGGCACCACCAGAGCACTTCTCTTTCGGTTTCCTCCTTCCGAAACTCTTTCTTATGGGGGCATTTTTGTACAAAACACAGAAAGGCTCTGGGCCAATAAAGGGCGTTTGTGATCCTTTTCTGGCAAGTGTATTGGTATCTTCATTTCCTTTGATTCCTGCGAGTGGTCAAGAACCCAGACTAAAGAGTCCCTGTTATTCTTGCCTATTTCATCAAATTTTCTTCAGCACTCCCATACTAACTTTGAGTCAATTACATGGGAGCTCAATGCTTTGATAGCTGCTTTACTATCAGAATGAATCACTAATCCATCAAGTGATGGGCATGACTTTTTCTTGTTGTGAAATTTTCTACACACAACTTGGTTTCATAGTATAAAGCATTATGTGTGAAAAGATGTAGTGTTCAAATACCTGACTGAAGTTTTTGCCTTGTCAAACAGTCTCACACATGGCACCATAGATAGACGTATTGTGATAACACGCCTTTATAATTTAAAGTTATATTTAAAAAAAAGTGTTATTTCTGGAGAAGAATTAAATGGATTTTTAAAATCAACCTAATAAATAATTCTGAAAATATCCTTTGAAATGCAATTTTATACCACAAAAAAGTTCATATTTAAACCTTTTTACTTATAAGCAACTGGTGCATTTCAAAACTACTCCTTCACTCACCATTCTCCCAACTAATTTTGCAGTATTTTTGGCATCATCAAGTCCACAATGTTGTCTTCCCTCAAATTCTAATCCCAGCTCTTCTAATGCACCAAGTAAACCTTTTGGTCTCCTCATATAGTGTTTTGTGTATAAAGCTTTAATGTCTATCCAGTTAGTAAATATTTCCGGAAGAATTATTTGTTTTCTTCTACATTCATTTTTTAAACAATTTTTTATATCCCAATCTGACCAAGTAGCAAAAATGCAGTTATTGGGTTCAATTGTACCAATTGTAACATTATATTTACTCCTTATATGTTCTAACCACTTCCTAAACAACATCATACATGTTTTTAATGGAACACCATTGTCAACTGTCTCTTGAGAAATTCCAGTCAATTCTTTGCAAAACTTGCTCAACTTTGAATTCTCCATCGGCATAACATATTGTTGAAAATAAGAAACTATTTCATCTCCTTGTATACTGTATAAAACGCAAGGGAATTCTATAATCTCAGAGTATCCCCTACCAGGATCGTTTTTGTTCCAGCAGGTAGCTTCAAAGTCTATTACTAATAAATATTTGAAAGACTGATTTGTGCATTTTTCTGTTAGTTCTTTTTTTATATTTATTATTTCCGTGCATTTGAGTGAACGTGCTAACTCCAAGATCTTCTCCATTTGAAAATATGATGGTTGATATTTTTATTTATAAAATACCTAGATTTTTTGTTGAATTTAATTTTCGCATAACTTCAAAACTTGTTGCATGTTTGTGTCAAGTATTTATACAAATAATATGATAAATACTCTTTTTAAACACTCTGCATATTCTATCCCATAAATAAATTCTAATATCTTTGATCTAAGTTGTTGTTTACAGATTTTATTTCAAATTTGAACTCATAGAGAAATAAGCATATAACTTTTTAATATCTATGATACCTTAGACTAGGAGAGAGAGGGGACGCGTTTACTCTATGCAAGCTGTGGTGACGGTTTGATGCATATTTCAAAGTCGACGCCATTTTTTGGTGGTCAACGCTATAGTTAACACCGGAGAGTTTTTTGCAATTATTGAGCGATTAAAGTGATTTTAAAGTGAACTTTTGATTTTGTTAAGATGTTTAATTGTTGTGCTTACCAGTGTAAGAGTTCTAGCAGAAAGAAAGAACCTGAAATTTCGTTTCATAGGTAAGTTATACCTAACTTATTTTTTTGGTAGCTACGTTTTTCTTTATATCTTAAAAAATAAGCTTTCATTCATAAAACCCCACTAGTGAGTTAAAACGTATTTCATAATAAATTCAATTATGTTAGTAGAAAAGACATTACGAAACTTTTTCAATGAAAATTAACGAATTTATTTGATATTATTTATTGAAAATCTGTGACCTCGAGGACGCCATTTGGGTGTAAATGTCAGAGCTGGCTGTAACTTTGTTTTGGTACCGCTGGCAGGGCCGTCCTTAGAAATATAAACATGAGAGTATTATGTTTATTTAAATTTACATAGATAATTATAAAAATAGGATATAGGTAAGCTGTTCTCATGACGCGAAATATTGATATTTATTATTTTAGCAATATTACCGCGTTGGGAATTAGGTAGTTCGATTCGTTTCTAACGAAGCGAATTTTTATAATTACCGATTAAAAGACTGCCAACTACGTACAACAATAATGGTTACAAGTAGCTCCTTCTGCATTCTCTTCACTGATCTGAGATGTTTTACACCGGAGGGCGTGTATGCGCGAATAGCTGCGCATTCTGTTCCCGCCAAGTAAAGGTCTCTGCTGTGTCATAATTACTAATTACTAATGCCTACAATTTTGATATAAGTTAAATAAATCAATATATTTTTATTTTTAAATTTCCCATGTATAAAGATTAATTTATAAAATAAAAAATTTTAGACCTTTAGAACTATCATATAACGATAATGAAGTTTATGACTTGATGGGCATTGGTATCACAATAGTTGACAGCGTTACGAGTCCCCTCTCTTTCCTAGTCTAAGTATGATACTCATAGATTTGTCTATGTTTGAACTTAAGAGAAGTTCTTAAATTTACCGATACATCTATCGGTAAATACGGTGTCTACCAAAGCCGTTCTTAAATTTACCGATAGATTGTCGATAGAATCATCCCAGTGTTCTTAAATTCACCGATAGTTCTACCGAACATCCATCAGTTCTACAGGGCTTTAGACTCGGTAAATCTGGTAGATTTGGAAGGGGAAAGAACAATCATCAATCATATGCAATGACAATGAACAATCTTACAAAGATTGTTTATTTATTGAGGTTAATGGTTTTGTTCTGTTAAAAATTTAATACTTGTTTTTTTGTTAATAAAAATTATTATGATATGGAATTATCCTAAAATGGTGAAATGTTTAAAGTGATGGTGGACCTAAATACGCACGTCATGCTTTTACGAGGTGAAATTTTGTATCGAATTAAAAATTAATAAATTACAGTGTATATTTTTTTTGTAGACATGTCCCTGGTAATAGAAAAAATAAAAGTTTACTTGCGTCAATACTAATAAATATGGCTGCTGGGCTGGTCTGAAAATGATTGTCAAATTTATCTTCTTTCTTTTTCATATTTTTTTTCAATCTACCATAGAATCTAACCAATACGTTCTTATAATCGTCTACCGATAGTTCAACTTCATTCTACCTGACATTTATCTGACATATCACAGGCATCTATCGATAGAGTCTATCGGTGAATTTTAAGAACTTTCCCTTAATTAGAGGTGTCAATTATATAAATAAGATAAGTTCTTAAATTTACCGATACATCTATCGGTAAATACGGTGTCTACCAAAGCCGTTCTTAAATTTACCGATAGATTATCGATAGAATCATCCCAGCGTACTTAAATTCACCGTTAGTTCTATCGACATCCATCAGTTCTACCGGGCTTTAGACTCGGTAAATCTGGTAGATTTGGAAGGGCAAAGCACAATCATCAATCATATGCAATGACATTGAACAATCTTACAAAGATTGTTTATTTATTGAGGTTAGTTGTTTTGTTAAAAATTTTATACTTGTTTTTTTGTTAATAAAAATGGATTATGAAATGGAATTATCCTATAATGGTGAAATGGTTAAAGTGATGGTGGACCTAAATACGCACGTCATGCTTTTGAAATTTTGTATCGAATTAAAAATTAATATTGTATATTGTGTATATTTATTTTGTAGACATGTCCCTCCGATATTTTTTTTAATCTACCATAGAATCTAACCAACACGTTTTTATAATCGTCTACCGATAGATCAACTTCATTCTACCTGACATTTATCTGACATATCACAGACATCTATCGATAGAGTCTATCGGTGGATTTTAAGAACTTTTCCATAGCCAGTGACGTAGCCAGCAACGAAGGGCGAGGGGGGCAAACGTATAAGGGGTCGCTTTGTGATTCCTTAGAAACACTCTTATTATAATGAAAATACGGGATTTTATATTATAAAATGTACTTTAAAAAACATGACAAAGACCGCCGCCACGTTGTGCACTGATTTTGGAGAACTTTGTTTATACCGTATAGTATGTTAAGAATTGACGTCTGTGTTTGAAACGATACAAAAAAATATTTCATAGAACTGTATAATTGAGCCGCAGAAATGTGAATCAATATTTTTCTCTTTCAGACATCTCAAACATATATAGGTACCGTGTTTGTTTTTGTAAATACGTATGTTACAAAATACTTTGTTAATGATGTGGGGAAAAATTGCGGTGAGAGGCGCCAAGTTAGGAGGGCGCGGGGGGCAACTGCCCCGTCTGGATACACAACTGTAAATAGCCTGTCCAAGAGAGGGTTGGTTAATAGAGACATAAAGCAATTTTTAAAATACATCACTTATCCGTATACGTAACGTAACGGAGATACGTGACTAATCAAAAAAGGTATAAAGCAAATGCGTTCGTAACGTAACCATTTCTTGGGTTTTAATGTTTAACCTAAAAAATATTCCATCTGCTTGGATATACCTAGGGATTGTGCACCGATATCTCCCTCAGCAAAATAATGTCGTCATTGCCACTGTAAAAAAGTGTTTTTCGTTTTAAATCCATTATTCTATATCAAATAAATAGTTTGTTATGTTCATTAAAAATAAAAGGTTATGCTTTTTGATCATACAACATCACATTTGTTGTTTGGCCATTGAAAAACGCAAACATAGAACATAAGAATGCAATACGGTACATAAGGTACGTGTGCGGATTGATACGTTTCACGTAACGTAACGAAATCCACGTATCGCTTCTGCACATGCGCATTGCGATACGTATAAGTGGCGATTTTTAAAACTGCTTGTTGTCCCCTAACCATAAGTAACTACCGTAGCGTCCTAGCGAGGATTTGTTTTAAGGTGTAACCTCATGCTATCGCTCGTCGCTCGGTTTCAGAGACAAACCTGGTCAAGTGACCGAATTTTGAATTTGTCGCGACTCAAAAAAGTAGCGACAACTCACAAATCGCGACACATAGGGAAAGTAATATATTATTTGTGTATGTGGTGACATGTCACAGGTCGTCGCGCTGGAAAGCAGCGACAAATGGCTGCTTGCAGCGATCTGGAAAGCTGACAGACAAAGATTAATGACAGATAACCTTAAAACTGATTTTCTAATTTTGTTTATTTCTTTAGTGACAGTGATACAAGTGAATGAAATAGGACTGAATAAAAATAAAATAGCGTTTTAATCTATAATCAGCGATACTCTGCTATGATAGTAGGAAATTGACGAGATGTCGTTTCCATACAAATATCAAAAGTGGGTTGATCAGTGTCAACAAATTTGTATCAGAGGACGGATTCAGAAAATTCGGCAAAAAAGAATATTGGCAGCTGTCGTAGTAAATGAAATTTTGTTACGCAAATACAAGAAGGAATGTAGTCAAAAACGTTTTTGGGTTCACCCATTGTATACATTACGAATGGAACATTACTTTTTTTCTACACTCTTCTGGTACGCAGGTAAATTTGAAATTTATTTGCGGATATCACAGAGTCTATTCGAAGTGCAGGTCTCATAACAAAACAGAACGCAGTGAGGGAACCCATTTCTGTTGCTGCACAACTTCTAATAATTCTACGGTAATATTGTAGATTTGTCTTGCTTAACCACATTGATTACAGACATTAAACTAAATACAATTTTTCAACAGATATTTAACTACAGGTGACTGTTTCACATCCATGTCGTACCACAGTATCTGGTAGAGACGACAACAGTGAGCATAATTGTAGAAATGTGCAGAGCACTTTGGAGTTGTCACAAGAAGGAAGTTTTACTTTTAATTTATGTTAAATTTTAAATGTTTGCTCATCTCCTGATAATATTATGTATAAATAAATATATATAAATTTTCAAATTTTTTTATTTTAAATTATTTTGGAATATTATTATTAAACCATACAGTACCCCATGGACAAGGTTTTGTATTTATGGGAACACATTTGATGTTAAATTCTCAATATTGTATGAATGCTGCATATATATTGTTATTGTATTCTATTGTAGGAATACATTATTATATTGAGTTGTCGGGAACTGATACTAAAAAAATAAAATTTTGTATTTTTTGTTTATATGGCTAATTAATTTCTGTATTTGAAAGAAACCCAGATCCCAAGAAGTCCAGAAATTCAAATGAACCTAATATAGATTCTAGAAAACACCATTGTTCAATATCGCACGTGCACAAACACTCACAGGAAAGAAAATTGAAACAAAATAATTGATTACAATATATTTAATTTAAACTAGAATACACAGCGATTTTTCTCATTCACATCAGTATAAAAATGTTTCATTTATTGATTTAACAATATATTATTAAACTTGTCAACATGAATAGTTTCTTTTCAGTTCTTTCAATTATCACAATCATTAAAAAATTGTCCTTTTTTTGTTAATATAAATAATAATAAAAGAACATGAAGTTATATAAATAAACAAAACATGTACAGTTGCGGCCAAAAAAAACTGGGACAGTTGTTGTTGCCTAGTGTAAATGTGACTTTTCAGTTTACGGGAAAAATGAAATCTTTTTAACGTATATTTAAATGATAATACCACTAAAGTGTGAATAATATTGTTTTTCATTATTAAAAACCAAAGGCTACTAAATAATTTTTTATTTTATTATATTATTTTACATAACGCATTTTTACTAAACATCATTGATAATTACATTTTTATATAAACTTCAAATAAATACTGAAGATTTCAATTCAGAATGTGCTACTCTGCGATGGCTTATACGACAGGATGCTGGAAAATTTGTTGCTGGAACAGCTTGAACTACTGCTTCAAATGGATTTGCTCTTAAATGGTTAAACAAAATAGCGTCCCGTTCAGCAGTTGACTTTCTCGGACGTTCTGAACCTGGAGTTCCATCATTTCTTAACTCTCATATCGCCATCTTCTTACAATACTTGAAACTGAGTTCTTGCTTACATTGTTAGAATGTAGAATTACTTTTTAATTTTCAATAAAAAACAACAATTAATATTTAAAACAATGAATGAGTTATTACTTTTAATTAATATTTAGTTATCCCGCCATTATGCTCTATGACTTGTCTTAATCTACTGGTCATCGATTTATATAATGTTGAACAATATTCTTCAGTTATTTCCTCCCAAGCATTATTTATAACTTCCAACAAACCTTCAACATTTCTTGGTCTTACATTTGCCTTTCGAATTTCTCTAACTAACATTGCCCAAACATTTTCTACTGGATTCAAGTCTGGGCTTTTACTACACCAGTTAAGGACATTAATATTACGTGCCCGAAACCATTCGGTCACTACACCAGAGTTATGCACTGCACAGTTATCTTGTTGGAAGATAAAATCATTGTTAGGGAAAAGAATCTCAACAGAAGGTAGCATAACATTTTCTAAGATTCTAATATATGCTTCACTATTAAATCTTTCGCCAATATGCCATAGAACTCCGGGTCCCTGCGCAGATATCCACGTCCACATATTTACAGAAAAACGACCACTTTTATTTGTGAAATTTACATAATTCTCATCAAACCGTGTATTCGGTGGGCGATAGACACGAATATTGCCGCTATTTGACGATTGAAAAACCTTTTCATCTGTAAAAATAACACGATTCCAAAATTGTTCGTCATATACAATATGCTCTAAAGCAAACCCCATTCTTGATTCTTTGTGAGTATTGTTTAATAATAGTTTCGTTGCTGCTGCATGGCATTTCAATTCAGACTGTGATACTCTACGACGGCCCGTACGACAGGATGCTGGAAAATTTGTTGCAGGAACAGCTTGAACTACTGTGTCAAATGGATTTACTCTCAAATGGTTAATCAAAACAGCATCCTGTTGAGCAGTTGACTTTCTCGGACGTCCTGAGCCTGGAGCTCTATCAATTCTTCCCTCATATCGTCATCTTCTTACAATACTTGAAACTGAGTTCTTGCTAACATTGTAAAATGCTGCAGTTTGCCTCACTGACCATCCATCGTCTATTTTTGAGATTATTCCACCTTTCGTGACTGAATTTATATGTGACATAATTACTTTCAAATTTGGAATTGTCTGTGGATGAGAGATGGTTCTTATTAGAAGTGTCCAACTGTAACACACTAATGTTACTGGATAATATCTCTTCGATAAGATCGCCGGTTCACTTGAAGAATATACAGAGGAGTTGAAAACTGAATATTTGCAGATTACACTAACAAATATATTTAACTAATTAAAGATCTTCTCTATTTTACATGAAGTTTATATAAAAATGTAATTATCATTGACGTTTAGTAAAAATGCGTCGTATAATACTGAAGTGACATTTTGTGATATCAACTGACTAGATCGAAAAAAATATTGCATTATGACACATTCGTGACAATTTGATCAAATTACCAGTAACAGTATTGATTATATAGACCAAAAATGTAATGACGTCATAAACATAGCCACTGACAGTTACTGAGGGAAAACAAATATTTATATACGTTCATTTTACGTTTGTAATATGGTTAAACATGGCTATTGTTAATTTGTCGAACATTTCGGAGCAGTTTTGTAATGAAATTAAAATGTGGAGACAGTTTAAACAGTGGATATGTGGATATGTCGTAGTATATGATGGACGTTAAGGAGCGATGCAATAAGGCATAATTACCTGATAATCACTACAGTGTCACTTTATAAATAAAAAAACGAATAAACTTTTAAAATATTACAACGGTCAAGACAAGACATAAGTTAAATAATTGATTTGTTTTCCTTCAGTTACTGTCAGCGGCCATGTTCTGACGTCACGCTTTGTCGGTCTATAACGATACAACACATGTTTTATCAGCCAAACATAGCATTTATCAACGAACGCCGTACAACCATTAACCATTTATATTGTATCAAGACAACAATATTTCAAGAATTCTATTACGTCATGATTATAATCTTTGTAGCCACCTACAAACACAATCGAGGCACGCTAACGTAAACGCTAACGATTGGTTGGAATTGCAGAAATAGTAAACAAATATGGCGCGCATACGCCCTAAAACATAAACGCTCGAAAATTACCTCAATTTCCAAATATTATAAACAATTATGGCGCGCATTAAGATGAATATTACTATTATAACGACATATTATAATAAACAAACATATTCTCTACAATAATATGATATACAACATTTCATAAATAACGACATTACGTTTAATTATAAAATACTAACATAAATAGAAATATAAGAATTTGCATAGGATACCACCAACATCTATTATAAACCATAATAATAGTAATACTCTATGGTAACCGTACATTAACAAACATATGATAATTATTATCTAAGATTTTAGCTAAACATTAATAACGTTTGCAAACACGAATCGCTTTTTAGGATATAATAATATATATATAAAATTTATATAAACTAAATATTCATAAAGTAATGCAATTTCAGGCGATGGAGGCAAATGTCACAAAAACAGCGCGAAACAGTAGAGTCATGGAGGGAACGTTAATATAAACAAAGAAAACGATTTTCATACGTTATAATTATAAAATACAGAACTAATAAAATTTCACAGGATATAATCAATACATTAAAACTAACATTATAATATATACATATATTAACCGATTATTTCGTTTCGTCAACAAATACATATAACATCTAATTAAAAACGTTGATACATTTTTTCAGTAAGTTACTATATGCAACCAGTAGTACAGCCAATGACGAATTGCTATATGTATACAAAAACACATATTACATTAAATTATTTACCTATCGATTAGATCTGATGGAATGATCAATTACTTATTACATATACGAGAATAAAAAGAATGTTATTACTTTAATGGGACTAATGATAAAAGTAAAGTATAGAATAAAACAAACATAAATATTAATTAATTTATTTAGTACACAACTATATGCGACACGTAGTACAGCAGATGAGATATGCAACATGTATTACATCCAAGTACTACAAAAAATTAATTACAGATTAAATCATTTATATAATGTAACACCAATACAAACTACATTCAATATTACTTTCGAACACAACACACATAAATAAACAATTACGACAATAACACATATCGTATAATATACCTATATACAGAATAAATAACTAACCTAACTAAATAAAAGTTATTATCATAACAGTACACGTTTATTTAATATAAAACTAAACAACTGAATCTATATAAACACATAATACTAAGCTAACATACATCTTTATACACACATTATTATTAATACACATTCAATTAATTAATAAATTCATAGATACATGAACAAATATAAACAAATGTTATACCTATACATACAACAATAACAATTTCATCTTCAAATACAACTGAATTTTTATAGACACATAATACTAACCTAACATACCTCTTTTTAATAACATTCTTATTAATACACATTCAATTAATAGATAAATACACAGATACATGAATAATTATTATAAACCAATGTTACACCTATACATACAACAATGACGATTTGATCTGCAAATGTCCATCCAATATTAATACACTATGCACAACAGATATAAATTATAACTACACACGTTTATTTTACATATTATTTATAATTGGATATATATCATAACATACTACTAACAACATATACATTTCATAAACATATTATTATTAATACAGATTAAATTCATAGATAAATAAAAAGAAAAGATTATCAACATTAAAGCGATCATATTTATAAGCGTCTAATATATTATGATGCGTCAATAAAACATACGTATATTAAATGAAATGGTCATATTTATAGAATAAGTATACATAATTACACGATACGTTCCTTTCTAATATCACTTTTATAGTTAATTATCCGTAATAACATAATAAATTATCAGCCAATCATATCATTAATAACAAAACGCAGATAGAGCATCAACATTTCATACAGTAACAACATAAATATATTTCTACAATTTTATGACGTAATTAATATATTTGATATAAACGCTAATCAAATGAAACGCGACAAATAACCCGATCGTATTTTCAACGTAACAACGCAAATTGTTTATGAAAATTTTATGACGTAATCATTACATTTTGTACTACCAGCTATAAAATCGAACGCGACAAATCACCCGAACTTATTTTTAAGGTATCAACGCTAAACACTTTAAATGACCCGATGACGACACAACATACGTATTTTTACGACAATTTCACCAAAATCACAGAGTCTTCACAGGGTAGAGAGACCCAAAAATTTTTGACAGCTGTCAACAGCTGGATAAAAAAGGGAATAAACGGGAAACGGGATAAAATAGGGACTCAGCGACGGGCCCCCGTCCTTTTAGGTGCCCGTCGCCGGGCACGGACACACGATTGGGGTATATAAATCAATATATATATAAAATATAAATTTTGACGACAAAAACCGATGGGACCCGAAGTGAGATTCGGCATAAACTTTCGACTATATAAGAAATAAATTCCCCAAGGACATAACCGAAGGCCACATATGTCAACGATGGGACTCATGGTTTTTTGATGGTTGACAGGAAAAAATTTCCGTGAAATTTTCCATGAAAAAAGGATGGGCCGAAAGGGTTGAGCATATTCCAGAATGGCGGCCTAGGGGTGAGCATAAATATTATTTAAATTAATTTTTTACTCACAATTTGATTAATTAAGACCGTTTTTCTTGTGTTTTAGGATTGTATAAAGGATAGTGAATAATATTTGAACATTGATGTTGACAATTACACGGTTAATGGATATAAATTACACAAAAAAGCTCAGGTATGTAGCATGCCTAGGTAACGCTTAATTACCTTTTTGATAATTGTGGTGCTAAATATACATCGTATGAGTTGATGTAAGTGTGCATTGGTATATTGTACATCCTACAATAACATATTTCATAAAGATAACTATATATTTTACTTTTTAGGTATGGCTATAGTAAATAATGGGGCCCAATATGTCCATTATGGTAGATGTAGAGCTTAAAATGGATTGAATGCATTGATATAAACGTGGATAAGTAGAATATACATTCATAAATGCCATTTTTCTCAAAAATACCAAAATTTTAAATCGTAGGTATACACGAGAAACATAAATGGGGCCCATTATGGTAGGTATAGGACTTAAAATGGATTGAATGCATTGATATTAACGTGGATAAGTAGAATATACATTCACAAATGCCATTTTTCTCAAAAATAACAAAATTTGAATACATTCGTATATTCGGGGGTACATAATTGGGGACCAATATGTCCATTATGGTAGGTGTAGGGCTTAAAATGGATTGTATGCATTGATATTAACGTGGATAAGTAGAATATACATTCATAAATGCCATTTTTCTCAAAAATGACAAAATTTTAAATCGTAGGTATACACGAGAAACATAAATGGGGCCCATTATGGTAGGTATAGGGCTTAAAATGGATTGAATGCATTGATATTAACGTGGATAAGTAGAATATACATTCATAAATGCCATTTTTCTCAAAAATAACAAAATTTGAATACATTCGTATATTCGGGGGTACATAATTGGGGACCAATATGTCCATTATGGTAGGTGTAGGGCTTAAAATGGATTGTATGCATTGATATTAACGTGGATAAGTAGAATATACATTCATAAATGCCATTTTTCTCAAAAATACCAAAATTTTAAATCGTAGGTATACACGAGAAACATAAATGGGGCCCATTATGGTAGGTATAGGGCTTAAAATGGATTGAATGCATTGATATTAACGTGGATAAGTAGAATATACATTCATAAATGCCATTTTTCTCAAAAATAACAAAATTTTAAATCGTAGGTATACACGAGAAACATAAATGGGGCCCATTATGGTAGGTATAGGGCTTAAAATGGATTGAATGCATTGATATTAACGTGGATAAGTAGAATATACATTCATAAATGCCATTTTTCTCAAAAATAACAAAATTTTAAATCGTAGGTATACACGAGAAACATAAATGGGGCCCATTATGGTAGGTATAGGGCTTACAATGGATTTAATGCATTGATATAGACGTGGATAAGTAGAATATACATTCGTTAATTCCATTTTTCTCAAAAATAACAAAATTTGAATACATTCGTATATTCGGGGGTACATAATTGGGGCCCAATATGTCCATTATGGTAGGTGTAGGGCTTAAAATGGATTGTATGCATTGATATTAACGTGGATAAGTAGAATATACATTCATAAATGCCATTTTTCTCAAAAATACCAAAATTTTAAATAGTAGGTATACACGAGAAACATAAATGGGGCCCATTATGGTAGGTATAGGACTTAAAATGGATTGTATGCATTGATATTAACGTGGATAAGTAGAATAGACATTCATAAATGCCATTTTTCTCAAAAATACCAAAATTTTAAATCGTAGGTATACACGAGAAACATAAATGGGGCCCATTATGGTAGGTATAGGGCTTAAAATGGATTGAATGCATTGATATAAACGTGGATAAGTAGAATATACATTCATAAATGCCATTTTTCTCAAAAATACCAAAATTTTAAATAGTAGGAATACACGAGAAACATAAATGGGGCCCATTATGGTAGGTATAGGGCTTAAAATGGATTGAATGCATTGATATTAACGTGGATAAGTAGAATATACATTCATTAATGCCATTTTTCTCAAAAATACCAAAATTTGAATACATTCATATATTCGGGGGTACATAATTGGGGCCCAATATGTCCATTATGGTAGGTGTAGGGCTTAAAATGGATTGAATGCATTGATATTAACGTGGATAAGTAGAATATACATTCATAAATGCCATTTTTCTCAAAAATAACAAAATTTGAATACATTCGTATATTCGGGGATACATAATTGGGGCCCAATATGTCCATTATGGTAGGTATAGGCCTTAAAATGGATTGAATGCATTGATATAAACGTGGATAAGTAGAATATACATTCATAAATGCCATTTTTCTCAAAAATACCAAAATTTTAAATCGTAGGTATACACGAGAAACATAAATGGAGCCCATTATGGTAGGTATAGGGCTTAAAATGGATTGAATGCATTGATATAAACGTGGATAAGTAGAATATACATTCATAAATGCCATTTTTCTCAAAAATACCAAAATTTGAATACATTCGTATATTCGGGGGTACATAATTGGGGCCCAATATGTCCATTATGGTAGGTGTAGGGCTTAAAATGGATTGAATGCATTGATATTAACGTGGATAAGTAGAATATAGATTCATAAATGCCATTTTTCTCAAAAATAACAAAATTTGAATACATTCATATATTCGGGGGTACATAATTGGGGCCCAATATGTCCATTATGGTAGGTGTAGGGCTTAAAATGGATTGAATGCATTGATATTAACGTGGATAAGTAGAATATAGATTCATAAATGACATTTTTCTCAAATATACCAAAATTTTAAATCGTAGGTATACACGAGAAACATAAATGGGGCCCATTATGGTAGGTATAGGGATTAAAATGGATTGAATGCATTGATATAAACGTGGATAAGTAGAATATACATTCGTTAATGACATTTTTCTAAAATATAACAAAATTTTAATACATTCGTATATTAGGAGGTTCATAATGGGGACAACTCGACCATTTTAATAGGATTAGAAATAAATACAGATTGAATAGGTTGATTTAAGTGTGGATGAAAACATTTTAAATTTAATTTTAATCACAATACTCATTTACAGGGTTTATATGGACGAATTAAAAAAGAATATTGACTGGACATCAGTAATATGAATTCGTATAAACATACTTCATAACCTACAATACCAAATTCAACATGAAAAAGTATTAATATTCACCAATAGTAATGGTACAAGGACGATTTCCAGTCTAATAAGGAACTTGCAGAAATATATTACAATCAATAATAAAATTTATTTATGATAACACTGGTTTTATTTATATATTCCTATATTATACTTTAGTCATAATCGTTGTTTTTTAATAACAATTTGTATTATATAAACAGTATGATCATAAGCTTTTGTGAGAAAGGCCTAATCGTTGTTTTTTAATAACAATTTGTATTATATAAACAGTATGATCATAAGCTTTTGTGAGAAAGGCCTAATCGTTGTTTTTTAATAACAATTTGTATTATATAAACAGTATGATCATAAGCTTTTGTGAGAAAGGCCTAATCGTTGTTTTTTAATAACAATTTGTATTATATAAACAGTATGATCATAAGCTTTTGCGAGAAAGACCTAATCGTTGTTTTTTAATAACAATTTGTATTATATAAACAGTATGATCATAAACTTTTGTGAGAAAGGCCTAATAGATGTTTTTTAATAACAATTTGTATTATATAAACAGTATGATCATAAGCTTTTGTGAGAAAGACCTAATCGTTGTTTTTTAATAACAATTTGTATTATATAAACAGTATGATCATAAACTTTTGTGAGAAAGGCCTAATAGATGTTTTTTAATAACAATTTGTATTATATAAACAGTATGATCATAAGCTTTTGAGAGAAAAGCCTAATTGTTGTTTTATTTACTTGCTAAAGTAGGTGCATATACAAATCGTGTATAATTCTTTGTCTATGATTAAATACTTTTAAGAAGAAGACATGATTGTAGTTTTTTAAATAGGCGTTTGTCATATACAAACAGTAAATGAATACAGCTATGATAGTTTTAACTTCAAATCCATATTCGTAATAAATATGCATTCCAACAGAAATTACTTGCTAAAGTAGGTGCATATACAAATCGTGTATAATACTTTGTCTATGATTAAATACTTTTGAGAAGAAGACCTGATTACTGTTTTTTAAATAGGCGTTTGTCATATATAAACAGTAAATGAGGACAGCAATAATAGTTTTTAACTTCAAATCCACACTCGTAATAATTACGCATTCGAATAGAAATTACTTGTAAAAATTGATTCATAGACAAATAATGTATAACACTTTATCTGTGATAATACACAGTAAACGAACGGTGTGTAATACTTTGTCTATGATTAAATACTTTTGAGAAGAAGACCTAATTAATGTTTTTTAAATTGGCGTTTGTCATATATAAACAGTAAATGAGGACAGCAATAATAGTTTTTAACTTCAAATCCATACTCGTAATAATTACGCATTCGAATAGAAATTACTTGTCAAAATTGATTTATAGACAAATTATTTATAACACTTTATCTGTGATTGAACACTGTAAATGAACCGAGTGTAATACTTTCTCTATGATTAGATTAAACACTGGAATAATTTTGTGAGGAAGACCTGATTGTCGTTTTTTAAATAGGCGTTTGTCATATACAAACAGTAGTTGAAGACAGCTATAATAGTTTTTAACTTCAAATCCATATTCGTAATAAATATGCATTCGAATAGAAATAACTTGCTAAAGTAGGTGCATATACAAATTGTGTATTATGCTTTGTCTATGATTAAATACTTTTGCGAAGAAGACCTGATTACTGTTTTTCAAATAGACGTTTGTTATATATAAACAGTAAATGAGGAAAGCAATAATTGTTTTTTACTTCAAATTCAGATTCGTAATAAATATGCATTCGAATAGAAATTACTTGCTAAAATAGATGCATATACAAATCGTGTATAATACTTTGTCTATGATTAAACACTATTATGAAGAAGATCTGATTATTGTTTTTTAAATGGGGTTTGTCAAATATATAAACAGTAGACGGGAGCAACAATACTAGTTTTTAACTTCAAATTCATACTCATAAAATAACTGAGAATTCGAATAGAAATTACTTTTAAAATAAAATGAATAGACAACTCGAAAATATCACATTCACTATGAATAGATATGTCATCGATTATAACTCGAGGCTGATCCGACGAGAACACCAGATAATGCCGAGCTACAAAATAACAAGCAGTTAAAATATAGCATTTGTAATATTCATAAATAATAAAAATCCATTAGGAATTCGTAGAGTCCATATAATAATTGGAAGTTGAAGTAATTGAGCGGGAATATCGCTATAACGGCGGGAAACCATACGGAAATGGGTTGAAAAATAAATATTTACAAGTTAGACTAAATTAATATATTTAACTACTTAAAGATCTTATTTTACATGACGCATTTTTACAAAACTTCATTGATAATTATATACTTAAAATTTCAACAATCTGGCAGATGTCAAATCATGAATGCTGCAATATGACATATTCAAAAGACAAATTCAAGCAGCTAGAATTTGACAAAACTCTACTACAAGAGTTGTCCCACATTTTATTGGCCGCAACTGTACATAATTACTCTGATAATTATCACAACAAAACATTTAATATCTGTCATCTAAAAACTTTTACAAACAAAAATGTGGTTTAAAAGTCATTTCTCGATAAAACTGTATAACAAAGAAACAAAATTATCGGTTTAAACGTATATTTTACCAATTAATAATCTTTTAAAATATTTACCTCGCCTGAATCCATTCTTTATAACAATAACAAAGAAGCTGCACATACATAGAAAACATATTATTATTTGATTTGTCTATGAATTTGCATGTCGCTACACACTTTTTACAGCGAATACAGCGTTCGTAATCGATTCTATTTCAAATCAATCAAAATCAACCTAACCTAACCTATCCTTTATCTATGTCACAGCATTATTAGCCTGTGTCTATGTTCTATTTGTGACCCGCGAACGAAGCTGCAAAATACGACGTATAGAATGCCAAAAAATTGAAGGAAGAAAACGCAAAGTTCTTCATTATATTATAATATTCTATTTATTACCCAACTGAAATGAAAATAAAAACTTGAAAACGCTCCGTCAGAAAAAAGTAATTTCTAATTTTGAAAGAATGGAGTAATTATTTGAAATATGACAACGATGGAAATAAAACTTATTATTTACAATTATTAGTGAATGCAGTGACGGGGGGTGTGCTGTGGCAGAGATTCTGGTGAATGAGAAGTAAATGCAAAGATTACACAAAATTTAGTATACTTTTTCATTTCTTAGGGGTTGATTCTTGATAAAATTATTACAATTTGAATCTGTTTATTTGACGTCGAAAATATTTGCAATGCCTTCAAGTGATAGTGATAATGTGATCGAAGCGACTCCACCGAGACAAACTAAGTGTAAAAAGAAAGTGAAATCTGATACAAAAAGTGAACATTTTCTTGAAGATTATATACTCCATATACCTCTTAACCATACTGATACATTAAAAAGTTTCACTACTTCTACCAACTTCAATAAACCTTATATTTTCTATGGCATTGAAGAAGTCCTAAAACTTCCCAAAAACAACATATTGAACAACAACATCCACACTATAGGATTGTATAAATTTCATGGAAATGCTGAACATTATCTAACAATCCACTGGATGCCCACAAATGAATTCCAAATTTCTCTAAATTTTAAGTATGTTACAAATACTCCTAAAAACAATGAAATCTTGTCAGTTTATGGTTCAGTAAATAACAACATGTTTGTAGTGAAATTTTACAAAGTAGAAGCAAAAGCTATTGTAGATAAATACATTGAAAATTTAAAATATTTAAGAAGTATCGTTCCAAAGAATTATTTAATGTACAGTGACAATTCAAATTGATTATAATTACATTTGTGTTATATGCAAAAATAATTTGTTGCAATAATGTATACTTAATATTCAGTCTAATATACACTCAGGCGCAAAAAATTCAATACACACCTATTTTATTAAGATGAAACATTTTTGGTGATATCACTTTTAGATCAGACATACAATTAAGACAGAACATTAAATGTAAATAAGAAACACAGTTTATGTGAAAAAACTGTGTATTTATAAAAACATGGCATTATTCGAAAATTGAAAAAATTAAAAGTACTTTGTTAATAAAAAAAACAGTTATAACAAAATTATGTTTACGTTATTTGTTACTAATGCCTAGTATTTCCTCGTCGGGCCTTTATAACAGCCTAAATACGCCTCGAAATTGTGATAATTAACTTTTGAACATCAATTTGTTCCAATTCATCCCATATTGCCTGAAGCCTCGCACTAAGCTCACCCAAACTGTTGGCACGGGGTACCCAAGCTCGAGTCTGTCTTGACAGTGTGTCCCATAGATGTTCGATTGGATAGAGGTCGGGACTGGAAGCTGGCCAATTCATACGGACAATCCCAACCTCTTCTAAATATTCATTGACGATCCTAACACTGTGGAGATGCACCTTATCTTCCATCTTCATAAAAATAAAAGTGGGTTCTACGAATGGCGCAAAAGGTACCACATGCTCATCTAAAATGGTTATTATGTACCTTGCTCCTGTCATAGAACCTCCATCCACAAGAACCAAGTCAGTACGGGCCTCAGAACTAGCCCAAACCATAACTGAGCCTCCTCGATAGCTTACTCTTTCAGCAATATTGCATTGGGTAAATCGCTCTCCTTGTCTTCTCCAGTTTCTTTTGCGACCATCTGGTGACTTCAAACAAAACCTTTACCACCTGTACGTTACTCCAATCTGCTTAATTCCAGTTTTCGTGTTCCCTTGCAAAAGCAAGTCAACATAGGGCTAGTCTTCTGGATGATTAATTTGCTTCATTTAGTAGTCAACGAACTGTCCACCTACTTACATACACATTTCTCACTTCGTTCAGGCGATTTGCCAGCTCAATTGAAGTTAGATGCCTATTTCTTAAAACGTGAAGACACCAAAAATCGATCATAGCGTGTGGATGTTGCTCTTTGAAGGCCTGATACTGGCCTAATGTAGTTGCCAGTTTGACTGAACCGCTGAATGGCTCTTTGAACAGCACAATGACTTAAACCTAGCATCTCGGCCACATAATATTCGCTAGGACCATCTTGCACTAAAGCCCTGGCTCTTGCAGCATCCGTTGATGTTAAGGCCGTTTTAATGCAATTAAAAATTCTGAATTCAAAACGTTTTAATACCAAGTTGGTCTGGTTGTAAAAATCAACACGATAACAAATTAATTTTTTACTGATTATCAAACTTAAATTTTTGACACAAACGTAAATTTCATTTGTTTATAAGAAATTTAATACATAATATAAAAATAATTTATACAAATTAATAATTGCACTTATACAAGGATTTCTCTAAATTTATATATGTCATATAACATAACAAGTCCTAAATTTTAAAACAATAAATGGGGAATATGAAAGATCGAATTTTTTGCACCTGAGTGAGGTTATAAAAATTTTGATCCAACTATAGCATACTTTAGAATAAACGTTTCAATGTGTTCCATAGTTTATGTGTACATCTTCTGTTACTTATTGATTGATGGCATCTTATATGACCATATGGTGAGATGCGAGTGTAACATATAAAAAATTAAATACTAACATAAATGGAGCTTAAGTGAAACAACTACAAAAAAGACAAAGAACGCTAGAGATAAACTTAGTTTGTTGAAATATCATAACTGAACTTTGTTGTGTTGGCAGTTTCGTTATTCTCTGCAATGATATGTACTTAAAGTGCCCCATAATGGCTCTCGGTTATACCTCAGGAACCTTTTATAGTAAAGATATGCGAAAAAAATGTTATAATAAAAGATACCTGGAAATTAGGGTCCACTGCTAGCAATTTAATACCAAAAATAATGAAATCAAAATTTTTCAAAATGTGCTCCATTAAAAGTGACATTAAAAATCGTATTTTTCAAACATTTTGCATACATTTGATTTCACATTAAGTCATTTTAAATAAGATGTGGGGGAGAGTTGTTATGAAAAAACACCAGTACGTCCGGTTCTCCTTAACTGGTCCTTACAAATTTAGTCTAGCTATTTCCCAACATTGTAAGATTTATTAGATTAGATTTTAACAGTGTTACAATGCACTTAAACCTAAAATTTATTCTGTCAGACCTATTCTCATTAAGTGCTTCCTAAGGCGGCAGTAGCCTGCAAGGAAGCCCGTGAGGAGATGTAGCTTATTTTGATCGAGATCCAAATAGTTTTTGGTGTCGGTGGTGTCAAAGTTCTGCAGGAACTTTTTGGAGAGATTCAGCTCGGGAAAGCACCGCTACAGTGCTTCTCATTCGGTTTCCTCCTTCTTCCGAAACTCTTTCTTATAGTAGCATTTTTCCTACACCATAGAAAAGATCCGGGCCAATAAAAGGTGTTCGTCTCCTTTCCTGGCAAGTGTATTGGCCTCTTCATTTCCTGTGATTCCCGAGTGGCCAGGAACCCAGGCTAAAGAGACCCTGCTATTCTTGCCTAGTTCACAAAGTTTTCTTCAGCACTCCCATAACAACTTTGAGTCATTTACATGGGGGCTCTATGCTTTGATAGCTGCTTGGCTATCAGAATGAATCGATAGTCACATTTCTGATAGTTTCTTTCTAGGTTCATTTCCATGCATCTTTCGATCGCAAGTATTTCTGCCTGAAAGACGCTCGGGCAGGACCCTAACGATAATAAGTATCTGGTGCCAGGCCCAAATACTCCAGCTATACGGAAACTGAAGAGGTATGCCTGAGAGAACTATTAAACACTCACTTTCCGGCCTCATCAATTATGAACAGGCCAAGTGTTCTAGACTGGAAGACAGCCACTGAGGTGACCAGACCAAGCGGGATTAAATGGGCTATAAATAAATTTAAGCCATACAAGTCCCCTGGAACAAATGGTATCTACCCCATACTATTGCAGACGGAGATTGAGGTGTTACTACCACACATATGTAAGATCTGTTTGTCACGGGGGATCACACCAAGAATATGGTAAAGGTCATATACTTGCCCAAGGTGGGCAAATTGTCAGACCTAACATCTAAGTGTCATACAGACCAATAAGCATATCCTCCATTCTACTTAAAACACTAGACATGCTTATGGATAAGCATATTAGGGGCGAGATACTATAAACTAACCCGCTAAGTAAACGTCAATATGCTTACCAACCAGGTAGATATACGTACTCCGCGCTGGACGATCTAAACAGGCTAGTCTCAAAGTCAATAGAAGACAAAGAGATGGCAAAGGCTACTTTCCTGGGTATTGAGGGAGCATTCAATAACGTCACCACCAGCTCTATGATCAACGCAATGAGTAGACGGGGCACACCTACTGTGTAATATGCAGATGGATAGAAGCTAACCTGGAAAATAGGATAGTAGAATCCACTCTGGGTCAAACCACCATCAAAGCAAGAGCCGGTGGAGGATGCCAACAAGGAGGAGTTCTATCACGGTTACTTTGGGCAACCTTAGTTGACGATCTCCTCATAGAATTGTTCACGACATAGCAATTGTCAGATGAAAATTTGCAGGGGTGGTGTCTGGAATAATGCGGGCAGCCCTAAATATTGTTGAAAACTGGTGTAAACAAGAGAGACTTACAGTCAATGCTCAGAACAAACATGTGGACAACTTCACTGAACAAATAGAACTGCCAGGTCTAAAACTATCAGGGCTAGGCGGAACGGAGATTTCATTTGCCAAAGAAATAAAATACCTTGGGGAAAAATTTGATCATAGGCTCACATGGAAAAGAACTGTCTGGGTATGGTGTACACACTAGATATAAATTGAGTGAATGAAACGACGAGTACTCAGTGTGTATTTATCATTAAAATTCAGCTAAGCGCTTTCGGCAATTCTCAAAGCTGTCGTCATAAAAAATCCTACAACAGGTGTCAAAAAACATCCAATGAATACAGAATGATGATATGTATGATGTTACATCATTATTAGAATAAAATTATTAAAAACATTAAAAATTCCCTTTCAAGAGGGTGTACAAGTATATTTTACATAATGAAACGTCCCATTTAAAAGTGTAAAGTAGATACTAACTAAAATATACTTGTACACCCTCTTGAAAGGGTATTTTTAATGTTTTTAATCATTTTATTCTAATAATGATGTAACATCATACATTTCTTCATTCTGTATTCACAGGATGTTTTTCGACACCTGTTGTAGGATTTTTTATGACGACAGCTTTGAGAATAATGGCCGAAAGCGCTTAGCTGAATTTTAATAATAAATACACACTGAGTACTCGTCATTTCCTTCACTCAATTCACATGGAAAACTCACTTATTGAAAACCACGCAAAAAGCTGCTATGTAGAAGAATGTGTGGTATAAACTGGGGACTTAATCCTAAAATGACCCTATGGTTTTATACACAAGTGTGGTTAGGCCAATGGTAACCTATGGGTGGGTGGCGTGGTAGACAATGCAGCACAGCTATTAAGTAACATACAAAGGTTAGCTTGCCTGTGTATTACGGGGGCCATAAGAACTAATCCCACAGCTGCTATGGAAGTGTTGCCGAATCTACCGCCACAACACATCTTCGTACAAGGCGAGGCCATATCTGTAATATACATATTTATACAGTTATCAACAGCACATAAACCAGAAGCATAGTGCGGATTATCGGTGCTAATCGCGGAGCTTAAAGCGGAAAATGTAGCTGGGTAAACGCATTGATGCAACAGTCTTAAGATATAACTTTAATAATAAATTCAAACTAACTAGTTACACTAGGTAGGGTAGACAGGAAATGGGGTGTACCCATACAGGCGCAAGCTACACGATACACGGACAGCTCAAAAACGTCGGAAGAGGTGCAGGAGTAGAGGGGCTAAAACAAGGGAGCCCAGTGTAAGCCTAACAAAAAACGGCACAATTTTCCAAGCGGAAATGATGGCGATACACTACTGTGTGGAGAAATTCAAAAGCAGGAAAGAACGTATCGTTCAATTGGCATCTTCACAGACAGTCAAGCGGCGCTAAAGGCACTCGATTCTGTAGAGGTCAATTCTAATCTAGTATGGAATTGTATGTGTGCTCTAAACAAGCTGGGTGACCATAGTAAAGTCACGCTGGCCTGGGTACCGGGAGACGAGGGTCATATATAGGGGCAACAAAATAGCTAAGCAAGCTGCATCAATGCCATTCATTGAACCGGAACTCCTCTGCGGCATTGCAAAAGCAGTCACAAAAAAATGGGCGGAGGATAATTCTAGGATATGGTGGAGGAATTCACCAGGCCAAATACTAGCGAAACAGTTTATTTCAGAACATTCGCCAAAATTCACGTTAGACCTGATAAGCAAAGACAGGAAAACGGCCAAAGCTGTTCTAGGTCTGTTAACAGGACATTGTAAGCTTAATTGATGGGGTTGACAGAGTAATCTTAATGTAGATTCTGTCGATCAGAGGGAGAATCTGCGGAGCACATTCTATGTCACTGCGACAGTTTAACAACCATGCGGTTTTCGGCACTAGGCATGTTAAAGCCACTAGCAAGGAATTATATGGAAGATTCAGTCTCTTAGCTGACAGATAACAATATTAAGGCTAGAAAATCTGTTCTAGATTTAGAGGGCCACAATAGATCTGAAAAGGTTGCAGTAGAATAGGCCATAAGCCATCTCAGTGAAATTTATTCATCTAACATCGTAGTGAAATTCTTTTCGATACTTACTTTCTTGATCATTTCGTTACTGGGAAGATTCTCCGATGAGATGTTTTGTTAGAGGACCAGGCTCCCTGATTTTTAATACTCTAATTGCCTGAACCTTCCCTAGATATTCTAAGAATTGCCTCTTGGGCTAATCTTTCTATCACCAGATGTAGAGGTGTGAGATTTGTATTGATCTCAAGTGCACTAGTTGGACAAGTGATGCACACACAGGCAAGCCTTTGAACATTGTCGAGGGTCTTCCTCGTGCTGCTCTGAGTTGCTTTGGTATGCCAGACTATTACCTCATGCGTAATTGCTGGTCTCACAATAATGGCGTACATCCATGGCAGTATTTTGGGTTACAGCCCTAAGTCTTACCAGCTAGACTTTGGCACGCCATAAAAGCTGTAAGATCTACATATTCAAGGCAAATTATTAAATAACGTCCATGCTAGAGGCCGCTATTTAATTTTTTTAACCGTTTCTGTTTCGAAAATATTTGATAGAACTACGAGGTTTTGACAATGATTTAAAAAACTAGACTAAATTAGCAACACAATAATGGAAATCAATTTTTGATGTTTTTTCTATGATAAAATATACTAAACGTTAAATATGAAGCAGCTTCCTTTGGATATACATAACTTTGGTTCTACTGAACTTAATTTAATAATTATGGATTCCTTTATATTGACTTTCCTTGTACTATTGATAAATATTGTTAAAGTATATAGTGAATTGAAACAGCAGAAGCACTAAAAAATCAGAATTAGTGACGACCTAAATGTTCAAATTGTCACTCATCATTTAAATGTTTACTTTTGAAAAATAGATTCAACACCAGTATCAAATTCTGCATTTGAAATACTGTGGATGACATTTTTGTATTCTCTCAATTATGTGGTCTTGAGTAGTGAGTTAGTTGCAAAGGCAAGGTTTTTGATCTGTCTTCATATGGCGGGGGGCTCATGATGAAAGGGTTAAGGCAAATAATTGATAATTTTTCTGGTATGAATATCGATTTTCTCAGCAAGTACAAAACATATGAAAGTGATACTTCGTAATCTGTAATTTTAGAACATAAAAAAATATATCTAAGAAACCTCTTCTAA
This sequence comes from Galeruca laticollis, assembly GCA_963921935.1. NCBI lineage: Eukaryota > Metazoa > Arthropoda > Insecta > Coleoptera > Chrysomelidae > Galeruca > Galeruca laticollis. Next base: position 91,699,014 of record OY998183.1, read on the forward strand.
AACAGATTTACATTTCACAGGCAAACAAATTCGATTTAAACCTCTAAATATTCTGTACAAAATAGTCTATACGTTTACTTTAAAATGTCGCCAAGACCGTGATGGGAGCAAGAAATACACCACAAAAACAGTAAAAATGTCATAAGCAACTTACAAAAAGAAATCCCACCAAAAATAGTTTCTTGTAAAATGTTGCCAAGACAAGACCAATGGCTCACACTCTCAAAACGTTATTAGATCTCATGTAGAGCCAAGCTTCTAACTCTAACTGCACAAACTTTAAACTTAAATCAAAATGCGTGGATTGGCCATTTCACTACTGTCACAATTTATTCATTCATCCTTCCCTACTTTGCTGTTATACAATAGTTCTTGTAGTAACGAAACGGCCAAGCCACGTATTTTGACTAAGGTGTTGAGTGTAGAGTTTGTGAAGTTAGGGCAAGTAGAGTTAAAAGCTTGGGTCTACATCTAACATTTGACAGTGCGAGCCATTTGGTCTCGTCTTGACAAGATTTTACAATAAAATGTTTTTGGCGGGATGACTGTCTCAAACTTAAATATTTTGGATTTTGATTAAATGGATTTTTTCTGTGACGGGAAAATCGTTTGACATTTTATCACTGTTGACAGGTAGCAAAATATCACTATTATCAAATTAATTTTTCCTGGATATACATACACATAAGTAAAGGTAGATATTTAACTTTAAAATATTTTATTATACAAAAGTTACATTTCCTTTATAGGTATCAAAAGTACAATTATTAGATGTGCATTGCATGAATGACATGTTCTTTGAACTATTCTGTACAAGAGTCGAATTTTATATGAGTTAGCTTTCGGTATTGTATAAGTTGGCATTTCCATGTTGAAGAAAATTTGCTGTTTCGGGTACCTTGATTAAACTGATTTTTATCCAGAACCTGATTTAATACATTTTCCATTGCAATTTGCACTAAACAGGTGGCAATATTTTGCTGCTGTTGAAAGAAGGACTATGTACCCACATTCGGTAAAATTTAATATATTCTTCAATAACTACAAATCTCCTGTTTAGATCAATCTTTGTTTGCTTAAGTTTCACTGTTAATAACGTTCCTGAGTCTTTAATATCATACATTTTACCTGTCTGATTTCACAAATTTGACAAGCTCCTGCAATCCCAAATACAAAAACGACCTTGACCATTAAATAAACTTTATCTGGAGCATTATTTAAAAAATTAAATCAGAGAAAACTCGAAAACAGACATTTTTTAACTTTATAGGTATTATTCAAAATAACTACGTTCGCATTTTTTAAATCAAATCACAAAATTAAATTGACAGAGATTTGATTAATTTAAAGATTTCATTAACAACGCAGGTCTAATTGTCACTATAAATAGAACAGCCCACCAGTTTAACAATTCAAATTTCACATCGATAATTTTCTGATTTCATTATGTAGTAATATTTTTTCAATATTAAATCGTTATTTTTTCCGTCACAGAAAAAAATAGCGTATTTATATAAGGGAAAAATATTAGATTTTAGCTCTCGCTTTCTTGTCTCCCTCTGCTTCGCGTCGGGAAACAAGACAACCTAGAAGTAAAATCGAATACGGTTTTTCTCTTGTATAATAAAAAACTATTTATAATTTCATTTTATCCAGACATTCATTTGTGGGACTGAACCCAATAATTCTATATACAACATAAATGTTACTAAATTTATTTTTGTAAATTTGAATTGTATTATTGGATCATTTTTAAATGAATTCTTCATAGTATCATGTGCCTATAGATATACGCAAATAATAAAATATGCACTTGACAATTTTCGTAGTGATAGGTTATCATTAGAGCTCGAAAAAAATGCAACGTGCATTTTTTTGCATCTTTTGCGTTTTTTTATACTTTTTCCTAAAAATTGCATTTTTTTAAAGATTTGAGCATTTTTTTGTAACGTTTTTAATTTTTTTATATTCGAGTTTATTTCCCAGTGCGGCCCTGGCGTAACAATATTTTCTTCGGTCTGTGTAGAAGATCGTTTTATACTACTAATAAACATAGAATTACCGGAGTATAATAATATAATTACGGCTCAATCGGGATTTTCAATGGAACAAAGTGACAATTTATTGTACTTTTAATACCGCCCTTAAAAGAGGTACGATGAGTACACAATAGTTTTAGAATTACCTTCGGAGAAGGAAAGTAGCTTTTTTGAAATTCTGGGTAGACAGCGTAGCTGTGAATTCACTGCCCGATTCGTTTTATATGGCTGTTATATGGCTTTTTGTAACTAATTTTACAGTTATTTTTTGGAAAGAATTTCAAAAAGAAGGCTATCCATCCCCAAAAATCTCGTCACGACAGTCAGTCAGCGACCGATTCTCAACGCGAGTAGTCGAAAAAATTCTTGTAGTGTCAGCTTGAATTATCGTATCATTATTTAGTGCCGATATCGAGATAGAGTCTACGAAGATTACTTGAGTGAAGCAGTGGTGATTTTCTTAGCTATTAAGATTAAATTAAATATCGTACCAAAGTATAGGTATTTCCTGTGTTCATAGTTGAATTAAAATTACCGAAGTATAAGTTTATTGTGTTTATTACCGACATTACATTACCGAAGAATTCCGAGTGTCTGTGATCTGTTTGATGCCAGCATCTTCACTTGAGTAGTAAGGTGGTGATTGGATGGAAACAATTGGACTCAGGTATCGTTAATGATTATTTAGTATCTCTCCTACCTGGAGTAATCGCACCCGTTTTTAGTCAATGGTGGAAAGATTAATTTAGTGTCACGCTACTTCTTTAGCGAAAGAACTATACGGTCAGAACTAGTTTATTACAATAACGAGTTTATTGATTACTAATATTGCCATTGTTTTAGAGAACCTTTGTTTATGTTTTATAGAATAATCGTTAGGAAATTCGGCGTGCACGTCAAATCTAGACTAAGTTATTTTCCCGATATTGACATAACTTTCACAAAGCCTATGTTTTTTTGTTTTCAAGTAATTTAATAATATGATATCCTACATTTTCTTTTTTGAATAAACGTAAAATAATTTCGTTTATAAACTAATTTTTTAGTTCTCAAACTCTGCGACATTGATCATTTGTGTATGTATATGATTTTGATTTGTATATTTGTTGTTTTTATGTATATATTAATTTTGTTTTCGGTACCAGGTTATGCATGTACCCATCTTATAAATATGTTTGATGTTCTGTTCACTGACGCTGGTCAAACATGTTAATAAACTGGTTAACATAATAAACCACGTTTTAGTGAGTACTTCCCTAACCTCCACAGACACACTACCAAAAATACCTCACTTTTTATAATTTCTCTCGCTTATCGCAGTTTTTGACATTTTTCCTGTGAATTAAAATTTCTGACGCCCTTTAATTACCTTTCCGGTTGATTAAGGTTCCTAAAATAAACCCACGACTCTTAGCTCTCCAACCAAAACAAGAGTGCCGTTCGCATACGTCCTAATTGTTTATCGCCCATTATCGTTCCAAATAAAATCGCTATCTTGGTCCCATCCAAGGAAACTTGGAAAAATTGGTACCGAACAATTAAGACGGTAACAATTTTAAGATCATATTGAACAGAAAGTTTCCATTATGGAATTTTTAAATCTGTTTGGGTTTGGAACTACCTCTGCTACCCCAAAATTGAAAGAACTTGAAAGAGTAGGTACCTACTTTATTGAAAGAGTTAATATATTGATTAATTTTTATTTGATTACTTTATTCTTAAAATGGGAAATACCAAATACCATAAACAAGTAACTGTAACCGGGGGATTCCCAAAACATCGCAGCCGGAGCGGCTTCCCCCGGCAAATTTTAGGTAAACCTTTATTAATTGAGCAGTATCTTCCAACGAAAGAATTACGATTAGTGAACAGTGAACCTATTGTACTTTCTTTTAATCAGGATACAATATACAAGTGTCGTAATGATATGTGGATAAAGTGTCACTGAGAACTTACTTGGGATGGAGACCACCTTTTTTGTACAGTGTGTTCAAAAATTGTAAGTGTATGTTACATATTGCTATTGGTTTTGGTTTTGAAGTATGTTTTATCTAAAAGTATAAGTATTCAAAAGATATAGGTAACATATTATTTTGTTTATTTTTACTTATTCGCAGCTTATTTTTTAACTAATTGTAACCGGATATGTTACTATTTTAATTGTTGTTTATTTAATGAGTTTTGAGGGTTTTCATCGACTTTGTCAACTTCTCGTTTATAATAAAGGCGTTTAATGATACTTCATAAGATCATAAAACTGTTAAACCTATTTTAAGAGATAATTATAAAACATACAGGGTGTCGAATTATTTTGCAGTTAGATATTTTTTTTTGCATATATTTGTCTTGTAAGAATAATGAGTATATAGTTTTCCGTTCTCATTATAGATCCACGCCGAGAAAAAATTCATTGATGTGGATCAACACGTGAAATCTGCAAAGCATATTTCCAATATGCAGAAATTATCATCGCAACAAACCTTAAGAGGTTGCCTCCAACAATAGAAACCAAAAAAAGACGACCAAAAAGAGTTTAATGAGGATTTGTGCAAGGCAATGATTGCCAGTAACATACCGTTGAGCATGTTAAATAATCCCAACCTTAAGGAATTTTTAGGAAAATATTGTAAACTAAATATTCCTGACGAGTCGACCTTACGTAAAGCAAGTGTCGACTCAATTTATGAACAAACATTAACTTGTATCAAAAACGAAGTCAATTCAAACTATTTCTACCTTGTAGTAGACAAAACCACCGATTCGTGCGGTAGATATATCGCACATGCATTAATAGGTGTTTTAGGGGAAACAAATCCAAGCAGATCCTATCTTTTTGCTTCAAAAAAACTTGAAAAAGCTAATAATTTAACAATTGCACGATTTGTCCAAGATTCATTGAACAATTTTTTCTTGCCCCAAATTTGTTCCCACAGAAAAATTTATTTTATTTTTATCTGATGCAGCACCTTATATGATTAAAGCTGGACAAAATTTAAAAATATTTTATTCGAATCTGCAACATGTAACCTGTCTAGCTCAGGGAATTAATAGAGTGGCAGAATGTATAAGAGAGCAGTTTCCTTTGGTCAATGACCTAATTAGCAATGTAAAAAAAGTATTTTTAAAAGCTCCGACACGCGTTCAATTTTACAAAGAAAAATTTCCAAAGCTTGCCTTACCTCCACAACCTGTAATAACTCGTTGGGGTACCTGGTTGGATGCAGCTATATTTTATGCTGACAATTATCACGCCATTAAACATGTGATTGACGATCTTAGTGACTCTTCATCTACATCTCTTTTAAACTCAAAAAATCTTTTTAAAAATTCATTAATAAAGAATAATTTAATATTTATAAAAACCAATTATATGTTTGTATCTACAACTATTAAAAATTTAGAAAAATCTTGTATTCCATTAACGGAACCAGTAGCTTTAATTAGCCAGTTTGAGTCAAATTGTAAGACAGTTGGTGGCCGAATTGGGACCGTCGTTCTAAATAAATTCAATTCTGTGGCTCAAAATAATACAGGCTTTCAAATTTTGAAACATATGTCGAAAATTTTTATGGGCTAAAACGATGTAAATATACCAAATTTAGAATTAAACATCATTTGTAAATATAAATATGCTCCCATTACACCAGTTGACGTTGAACGAAGTTTTTCAATTTTTAAACACCTGTTTTCTAACAAGAGACACGGTTTCCTCCTAGAAAACTTTGAAAAACACATAATTATTAATAGTTTTTACAATAATTGTAAGACGTGACTTATGTCTGTTTAAATAATGTTATTTTGTTTTATTATTACCATAATTTATTTTAATAGTACCTATGTATTATTATTAATAAAATCTGATACTTAATATAAATTTTCGTTGTATACCTAATTATTAAATACCACCCCCACTCCCTACCATAGTAAAATAATGAAATAATAGTATTATTCAACATTATAATATACATCATTTCTTGCATTTTTTTCTAAATTCCTTACATTTTTTTCTAAAATCCTTGCATTTTTTCTCAATTTGTGATGCATTAAAATGCGCATATTTTTGGCTTTTTCGGTTGCATTTTTTCCGAGCTTTAGTTATCATCATACAGCCGCAGCAACATTTCGTCTGTCAGTTGATTGCATGACAAACATCCAATTTTATAGTAGATTATACCACGAGTCAATAATGATAGCTATTATTCTCGAGGAATTTTTACGAACCGAGCCGCGTTAGCGGCGAGGGATTAACATTCCGAGAGAATAATAGCCATTATTGCGAGTAGTATACTCTACTTTATTTACGACAAATTTATTTATTTTAGATTTTTAATGAACAACTTTATTTGTCAATAACATTTAAATAGTACAATTAATAAACTGAATTGGTCGTGAATTATGATTAACTTTGGAAGAGTTTTCAACACGAATATTTGGAATTTCGGTTGCTGTAAAAGAAGAAGTTGCTTCATTACTATTTATCTGTTTGGCAATAGTATATGCTGTAGTTGTTTTATTTCTCATAGACTGATCAATGTATCCTTCAGCTACTTGGGTAGATTTCCAGCCCCCATGACGCTTCAATCCAGTTATATCGCCTCCTCCATCAATGTACAGAGTGGCAGATGATCTGCGATAACAATGGCCGGTATAACTTTGAGGATTTGGCAAGTTTAAATATTTGGCAATTTGTCTACCAATGTCTGCAAATTTGTTTTTTCCTATACGTTGATTTTTGATAATTTAGAAAGAATGAATTGGTTTCTACATGTGACGGACGGAGATCGATGTACTTCTTTACAATATTGTAAAACGTACTGTTTATGGTGAATTTTCGTACAATTTTAGTTTTAGTCTTGGGTATTGTTATCAATAACTCTGTTTGGAAATCCTTCACGTCTTCTATCTTCATTTCATAAAGCTCGTTTGAGCGGCATGCGCCCATAATTCCAATAACTAATATAACCTGAATCAAAAAAGAACATGAGTTTTTGAATAGATCAGATTAAATATGAACATTTACCTTATGCAAAAGAATAATTTCATCAGGAGCTCTGTCAATAAATTTCCTAATTTCTTCCGGGGTCAGAGTGGAAGATTTCTTTGCTTGAAATCCTTCAGATTTTCTTTTTAAAAACGCTCGTAGTTTCTTATATTTTTCCAGATCAACGTCATGGTTTATCTTCAACACAGATTTAATCATTGAATAGAATGACCATAATGAAGATGGCTTGTATTTTGCACCCAATTCAGCGAAATAGGCCAGCAGAACATTTTCGGAATAAGAGTTTGCCTTGTTTCGAAGACGCCATTCGTTGAACGATGCGTACGTTTTATTATAAATGGATTTCGATGTTTCTGGTATTAAGGTAGATGTTGTTGCTGCAGCTAATTGTACAATTTCTGGTGGTGTACAAGTGAAAGATTCTTCATTTTCATTCATTTTAATACAAATACACAAACACTACGCGTTTGACACTGACACTTTTGAGTTTGGTTATATTGTTTCCATGGTATTATTTAATTCGAGAAATTTTGTGATAGGAGTACAAGAGGGAATAAAGACTATTAATCCCTCGCCATTATTCCCTAAGGGATTAATATATGGCATTATACTTCAAAAACCACAAGTATAATACTTATATTATATATTAGTTGTAAATAAAAATCTTTTTATTCCAAATTGAGCAAACATCCATTCGGAATGTGTTTTTTATAATATACTTAAGGCCGCTTGACATGAAGCAATACAATCTGCAATTAGTTGCATGCAATTTATTGCAAGGTCAAAATATTGCATGTGATGAATCTTGCACGTTGTTTGACATTATGCAAGGCAAATGAAAAACTTGAAAAAAATGGCATTAACAAATATCACGAATCAACAAGAAGATTAAGTTATACAAAAAAAAAGCGCTACAGTCAATCAAGTGTACAGAAAACGGACCCGTCGTCAGTATTTTGTGATCAAGTGATTTGACTGACATTTGATTGGTTGTTAAACCAAAAGTAACTAGATTTCTCCCTAGAATTGCAACTTGCATGCAATAGAAATGGCACCAAACCGATAAAGTTGCAATTCCGAGATCTATCAGCTGAGCTTCATCTGCGCATGCTTGTGATCAAGAAAAATTGCGCCTTGCATTGCATTGCAGGTAGTATTGCTCCTTGTTAAGCGGCCTTTACTGTTTATACTAACTAGGCAATGATTAAATACAAAATAAAAGATCCCTTCCTAATTCAATAAATAAAAATGCCCATCTTTATTCAATAAATATTTTCAAGTAGAAAGTCTAGTTCCATCCATACTAAGCAACAAGTGTATATTCAATTCTGTGAAAACTACACAAAATGTCTGCAGAATTCCAGTCTGTTATGCAATGGTATTTTTTGGTTATTACTTCCAAACGTTTACGCTGCAACTGTGGCAACCATCTTCAGTAGAATAAGCAATATTTTTAACAGTTTTTGGAACTGTTGAAATTCAACTCATTTTAAATGATGTCTCACTGACACCAGAAAAAGTTTTGATACTGCATGTCTATTTATAAAGGTTCTACTCAAATAAGTAAGTTAATACATAAAGATTTTTCTAATAAAGATCAACTTATTACTTATACAAAGTGGATCAAACTATTATTCAAATCAAAAGCATACTATTATCAACAGTTTGATGAATAGTTAACCAAAGTATATTGATGAAGAAATAAAACACCTAACAAGATTATAGGAAAGAAGAAAACGAAAAAGAACATAAGTGGAGAGAAAACCTATGGAATGATATATCACCAAACGAAGAAAGTGTGTGATTATATTGGAAAATATTGTGGAAAAGGTCATGGAATTATACATTTTTGTACCCAGATAGTTTATAAGTCCAATAAAAATACACAATTATATTTTGGTGTCATTCAAAGTTTAATCCAAAAAACACATTGATAAACAATATCGTAACTCACAGGTAGTACAGAAAGATTGATGCATTCCACTACAATCCTGAATTTTACAACATTTTTTTATAAATGTGGATGTATTAAGTAAGCTCTACAAAATATTGAGAAATCTATTACACGTGACCTATGAACTTAAATAACATGGATATAATGTTTTGCTTATATTTAATAGAGATGACATTATTACTTTGTTTTTCTTTTCTTGCTGGCCCTAGTACCATCTGTAATGCTTTTTCTTTGTTTTGCTTTAGGTGCATACTTAGCTTCTAAATCTGACATAAATGATGTAAAGTTTGCTTCTCTTTCTTTAACATTTTTCTCAATTTCTCTCTCCAATTCTGTTACTATTGACAAAACAATGTGTTAAAAAATTGTTACAAATCAATAAGGAGAACATAGAACATATTTTAATAACAAATACCATTATATATTTTGATTAAAATCATAATTTAGCAACATGAGTTTGTAGATGTTATATTGATAACAATCAAGTTTTATATTTCACAAAAATTAAAAGTTTATTGAGACTGGTGGGGACTTGTGGCTTTAATTACAATTGTTTTATTTAAAATAAATATATATCTTTACAACTACTGTTCTTAAAAAGTACCTAAAATGTGTAGGCAACTTTCTACATATCTACTTGTATTGCAGAATAATAACTATTATATAAAAATTATACTCATATTTTCACCAAATTTATCTAAATTATTGCTAAACGATACATATATGGGAAAAATATAATACTTACTGTCAATTTTTTCAGCTTCCTTTCTTTCTAAATCCCATTTCTTCCGCCTTCTCAGTTTTCTTTGCTTACTTTCATTAAAAAATGTATTATATCTTTCAACTTCCCCATTATCAACCATCTTTTGAACAATTTCTATGATTCTAGGCTCACTATCACAGTTACTGAAAGGTAACATTTCCAAAATAGAATCCATGTTACCCCTACTTCCTTCATATGCCTTTTTTATATCTCTGAGTTCAGTTTCCGAACCCACATATTCTTTTTCATACTCTTGTATATCTTTCAATTCTATTTTTTTGAACATATTACGCCAATAATCCATCCAATTAAATGATGTGTCCATTTCATAATCAAATTCTCCAACATCATCATACAATTTACGCTTCTCTTTGTTTTGTAAAATGGAATGAATTTTACCCAAAACTTTAAACTTTTCAGTTGCAACTTCTTTTTGATCACTGTTTACTCTGTCTGGATGAACCAAAAGAGACATTCGGTGGTACGCTTTTTTAACTAAAACAAAGACTCAATTTGGTAAATATGAGACATTATTATAGTCATTTGCATGATTTGATTTAATGTTAAATAAAGCAGTTACACAACAAACGTAATGTTATAATATTCATACTATATATGAGTAAATATTGTGGAACCATAGTACAAAGGAATGATTGGATAATTAGGTACCTAAATACTTACTCTCTTTTTCAGAAGCATTACTGTCAATATTTAGTATTTCATAGAAATCGCTAGAGCCGAAGTACTTCTTACAAATTGATTTAAAAGATGCCATTTTATTAAACAAAATGTTACGAAAAAACGTCCCGCTAAAATTTGACAATCAGTTGATAAATAAAAAATGACAAGAAAAGGCATTCATATGTCATGCATGAGAATTCATATAGCATACATTTCGAATTAAAATTACCGAACAACTCTATGGTTCAAACACATAATTGAATAACAAATACTTCAACTTGAAGTATTTTATGGTTGAATAATCATAAAAAATAGGGGCGTTCGATTTGCACGATCTAGCACACTCGATCGTAAAGACGGAGTCCCATGCATCCGTTATCCGATAGCACGATTCCGAAGCCCCATATTATTTAAATAGTAAATTCATCAATATTTTATAAATTTAACAATGGAAGAAGGCGTTAGAAAATGTTATTGTTAGAATGGATCCTAACAGTTTGAATAATAATAATTAAGGTTAGGTTTTATGTTTGGCACACTGAACTCATTTCAGTGGTTTGGCACAATAAATTCTTGACATTGTCAGATTGGAAAAGTTCTTAAAATCCACCGATAGACTCTATCGATAGATGTCTGTGACTGTGATATGTCAGCTAAATGTCAGGTAGAATGAAGTTGATCTATCGGTAGACGATTATAAGAACGTATTGGTTAGATTTTATGGTAGATTGAAAAAAATATGAAAAAGAAAGATTAATTTGACAATCATTTTCAAACCAGCCCCCAGCAGCTATCTTTATTAGTATTGACGCAAGTAAACTTTTATTTTTTGTATTACCAGGGACATGTCTACAAAATAAATACACACTGTAATTTATTGATTTTTAGTTCGATACAAAATTTCACCTCGTAAAAGCATGACGTGCGTATTTAGGTCAACCATCACTTTAAATATTTCAACATTATAGGATAATTCCATTTCATAATAATTTTTATTAACAAAAAAACAAGTATTAAAGTATTAAACAGAACAAAACCATTAACCTCAATAAATAAACAATCTGTAAGATTGTTCATTGTCATTGCATATGATTGTGCTGGGATGATTCTATCGACAATCTATCGCTAAATTTAAGAACGGATTTGGTAGACACCGTATTTACCGATGGTCAATTTAAGAACTTCTCTATTTCTCAGAGAAAATGTTTAGCGCTCTTTTTAAAATTTACCCGGCGGCTACTGTGGCGCCATCGGTATATACTACATTTTAACGGACACTTTTTCATAAACAGAAGGCCTCCTTAGTCTTGTCTTGAGTGATCTCCATAGAAATTATATATATTTCTATGGCATTGAATTGTATACGTAGCTCGAAGAGAGGCGCGCTCGTAGAGTAATAATATGTTAATCTGAGGGCGCGCTTAGGCAAAATTGAAATGTATGCAACCCGCTGTTGTATAGTATTTCTTTCTCTTCCTAGCTTGTAGGCGCTAATGTAGTTTTTAATGAATAACCGATTATTATTTAAATTTAATCATTATTTTTAAAAAATATAAAATTCTAGATAAATGAATTCAATAATTTTAAGTTGTCAACAATTGAGAAATATTATGACCTAGTTTTTCGAGCTAATTAATATATATTCGTTCTATCATAATATGGAAAAATGGAATGAACCTTTGTAAATATATTTATTTATAATAATACAAAATTGTAACTAAAATCTAACTAATACTACTACTAAAATTAAAACTTGTTAATTAAAATTAACTTAGTCATATGCTAGAAGTGTTTCCGTGTAACTTTAAAGTTACGCAAGTTATGGATGATGCTGCATTCTATACTTTAGTAAAATGTCAACAAAACATTTCTAATTATTTGTATTTCATGCAAATTCCTTCGTGAAAGGATGTTTTGGATTGTAACAACAATTTTTCATAAAATTATTTACAGCTGTCACTTCAAGCAATGCACTGAACTTTTCTTTATGTAAGATGTACAATTATATAAATAGTATTTGATGCGTAGAGAGTAAACCGCTTGTATTACACAGTTTACAAATGTTTTAAAACTTTCTAGTAGTGCATGATAGGTATGATCTATAGGTCCACCCCTTTCAATGGTTTGAAAATTAATATTTGAATGCAATGTTGCCACGTAATTTTTTTCAACAAACTACGCACAAGAAAAATCCTGTAATATAATAAATTAAGTTTTCTTGTACATTTTAGTTCCGGGATGATGCACTTTGTTGCAACCGTATGCCACGCAATTTAAAACCATTTTATCGAACAGTCTTGAAATAATATTACGATTTATACGCACCACACACTGCAGAAAGTTTAAAGATGAAGTGCATGTGAGAACTACTACTCAGTGTTCAGGTAAAAAGAGGGGAACACTTTAAATGTAGCACCTAGCCTAAATGCTACCTGTGTGAGTAAGACAAAGAGACAATTACTACACAGCTCTCTTTCCTAGTCTAAGCTACACAGTGATTGCCTCTTTGTCAGTTGAGCCTGACTCAGCACTGCTTATTCAATCTCGGGAGCGGGTCCAATCTACAGTATTCAGAGAGATCACTGTTCTATGCTGAAATCACAGTGAAATGAAATTGAAGTATTATGTCATAGACAAATCAAATAAAATCATCGAACTAAACAAACAGACTGGAATGGACGCTGCAATTTAATTTACACGTAAGCCTATGTGCCAGAGGCAAGAGCAAGAGAGACAACACCGAGAGGGATTTGCATCTTTCTCTGCACTATTGCGGTTTATGAACGGGAACAGCTGTTTCGAGTATTTGAATATACTAATTAGTCTAATTGAGTGAATAGCAGGGCCGGCGGAAGGCCCGTGTGAGCCGTGCGCCCGCACGGGGCGCCAACATCTAGGAGCGCCAAATCAAGAGATAGTTAATAAAAAACTGGCAAGAACTAAAAGTGTCTAATATAAAAAAATATAAATAATAAACTAGAGCACAAGAAAATTTGTAAAATTATTTATTATCCAGTATAAATTGAGTGCATAATATATCAATCAGTTTATTTGCTTATGATGTATTGTGCCTTACCGAGCGTGAACAGACGGGCGGTATTATTTTATTGATAAAGAAAGGCGTAGTCGTCGCGCCGGTCGGTCAGAAGATAAGCAAGCCCAAGCGCAGTTATTTTATTGGAGAATGAAAGGCGCCGCCAGTCGCCACCGCACCACCTGCAGGTAATAAATATTTTTTGTTCTGTCTAGCCGGTATCAGGGTAGTGTTTTCAAATTCAAAAAGAAATAATTAGTTGCTACCTACTGTTTGTGACAGCAGTGTTAATCTGACTATGTTGAGCATAGAATTTGATCAAATGATGAATATTAATATTGACAATATTCTTTAGGATTTTTCGCAAACTAAAGCCAGAAATGTTAATTTTAATTAAATTTAGTTTGTATTTAGTAGAATAATATAATTTTTATGCTTTTTTGAGAAAATATTTTTATTGCTTATTTTTATAATATAATGTTTTAGATGTTTATAACTTTAAGTGTAATTATTAGTTTTTTTAATATTTAATAAATAATTTTCTTCTGCTGTTTTGTATTTTAATTTACACACGATTCACGATTATGAAAGTGAATATAGTAACGTATTAGTTTTTCTTCCAGTATTTTTATTTTAACTTTGTAAATTGATTTCACATAACAGTTATTGCAAAACTGTTTCATCAAATCGAGGAGGGAGGGGCGGCACATTTACCTCTCGCACGGACGTTAAACTAGCCTTTCGCCCGCCCTGGTGAATAGCGTGTGTATTTTCGTTTTGTTAGTTTGTTTCGTGGTTTATAACATTTTATAAGGTGAATTTTGAAATTTAACAAAGCAGGAACAATAAAAATGGTAGTAAATTGGGTGGCGTTTGGGTGCTAGAATGACTATTCTAACTCGTTTTACCAATGGAAAACGCTAAAGGACCCAAATATTCAGTTTCATATGTGAGTGTTTCAAGATTTTTCCTTAAATGCCAATCGTGATGGGGTTTTTATGTTCTAGATTTCCCTTTAAACGATCAGAGATCCTTGAACTTTGGATTAAGGCAATAAGGCATGAAAATTGGAAGCCAGCTTGGATCAGTAGACTCTGTAGTAAACATATAATAATCCACTTTGTCAAAACGTACTTTAAGCATACAGGGTGTTTCTATATTCGACCGACAACGCTCTACCACAGATAGATCTCAATAAATGATTCATTTTGATATAGGAATACGAACCCTTACGGGACCTAGTTGCTGACATATAGGGTGTTCAAAATTTTAAATCAGAATAAAAAATTTGCCATATGATTTAATCTACCAAGATCGTATCAAATACACAAAGTGTCACGAACTATTAAAAATATGACACGTGCCTACTAGATTATAATTTAGAAATATTGAGTAGTATTTAATTACCTGCAGGCTTTTGTTTACAGGCAAATTTCTACAACACCGTTCATTTTAGCACCATAAAAGGTTATTAGTTTTTTAATTAAAAATAATCAGGCAATTTAAAACAAAATTAAAAAAAGAATATTCTCCAGTGGCGTAAAAAATAGGGAGATGAAAGTGACAACTAAACCTGACAGCGCGCAACTTGTCAAAATATTACTTTATTAAGGAGCATATTGGTCACCAAATTTGAAAAAAAAAATTTAAAGGCGTTCTTGATTTATGGCAAATTTTTTATTTTGATTTAAAATTTTGAACTCCCTATATCTCAGCAACTAGGCACCGTAATGGTTCGTATTCCTATATCAAAATGAATCATTTATTGAGATCTCTCTGTGGTAGAGCGTTTTGTCGGTCGAATATAGAAACACATTGTATAAAGGAAACGCGTTACCCTTGAACAATAAGCATTTTAAATTGTTAATAATCAATGCTGCAAAGTACACATTTTCTGAGTCTTTGTGTTTGTTTAAGCCAACACATCCCATGGGTTGTGAATAATTTTTGGCTGAAGATTTGCATGAAGTACAGTTAGTCACAAATAGTTAAACATTACCTCAAATGTAGAATGCCTCATGAGGCAAAGTTAATAAATGCAAATATGTATGGAAAAATGTAGCCCTTAGGCAAAAATTCAATAAATTGGTATTATTTCATCATGTGTAGAAAATATTAGTATTGCTTTTATTGTACCTACCTATAAGTTGTAATATATTAATAAATTAAATAAACATAACTAATGAGTTTTTTTTAAATTAAATTATACAGAGGCATATCCAGATGAAGAAAGCTTAAAACTAAATACATGAAAAGTATTTTTTTAAATATTTTATATGGGATTTGTAAAGTATTGGGTGGGGGCAAATGCCCATTTGCCACCCCCCCTGGATACACCTCTATGAAGGTTGTTAAAAATAATTTCTTCAGCGTCCATCTTCTAAGTAAAATATTCTAATAATGAAAATTGTGCCTTATAACTGTGCAAGTTTATTATTTACTTATTTTAATTTAGTCCATTTTTCATTTTTTTAAAGTGTAGGGTTTGCACACATTGCATCAATAGAACTTATACCATTTACATAAATAAAATTTAAATTCATGAAACATATATTTTGCTTCTCGTTTGATATTTTTGGTTTACCTATCCATGTTTTCTTCAATTTATTTATTATCTATTATTAAAAAACATTTACATGTATACTATCACATTATTTAGCATTACTTTTAAATCCAACAAACGTACCAAATTTGTAAAATCTTAATTTAAAACAAATCTGGCCTCTTTTTTACGTTAATAGCAATAAGTTCGAGTGAGACAGAAACCCCTCTGTCTAACGGGTTGCATATATTTAAGATTTGCCTCAGTAGCATAAAGCAAAGCGTTCGTTCCAGTCTGTATGTTTAGTTCGATGAATAAAATATGATCTATTCTTTGCTTAATCATATGATCTAAGATTCTTGGACTTTTCCGATTGAAATGACGACCAAAATAGACAAATTAATCAAATAAACGATGACTTCTCTCTGACGACCAGGTTATCTATGTTGACGGCTATAAAAATAATAAAAAACGTGTATGAGCTCTTATCGTTATCTGTGCTCTTATCTATGATACAAATAAACTCAATTTCTGCAGTATGTTTAAATTTTAAAAGTATATTTCGTAAGAACTGAAAATGATCCAAGATTTCAAAGTTTTTACGTTAAACTGTTGGTATGATACTTTATACCATTGAGTTAAATACTTTTGTTTTATTCTTATTTTTCTAGGGGGTTAGCAATTGTGTCAAAAAATAGAAAAAATCGGATAAAAGCAATCGCACAATTTTTGTCAAATAGTCAGTATGACGTTGTGTGTATTCAAGAACTTTGGGTAGATCGTGATTATAATTTGATTAAGGATGAGGTCGCAGAAGTGCTTCCATATTCTCATTATTTTTACAGGTATTTAATAGTTTATACATTTTATTTTTATTTACTCATTCACTCATTATTGCACCTAAACATTATGATTTTTTATAATTTAGTGGTGTTACTGGATCTGGTGTTTGTATATTTTCCAAATATGTCATTGAAGAAGTATTCTTTCACCAATGGTCTTTGAATGGTTACATTCACAAATTACACCATGGTGATTGGTTTGGAGGAAAAGGTGTTGGACTTTGTAAACTAACGGTTAACAATCTTTCTGTAAATATATATTCAGCTCATGTAAGTAAACTAATTACTTTTGCTTAATTCTAATTTGTTTCATGTGTACATAAAATATATTGGCATGTTTTTGATTTCATTGCTAATGACACTTAGAACTCCGCGGAACGGGTCGGTCTTGTGAGGCCCTACACCTCTTAATTGTATTGGAATTTCAGCTGTGTTAAATTTAGAACTCTGAGGCTTTATGTACCTTCTTCTTTTATGTACGTCTAAACAAGTGTCGAATGATCAGTTTGATTTGAAGTTCAGAACTAGTAGTATCGTGTGAATTGGCCTGTGAGGACATACCCATGCGTAAAAGTAAAAAAAATATTGGTAAGCTAAAAATTATTTTGTGATTTTTTATATATCATGCATTTTTCTACACATTTTAGTTAGCTATGGCTTCGAGTGACCCTTATGAACTAAGACTTTTGAGTTTATATAAAGATGTTCAATCTGATGATGAAGTTGAAGAAATAGATGTTTGCATTTCAAGAAAACATGACATTGGTATCTTATATACCGAAAAAATGTAGGTAAAAATGTACTATTAGTTTCTTCAATGCATAGTGACGAAATAATTGATGAAAATACAGGAGAACAGAATAAACCCGAAATTATAACATATTATAATGCCACTAAAGGTGGAGTTGAATCCACTGATCAAAAAATGGCACAGTACTTCCGTGTACAGAAATACCCGACGTTGGCCAATGGTTATGTTCTATAGCATGATAAATATCGATCAATGTACAAAGTCTAGAAGAATATTTTTGACAAATTTAGCACTTGATTTAGTAAAACAACAATTACAAAAAAGAGGAAGAAATAACCATATACCTGGAGAAGCCAGAAAAACTGCGAGTCGACTGACAGGGATACAACTACAGAATACGAATACTGCTTCTAATACCAACTGCAAACGTAGATAGTGCCATTACTGCAGAAATCGGAATACGCGGTATTTTTGCCGTGGATTTGTTTGGAACATATACAACCACTTTGTATTGATTGTGTTCGCCAAGTGAACGCGGAGTAAGTTATGCAACCTTTGTTTCGATGACATCAAAAGTGTAATGTTTTTTAGTATACCAAAGTTTGTATGTGATGTTACTCTAAATAAACAATTGAACAATACGTTAAATGTTTTATTTAAAAAAAATTGTATATTAGTATACATTTTTTATAGACAGTTATAGGTTCCCATGGGCACACCTGTGCCATCATGGCATTCTAACTCACCAGTTCCCTGGAGGGTTTAGAAATTAGATTACAGCAGATGATGTAAAATAAGACTGATATGCAAAAAATATTTTTTGAATGTTTTCTTCACTCCATGAGTCAAATATTACTAATTTTGGGTTGAGAAAAAAATTGTGTGGTCATATAAAACTGATACAACTATAATAAACAAAAATAGTGTTTTTCGAACTGTGTAAATGCATCTTTTAAAATGTGTCATTGATAAGCTAGTTGTTATGGTATAATTTATAGAGCAGTGTTAGTAGGTGTAAGGATAAAATTAAATGTTGTAAAGCAATAAAATGCGATGGAAAATAAAAATTTATTATAACATTTATACAAAAAGAGTAACTAGCTTAAATTTAGAAATAGTGTGATATTTTAATAAATACAAAAGTACTACATTGTTACTGGTTCTAATATTTTTTAAAATAGAAGATTGTTGGTTTATTTGATGACTGACTTAAAAAAAGATGGGATAAGGATCAAACTGTTGTTAGAAAAATAGGAAATGGACGACCAGTTTTATCTCTAATAGAGCTAGACAAAGAATAAGAAAATCCCTTTAATATGGCAAGACATGCAGTAAACTTTAAGGCTGTTGTTATTGAAGCATTAAACAGCATTAAAGGATTATGCATGTGTAGCCATTAGATTTCAAAAATAGCAACAAAATTTCAATAATAAGAAGACAGTTTACAGTTAAACAAAATTTGGACACGAGATCCACGTAATTCAAAATTAAAGCAATTCAAACAAAGAAACTAACAAAGAGATTATAGACCATTATTATTGATTACTTCTTTTAATCTTGTAGGCATTGAGTTAATTAAATTTAATGTTAAATTTTCATCTTCTGTTAAGCTTTCCCAGGTTTCTTCTATAAGGGTCCATAAGTGTTCCTTGTTTTGTGGAATTACATTTAAATATTTAAATTTTTTTACCATAAGCCCTCAAACATTCTCTATTGAATTAAGATCTGGACTTTTAGCGACCCATGGAAGCGTTTCAATTGTTATTTCCAGCAATATAATTGTGTACACAGCGAGCAGAGTGCACTGAGCAATTGTCATGTCATCTAAAATATTTATATAGCTCCCTCTATTCACCACATATTCCTAAAGGTGCGTACAGACATATAACAAAACTTCGTATCGTAACGCCGTCGCGTAACAAGTGTGGACGGCACTGCGTAACACCAGAACCTAGTAATATCTCGGCGTTCCATCGGTTGTCGGTTTTTTGATGCCGCATCAAAGAAATTATACGCACTGATGTTGCACCACTTGTTAGCATGTCTGGACAGGTCTGCAGTACACAGTTGCGATTTATTTTTCGTTTTGTTTATTCAGTTGAAAACATGGAGTGGACAGAAGAATCTACCCTGGATTTCATAAATAGTTATCGTAATAAAGAAATTTTGTGGGATTCAAAACATCCCAAATACTATAATAAAATAAAGAAGCATGATGCTTTGGAAGAACTTGCTGTAGAGTTTCGGACAATAGTAGATGAATGCAAAAAAAGTAATGTTCTTCTGTCAGGACTTAGGCGAGAGAAAGCAAAAATTAAAAAAAGCCACAGTACGGGTAAAGGTAAGTTTGAATAATTGAAAATTAATTTCTTTTCTATTTTGTTTATTTACTTTTCAATTACAAATTTTATTTTTATTTATTACAGGGCTTTCAGATATCTATGAAAGTAGTTGGTTTACCTTTAAAAGTTTGCTATTCCTTTGGGACAAAAACAAGGTTCGGGAAACACAAAGCACCGTAAGTATAAAACAAATTACGTATAATTATCTTGCCACAAAAGTCGATATTCGTTTTGAAAGTACGATGACAATTCGTCTCTAATTCGTGTTGCATTTTCGGTTGGTCTTCTGGGAATATTTCTAATTGGAAATAAAGAAGACATTGGTTCATTAGTTATAGTTTTATACTTTCCTTCTACAAGCTTTCCATCAATTTCTGTATCGAAGGTTCCATGTGGTGTATACAAAGCACAAGATGTGGAACTTTCTCTTGAAAAATTATGTAGATGAGCTACTGCCATTACAACTAATTCAGCTTTTCTGGGTTCAAGTAACATCGGTTTACGAAGTACTCTAAAAACGGCTAAGGCGATGCCAAATACATTTTCTACAGTTATTCGTCCGCGAGATAATCTGTAGTTAAACACTCTTTGCAATGATCCTTTAGGATGTATTCCCGAAAACGGTTTTATTAACGACTCAGTTAAGGCAAATGCCTCGTCTCCAATAAAAAAAATAGGGAATTTTCGGTTGCCTGCCATGTAAAGCTTCTGGTTCAGGTAAATTTAAGTCATTTCACTCTAATTTTTTGTAAAGCGAGCAGTTTTTAAAGATCACCATCTGAAATTCTTCCTTGGCCTCCAGCATCAACATACAAAAAGTTATAATTAGCATCCACTAGGGCAAAAAGAACTACGCTAAATGTTGATTTGTAATTAAACAACTCTCTTCCGGTGTTAATTGGAGCTTGTAGAACAACATACTTCCCATCTAAAGCACCCAGACAATGTGGAAAGTTCCAGGTGTCCTCAAACTGTTTTGCCATTTCTAACCATTTTTCTGGTGTTGAAGGTATCTGTAAAAATTAAAACAAATTATACAGTGCACCAAAAATAGGACATATTTTTATTTTCTAAATAAGTTTGTTTATTAAATACTTATTTTAAATTATTTTTAATTTTAGATTGTACACGAAGAAGAAGATAATGATGAAGATGAAATATCGGGTGATGAAGGAACATTAGCAGATAATGATAAAAATTTTGCTGTACAAGAGAATCGGGAAAGTATAGAAAATGTACCGAAAAGAAAAGCAACACCTAGTACCGAAAAGAAAAGCGATGAAGCGACACCTAGTAGGAAACGCCAAAAGTGGAATGAAGATTCTGAGAAATTAGATAAAGCTTTTAAAATACTGTCAGAGGCATCAGCAAACGCTAGAAACCCACAGGAGCAAAACGAATGTCAAATATTTGGAAATCTTGTGGCTAAAAAACAGGCCAAATATTCTCTTGAATTACAAAGTACTGTACAACAAGATATTATGTTAATTTTGTTTAAAGCAGACAAGACCCATCTCGAACAAAGTTCAACCAATTTTTATCATTCGCAATCTTACCGTACTCATACTCTTCAGTCATTCTTTGCAAATTCTGTGCCACAACATTCTCAATTTAAACAGTATCAGGATAGCCAAGCTTCCAGTTTCACTCAACAGCATTCACAGGTACCATCTCCAGCATATAATTATGCTAATTGTAATATTTCGGATCATTCAAGTCGCAGTACTCCAGTCAATTCTTTACCACGCCAACTATTGGATATGCCCGATATTGAATTAGAGAATTTAAGATAAACATTTGTTTTGTTTAATGTGTGTTTATTATCCTTCTTTAATAAAACAGTTTCTTACCTGTATATTTTCTTTAAATCCTTCTATAATGGCTTCGCACGCTTCAGGAACTATAGCACTTATCAATTGTTTAGAAATTTTAAAAAGGTATTGTAGACTGGTGAAAGAGTCACCAGTCGCCAGAAACCGAATTGTTACTGCCAACCTTTCTTGAACAGAAATTGCCGTTCTCCATCTAGTATCTTTTCGTGCTATTTTGGGTCCAATTAAATTAATCAAGTAATCGAAATCTGTTGGAGACATTCTAGTAAAATTTTTGTAAAGGCCACTGGTTGCCTGAAATTTTAAATCCAACAGTAAATGATTTCCGCTGTACACACTTCTATTAGTATACAACCGGGTCTGCCACCAGCGTCTTTCTGCGCGTCTTTTTTTATTTTTTTTAAATAAGTAATGCATGTATATATAAGCTGCTGCAACAACCTCCATTGCACACAAGAAAAAGACTAATTTAATTGTTCTGTTTTAGTAAAGACGGAACGGCAAAATGTCCCGTTTATAAGATACGCGGCGATGTATTGATACGCTATATTTGTTGACACGCCGTATCTTCGATGCGTAACAAACAATATCTAAATGTTTTTCTTCTGGGTTAATCAAACTGAGTTTTATATTTAGTGGTGGAAGAAAAATATTAAGATATCTTGCTGGCCAGCCTGCTTGAATATAATATGATTTCCTATTCCACATACATAAAAAGCATCATGGTTCAAATTCAAACATTTCATCAAACCATTAACATTGCATCATTCAAGAAATTTTTTCTTCTCAAACAAGGGCAGATCTCTCTGACGCCTGATGCTATCTGTACTATTATCCTTCCAGCACTATGTTTATAATTACTTTGTACCAGTGGCGTACTTACAGGGGAGAATATAGGGGATATATCCCCCCACAGAATAAGATAAACTTATAATATCCACTGACTCTATTGGAATCCGTACAAAAATACATATTTTTACCATTTCTATTTTTTATTATACGCTCTTAGAAAGATACGAATTAAAATTTTGTGCCCTGTCTAGGAAAATTCCGGAACCTCTTATTATGTTTTAATTTCTTCAACGATTTCGCGTTATGGGTTGTTTTGTGGGACTTGCCTAAAGCAGGTGCTACACGATGTGGCAAATGTGTTCCAACGTTGGACGCATGACGACTTGACGCATAGTGTGGCTGCCTATCGAACGAAGTGAAACGAATTTCACGTAACCAAGGTTGGACTCTTGCCACGTTCGGATTGTTGTTGATATTTCTATCCGCTTCAAAGAGTTGTTCGAGGAATAGCTGGAACGTTGGAAGCACGGGGCGTGTGATGCGTTTTGCAGCCACACGAAGTATACACACATCTGACTTGGCTTTTGTGCAATGTGTTTATAAAATCGGTAAGATGCTTCTGGGACAAAGCGGCTAATCAGCTGATGAGAAATTTTAAGTAAATAGCTTAAAATGGTAAAAATATCGCCACTAGCCAGAAATTGAAGGGTAACTGCTAAACATTTCTCTATATGTATTGATTTTGGTCCAATTTTCATAAAAAATCTCATAATCTTCAGCTAACATTCGACAGAAATTTACGAATTTTCCTAACGGTTCTCTTCTTAGATCTTCTAGCATATTTCCACCACTGCATTTATGAAAATACAAAACCTGACTTAAATATTTCACAAACTATGTTTCTAGTTCACTTCCACTTACTTACTTTGAGAGTTGAGATAAATATGTCATCCACCATCTCCGTGGACTTCTTTTTTTATATCTGTTATTCCAAATCTTACAAGACGAAATGATTACCATGTCTGCACCATTTGCTTCCATGTTGAAAAATGTTTGTCCCAATTTGGTTTGATCCAACATGTGCCACACCGTGTAGCAGAAAAATTTGATGAATGAACTGCCAAATTTTTTGACACAAACGTTGGTTTGAATTTGTGTGAGAGGAGATAGGGTGATCCCAAGCCTGCCAAAGGCAATTAGATACTTGTTTTGTAAAATCTCCAATGGTGTAAAGTGTGCTTTGGCATCATTATTATAGAAAGGTGCAATATAGATTAAAATTGGTCCAATTATTTGTTTATATAGGAGAGGACAGTTGTTGGCCCAATAATTTTTATGCTGTTTATAATGTACGTATACATGCAACTACTCCTACTGTGTAGACAGTTATTGATAGTGGTTTGAGCTAGGTGTTATTATTTCTGCATCACATAGTTTGTCATTAATTTTGTCTTCTTTATTGTTCTGGAGAGGTTAGTGGCTCAGTTGATTCTGGACTCTGGATCGAGAGGTCCCAGGTTCGATTTCCACCTAAGGCCAACATATTTTCTAATTATTATTAATTCCTACTCTACCATTTTTTGTTGGTTCTAATTAACAATGCTGTTCCTTAGCAACGTCGGAAAAATAATAACGAAGCCTACTCAGAACACACAAGGCTAAATAACTTTATTACTTGATGCCGATAACACAAATGTTACTTGCTTCATTGTTCTGTTTTTATTGATAAAGTCCAGGCCTTCGACTTTAGGTCAGATGGGTTGGATAATTTCCTACAGTGGAATGAAAGTATTTTCCATCCTATAAGTTAGGAAAGTTTTACCTCTTGAATGTCCAGTAGTGTAACATATATGATTGTCAATACTCTTCGAACCTATAAAATCGTTTTATAGTTACTTGTATATGTTGCTTGCTTCATTGTTTTTTATTAATAAAGTCCAATTCCCCCGACTTTGGGTCAGATGGATTGGAGAATTTCCTACTCTAGAATGGAATGAAATTATTTTAAATCCCAAGGTAGGAAAGGTTTTCCCCTTTGAATAATCAGTAGTGTAATATATATGATTGTCAATACTCTTAAACATATAAAATCGTTTTATAGTTACTTGTACTTCCCGTTTATTTTCAGTTCATATTGATTTTGTGCAGTATAATTTTTTTTTATGAAAATAGGGCGATTTTTTTATTATATCCGTTCACACGCCTTTAATTGTATTTATATTCAATATTCAAATCATATAGCTGGGAAAATAGTTATTTTTTACTCCAGAAAACGGTTTTAAGTAGAAGCATGTACCTACAATTATTTCAGTTAGACCTTGAAATTATAAATTTATTTAATAACTATCCTAGATTAAATTTATGTTCATTACCCAATAATTCGTGGAAACAATTGTGTCACTTGGAAATTTTCTTTCAAAGAAATAATGAGTGTAAAGAAAACAATGATTTGTTTACTTTTACTATAAATATATATTCTTCTGTGGGATACAAATAATTAAATTCAATAAAATGATTTTAAATTTCAAAATATAAAGAAATGCAGGTATCGAGTTACATGATTTGGGTTTTTTACTTGTTATTAAATAATAAACTAAGATTAAAATTATTTTGACTCTTTCAGTTACATGCAGAGTACAATCGAAAAAGTGATGAATATGAGGCTCATCGTATTTTACAGGCATATGATACTGCTCAGTTTATTTTGCTCACTTCACAGGGTGCCGATTTAGTGGTATTAGCTGGCGATTTAAACACTTTACCAGGGGATCTTGCATACAAGTGAGTATATTTCATGTATGTTTTATTATTAATTTCTCATGGTGAGAACACACAAACATCTGTCTTTTAATATTACAAAAATCCAGTAGCAGTAGATGGTGTTGAATCAATAGCAAATTTTAACTTTTAAGTGAAATATAATAGTTTGTGTATCAAATCATATGTAAATAATACTTGCTTCAATCGAAATTAATGTTATACACTACGTTTTTGCTTATTCATATTGTATAATATTGAGATTATAGAAGCTTTCTTGTACCACTATCTCGAATTGTATAATATGTTAGCTTGTCACCCAGTGAAATGTTTGAGATCATGCTAGATTTATCTACAATGGCCATTAGCCATTATTGTTTAATGTAAATGTAAAGTTTCTGTACATAATGAATGGCTGAAGTTAAATATACATAGAATAACTAAAATTGAGTGATATATAATATAAATTAAATTTTTGGGGTAAAACTGTGCAAATATCCTATGCAACAGATATAGTTATTCAAAGAGTGTCTTATTACACTACAACCAAGAAGTGTAGAAAGTGTAATGACCTCGAAACCTAAACATAAAGATAAAAGAGTTGTGTTATTTAATTTTAAGATTTCTTCATCTTTGTGAATAATTAGGAAAGTCTTTAAAAAACTCTCGACCTAATAATTTTAACATGTATTCTTGAATCTATTAAAATTCAGTTATGTATGATTCGCCACATGTCAAATTGTGGCAACGTCTGCCTCAACTGCCAGTCAGAAAATGCCTGTTTCTATTTTCTCGTAATACTGTAGGAACGTTGGTTGTGGTGGGTTCGCGGGTCTTTTTTTATTTTATTAAGAAATAACTTTTATACTTAAGACATTTTCGAGCATTCTCTCTGGTTCAAAAATATTTTTAGAACCAGTTTGAATATTACGCCATAGATTTTAAAAGAGCTCCAATAACTGTTTTTTAAAACAGTGATGTCACTAACGGATTATTTGGCTGTTGTCAGTTTTTGTCTGTTGTAGTTGCCAATAATGTAAACAGTAAACAATCATTAACCCTTTACTGCGCAATTTTTTTAATAATCATGAAAAAAATATATATTATGAAAATTTAGTACATAATTAGAAGAAAATACTAAAAAAAATCTTTATATGTAATTTTATTTATTTTTCAATTTTTTTTATAATGGTGCACTTATTTATGCACAATTTTACATAAGAAGTCGATGTTCAGTTACCGTCAAAATACAAAATGTTGCATAAATGCTACATGATACCATTCATCCAATATCTTTAGAATAATACATTTATTGATGAAATTCTTTAAAACAATTTTTTTTACATTAAAACATAGAGATGCATTATATTTCTCGAACATAACATAAGTATAGCCTTTTACATTTTGGCAGTTTATACCGTAGACCTTTGGAATTCCAAATTGGCCAATATCCAAACTGGTCTTGGCTTACACCTTGAGGAGGAATATAGGATGCTGGATTTCGTCGTTTTCTATTTTGTAAGTCCTGTTCAAGATTTTACTTTCGTCCTCGTTTCTTGGTAACTGCTTAAAGTTAGCAAGTTTGATATCTTTTCTTGTTGAGCATGTACGTGCTTGTAAAGTAACCAAGTATTTACTACTGATACATCTATAAGGTGGTAAAACATTCGAAAATACCCCTTATTTGATTTTATCATAATTTTATATCTGCCAATCAGACTGTCGGTAAGGTCTACCCCACCCATGTGTCGATTGTATTCCTTTACCAATTTCAGGCAATCTACTGTAATCTTTTTCTGTTGCGTTTTATCAAATCATTTGACCTGTTGTACTGGTAATACCCCACAATAGTTTGACAGAAGGGTGACGACTTTGTTATCCTTCCAGACGACAGATGTTGTATCAATAGTGTTCATTGTAGTTATGTACTCACTAATAGTCTCACTTGGCGATTTTTCAATTTCTGGTAATTTACAATTTGGTAGTCGGTTTCTACGAACTGTGCCTAAAGCTTGAATGCTTTTTTGACCAAGATGTTCCATAAGAGGAAGTGTGGTATAATAATTGACTATGGTTAACTTTTTCAGGTAAATTTCAAAGCAACCTTGTAACAACATTAGCACTGGCACCTAAATTTGATTGTGTACCTGCCCTATTCTCGTCGGTATTCTCTTGGCCAGTATAAACTTCAAAATTATATGTATAACCTGAGACTCCTGACCATACAAAACACTTATAGCCCCGTTTATGGGGATTAGCAGGCATAAATTGCTTCAAATAACTTCTTGCTTTAGTTAAACATATTTGTTCATCAACTGATAGTCACGTTCATATGGCATAGTTTGGAATCACGCCAATAAGTGGTTGATGACTTCGACCAATAGCTCCGAATACTTGGAAGATGTATGACGGACGTCAATATGCAAACACCTATGTATTTCATTATGTCCGTTGAAGTCAAATTATCTGGATGGTCTGGTGAGATTTGAGCTGATAATAAATTGGACTGTTCTGTTATGTGAGCATACAACTTATCTGTAAAGAAGTATTTCAAGAAGTCAGATGGTGTATGTATTTCCAAGAAGGCAGCTGGGAGTCGAGAATCGGCTCGAAATTCTATAACATTTTCCGGTATTTGTAAATTACATTTTCTCCACTTTACATTCCCGTATTTTTCTTTTAATATTTGAAGGTCGTTTTAGACTTTCATCTTTTTCTTGGGAGGCTTAGGTTCCTCTACTAAATGTGTGTCCTTCATTTGGTTTCTGCCTTTCCGTAGACGTTTCTGTTTAGTTGGTGGAATTATTTTATCAGCCACTGATTTATTTAGCCCTGCATTATGTGGCTGGATTTTCTTGAGGAATTTGAAGAACATTTTCTTCTTGAAATGAAGTCGATGGTACATTAGTTATGTCCATCAAAATTTCGAATCCATTCTGAATTTGGAAGTCAATGCCTGATGTAGATGGTAAATTATCTCCATCTTTTTATGTCACAACTTCGTTGGCGAAGTATATTGGAATACTGTCAATATCAAACAGTTCGTTAGAACCATCGAGCAGTTCATTATCAGACATAGTTTCATTATCGAGGGAATATTGTTACCTTCTAAAAGGGAATATTATTCATCTGAACCTAGCTGAAAGTCATCCTCACTTTCCGATAAATTGGCAATTGCATCCTCTAATTCGTGTCGAGTCAGTAGCCTGTGTTTCCCCGACTTTTTCCAAAAAGACATTTTACCTGAAAAATAATAATTATTGTTTACTTCTATGTAGCATATGTGCATCATTCTGTTTGTTATGTCTATTTGTGTAAATAATTTGTGAAATAATGTATACGATATGTTGCAAGTATGCACCAAATCGTCTATCGTTATTTAAAACTCTCAATAGATTTTTAAATGCGAAATTTATTTGATATTGCAAATATGCATCAAAAGGAGTAAAGGGTTAAAAGGTGCATGTCGTGATTTCTGTTTTCAAAGAAGTTACTAATATAATCTGCAGCCCTATTTCTTGATATAAGCAAGGTATTTGATAGTATTTGCCACAATGGACTACTCTACAAACTAATGACACTAGAATGCCCTCAATATTTGATCCTGCTCCTGAAAGACTATCTTGAGAACAGAACTCTGCAAGTCAAAAGCAACGACCAATACTCGGCAACATTCCACAACGAACAAGGAGTTCCACAAGAATCGCCATTGTCTCCTCTTCTATATAATGTTTACTGTCACGACATATACAACTACAGTCATCAACAAGACTACTACAATAACAATCGTTACATTTTGCAGTATGCTGATGACACTGCCTTGACTAGTCACAACAGAACCCTCTCGAAAATCGTTGAAAATCTACAAGTATTGTTAGACAGGACCCTGATCTGGTTCAACAAATGGAGGTTGAAAGTTAATCCAGACAAGTCACAAGATATAATATTTAACCACATTAATTCACCAAACTCACCTAAAATAAATATAGACAGAAAAGACATTCACTGCGTAAACTATGCGAGGTATCTGGGGGTAGACATAGACCACAAATTGAACTTTAAACAACATGCTAACAACATAAATCGGAAATGTAGCAGTGGGAGCAAATACTTTCGGAGTTAAACATTCAAGAATTCAGGGATAAGTAAGAAAATAGCTACACATATATATAGTTCAATATGCCGACCTATCCTAGAATACTGTCACTCAATATACCTTACTGCGAAGACTCCTACCATCAAGACACTTCAAACTGCAGAAACCGCTTCCTTGAGAACCATAACGAAGATAAGACACCCCAGAAATCCTCTGCACAACCCACCCAATAACCTACTATACGAAACAACAGGAATTGTCCCCATAAATCAATGCATACACAACCTCTCTGAAACGTTTGCACATAAAGAACACTACCTAGAGCTACTAAGCCGGTTCTGTACGAATAGGAATCAAGAAAGAAGGCCACACAGATAATACCCACTAATAACATGGGAGCGCATTCAAAATTTCAATATTTAAGGAATAAGAAGACCACATACCAATTTTTTTTTGTTTTTTCTTCCACTGTACATATATTTTTATTTCAATACTATTATCTAATAATTATACAAACCACCATGTAATATATTGTAACAGGTTGAAGGACATCTGTCGATGGCCTATTGGGTGACCCAATAAAGTACACTAATTATTATTACTAATACAAGAGGGTCTGGACTTTCTTACGTTTTACAGAAATGGATCGATTAATCCAAATATTCAATGAGGAAGTCGAATTACAACAGATTATTATTTACAATTGGTTTTTCAGTCAGGAAGATTTTTTACCTGTTATTTAGAATGGCAAGGTCAACTTTTTAAGAATTATAAACTTTGATACTCGTACATTTACATATTGTCCAGTCACCCAATTGAACCTCTTTCATTTTGTCCAATATTTTTTAACTACCAAGTGAAATAAGCCACAAAAATTACTTCACTTACACTTATATTTTTTTCTAATCTCTATTTGAAGTTGACATTGATGACATTTCTACTTGCTTGAGGCTTCAAGGCCAAATCCATTCTGACACTTAGGAATGACCAAGGCCACTTAATACTCAAAGAAGTAGAACTGCCTGAAGAATTGAGAATATACTCCAAGGACCTAAGCATAAAACCAGAAAAAGTGCACAAAGAAGAGACCTACATAACAGCAGACCTACCAGTGGAAGAACCCTCCCTTCAAGAAAGAAAAAGGGCATTGAATAAGCTAAAGAACTCCAAGGCGCCTGACTCGGATGAGATACCGGCAGAACGACTAAAATATGGTGGAAATGCACTCCATTCGCAAATTCACAAATTAATAACTCTCATATGGCGAGAAGAAAAAATACCTACAAAATGGAAACAAAGTATTATCGCACCCATTCATAAAAAGGGAGATAAATCAAAATGCGCCAACTACAGGGGAATCTCACTAATAAACACCGCATACAAAACACTCAAATATCCTGCTATATAGATTAACCCCATATGAAGAAAACATCCTAGGTGAATATCAAGTCGGATTCAGAAAATACAGGTCAACTATAGACCAACTTTTCACACTAAGGCAAATTTTAGTATGGAACGCAATGGCGGAGTTTTCAATTCTAAAAAAGCTGATCCAGATGACCAAAATTTGCATAGAGGGAGGAGTATCAAAGGTACGGGTAAACAATAACCTTTCCAGCAGCTTTGGAATATATAACGGACTAAAACAAGGCAATGCCCTCTCGCCACTACTGTTCAACCTCGCCCTAGAGAAAGCCGTGAGAACAGCTGAGATAAAAATTGAACTACTAACCACGATAGGTCCCAAATTGCTGTTAGCATACGCAGATGACACCGACATCATCGGGGATTCTGTTGTAACAATAAAGGACATTTTCAACAAGATCGAGAAAACAAGAAGCGAAGTAGGACAAGAATTAACGAGGAAAATACGAAATAAATGTGCGTAAATAGAACGGCACGAAGAGATAGATTAGGACAAAACGTCACAATAAACAATTTCAATTTAGAAAGAGTAGAACACTTCAAATACCTTGGTGCCACAATTACAGCAGACAACGACGTCACTGAAGACATCAAAGGCAGGATCCAGTCCGCAGCCCGCTGTCTTTTTGCACTCAATAGCCTTATGAAATCAAAGAGTCTAACAAGGGCTTCAAAAATCAAGATATATAAAACAATCATCAGACCCATAATAACATATGGTAGCGAAACGTGGACAATGAGCAAAGCAAACGAAGATTAACTCATATGCTTCGAACGAAAGATTCTCAGAAAGATATTTGGACCCTACCACGATCCGACGACCAACCGATATCGCATTAGAACTAATGCAGAGGTCCAAGAACTATACAAAGATAGCGATATTATCCAGGAGATTAAATCCCAGCGTTTAAGGTGGGCAGGACATGTACAGAGGCTACACGACGAAATACTTGTGAAACTGATATGGGAAGAGACTCCAACAGGCAAAAGACCACTCGGAAGCCAGTCCCATAATGCGTTGGAGAGACAACATATGATCAGACCTCCAAAAAATGAACATCCCACTCGATTACAGGTTGATGGAAGACAGGGCCTCCTGGAATAAAGTTGTGCGGTCAGCCAAGACCCACCCAGGGTTGTAGCACTAAGTGATGATGATGATGATGACTTGCTTGAACCGTTCTTGGGAGAGCGTGTCAAAAACAGATGCAGTTGATTTAAAGCGAATTCAACGTGACGTCATTGTTTGGTCACTCGAACGAGAATATTTCAAACCATATGCAAAATGTTTAAATCGTTCGACTACTCGAATATGGCTTTAATTAATTATACAAAAAATAGTTTTTCTAAATTTCAGATCGAAGTGTCTATATCGTCGATAAGTACAAGTGACGCGTAATTCTTGTATTACTTGAATTTTAGTTATGAGAACATAAATAAAAAGAGTGTTTCTAAAATTCAGATCGAAGTGTCTACATCGTCGATAAGTACAAGTGACACATAATTCTTGTATTACTTGAATTTTAGTTATGAGAACATAAATAGAAAGAGTGTTATTAAAATATCTGAAATAGTATTGTGGAGAAGAGAGTATCTAAGGACGTGTTTCGGAAGCAAGGAAGAAAGATTTATTATACGGATGAAACATGGGTCAACGAGAGGCACACGGTGAAAAAAGTATGGCAAGATAGAAATGTGAAAAATGCACGGCAAGCAGCTATCGAAAGCTGGTCAAACAGTTTAAAAATGCCATCTGGAAAAAGCCGTCGTTTGATAATAACACATATAGGAAGTGATAACGGCTTTCTGTTAAATGGAGAATTAATATTTCAGTCCAAGAAAACGGGAGGCTACCATGAGGAGATGAACGCATAGGTGTACGAGAAGTGGTTTGGATGCATTACTGAAAATTTGGAACCAGGATCTGTCGTCGTTATGGATAATGCTCCTTACCACAGTCGACACTGTTAGAAAACACCACAACAGACATGGAGAAAAGCTCAAATTCAAGAATGATTACAGGATAAAAGCATCCCTTACAATGAAAGAAGTGTAAAGAACATGCCTTTAAATATATCATGGTAAATCAACAATTTGAAGAACTCATTGACGAAACTAATGTGGCATCTTTTGAGCTGAATGGTTTAACGTTGAATGTGTCAATAACTCATTTTATGGGTTTTTTGCCAAAAAATGTTGTGCCAGATGTTGAGACTTTTTTACATGTTAATGAAAAATATATTCAGTGTCGATCAATTCAAATTCTTGGGAACAATACTAGATCCTAAGCTCAGTTGGGAGTTTCATGTAAATGCGGTGATTGTAAAAAAAGACTCTTCAATATGGCTTAATGTTTTGGAGTGCACATTCCTTTCTTGAAAGGGTTTTTGTAGTTTAAAAGTAAGCTATAAGAGCTAGATAGATAGATTTCACTGAGGTACTTATTGCCTATTCCACTGTGACCTTCTCAGATCTATTGTGGCCCTCTAAATCTAGATTACATTTTCTAGCCTTATTCTTCTTATGAAGTCTGTCAGCTTAGAAACTGAATCTTTCATATAGTTCCTTTCTAGTGGCTTTAACATGCCTAGTGCCGCGAAACGCACGCTTGTTAAACTGTCGCAGTGACATAGAATATTCTCCGCAGTTTCATCCTCAGATTGACAGAATCTACATAAGGATTCCTCAGTCCGCCCATCAATTTTAGATGCCTATTAAGCTTACAACGTCCTGTTAATAAACCCACAACAGCTTTGACCGTTTTCCTGCCTTTGCTTATCAGGTCTGCTGTGAATTTTGGTGAATGTTCTAATATAAACTGTTTCGCTTGTCTTTGGCATGGTGAATTCCTACACCATATTCTAGAATTATACTCCACCCATTTTTTTTGGCCGCTTTCGTTACTGATTTTGTAACGCCGCAGAAGGGTCTCGGTCCAACGAATGGCAATTACGCAGCTTGCTTAGCTATTTCGT
The DNA here is from genome assembly GCA_963921935.1 of Galeruca laticollis. Classification (NCBI taxonomy): domain Eukaryota; kingdom Metazoa; phylum Arthropoda; class Insecta; order Coleoptera; family Chrysomelidae; genus Galeruca; species Galeruca laticollis. The sequence goes on from OY998183.1 coordinate 91,732,841, forward strand.
CTACCTTTTCGTCGCCCTTATGACACTCGCGCCCCGGTACCCAGGCCGCCGTGACTTTACTACGGTCGCCTAGCGTGTTTAGAGCACACACACAATACCATACTAACTTAGAATTGACCTCTACAGAATCGAGTGCCTTTAGCGCTGCTTGACTGTCTGTAAAGATGGCAATTGAATGATATGTTCTTTCCTGCCTTAAGATTTCTTCCACACAGTAGTGTAACTTCATTTCCGCTTGGAAAATTGTGACGTCTTTTGTTAGGCTTACTGTGAAGCTATCCCTTGTTTTAGCCCCATTACTCCTGCTCCTACGCCTTCCGACGTGTTTGAGCCCTCCGTGTACCATGTAGCTTCCGCCTGTATGGGTACACCCCCTTCCCAGTCTCCCTTACCTGGTAAAGTTACTTTGAATTTATTATTAAAGCTATATCTTGTGACTGTTGCATCAATGGGTTGCCCCATTACATTGTCCGCGATTAGCTTTTGATAATCCCCACTATGCTTCTGGCTTCTGTGCTGTTCATTATGTATCGATCTGTGCATTACAGATCTGGCCTCGCCTTGTACGAAGATGTATAGTGGCGGTAGATTCAGCAATACTTCCATAGCAGCTGTGGGAGTAGCTCTTATAGCCCCCGTAACACACAGGCAAGCTAGCCTTTGTGTGTTACTTAATAGCTTTATAGTCTCCCTTTGCTGCATCTTTGTCCACCACGCCACCTACCCATAGGTTACCATTGGCCAACCACTCTTGTGTATCACCATAGGGTAATTTTAGGATTAAGTCCCTAGTTAGCAGCTTTTTCCGTGGTTTTCAATAAGTGAGTATTCCATGTGAACCTATGATCAAAATATACTTCAAGGTATTTTATTTCTTTGGCAAATGAAATCAACAATTGCTATGTCTTCTGCATATCTTAGGCAGTAAAAGTCCGTCGTGGACAATTCTATGAGGAGATCGTCAACTAAGGTTGTCCAAAGTAACGATGGCCCTTGTGGGCATCCTCCGCCGGCTCTTACTTTGATGGCGGCTTGACCCAGAGTGGATTCTACTATCCTATTTTCCAGGTTAGCTTCTATCCATCTGCATATTACAGTAGGTGTACCCCGTCTACTCACTGCATTAATCAATGAGCTGGTGGTTAGGTTAGTTGACTTTGAGACCAGCCTGCTTAGATCGTCTGGCACGGAGTCCGTAGATTACCTGGTTGATAAGCATACTGACGGTTACTTAGCAGGTTAGCTTTTAGTATCTCGTCCCTAATGTTCCTATCTAGAACTATTTCTAGGGTTGAAAGTAGAAAGGAGGATAAGCTTATTGGTTTATATGACTTAGGTGTTAGGTCTGACACTTTACTCACCTTGGGCAAGTATATCACCTTGACCTTTTGCCATTTTCTTAGTGTGGTCCCCCATGCCAAACATGCTTTAAGGATCTTAAATAGGTGTGTTAGTATGGGGTGGATATCATCTGTCTCAGGGGACTTGTGACTTAAATTTATATATAGCCCATCTAATACTGCTTGATCTGGTCACCTCAGTGGCTATCTTCTGTTCCAGAACACTTGGCCTATTCAGCCTTCGGTTTAAATTGATAAGCCTTTCTGTGTCGTCCGGAATTGATGAGGCCAGAAAGTGAGTGTTTAATAGTTCTCTCAGAGTTTCCTCTTCAGTGTCCGTATAAGTGCCATCTGTACTCTTAACGAAACCTATAATGCTATAAAAGCTGTGTACAGTGTTTCTTCAAGAAAGGCGTGCAGATTACTTTTTAAGAAGGCTGATATTTTAACTCTACGAAATCTATTTATATTCCAACTAATTTAATTTGTTAAAGATAATCAATGTTCATTTATAAAAAAGACAGAAAAGGGACAGCCACCAACCATTTTCACGTTTAGAAATAGGGCAACATCCTCCAAGGCATATTGCAATAATATGCTACAATAAGTTCAGTAATATATTGAATACAGAAACAAATTTGGGAACATCAAATAAATTTTTTATAATTCGCGTATAAAAGAGACTTCATTATAACATTGTTTACAGTGTCACAATGAAGCTCTTTGAACACTGTTATAGTAATTTTTAGTGTACAGTTGGTTATTGTATTTAGTATTTAGTTATATTTTTACTTGACATGTGACTTTAACCTTGACTCAAATTATAAATAAAATGGTCTAGCGTTGTTCTAGCTAGCAAATTATTATATTAATGGAAAATTAGAATGATTTATATATTAAAAATATTAATGAATAAAGTACGCTAACGTTTATTTATCAATGATTTGTCAATTGTTTATTTTTATATTGTATAGGATCAATATATAAGTATACAAAACGTTCGATTTTTGGGATAAATTACCAGATATCTATGTGAAGATGTATTACAGAAATAATTCTGTTCATGATATAATATAAATAGATCGCAAAGCTCTTTTTTAAACAATCATCCCCTTTTTGCTTAAATTAAATAAATGAAAATTTGTTTACAATTTACACAATTATTCTGTTATAATATGACAAAAGTCAGAAGTGCTGAATAAAACCATCTGTGATCTCACCAATTAGGAATCTACAGAATTGCCAACTTAAATTCAAACCACTCCTCCTAGTTTAAGAACAGGGAGTATATGACATTCTATTTTATTTAAGTAATTAAATAAATGCGAATTATAAAAAATATTGTGTAAAACTTGTGTCACAATGACTTTCTGTAGTACTCGTGATTTGCACAACTCACCGCTTCGCGGTTCGTTGTGCAAACTAAACTCGTACTACAAAACGAGTCATTGTGACACTTGTTTTACAAATAACTATTGAAATGTACTTCATTCTTTTTTATTACAGCATACATTCTATAGTGTTGAGGAGTTTCTCACATATTAATCTTTATTTTTAAAATTACCTAGTCTATAGTTGGTTTAATTCATGTGATTGTTTTTATTGTATTAACCTATATTTTGTTTGCTTAGTTGACTAGTCTGATAGAGTTGTGCATTGTGTGAAGTTTTGTATAATTCTCGTAGATGAAAAATATATTCTATTCAATAAGAAACTTGCTGTAGATTAATTAGCATTGAGCCATGGGATTACTGTATTAAGGTTACCCCTGTATCATTGTGAGTTGAATCCAATTGAATTAAGCTGGGCACAACTTAAAGGGGATGTGGCATGGGAAAATAACAATTAAGTTAACCAATGTGGAATGCCTTCTTAAGAAATCATTGGAACAAGTAACAGCAAAAAACTGGAGCAAGTATAGTGCTCATGTTCAAAACAAAGAAAAGAAAATGTGGGATGTAGATAATATGGCTGATAAAGTTATCAATTATATTATTATCAATGTCGGTAATATTGATATTGATAATGAAAAATCGGGAAATGACAAAGGATAAGATCTAACATTGTTTTTTGGTTTTACGAGTCTTATTTTTTTAATTCTTATTTTTGTACCTAGGATTTCCTTTATTTAAAAAAAATACTTTTGTCTTCATTAATAGTCCACGCCACTCTTCAAGACCTATATTGGTAGGGGCGGAAGTCATTGCACTTTCAAAACTTTATGGTTCGACTAGTTTGGCATACACTATACAAGTAATGCATTGCTGCATATATACAGGGTGTTTCTAAATTCATGCGTCAAAATTTAGATTAAGATGAGTCTGTATCTGTAAAGGTTGGAAGGGTGGGTAGACCCCACAGCACTTAGGTCACAATTGGCCCATTGTGCATCCTTCTGAGGTTCAAAAATTCATTCTAGCTCGTCATCCAGCCTACTTCTCTGAAGTAGGCGATAACGTCGCCTGAATTGAGTTCCCCCATATTGGCGTCTGTTAGCCTGTGTTCGCCGAATACATGAAACCTAAGATGAGAGAGTGGCTGACATTCACAAAGAATGTGCTCGACAGTCTCATCTTCTTGCTCACATCCTCTACAAAGTGGGGTGTCAGAGAGACCCAGTCTGTGGAGGTGTTTTCGTAGGTGGCAGTGACCAGTCAGAATACCCGTGGCTGTTCGTAGGTTCCGCCTGTTCATAGTCACGTATTTTTTGGCTACTTTGCTGTCCGGATATCGTAGCAGTTCTTTGGCAAGCCTGCAGCCTTCTGCGTCGTCCCATCTACCCTTAAACTTATTAAGGGAGTGTTCCTTTAATAGGTCGACCGTCGCTGACGCCGATAGACCAATGAAGGTGCCTGGTCCCAAAAGTTTTTGGGAGGCTGCCTTCCTGGCTAGCGAGTCTGCAATACGGTTTCCTTTCGATTTCTCATGGCCCTTAATCAAGCCTAAAGTGACCGTGTTGTTGTTACAGGCTTCGATTAAGGCCATGTGGCATTCTAGTACTACGCCTGATGTAATATGTGGTCTGTTCAGGGCTAGTAGTGTTTGTCTATTGTCCGTAAGGATGTATATGTTATTACCTGTGGCTTTCCTTTTGGTAATCTCTTTTGCAGCGATGCAGATAGCAGTGAGCTCTGTTTGAGCAACACTTGCATTGCAGCCCATTGCCCATTTTATGTTTAGATTCAGGGGTCTGGAGAAAATTCCACATCCTGAACCCACATTAGATTTAGACCCATCTGTGAAGATGCGGATTGCGTCTTCTTCCGTTGGGTCTTGTTCGTTGTTTTTAAAGATTACCTTGTAGGGCCTGTGGAAGGCATATCGCGGTGGAATCGAGTCCGTATTGGCCTGCAGCAGTGGGACCTCCCTGAGGGCCTCATGCCACAAGTTACGTCTCAGTTTACCGGATCCTACATCAGGTTGTATACCGGTAGAGCGTAGACGTGTCATGGTCATCAAAACAACCTCCTTGATGTATATGTCAAGGGGAGTGAGACCGAGGATTACCTCCATAGCTCTTGTTGGTGTGGTTCTCATGCCTCCTGTAGTGTTGAGGCATGCTGTTCTTTAGATTTGATCCAGTTTACGGACGACTGTCAGCTGGTTTGCTTTAGCTCCCCAGGCAATCGCGCCGTACGTTAGCATAGGTCTGATGATGGCAGTATAGATCCAGGCAGCAACTCTAGGTGACATTCCGCAGGTGCGGCCGATGGTTCTACGACACAGCTCATAACAAATATATGCTTTTTTAACTCTGTTTTCTAAGTGAGAGTTCCACGTTAACTTACTGTCAAAGGTGACCCCTAAATATTTCATCTCTGAAGAGAAATTAAGTTTGGTATCTAGGAGCTTTGGGGCTTGATGTTTTGCAAGCTTCCTTTTTTTCGTGAAAAGAACCATCTCCGTCTTTTTTGGATTTATTGACAGCAAATGATCCCTGCACCATTGTTCTATGATATTGAGGGCCTCTTGCATTAAAGAGCAGAGTGTCTCCTCGAATCTTCCTGTTAGCAGTATCACTAGGTCATCTGCGTATGCTATTGTGTAGAAGTTGCTTTCGTTGAGGTGGCTGACCAAGGAGTCTAAGACCATGTTCCACAGTAGTGGCGAGAGCACCCCTCCCTGTGGACAACCTTTTACAACCAAGCCTCTGATGGTTACATCATCCACACTGATTTTTATCGTTCTTTTTGAGAGCATGTTATATATCCAGCCATTTATGGTTTGGGGGATATTTTTATTGGAAAGTGCATTTGTTATTTTAGGAAAAGTGGTACTATCAAATGCTCCTTCTATGTCTATGAATACACCCAGGGTGGACTCCTTATTTTCCATTAAGATGAGTCTTTCCTATAACAAAATTTCCTCAGCCCATCCCTTTCTGAGTTATCACCCTTAAAAGGTGGTGACTAAAATTGAGTTTTTATTTTTTTTTCTAAAATTTCAGTAAAGCGAGTGCACTCGCAAAGGACTAACCATGGGTATTTTTTAATATTCCTGTTACATTATACGGGGGTGAAATTAGTAACCCTTACTTTATTTCGAGATGAAGTTTTATGAAATAAAATTATACTTTAAAATCCTTGTTTCATTTAAAACAAAATTTTATTCTTAATTTTTTTCCCAACACCAATAGCTGCAGAGAGAGAAAATAAACACCATAATTTATAATTTATTTAATAAACTGAGTGAAAAACAGTAAAGATGTAAAATGTAATACGATTCATAATAAATGCAGGAAATGACCACCTCTAGCCAAAATACATGAACGTAGCCTACGTGTCATGGATTGCAGTACACGTTCAAAGATTGGAAGTGTACTTCTTCTAGTGTCACACGCTATTTGAATACGATTCTTCAAATCGTTGATATCAACTATGGGTGTCGTGTGGACTAATGATTTAAGGTAACCCCATAAACAGAAACCACAAGGATTTAACTCTGGGGATCGAGGAGGCCAATGTTGGGGTCTTCCTCGACCAATCCAACGGTTGGGATATCTTGCATCTAAATGTTGCCTAGCAGTCCGACTGAAGTGTACTGGAGCACCATCGTGCATGAACCACATGTTTTGTCTGATATTGAGTGCGATGTCTTAAAGTAGTTCAGGGAGATCATTTTCGAGAAATTCTATTTAATGGTAGAAGCAGAAAATGTGGCCCAATTAAGTTATCCCCAACAATACTAATTCATACGTACACTGAAAAAACATTTTTAAAATGGTGTCTTATAATCTCAAGGGAATTCTCGTCTGTCCATACGTGATTATTGTGAACGTTTATGATAGATACTCTTGAAAAATGTGCCTCATCCGTAAACAATGCAATATTTAAAAATTGAGGATTTTGTCGCATTTCGTGTGTTAACCATTCACAAAATTTAACTCGGTGAGGAAAATCTCTAGGCAAAAGAGCTTCAACACGTTGGATGTGTTAAGGATATAACTGCTGCTCTTTTATAACTCGCCACACAGATGAATTGCTGATATTTAGGGTGTTGGCAATTTTTTTAGTGCTTGTTTCCGGGTTTACATCAATTTCATCTAAAATTGTTTGCTCTACCATTACATTTCTAACTGTCCGGAAACGACCAGTATTTGTTGAAATTCTTTTTAACATTCCAGTTTAGGATAAGCGGTTGTGAATACGTGCAAATACGGTATGATGAGGCGTCATTCGTTGCGAATATTTTTCAGCATAAAGACGTCTAAGCTTGTCGATAATTACCATTTGCCATACCATACACAAAATGCATGTCGGTTATTTCAGCGTTTGTATACATGTTATAAAATAAACAATATGCAGATAACGCAAAAATAACAATTAGTGTTTTAAATGAAACTCAACGTTTCTAGCTAATTCCACAATATAATGAAAAATATTGAAAATTCTAAAAAATTGACAATTGTTTCGATAACTGAATATCATCGTCAGAATGACAGAAGTTACATTTCATTTGATGCCTACCTGATGTTTAGTAGTTATTTTTGGATAGACCAAGAAGTGACCTACCTTGTGATTGACTTAATATATGTTAATAGAACAAAGAAGAAGATGTGATATTACAAATATTGAGGCTTAGATATTATTAGCCCTATGGTGATATCCTGGATATCATTTTTCCAATTAAGATCAGTATAACTGTGCAATGATATAGAAAACCAGGGAAACTATATCTGCTGATCTTTACAATTATCACTTAAGAAGACAGTTTAATAGAGGAGAACTCCCTAGATTTATCTGTTCGTCGACGACTTCATATTGTGGGTTTCTTAAGTGTCTTCTAATTTCCAACTCTTCAAGGAAATCCCGTTCTTGTTTCTTATCACAAATATGTAGTACTTTTAGTTCTGTGTTAGGTGTCAATGAATGATTGGCGTCAAGTGGATGTTTTGCGTAATGGGATATATCTGGTTGTTTTAATCAGTATGCTTGTAAGTGTTCACTGTATCGGATTTCAAAATTTCTAAGGGTTTGACCCAAATAGACAGCATTACATTCTGGACATTTGAGTTTATATATACCTGATTTCTTTAATGTTGGTATTTTTGTTTTAACAATTAACAATTTTGTACTTGCGTTACTTTCTGTTTTAAAAGCAATTGTTGTATTCGTTGCTAAAGATATTATCTTTGAAATATTATTAGAAATATTTCCTGCATATGTGATGGTTTTATAAGTTTTTATTTCTTCAGTTTGTTTAGGAAATATTAGTTGTAATGCCACTTTTTCCTCTTTTTTATTAATTACCTTATTTATCATATGTGATGGATAACCGTTGGATGTTGCTATTTGTCTAATTGTACTAATCTCTCTATCAAAATTACATTTGTTCATTGAAACTGAAAATGTTCTATGTATCATTGAATTGTATGCCACTAGTTTATGTGATATGGGGTGATCGGAACTATAAGAAATTGTGACATCAGTGTGTGTTGGTTTTCGATAAATTGCATAATCAAGTACATTATAAACTCTTTGAATTTTCAAATCAAGAAAATTGATTGAGTTATTTTCTTCAACTTCTAATGTAAATTTAATTTTTGGGTGTAAAATATTTAATGTGGTTGAAAAATATATCTAATTGTCGTTCACTACCTATAAAACAAGCTAATATGTCATCTACATATCTATACCAAAATAAAACATTTTTTGAAATATTACTTTCAAAGATTTTTCTTTCTAAACTGTCCATAAAATGTTTTGCCAAAATAGGTGATATAGGGCTTCCCATTGGTAAACCTTCATTTTGAATATATATGTTATTGTCAAAAGTGAAATAATTCTGATTAATACATACATCAAACAAATTAAGTATATCTGATATTATTCCTGGATTAATATTTTCATCTTCTAGTAATTTTCTTACAAGTATTAGACATTCTTTAGGAGGAATTTTAGTGAACATATTAGTAACCTCAAATGAAATAAGCTTAATAAGCTTTTAATTTTTTGATTAGTTCTATTGAATTTCTAATTGAGTACTTAGATTCATATCCGTAACTATTAAGAATATTGTTAAGTTTCTTTGCCAATATATTATTAGGAGTATTAACATAAGAAACTACAGGTCTAATTGGTTTAGTTATTTTATGTAATTTAACGGTTCCATATAATTGTGGACAATGAGGATTCTTATGTATCATGGACCTCTTTTCGTAATCACTTAAAAGATAATTTGAATTATTAACAATATCCCTCACATTATTAGAAAACTTTTTTGTTGGGTCTGCTCTAAGAACTTTTACATCACTAGATTCTATAAAGTTATATATTTTTGAATTATAATTTTCAATTGTCAATATGACACTTGTGTTCCCCTTATCAGATTTTGTAACTGTTAGGTTATTATCTTCTACTTTCTTTTTTATTGCATTTAAAACTGTAATGTCATTTTTTGCTTGACGTTTAACTTTTGAAGGTTCAATATTTTTGATTAAATTGGCAATTTTTAATTTCTCATAATGAAAATTATTTGAATTAGATTTTAAAGCTATTTCTGACTCTGTAGCTATAGTTTGTTTAATATTATTCGTAAATTTTGGTAGTATGCTGTACTTTAAACCTTTATTTAAAAATTCTATTTCACTATATGTAAAATTAGTGTCTGAAAGGTTTTCAAATCGTGGTGCAAAGTGTGTTGGAATGTAGGTACTTACAGTTTCATGATGTTTAGAGAATTGAATTCTATGTTGTGTGTGTTCAAGTTTATGTAGCTTTTGTTCTTGTTTCTTAAATCTGTTGTGCTTCATCGTGCTGACACTTTCTCCGATTTTGTCATTTGACGTTACTAATATGTTCACTAAAATTCCTCCTAAAGAATGTCTAATACTTGTAAGAAAATTGCTAGATGATAAAAATATTATTCCAGGAATAATATCAGATATACTTAATTTGTTTAATGTATGTCTTAATCAGAATTATTTAACTTTTGACAATAACATATATATTCAAAAGGAAGGTTTACCAATGGGAAGCCCAATATCACCTATTTTGGCAAACATTTTTATGGACAGTTTAGAAAGAAAAATCTTTGAAAGTAATATTTCAAAAAATGTTTTATTTTGGTATAGATATGTAGATGACATATTAGCTTGTTTTATAGGTAGTGAACGACAATTACATATATTTTTCTACCACATTAATAATTTACACCCAAAAATTAAATTTACATTAGAAGTTGAAGAAAATAACTCAATCAGTTTTCTTGATTTGAAAATTCAAAGAGTTAATAATGTACTTGATTATGCAATTTACCGAAAACCAACACACACTGATGTGACAATTCCTTATAGTTCCAATCACCCCATATCACATAAACTAGCGGCTTACAATTCAATGATACATAGAACATTTTGAGTTTCAATTAACAAATGTAATTTTGATAGAGAGATTAGTACAATTAGACAAATAGCAACATCCAACGGTTATCCATCACATATGATAAATAAGCTAATTAATAAAAAAGAGGAAAAAGTGGCATTACAACTAATATTTCCTAAACAAACTGAAGAAATAAAAATTTATAAAATAAAACCATCACATATGCAGGAAATATTTCTAATAATATTTCAAAGATAATATCTTTAGCAACGAATACAACAATTGTTTTTAAAACAGAAAGTAACGTAAGTACAAAATTGTTAAATGTTAAAACAAAAATACCAACATTAAAGAAATCAGGTATATATAAACTCAAATGTTCAGAATGTAATGCTGTCTATTTGGGTCAAACCCTTAGAAATTTTGAAATCCGATACAGTGAACACTTACGAGCATACAGATTAAAACAACCAGATAAATCCCATTACACAAAACATCTACTTGACACCAACCATTCATTGACACCTAACACAGAACTAGAAGTACTACATATTTGTGATAAGAAACAAGAACTGGATTTCCTTGAAGAGTTGGAAATTAGAAGACACTTAAGAAACCCACAATATGAAGTCGTCAATGAACAGATAAATCTAGAGAGTTCTCCACTATTAAACTGTCTTCTTAAGTGATAATTGTAAAGATCGGCAGATATAGTTTTCCTGGTTTTCTATATCATTGCACAGTTATACTGATCTTAATTGGAAAAATGATATCCAGGATATCACCATAGGGCTAATATCTAAGCTTCAATATTTGTAATATCACATCTTCTTTTTTCTATTAACATATATTAAGTCAATCACAAGGTAGGTCACTTCTTGGTCTAGCCAAAAATAACTACTAAACATTAGGTAGGCATCAAATGAAATGTAACTTCTGTCATTCTGACGATGATATTCAGTTATCGAAACAATTGTCAATTTTTTAGAATTTTCAACATTTTTCATTATATTGTGGAATTAGCTAGAAACGTTGAGTTTCATTTAAAACACTAATATGAGTAGATTCCACGAAGTAAGGGTCGAGACAGTTAATTTCATTCAAAAATAACAACCTACAAACTTACAAGTAAACTTTGGTTGGTAACTATTACCAACAATGTTTGACATCAGCCTACTACAATTTGAATAAACATTAAGTAAACACGGTAAATGAATTGTCGAAGTGACAGCAGCCTACCATTCTAAAACTTTGTAATTAAAAACAAGGTTGAGGTGGTCATTTCCAACATTTATTATTTATTTATTCACGGGCAAGTCCTTTTAAATTATATAAAATACAAAAGTGAGCAAAATACATAATGTAGACAAATCCAAACATATAAAATACAATGAACACAGTTATTGAAACAAAATACACAAAAATAATGAGTTGACAAAATATAAATTACTGAACACTCAAATCACAAATAAAGCCCTTAAATTTAGTAATTGAGGCATCAAAAAGTGGAAGGTCTCCCAGTGAGTTTGCGAGTCTCAAAGTTCTAGGAAGAAACGTGTAGTATGCATAATTATATCTGTGAAAAGGTATGTGAAATGTTCGACTCTGCCTTGTAGTCCGAGATGAATTGTATTACATTTTACATCTCTACTGTTTCCCACTCAATTAATTAAAAAAATTATAAATTATGGTGTTTATTTTTTTTCTCTGCAGCTATTGGTTTTGGGGAAAAAATTAAGAATAATTTTTTTTTTAAATAAAACGGATTTTAATTTATAATTTTATTTCATAAAACTTCATCTCGAAAAAAGTTTTGATATGAAATAAAGTAAGGGTTGCTAATTTCACCCCCGTATGCGAGTGCACGAAAATAACAGAATTTCAAGTTTCTAGCTATACTGAAATTTTAGAAAAAAAATAAAAACTCAATTTTAGTCACCACCTTTTAAGGGTGATATCTCGGAAAGGGGTGGGCTGATGAAATTTTGTTATAGGAGAGACCCATCTTAATTTCATACGAGCAATCACCTCCTGAATTTTGTCGCATGAATTTAGAAACACCCTATACGTACCATATACGTAATAGTTGCTAGTAATCTGTGTATGCAAAACAAAATCTGTATTATACATCCAAAGTTAATGCATCGCTTTCAAGCAAGGTCATTTGTTAAATTATGCCATTATTCCATCCAATCATACATTTATCAAAACTTTTTTAAACGTATTTTCAGGAGTCAACTTCAGTATTTGTTTGCAATTTTTTTAATTTAATCTAAAATCAACAAAACTTAGCTTCTATAATTTGGGGAGGTTGCTAAATCTACAGATTTTCATAAGAGTGAAATAATCTTATTCCCAAGTATGATGAGATAAAAATTTTATCTTGCTTAGTGAATGGAAGACTGATAGTTTTAGATAGTTTATGTGGTGTTTCCAGTTTAGAGTAAAGTCAAAATACGTTCCAAAAATTTTCAGATTATCACTGAAAAGGATTTCTTCGTTACCAATATATATAGTATATTTAATTTGGGTCGTGATCTTCTTTTGCAGAAGTGGATAAAGGTGGATTTGGAAGATGAAAAATATCCTGTTGATAATAACCAGTTAGAGCATTTAATGAGTTTTACTGATCATTATTCAAATAAATAATATCGATTTGACTTAGTCATAAAAAATATATTGTTTTTAGGTTGTTAACATCAATCCCCGGTCTTGTAGATGCCTTCGACAGTGCCGACGTTCCAAAAGATCATGTGGCAACTTGCGAAAGTCTTAGAAACAGTTACACTCCTAGTAGTCTGGTCAAAAGGAAAACGCAAGGACAACGGATAGATTACATCATGTTTCATCCAGGCTCAAAACTTCAAGTAGAAATGAAAAAGTATAAATTACCTCTACCTGATCGTGTTCCCCTCCATTCTTTCAGTTATTCAGATCATGAAGGCGTGGAAGCAACTTTTGAAATTAGCAAACAAGCTGTTTTAACATCCTCTAGAAATGAAAATGATGTTAAAAACATACTAGATGAATGTGATATAATTTTGAATCAAGCTCTGAGTAACCTTGTGACTCATAAGAGAATATATATTTTTTTCAGTATTTTACTGCTGTGCAGTTTGATAATTACAGTTATAATTGATGCCCCTGCTGGTTTTGTTGTAGTATACAATATTTTCAGAGTTGTGATTGGTATATTGCTTGTGTTTAGTATATTGATGGGATTTATTTGGAATAAAATTGAAAAACATGGAGTACTTGCCGGGAAATTAGCTATAGAAAAATCGCTTAAAAGACCAACCGAATTGTGACATATTGTTTGATATATCACTTGATTTATTGAAGGACCAAATAAACTAACTATAAAATAAAATAGACGTATTTGTTATCAATAGTTATTCTCAATTAATTAAAATATAAATAAAATATGTATGCAGTATATACTTTCTTAAAGTAATTATTGGTTTTAAAACTGCATTGGAAAGTTAATACGTACAAGGCCTATTTTACCTCTGATGGCCCTCTGCCCATATAAAAACCTGGCACCCTACCAGAAATTATGAAAAAATACTTATTATTGCATATGGCTTATATTTTTTGTTAATAGTAAGTACAGTCACAACCAACATGTTTATTTTATATTATCAACATGAAATTATATATAAATAACAAAATAAACAATAGTGTGGAAAATAAATTAACTAGCTAATAGTAAACAGTTGCTGAATTTATATCATAAAAATAAGTACTTAGTCATCAACCTACATTTTTATTTTCTGTTATGAACATGAAATTATATATCAATAACAAAATAGACAATAGCATGGAAAATACGCAGTAAACAAATACTGTATTTATCTGTGTGTGTGTGAAAGAAAATGGCTAGGAAGCAAGTCCATTAGCCACAGAAATTTTCAATGAGTTCACCTAAATACTAATGTTTACGTCTTTGATGAAATTTACCAGTAGATCTAAAATATGACAGTTATCTGAGCTTAAAAGGTGAGTGAGGTTTAAAGGTAGGGAGTAGTTTTGTTCAACAAGTGACTTTATTAAACTGTTTGTTTTGTTAATGTAATTGCTGCATCCAAAGAAAATGTGATTAAGATCAGCATAAAAATTATCGTTGCAGGTACAGGATGATGACTGTATAATACCCAACTTGGCAAGATGGGTGGGATATCTTCCATGGCTAGTCTTCATTCTAAATATACTTGCTGAATAAAATTTAGGAGTTGTATAATCAAAAATATAGTTTGGAGGTGAGGGTAAGGTAGGGTGAATTTGAAAGTAGGTGTTATTTGAGGATTGTGAAGCGTTTTCCCAGTGTTTTCGCCAGGATACATACATTTTATTTTTTATTGAGCTAATCGCATCTTTTCCAGTATACACATTACAAAAATCTCCATTCAGTACCGAATCTTTTGCTAATCGATCAGCTTTTTCATTCCCATATATTCCAATATGCCCCTTAACCCAAATAAATGTCATACTCAAATTCAACAATATTGTTTTAATGTCACATAAAATAGGGCATTTCATTCTTTCGAGATGAGTCCCTTTTATAGCACATAATGCTGATCTAGAATCAGATATAATCACACCGCCATCTTTTTTATTTGATTTCAGCCAGGAGAGACCCTGTAAGATAGCATACAGCTCCGCAGTTTATATACTACATATATCGGGTAATCTGATTCATAACGTTTGATTTGTATTGTGAATGTACACAGCACATCCAACTCCATCCCTCGTCTTAGATCCATCAGTGTATATTATTGTCTCGTCAGCAAAATCTGCTAGTATGGATTTAAACAGGATTGTGTTAATGCGGTTAGATTCCGTATAATTCGGGATTATGACTTTGTGGACTTTAAATATAGCTTGATAAGGAATGTTACATATAGGTAATGTTTTGTTGGTTTTGTATATTTTATTGAACTCATTGGTTTGAATGAAGGCTTCCGCAAGTGGAGGTGTGTTTTTAAATCTCCAATATCGATTTGTAAGATCTTCTATTGAAATACTATATAAATTATTTATCATGTCAGACCTGAGGGTCTTAAGTTTAATTAAATATTTTTGAGACAATAATTGACGTCGTAAAAATAGAGGTTACATTCTGCCAATAATACATTCACGTGTGTCGATTTCATTGCGCCGACACAGGTTCTAAGGCATTTATACTGAATTCGATCTACTTTCAATAAGTTGGAATGACTACTTGATCCATATAAACAACATCCATAATCTATAATTGATCTGACATAAGACCTGTAATACATTATAGCAATGGCAGGGGCTGCGCCCCATCTGCGGTTTGTGACATATTTTAGGAGATTATACCCCTTTTCACATTTGTTTTTTATATGTATGATGTGTTTGAACCATAATAATTTAGTATCTAGTATAATACCCAAGTATTTATACTGGTTTACTACCGACATCGCTCGCCCACACAGAGTTAGGCTCTCCGGTGTGCGAAGCCTATGTCTAGTAAAAAACATAATTGTGGATTTTTCAGTTGAGAGGGTCATACATGTTTCTTCAGTCCAGTTGACTACAGTTTGCATATTTTCCAAGGTATTAAGACAATCAGTGTATGTATCCTGGATGGAGTATATACAGATATCATCTGCATACTGAATGCATTGTATTGTATTAGAAAACCGTGTATGTAAATCGGCAGAATATATATTAAATAATAAAGGACTCAATACAGATCCCTGAGGCAATCCACGATAAACAATTCTGGGACCGTGCAATTTATTTTTATGATCCCTAATATAAATTGTACGCGAATAATATAATTGTGATATACTCTGAGTCCTTTCACTAAAACCAACCTCTACTATTTTGTTTTTTAGTAAATTGATATCCACACAATCATAAGGACCTTTTATATCAAGAAATAAGCAAACTAAATATCTGTTTTTAGAAAACGTAGTTTGAACATCATTAACTAAATGAGTTATTGCATCTAAAGTACCGTAGCCCCTTCTAAATCCATACTGTGTGCAGGGTAAAATTGAATTTTGTTCCAAGTGCCATTCCAGTCTTGTTTTAATCATCCTCTCAAAAGTTTTCGTTATACAGGACATCAGTGATATTGGTCGATAAGACGTAAATAAATTTCTGTCTTTGTGGTTTCAAGATTAGACAAATAGTTACTTGTTTCAGTTGTTCAATCTACTTACCTTTTACCCACCAATCGTTATATATTTGTAGTAAAATTGTTTTCGCAGATAATGGCATATTTCTAATAATATCATATGTTATATTATCGTTACCAGGAGCTGTACATCTTGTGGATTTGATTGCAGTTTCCAGTTCTATGATATCAAAAGATTTGTCGACATTGTGATTGCTGTGGTTTTCTGTCGGCTCTTCTATTATATTTGGAACAAAACTTGAGGAAATTTTGTCAAAAATTTGATTTATAAGGCTTTCAGATAATATTGGTTGTTTTTTCATCGTAGAATTTTTGTTTGATATTTTTCTAACAAATGCCCAAATTTTTGCGATCGGTGTGTTTTTGTTTAAACTGCAAACTAATTTTTTCCAGCATTCCTGTTGTTTTTGTTTAAATAATAGTTTGCAGTGTTTTTGTACATTTTATACGCGTTCTTCCGTTTATTTATAATTTGAACACAATCATTGTCCCACCAAAGGGGGTTTGACACTTTTTTAGATCCGCCAGTACGAGATTTCATAGAATTGGATGCTGCTTTATTTATTATTTCAAGAAAAGATTCTAATGAATTTATATCGTTAATTAGGAGGTCGTTTACTATGCACTCTTGAAAAAGCTCCCAATCGGCAGAAGACTATCCATTTTCTTGATGGTAATACAGGAGATGAGATATATTGTCGGGATATAGAGATGTGTATAGGAAAATGATCAGATCCTAATGTATCATCTATTATATTCCATTCTGAGTAACTCATCAAACTAGGGTAAGATCTATTGGCGAAGGTCGTTCGTTAGGCCTACCAACTTTTGTTGGATTGCCATCACTTAAAATAATTAAATTTGTTTCATATATAGCGTCTATTAATCTGTTACCTTGTGTATTGTCGAGTGTAGATCCCAACGACTGTGATGACAGTTTAAATCGCCGCATACAATAACATCACCCTGAGTCTGCAAGAAAATATGTTCCCAGTCTTTCGTAGTCGCTTGTATGTTAGGAGGCTTATAAACACAAAGTATAGATATATTAAGGTCATTCAGATACTCTCCACAAATCTCTATTTTGGAATTGAAATTTTTACGGAGAACTATTTCTGAGAATGATAAGTGGCCTCGGACGAGGATTCCGACACCACCAAATCCGTCAGTCCTGTCAACGTGTACAAAATTGTACCCGTTTACATAAAACGTTTTATTTGGTGATAACCAAATTAGTTCGAATCTAGTAGTTGAACCAGTTAAATAGTTTAAAAGATTAGATTTATTTTTTATTATTGAATTACAGTTCCATTGAATTATATTTAAGGTTCTAATATAATTCATCATCGTTAGAATCAGTTAAAGCATTTTTAATTGTTTTAATTTCGTTTTGTGTGTCTTGAAAAATATCCCAGTCTGGCACAACTAAATTAAATTTTTTAATAAGATGTAAGGAATTTTATGTAAAATTTCGATTTCTAGCTTTTCTCTGTATGACTGGAAATAATCCTTATGAGGATTAGGCAAAACATAATTACTAGTTGAGGTTTGAGATTTGAAGGTAGGGGTTTTTTTAACTATAAGAGGAGAAATGGCCTTGCGTTTTTTAGGAGGTTGGGACTGTGGACGTGGTACCCAGTTTTTACCACCTGAAGGATTCTCACTATCTTTGTCGTCATTCAGATGTGGGAAGTTTGTGAGGTTGTTTAATAAATTGTACCTATTGTTTGAGGTAGCTTTGGAGTAGCTTGGGTTATTAACCATTGATTCCGCTTCTTTAAATGATATAATTTGTTCAGACATGTTTTTTTTAACCTTTAATTGATGCTGGTACTTGGGACATTCTTTTGACACAGACTTATGACCGTTTTGTTCGTAATATATACAACATTCCTCACTTTTACATTCTACGCCGTCTTTAACATCATGAATTTGTCCACATTTTATACATTTGTCAGTGGTACTTTTGCAATATTTTTTAGTATGTCCATATCGAAGACATTTGTAGCACTGCACTACTGGATAAACGTAAGGTTCTACTACGAACCGAACTAAATCAATTTTAACTGAACTAGGTAAAGAATTTCCTAAAAATGTAACAAATAACATTTGTCTAGGTACGTACTGTATCTCTTTATGGTACTGTATCTCTTTATCGGAATCAATAATTTTGCGCTTCATTCTTTTAACGTCTACGACTTTTTTATCGCTTTCAATATTTTCCAATATATATTTTTCTTTTAAAAATGTATCAACTTCCCTAATTACGCCTTTTTTATGATTGAAAAAGGTCGGAATATACGCTATCAATTTGTTATCTTTCATTATTTCATGTCCTATAATTGAATTTGCAGTATGATAGTTTTTAAAAATAATTTTCACTTTATTTCTACCGACTAACTTAATATCTATAATATCATTTTTTAAATTCCTTTCATTAAAAAGATAATGACCTACCTTATCTGCCGAAATACGAATACCTGTTTCTGAAGGTTCAACGATAACATAGAACGGCCCGATATCAGTTGAAGTATATTTATTATTTAAATTGTACTTTTTATTTATTTCAATGTCCATTTTATCAGGAGGGTCGTGTTGAGATGAGGGCCCTCCCCCATCTGAATCTTCAGTCATAATAATATAAAGGAATTAACTTACCTAATGCCAAATATTTTATTATTTATACTAATAAATTGAAAACTAAACAAAGATAATTTACTGTACTATTTAAAGATAAGACACTCCACACAAACCAACTATTCTATTCGAAGGTTCGAACGGTACTGCTGTATTTATCTAATAAAGTTTTTACAACATGACTTCTATTACAATAAAAAATATTTGCGGAGAAAAGTCAGTTGGGTCAATTATGAGGGCTCCTTTCATTCAGTGCCTTATGCCTGAACTTATTGAGAAAATGGATTCTGTATATGCCATGTATATTCAATAATAACACAAGTGTAATGAGATTATTGAAACATAAATACATTCGTTTTTGAGTAACATATAATGTTGCTTGGTTTCCTTAAAGCAACATTATATGTTACAAAAAAGAGACGGTTTTTGCGATAATCATAAATTACACGAGTTGTATTTGTTAAGATTATTCAACAACCGCAATAACGTAAGTTAAGCAAATAAATATGTATCTATTATAATTGGTAATTTCGAATCTCGCAAAATTCACTAACTTACTTCCATATGCACTTTTTCGATCTTACGGTATTATCGGATACGTTTTCTTTTACTTCCTTTGCAATCTGATTCAGATATTTTAATTACCAAATCTATTTTCCGCAGAAGGATTCATTTTAATCACTGTCTAACGTCTAACGTTTATGGCATATCGTTGTAGGTAACTATGTATATTTATTTTGGTTTAATAATCAATGTAATTCAATACCAAAGTTTTAGTTATAACAATAGTTTTCGTTTTAGTTTATTCCTGGTAGTCGGTCAACATTTTTAATAGTTAAAAATAAAGAGATTTTTTTTATTGTTTACATTATTTTTCCATTTATTTTATTTTCACAAACGATGTACGTTTCGGCGTATTGTCATTTTCAAGTATTTTTTTCCTACAATGAATAATGTCTGACTAAATTATAATATATTTAACAATAGAAGATCAAATTAATTTAATACAATGAGCTATTAAAACTTACACAATATAAATCTGCTGTCTACTATGGACATTGCGTTCTAAAATATTTTAACATGAAATAAAGTTACTCGAACCTGTCTGATTTATAAAACCATAAAGAAAACACACAAATAATATTCATAGGCTGGCAAGATGTAAAACACCTACAGCTACTCTATCAAATTGTTGTATATTTTTGGGAGACTTTGAAGGTCTGTCTTATATTTAATTGATTTTTTGTTCTTTTTGATATAAATAATTTCATTCATCGAATACGATATAAATTCATTTTTATAATTTAAATTATAAGTATTACTGATAGTCAAAAACTAAAATTTCCTGTACGGCAATCATTGCAGTTTATAAAGAAATATATCATATAAAATATGTTATAGTAAAAAATAATAATGTCGTTACATTTTGGTGGAACATAAAAAAACCGCTGCCAATGAATTGGCAAAAAGCTTCTTCATTAGAGGGTATACCGTGACATTTTTAATCTAACTCAAAATTTAAAAATTTCAAAACAAAGATTTTCATTTTACAAATTAGTCTTTGAAATCCATATATTTAAGATTTTAATGCAGTCACAAAATTATTAGAGTTCAATGAATATGGAAAAACGAGTAAAATGTGACTTTATACGTTTAATTTGAGTGAATAATTGGAAGATTAGGGTGTTCTTACCACTTTTTGTAAATTAAAAAAAATTGTTTGAATATGAATACTTAATCTTTCAATATAGCGTTATAAAACTATAATAACTTGACAAAATAAAAAAAACTGAGTAAAATGAATCTTTGTACATACTTACGTTACACACAGTTTTCTTTTCAAAATTATTTTTATTTTTAGAAAATTATAAAAAAATATTATTGAAACTTTTATGTTAGTTTTTATTCTGTTACATAAAATACAAAAAATAAATATAATGTAATAAATGAAAATACATATTAATAAAGTCAATCAAAATCGTCTTCATCATCTCCAATTTCGAGTTCGCTTTCGGAATCTGTTTCAGAATTATCATTATCAAGGTCATCATCACCAGTATCTAAAATAATGAAATCAATTAATGTTATTATAAATTTAAATTAACTTATAGTTAACTGACAAATGTAATGTTTACCCTTATCAGTATCCATTCCATCTGCTGTTTTATTTTCAATAATAAGGCTGATATTTCTTGGCACCTCATCCGATATTTCTTGGCACCTCATCCCCATCAAACCAATGGAATACATATTTATTATTTTCCAAATTCGATCCATAATCGATTGGACGTATTGTGCTTGAGGTCTTCTTATGTGCATTACCCCAAATTTGCGCAATATAAATTGTTCTTCTAGTATGTTGGACCAATTCTTCGTACGATGAAGGAAAATTCGAGCAATCTAATTTTGCACATACTTTCTTTAAATTTTCTTTGATACTTTTCGGTTTATAAGCTTTGTTAAATATGACAGATCTTGCTTCATTGACACTTCTTACAGACCTCACATTATACATCTTGCAAACGAAATCTTGGATATCTGTGAGGATATCTTTCATATCTTGATCATTATTTAATATTTGAGGCAAATTCAATTTTAAGCATCAGTTGTACCTTCAAATTCTATTTGATTAACTACTTTTTTTTAAATAAATTATTGTTCGAAGAAAATTATGTTAAAAGTTTTAATTCATTTTACAATTTTACCTCATCTTACATAAAACAATTTTATTCATTGGATTTTAAATATATACAGCTCAATAAAAAAATAAAAAATACATTTTTACAAAATAAACAAATTTACTTTACGGAAAAAAATTGTGATGTACAAACATTTTTTTTCAAACTGTAGGGACTCTTTTCCACTGAGTGCCATGATATTTATACGGCAACATTTTTTTAATACCTAATTTTTAATAAATTCGATTAAGGCACTGTTACGGAGATAAATAGCAAACGCACCGTTAGTGAAAACGCCCCTTGTCAGCTGTCAGTGGAAATATATAGTTGCTAATGAGATTACTTAATGTTCATGTATATTATAAGTTTGTTCAAGAATAAAATATATCATAAAATATAAGTGGAATCTATTATTATTGTTATTCAATACACAACAGGCACAAATGCCGTACAGGAAATTTTTATTAAAAACTATCCCACTTTCAAAATTCATTTCCCTGCAATGAGCTCATGTGCCATAAAAAATGTACGGCACTATTATTTAACGTTTATTTTTATATTGTACTTTCTAATTCTTTTAATTTTAAGGTGCCTCTAATGATTTTTTCGAAGGGGTTGAAATGACAGCATGGGCATCAGGGTAAAAGCACTTAGTGCCAGAGAAATGATACGACATAGCATAATATTTCTTTTGAATAAATTTATTTACTTAAACCCAAAATGCCGTTCAGTTTTCTATAATTTTTTCTTCGAAGAAAATTTGCGGAAAATGGAAATTATTTATACTTTCCAGCACCGTAATTTTTGTACGGCACAAGGTTTTTGTGTCTTAGTTTTCCAATATCTAGCTTGGTTCTAAATGCCGTACATTCAGATTTAATTAATTTACCAGGTACAAAAATACCAAGTTTGACTTTTCGCAGATAACCCATGTGCCACGCAAAATAGACGGCATAGTGCTCAAACGTTTTTCTTTAGGCGGTAGTACTTAGTTGATGGGCACTCATGGTGCCGAATGTTAGTGGTCAATTTTTCCCGTCCGGCCCTTAGTCTATTACCCACAATTCTATTTTATATTTTCAAATTTTTGAATACAAAAAAGTGTTATTTCATAGTTTTCATGCAGAAAATATGTCCTCACTTAATAGAGTCATATACAGATAAATTTGATCGTCGGAACCAGGACATTTAATTGTCAATAATTGAAATAACCTACACCACTAGGTGGTACATACAATTTTGTAGCCAATTGAGCTACGAAAAACTTAGTAAGAGTGTCATGGTTGATTGTAATGTCATTGTCTGCCCATCAATTTCTAAGACATATGGACCAATTATTCCACCGGCTCATACAGCATACCAATTTTGACTTTCTTTGGATATAATGATTTTTCGGCTGTGGTTTATTTAACTACAAATGCAACAATTATGTTTGTTAACATACTCATTCAATCAATATCAGCCCATTGGCCAGTGTTTCAGCCCAGTTTGGCATCTTACGGGATGCTTATTATTATCATTGGGGGTATACTTGGTGCGAACACGAGCCATATTTAATTGAATTAGTCACTCTGATTGAGGATTACGAGGGCTGTAAAATTGACGTAGTGCATAATCAATTTCACGAAAAGAACCATTATTTTGAAAAAAAAGTTTGTCCAGGTGATATATGCTCCTTCATATTATTTTTTAAAAACACAAACATGTGTTCTACTGGCAGTATTACATTATGATAATTTTGATTCCTCTAGTACTATAGTGTAAAAGTTGTTTTGTTATAAACAATTTTTCCCTTCATTAAATCATTAAGCTCTAATCTAGCCTTCTTCACTTAATTTTTGTGACGAAATCTTGTATTAATTTTATTATGTAATACAGATTAATAAATACTATGATGATGAGGGAATATTTGCAAGTTTGTAAATATTGTTGTTATTCATAACAGTTTTTAATATTTTACAGCTTGTCTCTTCACTTTATAGATGTATGAATAATATTACCATTCCCTGTCATCATTAAAACTTTATGATTAGCAGGTGATACTGTAACTGTAAAATAATGTTGAAGTTAATTATATCAAATTTATTGTAGACAAGGTTTATTTAAGATCTCTCTTATTTTCAAATTTTATATATGTTTTGTATTGTCGCAATAAGCATAATTTGAATGGTAGGGGAGACCGGGGGAATGGTGGCCCCTAAGCATTATTCAATTTTTCTTTATTATTATTTTTTCTAAATACCTTTAAAACAATTGAATCATTGAAATAGATCATCTTTTACTCCAATCTTTATTCAAAAGTAAACAAAAAATAATAAAATTTGTTTTACAGTAAAAAAAGGAAAACCCTATATGGCTATCATTACCCCAACTAGTTGGGGTAATGGTGACATACGGCCACGATGACCCCAATAAACAGATAAAAGTTTTATAAGCACAATAATCGCATATGTATGTTTTTTTTCGGTATCGGTACATGCCGTATGAGCCCAATTTCCACAGGAGTTACACATTAACCATACCTCCCAATTTTTATCGAATTCCCCGCACATTAAACATATGTCAGTCCCATTCGCCTCTTTGTCCTTGTATTCGTCATCATTGTCTTCGTCTTCGGAACTCATTTCCCTGTAAGTTTTCTTATTCTTTCCTCTAGATAACTTTATTTTCATCTCAACATCAGGGTTTTCTTTGTGGTCGTCAGTAGCGTCATGGGAAATTTTTTTGTTGTGCCAGTAATTTTTTGTCAGTCTTTGTTTGGGGTGGACGTGATTATTTGGGAATGCTGTTTTGCAGTCGCACTCATACTCCCACTAGTTTTGGATTTTGATGGTCCCGGTAACGGTAAATTTCGCGGAATGACTTTTCAATGTCTGAATATTGGGGTTCTGATGGCTCTCCTAACAGGAACGTCGTTGATAAGACCATCACAACCATCCCTGCTGTTGGTTCATTGAAGTGCATCTGGCTCATGCTCTTCTTCAGTAAAGACGTCTGGATTATAGGGACATATTCCTGTAGCTTGGAACCCTTTTATATTTTTTTCTGGAGTAGCTACCCTAATAATTGCATTATTGAAAAGCTCTGCAACTTCAAAAGGGGTATTTTTTCATGCGGGTGATTCCTTAAATACTTAGCGGGCCGTAAAACGTGATATCAAGTGGCTGGATCTTATGTGACGTGTGCGGAGGGATGGACAAAAGAACATCGTTGGCTTTGCGAAATTTATAAGCTTTTAGGGTAGAGTGAGTGTAATGGTTATCCATTATCAGGAGAACTGGATCATCCGGACTCGCTTTTATACATTTTTAGAAATGTTCTAAATATTGCAGGAACAGGTCTTCTTTGATCCACCCTTTGTCCGAACAAGTATACAGAGCCCCTGCTGGACCCCCCTTTTGGAGTTGCGGACTCATTCTTTTTCGTGCATAAATAAACATTGGTGGTATATAAATTCCGGTTGCCCTGAAAGCGTACACTACTGTAATGTTTCGGCCTCTTTCCCAGCTTGTGGCAAACCCAACTTGTTTTAGTCCCTTCTTGGCTAACATTTTTCCCGGCGTCTGAACTGTAGAGATTCCTGTCTCATCAGTGTTGAATATTATATGGGCCTTGAAATTATACTTTGCTTGCACTTGTTCTAAATTATTAAAAAATATGGCGACTTCTTCCTTATTAAAAGCTGTTATTCGATTTATTGATGTTGCTTCAGGCTTACGGAGAGCAATTGAGGGATTTCGTTTCATGAATCCCCACAGCCAATCATCACCGGCACTTTTTAAATCTTTATTAAAAGGACAGGGCAGGTGATTTTTTACAGCATATTCTTGCCTGGAATTTCCGTAGAAAAGTTTTCAAAGATGAATAACACGCTGAGCTAAAAAATGTTCTTCCTCGACTGAAAATACCGGTTTGCGCCCTAAAGAAGGACCAGCATCATTGTTTTGCTTCAAAACGCTTTTGCAGGGTACTTCTCGAAATGTTAAAAGCTCTGGATACCTCCCTAACACTCCTACCATTCCTAATTGCAGTGATAGCTGCATTTAGCTTGTCACATTTCCAACTCCCTTTTTCAGTTTGCCTGCGATAGGTCCTTGGCATCTGCAAAACGTATTAACTATCTCAACTGTGACTCTTTTATTTTCTAAAAGAAAAATTATTGATGTTTTCAATAATGATGGGGTAATGGTGGCCGGCTCCCATTACCCCATAGCGGCAGGCCACGATAATCCCAAAAAACACGTGTTATAATAACAATAATGAAAAAATACTAAAACTAAACAAATTGCTACTTACGATTGGTTTCTCCGAAGTCTATTAATAAAAGAATACACAACAATCAGTTTCAGAAAAATCAAAACAATAATCTGAATATCTAACCTATCAATTCAAACATTTGTTATAGATTGTCATGTTGACCGCTTCAATTGAAGGAATCGCCGGCCTGTTTTTGTTTAACTAGTTGAGCTCCACATACAGAGATGGCGCAACGGTGTCCTGTTGTGAAATAAAAATTATACCGGGATATTTGGGGTTACCCCTATTGCTTAGGTATTTGCTACCTCATTTTTGTAACCTAGTTTACAAGCATCATTGAGAAACAAATTATCGTGGAAAGTAATATTAGTTTTAGTTGATAATGTAACTGATTAATGATTTTCAGTGACAATATTTATTAAAAATTGTGCGGACTTTTATTTTTCTTTATATTCATTTTTAAAAATACAAAAAACAAGTTTTATTGAACCAAGAATAGATTAAGAACTTGACAGAGAATTAATTTCATTTATCAATTAAACTAAAGAGAATATTATAAAAATGATTATTGTAGTTTCGCAGGTGTTCCTTCTGGTTACCTAAACATTAAATATTACTAATACTGCAATAAAGAAATAATATATACGGTGTCGTAAATTAAAAAATAAAGTGACTAATAAAATTAGAAAAATATTTCCTATCCTTTGCATTACAGTATATTTATTACATGAGGTTGGTAGTTTTAGTAATAAGGAAAGCAAGATTACCAAAACAACTCTGAAAAGTAAATTTCACAATATATTTAATTCAATTTGTAGGATATTTCAACTAAGTAGTAATTATCTAGTGAATAACATACATATGCAGTTGGTTCTTTACCCATGCGTCATTAATATTTGATAACATAATCATTATAATTATTAAGTGGCACCTCTTTCTATTAAAAGTGAAAACCAGAACAAAATAATCTAACACAAAATTTTTGGACCAATTTTGTATGGATATTATTGATGACGCATGGGTGAAGAACCGACGGATTAACTGTATGTAATTTTAATAAAAACAAACGTTTACAAAATTTTGTTAACCATTTTTAAGTTTAAATAAATGCAATTTTAATTGAGGTGGTTTGAGCTGAATCGGAATAAGTAAAACTTCACATAGTATTAAGAATATTAATATAAAAGAAACTTAATTTAATTATATTAAATTTGTTGAAAATCTCTGCTAAAAAAGTGTTTACTCAAAAATTTTACTTCACTAATAACAACGTTTTTATTACATCACTAATTACTTCTGCCCCTAATACTGGTTTTATTGTTAGAATTTTTTACAAACAATGGAACCATGAAGATACATCCGTTGAGCCTTGAAATAAGTTCATTTATTTTAAAGATATCTTCCTAATACCTCAGTATCTGCCTTTAAATAGGAAGAACTTTCTCCAATATAAAGCATTGTGATATAAATTTCAACTTATTTTCAGATTTTACAAGTATTTAATATGTATTGCCACTTCCGCATTCCCGAGACAAGTATTATTTTCCTCACTTTTGGTTTCAAATTACTTTGTATTTTTTTAGGATTGAGTTTCTGGTAGTGGATAAAAAACATTTCATTACTAGTTGCTGATCTCAATAGTATTTTCTCGATTTGTATTAAATCAGACTTAAGCGTAATGCTTCTAATATTTTACATGGTTACACCCGTAATATTTTCATATATAATGTAATGTGAGTCTCTAACTTGGAATAAGTTCAATAAATCAAAAACAATTTTTTTGTGTGGAGTATCCTCGGACAGTATTTTGAATTGCGCTCATTTTGATGTGAAGAAATGTCCCAATTTTGAGATATCACGTCATCGACTATTTTTTTCAAATGGCAATCCTAATTTTTTTATGACTATTCTCGAAGTGTTTATCAAGTTACACATGCGTACCAAATATCAAATTTTTAGTACTTGTCATTTAAAAGACACACAAAATGACAAACTAATAAATATCCTCACTCAATATGATGCTACACTTCTTCTTTTTATTTACCTTTTTTGTTTGAGATTGTCAGTTTTACAAAAAAAGATAAACAAATACCTCTTGACATTCCATTTTTAAATTACCTGAATTATTTCATTCAGATCAGATTCCTTCATTTTTCGAATTGGTTGATGATTGTTGAATATCCTTTAAAGGACAAATAATAAAAATTTGATATTTGGTATGCATGTTTGATATACCCTTCCAGAATAGCTATAAAAAATTGGACTACCATTTAAAAAAATTGTCGATGACGTGTCATATCTCAAATTTGGAACACGCTGTAAAAAAATTCCTTATATCAAAAAGAGCGCAATTTAAAATACTAATCGACCTGTCCGGGGATATTTCCAACACAAAAACTGTCTTTAATTTACTGAATTTATTCAAAACTAGACACACAATGTATTTTCCATACAATATAGGGATCGAGACGGAACTATAGAGGCAGCACTTATGCCGAAAGTAGAGCGCCCTGGTGTTAAATAAGAAAAACATTGTGATGTAAACAGTATAATAAACAACCTACAAAATGCAAAAAATTAATAGATCTTTTTATTTTCTTTGCCAGGAAAAATTGTTGGTATGTAAGATGGGTATAGGGGATTGTCTGATTATTGACAAAATGAGCACTGCAAATTCTAGTATTTTTATTTGGTTCCCAATCCTCCCGATGTTTTCTGAAAGGTAATTAAAAAACTTGAAGTGATTCGTTTTGTACAAATGTTTACTTTCTTCCCCTTAATAGTATTTATTTATTAGAACTTATTATATAATATTAAAGTCAGCAAACACATAACTAGTTTTTTATTTTATATAATCAATGAAATCGTACAGAAAACAACATTTTATTCTCTCGATAATAATCTTTTATTTATGTGAAAAGAAAGTTTAGAACTTTTCTAATAGCTGTCAATTGTAGTATCATACTGATTATACACAAAATAATAGTTAACAAAATGTTTTAATTAGAACATTTTAATTACATATGGGTTTTTACTGCATTTATTCATTTTTAACGTTTCAAGGTTATCCACGCAGTGTTCAATGAATTTTCGAAGAAACTAAAATTTCAACTGCGTTGTATTTTTATACAGCATATTTGAACAGCCATGAATACAGAAAGATACTTTTGATGACGACATCACAAACATTTAATATCAGTTTTAAAAAATGAACATTTAAAAACGCTGATTATACAAAACGACTAGTACTACTAATAGTGTTTACATCACATTGCTTGTGTTTTTTCACGGCAGATGGCATAAACGTCATCTTTCTCGGTCCCTATTGCCAATATAAATGTAGAACACATTATGAAAATTGTTAGTCAGATAAAGAGTACTTAATGCTTCATTATTAATTACTTGAAATGTACTTAATATCTCATTATTTAATAATGTGTGCCCTAATTTGAATAAATATCGACATACCGTAGGATATAAGTATCTTGTCAGTCTTCCAGATAAATATAATTATTTTTGAATATTATAATAAATATAAATAAAAATGTTTGTGTTTTTTAATTCTGACTCGAATAATGTGTGTATTTAAATTTAGCACCAATCACTTCAAATGTTTTAAGCTAGCTCATAATTTCCGAAATAACTTTCGTTTTTTACATTTGGTTCCTTTAAGTCCTTTACCTCCATGTTCAGTATTTTTACTGTTTTACTCGTGAAACATCCGTCAGAAACTTTAATTATATAAACTCTTTCGACAATTACAACTTAAAAAAAGTTGAATTGTTTTTAATGTTTTAACAAGTCGCCAATAGAAGTCAACTGATGAAAAATCTAATTATGATTAGGGTAATGTAAAAACAAACTGATAATAACGGTTTAGAATAGTAGGAAAAACTTGGATTTGTAGTTTTATAAAGTACCTGTTTTTTAACCTTTATACAGGGAGAATCTCGCCAATTAGACATTGAAACTTGATGTAACTAAAATCTAAAAATTTGTCTCATGGGATTTTCAGATATGCCTAATTGATCTAAACTATTCAGGGTCTCAATTTTTGACCACTCGCATTGTAGCAAAGCGCATGATATACATACTGTTTAGTATTTCAGTAATAGCTACCCTTTTGTTTTTGGCGTCCGTTAAATTTCTTCACGGTTAAAACCACCAGTAACCCTGTCGGGAGCAGAGTTATAGCGGTTGACAGATGTGATATTTGACATTTGTTCATGGCATATTCATTACTGAAGTTCTTAAGTTTAATAATGGGAAAACGATAATGAACACTGAAAGACAAATCAAAACAGCGAAAATTTAACTAAACAAATCCTCTAGACCGTACATAAAGTAGTTAAAAACATTGACAAATACCCCTATATCATAACGACCAGTATAATCTGACGTATTTTGACATTTGTTGACATTACTGCTGGTAATAACCACTCGCTCGCTTGAACAGGATAATAGCTCAGTTTCCAACAGCGTCGATGTATGTAAACATATTTGTGAATTTGCCACTTACAAATTTAAGTCTTTTGAAAAACATTCTATTAAAACTTTTTTTGCTTCTCTGACATTCTTGCGCCTGTGATGTCACAGCTTTCTTTTGAGATATTATCAGGTACTTTTAGTTTGTCTTAAATTTCTCACGTATACGTATCCGTAACGAACTGCGCATGCGTAGACCCGTTACGGCTCAGCCGATACGATGCATTGAACGGATAGTTACGTCCCTTCTCCGTATACGTATCCCGACCAAAATTAGTAGTCTATGCTATTAGTGCTATTATATAGGTCTTCTTTAATATTGGTTGGTTTGATTATAACCACAAAGTTCATTTTTAGTTTTATTTTCCATTATTTTTTACTTTTACCAAAAAATAGTGCTTTTACCATCCTAGTTTTAACACGAAACGATACAGTATCTGCTAAAAAGGTTTTCTTGACAACTTCTTTACGTCAACGTAACTCCAATACGGATACGTGTAAAGCTAAAAGTGTCTATTTACTAAACTATAATTATTAAACCGCAAATAAAAGTTGAAAAATGCCTCAAGCTGTCAACTGTCACTTGAATGCAAACATGGCGTCTGTGGAATATACACAGTAGTAGAGTGTATTAAACAACTCTTGTTTAAAGCATTTTAAGACCTGTTTTAATTATTTTTATAATATAGTACAGGTGAAATGGGCAGTTTCAACACTTCCATCGGTGTTCAATAACACCCCCTTTTAAATCGGGTTCGTTCATCATTTGTGAATGTTTTACTTGGAAAAAGAAAAAAAAAACAATAATGTAGCTGATTGTAAATTAAAAATAGCAAGTCAGGTACATAATTACATCTTACGTGATTAGTTTACTTACCGTTCCAATAACAATATAAATATCGTCTACTCTCTTCACTCCATATTGAGTCACAAATCCTGCCTTAAAAAACTTGTAGGCGTATAGCTTTTAAATGCCTTCCTTTTCTCATTGCTGTAAAAACTCGTTGTTAATACCAGAGAACTAACAGTATCCATATTACTAACGCGGGGAAAGTCTTTCGAGTTAAGGCCTAACTCGCTGATGGATAAACAGTATGGGTCTAACTTCACATGTTAGTGTGTGTGTATCTCAGATTAATAAATAAAATAGATATGTTGGTTTTGATTTTTTCTTACCCCAAACATCGAGTCACATTCTAAGCTCACTTGCGGACACTTCCACTGTTTTCCCATATAAAGTCTCTTTAGTTGCAGGAAAAATGAAATTAGAAGTTTTACTGAAATTGTGTTAAAAAGCTATGCAAATAAAAAAAGTCATACTAATTTATGCCTTTAAGCCGCTACTTTTAAAATTAATTAATAATACTTGAATTTTATTTAATAAAGGCGTATTCTTATATAAATTTTAAACAAGTATTTGTTGTATCCTTTATGGTTATAACTAAAAGTGGCAAGATTGCAGAAAATTTCAGTACCTGTTTAATGTGTCAATAGTAATCTGTTTAGTAGTTTTGTCCTTGTTTAATTACCATATATACATATCGTCAGAGTGTGATCGACGATTATTTCAAATACACCGTAGTATTGTAGTAAATAATGTCAAACGTGGTTTGTTTATACGAGCGCCATTACGACTAGAGAGTAAAGATTTAGTTCTTTGGTTTTGATGTGTTTTTCAAGACTTTTAGTGACAAAATTAACTTTTAAGTTGATTAATTTAATGTTTTTGGATTATCATGGTTCGTCGGTGCCGAGTTTGTCAGAAAAACAGCCGAAATTACCAAGGCCATGTATCTACAATACCATCCCCACTTTTTGTAATTCACTCATTATTTGACTACTGGCGTTTGGAATTGTGGGCCGCAAACATAAACGTGTTTATGAATGAATAGCCCTCTCTATGTTTATTATTACTTTAAGGTGTGTATAGTGTATTTTTAGTACAAATTTGGCAGCGACGTCTGGGTGCTGGTTTTTATTGTTATAATACTCACTCATTGTGGTCATTGTCTTAGAATTTCCAAAATTCACACTAAAAACTTATGATGAACGTGTACCTACTAACAGCAACAAACTGTATGACCCACATACGTTTTCAAGTGACAGATCCATAGATCATCGGCGACCTCCATTATTAATGTCAGATGACATCTGCTGAGGTAAATTCTTCTTTTTGAGTGTGCATCCACATGAGTACGTAATCACGGATCCGTTGTAACCACGTGACTACTTCCATCCAATCAGCGTGCTGGATGGTTTTACGTACGTCCGTGAAGGTCATTGTGGTTTCTGTCCGTTTTGTTTACATTTTTTAAATTTATTTTGGCGGTTTTGTTTTAGGGGTTTGGAAGGTTTTTAGTTTGTGTTTTACGATGTCGGCTGAACAAACGCAGTTCAAATGTGGATATTGTGGCTTTGACTTGATCGTTGCCACACAGTTTTCTTTTTCAACCCCTTGGACATAGTTCCAAGGAGTAAAAGATAATTATTACTAGTCATTCTTCAAAAAAAAACAGATTCTGACAGAAAATAAACAATTTACATAGAAATAAAACATTAAAAAAATAGTCCACAAAACCAAACAACAATAACAGGAAATGACAATTGACAATATTGATAGTCATGGATACGTAACAACGGATGCTCTATTTGGACGGCGTAAAATTCACGTATACGGATACGGATGTCCGTGATCACGTACCCATGTGGATGCAGCCTGAGGATTGAATAATTAAACCAGTATGTCCAACTCACGTTTTGCTCTGTTGCCATGTCACGCATTGGCATCCGAGCATATATGTTACGGCTGTGTTACGAATAGCGGTCAAACATTTAAAAACGCATCATTATCATTCGCTATAGTAGCGTTCGTTATGTAACGTATTCTTGAATTAACGTATGAAGTCAAAAATTGAGACCCACATCCTACTTCCAAAAACTAAAATTGAAACTTGTCGCAAAAAAGTATATCAACAAATGAAATATAATAACAAAAAAATTATAAAAACTTTTAAGATACTCAATCTTTGAAAACTCAAAAACATAGTCTTAAAAGGAAGAGAATATTTCTTCCGTTATGATACTCAACGGTCTCCCCGCACCAGTAGTGTGGTATAAAGTTATACATGACTGCTGTTGATAGGACGTACCAATCATATACATATGAACTAAACGAGTCTGCATTTATTTACTTGCACTCTTAGGTTCATTTCTACCTTCAGTGTTAAAGCACAAAAATAAACCAAAGTTGAATATTTTGAAGAAAATAAATATGGAAATAATGGATTGCAGCCCTAAAAAGAGAAGATTTGATTGAGAGTAATGTACGCTCGAATTTGCTCTTAACACTTTTTGTAACAGGTATACCACTGACTTTGTTTATAAAAATAACAGGATACTATATTACATCTATTTTAAAAGGAAAACCGTCAGATATAAAAGACGTGTGGTACTGAGTCCCTTATATTGTTGAATGTTTTTGGAGATACGGAAATAAAAAACTTGAACTGTCTCAAAGATAGGAGAGAAGAAAACAAAATAAAGTTGTAGTAATATAATAACATGAAATGATGTGCCTAAATTATTATTTATGTTGTATTGTTTAATATTTTCTGAGGAGAGTGTATAAGACAAAAAATTGTTACAGGATCAAAATTTTGTTGTGCTACTCCTGTCCATAGCTTTTTTCAGAGTAATTGGGCAGTTTATTTACATATTTTATAGATGGTGATTTATTCAATTTTTTTTAGACTAATAATGATAGGGCTCAATATATTACTGATAAGACAAGCTCTGATCTTTAGTGACACTGTAAATTGTCATTCTTCTTCCCAAACTGACTTGGATATGGCAGAACTGTGTCTTCCTTTTTGTAGAACTCTGCACGTTAAAATAAAATGTAAAAAGTTTGCAAATAAATATAAAAAATAATGAAAAACCGTGTTTTATTTATTTTACTTCCCAAATATTTTAACGATTAACAAATGTGTACACAAGAAAATAAAATTGTGAACTGAAACAAACACAAACTTATTTAAAACAGCTTGGACAATACTATGAGCTTCATACTTCGTATAATTGTAGAGGAACTTATGCCATTCCCAAACAGTGCATGTGGCACCATTCTATTTTGAAATTACCATTATCACAGTCAGTCATAGGTTGATTGTTACCAATCGAATTAAAAGTACAAAATCTTGAGGTAACATTCATATTTCTTGTATAATATACATATCAACAATATTTAGGGCTGCCTGCGTTAATCCGGACACCCCCCCTGTAAATTTTCCTCTGACAATTGTTATGTCCTGGACAATTCTATGAGGAGATCGTCAACTAAGGTTGCCCAAAGTAACCTCCTTGTGGGTATCATCCACCGGCTCTTGCTTTGATGGTGGTTTGACCCAGAGTGGATTCTACTGTCCTATTTTCCAGGTTAGCTTCATTCATTCGTTTGGGTTCTGATCAACATCCCGGACACTTGATCTGAGTCATTGTAACGTTCCCAATATTGTTTACTTCCACTTCTAAAGTTTCGTGTCCTCTATATATGACACTAGCTTATTTGGGGGGATTTTGAGTAGTTCTGATGGTTGTATTGTATTGTTTCCTTTCCAAAATGCCTCTGCCCGAGTCCTTGCATAAGCAGAATACATGAATAGGTGTTTCGTCTCTTAATTCGCATTTCCTATAGATAGGTTCTCTGACTTCTCATTTGGCATAAATATTTCCTTAGGGTACAGTGTCCAGTTACCAAATCGGTAACTGTATTCGAGTGTCTCTTGCTTAGTTTCAATAAACTGATTGAGAGTTCTTTTTTTACATTTTCCAGTAAGCTGTTTGTGTCAACCTCCATTTGTTTTGGTGTTCCTTGTCTAGCCAGTTCCGGATTTACCCTTTTATGTAATCTTTTGTGATTCCACAGAACGGTTCCGGACATATGAAGTCTCCTTTAGAGCCTTGTTCAGCTAGCTGGTCCGCCCAGTTCATTACCTGCAATTCCTTCATGTCCCAACACCCATACTAGAGGCACTGTGATGTCTCTTGCCAGCTTGTTAAGGGACTCTTTACAGTTTTTAACTAGTCTAGATTTCGTGGTTGGATACTGATAGCATTCAGCAGTGCCTGGCTTCTAGGTCCATTTACACCAGCCCCAGTGCCGTGGTTCGTTTTAGATCCATCAGTTAACCAGATGATGTCTCCAGGATTTCCCAGAGTTTGACTTCTCGCACCATATATTAAGGTAATTTCGAGGCTGTCCAACCTGATGTGGTATTCGAAAATACAACTATTAAACATAAAAATTGAAAAACCAAAAGTAACTTCTGGTACTATTCAATTAGGATGTGAAGTAAACATTATTTGGTGGATGGATTTCGGAATAGCTCTGTATTATTAAATTTGAGAGTAGGGGTGCTGGCTATCTACTGGATAAATATAATACAATGTTTGAGACACTTTAGCTTTATAAATTAAATTTATTATAGTTATATGTTCATAATCTCTTTACATTTTATTAACAACTGTGTAATTAGGGATCTGGAATAATAAAAAGTAAAACTTGCATTGAGTAAAAAAATACATATATTGATATTTCAAAGCAACTTACTGAATATATAACAATGTAAACTTTATTAATTCTAATACAATTATTTGAAATAGGAAAATACCAAAGACTGTCTAAGGGTTTTATTTATTTTTATCCAATAATAGTTTTGAATATATTGTTCTAACAGTTTCTTTAGAACAGGATTGGTTGACCTTATTTACAATGCTATTTATTCTGATACCACTGTAGGTGTTGATCATTAATTTAATTAGTTTATTTTGGTTAATTTCATAGGGTACATAATCAAAAGAATGTTCTGATAATGATAAAAAAGTATTGTCAATTAAAAGAAAGCATTACGTTTCTTTCATTTTAACATACTGATTAAAATATCTCTTGGTCGAAGTTTGCCTATTAATTTTATGCAGTACCCTGAGAATCCAAGTACCTCGCAAGACAATCTTTTCATAACCCATCTTATGAGAAATCCAGCAATGTATGCAACTACATTTTCTGTAAATTCATTGAAGCTCTGTTTTTGGAAAAATAAACACTACTTATTTCTGGAACCACATTCAAAGTTGGGAGTATAATCTTGAGATATACAGTATACAGTTGCCGGTATTGTTATGTATATCGATGTGGGTTATCATCCTTTTATATATTTAAAAAAATTGTAAGTAGCTAGTATTGTTGAGGCCATTACATGATTTAAAAAAATATTAATGGAAGGAAGATCATAAAATATAAGTAATATGAAAATTTTACATATATAAAACCGAAAAAAATAATGTCTTCTGCTAAAAAATGCGATAAATCTGGAGTGGACTTAAAGAAACTAAACATACTCAATAGTGGGCTAGCAATCCCCAGGGAGGAAAAGTAAAAGTGACGTCATAGTACGTTATCAATGAAATAATTTTTGCAATTCCGAGACTAAAGTGGTCACTTTAGTCTCACATGTTAGAAACTATGTTAGACCCTAGTGATATAAAGGGACAGTTAAAATCCCAAGGGATTTAAAGTACAAATAAAAACGTACATCGCCCGATGCCTAGCCAAGCATTTTAGAAGTCCGTCCTCGATGTCCAGTCAAGTTTCGTAAAAGTCCATCCTAAGTAGTATTTATTAAATTTGTTTGTTAGTTTCATAAATTTATTGAAAATGTCTTGTTATTTGAGGGAGGCGCAAAAATCATATGTATAACATGGAGGTAAAGTGCCTTTTCCTCCCTTGAATGATTACTGCCCTCATCCGCTACGCGTCGGGCAGTAAACTTCATCCTCGGGAGGAAAAGTAGCACACCTTCCTCCCTTGTTATACAAATAACTATTTATTATGCACTCATGTGTAAATTTTATGCACTGTTATGTCATCATGACAAACAAATCGACGCCATTTTTAGTCCGTTTAGAGCAACCTAAATGAGACATTTTTTGGTTTTTGCATGCCTGCGGCTCATGCGTCAATTTTTCCATTCGTGAAAGAAGCACCACTTTATGCACTTGTTGTATAAATAACTATTCTCTTTCTGTCTACAGGAGTATATAAAAGGACACATGTTTATTTTGTGTAAGATACCTATTGAAGTGTAATATGTTTTTTAGCTTATAATTATTATGAAATTGACTGTCTCGACCCTTACTTCGTGGAATATGCTCATATTAGTGTTTTTAAATGAAACTCAAGGTCTCTAGTTAATTCCACAATATAATACAAGTTATTGAAAATTCTAATTTTTTAGAATTTTCAATAACTTGTATTATATTGTGGAATTAACTAGAGACCTTGAGTTTCATTTAAAAACACTATAATTATTATACTCTTTTCACACCTATCTCTATTACGTTTCGGATTTATTATTTGTTTTGAACCATCTTCCGATTTCAGTTACAATTGCGGTTTCGTCATATTAAAATATGTTTGAACTAAAATCTAAAGATCGTTTAAAACAACTAATGAACTGAAACGTAATACTTCTTTTAAATGGGCGAAAACCACGACAAAAATTTTTATTTCAAAAAACGGTCACTGAAAACAAATTTAACTACTTCCTCATTTTATTTGTATAAAAATACACATGAGTAAAACTTTTAATACAACATTTATATCGACTTTATTTTATTGTCAGGTTATTGAACGAGTTTCTGCTGCTACGAAAGTTAGCCAAAGGACGCTTTCCCGTACTAAAAAAGAAGCTCTGGCAGGAAGTGATGCTGACACTAATGTGCCTACTAAAAAACAAAGAACGTCCAGTATCCGTATGGATCAATTCGACAAAACTGTGCTTAGAAGGTGCATAATAAATTATCACATATCCGAGAAAAAAGTACCCACGTTAAGAAATGTACACCAAACCTTTGCAGATGGTTATGGAAGCCGCGAATCTGCGGAGACAAATACATTCTTTGGGTTTTCGTTGGACCAACATGAAAAACAACAGAAATTTGTTAATGGAACGTCACGAAATCAGCCATTTACGCCTACTATATTTAAGAAACATAAAAAAGTGCAGAGAACAGAACAAACCTATCATTTATATGGATGATTAACGAAGGATTAAGAAAACCCGTTTCAAAAGGTAATAGGCTCATCATTGTGCATGCAGGAAGTGAAAATGGTTTTGTACTTATTGCTGGTATTATGTGGAACTCCCAGTCAAAAACAGGAGATTATCATAATGAAATGGCGTACGAAAATTATGAGAAATGGGTACAAGAAAAACTTATTCCAAACCTACCAAAAAACGCTGTTGCGGTAATTGATAACGCCCCATATCACAATGTTCTAAATGAAAAATTACCTACGTTTGCTTGGACTAAACAACAATTAAAAAACTGGCTTTCTGAAAGAAACATATATTACAGTGAACAAAAGTTAAAACCGGATCTTTATAACGTTGCAAAAATGTACAAACCGCAATATAAAACTTATAAGATTGATGAATTGTTTATTCGACATGGATTTCAAGTTTTAAGGCTACCCCCTCATCACCGGTACTTAAATCCGATCGAAAGCGTTTGGGCGGCACTTAAAAAATATGTGGTCAAACGAAATGTTACCTTCAATTTTACAAAGGTTAAAGAATTCTGTAATGAATTTTTTGACACATTTTCTGCAAATGATAAGTTAGATGTTATAAAGATTGAAGATGAATTTATGAACAATGAACCACTTTGAGAAACTGTTGTAGATAATATTATTATTAATTTGGCCGAAGACGGAGATAGCGAGGATGATGAAGTTGATATAGAAAGTGATTTTGAAGAATCATTTGTAGATGCACATAATTATTTTACTGTTGATGATCCCTGTACATCTAAGACATATTTTTCATTATAGTGTTTATTTGTAGGTGGTATGACTGAATACATTAAACGCAACAAATGTAAAAATGTAAATACTTAGGTAATTGTAGATATTAGAGGCGAATTGCACTAGAGTAATATAAAATTTGTAGCACATCTGTACATAGTTCTAAATAAACAATAATTGAAGGCACCCAGAACCAAGATTTTTTTGTTTTGCTCAACTCTGTAAAAAGTGTGAAGGGATGATCTAATTTCATGGTAAATATTTGCAAAAAACCCAAAAATTTACATATGAAAGTAGAACTATCTACCGCAAAAAAGCTTTAATATTTTATTTATATTATTAGTATACTTATTAGACCATCTCTAAAGGCGATTTCCCCAATTTGTTTTTCAAATTTTATGTATAAACCCGAAGTTTTACATTATTATCTACTATATATTATCAAGAATAACAATTTTAGAAAGCTTAACAGGTAGGTATGTCGTTAACTATTACTACGAACAGATAGGAAAAATTGTTGGCCATTGTTAAATTTAGAAAGTCGTTTAACCTTCCAGCGGGCGCGCAGTCTAATTTCCCTTGAGCGGGCGCATGTCGTAAATTTTATGTCATCAAGTTTTCTTCATGTAAATGGTGTTTTCTTTACATAAATGTAAGGGAATTGCTGTAATGTTACGAAAAATATAGAAAAATATATTTGACTTTCTTAAACAAAACACTATGCAACACTTGATATTTCAAAACAGAATATTTTATCGACCTATTAGTCAGAATCAATTATCTCATTTTTACAAGTATTGCAAACCACCTCCACTGCAGAATGGTTTTTACATGTAAAAGGCTGACATCGGCAACACTTCATTGATGCTGAGAATCTTTTCTTCTCCAGTGTACTTGAGCGACAAACACCGCGTTTTGGAGGGCTTCATTTTTATTTTGTTATCGGTTCAACGTCTCGGCCGTAATGCACTTTGAGAAAAGCACTTATATCTTGCGGTAAATGTTTGACATTTGATCTGAAGGTAAGGTGCTCTTTCATCATGGTCAATGCCAAATTTTTTAGGAAATTTCTTCGATGTTTTGGAGCCCTTTCCTGGATAGGCAAATTTGCATAACATTTGAGCATTTATGCCTCCAATATTCATTAAAGTGTAGAAAACTACGCATGGAAATCTCTTTGTTATTTTAGAGACCAAGTAAGCCGCTCACATTTTGTCAACTGTATCCACTCCGCCTTTGGTTTCGTTGTAATCCAGAATAACCTGAGGCTTTCTGGTGTCAGGATCCATTTCGTTTCCAAATATCAAGGAATAACAGAAACTTCCAAGCACATCGGTACGTCTGTAGTTTAAAGAGACAATGATTCTCGAATAGCTAATAGCTCAGAGCCTGCAACTAAGTGGTAAAAGTGGGGGAAGCGATAAGACGCATTTGTTGTAAATTTTGCGACAGCGCGCCCGCTGGAAGGTTAACAATCCTTATCATATTTGGTGCGTTCTTTTTGACTGAGATCTCAGTTAATCTCAGCTCACATCAGTAATGTGAGCGTTCTTTTTGTTTTACTCACTTTAATAAGTGAGCTGAGATTTTTCCTCCCCCTTCACCGATGCTGAATGTGTTGTAAGGGGGTATCAGTTCGAATTGAGTTGGAAATAAAGTGGAGGGGATGAAGAAATATTTGATTTGCTTGGTTTATTTGTAATTTTAACCAAGGTTATCTACGGTTTTAACCATTGACATATAAACAATAAACACACATAATCTATTTTTCTTTTGTTACAAATTATGGATACATTAATTAACATTATCAGATGCTGATACGAATCTGTCGTGTAGTTTAAATCTATCGACAGACCGCGCGCTTCAATTGAGATGTCGTTCTTTTTGGTGCTTACTCACATCACTTTATCTCAGATCACCTTAACTGAAGTGATCTGAGATCTCAGTCAAAAAGAACGCACCAATTATCTACAAAATCTACCTGACTTTCAATTTATATACAAGTAAACCTCAATGACGGATATTATGAACGGACCACTTAAAAGATATTAATTTGAAGTAAAGGTGAAAGTTTATGTCTCTTGGACTCTATTCATTATTTATTATTTACATCACTTAAAATAATAAAGGGTAATTATAGAATTCCCCGTATGGTTTTTGAAGCAATAAATAATTATTTCTGTACAAAAAACCCAATTTTCGTAGAAAAATCTAATGGTTTTTAATGAAATTGACTGTCTCGACCCTTACTTCGTGGAATATGCTCATATATTAGTGTTTTTAAATGAAACTCAATGTCTCTAGTTAATTCCACAATATAATACAAGTTATTGAAAACTCTAAAAAATTGACAATTGTTTCGATAAATCAATATCATCGTCAGAAACAATTGTCAGTTTTTTAGAATTTTCAATAACTTGTATTATATTGTGGAATTAACTAGAGACATTGAGTTTCATTTAAAAACACTAATGGTTTTTATTTCCTTATTCATTTAATTAATAATAAAGAACACATTAATGTTATTTTGTTTTGTAAACTCGATTTTATATAGCATTATACATCTGCCACAATTTATTATTTTTAAATCCAAATTCAAAATATTGTGTTACCCTCGTACGTATTAGCAGCATCCTAACATTTAATACTTTGCATGCGGAATGTACGTCTTCTGCTTTTCCTGGTGACTGTGTTTACAACGTTGTCAAGTTGTATGGCTTTCTCGCGCATCGTCAACTGCCAAAATTAATTTGCCAGCCTGTACACGTAACATACAAATCAAATAAGAGACATTCACATAGGTTCACTTCCTTCAAAGAAAATTATGACAAAACAAGTGTGATTTATGTACAAAGAGAAGTCGTTAAATTTATTTCAATACTGCCTGACTATCATATTTTACCACTTTTAGGTCATGTACAAAATATTACTGTGAAAACTAAAGACTTTGCAAAAGGTTATAATTATAAATTTTGATTGGTTCACCTGTTGAGAACTTAAATCATATGTGTTTTCTCAACTCCTAAAAGTTTGTGTCCCCTAATTAATTAAACAATATAATGATGGTAAAAGGACTACCAAACAGAAATATTTTATTTTTGCAACCTAATGTACTGCAAATAATTTCTTTTTTGTTTCATACCTGTTCCTGTGTTCATGGAAATGGGGAATTTAGTAGTTTTAACTCCTTTTTATTAACATATTTGTTTTCAATGATTTTAAAATAAGTTAATGAGCAATATTTGAAGCGATTTTAATTTTCTTAAATATATTGTAATGTAATCTTAGTAGAAATATGTAATTTTGTGATAAATAAGTTTTTTATTGTGTGCAGGTTAATAAAAAAAATGTTTGCTGTTTTCTTATTTATCTAAATATTTGCTCAATATTGTTTATTATAATTATTTCATTACAAAAAAGAACTATAATTTTATTTTTTGGAATGAAATAATTATATAATATTCAACTTTAAGACAAACTGTAAAATTTACCTACCCATGGTCCATACTACCAAATTTAAATGTCTCGCCTGTAAGAATTAGTTCCGCCAACCGCAAGTGGTGCGCTGAGATCGACGCGATGATCTATTACGAACGTAATCGTTAACCCACAATTTCCTTCTTGAAACTAATAACAATAAAGACACGGAATAAAATACAATTGTTTAGTGATAAGGGCCAGTGATGTGGCCAATCAGAATATTAAAAAGAGACAACTGGTGGCACATTCGCTTTGTCTCTCGTACTTTTTGATCTGAATACGGAACGCTCAGTCCATTGTCCATGTCTATGGTCTCCTCATATCAACCTTGTTGCGCTAGTTTCGGATCGGTCCTAATCGAGTGTTCATTCGCCTTATCGCCTTCGATTTCGATAATTTAAATTTAAACCCACAAAGATCCCTCTCTCTATGCCTACAAATAGTACAAATACAAATTAATCCATAGTTGTCGTTTGTCGCAGTTATATGATCTGTGATTTGCCGGCAGAGGAGCAGTTGTCATTTAATAGTAGCCGATAAATTGCTGTTGAGTGATAGTATTAATTGGTTTGATTTGAGTTTAATTTGTAATTAGAATTTAATCTGTAATCTCATTGGTCCATTAGCTGACAATTTGTGCAAATATATTTACATTTACAGGTAGTTACCTTTTATTCAATGTACTTGATAAAAAATAACTTTTTTGTTTATTTTTTGTTTTTCAGGAAAAAATGAACACTTTAACAGTTCCTCCTTCTCCAAATTGGTATGAAGCCAACATATTAGCATGTGCTCCCGATAATACATTAATATATGGAGCGAAAAATAATATTGTTATTTTGGAAAATTCTTCGGAGACAAATCAAGCCGCTGATATTCGAATTATTGCCCATGCTCATACTCAAAAGTAAGAATAACTTTTTTATAATAAATATTTGTTTCTATTTCCTACGAAAAATATTTATTTCATTCATTTTAATGGAAATATTATTGTACATTTTACAACTTTCGAGTTTAATTTCGGCCATATTTGAGATTCATACAAGAAAAATATCTGTAGAATATCGATCGTGCCCAGGATGGTGTCAGTAAATATATAATTATGTTGAATAACTTTATCATTATTAACTTCAGGAAAAAACTTCTTCATGACTGAAACCTTAATATACAATCATCAAATATTTTTTCGGGCATACTAGAGTTTTATTTCAGACACTTTATTTAAGTACAGTGTATAGTATAAGGATTTTAAAAAGTAGCCTTTATTATCCACTACCAAAAATTGTAATGAAAAGTTGATTAGAATTGATAGATACATTCAGATAAGCCATTGAAGATTCATTTGCATTTTCTTCACTTTTTAGAAGTTTACTTAATAACAATGAAACTTTTATATAATCTAGTTTGCTTTGACAAGAAATGTTTAACAATGAATATCATAACAATTTGAATGTTTCTTGTTTTAAAAAGACATTGAAATGGCAGCTTTATTGAGTGGAGAATAAAAATTAAGAGATCTTTTAAGTCTGTAAACCAGCCATAAAAAAACAACACTTATTTTCAATAATAGGGCACTGCAATAGTTTT
The DNA here is from genome assembly GCA_963921935.1 of Galeruca laticollis. Classification (NCBI taxonomy): domain Eukaryota; kingdom Metazoa; phylum Arthropoda; class Insecta; order Coleoptera; family Chrysomelidae; genus Galeruca; species Galeruca laticollis. The sequence continues at coordinate 91,777,159 of OY998183.1, forward strand.
CAAAAATAAAAGTTAATTATAGAATTATTCATAATAATTTTAATTAAAAATGGGAAAAACTAGTTATACACTAAGAATTAAGAGATATTCAACTATTTTTCACCTGCCAGGTTTCCTGACTAAATAATATACATGACTATTTTTATTTACAATATATCAAACTCATCATAGAAGGCCCTTTCAAAATGCTGACAATTCCAAGAGGATTATTTCTAAGAAATACCAGACAATTACTCTTAGTATCATAAGGAATGTATGGCAAGTTTTACAAAAGAAGGATTAAATGTTTAGAAAGGAAGGTGATAAATACCTTTCAACTCTGATCAATTTATATTCAAAACAATTTTCAACATTGTCAGAATAAAGTTCCATTTTTTATATTTGTTGACCAACCTTTTATACAGCTGACTTATTATTTAACACTCATTCATTAATTTTTTTTTTCAATTTCGTGGAGCAAGAAATTGATTTTATTTACAAACGAAAATAAAAGTTCATTTTAAATTTTTAATATGTTCCCAAAACTTGAATGATATTAGTTAATAATCTTAATGATATTTTTGTGCTATTTGGGCTTCAAATTTCACCCAGCGATAAAGATTCAAAATTTCCCAAAGTACAATTAATAATAAAATTGTTTTTAATTGGCGATATAAAAACCTATAAAGTGGATATCTAATTCATTGATGTCTTATAAAATTCCAACATGACAATACTTTAAGAAAGTCTATTTGTTAGTGTAAATGATTTGGAATGTTATTAAAGTACATTCCAAATGTCTAGTTACATAAGGACAAACATGAAATCAAACTTAATGTAAATCACCTTCAAGAGTTGATTAGAAATATTACTAAAAATAGTAGCATGAAGGACAAATACGCTAATAAGTCTTCTTCGCATAAAATAATTTTCATGCATTTTTTAATGTAGTTCTATAGATAAAAATATATAAAGTTGAATTAATGTAGATTTGCCCTTGTTACAGTATAACATACTAGCTTTCAAATACAGAAAATTTAAGAAATAATGTTCAGTACAAAAAGTGTTCCCATAAAATATAAAGAGATGATCGCTTGTTCTTTTTTAAATACTTTCGAGTTTCAACATTGTGCACATGCTGATGAAAGATTTGCTTTGACTAACATAGTAAGCCTGAACTGTTGTGATCAAATAAGTAATAGAGAGATTTTTAAGAACACAAAAAATGTCACATCATTAGCAAAGACTATATCCCATTACAACAAGCAGATGATGGAAAGCAGTTGTCAGACAAAATATGTTACAGGTGCTTTGGAACATAGAACGAGGAATAATAGATGTTACTGATTTGCACAAATAACAATGTTTGCACCAAACCAGGCTATACTGGAAAATGCCAAGTGGTTTACCTAATAGTTAAATAAGTGTTTAGAAATAAGTTTTAGCCATTCTTTAATTATGTTTTCACTTATTGCCAAATAAATAATTGCTAATATAAAATTAATCACTTCCACTCTCCATCCACACAAACAAGAATTTCCCAATAGCTTAGTATTAAATTTAACTTTATCTTTTAGACTGACATTAAAATAATTTTTCCCCAACCGGGAATAAATTCAATTTTTTAGACGTCATTTCCGACACGGTAATAAAGCGTTTTATTACCTAGGGAATAAAGTAGGATATGGAGTACATGATGTGCAAGTTGATTGAAGAGTACAAAATCTAGGGTCTAAGGGTCAACATTCAAAAGACCAAATATCTTTGTATCGGTGGAGAACCTAGTGATCTAACATTAAATAATGATCGAACAATAACACACTGTCAGGCCTATAACTATCTGGGAGTGACATTTGACTCAACTGGGACAGATAACAAAGAAATAGAAAGTAGAATAACAACAGCGAAAAAAGCGATATCTTGTCTCAATGGCATTCTGTGGAATAAAAATATTACAAAAAACAGAAAATTCAATATATATGAAACTTTAGTGAAAAGCAGCCTATTGTATGGATCTGAAAACTGGAGACTAACAGAGAAATATAGAAAAAGATTAAAAAGATTAGAAGCTGTTGAAATGGATGCGATGAGAAGATCACTCAGGATTTCAAGAAGAGATAGAATCAGGAATGACACCATTAAAGAAATAATGGGGATTGAAGGTACCATTATAGACGACATAGAGAAAAAACAACTTACATGGTATGGGCACATACAACGTATGTCAGAAACAAGACTCCCTAAACAAGTAATGAACTGGCAACCGATAGAACGTCGGAAAAGAGGAAGACCGAAAACCACTTGGAAACAGGGCGTGGTTAAAGCCATGAGTGCTAGAAACCTGCAAGAAGTGGACTGGGACGACAGAAAAAGATGGAGGCAAGGCGTCTGACAATGTCGAAAGACGTTCTAAACCGGCCTATATATATATAAAGTAAACTCACATTCTGTCGTCAATATTTGTGCATATTATTTTATGAATTTGAACGGTGTAGCTATTATTTTCATTAATTAGTATAAAAAAATAGGTACGCATATCCTTTAGATAAGGTATTTCTGTAAGAAAAGCTCTAAAAACGCAAGCTTTGTGTGGCTTTGAGTCTTCTGATTTTGACAGAAATATCTAACTTACTTACCTAAATATAATGTACGGTTTTTATTGTGTAGTTCACTTTTCTTTTATTTGAAAATGATTTAAATGTCAAAATCGATATTACGAATAGTCTACCAAAAGAAAAAAGTCCGTATATCAATATCACTAATTCTAGCAATATAAATATAACGATTAATTAAACATATCAAAGGAAACTTTGAATAAAACCTTCTTTAAATTGCTGGGAAATAATGTATACTTCCAAGAGTAAAGTTTAGTGTAGTTCATTTTTTGTTTTTTTTAAATGTCAAAACCGTAGTTGGACGATGCAACCTTAAACCAAGTTTCAGCTTTGTGTCACTTTCCTGTTAACATTTTTGTACTATTAAATTATTCTGAAAATTGAAACAAATGGCTGTAAAAAAAATAATGTATGCATCTTGGGACTAAAGTTCTCAGCTAAATAATGCCCTCGCTTGCTCGTGCATAAACTTTAGCTTTGGGATTAAAATTGCACTTACTCCCTTGGTGCATAATTAGCAATTGTGTTAATTTGTAACTGAAATAACAACTTTTTTAATTGAAATTAAAAAATGTTCTTTAAAAAATAACAATGTTTTCTATTTTTCCAATAAAAATATTGATGAAGTGTATTTCATTTGAAACACACAAAAGACTGTGATAAACTGTCATTTCATTAGAGAAAATGTGTCACTATTAACAGATATCCTAAATTTGATTTCTATATAGAGAGAATTGAAGAATTATAACAAACATTTGCTCATCACTCTCTTTAATTTAGATAAGCTTTGTTAAACCTACCTCTAATATAAAAATGTTTTTTTTTTCTAAAATAATGACTCATTGAAATAGTTGTTTGGAATATCATTATATAACTGTTCTAATCTCTCAACCCTGTTTTTAGAGTGTTGGGAGTTAATTTAAACAAAAACTGGGGAGAGCCAAAAAAATGGGCAGTTTCAATTTCTGATGACAAGATAGTTAAGATATGGGACATAACAACTGGTAAAAAACATTTAGATCATAACAAACATGTAAGTAAATTATAATTTAGATATTTTATGTATATGGGTCAATCCATAAATATATGACATCAAAATTTTACAAACAAGCTATATTGAAAAATTGCCATAAAATGTTTATCCTCCATATACTGATGTTTTTGTACAATAATTTGACTAAATATTGAATTTCAGCTCCCCGAGAAAAAAGTGATAGCAGCTGCATTTGCTGGAGATGATAGAGTAGTTAGCGTATCAGAAGATGGAAATATTGTAGTTTGGAATGTTGCAGTAAATGAAACAACTGAATTGAAAAATGTCTTTGGGACAAAAGTTACTATAACTTGTATGTCTACTTGCCCGCATGCAAATTGGCTCACTGCATTTGGTCTTAAAAGTGGTTTAGTAGTTGTTACAGATATAAGAAGTAAGTAATTTATACATCAGGTTTGTTCATGAACACCATCAGCAATTTTGATATTTATTATGTAGATATGCCATTCAAATGTGATATTTGCTTTTTTTTGTGATTTTTGACCAAATTAGATAAGAAGTCTCCGAAACTTTATTTAGCAGTTTAAAATAGTTTGATTTGAAATTGGATTGAACAAATCAATATAAAAGACAAAGACCAGTTGTATGGTACACATGTCAATCCAAAAAATGAATTAGTTTAAAAATACAATAAAATTTGAATGACGTAATGTGAATCAGTCAGGTCCAAAGTACTGCAGACAAAAGGTCAAATTTCAAAAAATTTCATCATATTGTATTTATATTCAAAATTTTCATTCAACTAACTACAGGTCATTTAACAACAGTAGTTTCAATAATATATAAAGTACAAAAATTTTACAACATCCCCAATATCAAAATCTGACATGTTTATATTTCAGATAATGGATGTTTGGGGTTGATAAGTTTTAGTTCTTAAATATATATGCTTCTAATTTGGCTAGGAAAGGAGATTATATTTTATTATCAGTAAAACTACAATATTTTTTAAATCTTTAGATGAATATGTATTGGCTATTTATTGTTTCAATATATGTCTTATAATTCCTTTCTTTTAATAAACTTTTTTAGTTTTAGTTCAAAATTTAATTTGTTTGCTAGTAAATAATTCGAATTAAAAAGTATTTTGACTGGAAAATATTTTAATTATTTTACAAGCTGTTTTAGTATGTATAAAATAATAACAGAAAACACACTCTTTATTTTGATGTAAAAACTAATAGAGCAACTTGTTAAATATCATTAAAATACCATTAATGAATATATCATTTTAATTTGTTCTAAATAATGTAGGCTGCCCAGACTAGATAAATCGTACAAAATGGGAAATATCTGACATAATATCTATTAAAAATTATAAAAATATAAATTGTATGAATAAGAAACTTATAATGTGGAGCTGATAGAAAATTTTGATTAAGAACTCTCACCATTTCTTTGACTTCTAATTGAATCACTGAAAAGAGGTGAAATTTACTTCAACTTATTTGGATGATGTTGGGAGTTTTAAGATGACACTATAAAGCTCTTGCATTGAGATAATATGTTATTCATTATAATAATACTTTTTCATAATCTTATTATTGCATTCTGATTCAAACTAAATATTTTCACTCTTTTATTAACTTGACCTATGAGTATTCAAGAATATAATATAAATTTCAAAACAATTTTCACCAACTTTTTTGCTAGTTATACATTTTATTTATCTTACTTATTCAGTTTAATAATATATACTTATATTTATTTATTTTTTAGAATGTGGCAAACTTTTGTATAAATTGAGAGGCCATGATAAAGCTGTGGTTTCATTATCATGGTGTCCAGTGCCAATCAATATATTTCCAAAAAATCCTAATAATTATGTTGGCCAAAAGAAAAAAGAAGAAGAAAACAATGTTGAAATTTCAAATAACAGAGACGATGTAAAAGAAGTAATTGCAGTTACCCAAGATAATGAAACTGATTTACAGGCCGAAACTCATCCTTTGCTAAAAGTATATGATTCAGGCGATGAGGAATTTCTCAAAGAATGTGAAATTCTCAAGAATAAAATTTTAGGTAGCTATATTGATACTCATTATTTACTAGTGCAGATACATATTTATGATTAACCTTGGCCAGGTTAAGATTAGATTTAATATATGTTTATTATTTAATTTTAATGGTTAGTAAAATTATATTTACATTCTATCTTTTTAAAAAAATTTCAAACTTTGTGAAATGTGTTTTGTTTGTAATACGAGGAAAAATACCAAGAAAAACAAGATTTTTAGTGTTAATTACATTAATTAATTTCCAGATATAAGTTTTCCTAAAACAAAAAAACTGGTATAAATGTTTTATACAAAAATATATAATTTGCTCAGGCATATCATTTTTTAACTACAGCGTGTCCATGGATGGGGTATCCTATAGGTGAAAAATGTTTAAATATTAGTTTTAGTAAAAAATGCCATTCTTGATAAAAAGTTAGCTTGTTCTGAAACCCCATAAAATGAAATAAAATTGAAGTTTTTCAAAACCCGTCTCATTTTATGGCCAGTTTTATGAAAACCGTATGAACTTTTGCAGTAAGTTTGAAAATAATGTATTAGATAGATAGATAGATTTATTTCATCACATTAATTACAAAAATGTACAATATTGACAAGTCAAACAGACATAGTAAGGTAAATGCTAGTTACAGTTAATACACACTTATTACATTTAAAATAGTTATTTCTAAAAGTAAAAACTAACAATTTAAAAGAGTAATGTTTCCCAATTCAAAAACTCTTTGATGGAGTAGAAACAGTGCCTCAGTAGCGAGTGCTTAACTCTAATCCTAAAACGGTTATGACTCAAACCAGTGATATCTGCTGGTATTTTATTTTATAAATGCAAGTTGAGTGAATTTCTAGCTGATAGATCCAGTCGATAAAATTGAGGCCTCAGTTGTGCACCTTCGAGTTGGGTAATTATGAAAGTCAGAGTTTGTAAGGTACTTAGTATTATTTTTGTGTACTTCTAAGACATTGTAAAATATGAAGATACATGGCAGTGGTAGAATCTTAAGTAATTGAAATAAATGTTCTCTGTAAGAAACATTGGTTATGATCCTGATTGCTTTTTTGCATCGAAAGGCTTTAATTGCATGTGGAGATTGACCCCATAAAAGTATGTCATATGTTAGGTGGCTGTTAAAAAATTATCTGTTCTCGAGCATAGGTCCATTAAGTCGTTAACATTTGAGCTTGCTTCTACCGTTGATACATCATCTGCATAGCAAAATGATAAGCTTGGAAATAAGAAATTGAAAATATCGTTAATATATATCACAAAAAGAGTTGGTCCTAGTATGGAGCCTTGTGGTACACCGTGCGAAATGGATCTACATGAGATGAGCTAGAACTTCCAGATGTATAAACAACTTGTTTTCTCCTACATAAGTAGGTCTTCATTAGCTCTAAATCTGTGCCACATATACCATAATATTCCAGTTTGCCTAATAGGAGGTCATGGTTCACACTGTCAAAAGCCTTACTCAGATCACATACAGTTAGAGCAGATACTAGGCCCTTTTCTATATTATCTATTATTGACTCAACTATAGCCATCACAGTCTGTGTAGTTGATTTGTTAGACCTAAATCCGAATTGATTTTTATTAAGTATTGAATTAGCATTTAAAAAAGAAATAAGTGTTCTTTAATAAGCATCTCAAAAGTTTTACCAAATATGGGAATGATAGATATGGGTCTATAGTTATCAGGAATATTTGTATCGCTCTTTTTAAATGTGGGAATAACTTTACTTGTCTTAAAGATGTCTGGAAATAGTCCTTCACAGAGGCAACGATTGAAAAGAAAAGTCAATGGACCAGAAACAAGGTGTATGGATTCTTTAATCATTCTGCTGTTTAAGTTGTATATGTCCAAACAAGCAGAGTTTTTTAATTTAGTTATTGCTTGTTTAACTTCAAGCTCAGTAACTGGACTGGAAAGATAGAAGTGCTCGGTTTGGGGAGTGTACAGAGGTAGGTTAGAGCATTAATGTTGCAGGAGGGTAGAGATTTTACAATTTCTTTTGCTACATATGTGAAAAAGACGTTATATTCGTCAGAGGAAATGCTGCTTGAGGCTGAAAGTTTTTTTATTTAAATTGCGCTCATAGTTAATTAACTTCCAAGCGTCCTTGGATTTGTTACCTGATAAATTAATGAAATTATCGTATGAAATTCTTTTGGCATTTTGTATGGCGCTCTGGTATGTATGGCTTTTTATAAAATTTGGATGCGTTGTGGTGCTCAGGCCTTCCAGTTGCAGCGCTAATACTATTTAACACCTGGAGGTTTTCTCTCATTTGTTTTAATTTGTCATTAAAAAATGTCACTGGTCTTTTGTCCCTGATATTGATTCGTTTTAACGGGAAAATTTGATTTATAAGAGAACTGTAGGTCATGTTAATAAATTCTACTATTTTATTTATGTTGTTGTTTTCATCGTAAGCAATTTTCCAGTCAACTGATTCTAAGGATACCTGTAGAGAGTTTAACCCTTTTTTTGTAATCTAGAGAGTGGCGTTTACGATGTACTAAGTAACTGTCAACTTTTATGAATAATTTTCAAATTGTCATTCTTTAATAAATATTTGACAACAATGTTTACTATTCAACAAAGTGTATATCTTATTAAGTGTTATGGTATTGGGGAAGTTTCGTACCAGTATGCAATTACAAAATTTCACGAAAAATATCCAGATGCACCCATTACGCGGTGTGGATTAAAAAAATTAATATAGAAGTTGATGAGACAGAATCTGTTCAAGACAAAAAGAAATTGAAAAAGGCATACGTTGAGGAGGATGATGCAGCTAGTGCACTAGCTATGCATTCGTTAAGGGAAAATCCCAAGTTGAATCTACGAAAAAGAGCTGTGGAGGTTGGTTTTTGCAGAAAATATTTAAGCAAAACAAAATTCATCTATTCAAACCGAAATTTATTCATACCTTACAAGATTATGATTATGACACAAGGTTAGACTTTTGTGTGATGATTGGTGAAAAACTTACATATTAACGATTCTTTCACAATAATATTTTGTTTACAACAAACGGAATCGTTTTTTCCCAAAATTGTCGATATTGGGCTAGCGAAAACCCGAGCTACAGGATTAACTTTAATAGTCAATTTGCTAAAAAAGTTAAAGTTTAGTGTGTGGTTTTACCTGATCGAATAATCGGACCGTATTTTCTGGAAGATACATTAAATCAGGAGGTATATTTGTATTTGCTGGACAACTTCTTAATACCGGAATTAGAAAATATTCCTTTGGAGCAAAGGCGTAAAATGTACTTTCAACATGATGGATGTTGCTAGTTAGAGGATGGCTGGATGAATATTTTCCTGGGCGATAGAAGGGACGTTATGGACCAATAGCTTTTCCGCCCCGATTCCCCGATTTAACTATTTTATATTTTTTTATAGGGCTACTTAAAATAAAAAGTTTACACAAATAATTTAAATCATAAGACTTGAAACGAGCTATCATTGATGCCGTTAACGAAATTACCACAGAAATGCTGCGAAATACAAAGAATTTAGAAAGAGAATTGAGAGATGTTTTGAAGCTGGGGGAGGATGTTTCTTGTTTACTTAGTGTTACGTACATTATTATTCTGTATTGTTATTTTTGATAGTGATTATAATTCTTGAATAGTTAACATTGTTGTCAAATATTTCTTAAAGAATGATAATTTGAAAATTATTCATAAAAGTTGACAGTACACTCTAGATTAATACATTATTTTCGAACTTAGTGCAAAAATTCATACGGTTTTCATAAGACTGGCTATAAAATGAGACAGGTTTTGAAAAACTTGAATTTTATTTCAGAACAAGCAAAACTTTTTATCAAGAATGACATTTTTCACCAATACTAATACTTAAACATTTTTCACCTATAGGATACCCCATCCGTGGACACACTGTATAACTTTTCATAATTGGTACCATAGACAGTATAGTTTATTTAGGATAAAAGGACGATAACGTTGCAAAACAAAATATAGTGATGTTGCCAAGCTGTATTTTTTCCTTTAACGAAAACTAGAAAAGTCAATCTGATGTTAGATGCTTGTATGATAGGCTTGATTAATTTATATAAATATTTATTCATGAAAAACTATGGATAAGATACAAGAAACAGTAACCAATCATTCTATATTCGAATTAACATTTAATTATTTTACATAGAAGAGGGTTAAATGACGAACTGCAGGTCCTTATACTTTATTCTATGCTCTATAGAACCATCTTCAAGAGCACTGAAAGGGTTTATGCTAAAAGGAATCAATACAAGCTGTAATCATCTTCATGCAAATTTAAATATTGTTTCTTTATACAATATCTATTATATTTATTATAATAAAAATAGAATGGAAAAGAAAAATATAGATACACAAAATAAAATTTTGTTACAAGAAATAAAAATAAAAAATCTCCCATTTTATCAGTATTATTTATGTAGAGATACTGTGGTTGTTGTTTTAATTTGTGTATTATAAAATAACTGTACCTAATTAGTTTAATAATAGTTATTAGTGATTTTGAAAAGGTGGAAATAAAGCAAATTGGATAAAAATATACAAAAAATAAAACACAAGATTTCCACTACTCCACTACAAAATCATCACCATCTTCATCGTCACTTTCAAAATTAATAATAAGTGGAGGCACATCCTGTCTATCACGCTTCTATGATTAGAATCTTGCCAAGAATGTCCAACAGTACCGTATTTAAATATCCAGGTCTCATCCAAAAACACAAATTGATATAAACCTTCCCTTTTTATCTTGACATATTCATGTAGAAAATGTACACGTTTTAATGCAATATGTGGCAACTCCATTAAACCACGACGAGGATCATCTTTTTGGTATTTGAATCCAATATTTTTCACTATCTTCCAGACTGATGTTAAACAACCATTAAAGAGTTCACGCTCCTGGAGTTTCTCTCAAGTTTTCAAGATTATGTGTTCCTCTGAAAAAATATTGTGTTAGTTAATTGTGAATAAAATAAAACAGTAAATTCAATATACTCACTGTTTTCATACATTTCGTATATAACATTTCAGAAAGCATTTTGATCAAAGTTATCAATTTTAACAGTAGGTTTTATGCGTTGTCTCTTTTTAGGTGGGCTTTTAGGCTGTTCACCTCTATTATGCTTGGCAGTAATACGGTTAACAGTGGTAACGCTAAGTTGTAAAGCTTCTGCAACTCTCTACAATATAATTACTTCAATTTATGAAAGAATAATATATTATCAAGTTTAATTAACCTAACCTAACATTAAAAACATTCAATCATTTACATTTAAATATGTAACAATAATATTAATAATGATGAATACAAATAGCGAATACTATTACTTACGTCTCTTACAGCAGTAAGCGGGAGAAGCGGGTCCCCATTTCGGCATTCTCATTCAAAATAGCTCAACAAAGATGTTACCAATTCTTGACATTTTCTGTTCAGCTGCTTCGTCATTTTATTAACCACACACTGCAGATTTGCCTAAATAATTATTTATGAAAATGACTGTTTTTTTTAATCTTAAAGAAGCAATGAATTTAAAAGCACCAAAAAACTTGTAAATATTAGACGATGATCGAATGTCAATAAACGTCAAAACAAACTGGGGAATTTTACCAGTTGATTTGACAACGTCTTGAAGTTTTGCCAACCCGTTAGCTGTAAATTGCCCTGGATGTTGATGATAGTGACTAAAAATGACATCATCGTCTTTTTATCGTAAATAAACTATTCAAATTGAAACGTGCTTAAGAGAAATAACACAAGGCATTTTTAGGTTATTTTAAAAAAGAATTAAGACAGAACATACAATTATAACTTATCGAGTGCAATAATAAATTAGAGTTTAACAATACTACCCAAGGCTTTTCTCACTAGTACCATCTAAGATACCTCTTAAATAAAATGTAGTTATTATTGTAAATGAATATCTTTTTGGTTTGGTTTTCTGATACCAAATTGTTCTCTCTACATTTATTTTTCAAAATTTGTTCTTATCAAATCATATTAGAAAATTGACGTACATTTCTTGTTTCCAATTTGCTAACTTAACTCCTAATTTTGAGTTTGAAAGTAATTTTTAATTTAGTTTAAGGGTAGTAGTTAATAGCGACAAGTTATATTTTATTTGTAGGTACTCCAGAAAAAGCCATTTCTCCAGATGATACTGGTGATAGTTCTGAAGAAAAATTAAATCAGTTAATAGACAAAAGTATTTTAGAAAAAACTGGTAATGCCCTTATTAAGAGCTTGGAAGAAATTATTGGAAATTTTAATGAATCAAACAATATTACTGATGACGAAAAATTACACGTGTCACATGACAGTATAAACAAAAAAAGGGAAATTGACACACAAAAACCAGAAGCAGAAGGAAGTAGTACTGAAACATTGCCAGAGAAAATTGAAAATACAAATTCTTCAGATGAAATTGAAGACAAAGGTTTAACTTTAGCCGAAGAAGGTAATGAGAACATCCAAAATCCTGAAGGCAAAGGAAGTAGTATTGACACTTTATCACAGAAAACAGAAAAAGAAAAATCGTCGGATAAAATTGAAACGAATGAGTTGAAATCAGAAAAAGAAAAATCGTCAGATAAAATTGAAACGAATGAGTTGAAATCAGAAAAAGAAAAATCGTCAGATAAAATTGGAACGAATGAGTTGAAATCAGAAAAAGAAAAATCGTCAGATACAACTGAAACAAATGAGTTGAAATCAGAAAAAGAAAAATCCTCAGATACAACTGAAACGAATGAGTTGAAATCAGAAAAAGAAAAATCGTCAGATAAAATTGAAATGAATGAGTTAAAAACAGAAACAGAAAAATCGTCAGATAAAATTGAAACAAATGAGTTGAAATCAGAAAAAGAAAAATCGTCAGATACAATTGAAACGAATGAGTTGAAATCAGAAAAAGAAAACTCGTCAGATAAAATTGAAACGAATGAGTTGATATCAGTAGAAAATATTAACGAAAATGCACAAAAATACGAAATTCAAGCAGATTCCAAGCAACAGAATGCAACTGAAATAGAAATCACATCTGAAACAACTACTGAAAACGTTACTACAATATCAAATCAAGATTTGACTAAAAATGAAGGAAGCAGTTTAATCCAACAAGCAATTACAACAACCAAACCAAAATCTCCTGCAATAGAAGAAGAACCCAGAAAAGAATTTCTTTTGGCTTCTTCTGCTAAAGAAAGGTAACTTTTTGTATTTTATTTTTATTTTGAAGATTATAAACACCATAAAAAATTTAATTATAAGTGACACTCCATAGTTTCATGTTTCTTAATGCCAAGTTAGTAGATGTAGTTTACTTTTTACTTGGATCATACAGTACTTGTATTAATTTTGGATGCTCATGTTTGAATGATTTAATTCTAATTAACTTTTTCTCTGTACTAAAATTGAAATATGTTTTTTGACATATCTGTTTAGATTGGTGCTGAAATATCTTCAATTCTGATATTATCATTGAATTGAATAATACTCTTATTAGCTTTAACATATTAAGATTATAAAGCATGCACACCACTGCATATAGTAGGAGAAAACGTGAGGAAATTCAATAAATCAACATAAATATTGATCTCTTAAATATGATCCAATTTAGGATTGTCCTAAGATTGTTTTCCTATGCAGTTTGTAAAACAATGCCACTCGGTTTGACACCTGAAAGAATTTGAGTAGACATCATATTTAAGGTAAATAAGAATGCTATAGAAACAGATGGATTAAGACATTGAATACCATTGCAGTTTTATGTTAATAAAATTAAGGGTGACGACACCAAATATCTAGCAAATTTAACTAGTGACATTTTTTGTGAAATAGTTAATATAATAGACTTGCCACCAGTAAGGCAAAATTACGAAAATTTAAAAAAGAAAATAATTAATAGATTAACTTTATCCCAGGAACAACGTTTGGAAAAAATCATCTCAAACGTAGAATTAGGAAATCGTAAGCCTTCAGCTTTTTATAGAGAATTATGATTGCTCGCAGGGGATAAAAACAACCAAGTCGTCAACAAAGAACTATGGGCAAGACGACTTCCTAAATTCTTATCGATAAGTTTAATTTCGAATGACGGAAAATCGTTGGAGGAGAAATTGGACTTAGCAGATGAAATTTGGGAAGCCAGTAAAGGCAGTTATTCGCAAAGCGTATCGGAATTCTCAGATAATAAAAATTCTTTTTCAAATGTTCTTGCTGAATTTTCAGAAAAATTTCAGATTATATTTTCTATTTTTCTTGTAATAGGTGTCGCAATAGGTCTTATAGTCGCAGCAGACATAAAAACGACGATGAAGTTATATGTTTATCACAAAAATTTCAAAAAAGATGCTAGACCTAATTGTTTGCTTTACAAAGATTTTAAAAGAAAAATTCTTCTGGTTCAAAAAAACGAGAAGGATTTTCAACCAAAAAAATCACAGAAACGTTTTCAATAACTTCCAAAAGACTTTATTTTTGATAATCATAACAAACTAAATTTCCTAATCGACAGCATAGCGGATAGAAACAGATTAAGACATTTAATACCATTGTTCAAGAAGAAATATATGCTACTGGAACTGCCCAGGGTTCAACTTTTAAATAAATTATTGTAGACAGGGCATATTCATTGTCAAGTAGTCATCAATGCACTGAGCTTATTCAATACTAAAATGGTCTTGAAATGTCTAGGAAAGCTAAAGAAACTGGGTAGAAATACTACTGTGGATCCCTGCATACATAGGTAGAGATAAGCATGTCGATAGAAACTCAAAAGCTAATTTTATGGAAACACTGCATTCAGTATTACCATAAAAATATTCCTGGTACATTATAAGCACAAGAGATTTAAACAATAACTCGATCTTAGTAAGAACTATGAGTGATCACAAATATCCAGTCGAATGCAGATTCTTCCAGGCACGAAAATGGCGAAAAATTAAATTTTGGAAGAGGTGTAAAATAAGTGATAAAACTGTTAATAGCAGTTCTAAAGCTAAATTTAACGACAAGCAATGACAGCAGAAGGAAATAAGTATCCATGGACAAAACTCTGCCATCTTGTGATAATCTCAGACAATCTAGAAGATGCAATAATTATGGCAAAAAAACCTCAATGATTCATAGGAAAAGGTAGGTTTAAGAATTATTTTTGACAAAACAAAATAATGCCAAGCCTTGTGATAAATAATAATAATATAAACATTGATGGAAATACAATAGAGTAAATTGGTACCAAAATATATCTAGGTAATGAATTAAGTAAGAATAGGGAAGGATAATCAAATATATGAGGTACAAAGAAGAATATGCCTAATCTGAAACTCTGAGACTAACTCAAAAAACGAACAATAAACTGAGAACAACACAGCAAGCTATGGAGCAAATTAGACAAAGATCTAAAGTCCGAGACATCATGAAGAAAATAGCCATTATAAAGTGCCATGATCCAAGATGGGTGATAGACAATTTATCTTAGAATGGAGACTTAGGGATTCAATTAAAAGTTGAAGATTTCCAGCCAGGTAACAGACGACCTAAAAAGAGTAATTGGAAACTGGATCCAAAAAGGCCGGACAAAGAATTATTGGAATACATTGAAGGATGCTTATGTCTAGCAGTTGTTCAAGTGGCTGTATATAGATGATGGCATCAATAAACCTTAATAAGTATACTCACAAAATCATCTGAACAGCAGCAAAACCTGTACTAGGCTAGTTACTTGGACAAATACAATGTATAGGAGAGAGATCTACTTAAAATGAGGCTAATCAAGGTTCTTAACCTGCTGTTTAGAGTTTAGTGCTGCTCATGGGCGCCCATTTTGTATACTGGAAGACAATACATAGCTTTAATCACCTAAAAAACTAGTTTGAACTATGTTGGATAAAGTTCCCTGCGTTTAAATACTAGTCCACAGCATTTAAGGTCAATAAAAAGCGCATTACTCTAATTAATTTTTATTGATACCAGTTCTAAGAAATAGAAAACCGATGACAATTTATAGCTTAAGCGAAATTGATCGAACTAGTGTTCAGTATTTATCGGAAAAAGCAAATTGTAAGTTTCTTTTCTTCCTGTCGAACAAGTCAATAACTTTGTCCTCAAAGTCAGGTCTCTTTGCTCTTTTTCTGTGTATACTTAGCAGGCAGAAGCTTGAAAGACGTTCCTCGTCAGTGGTACTCCTCAGCCAAAGTTTTCACTCAACGTAGAGTGCTGAAAGAACACTCTACGGTACAAGTTGTGGGAGGTATAGTGAGATAGAAAATGATACATTTTTTCACAACTGTTTTTTCCAATATATCATGTAGTCTTGTTTTTTTCGAACAGTCATCTGCCAAAAAATCATACCATAACCTGGCTTCTGCTTCTAAATTATCTGTTCTATAACAGTTTTCCAAACATTTCACGTCCCTCGTAAAATCTTCTTTTTTCTCTTTCTTCATAAGATGTGGGTGAAGAATTCCACCTTTGAATGGTATAGAATTACCCTTTTCAAACCGTGTCATTATAGACGTTATTATGGAGTCCATGTAGGGGCTGTAAATTGAAACCCTGAAGTAGTCTTCGGGTGACAAGCTTTGGATATTAAATCTTTGTTTCTGCTTTTCAGCCAATATTTGAACTTTGACATCCATATCAAGTTCCGCACAATCTTTCTTCACTGTATCAAAAATATCATTGAATTCTTCATTCGTTTTTCGTTGTTTTTGGAAATTGGCTAGAAGGTCGGTGTTGATATATATGTATACTGAAAAGAGGTCTATATCGACGTATTGGAGTTTGTTCACAACAGGTTCCAAATAAGAAGAATATCTAGAAATAATATGCAGACAAACGATAAATGATGTTGCACAGTCTAGTAGGTGAGCACGTCTTCTGGTATCCTGATTGCTTCCATTATCATTTGCAAGATGATGGAGACTTTCTTTGAACACCCTTATTAATGTATATTTGTGGGACCACCTCGTTTCACAGAATATTGAAATATGGGGTATCAATTTTCCATGTAAAACACTTTCTCTAAAAAACTTTATGACTTCTTTTATTGTTCCGTCTGTATTACGAATTTCCTGAACATTGTTCAAGTCATTAATGACTAAGTTAAGTCGGTGAGAAGCGCAGTGGGGTATTTTTCTCTTATCCTAGCTTGCACTCCACTTTCATGTCCTGCCATTGTTGAACAGCCATCAAACTCCAAACCAATTAATTTCTTCATGTTTAGACCCAAACGTTCAACAAATGATAAGGTGGATGAAGAAATCCCTTCAGCATCTAATGTACCCAGCTCTGTAAATCCCAAAAACAATTCTTCTACTGTAAAGTTTTCTTTCTCGTCTACATATTTTACTCCTATTGACAATTGTTCTTTACCACTATTATCAGCCGTTTCATCAGACAATAATGAAAAAGCAGGTGATCTATTTACCTCATCAACTATCTCTTGTGTTAACGCAGACCCACGTACACTTATACACTTATTAAATCGTTCTGAACTCTGTGTGATGTGTACTTTGCTTTACCACTATGGTTTTGTAAAGTGATCCTCCAATACCTTGTCACTCGCACTTACTCTAGAGGTAAGTAAATCTTCAAAATTCCCATCTTTTGATTTTTTCCCCCTTATGAAAATGTCATGAGTACCACAAAAAATTAAAGAAGCGACAATTGATTTAAGTTTTTTCCTATTGGTATTCACAAGCTCTGTAATACCACTGTCCAATTGCTCGATGACGTCTTTCTTTATCATTTCAATCGAATCACAAAAATGGTTGACATTGATCGTAGATTTTAGATGCCAACTACTCTTTTCATGTCCTCCAGCATATTCATGAAAATGTTTGTAGTTTTGGTGAGCTTTTATTACAAAAGTACCAAATGTGCCTCTTTTTAAAACTGGTTTGAAAAGAGTACAATGCTTGTGAAGCCCTCCCTTCAACTTGGCGAGTATACCAACCACGAGTATATAACAAACCAAGTTTTCTGAAAATGCCTTTTTTGGTCTTGTTTTCATCGATATCCTTCTTGAAATCCTGCGACGAATTTGGAGCAAGTGGGTTGGTTAATAATTCATCTGACACTGCATGATTTATGTATTCCCCCAAATCGAAACTGAAAAACTGAAGTGTTTGGCAATTCTACTGAAGACTGGCAGGCTGAAAATACATAAGGTTCTTCGACGGAGACAGCCGAAATTGTTGGCCGGTTAAAGTCCAAATCAGAAGAAATTGTGGCACACACTTTAGAGGGTACTGGATTCGGAACTTCTGATGAATCGGCGAGATTTCTTTTCTGTGAAGCAGAGGACGGACGATGGCTGACAGCTGACTGACAAATCAAATGACGCAGATTAACAAAATTATCACGGAATATTAAATTTAACATACAAAAGATACACTTGATTTGACGTGGGTGATTTGTGATTTGACGTTTAAAAAACAAAAGATAAACGAGATGTGACTTTTCGCATTTTAAACACTAGTGTTTAAAGAGTCGTTTTGTGCATGTCAAACCCGTGTTCAAAGTGCGGTTTTAGTAGCGGAAGTAGAAAAAGTAAATTGATAGTATTATTCTATATATTTACATTATTGCTTTTATTTCAATATTGTTGTCTATTTCTAGTAAAAATGACTGTGCTTGTGTTATACCTAAAGTAGTGGTTAAATATTGTACTTTTTATCTTTTGCCATTTTTCATAAACTTTAGTTTATTTACTTGTGAAGAAAGGTAATTGATAATATAGATAGATAGATAGATACTTTATTAGTCTTTACCATCATACATATGACATAAGGCAAGTCAGATACAGTATAAAACTATAGTTAAAACAATTAAGATTAGAATTTAAATGTATACAGGCAACAGCATATAACAATCATTTGGTATAAACAAGAATATGAAGAAAATTAAACAAATAAAATGAACAAAAGGTTACGTTTTTAAAATTTTAATTATTAAAGGATCCAAAAAATTAGGTAAGTAATTAGGATTGAGAGATGCTACGCCACCCATTAAATTCATCCAGCGAATAAAAACAATATTGTATTAGAAACTGTTTAAGACTAGTATTAAATTTTTTGAGATGGTTTATTTGCTTAATATCATCTGGTAACCGATTAAAAAATTCACCCCCGGCATATGTTGGCGACTTCTTCAATCGGGAACGCGTAAATTTGTTCAAGTGAATATCACTCTTAGATCTCGTATCGTGATCATGTATGTCACTATTTTTCTGAAGGTTGTTTTTGTTAATAAAGGTGTAGATCAGAAGTTTGTAGAGATATATACCTGTGCATGTCAGGATGTTATTGCTCTTAAAGGTGCTCCTACAGGACTCCTTGTAGCCTAAGCCAAAGATCAAACGAATAAATCTCTTTTGGAGAATAAATACTCGCCCAACCTCGCTTGCTCTGCCCCACACAATTACATTGCAGCCGATTGCAGAATATATTAGTGCGTAATATAAATTTAGTAAATAATCTTGATATAAATATGATTTTAAACTATTAAAAGCAAAATATAATCTGCTCAACCTTTTACATACATAGTCAACGTGATTTTTAAAATTCAATTTACCATCCAATTCCATTCCCAGAAATTTTGTATTTTCAGAAGTGTTGATGTGCAATTATTAAAATCAAAAACAAGGGCATTGCCTTCCTTGAGTGGTGATGTAAATTGAACAAAAACAGTTTTGCCCTCATTTATAATAAGGTGATTTCTTTGAAACCAAGAGGTGAACTCTTTCATGATTTTCCTTATTTTTTGAGTAACTCATCTAAACTGTCGGCCGCAATTATAACTGAGGTATCATGTGCATATATAAAAATACGTCCGTGGGAGATATATAAGGGTAGGTCGTTTATGTAAAGAAGAAACAAAAGTGGTCCCAGGACACCACCTTGGGGGGTACCAATGGAGATGCTAAATTCATCTGATAATTCATCCCGATCTGCACCCTGAGTGTTCTACCAGACATGTAGGAATTAATCCACGATTGGATTGGACCTCGAATGCCCATGGCTTCTATTTTCAGGGATAAGTAGTGGGGATTGATAGTGTCAAACGCACGAATCAGATCAAAAAATATACCCACAAGTATTTGTTTTGGTCAATGTTTTCATGAATATATTGTACCAGTTCAGTTGATGCAGTTTCTATTGAACAACCATGCTGTGATGGGGTTATAATTCTATTTTGATCTAGGTAACCAATTAGCTGATTGCATACCGTTTTCTCAATTATTTTAGAGAACGAGCTAAGCAAAGAAGTCATTCTATAGTTTGCGACACATTGGGGGTCATCTTTTTTGAATACCGGTACGATTTTGCTCCTTTTGAGTTTAGTAGGGAGTTTCCCTTGCACCACAGATATATTTATCATATGGGCTAGTTGACAGGATATGGTGTCTACGCATTCTCTCAATACCAGGCAGGGGATTCCGTCAAGTCCTGTCGAATATTTTTTATTAAGATTTAAAATTATATTTTTTACGTCATGTTCATTGACTGGCACAAAGAACATAGAATATGGATTATGTATTCTACATGTCGTACAAATACCGTCGGCAAAGTTACATTCACTAATCATATCACGAACAGACGTTGCAAAATAACCAGCGAAATGATTGGCAATTTCACTTTTATTTGTAATACCTGTTCCGGAATCAGATAGTACTATTTCTGATTATTTTTTATGTCTACCCACTTTTGTGTTTACCAGGCTCCAAAGATACTTTGCTTTATTGTTAGAGTTGTCAATAATTTTGGAATAGTGAAGTTTTTATTCGTTAGATATTTTTATGTTAAGTGATTTTTTGTAATTTTCTGTCAGCGCGGGATCATTGACTCTGTGCCTTAACCAGTTCAGATTTTTGAGCTGTTCAAGTTCTGAGAGAAGTTGTGGTGAAAATGGAACTTTTTTTGTTTTTTGAACTTGCTTATTTTTACTGCGTTAACTTGCATATCCGTAACTGGCCTGTGTGGAAAAAACGAGCAGCATTTAGGTTACTATAGTACTTTATAGTTCTATTCCGTTCTTACCGTATTCAATATTTTAATAATTTTATGGCTTACCTGAAATTTGTAAATTTTTTTATCCAAAACACAAGAAACGAAAGAAAAATTTAAACAGTAAGCTCACACTATACATACATACAAAACTCAATTTTCATTCGTTACTACTCTTCAAGCTAGCACTTTTAACACTGTTGTTATTAGGGCGCCGGCGCATGGGCTTCTAAGTAGAATGTGGGAGAAGGGATGACGCGTCAAGCCAAGGTCACACGCATAGTTGTTACAGAGTGACGCTGTGTCTTTCAGACCGTTGGCGCAGCCACTTATATTCTTTTACTTTACCATTAATTTTACAAATACGTGAAGCGCATGTTTTATTGATAAATATTTTGTTCCCAATTTCTGTCTGAAAATGACAAAATTGTTCAATAAGCATAATTATTTGACAAAACATTTTTTTCACATCTGATGAATTTTTTTTCCATAAAAGTTAGGGGGATGGGGCGGACCCACCTTGCCCCCGAATATGGGCGCCTATGACCTGCTGCTATAATGCCCATGAAGCATTAGGTGACAAGCAAGTTAACAGCCACAATTTACATACATATAACAAGAACAAGTGACTACTTAATTTGTAGGTCAAAGATATATAAAAATAAAAAAATGAAATCATGGAAAATTATACTTTATTTTAACTGTAATTTTTGACATAGGAACAAAGTAATGAATTTTTTTGTATAAAAAAAATATAACCATCAATAATACGAATGGAACTTTCAACGTTTAGAAACTGGCGCATCAGTTCTGAGCGAATCAACAATATTTTAACAAATCTGCAAAATACATGCTTCCAAAAAATTGCTATTGTATAAACACAAACCTCTTCATCTACATTCTGTTTCTTATTAATTTTTTAGTAATATTTATATTTGGAGAGCTGGTACAGATGGCAGAATGGAAACATTTATCTCTCTTTCAGGCAAATTTTATAATCGGAAAAATAAAGCAATGTTTGATAAGATATGGATAGCACTAAATTGGGTTACTCCTACAATGTTATTGAGTTCGTCAAAAGACTTTGAATTATTGGCATGGAAATTGCCAAAACCCAAAAAGTAAGTTCATGTAGTTATTGTATAGTTCATATAAGTCCCTCATTTAGCAATATTTAATAACAATTTTTACAGTATCGTCTAAAATATATACATCTAGATATGTTTAAAAATTTTTATATGACTATTTTTTTATTCTACCAAAAATCAAGAATACTTCTAAATATTTAGTATATCATATATTAAACCGAACACTAACTTTCACACAAAACCATCCTATTGTCTTTAATTTGAATTTACACTCTATCTATCTACATCAAAACTCTTCACAACAATTGGTCTGGAAGCTTTAAATATTTAATATTAGCAAAATATTCTATATTCAGAGGTGAGGATTGTAAATATTTGTGATGTTAGGAAAATTATTCAATTACAAATTGTCGTTTACGTTCTAACACTACTTAAGTAATTTTTTGGCGATTATGACATTTTTATGCTAGAGAATCGCAAGACGTATTGAATCACTCAATCAGAAACAAGTAACGTCAAATATATTATGAAGTATATACAAAAAATAACATGTTTGGTAATGGTGTCTATGTAGAATTATGCAGATTTGGCACTCTCCAGAAAAGTTACCATTTTTGACATATGGTGCTGGAACTTAAGTGATGAAATATTTTTCTTATTATATCAAGATATCATAAATTTTTAATTCTTTGTTTTTAGTGCTTTGACTGGTTATTCTGTGATACACAGTGACCATACAGCTTTATTGTTTTCAATATCTTCTCCGACCGTCCTATTAAATGAATATAACTGGAAGGATGGACCAAAAGTTAGTAATGCATGGACTATATCTCAAGATCGCCTTTTGATCAATTCAAACATTATAGATAAAACCATTCTTTCCCATTACCCAACATTAGGTGGCAACATTGAGTGTATGCAGTTGTCTCCTTTGGATCCTAACAGGTAGGTGAACATGTTTTTTTGAATTAACCCTATTTTAAAAACAATGTATTTCATCAAATACAAGATGTTTGTAAATTCATGCAAAAAAATTAAGATGACTACTTTCTGTTTGAAATTATGATGGTCTCCTATAAAAAAATTCTCACTTATCACCCCCAAATCTCCTGTAAAATCGTTAATATCAGTGATGATGTACTGTAGTATGGTAAACTAATAATTAAAGGTAATCTCATAATCAGAAATCATATCTATTTAATTCTGGAATTCTAGAAAGTGTCGATAGAACCAAAGCGCAAAGGCCCCACGTTGGTTGCGACAATTGAAATGGTTTTATTTTATTAATATTGAAATTTTATAATTTATTATATTATGATCAAAATATTACACGATATTAAATAACATTTCTTAAATCAATTTATATAGACTCTTCTCAGGTAGGGTTCCAAAAACTATATTATATAATTAATTATTCCTATTTTTTTATTTGAATTATTATTATCACTACTTTTACAAAGATCTTATTAAAGAAATAATCACCCTTGAAATACACATAACACATTTTCAATGTAATTGGCCAAATAGAATTTAGAGATCTCTAAAAAAATTGTTCAGAACGGTACCTTTAATTTTTTAAATTTCCATTTACTCCGAACTAATCTTCACTCTAAATTTATCCTATATCTTCTTAAACACCTTCTTCATAAACCAGCTCAATTTTATAACACTTACAAATTTTGTTTATGATCTTGACCAAATATTTTTATTACAATACTTGTTGGGTACTTGTAGAAATTTTGGATGATATTCTCAGTTTTCGATTTCAATCTACTTTATAATATATCTTCATTAAACTTCAAAAACTCTTTTCAATTCTCGACTTCTATCTATTTTACATATTACTCTTCAGAATTTGTTTACAATTCTCAATTTGAATCTACTTTTTAAATCTGTTTTTAAAACTAGTATTAAATTCCCGATTTTAAACTACTTTTCTCTTTTAAACTTCAAAACTGACAACCCTCTTCCTTATTGTAAAATCAATAAATTTGGTCCTTCAAATTTTTATATCATCTTGACAACTAAATATCCTACTTGATTCCAATTAAAATCATATTACTTATCTCAAATGTCATCTGAAAGTCTATGTTCCCTTGTCTAATGTCCCGATTACTTACAAGGAAAAAGGCTCCCAATGACATCTACAAACCTACGAGAAAATTTAACAATATTGATATAAATACTGTAATTAAATGTCTTCAATCAATATCTATGTATCATCTCATTTAAATGTATCATCTAATGTGAATATATTGTAATATCTCATTTGTTAAATGACTAGTATACACCTCTAATAACCTTAGTGTTAGATTAATGCCGTTAAGAATCATGAGAATGATACTGATAACTTTCAATATCCACAGCACACTTGAATTTCAAAACAATCTTATTGAGAGCTATTTCTCATAAGTTTAGTGGGGGTCCTTTATTTAGAATAGATAATTAATTGTCCTATGTAACATAGGTTTTATATTATATATTTCTTAGGTTGGCCATTGGTTCTGTAGATAGTTCTGTCAGAGTCTGGGACCTGAGTCGTCCCCATACGACAAATATATTAATGACCAACTTCTACCACAAAATTCAAAGTAAAGTATCAGCTTTAGCATGGCATCCAACTAATGAATCGATATTGGCATATGCGACGGCCGAAGGAAGAGTAAGTTTTTCATATGACTATCGATTGTGTTAAACTAACATAAGCATTGCAACTTGCAACAACTTTGATTTACAGATTAGAGGTAATAGATTTGGGTCGACAAGTTTTATCTATGGTGTTGATCCATTTGTATAGATTGTCAATTACATATTATTATTCTATATTGTCTTTCCCTTTTATCAATAGTCCACAACTTCAATATTTATTTTGAATAAAATTAAAATTTCTTTCCTGACTGTCTAAATACATGAATCGCATTAACCAACAGACCTCAATCACTGTTATTTTTTTATTATTGTAAAGTACGTTGGCACAACACATGTGTATCAATCAAAAACGTTCAACTAAAGATAGACTACCTAAGATCGAATAACTGCATCAAACATAAAGTAAACAGTTCATCAAAGTTGCCACATTGTCCTAAATAACGATAGTTTCACTTGTAAAATAATCAATTTGTGTTTATTTACACAGACAAAACAATCACAAAAGTCCCTAATTAGTGCATATTTAAAAGTTAGCATATCTTTGTGTAGAATTGAAACGACCCAATAAATTTAATGATAGACGTTCTGGGCGCCATTGGTATGAGGGGTTTCTTAAAAGACATCCCCAAATTTCTCAGAGGATGTCTGAAAACCTTACAGCTTCCCGTGCAGCTGTCACTGAAGCATCAATAAAAAATTGGGTTGATGAATATCAAAATTATTTTATATCTTCGAATACATTGATAAACGATCCCAATAGGATTTTCAATGCAGACAAATCCGCGTTTTTCCTGTCCCTGAAGGGCAGTAAAATTGTTTATGAAAAAGCTGGGAATGATAAAGAACGTCTTACTGTACTGATTACAGGTGAATTAGTCACATAATTTTATGATTGTTCAAACTTAAAATACAGTATTTTTTATTTTAGGCAATGCAAACGGTGTTTTAGCACCACCAATGGTCATGTACCCATATGACAGAATTCCCAAACATATTGTTATGCAACTTCTCAATGGTTGGGGGATTCGAAAATCCGACACTGGCTGGATGACTTCCGAGTTATTCTTCGAATATATATCCAATATTTTTTATCCTTGGGTAGTATCTATGAAGATCCTATATTACTCTGAGTCTCAGCAAATTTTGTATCGAAAAACAAATTATTTTACTCCCCAACACGACTCACATTCTCCAACTGTTAGATGTAGATTATTTAGGTCTTTGAAACAGAGTTGGAAAAATGCGTCAAAAGCTATAGGGTCGAAAATGGATTCAAAATATTAAATAGAGAAAATGTTGCTCGTGTTCTGAAGATGGCTATTGAAGATGTTACCAATTTAAAAAATATATTTCAAAATTCATTTAGAGTTTGTGCTTTATGGCCATTCGATAACTCTTATGTGGATTATTCAAAAGTAGTGCAAAAAGTTGTAAACATTGAAGAAACATCTAATATCCCAGAAATAAAATTGGAAGTTGTTCAACATCTAAGATACATAGAAAACCACATTAATAATTCAACTCGACAATAGTTTTATTTTTTGAAAGGCAGTGAGTGGGATGGGAATCGTGAATAGTGGAAACACCTGAAAATGAAATTAATCAAGTGATATTTGAAAATGAGAGAGTGATAAATATTATTCAAAATATTATGTTGACAGGACCCAAGATCGATAAAATAAATGACAAAAGTACTGAAAAATACTTAAAAAGCAAAGAAGAAACTGGAGAACATCAAGATGAAATTAGAGCTATAGAACTAGAAACTGTCATTGAGGAAAAAAAGACTGACAAAAGTACTGAAAAGACTCAAGAAAACAAAAAAGAGGAAAGCAGGGAAGTACAAGACGAAAGGAATGATACCAAACAAAGCAACAAAAATGAAGAAAAAGAGACTGATGTATTAAAGGATAATATTATCAACATTGAAATTACAATGAAAAAGATCGAAGATGAAAAAATTGAATCTAAAGAAAAATATACAGTTTTTCAGGAACTTAAAAATGAGGAGATCGATGAATTAAATGATAAACAAAACAATGAAATTGGAAAAACTAAACAACCCTTGACAAAATAAAAGAGGCCAAAAAAGTGGAGAATACTGAAGAAAAACTGAAAATGCAAAGAAAAAAGTTCTAAAGATAATTCATAACATATCTCCATACAGGACAAAAGAGAATATTGAAAAGAATTCTAGCCTGTTAGTACCATCACCATTTAAAAAGGCATTATTTTGGCCAGAACCAACTCCATCTAAAAAAATTTTAGGTAAAAAAAAGGAAAAGATACCCTCTGTAACAACTTCCGACATATGGAGAGAGTATTACTCAAAAAAAGAAGATGAAAAAAATAAACAACTTGAGGAAAAGGAAAACAGTAAAAAAGGGCTGAAAAAAGTAATATTTCAAGAAAGAGACCTGCAAGAATACAAAAAGTGCAAAAAAATTCAGGCGAAAATGAAGAAGTATTGCCTAGCGAGGATGACGGTGAAGTGTGTATTGAAAAAGTAATTCAAAAGAGAAATGTTAGAATTGCGCACTTTGTTATAGTAAACTATGAAAATAATTACTATCCTGGAACACTGGAATTGAGAAAGAGAAAATATTAATACCATGACTAGAACTGGACTTAATTGGAAGTGGCCAGATAAGAGAGATGAGATTTGGTATGACTCTATAGAAATAATGGAGGTGATACAACAACTAAAAAAAAATTAACGAAAGAGGCTACTTTCAAATTGATGAAATAAATAAATATGGTTCCTTTGTCTAGATAAGTTAATATTAATTTAAATTCATTATTAAATAAAGTAAACTGAAAATATTGTTTGATTTATGTACTTAATATGTTGGATTTAAAAACTGCCGAATTTATGGTCAATTCACTGCCGGAATTTTGGACAGAAAAATTTCAGGGTTCGGAATTATGACCATTTGCAGGTCAATAAAAAAGATATTTTTTTTATTGATGGAGCAGTAGAACTATTTCTCTTTTCTGGGAACAACATAAGAAATTAGCAAACTATTATATAAAGTATCCTACATTTTATACACGATTTTTATTTTATCATGGTGTGTTCGTTAGTATGCTTTCTTATAATGTCGGAATTATGTACACTTACCCTAGCCGTCGGAGGCTGGTCATATATAGTTTTGAGGGGTTTTATTGAAAGAACAAAAGTAATATGAATTTGGCTGTATACAGGGAACATAAAATGCATGTGTGATGTTTACGACGATGATGTTTTTAACATCAGAGGAGGTAGTGAACATATTTCTTCTAAACCAACTGATCATAAAAAATGGCTTCATTCCTTAGTGGAAATCGAAGGTCATATTTTCTAACGAAATTCTTATTAAAAACTTATTTATGTGCTTCAGGAGTTAAATATGGATATATAGAAACGTTGTAATTAATTCCGAAAATAAAGAACATAAGAATACTACATATGCTGCATAAAAAAAGAAAATCGCTTTAATG
Organism: Galeruca laticollis; assembly: GCA_963921935.1. Taxonomy (NCBI): domain Eukaryota; kingdom Metazoa; phylum Arthropoda; class Insecta; order Coleoptera; family Chrysomelidae; genus Galeruca; species Galeruca laticollis. The sequence goes on from OY998183.1 coordinate 91,805,081, forward strand.
CTCTTAAAAAAACATTCACCTTGTGCCGAAGGCAAATAGAAGCAAGGTTGAAATTCATACAGAGAATAGAGACCTATAGAAGGATTCTTCAGACGAAAGGAAAATCTCTTCGGTGCCGTCAAAGGGGTGGTAATTCCTCCCTTAATATTTAAAACATTCATATTGTGCCGAAGGAAACGAGATGTCAGGTTGATAGATGACATTATTAGCTTTAATGTTGAAAATTACGATGATTTATGGAGGAAAACGAAATATTGATATTACAGATTGAGTTTAGTTTAGTCCGCAGGTAAACATCTGGAAAATGAATGATGATATCTATATTTCGTGGAAGCAAAGGATCTTCTTATTTACGTAGAAATCCATCACCAGGCGTCATCGGTTAGGGCATCGCGACACCGACGCCAATTTTTATAATGACACCCGAAATGTTTCAATTCCTATTGTGATTCTGAATCAAATTCAGAATTAGGCAATGGATTTTTACGTGAATAAGAGGACCCTTTGACATCTATATCATCTGCTTTTACGAAATATCTTTCATTTTCCAGATATTCGCCTGTTGAGTTTTATGTGGGATAGGAAATTTTCCACTCTGAGTATTAAGAATATCGTAGTTATTTGACTTTGATGCTGACTGAACGTTTTGATTTTTTAGTTCATGCGACATAATTCGCATAGTTGATTAATTTTTTTTTCATTCAACGGCACTCCGTATTCAATTTCATGTACAGACCCTAAACATTTCTCGTGAATGTGCCTTCGACTATTCCAACACTGAAATTGACGATCATCGATTTGAGAAGTTATATTGTACAACTTTTATTTAAATATTTTACCTGATGATCAATATACTTCTTCCCTATACCATATATTCCCAATCCCTGATATTAATTCACCTTTACATATTAATACCAAACCTAACGATTGATCGTGTTTATTAATGACTTAGTTCGTCTATCTTTAGTTGAATGTTTTTGGTAGCAATAGTATGTGGTATGTCATCAGAAGTCGCTGATGCTTGAATGTATACAATTTCAAAAGAAACATAACATAAGGCGTCTTTCAACTCTTATTTTCATTATTTGTGATTTTTTTTAATACATTTTCCTTATTATTTACTTTTTAATTTGTTAAAACAATGGTTAATTGCAGGTAGGTTATGTGGATCCAAATACAAAGTCAAAGCCGTCAGTACTTCTTTCGCCATATTTTAAATCCCAAATTTATAAACTTGAATGGGCTCCAATCAATGGCAATCAAGAAAAATTTGGTTTATATGCAGTAGGCGAAGGATGTATTGTATACTTCAATCTTGAGAATAAAGCAGGTCGAGGTATAGTATATAAGCAAAAAATTGACCTCTAAACACATTAAAGCTTCAAATATATTTGATTTTTCAACTTAATTTATATCCCAAAAAATATTAAAAAATATAATTTATATCCCGACAAAACATTTAAAAATGTGAAGAGAATCGTGAAGAAAATATATTTTCATCTCAACAGCTAGGTTTATCGGGTAACAGTTTTTTAATAGATAGATAGATATGCATTTATTGACCATAATTGTATAAAAATATAAATAAATATCAAAATGACATGAAACAGTAATATCGCCAATAAATAAATATAAGGGACAAATCACAACTTTATTTCAAATACAAAAGAAATTTGTTTACACTTTTTAAATTTGACAAGGCGCATCATAAGTTAACCCATTAACGCCCAAATTATTTTTTTGTTGAAATTTCATCGAATAACTGAATCTACTGGTTCTATTGGGTGAATTCAACGAAGAAAAAATAGCCGTGTTTTTTTTTCTTATTTAGTTTCTTCACAAAATGCGGATCTATACATAGATTGCTGGGCGAATAAGCTAATACGATTATTTTTATGTAAATAGTTCATTCAGTTCCAACATTTAATTCTTACAATGAAACTTGCTAAAATAGGTAGTACAGATGGTTACATTACATTTTTTACAATATGTTAAAGGTCTACTTTTGCAGGAAATGTATTGGCATCGTCTTCGGTTAGAACGTTTTTCCAGAAATGTCCCTTTGTGTCAAGTCTTATACCATCTGGAACCTGCGTTCTAGACGTTGATGGAAAACTAAGTGGTCTACCTTTTAAAATGTTCTGTCCATGTCCAAACTTGAGATAAGTTACGGTAACTTCACATTGAAATACTTTCAATGATATTGATTTATTTCCATTGATTATTCTATACAATAGAAATGCATTTATAATAGACAAGTCAATAGTTCTCGTGAATAAACACCAGTACCACTTTTTGCCTCTAATCGCAATCTCTCTAGGAGCCAGTCTTGGTGATCTACTCCCCCTATACACTGATTGTATTTCTGGATCAGCCAAGGCTGAGGTACTAGCATACATGTTTTCTCTTTTCCATTCCATCGTGCAACAGTAGCAAGTGGCCCTATCTGATCACAATTTGTGGCCATCAAAACTCACTTATTGTCTTTCCACTTGACCACTAAAATTTCGTTTGTGGTATCAACTAAAGTCATATGATCCACGGTTTTGTTTTTCCAAAACTTTTGTTGAATCAACCATACACTTTGCTGTTCTATTTTCTCTAATTGTACCTGTAGCTCTAAACTTTAGTTCCTTTAGCTTGCAAAATAAGGCATGGCTACTGAAAAAATTCTCAAAATATACACAGTAGCTTTTTGGATTTTCCACTAGTGATAACATTTCTAAAACTACTCAGGTACCTAATGGTTCTATTTTTTTATTTGCTTCTTTTCCAGCGTAAAGTGAAAAAGAAAAACAGTAGCCGTCTTCATCACACATTGCCCAAAAGTTGTAACCAAAATGAATTGGCTTTGATTTGATAAATTGCTTTAACAAGTGCTGACCATAATACCTTACAATTATTTCGTTGATTGATGGGTTTTCCTGAAAAACTTTTGTTCACCTTTTAGAACAATGGTCTCAGTTTGAAGACTTTGTCACTTTTGTTCTCCTTAGCTGTCGTGTTATCGATAAAATTACTACTTGATTTTATTTGAAGATAGGCTACTAAAATTTTTACTAAAAGCATTCTTTACAATGGATTGACCTAGATCCTCTTCATCGGACCAATAATCTCTTTCGGATGACAATGTATGATAGCCACTGAATACGAGAAAAACAATGAATATTTTGATATCATCTTTAGTGATCATGAATCCGTGGCGATTTTTTTTAGTTGCAGCATACCTGGTAGTTTCTTCCGTGATCTTATCAAATATGTCGTATCAAAAAATTGTTGAAACAAGTCTACCAGAGTCAAATTATTCGAAGAAGTTTTCAGATTATTCTCTGCTTCGAGAAATTCTTATTCCAGGGCTCTGACAGTATACTTTGGTTGAGTCTGTTCAATTAGTCTGTAATTAATTGATCTTGGGTTTCTTGTTGGCGGCAAATTATCTTCACTGTCGTCTTCAGGATCCTTGGGCTGTATTTCTACATAGCCGGCCACATCTGTTACAGCAGGGATACCCGTTTCTTCAACATCGAGTACTTCTTCGTCAGTGAGTTCATCTACTTCGGGTGGCAATGCCAATATATCGCCTTCTATTTCCTCTGAACACAAGTACTCTACAGCGTCTTCTAAATTCTTCAAAGTATCATTTTTATCCATTTTCAATTCTGAAAAAAGGTTTTTCGTAAAAAATAGGGGAAATTATTCTTACCAACCAAAAATCATACTAACTATTCCGTGATTTAATAAATTTATTATAAATTACAATAATTCGGTGTGTTTTATAACTATACTATTGTTAAAATTTCATTTTATTATTATTATTGATAATCGATGAAAACTGTTTGTATTATTCCCTGAATAGCCCAACAATCTATTTATAGATGGCTATATAAAACAACATGGCAAAAGAAATACAATCAAATACTGCTCACATTTCGTACATATTTAGTTTCAGTAAACATTTCTAAACATATATTTAAAATAGGGTTTACTTACCTAATCGTTTTTCATAAATACTCCAGAATATCTTTTGTAAGGCACTCCAGGCATTTCTTATAATTTATAAATAAACAAACTACTAAGGGTCATCAAACCAAACTACACTGAACCTGTAATATTTTACCCTAAAGAAATGGTATAAGTGGGAACAACTCGGATTTCTTTAAGGTCGTCTTTCAAAAGTGCTAGTTTGTTTGGTGATCTATAAATAGATCGCTGGACGCTAATGGGTTAATATGAATGGACCAACTCATAGTACACATACCTCTTAACAATGATTCATAGGTAGTGCTACACTTGTTTTAGTACAAATATTTGTAAAGCAACTGCTGAGCAAAATGTCTGTCTGAGCATTTCAGTTCAAATTTTGGCCAAGTATTAGGCCCAAAAACTACACTGATAACGTCTTTTAGGAATTTTGGCCTGGGATCCTTTTCGTATCGCACCTATCCAAAACAATTTTGTTCAAGTAATCAGTAAACCATGTTCTAACTGAAAAAAAAACTACATAGCACCCTTATTTTATGATCGGTATATTTTATTGATGCAAAAATTAGAAATTTTGCAAAATTGCAAGAAATCTACTCTAGAACTAGACTATTTTTAGAGGTATAACAAGCTGAATGTCTAAGTTATTTTAATACTATTGAAATCAATGACCATGATTTTGTGCAAGTCAGTATATCTAAATCAGCTTTAGTTTAAGAAGTACTTACTTTAGGCTTCTTTAACCCTAAACCCCAGTGCTTTTATAAAAAGAAATATTTAATGATATAAGTTGAAGTTTCGTGAAAAATTCAAACTTCAATCACTCTATTCTTCCAAAATCAATGCCTACATTTTAAACCAGTTGTAAATTGAAAAATGGTGAACTGAAGTATTGAATTACATTAATTTCATTAGTTTATAATTAGGGTTAAAATAAATCAATTATCACTTGGATATGGGCAATATTAAGTGAGAAGTTAAACACAACTACCTAATAAGTGTTCACAATTTTTAGATCCAACTGTGATTCCTACACCTGAAGATACATTTATCTACTCATTCGGGTGGAAACCTGACTATTCGCAATTATTTGTCGTCGCCAGAGCTGGATTCATAATAGTATATTCCCCGAAATTGAAGATGATTTGCAAGCATTATTTCTCCTACCGCATCCATGATATTATCTGGCATCCAAATGCTTCCGATAACACATCTGATTATCACAACTGGTTGGCTACCATTGGCAGCTTAAAGAATGTTTTTGTTTATAAATTTGACATTGAATGTGGTAACAACGATGACAATGTTATAAACTTTTATCAGAGTGAATCGGAGATCAATGCTGTGGTTTGGAGTCCTTATGTACCCAGTCAGATGATGGTGAGCTGTGAAATGGGAATTATACAGGTACGTATTGATTTTCTGTATTAACTTTATTGAGAGGTAGTTCCTCTGGGACAGGCCAGTCGAAAATGTTAACGCAGTACCCATGTTATACGTATCTGTGGTACTAAGACTATAAGTCAAGTTTTTTTGACGTTACTGTACATTATTATATTCCTTATACAAATGCACACATACTACGAAATATCCCCTCCACTGGAAATAAGCATTTAACTATGTTATTTATTTTAATTCTTTATTAAAAAATAATTACAATTTTTTTTGTAATTATTCAGAATATATTTTTCTTATAAATACTAGTTTTTTTATAAAGATGGTGATATTCTGTCAAGAAAAAAAACTGGTATTTCCCCACGGTTGTTTCATGCAGAAAAAAAGTCATTTAGCTTTGTTCTTTTGGACCTCATAACTTCCGAATTACCCTCTATATTATCTTGGAATTTGATATGCACAATAATCAAGGACCGGGTCCAGATTAACAAAAAATTTCAAAACTGGTCTTTCTTAAAAACAACACGCTGTATATATTTTCTCAAAATTGTTTTTTTATTGGAATTCATTGTTTCTTTGACGAATTCCTGGTAATTTTTGACTTGGTAGCACAAAGTTGTTCACAAAATGGTAATTTTTTATCAGGGTTGGGCTGATTAAAATCATGATTTAAATCGCTTGATTTTTAAAATTAAAATCATGATGTAAAATCAATTTTTTTCTTTTTTATTCAGAAGCAGATAACAATATAATATAAAAGTTTTCTCAAAAATCAAAAGAAGTATCTGCTTTTAGCAAAAACAACAAAAAAGGAGTACGTAATTCCAAATTCTTAAACTAAACGTAACACCTAAATATTATTACTGTATATTTTCAGTCTATTCATTTTCGTTATACAATTTTAACAAAAACACGAGTTTTCCTCCTTTTTCTATGCCTAATCTGTTTCTAATATCCAAGTGTACAAGACCAAAAGAGCTAAATACGCGTTCTACTGAAGTTGAAGAAGCAGTTGCACACAGGAACTGTTTTATTATTGGCAACTGTTTCAAGATTTCCGGCTCATCATTTTGTGATAACCGCCATTGTAGTCCGTTTACATTTTTTATTACTTCATCCGAAAACATAACTTGCTTAAATGGAGCAGTACGGGCATTTAACTTTATTACTAAAGGTAACAGTCCAGTGTACTCATATAACTCGTTAATTGTTTCTATAGCTATATTCTTTTCTTCTGGTGTTAACTCGTATTTTGTTTTTTGTGGATTCAACATGTACGCTATAAACTGAATGGCATTAGTGCTTGCTTATATCGATTATTAAATTGTTGTGTGTTTTTTTAATGGTAATTCCACAGATTCATCAAAGATATATTGTAAATGTTTCCACTGCTCTACAGCATCTGCGATAGTAGCATTTTTCCTCTGCACAGTATCAAGAGCAACTGATATAGGTTTTAAAATGTTTAAATAATCTTGTGTTGCATGTTTAATCGCAATATTTGAAACTTTTTGGTTAATAGTGGAATCAATCTCCTTTTTCTTTTCTTCGCAGATTTTTAATATGATGTCCCACTGAGTGACATACATCTCTAAGCAGTCGCCAAGGCTATTCCATCGCACATCGCTTGGAAGGACTAAAGCGCTTGCCTCCTGCTTGACTGAATTTAGCTCTAGCCAAATGGTTATTTCAAAAATACTTAACAATTTGGACCACATGTTCTTTAACGTCTGTAACTTGAAAGTCCTTGCACAGTTAATTAAAAATATGTGCAGAGCAGCCATAATTTATAACTTTTGCGTTCGTTTTTTCTTCTGTTTTTCTCATAAGTGTCATATTTGCGGCATTGTCTGTCACAAAAGATTTTACGGTACTCTTGTATTTTAATTCACATGAAGAAATCAGGTCACAAACTATTTGTGTTAAATATTCTGAAGTATGTGGATTTCCTGATGTGTCTATAGTTTCGTATAGGAGGGCTTGTCCATCTTCAGTGGTTATCGTTGCACATATCACTGGTTCGTTGTGCACTTTTGACCACCCATCAGTTGATATATTTACGGACTGTCCTGACAGGGAGGAGAAACATTTTTCTTTTTCCTCTTCATAGATTTCGTCCAAAAGACTTGTTGCTACCATTTTTCACGTGGGCGGTGTATAACCAGGTCTTAATAACTGAATGGCATTTTTCACCTCTAAATTCTCAATACATCTGAAGCTCGAATTAGTAGCAAAAATAGCCCTTGCTATTTGTTTTTCAATTTTATGTTTTTCAGCAGTTGAAGTCCGCATTACAAAACTACTCATGGTTGGCTGAGTTTCGATTGCTTTCTTTTTTTGGACTGGTTCAAAAGTTGTTGGACTTGTTGGTACTTTCGGTGGAGTTTTTCTAACATATGAACTATCCGTCATGAGTGAACTACAACTTGAGGCAGATGATGTGCTAGCCAAACTGTCAAGCGACATTCGACTCTCTGGAAAGAGAAAAAACATAATTGAAATTGATTAATTGATGATATATTGATATAGTATTGAATTATTGATTTTAAAATAAAGTGAAAATGTTCAATAGAGATGTAAAAGCAAATTTATTTTTTTAAGGTGAAAAAAATTAAAAAAGTATAGAAGAGTAAAGATAATCTTTAATTAACCTGGGAAAGATCGCGTTAAAAAAGTTACATTAAAGGCCACGTGTTAGATTTCACCTAACATTTAAAAACAATCCTATATGCCTAAAATCTATATCCTAAAATATCTATAAATGAATACTTAAAAATTATATTATCAATCAATAGTCTCCCTATTGGGATTCCTAGCCTCATTTTTCCGGCAGCGGTGGCCAGCCGCTTGCCCAACCCTACTGCTTTAAATCAGTAGAGAGTGTGTGAATTCGGTAATTTAGTTTCTGCTCTGAAGTCTGTCCTTTGCTTCTTCTACTATTCTTTTCCAGTCTTTTGCTTTGTTCTTCTAGTCATTTATTCCAATTTCTTTAAGATCTTTTTCTACACCATCTAACCATTTAGTTCTCGGTCGTCCCCTTGCTCTTCGTCCTTGTCTTTTAGTTTCCTGTATTTTCTTGACACATCTTTCATTACCTTGACGTTGTACATGTCCTGCCCACCTTAATCGTTTACTTCTCAATTCATTTGTTATTATGGGGCTATTGAATTTTTGATTAACTTCGTAGTTTCTTAATATTCTCCATACTCCATTTTCTTTAATTGGGTCGTATATTCTCCGTAGTATTTTCCTTTCCCAGATTTCTAATGTGTTTTCCTCTTTTTTGTTAAATTCCAGGTTTCTGGGGCGTAATGTACGACTGGTCTAATTAATGTCTTGTATATTTTAATTTTTGTGTTTGTAGACAATATCTTTGATTTAAATGTGTCTTTTAATGCATAGAAACATTTGTTACCCTGTTGTATTCTGTTATTTATCAAAAATGTATCTACTTATAATATAATACGTATATATTTAAAAAATATTTCAAAGTATCTCAGAATATATAATTAAAAATTACACTATGTTACTTAACTTATAATTAATATTTATGTCTCAAAACTTTCACTAAATTATCTCAAAAATAAAATATAAAGGGCTTGGAGAATCAACAAAAAATGTTAGGCAAAATCTAACCACGCGATCATTCCCGGTTAATAATAAAGGTCTTTATTAAATATAAATAAAATTAATTTAATAATTTAATTACCTGTATTCCTCTCTTGATAATTACAAACATCGTGGTGTGCTTTTTAGTCTTTGGACTAACCCTTGAATATCTTTCTTGCACTTTCTACAAATAGCCCTACACCCCAATTTATTTGGATTTGTTGTCTTAATATAGAACTGCCATATTGGGTCCTCTTTTCTTCCACTCATTTTACTTTATATGTTTTCACTTCACTTAACTAACCTAACTAGCGAAATGCGTGAAATTGTTGGGGAAAACAAGCCTCGACAGGAATATTCTTGCAAAAAGCACAACAAACACGTTCGTGCCTCACTCGGCAGTACTCGGCACTGTATAGTGAGTGTATAGGACAGAAGGAAAACAGACTTATACATTAAAATAATTAACAATAATTTCAAAGAATAAAAATGTTCAAATTTTATATTCAAATTTAAAAAATCAAATAAATCGTGATTTTTTTAAAAAAATGAATGGTTTCTGATTTTTTTGATAAAAATCATATTTTGCCCAACCCTGTTTTTTATACACTCTTAGTTAACCGCATTTCCTCAATTGTAATTTAATTCACAATATATACCGAATAATGTTAGAATAAACTATCAATTTGAGTTCAAAATTTTAACAAACAGTACTGGATGAATTTAATCAAAATGTATACAATGGTGATGATCCCTGGAGTGTGAAATATTTTGAATTATAATGACATTTTTTAAAAATTTTATTACCTGATGAAAATCCATTCAGGAACAATAGTATTAAAATAGAATAACATTTGGTTCAAAAGTTCCTGATGTGGTTTCAAGTAAATAATAGTGTTACGATTTAATTGTAGAAATTATTCAACTACAAATAATATATTTCAAAAAAACAGGTTGTAAATAATTCAGGTATGAAATATGAAAATAAATAACTGGAAATAATAAATTCAATAACATGCCTAATAGAATTACACTTTTTTCAGATATGGGATGTTGTAAGTGCTGAATGTCTTGCCACATTTATCAACTGTAATAATTACGAACCTGTCACTGCTGCCATTTGGAGTCCAATTGACCCAGATTATGTTATTTCTAGTGGCAAGGATAATACGTTAAAAATTTGGAAGATATCTGAACATCCACCATTGAATGAAAAAGGTCTGTAAACACTATTTTGTCATATTGCATAGTATTTGAAAGCTGTCAGCAAATTTTTATAGAGTATGGGCTAGAGTTGAGGAAAATGGAGAATATTTGCAAATATGCATTTGAATAATAATTTTTAACGATTCCCACAATAAATCTTAAAACTGTATAAAAAAACTGATATCGATGATATATGATCAAACTTGATTCAATGCTATACATAGGACCTGGAGATTCAGAATATTATACACTAGGGAAAGGAAAACTTACTGTCCAACACATCAGAATAAAAATCTAATATAAGGAATATGACAACAATCGACAGTTCATTCTACAAAATGATATTAAAGAATAGAATCCACCCTAAAAAATTAAAATGGTTTACTCATACTTTAACTGTGGACATATTAAATCTATGAATATCGATATTGCTAATTACCCACTCATTAGAAAAGAATAAGAGTGTTTAAGATAATAAACCATATATTTGCAGTAAACTGAAGCTTTCAGACCCACTACATTATAATACCATTAACTAATCATGTATCAGAAGGCATAAGAAACAGAACATATTTTGCACCAAATCATACAGATGAATATATTTCCTATTAATTATAGAACAATTGTTTGAAAAATGCTAGCTAAAGAATTAGAGCAATTCAAAAAGAATAGAATCCACCCTAAAAAATTAAAATGATTTACTCATACTTTAACTGTGGACATATTAAATCTATGAATATCGATATTGCTAATTACCCACTAATTAGAAAAGAGTAAGAGTGTTGTAAGATAATAAACCATATATTTGCAGTAAACTGAAGCTTTCAGACCCACTACATTATAATACCATTAACTAATCATGTATCAGAAGGCATAAGAAACAGAACATATTTTGCACCAAATCATACAGATCAATATATTTCCTATTAATTATTGAACAATTGTTTGAAAAATGCTAGCTAAAGAATTAGAGCAATTCAATTAATGAACCAATATAATTCCGAATTACCAATATAGATTTAAACAGGAAAAGTTTGATATACGAGGTCTGATCAAAAAATAATCGTTATTTTCAATTTTTTCAAAAAGTATTTATTCATCAATAACTATCTTGTCCCTTTCAAAGTAATCCCCCCCACTTATGCCAGCGTTTTTTCCAAACCTCGAAACACTTCTGAAACGCGCTTTTTGGTATCGCCAACAGCTCCTGTTTCGATTTTTCTTGTATCTCCTCAATCGTAGCAAAACGCTTTCCTTTCATCGGTGTCTTCAGTTTTGGGAAGAGGAAAAAGTCAGCGGTGGCCAAGTCCGGTGAATACGGTGGTTGAGGTTTTATTTTTGGCCAAAAACTCACGCACAAGCATCGATGTGTGAGCTGGTGCGTTATCATGGTGCAAAAACCATGATTGCTTTTTCCACAATTCTGTGCGTTTCTGAAGAACTGCTTCTCAAAAACGGCGCATAACTTCAAGGTAGTATTCCTTATTGACCGTACGACGTTTTGGCAAGAATTCATGATGCACCACGCCATTGCAGTCGAAGAAAATAGTGAGCAAAACCTTCACATTTGACCGAATTTGACGTGCTTTTTTCGGTTTTGGCTCTTCTGGACGCTTCCATAATTGAACTTGTGTTCTGCTCATAGTAAGACTCGCCAAACGCCACAGTCAACATTTCAGATGTCCTTGCGCATTTAATTTCATTTTTTACACAAAACTTAATACAGTTTCTTTGATCCATTTTTTCGAATAGTAAAAAATCGAAGGGCATATCAAAACACGACTAACCCTTTTATCTGTCAAAAACAAACTGACAATCCAAAATGGCTGATATTGCGAACATATATAACAGACATCTGTACCAACATAACAGAAAAAAAAATGAGAAAATCGAACATACGTAACTCACGAAATTTGAAAATAACGGTTATTTTTTTATCAGACCTCGTACATACTGACGCTTCTCACATTCTACGTTCCATATGAATGTAGTTTGTAATGTTTTATTACAAAATGTCGAGTTTTTTTTCACAATCGTAAGTGTTCGTCCATTGATAACGTAGTGTTTTTTAGCAATTTTTAAACCTCCCTCCCCTCTGGTGATTTGTGGAGAGGTTTTAGATTAATCAACCGACCCTCCCTTTCAAATCTACCATTTTTTAAGTACAAATATGATATAGCTTAATCCTGGAAAATTAACCACCATGACAGACATTAGGGTTGAATATTATTTCTAACTGCTATAAGAATAATAAAGGAAATTTGTAACCATGTAATCTCATCAAGCCAATTTTCTCGCAATACGCAAAGAATCTCTCGATCGTCGTGTGAAGGACAAACATTGTGTATTTCTGTACTATTATTTCTAGGATCAGTAGTTTGTTCGGGACAAGAATTTAGATGTGCCTCAACATTATTTATTGCTCTTTGTATAAAAGTATAGCCCACATAGCTGGTCTGTCCTTCTCACAAATTGCTGATTCATTCTTCGGGCTAGGGAAATACAGGAGTAAAGCAATTTATCGAAGCCCTCATGGGTTAGGGTAATTTCAAGAGAACTTGGGATATGTCCACAGCAAGCAAGCAAATGAATACACAATATCTCACTACATCCCTCCCCCCTTTTGATATTTCGTATTTTTTTCCAAATCTCATTTCCTCCTCTTCCAAGTCTCACATCTCTCTCTCTCTCTTCCAAAAAACTTTTATTTATTCATAAATTTTTTAACAGGGATTGTTGAATGGTCATTAGGAAATTTTGCAATGTATTCATTTCAATATGAATGAATGTATATAAATATAATGTTTTTAATATTCCGTAGAAATAGCCGCAGCACGAAAAATTGTTATAAAGGAAATTTCAACAAATAAGTCTAATGGGGTACCCAAAAAAGAGGAAAATGATGCGGTCGCTATAAAAGACAAAAGATATAGAAGTTTTTTGCTTCCTAAATTTTATTATCTCAGAGGTAATTCTATAACCTCTGATCTTCGAAAGCTGTTTCAATGGAAAGAAGATCCAGAAAGTGTTACACCAATGTCTACTCATTGTCCAAAGGAAGTTTTAAACATATTTGGATCTGATGAAACAATGAGAGAAATTATAGAGAAAAACGGTAAGTAGTTTTTATCTCAAATAGGGAGTTTCTATCGCAAGGATAACCATCACTAAAAAAATCAGTCTTTTCACACCCAATTCCAGAATCATATTCAGTGAAATATGTGAATATTATTTCTACTATATTTATTCATTTAAAATAGAGCAAAGAAATTTAATTCATAAAATGTTTAGAAGTACCCAAAAAACGGCCCTTTTATACGAATTAAAATAAAATTGACTCATTTCATTAATTTAAAGTGTAAAGTAAGTCCATTGGGCGGCAAGGCAAATATTTACAATATTCTTACTATGAGACCAGATTTTTCAGACTGATCTCTCTTTTCCAATAGTTCCAGTCTCATGTTAATTGTCTAGCTTCAAACCATAAATGTCTTTCTTTTTTGCCCCGTGTTGTAGTCACAGTCCAAATCTTGTTAATTACCTTTTTCCTATAACTTCTTTTACTGGATTCATCTTTAATTCCGTTATTATTGTCTCGTTTCATACCGGGTCTCTTATTTTTTTTATTTTTCTAATTTATATTGGTTAAATTACACTGGTATATACAGTTTGGTTTTCTTATACACCAATACATGTAATTAATGTTTTTTGTCATGCTGATTCTGAATCAGATTTTCAAATTTGCTCCATCACGTCAGGATTTTGAGAAATTAATTAGGTTTTTCAAAAAACGCATTAAATTTTACATAATTTCAAAGTTACTTTTATATAAGAAAGATACCGCAACAAATGTTGTTCAGCCAAACATTGAGTTGACGTGTCTGAACATGTCCTTGCATGTTTCCTATGTCAGAGCACTTAAACCACGCCCATTTTTGCTCAAGAACCAATCACATTAAGAATTGGTAGATTTCTGGCTATGTGGGTATATAAAGAGCTACACACTGCTTTTTTGATTCAGTGTAAGTCAGTTTGTGATAGCTGAACGTCATTTTATTTTATAATATCCCATACTTGTGTAAATAATCCAAACAGTTTTTGTCCCGGGACTAATGGGAAAAAAGTAAGGAGCGTATAATCTGAGCCAAAATAATGTTTGTACTTCATATGAACTTCTTCTATGCAGGCCCTCGTTTTCGAGTTAGGCCTCCAAATTTTGAATTTGGTTTTTATTTTTATTTTTTGTATTAGTTATTTGATCTTTATAAAATTTACGGCAAAGCTATAATGTACATGTATGTTTATTTTGGAAAGGTAGATAGATTTACAGTAGTGCCTTGAAGCCAGGGACGGACTACTCGCAATGGTTAGTGAATTAGTGATCCAAAAATTTTGCAGGGATGGCATACCCTATATGAAATTATCTAAATTGACTTCCCCACACATTAAGTTTACGAAAAGGTACTCTTGTTGGAATTCGATAAAATAAGCCATTTGGCTAATATTTACAGTTTTATTAATGCACTACGTACCAATTTACGCATTCACCGTTTTTATAAGTACATAACGAGGTAAAACTAACTTATTAATATGATGTCCAAGATTTATCTACAGTACTACAAAAAAATAATTTAACGATAGCAGAAGATAAAAAACATTAATGACTTATTAATTCGAAATTTGGTAAAAACTTTTTAAAAGTGTTTTTACTGTTTATCAAGTAACCTTAGGATTAGTTGTCAAACGTTGTAGAATAGTTTGTACTCAGTACTTGTCAATAATTCATAAGTCCTTAATTTAACAGTTACAATGGCAGAATTCACTTTTATTGAATACACATATATGCATTTAATGTATGGAATGGCTTCTCGAAACTTTTTAGAGGCCAGAAGGCTTTATGCAGAACATTTTGCAAACAGAGCATTGCCAGACAGACGAATATTTGAGAGTATTGATCTCAGGTTACGAGAAACAGGTATGAACAAATAAATGTAGTTTTCCATGTATTGTATACAAAACAAAATTTTAAATTTTAGAAAGTTTTTTGCCAAAAAAGGTCGAGAAGGTCCAGTACGAAGCGTACGTACTGTGGCAGTTGAACAAGACTTGTTAAATGCAGTTGATAATGAACCATCAACAAGTTTACAAATCTTATCAAGAGAACATAATGTCTCGAAATCAGTTGTTCATCGTGTCCTAAACGAACAGATGTGTTATTCTTTTCACCTGAAAAAAGTACACAGTATGACAGTGGCTGATTATCCTGCACGACTTGAGTATGGCCAGTGGTTTCTGCGTCAACAACAAGCAGACAATACATTTATTAGTAACGTTCTCTTTACGGACGAATCCGGTTTCACCAGAGATGGAGTCATTAATTCTCAAAATATGCATTTATGGGATGATATGAATCCACATGGCATTATCCAAACTAGGAACCAGCATAGATTCATGGTTAATGTTTGGGCAGGAATAGTGAGTACTTAGTGCATTAATAAAACTGTAAATATTAGCCAAATGGCTTATTTTATCGAATTCCAACAAGAGTACCTTTTCGTTAGCTTAATGTGTGGGGAAGTCAATGTCGATAATTTCATATAGGGTGTGCTATCCCTGCAAAATTTTTGGATCACTAACCATTGCGAGTAGTCAGTCCCTGGCTTCAAGGCACTACTGCAAATCTGTTTACCTTTCCAAAATAAACATACACGTACATTATAGCTTTGCCGTCAATTTTATAAAGATCAAATAACTAGTACAAAAAATAAAAATGAAACCCAAATTCAAAATTAAAACTTTGGAGGCCTATAACTCGAAAACGAGGGCCTGCATAGAAAAAGTTTATATGAAGTACTAACATTATTTTGGCTCAGATTATACGCTCCTGACTTTTATCCCATTAGTCCCGGGACACCCTGTATGTGGAGAATTCATTACCCACCGGAATATTACACCTTTAGTAGAAAACTTATATTTTCACTAGTTTGACATGGGCTCCCAGCATCTGCTGTGCACACTGTGCAGTTATTCTTAGGGGCTGGTCAAATGGTAAGAACATCGCTATGCCATTTGCAAGACCTAGATTTGGCGTTGACAAACTGACCATTCGACCGATTGCTACTTTTACTGCACGAAAACTTTTGGGTTTTCCAACAAAAATAAGAAAAATATTAGTTGTGCCAGTCTTCCCTCTGCTACTCGTCCAGTACCTCATTCGGAAGCCTTGCCAGTACCAAGACCCATGTGTTTCGCGTGAAGGATATGCTGGTACAGAATCAGAAGAACCAAGCATCGCATTATTGATGAATATTTACCATCTTAAGAGGACGGACCACACCTAATAAATCAGTTAGAATTAAATGATCTTATTCGAGATCTGAATTTGTCAAAAACTAAAGCAGAAATACTAGGATCTAGACTCCATGGATGGAAACTGTTAGCTCCAGGCTCACAAATTTCTGTATATTGTAATTGCTAGAAAGAACTATCACAGCATTTTTCAAACGACAAAGGTCTTTCATACTGCAATAATGTCGAAAACAAAATTTTTCCAATATCTCAGATGCAAAACTCAAAGAGGGAACTTTTGTAGGGCCCCAAATTAAACTTGTACAACAAGATACAATATTTGAAGAAACCTTAAGTGACTTGGAGCGTGTTGCTTGGAATGCTTTTAAAAGTGTGACCCAAAATTTTCTAGGAAACACAAAATCTAACGATTTTATAGCACTTGTTGATGAACTTCTTAGAAGTTACCATAAATTGGGCTGTAACATGAGCCTTAAAAAACATTTTATGCACTCGCACCTGGATTTCATTCCACCGAACCTCAGCGACGTCAGTGATGAACACGGCGAAAGGTTTCCATTATTGAAAAACGTTACCAGGGCATGTGGAACACTGAAATGCTTGCTAATTTTTGTTGGACATTGATATCAGAAAGTGCCGCAGAACAGTATAAAAGAAAAGTAAAAAGAATTTTTTTTTAAACTGGACATTAGCATACAGTTTTATCTAATGTACATACCTAATAATTAATATTACTTGACACCAACCATTCATTGGCACCCAACACAGAACTAGAAGTACTATATATTTGTGATAAGAAACAAGAACTGGGTTTCCTTGAAGAGTTGGAAATTAGAAGACGCTTAAGAAACCCACAATATGAAGTCGTCAATGAACAGATAAATCTAGGGAGTTCTCCACTATTAAATTGTCTTCTTAAGTGATAATTGTAAAGATCAGCAGATATAGTTTTCCTGGTTTTCTATATCATTGCACAGTTATACTGATCTTAATTGGAAAAATGATATCCAGGATATCACCATAGGGCTAATAATATCTAAGCTTCAATATTTGTAATATCACATCTTCTTCTTTTTTCTATTAACATATATTAAGTCAATCACTTCTTGGTCTAGCCAAAAATAACTACTAAACATCAGGTAGGCATCAAATGAAATGTAACTTCTGTCATTCTGATGATGATATTCAGTTATCAAAACAATTGTCAATTTTTTAGAATTTTCAACATTTTTCATTATATTGTGGAATTAACTAGAAACGTTGAGTTTCATTTAAAACACTAATTAATATTTAATTTATTTTCAATCATTTTTTCTCCAAAACCTGACGTGTCAGAATAAATTTGGTTTTATTACTATTTTATTAGAACTATAAAAGAAACGAAAATTATATATAGTTGCTAAAGAAAAATTAAAAAAAAATTTGTTGTCTAGTGTTATCAATGCAACTCCCACAATAATACAATAAAGTTTAATTACAAATAAAGCAAAGAAATTTTTATTGCCATAAAATTAACACACTAAGTTAATACTTTTTCCACTTTCTGAAGTCGCTAGTTTCAATAAACAGCTTTTTGACAACCTTTACCAACTGTAATACTCCTTTTCTGTGATGCCAATCATTATTCCCCGAGTAGTACACCATTCTGTTTCTTGTTGTACATTTACCTGATGTAGGCCATTGAATTTTGCAACCATTATCACTAATATATAAAGAAATAACAAAAAATTCTAAACTTAACAACCAGCTTCAAAAAAACGTCTAATATTCTATGTTGCAATTCTCATTGTTACATTCTTGTTTTCCCTTGAATCACAGGGATATCGTTGGCAGAAGACTTGGAAGGGCCTGCCATTTCACTGTGTATGTCCTCCCCGTCTTATCTTGTTTTCGTAGATTATTATCAGTAAGATTATATTTCGTTTCTGCCTTCATGACGGTTTTTATTACGAACATCTTTAATCTGGATTGTCATCCCATGGCTATCCACATCCATATTCCATCGTTGTTATCCTTAAAGCCATTTACTCAGTTCTAGGGCAAATGGGTGCCCTAACTCATATTTGCCTAAGCTATTGGCTAACATGAGGGCCGGCATCTATTTGGTCGACAAACTTGTTTGGGTCAGCTTGTTATTTAGCAGTAACCCCTTACATTTTACTAGAAATTTGCAATTTATTTAAAGTCATTTTTTACAATCAACGAAAATTACTCACTAGACATATTTAAATGTAACACGATGCCTTGGCAAAAACATTTTTTATGCTTTAATGAATCTTTATTATTTGGACTAATACGAGGGCAGTTTGACGGGGGAGTGACTTTTCAATGAAAAAGTTACTTTACTGTAAAAAAATATTTTATTTTTCAACATAATCTCCTTTTAACTCTACAAACTTAGTCCAGCCAGTTTCCAATTTTTTCAAACCATCCAAAAAATAATCTGTCGGAAGTTCCGCAAAATACGCGTTTGTCTTTGCAATCACCTCTTCATTTGTCCGAAATCGCTTTCCACCAAGCCATTTTTTTAAGTTTGCAAACAGAAAGTAATCGGAGGGAGCCAGATCAGGTGAATATGGTGGATGGGGCAATACATTGTAACGCAGTTCGGCTAATTTTTCAGCAACAATAGCGGACGAATGGGCAGGAGCATCGTCGTGATGGAACAAAACTCTTTTCTTCAACAAATGCGGTCGTTTTTCTCAAGTTCAGCATCAAAACGTGTCAGCATAATATTGGCCAGTTATCGTTCTCCCTTTTTCTAAATAATCAATAAAGATTACACCTTTGGAATCCCAAAACATTGTGGCTGAAAAAACAGTTTTTGCTTTCTTGGGACTTTCCTCGGATGACGTCCATTGTTTCGACTGTATTTTTATTTCTGGGGTATAATGATGTACTCAAGTTTCATCTACTGTGACATATCGAGGGAAACATTCACTTGGATTATGTTTGAAGATATCGAAACATTCGTTTGAATTTTTAATGCGAGCGAGCTTTTGATCAGCATTAAGCAATCGCGGCACCCACCTTGCAGATACCTTTTTCATGTGTAACCCTTTATGCAAAATATTGCATACTCGTTTGGTTGAAATATTTATTTCATTAGCTATCTCACGTACTTTTATTCGATCGCTAAGTACAAGGGCACGGTTTTTATTAACCATTTCTGGAGTAGTTACAGTAAATGAAGGTCTTGGACGTTCAGCATCATCCGTGTTAATATGGCCACTTTTAAAAGAAGAGAACCACTTACAAATCATTCCATGGGACGGAACACTTTCAGGATAATATGTACGTAACTTTTCCTCGGTTTCTTTAATTGTTTTTCCAAGTGAAAAATAGTGTTTAATTAACACTCGAAATTCTTTCTTCTCCATATGTACCCATCAACGAAAATAGTTTTCTTTAAATGAATATTAAAATTAATCTATCTGTCAGATTTATGTACAATTTTGACAGATGACATGGCGGAAGCTAAAAATATAATCACCATAGTGAAAGTGTTGCCATCCTCTGAAAAGTCACTCTTTCGTCAAACCGCCCTTGTATATTTTACATTTTCAATACTACTGTACCTCTCTTGTATATAGTTTTGACGTTGCTGCATTGTCTTTTTTTACATATGATGTTATAGAATCTCTAATTTATTCCAAAGCTGTTGACTTATCAGTAGTAATGTTATAAACCATTCATTGTTTTCTCGATGCACTCAATAATTTTCTCTATATAGCTGCTTATTTAAAACCCTCCTATATCTTCCATCTTCTAATATTACACCTAAGAAAAATTAAAAAAAATTCTCGCAAGCATTTGCATGCCTAGAAATTGCTAATAATAATTTCATTTCAGAAAATTGTCTTAAACAAAAGGGGAAACATGTTTTAAGTACAACGTTATCCTTATTTAGAGGAGATATTACTGCCCAAGTAAAAGAAGCTATAGATGAAAAAAGGGTAGATCGTTGGATTATATCGTTAGCGCCCATGGCATCAACAAAGTAAGTAGCAATTATAAAAACACTTTTTAAATAGTTTGTTTCCCTTTTTCATAAAGTTCACAAATTTTCAGTTTTAATCTTTAAGGAAAATAAACGGTTTTAAGGATTAAAACTAACTTTTCCGCATCTGTGGCCCTGAACAATATTCTATCATAAAATTGTTACTTGTATACACTTCGGGGGATGTATCGTGCTAACAAACCGGAATTTCTCCAAAAATAACCAAAAATTCAGTATATCTGGATTTATAGGACCCCCTGTACTCGCTCTAGTCAACTGAAAATCAATAGGGTACATTCGTGAGACACCTTGAACAATATTCAATCATAAAATTGATCAATCGCATACTCTCTGGAGGCTGTATCGTGCTAACAAACTGAAAATTCTCCAAAAATGATGAAAGTTTGGTACTTCAAGTACCATATCACCCGTTGTACTGGCTTTACTGAGTTGAATATCAATAGGGTTCATCTTTGAGACGCTCTGAATAATATCCAATCATAAAATTGGTCACTTGTATATACTCCGGAGGTTGTATCATGTTAACAAACTGAAACTTCTCCAAAAATGACAAAAATATCGTATTTAAAGTACTGTAGCACTTGTTGTATTGGCTCCGGTGAGCTGAAAATCAATAGGGATCATCTGTCACATGTCCTTAACAATATTCAATCATAAAATTGCTGACTTATTGCACTCCAGAGGCTGTATCATGCTAACAAGATATATAAGGAAAAGTGGCCGACGACATACACACAGGATTTTTTTTCTAAAAACCGTTTTTTCGGGTTGTTGTTGATGGAAAACGTAAAAATAACTCAAAAATTTTTTCAAAATTCCAACTTTTTTTGGGGTAAACCAATACTTTTCTCGCATATAGAAAGGTTGGGTGGAAAAGTAATATGAATCTCTTGTTAAAAAACACCTAATTTTGACTTCTTTATAAAGTTATAAATTATATATTTATAAACTTTTAATACATTCTGGTTGCTTTGAAAAATAAAATGAGAATGTAGAAGTGTGATTTTGTTTTTAATGAGTAGAGCAACATCATGACAGTCATATATCGATATCTTCCTTCTATCAGGAAATATGTGTAATAATTGCTGGTGATCGATGAATGAGGCATCTTTTCAAAAGTTTGATAGTAAATGTTCATTATACACGGTGTACCCACCCTAAATAACTGCAGAGATAATGACTTTCTAAAACAGTGGTGAAATACAACAAAATCACCCCCTTAAAAAAATGTAAATTGCATGGGGACGAGTGATAGCACTTTTAAAAGATCTTTGAATTCTCTTTGCAATCGTCTATAATTTTTATAAAATTTATCAATGGGTTTGTGGAAATAACTGTTGATAATTTTGAATTTTAAAAATAAAAACACGATATTAAAATGTTCGCTTATTTCTTCAACAGATGATTGTTGGAATTACCCAAATATATGACACCAACTAATTGTTATCATGTTAAAGTACTTAGTAAGAGTTTTTTTGGAAAACAACTTATCTTTTATTTTGGTTGTTGATTAATATATTATTAATACACATCCATTCTGTGCACTTGCAACAAAATTTGAGGTACATTTACTTCTACATTGCGTTGTTAAAATGGTGTATACCGTTAAGGAGAGAATAGAAATTGTGGAAATTTATTTTAAAAATGATGAACGTGCTAGAACCATAGCACGCATATTCAATAGTAAATCCAAATAAAAACATTGGTCATTGGAATGTTTCAAAGTAGATGAATAAATTTATGGAAATGGGTTCTTTGGAAAACAGATGACATGAACCTCAGCGACCAATCAGGAATGAAGCAGTCAAGGTGACAGTTTTGGGTCACTTTCAGATGGATAATACACAGTCGATAAGGAAAATAGCTCAGGCTTCTGGTGTATCACGAAGTAGTGTTCATCGAATTTGAAAGTCCCATAAATTTCATTCATGTAAAATACGATTGGTACAAGAATTAAATATTAGCTTGAATTCTACGAGATTTGTATAGAGCTCATACAGAGTAATGCCAATCTGAAATACAATCCACATTTATTTATTGAATGTTATACCACAAGGGCTCATACATTGGATTTCTGTGCTGGTATTTTACGGGACCACGTAGTCCTTTATTCTTGATAATCTAGATAGTTACTTACGTCTGTTGAAAAATGACATATAACATATTTGGAAAACAGTTTAAAAAGTGGTGATTAAAAATAAAACAGCAACCTGACTTGGAAATTTTCTCTTTCACCAGTCCATATTTTTCTGACTAACTCAATTCATTTTTTAGTACATAATTTCTATATATGCTTAAAACTATTTAAGTTATTTTGTGTATTTTTTTAGATTGTGGCAGTTAGCATGTGAGACGTACGCTGATCAACTGTCAGAAGAACCTGGAGCTGATGCAGTTGAAATAGCTACTTATTATCTAGCATGTCATAAAGTCCAAAAAGCAATTGACGTTCTTTGTGAAGTTAATATGCACCGAGAGGCATATACTCTTGTAAAATGTCGAATGTTGGGAAAAGAAGCTGAACAAGAGATTTTAGGAAGGTGGGCAAAACAGGCTGAAATAGATGGAAACTTTGAACAAGCTGCACAATGGTCAGTAATTTTCTCTTAATAATCTTTTTGTAATAACTATATACTTCAATCACAATTATCATCAGATTCATACTTATTATTTACATTTATAGATTAAAATTACTGTAAATTTGAAATTATAAGTTATTACTGTTTATTTAAATACACTCACTTTCAAAAGTATTGCACCCCCCTGTATCTTAGCGAAATATGTAGAAATAAATATTCTATAAAAGTATTTTGCTGATAAGAAGAACTTGTTTACACTATACCTCAAAAAACGTGTTTTGGATCGTGTAAATTCCGATCTGGTAAAAAATGCCTGTTTCTGCTTATCAGTTTATCAGTTTATATTGTTAGTTGGTACAAATAAGTTGTATAAACGTTAAAAATGCCTAGAAATAAGTTGTCTGCTTTTGATAGGACTCGAATTATTGCTCTGTGGCAAGAAGG
Source organism: Galeruca laticollis (assembly GCA_963921935.1). Classification (NCBI taxonomy): domain Eukaryota; kingdom Metazoa; phylum Arthropoda; class Insecta; order Coleoptera; family Chrysomelidae; genus Galeruca; species Galeruca laticollis. The sequence goes on from OY998183.1 coordinate 91,828,625, forward strand.
GTTGTCTCGTCACCAGATAGCCAATAGGCTAAATTTTGTGAGATCTACGGTTAGCAGGACCATTAGACGCTATGAAAAGACTGGGGAAGTGAATAGTAGGCCTCGAACTGGCCGACCTACTGTTAGTACTAGACGAGAAGATAGGTATATTGCTCAATTAGCCCGCAAAGAACGATCAGTCACTGTACCAGTACTAAGATCTCAATTCCAGAGAACGTTTAATCGCGTGATCTCGACCGCAACAATCCGTCGAAGAGTTTTGGCGTCAGGATTGAGGCGCAGAAGGCCTTTAAGGGTGCCTTTGTTAACTGCTCGTCACCATACCGCTCGATTGCAGTGGGCAAGAGCTCATCAACATTGGTTATTGCCACAATGGAGGAACGTTCTTTTCTCAGATGAGTCCAGGTTTGGATTAGTGAGTGATGACTATCGAGAAAGGGTTTGGAGGGAGACAGGAGGACAAAATAGACTAGCAACTGCCATAGGTGTTGCCCCTTATCGTGGCGGAACGCAAATGTTTTGGGGTGGTATCAGATTTAATGGGAGAACACAACTCCTTCATATTCCAGGAACAATGACCGGTGCATATTACCTGCAAAACATCATTAATGCTATCGTTCAACCATTACGTAATGCAATCGGAGCCCAGTTCATCTTTATGGACGATAATATGCCAGACCCCATCGCACCAGAGCCGTTCAACAAGCCTTGGAAAACGGAAACATTGCAAGATTGGAATGGCCGGCAATGTCCCCTGACCTGAATCCCATAGAGCATGTGTGGGATTATGTCTCAAGAGCCATTTTTAACCGAAATAACCCTCCAAGAAACACGCAAGAGCTTATTGTTGCGGTTACAGAGGAATGGGACAATATTCCACAGGCAGTGATTAATAATTTGATTATTGGCATGCATAGTCGCGTTGATGCATTGATAAGAAGTAGAGGTGGAAATACTAAGTACTAAATTTATTATAACATTCATCCTTTTTCCGTTTTTTTCTGAAAATATTATTTTTGTATTTTCAAATTTTTCCATTTCAATTTTAATTTTCTGTTAAACCAACCTATGTTATTCCAGTAAATAAATTTGTACGATTTTAATGTATGGTTTTAATTAATATTTAACATGATGGGATTAAAATTAAGAAAAAAATAGATATAATCCCAATATAAGGGGGGTGCAAGACTTTTGAAAGTGAGTGTACTATATAGTATAATTTGAGTTTTTGTTTTGTATATGATTCTAATAAGATGATTTTTTAAGGAAATGTGAATGCCCAAACACTGTTTTTGAAATCCATTTGTTCGTAATGTAAACACAGTTATAAAAAATGAACATGAATAATAAAAAAAAATGTATTCTTGGTTTTCATAAAGTGTGTTCAAAAAGTATCGTAACAGTTTAATAACGTGTTTATTACTCTGACATAGCATTACAAAAAACGAAATACAAATATTTCAGTTAGGAACATTAGTCTATACAAATTTTAACTATTTTTTTTTCATTTATCAATTTAGAAATACGGTTATTAATTTTAACAATCGTAAATTAGTTTTTATTAGTTTATTAACAAGTTCTAGTGTGTTTACCGAAAAAATAGTATTAGTGGCCGGAGTTTCATAGTCTTTGGTTTTATTAGTTATTTTTTTTTTGAGCTCTAAGAGTATGTTTACAGAAGAGAAAAGAATTACTATATTGTTATAAATGAAACTGTTTTCAAATAATTCCACTATATAACAATATAGTGGAAATATTTAGAAACCGTTTCATTTATAACAACATGAATAGATTCCACAAAGTAGGGGATAAATAAGTAAATAGAATTACTACATTGATGAGAGGTTACTGCAATTGAAAAAGAAGTTATGAACAACTGGCTCATTTATTTAATACCTAAGTTTTCCAAATGGAAATCCAATTATACAAACTGCAGTTTGGAGGATTGTAAATCAGTTTTAAGATACAGGTCTAACTTAAAACCGCTGCGCTGTAATCGCTTCAGCCTTGTTGCAAAAGACAATTTCATTATCAGAACAACGATAGTCTATGAAATATTAATGTTTTTTGTATATAGACAAACTTTGGTTCCTTTAGCAATCATACTACAATCCTTTAACCTGGAACTATTTTGAATTTGGAATAGTAGAAGAAATACATTTGTTTTAAAATGAGCTACTAATAAATACTAGAAGAAATAATTTCATAGTAAAAAAGTTTCTAACAATTCATGTTTATATGATTCTTCGTTTACATTCCTATAGCTAGAGAAAACTTGAATCATTCTTATTATTTATTTATTGGTTATTGATGATATTAATTATTGAGGAGCATCCCAATTAATCTTATTGCTACTTTTTAGTTCATGATACTACAAAAGTGTTTTTTATATTCCTTAACAATTTTATTTTTATTGGAGTGAGTTCATCGATTTAAAATAGTTTTATTTTTTAGTCTTATATCTATGGATAAATATGAAAATGCTGCTTCTTTACTTATCAGAAGATCAGACATAAATATTTTGGAATTTGCTGTAGAACTGACATCAAAAATAGATAATGAACAACTACACAGTGCAGCTGTTTCTAAATTGAAGCAAGTTAAAGAAATATTAACTAAGGAAAAGAGCAACGATATACCATTACCTACAATACAGGATGCAGTACTGGAACAAAATATTTCTAAGGAGACTGTTAATGGTGAACAACAATTGGATGATTCTCAAAATTCATCTTGTATCAATACAGAATCGGAGGAGATGTTCACAGCTGCCTCAGTAAGTGATCCCAATATTTCAGTTCCAGAAGATACAAGTGATGTATTTTCCGAAAATACTCCAGAATGTGCATCTAAAAGCGAAAATAATTCACAGGAACTTATTAACGAAACTGAACCTGAAAAAGAATCTACAGAAAATTATGTAGAGGTACAAAAAGTTGAGACTGATTAGAATAATTATGTAGCCTAATGATTTATATTTTTTTTACTGAATTACATTTTATTTTCTACTGTGTTTTGACATTATGGTATTCAATGAGTTTTTAATTTTTATTCTACTACAAGGAATAAATTGATTTTTTTATTTGTTGAGCAAATATATATATGTAATACATTTCTTTTTTTTTAATAATTTGTTTTTTTTGCCTAACTGGATATTGTTTCTTCCTTTACTTTGTGAAAGTTGATATATAAATAAAGCATAGTAAGGAAATTCCACTACATTTAAAACAACAACTTACAAGTCATTAAAACAACTACATGCCACAGTTGAAAATTAGTTTCTAGTGTTCACCTTCAAAAGGGTTTCTGCATTAATACTGTGACGATATAGGGTTTCTCTATTAATACTGCGACGATATAGGGTTTTCCCTACGCTGGAGTTTTGTGTTTGATCCCTATCCGCTCGCCACCCCTGACGATGTAGCTATTTGGGTCTGGGATCAATTAATATTTCCTAAACAAGTTGATGAAATAAAAACTTATAAAACCATCACATATGCAGGAAGTATTTCTAATAATATTTCAAAGATAATATCTTCAGCAACGAATACAACAATTTCTTTTAAAACAGAAAGTAACGTTAGTACAAAATTGTTAAATGTAAAAACAAAAATACCACTATTAAAGAAGTCAGGTATATATAAACTCAAATGTCCAGAATGTAATGCTGTCAATTTGGGTCAGACCCTTAGGAATTTTGTAATCCGATACAGTGAACACTTACGAGCATACAGGTTAAAACAACCAGATAAATCCCACTACGCAAAACATCTACTTGACACCAATCATTCATTGACACCTAACACAAAACTAGAAGTGCTGCATATTTGTAAAAAGAAACAAGAACTGGATTTCCTTGAAGAATTGGAAATTAGAAGACATTTAAGAAACCCACAATATGAAGTTGTCAATGAACAGTTAAACCTAGGGAGTTCTCCACTAATAAACTGTCTTCTTAAGTGATAATTGTAAAGATCAGCAAATATAGTTTTCCTGGTTTTCTATATCATTGCACAGTTATACTGATCTTAATTGGAAAAATGATATCCAGGATATCACCATAGGGCTAATAATATCTAAGCTTCAATATTTGTAATATCACATCTTTTTTCTATAAACATATATTAAGTCAATCAGAAGTTAGGTCACTTCTTGGTCTAGCCAAAAATAACTACTAAACATCAGGTAGGCATCAAATGAAATGTAACTTCTGTCATTCTGACGATGATATTGATTTATCGAAACAATTGTCAATTTTTTAGAATTTTCAATAACTTTTATTATATTGTGGAATTAACTAGAGACCGTGAGTTTCATTTAAAACACTAATTAAATAACCACTCTTTAAATAACTTAACAAACATATTGATGGAATTTTCGATAATAAATCGACATGCACTCAAAACTTAACAAAATATATACAAAACAAATGCAACCAGCCTTACCGGGCATATATTCAATGGCCATCAGGAGGCAATACAATATTCTCCCAGAATGGCAACGCTTACAGAGCATAAGTTTGATAGTTTTCTGACAAAAAGATAATGTACACTCTCAAATTAACAAAACTATGCAAAAGGAATATAATACACTTTTCACTTACATTAATATTATCCCAGGACACGTCTTCTCCTCTTGAAGGGGCACTTTTTCTTTAGACACGCTAAACATCCCTCGGGTAGGCTTTACTGGATTCACTCGACTATAACTTCCACAACTATTCGCTTTGCTGGTTCCAAGAACCACTGCGTTCGCCTCGCTGGTCCGAACACCAACTCCCCGCAAAAATATATTTTTCGAACGAAGAAAATGATTTCTCGAAAATTGCTGAGTTCTTTGTTTTCTCTTACTCCAAGAAACAATACGTTTTCTTTTGTAATTACCAAAACATTGACCTACTTTTGCAAAGCCTACCATATACTGGGTGTTATTTCTAAACGTGACAACACTTCATCAAGACATACTGGGCAATTTGAATTTACACTCCGGTTGTTATTTTATTATTTCATTCCGTTGGGGACAAAAAAGAGCTTATTGAAATATATACATATAATACTCCTATATTACTTGTGCCCGTAAGCGGAAGCGAGACGGTAAATAACAATATATAACTACTATCTCATTATTTTTATTTGAACCATTGTGCGCAAGCGCTACGACTCTATTGGAGCAATTGGAGAAATGCAAGCCAACTCCCTATTCCATATATTGTACAAATTGAAGCTTTGGGTCCATTTCAGAAAAGACCGATGATCGGTCGAGTAAATTGTATTCCCATTAAACGCGTATCATCAGTTGCCAACGATAATCTGAGAAGTACACAGTATTGTGTTGTTGTCGCTTTGTGCGTAAAAAATTAATAGAAAAGCAAAAAATAAACGAAAATCCAAAAGAATATGGGTCCATCCTCTATGTCTACAAATACCAATAAAAGGCACTATCGTCACCTTGCATTCAAATTTAAAGAGAAGATCCGCTCAAATTCTTGATGTATTTTCGGATGTCCATTTCTTCTCTTGACGAACTGCCCTACAAGCTAGAAGACAATCTAAAATTTTTAGACCGTATTAGAGCTTCAATTTCTTCAGTGGAAACATTGAGTGTTGCTTTAAGGTAACATTCTTGAAAATATCTATTATATTTTTTAACACGTTCAGTGCGCATGACGCACCCGTGCGGTGACCATTGTTTTTCAGCCGCACCCATGACGCACTGGGGCGTCAGGTACACAGATAACCTACAGATAGATGAGACACTGATTGTGGCGCCATCTAAAGAGCCCGTCGAGTAAACAACTGAGTGATGTTGGAAAGATTTCTGTAATTTTAGGTTTTGGCGGATTGGCGGTATATTCAAATATACTGTATTTTAATTATTTTATTTCAAAATAGCCATTCATAGTCCATCATTTGACATTTCATTCAATTTAACTCCATTAACTAAATAATGATTAGATGTTGAGATAAATTAAATGAAATATCAAATGATGGGCCATAAATGGTTAATTAAATTGAAAAAAATAAAACAATAATCATATAAACAATTTATTTATTTTGGTATAAAAATAGACAACAAATAATTTCTTTCACAAAGTACTTTTCTTAACAAACAGAATGACAATAAATAAACTATAATGTAAAAACAATGCAGTAATTAAAAAATAATTTGAGTAACATACATTCTAGATTGAAGTATCATTAGATTTTTAAATGATGTTAAATCAAGATAAAAGTAGAAAATTATTTATGATATGTTTATATTAATTTAATCATTATTATTATACTCCTATAAACACACAGAGCTGGACAAACTACTGGAGTATAACTGCTACTTACTTAATCAAAAACAGTGTTAGCAATAAGTTAGTAACTACTATTTTTGGCAACTTTCTGTGAAAGAAAACATTTGAGTATAATTACTGTGAATGTTAGAACAAAAGTAATTAAAATATTTTTATAGGAAAAGTTGTTAAATACTGCCCAGCTCTGTAAATACAAGGTGCCAAATAATTACATATAAGAGTGCTAGACAGCACTTGTGACTGTACAAAGTTTAAAATAATATATCAAACATTTCATTTCCACTTAAAACACATCTTTATTTCTTTACTGGAAGTATTAAATTGGTTTATATCACAAGCTTAAACCTAGTATATTGCATATTTGTATATTTCTACATTTAAAAGCATTCCGTTCTTATGAAACCATCGCATAAGGCAGTTTAAGTTACTCTGCAGCTCCTGGCAGTCTATGATTGTTAAAATGTTTCTTAAGGGCTCTTAAAAATCCCACCGTCTCATGGAGTCCTTTCTCGTTTCTGGTTGAGGTTCTACAAGTAAACACACAAAATAACAACAATAAATAAGTAAACACACAAATATGTTTGAAAATTTATGTCAACAAAAGAAAACAAAATGTGCTTACTATCGAAATAATAAGTTTACACATGTTTTTGTACTAAGCCAAAAAAATATCAAAAAAGTTTGAATGTATACATTTGTTTGGTTTTTCGATTTTTTTTAGGAATTCTTGATTTTTAACTATTTTTTTATTCTTAGTCTTTATTGGATATTTTGGATTTTTGGTTACCGCTAGACCAAATACTTTTAGACGTAATGCCTCAACAAAAGTTAATACTCACTTTCATTTCCCATAAATTGTCACACCATGGGCTATATATGAAAATCGGCAAGGGATCAATACCTTCCATCCCATAGCTGGTAGAGGGAATATAGCTTATAACATAAAATAAAACCCAGATTATTATTTTTTCAATGGATACATTTTAAAATGGAATTGTCTGAGTATGGTGTACACACTAGATCTAAATTGAGTGAATGAAAAGACGAGTACTGAGTATGTCATTTGATTAAAATTCCAGCTAAGCGCTTTCAGTCATTAGGTCATTCTCAAAGCTGTCGACAAGAGAAAAACATACAACAGGTACAATGTACACACAATGAAATAAAATGTTTGATGTTACATCATTATTTAAGTAAAATTTGTTAAAATTACCCTATAAAGAGGGTGTGCACACATAACATTTAGTTGGTAATCAAATTAGACGTTTCGTTATGTGAATTACAATTGTACACACTCTTTATAGAGTAATTTTAACAAATTTTATTTAAATAATGATGTAACTTCAAACATTTTATTTCATTGTATGTAGCAGTTACAGGGTTTGATGTTTTTTGACACCTTCTGTATGTTTTTTTCTTGACGAGAGCTTTCAGAATGGTCTAATGGATGAAAGCGCTTACCTGGAATTTTAATAAAATTACACACGCAGTACTCGTCTTTTCGTTCACTCAATTTACATTTCAAAATGTCCAAAATTATAGCATGCTATATTGAATACAATAAAACTTACCATCAATTTTTGTTAATTTCCACTCATATGGGAAGGCAAATCAAACTGTCTTAATAACCCCTCTTCGTCTTTCTCAAATCTAAAGAAACACTGTTTTTGAAAATGAAGGGATCATATCCTCCATCGTTTCTTCGTCGACAAATTTAATGATTTATTACCACTGCTTTTCAACTATATTAATTTTATCTTCCTGAGTTGGAGGAACAAAACTGTAAAAAGAAATATTTACTTTATTTAATGCAGCAATTTTCAGTTTAGCTAATGTAAAGAACAACCATGATCTCTAAAGTTGTCGATTAAATTAGTTAAAATTCTCTGTGTTTTATAAAAATGAAGATAATGGTTGTTAATTGTGAAAGAAAAAATGCTCAAATTTTTTTAATAAAACTTACCGAGTACACCACCTATTAGACTCCTGCAGAATACACTTTGACATTGTCTTTTCACTTAATAACAATAAAGCAAGGAAACAACAGATAAATATTACACTATAGCAATTAAAAAATATACCAAAATACCATAACATTAAAATAACCTCTACACTTGAACTAAGAAATGATAACAGTATAAAATATATCATGTGGGGATGGGGACGAGCAATATATCACGCATACGCAGTTATAAAAATCAATAAAATTTGATTACTAACGACGGTACAGTTTTCGTTAATTTTTTGGAATTATCTACCGATTTTAGTTACTCGACGGGCTCTATAGATGGCACAGTCTGCAGTGTCCCTAGTCTGGTCAGGTACATTATTTTATCAAACCAGCAGTATTTTGCTAGCACTTGCAGCGGATGTGTCGAAACAGTGGGAGCATGTACAATACAGTTGGGTTATAGTAAATTCGGCGTCGTCTGATTTCATAGGGACCGAGAAAGATGACGTTTATGCCATCTGCCGTGAAAAAACACAAACAATGTGATGTAAACACTATTAGTAGTTTTGTATAATCAGAGTTTTTAAACGTTCATTTTTTAAAACTGATATTAAATGTTTGTGATGTCGTCATCAAAAGTATCTTTCTGTATTCATGGCTGTTCAAATATGCTGTATAAAAATACTACGCAGTTGAAATTTTATAGTTTCCCCGAAAGTCCATTGAACACTGCGTGGATAACCTTAAAACGTCAAAAATGGATAAATGCAGTAAAAACCCATATGTAATTAAAATCTTCTAATTAAAACATTTCATTAACTATTTTTTTGTGTATAATCAGTATGATACTACAATTTGCAGCTATTAGAAAAGTTCTAAATGTTTTTTTACATAAATAAAAGATTATTATCGAGAGAATAAAATGTTGTTTTCTGTACGATTTCATTGATTATATAAAATAAAAAACTAGTTATTGTTTGCTGACTTTAATATTATATAATAAGTTCAAATAATTAAATACTATTAAGGGGAAGAAAGTAAACATTTGTACAAAACGAATCACTTCAAGTTTTTTAATAACATTTCAGAAAACATCGGGAGGATTGGGAACCAAATATAAATACTAGAATTTGCAGTGCTCATTTTGTCAATAATCAAAAATCAGATAATCTCCTACACCCATCTTACATACCAACAATTTTTCCTGGCAAAGAAAATAAAAAGATCTATTAATTTTTTGCATTTTGTAGTTTGTTTATTATACTGTTTACATCACATTCTTATTTAACACCAGGGCGCTATACTTTCGACATAAGTGCTGCCTCTATAGTTCGGTCTCGATCCCTATTGGATTTAAAGGACAAATTTAGCAGCACAGTATAGGTGATTGAGTGTTGAGTGAACCAAGTACTTCATAAGGAAAGAGGCGAAGAATCAAAATTAAAAACCCCAAAAACATTACAGAAGAACTTTTACGCGTATTAGAGGATTCAGATATTGAGGACTATGATTTTAATAGTGAGAGATCCTATGTCCCTAGTGATGATCAGCTGTTCTCTGATGAAGGTAAGTCTTTTCGTTTTTTTAAGTACGGCAGTAATTTTTTACTTGCTTTTATTGTAGATGAAGCCAATCAAACCACCTTAACTGTTGATGACATCGGTATTTCGGAAGGTAGTACCAATATTGTGGACAATTCGGTTGTATGGAATGATTTTTGTACGGGAATGAAACAAATTGATTTCCAAAAACTCCAGGTTTTTTAGTTGTAATTCCTGAGAATGCTGGTCATTATGATTATTTTAGATTATTATTGGATGACAATTTGTCGGTAGATGTTGTTTATGAAACCAATAGTTATGCTGAAATCATTTTCCTTTCTGTTGGTATTTCGGGACATTCAAGAATAACTCGTTGGAGAAATGTTACCAAGGACGAGTTACTTCTGTTTATAGGACTTATCATCCACACAGGAGCAATCAAGTGCAACGTTAAAGGACTATTGGAAAAGTCATTGGCTTTTTGGGATGAAATGTTTTTTAAAATATGAGTCGCCATCGCTTTTTCCTAATTCTGAGAAGTTTGCATTTTGCTAGAAATCCAAGTGAAGAAAAAACAACGCCAGAAGATTGTTTGTATAAGATTCGTCTGTTACTGAATTATTTCCAGGAAAAAATGAAAACTATTTACTACCCCAACAAAAACTTGTCCTTGGATGAATCAATGTTGCTTTGGTGTGGGAGACTTGTTTTCAGGCAATATTTGAGAAACAAGAGCCACAAGTACAGTATAAAATTGTATATGCTTATAGAATCGGATGGCATCGTAATTAATTTGATGGTGTATACTGGACAAGCAGATGAATATATTAGATTGGGATATGCGGAAAAAGTGGTTTTAAATTTAATGAACCATTATCTAAATGGCCACATGGATAACTTCTATAATAGTTTTGGTTTAGCTAAAAAGTTGCTTGAAGTAAATAGTTACTGCACGGGGACACTAAGAGCAGGAAAAAAATAAACTCCTAAGGACGTCACGACCGTAAAACTCAGGAAAGGAGAAACGAAAGGTGCATATAAACAAAATGTTTTGATCGGAAAGTGGCGAGACAAGAGGGATATTGTTTATATATCTACAGAATTTAAAAATGATATAGTCGCGTCGCAAAATAGAAAAGGTATTATCAAAAAAAACCTGCCTATTGCAGAGTACAATAAATTTATGAGCGGCATCGACTGTATGGATCAAATGATGTCGTATTACCCAAGTGTTCGCAAATCACTCTGGGGTATAAAAAACTAGGGGTACATACAGCTACTACTTTTTAATTCTTACATTTTGTATAACAAGCATTCAAAAAAGCGGTTATCCTATTACGATTTTCGTTTATCAATTCTAGTAAGAATTCTTCTTGAAGAACAAACCATAGCTGAGCCGAAAATCACAAAACAAGGTAAAAGACGCTTTCCTGAAAAAAATTGAAATAAGAAATAAATAAGGAAGAGTTTACGAAAAAGATGCAAAGTGTGTTGGGCATATCACTGCCCTGATAGTCCAGATCTATGCGTTCCAAATGCTTCGAAGAATATCATGAAAAATAATTTTAGTTTCAAATATCAAATTTGTAGTTAGGACTTTCTTAGTTTTGTTTTGTTCCAAGTTGAATAGTTCAGTTTTACTGCGTTCGTTTTTCTCGTTGTTTGTTTTTCATATTATTTTTATATTTGTTTTTGTGTTTATTTTAACTTTGATGACTGGTTTTGATGGCATTGTGTTCGATTCACTTTGTTTATTTTCATTGAGTACCTTTGTTATGAATATTATAGACATGAAACTGGAGAAGATCCTCCAACTTGTCGAGGTTCAGAGCTCCAACCTCAGTACTGCGGCTTGGAAGATCCTAAACTCTAAAAAAGAGGGACAGGGAACTATCCTCACGATTGGGATCGATTACCAATCTGGGGTGGCTCTGAAGGCAGGAGGTTGCGCGCTAAACTTCCGTTTTGGGCGTATCCCTGTCTCGGGGCTGGGAAAAAAAGAAGAATCCCGTGGAGGATCCAAAGGACATGGAGATACCCTTCACATCCGGAACCTCTGGAAAAGGGGAACAAGGCGAAAGCTTGACCTTGGGTCAGCCAGAGATCTCCTCCGGCTCTGCTGGGATGACTGGGAATGCGGAGACTGCCTCTGCATTCCGGGAAGCTGGGCAGAGCAGCCTGGGGGTCGAGAGTCTGACTCGAGATCAAGAAACCTGCTTGATTACCGAGGGAGATACTGCCATGGTGGTCGAGGAGGGTCAGGGAGAGAGAAAGGAGGGGGATGAATAGAGGCTGAGTAACTCGGCCTCTCTCATCCATAATAATTCACGTAGCTCAGATTAACCTGCATCACGCGAAGGGAGCTTCAGCCGTGATTGCAAGGTTGTTCGCTAGACTACAACTGGATATTGTACTGATCCAAGAACCATGGATCAACAAAGAAGGCCAAATCAAAGGTTTGGCATATAACGATATGTTTCTTCATTACTTATTGCCATTTTCCGTTGCAACAAAACAAGCTCTCCACTGCGTCGAAACTAAAACTGATACGCTTGCATGTAAAAATCTCTATTTATCAAATGACTCCCACTTCAACCGATGATCTGCAAACGCCACGGGATTGACCGATGCCCGTGTGCTTTTTATCGGTCGGCCAATGCACACGCTTCATTCACGATCATGCGCATAAGGCTCAGCGAATAATAAATGAGATGTGCTTATACAGTATTAGGAATTTTCTGTGGGCACATCTTTAAACGTCAATGTGTTAGAAAGAAACAACCATCTCCATAACGTCAATGTGTTTCAAATTCTTTGTAGTTACTAACAGGATAACAGAAACCGTGTTGCCAACTTTCATTGTATATTTATATTAATTGTAAAATGCATTGTTCTAACACAAAAACAAGTTATAAGAAGCATTTAATTATGATAATTCGAGAGGTTGTAACAGATCAAGATAATTAATCCGATCTATGTGTTGAACATTTTATTTTAATGCTGGAAATACTGTATATGTCCGCAGAATATCAGTCTCTCCCTATCTAGACAAGCAATATAGGAGTTGATTACAATGAATATCCAGAGACGATAGTTATAGTAGTCTGAAAAACGAACAAAAAAAATAAATCTTGTATATTCAATAATTTATAAATCTTCATTTTTATTATCATCAAATAAAATAAGTTATAAAATACACTTTATTCATTCTGATAAGTTAATGTATTGTACATACTATAGGAAAATCCGAAACAAGATATTGACAAAGAACAAATTAATAATATTTGGAAAGATTACTTAAATAGAGATTGTTTCGCAAAAAAATGCTGAAATAATGGCGACCTCTATTTACAGCTGATTTTCATTTCCCTCATTTGTTGTAAAAACAGTTGAGATTCTATTGGGAGATTACACTGGTAATATACCTCATCTGTTTCCAGACACTTGTTCTTTGAAAATAATTTTCATGCAGTTTCTTATTAAAGGGCCTATTTACTAAATACAATCCTTTTTTATCTTATAAATATACCATCTTCTAAATGTCTCAAGTTTTACTTGGCAAGCGCAAATACAAAAATACCCTCATAAAAAAAAGAATTGTGACACATCTTTTAAATGCCTAATAAATATTACAACTATGTACAAATGATTGAAAACAATCTATTATTTATTTATAATTTTATAGTACAATGTTAAGTCAGATGATGACTTCCATATAAAATGTTTAACTGTCCTCAGATCCATCGCAGGGTCCAGTACCTGTAATAAGAATAATCAAATCAACATTTTATATATAATTAGAGAAGCTTGCTGCTGAAGCAACCTACTGGATCAACATTAGATACAAAATTAAATGAATTCACAGATTGAATGCAGTTCTGGTAAATATGACCTAATAACTTTTACAAGTAATACATTTCTGATAAAATTACAAAAAAAGACTATAAAGCATCTGCAGCATTTATACTATTGCATGCCATATGCCATGCATTCGTGTTATATTTAATTGTCTGAAAATATGTTTAAATAAATTATGTACTATTAAATGGTAATGGTAAAACGTTAGTCATTAACAACGCTGATTCGCTGATGATACAGCCATAAAGGAAGAGAGTCTCGAATACCTTCAAACATGTTAAATGCAGTAAATAATGCTTGCAAAGATAGGGGCTTAAATATTAATGCAAACTAAACGAAATGGATGCTAGTCAAAAAATGAATGTCGAATACGGTATCCGCCAAAATAAACAGTACCGAAACAGAGAGTGCTGTGGAGTTGTTTATGTAATATGGATTTGTCATATTTGACTTAATTGTCATTAGTTGATATATTAATAGTATACTGCAGTTAAATTTGATTTAAAAATGGTTCTAACAACGGAAGAAAAAGTTTTTTTGGTAGAGCATTATTTTCATTCATACGGAAAAGGTCATAATGATGGTCCAAGCTTAGAACAGGTGTCAATAAAATATCAACAAAAATGTAATAAAGCAGCTCCTAGTAAAAGTGTGATGTTAGCTGTTGTTGAAAAATTTCGTCGCACTGGTAGTGTATTGTGTCAACGTAAAGGTTCTTCAGGTCGTCGAAAAACAGTATGCACTAACGAAAATGAAGGACATGTTTTTAACCAAGTTGTGCAATCACCTCAAAGAAGTCTTGTAAGAACTGCATGTAAACTCAACATTAGTGAAACGTCTTTACGTCGCATGTTCAAATCAATTGGTGGTTATCCATACCGTATTTAAGTTGGCCAACGACTAAATGCTGCGGACAAACGTGCAAGAGAAATTTACTGTGGTCGCATGTTGAGTTTAATTTACGAAGATCCTGAATTTTTGAAAAACATATGGTTTTCAGACGAGAGTCACGTTCATCTTAGCGGCTATATTAATCGACAAACAACCAGATTCCTTGGATTTGAACGTCCTGATGTCATTGTAGAGAAACCGCTTCACAGTCTTCGAGTTACCGTTTGGTGCGCGGTATCTGGTCATGGAATGATTGGTCCTTATTTCGTTGAAGATGATAATCAGAATCCACTTACTGTCAACCAAGAGCGTTATAGAGAGAAAATTATTATACCTTTTGTGAGAGATCTAAATAACTTTTGCCGTGCACGAAATCTACAGTTTCGCACACAATGGTTCCAACAAGATGGTGCAACGAGCCATACAGCTGTGCGCACCTAGACTTACTCCGTCAGCATTTCGATAATAGCATAATTTCTCGGGGAACAGACTTCGAATATCCTTACATCAACCACTTTATATAAAAATGTTTATTGACTTACAAAATCGATATGAAGCTTGTTTGCGTCGAAATTGTGAACATTTTGAATACTTACATTACAGAAATTAAAAATTAATTTTTATTTTTATTTTCGGTACTGTTTATTTTGGCGGATACTGTATCTTAAAAAAAATAGGATGGTAAAATCCTGGACAGGGTGGAAAGCTTTAGGCATTTAAGCGTTCAGAGCGATCAAGAAATTTCGACCAGAATACGACAAGTATAATATTTTATTAGTTCTGTACTATGTAATAGAAGTCTCTCGTTGAACTGTAATAGAAGTCTCTCGTTGAACAGAAGTCTAAGAGTGTTAGATTGCTACATTCTGCTTTATTGATGCAAAACATGGACATTAAAAGTCAATGACCTAAACAGGTTAGAAGGATTTGAGTTGTGGTGCTACATAAAGAGCGAGAATTTATAAGCACCATTGGAATAAGAAATGTCCAATACTTTGGACATATAGTGATGGGGCATGAATATCATATGCTCCGATTTATTATCCAGGACAAAATAGAGGGAAATCGATGGATTGGAAGAAAATAACGTTCTTGGCTTTGTAGTATTAGACACTGGAGAGGTCGAACAGTCGAGTTATTTAAGGGGGCTACCGACCAAGAAGCGTTCGAATAACTTATCATCATAATGATAATTTGATTAGAAATTTTATAAGTATTCAGAAAAAATGCGGCTGACCGCATTTTTTCTGAATTGACCGCATTAACCGAAAAGGTCTGGCATACCTACAGTTATAGGTTAGTGGTATGGACCCTGCACTTTGTGGTAGGAATCTTAAATTTGGCATAGTTTGGCCAAGCTGAAGATTTCTAGAAGATACTGAGCCAAACTTCTCGACAAATATTTCCCCATTACCCTCCTTATAAAAATGATTTTGAATCTTTTGGACCTAGAAGCATGCCGTTTTCACCATTTTGTGTGTAGCTCCCCATTTGAATCAATATAAATCATGTGCGGACCCCAGGGGTGGCTCCCAGCCCCCTGCTTGACATGATAGTGTACTCAGACACCAATGGTACACCACAGGGCACATGTTGTTTTCAGCAATTTCACACCCCACATTCCAAGATTTTTTTTAATTTGATTCACTTATTTTTGTTAGCGACTATCTTAGAAAAGCGATTCGCCTTGCAGAACTATTCAAGGACACGTTATTATGAGTTAAAATTTATAATAAAACTGATGATTTGACACTGCTGCTACATACACTGATATTTAGTTATGATCTTTGTGACTAGATTAAATCTCCTAGTGTAAAGCCGAAGTATAAAACACAGCATTTTGTTTAAAAAAATCATACTGACTACAAAAAGGTAAGTCTAATTGAAATAAATAATTGAGTACAAGAGTTCTTTGCAACTCCAATTATAATTTATACAAACCTGTTCGTTACATGTTAATTCGATTTGGTCTACATTGTAACCATTATTGGATGGAGATGATGTATCAGCATCTCCACATCCGGGAGAACTGGCAGTTCCGTCGCCCAATAGTTTTTCTAAAATATGCTCAGCTACTTTTCGACATTGAATAAAATCGTTTGCTACAAGCCGATCCGGCTGAAAATTGAAAAACATATTTGTAGGAAACAAATTTTTATTTACAATACTGCTGTGGTGTTATATTCAAAATTTGAAAGAAGTTCAAATGTAAAATGCCGTTAAACTTTATAACATTATAAAAGTGTAGATATTATGTTCACCATCTGGCTGTGTATAATGAACTATTTTGAGACAAAATCTCCTGTAGATAGTTACCTAACAGTCCACTGAAAAGGTTTAGAAGACAGGTGTACTCAAACAGACGAATTCGTGTCCATTTATTATTCATGAATCAGTAAACGTGGAACAAACGGCACTATGAAGAAGATATGACATAAAATATTTACAAAACGAGACATCATGCGTACAAACCGCGGTTTTAGCATCTAAATTCATTATTAATGGTTATACTCGCTTAAAAACAAAGGGGAAAACTGACAAAAAGCAAAAAATCGTGTCAAAAAAGCACTTTGTTATTAATTGTCTGATTCGCTTAGAACAAAAGGCACTAAGAAAGTGGTTAGATGATACGATCATTAATGACGAAGTTAATGCTATTGTTATTTTGACATTGTTACTACACTTTTTTTGCTTTGCCATTAGAGTAGACTTCTGATTATCACTAGGTACAGCAAAGTTTTTCCAACCTGGTACAGTTACATTTATAGCTTACCTTTTTCAAACGATCTTGTTTTAAAAGATGCGAAGGTACACTGGAATGGGGATGAAGGTAAAATTGTACTTTTATGAATTTATTTTGAGAATTTTCCTCTATGTTGGATATCACCCAAGTAGGTACAGTTTCGCTTAGTAAGGCATTTTCCGTCTCACCTGATGCGTCACCAACCAGTACTCGATATAGTGTTCGTCCACCAACCTCACTAAAAAATAAAACCAAATATTGATATTATTTTTATGAAGAAGTGGGTATATAGTTGAAACCAATAATACAGTTTGTGTGCCAATAATTTAAAAATGTTTTTTAGTTCCTTCTATTAGTGACTAGATTATATTATGTTGCGATATGAAAATAACACAGAAACTTATTTTTTTTAATTATATTATTAAAATTATATATCACAAAACTGAACGGTCTGTTTTCTGATCTATGCCCAAAATGATGCGTTCTTCCAGGTTCATCATTAACTAATTGTGTATACATTTGAAGTTGAATATTATTTTGTATGCATACTTTACGCAAGTGTAGGACAACAAATGTACATTAATTTTAAAAATAAGAATTCTTACCCTATTGTTATTACTGTCCTTTGTTATTAAAGGTAGAAATATTTATAATTTATTATATTATGTAAGATTCAAGTAATGTAGATTTTCATAATTTCAAGCTTTTGTTTGCTTACATGTCACTACAAGAGTAGAAGGGTGACGTTTTTACTGGAATTCACTACTCAAAATGTAGTTGAGTTTTAGTTATATTTTTTAGTGAGATAATATTCCTGTTTGTAAAACAACATTTTATTAATCCTTTTTTAGACATTGACGCGAGAAAATCGACATTAGAAGCTTTCAATCATTTTTGGGAAGCTGCAGAAAAAAGGGAGTGCATTCTCAGTACTGAAACTTATTCTAATTTGAATAAAACTTTTTTGTATTTCGTGTAAAATTTAAATTTTTTTTTCAAATCGTAGCAAAGCGCTTTCGACCGTCAAGTCATCATCGGGGCTTACCTACAACCAAGTAAACCAATAAATTTGATGAAAAGAAAATTAGAATAAACAAGGAATCCTACAAAAACAGACCATGTCATTTCAAGTTACTCATGCCATCCACACCAACATAAAATGGCAGCTTTCAATTGTTATGTCCATAGGCTTTAAGTATTCCATTGTCAGAGATTGATTATCATTCAGAGATGATAGCAGTTAATAACCAGTATAATCCACACATCATTGACCGTCTCATTCGCAAGGTTGTTAATAGAAGAGAACAGAATTTGGCTTTTCCTAACGTGGATTCGGTTGACAGGTTCATTTCCATTCCTTTTTTGAATAACAACATTTCAAACAAAATAGCCATGCATATCAACAATTATACAGATGTAAAAATATCTTACAAAACGTCTAACGTTTTAGGTAGACATTTGGTGAATTCCAAGGATACAATAGAAGCTTTCAAAAAGTGGAATTTATAAGCGTGAGTGTGGTGATTGTGAGTTCTCATTAGACCATCACCTTATCTTATATTAGAGTTGACAAGTTGGTAGTTTCTATAATTTCTTCTTGGTGTGTTCTTTGAGTTTGGTATTGATTGACCCTTGTAGATTGATATTAGTTCACTACCATTCTTTCCATTAATTGGATTCTGTCATGTTAGTATTTCATCACACAATTTAATAACCCCCTTACGTTATTTATCTTAGACAAAATACTGAATCCGTCAGTCTCATTGACAAATTAAGTTTAATTACTTCCGTTCGATTGTTTGTTTTGGTTAATACTCTCCATTTCTATAAACATCTCCTCTGTGGGTTTGAGCTGTTATGGTTAAACTTACATTTACTAATTTGACGATTCTCTAATTCTTTTATTGAGTTCGGTTCTCATTAGACCGGTCTTAGTATTTAACGAGTTGGGGTTTCCTCTTTAGTCAACACTTTATGGGTCTTGCTATGCTTCTTTATCACGTTTGCCTGAATTGGGTTTCTACGAGTTAGTTCTCATTAGACTGTCCTCTCGATTTGATTCTTGTTACGTTGTTTTTGGTTAGTAAGTCTTTTCTGTCTTTATCGAACTTTTTCGTTTCGATGCATTCCGCTTTTGTTGGCAAATCTTTTGAGGTTTTATTTGTATAGTAGCATAAAACCTGTTTAATTCACTAATTTCATAAATCTCTCAGCTCTTTATTATTATTAGTTCTCATTAGACCGGTTTTAATAGTAAATTGAGTTGGAGTTCTCTTTTTGTCTTATATATACTTCATAATAAATAAAAAATAAGAATTTTTGTTACTCTTTATCTCGGTTACATGACTCAGGTTAAGAGTGGGTTCTCATTAGACTGTTCTCGTGATCTGTTTCTTGATTCGGTGGTTTAGGTTACCGGAAATTTTGCTTCTTTTCGTATTTCATAGAATCAATGGTTCCATGTCAACGGGACTTTCTGTCATTCTGTGCGCACAAGTGGATTTGTCAGCCGGCCGACTTCACCACATCATGCTGAATTTTAATTTTTAATCTATAATAATCCCTTAAAGGGATGACTTTTATATAAACAATAGGGTGGAGCGAAAAAATGTTTTTCTTAAATCGTGTACGCATTATATGCTAAAAAGTGTCAGTTGCATTGAAGATTACGTCGACATAGTATTTTTTGTAATCGCCGATCATCTTCAGGGTCCGCTGGATACCAAAAAAATCAGGTGATTTAATTTTTGCCTTTCTATTTAAAAATTACATTGTCTATTTGAAGGTTTATTTTACCTCGCATTAGCAAAATTTAAGAACTCCTACAGAATCTAAGTCCTCAAAAAAAATAGAGTTGAACAATCGTAGCCTTGAGGGTCCGCAGCGAGGTCAAATAGTCATACATTTCGGGAAAAGTGAATAGTAAACAAATAATATGAACCGGGCAAATTAGCGGATGTTTTTAATCGAAGTGTTGTTATGGTCAGTTTAAATATGACCTTGACTAAAATTGCCTCATTTACTGTTGTATTCCCTACATTCTCTCAGTATTATAAGAGATAGTAGTGCGGGAGAACGTTTGGTCGTTGTAGTACGTTACAATTTCATTATATCGTTAGTACAAAATAGCAAGTGCAAGTAACTTAAAAACGCGAAATAACAGTGCCTGTCCTATATTTGGACAATAGAGTTTTACCGACATATTATGATATTATGAAGTGTTATTTACATATTCGCGGCAATCTCATGCCTGAAACTAATTCTAAAGAGGCAACATTTTTTGATATCTCTCAGAATCTTATACAAAAAATACAAGAACAACGGGAGCGGGTTTCTATTCCAACCCTCAGTAAGTCAAGAATAGTAAAAATGTTGAAGGACTATCACAAAAAGTATATGAACATCAAGAAATCATCCCACAAAAAAGACTTTTTTCACTTTAAATCAAATGCTTCTGTAAAGCAAGCAAAAACTACTGCCTTTATTTTAGATCAGAGGACACTTCTACATATAGCTATAGGAACTGTAGATATTAAAACATCAAAACGTATGTTGAAAAAACGTAATCGAAAATTAGTTTCAGAAACGTACAAATTTGCAAATAGTTACTGCTGCAAATAATTCAGAACAAGTTGCTGTTGATAACGAACATGACGACGAAGAAATTGCTCCCGCTCAAAATCCTGATTTGTTATACAAAGACTTCATCTGCAATATTCAAAATGAACCGTCTACTTCTTCAGGGGTGATGTCATCACAAATGAGAAAATCTGTAACAGCAGTAGCTTTAGAGTGTGATAGGACTTCTGTTTCTGATCGAACAGCGGTAAGCTGTATTAATGGACTTTGGCATCATATCGGAAAGTGCAAAAAGTAACGTAATACAGATCGACAATTCGAAGAGCAAGGAAAAGACAAACGAACTTCTCCAAGTACGTGAAAAGGGAGAACGTCAGTGCCCTGCAGCAGTTTATTTTGATGGTGGAAAAGACCGAACCGTAAAAATGGAGCGACGTGGTAGAAAATATTACCGAACAACTGTGGTAGAAGAGCACATTGTCTTATTAGAGGAACCATTTTCCAGATATATGGGCCACGTCAATCCACAATCCGGACATATGCACCTATTTGGTTCCGCAGAAAAAACATACTTTATGTACAGATGGTGCAAATAACCTGTTTCATCTCATGAAACATTCCCGATATTTGAATGAGAATGACAGAAATGTCGATGCGGCGATTCAAAGAAATGCTTATTTCGCGCATCCAGAAAATGTACTTCTTTGTATGGCTGCTGATTCACGACAGCATATTAGGGAGCTTGCAGTACGCCGCATTTTAAAAGTGAGAAGCGCTAAAAAGAACGACATGGCAGCTGTAAGGGTCTTCAAATTGCCGTCGCTGAATTTTGAAGCTGAGGACTACATTTCAATAATAGACTGGCATAATTGTGACATAACCGATCCACCAGCACTGGTTAAATATTCCGATGAAGAGCTCAAATGTTTTAAACAAACTGGAGAATCACCAGATGTTCCAAAATTTCCTTGTTACAAAAGGCCGGTCGAAAGACATATTAAGCTTGTTACGGACTCTTCCTCATCAGTGTGCAGCCACATAAGAAGATATGGCTTCATTCGCTCCAAACTTCATTCTCTGAATTTAAGGCCCAAATTTGAAACAAAGAAAGATTATAATGCAATGTAAAAGTAAGTTATGTTCTCAACAAATAAACTTATTTACTTTCAATTTTCTTTTATTGCAACATTTTCAAACTAGTCCCAGTTGGATTTATAAAAATCCAAAAACTTAAAATTTAATGGTGGAGCGGACCCTCGTAATATTTTTTATCTCGAAAAATGACATATAGCAGTGATTTAGATCACAGTATGCAACATTCCCGTCCTAGTGCTAATTCGATTTATAAAAATTCAAAAAGTCGAAATTAATTTAAGGGTGGGGCGGACCCTCGTAATATTTTTTTATCTTAAGAAATTAAATATAGCAGTGATTTATATCACATTATACATTTTCGCACTAGTGCTCGTTCGATTTATGAAAATTCAAAAAGTCGAAATATTTTTTAATCTTAAAAAATTAAACTTTATAGCATTTTAGATCAGAAAATGCAAATTTCTATCAATAGTGTCATGTCAATTTCCAAAAATAAAAATTTTGGATTTATTTCGCTCCACCCTAATAAACAAGTTTTAATTATATTTTAACATGTTCCACTGTTTATCTTTGTATGGATATTTTTATTGCTTTATCTTAGTATTGCCTGACGAGTAAGCAACCTCACTTCTTTATTCTAATTTTCTTTTCATCAAATTTATTGGTTTACTTGCTTGTAGGTAAGCACCGATGATGACGACGGTCGAAAGCGCTTTGCTACAATTTGAAGAATTTTATTCAAACTTTACACGAAATACAAAAAAGTTTTATGCAAATTATATTGAGACGTGTACACAGCTTGAAGGTTTTTTATTTGAAACTTATTCTGCTGGCAGTTATGTAATTATTCAACACTGAAAGAACATATTAATATATTTTCCTTCATAAAACGTTATTGTCTTAAAGAGAATCATTGATAAATATATTCAGAGTTTCACTTTCCTCCATCAGAGAAACATTAAAATAATTTATTCCTAAAGTTTACTATATTCTGCATCAGCAAACCATGTTTTTTATTAACATTTGCCAAACCGCAATTTTAAAAAAGGCTACCAGAAAAAATGGCCTATAATTTTTTTCAAATAGTGTTTTGAGAATGTCTATCTTTAGGAAAATGAAAAATAGGAAGCGACGCATTTTTTATATTTGGTGATTTAAGATGGATTAACAAATATTCAAAGTGAGATAAATTATTAATACCATCCAGTATTATTCATAATCAAATGTAACTGTTAAAGTTCGTTAAAATTCGTTTACTAAGGAGCTTTCCAAAATATACAAGGATATTCCATTAAAGATATGCTGTGATAATAAATAAGGACACAAACTCTTTGTATATAGTGTGTCCACAGATCGGGTGTCCAAGAGGAAAAACATTTTTATTTTCAGTTTTATCGAAAAATGTTATTCTTGATAAAAAAGTCCTGCTTGTTCAAAAGCCCCAAAAAATGAAATAAAATTCAAGTTCTTCAAAACCTGCTTTATTTTATATTCAATTTTATGTAATACCCTACGAAGATTTGTACCAAGTCCGGAAATATAATAATAATCTAGTGAGTGACATTTGCGGTGTCCTAGGTAGACTCAATTTCACGAAAGTTAAAGCCACCTGAAGTTGGAGCATTGACAATTGCAGAAACCAAATTCTGTCTTGTTTATCTACGTCGCTTAGTAACGACCACTGGCGAAGAACGATGATTCATCTCTATAATAACAATTTTTTGAACTGTCATTCTTTTTCAACAATGCTAACTCTCCAAGAAAGAATGTATCTTGTAAAGTGCTATGGTATTGGAGCTCCATCATACATGTACGCAATTAAGTTATTTATTGAAAAATATCCGGATGTAGGTATCAGTTGCGCGGAATGGATTGAAAAAATTAATAAAGAAATTCGATGAGACAGAATTTGTTCAAGAAACAACGAAATCGAAAAATACGTACGAGGACAATGATGCAGCTACTACCCTAGCTATGCATTCAGTATGGGAGAATGCCAAGTTGGGTTTACAAAAAAGAGCAGCAGAAGTTGGTTTTAGCAAGAGCCACTTACAGAAAATATTCAAGCTAAACAAAATTCAGTCATTCAAACCGAAATTTATTCACACTTTAGAAGATCATGTTTATGACATGAGGCTTTACTTTTGAGCAATGGTTGGTGAAAAGCTTATGAATTATCTCTTCTTTCACTACAATATTTTATTTTCTGATAAATCAAAGTTCACAATGGAACTGTTTCATCCCAAAGCTGTCGATATTGGGCCAGTGAAAATAGAATTCATAGAAATAGTCAATTTGCTAAAAGGAGATTTTCTGGAGAAGTTAAATCAGGAAATATATTTGGATTTACTGGACAACTTTTTAATATCTAAATTAGATGAGATACCCTTGGAACAAATTCGTATAATGTATTTTCAGCATGATGTTGTTCGTCACATTCGACTTTGTTGATAAGAGGATGGCTAGATGAAAATTTTCCTGAACGAACGATAGGACGGTATAGAGACCAATATATTTTCCGCCTAGATCACTCGATTTACCATTCTGGATTTTTTTATGGGGCTACCTAAAGGAAAAAGTTAAAGAAAACTTTTTAAACCATAGTATTAAAGATCTTAAAGAAGCAATAATCAATGCCATAAATGAAATCACCCCAGACATGCTAAGAAACGCTCGCTTATGAAAAATTTAAAAATAGAGAGGAGAGATGTTGTGAAGTTGGTGGAGGCTATGTGGAATAGTTGTTTTCTTATTTATTGTTAGTTTTTTCCACATCTTTCTGTATTATTATTTGTGTTCTGTCTTAGATTCTGTGTGATCGAATTTATTTATTAATTTTTTAATCCATTCTGAGTAATTGGTACATCAATGTATTTTTCATTGAGTAAATGAATTGCATACTTGTATACCTTAGCACTTTATGAGATATATTATTTGTTGAAGAGTTAGCATTGTTGAAAAATAATGACAATTTGAGAATTATTCACCGAAGTTGATAGTTATCTAGGAACACCACAAAAGCCATTCACTATATTATTATTATATTTCCGAATTTAGTGCAAAAATTCATAGGGTTTTACATAAAATTGAATATAAAATGACGCAGGTTTTCAAAACTTGAATTCTACTTCATCTTATGGGGTTTTTCAACCAGCAGGACTTTTTATCAAGAATAACATTTTTCGCTAAAACTGAAAATAAAAAAGTTTTTCCTCTTGGACATCCATCCGTGTATATATTTGTAACAATACAGAATATAAGTTTTACCTCAAAATAAGTGGAATATGTTTAGGGATACTAAAAAATTTTTGTTTATTTTCTGGATCAACTTCAACTCCTCTCCAATGTTCGAACAGAGATTGAAGTAGTAGTTTACCATAATTTACTTTTTGATCAAGATCTGGCGAGTCTTGGATTCCCACATCTTTTGCAGATACCCATGCTGCAAAACAATCCACTTCGTCTTGTCCCAAATGTATGGTTAACATCTAAAAAAACAGGACGAACGTCAGTAACAAACAGGCATATTAAAATTCTGATTCGCAAGGAACAGTTTCTTACTACGTCGCTAACGGCAATAATTCAGATTCAAAAAAGATTTCACACTTTTATTCAAATTACTCAACTCCTAACAGAAGACACTTCTCAAGAATGAATTCAGAATCTAATATTAAATATACAACGTTCAGAATTTGTTTCGGGAAGTTTTATTTATTTAAAGACATTTTCAGGAAATTTCAAACTACCATGGAAGAATATTTTATTGGGCAATTACTCATATTATTATTAAAATATTGTTTTAAGCTTCACATATTTCAGAGTTGGTAACTATTCACCAAAAAATGCATCCTTTCAAAATCTCACCATTTTTATCGAACTTAGTTGTCCAATCATAGCTGTAAAAATGTCTTTAAACCACAGAATCGTTATACTGGTTTCTTAACAACTCTGCAACTCCATTTTGTTTAATACATTGTTTATTTATTCAGGTGATACCTTGGGTAATATACCATGCCTTGTGAACACCGGAAAATAACACAAACAATACCAACAGAGCTTCTTTTGTACTCTAACAAAACCCCCAAAATGTTCATTTACGAATTATCCTAAGACAACCCCCAACATGTTCATTTACGAATTATCCTAAGACATTACTCTATATCCATGAGATAATTTAATTATACTCACTATTTATATGACGAACCTAACAACTATCAAAAAAAATCAAAAATATGAAGTGTTTTAGCATGAAACAGGATAAAGAGACATGTTCAACATACCATGTCGCAAGAATTCAGGAAAAAAATCAGATCCTACTCTACCTTCTGGTAACAGCAAATCATATTCAGCAAACTATCATCACATAGTGACGTGGTTTTTTATATGTTAGAGTTTCTGTCTGTGGGTTATCTGTGGTTTCTGTATTGGTAGGCAATAATTAGAATGATTATCTTTTTAATACTATGATGGTAACATAATTATATTTACTGGCGTTCTTGTTATTGTATGGGTAAAATCTAGTAAGTATGGGGTTTGTATAAGGTATTAGATTGGTTACTGTTTATCACGGACATCAAAATTGGCTGATGGAATGTATTGTATAAAACAGTGTCTTTACAAATTTTATCTTATAGTAATTTTTCACTAGTTTCGGTGAGTAAATATTCATAGGGCACGAATTCTACTCGTATAATTGCCATTCGGGGCTTCCAAGGAATGAGATTCATTAACAAGAAAGAATATAGGGAAAGTAAAAGAAAATATAAGAATCTACTTACCCCTGTTTTTAAATCTATATTAAACCAATTGGGAACGTAAACCATTTTAAAACGATTTTTTTCCTCATCTTGAAAATTAATTTGACCTAATTCTTCTACTTTACTAGCCTATAAAGTGTACATAATGTTAGAAATTAATTAATTCTCGAAAGGAACCATTTGAAATTCAAGTATTTTTATCCATAACAACAAATATCTCCTAAAGATGATAATTCAGTAAATAAACAATGATAAACATTACCTAAAGATTAGTTCAAGAAAATCATTTTCTTTTACTCTATAAATAAGTAAATAAATTCGCACACTATAATTCCTCTATAATGATTATACAACATTAATTTTGTTAACATGAACGACTGCAGTGTTTTGAGTAATAACATAGAGGTAGTCATTGAACTACAAGAAACTGTCAAATATATACCTATCCAAATTGAGGCCAGCATATTTTTGTAATTTTCGTTTGAACTGATAAATATTTTTCGAGTTCAAAATATTCATCTTTGACTTGTTGGCTGTGCAACAAATTATTATGTACTCGCTCAAAAAGAAAACAGTGTTCCAATTCTGGTTTCATTGATTGCAAAATGCATTGATTTGAAAGAAGAACTTATCAAGAAACAACGCATACATGTGTATTTCATTTTACATTTTCCAACAATTTATCATGACTGATATTGAAATGAACTGAAAATGCAGGAAACTGTCTATTCCATAACTATATGTATCCACAAATTGTAGTTTAGTTACAGGTTTATAGAAAAACATAAAGTCAACTGATTTTCATGATTTCTGTACTTAAAATATTTAATACAAATAAAAAAGTAAGAAAGTTACCTTAAGAACGTCATATATTGCAACATTTTCTAGAGTGTCTTTCGTTAAAATATGTCTCTTATCATTCAAAATCACTGCTTGGCGGATTGCAGCACCACCCTGTATTAATGACACTGGAGCTGAAGGCATTCGGAGATCTTCTTTGAAATGCTTATCTGTTGGAAGCTTCCAACACTTAATACTCGAATCTGAAGTAGAAACCTAAAATAAAATTAATACAACTTATTTTATGAGTATTTGTAGGGTTGTTTCAGAATGAAATAGGGCTATTGTAGAGAGTAGCATGACGCGACTTCGGAAAAATTTCAATGCAGTTTTTCGTTTTGGTGTTCCCTGATGCCAAAATAACCCCTTGTTCCGAAGGTTATATATGTATTATAACGGAATTTGTAAGCACGATAGAGGGCGTATTTTTTGACGGATCTAAACCAAACTCGCTACAAAAATCGGTTGGGCCAAAATCTTGGACGAGTTAGTTAATGAGCCAAATCGGCCCAGTAGAAACAAAATGGCGGCCTGCCAAAGTTGAAAAAATATCGTATTTCCTTTGTTTTTCATTTGACGCAAAAAAGTTACTGAGATTTTTCATAGACATTAACACGTTTTACAACTTTTGTACTTAACATTTTTCTCTAAAACGTACATTAAAACATTTATTTAAGAAAATTCACAAATTTACCGGAAATTTTTTAAATATGAAGAGGGTAGTTATGAAATCAACATTTAAGAGCCTGAAAAGTGATTGTAATATATTAATAACATTTTTTTCGAAAACTGCATAGTAATACTATTTAGTGACTAAGACTCATCACAAGACCTCAAAAATGAACAATTATTAGGCTTATTTCATAATGAAATAGGGCTATTGTAGAGAATAGCGTGTCGCGAAAATGTGTGTATGTGTTTATAACGGAATTTGTAAGCACGATAGAGGGCGCATTTTTTGACGGATAGAAACCAAACTCGCCACAGAACGTTAAAAGTTGGGTCAAAATCTTGAGAGTTCCTTAACAGGCTAAGGGGTCTATTTTGTAACACATAACGACGTCGTTCGTGGGCGATTATCGTTTATGAACGACTTTCTCTCTTTTATAGTCAACGGTAGTCGTTGTTGGACGACAAAAATGGCTACCAAGTTGTCGTCCACCGACGATACCTTGACAGCTCTCGTTGAGAAAGTAAAAAGTCGTTAACTAACCTAAAATAAGGGGAAGGTCATTTTGCTCGCCTTTATTTATCTGAAGTGTTCGTATTAATAAAAATTATGGCAGGTTTAATAGCTAATTTGGTTTTAGATGAGTTACAAAGGAGGTAATCAATTGGATTGTCTACATAAATATCTATTTAAAATGTTAATTTTAAATAACTTGGTATCTACACGTATTGTTTTTAGAGAAGAAACCCGAGAATGATTACATACACTGAGAGATACCAGTAATCCTTTTGAGCTCCCAGAGGAACTTTTTAGGCAGTTATATAGACTGGATGTTGTATTGGCAAAAGATTTATTTGAGGAAATTTTACCACACATTTATCTGTCGCAGGGAGAAATACTAGAACCCCATCAGTGGTTAGGGTAAGTAACTAATAGATCTGCTATCAGTATGAGCAATAATAAGAAAACAGCAACTTTCAGTTTTGCACCACATTACATTTTCTTGCCCATGGCAGTTACCAGAGGTCCGTAGGACAAGACAGATTGAACGCATCTCTGCAACCTAATGTGAGCAAATCAATTCATGAAGTTGTAAATGCCATGAATCATCATCTGGCTAACAGATACATCATATTTCCACAAGAAGCAAATGAAATTGGCATTGTAAATAATGGGTAAATGTTTGCATACCTAATAACATTTTGGTACTCAAGTTGAATAATATAGTAACTAGCTTCACATTTTTTAGATTCTATGAAAAACATCATATCCCTGGTATTATAGGATGTATAGATTGCACACATATTAAGTTGGTAACTCCAAGTTTTTTCGATCTTGGTTATCCAACAAATGTATTCATGAATCGGAAAAACTTCTATAGTATCAACTGTCAGTTGGTTAGCATTATTTTTTTTTTATATTCAATTCTCCATTCATGTTAGTTTATATTACAGATATGTGATGTAAATGCCAAGATATTGGCTATCAATTGTCGGTTCCCAGGAAGTGTACATGATGCTGCTATATGGAGGGCAAGTAACATCAGAGATTTTCTACATCGTAAATTCATGAATGGGGATCAGGCAACTTATTTAATAGGTAATAGTATATTGTATACCTAGGCGGTAAAGTGGCATTTTTCAGGCTGAAAGAAGATATGGACAGCCGCGGCGCAGCCGAGCCAGGCCACTTCTTGAGGCTTGAAAAAGCACTTTACAGCCGTGGTTTACACATAATTTTTTATCCTACACAATGACTGTTGGTAATATTTCTTCTATAAATTAGCAATTTTTATTTAATCTGTCAATTAGGGCGCCAGCTAGCGTGGAAACGTAAAATTTATTTTCTCGGCTAACTGTAGAAAAGGTAACTTTCTCGTTTCCGTAAAGCTAGTAAAATTCAACTTCCTCATAGTGTAGTATAAAAAATATATTTTCTTCATTCTCACCCTCTAATAAGTTAAATAAAATGATATGATCATATTTCAGGTGATTCTGGCTACCCCCTTCAACCATATTTGTTAACTCCGATTGTTGGTGCACCAGCAGATACACCAGAAGGACGATATACTCGGAGACATCAGCAAATTCGTAATTGTATTGAGAGGACAAATGGCATATTAAAAGGAATATGGAGGTGCTTAAGTTCTGATCGTGTTTTGCATTATCAACCTGCTTTTGTTTCCAAAATTATATGTGCATGTGCAATTTTACATAATTTCATGAGAACAAGGAATATACCTTGTAAGTTCAAAACTATTTCGTTTGAAGTTTCCTCTTTGTTTTTAATTTTCCAACAAAAATCCTAACATTTCCTTTCTCTGATACGATCAGATGTACAACATTTATAGAACAAACATTATAATTAGGTATATATTTTCATTTCAGTGGATGAGAACTTAATAGATGATAATGGGCACAATGATAATTATATTCATAATGCAGATGATGACTTAAATGATGCAGGATTATTACATAGAGGAAACATTGTAAGAAATAGAATTATATGTGAATTTTTTAACTAATTTTATTTATTTTAAATTAATTTTGTAAATAAAAGATATTATTTGTTATTGCAGTTTTATTAAACAGTATCCATTGGATAAAATAAACAGCACTTAATTGAAAATAAAATGAACATAAAAAATTAACATAATTGAACAAAATCTTACACAACGAAAATATATCACTCTGAATCAGAGGAACTTACAATAAAATTATATTCAGGGTACTTCACTTGCAGCTCTAGCTGCTGGAGTTTCAAACGTTTTTTTTGGATTTTGTTGGATTTTTTTAATTCATCACGAATTTCTCCAAGTACTTCGCTGTTGTTCGTATCAGGTTTTGTGGTGATGATTTCCTGAAGGCAAGCTGTCAAGGATTTTCTTTTTTTCTTGACTGGTGTGTCAGGCATGTCTTGAACTTTTTTTGTGATGGGCCAGCTTCAGTATTAGTTGATTGAGGCACATTCTCCTTATTGATTGGAAATTGTTCAGCTGGGGAAAAACACTTTTTTAGAGGTGGTACTATTATTATTGTATCATAAATACCTATTCCATATTCAGGAATTTCTTCCATTCCATCTACAACAACACGACCTGTTAAATCTAACAGTCTCTCTTCTAGGTCTGTTAATGGCTTAGGTGGATCTCAAATGTTACCTGTTTCAAGTAACAAGTGTCTATTTTTTCGGGCCTTGCTCCTTGTTTGGCATTTCCAATCAGACATGATCTAGAAAGGAATTAATGTTGGTCAACCTATACTTTCAAATAGAACAATAGAAAAAATACCCTTTTCCACCCTGCAACATCTCTTATTGGCCTACAAGATGCATTCAGTCTTAAAGCCAAATCGGCCCAAGACCTTTTTAATATATCAGGATTCGCTCCGTCGAATTTGTTCTCTCTGAAAGCTTTATTCGACTCCAGTTCATTCAAATAGAGCTCATATTGCCCTCTACTTGTTTTGCCGGATCGGTTTTTTTTTCATTTCCATAATCTGCAATAATTAAAATAAAAAGTTGTTACTTTGTATGTATCTAGTATATAAACATTATAACGCTAATCCAGGACCTACTTACGTTTTTTTTTAATTAAATAATTATCCTCAATAGAACCCAGAAACAGTTCCAAATTATCAAAATTGTGGTTATAAACACAAAACATCTCGAAAAATAATATTCGACGTACGTTTTCTGTCAATTTATTAATACCAACCTTAAAATTTGTCGTTAACTTTGATCACTAAAATAGACACTGAAGGATAATGTTACAGAATAGAGTTAAGAGAAATTGTCGTTGACTAATAAGTCGTCTACGTAACGATATCGTTTGGAAACGATGAATTACAAAATAGACCCCTAACACACGTTGCTAAGTCCAATTGGATTATTCATTGAAGTATTCAAATCCGTTGAGGCATTTTTGTATATAATAATATATAAACGAAATGTAAAAAATCCCAATGGCACAGGACCAATTGGACAGGCTTATTTCAATAACATTTTTGCTTGAACTCAAAAACAAAAAAATACAAATTATTTTGGGTAAATTTGTGAAATTTCTTAAATAAATGTTTTCATGTACGTTTTACAAAAAAGTGTTATTCACAAAAGTTGTATAACGTGTTAAGGCCTATAAAAAATAATATAAATAATAATAATAAATAACAATAACATTTTGGCGTCAGATCAAAAACAAAGGAAATACGATTTTATTCAACTTTGACAGGCCGCCATTTTGTTTTTACTAGGCCGATTTATGCTTAATAATAAATTATTGTTTACATACTTTTATCCAATATAATGAAGAGAGGGGTAAGTTTAGCAAATAAATTATTTTGTAAAAAATTAGCAAATCACACGCTAATAAAATATAAAAATTAGTCTGGTTAATCTTGGATATCAAATAATTAAACTGGTTAAATGGTGTTGCCCTGTGTAACAAAAAACAAAAAAATTCCTCCTAACCATTGAAATGGAACAATTTATTTTCAACGTCTCAAAAAATAGTGTGATGGTAACATATGATAAGGTATCGTTCATAAAAACTGTACCAAAATATATGGCACAGAAGAAGAGAAAGATTCAAATAAGGATATTAGAGATATGATAAAGATAGTTATAAAATCACTATGAAACGGGAAAAGAAAGTAAGGTAAGGTGAAAAAAAAACAAATTTGTACAATTTTACACCACAATAACACACTATCTCCGAAGGCGATCGATGCAAATAACTTTTTATCCAAGAACTCAACAACAAACCACTTCGCAAAACGCGAATTACCTCTTCAATGCATCTGTTTTTAACTGATACCAGACATATCGGAAAATTCGAGTCGAGTACTGATATCAAGTTCTGAAAATACATTTAAAAATGTTTTGACGAATAGATTATTTGTTGGCTTGAATGTATTATTTCGGACGAGACCTACCTTAAAGCCACTAGAATAAAATTCGATAAATAATACATATTTTGTATCTTTTTAATATTGTAGTACTGATTGCATGAATAGAATTTTTTTCTAATAAAGATGAATGTATAGCAAACTTCCTTACCAAACTTATTATTGTACTCATTAAACAATTAACTGGCATAAAAGAAATCAGCTCACCCACACTGCTTGATGATCTGCTGTGAAACACATTTTTAATATTGGAGCATCTTCTATACAAACTGTAATACTGTTTGCTGTATTTTTCAGATCTGTCATTATCACCTACAACAGAAAATCAATAATAATAATCTACGGGCTCTGGGGCGATATTAAAAAATACCTTCTTGTCTCGTCCACCTGAAATAACATGACTAAAGCTTTCTGTCGCCAACAATGCCCAAACGGAATCTGTAT
Source organism: Galeruca laticollis (assembly GCA_963921935.1). Taxonomy (NCBI): domain Eukaryota; kingdom Metazoa; phylum Arthropoda; class Insecta; order Coleoptera; family Chrysomelidae; genus Galeruca; species Galeruca laticollis. The sequence goes on from OY998183.1 coordinate 91,862,199, forward strand.
GAACTAAAATAGTTTGTACACACCTGAAAAAAAATTGTATTAGATGTAATACAGATCTAATCAATGAACTGAAGTCGCACTAAATGGGATTAATAAAGAAATAAATAGCTTAACTAGATTTGCTAGCAGGCCACAGTACTCGTGTAGATAGAGGGGGAAAAAGGAGGAAAAAAAATTTGTTTTCCTTTATATCTTTGACAAAAAGTGAGAAACCCAAATACATAAATAATTTTTTAGTCTACAAATTTTATGAACACTTATTGATACAAGAAATTTTGTAGCAGGTGTTTTGTAACTCGATTATTTCAACATGAAGAAGATTATTTTATTGAATATGAATGTATATGGAACATACATTTTCGAATTCTAATACTCTCAACGATTTTATGATATTTAAATGTAGATGAATTTATGAAATCAAAATATAATTAGTTAAGAACTCAACTTCAAATACCAAGTCTACATGGTCTGATTAGATCAGTGATTTCATTAATATCAACACAAGTTTCTAATAATATATGCAGGCAAAAAAAGTAATTTTACAGAGAATGGTTACGTCTGATCTGCCTGGCAATTATTTAAAACCAATAAAAATAGACACCATAAATTTTCAAAATGCATACCTTCACAGAAATAATCTTATCTTGAGTTTTGAGGTAGTATTGAAAGATCCTGATTTGTAGTATGTAATTCAAAGTTATTTTCGATTTTGTCTGATTTTTTTCGGTGGTAACATAGTTTACAAACTAATTGCTTGAATAAACAAAAAGTTTTTGACGCAAAGGGGCCACTCACCCAAATTCCTAAAAATCATTACCAACATAGTTTTGTTTCTGCGAGAAACTTTGGCGTTTATCAAATGTGCAACTAGTATGGCAGAGGTACGAAGAGACTACTCATTCAAGAATTATACATTGGATTCTCTAGATTAGCAATTCTCTCTTCTTCGAACTCTGCAAACTTTTTAAATGTTTCATTTTTGCAGCGTGAACTTATAATTAATTAATGATTAAAGAAACAGTTAAATGTCTCCTTGCCAAAACTAAAAATGAAAGAAATAACATTCTGAAGAGGAAAATTCATTGTTATAAATATGAATTACTATTTAGAGCTAAGTTTTTGTTAAGTTTTTCCCGTTTCTAATTTACTTTATATCATTTACTATTTTATTTGCAAATTTTGTACTTTTATCCTTGTACTCGGCTGTTTTTGACAACTTCTTGCTTTCAACCTGTTATTTGTATGATACATTTTGAAAAAGAGTTTTAATGTAATCACTTATTATTGTTGTAATGAGTTTTATTTTTATTTTTGAATAACTTTAAAATCGCTTTTTTCTTCTTCCAAAATAACTCCTCTCGTCCTTCATTTGGTTATCATTCAGAATCTTCATTTCTATAGATGAATATACTATTGTCCTTATCATTTATAAGCTTTCTCTTCTTGTATATCAAGCTGTAAAAATGAGGGCGGCGGGCAGTTGCCCAAATTTTCTATCTAGGGAAGAGAAGTCTTATAAAAAATTACTATACCAATTTTCTTATTGTTATTTTCTCAGAAAATGACAAGCCAATCTGCATAAAAGAGCAGATGATGATTAAACTGAACGCCGTCTAATAACAAATTGTGATAAATGAAAGTTGTTTAGGATCTATATCAATAAAAAAATCTAGAGGTCTGTTAGTAATATAAATCACACTAGAACAATTATCAGTACTTGGATTATTTTTGGAGAACATCAATTTACATGTTATGTTCCTGGTACTCATTATTTAAGCTTAGCGTTAAATGACACAACAAAATCCACATAGGAACCTACATTTTGTTTTAATATCGTACAAAGATTTATTTTTCTACTCTCCAATGTCGAAATGCTCAATTCTTTTGAAGATTGTAGAAGGTATTATTCTAAAACCACTTAGTGACTGGAGATGGTAAATTCGAATTGAGAATGATAAAACCACAAAGACGTCAAATGGATCAAGTTTGGCTAAAGTCTCAACTTCCGAATTTATTTACGAGGTTTTGTACTAGAAAATTTGCCGAAAACTCGTGATCGATCCAAGAAGAGAAGCAATTTATAAACTTTCATTTAAAACAGTAATATGAGTAGATTCCACGAAGTAAGGGTCGAGACAGTTAATTTCATTCCAAATTACTGATCATAGTAAACAGTTTGCTTTTTATATAACATATGAAAGATGTATGTGTTGTAAGAGCCTCGAGACTATTTTAACCCACAAGAACTCATGTGATATAAATGTGTTAGTACTATCAAATCAGTTTTTAAATAATACTTTCTCTTTAAGACGTTTACAGTTTGGAATAGATTTAAGGTTTGGTCCATAAAATAATTTCTCTTTTTTATACATACCATATGAGAAAATGTTTTAATTGTTGTAAACCCGGAGCCAGAAAAATTAGATAAATTCTTTAACGGACACATATAATCCTTACAATCATACATACACTCATGAACTTTCCATATAATTGTTCATAAATATAACAACGTATCTTTAGGATAACAAGCTCAAGACTGGTGTTGGTGTAAATATTATTTTTGTGGCCAAATAGCTGGAATAATTATCCATCACTTCACCAACAGATTTTCTGAGAAGTCAATTTGTTAGATACAACATATATGAAATTAATGATTTGAAGTTAAATTGATTTTGTTAATATGATGGTATAAGTGCATTTATACATAGAGCGTCAAATGAGGAAACGAGAATAGATATTTATTCAAAAAAATTAATTTTTCCATAGGATCTATGTATGTGTATGAATCATGTATATATAAAAGAAAATAATCAAAATTTTTACCTTTGGGATCCAAGATTCCATAATTTAATTGATCCATCGCTACTACCTGACAAACATTGATTACCATCTCGTGAGACAACCAACGCCTTCACATTGTCAGAATGACCTTAAATGAAATTAAAAAATGCGGCAAATGTTAAAATTCAACAAAAATCATGTCTATTAAGTGATTTTTTGAGTTTGTTTTCTTTTACAAACAAATACACTGCTATGTTCATTTAAAAATAATTCACCCTCATTATCTTACAAACTTATTCAATTAACAAAAAAGCGAGAACAGATCTATATTTGGGGGTTATATTTTTTGGCACTCATTATGTGAATGTTACATACATACTCCTCTTCCTCGTAAGCTTCGAATAATATATAAATAGCATGGGCTATCAAGTGATTAAGATTAACATTAATGGGTTTGTATATGCAAAACAAACTAAACAGATCTATTGTAGGTATCCCTTCTTGCTAGAGCTGAGTATATACGCTACAGCTCTTCATACAGTCCCAGAATGCTATTATTTGGGACTGCTTCAGGGAGGTGGATTATCCGTTTTTGATGACAGTCGAACCGAATACTTCAGCACGGGTGCTTGCTGTCTCGGCGCATACAGAAATTATATACCGGTGTTTCACCCTCTACCCCAAAAAATCTGCATTCATGGTGTTTTTCATCTTAATTCTCACGAGGTGTTCGTTCAGGTGGAAGTATCCCGCCAGGAACCCTGCGAGAACGCGTAGGTTGTTGTTACTTAGGTCGATATATTTATTGGACCTTTCACGGTCATAGTCTCGAATATCTAAGACCTAATAGAGAATCCTATTCGAGTGCTCAACTAAGAACTTCTATTTTTTTCAGCTCATCTTTTAGGTGATTACTTCCTGATAAACTGAACGGTTCTGGTCTGGTGGAAGAGGTCGTAGCCCCCTTTCTTGCCAAATTGTTGGCTTTCTTGTTCTCCTGTGAACACAACTGTGTGTTGGCACCCAGATTAGGACAACTTGGTTTTCTTTGCATTGTTTATTTAATGTCTCTAGACATTCCATCACCAACTTCAGTTGACTATTTTTGATTTGATTGCTCATATGGCCGCTTAACTGTTGAATAAGATTGTTGTCTCTTTTCTGATAGTTCTGATCTAAATTGAATTATGCACACCTTCCAATGATTAGAAGTTTTTGGTTCTTTGTTCATATACTCCTACCCCCATTTCTATTGCGGTTTTGAAATCGTCAATATACCAGGTGGTATCAACTGATACTCTACTTAAAATATTTTCAAAATCTCTCTTCAATATTTTTTAGTAAAAAAACCCGTTGTTTGGCATAGGAGATTATTAGTATATTTAATAGTTACTTGTTTCCAAATAAATCAAAATAATAGCAACAGCGATATATAACAAATAGAGTTAAACAATTTTATGAATTCCTTGGTTTATTTCAGATTCTTGTGTTCCCACCTCGTCGATTATTAGTCTACGTATTGAAATGATTCTACCGCTTCTATTTCGGTACCATCTAATTCTACTTTCATAGTTATCTGTTGGTCTCCTATAGTCATTACTTTGGTTTTATTTTCATTTATTGTCATTCCGTATTATTGTAACACTTCATTCCATATTGTTAGGTTCTGTTGCAGGTGTTCTTCTTTGCTGGCTATAATTACCACTTCACCAGTAAATGTTCCTTCTGATATTTCTACTCTGTTTAAGTTTATGTATGTGTCCTAAATGTATTTGTCTGCTTCTTCTAGTACATTTCATAATAATCTCATCCATGTAAGTATTGAATAATGTCGGACTTAAGCTTCCCTGTTGCTTCAACTGTTTCCGATTTTATATTATTTGTTATTACTGCATTTATGCTATTCTTATATATTCTTTATATAACTTTTATTGTTCTGCCTTTGACACGTCTTTCTTTCAGGATATTCCATCTTTCCCTTGGGCTGTGACGAATGCTTTTTCTAGGTCTACATAATGTTTCACGCGTTTCACTAACACAGTAGCTTTGTCAAAGCTACTGTGTTAGTGAAACTGTCAACAAGTTTAAATTGAACATTAGTTCAAATAAATGAAGATTTAAACAAATTATATTGTTTTATTTCATCGTTCACTTGTATACACTCTGGAGGCTGTATCTTGCTAACAAACTGAAAATTCTCCAAAAATGACAAAAATTTGGTACTTCAAGTACTATAGAACCCGGTGTACTGGTTTTAGTGAGCTGAATATCAATAGGATTCATCTTTGAGACGCTCTGAATAATATTCAATCATAAAATTGGTCACTTGTATATATTCCGGAGGCTGTAAAATGCAAACAAACTTAAATTTCCCCAAAAATGACAAAAATATCGTACTTAATGTACTGTAGCACCTGTTGTACTGGCTCTGGTGAGCTGAAAATCAATAGGGTTCATCTGTGAAGTGTCCTAAATAATATTCAATCATAAAATTGGTGACTTGATGAACTCCGAAGGCTGTATCGTGCTAACGAAAAGTGGCCGACGACGACATACACACAGGATTTTTTTTCTAAAAACCGGTTTTTTGGGTTGTTGTCGATGGAAAACGTAAAAATTACTCAAATTTTTTTTTCAAATTTCCAACATTTTTTGGGGTAAACCAATACTTTTCTCGCATATTAGATAGGCTGGGCGGAAAAGTAAAATCTATGCGTCAGTCGAAAACTAACAGCGTTAGAAGTGAAACTTTTAAGTTACGCAAAAACTATAATTAATATCTACTTCATAATTATTATCCTCTATTGCTATTTTCCGAGACAGAAGAAAACATAAATGTCCTGAACGAGGCCATCACAACCGCCATACTAGAGAGCCAAAACGAATACTGCCCAACAACCAAGAAACAATCGAAATTAAGTGATACCACTATGCGGAAAATGAAACAAAGAAGAGACATGAGGAGTGGAAAACTAACTACTGCTGAAGAACTAAGACAAATAAACAGGGAAGTTTCAAAGGCTATAAGATGTGACATCAGAACATACAACCAAAAGCAGATCGAACAAACAATAGAAGAAAATAAAAGTATGAGGGTCTTACGTAGAAAGTTGGAAAGCGGAAAGAAAGAAATGGCAAAGATAAGGGATAAACTGGGGCATATTACAACAAACCGAGAAGATATTCTAAAAGTGGTTGAGGACTTCTACCGCCTATTATATAAAAGCCAAGATGAAATTAATTTGGAAGCAGAACCGGAGATATTGACAAAGAGAAAAGGCATCGTTAATCAAGGATCAGAATTATTGCCCGATATCACTCTGGACGAAATAAAGCTGGCACTGAAGAAAACAAAAAACAACAAAGCTCCTGGAGAGGACTGCGTAGTTGCCGACGCAGTTAGGGAGGGTGGTAATTGTTTACTTGAGAACATAGCAAAACTCTTCAATCTTTGTCTTTTCAATAGCACCATACCAGACAGATGGTATAATGCCATCGTGATCTTAATTCACAAGAAGGGTGATACAGCTGAACTGGAAAATTATAGGCCAATAAGCTTACTCAGTCATCTCTATAAACTATTCACGAGAATTATCACTACACGACTGGAAAACAAACTCGATTTTTACCAGCCAATAGAACAGGCCGGATTCCGCAAAGGTTTTGGAACAAATGACCACCTACAAAGCATCAAAACCCTGATCGAAAAATCAATAGAGTATAACAGACCGCTTGTCATTGCCTTTGTGGACTTCCACAAGGCCTTTGACACTGTTCAGATGAGTGCAGTTTTAAACTCCTTACAAAAATGTCGTGTCGACTATCGTTACACTAAGCTAATATACAACATATATAAGAATGCTACCATGATGGTAAGACTGCACGAAAACACCAACCCCATAAAAATAGGTAGAGGAGTGGGGCAAGGTGACACTATGTCACCAAAACTGTTTACCACAATTCTGCAATACGCCTTTGGAATGCTTGAATGGAGCGGAAAAGGCTTGAATATAGATGGATTAAACCTAACAGACCTGCGCTTCGCAGATGATATAGCCTTGATGTCAGACAGCCTACAGGATATTAGGATAATGCTGGAAGATCTTCAGGAGGTATGTGCTCGGGTTGGATTAAAAATTAATATATTGAAAACGAAATATATGACGAATCTGGTTCCTAGTGGAAATATTGCTATTGGTGACGGGGAGGTAGAGTTGGTGGATAAGTATACATACCTGGGTCATGAGATAAAAATCTCGAGAGACAATCAAACATGTGAATTAAGAAGAAGAATTACGCTCTCTTGGGCTGCATTTGGTAAAATGAGGGAAGTGTTTAAGGGCAATCTCCCAATGTGTCTGAAGCGAAAGGCCTATAATCAGTGCGTTCTACCAGTTATGACCTACGGAGCCGAAACTTTGACTCTGACAGCCACATCCGCTAAGAAGCTTAGAGTAGCCCAACGTAGGATGGAAAGATCGATGCTTGGTGTGTCACTCCGTGACCGCATAAGAAATGAAGACCTAAGGGCGAGAACAGGAGTCACGGATGTTATCTATCAGGTGGCAAAACTCAAATGGAACTGGGCTGAACATGTGGCCCGCATGACAGATGGACGATGGACAAAAAGGCTGCTCGAGTGGAAACCAAGGACTAACAAAAGAAACAAGGGAAGACCTCCCACGCGATGGACGGATGATATCAGAAGAATGACTACAAACTGGATGCAGAGCGCTCAAGACAGAAGACAGTGGGCAGAAATGAGGGAGGCCTATATCCTGCAGTGGATGCGACAGGCTGATTGATGATGATGATGATGATGATTGCTATTTTCCTGTTTTCAATGCCAGATATTCTCTCCTTTTTATTACTTTTCCGCCCAACCTATCTAATATGCGAGAAAAGTATTGGTTTACCCCAAAAAAAGTTGGAATTTTGAATTTTTTTTGAGTTATTTTTACGTCTTCCATCAACAACAACACGAAAAAACGGTTTTTAGAAAAAAAATCCTGTGTGTATGTCGTCGGCCACTTTTCGTTACATGTCTTGTTAGCACGATATAGCCTCCGGAGTGCAACAAGTCACCTATTTTATGATCGAATATTATTCAATACATCACACAGATGAACCCTATTGATATTCATCTCACCAGAGCCAGTACAACAGGTGCTATAATACTTTAATTACGATATTTTTGTAATTTTTTGGGAAATTTCAGTTTGTTAGCATGATACAGCCTCCGGAGTATATACAAGTGACCAATTTTATTATTGGATATTATTCAGAGCGTCTCAAAGATGAGTCCTATTGATATTCAGCTCACTAACGCCAGTACAACGGGTGCTATGGTACTTGCAGGCTGTATCGTGCTAACAAACTGAAAACTCTCCAAAAATGACAAAAATTTGGTACTTCAAGTACCACAGCACCCGTTGTATTGGCTTTAGTGAGCTCAATATCAATAGGGTTCATCTTTAAGACGCTCTGAATAATATCCAATCATAAAATTCATCACTTGTATATACTCCGGAGGCTGTATCATGCTAACAAACTGAAACTTCTCCAAAAATATCGTACTTAAAGTACTGTAGCACCGGTTGTATTGTCTCTGGTGAGCTGAAAATCAATAGGGTTCATCAGTGAGATGCCCTGAATAATATTCAATCATAAAATTGGTCACTTGTTGAACTCCGGAGGCTGTATCGTGCTAACAAACTGAAACTTCTGGAAAAACGACAAAATGTCGTACTTCAAGTACCATAGCACCCGTTGTACTGGCTCTGGTGAGCTGAAAATCAATAGGGTTCATCTGTGAAATGTCCTTAACAATATTCCATCATAAAATTGGTGACTTATTGCACTCCGGAGGCTGTATCGTGCTAACAAGACTTGCAAGGAAAAGTGGCCGACGACAACGACGACATACACACAGGATTTTTTTTCTAAAAACCGTTTTTTCGTGTTGTTGTTGATGGAAAACGTAAAAATAACTCAAAAAAAAATTTCCAACTTTTTGGTGGGTAAACCAATACTTTTCTCGCATATTAGATAGGTTGGCGGAAAAGTAATAACATTTTAATACCATAATTATTAGTTTTAAATTAAATAAAATTAAGTTAAATTTCGTTATTTATTACCTATTATCACCAATCAGAGCGCGATGAGGTCACTGCCCGAACAAGTGACATTTCTCATAACCAAGTTAAAAGTATGAACTTTTTTTCTTGATAATTTGTTAGAAAAACGATAATATTTTACGATTTTTATCCCATTATCCATCAAAAGAAATAGTTGTAACTTACTGAAGATTGATTTTATGATGATGCGAGCTTCTTTGCTAGAAACATGGATTTTGTGCAGCGGAGAAACACTTGAAAATGTCTTTGTAAGTACCTGTAATTTTACATTGATATACTTTATTATAAATGAGAGATATACCTTACTCATTTTATATACCCTTTTATCATATTTAGAACTACTTATTATCTATATCAACGAAATAAAACTTGGAATGAGCTCTGTAAACAAACTACTAATGAATAATTGATTTTTTATTTTTGCCACTTAATTAAAAATATCTAAAATTATTTTAAATTTATATTTGTAGTTTATCAGAGCTTACAATTTACATTAAAGTGATCTTCACAAAAATAACTGGTACTTGTTGTCAATGAAGCTGAATGTTGCCTAGCAAGTCTTTCTCCGTATTTGCGTATTTTGGAACGTTTATGAAAAATTTTTGTGGTGTTCTGATTGACCTACTTTCGAGCATCAGCACTGCACAGCATTTGTAAGACGACCTATTCATTTTTATGGCTTTTATTTAATTTATTCGTAAGAACTCAGCCAGTGTTCGCTAATATATATCAAGTGATATATACCATGATATATATCATGATATTTTCACTTCAATAAATATCAAAATTCGTGATATATATCAAAGACGGAAAAATTATTAATTTTTTGCGATAAATTGGCTACACTGCATCATTAAACGGCAACGACGTTAAATACCGGTTGCGGCCGTCGGGGATTTACATGCTCGATCTCGTGTGATTCCCCTGCAGGTACCGCTTGCAGTTGAAATTTCGAGGTCGCCTTATAGAGCATTTGATTTCGGCGATTCATTAAAGCAAGTTAAGCGAAAAAATATAATCTAGTTGAAAATTTATGACATATTGTTTACATAATCAACATGCCTAGAGATAAACATCCCATATGGCAGCGTTTTCATTGCCAATCAAAAGAAAAAAATACTGGTAAATGGGCAAAATGCAAAACATGTGGAGCTGAAATGCAGGGTATACCACAGAGATTAATTAAACATAACATGATATGTAAAAACGACGAATCACAAGAGATAATAGATATCACTAAAGAAAACGATGCTTCTCAAACTTCTTCTTGAGGTACCGAGGGGCTCACAAATTTATTCCGAAAGGAGCCAATCCAGAAACAAACAAGAGCCCCTGTGGGAAATCTGCAGACCTCGATTGATAGACAAGGTAGGCATCTTTTTTAGCTCATAACAAACAAAACCTTCGATATTAATTTTTTTTTAATTTTTTCGGGGAAAAACCGTTTTACTTTCACATCACGTAAAAATGGGGAAGTATAGTATTGGTTCAAGTTTCAATTTTTTTTTGTCAATTAAGTAAGTTTCACTATATATGTGACGCATATGAATTTTTCGACGTTTAAATAGTGATGTAGAAGTATTGATTCAATTTTCAGCGGTTTTTCTTTTTTGGCACTCAAAGTCGTTGGTAATTTTAAGTCTCTAATTGTATAGGCTGGCCATGATGATGCAAGATGCAAGTTTAACTTGACCATTTATTTTTGTAGGTACGTCATCCGATGTCGACTTGCCACTTAATAAAAAATACAAACCATCATCTAGCAAGCTAAATATTATTAAAGACAACTCAGTAATAGCAACATCTCCGCAGTATTTAAAAGAAATTAATTTAAAAATAGCAACATATTTTTACGCCACAAATACCCCTTTTTCCCATGCGGACAGTTCCCATTTCCACAAAATGTGTAATACTCTAAGACCTGGATGTAAGCCTCCTACAAGTCGAAAAATAGCTGGCGAGTTATTGGATCAAGTACATCAGACCGTTTTGGAGGAAACCAAAGAAATTATAAAAGGTACGAATTTGTCAATGTCCTTAGATGGATGGTCGAATGTTCATAATGAACCAATTATTTGCTGCTCCGTTATGACAACGTATGGAGATTCTTTTTTAATAAAAACTGTTGACACATCTGGCCACCCACATACTGCTGTCTATTTAAAAGATATAGCAATTGAGGCAATAACTGAAACTGAAAAGTTATTTGATGCTAAGGTGACAAGTTTAGTCACTGATAATGCAGCAAATGTATCAAAAATGAGAAGATTGCTAGAGATCGTCCCAGGAATAACTATTATTCAGTATGGATGTTCGGCTCACATTCTACATTTGCTAGCTTGCGATATACAGATTCCAGGACTAATGGAGCATATAATTAAGGTTATAAAATATTTTAGAAATACACATCTTCCAGCAGCCTCGTATAAGGCAGCCAATGGAAAAAGGTTAGTTATTCCACAAGAATTACGTTGGAACACTGCAACTGATGCGATAGAATGTTACCTGGAAAACCGGGGTATATTAGTTCAGGTCTGTTAAGATAACAAAGAATCGGTTGACAATATTATTAACAGAATTGTCAATGACATAAACATCACAAGCAACGCAAGAGATTTCTTGCTTCGAATGAAACCTATTGCTGTTGCGCTAGATAGAATGCAACGAGATGGTTCGACAATAGCAGTGGCAGTTGAAATATGGAGGAAGTTAGGTGGGGGTCTTAAGGGGCAGCCTGAAAATGTTTTAAAACAGTTTAAGAAGCGAAAGGAAATGGCTTTAACACCAGCACATTATTTAGCCAATTTATTGGATCACAGATTTCGAGGACATCAATTAAGTAATGCAGAAAAGCGATTAGCATTTGAATATTTACAGAACATCAATGGCAAGTTTATTCCTATAGTAATGGCTTTAAGTATGGGCACAAAGCCTTTTCCTTCCTATATGTTTGGAAATAATTTTAAAACAACACCTCCAATGACATGGTGGAAGTCTGTAAGTTTGATTGAGCCAGAAAAGTACTTTGACTGGGCCAAGCTCCAAGAAGGATTTCTGGATATGTGCAGCAAGCATTTGATAGCAGTTTCAGCCTCAACAGGCCTTGAACGGATTTTTTCGACTTTTGGATTCGTTCATAGCAAACTAAGGAATAAGCTGGGGAATGAAAAAGCTGGCAAACTAACGTTTTTGTTTAGGCACTTTAACCAGAATACTAAAGAAAAAACCGTCAATCTGGACTTTGCCTGGGAAACAGAGACAACAAAAGCATCTGGATCTGAGGCAACCTTTAGTATTGGATCTGCTGTTAGTGCTGTTTCAGATACAGATTCTGAAGCAGAAGATGATGTGCCACTGGTTCTTTTATTTTTACTTTTATATCCATAAGAATTTAGTGTATTTAGTTTTTTTTAAACGAGGACATTTGCTGATGATTGAGGATTTGTTTTGATGATTTAAGCTTTATTTGTTCAAATAATTCATTAAATAAAAATATAACCTAAAAAAAGGTTTTTTTGCTTTATTAAAATGTATTTTGATTTTTGATATTATATTAAACATTTAATTTTAAATCTAAATGTGTTTTTATTTAAAAAGTTTATTTATATTCATTTTCTTGATATATATCCGATATATATCCTTAATATTTGATATTTTCAATAAATATCATGATATTTACGAGCCCTGAACTCAGCCAAGATCAGTTAACTTTGACAGAATGAGATATTCGTTTATAGTTTGATGACGACACGAGACGGTATGGAGCGTTTTAGCGGGAACTTTGAAGCCTATTTTTATTTAAGTATTTTTTAACTGAAATTTGTCATATTTTTTTATAAAATTATTATTTCCGTGTTTATATAGGGTCTATCTTTAAAGTAAAAGCAATTCCAGAAATTAGTCAACATCCTTATTCAATTTGAACATAAAGAAGGAATGCTATTCCCTGTCACATTTTACAAACAGGGGGGGAAGGACATCATTACGTCTCTCTTGATTGTGGTATTATAATATAATTGTGTTCCTAGTTACTCTTATAGATTTCTACTTTTTGCGACTGTCTCACTCAGCTTAAGTAAATAATAATTAGAAAAGGACAAGGAGTTTAACTTGTTCACTCCCATGCCAAAACTCCTATAGTGTTTCACTTCAAACATATAATTTATGATGAGACATCAATTGATGATCATGCTATTAAAAAAAGGTTGGAAATGATAAACAAGAGAAAATTTATGCAGCATTCATTTAACGAGAGTACAAAAATAAAATCCTCAATTGAAATTTCTTGACTTTTTAGTTTAATGCAATGAGTTTTTATATACATCCTTATATAAAGATGTTATGCTGTTCGTTGTCATCTAGAATGATTCCTCAACTAATATTAACAAGCGTATTGTTTACTTACCTTTTAATTTAAACAATTTGGCACATGTTCTAGGGTCCCATAGCCTCAAAGCTTTCTCTGTAGATCCACTAACGATGATACTACCTGTTGGATTCATAGCTAAACTGTAGATTGATTCTTTGCTGCCAATTAAACTAGAGGCTGTAAAAGTTGAAACATGTCAATTTAGCTAGATTAAAGGGTCACAAATACAGTGCGCGTCTAAAGTACGGAAACATAAAGATATCTTTGTCACTCTGTAAGATACGGTAACAAAATTTTGGTTGTGTATTAGATGGGCCAGCGATTTTAAATTTTACATTTTCGACGATACTAAATGTACAGTTTTTTGAGATATACGAGCAATATATTATGTACTTTTAAATGGACATGACGTATATTTTACAATTTACAATTAGAAAAGCATTTTTATTTTGTAATTAATATTGCAGTATAAACAGAAAGCTATACCTGAAGAAAAAAATTAAAAGTGATGTTCAATATGACCTCCTTGAATTTGAAAACAGAAATTCATTCTTAATGAACACTCATCCAAGACTTTTTTAATTGTTTCGAGATAATTAGTGCCATCTCCTCTGTAATTCTGTCTTTCAGCCCTTGGATAGTCTATGGCTTATTCAAAAACACTTTGCTTTTTAAATAACCTCATAAAAAATAATATACAGGTGTCAAATCCGGAGATCTTGATGGCAAGTCGATAGCCCCTCTTCTTTCAATCCAAATATTTGGAAACATAATGTCGAGAAACTCACGAACGCCTCGATGAGCAGGCACTCCATCTTGCTGAAACCAAATTAATATATGAGATGAATGAATGAATATCGTAAGGAAAGAATTTGGCTAATTCTGGAATTAAATCTAATTCTAAAAATGCACAATATTCTTAACCTGTCATGATTTTATCCCACAAATAAGATCCAATAATGGTATTATTAATAATTCTTGCCCACAAATTGTCCTTTTGTTGATACTGCATATGTGCCTCCACCATCTGATGATGATTTTCATCTGACATGCAGTTTTGTTTATTGAGTGTGCCGTGTAAATGGAAAGTAACCTCATCAGAGAAAAGGATTTTATAAAATAATTAGGATGTGTTTAATCTATTTAACATTGTTTCACAGAACTCCATTCTCTGATCTGGATCGTCTTTTTTCAATTCCTGTACCAATCGTACTTTATAGGGATGCCATTTTTCTTTTTTTAAATACTTGCGAACAGTTGTTTGATTGATGTGATTTTCGATTGCAACAACTCTAGTAGCCTTATGTGCGTCTTCAAACATCAACAAAAAAAATGTCAGCAAGACAACGCATGTCGAACTATGGAGTTCCTCCAAGAGGCTGGCGTTAATGTTTTGCCGTGGCCACACCGGTCACCAGATTTAAATCCCATCGAACATGCGTGGGATATGATGGGGAGGAGACTGTCCAATTTGCACCACCCTCCACATACTCTGGTGCAGTTAGTCCATGAAGTTTAAGTTGCTTGGAACGAGGTGCCACAAGCGAAGATCAACCACCTCTATTTGTCGATGTCTAGACTTGTACAGGAATGTATTCAGCTATGGATTCGCCAATCACATTATTAATTTTTTTTCCGAGTATAATTCCATTTGGATAAGAAATGACTCTCAAAATACAGAATAACATTTGTAACAACAACTTACTAGAAAAAAATATGTGAAATTAAATTTCGAATATACTGGCCCCCGTTGATTCCACAGTGAATCAAAACAAAACAAATTTTTACTTCCGAACACCCAATGTCAGAAAATGAAGTATTGTAATGGGGCGAAAAAAAAGTTTGGATTTTTTTTGCAAATATCTGTTTCATTACTATTTAAGACGACTGACCAAGTTTGAGCATGATGTCGATGCATCCGTATGTCTTCAAATTTCGAATTTAAGAGTTTACGGACATAATGCAGACCCCAGTTACTTTTGGTTGAAATCCGTCAGCGGGAAGTGGTAGTTTACTTGAAGCGTTAAACAGTTTTTTTTTTAATTTTAGGAATCCAAATTAAAAACTAATGGTGTAGCGGTCGTACATATACGCAACGCCCTGTACCCCAATCTACGTAGCAACCAGCATTACGTGGATGATACTTCGGAGCCCCGCGGGTAGATGGCGTACGAAGACTACATTTAACAGAGATCTGACTTGATCATGGAGCTAGTATCATGATGAGTCGCTACGCATGTCATAAAAGTGGTATCGGTTTCGCCATCTTACTACAACTTCTTTGTCAACTTGACATTAGTATTGTTTTGTAGTTGTGTATTTTTTGGATTTAATTATTGTTAGTGTCGTTTTCCCTATTTTAATAATTGAACAATGCTTTACGAAGTTGTACAAGTAGAGAGAGTGTAAATACGAAAAAATCATCAGGAATTACATATCATAGGTTAGTAAACAATCAAAACAGGACTGTACTGAAATATATTTATTTGTGCTTTAATAAGTTTTTTTAACTTCATATTATATTTAATGTTTTTAGATTTCCTAAAACTCCATCAATAAGAGATATGTGGGTGAAATTTGTGAAAAGAGGTTCTTGGCAACCAACAAAGTACAGTGTAGAATTATCAAATAAGAGATTGATTCAAGAAGCAATTGATGTGATTTCCAAATTAGGAGGACCTCAAGAATTGTTTCTTCAACCATATAAGAAAAACCAAAAGAAAACATTACCACAAAAATATTCCGAAAATCTCAAAACATTTGCACTAAACTTACATTACTACTATCCTTCTGCATATAGCTACGTAAGAAAAACTTTCAATACATGTCTACCACATACCTGAACCCTTAGCAGATGGTATCAGAATGTCAATTGGGAACCTGGGTTTACCAGTAAAGCATTCGAAGTTTTACAGGTATTGGCTAAATCTAAAGATAGCAAATATTTTGTTCCTTAATCATAGACGAAATGTCTATCCCGCAACAGGAAGAATGGTGTCCAAAACAGAACAAATGTTATGGGTATGTAAATATGGGAACTGGTTCAAATGAAAACAGTCTAGCTAAAGATGCTCTTGTTTTTTTATTAAATGCAGTAAATGGTTCATGGAAAATAACTGTGGCATACTTACTTGTTAACGGGCTGATAGGGGAGCAGAAAAAATGATTAGTGTATCAGTGTCTTCTCAAAACACATGAGGCTGGGACAGTGTTACTTTTGATGGACCAACATCCAATTTATGGCTATGGCTAAACACCTAGGCTGTAAATTAGATCATCATAATTTACAGACCAGTTTCAAGCATACAGCGACAAATAAGGATATAATGGTATTTCTAGATCCTTGCCACATGGTGAAGTTAGTTAGAAATACTCTAGGTGAAAAAGGATCACTTGTAGATGATGAAGGAAAATTCATTGAATGGAGATATTTCAAAAATCTGCATATAATACAAGAAGAAGAAGCATTTCATTTAGCAAATAAACTGTCTAAACAACACATTATGTTTTATAAACAAAAAATGAAAGCACGTTTAGCAACACAGTTGTTTAGTGGAAGTGTGGCTACAGCCATGGACTTTTGGGAAGATAATTTGAAATTGAATGATTTTAAAGGGGTTAAAGCCACCACAAAATTTATAAAAATTATAAACACCCTTTTTGATGTTTTAAATTCAAGAAACTTGTCTCAATTAGGATTTAAAAAACCTTTTTCTTCAGAGAATTATGATCAAGTAGCAACAATCCTAAATAACACTGATTATTATCTGTCAAATTTAAAAGCAAGTGTTGATGGTAGTGCAATAATGGACACAGATCGACATACTGGGTTTTTGGGACTAAAAATATGTATAAATAGTTTGAAGATACTGTATACTGTATAAAATTGGTGTGCAGTGGGAAATTGAAGTTTTTACCGCTGTATAAAGTGTCCCAAGACCACACTGAACTTTTTTCTCCTCAATTCGGTCTCATGGAGGAAACCATAACAATCCTACACCAAGGCAGTTTCAATCAGCTTACAAAAAATTGCTTGTTCATGTAGAATTGAAAGAGACTTTTAGAGTAAATTGTATTCCTCTATAAAATTCAAATATTTTGAAGTGCAATTCTGTACATCAAATAAATACAACTTCCAGGGCAAGCAGAATATTGACATTAGAAGATACATATGATTATGCAGAGTTTGATCATGATTATCTGCTCGACCAATTTTCTGAATTTACCAAAAATATGATTGGGTATGTTGTATATACTTTAAAGAAAAATATTATTTGTGGGACCTGCTCAGATGCTCTCACAGATGATGATTGTAACAACATATCCATATATTCATTTGTAGATAAAAAAATAAATAAAAAATGCCTACAAAAGCCATCGACATATGTAATAGATATATGTTTTAAAACGGAGAAAGTAATAAAACATCTTTCGCACCAAGTTAATAAGATGGCTTTGGATGTATTGACAAATACTGTTTTAAAACAATTCATAAATTAAAATAGTATCTTTTTTTCTTTAAGAAATCATTCATATGATCAATTTCCATTAGATAACCACAGGGTTCTATTAATTAAAAGTGTAGAAAGTAGGTATGCAAGTGTTAGAATGTACTATTTGAGTAAAAGAACAATAGACAAATCTACAAGTATTAGACATCAAAGTAACAAAATTGTATTGTTTAAGGGCCAGTAAATTTGTATAGAGCATCCTCTCTTGAACATTTGAATATTTGTATGAATTAAGAATACTAATATATGTCAGAGTTTTTTCAGTAGTGACACCTCAATGTATAACAACTCTGGATATTGTGAAATATTTTTCATTTTATATATAAAGCATACAAACACTAATATTTACCAGTATTTTTTATTAACTACATATCAAATTAAAAGATGAAATTAGTTATTGTGACAAATCAATTTACTATATTGCTATCCAAGCGTATCCGTCTGTTTTTTTTTATTTGTAAGACATGCTAAAATTAGGTATGAATTATAATTTTCATTAACAATACGATACTATTATACATGTAATTTATATTTTCTTAATAAAGACATATTATTAGATCCATTTATTTATTTCAATGATTGATAATTCCAAGAAAATATGGAAGGGGACAATATAAGTGTAAATCACAAAAATTATGTTTTTGTATGATCAATTTCATCTTGTCAAAAGGACAATAATTTGCACTTTAATGAATAAAACAACCTCTAATCAAAAATGAAAAAGAATTTTACTAGTGAATATATTTTTATTGATTGAATATTTAAATAGTCCGGCTCTGTCGGCGATACCATATTGCTAACATCGCAATTTCACTCATGTGATACCACTTTCGTATTACAAGTTTGTCCACTGTGTCATCTCTTCTACCCTCAGGGGACAGTAGATGTAGAACCAAACATGCCCATTTCAGCCGACATGGATTGAACACCATGGCTAAGTGATTAAACGCTTCATAATAAAATATTGTTACTATTTTCTTTTTCCTTTAGGATTTTAATTATCATTTTTTTAAATTGTAAATGTAAAGTGTTGAATACTTATGTTAATAAATATTTTAATCAGTTAACAATGGAAATTTTTTTAAATAAAACTAAGATAATTAAATTTTGATCAAATTTTGTTTAAAAAAATGTATAATTTTTGTTTTGTTTTAAGGCTGGACCTATGCAGCCAGAAACTACGTGCGTTGGTCCAGCCCTAAAGCAAAAAAATATTTTCTTAAATATGTTGTGTAGTGACATTTATTCAACTATTTCAAAACAAATCAATAGTTTTTATTTACTGTATGACATGACTGTCAAAACTTGACATGTATCGTGTGTGAGGAAGTCTTGTGCTGGCCACAACGCATTTTTAATATAACAATCATTCAATTTAAACTATATTAATAAGATAACAATTCTTAAGCCAAATGAAAACATGCAGTAGTGACGTTATATCAGACATTTTTAATACTGAGCTTAATTACCTGCAAATTAACTTGATGTAAGGCTATAACATTACCAAAAAATCAAGGTCGATAAATTATTCCTTCTTGGTGTAACACTTCTAATGTCACTGAGTATAGCAAGGGTTGTAATATAAATATTTGGGTTGTCTCATTTAAAAATACAGATATTGTTTGTATACCTCAAAAACTGGCAACATCGAAAATATCACATAACCAAAATTTTGTTACTGTATCCTAAAGGATGGCAAAGATATCTTCATGTTTCCAAACTTTACGTGCGTACTGTATATAGGAGAGAAGAATGTTTGTTTCGGAGCAGTTTTTATAACGGTTTTTTTGGCACCACTGAAGAACAACACTGTTAATTAGAAACAGTTGATAGTAGGAATTCACACACCTAGGTCACCATACATATAAAAGCATAGTAGCGACACTCTCGACTCGTCCCTTTGAAGGCTTTGTGGATAATTTCGCCGACAATGTTCTAAGAAGTGGGGCACTTGTTCACTGGCCGGCGGATTTACGAGGGACTGCTGTCGTGCTACTTCTATGGAAATATATACTGTATACTGCAGAGCTTCGTGTCGTATGCTCTAACGCGAACCCTTGTATACTAAGCAAGCCGACGTCACCTGCTAGAAACCGGCTACTCTATAGGCGGGGTAAAGCGGGGTCGCATATCGGCTTCCCCTCAGAGTGTCGCTACTAGGCTTTTATATGTACGGTGCCTAGGTCATTTCAAAATAATTTCTAATAAAATAGTAATTGGAATGTATTTCTGCTGCAGGTGGAAATTGAATTTGGAACCTCTGGATCTAAAATCCAGCCTCTATCAACTGAACCACCAATCCCCTACATGTATATATATATATATATATATATATATATATATATATATATATATATATATATATATATATATATATATACAGGGTGTCCCGGGACTAATGGGAAAAAAGTCAGGAGCGTATAATCTGAGCTAAAATAATGTTAGTACTTCATATAAACTTTTACTATGCAGGCCCTCGTTTTCGAGTTATAGGCCTCCAAAGTTTTAATTTTGAATTTGGTTTTTATTTGTATTTTTTGTACTAGTTATTTGATCTTTATAAAATTTACGGCAAAGCTATAATGTATGTGTATGTTTATTTTGGTAAGGTGAACAGATTTACAGTAGTGCATTGAAGCCAGGGACGGACTACTCGCTATGGTTAGTGATCCAAAAATTTTGCAGGTATGACACACCCTGTATGAAATTATCGAAATTCACTTCCCCACATATTAAGCTAACGAAAATGTACTCTTGTTGGAATTCGATAAAATAAGCCGTTTGGCTAATATTTACAGTTTTATTAATGCACTACGTACCAGTTTTACGCATTCACCATTTTTATAAGTACGCAACGAGGTAAAACTAACTTTTAATAGATGTCCAAAATTTACCTAGAGTACTACAAAAAAATAATTTAACGATAGCAGAAGATGAAAAACATTAACGACTTATTAATTGGAAAGTTGGTAAAAACTTTTTAAAAGTGTTTTTACCGTTTATCAAGTTACCATAGGATTAGTGGTCAAACGTTGTGTAGAATAGTTCGTAGTCAGTACTTGTCCATAATTCATAAGTCCTTAATTTAACAGTTACAATAGCAGAATTCGCTTTTATTGAGTACGCAGACAAACATCTAATGTATGGACTGGCTTCTCGAAACTGTTTAGAGGCCAAAAGGCTTTATGAAGAACATTTTGCAAACAGAGCATTGCCAGACAGACGAATGTTTGGGCGTATTAATCTCAGGTTACGAGAAACAGGTATGAATAAGTAAATGTAATTTTCCATGTATACAAAACAAAATTTTAAATTTTAGGAAGATTTTCGCCAGAAAAATCTGGAGAAGGTCCAGTACGAAGCATATGTACTGTGGCAGTTGAACAAGACTTGTTAAATGCAGTTGATAATGAACCATCGAGTTTTAGAAAATTATCAAGAGAACATACGTCTCGAAATCAGTTGTTCATCGCGTCCTAAAAGAACAGCTGTTATATCCTTTCCACGTGAAAAAAGTACACCGTATGACAGTGGCTGATTATCCTGCTCGACTTGAGTATAGTGGTTTCTGCGACAACAACAAGCAGACAACACATTTATTAGTAACGTTCTCTTTACGAACGAACCGGGTTTCACCAGAGATGGAATCATAAATTCTCATAATATGCATTTATGGGATGATGTGAATCTACATGGCATTATCCAAACTAGGATCCAGCATAGATTCATGGTTAATGTTTGGCAGGAATAGTTGGCAATAATTTGATACAGCCATACTTTATTGACGGTCCTTTGACCGGTCAGAGATATTTGGAGTTTTTTGCAAAATGAGTTATGGAACCTGTTTGATAATGTGCTACTACAAACTCGTAGGAATTTATGGTTCATGCATGATGGGGCCCCTCCTCATTTCAGTTTAGATGTACGACAGCATTTACACACAAGGCTTCCTAATAGATGGATTGGTCGTGGAGGCCTTTTTCAATGGCCACCGCGATCAGGAGATGTTAATCCTATGGATTTCTTTCTCTAGGGTTATCTCAAAAGTAAGGTATACGCAACACCTGTGCAAACAATGCAAGATTTAATAGACAGAATTGTGTTACACTGCAATGTTATTAGAAATAGTGTGAAATTGCTCTTTCAAGTGCAAAGAAACAACCTTCGTAGACTTAGAATGTGCGTGGAAGTGGGAGGACCTCATATTGAACATTTATTAGAATAACGTTAGTTTTTGTTGTTGTTTAGGAATTAGTTTTAGTCTAATGTTTTATAACTTGTGTTTTTTGAGGTTTTCTTAATGGTTTAATAATGTTATTTTCGTAATTTTGATTAAAAGCAAGTAAATTCTGGACATCGTATTAATAAGTTAGTTAGGTAGATTTGTACGTAGTGCATTAATAAAACTGTAAATATTAGCCAAACGGCTTATTTTATCGAATTGCAACAAGAGTACCTTTTCGTTAGCTTAATGTGTGGGAAAGTGAATTTTGATAATTTCATACAGGATGTGCCATACCTGCAAAATTTTTGGATCACTAACCATTGCGAGTAGTCCGTCCCTGGCTTCAATGCACTACTGTAAATCTGTTTACCTTACCAAAATAAACATACACTTACATTATAGCTTTGCCGTGAATTTTATGAAGATCAAATAACTAGTACAAAAAATAAAAATAAAAACCAAATTCAAAATTAAAACTTTGGAGGCCTATAACTCGAAAACGAGGGCCTGCATAGTAAAAGTTTATATGAAGTACTAACATTATTTTGGCTCATATTATACTCTCCTGACTTTTTTCCCATTCGTCCCGGGACACCCTGTATATATAGACTGTCCACTGAACCACCAATCCCCAACATATGTATAGACTGTAAATTCAGAAGGGTAAAATTAAAATTCCTGTTATCATCAAACGTTAAAAATTGAAAATATTCTGTTTATTTTAATTTTAAAATGGGACTGTCTATTCGTCCGGGCGCTCAGACGAATAGTAGATTGCGCTATACACCCGGGCGTAAAGATACGCCCGAACGAACAGTGTGGAAGAGTATTAATCCGAGAATGGAGTAACAGTCAAATTCTTTAAAAAATAAAGTTAGTTTATAGGTTAAAACTTACAAAAAGTAATTTTGATTGTGAAAAATACGTTTTAAAAGCAATAAATTTTTTATCAAAGGTAAGCATTTATTTAAAATTTGTTTTTTTATATTTTCTTTGTTTTTAAACTATGGTAATAATTAATTATTTGCATTATTGCTTTATTTCTGTTTTCTTGACTTGTAAATTTAATTCCATGTTGATATCTCATAGCTCATTTTAAAATAAATGTCAACCTTTGCCATTTTTTATTAAAACCTACCTAATGTCTTTCAATAAATATTTTTAATGAGGATTGAAGTAGATATAAACATGAAATAGATTTATTCAGATAATCCAACCATTAATACAAGAAGAAATTTACCTATTTTAGATGGAAATTAAATTGGAGGCAACCTTTAACTCTTTTAAACAAATAGAGGAGGCTATTAAAAAATATGAAGAAAAACACAATTCAGAGTGCAAGAAAAAATATCTTAAGAGTTTAAAAAAACTGTAATTTAGAATTGCATATATAGTTTTAAATATGTTATAAAGGGGGAAAAATATAAAATGGTGAAAGATTCAAAGGAAGGGACCAATATAAGAAAGTTGAGATAAAATTGAATTTTTGTTTTATCTAAGAAAACTTAATCATTGTTTTTATTTTAAGTGAACTTATTTTTTTCTTTTTTTTGTTACAGCACCAAAAAATTGGAGTGCCCTTTTTTATTAGATTTGCATTATATCATGATGGCTAGTTTTTACGTGTTGCCGACATAAATAATGAACATAACCATAACTGGCAAGAAGGAATTTACCAAAGTTTACCAAAACAAAGAGGATTAGATGATACATCAAAAGCAGAAGTCTTAAATATGTTTCAATTAAACTGTAGCAAAAAATTTAAAAAAATTTATGTTAAAAACAAATACCGAAAATTTACCACTTTAAAAGATTTAACCAACTTAAAATGTTCTATTACATCTTCCTCAAAATATGAACTAAAAGAAACTATTGATGTGAAAGAAGATTAGAGAAGAAGCAAAATATTCAAATATAAAGATGGATAGTACTGAAGTGCCTGACAGTATTGAAGAGATGGAACCTAAAATAAGTAGGTTAACAAAATTGAAAACTATATTGACACAGCAAAAGAAATTTAGAAAGACCATAGATATTTGTTTAAAACTTGCATCGAACATTTCAGAAAATAGTCACAAAAAATGAGTTAATACTATTCAGCAAATTGAAATTCTTTCCGAATTCATAGAAAAATGTAAACCATTTGTTGTTATAGAAATCTGCCAAGAAACTGAAATTGGACAGGAACACTAACGAGAAGACCCAGTAATAATTACAGAGAGTGAAAAGAACATTTTAATATGACAAATATAATGTCAAACATCGTGTACTTTCAAATACAGAAACCAGATTTAAACGTCAATGTTGAAGTAAAACAAATTGAGGTGACATCACCAATAAATGAGTCTTTAACGTCACCTAAATACAACATATTAGAAAGAGAATAGGAACAATATTTAACATAAATGGAAGAAATCATACAAAACGAGAATTAAAATGTAGGAGAAATAAACAGAGACAAGATAAAGGCAAACTAAAAGATAGTGCTGAATTAATTGAAGAGGAAAATACAGAAACACAAATAAATAATAAAGAAATGAATCAATTAAGAAAACACAATCTAGCCAATCTAAAAATACGGAAGATTAAAACTATAGGGAGACCCAAAGGAATTGAAAAAACAGTTGTTGGACTAAAAAAATATAAAAGAAATGATGTTATTAAAAACCAGTCTTCTTATGCCAAAAAGAAGAAAATATTTGAAGCCATGTTCCCAAAAAAGGATTTTGTGCACAATATATTAAATAATCTACACAAAGTAGAGTTATCAGATTTAACTGATATTCAACTGACAAATTAATATTAGAACCCAAAGTTGACATACATCTAATTGAAATACATTTTGAAAATGTGGCTTATGCTGACTTAAATAGAAAAATACAAAAATTTAAAAACATAAAAAAAAGAAAATATTTTTGCAAGTCTTGTGGACTGGTTCTTAGCAGTGAATCAATTAGATGTGATTCATGTTTACAGTGGGTAGACATTAAATGTACTCGTTTGACCAAAGTACCTAAACAAAAACGATTTTCTAGTGGCTGTAAATAAGATTAAAAATAAACAAACATTTTAACTTTTACAAATAATCATTTGAATTTTTAATTTTTTTTAATATTCCCCTTACTTTATAATACCTTATTACTTAGTACAAATGCCTTAGTATTATTTTTTCGTTTTACCATGAAATTTATCCAGTTTACGTGATATTTTGTGATATGTGAGAATTTATTTTTGTTTTTTAGCTTAAGAGTTAGTGTTTTTGTATTTTAGTTTTATAATAAAATGTTCGTTTTTTTTAATTAGTATGAATTTTCTCCTTCAGTATAGGTTTACCTGTTAGAGAGATCATATTATTGCTTTAAATAACTTAGGTACACTTAATGTACTGTGTTTACAGGCATCTGGTATCCAGCACAATCTGCTATTTATTCTATAGGAAGGTATGTATTTGCTAACATGTACCAAATTTATTAAAAAAGATAAAAATGTTTTTCTCTTCCCATATTATATTGTAGTCCCTTTTATTTATTTATTTATTCATTTAAGGGCATGCCCAAGACAGCTAAAATTACAGTGCTATAAAAATGCTAAGACAACATAACAACGTCAATTAAGATATAAGATAAAATAGTTAAAGACAATAACAATAAATTAAATGGTAAAAAGAGAGATAAAGCTCAAGTATAAATGAAAGCTAAAAACTGCAAGTAATCAGAGTGCAAGGTCCAACACATGGTTTTTGAATCTGAGTTGAAGTATGAAAAATTGAAAGGTCAGCTAATGAGTTGGCTAATCTAAGAACTCTAGGGATAAAACTGTTAAATGCATAGTAAGATCTATGGAAAGAAACATAAAAAATTTGTACCTGCTTTGTAGGACGAGTGGGTGCAACTAAGTATATCTTTGAACACTTTTGCAATCACTTTATAACAAAATATTGTATTGTGTGTTAAAAGGAAACTTAAATACTAAATGAATTGTTTACTATTTTTTTATATTTTTAGGCAGTATTCATATTTTATTTTGCACATGACAGAACTATACTTAATAATATAACATTATTTTTTACATATGACCGGAAGATTAGCCCCCACACTGTTTGCCCGGGCGTATATGTATGCCTAGATGTATAGCTCAATCTTCTATTCGTCTGAGCGCCCAGATGAGTAGTCAGTCCCATTTAAGTATATAACGTTAGCAGCTGTCGAAATCCTGGCAAATGAAGTGTACCCAATTAAGAAATGTTTCAGTTTGCAATTTTAGAGAAATGAGATTAGTACTTACTTGTAACTGTGTTATTACTAGCTGTAAGAGCTGTTAAAGTATTAATATCCCATAGGTAAATAGATTTATCCAATCCTGCAGAAGCCACTTGTTCTCTATCTTTAGCATATGCCAAAGATTTCACATAATCTTTGTGGGTCCTGAGTGTTGACATACAAAATCCTTTGTGAGCATTCCATACTTTCACAGTTGTGTCAGAGCTAGCCGATATTACTGGAAACAATGTCACTTTTTAGACGTGTAAAAAGCTATCTAGCAATAAATTACTACCAAGTTAATACATTAATGTTCCGAAGTTTAATTCATTTGTATGTTTAACAAATAGACAATTGTTATATGAAACAAAATATTCTTGAATTAATCCTGATATACCAATGTATTAATTAAATTAATTACAATGTTTTCCGCCGCAGCACAACACAATGTCATTAACCCAATCAGTGTGGTGTTCCATTCCATGAAAATACTTTTCATGTTCAAATACTCTAATTATTGAATCTCTACCGGCCGAATATAGTCTATCTAATGCTGGATCTAATTGTAAGGCATTTACACCTGATCTGTGCCTTTTTTCTTCAGCTTCACATATTACCATTGAAACCTACAACATCGATTTGTTTTAACGAAAACATACATTGTTACAAAGAGATTTACATACTTGAACTTTTTTTCGAGTATTTTGGTTAGTGGATTTTAAGTTTGCCATGGCAGATCAATTCAACCGATACATTTTAAAACGAAAATTTGGTTTTATTATGAAAAACATTAACAATTTTTCATGTACACCCAGATACCTCAGGTTATGTTTTTTCTGAGGTGCTAAATTTTGTGACAATTCTGACGTTAAGAGGGGCCTCCTCACAGGTATATAAACCTAAAAACCTACACAATACTAGTTACTAATTTAGTAATTATTTGGTTCAAAATATTTACGATAGATGTCGATAGTAGTACTGAATCGGCTTTTACTTATTCAACATATTTTCTCTCTCTGTCTTTCCACTCTTGACGGTTCAAAGAAACGCATCTCTGTTCCAATGTTTTGATTTCAATGATTTCAACTTCTTGTGAGCACAGAAACCTTATCTCTGTTTTTTATGTTGCATCCAAACCACAGCACACCTGTGCATAGATAAGAGAATATTATATACACGGATCCAAACAAAATTTGTTGACATAATTTCCATTTGAGTGTAGATTTTTGATTATTTAAGAGTTTCATAAATGTTTTTGAAAGGAATAAATTGTTAAAAAGTACGTAATCGTATCGATCCGATATCAAAAATTATAGTTATGATAATGTAGATTATCCTGCAATCCGTATTTTTTAATTTTAAAAGCTATGTTTGAGGTTATGTTTACTGGATTATTTGATTAATGTGAAAATGTGAGATAAATAATATTGATGGTTTGTTCTAGTATCATCAAACCATCTAACATTCTCTTGAAACCCTGTTTTAATGATAATATGCGTTTGTTAGTGAAAAGCGAAAAATGCTTAATTGAAGTGAACTGACCTTTGAAGTATCTGAATGAAGAAACATTAAAACCGCTCTCAAATGACAAGAATTGCATGATTCATTTTGATGAATATATAATAGTGATAATTGAAAAATATAACTATTATAACCTGATACAAGGTGCATTACATATTGCATGAAAGGACATGTGCTATTTAATAATATGGATACCAAGTGACAGCATTGCGGAAATTGATAGAAATTAAGAATGGAAGAAAAATATACATACTTTAAAAACATTCTACCTTTCAAAATTTGTACCATTTATATTAACATAATAAAATGTTTTCATGATTATAGATTTTTGTTTGTTTCATGCTAAGAAAATTAAACTGCAGAAAGGTTGCAAATTTACATGATTTAAAATAGGCCATTTAGTCTGAAAACACAGAACGTCATGTCACAACTTTGCCTCAATCTAATCATATTTGTATCAGTTTCAGAGTACCTGTTGGTTGCTTTCAAATTTTATTTGACATGTAGGCTCTTTTTTCAACTACATGTTTAAATATATTCAATTTTATCTAGAAACAAATAATATAAACAAAGAGTTTCCAAAGCGAAAGGTCTGTAATGACAAATAATAATGTATATATTGTATGGAGATCGATATATATATAGTACAAAATCAAACATACAATCAACATGTACAAGTTTGCTTCTACCTTGTTTGCAAATATTGATCATATGTGTTGTGGAGATTGGAACTGAAACATTTTTCCTTCATTATACAAAAAAATAGTTGGTTCATTCTCTTTTTTCCATGACAGATACACATATGTGTGATCACCTGAATGGTAAATATTTTTTTTGTTTTTGTATAATACATTATTGGTTTTATAACTTTTCTATTCAACCCATCTAATATGCGAGAAAAGTATAGGTTTACCCAAAAAAAAGTTGGAATTTTGGATTTTTTTGAGTTGTATTTACGTTTTTCAGCAAGACCAACACAAAAAAATGGTTTTTAGAAAAGAAAACCTATCTGTATAACTCGATACAACCCACGAAGTGCAACAAGTAGACAAAATTAACTTTTTAGTCGTCCTTTGTTTTACATTTTTTTTAATATCAACAACTAAGACTATTACTAAGTCATCCTTTAATAATAATTTGGTTTCTTATTTTCTTTGATTTTTTGAAATGCTTATATAATCAAACAATTTGCAAGGAAATTTCGACTATTGGCTAGACAAAGTTTTAAAATATTTATGGTTCAAAGATTTTTAAAATATAATGTTACCTACTTCATTCATTAATTTTATTCAACAATTACTATTACCTATGGTGCATAGGCTAAGACAAGCTAAAACGTGGATAACCATCCTAATTTCTTATAAAATCTTTGGACAGGTTGTTAAGAGAAAAACAAATACACCTTGTCATTCTCTTGTTAAAACTGTTCTTAAAAAGACTTATTGTATGACGGAGGTAATGGAGTATGGAAAAAGTGGCTAAGAGCATTTTTGAACAAGAACAAAATGTTGTGGTGGTTGATTCAGGATTGTGGGTAGATGTTCAACACGGTTTTCTAGGTGCTTCCCCTGATTATAAATATATTTAATATAACAAATAATTACCATCTGTTATAAATTCTTTTTGCATATTAAATGACATACATTTATTGATAAAATATTTTAGGGCTTGTAGGTGATGATGCACTACTTGAAATAAAATGCCTCCACTCTGCATCAAAACTGAATTTACAAACAAATACAATAAGCGAAATAATTGACCTCATGAAGAACAAAATTTGTCTAGAAAAACACAACAATAAAATTCAACTGAAGCGGAATCACAATTACTATTATCGGGTATAAACATGATATATTTATTCCAAAGAACAAAAACTCAAAATCATTCTCAAATAATATATTTAATCACTTTGATGTATTTACCAACAATAAATATGAATAACATTAAAAAGTAGTTATTTGTGTAATAGGTGCAAAAAGTGCATTTTTGTTGCAAGGAAGCATGAAGCACTAAACACAATCTTGTGGAGTAAATATAAATAGCATTTACGAAGCACAAATCTACTTATTTAGCATGAAGATTACTTAATTATAATCACTTACAAATACAATACATACTAAACTATAAATTTGGGATATTTATATGAACACAAAACTTATGACAACAGCATTTGACCCATAGATAAAGTTCTAATATTATTTGTCTATGAATTGACCGTTGTCGTCTGTCATTGTTCTATATTGTTGTATACAGCGCCATGCATCAAGACGATGGAGCGGTTGAACTAAAGTAAAAAGATGATCTTTTGCAAAAATTTGCGCACAAGAAATCTCAAAAAATACAATGATTTATGATTTCATATTCTCAGAATCGAATTCTCTAGGCTTCCTTTTGGGGATCAGGTTTTGGTGTCCAGATTGGTGACCACAAATTGTCAAAACTGTCAAAATCACACCATCACTTAATGGCTTATATCTTTTTTATAACAATATAAAACTCAACCAAAATACCTGATCCCCAAGACAAAGGTCCAAGTTATATTGTCTTAGAATTTCAACACTTAATTTCCCTGCGTTCTTTAGATTTGTTGTGTACAAAATGACCTAAATTTTGTTGCAAATCACGGGTGCCAACTGTTTTCAGGTTCCTAAAACGTGAGGCCTCTCTTAAATTCATATACGTAATAAATAAAATATACTGCTAACTGCCTACGTCTCCAATAAGCGAAATGCGTTCTATTAAGAGTGAGAGGTCCGACTACACTCTGTGTGGCCATGTTAGTTATGCGCAAGTGTTGTATTTGCCGCCTGTAATATTTTTAAACGAAGATATTTGAGTCAACAAAAACTTCGTGTCTGATTTTTGATTTGACCAAATAAAGTGCAATTATGTATATACATTTTTTTTCAGTTCTAACATAAATCTCAAATAACGTCTATTATAGTTGTCTAGGTTACTTCAAAAGGAACAGAAATGAAGTAGATAAACATGAAATATATAGTGAGCCACAGCCATCTTTATTAAAGATGGCTGTGAGTGAGCGCATAACCAATTAGAGTTATTATTTTTATAAATCATTTCTTCGATATCTATACACTAAATATAGCCATACATATTGACTAATTAAATGACGATGGAGTACCTTCATGGGATGATTTGTTTTCAAACGGATTTTTTTTTACCTGTAGACCTATGAAAATTTAAATTAGGACCAATCTCATTACATAAAAAGCACCGTTGTGGAGACATAGTTTTTAATAAATGTCTTAATAAAAGAAACACGTAAAAATCACAACACAATGATAAAACAAATTACCAAATTTACTAAACATCCAAACCACAGCCTAAAGCCGATTTTCAGCCTGGAACGTTTATTTAACGGTAAATTCCGCAGTTATTTTTTCGGTTGACAACTTTGACAGCTAGGTGTGACGTCAGAGCCCCCACTACTCAATAAATATAACCGAACGAGCTAGGTCGCTGAAATGAATTGGTTAAAGCGATGTGGGGTTATGTTTCCGTGTTGGTTTCTTATTTTTTTTTTCTGGAAAAATAAAATGGAGCTAAATTATTCGTTGATCGAAGAGATTTTCTTTGGGGATGATCTAAACATGGTAAGTAGGAACTGTATGCAAAGAGTGAATATATCTACTATACTTAGTAGCAAGACAACCTTAGATCATATATATGATCTAAGAAGACAACGCTGGGTTTATAGATTTATTATATAGAGCTTGATTGATAGTGCCAACGTACGACGCAATGCGAACGATTTTTATAGGAAAAAAAACCTGTGGCTATAACCGAAAGATTAACTCAAGTCCAAAGCCCGGTAATAAGTGGTAGATACCAGAAGCAAATCAGCTGATATCTGACGTCACAATTTCCCCTACTTTGGTTTAAACCGCGATCGCGGAAATGCATTGGTACATACCTATAAGTATGTGGTAATAATCATTCCAGGCTGAAAATCGGCTTAAGTTCAGAAACGATGATTTCGATACTTTACTAAAAGCAGGTATCAAGGGAACCGACTTGCGCAGTACATTTATCCATATCTAGTTTTAGGTTAGTTGTTGTTTTGTTTATGTATTAGTTGAATTTTGTGGGACCGATCTTATTTATATTTGTTTGTGCTATTTGTTCATATTTTCCAATATGAGTGATAACGAGGAGAATGACGTTTTTGACTCGTTCCAGTGATTTAAGACTCGAGTCAGTAACCAAACCATTCCAACCACGATCTATTTTGGAACCGGTATTAGAACGGTAAACATTTGGCGCCTGCGTAACAAATCCTTAAGAACGATTTCGATAACGATTCCGGAACGATTAAAATTTGTGTGTTGGAACAAACCTTATAACTACTATTAAAAAATGTGTGACCACAGAATACACCAGTTGGTGTATTCTTTGGTGTGACCGTCGCCGCCATATTGACAGCCAAAAAGTCACGTGGTTTGTACATTAAGGTTAGTATTCTAGGGTTAAAAGACAAGTTTCTTGTAACTAAACACTCCATCGGACGGGCTAAGCCTATCAGTGCATAAGGTTTTGAAAATTAGCAATAACATTTTAATTTATGGCGTTGGGATATTTATATCCTATATACCTTTTTACTATTTAAAATGAAGTTTACAGCCTAAATTGTGTTAAAAAAGGAATCCAATGTTTTGCGTTATAGCGGTGTTTGCGATCACATGCTTAACCCGTTCAAACGTGTATTCAATTACGTAGCATACTCTAGGCACCATCTATGGTAGAGATATTGATTTATTGTACTTTAGAATCTATATACGAGATGCGATAGTGCTTGGGGGATTCCCTCAATGATGACATCTTGGATATTGTTGTGAGGTATACAAATTTAAATATTCAAAAAATAGCATGCAAGTACCAGGATCCAAACGATGCAGCTCTGACGTCAGAAAAAAAGATGAAGTTCTTTTTTGGCTTACTTTATCTTGCCGGCACTAAACGAGCACCTAGACGAATTTTGGAGGAGTATTGGAGTAATGATGGAATGGGATCGGAAATATTCGTAGCAGCAATGTCACAAATGAGATTCCGATTTCTTTTGAGAGTCATCAGATTTGATGATACGACAACGCAGAGAGGCAATCTATAGATAAATTGGTGCCCTTGAAATATTCAATAACAATTGCCAGCGTTATTATTCGATAGGGGAGTACGCCACATTAGACGAAATGATGTTGCCTTTTCGCGGTCGATGTGCCTTCCGCATGTTTATGCCTAAGAAACCCAGTAATACGGCATAAAAGTTTTTTCACTAGTTGATGCTCGAACTTATTATACAGCAAAATTGGAAATTTATGCTGGTGTACAACCAGAAGGGCCATTTCAGGTAGACAATTCAACTAAAGCAGTGTCTCTTAGAATGTTTGAACATATTTCGAATTCGGGACGAAATATCACTATGGATAGGTGGTTCAACAGTTTTGCCCTGACTGAAGAAGCTTTTACACAACATAGACTAACAATTGTCGGAACACTAAATTCCCGAGCAAAAGGTATACCACAGGAATTTAGAGAGAAAAATAAGCGACCTATTCCTTCGACTGTTTTTGGATTTGGAACATATATGACTTTAGCATCTCATGTTCCTAAAAAAAATAAAAATATTCTAATGATATCTTCTTTCCATCGAGAAGGTGTAATAGATGAAAGCACGCGTGATGCACAAAAACCTGAACTCATTACAACACCACCAAATGCGGGGTCGATGTTGTTGATAAAATGATTTCGTCATATAGTGTGGCGAGAAATACAAGAAGATAGCCGTTAGTGATATTTTATGGCATGCTGAATCTAGCGGGTATCAACGCATTTATCAAACATAGAAGTAATAATGAACCTGAATCCCAAATAAATCGAAGATTATTTTTAAAACAGTTAGGGTTAGAGTTGGTGAAAGTAAACATAGCAAAAAGAGCAACTATGTTAAATTTGCCAAGAAATATTCGACCTACGGCCGCTAAATTTGCAGGAGTGAATATGGTACCACCACAGGATCCACCTCCAAACAAACGAGGATACTGTAAATATTGTAAAAAAACGGCAAACAAGATACTTTTGTAAGTTTTGCAAATCTTGGCTTTGCATGGAGCACATTACTGCCTGCTGTGGTGAATGCGCCGAACGGAATCAACTTTGAATTTAAGGCATCAAATTTTTTGTGTCGATTTATTTTTTAATTTGTCTTTTATTTTATATACTTATTTATACCTTTTTTATTCATGTGTACCCGTTGAATATAGCTGATTTTAGTTTTTTCATGTGAAACAATGTCATAAATAAAATGATGTGTTATAACTGTGTTTTTCTTTATAATCCGCAATTTTTTATTTTTTTTGTTAAATCGCCTACAATAAATATAATGAAAATGAGAATGAGTATCAATTTAACCAATCTGAAAAGATTTCGTTGAAAAAAAAATCAAAAAATGAACTTTTTGATATTTGAAATTTGTTTCTGATAGGCTTAACCTGTCCGCTAATGTAACTACCTATCCGCCGGTCCGATGGAATGTTAAAAGTCAGTAAGTCAGATAAAGTGGCTTTCAAGGTAAATATTGCTTAAAAGTAGGATAAAAGACGCTTTTTTCTACTTGAAAGCCAGAAAAAGTTATGAGTTTAATAGAGGTGGAAATACCCGCTCTTATTCCAGTATTCCTGACTCGTAGGAGATAAAAAAGAGAAGAGAAAAAACATATGTAGTTGACTTTACAATTTATTACCGTTTCGATGTAGATTATTTTTATAATTAAATTAACCATAGATTTTTAGAATGAGTTTTTGCCTTGGCTTCGCAAGCCGAAGCGTCAATTGCACGCAAATCCAACTACATAAGTTTACTTCATTTCCATTTTTAATTATTGACCAAAAACCAGAAATAAAAAAATATTAAATAAAAAGTCAAAAAACACTTTAGGTGAAAAATACATCAATTTTTTAAATGAAAACTTACCATATGTCCGGAAAAACTATACACTTACGTAGTTGTACAGTATAGAAGATCAGACTTGTGTAAAGCACAAAATTTAATCGCAAACTAAACAAACAGACCCTCAATATTTGATCACCCTTTATGGTACGAGGAATCCCCCAACATTCCCGTATTTCACAAAAATTATTTTGCCTACCTATCAGCATCAACTTTGACTTAGAAAAATGAGTACTAGGATTCGAATACTGAAGTATGGATACCAATATTCATTTGCTTAACTTTTGAATAGTATTCCATTTAGGTATTTGAATACTCAAATAGTAGTGAATAGAAAATACAGAATCTTGTTAAAAAAAGTAGTTAAAATAGTAAAAATACAAGTTCCAAGATGTATTCGAATACCGCAAAAAGTAGCTTTACTCAATTCTTTTTGGTTCGCGCATATCCAAAGTACCAGGTTAGGATGGTCGAGATACATGCATATTCCTTATTGCTAAACACTCGTTAGAAATGAAAGTTCAAGATTTGGTTACAATTTATTCAAATACTTCGAAATACACTCAAATATCAATGTTATCACAATAATGTTCGATAATGGCTATCCGTCTATCCTGATATAAATCTGTATCTATCAAATTAACACTCGAAAATTGTTTTCCAAGCGAATTTACGTCCTCTACATTATCCAGAGTCGGGGCGTCTTGATTTTCTACGAAATTATAATCCAAAAATAAACAACCATGTGCGAATCCATAGAACGAATATTTTTGCCAATGATCTCTCAGTAAAGAAAACGGATATATTGAATGGGGATTATTTCCTAGTTTCGTCAAAAATTTTGATAATTCTGTATGATAGTAATTTAATAAATATTTTGATTGTGCTAATTCAGCTTTAGATGCAACGCTGTATAGAAGATATGACAAATCCATCACTGGTGAATGGTAACGAGCCGTCTGCCAATCTAAGATTGCTACATTGGTTGGTTGCGTTTTGAGTTCTTCCTATAAATAAAATAAACGGGTTTAAAGATTAAATCTAACTTTTCCGCATCTGTGAGATGCTCTGAACAATATTCTATCATAAAATAGGTCACTTGAATACACTCTGGAGGCTGTATCGTGCTAACAACCCGAAATTTCTCCAAAAAGGACCAAAAATGTGGCACTTCAGGTACCATAGTACCCGTTGTACTAGCTCTGGAAAGCTAAAAATCAATAAGGTTTATCTATAAGACAAACTGAATAATATTCAATAATAAAATTGGTCACGTATACACTCTGGAGACTGTATCATGCTAAGAATCTGAAAATTCTCCAAAAATGACAAAAATTTGGTACTTCAAGTACCATAGCAGTGGTTGTACTGGCTTAAGTGAGCTGAATATCAATAGGGTTTATATTTGAGACGCCCTGAATAATATGAAATCATAAAATTGGTCACTTATTGTATATACTCCGGAGGCCGTATCGTGCTAACAAACTGAAATTTCTCCAAAAATAACAAAAATGTCGTACATAAAGTACTATAGCACCTGTTGTGCTGGCTCTGGTGAGTTTAAAATCAATAGGGTTCATCTGTGAGATCTCCTGAATAATATTCAATCATAAAACTGGTGGCTTGTTGCACTCCGGAGGCTGTATCATGCTAACAAACTGAAATTTCTCAAAAAATGACAAAAATGTCGTGGACTGAAAGTCGATAGGATTCATCTGTGAGATGTCTTGAACAATATTCAATCATAAAATTGGTGACTTGTTGCGCTCCGGAGGCTGTATCGTGCTAACAAGACATGTAACGAAAAGTGGCCAACGACGACGACATCGACATACACACAAGATTTTTTTTTGAAAAACCGTTTTTTGTGTCGTTCTTGATGAAAAACGTAAAAATAACTAATTATTTTTTTAAATTTCAACTTTTTTTGTGGTAAACTATATTAGATAGGTTGGGCGGAAAAGTAAAAAATCTATTTTCACCACATTATGAGTATAAAACATAGAAAACGATGAAAATGTTCCGAAAAATTAAGTGTTTGCTAAGAAAATAAACAAGTGAAATATGTAGGTTAAAAGTTCTTATACAAGTGTTGGGTATTAGACCGCTGTTGATGGTAAAGTTACTTAATTTCTGAATGTAATAATCCATAATTACCTTATACCGGAACATAAAATTGTTATTGTGACAATCTGTGTGCACTATAACGGCCTTGTCAACATTCGCACAAAGAATTTCAGCGATCATCTGTTTCACATCTGATTTAATTAAACCTTGGAACTTCTTATGCAATTCTATTTTTCCCGCTGCTTTTAATGTTTGTATTACTTTCGAAACACTCTTTTCAAAAATATCCCCCATGAGCTCTAATATATCGCTATTTGCATGAAACCCACCATTTTGAATGAGCTTATCAAACAATTCTAGCTTCTGCTCTT
The DNA here is from genome assembly GCA_963921935.1 of Galeruca laticollis. Taxonomy (NCBI): domain Eukaryota; kingdom Metazoa; phylum Arthropoda; class Insecta; order Coleoptera; family Chrysomelidae; genus Galeruca; species Galeruca laticollis. The sequence goes on from OY998183.1 coordinate 91,899,403, forward strand.
TTATTGAAAATTATAGAGCGTGAATTTTAGCAGTTTTTAAAAATAATTTTTATGTGGTCGATATCCATAGTATATTTTCTAGAATGAAGACAATAAACGCATTTTCGTAAATTTTCCAAAATTAGTATTTCCATATCATCGTCTAAATATGTGGCATGACAATAAGGTAACGCATCTAAAGGATCACTTATATTATATTCTTCCTCGTGTTTTTTGAATAAACTCACTACTTCATTATAAAAGAAGATCTCTTTTATATACAAACTCTTCATAAGAGGAATTTTACGAAGAGATTTCTTTGCAAATTTCACAGCCAAATTAAGTTCCTGGTGCTCTTCACCATATCTTGATTGTGTAATTTTCAAGAATACCATGTCGGATGCATAACCGTCAGTTCTTTCATTTTTCCTTTCTATATCAATTGTAAAATGTTCGTAACTATCTGCCTTAAAAATTTTCCTTATCCAAATCACAATTTCACAGTCACTTATTATTTATTTACAGAATATATCTCAACTTAACTTTTAGACTAAAATCAGGGACTCGGCACTTGAATTGGCGTGTCTTTTACTAAAACTAAAACATTTAATATTGCACAGTGAAATTGTGACTTCAGAAGTTATATAATGTTCTCTTATCTATGGACGTTATACCAATGTTATCAGTTCAGGCGCTATATTTATAAATTGATGTATTGAACAGGACCGCATTCGCGGTACTTACATAATTATATATTTCTAATGTTTTTTTATTAAAATGATATTAGAAATAAACCTAGTATCATCTCTAGAATGTAAAACATTAATTACATAAACTGTTCTAATCAACCCTTTTTTACGTGGGCTAATAGATGGAATGAATAGTTCTTTGTTGTTAGCTGTTGCTCTCGAACGACCAAATGATTGTATTCACGGATGTAGGATGTATGATGAAGTGTATGAAGAAATTAAACACTTATTCACGTTCATTTTTATATATTGCAGGAATTTATAACTTTTTTATTTTTGCGTAGACAATTAAGACACTCACTTGATCGTACGCGTTACACTGTGATTATTTAGCACATAATATGAGGGATTAATGGATGATTGAAGATTAAATACACATGTTTGTTACCGGGACAAAAAACGCCGGGTGCTCTTATAACTTGGGTACCTTTATGTACCAAGGTTAAATGATGAAGAGGGAAATGTACGAGTGACGACTGGGAAGTGTATGAATGACGAATGAGAAGTTCACGAGTGACGACTGGAAAGTGACTAAAATTGAGGTTGTATTCGTATTTATACATAGGTTAACGTGGTTGCGAGGTAGGAGCAAAATATTAGGATCTGATCAATGGGATAAAAGAATTTGAAACGTAACGGTCAGATACAGCGAGTGAAAATTTGTAAGTTGGAGTGATTTTTTTGTGGCCTGAAAAGGTTTCGTAGATACAGATAACAGAGTTTTTTTTGAAGCGATAAGGTGTCGGGTACTTTGAAATATTCATTGGAATTTCAGAAAACGATATTTATCTGTATTTCTTATGTGGTAGTAAAGTTAAAATGAATTTTTTGTTGATGTAAAGAAATATTAAATGTTGAAAATAAGAATATATGTAGTTATATGTTTTGAGCAGAATATTCGAATTGTATTATGCAGGGCAAGTTGAAAATAAAATCACAGGAGAATTTGGTAATTAAATCAAATTCGAACATAAACATTGAATAGATTAAAACGTTTAATACACAAATATTAAATAGGTATGTGTTTTATTGATTCTAGGTGAGTTTTATTGTTGGAATTGCAGATTCGTCTGTAACATATAAAAAATTCGCTGAATAATTTCAGATTAGATGAAAAAAACAAAGGGTAATTATTACGAAATTGTATACTGAAAATGTAATATAAATTTGACAACATACTGAACTAATACATAGTCCTTTGTATCCCGTATCCCGAAAAGTGAAATTTTTTTTTTTATTTTCACACATAAACAGGGACTAACGTCCCCCTGTGGCAAGCTTCTATTTGATAACCTGGCTGCTCTCTGCTTTCGTTAAGAGCCCTGATGTTTCATTTCGGATCAGAGCATATTTGCTGCAATACTATAGACAGTGCTATTCAAAAGTCCCCTCCCCCTCGTATCTTTTGAACGGCTACACTTACATTAATAAAATTTGGAGGGTGAAAATAAAGTGTTGTAAACTTCTCTACGAATTGTAACAGGTGACGTAATAGTAATAGATGACGTCACAGTGCCACTCTGGCCAATAATTTTAAATAGGACCTTATGGCAAGTGATATCTCGTTTGAAAAGCATTGACATTGGCTACATAGCCATATATTAATTTTGTTTGGGTTTAAATTAATTTTGACGGATAATTTAAATAAATACCAAAATTATTGAAATTATTTTTTTAAATTTAATTAATCAAATATCTACAATGGATTCTTATAGCAAGTGTTCGAAATGTGCTCCGTCTACTTCCTGACAGTAACGCATCCTATTAGTAACTTTTGTCGTACTCGTTCGAATGTGTCAGCTGGAATAGCATAGCATTCTTCAGTAATTCTTTCTTTCACAACGCCAATGCTATTTGGTGCCGTAGTATAAACCTTGGATTTCAAGTACCCCCATAGAAAAAAATCTAATGGTGTCAGATCTGGTGACCGAGGTGGCCATTCTATATTACCTCGCCGGCCGATTCATCTACCTCGATATTCTTCATCCAGGTAACGTCTTACTGCACCATAATAATGTGCAGGAGCACCATCTTGTTGAAATGTTATTTCCAGATGGCCGAATTCATCTTGATTATCTTCCAGAATTTCAAGAATTAACGGCTCAATTGCATTTTGTAACATCTCCAGATACACTTCACCGCTTAAATTTGAATTAAGGAAAACAGGACCAACTATGTGGTTTCCCAAAATACCTGCCCAAACATTGACTTTTTCTGGAAATTGGGTATGTTGTTCACGAAAGGTGTGAGGATTTGTGTCACTCCAATACCTTACATTTTGTGTATTCACATTTCCATTGAGGCAAAAAGTACTTTCGTTACTAAAACAAATTGTTTTTGTGTAATGTGGGTTTTGACTAATTTTATTTGTCATACATTCACAGAATTCGAGTGTTCTGTCGGGGTCGTCATCCGAAAAGTGGTTCAACATTTTTAACTTGCATGGATGAAATTTATTTTTAGCCAACACTCTCTGTACTGTACTTTTACTTACTTCACAGATAGACGCAACTTTAGTTGAAGAGGAAGTAGGGTTTACTACCATTTCAGCAACTATATCAATTTTTTTATCATCACTAAATGTTAGTCGACCAGATCGTTTGGCATCTTGAACACTACCTGTTGCTTCAAACTTGTGAACCAGCTCCCTCAAATAAGTTCTCGAGATATGGCGATCTGGGTATCTCTCATTAAATAAACATACCGCTTCATGGAGATTCTTTCTAGATTCACCAATTATTAAGATAGCTGCTACTTTGTCGGCTTGAGTACGTACCATTTTGCCTATGTAAACTCTTATACGTCTCGTTATACAATAATAAAATTAAATATTTAAGCTATTTAGAAAAACTTTGCAAAGCAACAATAGTTATTTGTAAAAAAAATGTCACAATGACTCGTTTTGTAGTACGAGTGAAGTTTGCACAACGGTCTGCGAAGCGGTGAGTTGTGCAAATCACGAGTACTACAGAAAGTCATTGTGGCACAAGTTTTACACAATATTATTTATAATTCGCATTTATTTAATTATTTAAATAAAATAGAATTTCATATAATCCCCGTTTTTAAACTAGGAGGAGAGGTTTGAATTTAAGTTGGCAATTCTGTAGATTCCTAATTGGTCAGATCACAGATGGTTTTATCCAGGACTTCTGACTTTTGACATATTATAACCGAATATTTGTGTAAATTGTAAACAAACTTTCATTTAAGCAAAAAGAGGATGATTATTTGTTTAAAAAAGAGCTTCTTCGTATATGTTCTTGCGAACTATTTATATTATATCATGAACAGAATTATTTCTGTAATACATCTTCACATAGATATCTGGTAATTTATCCCAAAAATCGAACGTTTTGTATACCCATATATTGATCCTATACAATATAAAAATAAACAATTGACAAATCATTGATAAATAAACGTTAGCGTGCTTTATTCATTAATATTTTTAATATATAAATCATTCTAATTTACCTTTAATATAATAATTTGCTAGCTAGAAAAACGCTAGACCATTTTATTTATAATTTGTGTCAAGGTTAAAGTCCAATGTCAAATAAAAATATAACTAAATACAATAACCAACTTACACTAAAAATTACTATAACAGTGTTCAAAGAGCTTCATTGTGACACTGTAAACAATGTTATAATGAAGTCTCTTTTATACGTCAATTATAAAATAGTATATTAAGTCCCAAGTGTCAAAAAGGTTACTTTAGTTACGAGTTTTACTAGGCACGAGTGGAGCGAAGCGGAACGAGTGTCTTGTGAAACGAGTGACTAAAGACGTTTTTAACACGAGGTGCTTATTATACTTTTTCTTCGCCCGCAGGAACGAAAAAATTATATTATATTTTAATTTATTCATAACATGACGGACGATGGCTGACGAGTGACGGCTGACTGACAAATCAAATGACACATAACAACAATATTATCACGGAACATGAAATTTAACATACAAAAGATACACTTGATTTGACGTTTTAAAAACAAAAGATAAACGAGATGTGACTTTTCGCATTTTAAACACTAGTGTTTAAAGAGTCGCTTTGTGTATGTCAAACCAGTGTTCAAGATGCGGTTTCAGTAACGGAAGTAGAAAAATACTGTTAAATTAAAAACGTCAATTTTTTTTACAACTAACCAGAGGCGGACTGAAAAATCTTCAATATTTAAATGTGAAATAATAATTTTGGTATTTATTTAATTTATCCGTCAAAATTAATTTAAACCCAAACAAAATTAATATGGCTATGTAGCCAATGTCAATGCCTTTCAAACGAGATATCACTTGCCATAAGATCATATTTAAAATTATTAGCCAGAGTGGCACTGTGACGTCATCTATTACTATTACGTCACCTGTTATAATTCGTAGAGAAGTTTACAACACTTTATTTTCACCCTCCAAATTTTATTAATGTAAGTGTAGCCGTTCAATAGATACGAGGGGGGGAGGGGACTTTTGAATAGCACATATACCCACATCAACAGTAACAGCTGGTCACTCGCGCCATGTCACAGCTCAACTTGGCCCTCTACCTCTTTTTGTCAATCTCTCTCTGTCATAATGCGATTGACTGCAGACACTTATTTTATACACAAAAGTTCGTCCTTTTCCTCACCCTGCAATTCTATTCTTTTATTTACTTAGAAATTATATCATGTACTTACGGGCAAATTATACATACATTTGCCATATAATTTATATATTATGATCTTCCAATTGCAGCATCATTGATAATGAATTTTCCATGCATTTCTTAAAAATATATTCAGTTCTAAAAAATAAAACTTGTGACTTTTATAAATAGTATATTGTTTAACGAGTGACGAAAGTAGCGTTTTCTGCAATGAGACAACAGTTTATCAAACGAAGCGCAGGTTATAATGTTGGTTGAACATAACTTCCCTGCCACGTGGTACAAACGCTGGTACACTACCCTACCCCGACCGAGTTTCTGTTTGGGCCAATGGTACAACTGTTGTACCACTGCCACGATCTTTACACGTTCAGGCCAGTGATTCGAAGACTGGTACATTTAGCGTATATTTTATCATGGGAGGTTGAATTAGTTGGCCTGATTGATACAGTAATGCAATGTCTCTGGGAAAATTAAACTTATTACATAGAAAAAATATTTATATCGGAAGTAAGAAAAAAAACAGAAAAACTTAAATAAATCTAAGTAAAATTATAGAAAGGCATGTAAGTAAGAACAAAAAATCAAATTAATGAGATTTTAAAGTATTGAACTATAATGTTTATCAAATTGATGTTTGGCGCGAATGTGGTTTCCTAAAACAACAATTTGTTTCGAAAAAGAGAAGAAATTTTCGATAATCATTAATTACACGACTTTTATTTGTCAAGATTATTTCACGAAAACAATTAAAATTGGGCTATGATGACCTTCGTTGCAAAATTCCATGAATTGTTTCCACACGTACTTTTTAGATCGCACGGTATTTTGTGGCATTTGTTCTTTTACTTTCTTTTGAATCTCTTTTAGATCAAACAGACCAAAACGGTTTTAGAATTCATTCTTGATACAATAATTCTGACGTTTCTTTATTAATTTGACATTTTCTGTCAGTCACTAGATTTTTAATATCGAATAAAACAACTAATGACAACGCGAAACACACAGATAGGAAAATTGAATGTATCCAATCAGGTGCCGAAATACAAAATCGAAAACATGGTGTTTTCAGATATCAATCCTCATATTTAAACCAATCGAAGGCGCGTATTTTGTATTGAGTGAAATAATCAAAAAAACACTATTCAGTAGTTTTTATCACATGCCTCACATTTCCAAGTACTTCTTGTAGCTTTGTTTCTGGCTATCGACGCTGTGAATTCCAAAGAAAGTTTACTGTAACATATAACGCATCGACGTCTGAGTCCTAAAATAAGTCCGTGGGTATGGTTAGATATATTTTCGTGATCAGCAACTACCCCTTTCTAATTTTTTTTCTCTGAACTCTGTAATGGGAAGTTTTTCATGGGTGATATTTCTGTAGGTTATATGGGCATTTACAACTGCAGTTCCGAGAAGTAACTCTATAGCAAGTTTGCGGTACCATTTCATACCTTTCCTTAGAGAACTATTATATGATATCATCTGATCGGACATATCAATATATGCCTTGGAATTATTGTAATCTACTATCAATTTTGGTTTCTGCCTTTCACCATTTCTGTGTCTTAGTGTTACCATTTCAGCAGCATGTTTTGTACTTAGAGCCAGCACGTCTCACTTATCCTTCCATTTTAAAATAACTATACCTGCTGCTTCTCGTGCGATGACTTCATTTTTATAAAGTTTTTTTTGTGTCACATCTGTTGGATTCAATTTTCTATTAGCTCGAAGAGTTCCAACCAAGTGTGTATCTCTTTCTAATAACTTTCGTGCCAGAGCAACACTTGTATAATAATTGTCCACTTACAGTGTTCGACCTTTATCTAATAATTGCTCCATAAGTTTTGCCGATTCATATCTAGTAAACGTTTTACTAGATTTGCCGCAGTATACATCAAGATCATAAGTATATCCTTTCTCTACACAGATTTAATATAGTTTTATACCGAATTTGTGTCGTTTATTCTTTATGTATTGACGAAAGGATATGTTGCCCCTAAACGGTACTACACTTTCGTCAATACACACCTTATAGTTTATTTTTTTCCAAAAACAAAAAAAGCTAGAAAATAAAACCCCTAAGGTCATAGAAACATTTCACAAGACAACATCGACAGAAAACAATCATTTATAAACTCATTACATAACTCCAAATGCATATATAATTCCTTACAATTAATGAAAGGCTAACTTAGTTCTACATTTATTTACAAAAAATAAAATACAACACTGATTTAATAGCAGAAGGTTACACATAATATATCTATTAGCTAAACTATTTAAGTTTCTCCAACATCTGGATTTTACACTATAAAAAAAATAAGCGCTCTTCATCTTAAAATAGGAAAATTGTCCTTCTCAAACACTACAAAAAACCCCACAAAATACAAAGTAAAACGTTTTATACCTATCAAACTCTGCAGCATTCTAAACATAAATGAATGTACTGAATCCACGGACTTAGGATCAATGGACTTCTAATAGTATATATTTCCCATACATCCGAACTGACCCCTCACTTTGCCTACACATGGCCGCCATGCTGTGCTAATTTTAAGTTGGTATTAAGAAGCTACAGTTCATATGCGTTTTCTTGATATTGAGGATGGAACGTTGGTTGGTTGCGCGAAATAATTGACAGCATAATAGAATTAATTAACCAATTACAATTTAGCTGGATGAACTGACGCGACATTTTCGTTCTGTCAATTTATGTTTCCTTTGTTCGGTTTATGGAGGGTAGAAGTCCGCTGACAAGGAGCAAATTAAGGTGGCGCCATAGTAGCAAGTGGAAAGATTTTAAAAACAGCGCCATAAATTATTACAATAGGATAATAAAATTAGCACTTTTTAAGTTTGTCAATTAATTTTTATGATAATGATGCACAATTATTATAAAAAATGAATAATTGTTTTATATTTCTTAACTTCAGTATTGTAAAATAATAAATTTCATGTCCTTTCCACTCGCTACGCTAGCGTTATTGTGGTCGGTTATTGAACTGTAATTTGCTGCTTACAGCTGGACACTTTTTCAACTTGTCCCCTATACAAGACGGTCCTACTTACTTCTACCCTCCATAGTTCGGTTCATAGAGAAATAAACATATTATATTATTATTTGTCTATGGTTCGGTTGTTGCAATGCGATTTAACTGATTTGTGACAGCGTCAGAAGTGGCATCAGGTCACATTTCGCAATTTTCGCATTGTATTTTATTGAGTTAAGCGCAAGTTTGATATGTGTGTGTTAGGTTTTGGATTATATTCGTGTTTATTACAAATTAATAGTGGTTAATTACATTTTATAAGTAGTATTATTTTTAGTAAAGTAGTTAATAGTATAGTGTTATTTGTAAGATCTAGAACTCTAGCAGACTAGCTACAAACTGTGCTAAAATGCCTTCCTGTCTTGTACGAGGTTGCTCTAACGCTACTTACATTTCTCGTTTGAAAGAGGGTGTAACATTTCATAAGTAAGTTATATGAGTCCGTGACTGAATCCAATGCTTGACCGTCGCCGCCATATAGACAGCTAAAAAGTAACGTGCTTTGGATCCTAAGTCCGTGGATGCTATTGAAAACAATCGTAAATCGGAAGCATGTGATTGGTCGAAAAATTTAAATAATCTACCGCTTGTCTATGGGTTATGTGATGTGAGTGATATTTTGGAATATTTATATTACATTTTTAGTTAACAGAACGGCTTCTATAAAACTAAACGAGATTAAACTAAATGAACTTGTGCAAAGTGTGAAATACACATGAAATGAACCAAAATATTGAGATTATGTCAATGTTGATATATTTGATTTGTAAAATAACATGACAAATGACAATTTTTTTGATCGTTCAACAAACCTCAATCCGTTTTCAATATCGATTATAAACAAAATCGGAATCAAGATCGAAGTGTTGAATAGCACTATTGATTGGCAGATTGCGTTCCACAAATTGTTCTGTGATTGCGTTTCTATTTTTTCTGTTCTGTGTATGTATATGTATTACAAATTACAAGGCCATTAGAACAATTTGCAATGTTAAGAGGGGCCTCCTCACAGGTATATAAACCTAAAAACCTACACAATACTAGTTACTAATTTAGTAATTATTTGGTTCAAAATATTTACGATAGATGTCGATAGTAGTACTGAATCGGCTTTTACTTATTCAACATAATTTTTCTCTCTGTCTTTCCACGCTTGACGGTTCAAAGAAACGCATCTCTGTTCGAATGTTTTGATTTCAAATATTTGTGAGCACAGAAACGTTATCTCTGTTTTTTATGTTGCATCCAAACCACAGCTCACCTGTGCATAGATAAGAGAATATTATATACACGGATCCAAACAAAATTTGTTGACATAATTTCCATTTGAGTGTAGCTTTTTGATTATTTAAGAGTTTCATAAATGTTTTGAAAGGAATAAATTGTTAAAAAGTACGTAATCGTATCGACCCGATATCAAAAATTATAGTTATGATAATGTAAATTATCCTGCAATCCGTATTTTTTAATTTTAAAAGCTATGTTTGAGGTTATGTTTACTGGATTATTTGATTAATGAGAAAATATGAGATAAATAATACTGTTGGTTTGTTCTAGTATCATCAAACCATCTTTCAACATTCTCTTGAAACCCTGTTTTAATGATAATATGGGTTTGTTAGCGAAAAGCGAAAAATGCTTAATTGAAGTGAAGTGACCTTTGAAGTATCTGAATGAAGAAAAATTAAAACCGCTCTCAAAAGCAAAAGACAAGAATTGCATAATTCATTTTTTGATGAATATATAATAGTGATAATTGAAAAATATAACTATTATCACCTGATACAAAGGTGCATTACATATTGCATGAAAGGACATGTGCTATTTAATAACACCGATACCAAGTGACAGCACTGTGGGTGTTTCTAGAAATTAAGAATGGAAGAAAAATATACATACTTTAAAAACATTCTACCTTTCAAAATTTGTACCATTTATATTAACATAATAAAATGTTTTCATGATTATAAATTTTTGTTTGTTTCATGCTAAGAAAATTAAACTGCGGAAAAGTTGCAAATTTACATGATTTAAAATAGGCCATTTAGTCTGAAAACACAGAACGTCATGTTACAACTTTGCCTCAATCTTATCATATTTGTATCAGCTTCAGAGTTTCTGTTGGTTGCTTTCAAATTTTATTTGACATGTAGGCTCTTTTTTCAACTACATGTGTAAATATATTCAATTTTATCTAGAAACAAATAATATAAACAAAGAGTTTCCAAATTTATTATACAAAGAAATATTTACTTGTAATACAATGCTTTACATTTAATAGAAAGGGGAAAGTAAGGTACAGTGAGGAATTTCAATTTAAAATAGCAAACGTTTAAAAAACTTACAAAGCAACTATAACAACTAATAAAAAATTTAAAGCGAAAGATCTGTAATGACAAATAATAATGTATATATTGTGGGGAGATCGATATATACAGTACAAAATCAAACATACAATCAACATGTACAAGTTTGCTTCTACCTTGAGAGAGCAAAGATTTATCATATGTGTTGTGGAGATTGGAACTGAAACATTTTTCCTTCATTATACAAAAAAATAGTTGGTTCATTCTCTTTTTTCCATGACAGATATACATATGTGTGATCACCTGAATGGTAAATATTTTTTTTGTTTTTGTATAATACATTATTGATATTATTACTTTTCCATCCAACCCATCTAATATGCGAGAAAAGTATAGGTTTACCCAAAGAAAAGTTGGGATTTTTTGAGTTGTTTCTACGTTTTTCAGCAAGAACAACACAAAAAATGGTTTTTAGAAAAGAAAACCTATCTGTATAACTCGATACAGCCCCGAAGTGCAACAAGTAGACAAAATTAACTTTTTAGTCGTCCTTTGTTTTACAATTTTTTTTTAATATCAACAACTGACTATTACCAAGTCATCCTTTAATAATAATTTGGTTTCTTATTTTCTTTGATTTTTCGAAATGCTTATATAATCAAACAATTTGCAAGGAAATTTCGACTATTGGCTAGACAAAGTTTTAAAATATTTATGGTTCAAAGATTTTTAAAATATAATGTTACCTACTTCATTCATTAATTTTATTCAACAATTACTATTACCTATGGTGCATAGGCTAAGGCAAGCTAAAAAGTGGATAACCATCCTAATTTCTTATAAAATCTTTGGACAGGTTGTTAAGAGAAAAACAAATACACCTTGTCATTCTCTTGTTAAAATTGTTCTTAAAAAGACTTATTGTATGACGGAGGTAATGGAGTATGGAACTCTTAAGGAAAAAGTGGCTAAGAGCATTTTTGAACAAGTATAAAATGTTGTGGTGGTTGATTCAGTATTGTGGGTAGATGTTCAACACGGTTTTCTAGGTGCTTCTCCTGATGGTAAATATATTTAACATAACAAATAACTACCATGTGTTATTAATTCTTTTTGTATATTAAATGACATACATTTATTGATAAAATATTTTAGGGCTTGTAGGTGATGATGCACTACTTGAAATAAAATGCCTCCACTCTGCATCAAAACTGAATTTACAAACAAATACAATAAGCGAAATAATTGACCTCATGAAGAACAAAATTTGTCTAGAAAAACACAACAATAAAATTCAACTGAAGCGGAATTACAATTACTATTATCAGGTATAAACATGATATATTTATTCCAAAGAACAAAAACTCAAAATCATTCTCACATAATATATTTAATCACTTTGATGTATTTACCAACAATAAATAAGAATAACATTAAAAAGTAGTTATTTGTGTAACAGGTGCAAAAAGTGCATTTTTGTTGCAAGGAAGCATGAAGCACTAAACACAATCTTGTGGAGAAAATATAAATAGCATTTACGAAGCACAAATTTACTTATTTAGCATGAAAATTACTTATTTATAATCACTTACAAATACAATACACACTAAACTATAAATTTGGGATATTTTTATGAACACAAAACATAAGACAACAGCATTTGACCCATAGAGAAGGTTATAATATTATTTGTCTATGAATTGACCGTCGTCTTCTGTCATTGTTCTATATTGTTCTATACAGCGCCATGCATCAAGACGGTGGAGTGGTTGAACTAAAGTAAAAAGATGTTCGTTTGCAAAAATTTGCGCACAACAAATCTCAAAAAATACAATGATTTGTGATTTCATATTTTTAGAATCGATTTCTCTAGGCTTCCTTTTGGGGATCAGGTTTTGGTGTCCAGATTGGTGACCACAAATTGTCAAAGTCACACCATCATTTAATGGCTTATATCTTTTTTATAACAATATAAAACTCAACCAAAATACCTGATCCCCAAGACAAAGGTCCAAGTTATATTGTCTTAGAATTTCAACACTTAATTTCCCTGCGTTCATTAGATTTGTTGTGTACTAAATGACCTAAATTTTATTGCAAATCACGGGTGCCAACTGTTTTCAGGTTCCTAAAACGTGAGGCCCCTGTTAATGAAAACCTTGCCATTTGTCAACTTCAGGTCCTGGCAGAGGAATTCTATTTCATGACAACTATCACTAGTCGATCGACTCGATTCGAAACTCGACTTTAATACGGTTTTTATCATAGAAAAAGTAATATTATTTGTCTATGGTTTTTATCGTAAATGGCAATTCTTTTTGTCGATCGAGTTATGGAGGGTAGAAGTACTTTCTACCCTCCATAGATCGAATTCAAACTCGAAAGAGAAAGTTAGTTTTGATAAATAAATTACAGAATTTGACATTTAACAAATAATTATTGTACAAAACGATGTTTTGTGAGTGATGTCAATGTCAATTACGAAAATATTTCTTATATGAAAGAATACACCAATTCTTTGTTTATATTGTAGATAACATTTATTCCTTTGTTTACAATATATCGTTGATTATAAATTATTAAGTCAGGTCTTTTACAATTAGAGAAGCTCGTTGGGAAATGCTAATTTCTTCCATGGGGGAAAATAAGGATTTTGATGTTGGTAGTGGCAGCTCTATAATCTAGGGAGACATTTAAGTTTTGATATACTATTTGACGTAATTCAATAAATCTTGCTCGTGATAGCGAAAGGGTAACTCCTATTATGATTTTGTAGCCCAAGCAGCCTTAATATTATTTATTGGTGCGTTTTGTTCTGCTAATATCCAGTCTCTAACAACAAGCAACATTATATGGTACAACTTATTAAAAAATTAATACAGTGACGAAGCAGATAAACATAAAGACTCTATCCAACTAAAATAATAAGAAACATAAATATTGAAAATCAAAGATTATATAAATGAAACATACAACCATAGAGTAAATATTCATAATTAACCTCACAGAACGTAAATTAACTGATTAATGTATAATGTTTTACGGAAATGCCATTTCGATATTCGACTAAAGGTTATCTATGATTCAACTCCGCGCTAGCTATCGAGGAACTCAAATCGTATCATTCCGTAAAATCGTGAAACAGAATCTCATTTACCGAAAAAATCGATCGACTCGACGCGAGTCTGGAAACAGAATCCCGGTAGCTGTTTTCATACACGAAAATAGCTGTGGGATTTCTGCCGAGCCGTCCCTGTAGACTCTCTGGAGAGGGATTCTGTTTCACGACAACTTTCGGTCGATCGACTCGATTCGAAACTCCACTCGAATACGATCTTTATCGTATTTGTCGATCGAATTCTAACTCGAAAGAGAAAGTTAGTTTTGATAAATAAACTACAGATTTTGACATTTAACAAGTACAAAACGATGTTTTGTGAGTTATGTCAGTGTCAATTACGCAAATATATTTAAATGTAGATAACCTTTACTCCTTTGTTTATATCTTAGATTATAAATTATTAAGACATGTCTTTTAAAATTATAGAAACCCATTTTCCGAAAATATCGATCGACTCGACTTGAGTCGGAAAACAGAATCCCGTAGCAGACTCGGAAAGAGTCTATCAATTATTTCGAAAAATGAGATTGTTTCACGATTTTACGGAATAATACGATTCGAAATCCGAGCTCCTCCCTTGTATTTCCACAAAACATTATAGAGGTTAATAAGTTTATTTGTGTTCTATTAGCTTAATTATAAATACTTAATCTATGGTTATATGTTTCATTTATATCTTATATATTAAAAAAAATTATGAAAACTGAAGCCGTTCTATCCGGCCGATTTCTTTCTTTTTTTTTAAATGAAAGGTATTTACACACAGATATGTCATTAATCATTGAAATTTACTCAACTCCCACCTTACTCAAGTTATACTCAAACGCGATTCTTCCCTGTACATTTCTTATGGGACACATTCACTCAATCAATTCAAATTCTCATAGTTCCTCTTCTAATGAATGGATCTTGATCCTTTCACTCTCTGAACACTCAGTGGATCAAGCTCTTCCTTTTGAGCTATTAACTGCTTAAATTCGTTGAGTATTAGGAAAGTTATGCGTGCACAATCAACTTTACTTTCAATTTTTTACAAATAGGTACTGCGGCCGACGCACAGCTAATATGTCTGGAAGGAAGTACTATAAAATGCTTTTATGTAATAATTACACCCTCTCATACATAGTCTATCCTAATGCTGCGGAGCAGCACGGGTCCTCTAGTTTCTTATTATTTTTGTTGGATAGAGAGAGTTTGTGTGTCATTGCTTTATTACTGTATTAATTTGTTAATAACAGTTGTACCCTATAATATTGCCTGTTGTTATAGATCGGATATTAGCAGAACAAAATGCACATAGAAATAATATAAGGCTTCTTAGGTTACAAATTCGTAATACGAGTGATCATTTAGCTATCTCAGAAGCTTCTCTTATTTTAAAAGACATATCTTATAATTATAATCAAAGATGGTTTTCACGTATATAAATTATTATATAAATATATTTCCGTAATAGACTTGAAATTACCTACAAAAGCTTGTTTTGTTACATCAGTTATTTGTTAAATGTCAAAATATGTGGTTTATTTTTCAAAACTAACTTTCTCTTCAGGTCTATTTATAAACTTGCAGTTTCCGTCGCCGTTCCCGCTTCCGTTGCTGTTTGACGTTGCAGTTGCCGTTGTTAGTGTCAATTTATAAACCTGACGTTTGATGTTCGCCGCCGTTATGTTCAGGGTAGATAATCTTTATATTTATTACCTCTTTCTATTTCTATAATGATTTCTTGAGTCAATGTCTTGAAGAACATTATTGTCATCCATATCGAAATTCATTCTTCACAAAGCACAACTCATAAATAATAAAGAGACGGTTTGATGCATAAGCGGCAAGTGGCACAACGTTTCTGCTCCGCCACCCGCGCATGGAGTCTCTACAGTCGCGCGAACTACAAGACTGTTTAACATAAACAAAATAGAATAAAACAATTTAAAATATTATAAATGACAATGAATTTCAACATATTGCCTTTATTGTGAATAAATATTATAAAATATCCTAGTATATTAACTTTTAAGTCATTAAAAATGAAAATATACAAAATCAATCTTATATTGGTTTGTGTGAATACGGCTTGTGTTTGTCAAGGGGAAGTGTCAAAACTAAAAATATGGTTATATTGGTTATGGTTATTATTGAAAATCAACCTAACCTAACCTATCCTTTATCTATGATGGTTACAAGTTCTAAGGATGAGTAAAATTAGTATAGTTTTGTTCAATTTATTTAGGTTTCCCGTTCTAATAAAGTAAAGTAAGTGAACCTTTAAAATGTCATTACCAGGTATAATTCGTCATAGTTGTATTGTAAAAAATTGTTAATAGTAAATATTTTTGGCCACTTCGCAATTTGGGTTTAAGAACAAAACATTTTTCAAATTTTCATCTGACATTAATCAAAGAGAACAGTGGTATAAAATTTTAGAACTTATACATCTAATGATCAAAGGTATAAAGATAATTTTGATGATGATCCACTTACAAAGTACGTATCGCAAAAGACTTAAATTTGCTTTACATTTTCAATCCTTACATCATACACCACCACATGGTAATAATATCCAAGCTTTTTAAAGTACAGTATTTTCTGTAAAAAAACCTTATTTTTTGTGACATTGATAGTCGAGAACTACAACACAAATTGTAAAGCAGACGATATAACTTATTAGATAACAAGTCTTTAAAATTTTCATAATTAACCAAAACCATTCACTTCTAAAACTATTAATGAATTGGAAAAAATTGAATTCTCGTTCTTAAATACATAACATAATTCAAATGTTGACACTCAACAATAAGCTATGTTTCTAGTTTTGTACAACTTTTAATTGCGAAGAATGTAAGGCTAATTTGCAGAGAGATATTTTAGTTGTTCACCACCGTGGCTTCACTTCCTTCAAAGAAAATGATGATAAAATACGTCTGATTTGTGTACAGAGAAGTTGTTAAATTTCTTTCAATACTGCATGACTTTGTTATCATATTTCACCACTTTTCGTTCATGTATAAAATATTACTGGAAAAAATAACACTTTGCAAAAGGTCATATAAATTTTGATTTATTCATCTGTCTAGAACATAAATCATACGTATTTTCTCAACTCATAAAAGTTTGTGTTCCCTTATTAATTGAAAAATATAATGATGGTAAGAGGACTAACAAACAAAAATATTTTTTAGTTACTTAAAACGTACTACTTTTAATTTACTTTTTGTTTCAGACCTGTTCCTGTCTTCATGGATATGGAGAATCTAGTTTTTAACTTCTTTTTATTAAAATGTTTGTTGGTTTTGTTGTCAATAATTTTAAAATAACAATGTGCAATTTGATGTGATATTGGATTAATTTTCATAAATATAATGTAATGTAATTTTAGTAGAAATATGTAATTGTGATTAATATTTTTTTTATATTATGTGCAGGTTAATAAAAAATTTAAATGTTTGCTGTTTTCTTATTTATCTAAATTATTTGTCTCAAACTTGTTTATTATAATTATTTCATTACAAAAATTGAAATAAAATTTTTTGAAATGAAATAATTATATAATAAACAATTTTAAGACAAACTATAAAATTTACCTACCAATAATCCAAACTACCAAACTTAAATATCCCGCCTGTAAGAATTAGTTCTGCCCCTCAGATCGACGCGATGCCAGCTGTTTGTACGGGCACGAACACTCTCTTATTACCTTCTCTTATATTATTTGTCTATGTATTAGCTATTCGAGGGTCATTGTCGTCATTGTCTCTCTAAACTGCAGACGTACGGGGTGTGCTTAAAAGTTTTTGTTATTCTACTGGTTTAAATTAAACTTACTGTTTCTAGTTAATTCCACAATATATTGAAAATATTTTAAAAATTCTAAGATAATTGACAATTGTTCCGATAATTACCAAAATGTCATCGTCAGAATGACGTTACATTTCATTTGAAGCCTATCTGATGTTTAATAATTATTTTGGCTAGACCAAGAAGTGACCTACCTAGTGATTGACTCAATATATTTGAATAGAAAAAATTAAGTCAATCACTAGGTTGATCTAGCCAATATAATTATTGAACATCAGATAGGCTTCAAATGAAATGTAACTTCTGTCATTTCTGACGATGATATTTAGGTAATATCCAAACAATTGTCAATTATCTTAGATTTTTAAAATATTTTCAATATAGTGTGGAATTAACTAGAAACAATAAGTTTCATTTAAAACAGTAAAATGAGTAGATTCCACGAAGTAAGGGTCGGAACAGTTAATTTTTGTTATTCATTGATATTTGGGAACGAAATGGATCGTGACACCAGAAAGCCTAAGGTTATTCTGGATTACAACGAAACCAAAGGCGGAGTAGATAGAGTTGACAAAATGTGAGCCACTTACTCGGTCTCTAGAATAACAAAGAAATTGCCATGTGTAGTTTTTTACACTTTAACCTTCAAGGGACGGACATCAAAATTTTACGAAAAGGACCAACTGGGGTCCGAGAAGACTCCATGCGTAAAATTGCAGAAATGCTGTATTTTTGTTTAAATTAAATATATAGAAAAGAAGTTTTATTAAAGTTTTACTATTAACCATTTATTAGTCAAAAATCATCACGAAAAATACAAAATACCCTAATCACTAATACTACTAACTACATATCATTTTAACATTTTTTACAAACTCTCCGATTTTGAATGTTCTAGGCACACAAAGTTATTACACCTAGTACATATTTTTCTGGATTTTCTATCTTTTCCTGTTTGACACATATGGCAGCGCCCCCTGGTAATGTTTTGTTGTTCAAATCTATGTTCTGTTGCATCCAGTAGTTCGGGAAAAACGTCTGTCATATGCCGTATGAATGTATTTATTATTATATCGCCGGAAAACGTTTTTCTTTATGAGTTCTTTTCCTAGTCCCAAAATATACATTTTACGTTTATCCAAACTGTTTTTTCACCAATCCGGGTTTTGCAGTAACCACAATTTATAAGCATTTATTCCTGCGATATCTATAAGATGCGAAAATATTGCCATTGGCCAGCGGTTTGACTTTCTCTGCACTGTATATTCTTTGGCCAACTTATCTGAAGTGTCGACAGCACCTTTTGTTTTGTTGTAATGAAGAATAATTTCTGGTTTATAGTGCTGTTCTTCTCCAGCTACTTTACTATCAGTATGCTCACTTGAAAGTAAGATGACAGCATGTTTTTGTTTTGGAACATAGGATACTAGCGTTCTTTGATTTCTAAAAGCAAACGTACTTGAAAACTCTTTCTCGTACGATGCCGGTAGAAGTTCCCTGGGAATAACTGTTTTATTTTTCCGAAGGGTTCCACATAAAGTAATCTTTTTTTTCCACAACTTGTCAGCAAGTTCTAAACTTGTAAAAAAGTTATCGGTCGTTATTTCAAATCCGCCTTCCAAATGGTCTGTCAAATCTAGAACAACCCTTTGACCTTGACCCTTTTCCGCTTTGTTACCGTGTTTTCCTAAAAATTAATAGATACATAGGAATGTAAAGTTTGCCTATATTGCTTTTCAAATAACTTACCCAAATAAACTTGCATGTTTGCAATATAAGAAGTGGTGCAGTCCACAAGAGCCCATATTTTGATTCCATACTTATCAGGTTTACTCTTCATATAGACTCGAAATGGTACCTTACCCCTAAATGGTACAAGTTGCTCATCTACACATAGATGGTGGCCAGGATTAAGTGATTTTTTACAATTAGAAGTGAAAATATCGAATATATCTCTTATCGGAGCTAGCTTATCTACTAATTTTCGTTCTTGTCTTGTTTGAAAATTATCAAAGCGTAAAAATGAAGTAATTTGTTTGAATCTGTCTCTTGACATTGCAGCAGGAATTATAGGACGACAGTAAAAAATATCTTGACACCAGAGCATATCGATAGCCTCTTTCGATCCGTGAAGTGCGCCAAGAATAAGCAACAGTCCAATATAAGCTTCAATCTCTGTAGAATCAACAGGTACAAAAACTTTAATTTTATTCGGATTTTCTATATTCCATTTATCATAATATGTTTGTGCCTTTCTATTTGTTTCGGTTACTATTATGTTCAGAATATCCGGAGATAGGAAAAGAAGAAAAGCGTCTTTTATACTTGAGATATCAGAGCTGAAATTTGTAAGGCCTAGAGCATGTCTCCGAATATTACCTTTTGAACGTCTAATTTTTGTGTTTCCTGGAATTTTTGACCACTCAGTTCCATCTTTAGATTTATATACTGGAATGCCCTGGCTGTTACTAACTGTTGGTTCCTCTGGGTTCGTTTTCTCTATACTGTGATCAACAACTATTACATCATTTTCTGCATCTACTTATGTGACAATGTCTTCATCTTCTAAGTCACTCGATGTTTCCTCATTGATAACACTATCAAACTCTGGATCATCACTTTCAAGTATACGTAATATCTTATCGTCAGTAAGCCCCTTGCGATTGTTTCTAAATAAAAACTGACTCATTTTCAAAACGATGTACCCTACTCGCAATATCACAAGAGGCTAACCCGAATATTCAAGTCTAAAAATTATATCGCAGTGCGGGGAATCCCCCATTTGAACTGGTAATTTACATTTTACAATTATATGGGTAAATTCCCTGTGAGTAAACAAACGTTAAATGTATGGGATTCCCCGATTTTACTAACAGTTACCGGGATTATTTTATCGGACGTAAAAGGCTGACCGGGGTCTGAAGAGACCCCTGGAATATAAAACTATTTTTTGTTTATACCAGCCAATAAAAACTACTAAATACATCGTATTTTATCAAAATAATTCATAAACTGCAGCTAGATGAAAGATCAATGTTTAAAAATTTGCGTTTGCAAAGATACAGCAAAAACATACGTCATGGGGTACAAACGGAACCCGGCCAGTCCTATGAAAGTTAATGAATATTGGCGGCATAAATTCTCAAATGTTATGAAAATTTGCCTGTCCAGGAAAGGACTTCAAAACATCGGAGAGTTTTCCTAAAAAATTTGGCATTGCCCATGATAAAGAAGCATCTTATCTTTAGATCAAATTTCAAACATTTACCGCAAGATATAAGTGCTTTTCTCAAAGTGAATTACGGTCGGGAAGCTGAACCGATAACGGAATAAAAAAAGAAGCTGTACAAATCGCGGTGTTTGTCAGTCATGTACACTGGAGAAGAAAAGATCCTCAGCATCAATGAAGTGTTTCCATTACCAGCCCTTTACATGCAAGAACCATTCTGCCCGTTGAGATGATTGGTAATCATTGTAAGGATGAGAAAATTGATTCTGACTAATAGGTCGATAAAATATTCTGTTTTGAAATATCAACATATTTTAAGTGTTTTGTTTAAGAAAGTCAAATATATTTTTCATAACATTACAGCAATTTCCTAACATTTATAAAAATAAAACACCATTTACATGGAGACAGCATATGATGACGTAAAATTTACGACATGCGCCCGCTCAAGGAAAATTAGACTGCGCGCCCGCTGGAAGGATAAAGTAGAATTTTAGTAACTGACTATACTCGATAGTCGAAATTGTGTAAAGTGAGTCAGAGTTATCTAATCAACACTTTGGTTAAAGCGCAGTTGCCATATGTATTCTAGAGAGAAATGCTGTATTTTATAAATACACTTCAAATCCATTGTGTCAATATTTCAGGTACAAAAGATGCAATGTAATTAAGTCAATACCAATTTAATATATTTATTTCAAATTTCAAGCAGACTAATAATAATTAGTTTACTTGAAATGTGAAATAAAGTGTTTATGTATATTTCTTGAACGCAAAGTTTGTTGTGAAAAACTCGCCGATTTGACAATGTTGGAGAGTCGCTTCAATGTTCCGGCTTTGAGAACGAGATAGATAGATCGAGCTACGCGAATGAGACAGTGATAGTAAACAGTTATGTGAGGTGTTTATTCTCTTCATGAACGTAACATCAGTATTTGTGTTGTGGTTTTGTGTGATAAATCGGTTATTATTGGTATTTATTGTAATATTTATATCGGTATATTTAGTGACAATAATGGCGGAGTGTAGCGGTGTTGGCGATAAAAAACGGCGTCGTAACAATTTAATTCGGGAAGAAAAAGTCCTCATATTAAATGTGTACGAAGGACTGCGTGCCATGGACAAACAGTTGGGTGTTAGTGACGCTGTGATTAAGTGCAGTTATTTAACTAAAGTTTCTGAGAGTACTATATACAATATTCTAAAGAAATCGCGGGACGGATCTTTGACAAGAGAACGAGGTGAAAACTGTAAACCGGAAAGTAGGGGAAGAAAGAAAATTGTTTTGGACGACCAAACACGGAATGCTATACGTAGGGAAATACATTCTTTTTATTTTAGGAATGAAATCCCCTCGGTAGCTAAATTGAGCAAGGTAATAGAAGCTGATGATACTTTACCAAACATCAGTGATAAAGTTTTGAGACGAACTTTAAAATTAATGAATTTTCGTTACCAAACAAGAAGTAGAAACAGTGCCTTAATTGAACGAAATGACATTGTGGAATGGAGGAGAAATTATTTAAAACAGATACGACAGTTTCGTAACGAAGGACGGCACATATATTATCTTGACGAAACATGGTTAAATGAAGGCCACACTGTGTCAAAAGTGTGGCAAGACATGAATATACGAAGCAATCGACAAGCCTTTATGGAGGGTTTCTCTTCCGGTTTAAAAGCTCCCTCTGGGAAAG
Source organism: Galeruca laticollis (assembly GCA_963921935.1). Lineage (NCBI taxonomy): Eukaryota > Metazoa > Arthropoda > Insecta > Coleoptera > Chrysomelidae > Galeruca > Galeruca laticollis. The sequence continues at coordinate 91,921,983 of OY998183.1, forward strand.
GACGTCGACTGATTATCACTCACATTGGCAGCGAGGAAGGATTTGTAGAAGGTGGATTACTAAGTTTTCAGTCCAAAAAAACTGTCGATTACCATGAAGAGATGGATGGTAACCGGTTTGAAACATGGTTTAGATCAATTTTAACAAAGGTAACTCCTGGTTCAGTGATAGTTATGGATAATGCTTCATACCACTCTCGTCGACTGGAGCAAATACCTACTTCAGCTAGCCGCAAGAGGGTTATAATTGATTGGTTAGAGAGTAAAAGCATTCCGCACAACGAGGCAATGCTAAAAGTTGAATTATTATCTCTCGTACGGAAACATAAAAGCAGTTATATTAAGTACGTTGTCGATGAAATGGCGAAAGATTTCAACGTCTCAGTTGTTAGACTTCCTCCCTACCACTGTGAGTTAAACCCCATCGAGCTGGTTTGGGCCCAAGTGAAAAATTATGTTGCGAGAAAAAACAGTACATTCAAAATGGCTGACGTTGAGAAACTGTTTGACGAGGCGCTGCATACCGTTACTGCTGAGAGTTGGCGTAAATGTATTCAACACGTATTAAAAGAAGAAATAAAGTTTTGGGATTTAGACATACGTGTAGAAGTAATGACGGAACCACTCATTATCGATATAGGAGGAGAAAGCGATGATTCTGAGGAGTCGTCAGGGAGTGATACCGCTTCCAGTTGGTCAGACATTTTACAAGTGACCTCGCAACATACCTATACTTATTGGTAATTTATTTTGGTCTTGACAAACAACTTTTTTTTAGTTTTAGTAGTAGTAAGTTGGAATTGACTTTTAAACATTTTTTTATTTTGTTTTAACTTACTTATGAACAACTTGTGATAAGTTATTATTTCAAATGTTAAAAATTGAAATTCCAGATATTTCAGTATTCGCACCCTTAAACTATGATACGCTCATGGAGTTCACTTTAAATCGGTAGATAACCGATGACGTCACTTTACACAATTTCGACTATCGAGTATACTTGGGTTTAATTATTCCCCAAGAGAAATTAAAAGATGTCGCATGTAAATAAATTCGAATTTTCTTGGAGAATAAATTAATAGACGAAAAGATAAGAAATGTACTTAAAACGAAGACCAATGCGCGACAGTTGTTTTTGAAACGAGGATGCGAGGTTCAAAGAACCATATCCACGAAACAAAAGGCACCTTTTGGGAAGGGAATCATTGGATTCTCTACTGTTTTCCTGATCCATCTGAATGGCATAGATCCCAGTATGTAGTCCATTCATGTTTGCTGCCACTTCCTGCACTTTTCTAAAATAACATTCGAATCTTTAATAACAAATTTTTCATGATTAATGATGTTGTTCACCTGATCCTGTATAGCTATCATAAGTCCCTTCTGTTTCTGGAAACAGTGAGCCATAGATTTGACACTTCTTTATCCACATGCGGTTGGTTCCGGTCATGAGAATGTCATGATATCTTCCAAAAAGACCAAATTGACAAGAAAAAAGGCAGCTTCGGCTTAAACAAAAGGGACTTTTTTTTCAAGAGCAACAATTGAAGTACGTAGATATTTGGAAGAACTGTTATAATTACCCGTATTTGTCGAAAGTTGTTGAAAAATTTGGAACAGTGGCAACATCTGTTCCATCTGAAAGAATTTTTTTAAAACCCGATCAAATAATAGATCGCGACTGACGCCAGAAAAAGTTAACAAAACAGTGTTTTTAAATGTTCATCAAACATGAATTGCTTTTTTTGGCGACGTTCTGATACTTTTTGCCTAAGCAATTGATTTTTTTCTATTCATATTTTGATTTAGTTATTTCTTTGTTTTAGAGCTTTTTGTGGTTTAGTTTATATTTCTTTTTTTGTTTGTTTATTTCAAGTTGTATTTTAATTTTTATATACATGTTAAACCGAGTAACTAAGTATGTATGTTTTTCCACTACTAGCTGTGAAGTTGACAATTATTGTGTCATCTAGCCAACTGAGAAGTTGAATTTCTCTATTAGTGGTTAATAATTGTTTCTATTGTTAACCTAGGTCAATAATGGACAAATTCAAGTGTTTTGAGAATTCAGGGATAATGGCTTAACAAAAACTAGTGCAACATAATTTTGTATACCCAGGAGATTGCGTTTAACATATTTACTGCTTGAAATTACCTAACAAGATAAAATTAATTATTTCAATTAAACTGTCATTAGTTTAAAATTCGCGCTCAACCAAAAATTTCTGATGACATAAGGAGTGTGTTCATAATATATGGGTGAGGTGAGGAGCGAAAACAGTGTCAGTGTTAGTCAGACGATGGAGTAAACGCCTAGGGAGAAATCAGTTTGAACGATTTGTAGATCGACACTATCAAAATTTGACATTGAAATATGTTGTTTATTTCCCGTTAATTTTAGAAAAACGAGTATCGAGTAATGTTTTTACCTTCAACATTATCACCAGTGGAATTTGAAAATCTTCTGTTGATAGAAACTGGTAGCTAGCCTTGACCCACATAGACAAATAATATATTACTTTCTCTATAGTGAAGCATATGTTAAATGTTTTATGAACGCCCACTTTGTACCTAAGTGTTGTGAACGCACTACCGCTGTAATTGTTCAAAGTTCAAAGTAAAACATAAACCAAGTTTTGTGAAATTTTTGGACGTGATCGTATAATTGGTTTCGTTAATTTCTTGCACTTAATATTGGTGATTATGAACTATAGGAATAATGGTATTCTATTGCTGTGTGATTAAATTATACCTACATGATTTTTATATGACATTTTTTTTATTTTTGATTTTTGTCTTAAATGTAGCTAGTAGTGGAAAAAAATGTATATACACCACGGTCGTGAAGACATTTATAAACCTCGCACCTTATTCCGCTCCGGGCAAAGCCTCTCGCGAAATAATTTTGGTGCTCGGTTGATAATAATAGTCTTCACCACCTTGGTGTATAATATACTATTGTTCTATATTCATTTTACATTCAAAAGTTTGAAATGTGAATATTCAACGGCAGATGTGTGTTTGGTTGCCAAATATCCAGCCCAAAGAGAAGTGTTTATATAGGTGTGGCGACCAAGAATACACTTTTGGTGTATTTGATATTAAAATATATGCGACAGGACAATACTAAAAAGTGTTCGAATCCTACCGCTCCGAAAAGTCGCAATGATTTTGGAAGAGCCGGAACGGGTCGCTCCGGCGACAGGAGCATCGACAAAATCGCGGACAGTGAAATCGCAACCCATCTCTAAATTAAATATACCGCGTGTAAATAAATTTATTGTAAGTAAATATACCGTGTGTATAAATTTATCCCACCCATCAGGATAAACTATTTAAATAAATAACATTACAATATTATCTTTTAGTCGCGGACAAATTAATTTGTTTCAACAATGTTCATTCTCAATCTAATCACCAGTTGATGTACCCAACACATGACCTCACCTTATGTAACGAGGCTATTAGTTTTCACCCAACATTTTTTATTCTAATACACACACACGCATGCAACAATCTTTATTTAAGAATTTTTTAAGCACACATGCTAAAAAATCTTCTCAAAATTACTTATTAAATTTAGCACAAAGAATGTTAATTTAAGCGTGTTCATTCATATTTAATGGTTAAATTAAAAATCTCTCAAATTTGATTTTAGTATTCAAACACTTAATTTAAAATTTTGAACGGTTTTATTATGATCATGTAGGTAATGTTTAATTTTGAGTTTATTAATTCTTATTTTGTATTATTAACAAGAATGGTAGATTATTGATTTAAGTTTAGCCATTCTTATTTTTAGAACGATTCTTCTTGAATCAAGTATGTCTCTTCTGTATTTTAAGTATGTAAAGACAGTATAATATTTTAAAATTTAGCAATTAATTTATTCTTAATTTAAGTATGTCTATTTTGTGTTTGAGTATGCGGCGTGCTTAATACAAGAATTAATTTATTCTTAATTTGACAATAGAGAACTCTTGAATAAAGCATTTTTGTGCTTATTTTGAGTATTTCTGATGGTTATTTTGAGATGCTTGAATGAAGCACGTTTATTCTTACTGTTACGAAACAGCACACTGGTATAGTCCTTAAATCCGACTCTGTCCAAGCCAGGTATGAAAGTTAAAATTATTGCGGACGCGCAGGGATTCATCGAATTGTTTACGATTGTGACTATCTTATCTAGACATTGTTTTTTATGACCAGTCTTATCTAGAAAATGCCAGAAAGCCAATTGTTTTTGAGTGAGCCGCAATCTAGAATTATCTAGTGAAAAAGGCACTAATACATAAGGGACCAACCAGGAAGAGTTAGTTAGTTGATAAAGTGATTTCGAGAAATAAACAAGAATACACCGAAATAGCGAACAGTAAAGTGTTGATATAAATTAATAATTAAGTTTGTGTGTACAAATTAAATTTAAGTGATTAGTTGAGTATATATAAATTAAGTGTTAGTGATTAGTTTACTGTTTTTAAATGAAACTCACGGTCTCTAGTTAATTCCACAATATAATGAAAGTTATGGAACATTCTAAAAAATTGACAATTGTTTCGATAAATCAATATCATCATCAGAATGACGTAAGTTACATTTCATTTTATGCCGACCTGATGTTTAGTAGTTATTTTTGGCTAGACCAAGAAGTAACCTAGCTTGTGATTTGATTAGTTTAGTTTTTAAATAAATTAGTAAGTAGCCATACCGTGTGTTAAAATTTATCCCACCCGTTTACTGTTTAAATAAATAAGAAAAACATTACATTACTTTAAAAGTATCAGTGATACTTAATATCGAAAGCACTAGCAATGCTTAAAATAGAATCAATTGTAAGTGTTAGTTTATAGTGACTGTTCGTACGAGTATATCCAGTCAAAAAGACTCTCGCTAAATTGCATCATTGGCCGAAAATATATACAGGGTGGCTCATATTGCGTACGTAAAATTAAAATTTTTTTTTAAAAATCCCTACAACTAGACAGATAGAAATTAAGAGCTGAAGTTCGTTAGACGTGTTTACTTTTACTTTTCCGCCAACCTATCTAATATGCGAGAAAAGTATTGGTTTACCCACAAAAAAGTTGGAAATTTGAAATTTTTTTTTGAGTTATTTTTACGTTATCCATCAACAACAACACGAAAAAACGGTTTTTAGAAAAAAAATCCTGTGTGTATGTCGTCGTCGTCGTTGTCGTCGGCCACTTTTCCTTGCAAGTCTTGTTAGCACGATACAGCCTCCGGAGTGCAATAAGTCACCAATTTTATGATGGAATATTGTTAAGGACATTTCACAGATGAACCCTATTGATTTTCAGCTCACCAGAGCCAGTACAACGGGTGCTATGGTACTTGAAGTACGACATTTTGTCGTTTTTCGAGAAATTTCAGTTTGTTAGCACGATACAGCCTCCGGAGTATATACAAGTGATTAATTTTATGATTGGATATTATTCAGAGCGTCTTAAAGATGAACCCTATTGATATTGAGCTCACTAAAGCCAGTACAACGGGTGCTGTGGTACTTGAAGTACGAAATTTTTGTCATTTTTGGAGAATTTTCAGTTTGTTAGCACGATACAGCCTCCAGAGAGTATACGATTGATCAACTTTATGAGTAAGTATTGTTCATGGTGTCTCACATATGTACCCTACTGATTTTCAGTTGACTAGAGCGAGTACAGCGGGTCCTATAAAACTAGATATACTAAATTTTTGGATATTATTGGAGAAATTTCGGTTTGTTAGCACGATACATCGCCCGAAGTGTATACAAGTAACAATTCTATGATAGTATATTGTTCAGGGCCACAGATGCGGAAAAGTTAGTTTTAATCTTTAAAACCGTTTATTTTTATTAGCGAGGGCTGGGTGAATACGTTTTGATAACACTTTATTTTTAATGCGGTTTTAAACAATTTGCATGGTTGTATTTTAATTATTATAGTAAAATACGACCATGGAAATCGTATTAAAAATAAAGTGTTTTCAAAACCCATTTACCCATCTCTCACTAATAAAACGGAATTTAAAAAAAATACTTAATTTTACGTTCGCAATGTATGAATTCTGTATATATTTTCTGCCAATATTGAAATTTGCAGTAACTCGTTTTGACTGAATCAATCACTATTAACTAACACGTGCAATTTATCCTATTTTTAGCTTTGCTAGTTTTTTCGAGAATAGGGTAGGTACTATTTCGATACGAAAATAGTCGAACTTAAAGAGTTCAATTATTTTTATAGCGAAGGCATACATAATTTCAACAGCAGGATCTTATAGGACATTCGATTCGGAATGGCATCTGGAACATTATATCAAAGTTGCAAGAGGGGCTGAAAAAAAATGCATAAGTTATAAACAATAAAGTAAAATAAAAAATAAGGGTTTGGTTTTTTTGAAATATTTCAAAAACTATTTGAGATAATCGAAATTTGAAAAAAGATCCTTAAAGAGCAGGAAATGTCCTAAAAAAATGTCCTACCTTCAGGAACTGTACCGATAATCCTTATAATTTTAATTTAGCGGCGAAAATAACGGTAAAAACGCGTGGTTCGGCTGCCGCGCGCATCGCCTCAATCTGACACATTAACTAAAAAAAATATATTAACTGATTAAATATTAATATTAATATTAAGGAATAAAACAATTTGGGTACTAAGTGGACATATGAATAAACAATAATCCGTAAAAAAATTTTTATCACAATTTTTTTATTAATTATGCTTTTGTTAATTAGTTAATTTTCACCATTTTATTGTTAACATAAAAACGCTGATTATTTCAAAACAAGAAATCTAGAATTTTTTTTGATTTTTTGGAGCTAATTTTAAAATGGTTTAGAAGAGATCCCCGTTGGAAAAATTCAAAAATTCTGATTTTTCACTTTTTTATTAACAATGAAGGCATTAAAAAATTAAATATATAAATAAAGCCATTAGCATTTTTTTACAATTATTGTTAATATTTTGTTTTCTTATTGATGAAAGCCATATGACAATAATTTTTTTTATTTTTAACTAACATTATTTAAATAATTGTTGTAAACAAATGCATTGTTTATAAGATTTTTGAAAACTTTTTTTTGGAATTTCATCCAAATTTTTTTTAAATATTAATATTCATAATTTTTTAAATAATAAAGTTAAAGCTTGGTTTCAAAGCTCGATTTGTTCATTTATTAACGAAGAACAAAAAAGTCTTGAAATGTTCTCATCATATTTTCATTAGTTTATAAGATATTTGAATTGAAAAGTAAAATTCGGGTGAATTTAATAAAAAACAATAAAAAAAGTTAATAAACAATTGAGTTAGAGGTTCGTTCCAGAGCTCAGTTTGTTTAATAATTAATAACGAACAAAAAAGTCTTAGTACAATATATTTAAGAAATATAAAAAAAATTTCGTATAAAAAATAATACATGGTTGTTATTGTAATCTTTTTTAGTATTTAAAAAAAAATATTTCGTATAAATGCATTTGTTTATAACAAATTATTTGTTTAATAAACAAATAAAAAAATTATTTTTTTAAAATGCGAAAGAACATAATAAATAATGATTTTAAAAAAATGGCACTTGTACCAATCCCAGCTGAAGAACCGAAGGCAGAAACGTGATGAAGCCCTTCAAAAGTATGAAGTGGACATTGCCCGATTAGTTCGATTCGCTTATCCATCAGCACCAGAGAACATGATAGAATGTCTGGGCATACAGACCTTTATTGATGGCTTACGTGACCCCGATATGCAGAGGACGCTTCGTTTAGCCCATCCGAAAACATTAGTCGACGCATTGACAGTTGCTCTTGAATATGAAGCAGCGGCGATGGCTTCCGGATACAACAAAGGTAGGACCATACAGGAAGAAGGTGACGATGACAGACTTGACCAGATCGTCAACTTGTTGAAAGGTATGGTAGACAAGAAGCCGAAGAAAAGCAGGTGCTCTAATTGTGGCGAGCTAGAGCATGCACGTAGTTCGTGTAGCGTCCTATGACTCCTGCAAACCAAGAACATCTTAAATGCAAAGCAGCCAAGAAAGCTCGCGGTACAACAAAGATAGGACCATGCAGGAAGAAGATGACGATGACAAACTTGACCAGATCGTCAACTTGTTGAAAGGTATGGCAGACAAGATGCCGAAGAAGATCATATGCCGGAAGTGTGGCAAGCTAAAGCACGTACGCAGTCCATCTAAGCGCCCCAAGATTCCTGTAACCCAAGAACTCCAGTCACAGGGGAAATCAGACAGGGGTGAACATCCAGCTGATGTGAATCACCGAAAAGCCAACTCTTTGCCTAGACGGTCATGTCCTGTAGACTATTCACAATGCAGCAAGTCGAAATCTAAGGAAGTTGCAGTTTCAAGAATTACGGTAGTCAATGAAGAATGGTCACCCACCAGGATCAGAGAAGATCAGGAGATTGATCCTCACCTGAAGATGATCCGGCAATGGAAGGAACAAAATCGGCGACCTACATGGCAAGAGGTGTCAAGATTTTCACCGAAACTCAAGGCGTATTGGGCTCAGTGGGACTCCCTTGTCCTGGAAGAAGGGCTGTTGAAAAGAGTCCTTGAAAACGATGATGGTACTGAGATGAGGAGACAGCTAGTTTTCCCTAGAACGAGAGTAGCTGAGGTACTGACGAAGTTTCACAACAGTCCATCGGGAGGTCATCTGGGAGTGAAGAAAACCCTTCAGTGAGTCCGTGAAAGGTTTTATTGAATGAACAGCTCCAGTCCGTGAAAGGTTTTATTGATTGAACAGCTCCGACGATGTGAAGGACTGGTGTAAGAAATGTACGACTTGTGCTACGAGTAATGGACCACATCGCAAGAGAAAGGCACCCATGAAACAGTACAATGTTGGAAGCCCTTTCGAAAGGATTGCTTTAGATATCGCTGGACCATTTCCGACGACAGAAAATGGTGGCAAATATTGTAATAGATTATTTCACAAAGCCGGTGAAAATTTACGATATCCCGAACCAAGAGGCCACAACTGTTGCAGATGTATTGGTGAAATAATTTATCAGCCGATATGGAGTACCGTTGGAAGTTCACAGTGACCAGGGAAGAAATTTCGAAAGCCATCTATTCCAGGAGATTTGCGACAAGCTGGGAATGAATAAGACCGGGACAACAGCATTACATCCACAGTCAGATGGAATGGTCGAGAGAATGAACAGGACTATTGGAAAATACCTGTCCAAAGTAGTCTCTCTTCTCTCTCTTCTAGCCGTTTTCTATTCTTTGGATATAGGCCTCTCTCATATTTTTCCAGTTTTCCCTGTTCTGTGCCACTTGGTTCCAGTTAAGTCCGGCTGTTCTTTTGATGTCATCATACCATCTTTGCTGTGGTCTGCCGGTGCTTCTTTTCTCCCCCCAAGGTCTCCATCTTGTTATTTTTCCGCTCCAGTTGTTTTTATTTCGGGCAACATGTCCGGCCCAGTTCCATTTAAGACTGCCTATTCGCCTGACTATATCCTCTACCTTGGTTCTATTTCTTATCCACTCATTGGTTTTATGGTCTTTAAGCGTTATTCCTATAATTTTTCGTTCTATTGATCTTTGGTGTATCTTTAATTTATTTATAATTTTCTTTGTTAGGACCCATGTTTCACATCCGTAGGTTGTTACTGGGAGAATGCATTCCATGTAAACCTTGGTTTTTAGTTTGAGGGGTAGGTTGGAGTTGAAGACGTGTCGCATCTTCCCGTAGGCCGCCCATCCTAGATGTATTCTGTGGTTAATTTCAAGTTCTTGATTGGCTTTACCCAATGTTAACTCTTGATCTAGGTAGACATAAGAGTTCACCTTCTTTACCTGTTGTCCTAGCACATTTATACTCTCTATGTTTGTCCGTTGGTTTGTCATGAATTTGGTTTTAGAAATGTTCATTTCTAGGCCTACTTTTCTTGCTTCTTGTTGTAGTTCTATAAGCATGTGTTGTAATTCTTCACTGTTTGGGGCAAAAATGGCAATGTCGTCAGCAAATCTTAGGTTACTTAGTTTTTCTCCCGATATATTAATTCCTCTGTCTTCCCAGTGTAGGCTCTTGAAGACGTCTTCTAGCATCAGTGTAAACAATTTGGGTGACACAATGTCTCCTTGTCTAACGCCTCTTTTAATTGTGATTTCCTCGGTGTCTTCATATAGCCCTACTTTCATTTTTGAGTTGTCATTTAGTGTCTGTATAATGTCAATATATCGTTGGTCTATTCTTGCATTTTTCATTGACCTGATGATTGCCCAAAATTCAACTGTGTCGAAGGCCTTTCTAAAATCTATGAAGGCGATCCATAATGGGATGTTATATTCCGTTACTTTTTCGTTCAGTGTCCTTACGGTGTGGAGATGTTCTATTGTACTCATGCCTTTCCTGAAGCACGCCTGCTCATAGGGTTGGTATGCATCGAGTTTGTATTCAAGGCGGTTTACTATTATTCTCATAAAAAGCTTGTAGATCTGTGATAGTAGGCTGATTGGTCTATAGTTTTCTAGGTTGCTTGGATCACCTGTCCAAAGTAGTATATTTCTCAATTCGCATTGGATTATCGATCTGCCGTCAATGAGTCCACGGGTGAAACACCTGCGAAAATCCTGTTTGGCTTGGTGAAATGAGGCTTCCTTGTGACCTGGAATTTGGCTATCGGCCTGGAAAAGATCTAGCAGGAGAAGACTACGTGGTCCAATTGAGAAGAAGGCTGGACGATATTTATGGATTAGTTGCCAGAGACAAAATGAAAAGTCGGTACGACACGCAAGCCACAGAAGGCGGTTTTAAAGAAGGGGACAAAGTATGGTTACACAACCCGACGAGGAGAAAAGGGTTTTCTCCAAAATTACAAAAATCCTGGGAAGGTCCATACTTAATCAAGAAAAGGATCAATGATGTTATATATCGCATAAGCAAGATCCCAACGGAAAACCAAAAGTAGTTCACCAAAACCGACTAGCACCATTCGAAGAGACCATGACTTAGAGAAAGGAGTAAACCATATTCGAGATTAATGTTTTTAAATGAAACTCAATGTCTCTAGTTAATTCCACAATATAATACAAGTTATTGAAAATTCTAAAAAATTGACAATTGTTTCGATAAATCAATATCATCGTCAGAATGACAGAAGTTACATTTCATTTTATGCCTACCTGATGTTTAGTAGTTATTTTTGGCTAGACCAAGAAGTAACCTAACTTGTGATTGGCTTAATATATGTTTATAGAAAAAAGAAGAAGATGTGATATTACAAATATTGAAGCTTAGATATTATTAGCCCTATGGTGATATCCTGGATATCATTTTTCCAATTAAGATCAGTATAACTGTGCAATGATATAGAAAACCAGGAAAACTATATCTGCTGATCTTTACAATTATCACTTAAGAAGACAGTTTATTAGTGGAGAATTCCCTAGATTTAAGTGTTCATTGACAACTTCATATTGTGGGTTTCTTAAATGTCTTCTAATTTCCAGTTCTTCAAGGAAATCCAGTTCTTGTTTCTTTTAACAAATATGCAGCACTTCTAGTTCTGTGTTAGGTGTCATTGAATGATTGGTGTCAAGTAGATGTTTTGCGTAGTGGGATTTATCTGGTTGTTTTAATCCGTATGCTCGTAAGTGCTCACTGTATCGTATTTCAAAATTCCTAAGGGTCTGACCCAAATAGACAGCATTACATTCTGGACATTTGAGTTTATATATACCTGACTTCTTTAATAGTGGTATTTTTGTTTTTACATTTAACAATTTTGTACTAACGTTACTTTCTGTTTTAAAAGAAATTGTTGTATTCGTTGCTGAAGATATTATCTTTGAAATATTATTAGAAATATTTCCTGCATATGTGATGGTTTTATAAGTTTTAATTTCATCAGCTTGTTTAGGATATATTAGTTGTAATGACACTTTTTCCTCTTTTTTACTAATTAGCTTATTTATCATATCTAATGGATAACCGTTAGATGTTGCTTTTGTCTAATTGTATTAATCTCTTTATCAAAATTACATTTGTTCATAGGAACTGAAAAAGCTCTATGTATCATTGAATTATATGCTGCTAGTCTGTGTGACACAGGGTGGTTAGAATTGAATGGAATTGTTACATCAGTTTGTGTTGGTTTTCGGTAAATTGAATAATCAAGTACATTATTAACTCTTTGAATTTTTAAATCAAGAAAATTGATTGAGCGATTTTCTTCAATTTCTAATGTAAATTTAATTTTCGGGTGTAAATTATTGATGTGGTTGAAAAATACATCTAATTGTCGTTTACTACCCATAAAACAAGCTAATATGTCATCTACATATCTATACCAAAATAAAATATTCGACAATTAGATGTATTTTTCAACCACATCAATAATTTACACCGGAAAATTAAATTTACATTAGAAATTGAAGAAAATAGCTCAATCAATTTTCTTGATTTAAAAATTCAAAGAGTTAATAATGTACTTGATTATTCAATTTACCGAAAACCAACACAAACTGATGTAACAATTCCAGTCAATTCTAACCACCCTGTGTCACACAGACTAGTAGCATTTGATGACACTTGGCAGGCTTAGAAGTTGTACTTTTAATGCCTAGGCAGAAAAAGTCCACTTTTACTGCCTAGGCAGAAAAAGTTCGTTGCTAGGCAACCTTCCAAGTAATAATTTAAATCAAACTGGTTATTAAAATTGACAATGACAAAGTAAACAGTAAACAAACATATTCAACAAACGTCATCAGCGGTAAACATAAACATAATTTAGTTATTTGGATATTGATAATGAAATGCAATTTAAATATGAAAAAGTCGATTTTGCGTGGAATTGGAACAAATTTGAAGAAAAAATTATATGTTTCACACGGCAGAAAAGCAGATTTAATGCCTTGGCTGGTTTCATAGCCTCGCTATGCTCGGCTATGAAACACCAGCCGCGGCGTTAAATCTTGATGTGCTTTTATGCCTAGTAAAACAAATAACTATTGCTTTAGGTAGAGAACGAAAGTATTTCGAGTATGAAAAAGAAATGGACGAGATATTTGGAAAAAAGAAAAATTTATATCCAGAACTCATATTAACCAATGAAACAATGGATAATAATTTAGTTGACACCTGTGATGAAGAATTAGTAAATGAAAACAATGAGCCTGATGTAGCACCAACACAAACAAAAGTTAATCGAAAAAAAACACGAGCTGTTAAAAAACAATCAATCCTGCAGTATATAAGATCTGATAGAAAATTATATTATGAAGAAAAACTAAAAATTGGCAGAGAACGTTTAGAAGAATTAAAGAAAAGAAACATGCTAATTGTGGAGAAAAATTTAATACTTGTAAAAAAGGAGTGTCATTGTAATTTTTTATGTTCTATTATATTTATGTAGTTAATTTTTATTTTCACTCAACTTTTTATTTCTGTTTTACTGTTTCCAAAGTTATTTTTAATCATATTTATGTCGGTATTTATTTTACAGTTAACATTTTATTTCTGTTGTACTGTTTGTAAAGTTATTTTTAATTTTTGTTTATAACATAAGGGGATATTTTTTATTTACATTTTTACAATTTATTTAGTACTTGTTACCTACTGTAGTTTTGTAATTAATAAAATATACTGTTAATGATTTTTATTGATATGTTATACAAATATCTTAATTAAAAGTGGTGAATGGTAAATTATTCTATAATGGTAATGCATACGCTATTCTATCTCTAAGTATGTAAGTAATTCAACATTTTCGTCATCTTCATCAACATCTTGATCTTCATGAGGAACGATATTATCGATATGAACTTGGACACTAGCAACAGCTAAAAATATTTGTGGATTATTTTATATCTAGGCTACACTAAATACAATCTTGTGGAGTAAATATAAATAGCATTTACGAAGCACAAATTTACTTATTTAGCATGAAAATTACTTAATTATAATCACTTACAAATACAATACACACTAAACTATAAATTTGGGATATTTTTATGAACACAAAACATATGACAACAGCATTTGACCCATAGAGAAAGTTATAATAATATTTGTCTATGAATTGACCGTCGTCTTCTGTCATTGAGTTCTATACAGCGCCATGCATCAAGACGGTGGAGCGGTTGAACTAAAGTAAAAAGATGTTCGTTTGCAAAAATTTGCGTACAACAAATGTCAAAAAATACAATGATTTGAGATTTCATATTTTCAGCATCGAATTCTCTAGGCTTCCTTTTGGGGATCAGGTTTTGGTGTCCAGATTGGTGACCACAAATTGTCAAAACTGTCAAAATGACACCATCACTTAATGGCTTATATCTTTTTTATAACAATATAAAACTCAACCAAAATACCTGATCCCCAAGACAAAGGTCCAAGTTATATTGTGTTAAAATTTCAACACTTAATTTCCCAGCGTTCTTTAGATTTGTTGTGTACAAAATGACCTAAATTTTGTTGCAAATCACGGGTGCCAACTGTTTTCAGTTTCCTAAAACGTGAGGCCCCTCTTAATTTAAGAACGTATGCTAAAAAAATGCTTGTTTTGAAATTAAGAATTTTTGTGCTTATTTATAGCTATTAATCTGAAAATTGAACACAGCAATGTTAATTTAAGAATGCCAGGAATCAAACAAAGAATATTTTTACTTCGATTAAGAATTAGAGTCGTGCTTAAGTAATTTTAAATGCATATTCTTGATTACATACTTAGACAATTTTCTCTGTGTGTACTTTACTTGAAAAAAACTTGAAAAAATTGAACTAAAAATGGATTTTGCATAATTATTCCCTACATTCACTGCGATCCAAAATTTACAATTTTTTGGTCAGAACCGCAAAATGTTTGAAACATTTTTAGCATGCTTTCATAAAAAATTGTATAATTACGAAACTATGTTATATATCAATTCCTTTCTTACGCCATTCGATAAAGGAAATATGCGTCTCAATTACTTACCATATTTTAATTCTTCCATTTTATATTTGTAGACAATATATGGGATTAAATCCGGAGTAGAAATTTTTGTAAAAACGTACCTTAAAAAATTTGTAGTCACTACGTATTTGCAATGTAAAGATTGAAATTGGTGAAAATCGAAATAGGAGTGTTCATACTATTATGATAAAAATGCAGCAGCTTCCCATCGATAATGCACACCGAGTTATAAAACATCGAAGTTTAACTTTTTTTTAAAACATTCCAATTCCAAAGTGTTGATAATCCGAAAAAAAAAAATTGGTCGCGTTTTTGAGTTATCCTGTTGACAGACTGACCGATAGACCGACCGACATTTTTTTTAAAATAGGTTTTTTGGACTCAGAAACATATGAAACGTGTAGATCCACTCGAATCTCGAAACGTCAAAATCACTCCATTACAATACTTTTCTTACCTATTACATATACTATACAGAAGGTGAAGTAAAAATATACATAAATTTTAATAACTCTTTCTTCGTCAATAATTATTGTTTGTGGATAAAACTAATAATATATTCATAGAAATTAAATAAAGAAACTTTTTTAAATAATCATTCAAATGAAATATTGTTGAGAAATTGAAAGAAAATACTCATAAATAGCACTTAAATATTTATAAAGGATATACCTACTGTTTGTCATCAAATAGGTAACTAAGAGCGGAAACTTTTCATAGTGATAAAATCGAAACAATATCCAAACATACTGATGTGTACAAACTGAGAAGTCATAAAATGTATGCTTGTGCGAATTTTAAATCAGGTTTACAAATAATAAGTATTTATAGCACCCATAAAAATCTTTAGGAAAATTTATCAACCATTTAATTAGAATAGATTTATTTAACCCTTATTGAGCCCAAAATAATGTGGGTTAATCGGAGTTAATTATTGTATAGTAGTTCTAGATCATTTTATTCACGCAAGAATGCGAGAGTTTGCTCGAACGTTTAATTTTCCTAAGTAAAAATTTGCATCTAAAACACGCATGCAATACAACTTTTTGTCTACAATTACACTCATTTAGAATCAGAATTAGAATCGCCGAAATTTCATCTGAGGTTATAAAAAATGATTTGCAATAATTAACCATATCGGTGTAACTTCTTGTGAAAGCCAAGCAAAAAAAAGAATAACAATATTTTCCCTATTAGCGTGAATATTGATGTAACTCAAAACAAATACATAAATTAATTTCATAATGATTATTGCCGCATGGTCAAGCGGAATGGTGCCCTGTCTGCTAAGTAAGACGATCCGAGTTCAAACCCGAATATAAAGGAGGTCAGTTAAGTTGGTTAGATATTTTGAACAAAAACACCAATTTGTTCCATGTGTGCCTTCGGAGTTTCATCCTCCTCCCCACGGAATCTACACTAGTCAATTTCTGCCAGACCTATTCTCATTAGATGCTTCCTAAGGCGGCAGTGTCCTGTAAGAAAGCACGTGAGGAGAGGTAGCTTATTTTTACTGAGGTACAAATATTTTTTGGATCTAGCAGTGTCAAAGTTCCGCAGGAACTTTTTGGAATATTCTAGCCCGGAAAGGCACCGCCATAGTGCTTCTCTTTCGGTTTCCTCTTTCTTCCGAAACTCTTTCTTATAGGAGCATTTACCTACACAACAGAAAGGCTCCGGGCCAAGAAAGGGCGTTTGTGGTCCTTTCCTGGCAAGTGTATTGGCCTCTTCATTTCCCGTGATTCCCGAGTGGCCAGGAACCCAGACTAAAGAGACCCTGTTATTCTTGCCTAATTCATCAAGTTTTCATCGGCACTCCCAAGCCAACTTTGAGTCAATGATACGGGAGCTCAATGCTTTGATAGCTGCTTGACTGTCAGAATGGATCGATAGTCACATTTCTGATAGTTTCTTTCTAGGTTCATTTCCACGCATCTTTCGATCGCAAGTATTTCTGCCTGAAAGACGCTCGGGAAGGAGTCTAACGATAATGAGTATATGGTGCCAGGCCCAAATACTCCAGCGCCTGCTCCAGTGCTGGTTTTTGAACTATCCGTATACCATCTAATGGTGTTTTCTTTGAGAGTTTGGGTGGTGTATTATCTCTCCCAGTCTCTCCTCTTATTTAGCGTCGTAGTGAAATTCTTTTCGATACTCACTTTCTTGATCATTTCGTCACTGGGAAGATTCGCTGATGAGATGTATTTTGTTAGAGAGGACCAGGCTCCCTGATTTTTAATACTCTCATTGCCTGAACCTTCCTTAGATACTCTAAAAATTGCCTCTTGGGCAGATCTTTCTATCACCAGATGTCGAGGTGTGAGATATGTAATGATCACAAGTGCCCTAGTTGGACACGTTCTCATAGCTCCAGTAATGCTCACACAGGCAAGCCTTTGAACTTTGTCGAGGGTCTTCCTCGTGCTGTACTGACTTGCTTTTGTATGTCAAACTATTGCCCCATACGTAATTGCTGGTCTCACATTCATGGCGTACATCCATCGCAGTATTTTTGGGTTACAGCCCCCCCTCTTACCAGCTAGATTTCTGCACGCCATTAATGCTCTTATTGCTTTACTAGCAGTTATTTCAACATGCTTATTCCACAGAAGCTTACTGTCAAGGGTTATACCTAGATATTTAACTTCAGATTTCCATTCTATGATTTCCCCATTTAAGGATATGGGTTTCATGGCTGGAAATGTTCTTTTCCGGGTAAATTGAATTACCATGGTCTTGTTTGGGTTAATGTTTAACCCCACTGACAAGCACCATTGCTCAATTATTATGAGCCCCTTTTGTAATAAATCACACAAGGTGCTCTCGAACTTGCCTCTGACTATTAGAACTATGTCATCAGCATAGCCCATACATTCGAAGCCAAGCTCAGTTAGCCTGTAGAGCAACTCATCTACTACGAGGCTCCATAGAAGGGGAGATATCACTCCCCCTTGAGGTGTCCCCCGAGTGGCTTTAACTGAGGTGGTTTGATTCCCCGTCAGTGTCTCAGCTATCCTCGTCATCAACAACTGATACATCCATTTTACAATGCTTTCATTTACTCCTCGTCTTTTTAGTGCTTCTTTGACAGACACATGAGTTGTGTTGTCAAAGGGCCCCAGATATATCTTTCTTGTTCAGAGTTCTCTAGATGACTTCGGTCAGCTGATACAGAGCCGTCTCAGTTGATGGACCCGCTCTGTAGGCATGCTGACATTTATGAAGTGGTATATTCTCTAGGTGCTCTGTTCTTATGTAGTTATCCACTACTTTCTCCATCGTTTTGAGTAGAAACGATGTTATACAGATGGGTCTAAAAGATTGGGTAACAGTCTCATATTTTTTCCCTATTTTTGGTATGAAGGTTACCCTTGCCCTTCTCCATTTTCTAGGTATTAGACCCACTGCTAAACTGCTTCTTGTAATCTTCAGCAGATGAGGAAGAATCTCCTCTATCCCTTGCTGGAAATATTCCATCCACTCCTGGTGATTTATATAGTTGAAAGGTACTTATTGCCCATTCCAACCGTTGTTTGGTAAATATTTTCTTAGCAATGTCCCAATCTTCCTTGCGGAATTTTTTGGTGAAATTCATTGCGATTTCAGTGCTTGTTGCTGGTTCACTACCTGGAAAGTGGGTTTTAAGAAGAAGAATCGATTGTTCCTCTTCACCTTCCGTGTATTATCCGTCTGACTTTTTCAGCGACATTGTGGGGTTAGTTCCCCCATTTGCCATGACCTTTTGTAGTCTGGCCGCTGTGTGAGTGGAAGTGATATTTTCGCAAAAGGCTTGAAAATTAAGCCTTTTGGCCTTCCTAATCTTTTTATTGTACTAAGTAAGGTTCTCAGTGTACCCCTGCCAATTACCGTCACGTTTGGCTCTATTAAAGAGCCGACGGACCTCTTTTCTGAAGTTTGACAGGTTCTCATTCCACCAAGGAGCTTCCTTTTCCGAACGAGCTTTTGACAGAGGACAACTCGAATGAAAAGATTCCATTATTGCCTCACTAATCTGTTCGACTCTTTGTTCCAGGTCATAGTGCGGGCGATTTACCCCATTCACTTCGGCGTGTTCCAAATTGTCCTTCAGATTGGTCTTGTAAAGAGATCAATCAGTATTTCTAGGATTTCGAATTGTAGAAATCGAGGTAGTATCTCCCACTATTCCAAATTCGATGATCCTATGGTCGGAAAGTGATGACTCGCTCATCGCCATCTAATCTTTTACATTTCTCCTAGCAGCAGCATTAACTATTGTTACGTCCAGAGCCTCTTCTCGTGCTCTCGTGACAAAAGTGGGGGCTGTCCCCACGTTTAAGGTCTCGAGGTTATTTGCTAATAGATATTCTAATAAACACTCACCAATTGCGTTGTTGTTAGTGCTTCCCCGCACGGTATTGTGTGCGTTGGCATCACAACCAATTATAATTGGCAGCCGTCTGCTATTGCGGTGTCTCACTAGCTCTTGTACTTCTTCTGGCGGTGTTATCGGCCCGTCTCCAGCGAAGTAGGCAGAGGCAATGACGATGTCTCGGTCGATACCCCCAATGTTGAAGTGAACCATGATTGGAACAAGGTCCCGTTACACGTATTCTGAAACACACATATATGTTATGCTATTTCTTATGATTACACAGGCACGCGGAGATACTTGCATTTGATCATAAATCAATTTAGAATTCTTGCATGCCAAACCTTTGATTTGGCCTTCTTTGTTGGTCCATGGTTCAGTACAATATCCAGTTGTAGTCTAGCGAACAACCTTGCAATCACGGCTGAAGCACCCTTTGCGTGATGCAGGTTAATCTGAGCTACATTCGTGAACGTGAAGGTGAATAATTATGGATGAGAGAGGCCGAGTTACTCAGCCTCTATTCATCCCCCTCCTTTCTCTCTCCCTGACCCTCCTCGACCACCATGGCAGTATCTCCCTCGGTAATCGAGCAAGTAATTGTACCAGCAATGCACACTTTACCTAATAATGAGGCTAACGAAGCTTGGTTTCAACAAGATGGTGCACCGGCTCACAATCTTCGAGGAGTAGGCACATTGCTTGATGAAATATTTAACGATAGATGGATAGCTAATAAAGGTCCGTTTCTCTGGCCACCAAGATCCCCACAATTGTCACCATTAGATTACTATATTTGGGGATATGTTAAAAATAAGACACGCAAACTTTCTTCTCTCCTTCCCCCTCGAGCACCAACAATTTTATTCGTGTTTCAAGCACATATGCACATTGAGGTTATAAAGCAAATGTCGCATATTTCGGCATCTTAAGACTTTAAGAAGATTTTTTAAATATATTACTAAACATGATATCAGTTTGAAAGCTTGTTTGTGATCAATATTGGTATTTTGCCAGTAATTTAATGAGGGAGTCATGCAGTTTTAGTTCAAATTTTTTTATATAAATTTATTTGTTTCTAAGTTCGTAAGCCCGTGGCCCCTGTTTCGGGATTTTAGTTTTATAGACTGAGTTGTAATAATTTATTAATAAAAAACACTCGATTGAAGATCCTGTATCTCTGGACTTGCTTAATTTGAGTAATTTATCATAATTAAGGGTAATTCGATCAAAAAGGAATAAACCAGCATGTCGGAATCCATTTTTTTTTAAATTTCAGACTTGAGAGTCCTATGAATGGACTTTTCTAAAATTGGGCTGAAATCTTTTAATTCCATCTTTATTGCGTTACTAGCCGACCGCGATTCGTGGACACTTTTTTCCGCGAATTCTTTAGAGCACGAAACACCGCTTAGTTCATGGGTTGAAGTGCGTGAGTTGAGTTGGGTAGGAGTGTCAATGCTGTTTTCTTTACAGAACGTCGTTAATGACAGAGAAATATGTGAAAGTTGTCCATCAAGATGGGTTTTTTTAACGTTCTCTTTCAATAAGAAACCATTGAACGAATTTGCGATGTAGGTACTCATAAAATGTTTGGCTAGTCATCCACTCATTTTATCAGTCTTGATTACCCAGGTTTTGGGATATTTTTTAAGAATATTCATTTGGATCCGCTAATAAGAAAAGATATCCTTTATTGGCTCTCGTTTTCCATCAGCTGCTCCCAAGAAAAAAGCCGACTCATCATAATTGAAAATCCGAGACTATCTTCAGTTGTTCTTTTCCAAGTACTTATAAACACTATCGAACAACATAATTTGTTTTCTGTTGCACTTATTCGTCCTATTGTTAACGCTTGACATACCTTTGAGCTCACATCTAGATTACTTTTCTGAAATGCTTTGTACCAGTGTCTTCCTGGAATTCTATCCCTAAATAGATTGGACCTGTTCAGTTCTTCAACTAATTTACGAACAGAATGCAGTAACTGCTCTTTTGTGACGGGAAACCCAATCTCTGCCATGTGGTGAATCCATTTGTCTATTAATTCTTCTTCCTCCTTCGTGAAAACTGTCGCAAGCCTAGAAGGATTTGTATGTATATTATTCAATTTGTCCAATAACGTTTGGTAGGGCACTTTATACAGCTTTAAAGCCTCGTAAGCCGTAATTTCGCCATTCCTAACTGATACCAAAGCATGAACTAAATGTTCGGCATTTATAACTTTTGTACGGCATATTGTACGATGCATGTCCCTGAAAGATAAAAAGAACCGACCTTTAAGTACATTCTTACCAAGCTAAGATACCTACCTATTTAATGAACACAGATAAATAAATGTACCGATTTCGCGTCTATTGTGTAAGTGGTCTGTGTCTTAACTACCACTATACATTTATCAGTCACAACTTGTGGCAAAGTAAAAAAATAGAGTCCCTTGTTTCATGTTATTGATTTTTGAAAATTCCTGCACTCAAGTTTGTAGGTTATTTTTAAATTATGTAAATTAACCATTAACTACCATATACAGTTTTGGTTTTAGTTCAGTGTATACAGTGTGACCACGAACTTAGGATCCCTGGACTACTAATCGGATATTCGGTTTGACTCCTTTACTATAATCGCCATGTTGTGCTAATTTTAAGTTGGCCGGCCTGCGTCTCGTGATTCGTACAGGACCGATTTAAGGAATAAATCAGGAATCATTTGAAATGTTTTCTTTACCAGTTGTGATAGACTTGATAAGATCGAAAAAAATGAAAAAGTGAAAGAAAAAAGTAAAATTTTAAGTTTACTTTATTATTTATACTATTTACTGCATATATTGTATCTACTTAAGTTGAAATCATGGAAAACGTTTATAAATTTTAAGAAGTTTTTATTTACAAAAAGTTATGCATGGCCCAAAACCTGAAATAAAACCAATATCAATTTATTTTAATCGTGTACGAGGATTTAAAAAAAATGAACTTTTTGCAAGAATAAAGTGCCTATATTTTTGAAAATAATAAAATTCTTATTCAAATTTAATCAGGAAATAAATAAAACAACAGTTAAAGGAGATATTTTAAATGTTAATGAATAACAATATGTTAAATATTTGCGAATATTTTTCCTTTTACTCTAAAATTTATATCATGTTAAACTATGTAATCTAATCGAACCATAGCATCTAATAATTTGTTTGATTAATGTTCGCCTATGTAGAGTTTCTGTTATTACTGACAAATCAAAATGTTCCAAATGACCAAAAATATTTTTTTGCTCAAATAAATATTCAGCTTCCTTTAAAAGTATATTAATGAAATTATCTTTCACAGGTAACAGAGTGTTAAACAATTTTCTGATCAACTGTATTTTTTTCGATGGTAGAGCAAATAACTCTGACACTTTTGGAAGGAATAAATAACCGTCCTTGGTTAATAAAATTTAAATATGCCAAGGATGTGTCCTGGTCATCCGTTTATGGCATATACAGTGATTCTGTACATGGCTGACATTTTATATTTTTCTATATTTTAATAATGATCTGACCACAAAACCCACTGATGTATGATACTACAATTTCAGCATGTTCGCCTAAATTTGTCGGCAAAAAGAAATATAAAATTTCATTATATATTTCCACATCATTTATTTCAGTATTTCTTTTTGAATATATGTCACTTATTGATATGTTCTCTTTCTTGCTGGAGACAACTCGTATATTAGTTTGATCTTGTGCCAGACAGTTTCCTGTGATAGATCTTACGTCCTGATGTACTAGTAGCCTTTTATATGTGTACATAAACTGTTGTGCATTTGGATTATTGATCCATCCGTTTCGAAACCTGAAAATAAAGTTAAATGTAGAAAGAGTACACATACATTAAAAATGATTGAGTTATACATGATTCAAATCCACAAACTTACCTTACGCTGTAGAAAAATAGCTCAAGATGTGGTCTTGGTCAGCATATTCATAAATACTCTCTAGCGACTTTGCCGAAACAATAAATTCCTGAAATGGTGTTTTCGTTTTCGTAGTATACAACAACCTGCCAGTTTGGGTTCTGCAATTTTCCAAATATACCAATATTTCTTCCAAAAAGGGTTTCCAGGTAGTTTCATTTTTTTCTTGCATTGGAGTTTTCATACCCTTTCCATATAAATTCCTTGAATTTAACAAGTCAAATAACTGGTCAATATTTCTTATGAAATTTACTGTGGGTTTGACTCCCTTAAAATCATCGAGATGTAAAGTATCGCACAAAAATTCAAGTGCATCTATAATACTACCACTCAAAGTCTAAGCGACAATGTTCAACCAATAATAAAACATTTAAATAATAAACGGTTTTAAAGATTAAAACTAAGTTTTCCGCATCTGTGGCCCTGAACAATATTCTATCATAACATTGTTACTTGTATACACTTCGGGCGATGTATCGTGCTAATAAACCGAAACTTCTCCAAAAATTTAGTATATCTGGATTTATAGGACCCGCTGTACTCGCTCTAGTCAACTGAAAATCAATAGGTTACATCTATGAGACACCTTGAACAATATTCAATCATAAAATTCATCAATCGTATACTCTCTGGAGGCTGTATCGTGCTAACAAACTGAAAATTCTCCAAAAATGACAAAAATTTGGTACTTCAAGTACCATAGCACCCGTTGTACTGGCTTTAGTGAGCTGAATATCAATAGGGTTCATCTTTGATACGCTTTGAATAATATCCAATCCAAAAATTGGGCACTTCTATATACTCCGGAGGCAGTATCGTGCTAACAAACTGAAAGTTCTCCAAAAATGACAAAAACATCGTACTTAAAGTACTGTAGCACCTGTTGTATTGGCTCTGGTGAGCTGAAAGTCAATAGGGTTCATCAGTCAGATGTCCTGAATAATATTCAATCATAAAATTGGTGACTTGCTGAACTCCGAAGGCTGTATCGTGCTAACAAACTGAAATTTCTCAAAAAATGACAAAATGTCGTACTTCAAGTACCCTAGCACCCGTTGTACTGGCTCTGGTGAGCTGAAAATCAATAGGGTTCATCTGTGATATGTCCTTAACAATATTCCATCATAAAATTGGTGGCTTATTGTACTCCAGAGGCTGTATCGTGCTAACAAGACATGTAAGGTAAAGTGGCCGACGCCAACGACGACGACGACATACACACAGGATTTTTTTTCTAAAAACCGTTTTTTCGTGTTGTTGTTGATGGAAAACGTAGAAATAACTCAAAAAATGTTTTCAAAATTCCAATTTTTTTTGGGGTAAACCAATACTTTTCTCGCATATTAGAGTTGGGCGGAAAAGTAATAATGTAACCCCAACTTAGATATATTTTGCAAATATCAAACTTGCGCTTAACTCAATCAAATTCAATGCGAAAATTGCGAAATGTGACCTGATGCCACTCCTGACGCTGTCACAAATCACATTGCAACAACGATAGATAGGAAACAGAAATTGACAGAACGAAAATGTAAAAGTTCATCCAGCTAAATTCTCATTGGTTAATCAATTCTATTATGCTGTTAATTATTTCGCGCAACCAACCAACGTTCAATCCTCAATATTAAGACAACGCATATGTAGCTGTAGCTTCTTAATACCAACTTAAAATTAGCACAACATGGCGGCCACGTGTAGGCAAAGTGAGTAGTCATTTCGGATATATGGGAAACATATACTATTAGAAGTCCATGGATCCTAAGTTCGTGAGTGTGACCCATTTAAAATGGAACTACCTCCCTAAAACACGCATTTTTCAATCAATTTCCAAAATTTTTTTGTAATATTTCATTAATTTCCATAATTTTAGTTTAATTTCCAAGGCACTCCATGATTTTTTTCTTTGTCAATAAAGCCAAAAGTTTATTAGGAAATTTTTGTTTTCAAGTTTGACTACATCACTGAATTTGTGATCGTCAGAAATAAAAACCATCAAAATTTTATGGAAAAATATTGGTTAGCTACGAAGTTACAATAACTTTAATTTTGGAAACAAGTATTTGATTATAATTTTCATTTAGATTATGGACTTATTTCAAATCCGACAACAATGTTGATACAAAGTAGAACACCAGTCAACTTATACAGTGAAAATCCAAAGTTAATAGCTTATTCCATTCTACAGTTGTTATAAGTATAACTGCTGAAATTATGGTAATGTGAACGATTTGTGGGGAAAGGGGTTTTGTAATAAAAATCTGACTACGCCACTGGATTTGTAAATTATATTCCCTTAAAATAATTTTATTAAATATAGGTTATAATAAATGGAGTCTGAAATAACTCAAAATTGAAAATTAAGTACTTTAAAACTTGTTTCTGTTCATTTTATTTTTGTCGGTTATGGAAGAATGTAACTACGGCAAAACTTGAAAATTCTCTTTCTGTTTTGAGTTATATTACAATCCACTTATAACCTATATTCAATTAAATTATTTTAAGGCAATATAATTTACAAATTCAATGGCGTAGTCAGATTTTTATTACAAAATCCTTTTCCCCACATTACCATAATATCAGGAGTTTATAACTGTAGAAGGGAATAAGCTACTGACTTCGGATTTTCACTGTATAATTTCACTGGTGTTCTATTTTGTATCAACACTGTTTAGAATCTAAATAGAATATAATCAAATACTTTGTTTACAAAATTAAAGTTATTGTAATTTCGTAGCTAACCAATATTTTTTCATGAAATTTTGATGGTTTTTATTTCTGACGCCTACAAATTCAGTGGTGTAGTCAAACTTGAAAACAAAAATTGCCTAAATAACTTTTGGCGTTTCTGACAAAGAAAAAAACATAGAGTGCCTTGGAAATTAAACTAAAATTATGGAAATTTGTGTAAAGATACAGTTTTTGGTCCTTAATATTGAGATTGATTGAAAAATGCGTATTTTACGGGGGTGGTTCCATTTTAAATGTACCACACTGTATATATAATTAAAACATACAAAAATAAATGAAATAAATCGAATAACAAACAAAATTATGCTGGTAGTACCTATGCGAATTTACCATAAAAATGTAAATTTAGTACACCTTCAAACTCGTATTAAAAGAATTCTAGTGAACAAAACATATATAGAATTTAATAGCTCATAAAAACTTAATTAAATATCTTATTTGTTTTTTAATTTAAATTTAAATAATCCTAATTTTTATATAAATACACAAGCAACAAAAACGTATCTATAATATCCCTGATTCGGTAGTGACAAACTAGGGGACACACGATAAATAAAATGACCGCTATTTCGTCAGTCGATTTATTGCAATTTTAAAGGAATTCTATGCTTGTTTATAACTTTTTCTAAGTCAAATCAATTTTTAAGGAACACAAAAGATCACTATACAAATTTTTATTTAAATGGACTTACCTTTGCCTTTCCCTAAGCTTAAGAAGTACGAGCGCCAACCTTACGGTTGTAAGGTAACACGCACGCCGAACTGATGTTTGTGGCATACTGAGCGTTTCGTTTCGCAAAAATGTTGGTACTTGATTTCTTAGACACTTTAAAGGATAGAGATTGTGTACTAATGTATAAATTAAATAAATAATAGTTTACATTAATTGCTATTGTTTACCCCAAGTATAAAACTAACGAAATAACGGACAAGCACGAACTAGGGGCCCTATACCTTTTTTTGTTTGGGATTTGTGTTATTATAGCAGTATTGATTATAATTTTTTCAATAATTTCGTTCACGTCAGAGGCATAAGAAACAAGAACGCAAAAATCACAAATTTCAAAAAACTAACGATAGAAACTATTTTTTGGGGTTATATGGTGCACTCGCAATCGCTCAACCGTTCTATTTCAATTCGTCGTGTCACTATCGAGTACTCTTCCTGAGAAGTGTAGCTGCTCGAGCCTGTAAATTGAACACTACTATTTTTTAATTTTGGAGGGGGCTCACACTCGTCCCCCGCTATATTGATCCCTGAGGTAGGTACTTTTCGTTGGGACACCGTGTATATACCTACATACAAGAATTTTTAGATATGGTCTGTTTACATAAAAATCAGAAAGCAATTAACGACAAAAAAGGCCTAAGCAAGTTGAGAAAAATATATAATCCTGTTATATAAATTAGATGCATGTATACGTATTGAATAATATGAACTGTTAATTGGTTCTTATATTATTAAAAATTTAGCGATTATGAACAAAAATGTTTTATAATATGATTGCAAATTATGTTTTGATATTCAATTTGAATTAATAATGTGATTTTATAGAAATATTTATTGGACGTTTCGGCTCAATTTTGGCCTTTATCATCAATATCTTCAAATAATTCAAAGATAAGGTAAATTAATTATAACAAATATCAACCAACAAAGGGAAAGGATCAAACCATAAAAACAAATTTATCGTCTTGACTTGGATTCATTGTGAGCGATGGATTTACTATCGCGCAGTGCGCACAATTATTTCCCAACCAGCCAGTCTGGGGTCTGGGATTTGATGGCAGAATTGAGAATGAGTTAGTCAACGACGTAAACTGAGAAAGACAATACATTAGTTTGCAACTTCACGAGATTTAGAAATATTTGAATGCTTTTGACTGAATAATTTAGAGAAAAACATTTGTGTTACTGTAAAATTACAAAAATTGAAATGACAATAATTGTGGAAGCAAATCGAATACATGCAAGTTAGGTTAACCTTATTAAACTTTCACCATTTGTCAGGTTTTGAGTGATATCTCGGTTGATACGCGACAGAAACATAAATTGAAGTTGGTTTTATGTAATTGGGTTACCCCTAGTGGCTCTTTGTGTGTGATTTATGAAAAGTTGACTTATTAGGAATAGTTAGTGATTTCTTAGAGACATACCAATCGATACCTGCTGGTACACTGATGCCAAATTTTACCAACATCTGACGTTACTTGTGCACTCAGCTGACTGGCTATTGAACTACTTACTAAACATTTAACCTACAATTTGTAAGTATTTTTAACCATATAAAACTATAGAATTAGTTTCACAATGTGATGATAAATAAAACATTTAGGTATTCAGACTTTATTGCAGATTTTTTAGAAGCACGAATATCACAATACTCCATATTCATTATTTATAATGTGTTAAAGTAAGTAGTAATTTGTTTGATTTGAAATGGACATAATTTTATCAAAATATAAAATTTATGAATGACAATAAACTACGTAGATGGTTTATAGATAGCTTCCAATGAGAACCTGACGTTTTATTTACTATAATGATTCTTGATTTATTTCTTAAATTCTGTAAATTACATGTTTTTTTTTTAAATGAACCAATAGTAATTCGAAATTTAACAAATATCTCCACAAATATTTAATAATCAAAATATGTTTTAGGACAAATTTCAGTGCATCTATTAAAAAATTGGCAACATTCAGATGTATCACTAATTTTAATCATTCCATATCCCTTATTTGCTGCAACAGGAACATAACTAAAAAACTTCAATTTTACAGAAGGATCAATTAAAAAATTTTCATGAGAAACAACTTTAAGCATTTTCTAGAAAACATCTTTTGGTATATTTTATTGAAACTACACAATATAAAAAAATGGAAAATATACAGTATCAGCTATACTCTCACTTCATCAGTACCAGTTATTCCTCAAAACCACCCTCACATTGAATTATGTCATACTTGCTGCCATTATTGTTTTTGCATCATGCCATAACATGAAATGTGTCCTTTTTGTGATAAGTAAGTGCAATGCAGTAAATGTTTTTTCACTTTATAGTTATGACACAATCATCTTGAGTTAGGCAACAAACATTTCATTGAAACATTATTTAATTTACCAAAATTAGAAAAAGAGACAAAACAAAACACAGAAAAGATTATTTAAAAATGATATTAATAAGGAGAACATTAATAATTTTGTAAAAAGAATGGAACAAAATTAGATTTCGTTGAATTGAACTAAATTAGCTTTAGTCGAATTGAACAAAATTACTTAAATAGCAAAACAAAGTAATAATTTTGTAAAAAATGAACAAAATTAACTATAGTTGCATGCATTGAACAAAATAATCCAATCTAATAGTAAGTAAGTGTAAACATCATAGCTCTTTACTTTTGTTTTACAGAATCTTTAATTTCAGTCAGATTATAAAATTATTATAAACATCAAAATTACTATAATGAACACTCATGATAATAATTATCAAGTTCAGGAAATGTTAGTTCATTCTCAAATTTTATCACAATACTGGTAATCTTAGTTGAGTCTTGATTAATCCAGGTAATTTGCTGCACAAATTCACATAAAAGCTTGGAATAGCATTCTTATGAACTAAGCCTTCCTTCGTCTTTAGGGATATTGGTTTTGAATTGAATGCTGGGATTAACATAATATTGTCTGAATATTTCTTCTTCCTTTTTGTTATCATTACTGCTTTTTTAAAGTCATCGGTGCACGAATATTAATAGAAAACTGAATTTGGAGAATATCTTACCACTTTCCTTTGCCTCAGATAATTTAAATGAAGTGCTTCCAGCCAGATATCATTGTAGCACAATTCTCTGACATAAAAAGTTTCTCCATTTTTTTTCGTAGATCTTATAGTAGAGATGAAGGAATCCAGAGTATACATTGGTCCACTTCTGATAAAGCATTTAACCATCTTCTCTATCAATGAATGACCAGAATCACCTTCATTCTGAGTGAGACCCTTAATTAAAAATTTATGCGAAATTTATCTCAGGCCTAAATAACATATGGCATATAAGCACAGAGTTAGCACATTTATTATTCTGCTGCCCTGCACTGTTTTCCGAATTTACACCACAATGGCCATTTACTTCATCTCAAACAAAACAATCGCATGTATTACGTTTCAAGTCATAGATCATGAAATTGAAAACATTTAATTTAGACACATAATAGAATAGAGAAACATCCCCTCAGTCAGCCTCTCTTGCTGCACTAACTGCGGCATCCTCAAACGTAAACATTTAGATAGGCGTCTACCTTATAAATCTAGTGTAAGATAGCAAGGTGTGGTCAACAATAAAAAATATTCAGTAATCTTAAAAAATTTGATAGTTAATTAGATAGCATTGTTTTTTTCAACCACAATGTCCCATTTAATATTAAGAGTAGAAAGCTAGTAGCAAGAATGACATAATTGTAAATAGTGGAAAACGAATATTATGTTTGAGAAGAATGTTTAATGCAAGATCGTTATATCAGTTCTAACTACCAAGTATGTAGACTAAGATTATGCAGTATGAAATTTTGTAATAACGTCATAATTCAAAATAATCCAACAAAAAACAAGGTGGTTTACAGCAAGAGTGGCACATTTAAGAATAAAACTACAGGCAGGCAAGCAGATTTTTGAAAAAGAATGTCACAGTTTGGCATAATATTAAGATTTGTAAGTTGTATGAAAACTAAACACATTTTCATCATGAAAAAATGATATAACTTTCAGATCATAATAAAATAAGAATTAATATTTCAGCCACTGTTAACCTAATGTACAATAATTAATGTTATACATTTTGGGAATCTAGTAGTGAAACTGAAAATATGGCACAGATGTGTTGACAATGTATATATAATGGTCTTTTAAAAAAATTGACCTATTAAGGATCTTGTCAACATATTTACATACTCATTCAAAATACAGAGCCTTTAATACTGTCAGTGTTACATTCAAGTTTTTTTATTTGAATACATAAATTTCTTTAAAACGGAAAATGTAGAAAAGCTACATCGAATATATAGATTATAGGTGTAATCATTCATTTAGGATCTGTTCACAAAGAAATTAATATAATTCACAATCAAATAATTTTAATGTACCTACCTAATTATCGTCAACATAGTAGCATTTAAGTATTTATCAGATTCTAAAAATATATATTATTCTCATTTACTATTTATTTTAAATTTATTGTATAATTAGCACATTGTGGAAATAATATATGTGTGAATAGTGACAGTTGAAATATTAATTTTAGTTATAAATATCAATATAATTGTATGTAATAATGGAATTATACATTTAATAATTTTATATTGCTAATTGGTATGCAGAGAAGATATCCAACAGTAGAGTACAGACATATGCATCTGCCTTTTTTGTTATTTCTATTAAAAAAATTTAAACATTTTGACAAAGGCGATAATAGTACCGAAACATCAAAAACATATTTCTAAAAGAAATACAAATATCGAGCTAATGCTGCTTCATTGTTTTCATCATATTGATGGCTGGATTTATTAATCTTCTTTTTGAATATTTTATTCATCGTCTCTTCAGGATAATTATGTTTTATTCATGCAGTTTTTACTTTTTCAAGAGCTGTATATTTAAATTCAGTATATGATAGTCAGGTAGCCAAACTATTACTGATTTTTTGAGTTTAAATATTTTGAGTTTCAGGTTGGTTTCTTAGATCATTTCGTTTTGATGTTATTAATCTTATAAAAGTAGGGTAGTTTCAAAAACATTAATTTTATTATTTTGTTTATTCTTGATTGTGAATAGAATTTTTTTATGATAAGGATTGAATATTTGGCTTATGTTTCCAATAGAGATGTTGAATAAATTTTTGGAATTGGTTTCATTTTATAGATGGACTTTTAAAAAGCTCCAATCTATTACATGGCAACAAATCTCCCATTGTGTCAAAGTTAATTGATATTGACTGAGTTGTCACAAAATAAGTTTAATAAAAGCCGTAAAAATGAATGTTTTTTTTAACTGAATATATCATAGGGCATTATTGAAGATCTGGAATAGACAAATATACTACTAAAACTTTGTACACCACCTAACTTTTTATTTCGTTGCCATTGATCAGCAATTCTTAACCTTTTTTCGCCGCGTACCCCTTGAAAATATATTTTCATTAATTGTACCCCCTAGTTTAGAATCTATAAAGAGTCTTTGTTCCTACTAGCATAAGAAAAATGAGTTTAAAAAGGTCTTATTTGGAGTGACAATCAAATGCACAATGATAACTGTAAAATCTAGCGAAATTAACTGTCTCGATCATTACTTCGTGGAATCTACTCATATTACTGTTTTTAAATGAAACTTACTGTTGCTAAATAATTCCACAATTTATTGTGGAATTATTTGAAAACAGTAAAATCTAGCGTATTAAATTTTTTTAAAACACATAATAAAAAGCACCTTTTAGAAATACATAACATACATATTTATAGGTCACTTGTTCATGTCTTTTAATTATGTTCATAATCAAAACAATGAGTTCTTTTCTACAACTAATGTGAGTCGGTCCTTGCCTTTCCTTACTTAGGATTTTGATTTTTGAAGTCGTTGAAATGATGTCAAGTACAATCTCAAGTCCGGGACAGCATCAAGTTTCAATACTTGTTTTTCATGAATGCGTATGAGAAAAACGCCTTCTTTCCCAAGACACTCGATGGAAATGGAGACAAAAACTTGATTGCTAAAACTTGGGTACTTATTCAGTGTTGATATCTTACCAAATCTTGATGAGAGTCTTACTTTTAAAATCGGATTTCAATATACTGCCAATAGAAAGTTCAATGAGTGTTTATTTTTCTGCAATACTCAATTTTGCAGATTGAACATTTTGTTCAGGATATGAATCTTGATTCTAGTGAACCCCTTCTTCAAGTTTGAAAAAGTATTGTTCGAAAGACTGCTGACAAGTGTTTAGATATTTGAAGTTTGACATCAACAGAGAGTTGTAACTCAATGATATATATTTCCCTTCATCAGTAAATAGTTCACATTTTCCCAGGAAGTGTCCATGTCCCAGAAAGTACCCATTAATAGCGCCAAATATGTCGCCTGCTGTTGTTTCAGACCGATCGTAATAAAACAAAAGGTTTTCTTCCATTTCATTTTTGTAAATATACCTCCCAATTACAAGCAGCTCAGCACAACCATGTAATTAAATGGTTACTGGTTTTTAGAAAAACCTTTGATAGTTTTCCTTTTTCCTACAATGATGATGAAATGTCTACCTATAATCATTCTTTGAAGTAGCCATTTACTTAGTATGCTGTTAGTTTTAGAGTTTAAAGTTAGTTAGTATTAAAACAGAAACATGTGTGTTTTGAAAATTCGCTCATGACTGGAACTTTTTGTCAGTACAGATATTGCTAAATTGAAATATATATTTTATTAATAAAGTTCCCCTACAAAACTTGCTACCAACAAATAATTAATCTTCGGTTAGTTGACGTTCATTTACATTTGTCACTTTTGATGATCATCTTGGGGGATGCATGCAAAGTGTAAATTGCCATTCACTTTGGTTTAATCCAGGGTGTATACTAAAGTTGAATGATGAACGTAAGTGACCTCCGACTTATTTTTGATGAAATAGTTGATGATTTATCCAAAGTGAATAATGTCAATTGAGATGTCTTCACTTTTAGCTCACTTCTCAGAACCACTTTTTTTTTAAAATGGAGATGAGAATTCTTCCTCGTTCTTTCTTAAATTATTCATGTACACCTCAGGATTTTCTTCTACCCATTCTGTTAACAGTGTTGACGAAGCTCCCAGATTTTCTCTGAATAAAACCCACGGTTTTACCCACCAACGTGTGCTTTACAACTAGGTATATCCTTTCATGAATCCAGACTCCATTGTGATAAAAATTGTAAAATATTGTAATAAATTATCGAGAGAAATAGTACACTGATGATTGATGATACTTGACCTGTATTCTGAAATTCATACCAGTTATGGAGGGTTGTGATCAAATGTAGATAATTGAGAATGAAGGAACCAAAATAGAAGAAAATGGGATTATTGAAAGAGCAGAGAAACAAAAATTAAGTTGTATACTATAATGAGAAATGAAAATCGTTTGAATAAAAGATTTGTTTTAAATTAACAACTTTAAGTATTATGTAGATATCAGAAGTTATTCCATTGTAAGAACTTGTTTGATTTAAAAATACTACAAATATTTTATTGTTCTAGAAATAAATCATCAAAAATATCTGTATGTGATACATTTTAGCAGAATGATGTATTTGTCATCACTTCTATAGATTTCTTAATTGGAATATTTCATAGCAAGATCAGGTACCTTTAACCGAACAGGAAATTACCAAATAGTATGAAAAAGGGCCTAGTTTTCAATAGGTTGGAAAGTCAACCTATTATGGTTAATCGTCACACTGAAATCAGATTTGGTATAAAAATAATTTAGTCATTGAACTATTTGTATAATGTATTAAAAACTATATGTAACATTTTACAATATATGTGAACTATGAATTACATTGTCTATTATTTATTAACTCAACAAACACTAAAAATATTATATAAAATATAAATATTCACTCAGAATTTGCCTCACTGTCATCACTAGAGGAAAAAACAATTATTGATTCTATAAGATTGCTCATAATCTTATCTAACTTGAACATTTTATCTTCTTTTACAATATGTGCAACACAATTTTGCCAGTGAATATTGGAACATTTTCCAACACTTGCATTAGAAGTTCCTGTACATCTTTTAGTTTAAATGTAATATTTTTGGCTGCTACTTAAAATCAATTTCTTTCATAACTTTATTTCATAATGAACGAGACATTTATGGTAAATCTGGGCATTTCTTTAATTCTATCCAAAGTTGGGATTTAATTTTTTAAGAAAATGAATGATACCTCAATTATAATTTTAGTTGTGTTATCGAATGTTTTATCAGTTTCTGGACGACTTCCACACTTCCACAATGGTTAGAAGAAACAATTGTTCCAGTGTTTCTATATTTTTTGATAGTACATTGATTTAGCAAATGTTAAAAAGTAAAATTTGTACACATTAATTTCACACAAAAGTGCTATTTTCTATAACTTACACAACGCTTTTACAATTTTAAACACTATGCCAGTGATCATTATCTTTGGTTGATCCTATAAGATTTTTTTATACAGATTTACAATGCTTTGTTTCTCTGTAGATAATAAGTAGCCTAAACTTACAGAGCTCCTTTTTGGGGGTGAATGAAAAATTCTGCTAGTACTTGGAATAGTTTCAGAGTCCGTTTTCAAATTAGTCCTAAGACTATTTTTATACTTTAATAAAACAATAACAAGAAGAAGAATTTTGTTAACAAATACCATAAAATAAATAAAGGAGCTTTCAATTCATATAAAAATTAGTATAATTTTTGGCTTACTTAAAATGTATTTCTTTCATAACTTTATGTAATGATGAACGAGAAATTTGTGGTAAATCTGGGCATTTTCTTATTTCAGTTAAAATTTTATTCAAAGTTGGTATTTCATTTTTAAAATAGAAACTATGAACAATGCGTCGAATTATATTTTTTTTGTATCGTCGAAGGTTTCGATAATTCCTGGACGGCCTCCACCATGGTTAGAAGAGACAATGAATCCAGCGTTTCTATATACTTTAATAATTCGAAACACAGTCGATCTAGCAACTCCTAAAAAATAAAATTTGTATATATTAATTTCACACAAAAGTGCTATTTTCGATAACTTACCCAACGTTTTTACAATTTTAAATGCAATGGCATTCACCTTTGTCTAGTTCATCATCTGAGATTTGTTTATACAAATTCTCTCTGTGGACGAGAAGTGGCCTAAAATTCTAGAGCTCATTTTTTTGGGGGGCGAATGATGTCTGCTGGTACTTGGAATATTACCCGAGTCCATTTTCAAATTTATCCTGACAAGAACTGTTTTTATATTTTAATAAAACTATAACAAAAACGCAAAAAAGAACAATATTGACACTATTTGTTTAATCATAATATGTCAAAAGTGCTGTGTAAAACCGGCTGCGATTTGACCAATCAGGAATCTACAGAATTGCCAATTCAAATCAGTCCTCCTAGTTTAAAAACGGGGGGTGTATTCCGTATGCTCACCAGTATCCTGGCCAGTGGTTGTGACGTCATGAATCCGACGCATTATTGCACTGGTGATAGAAGTATGACGTGGACCATTTTGGCGGGTGTCAATTTTTTGAAACAAACGCGATTCGTGTAACACGAGAACCACAGAACACCCTGACGAGAACTATTTTCAGTGCGCTGTGTCTAGGCACACGCTAAATTGTAATTAACCTAGTCTCGCACACTACCGTATTGTTCACAAATCAACAGAGAACATCTTCATCATTATCAGGTTTTAATAATAATTCTTCAAATTCTGCCTCAGTTAACGGTTTCTTTCTATTTGTACTCATTTTATCGTTTTGGCCGCGCAGGACCTGCTTCATAGTCGGCCATTTTATAATTATTGTCAGAGTCAACCAAACTACAAAACTTCGCGGCGGCTAAAGTAAGGTAATTCTATCCTTTCTGCATGTGCTACGCCTAGTTACAACCGCTACAGACTCGTGGTAAGAGGTTACCCCGACAGGTTAACCGACTTATTGCACTGGACCCTTATATGAGCGCCGTTTAGGACACAGTGAAGAATGGCTACGACGCGTACGAACGCCGATAACAGTGAACTTGTTAAACACTAAACACACAAAAATAAAGATAGACTACTTTGCATATTCCGCAAATAAAACCGACATAAGTAACCTATAAGTAAAAATCCAAATTGGCATGATTTTAGCGTATACCAAGAAAACATTAATCCGTGCACGCTAAAAAGTGACGTTGTACCTTTCATTACGTTCCACGTATACACAATTTTTAGATTTCCGTACAAGTTGGCGTGAACCTAGACACGGCGTTTTAAATTTGAAGTCGATGTATGACGTCAAAACACTGGTGAGCACTGAGCACTGGCCAACATATTACACGAAAAGTCACCAGTATGGCGTCAATTTCCGACGTCACATCCACTGGCCAGGGTACTGGAAAAACATTTCGAGAAGGAATCACTTGTTTAAGTTTGTCTGTGTGATATTAAAACATTGTGTCTATTTATTGTTTATTGCGGCGTTACCACCTGAACTATTTTATTTATAATAATTAAATAAAGGTGCATGGTTGCTCATAAGTGAATCGAAATATAAGTATTTATCTATTTTCATGATCATCTAAAAGTCTGAGTTTTTTTTCATTTTGTCACTTTTTTTAAAATATTTTTCTATAATAATAAAATATATATATCAAAGATTTCATGTCCTAAAAAATCAATTCTTAGGAGGCCATTAGCTGAGATTGGAAATAAACCAAAATTATTATTTCTTAATGAAGAACTGCACATCAGTTTTTTGCATTTCTCAGCGAATGAAAATTTTGTTATAAATTTTACCTACTTGCGTGCGGTGAAGTGTATTTTTCCTCACTCATATGCGGAATATGCTGTACAAAAAATACAATGTTCAAAAAGCCGAAATAATGCAAAATATAAATTATTAGTACTATTAATGGACAGAAAAAACTTTTATTTTTAAACATTAGTTTAATTTCTCGTTTGATTTACATTGGAAATTTAGATGTTTTTTATTGTTTGGGATTTATTTTTTAAAGTTATAGGATAGGGTAGGCCACAATTACAATAATAGAGCTTATGTCAATATTTTAGTCAATATATTCAACATTAAACAACTAAATACTAAGTTTGATAAAAAATGCATTCAACAAAAGAACACAACAAAATATATAAAAGTACCTATATAAATAAACTTTTCTTTTAATTAAAAAAAATTAAAAACAAAAATAGAACAAATTCACATATTACATTATTTCATAATTTGTATACAAGAATTAATACATCGTAGCCAGCGGGCGGACTCATTGTTGAGTCTATTATGGTGTTTTCTGATTATTAACGAGACTTTCGAGAAAAATCTTTCTGCTGGGAACGAAGTAGTCGGAATGTATAAAAAATCACGTGTCATTTTCACCAAGATAGGAAAATTCCTCTGTTGACATTTCCATCATTGTAAGATATCTTCGATGCTCACGGCTCTGGACTGACTAAGGTAATCTTCTATTTCCTTCGTTGATGAGGTAGATGGTGCTGAATATAGCTTATCTATAATATCATCATCAGATATACGGGATTCAACCGCTTCCTCTGTTGCTAAATCTGGCTGGTTTTTGCTTTTAACTCAACCCCCCATGGTGTCAAATTAAAAGCCTCTGTTATATGTCTGGGATCAAGTATTAGAGTTAAGCAATAGATCCAATTTGTTTTCTTATAATGCTTCAAAATTTTGTCCCGGGCAGCTTGGAATGCCAAAATTAGCTTTTCGTCGAATTCACTTCGATAAAAATGTTCATCCATTTAACGGTATATTCTATTTTATCTATTAATAAATTTATCGAAACTGCTCAAGTTTACTTGTTAGTATTTTAAAGTTTATTAAAAACTTGTGAACTTTTTCGATAATTATCCATTCTGTTTCAATCAATCGAAATTCGTTTAGTTCAGTCACAATATTGCTCCCGCACAAAGTGTTGATGCCGCCTTTTAATTTTAAAGCAACTCCAAGTATGTCGTGTGTGGAGATCCAACTTGTAGGGCAATCTAAGATAGGACTTAAATCCGTGGGTACATCTCACATGCAGAGCGAAATTTATTTTTAAGCACTTCGTTTCTTTTAATCTTCCAGATTACTGAACGTAATTTAGTTATTGGTGTACTTGAATTAGCGTTTTCATCATATCTTGAACTTATAGGTTCACGATGTGCGCCGTACACCGGAAGTGGTGATCATCAGAATCAAAATTTGGAAGTAGATTAGATTTTAACGGGGTTACTGTGCACTGAAACCAAAGGTTTATTGTGCCCCCCCCCCCCCCTATCAGAGCTGTTGTCGCTACTACTACAGCTCGCCTTCCAGTTCCAAGGTTCTAATGAACTCTAGTATTTGGGACGGCTTCAGCGAGGTTAGGTCCTCACTCTTACAAGTTTCTTGTCTAAAGCATTTCTTGCGTTGGCTTGCAATGGCGAGGCATTCCAGAACTAGGTGATCAGGAGTTTCATCCTCCTCCCCACAGAATCTACACTCGTCAATCTCTGCTAGACCTATTCTCATTAAGTGCTTCCTAAGGCGGCAGTGTCCTGTAAGAAAGCCCGTGAGTAGATGTAGCTTATCTTTACTGAGGTCCAAATATTTTTTGGACCTAGCAGTGTCAAAGTTCCCCAGGAACTTTTTGGAATGTTCCAACCCGGGAAGGCACCGCCAGAGTGCTTCTCTTTCGGTTTCCTCTTTCTTCCGAAACTCTTTCTTTCTTGTAGGAGCATTTTGCTACACCACAGAAAGGCTCCGAGCCAATAAAGGGCATTTGTGCACCTTTCCTGGCAAGTGTATTGGGCTCCGGACCAATAAAGGACATTTGTGCTCCTTTCCTGGCAAGTGTACTGGCCTCTTCATTTACCGTGATTCCCGAGTGGCCAGGAACCCAGACTAAAGAGACCCTGTTATTCTTGCCTAATTCATCAAGTTTTCTTCGGCACTCCCATGCCAACTTTGAGTCAATGACATGGGAGCTCAATGCTTTGATAGCTGCTTGACTATCAGAATGGATCGATATGTCACATTTCTGGTAGTTTCTTTCTAGGTTCATTTCCACGCATCTTTCAATCGCAAGTATTTCTGCCTGAAAGACGCTCGGGAAGGAGCCTAACGATAATGAGTATCTGGGCCAGGCCCAAATACTCCAGCGCCTGCTCCAATGGTGGTTTTTGAACCATCCGTATACCATCTAATGGTGTTTTCTTTGAGAGTTTGGGCGGTGTATTCCCTTTCCCAGTCTCTCCTCGTATTTAGCATCGTAGTGAAATTCTTTTCGATGCTTACTTTCCTGATCATTTCGTCACTGGGAAGATTCGCTAATGAGGTGTATCTTGTCAGAGAGGACCAAGCTCCCTGATTTTTAATACTCTCATTGCCTGAACCTTCCTTAGATATTCTAAGAATTGCCTCTTGGGCAGATCTTTCTATCACCAGATGTAGAGGTGTGAGATCTGTAATGATCTCAAGTGTCCTAGTTGGACACGTTCTCATAGCTCCAGTGATGCACACACAGGCAAGCCTTTGAACTTTATCGAGGGTTTTCCTCGTGCTGTACTGACTTGCTTTTATGTGCCAAACTATTGCCCCATACGTAATTACTGGTCTCATAATCATGGCGTACATCCTTC
Organism: Galeruca laticollis; assembly: GCA_963921935.1. Lineage (NCBI taxonomy): Eukaryota > Metazoa > Arthropoda > Insecta > Coleoptera > Chrysomelidae > Galeruca > Galeruca laticollis. Next base: position 91,962,348 of record OY998183.1, read on the forward strand.
GCAGTATTTTTGGGTTACAGCCCCACCTCTTACCAGCTAGATTTCTGCACGCCATCACAGCTCTTATTGCTTTACTAGCAGTTATTTCAACATGCTTATTCCACAGAAGCCTACTGTCTAGGGTTATCCCTAGATATTTAACCTCTGATTTCCATTCTGTGATTTCCCCATTTAAGGATATGGGTTTCATGGCTGGAAGTGTTCTTTTCCGGGTAAATGGAATTACTATGCTCTTGCTTGGGTTAATGTTTAGCCCCACTGACAAGCACCATTGCTCAATGATTCTGAGGCCCTTTTGTAATAAATTACACAAGGTGCTCTCGAACTTGCCTCTGACTATTAAAACAATGTCATCGGCGTAGCCCATACATTCGAAGCCAAGCTCCGTTAGCCTGTAGAGCAACTCATCTACTACGAGGCTCCATAGAAGGGGAGATATCACTCCCCCTTGAGGCGTGCCCCTGTGTCTCAGCTATCCTCGTTGTCAACAACTCATACATCCATTTTACAATGGTTTCATTCACTCCTCGCCTTTTTAGTGCTTCTTTGACAGACACATGAGTTGTGTTGTCAAAGGCCCCTGATATATCCAGGAATGCGCACATTGCGATTTCTTTGTTGTTCAGAGTTCTCTGGATGACTTCAGTCAGCTGATACAGAGCCGTCTCAGTTGATCGACCCGCTCTGTAGGCATGCTGACATTTATGAAGTGGTATATTCTCCAGATTCTCTGTTCTTATGTAGTTATCCACTAGTTTCTCCATCGATTTGAGTAGAAACGATGTTAGACAGATGGGTCTAAAAGATCGGGGATCAGTCCCATATTTTTTCCCTATTTTTGGTATGAAGGTTACCCTTGCCCTTCTCCATTTTCTAGGTATTAGACCCACTGCTAGACTGCTTCTTGCAATCTTCAGCAGGTAAGGAAGAATCTCCTCTATCCCTTGCTGTAGGAGTGCTGGAAATACTCCATCCACTCCTGGTGATTTATATGGTTGAAAGGTACTTATTGCCCATTCCAACTGTTGTCTGGGATCAAGTATTAGAGTTAAGCAATAGATCCAATTTGTTTTCTTATAATGCTTCAAAATTTTGTCCCGGGCAGCTTGGTTCACGATGTGCGCCATACATCGGAAGTGGTGATCATCAGGATCAAAATTTGGAAGTAGCTCGACTCATAAACATAAACTTTGTATTTGCGGACGCATTGTCTACAGTTATCTCTGGTAATTTCAATCGTTGCCTATGAAATGGACTGTGCTCCCGTAGTATGTTCTTCCTGCAATGGGGGTCCACCCATCAATAGTAAATGGAAACTTAGACGTATTTTCCTTTAGCTGTTGTTCCACCCGAGTTTCCAGCTGATTTATCCGACACTTAACTTGCTTCCGGAGAGTAAATATTTTTGGAAATTTAAAATTTGGGGATATAAATCGAAAATAATCTTGGGGCCCTGAATATAAAAAAATGAAAATCGCAAATTATTTGAAAAACCAAAGTTCAACGCAAACAATATACATATAATATATATTCTAGTCAGAAACAAAAAAAAACCTCTTCGAAAACTTGTTGAAATTCTCGAAAATTCTTTTCGCCAGGCGTAGGTATACAAAATGTTATGGACCACAATTTAATAATTTATACAAGTTCTTCAAAAAAAAACTTCCAAAAAAAGATATATGTCAAAGTTGTGTTGTTTTAATTGAACATAAATTGAGAAACATGATTTGGTGAGATGACCGGAAAGTCACATTCAAAATTTAACAGAAGTAGGGGAAGGTGGGGGAATTCTACGCACATAAACAAAACCATCTGTATTGTTGTTAACAAAGTGATTGAAACTGTTCAAATTGATACAGTTAACAGTTGAAGGGGCATCCTAAACCTGTATACCATATTATAGTCAAAACGTAAATAAACATTCTGAAATTACCAATTTTAGCTTTTGGGTCGGTGCGTAAAATTACCCACCCATGTGGGTAATTTTGCGCAAATTGAAAAACTTGACAGCTTTGATTTTTTATTGAGAAAAGAGAACGTTATGATTCTAACTATTGATTTCTTGCATATGTCACATTCATATTGCTTATAATCTTCTCTCGCAGTGCAATAAAGACACACATTGATACCACAGTTATCTATCTTTCCCGAATTCGCCACAAACTAGGCAGATATTCTCTGTGCTAGTAGTGTGCCAGTTCATCATCATCACATATATCTTTCTCGTCATATTCCGATTCCTCCGTTTCACTATCTTGAAATTTAATCTTTTTAACATGAAGTAATTTTTTTCTTTTCTGCGAAACATTCTCTTTTCCTTTTGGTTTCCTTATCTTTCTGTCGACAGCAGCTGCCTTCTTCTTGTTTCTCTCTCCTCTCTTCAAGTCAGATTCTTCAAGAATTTCCTTCATCGGTGTGGATGTAAGGATTTCAGATCGTTTTTTTGTACACTTCCTAGTTATTTTTGAGATCATGTGGGCCTTTGGTATTGGCAATAAATCAGAAAAAGAAACATTGGCTTTTGATGTTCCTGGTATAGGATCTATTTCAGAATTTACCTGTGGGGTTGCCTCTGGAGTGATGTTGCCCTTTTCATTAGTAACCTAATCTTTTAGTAGCTCGGTGTCAATAACGTTCTGATCTTCTACTTCATGTTCTATGGCAACTGGACTAAATTTTTGAGCTGGTGAAAAATCTTCATCCGTGAATTTATCTGGGTCGATGGGAAAAACTCCAGCAGATCTAAAGCCAGCAATCCCTTTTTCCATTGTAGCAACTTTCAAATAGGCTTTGTTGAAAATCTCAGCTAACTGGAAGTTAGTTATTCTCTGATGCGGATGTATTCTGAGATATAATTCACACTTTCTATTATAGGCTCCCTTGAGAGGGCTGTAAAATGTCAGATCGAGAGGCTGTAGCCTATGGTATATGTGCGGAGGTATGGATACGAGATACATTGAATGAGCTTTACAGAATAAAGATATCTCCATTGAAATATGACTGGTATGGTTGTCAAGTATTAATAAAACAGGTGACTCTTTATTGGGATAGACATGACATTTAAAGTGTTGCAACCACTCATAAAACAGCTCATTATTTATCCATCCATTATCGGAGCAGTGATATATTGCACCTACCGGGCCATTATTTTGAAGTTGAGTATTCATTCGCTTCCTGGGGAAGATAAACATTGGTGGAATGTACCCTCCAGCCGCACTCATCGCACAAACAATTGTAACGGTCTTTCCTCTTTCCAAAGAAATCGCAGAGCCTACTTGTTTCTGTCCCTTTGGACCCAAAATTCTTGAGGGACTTTGTACCGTTGTTATACCAGTCTCATCAACGTTGTACATCCGATCTGGCTGAAATTGAAATTTATCTAACACAGAAGCAACGTTGGAATAAAATCGCTTGACCTCGGTTTTATTGAATCCGATTCATACTTGTGCTCTCCGGTTTTCTCAAACTTACTTCTTGGTTTCTTTTTAAGAACAGACTTACCCAGTCTCTTCCAACAAGTTCAGTCTCTCTACGAAAATTGTGTCTGATTTCATTCGTCTCAGCATATTTATATACCAATTGTCTAAGCTCTCCAATAGTGATGCCATAAAACATTTTCGCCAGCTGTAAGATATGTTCAGTTAACTATTTCTCCTGTTTTTCGGTAAAGATAGTCTTTCGACCCAGTTTGGACATTGTTCTCTGTTTCATCCTTATTTTGTACCGAAGAGTCGCCTCAGGGATGTTGAAACTTCGCCCAACTTCTCGAATTTTTCTGCCTGAGGCAATAGCATCCAGAGCTGTTTGAAGGGCCTCATCTGCGATATTACCACGAGTCGGCACTTTTCGAACGTATGTTCTAGGCATCTGCAATTTAATAATCAACATTAGGTATATCTAGAGTTGTTTTCCTTGTAGTAAACAAGACAGGGGTAATTTTACGCAGCGTAAAATTACGCGCAATATTACCCCATACCATAGCAACTACTTAAATCATATAAAAATATCAGAAAAACTATCGTGATCAACATGAAATTAACATACAAATTACCAGTAAGAATCACGTTTTAATTTGATAATATAAAAAAGTCGTATATGAAAGATTAACGCTTACCTTGTTACACTATGCACGGCAATTTTTTATAAGAATTTACGTGTCCTCTCAATGATGTCTTGAAATGAACTAAAAACCATAGAGAAATAAACATATTAAGAGAGTGTTCGTTCCCATATAAACAGCTGGCATCGCGTCGATCTCAGCGCACCCCTTGCGGGGAACAGAACTAATTCTTACAGGCGGGATATTTAAATTTGGTAGTTTGGATTATGGGTAGGTAAATTGTTTAATATATAATTATTTCATTCCAAAAAATTATATTTCATTTTTGTAATGAAATAATAATAATAAACAATTTTGAGACAAATAATTTAGGTAATAAATAATAAAACAGCACACATTTAAAAATTTTATTAACCTGCACATAATATAAAAACAAATTAATAAAATATGTGTTTACTATACATAGGTCTGTTATTTATACATGTTATTACATTGATAACTTTAAAATTCTTATTCTACTAGTTAACGATAATATTAAAGTACAAAAACATCTGATTACATTATCAGTTACAATAATCAAAAAATTTAAATGTTCAATAATATCTCCTATTATTAAAACAATTATTCTAATATCACTTAACACTGTTTCCACACAATTTTATTTTCAGTTATTTTTCCTACCACACGCACTATAAATAGGCATTTATACGACTGTACATTTTTCAAAAAAATTCTAATGCAGCCTCCACCATCCCCATAGCTGCCCAGCTCTCACCTTTTTTTAACTTTTTTATTTCAGAAAACAAGAAACTTCACATTTACATTCTTTAAATTAATTAAAAAGACAAAACATGTAAATCAGAGGAAACCTACAGCTGTATAAATACACAACATAAACATATACTTAGCGGAAACTAAAATTAAAAATGGCACACTAGCTTGAATATTAAATAATGTTTTAAATTGGTAACACAAAACATGAAAAAACTATTATTATCTATATCATTAATTTACCATACAGTTACATATTATTATTAATCACAAAGTTACATATTTCTACTCAAATTACAGCATTATAGAATTACAGATTAAGAAAGTTTATCCAATATTACATCAAATATTTTAATAAAAAGCATTTAAAAAGTAGATTCCCCTTTACATGAAGACAGGAACAGGTCTGAAACAAAAAAAAAATAAACGCAGTACATTGTTACCAAAAAATAATAATTATTTTTGTTTGTTAGTCCTCTTACCATCATTATATTTTTTAATTAATAAGGGGACACAAAATTTTATGAGTTGAGAAAATACGTATGATTTATGTTCTCGACAAGTGAACCAATCAAAATTTATATGATTTTTTGGAAAGAGTTCGTTTGTCATTAGCCACATCCAAAGTCAATTGCTCTTTTAAAGCTATTTCATCAAATATCTATCTATCTGCTTCATTTTGACAACCCTTTCTTTAAGCCTATCAAAAATTGCTTTATTAATTCCAGTTTCAAATGGCACTTGATCATAGAAGTGGCTGTAAAGTAATTTACTGGGCAAAGCTATAAAACGTTTTAAAAAATTATATGCTCGTGGTCCCTTCTTATAAATGGCTAATGAAAGGGCCTTATCCGGTATTGACCATGAACGTTTATGTTTCTTAGAGTTAGCAGTACTACTTTTTAAAAACTCCATGCCTGCTGGATCTAATTTTGAATTACAATTTTGAAATAACTTTGATTCTGACAATTTAACTGCTTTTTTAATTTTGTTATTACTACTGATGTTTAATTTGGGTAGAAAAGTTGACCGATTGGGAATTAATAGTCAAAGGATTACTTCTTACCTTTTTTTTCCTGACTTCTTCCAAAAGGTTGCAACCTTCCCCTTCTAATAAAATGGACTGTATCTTGTTGTTTTAGGGTTGGTATCGCGCACAATAGAGATATGTATTCTCTTCGAACCCGTATATCGAAGTGACTGATAGTAGTTAACTATTTTCGCCTGATTCGAAGAACAGTGTGGTATACCGGGTGTCCTCGAATAAGGCAAGACAATAATCATTTGACATTATGAACATCGGTAAATTTAGAAGCATGGAAAACTTATATTAAAAAAAAGAGAAATATATATATATATATATATATATATATATATATATATATATATATATATATATATATTTACATTAAAATATATCCTAAAAACTAAATATACCCCCCACCAAAATGCATAGTATTTTAACTAAATTAAACTGAAAAAGATGGTAAAGGGCATAACTTTACCATAGGTCGCTGAAGGAGACCCTGAGCGGTCTTAACATTGGCCACTCTGGCGATACCATCTGAACCGGGAAACACTTTCACAATTCTACCCAACTTCCAATGTGAGGATGGAGAATTATCCTCTTTAATGATGACTAAATCGTCGGGTTTCAGTGGATTTTCTTTATTTAACCATTTATTTCTTTGCTGGAGAGTATTTAAGTATTTTGTGTGCCACCTTTTCCACACATCTTGTTGCAGCCTTTGCAAAAGTTGCCAACGATCCAGTTGATTCAATTTTAGATGTGTGAGATCGGGATCAGGCACCGCATTGGGTGGTTCTAACATGAGAAAATGACCCGGAGTAAGTACCGAAAGATCATTTGGATCCGAACTTAGGGGATATAAAGGCCTAGAGTTCAGTATGGCTTCTATTTGAGTTAGGAGTGTGTAAAACTCCTCAAAAGTCAAAACTTGTGATCTTACGACACGGAAAATATGAGATTTTACAGACTTTATGCCAGCTTCACTCAGTCCATTAAAATGTGGACCGGAAGGAGGGGAAAATGAAAACTTCATTCCCTCTGACTCCGAAGCCAATTGCATATATTCATTGAGCATTCGAGAAGCCCCAATAAAATTAGTACCATCGTCGCAAAAAATCTTTGAGCACCTACCACGCCGTGCTACAAAGTGACGTAATGCTGCTACGAATGCATCAGAAGAGAGACTGGAGACTAACTCTAGATGAAGTGCCTTTGTTGCAAAACATACAAAAAGGCAGATATATGCCTTTTGAGACTTGATACCGCGTCCCTTAAGAGGTGTAACCAAAGGCCCACCATAATCCACCCCAACACAAGCAAAGGGTTTAATTTGGTTGATACGACGAGGAGGTAAATTTCCCATAAAAGGGGTATATGACACTGGTTTTAGTCGGAAACATCGATGACATTGGTTCAAAACTCGACGAATTGCTCGTTTAGCGGAGAGAATCCAAAAATTTTGAGAAATGAGAAAGTGTACATGCTGAAGCCCCGGATGACAGTGTTCCTTGTGAATACTTTCTACGATTAAATCAGTCAACCGGTGCTGACGAGGTAAAATAGCCGGATATTTTTGATCATATGCTAATCCTGAAAACTGTAAACGTCCCCCCACCCTCAGAATTCCACCCTTATCGATAAAAGGATTTAGTTTCCTGAAAGGTTTGGATAAAGCCGTACCGGCTATCAAATTTTCAATCTCAGATGAGAAACATAAGTGTTGTACTCTTTAAACCAAGATCAAAAGAGCACTTTGAAGTTCGGAATCAGTAAAGGGGCCAAATATTTTATTGATAGAGTATTTTATATTATGAATGAAACGAAAGGCATGACCAATAACACGCTTTATTTTATTTAGTGACGAGAATTTGTTTAGGAGATAGTCGAGTGTATCTAGTGACACAAAAGTAGTAAGAACTAATGGTTTTTCTTCGGGACAAGATACAACAGAAATTGAAGATTCTGACCACTGCTTCCTTGGGTTGATCAACCATGGAGGGCCAAAAAACCACAAAGAATGATTGATAATTTGTCCCGGCAGTAGGCCTCGGGAGGCACAATCTGCTGGATTACAAGTCGTCTGAACAAAATACCAACGATCCGCAGCAACCCTTTCTTGTATGTGAGCCACACGGTGGCTTACAAAGGTTTTCCAACGCCATGCGGGTGATTTAATCCATGATAAGGTTACCATGGAATCAGACCGTGCAAAAACTTCATCAATTTTGATTTTACCCTGGAAAGAACCAAGTATAAAGTCTATTAAATCAGCTAACAAAACTGCTGCACACAGTTCTAACCGCGGTATTGAAAGGACTTTAAGTGGAGCAACTCTAGTTTTGGCACTAATTAAGTAAATCTGAGAGGTGTTATCTGTACCAGTAAACCTAAAATAGGTCACCGCAGAGTAGCCCTTTTCTGAACTATCAGAAAAGCCATGTAATTCGCACGAAATAAACTTCGTGGGTAAACAACGAGGTATACTGATCTGTGAGAGGAGCGGAAGCTCAGACTTGTATTGCGCCCATTTATCAATTAGATCTTGGGGAGGAATTTCGTCCCAATCCAAGCCTAAACTCCAGAGGTACTGGAGCATATACTTAGCAAAAAAGGAAAGTGGAGCTAGGAAACCAACTGGGTCGTACATCCTAGCCACTTCCGAGAGAATTATACGTTTAGAACAAGACCTAGAGAGAGGCTGAACTTCATAAGAGAACGTATCTAAAGAATTATTCCACCTTAGACCTAAGACTTTAATTACAAAATCATGAGAGTCAAAAGAGGAAAGAGAGTGTTGACAATCGTCAGGAGGTAAATTTTGCATTAAGTCGGGATGATTACATGCCCATTTTCTTAAGACAAAACCCCCTTTTGCTAACATGGAAATTAATTCAGACTGCAAAAGCTTCGCTTCTTCTATAGTAAAAGCACCGGTTATGACATCATCAATATAAATATCTGAGGAAAGTGAGGTTGCAGCTCGAGGAAAATATTTTCTTTCTTCGTGAGCTAATTGATTAATAGTGCGAAGAGCAAGAAAAGGAGCCGATGATACACCATAAGTTACAGTGGTAAGCTTGAAATCTTGAACAGGATCTTGAGGAGAAAATCGCCAGAGAATCCTTTAATAATTCTGATCCTCTTCCGTTATTAAGATTTGCCTGTACATTTGTTTGATATCGGCGATAAAAACAAAGGGATGCAATCTGAATCGTAGTAAAATTCCTACGATATCCTTTTGCAACTTTTGACCGACAAGAAGAGAATCATTTAGAGATATCCCCATAGGAGATTTAAAAGAAGCATCAAAAACAACCCTGAGTCTAGTTGTATTACTATTGGGATTTTTTACACAATGATGAGGAATATAGTAAACCCTTTCAAATGACGAGGGAGGTTCTACCCGGACCATATGGCCTGTAGACAAGTAGTCTTTCATAAAGTTATTATATTCAGAATACAGCTGAGAATCTTTTAGAAGACGCAGTTCCATGGCTTTTAATCTCTTAAGAGCAGGTGTTCTAGTATCCCCAAAAAATGGATCAGGACTTTTGAAGGGAAGAGAAATACCGAAACGACCAGTAGCTAACCTTATGTAAGACTCTTGGAAGATAGTTTCACATTTCTTATCTTCGTCCGATATTTGATAAGATGGAGGGATGCCCTCGAGTTCCCAGAATTTTTGTAGAGTTGAATCTAGAGAAGTGAGGCATGACGATAGAAAGGAATGAACGAGTATTTTGTGAGGAACATTCATTTTACCCATTAAAATCCATCCAAAACTCGTATTTACAGCAGTCAGTTCACCTTCTGCTCCTTGAATTTTATCAGGTTTTAATATTTTTGAGAATACGTCAACTTCGAGCAACATGTCTATAGAAGACGAGATGTTGAACGTTTTATCGGCCAGATCTAAATTAGCAGTGTGAGAGAATGAATCAGTAGAAAAGGAATGAACTGGCATATTATTGCAAATTTTGGATAATATTTGAGCATCTATATTAAAGGATGGGACTGTCTTTCCAAGGGGTTTTAAGGTACAATGGATGGACTTGCGGGAAAAGGTTCCACTATCCTCTACTCCACCAATTTGCATAGGAGTATCAAATCGAGGTAAACCTAATCTTTTAGAACATTTTTCAGTAATAAGAGACACTTGACTGCACCCATCAATTAATACTTTAACCTTTTGAAAATGTCCACGAGAATCAAGCACCTCCACCTGAGCAGTAGGCAACAAATTACAAGAAGAAACAGGTATGTAAGACAGTAGCAGAACTACCCGGTATTGAGTCATGGCAACTGGATTCTTTAGTGAAAATTGAGGGAAAGGTAGTGCCTACAACACCGACAGGTTTAGCACCTAGCTCATCAAAATGTAACAGAGTATGATGCCTTTTCTGACAGATTTTGCATCCACTACTGGAACTACAATTGTTGGTAGAATGTTTACTACCTAAGCAATTAGTACACCATTTATACTGTTTAGATAACTCAAATCTCTCTTTAGGCGTTTTAGAAGAGAAAGTAGAGCACTTATATATTGAGTGATCCGACTTACATAGAGCACATTTAGTTTGTTCTGTATTAGTAAGAAAGGTAGAACTTTGCGGTTTTGCAGTTTTTATGAATGCAGATTTATTACTTGAAGAAATACTTTTCTTTGGGGCGTGTACCAACACCACCGAGTCATATGCATCACACTGTTTCTCAAGAAACTTATACAAATCATGGTATTTTGGAATATCTGAGGATGGGCAGGGATTTTCTTGTTCGAAACGATGAAGCGTTTCAGAGTCAATTTTTTTGCTTAACATGTGAAAAAGTATAAAATCCCAATCGTTCACCGGCAATCCCAAATTTTTAAGAACTTCTAAATTATCGAAAAATAGTGCCAACACTTGCCTCAGCGCTTTTGGAGATTCTAAATTTATTTTCTGAGTATTATAAATTTGTTCCCAGTAGAACGTAGCTAATGCACGAATATTTTGGAAGTGTTTTACTAATTTTTTGTATGCTACCTCATAATTGGCTTCCGTAAGATTGATATTTTTAACGAGAATGAGAGCTTCACCAGAGAGTGATGAAATTGAATATCTAAATTTTTCGGCGCTAGAGAGAGATGTATTATTATGAATTAGAGATTTATATAAATCAATGAAGGTAGGCCACAATTTCATGTCTCCAGAAAATACTGGAATATTGAGTTTAGGTAACTTGACTGTGGAGGTTTGGTTCTTGTTATCAGGAGTAGAAGCAGTATCAAATAATTCAGAATGCATCGTTAATATATTATAATATTGGTCATCCACTTGTTGACGAAGAAGTGTTTCCGCACCTACGTCGGCGTCTTCACTTGCAGACAACATTGTAATAATAGCAGTGTGTTGAATATTGATTTCACTGTAAAAAGACTTTAATTCTGATGATCGAGCTTTAAAATGACTATGGGCACCTTTGTCAATTTTAGCTTGTTCTGCCAGATTATAAAGAATTGAAATTCTATCCACCGCAGATTCCCTCAGTGTTTTTGCTTGACGCAACCTAGCAGCCATTTTTTTATTTATTTGTGAAGGAGAATGAATGCAAAGCTAAGTGAACAATTAAACAAAAGAAGAAAAATTGCTCTATTTCTGATAAACAATCCCAAAGTAACCTTTTAGAAATGTTTATTCTTACTGATAACGATATATGTATTGGAAGAGTTCAAATTAAATCACAAAAATAATCCTTGAATAAAAATTCAACTAAAATTTCGGTGAAATAATCCTTTTTGTATTCAATCAACTATTTATTACATCGAGAGTTAAACGTCAGTTATTAAAACTAGAACGTTAAAGGAGGAGTTGAATTATCAAGAGATGTTTTATTAAATAAAACAAATAATATTGGCATGAAATATCCACTATAAACGAGAAATATGTCACAATAAAGAGCGCAACGTTATTTCAATACGTATACTAATACACAATTAACAATATCTCTTTTTATTTTTAAATATTATTAAATTAAATAAGTGTGAGACAAACTGTATACAGTGTTACCGTTGTTCAGAATAAATAAAGATTGCCTTTAAGTTCCAAACTAATCGATAAATTTACTGTAATTAGCAAAAAGTTAATTGTTTCAGAGCAAAAAATTAAGAGTGCCAATGCCAATTGACCTTCAGTATTAATAAATTTACGTGTTTAAATTACGAAAATTATTATTTATTTTAAAATGATAGAAATATTAATATTTTAACTTATGAAATTTGAAATGAGAAAAACATTAAATCCGCCGAAGTGGCCAAAAAAGATGTTTAATTTGGCTAGAAAAGTTGACCGATTGGGAATTAATAGTCAAAGGATTACTTCTTACCTTTTTTTTCCTGACTTCTTCCAAAAGGTTGCAACCTTCCCCTTCTAATAAAATGGACTGTATCTTGTTGTTTTAGGGTTGGTATCGGGAAATACTGACGATCGGCACTCGCGCACAATAGAGATATGTATTCTCTTCGAACCCGTATATCGAAGTGACTGATAGTAGTTAACTATTTTCGCCTGATTCGAAGAACAGTGTGGTATACCGGGTGTCCTCGAGTAAGGCAAGATAATAACCATTTGACATTATGAACATCGGTCAATTTAGAAGCATGGAAAACTTATATTAAAAAAAAAGAGTAATATATATATATATATATATATATATATTTACATTAAAATATATCCTAAAAACTAAACAACTGATAAGTGCCTTTTTTAATTTACAAATTCTATTTCTCTGATCTTTATTAATGTATGAGTGAAGTCAGCTGAGTGTACCAGAGAAAAACAATTATCGAAATGAAACCAAATTTTGTATTTTGGTACAAGAATTTATTATAAGCAGAGCGCTTTCGGTTTAATGATAAACCATCATCAGTGCCCCCTGTAAAAGTAAAAAATTGATCCTACATTCTCGAAATAAAATAAAAGGTTTAGAAGGGCCTAAAGCCAAATAGATACAATTTACTCACATGGTCAGGGTGTACTCCAAATTTTCTTCTTCTTGGGAAATAAATTACTGACCCTAGTTTCGTTTATTTTACTTAAATACTAGATTCCAAACATTGTTTTTTAGGCAAAGGTTCAAATTCAGTTTCTTTAAGACTATCATTATTGTTACAAAAAAATAAGCTTTCTTTTTACGGGCAATACTGTATTTTCAAAAGCTTGAGTTTTATTATTATTACCTTCAGCTACTTTTGGTGGTGTATGATGGAAGGGTTGCAAAGATAAAGCAAATTTAAGTCTTTTGCATAATGAATTTGTAAATGCATCATCATCAAAATGATCTTCACACAACCTTTGATCTTTGGATGTATAAGGAATTTCTAAAATGTTGTACCACTGTTCCCTTTGACTAATGTCAGATGGAAATTTTTGTTCTTAAACTCCAAATTGCGAAGCGGCCTAAAATATGTATTATTACAATTTTTTGCTATACAACTACGACGAATTTTACCTGGTGGTGACATTTTAAAGGTTCACTTAATTTTATTTACTTTATCAAAACTAAAAATAAATTAAAAAATACTTACTCTTGTTCTCTTGTATTGTCTTAAGTCCGAAAACAAAACCTTTTTTAGGTACTACTTTTGTTAATTCAAAAACACCAACCAAATTACACAGCGTAGGTACGTAGGATAAGGGCGACTGTTGAACTCTTTACTATATTTTATAGGTACAAACAACATTATATAAAACCAGCAGTTTTTACAAATAATTTTTTTTGGTTTTATTATTGTCAAAAATGAAAAAAGATAAATTCATTATGAAATTCATCATCATGAATTATCAATTTGTTATTAATTCATTATTAAAATAGAATTGAACTAGCAAATAAATACGTTTTCCATTTAACCAATTTTTTTTTCTATTATGGTTTTCAAGATCCCAAATACATTCCTATTCTTTTCGAACATCTTCTGTGTGAAGAACGCATGCCAGAATGATGCTTTCATTTATCAATTATTGACAAACGTTTAAAGGGAATTTTACCTCTATGTTTCGACTCAAAAATGTCGACCCTACAATTAAGGGCAATATTTAAACAAATAAAAGTTGCGAAAAAAAAAACGGCAAGACCTTAAGAGTCTTGCATCCTCGGTGTCTTGGTGTTGCGTAAGTCTTGCAATACTAGATCTTGGTCCTGCTTTAGTCTTGCACTGCTCGGTCTTGGTCTTGCAGACTTAAAGCTGGTCTTGGTCTTGCTTTTTCTGCAAGAACAAGACCAGTCTCGCTCATCACTAAATGCACTATATCGCCACCTCCAAACCTAACACTCTTTATAATATTACAGCTGACGTACAATTCCCCAACTTTTCTGTAGACGTGGTTTCGTGCATATAGCTTCCATAATTGAATTCTGGTCTCATCCGCGAAGAGAAATTTTTTTCATTGCTTGATATTCCACTGTGCTTGGATTCTAATGAATTATAATCGAAAAATTTTGCGATTTAAGGAGTCGTGGAGTTTTGGTAGGTCGTCATGGTTTCAAACCTGCTTCTTTTAATCTTCGTCTAACTGTTTTCGAACTAACATTAACTTGTCTTGCTGCTCATTTCTGTCATGCGTAGATGTTAATGTGCGATTTAGTGTAGAACTAAGAACCAAAAAGCAGTCATCCCTTGCTGTTGTAGACCTTTTACGCCCTTAGCCGGGTCTTCGGTCATAATGTCCAATTTGCTGGAACCTCTAAAATTTCCGATTTACTTCTTCCGGCACGTCGCGTCGTGCAATAATGGCTTGTTTCAATACTTCGTTATGTAGAGTTTTTGTGCTGCTTCAACTTCGTTGCAGTGTATAATTGGTTCATACTTTAAATAGAGACAAGTTACTTCATTATACATAACTTAATTAGCTATACTTAAATAATGTAACCCAATCTTTTACTAAAATCGCCATTAATATTAAATAAATATCAACATAAATATGTCACGTGATTATATTCGCGTACTAAATTAATAACATTATTCGACAATTTTGTCCATGAGTATATTATTATAATTTTGGGATGATTTAATAAGTTTTATTCGATTTGTCTGCTGTTAAAATTCTTAGATATTTGTTTTACTTTAGAAACTTTTGTTTCAGTTCTATTTAATATTCACACTATTACATTCAAGTTATTACATTCCCCTACATCAAAATCCTGAAAATGGAATGGAAAGTTGCAAAAACATCTACAAAATTATACATTTGTATTAAAAAAGGGTACAAGCATTAGAAAGAGACGCTACCGCCATTCATTTTGCGTAAAACCGGCTGGGATCATTCATTAAAGGTTATGTAATGTCATAGGTTGTCAAAAATATAATAGAAAAATTGTTCTTTTTATAATTCGCTTCATTATAACATTGTTTACAGTGTCACAATGAAGTCTCTTCGAACACTTTTTAGTAATTTTTAGTGTCATTCAGTTGGTTATTGAATGTAGTATGTATTTTTATTTAACATTTGACTTTAACCTTGAAACAAATTATAAAATGGTCTACCGTTGTTCTAGCTGCCAAATTATTATATTAAATGGTCTTAAAGGTAAATTGGAATTAATTATAAGTTCAAAATATTGTAATGTTTTTTTTTATTTATATAAACAGTGAACGGGTGGGATAAACTTTAAACACACGGTATGGCTACTTACGAATTTATTTAAACACTAAACTACTCACTAACACTTAATTTATATACACTTAATTATTCACTTACATTTAATTTATATGCACACAAACTTAATTATTAATTTATATCATTTCTTCGCTATTTCGGTGTATGCTTGTTTATTTCACGAGATCACTTTATAAAACTGAACTCTTCCGCTGGTTGGTCCTTTATATATTAGTGCCTTTTTCACTGGATAATTCTAGATTGCGGCTTACACAAAAACAATTGGCACTCTGGAATATTCTTTTCTTTTCGGGATATTTCTCAAATGGCGGCTCAATCCTTGAAAGATCTTCGGTCACATAAATCCCAATAGACCTTCTCAGAATTCGACGCACTCGCCATTTTTTAAACTCCGTTAACATAAGGTTACAGGACCGTACTTAGTATCTACTTAGGTGTGCGAGTTCGTAACAATATTAATAAATGAAGTACGCTAACGTTTATTCATCAATGATTTGTCAATTGTTTATTTTTATATTGTATAGGATCAATATATGGGTATACATAACGTTCGATTTTTGGGATAAATTACCAGATATCTATGTGAAGATGTATTATAGAAATAATTCTGTTTATGACATAATATAAATAGATGGGAAGCATATACTTACGCAGAAGCTCTTTTTTAAACAAATATTCAACCTCTGTTTGTTTACATGAAAGTTTGTTTACAATTTACACAGTTATTCGATAATAATATGTCAAAAGTCAAAAGTGCTAGATAAAACCATCTGTGATCTGACCAATCAGAAATCTACAGAATTGCCAACTTAAATTCAAACCACTCCTCCTTGTTTAAAAATATTATGTAATTCTATTTTATTTAAAAAATTAAATAAATGCGAATTATAAAAAATATTGTGTAAAACTTGTGTCACACTGACTTTCTGTAGTACTCGCTTCGCGGTTCGTTGCGCAAACTTCACTCGTACTACAAAACGAGTTGTGACACTTGTTTTACAAATAACTATTAACTGAGGCTCGACGCCAGTGATTTCCTTTATCACAACCTATGATATTTGATTACCTCCAATAATCCCAGCCGGTTTTACGCAAATAGAATGACGTTAGCGTCTCTTTCTAATACTCCCTTTTTATCAATACAACTGTAATTGATTATAAGTGTAATAGTTGCTAAGGATCTGTTCACAAAGTAATTACTATGATTGATAATCAAATAATTTTTAGTGTACCTACATAATTATTTTCTATACAATAGCATTTAATTATCCGATTCTAAAAATATATATTATCTTTTTTATTTTAAATTTATGTATAATTAGCACGTCGTCATATGAAATACGATGTAAACAGCTTGTATAATGACAGTTAAAATATTGATTTTAATAATAAATATCAATATATTTGCACGTAAATACCATTGTTATAATGGAGCTGTAGACGTAATACAGTATCCGCCAAAATAAACAGTACCGAAAATAAAAATAAAAATTAATTTTTAATTTCTGTAATGTAAGTGTTCAAAATGTTCACCATTTCGACGCAAACAAGCTTCATATCGATTTTGTAAGTCAATAAACATATTTATAAAAAGTGGTTGATGTAACTGCCGAAAAATATTTTGTATTCTTTCCCGTAGTTCGGCAATATTCGCCGGCGGATTTTCCTAGTGAAATATTTTGTCCTTCATTATGCCCCAAATGTATGCGTCAGGTGGCGTCAGATCAGGTGAATGAGAAGGATATTCGAAGTCTGTTCCCCGAGGAATTATTCTATTATCGAAATGCTGACGGAGTAAGTATAAGGTGCGCACAGCTGTATGGCTCGTTACACCATCTTGTTGGAACCATTGTGTGCGAAACTGTAGATTTCGTGCACGGCAAAAGTTATTTAGATCTCTCACAAAAGGTATAATAATTTTCTCTCTATAACGCTCTTGGTTGACAGTAAGTGGATTCTGATTATCATCTTCAACGGAATAAGGACCAATCATTCCATGACCAGATACCACGCACCAAAAGGTAACTCGAAGACTGTGGAGTGGTTTCTCTACAATGACATCAGGACGTTCAAATCCAAGGAATCTGGTTGTTTGTCGATTAATATAGCCGCTAAGATGAACGTGACTCTCGTCTGAAAACCATATGTTTTTCAAAAATTCGGGATCTTCGTAAATTAAACTCAACATGCGACCACAGTAAATTTCTCTTGCACGTTTGTCCGCAGCATTTAGTCGTTGTCCAACTTGAATACGGTATGGATAACCACCAATTGATTTGAACATGCGACGTAAAGACGTTTCACTAATGTTGAGTTTACATGCAGTTCTTACAAGGTTTCTTTGAGGTGATTGCACAACTTTGTTAAAAACACGTCCTTCATTTTCGTTAGTGCATACTGTTTTTCGACGACCTGAAGAACCTTTACGTTGACACAATACACTACCAGTGCGACGAAATTTTTCAACAACAGCTAACATCACACTTTTACTAGGAGCTGCTTTATTAAATTTTTGTTGATATTTTATTGACACCTGTTCTAAGCTTGGACCATCATTACGACCTTTTCCGTATGAACGAAAATAATGCTCTACCAAAAAAACTTTTTCTTCCGTTGTTAGAACCATTTTTAAATCAAATTTAACTGCAGCGTACTATTAATATATCAACTAATGACAATTAAGTCAAATATGACAAATCCATATTACATAAACAACTCCACAGCATTCTCTGTTTCGGTACTGTTTATTTTGGCGGATACCGTACATGATTCTGTATTGCTGATCATTATAAAGAGTAAAGAGAAGATCGCCAGTACCAGAGTAGAATTCGTTTCACGAAAGTTGAAACCACCTGAAGTTACAGTCGTACGCGCCAACTTGTCAAAGCCCCCGTCATATTGTAAAATTAAAAATCGTAACGATTATACGTTTTGAAGGTTAACACAAAATTATAATATTAATAATAATAAGTTATTTATCATGATATGACAGTTTCTTTGAATATTGGTGGTGTATTTAAAGTTTTATCGCTATGTTTCTTACAGGTTATGGTTAGGGAAAACAAACACTACTAAAAGTTTGATGAGTTGTAATATATAAATTAAAAACAAAGTAATTTGCAAACTTACCTCAAGGCACCTACATAATTTAGGTATAAAAAACGTGAAAAAAAACAAAATAAGAAGTTATACAATTGTTTATTTTAATTTATAAAAAATAGATGTAGAAAAATTCTAATTTAACATAAAGTAAACACAAATTTTAATTATAAACAAAATACTCGCTGTTTTTATTATTTTACAAAGTTTTTTTTTCAAATGCCTTATTGAATTTCGTCAATGGTTCATAGTTAAATTGTTAATGCAATCATTAATTTTTGAAATGGAATCCTGTTGAAGTATTTTTTGAAAAATATTGATGAAATTACAATAACCTTTCTTGTTTCTTCTGAGCTAAGTGAATCTAGACCCTAAAATGGGTTACTTCTTTTTGATCATTCAATTCAATTACGTATGTATCATCTATATAACAATCATCTTCTAATGTAGTGCTGGCAGTACCTGAAACAAATTCGCTCTCCTGCAATATCCTGTCAATTGTAACACCTGCTGTTAATTTACTATACTGTTTTGAGTTGTTCCTTCAATCTTTTGACACACTGTATAACACGCTGTACAAGAAGTGCACTTTCAGTTATAATTGCTTATTTTATTTTTATTTTTGTAAACTAGATTACAATAAATACATTAAAAATTAGAGGGAGTATCACATTAACTAAACAAATCCCATTATTATACAAATAAACACAAAAAAGTAACTTTAAATAATATTTGAAATTTGTCCCGTTTACGAGTGTAATAATTTATCCACCCATCCGATGGAGTGTTAAAATGTTTATACAAATCATACGATTTATCAAACATGAAAAAATGGAACGTCAACAACGAGTTAGTTTTCTATCTAGGACATCTGACATCAACTTTTACGCTTCTCTGTTTCAATCTGTATAATATATTGTAATGTTTTTCTAATTTATTTACTAATTATATACACAGTATATTCACTTAAACTAATTTATATAAACAGTTCACTATTATGATCACTTATTTACTTGTTTATCTCACAATGTCAAATTATCAACTCTTCCTGGTCGGTCCCTTATATATTAATGCCTTTTTCAGTAGATAATTCTAGATTGCGGCTTACTCAAAAACAATTGGCTTTCTGGCATTTTCTAGATAAGACTGGTCACAAAAACAATGATAAGATAAGATAGTCACAATTCGTAAACAATTCTAAGAACCCCTGCGAGTCCGCCATAACTTTAACTTTCATACCTGGCTTAGACAGAGTCGGATTTAGGGACTATACCAGTGTGCTGTTTCGTAACATTACCCCCTCCTTAAATGGAAGTTCCTCCTGGAACTTTTGTGTAGCCGAGACTGGATGTTTGAATCGGCAACTGGCCCCATTTCTACCCTTTCCGATCTTATGGAAATAGCAGGGCACCGTCTTCATCGGTTACTGATAACGGGGGTTGTAGCTACAAATTAATATCTGGACACAGGTATCTTGAAAGATAATCTCTACCATGTTCCTAATGATTCGCCAATCCAACTGGTTACTCGCTATCTTAGGCATAGCCAGTTTCTTCACGCTGGATTCCAACACATGGTCTCGTAGGTTTCGAAGTGCTTCCCACACATCGCGGTAGGTAGATCGATCTTGAACTTCATTTTTAGTTACCACGTAGAAGACGTACCGCGAATTATGTTTCAGTTTCAGTGTCTTGCCAGGGGCTGGAATCTGGTTTTCAAGTTTTTGTTAATTGCCCGAACTTCTTTCGAAAGACGGTTGCCAACCCTCGTGCGCTCTTGATACGGGCGGGGATGTTGTATGCCAGTGAATAATCTTCCGGGAAAGTGAACAAATCTTCTTGTTGTTCCGAAGTGACTCCATATCTAGCTTTCCCGGTACCTCCATACGCGCCCATAAATTCATCGAAGGTAAGGTCAGATGCATCTCGAATATGGTTTACTCCTTTCTCTAGGTCATGGTCTCCTTCGAATGGCTCTAGTCGGTTTTGGTAAACTACTTTTGGTTTTCCGTTGGGGATCTTGCTTATGCGATATATAACATCATTGATCCTTTTCTTGATTAAGTATGGACCTTCCCAGGATTTTTGTAATTTTGGAGAAAATCCTTTTCTCCTCGTCGGGTTGTGTAACCATACTTTATCCCCTTCTTTAAAACCGCCTTCTGTGGCCTGCGTGTCGTACCGACTTTTCATTCTGTCGCTGGCAACCTGAAGATTTGTTCGAACTAATTCATGAATATCGTCCAGCCTTCTTCTCAATTGGATCACGTAGTCTTCGCCTGCTAGATCTTCTCCAGGCCGACAGCCAAATTCCAGGTCACAAGGAAGCCTCATTTCACGTCCAAACAGGATTTTCACCGGTGTTTCACCAGTGGACTCATTGACGGCAGATCGATAAGCCAATGCGAATAGGGAAAGATACTGGTCCCAATCTCTCTGATGGCTGGATACTACTTTGGACAGGTATTTTCCAATAGTCCTGTTCATTCTCTCGACCATTCCATCTGACTGTGGATGTAATGCTGTTGTCCTGGTCTTATTCATTCCCAGCTTCTCGCAAATCTCCTGGAATAGATGACTTTCGAAATGTCTTCCCTGGTCGCTGTGGACTTCCAAGGACACTCCATATCGGCTGATAAATTCTTTCACCAATACATCCGCAACAGTTGTGGCTTCTTGGTTCGGGATAGCGTAAATTTCCACCCACTTTGTGAAATAATCCATTACAACCAGTATGTATTTGCCACCATTTTCGGTCGTCGGAAATGGTCCAGCGATATCTACAGCAATCCTTTCGAAAGGGCTTCCAACATTGTACTGTTTCATGGGTGCCTTTCTCTTGCGATGTGGTCCATTACTCGTAGCACAAGTCGTACATTTCTTACACCAGTCCTTCACATAATCGGAGCTGTTCATCCAATAAAACCTCTCACTGGTTCGCTGCAGGGTTTTCTTCACTCCTAGATGACCTCCCGATGGACTGTCGTGTATCTTCTTTAGTACTTCAGCTACTCTTGGTCTCGGGATAACTAGCTGTCTCCTCATCTCGGAACCATCATCGTTTTCAAGGACTTTTTTCAACAGCCCTTCTTCCAGGACAAGGGAGTCCCACTGAGCCCAATACGCTTTGAGTTTCGGTGAACATCTTGACACTTCTTGCCAAGTAGGTCGCCGATTTTCCTCCTTCCATTGCCGCATCATCTTCAGGTGAGGATCATTCTCCTGATCTTCTCTGATCCTGGTGGGTGACAATTCCTCGTTGACTACAGTAGTTCTTGAAACTGCAGCTTCCCTAGATTCCGCCTTGTTGCATTGTGAATAGTCTACAAGGGCATGACCGTCTAGGCAAGGAGTTGGCTTTTCGGCGATTCACATCAGCTGGATGATCACCCCTGTCTGATTTCCCCTGTGACTAGAGTTCTTGGGTTACTGGAGTCTTGGGGCGTTTAGACGGACTGCGTATGTGCTCTAGCTCGCCACACTTCCGGCATATGATCTTCTTCGGCTTCTTGTCTGCCATATATTTCAACAAGTTGACGATCTGGTCAAGTTTGTCATCGTCATCTTCTTCCTGCATGGTTCTACCTTTGTTGTAGCGCAAGCTCTTCGTGGCTGCTTTGCATTTAAGAGGTTCTTGGTTTGCAGGAGTCGTAGGACGCTTACACGAACTGCGTGCATGCTCTAGCTCGCCACAATTACAACACCTTCTTTTCTTCGGCTTCTTGTCTACCATACCTTTCAACAAGTTGACGATCTGGTCAATTCTGTCATCGTCACCTTATTTCTGTATGGTCCTACCTTTGTTGTATCCGGAAGCCATCGTGGCTGCTTCGCATTTAAGAGGGTCTTGGTTTGCAGGAGTCGTAGGACGTTTACACGAACTACGTGCGTGCTCTAGCTCGCCACATTTACAGCACTTGATTTTCTTCGGCTTCTTGTCTACCATACCTTTCAACAAGTTGACGATCTGGTCAAGTCTGTTATCGTCACCCTCTTCTTGTATGGTCCAACCTTTGTTGTATGCGGTATCGTGGCTGCTTCATATTCTAAAGCACCTGTCAATGCGTCGATTAATGTTTTCGGATGGGCTAAACGAAGCGTCCTCTGCATATCGGGGTCACGTAAGCCATCAATAAAGGCCTGGATGCCTAAACATTCCATCATGTTATCTGGATCCAAACCGTCACTTACCAGTGCCACTTTGACTCTTTCTACTAACTCACTCTTCTTACCAGACGTTTCCAACTCGCGATTTTCCCATTCTGCCATTAACTCAGTAACTTTCAAGTCAGATAGTGTTTTGGCCATTTTTACGTAGATATTTATTTATACTATCCCACTTCTGATACCAACGTAATGTTTTTCTAATTTATTTAAACAGTGAACGGGTGGGATAAATTTTAAGCACACGGTATGTTCACTTACTTAATTCATTTATTCACTAATTATATACACAGTATATTCACTTAAACTAATTTATATAAACAGTTCACTATTTTATGATCACTTATTTACTTGTTTATCTCACAATCTCAAATTATCAAATCTTCCTGGTCGTCCCTTATATATTAATGCCTTTTTCACTAGATAATTCTAGATTGCGGCTTACTCAAAAACAATTGGCTTTCTGGCATTTTCTAGATAACACTGGTCACAAAAACAATGATAAGATAAGATAGTCACAATTCGTAAACAATTCTAAGAAATCCTGCGCGTCCGCCATAATTTTAACTTTCTTACCTGGCTTAGACAGAGTCGGATTTAGGGACTATACCAGTGTGCTGTTTCGTAACAATATTATTGAATAAATTTTCTTTATTTCAAGTCTAATTTAATGAATAGAGTTTTTTATGGAAATAGCTTTTTGACGTCAAAAATATATATACAGTCGACGAAAAAATCTAATATTCTGGTGTCTGCCCGTCTGTCCGTTTTAAGCTTCAGCGGACGAACGGTGAGTTCTAGAGCTTAGCTATATACGGATTCGGAATCAGTATAGTCTAAAACCCCTTCCTAGGAGAACAAATCTACAGTTTTGGTATACAGGGTGATTTATTTAACTGAAATTACTGTTTGGAAGTCTACTTATACGTCACACTGTGAGTGGAGCTTTTCTACTTGCTTCAATCTCCATACCTCTTTACTCGTGGTATATTTTAGTGAATAAATATTCTTGATTTTGGGTACTTGTTTTTGTTTATGGAAAATGTTTTTGACGTTTCGGCACAACTTTAACCATTTTTTCATAAAATTAGATCCAAAATCAAAAGAATTTATTCACTAAAATATAAATAAAAGAGTCTAAGAATTTTTATAAATGATCGGCATCTATAGTTTTTTGTCTGATAATGTTATAATAATTGTATTTTTTGCAATTGCTTCATAATAATTCAGTAGAAACACTGGAATACAGTTACAAATAGAAACACGTGTGAATTGCGAACATATTACGTCTACGAAATTAACAAAAACAGACTCTCCCAAGTTGTGAAAGCAGCAACTGTTGCATAATCCCTTGAACAAAATAATTTGAAAGTATGCATTCAATATCAGCATCCGCCTACAAGTATTTGCGAATACCCCGAATAACCTAAGTAGGTTGCGAGATTTTTCTCAATTAAAGTAAGTAATATAATAGAATATAATATAAAGCAGTAAATGTATGTGTTACAGTAATTATCGAAATAAATCTCTCGAGTTTTCTTTAAGCATATCTCAGATTCTAAACTCTTAAGAGCTATAGTTAGCGGTAGCCAAGTAGGGGAATGTGGTAATGAAAGGGACATTTTCAGCAAATAGAAAATAACTTAGAAACAAATAGTTGCTGAAGTATTTTATTTAACAAAGTTTGTAGGAAACATAATGAGCTATCATTCTAATATGAAAAATAAACATAAATTATTATGTATTGTCAAAAAAATCAAAATCTAGTAGTTCGTGCGAATGTCCCTTTCAATACATAGGTTGTTTTGAAAAGGACATGTGTAGTAATGAAAGGGACATTAGTAGACTCCGGCGTTTTTTATTTTACCATAAGTTCGAATTCGCGGAGACGCGGTTTTTAATAAAAAAACTAGATACTGAACACTATTTTTAGTATATTCAACGGCATTCATTATCTAATTTTTTATTGAATAACGCGTCACCGCTAGTTTGAACTTGGGATGAAATGCAAAACGTTGAAGTCTAGATATTAGTACAAGTATGCAGTATATTGATAATTCTTAAATGAAATTACATTTATTTTAACAAAATTGTACTCCTGTAAAATCAACAGCGAAAGAATAAAAGCTTTTTATACGTTCTGATCCTGTTTGTAAACGAGGTTGTTTTATTAACCCTTTTTTGCACTTGGGATAATAAATGGAACGGAAGGTTGTAGTTTACTTAGCTCGAAGGACCGTGTAGTTATATGTAGTTAACTGTAGTATTCGTAGGACTATGGCGGTTTTTTTAAATCAAACTATTATGTCACTTTCACTTGTATATTGACGAAAAGTACATTTTTCTTTTATTAAGAATTCACTTGACTTTTCCGCGGTGAATGAAGGTAGTTTGCACATATTATTAAGATTTATGAGATGATTACGGTTTAAGAACACATGTTTGTTCCCGCTATGAACATGCCGGGTGCTCTTCTAAAATGAGGACCTTTGTGTGCCCCGTTTGATGATGAAAAGAGGCTGGATGTAGGTTATATGTCGTATTTATATCTTTGAAGACGTAGGGTCCACTTGGTCGGGTCTAACCAATGGGATACGAGTATTTTAAACGTAACGTTCGAACAACAAGTGAATTTGGCAGTTATGAAGATGTTTTTTTTTTGGGGTTTTCAATGGTTTCGTAGATACAGATAACAGAGTTTGGAAGAGAGTTTTTATGAAGAGATAAGATGTCGGGGACTTTGATATGTTCAGTAGAATTTCAGAAAACGATATTTATCTGTTTTCCTTAGGTGTTAGTAAATTTAAATGACTTTTTTAGTGAAGTAAAGAAATATTAACTGTTGAAATTAAGGATATATTTAGTTATCTGTTTTGAGCATACAGGGGAAGTTGAAATTAAATCACGGGAGAATTTGGTAATTAAAAAACCAAATTCGAACAGAGGTTCTGGTAAGATCAGGTCTATATCATTAATATGAACATCAGCGATCTCGTCCACTTCCAGATAAACAAAATGGAACGAAGCGCTTTTCTTTTTCATAAATTTAACTTTATCACTTGATAACATTTTAATTATTTTAGTGTTTTTAAATGAAACTCACGGTCTCTAGTTAATTCCACAATATAATACAAGTTATTGAAAATTCTAAAAAATTGACAATTGTTTCGATAAATTAATATCATCGTCAGAATGTACCTTCTGTCATTCTGACGATGATATTGATTTATCGAAACAATTGTCAATTTTTTAGAATTTTCAATAACTTTTATTATATTGTGGAATTAACTAGAGACCGTGAGTTTCATTTAAAAACACTAATATGAGCATATTCCACGAAGTAAGGGTCGAGACAGTTAATTTCATTTCAATTATTGCCCCTACTGCGTATTTCAGATTTTTTTTCGTTGCGAACTTCACTAATACGTAACTTCCAATGTTAGCTGTTCGTCTTGAAACTCTTCGTCGTTATCACTTTCACTGTCTGCGTGTTTTACAGAAACGTCACTATCATTGGATTCGTCTATTTTCGACTTTCTTTTACTATCTTCTTTTTTTGTACTAAACTCATCTACAGCATTTTTGTTGGTACATGTCTTTTTGCGTTCTTTTATTTTTCCATCACATTCGTCTGTTATTTTTCTTTTTACAGCTTCTTTTTCCGTTCTGATATTTGTTCTTTATTCTCTTTCTTCATCTGCTTCTCCAAATGTTCCTGCTCTAATTTGGTTTTCTCGGGCGTATCCGTCAATATTCTTGAGTATCCTTTTTTACGGCTTTTAGTTGACTGTGTTCGTGGCTGTGCCTTAGGAAATTGCCTTACTGATTCTGGAGTAACAATATTTATAGAGGAACATGAAGTTGATGGGAAGTTTTGAATTGGCTCTAATGATACCTGATCTACTTGAAGATTATCAACCAAAGTTTTTGATTCTGGTGTAACTGTATTTTTTGAAGCAGATCAAGTGGATGGTAGATTTGGAAAAGGCTCGGTTGATACCTTACTGGCTTGGGAAGGACTTCGTATGTTAGTAGTAATTGTTTCATCGGTATTTTCAGTCTGAAGTGGGCGATCAGTAACGTAAGATGGTAAAAAATAGGACTTCGTATGTTAGTAATAATTGTTTCATCGGTATTTTCAGTCTGAAGTGGGCGATCAGTAATGTAAGATGGTAAACAATCCTCTTCTGTGAAATCACTTGAATTAAAAGGATAAATTCCGGTTTTCTCAAATCCTTTTTTAATATTATTAATCGTCACAGCATTATTAAATGCGAACGTCGCCAATCTTGGAAGGTGATATATGTTCACCGTTTTTCCGGGATTCGACACCATCCAGTTGTTAAGGGCTAATTTAAAATAACTTTTAAATGGACCATATACAGCCAAATCTAAAGGCTGAAGCCTGTGGCTGCAGGGTGGAGGGAACGTGACAATGAATACACCGTTATCTGCTGCTCGACATACAACATCTCAGTTAATATGGCTTTCGTGGTTGTCAAGAATTAACAAGACTGGGGAATGTTTAGATGGTTTGGTGTGTTTAATAAAATGATCGAAAGCGAGCGTGAAATTATCTTCCGTCATCCAACCACTTGGGTAAACAAGTCCGAGGCTGCTTGGTGGAGCGTATTGAATCATTATTTCTTTAAATTTTTGTCGAGGAAAAACAATGACCGGAGGAACTGTATTTCCTGTAGCCGATATAAACAAAAACATTGTAACCAACTGCCCTCGTTCGGCTGAAGTAGCTTGAGCCACTTGTTTAAGACCTTTTTAGGTAATAACATTTGCTTACTGTTAAGAGACCAGTTTCGTCGGCATTATAAATTCGATCTGGTGTAAAATTGTACCTCTTCAAAATAGATTCAAGGTTATCATAAAACATTTTGACATTGGTGGCATTAAATGAAGTGGCTCGTGATAAACTCGTTGCTTCTGGTTGTCTCAGAGACAATTCAGGGTGACGGGCCATGAAACCACGAAGCCAATCCCGTCCTGCTTGCTTTTTATCATTCCATATATCTGGCATTTTCTTTGATAACTTATTTGCGTACTGATATGCCAATTACCTTGTTTGAGTAGTTGTTAAACCATAAGCCATTTTTGACGCCTTTTTTAGATATTTACTAAGTAGTTGTTCTTCTGCTTCAGAAAATACCCTTCTGTTGCCTATATTTGGTTCGTGTTTAAATGTATCAACGGTAGGAAGTGTTCTAGCCTCTTGCACCAGTCTGGCCAAATATGACTTTCCTATGTTAAAAGCTTTTGCCACCGATTGTATGGACATATTTTGTTGTATTACTTCCTTTACCGCTTCCTCAATTTCGTGGGACATTTTTCTAGTTCTTTTAACTTTCTTCTTTTGTGTTTCCATGCTTTAATTCTGAACTGTAATGGAATAATTACATTGGACATATTTCATTCAGTATTTTGCATAAGTAATGAAAGGGACACTATCTTATTGAAAGGGACATTGCCCCTTTCAATACAATAGTTACCGTCCTTTTCAAGACACAGTACATCCATGCTAAATTCATGCTACTATTTCCTTCATAATCGCACATTTTGAGGTTAATTTACAACACTATACACTACAACTCCACGAAGTAATAAAACAAAATATTGTTATTTACTCATCTATATGAAAAGTGGTCTAATTTCACATACACCATATTTTTCTTCCTAAACTGTAAACACCGTTTTTACCTTTTGACTAACAGAGTTTCAAGAAGTCTGAAGTTCATACTCATACAGCCATCTGACGGCCACTAGTTCAATGCTTTAAAAGAAAGCTGTAAATAATTACACAGAGTGTCCCTTTCAAAACATGTCCCTTTCATTACTACATTTTCCTCATTTCAAGTCAAGAAGTAATTTTATATTTCAAGTCAGGACAAGAAATATGTTATGTCAACACCAAGATTCTTGTCAAGAAAACAAGAAATCTTGAAATATCTTTACTAATAATGCAAATGCTAAAACCTATTTATTTGTGAAAAAGAACATATTATTTTAACATAACTTATTTTAATTTATTGAACACATTTTAAGCTAGAACGATTCACAAAAATGTAAATTAAAAATAATAAATGATAATCCTGTTGAAACTAAAATGGCAAGATTTAAGAAAATATCAAAATAGATTTAAGAAAATATCAAATACAGATGTCGCTGGCGTTCTTCTCCACCAATGAAGTATATTCTCAGAATTTTCTGTCCTAGACTCTAAAAAAAATTCAATTTCATACGTCCAAGATTCTTAGTTATCATTATTAGCTCTCGTTATCTTCTTTTTCAAGACTCTGTGCTGTCTCTGGTATTGGATTCTGTCGACCATTCTCAGCTAGTTTTAAATATTTCTTCGAGTTTTGAACTGCCTCTGATTGCCGAAGCTTTCCTCATGAAGAAGAGGAAAATGCTTCGACTACACAGTATACTCAATTAGTTTTGTTATAGTGTTTCAGTATTTTATGTCTCGCAGCTATAATACAGTAAATTATTTGATCATCGGTAGAGCCTCTATCAAGTTCATGAGCCAATCTTCCATTCCACCAACGGGAGCGTGCAATATTTTTCCCCTTCGAGTATTGTAGCTTCTCAGATACTAACTGAAATTAACTGTCTCGACCCTTACTTCGTGGAATATGCTCATATTAGTGTTTTTAAATGAAACTCACGGTCTCTAGTTAATTCCACAATATAATAAAAGTTATTGAAAATTCTAAAAAATTGACAATTGTTTCGATAAATCAATATCATCGTCAGAATGACAGAAGTTACATGTCATTTTATGCCTACCTGATGTTTAGTAGTTATTTTTGGCTAGACCAAGAAGTAACCTAACTTGTGATTGGCTTAATATATGTTTATAGAGAAAAGAAGATGTGATATTACAAATATTGAAGCTTAGATATTATTAGCCCTATGGTGATATCCTGGATATCATTTTTCCAATTAAGATCAGTATAACTGTGCAATGATATAGAAAACCAGGAAAACTATATCTGCTGATCTTTACAATTACCACTTAAGAAGACAGTTTATTAGTGGAGAACTCCCTAGATTTAACTGTTCATGTCTAATACTTGTAAGAAAATTACTAGAAGAAAAAAATATTAATCCAGGAATAATATCAGATATACTTAATTTATTTGATGTATGCATTAATCAGAATTATTTCACTTTTGACAATAAGATATATATTCAAAATGAAGGTTTACCAATGGGAAGCCCTATATCACTTATTTTAGCAAACATTTTTAGCATCCTAAAAGTGTGGGAGTGGGCAATTTAAGATAAGGATTGAAAAATATGAAAAAATATTTTAAAATATGAAAATATATTTTTCCTTTAAAAAAATAACAAATTTGAGAAAATATGGCAAGTTTTTAAGTAATAAAGCGATTTTTGTTGTATATTATCCCCCTCCCCTTTTGTTTGGTGGGGGTATTTTTGAAAAAAACTACGAGCCTTTCGTTTCATGGGTTTTATAAGTTTACCAAATTTGAAAGCGATATCTCAAACCGTTCGAAAGTTATCGAGTACATATTATATCAACACACATATACACCCAGACACAAACACAATTTTTTTTGCTCCAATTATGTTTTTTGTGCGTTTTAAATCATTTTAAGCCATTGTAGTTAAAGAAAATATTGAATTTTTTTTCTCGATACAATACCTGCTCTTTACTATTGTGATGTTAAGGTAATAAAACAATTATTTGTAAAACAAGTGTCACAATGACTCCTTTTGTAGTACGAATGAAGTTTGCGCAACGAACCGTGAAGCGGTGAGTTGCGCAAATCACGAGTACTACAGAAAGTCATTGTGACACAAGTTTTACACAATATTTTTTATAATTCGCATTAATTTAATTTTTTAAACAAAATAGAATTACATAATCTCTGTTTTTAAACTAGGAGGAGTGGTTAGAATTTAAGTTGGCAATTCTGTAGATTCCTGATTGGTCAGATCACAGATAGTTTTATTCGGCACTTTTGACATATTATGATGAATAATTGTGTAAATTGTAAACAAACTTTCATTTAAGCAAATATATGATGATTATTTGTTTAAAAAAAGAGCTTCTTCGTATATGTTTGCGATCTGTTTATATTATATCACGAACAGAATTATTTCTATAATACATCTTCACATAGATATCTGGTAATTTATGCCAAAAATCCTGTACAATTTAAAAATAAATAATTGATGAATAAATGCTAGCGTACTTTATTAATATTTTTAATATATAATTTATTAAAATTTACCTTTAAGACGATTTAATACAATAATTTGCTAGCTAGAACAACGCTAGACAATTTTATAATGTGTTTCAAGGTTAAAGTCAAATGTCAAATAAAACTACACTACTTATAATAACCAACTGTGTGTAACTAAAAATTACCTAAAAGTGTGTGACACTGTAAACAATGTTATAGTGAAGTCTCTTATAAGCAACATTTTATGGGAACTTTTTGCCCATAATATGGCAGAGTATTTTTGTGTTTCTCTGGTAATTATTATTAAGTGCTCTGTAAGGTACACTACGGACTTCTAAATTTATTTTTAAACGTCCAGATATTTGTCAAACGGATGATTTTGAGCATGAGTGAACCAGAAAACGAAGATAATTCAGATATTGGGGTATAGTCTTCAGTGATTCCTGAAAAATCTAAAAAATGTTAAAAGACGGATAATAGTTACAAAAAGTGGTTTAAAGGGAATTATGGGAAGAGCATAAGTTTTTGTTGGCGTACTTTCTACAAAGAAACCGAAAATTAATTTCGTTACTTTTTTGTTATTATCTGGGTAGGCATTGAAATAAAAAATATCGAACCCGATATTTTTGTATTCGTAATAAAATGTTTCATCAGAAACTAAAATAATATACAGGGTGTTCCATTGCAAATTTTAAAATCGACATTACTTCCGGTAAAACCGGAAGTTCAACATTGTTAAAAAATATGAAAACAAATAGGCAATCTACTGTAGTATCCACCTTCCAAATTTCATTTTGATATCTCTAATAATTCCAGAGATATTTACTTCGTTCCACACATTTGCCCATCACTGTATATCTATGTTAATAACAACTCCTAGAAACTCTCGAACACATACTGCTGATCTGTTCAATGTATAAATACCTAAGAAGCGACTTGATTAAACATATCTCTTTAATTTTTCTGAATGAAATTCAAAGTCAATGTCACAGCATTTCATCCTTTCAATTACTGTCAGTCACATTTGAGCCGTGGGTGATATTTATCTTTATAAGTGTTTAAGACTATATTATCAGAAATTACTTATCTCTTACCTGTTTAACTATAAAACCTGCGTAATCAGGAACACGAAATTTACTCAGTGTCAAAAAAAATTTAAAAATGTCAATATCTACTCCAAGACACTTCTCAAGTTACTGAGATCAAGAGGAGACGTGTAGTTGAATGACGAGACGAGGTAGTGAGACGGTACTACAGTAAACGTAGGAAATATTCACGATCGCCAACCAACCCCGGTCTCCCCTAAACAGGACCGCTTATGACGTAGGTTCGGGAAGAAAGTTTTATGACAAATGTTACCTTGAGAGAAATCTAGAAACTATTTACTTTAATGGAAAACAGCTATTTTCAACAATACTAAGTTTGCAAAGATAGATTGAAACCTCTCCCCAAACACTTATTTGCTAAATTGTGGTATCAAACATACGCAGAATATTTCAATATTACGATGATTTATATTTTTAACGCCATTTATTAGGGTAAAATTTTAATATGTTCGATAATACGCCATTTACAAGTCTGTAAAGGATTTCCTGCTTTTTAAGCATTTGTGATAAATTTTTTTTCTACAACTGCTATGAGAAGTAGCATATTTCTTATAGCTTACTTAATTTCAAATCCATATATTGTTCATACTGTGAGAAATATCATTTCTCACGGCACTTTGCCCACACCACATACATTTATATGGAGAATCCAGTAGATGTCTAGACGTTTCCAGTAGGGAATCCTCGAAGTCTAGATTTTTTCTACACGACAATTTACTTGTATTCTTTAAATTTGTGCCGTTGTAGAAAAAGTATAGTGTGTAACATGTGGGAAAAGTACTTTTCTCACTCGTGTGTTTGCGCCAACAAACTTCCACACTCGTGGGAAAAGTTGAACATTCCCCAGTTATTGCACAATACATGATTTCTCAAAATTATACGATGAATAGTTCCTGAGATATGCCCGAGCACTATTTCTAATTCAAAATTGCGAATGAATTGGAGACACTAATTACTAATTTCATGATAATTCATTTTGAATAGTATGCAAATATTTGGAATATTTCTTTTAGAATAACATAAATGAGAAACTATATGTCTAATTTAAAAAATATGATCACTTGTTCATTAGATGTAAACAAAATTTACTTTAAAATTGTAGCTGTCTTAACTGTTAGGTACAAAGTTTTCCAAAGTTTCCTTGAATGGAACAAAAATGGCCTAGCGAAAAACTTTTATTCGGAACGGTAGTGGGCGATAAACAATTAAAACGTATGCGAACGGCGCTCTTGGTTTTGGTTGGAGAGCTAAGGGTCGTAAGTAGATATGGTGGAAGTTATGCAAACGGGAAATTAATAATAGGGCGCCAGACATTTTTATTTGCAGAAAAAATTTCAAAAACTGCGATTTGAGAGAAATTCTAAATGAGGTATTTTCAGATGCAATGAGTCTGTGGAAAGTATGGATGTACTCACTAAAACGCATTTATTATAGTAACTAGTTTATTAACATCTTTGATTATCGTCAGTGATCAGAATAATAATAAACTTATAATATGAATGCACGAATTACAAAGTACCAACAACAAAAAATAAGCTCCAAAATCTTACATTCTAAAAAAACTCAATTATATAAAAAAAACAATAAAAAGACAAATTATCAATCAACACTACACGGCGAGTCATTCGGTAATTGTTCGAGGAATAAATAGTCTCCAAGGAACAAACAAATATACATACGATAAATGTCGCTAAGTTAGCGAACAAAGCAAAAAAAACATTAGTTTACCTGTGAAATCATTTTCCGTTTGTTCATAAAAAAATATGTATGATAATACTACGTTACTGAATTACTCGAAAACACAAAAACATCGGCGTTGTAGAAGTTACGTCAAGATATTGGAACGGAAAATTATTTTATCTGGGATAAGCGTGCACGCCGAATCTCTTAATTATTACTATATAAAAACAGCATAGAACATTAATATTATCTATAGCAAAGATAATATTACAAATTAAAAAAACTAGTTAGCATAATAGAATAGATCTGATACTGTAGTGTTTTTCGACTAAAGAAATGGCGTGACACTAAATTAGTCTTTCACAATCCGTAAGGAAAAGGTGCTATTTAACCCAGGTAGAAGAGGTACAAAATAATCTTTAACTATACCTGAGTCCAGAAGTCACAAGCCAATCACGACGGTATTAATCAGGTAATCGGCTTCGATGATAATGCTTGCTTAAACACCGGGAGGCGTGGTTTGTCGATTCGGTGGATTTAATTTCTTGAGAAAATACTTGCAATAAGTAATTTACTCTCACGGCGTGATGGAAACAAATCACAGACACTCGGTATTTCTCGATAGGACGGCAAACGAAACTCGAAACGTTATGATTAATAACTTCGGTAACTTTAATAATAAGCACAATATACAGATACTTCGGTATTTTTAATTCGCTGATATGCGGTAATAAACGCAGGAAATATCGATACTTCGGTACGGTACGACACGATAATTAACGTTGACACCCTAAGAAAGTTACAACTAACTCGTTTGAGGACTCTTCGATGACTGCTTTAATCTCGGTAACGATAGGTACGACACGATAATTAGAGTTTACACCCTAAGAACTTTACAACTGATTCGATGAAATATTTGTCGCTGACTGAATTTTTTCACGAACTTTTGGTCAGAGGCAACCTTTTTTTAGAAAGTTTTCCACGAAAAATTACGAGAAAGCTAGGTCTTGAAAGGTCCATAGAAATCGAATTGAAGTCATAAACTCACCATTTACTATGTTTAACTGGAATTTGGGACAAAGTACTCTTTTACCATAGGCGATACTAAAGCAATTAAAAACATCGTCCATTTTTTTAGTCAAAACTTAAGGTTAGAGCGTATCGAACTCTTCCGATGTTAAGGGATACTGTTTCTTAATTTTTTATGTTTATTGTTCCTCCTTATGTTCATGAACATCTAATTAAACAAAAAACGACACTATCACCGCGGGAACATATTAGTTACTGTCAAGAAAACTACCAGACCTAACATCCAATAATGTTTCTCTTTCAATCACGAGATTGATCAACATTGTTCTAAATAAGCGATATGTGTACAGTTATTCTTGTTTAGTTTCTATTTACGTACATGTTTGTGTAAAAGGAAAACATTCTACTGATAGTCCAGGAAAATCAGACCCAAAATGATCATTTTGCGTCATTTTCGAGATAACGGCTGATACTTGGTAAAAAGTTAGTAAAAATGGTGTACAACAAAACTTAACTTATGCGACCTCTCAAATCGGACCGGAACATTGTTTATGATTCGATTTACACTCATTTTTCATGCCTTTTGTAGATTTTTCAGGTATATCTTTTTTCTCGTGCATAGTACAGACAAAAAGTTAAATACTTTTTTTTCTTCTTTTAAAGACCTACAATTCTAGACCTTACACGTAAAAAAATTGATTGGGTCAAAAGTTATTGGCAAATAAACAACTGATAACGTTATTGTTAATAAATAAAAATATAATGAGCATTTTTTACACTAACACTTCCACATCACGCTTATCTATTCTCGCTCATTAAAAAATGATACTCACGAAATATGGAGTCTGTAAGTTCAATAGTTTATGAATTATGGCCTTATAAACAAATTAACTAAAAACGGACTTGCAGAGTTCTGTAAGCTATGCGACCTCGCGCCAATTTTTTCACTGTTAGATTTCATAATAAGACATCGATACCCATCATTGTTTTTTTAAAAAAATACATTTTGCAACAACGCGAATTTTTTTTCATATTTGGCTTAGTTGCATAATTAATTTGACACTATATCCGCCGATTTTTGTCGAGAATTAAGTACGCACATAGGAGGGGCATGGAAAGAGTTTCAATTGAAAAAAAAATACGTTAAGATTTATTGACAAACGACTGAGTTACGGACAATCGAAGTCGGAGGCCTGTCAGACAACAATTTATGCGAGTATCGAAAAACAAAAAATATCCCTAAAACTTAGTCAATGTACTTTTATTGTACGAAATAGCGAGACGTCACGTAAATTGCAACCCAATCAAAATTTTTTTCGAAAGTCAGCAGCGGGCGGATATTTCGGCTGGCCACTGCGTGGCAGCGGAGGGGGGGGGGAACGCCTAGCTTTTCATTCCATCATCGTCCGTATTTTGTGTTGGCAGTCGTACGGTGAACCTCAGAGAGTGTAGTCGAGCTAAAGTTTTGTTTTTCGATACTCGCATAAATTGTTGACTGACAGGCCTCCGACTTCGATTGTCCGTAACTCAGTCGTTTGTCAATAAATCTTAACGTATTTTTTTCAATTAATGCCCTCCTATGTGCGTACTTAGTTCTCGACAAAAATCGGCGGATATAGTGTCAAATTAATTATGCAACTAAGCCAAATATGAAGAAAAATTCGCGTTGTTGCAAAAATGTATTTTTAAAAAAACAATGATGGGTATCGATGTCTTATTATGAAATCTAACAGTGAAAAAATTGGCGCGAGGTCGCATAGCTTATAGAACTCTGCAAGTCAATTTTTAGTTAATTTGTTTATAAGGCCATAATTCATAAACTATTGAACTTAAAGACTCCATCTTTCGTGAGTATCATTTTTTAATGAGTGAGAATAGCTAAGCGTGATGTGGAAGTGTTAGTGTAAAAAATGCTCATTATATTTTTATTTATTAACAATAACGTTATCAGTTGTTTATTTGCCAATAACTTTTGACCCAATCATTTTTTTTACGTGTAAGGTCTAGAATTGTAGGTCTTTAAAAGAAGAAGAAAAAAGTATTTAACTTTTTGTCTGTACTATGTACGAGAAAAAATATATACCTGAAAAATCTACAAAAGGCATGAAAAATGAGTGTACATCGAATCATAAACAATGTTCCGGTCCGATTTGAGAGGTCGCATAAGTTAAGTTTTGTTGTATACAATTTTTACTAACTTTTTACCAAGTATCAGCCGTTACCTCGAAAATGACGCTTACATACCCAGATTTCCTGGACTATGAATAGAATAAACGGTTTTAAAGATTAAAACTAACATCTCCGCACTTATACACTCTGGAGGCTGTATCGTGCTAAAAAAACGAAATGTCTCCAAAAATCACCACGAATGTGCTATATCTGGATTTATAGGATCCGTTTTACTGGCTCTGGTTAGATGAAAATCAATAGGGTTCATCTGTGAGATGCCCTCAACAATATCCAATCATAAAATTGGTCACCTGTATACACTCCGGAAGCTGTATTGTGCTAACAAACAGAAATTTCTCCAAAGATGACTAACAATGATATCTGGATTTATAGGACCCGTTGAGCTGGAAATCAATAGTGAGATGCCCTGTACAGTACCCAATCATAAAATTGTTGACTTGTATGCAGTCCCGAGGCTGTATCGTGCCAAAACATGTTACAAAAAGTGGCCAACGACAACGACGACATACAGGACTTTTTTCTAAAAACCCGTTTCTGTGATTTTCTCGCTGAAAACCGAAAAAATAACACAAAAAAATAAAAAGTCCTGCTTTTTTTGGGGTAAACTAATACTTTTCTCGCATCTTAAATAGCATTGGGCGGAAAAGTAATACAGAACGTGGTGATATTTTCTATTTTCCTTCTTTCATTTCCGTAGTTATTTCAGTTCAAACTTAACCTTTTATATATGAAGCCAAACATTGATTCTCGACACTACCACTTGAGTATTTTTAGTCAAGGCGGACGTTCTAAAAATCGCAATAGAATGTTTGTATTCGTGGTGACGAGAAGTTCACTGATATCAATAAAAAGTTCACTTATCGTGAAAATATTTATGACATTTGTATTAATTAGGTGTAAACAGTACAGTGATTGACGGAACATAATAGAGTACATAATAGCTTACATAAAATAAATATATTAATTGTTCTGATTTTTATTGAAATACCTAATCGAATTAAGTAAAATTTTAATAAAAAACTATAGTTATTGGTTATTATACAGAGCCCTCTCCACTTCCTAAATGATGTATGAAATCATCTTAATAACATTTTTCCTAATAGGTGAATTGGTCGGGAAGGTCCATTTGCATGGCCACCACGTTCCCCTGAATTAAGTACAATGGATTTATTTTTTTTGGGGATATCTTGAAAACTTGGTATATTCAACACCGGTAAACACAAGGAACGAAATGATCGATAGAATAAACTCCGGACTCCGGAAGTGTGTAGAAGTGCAAGGTGCGCACTTCGAACATTTATTATTGTTTTTTTTTTGTTTTTATTTAATAAGTTGTAGGCTAACCAACTGAATTTTTCTACATTTCAATTTTGTTCTAGGTAAACGATTAATGAAAATTATATTGATAATTTTACTAAAAATATTTTATTAAAAAATAAAGCTATAATACGAAGGTAAACATTAAAATAAAAAATTTAAATTAATTTTGCATTCTTCTCTGGCAAAAACATTTATCGCCTTATCCAAATCGATGTCGTAATCTCTTTCAATAAATATACAGCCAAGTCTGAAAATCGACTTTGGCCCATATTGGATCTTAAATAGGTAACAATTCTACGCATTATAGAAAATGATCGTTCACAGGTAGCTGAGGACACTGGTAGTATAAAGTATATTAAAGTTAGGGTAGGTTTCTTTAGACAGTACATTTTTTACTATTTCAAAAGTAATCTGCTTATTTGACATTTTTAAAACATTTTTCAATACTAAAATTTCTGCTTTTAATATACCTCTATCGATTTTTAGAATGTCATAATAATGATTAATAAATGCAGTTGAACCCTCGTATTCCAGAATAAAGAAATTATCAATCGATTCGCCGAATGTTAAACTCTCTTCAGAAAATCGTTTTTTCTAAAAACCAACAACACTATCTAATATTCTATAAAATACGGTCGTCCTCCAGTATTCCAACGCCAAAACTGGTACGTCACCAGAATTCTCCAATGCTCCCACCGTTGAATAGTTGCTTCTTTTTCCTCTAGTTTCTTCGATAAAATGTTTAATACATTAAGAATTTCCTCCAAAACAAAAAGACTTACGAAAAATAATGCTTCCTTAATACTTGTTAGTATACCAAGCGCAGTTACTGATCGAACATCTTTTTTACCAAAGATTTCATTTTCCAGGGTCTTTACAATTGCATCATATCCTAGCTTGACTGCGTTGCAGCTTTGTACCTACAATGCCATCTTGTATCTGATAACTGATTTATTTCCCTAGGCTTAATTTTCAGTTTGAGGAGGATTTCTTTGTATTCTGCATGGCGAATTGGGTTAGAAAAATGCTTCCAATGTATTAAAAACAATTGCAATAGATTGTATATTTTTACAAGCGTCTACTAGCGCTAAGTTTAGTTTATGTGCTAAGCAATGAATGTATATGACACTGGGATACTTTTCTTTAATTTTTGCTTGTAGGCCCCCAATATAACCAGACATAACAGCAGCACCATCATAAGACTGGCCTATCAATAAAAGGTTAGAAATTTGAAGTTCTTCCAATCGTCCTGTAAATAAAACAAAAAGATCGGAAGCTATTCTTTATGTCGAACAATTAATAAATTTTAAAAATCTCTCCTTAATTTCTAGCCCCTCTGCGTACCTTTATTTGATACATGAAGCTCCCCCAACGTCAACAAATCAGTTGTGGCCAAATTAGAGCTATTTGCCTCATACGAAATGAATCAATCGAAATGCGTTATCACAACAAAAGTTCAAGCAACACTAACGGAGGTAATTGATAAAACAGAAATTTACAATTTGCTAAAAATGTAGGGCTAATTCGGTCATACTAATTTGAGGTTTAGACTGTTTTTTTTTACTTTAACCTATAATAGAAAGTAAAATAACAGTAAGTAGCAAATTATTTTAGTTAAAAAACTGTATCGCCTTAATAGTTATTTTAGAATAAATAGATAGCATAATTGCTATTGTTTATTGGGTATTTTTTCACAACAAATATAATTTACTCGCCGCTCAGTCCTGTCAAAACCACAACAGTAAGTAATTACCGACGCGTTTTTGCTTGGCAACTAGTAAACATGACATACTGTTCTAAAACTAATATGGAAAACAATCGGAAATAGCTTGGTCGTACAAATAACAAGTTAATGACTTTCCAAAAAATATTATAAGGCGTTACAAATTAAATTCTACAAAAAATGAACTATATATTGCATTATGATCCTTTCTTAGAGACTTAAAAGATGGAATTTTCTTTCCAATAGTTCCTTGGCTAATGTTACAGAAGTATACTGTGACAATTGTTCTTTCTTAATCTAAATCAAGGGTTAATTTTCCGGCTAATCCTTGTCCATTAGTTAGCTTCTGTCCTGGGTGTATTTTCAGATCGAGTGTATAGCCTAATGTATTGCACAATTTGAAGAATTTTATTCCGTATTTATGTCTCTTAGTGGGACTGTATTGCCGGAATACCAACCTTCCTTTAAAAGCTACTATGGATTTAACTACCAAAAATTCTCCTGGATTGTACTGTTGATAAAAATTATTTTGAACTATTTGGAAAAGGTCCTTTATCTTGTGAAGACGATCGCTAGGTTCGGCATCTTCGTTATTTGCAAAATGGGTACGTCTTAACAATAATTGGAACCTATTTCGACTCATAATATTTAAAACAAGAGAGTTTTGAATGGAGAACCACTTCAATAGTTCGGTATCTTGGGAAATTTCACAATGCCAAAAAATTTTACGATTTCTTCTGTATCAGTATCTTTCCAAGTGCATTCTCGAGGACTTCCTGTGTATTTAGCTATTCTTTATTTGTTGCGCATATCTGTTGGTTTCTCAAACGATAAGTTCTAAAAGTTGTATCGTCTATTTGTTTTCTATATACGTCAATCGGGGTAAGATCGCTCTTATTTGTTGGGTATATTGCGTCATAGCTGTATGATTCAGTATCTATAAATTGAATGTCATAATGTAAATAGGTATAATCTACTTCATACCAATCTGAAACTGTGATCCAGATACGTCCTTTCTTCTGGTTCGACTACATTTGTTGTTGTTAACGTAGATTCATTTTGTTCTTCTGAATCATAGCTGTTAGAAGATGTGCCCATCCAAATAGCTTTGTGACATCTCATACTTTGATCCGGAACACAAAAATGGTTCTTTGTTGCTTTCATCCAAAATTTCTGCTAACTCCTGATCCATAAGAAATTTGTTACGGCCGTCTCTCAAATTTCTTTTAGGCCTTGTTCCACTTCCGCTTGCTTCCGAATACATTTTAAATTGAAAGTTGAAACAAAAATTATTGTAGTTGAATCAAAAATAAAATATGAAATTTCAGAAAAATGTACAGATCTTATTTATTCTTGATACTCAAACTAAAATTAAAACTGACGTTTACGTACGATTTTTCTTCATAGAAGCTATTTCTCTAACGCACATTTATTTCAAACATATATTTTGAGGTTAGATCTAACTACGGATAAATGTTTACTGAATTTTAATTATTTTAGCCTATTAAAAGCAAACATATCTAAATAATTTATGTACATACCCAAGTTTTCCTATTTATTCTGCAGATTTTTTAGCACTAAAATGGCATAACATTGATAAAAACTTTCCTCTTTTTCAACTGACAAGTGTCTAAATTACGTTCAATTGTGCTACCTGATGATGAAATTTGAAAAGATACTGTTCCTAGAGTGCCGTAAAACATAATCTAGCCATTCATTACTATGCCACAATAATCTGTCTCTTATAAAGAAAGAGGTGTGCCGTGAAACATATGTGATCCACGCGTACAGAAGTGAAATATTTTGAGGATCACCGGTGATTCTCATGGCAACGACCTTAATTGTATCTTATCCTATTTTTTCCTCTAGGCACCTTTTTCCAAGCAATATCTATCTCTTGTTTGTAGTATTTCCACATTATAAATTATCAGTTTTAATATCATAAGAGCTTCGAAAAGAATAATCGATTATTTTCGATTGCTCGAGTGGTATTCGTTACGATTATATCATGATTGGACCGATAATAATAAATAATTTATTTTGTATTAAAATTGAACGTACAATTATTGTAAGTAATTTGTGAAAGGTTGTTATCTGTCGATGAGGTTGAGCTCTATATTGGTAGTGCACGGCAGCGTTTTCTC
Organism: Galeruca laticollis; assembly: GCA_963921935.1. Classification (NCBI taxonomy): domain Eukaryota; kingdom Metazoa; phylum Arthropoda; class Insecta; order Coleoptera; family Chrysomelidae; genus Galeruca; species Galeruca laticollis. The sequence continues at coordinate 92,004,541 of OY998183.1, forward strand.
TCATTTTTTCAACGATATTAAGATGATGTTAATTGCTTAGCTTTAGGTATAGCTTGAGAGATCAGCTGAAGAATTACCAGTAATTTGAATAACTTCTTGTAAGTTGGCTCCAGATTTTGTTAAATTGCTTACAGCGGAGGAGCGTTTGGAATGATTGGTTTTTTTTACCCAATACTCTGCGCGCCTAGACGTGTCAATTTACTGAGTTGGTTAATACCTACTGGAGAATTTTTGTACCAAATTCCTGTCTTCTTCCAATCTGGATTTGGAGTTAAGAACAATCGGTTCGGTTTGATATTCGGTATTCTTTTACTTAACATTTTTTGTAGTAGACGCATTGGACACTTTTCTTGACTTTCTTTGTTCGATGTTGACCATTTAGATGCAGGGCCCTGTGCACTTTTGGAGAATATGGTGTTGTATTCAATCACTATAAAAGGCGACATCGTTCTTTAAAAATTCTATCTACTAGACATAAGGTTGCTTCGTTGCCACTCCACGCGAGCTCGACGACAGATATTTGGTAGAACTTTTTTTGTAAGTCATCCGGTGAGTTTTTATTATAGTTTTCCACAATCTTGCTGATCACTTCAGTTGTCAGAGCTGCAGAACTGGATTTTCTTTTCTCTGGAAGCGCTTATAGCTCTCTTCTTTTGGCCGTACGTGCGTTTCTGGCATCCTCAAAAACTATGTCTTTAAATGGGTCTATTTTCCTATTAAAATCTTGAAAATACTTTTTCTGCAGAAGCTTCGTGGAAATATTCCAAATCGTTTTAACAATTTCCTCCTTATAATCGGTGCCATTAGCTCTCTTCATATCGAAGGCCCAGTCTTTAAGAATGTTCGTTTTAAGTCTCCTCAAGAAATTCATATTTTCGCTCTTCACAGAATGCCGAAAACTGCTTTCAAACGAACTTCTGCGTTTTCAGCGTGTTCAGAGGCGTTAAAGATCCAATTGCTTCGATTATTTCTAAACTTGAAGCCATTCCGAAGCGGTTTATTGCGATTTTAAGACGTCTTATGACTTTTTGAGAAACTTCAAAAGGTGGTTACTATCGCAACACATATTGTTGAACCCACTGAAAAAACAAAGTGATTAAACTACCCTGTCAAGCGTATTATCGCTTATCTAGACGCCGTAACTATGATCAATTTGTAATTTTTATTGGCTAATTTTATCATGAATTATATAATCAGATTTATTGTTGATGTTCCGTAGCAGTTATCTGGGTGCTAACTGCTTCCCTTATTGAGAAATAATATGAGTTATTAACTCCATCCCATTAAATAAAGTCGAAATAGGAGGGCCTTTTTTGCATTTTCATCCACACTTGGTTGAAACAGGATCATCGTTTTACAGATTATACAAAAGTATAGCGGACATTTCTATTTAAATAAAAATTAAAAATTGTTTATACACTTTGGCATAATTTGTTCCATATAATGCATACACCTCAGATTAACAAATAAAATAGATATGTTTGTTTTGACTTTTTCCTGCCCCAAACATTGAGTCACATTCTAAGCTCACTTGCGGGACACTTCCACTGCCTTGCCATATTTACAAATTCTCTTTAGTTGCTGTAAAAAAGAAATTATACGTTCAATTGAAAATTTGTTAAAAAGTTATGCAAATAAAAAAAGTCATACTAATTTCTGCATTTGAGTCACAGCTTTTAAAATTAATTAATAATACTTGAATTTTATTTAATAAAGGCATATTCTTATATAAATTTTAAACAAGAATTTGTTGTATCTTTAGATACCTTTATGGTTATAACTAAAAGTGGCAACATTGCTCAAGATTTCAGTACCTATTAATGTGTCAATAGTAATCTATTTATTAGTTTTGTCCTTGTTTAACTACCATATAAAGAGAGATACAAATATCGTCAGAGTGTGATCGACGATCATTTTAAATACGCCGTAGTATTGTAGTAAATAATGTCAAACGTGGTTTGTTTATACGAGCGCCATTACGACTAGAGAGTAAACATTTAGTTCTTTCGTTTTGATGTGTTTTCAAGACTTCTTAGTGTGAAAATAAACTTTTAAGTTAATTAATTTAATGTTTTTGAATTATCATGGTTCGTCGGTGCCAAGTTTGTCAGAAAAACAGCCTAAATTAGCAGTGCCATGTATCTACAATACCATCCCCACCTTTTGTAATTCATTTATCATTTCACTACTGGCGTTTAGAATTGTTGGCCGTAAAAATAAACGTGTTTATGAATGAATAGCTCTATGTTTATTATTACTCTAAGGCATACACTCAGTTATCATACCTTCAGTCATTCGTCGGTAATTAGACAGTGCATGTCACTTCGTAAAAAAATATTTTGTTATGAACTTGTCAGACATAAAACTCTTTGACGTACGTCATCATAGTGAGAAATCAGAAATTCAGTGCCTGTTGTTTTTCAAATTTATGGACCTATGTTTTCGTGCAGTAAGGTTAGCGAACTCTGATTGTTGACGGAACTCGAGCATCGTAAGTTAATATCCACCTTGACTAAATACATATTATGCTATTATTTGTATTTTTGTAGTAGAATACAATTACAGTTAATCTTCACTTCGGCATTTCTGAATATTAAAACCTTCTTTGCATTATATTTATTTATTGTATAAGTGTTTTAGATTGAATTATATTCACGCAAGAATGTTAAAACGCAAGAGCGTGCTGGAGCGTTTAAATTTTTCAAGTGAAAAAAATGCATCTAAAACAAGTATACAACGTTTTATCCACAATCACACTCATAGAATCAGAATCGTCTAAATTCAATCTAATATTATCAAAAAATAATTTGATATTTATTTCACTCTGACATCGGCTGTTACCTAAAATATCGCTAACGAAATAATGGGAGATTACTATACAGGGTGATCAACTACTAATTGAAAATAATTTAACAGTAGAATCCTGAATTCAAATTATGAAGATTTAACCCAAAACATCTAAATTAAATGTAGCTGCTTACTGAGTTACAGGGTGTTTTAAAAACCAATAATGTACTCTTTCATCATAACGATAAAGTCAATATTTCGAGTCAATATTTCTCGAGATATTTCATGTTAAACATAAAGCTGCACATTTTTTTTTAATTTTGATGTGTAATAACTGTGTCGGTGTTTTGGGCCAGTGGATTGCATTTAATACGTAAATGAAACTTTAATCCGAATTAACAATAAATATATTGAAATTTATTGACAAAAATAAAATAGATCTACTAACTTTAAAATAATATTAAAATAATTTAAAAATATTTTAAAACAAATAAACTGATCTCTATTTTTTAATTACAATCAGATAAGTGGCATTTGATGAATACTTTTTCAATGTCATTTGTTTTGTATAGTTAGCTCTGGTTTGAATTAATTGTTTCGATCTAGTGGGATGCTGTCATTGCTGTTAGTTGTTGCTAATGTCACTTGAAATTGTGATTGTTGTATCATTTAAACACGGTTAAGTGAAAATGCCTTGACACAGCAATTTTACTAATCTTGAAATGCGAGACATGCTTTGTGTTTATGTAAACGAAAATTATTCCTGTGTTGCTGGTACTCGCAGATATCATCAAATGTATCCAAACAGAGTTCAACCCAATCGGCAAACTTTCAGCAATATTTTTTTGCCGATTAGGAAAAACTGGACAATTTAAGCGTAACAGCGAAAATAACTGTGGACAGATCATATAACTACATACTATTAAAAAAAGAAGATAGCTCACTTGAAGTAGGCTTTAGTTACGACTAACAACACAAAGGCGCTGCCATAGCAGTGACATAACAGAACTGTTTGTTCTGTGAGTGACATAGATACTGTCATTGATCTCTGGCGGGAATATTTAAAATTTTAAAATGGCGGGAGTTTTTAAAATTTCAAATTGTCGAGTATATCTTTCAATTTTGTACTAGTATAGTATTTTTCACGATCTAAGAAAGTGACTAGCCTCCAGTTATTATATGAAATGCAATAGAATAGATTTTCTTAGATCGTAAAAAATACTATACAAATCAACTGGCTATATTGCATATTGAGAACTTTACTACTAGTAATTATATGCACCGTTCCCAGTATTTTTTTTTCTAATTTACAGCAAGCATGGTAAACTAGTATAATCTGTAAATAATTTTATTCTGCATATTTTACATTATACTATTTCAGTCGATAGGAACAAAGTGATACATACTATTTCCAGAAACATTTAATTGTACATTTTACATAATTTATAATGTATAACTTAAAATTATAATTCAGAACATAACCATTACATTTAAATACGAATACAGACAAAACAATTCTAATATTACTTCCAGATATTTATTATTTAAAAAGAATTCCTCTTTTTTTATGGCCCACCCAGGAGACGTAAGTTTAAGACTTCAGGCCTCATTAAGGTTCCCCATCAAAGACAGGACTACATTTTGTGGGATCAATTTATTGAAATGGTTCTTTAATTCACTAAGTGACGGCACAAACACTTATTTCAAAGTTAGTTGAAACAATTCATTAATTCGTCATGTGGCTTCACGAACAAATTCCTTTGAAATAAATCAAAGAGGTTCTTTAATTTGCCGGTGATCTGACTTAGATTAGTTTCCAGATCTCTATATCAAAAACGAGATCTTTGAAGGCTCTAAAGCAACAATAATGACAACTTTTTTATGTATTCCCCTGACTAGCCACACAACAATGGGTAGAACATACTCTTACATTTACTTACCTATGATACGATAAATACGAATTCAAAAAAGCTTACGTATTTCTAAATCAATCAACAAAAATCAACATGAATATTTTTACATCCACTACACAGGTTGACAACATAAAAAAATCTTTATATTCAATGATTAAAATGTACAATAAATTACCGAAGATAAAGCAATCAAAAGATTTTAATTAATACATGTCTACTAATCTGTAAGTACTGTTAAAGCTTGCCAGTTTTATTCCATTTTGTTACTATCACGTTGTATTAGGATTCAGGATAAATTAAATATTATTATTTTATTATATATCATCCGGTAAATGGAGTTTTCGTCACCTAAGTTAGTGAAAATAGATATTGAATATGTTTCAGAGTTAGTAAACTCCATAATATTTGTTAACTAATCTTGATTAGTCAAATTTTGTGTGTATGTCGGCGTCAATCAGTGAAATCCGTCATTCCCTGAAATGCCTAGTCATTTCACGTATTGCCGGCAAACAGCGTAACTCAACTTTTGGTACATCGTTTGCCTAATAATTTCAGGCATTCCCTGTAATAACGGAATTATTTCAGTCAAACGCGGTAACTAGCTAGGGGCCGTTCAAGTATTACGTAAGCACCAAGGGGGGGTGGGGGGGTCTCTGTTTTGCTTATTTTGGATGACATGGGGGGTGGGGGGTCTAGATGATGATTACGTCATCGTTAGTTATTTAAGTTTTTTCGGGGATTCCCGCAAATAATACATATGCGTAGGCACTCGCTTTGAGAACTGATTAGGGGAATTACCGCGCATTAGGGAAATAACCGTGCGCTATTCACTTGTCTAATAATTCACTCTCGTGCCGGCCGGCTGCAAGTGCGCATCTATCAGTATTGTTTTGTTTGGATTCTAAACGTATTGTAAGCATTGAAAGTTATCATTTTTGTGTTTATGTTGATGCAATTAGCCAAAGTTTAACGTTTTAATTATTTAAATTTAAATATCTTATTAGAATGTCATATCATTATATAGACAAATCCAAGTTATACCAAAAACTGTTCGAAAGTTTTAAAAAATCTCATACTGGGACGAAAGTGCAAAATGTACAAAAGTTAGTTAACGAAGTTTGGCGAAATTATAAATTACAAGCAAAGTCAGATAAGGAACTAGATATTATTGTATCTAAGAGAATTGAAGAAGAATTGCAAGCGGCGACTAAAAATAAATCCAATCTGCTTCATTTTTTTTCCAAGGTGAGTTAAGTACAAAGTTTCTCTTTACGTTCTGTAACAATTAAAACGATTTATGAGTAAAAAATATGATGGCCTATCTCAAAGTAAAAAGGTAAATGATTGATATTTTATTTCTTAAGATCGACTCCGGCAATTGGTCACAAAATACACGGTGTTTTCAATATCTGTATGTGAAGGGTTTCTGTGGGGAAAAGCTTTCAATAATATTTAAACGCTGGTTTTATTAAATACGGTGAATTTATGTAGCTTAATAAGAGAATATCCAGCAGAACTCTTAGAAATTTTTCATTTTTAGGCAACGTCTTCTACCAGTAAACCTGCAGAAAAAACACAAATTATACAGCCATTTTCTAACATTGAAAAACAGAAAGAAGATAAAATTAAAACCGGCAATGAATCACGAGAGCAATGCGAAAATAATAATAATGCAGATAAACAAAGAGCAAAACCTTCTCAAGAAGCTTTGAAAAATAAGATTACTCTACTCGAAAAAAATCTGAACGCTTTGTATTCTGCCAGAGATACTATGCCAAATTGCGCTGAAGTTGATAAACAGATCATTAAGTTGCGCGAGGAACTAAAAACAGCAAAAAATACTTTAAACAGGAAGATTCAAAACGCAGTTGCCCAGAAGAAACACAGGGATGGTATGAAAAGAAAGAAGATATTTGTCAGGAAAATCCTGAAATAAAAAGAAGACTATCTCTGAGGGATTCAGTAGGACATCCTAAACTTGAAAGCGATCAACCATTACTATTGAAAACAATTGCGGATATAGCTTCATTTGGGAGTGCATGTGATGACAGGAGACGAACGGAATCTATTCGCAGCGTAAAAACTCTTGACGAACTCACACAAGAACTGCGTAAACTAGGATTTGACATTAGTCGCAGTGCGACATATCTTCGTTTGATTCCCAGAAAATCGAATTCTACAGAGGGACGAAGACATGTATCGACAGTCCCTGTTAGGCTCATTCGTGCTCAAAGTGATCACCACAAGAGCCACTTAGATAGCAAGTTCGCTGAAACATCAATCCATTATTTAGAGAACATAGCATCCATACTTGGACCAGATCAAGTATTTTTCTTATCTCAAGATGACAAAGCTCGAGTCCCTATTGGCGTCACTGCGGCAAATAAGCAAGCACCACTTTTAATGCATATGGAATATAGAATCAAATTACCTGACCACGATTGGGTAATCGCTGAGCGTCATAAATTAATACCATCTGTTTATGCTGGTATCAAAGTTACTTCCAATATGCTAGGACAACCGCAAGCTGTCGGATATTCTGGGCCAACATTCATCGCTATTCGAAGTGGAAAGCATAGTTCATCTACTGCTAATACTCATGCTCAGGATTTCGAGACGCTTCTCGAACTTGAAGAGTTTCGACCATTAGCAAAAACTGACCATGGACTAGTGCAACCAGTAGTAATTATGACGGTTGATGGAGGGCCAGATGAAAATCCGCGTTATCAAAAAGTCATAGGGTTTGCTATACAACATTTTAAACGACATGATCTCGATGCATTGTTTATAGCTACCAATGCTCCTGGAAGGAGTGCGTATAACAGAGTAGAGCGAAGAATGGCTCCTCTGAGTCGGGAACTGGCTGGTTTAATACTGCCTCATGACCATTTTGGGTCTCATTTGGATGAACGTGGCATTACAATTGATGAACAATTAGAAAGATATAATTTCGAATTTGCAGGAAATGTATTAGCTGAAGTATGGAGTTCAATGGAAATTGATGGCTATAATGTTACTGCAAAATATGTTGAGGCTGATGAACAAGATGTTCCTGAATTTCCAGACATTAAATGGTACTCAGAACATGTGCGTGAAAGCCAATACTTGCTTCAAATTGTAAAATGTAAAAATACGGAATGCTGTCGTCCAAGAAGTGGCCTATTCAGATTACTAGACAACAGGTTTCTTCCACCACCTGCAAAAGTAAAACAAACAGTTGATGACTTGGTTTTGGATGAAGGAGGACAATTTCTTGATCTTCCAGTCAATTTAGCTCTACGCTTGAGTACTACCCTCAAAGATTTTTTGCAAATGCCCTACGATTATTTTTGTCCGACGGTAAAATTGAGGCTCTCAAGCCGAACATGCAAAACGTGTGGTCTTTATCATGCTTCCGTCAAATCATTAAATCGTCACATCGAGAAGATCCATAAAAAAGTAAACACGCCCACAGAGGGAAAAGTTAGACCTGTAAGAGTCGCTGCTCGTCGTGCTAATGAACTGATGTGCATTATTCAAAATTTAGAGCACCAAGATGTTGAATGGCTCGATGAGAGTGACGTAGACATTCCAAAATCGGATGAGTATCGGACTCACAACACTGAGCAGCAATCCAATGTCATCGATAACTTAGAATCATGGATTCAGGTTTCATGGACTGAAGACTGTTAATGTGTTCCGAAAATATTCTTTATGTTAGTTATGTTCTTTATTTCTGATTATATTTTTTTGTCATTTACTCTATGTGTATCAGTTAAACCTAATATTTTCATGAATTTTCCTATTTTAAAAATAACAATATAAAAAAACATATATTACTAAAAATGTTTACGTAAGCATAGGGGGAGGGGGTAAGTGCTTTGCTTACTTTTGATGACAAGGGGGGCGGGGGGGTAAAAAATGGTAAGAAATCTGCTCACGTAATACTTGAACGGCCCCCTAAATGATTTAAGCTACTCTGTTTGCCGGGTTTAGTCAATCATTGTAATTAGGACCGTGTTGCCAGTACTGCATGAAAAATTAGTAAATATTAAATTGTACACATAAACTCATTTATTGTCAGTATGTATTATAGCAGGACAAATATTTAGACAAATACCAAAAAATAAGATATGATTCTGAGATTAAATTCGCAATATTAAGTATACATACTATAAAAAAATCATAGAACGAACAAATAAAAACTAAAATAATAGCTAGCCTACCCACAAAAATTTAATAATATGGTTTATTGGTGCGTTTCTATGACACCTTCAATTACAAAGACGTTTTTTTCTTACACAAACACATAAGCTTGACAAACATAGTTTTTTCGCTCGTTTACATGAATACTTTAAATATTCTTGACCTCCGGAAAGTGAGAGCGACTGCACAGCTTCTCGTACTGATACAAACTTTTCAGAAATGTCATCTACTTGAAGAAATGCATCTTAGGTTTCCATTAGATCACGTCGATTAAACCATGATTTTATTGGACCACCTACACATCCGACTTGATAGACTCCATTTTTTTAATCCGTTACAACACACATCAAATTTTGTATACCAGAAGGACATCTATCAATTTTATCACTAGGTAAAAGAACGCACGAACCTATATTTATTGGTAGAAGTTACCGGGCCGCATTTGTAAGCATTTTTTCTGCTGCTCGCTTTTGGCTCTGGCTTGCATCATATCTGTTTTATTCAATTATTGCTGTATTTTGACATGATATACATTTACCTCCATCTATAGGGCATGTAATGCATAACGTAATTTCTTCTTGACTAAATATTTTTTCGGTATTTTCATTGGTAATCAATCAATCTATTTTCTCTTGATCTTCAGCATTCGAGTCAACAATATCCTCGACATTATCCTTGTGACCATCAACCATTTCCTCCATGCCATCATCAGATTGTGACTCTCCTTGCAGGTTTTCGTTTTCCATATGTTCTTCGTCTAACATACGCAAGTCATCTTCATTTTCCACTTTCTTCAGTAAGTCTCTAGGTAGACTCATAGTAGATAATCTAGCTTTAGGGTCAACTCCAAATAATGCTTTGTATGGTGAACGTCCAATTACTTTGTGGTAGGAACTATTCTTCTGAAACTATATGAAATAACAACCTAGTGACCAGTTTTTTTAACTATGGTCGTACATCCATGCTTTAAACATATTTTCCACATCTTGATTGCTTCTCTCTATGCTCCCCTGCGATTGTGGATGCCTTGGTCGACCTTGAAGAATTTTTAAAGATGGCCAAATTTTGACCATTTCCGATATCACAGATACCGTGATTTCTGGACCATTGTCGTTTCGGAGTATACTAGGAGCACCAATTTCCAAAAATATTTTCAGCAATTCGTTTGCTACCTCATTCGCAGTTTCGGTTTTATGAGGACGTAAAAATAAAAAAATTGTTAGGTGATATTGATAATTAAGCAACCAACGGTACTCATTGTCAGGGCAGGATTGAAAATACATAAGGTCCATTTGTCCTCTAGAGTTAAAGTTTGTTGACATCATAGGTTTTATGGTCAGATTTGCATGAGACGTGTTCCCTTTCTTTCGGAAAACTTCATATGTTTCGAGCAATGTTTCTATTGCATATCTTCCAATGTCATATTTTGTTTTTAAAATGTGCATTATTTTATCCCGACCGCCATGACCAACATTAATGTGTGCTTCATAAACAACATCAAATATTTTTTCACAAGGAATTACGGAAACATATTTTCCTTCTTCATGTTTGCCTTCTTTAGTTACTATTTTTTTCTTCTGCCACTTCCAACACATCATATAAAGATAAAAGGTGATACTGTCTTCTCGTTTTTTTTCCCAGAAGTTTGTTTAGCCTGCAGCAACCTAAAATAAAACGTTATACCGTTTTTATAAATAAAATCTACATGCTCAAAATCTATTCCAAAGCACACAATAAAATCACTCTTTCCCCAAGCAAATGAATATAATATCTTGTTAAACGTGACAACAGTGTGCGAATTTCAAGTGATTTTGTAGGTTGCAGTAATTTGAGGTTTTCTTTGAAATCCTAATGATTTTACTTACTTCCGTCAACTCTGCAATGTCTTGTTCAATTGGAGTAATAGCCAGCAAACTTCTTATAAAACAACTCTGAATGTTTCGACATTTCAGTTTTCACAAAAAGAACACAACACAACAATTAGCAGCGTTTGACTGAATCCGGCAAACAGGGTAATTTGAATTATTTAGCTAGTTACAGCGTTTGACTGAAATAATTCCGTCATTACAGGGGATGCCTGAAACTATTAGGCAAACGGTGTACCAAAAGTTGAGTTACGCTGTTTGCCGGCAATACGTGAAATGACTAGGCATTTCAGGGAATCACGGATTTTACTGATTGACGCCGACATGTATATATTCAGAAAATGTTTTGATGTGTTGAGCAGCTTGCATGAGATTTTTCCGTGCAATAGTACATCTAGGGATTGTCTTGTACAGTGTTACTTTTTTGTAACGTTTACATCTTCTCACTATAAATAAATAAAAACAATATAATTAAACTAAGGTACAAAGCCCTAAGAAGTATACCACAATATTAAATTATTATTAAAATAATGTAATTTAGTTTGTTAATAATTTTTAATATTTTTATCACTTTGATTTTTGTACTTTTAAACCTGTAGGTGTGATTCTTGTGTATACTATAAAATATTGCAATTTAATGAGTATCGTCCTTGCATACATACATATTTTTAAAATATATGCTAGTTTTATTAGGCCAGAAAAAGTACAATTTATTATTACTTTAACACAATCCTGCACTATTATATATAGAGCTTAATGTTTAAATCATCTTATTTTGTAATGTAGTGTAAGAATACATTAAAGTACACATTATACTAATATATTACTTCCCATCAATTTTCCATTAGAACTTTGACTGTAATCTGGTTGTTGGCCGTCACTTTCTAAAACAACAAAAATAAAATGAAGTGGCTATCAAAAATAGTATGTTCTTTTTTATTCTTTATCAAAAACCATTCATCTTCACAAAACACACTAAATTATTAAAATATCCTCAATTCTTTCAGGAATTCTAGTATATATCCACTGGTAATTAGAAATTTTACATTATTTAATAATCAATCAACTACATTATTTACCAGTTTGTCCCAAGTATAAAGTGGGTACTGCATTTCGTTTTAAATTTGTGCTGTTATTTTTGGCTTGGAATTTCCAATCCTCAGGAAAGTGGACATCACAAACTATAGTTCCGAATGACTTTATCTTTATCCTGGATGAGTAAATATTCATTGATAATGTTATTCATCCACATACGGAAAAGCTAACAAAAAAGAAATTGTTAATTATAAGGAAATTCCTATCGGCACTTATGAAGTAAAATAAAACAAAACACCTTATTCAAAACTATTCCTATTGTGAACAATGTGACAAACAAATTTATAATGTGAAAGCTATGGGAATATGTTTTTTATATATGTAAGAATATTATATTTTTTAATGCGAAACTTTGCGTTATAAATATGCTATGCTTCATTAGTCCTACATTTTTAGGTCTTTATAAATAATAGATTATAAGTTTGTAATTTAACTTACCTCAAGATCTTTAGGAAAAGCACGCATTGGCTTTTCAGTGTTCTTAACCTTCCAGTAGTCACGGGTGCTGCTCAACAAAAATGATCGCGGATGTATCCGACGGCTAAATAACTTTTATTATTGAAATACAATTCCAATTTTTAAAACGGTAAATTTTGTGAGCTATTAAATAATAGAGAGCAATGATTAAATTCGTTAACATATGTATTTTCAGTAAAAAGATGATTACATAAATCAATAATTCTTAAAATATATAAAAAATGAAATAATTTGCTGTTATTTGCATAAGTTGCGTATTGTGAGCCATTAATCCAGATTCTCAATCTTCTAGTCTACTTTTCTTGGTAGGCACTCCACAATTGTCTAGACAAACAACACTAGAGTGTTGGAGACAAAGATGTCTTTGGCAGGAGGAGCATTGGAATTTTGTTAACCTGGTGCGTTTTTCTCGCTGGCATGGCACACAACGTTTACGTTTTTGCTCATTGTTTTGATCATTTGATTGCTGCAATTTTTCTTCTTCTTGTCCGACTACTTCTTTGAGTCTGGTTGATAGCTCGCGAGGTAGACCAGTGTTGGAGGTACTACGTCTTTGGAGGTGTGGTTTGATTAGTTCGTTACCAAGTTTTTGCAAAAAATGCCGCCGACTTTTTGGTTCATTACCGTTCCCTATATGAATAACTTGGGAGTTTATTCCTCCCCCATTAAGCATCGAAAAAAATACAACCATCGGCCAACGTCTGGTATTCCTGGCAACACTGTAAGAGGAACACAATTTATCTACAACGTCGACACCTCCTTTGGTTTCCTTATAGAAAGTAATTATTTCGGGTTTCATATGATCCCCAGTAGTATCGTCAATTTTGTCCTCAAAGTGTAAACTAGAAATTAGAACATGTTTGTTTTTTTTTTGGGAACGTAGGACACTATTGTTCCTTCTTTTCTGAAACCAAACATACTTGATTTTACAGAACGTTCTTTCAAAACTTTCAACTGTGTTGGAATTTGCCACTTGTCTCTTTTTAATGTTCCTACCATGGACAACTTATGGTTTATAGCTAAATCTTGGAGTAATGAAACATCGCTGAACCAATTGTCCATAGTGACGTTACGTCCAGTGTTGTGTATGGGTAAGATCATCCTTTTTACAACATCAACGCTTTTGTTGCTGATAGAATAGGGGCCATCTGGTTGTGTTCCAGCATAAATTTCCATATTACTGGTGTAATATGTTTTAGCATCAACCAGCGCAAAGATCTTAATATCGTACTTTGCCGGTTTTGATGGTATATATTGAATGAAGTTACACCTGCCTCGAAACGCTTCCAGCTTTTCATCGATTGTTACATTAGCTCCTAGTGAATAAGATGTTTTACTGTTTTCAACAAACATCTCAAATATTTCTCGCACGGCAGTTAACCGATCAATTTTTTTTCTCTCATCTCTAGACTGTCGGTTATCGAACCTGATACAGCGCATCAGGAATATAAAATGAATTAAGCTCATCGTCAATCTGAATATTTCAACACCGTTTCCTGTTGCGTCCCACAGCTCTTCTAAGTTCTATCGGCCGCCTTTATAACGTCCAGCCAAGTAAAGTAGGCCTATAAATAACTCCTGGAAGACGTGCAAGTATGTTTTGCTTCTCTAATCTTCTTTTTCTGTTATAGGGTTTTTTTGCCATAAATATTTGTCAACGATTTTTCCGTTCTTTTTTCTGTCAGCAACATAACAATTTTCATCTTCATCATCTGATGATATACTTGCATCCGTATCGTCTTGTTCACTATCTGAATCCTCTTTTATTTCGTCTATGGCTTCGGAACAGTCAGTATCATAATCTTCTTCAAAGACGTCTTCAACTGCGTCATCATCATCGTCTTCAAGAAGGAGTCGTTGGAGCTCTAATACGTCTGCGTCATTATTGAAGCTATACATTCTCTTGGAAGCCATAATTCACTGCAAAAACAACAAAAATCCACTGATAGTTTTTTTTTTCATGTTTTTTAGTAGCTATGTATAAAATATTAACAAATGGTCTACTTGAAACAAAAAGGACTGCGCTTACATAAATTGAATAAATATACAAGCAAATCAGCAAAACTTACATGAATGATCGCGGTGTATCTCTCAAATACAAGTGGCACTTTTTTTACAAACTGTTCACTCTACAAAGTTTGCATCAATACTAACCTCAAAACTTCCCTCGAGCAGGTAGGTAGACGAGAGCACATCCCCACCGCTAAGTAGGTGTTCGAGATATATGAGAAAAAAGTATCGGTATGTATATCTCAGATACGCGCGACTACTGGAAGGTTAAAAGAACAATTAGGTACACAACACGTAAATACCATTATTAAAATGTGATAAGAATCAAAGATAATATCAATAATATTAAAAAAGATAAGAATGATGAAATCATAAACACGAAATAACGAATATTCAATGCTTTAAAATTCAAACAATCAAACATGAAAGATGATTTATCTATTAAGTTGACGTTAAGATCAACACGGAACCACCGTGATATCGAAAACAGCAGATTTTACCAACAATAAAATATAATTTATTACCAACTGCAGAACAAGAGCGCTTAGTTGTTGTTAGTCAGAACTAAAAAGTGAACAACCCCTGATAACTGTGGATCAGGAGGATTATATTTTAGTGCGAGTTACTAATAATCCGGAACTAAGCACTCGGCGTTTAGCAGCAATGACTGGAGTTAGCCAATCTTCAGTTTAGCGACTTTTAAAAAAGGAAAATTTACGACCTTACCATTTTACACCGGTACAAAATTTATTGCTTAGGGTTTATTCTTTAAGAATGATTTTTGTTCAGTGAATGATAAATAAAAAAATTAAAATCGAAATTTTATTAACAATCTTTTTTACTGTCGGGGCCACATTTACACGTAGAGGAGTTTTTAACTGGAGATACAATCACAATTGGGATATTGCAAATTCCCATATATTCCGAGAATCACATTTTCAGCACGAATTTAAGCTAAATGTATGGTGCGGTTTCTATGGAGATAGTTTGTTGAAGCCATATGAATTACCCGCAAATGGTAACTCATTTTTACACAATTTTTACAATACGGTCAGGAAATACACACTGGAAAACAATTTTTACAAACAACTCTTTTCGATCATCTCGAGGAGTTGCCACTTAATCGAAGATGATACATGTGGTTCATGCAGGATAGAGCACCACCTCATTATTGGATAAGGACCGCCGTATATTGAACCCAGCACACGCACATCCCACGGACAACCCACGCGTTTGTTCTTCTGTAAACAATGGTTTAAAGTAGGGTACCGCATATTGATCCTAACCCACGCCGAGCACACGCCCAACCCACCTTCGCCTGTGGTTGGTTTGAGTATGTCGCATAGTTTTCGGGGGTCGCATGTATAGCTCGATTTATTAAAAATGGAGAAGTTAATAGAGTTAGTTCGAAATTTCCCAGTTCTTTATGACACCAATCATGAAGATTATATAAAATATAAATTTAAGGATGAGTTGTGGGCACAGATTGCCAAAAGGTGATAAATTATAAAGATGGTAGGTTTATATCGTATATTGTAAGTAGGTATGTATAAATAAGTATGTATGTATGTATAATGTTCCAATCCTAGACACTTTTCGTCACCCAATCCTATACAGTTTTTGAGCTTCGCTGCTTCCAAACATCAATCCTCGTTGCTGACCGAGATAAATTTTCCTCCGGACCACTTTCTAGCGAACAACCCGCTCCAACACTCTCAAAACTATACACCTTTTAAAAACTCTTTCTAGTCACTTTTCTTACGTTTCCTAGACACTTTTTCAACCCGGTCAACCACCTAAATACACCAAACTCAATCTATGAACGCGCACTACAACCCCCAAAGCATTCCCAACCCTGCCATGCAGAGGAAACTAATTCTAATCCTACACCAGGGCAACCAAACAAACGAACATTTTCAACTTTTTAAATAAAATCTCCCTCAATTACAAACATTTTTCGAATTTCTCTCTCTCTCTCTCTCTCCCTCTAATGTGGACCATTTAAGAGGTATCTTATGTTACGTATAAAACTTCTTTGTTTCAAGGTAAAGTATTATATAAGGTGTCCCATTTCAATCCGACCGGCGAAATAAAATATGAACATTACATTTTCGGAAAACAGTTATAGAGATTATAAGCAAATATTCGATGCCACCAATACTTTTAACCTTAACTAGAAGGTTTAAGGTTTGAGTTGAGTACGGTATTCACCAGGATTCACACTGTGCCCCTAGAAAAAATTGCGTTTTTGATACTTAAAGGCCTGGACATGGAAACTATACTGAAATGAGATATTAAGTAACCCATAAATCCTACAGTGACTATATACAAGACAGTGGCGACAATTGGGTATAAGCTCCGCCCATTCGCCATTAGTTTGCTAATTTTGATTTGTTTACATTTGACTACATGCAACTGAATAACCCTTTTTAAAAGAGTTTTACCACTTTTAAACTAGTTTTGAATGTGTAATTTTAAATAAAAACTCTTTTATAAGGGGTATCATAAAATAGTTTTGGAAAAGGGGACGGATGTTAATAAAAATCTTCATGGATGTAATGTTGTTGCACACAAAATTATGGATGTATCTTTATTTACCATCTGATAAAGATATAAGGTAAGCTCTTAAATTCTGGATTATAATGTTAAATGTCATGCTAAGTAGATACTACATTAAATCGTAATGTGTAGTGTAGATATATGTACTAGGGAGTCTTTCTTTAACCTATGATTATATACTCGGAGCGGAAATAATGCACGACCAGGCCTCTTAACAAAAGGAGGTAGTTAATTAGATAGAAATATGTCAATCTATCTAATTAACTACCTCCTTTTGTTAAGAGGCCTGGTCGTGCATTATTTCCGCTCCGAGGGATGTTAGTCCCTATTCTTATGTGAATAGAAAAAAATAAAATAAGTAATAAATTATTTTAATTTGACTTGTTGGGATACAAATTTGGACTCTTACAGTTTTAGTCAGAATTATATCCAATTTCAGTACATAATTACCCTATGATTATTTTTTCATCTAATTTGAAATTAATCAATTAATGTTTTTATATGTTACAGACTGTACCTGCAATTCTGACATTGAAACTCCACCAGAAAAAATGAAACACATACCTATTTAATATTTATGTAATAAATATTTTACGCTATTAATAAAGAAGATAACATGAAGCTTATATCTAATATTTTTGGCCATTGTACATGTCATAATGCCCCAATATTTTTGAATTTGTCTCAGAGATTTTAAGTTTAATTAAAAAACCATCAAGCAAATAAATAATAAAATAAAAAATGTCCTATTACAATTGTTTATTGAATATTCATAACATATGACCAGCAACGGACTTACTAGCTAATTTTTTAGGAGCACTCTTATTCTTTTTTGAACTTATTTTTAATCTGAATACAATGTATCGTTTGATAATTTTATTTTTCAATTTATGGCAATCGAGTATATTTAGAGCTAAATTTTCTTCACATATTTTTTTGACATAAAAATCTTGCCAATTGTCCCTTCTGGTTTTAATGAGCCAGTGCCTCCTTCTTTCAGGATCTTTTGGAAAGTGTTTCATAATAAACCTCTTTCTTGCAGAATTACTGCAATTTACATCAGCACAGCCAGGCATTGTCCTATTAGAAATAAAAGCAAAATAATTTTTAAAAGACTAATTCTTATGCAACGTTTTATAGATTTAAGAGGTTTTAGAAATAACAAGAAACAACTGGTAAAATTCGAGAATACATTTATGTTTTAATTTAATCGATGAATTCAATGTCTAAAACTATGTTCAAAATCCACTGTTTGAACCAAGGACATTTGGTTATAAAAAAGGCAAAAATTCGTATTTATTTGAATAATATATGTATTAATCACTAATTTGGTTACTCTAAACCATATATAAATACGTCTTCAGTCCAGAATTTTTATAAATATGCACTTAAACACCAAATTTTGCACGAAAACTTTCAAAAACCAAAAACTATGGTAAGAACACAATATAACCAAATGGTAAATAAACAAACATTTAGCAAACTAATGGCGGCCGATACCACGTGACATAGGTAACCAATCACTAGGACGACCATAATTGTCGCCACTGTCTTGTAGATAGTCACTGTAATAAATCCCTGATTTTATCGCCATCTAGTATCGAATTTCCTTCTTTAAATTGGCTGCTTCGGAGTTGACTAGCAACTTGGGTACGCGTTTAATACAGCAATTTATAGTACGTAAGTAAAAATGTTGTTGTAATAACATAGTTTAAAGTGTTTTCAATATAATCTATGTAACAAACACCCAACCATTCTTACAGAATATTGATTTATTTGACCAAATACATTCGAATATTACTGTTGTTACAGCTTCGGAGTATGACGATTTTGATTTTAATTACAAAATACAAAGTGAAATGGAATATCAAATTGCATTTTCATATTAGCATTACCTTAAAACCATTTAGAAGGTTCTATGTATCTTCAGAAAAATAGTTTATATACGTTAAAACAAAATATATTGTTGCGTTTCAGCAATTTTCCTTGTTTCTAAGAATGACCCAACTACCCATTTATTTTAGGCGCCTGTTAAATTTCTAACACAGTGAGCAAGGAGAGTGAAATGACACGATCAAACAACGATTCAAAGCTTTAAAAAGGCAAAATTTACTCAAAAATACTACTATCTGACAATATCAAATATTAGTGTTTTTAAATGAAACTCACGGTCTCTAGTTAATTCCACAATATTGAAAATTCTAAGAAATTGACAATTGTTTCGATAAATCAATATCATCGTCAGAATGACAGAAGTTACATTTCATTTTATGCCTACCTGATGTTTAGTAGTTATTTTTGGCTAGACCAAGAAGTAACCTAACTTGTGATTAGCTTAATATATATTTATAGAAAAAAATCCCAATGGCACAAGACCAATTGGACGGCTTATTTCAGTAAAGTTTTTGATCAGATTCAAAACAAAAAAAAACAAAATTTAAATTTTCTTAAATAAATGTTTTCATGTACGTTTTAGAAAAAAGTGTTTCATACAAAAGTTGTAGAACGTGTTAAGTTCTAAAAAAAATTTCAGTAACTTTTTTGCGTTAGATCAAAAACATAAGAAATACGATTTTTTTTCAATTTTGACAGGCCGCCATTTTGTTTCTACTGGGTCGATTTGGCCCGTTAACGAACTCGTCCAAGATTTTGGCCGAACCAATTTTTGTAGCGAGTTTGATTCCGATCCGTCTAAAAATACGCCCTCTATCGTGCTTACAAATTCCGTTATAACACATATACTATATATACTATATATATATATATATATATATATATATATATATATATATATATATATATATATATATATATATATATATATATATATATATTTAGAATTATATCTTACGAGCATACAGATTAAAACAACCAGATAAATCCCACTACGCAAAACATCTACTTGACACCAATCATTCATTGACACCTAACACAGAACTAGAAGTGCTGCATATTTGTGAAAAGAAACAAGAACTGGATTTCCTTGAAGAACTGGAAATTAGAAGACATTTAAGAAACCCACAATATGAAGTTGTCAATGAACAGTTAAATCTAGGGAGTTCTCCACTAATAAACTGTCTTCTTAAGTGATAATTGTAAAGATCAGCAGATATAGTTTTCCTGGTTTTCTATATCATTGCACAGTTATACTGATCTTAATTGGAAAAATGATTTCCAGGATATCACCATAGGGCTAATAATATCTAAGCTTCAATATTTGTAATATCACATCTTCTTCTTTTTTCTATAAACATATATTAAGCCAATCACAAGTTAGGTTACTTCTTGGTCTAGCCAAAAATAACTACTAAACATCAGGTAGGCATAAAATGAAATGTAACTTCTGTCATTCTGACAATGATATTGATTTATCGAAACAATTGTCAATTTCTTAGAATTTTCAATAACTTTTATTATATTGTGGAATTAACTAGAGACCGTGAGTTTCATTTAAAAACACTAATATGACGCAACATGAACACAGCGTCTCAAAAAATCATGACATGCCATTCTTGAGTTTGTCAAATTCATTCTTCTTCAACGATTTGTATTTCGTCCACGATGGGCTAACATCGCTCACAGTTTCCAACAGCGTCGATGTATGTAAACATCTTTGTAAATTTGCCACTTACTAAATTTAAATCTTTAGAAACACATTCTATTAAAACTTTTTTTAGCTTCTCTGAAATTCTTGTGTCTCTGATGTCACCACCCTCTTGGAGATATTTACTAACAACAACAAGATGACGTCTGAGGTAAATTCTCTCTTATTTTTGAGGATAGGGACCGAGAAAGATGACGTTTATGCCATCTGCCGTGAAAAAACACAAACAATGTGATGTAAACACTATTAGTAGTACTAGTAGTTTTGTATAATCAGCGTTTTTAAATGTTCATTTTTTAAAACTGATATTAAATGTTTGTGATGTCGTCATCAAAAGTATCTTTCTGTATTTATGGCTGTTCAAATATGCTGTATAAAAATACTACGCAGTTGAAATTTTATAGTTTCTCCGACAATTCATTGAACACTGCGTGGATAACCTTGAAACGTCAAAAATGAATAAATGCAGTTAAAACCCATATGTAATTAAAATGTTCTAATTAAAACATTTTGTTAACTATCATTTTGTGTATAATCAGTATGATACTACAATTGGCAGCTATTAGAAAAGTTCTAAACTTTCTTTTTGCATAAATAAAAGATTATTATCGAGAGAATAAAATGTTGTTTTCTGTACGATTTCATTAATTATATAAAATAAAAAACTAGTTATGTGTTTGCTGACTTTAATATTATATAATAAGTTCAAATAATTAAATATTATTAAGAGGAAGAAAGTAAACATTTGTACAAAACGAATCACTTCAAGTTTTTTAATTACATTTCAGAAAACATCGGGAGGATTGGGAACCAAATAAAAATACTAGAATTTGCAGTGCTCATTTTTTCAATAATCTAAAATCAGATAATCCCCTACACCCATCTTACATACCAACAATTTTTCCCGGCAAAGAAAATAAAAAGATCTATTCATTTTTTGCATTTTGTAGGTTGTTTATTATACTGTTTACATCACAATGTTTTTCTTATTTAACACCAGGGCGCTCTACTTTCGGCATAAGTGTTGCCTCTATAGTTCCGTCTCGATCCCTATAGAATAACTAAACCAGAATGTCCAACGTTTTGCTGTGTTGCCATGTCGTGCACTCGCTTCCGAGCGTATACGTTACGGCTGCGTTACGAATGGTGGTCAAAAATTTAAAAACGCATTATCATTCGATATGGTAGCGTTCGTTATTTAACGTACCTATTCTTGAATTAACGTATGAAGTCAACAATTGAGCCCCTGGTATATTATTCACCCACAAATAAACTGGATTTTCTTGTCTGTTATATTTCTCGGTTTTATCTGTGATCGGGATTCAAGCTCCGCGTTCAGAGGGGGTTAATTTTGATCCTTCGCAACTTAACGAGTACTCGCTATTATCACAATTAATCAATCCGCATACAGAATTCCATGTATTACTGTGGCACAACGATATTAGCGAGAAATCGTAAGGTTGCGAAGGGTCAAGGATAACCCCCCTACAGCGCTATTTTTGACATTGTTCGTAACTTTGCGTATACGTGTTACTGCGAGCGGATAATTTGCGAATACTTCGTGTTAAATGGTATTTTTGAGCACTGTTGGAAAGTTAAATTCTTGTACGTGTGAAATAGATTTAGCAACGTGGTAATTTCGAAGGTATCTGATATATTGACAGATATTTTAAGGTTAGTTACCAAAAAAGAATTGTTTAATTTTGTTTATCACACCCGCGCCGCGCTGGTAATAAATAAATTATTAATAATTAATAGAACAGTGAGAATTGCTTTTTAAAAATGGCTGAAAACCCTGCTGTGAAACTTCCTTAATGTACTGACTAACCATATACTGTGATACTGCCATGAATATGCTTTTAGCCTTCTCTCACAGTGGATGCGGATACGCGTGAATAATAAAAACGCGCGGAACCGTCCGAATTTGTGATCTCGCGTATACATGCGTTGAGTTCGGACTTTGACTGCGATAAAACTTGATGCCGAAGAGTTAAAATGTCCGGTCGTGATTTATATGTGTTAGAAAATACTTTTCTAAGAAGAAGAATCATTCACAAAAGAAGACGGAAGGTTTGTGTGACTGAAATACTAAGAAAAAGAAAGGAATTTGGTGAATTCAGCATATTTGGGATGATTTAAGGAACAGTGAAGAAAAGTTTTTTAGTTATTTTCGGATGAAAGAAGAAACTTTTAATTACATATTAAATGTAATCAAGGACAGGTTAACGAAACATTGCAATTTTCAAGAACCCATTTCTCCTAGGGAACGCCTGGCTTTAACTATAAGGTACGTTTTTTATTTTAATTTTTTTATTCACACAGGTACAAGAGATAACAAAAGGACCCTATATCGATTTTAAAAATATTTTTTTATTAAATTAAACTTAAACATATCCCATACAGTAAAAAACAAATAAAAAGTAGATATAGCAAACTAACTGGAATAGGTGGGATCAAATGAGTGATAGTAATCTGGCAAGGAATGTTGACTTTCTGTAGGGCTTTGTAAATCTTGTCGAGCAGGGGTGGTTGCTGCTGACATCGAATAATGAGTATCGGCCGAAGTTGAAGAGTTTGCTGCAGAAGTACTTTGTTGCCAATGTAATGATGGTAGTGACTGACCGGACGAGTACATTTGTTCATTGATCAATACTTGCTGCAACTGCGACCTCACAATTAATTTTCTTGACTTAGGTACAGATTTTAAATAAGGTGAAAGGCAATCATCATCAGTTGCATTATTTTCAAAATACTTTAATTTTTTTCCTCCAATTCTATAAATTTTTCTTCTATATTAGTGGCCTTAACTTTTTTTTTGAAATTTTTTTTTGTGATATTACTGTTTTTTGGTAAATGATGGACAAATTGATTATTTCCTTCTTGCTGCGTTTGATTATTTTCTTCTTGCTGTAGTTGATTATTATCTTCTTGCTGCGTTTGATTATTTTCTTCTTGCTGTGGTTGATTATTTTCTTCTTGCTGTGGTTGATTATTTTCTTCTTGCTGCGAAACTACATTACGGAGGGAATTTTGTGTTTCATCACGTTCATCATCATCTTGCGTTTCTTTCTTTACGAAACGTATCTCGTATACTTCTCCATCTTTTTTTACTTCGTAACTGTAACAAAAAAATATATAAATTATTTTATTTTAGGTATCTATCGACAGGTTCAGGTTCATCGTTCATGCAATTGGGATTTTCATTTAGAATTGCGGATAATACCGTAGGAAAAATTGTTCATGAAACTTGCAAAGTACTTTGGGATTGTCTTCAGGAAACTCATATGCCTTTCCCGTCTAATGAGGAGGTTACTAATATTTCCAACGAATTTTGGAGAAAATGGAAGTTTCCAAACTGTGTGGGATGTATATATGGAAAACATATAAGGATTAAGAACCCTGCTAATGCGGGCAGTATGTACCGTAATTATAAGCAGTATTTTTCTATAGTTTTAGAAGCATTAGCTGGTCCGGACTACAAATTTATTTGTATAGACGTAGGGGCATACGGCAAGGAGAGCGATGGAGGAATTTTTTCTCATTCCAATCTATCGAGACAACTTGAGAATGGCGCTTTAAATGTAAACATAGAAAAAGGAACAAATATGCACATACCTCATGTTATACTGGGCGATGAAGCATACCCACTAAAATCTTATTTAATGCGTCCTTATCCGCAAAGAATTGTAGGACCGGAAGAAGAAATATTTAATATGCGTTTATCAAGGGCAAGGCAAGTGGTGGAATACGCATTTGGAATTGTGGCCAGTAAATGGAGATTATTATTAAAGACTATTGAAGTCAGATCGAGCTGATGCCATTATTAAATGTATTTGTTTACTGCACAATATAATTATTGAAAAAGAAGGTATTAATATTAATGAAATTAACATGGAAACAGGACAATATAACAGAAATAATAGAAGATTTGGAACTCTGGGTGAAAACAGAACTAGAGCCGAGGCTTACACTATCCGTGATTATTTAAAAACATATTTTGTACGTAATCTCTAAGTTATTTATATTTTGTGTTATTTATAAATACTTCTTGTTCAAATACGAATATAGTTTAAATAAATATAAATTAGCAAATTACGTACCTGATAAATTAATTTCTTCGGAAACTTCTTTCCACAAGGACTTTTGTAAATTACGATGGTGATAATTTGGTTCTCGCTGATCCCATAAATATTTCCGCTCTCGTACTAAATCAATTAGCTTTTCAGTATTCATTTTTTTTTCAATTCTTTCCCAAGAGAATGCCCGCAAGAAAACCGCGAACAAACGCAAATATCCCAACCAAACGGGATCTGGTCGCAAGTCACAAATGTACGCACGTATATGCGCGAACCGATCTGCAGCCACTGTGAGCGCTTGCATTCAAAACAAGTAGTTTGGATCGTTCGCGCGAAGACGTGCGTCCCACAATTCGCATGTTTACGCTTCCACTGTGAGAGAAGCCTTAGCAATGTCCATTTGATAACTACCACAAGCAAAGAACCGCAGTGCTATCAAAACCTGTAAATACAGAAATTTATATGAAATATAGGTAGTTTTTATATTATAATAGTTAGTAGGTATATACAGGTATAAAAACTAACCCTCATTTCGACACTTAAGTCAGTAGTTCTTCTTTGTGGTCTCATAAATGGTTCTACAATGTTTACTATGATGTTTACTAAGTAACGGCAAAGTTCTTTTGATAGACGAAAATATGGTAAAATGGTGTTCACTTAAGACTTCGAGTGGATCGATCATCTCAAATCGGTTATTTCATTGAAATAGTGCCTCTTCAACATTTTCCAGGTTATCAATGTTAGCAATTTGTTGTAAATCGTCCATGTCAAATTATATAAATATATATTTAGATTATAATTTTTTCAAATGTCAGATTATGCTAATCATTCGCATATGGTCTACGACAACCAAATACCGCTCGTTAATTTATTGCGAATACTCGCAATTTGGCGAATGGTCAAAAATACCAATATGCCGGTTTTTGTTCGCACGTTCAATATTGCGTGTAACCTTGAAATGTGCGAATGGTCAAAAATAGCGCTGCTGGAGATCTCCCATTTCCAAGAGTCGCATTGAATTCTTGATCTGTAGTGCTTCTAGTTCAATTTGCTGTCGTTTCATGTCTAATTCCTGTCTCTTCTTCTCGTTCTGAAGTTCTAATTTTTTTCTTTCTAGGAATATAGAGCTATGTCTTGATCCAGATCGCACTGTGTGAATTCTTGAGCTCTGTTTCGATTCTGCTTTTTCAACGTTTGATACTACTAGTGTTGTATTCTCACCTGTTTCTTCGTGTACGGATGGTTTTCGAAGTGATTTTGCAGGCAGTGATGTGCTTCTGTTAGGCCATGGCGTCCTTGTCTTATTTCAAAAGTTTTTGGGCCACACAAAATCTGCCGATAATCGGTTGTTGAATCCAGCACCAACTCATCAAGAGCTTTCGTTCCCCATATCGCGTATCACGTCGGGGTCACCAAATGTTCCGATTCTAACTCTGACTGGTCAAAATATTGATTAAACAACAGTTTTTTATCAAATTATATTCAAAGTCGTGTTTGACATTCAAGTTTTAAAAAATATGACATTACACACATTGCGTCAAAAAAATCCCGGGATAGAGATGTGCTACGTGTATTGTCTAGAAGGGATCTTCGCCAGTTTTTCATAAACGGTGACATTTTCACCAAATGAGATGAGTGATGCGTTTTAGGTAGGTAGGCGTACAAATTTATCCACTGATCGTCGCTCTTCATGTTTGTGTATGATCGACATAAAGATTCCAATAAGAAATGGAATCTTTCACGTCGCTTAGCTGCTGCTCACAAGTCACAACCGATATTATATATTGAGTGCTTCGCATTCGGCTACAGAGCTCGCAGTTCCACAATATCTGTGTCTTTGCAATCTCGATCTGCTGTCCCAACTTTCAATATAAATGTTCGTATCATCAATTACTTTTTGCATATATTCATCCGGAAAGATCAAATTCTAAACTTCTGAAA
This sequence comes from Galeruca laticollis, assembly GCA_963921935.1. Taxonomy (NCBI): domain Eukaryota; kingdom Metazoa; phylum Arthropoda; class Insecta; order Coleoptera; family Chrysomelidae; genus Galeruca; species Galeruca laticollis. The sequence continues at coordinate 92,031,053 of OY998183.1, forward strand.
AGGTGGAACAGTTTTTCGCTGCTCTCATTGACTATGGCAAATGATATTTATGGGACCTCGTGCCTAAATTTTGTGGTGATTATTCTACATGCCATTGAGTTCTTCCATTTCTGCCGGATATATCTCAATGATACATTATTTAAATACCTACTATTTTCCCAACACAGGTAATGTTGGCTATTACTCTTCATCCATATGCAGAGAAACATCAGCATCCGCTTCGGTCCCAGTTCTCAGTATCGCTGTCATGGTAATAGCTCCTGTCAAGCCGAAAGGTTTAGCCTTGTCCAGAGATATTTCATAATTTTTATTTGGTCGACTAAAAGTAACCGTTCAAATATTGGAGATTTGTACGTATCAAGGCATGACGATACTGAGACAACAAAGATTACTTGCATAACAAAATATTTGATATTAATTTGTATGAATTGATTTAAATGAATGTGCCGTTAATATGTGGTACACTGCGCGTCATATAAAACTGGTACAACTATGATATCGAAAATAGTGTTTTTGTAGTTGTGTGAATTGATCTTTTCAAATGTGTCAATGCTAAACCAGCTGTTATGGTATAATTTCTAGGGCAGTGATGCCAGCACAACAAAAATGTTAGTAGATGTAATGATAAAATTAAATTTTGTAAAGCAATAAAACGAAATTGGAAAAATAAAAATTTATTATATCATTTATACACAAACAGTAACTAGCTTAAATTTACAAATAGTGTGATCTTGTAATAAATAGAAAAGTATTACAGTGTTACTGGTTCGAATATTTTTTAAAATAGAAGTTGGTTGGTTTATTAGATGACTGACTTAAAAAAGGTAAGACTGTTGTAGGAAAAATTGGAAATGGAAGACCAGTTTTAACTAGAATAAGGCTAGACAAAGCTTTAACTGAAAATTTATAGGAAAATCCCTTTAATACGGCAAGACATGCAATAGATGCAGAAAACTTTAATGCTTCAGTAACAGCAGTATTAAGAATTAGAAAACGTGATTTAAAGAATTATGCATTTGTAGCTATAAAATTTCAAAAATAGCAGCAAAATTTCAATAGAAAAGAAGAAAGTTTACAGTTTACAGATTTGGCACGAGATCCACGTAATTAATAATTAAAACATTTCAAAGAAATGAACTAACAAATAGATTATAGACCATGGTAGCATGGTAGCCATGAAAGTTTACATTCAATAATTAATAACGTGTCATAGCTCCATTATTATTGATTTTGTTATTTTGTAGGCATTGAGTCAATTAAATTTAATGTTAACGCAGTTTCATGTGACGCGGAGTGTACAACAGTTGTTTTAACTTCCTGTTGTAGTCGAGAAATTGTACAACTAGATATATATGCTTTTCATGAACCCATAGTTTTCGTTCGTAAAAAATATGTTGCCTTTTCTCTCTAATAAGCAAATATTGTCATTTATAATGAGGATATAAATCTTGCATTTTTTAATCTATTTTTATCTTAATTTTCAACACGTGCGCATTTTTTTGAAGGACACACTTTATTTACATCCTTTTTGTTTTCATAAGCACCTTTCGGAAGTGTATTTCTAACACGACACACCACGCCCATTTTACAATCGCAGATTCCACCGAAATCAATCGTAGAATAAAATCAGGGAAAAGTGAATAAGTCTTACTATATATAACTCGACAAAGGCTTTTAACAGTTTATCTTGAGTGTTTTAGTGTGTTTTCATACAGTTAGCATATCCGTTTAAAAACATTCAGATCACTTTTATGTATTAACGTAAAAGTTTTTTGTTCAGAAGGTATGTTGTAGTTTGTTTTAAACTATTCAATCTTTTTGTGGCATAGGTATTAGTCATTTACATCATGTTAATTTAGCTCAAATATCTAATATATGCGACTTAGGTCAGTTTCATTCAACAATGTTTAATTTACAGCCAGTTGTACCGACTTATTTTTAAGGGACCATTAATAAAGTATACCTTGAATTTTAATGTTCCCTTAACCTTAACTGATTTGCACCGACACCTTGTTGGACAGTTTTAACTAAGTGTCCTTTAATTGCAGTGACAATATGACAACGCCGCTCTTTGCATAGGAATTTCTTTCCTTTTTGGTAGATTAGTATAAAATTGACATTTGTAAGCTAATAATTTTAGTTGAAAGAAAGTAGGAACTACAAACAAAGAATAAATAATCGTTGGTAGGAATAAGCTGAATTTGTCTTACGGGTTACAAGATTTTACGTACATGGCTGAATCGAAAAAAAGACTGAGGACAATTAATTTCACGCCTAATTGATTCGTGAGGTTCTTGCATTTTAACTATATACGGGCGTAAATATCCTAATATCCTTGATACATATGCCATAACTCGAGATGCTGTAGAAATATGGACATTCATAAAATCTGCCACTTGAATGATTTGCCCACTACTGGCATAAAATCTTAAAGTAAGTAGTAATTGGTTAATGGGTGATAAGCTATTTTTTCTAAAATAATATAGGTATGTTATGATTCAATTATTCACTAAAACAAAAAACTCATACCTATCATCAGGATATTCCAATTCATGCTCAATCATTTGCAATAGCCTAAGCACTGTTCGTTTCGTTAAACGAAATCTTCTGAAAAATTCAAATTCAAACATTTCCTGATAATAATTTGGTCTTAGGTTGATTCTTCGTGGATATCCATATTCAATAAAATCTTGTACTTCAATGTCATCATCTAACATGTCCTCAATTAATACATCTTCTACAATATTCACGTAGTTAATTTTCTCTTCAATTTCAAAATTATCAAATTATATATACTGCTCCAGCTCTATAATTTGTTCAGTCATAGCAATTACATTTTTTTTAAATTTGATTAGAAACCAGAATTTCTTACCTGAAGATTACAAAGAAAATGTTTATCACTTCCAGTAAAAACGTTTCAATACAAATATTTTGACTTATATTTGTTAATGAAGCTTTAACCGAAGAAATTACTAAATATATACGTAACATCAAAACAGCTAAAAGTGACTTTTTCTACTTCCGTTACTAAAACCGCACTATGAACACGGGTTTGACATACACAAACCGACTCTTTAAACACTTAGTGTTTAAAATGCGAAAAGTCACATCTCGTTTATCTTTTGTTTTTTAAACGTCAAATCAAGTGTATCTTTTGTATGATAAATTTCATGTTCCGTGATAATTTTGTTATTCTGCGTCATTTGATGTGTCAGTCAGCTGTCAGCCATCGTCCGTCATGTAATGAATATAATTCAAATATAATATAATGTTTTCCTTCCCGCGGGCGAAGAAAAAGTATAGTAAGCACCTCGTGTTAAAAACGTCTTTAGTCACTCGTTTCACAAGGAACTCGTTCCGCTTCGCTCCACTCCTGCCTAGTAAAACTCGTGACTAAAGTAACCTTTTTGACACTTGGTACTTAATATACTATTAAGGGTGGTTTAATTGACCGAATTTGGCGAGTTAGTAAAGGTTATTTTAAACAACTCTTAAAGGGCCATTAAAGTCGGTGCAAAACACAAAATCCACTAACGATACTTTAAAGGACCGTTAGCCTAATGGTCACTTAAAAAAAAGTCAGTGCAACTGGCTGTAAGTGATACAGTAAAGTATTAATGATACTATATCAGTACTATACATTTCACTCTCTTTGAAATCTTCGATTAAACGTTTAGTGTTGATATTTTTCCATAATAATCGTTGATAAATTTGTATCTAGTTAGGAGAATCCTTAATCACTTTTGTAACTCCCATAACATAACGTTTCAGGTTCTCAAATATTTCAGAATAACGCTGTCCAAAAATTATTCAGTATTGATTATATTCATTTGTGTAAAATAAGTAGAATTAAAATTTAAATATATTACATTGATGTAAGGAGTATTCGTTATAAACTACTAAACTCTTAAAATCCCTTTCGTTGCTTATAAGAGAGTTTCAGGCAAATGTTTTGTGGTTGGGACCACAGATAACCTACAGATAGATGAGACACTGATTGTGGCGCCATCTAAAGAGCCTATCGAATAAACAATTGAGTCGGATTTGGCGGTATATTCAAATTTACTGTATTTTAATTATTTTATTTCAAAATAACCATTTGTCCATCATTTGAAATTTCATTCAATTTAACTCCATTAACTCAATAATGATTATGTTGAGTTAAATTGAATGAAATATCAAATGATGGACCATAAATGGTTAATTAAATTGGAAAACATAAAACAATAACAGTTTATTTATTTTGGTATAAAAATACACAACAAATAATTTCTTTTACTACTTTTCTTAACAAACATAATGAAAATAAATAAACTATAATGTAAAAACAATGCAATAATTAAAAAATAATTTCAGTAACATACATTCTAGATTGGAGTATCATTAGATTTTTAAATGATGTTTAATCAAGATAAAAGTAGAAAATTATTTATGATAATTTTATATTAATTTAATTATTATTATTATACTCCTATAAACACACAGAGCTGGACAAACTACTGGAGTATAACTGCTACTTACTTAATCAAAAAAGTGTTAGCAATGAGTAGTTAACTACTATTTTTGGCAACTTTCTATGAAAGAAAACATTTGAGTATAATTACTGTGAATGTTAGAACAAAAGTAATTAAAATACTTTTAATGGAAAAGTTGTTAAATACTGCCCAGCTCTGTAAATACAAGGTGCCAAGTAATTACATATAAGAGTGCTAGACAGCACTTGTGACTGTACAAAGTTTAAAATAATATATCAAACATTTCATTTCCACTTAAAACACATCTTTATTTCTTTACTGGAAGTATTAAATTGGTTTATATCACAAGCTTAAACCTAGTATATTGCATATTTGTATATTTCTACATTTAAAAGCATTCCGTTCTTATGAAACCATCGCATAAGGTAGTTTAAGTTACTCTGCAGCTCTTGGCAGTCTATGATTGTTAAAATGTTTCTTAAGGGCTCTTAAAAATGCTACCGTCTCGTGGAAGTCCTTTCTCGTTTTTGGTTCAGCTTCTACAAGTAAACACACAAAATAACAACAATAATTAAGTAAATACAAATATGTTGGAACATTTATATCAACAAAAGAAAACAAAATGCGCATACTATTGAAATAATAAGTTTACACGTGTTTTTGTACTAAGCCAAAAAATGTAATGTTTAAATTTTTTTTTAATTCTTTTTTTGGAATTTTCGATTATTTTAGGAATTCTTGATTTTTTTTGAGTTTTAACTATTTTTTGATTTATTGTTTTTATTTTTTGTCTATATTAGATGTTTTGGATTTTTCGTTACCGCTAGACCAAATACTTCGACGTAATGCCTCAAGAAAAGTTAACACTCATTTTCATTTCCCATAAATTGTCATACCATGGGCTATATATGAAAATCGGCAAGGGGTCAATACCTTCCATCCCATAGCTGGTGGAGAATAGAATAGAATAAAACCCAGATTATTATTTTTTCAATGGGGAATTGTCTGAGTATAGTGTACACACTAGATATAAATTGAGTGAATGAAAAGACGAGTACTGAGTGTGTCATTTTATTAAAATTCCAGCTAAGCACTTTCAGTCATTAGGTCATTCTCAAAGCTGTCGACAAGAGAAAAACATACAACAGGTGTCAGAAAACACCAAACCCTGTAATTGCTACATACAATTAAATAAAATATTTGATGTTACATCATTATTTAAATAATTACCCTATAAAGAGGCTGTACACACATATCATTTATTTGATAATTTCAAATTAGACGTTTCGTTATGTGAATTACAATTGTTCACGCTCATTATAGGGTAATTTTAACAAATTTTACTTAAATAATGATGTAACATCAAACATTTTATTTCATTGTATGTAGCAGTTACAGGGTTTGATGTTTTTTGACACCTGTTGTATGTTTTTTTCGCGACGATAGCTTTGAGAATGGCCTAATGGTTGAAAGCGCTTAGATGGAATTTTAATAAAATTACACACTCAGTACTCGTCTTTTCATTCACTCAATTTATATTTTAATAAATCCAAAATTATAGCAAGCTATATTGAATACAATAAAACTTACCATCAATATTTGTTAATTTCCACTCATATGGGAAGGCAAATCAAACTGTCTTAATAACCTCCCTTCGTCTTTCTCAAATCTAAAGAAACACTGTTTTTCAAAATGAAGGGAACATATTTTCCATCGTTTCCTCGTAAACAAATTTAATGATTTATTACCACTGCGTTTCAGCCATATTAATTTTATCTTCCTGGGTTGGAGGAACAAAACTGTAAAAAGAAATATTTACTTTAGTAATGCAACAATTTTCAGTTTAGCTAATGTAAGCAACAACCATGATCTCTAAAGTTGTCGATTAAATTAGTAAAAATTCTGTGTTTTATAAAAATAAAGAAAATGGTTGTTAAATGAGAAAGAAAAAATGCTCAAATTTTTTTAATAAAGCTTAACGAGTACACCACTTATTAGACTCCTTCAGAATACATTTTGACATTGTCTTTTCAATTAATAACAATTAAGCAACGAAACAACAGATAAATATTACACTATAGCAATTAAAAATACACCAAAATACCGAAACCTTATAATAACCTTAATACTTGAACTAAGAAACGATAACAGTATAACAGATAACGAGCAATATGACATCGCGCACATGCAGTAATAAGAATCGATAAAATTTGATTACTAACGACGTTACAGTTTCCGTTAATTTATTGGAATTATCTACTGATTTTAGTTATTCGACAGACTCTATAGATGGCACGGTCTGCGGTGTCCCTAGCCTGATTGGGACTTAATTTTATTCGAATACCAATGGAAGTAGAGTATAGTGCAGATTTAAGGAGACAAAGTTGCATATAGTAAACCTGTTGTATAAAAAATATGGATAATAAGTGATTATGATATTAATGTTGTGAGTTTTTAAAAAATTTATATAATTTCAAATTTAAAACTTTGGTATTAAATTATCCTTTTCGCTACTTGAAGGAAAATTCCTCGGTTTGTTCTTTAGATATTGCATCCATGCCCATATAATTTGCTTAATTTTCTAATTCGTATATCATTTTATTCATATATTATTGCTTAAATTCTCTTTTGGTCTATTTCAAAGAATAACGTATTTTTTATAGAAATATCTTTGTGACGTTTCGGCACAATTTTGGCCTTTGTCAAAATTTTAATATTGGGAACATCTCTTGATTTGTTTAATTTTTCACCAATGTTCCCAATATTAAAATTTTTAAAATAAAATTTCAAACAGCGCATTACACAAAGTTAGGCAGAAAAAAATATCATCAACAAAAGAGACTTATTTTAACTATCTAGGAATAAAAATTCTGGGCCAATCGAGTAATTAAAAAAACGTTTGTTTCTGGAAATATATCACGCAAATAAGCAAACAAATAATGTCAATGATAAACAGGATACAAGTTAACTAAGCAACTTATATTGCAACAATACTTTTGTTTTTGTTGTCATTTATAAATTTTCAAATGTATAATCACCTATTTCACAATTTAAATTAGATATCAGTTCAAACTGGATTGCCTAATTGAAATTAGATGTCTCCTTTTGTTATAATTTTTGCATTTAGTGTTGTATTTCATATCAATGTATGTGCCCCATGAAGACACTCTATTACCTTGTAAGTTTTCAAAGATTTTATTTTATTAATTAATTGTAAAGTTAATTTGATAAATCTGTAAAATATAACGAAATTGTATTTTAATTTATCTGCAGACCGTTCAACACGTGATAAATCAACATAACTTTTTTAAGGTTAGATTTATTAATAAAAATTTCAAGTGAACTTAAACACCATTCAATTTTACACCAAAAAGGTACTCTTGGTAAAACCCGATACTGTGTACCGTTTTTGGAATATTTTGATTTGAAAATTATGAAGTAATAACCGATGCTGGTATAAGGAAATGATAAAGTAATTAATTAAACAAAAAATCACATGAAGAAAATTAACATAAAGACTAATAACATAAAATAAAATTCAATTAGAGTAAAATGTCCTCCATTTTCACGAATACATGAGTCTATCCTTTTTTCTAAAGAATCCATTAATCTTCTAAACAGTTTGTGATCAGCTATGAGGTCATTAAACTGACGTTAAATTCTGTCTTCCAATTCTTAACATGAATTTACATTTGTAATATAAACTTTTTACTTAAGATACGACCAAACTGTGTGTCCAAAGGATCAACCCTTTCACTGTACCTAGTGTAATGCGTTTGAAAAAAAAATCAAAATTATGTAATACTACATACCACTACATTTTATAGCATGTCCTTCGGAAGGGACAAACACAGTCAGAGGAATATGGTGATATATAAATAACATATTTCAAAATAATTCTGTATTAACCAAATAAAAAATAGTACACATATACATACACCTATTAAGGTCAAAAGTCAATGAAATTTGTGAAAACAATTTCTGTCTTTTCATGAGACACAAATGTACCTTACATTTAGTACAAAATACGTGTGTTTTTAGAGTACAGCCTTCCATTTTACAGCGTGAGATCTTTTTTTGAGTCAACTTTAGGGAAGTGGTTGTAGCCATCATATATTGATTCCTTGTAAGGTCTTGGTTCGTTGCACATTTCCTTCGAATGTTTCGGAGAGTCCATGCTTGTGAAAAGTCTACCTCGTTTAGGTGGGTTTTTATGCAGAATGAGATTTTCTGCCACAGCTTGTCGGAATGCCAGAAGATCAATTATATTCTTCTTCCCCATTCCAAGAAGAATAGCTTGTTTTTTATACTCTAACCAGGAATTAACCAGTGCAAGATCTATGGCATGTGATATCATTCTGATTGTCAATTTCTTGGATCTTACGTACGATCTGTAGATAAATGAGTGAAGTCAAGAATACAAAATTTGGTCTCTTTTCGATAATTGATCTGTAGATGCTAAGTATAAAATCATGTTTATCTACACCACCTATATTAGTATTGTAGAGTTGTATTGCCTCTGGTCATGGAACCCGTACATATTTCTTTACGACTTTGTTCCATCGTCGGCAGCTGTCTTGCTTGCTAATGCCAATAAAATTTGACCCCACTATAACATCTTCATTGTCATACCACTTCGTAAGCACTATACCATCATTACTAACAGCAACATGTGAAGTGCCTCGACCTCTCTTTTTCATCTCTTTGTCACTTGGAAGTGGAGGTTTAGCAAAACGATCTATTCTGATTGTTCCTATAGCAAAAATTCTCTTGGTCCAGAAAAAATTGAAACAGCTGATATGTACTGAAAAAATTGTCAAATAATAATCCATAGTTTGGTTCAGTTATCCTTTCTGAAAACTGCATCACAGTGGCAGCTGCGGTACCCCAAAATAAGTACTTTGGCTTGACTTCAGCTGTTGCCCCTTGGTATATAGTAAAGTCATATATGATAGATAGATAGATATTTATTAACTACTTTACAATAAAATGTTTGTAGTACGTCAAAAAGAAAATACATACAAAAGTAATATACAAAATATATCTTAAGATAAAAACAGAGTAAAATGTCACAGCAGACATACGGTGTTGAGATTGCCTCGACAATGCACAATGTAATCATCAACAGCGTAGAAACAATATTTAAGCAAAAACTTTTTTAAATATTTTTTAAAAGCATTGGAGCCCAAGGATTTTACAATTGATGGCAAAATATTAAACAGCCTATAGTTTGGTGAATTTTATTGTGTCGTATTTAGCCGAAAGTAGCTGCATCTGATATGGTGAGCATTACGAGTGTTGTAGTCGTGGATATCTGAATTTCTAGACAACATTGACTGTTTCCCATGAATTTCAATTAGAGTATGAAATAAAAACAAAGACGGTAATGGCATAATTTTATATTTTATGAAAAACTGTTGACAATGATCCCTGAAACCAAGATCAGCAAGCACCCTTATCGCCTTTTTTGCATTATAAATACTGTTCAAGCATAGGAGGAATTACCCCAGAGGGCGATGTCATAGCTAATATGCGAATGTTTCATTCAACACCTTTGCTCCAATGTTTCACATCTTTTCTTGGTTGTACCGTACCGATGACAGCTAATGAGCCAGAAACATGCATGTCTGCGGTTACCACTCTTTTCAGTAGCCCCTTCTTCTATTTGCGTGCAATACCCATTAATCTATTCGTTGTTTATTGTTCATATGTCACGCACTATTCGTACATCTTATATATATATATATATATATATATATATATATATATATATATATGAAACATAAATTTTGATTTTCTACTACACCTGCTTTCAGTCGAAATTTGTCGAAATTTCAATAATTTCGACGTATTGGCCTGACCGTTCTTCGAAGGAAAAAACAACTACATTCCTTGCTAATACCACGCAGAATATTGAATTACATCCCCTTCGAAAACCGTGACGTCGATCAGCCATTTTGCCGATATGGACATCTGTGGTGATTCGCAACTGATAGCGGAATGACATAGTACACTGACGCGTTTCAGTTCAGAATCTCTAATCCGAACTGAAGATACCGTCCTCCGACAACTTCACTTGGCTCGCGTAGTTGCACACAAGCGAGAAGCAGTCAGCTGGCGCCATCTTCACTTTCAGTTGCGAACCAACAACTCAGATAAATGCGACCGTATTAGTCGTATGAAATAAAATGAATATAATTTCATATCAGCTTGTGTGTAACTACGCGAGTCAAGTGAAGTTGTCGGAGGACGGTATCTTTAGTTCGGATTAGAGATTCTGAATCGCATTACGGCACTCTTGAAGAGACCTAAGAAGGTCAAAACGCGTCAGTGTACTATGCCATTCCGCTATCAGTTACGAATTACCACAGATGTCCGTATCGGCAAAATGGCTGATCGACGTCACGGTTTTCGAAGGGGATGTAATTCAATATTCTGCGTGGTATTAGCCAGGAATGTGGTTGTTTTTTTCTTCGAAGAACGGTCAGGCCAATACGTCGAAATTATTGAAATTTCGACTGAAAGCAGGTGTAGTAGAAAATCAAAATTTATGTTTCATATAGACACCTCGTATTTTATGAAATTATATTCATTTTATATACATATATATATATATATATATATATATATATATATATATATATACATTATATAGCTTTTATCTATAAAAAAATAATGACGTTCATTATTGATAAATACACATGTTCGCCTAATCTTATTTTGACCTTCGCAGATATTTTTATATTTCCATATTATACAGGATGTATTATATCTATTAAAAACTATTCAAAAAATGATTTTAAAACTTTGTGGGTAGATGCTCCGGTGTGTTCAAAAACATTTTTGGCTGAGGTGTCAAGTAAACGCCAACTTTTAGATGAACTCCGAATGTTTTTGGATTCCCAAATATTAATATTATAGCTTTTAAACTATAGGTGTAATTTAAGGTTAAAATATTAATATTAAATTGACATAATCGAGTTATTGATCATTTCAGTCTAAACGAAAGACGCAACTCTGTTAAAACATTATGTTTGAATTCACTTTAATATACTATCCATAGCCTTGAAAAGGTCAGCCGGACTGCAATATCTGTCTTTGACATAGCTCGTTATGATACACACTGTATAAAATTTTATAGTTACTGGGACATATTCAAAGAGGTGCACGTATATATTTTCAATATTTTAAAATGTTTTGGAACCAATCCTAACTTTTTGTCACTTTTGAATTAGCCATTAAACAAAACTCGTTCCAGACACTAATTGATTGTTTTTGAAAACGCAATAGTCAAGTTTTGCTATTCAAACAGATAATCCGGTTTATTATTAGGTTTGAAAAACTGGTTTAAATGGAATAAATACTTTAAAGAAAACAAATAATATCGTTACAACATTGTTTATGGGATATTTATCAAAAACTACATAATTAAATACTACCTAAAACACCCCGTTTGCTGGCTTTACTCGAAGGATCCAGGAAGTCGACAAGCTTTTGAGAAATTGTTTTTATTATCCAGAAATATTCAGAACGTCACAAACTGTTGAGTAATTGCTCGAATTGATCAGAAATATTCAAAAAGTTATCGAATTGTTGAGAAATTGTTTGAATTTTTGATTACCACGTTCAAAATTTTTATTCTAATTAGAAGTTTTTTTATCTAAAAAATGATTTAAATTTTGTCCGACAAACATATGTTGGGGCGTTTTGGCCTGTCCGCCGAATTCACAGCAAAGTCATGCCATTAAAAATTTAGTACCCCACTGCTAATTTTTACAGAATCGCTTATTTTAAACATATTGAACAAAGCGGTAACCTTGTCAAAATTTAGAAGTCAGTTTGGCTGTCCGACACCCCAAAGGGGGGGAATGGCATCCCTTGGGGCGTCGGACACGCAAACTGACTCCAAAATGTTGTCCAACAAGGTTACCACTTTGTTGAATATGTCTAACTCTTAACCAGTAGTATGTGTCCGACATACACATACTATTTCATTTTTGCAATTGTGAATATACCCAGCCATTTGTCTACCCCACCCTCAAGGTATTCTCCTTACGTGACCTTAGGAGACAGATAACACTAGATACTACCAGTTGTGATGTGTCGTTTCTTCAGCAGAACTCAGTTGTGAATAGTTACGGTGTCTGACAGACACATACTACCCGAAACGTTAAAAAATCTCAGTGTCTGTTAGACATATACTTCTAGATACGAAACATAATCATGGGTAAAATATGAAGCTTTTGTTTCATTGCGCAACATTATTACACAAACTTTTCAGGCCATACATACAATGTTTTCAGTTCCAAGTACCTCTGATAGTCGTAGTGCTTCTAAGCGACGTAGAGAAGAAGTCTTTCACTATAATGATCCTAATTTTGAAGCAAAAATTATCAAGTGTTTAGACGAAGTAGAAGAAGAAGAAGATTCTACACTGGATGAACCCATAGACGATTCGGACGATGTTAAAGATTATGAGCAACAGCCAGTAAATACAAGATAGAAACGATGATTGTGATGAAAATGGATATGATAGCGAAACACATGATACTGATAATAAAAATAGAACTCCTGCCAATACCACGCAACTCATACCCAATTCATTACCGGACTATTTCTTAGGCAAAAATGGTTTCAAATGGCGTGGAGCCACTAACGAGGCTGAAAATAGCTCAACATAATATTGTGAGAGGCATTCCAGGATTGACTAGTACTGTGCGAATGTTAGGCCCTAAACCTCAAGTGGAAGATATTTGCTCACTTTTATTTGACCAAGGAAATTATTCACTGAACCAACGTTAAACTTGAGGTTGCTAGGGCAAGAGTGAACGAACATCAGAAAAGGAATTTTAGAGCGACAGATGAATTAGAAATAAATTAGCTCTTTGGTCTGTTTATGTTAACAGCAATTTATATGTCTAACCGCGAATACGTGCGATCATTATTTTCAACGAAATGTGCTGGACGCCCTATTTTCCGCGCAGTAATGTCTGAAAAAAGATTTGAGATCCTTATAGGTGCTCTACGCTTTGACAATGCAGCTACCAGGGAAGAAAGTAAAAAATATGACCCAGCAGCTACTATTACAAGTATATTTCAACGCTTTATAATTAATTGTCAAAAACTGTGTTCCTTTAGTTTACATGACTGCATGTCCAAATAAATACGGTATCAATGTTTTGGCACTAACAGACGCCCGTACTAGTTACTTGTACCACTCATACATTTATTGTGGTAAACGAGCATCTTTATCAGACGAAGAAAAAATTGTCGATTTCTACAGAAACCGTTCTTAGATTCACTCCCCCAATAGGAATATGACTACCGACAATTGGTTTTGATCAATGCAATAAGTGCAAGAGCTGCAAAAGCGAAAATTAACGTATGTTGGAACTGTCAAGAAAAACAAAAAGAAGTTCCCAAAGAGTTTTTACCCGACAGAAAAGGTGATATTGGTTCCTAATTGTATGGATTCACTAACGATATGTACGTACATACCCAAGAAAAACAAAGCCGTTTTGCTGGTTTCAGCATGCATCACACCAAAAGTATGGACGCAAAAATAAATAAACAAGAAATTGTAGCATTCTATAATACGACGAAAGGAGGTTTTGACTCGATGGATCACAAATGTGCCAATTATTCAACTAGTAGGAGAAGTTTGTCAGTATTTTACATGTTTTATTTTATTTATTTGGGATACAAACAGGACAAACCCATAAAAGTGTCCACTAATAGTTACACATAATTTTACAAATTAGGTAAAAAAGAAAATATAAATATAATCATATAACTACATCAAATAAAATAAATACACGTATACCAAAAAAAAAAGAAAGAAGAGAGAACAAGAGTAAAGGTAATAAAACATATATGAATTCACCACCGCACAAAATTAAATTTGCAAAAAATAGTCTTTCAGTAGTTTTTTAATCAAATCTGCACTGTGTAAAAAATATCCATTTCAACAATACTGGACAATTTATTGTAAGTATTTGTTACTCTGTGAGCAGGAGAATTTAGAAAATAATTGGTGAATGCCTGATGTGTGATAAAGGTGTTTCTAGTTGAGTGGCTGGGAATACGAAGTTTGTAAGTTCAAGGCAATCTATATTGTTATTGAGGATTTTGTGAATAAACAGTACATCCGCAATTTGCCTACCATGCTCTAGTGAAATTATCTTTAAATTAGAACGAATACGTTGCCTATCCACATCGGGATAAATATGAAATAAACTTGTTCTGGACTGTTTCTAATTTTGAAATATAGACTGAATAACGCGGGTTCCAAATAGTAGAACCAAACGTTAATACACTATTTACGTATGCCTTATATAATGATCTAACGGTAAGAGGATTTTGAAGCTCGAAACATGTTGTATATGAAGCCCAACTGCTGATTAGCTTTTCTAGTTATATTACAAATATGCCGATAGAAAAGTAATTTAGAGTCTAAAAGAATACCAAGATCCCTAACCGTATCTACAGCGTGTAATACGCTATTAGAAATTTCATGTGTTGTAATTCAAGTCTGAATTTCAACGAGAAAACTGTATATAATTACTTTTTGAGACATTTAAAAACAATTTATTTCTCACACAGTAGTCGGACAAATTGTCTAGTCATCTTGCAATCGAACTCTGTCGTAAGCACATGAAATTGAGTGATATATTTTCAAATCATCGGCATACATAACAAACTTAGCAAATTGAAAGCAACTAGAGATGTTATTTATATATAAATTAAAAAGTAAAGGACCTAAATGGGACCCCTGAGGTACTCCTGAAGTAGTAACCACAGCCTTAGATTTAAGAGTTGGTAAATATAACAGTGGCAAATTCTTAAATTTTGTACTTATGCTTGAAATATGTCTCCCCATTACACGGTTTGCTTTGACTCTAGTTAGACTTCATCTAAATCGTAGACTTTCTATTCCTAATCTACGATCAGATCTAAAGGCTCTAATTCTGAAAGTACTTGGGGATAACACATATCCGCCTCAGAAAGCTGCTGCAACCAATAAATTTGATAAAAGAGAAAATGCAGCATTTGTCCATACAAAAAAAAATCGAAATAAATGTATCAAATGTGAAAAACCCATATGTCTGAAATGTTCCTGGAAGTTATGTGTAACATGTTGCCAAGAATTATAAATTTTACGTTTCGCATTAAGTACATAATCAACAATAATGTTTGTATACGCTTTTTTTACCCTTGTATGTTTTTATTTCTTATATATTATAACTAATAAACGTTTGGATATAAATATTATAACATATTTTTTTTAAATGTATCGCTTAGGCCATTTTTTAATAATTGCGTGTCTGAGAGACATATGTATACTTCTCACAATAGACTAAAAACCGATACTGCTGGTTAAGCGTTAAAACAAGCGATTCTGCAAAGATTATCAGTGAGTGATTATCATTTTTTGATGGCATGACTTAGTCATGTTCGGGGTGTGGGACGGAGCAAAACGTGACAACATATTTGTCGGACAAAATTTATTATACAGAATAATCGATATTATCACGTTATTTTTAGCGTTAAAACATGTAAAATTTTCATTAGAAACAAATCAATTTAGTTATTTTATTACTCGATAAAAAGTTACAACATGGGATCGTAATTCAATGGTCAACCAACATTAGGAAAGTACTATAAAATGTGTGTACGTGTAATTGAATAAACCGGATATTCATTAGAAATTTGTAGTTTGATCTCATTCTGCTACATTTCACAAACACATTCCTTTATACCAGGGTCATTCGAGAAGCTTTAACATAACATTATAGGTTGGTTTGCGATAAAGTTTATTAGACTTCTAAAACTGAGTCGGAAAAATTGAAGTCTTATATTCTGGCTTCTGGTGTCCATCCGTCCGTTTTAAGCTTCAGCGGACGAACGCTAAGCGATAGAGCTGAGGTATTAACGAATTCGGAATCAGCTGGTCTGGAACCTCTCCAATGTAGAAAAAAGTTGACCTGTGACCTTTATTTATTTGATGTATGTATTAATCAGAATTATTACACTTTTGACAATTGTATATATTCAAAATGAAGGTTTGTCAATGAGAAGCCCTATATCACCAATTTTGGCAAACATTTTTATTAGAAAGAAAAAACTTTGAATGTAACATTTCAAACAATATCTTATTTTGGTATAGATATGTAGATGACATTAGCTTATTTTATAGGTAATGAACGACAATTAGATGTATCGTTCAACCATATTAATGATTTACACCAAAAAATTAAATTTACACTAGAAGTTGAAGAAAATAACTCAAAGAGTTGATAATGTACTTAATTATTCAATTTACAGAAAACCAACACACACTGATGTGACTAATCCATATAATTTCAATCATCCCATGTCACATAAATTAGCAGCATATAATTCATTGATACATCGAGCATTTTCAGTTCCTATGAAAAATAGATAAATTAATACAATTAAACAAATAGCAACATCCAACGGTTATCCATTACAAATAATAAATAAATTACTTAATAAAAATGAGGAAATAGTGGCATTACAACTAATATTTCCTAAACAAACTAAAGAAATAAAAAAATACAAAACCATCACATATGCTGTTAATATTTCGAATTGTAGCATGCCGCTGAGACATGTTCCTACTTTCATCAATTATTTTGGAGCGTTACTTATTCGTCGGCTACTCCCACCTCTAATTCCAAATCCTTTTATTTCAAATATTAGGAACATATCTACGCACCTCTACGGACCTTTAAGAATCTTTACGGACCTGACGGACCCTCCAACGATCCACTCACCGGACCATATCGCTCCAGAGTCCAGACGACGACGGCTCAAGAAACCGTGAATACTGCTGTGAGCTGTACGTCCCGAGTCTTCCCAAGATAAGTCCCTAACTTATTTTTGGTAGATATAAAATATTGAGTTGGACATTTTTATTCTAATAACTGATCCTTGTTATGTAAATTTAATTTTGTGTCAGATAAATCCATTTGTCCCGAAATTTTGTTTGTTGATTCACCTTATCTCAATTGAGGTAATAAAAAATAGTCTAAGGCCAAATTCACCATCTGAGGAGAGTCCCAAGGCCGGGTAAACTTAGGAAAGTGACAATGGGCGCCCATCGTGGGTCCGTACAGGTAGAGGCTGCAGAGCTGCAAGAAGAATTAATATCACCCACAAAATTATTTGGAAACTGAGTGCTGAAGTTGATTATCAGCGAAGAATGAACAAAAGAGAGCGAATTCGACTTGAATCGTAGTTTAAGTAGATACTTAACGATGGTAAAAACGATCACCGATATGTTCCTAATATTTGAAATAAAAGGATTTGGAATTAGAGGTGGGAGTAGCCGACGAATAAGTAACGCTCCAAAATAATTGATGAAAGTAGGAACATGTCTCAGCGACATATTACAGAATATTTCAAAGATAATATCTTTAGCAACAAATACACCAATTTCTTTTAAAGCAGAAAGTAATGTGAGTAAAAAATTGTTAAATATAGAAACAAAAATATCCTCATTAAAGAAGTCTGGTATATATAAACTTAAATGTCTCATTAGAAATTTTGAAATCAGATATAGTGAACACTTACAGCATACATATTAAAACAACCAGAGAAATCCCACTACGCAAAACATCTACTTGACACCAAACATTCATTGGTATCTAATACAGAACTAGAATTACAGCATATTTGTGATAAGAAACAAGAACTGGATTTCCTTGAAGATTTACAAATTAGAAGAAACTTAAGAGACCCACAATATGAAGTCGTCAATGAACAGAGAGAGTTCTTCTTACAATTTTTACCATTTTCTAAAATATATTGTGGAATTATTTAGAAACAGTTTCATTTAAAAAAGTAATATGAGTAGATTCCACAGAGTAAGGATCGAAACCTTAGAGTACTAACTAATAAACATAGAGATATTCATTCATAGACACGTTTATTTTTGCGGTCAACAATTCTAAACGCCAGTAGTGAAATAATGAATGAATTACAAAAAGTGGGGATGGTATTGTAGCTACATGGTCTTGGTAATTTCGGCTGTTTTTCCGACAAATTTGGCACCGACGAACCATGATAATCCAAAAACATTAAATTAATTAACCTAAAAGTTTATTTTGTCACTAAAAGTTTTGAAAAACACATCAAAACGAAAGAACTGAATGTTTACTCTCTAGTCGTAATGGCGCTCGTATAAACAAACCACGTTTGACATAATTTACTACAATACTACGACCTATCGTCGATCACAGTCTGACGATATTTGCATCTCTCTATATGGTAATTCAACAAGGACAAAACTACTAAATAGATTACTATTGACACATTAAATAGGCACTGAAATTTTGAACAATGTTGCCACTTTTAGTTATAACCATAAAGGTATCTAAGGATACAACAAGTACTTGTCTAAAATTTATATAAGAATATGTTTTTATTAAATAAAATTCAAGTATCAATAAATTTTAAAAATAGCGACACAAATGCATAAATTAGTATGACTTTTTTTATTTGCATAACTTTTCAACACATTTTCAATTAAACTTCTAACTTCATTTTTCCTGCAACTAAAGATAGACTTTGTAAATATGGCTAAACAGTGTAAGTGTCCGCAAGTGAGCTTAGAATATGACTCAATGTTTGGGGCAAGAAAAGATCAAAACAAACATATCTATTTTATTTGTTAATCTGAGGTCGAAATAATAAATTTCATTTATTTATTGGATAGCATCGTTTAAATAAAAAAAGTTAGATGAAACTTTCATGTTATTTTATTTGTTTTGTATTAGGTTAGTTATGGTTGTAACACCTACTTCTTCATCTTTTTCTTGCCAATGCCTTCTTTTCAAATGCATTGAAAGATAGTATATGCTCTCATAATGTTGAGATGGCGACAAATAATATTAATATTATACTCTATTTTTGTAGTTATTTAACGAACAAGTGTATTAATAAGGACGATTAACAATCGCTCCGTTCGCTCTTTAATGTTCGAGGTTGTTAATTGCCATTTTAATTCACGAGTTCGTTACAAAACTTTTCCGTTGACCGTACTCTTCAAAAATGAAGATATCTTACTTTCAATTTCCATTCATTTAACGATAAACAACAATCACTATTTCCCATTTATATTAACTCTATATAAAGTTAGTTTAATTTTCCTTAGTGGTAGTTTTATTATTGTAAACATTAATATTCGAAATTACACAATTACTGAAATTAAAGGAAGGAGTTATTATTATCTGCTGTATAGCATTTTAATAAATTTATATTCAAGTCTTCGTGGTTATTGATTAGTATATCAAAATGAGTTGTCATTATATGTATATGTCAATTGAATTGAAATAAAAAAATACGTTACAATTTATATCGTTGTATCACATGAGAAATATACAATCCACACAACTAGTACATTGGAAATTCATTGAAGGAAATATTAAGGTAAACAGTTGCGTATATTTTTTGTTGTTTCTGGGTTGCATATAATAAAATCGTTGATTAATAGAAAATCATTGGTTGGGTTTCGGCTCCGGGGACCGTTTTTATATACACGTATCGAGAAGACACGGAGACTTCATTTTCGGTATAGGGCATATAGGATGCGTAAAATCTAAAAAAAAACACATTAAATAAAAAATTCACCCTCGGGGGCGGTTTTTTTGGGGGGCGGCTACCCTTATTTTTGGAAAAAATGAAATTCCAACGACGTCTTCGTTTTCCTTCAATTTTTTTATATACGACCCTAAATTTTCATACTTTTATCTCAAACTTGAAATTTTTCTCAAGTATGGACTTTGACAAAATTTCAGAAAAAAACGAGGGTTTCGGCTCTGGGGACACTCTGTTATATGAAAAACGGGAAGACATGGAGACTTCATTTTCGGGATAGGGCATATAGGACGCGTGAAATTTCAAAAAAACGCATTGAAAAAAAAAATTCACCCTGGGGGCGGTTTTTTTGGGGGGCGGCTACCCTTATTTTTGGAAAAAATGAAATTCCAACGACGTCTTCGTTTTCCTTCAATTTTTTTATATACGACCCTAAATTTTCATAATTTTATCTCAAACTTGAAATTTTTCTCAAGTATGGACTTTGACAAAATTTCAGAAAAAAACGAGGGTTTCGGCTCTGGGGACACTCTGTTATATGAAAAACGGGAAGACATGGAGACTTCATTTTCGGGATAGGGCATATAGGACGCGTGAAATTTCAAAAAAACGCATTGAAAAAAAAATTCACCCTGGGGGCGGTTTTTTTGGGGGGCGGCTACCCTTATTTTTGGGAAAAATGAAATTCCAACGACGTCATCGTTTTCCTTGAATTTTTTTATATATGGCCCCAAATTTTCATAATTTTGTCTTCAACTTGAAAACATTTTATAAGCAGATTTCCGCACCACCCATGAGGTACTGCTTTTGGCGCATTACTTTTATTGAGTGGGTGTTCGCCAGAAGCCCTATCATCCCACATAAATTAACAGTATTTTAATATTAGTGTTTTTAAATGAAACTCACGGTCTCCAGTTAATTCCACAATATAATAAACAACAATAAACCCTGTAAAAAACAATTTAATAAATAAATGAAAATAAACTTTGTAAAAACTCAACAATAAACCCTGTAAAAAAACAATTTAATAAATAAATGAAAATAAACTTTGTAAAAACTCAACAATAAACTCTGTAAAAAATAATGGAGGAGTGTGACTGCCACGAGTGTATCGCAAATTGAAATTTTTTATTTACTTAGTTAGATCTTAATTATTTTTTACAGGGTTTATTGTTGAGTTTTTACAAAGTTTATTTTCATTTATTTATTATATTGTTTTTTACAGGGTTTATTGTTGAGTTTTTACAAAGTTTATTTTTATTTATTTATTAAAATACTGTTAATTTATGTGGGATGATAGGGCTTCTGGCGAACACCCACTCAAAAAAAGTAACGCGCCAATAGCAGTACCTCATGGGTGGTGCGGAAATCTGCTTATAAAATGTTTTCAAGTTTGAGATAAAATTATGAAAATTTAGGGCCGTATATAAAAAAATTGAAGGAAAACGATGACGTCGTTGAAATTTCATTTTTTCCAAAAATAAGGGTAGCCGCCCCCCAAAAAAACCGCCCCCGAGGGTGAATTTTTTATTTAATGTGTTTTTTTTTAGATTTTACGCATCCTATATGCCCTATACAGAAAATGAAGTCTCCATGTCTTCTCGATACGTGTATATAAAAACGGTCCCCGGAGCCGAAACCCAACCCTATTTTTATAGGAAAAGTGATTTAAATTTAAGTTGGCAATTCTATATATTCCTGATTGGATTTTATAAGCAAAAAACTAGAAAAAGCGATTTTTTGCATAAAATTGTTAATAACCAAGTTATGAATAATACAGTCGAGTGAACAATACCTCAGTATATCATATGAAACTATTCTCCAAACAATGGCCCAGCTGGTTTTCATCGAACAATTTTTATACAAAAAGTCACTCCAAATCTCTGTAGCTTGGCCTATCAGGGTAGATGGTAGACTAACTCGTTAAATCCGTTGTAAACCTCCTCCCGTTTTTCTAACTCGGTCACGAGTTTCACTCCCACTCCCAGTAATTCTAATACCGTCATCGGGTTTTTTTCTTTTCGAATGTCTTGTTCCGATCTCTGTTGTATATTGCTTCGATACGCTTAATTCCATCGCCTTGTCTTCGAAATACTTGAAATAGGGATGTTGACTAATTTTTGGAATTGCTTTTATTTTCTAGATATAAACCCCAAAATAATAATTTTATAAAAAAATATGATAAATTTCAATAAAAAAATACTTGAATAAAAATAGGCTTCAAAATTTCCGCTAAACGCTCCATACCGCCTCGTGACATCATCAAACTATAAACGAATCTCGCGTTCTGTCAAAGTTAACTGATCTTGATTGAGTTCTTAAGGCCGCTTGACATGAAGCAATAAAATCTGCAAGTAATTGCATGCAATTTATTGCAAGGTCAAAATATTGCATGTGATGAATCTTGCACGTTGTTTGATATTATGCAAGGCAAATAAAAACCTTGAAAAAAAATGGCATTAACAAAAATCACGAATCAACAAGAAGGTTAGTTCTACAAAAAAAAGTGCTACAGTAAATCAAGTGCACAGAAAATGGACCCGTCGTCAGTATTTTGTGATCAAGTGATTTGACTGACATTTGATTGGTTGTTAAACCAAAAGTAACTAGATTTCTCCCTAGAATTGCAACTTGCATGCAATAGAAATGACACCAAACCGATAAAGTTGCAATTCCGAGATCTATCAGCTGAGCTTCATCTGATCTGCGCATGTTTGTGATCAATAAATATTGCGTCTTGCATTGCAGGTAGTATTGCTCCATGTCAAGCGGCCTTTACGAATAAATAGTATAAAAGCCGTAAAAATGAATATGTTGTCTTACAAATGCTGTGCAGTACCGATGCGCAAAAATACGTCAATCAGAACACCACAATAACTTTTCATAAACGTTCCAAAAACTGATGAAATAAGGAGATAGACTTGATACAACAAGTACCAGTTATTTTTGCCGTTTTCAATAGAATTTTAGCAATTTTTTAAATATTTACATGGAATATGAAATACTGATTTCAGTGCCCTCGAGCAGCTGACAGCTAACCAAAAATCGATTTTGCAACTTAAAACGCTTCCGCGAAACATAACAATTGCCTATCTTTTTTTATCATATACTCAGTGTTCATCAAACTATCTTTCTCTACACATATTATGAAGTCAGTTTTTTGTAATTTCGTTGCAGCCAACGTTAAGATAGTTATTTTTGTTGTGTCACCGAATAATAATGAATGGTTATAGTCAGTTTGAAAGACATTTACACATTTTTGTTGAATAATACCTCCTAAGAAATTTATTTTACAGTCAGTTATTGGCCGTTTTAATCGCAGTCGAAAATACAGGGCCTAAGTAGCACAAACAAAAAGTCAATTATGCATTAGTAGTTTGTTTACAGAGCTAATTCCAAGTTTTATTTCGTTGATATAGATGGTAAGTAGTTATAAATATAATAAAAGAGTATATGAAATGAGTAAGATGTGTAATAAAGTATATCAACTATAGGTACATACAAAGACATTTTCACGTTTTTAATCTCCGCTGCACAAAAATACATGTTTCTAGTATATAAGCTCCCACCATCATAGAATCAATCTTCGGTAAGTTACAACTATTTCTTTCGATGGATCCAGCCTCTATTGTGATAAAAATTGTAAAATATCATTTTCTCACAAAATGTCAAGAAAAATAGTTCATACTTTTAACTTGGTTATGAGATATAACTCAACTTATTCGTGCAGTGACATCATCGCGCTCTGATTGGTGTTCGGAGTCACGTGATGAATAATGCAATTTAAATTGATTTAATTTAATGAGACCAATAATTAGGTTCTTAAAATGTTATTTCAGGTTTCTGAACACTGTCTTTAATGTACAAAACATAACTTCACATGAATTTGTAACAACTGTCAACGTTCCTATTGTCGATCAGCTACGAAAAACTTATGCAGTGATTTTTTACAATAATTTTTCCTTACCACCAAAGAAATAATTTTTCCAATAACAACAAACAAATATTACTTCTTACATAAGTACAAACACGGTTTTTTTTTATTTCTGTAAGCCAAAATATAATGGGGCTAAATTTGCCGCCCTCTAAAATCTGCCACCCTAGGCTTCATCTTACTCAGCTGTGGTAAATCCTCCACTGAGCCTACATAAAAGTTATTTTTTGTTGAAGTCGTTACAGCATTCCATTTTAAAGATTTTTCACTTTTTATTGTAATTGGTTAGAAATTAACTGTCTCGACCCTTACTTCGTGGAATCTACTCATATTAGTGTTTTAAATGAAACTCAACGTTTCTAGCTAATTCCACAATATAATGAAATATGTTGAAAATTCTAAAAAAATGACAATTGTTTCGATAACTGAATATCATCGTCAGAATGACAGAAGTTACATTTTATTTGATGCCTACCTGATGATTAGTAGTTATGTTTGGCTAGACCAAGAAGTGACCTACCTTGTGATTGACTTAATATACGTTAATAGAAAAAAGAAGAAGATGTGATATTACAAATATTGAATCTTAGATATTATTAGCCCTATGGTGATATCCTGGATATTATTTTTCCTATTAAGATCAGTATAACTGTGCAATGATATAGAAAACCAGGAAAACAATATCTGCTAATCTTTACAATTATCACTTAAGAAAACAGTTTAATAGTGGAGAACTCCCTAGATTTATCTGTTCATTGACGACTTCATATTGTGGATTTCTTAATTGTCTTCTAATTTCCAACTCTTCAAGGAAATCCAGTTCTTGATTCTTATCACAAATATGTAGTACTTCTAGTTCTGTGTTAGGTGTCAATGAATGGTTGGTGTCAAGTAGATGTTTTGCGTAATGGGATTTATCTGGTTGTTTTAATCTGTATGCTCGTAAGTGTTCACTGTATCGGATTTCAGTTCCTATGAACAAATGTAATTTTGATAGAGAGATTAATACAATTAGACAAATAGCAACATCCAACGGTTATCCATTACATATGATAGATGAGCTAATTAATAAAAAAGAGGAAAAAGTGGCATTACAACTAATATTTCCTAAACAAACTGAAGAAATAAAAACTTATAAAACCATCACATATACAGGAAATATTTCTAATAATATTTCAAAGATAATATCTTTAGCAACGAATACAACAATTTCTTTTAAAACAGAAAGTAACGTAAGTACAAAATTGTTAAATGTTAAAACAAAAATACCAACATTAAAGAAATCAGGTATATATAAACTCAAATGTCCAGAATGTGATGCTGTCTATTTGGGTCAGACCCTTAGAAATTTTGAAATCTGATACAATGAACACTTACGAGCATACAGATTAAAACAACCAGATAAATCCCATTACGCAAAACACTACTTGACACCAACCATTCATTGACACCTAACACAGAACTAGAAGTACTACATATTTGTGATAAGAAACAAGAACTGGATTTCCTTGATTTGTTGGAAATTAGAAGAAACTTAAGAAACCCACAATATGAAGTCGTCAATGAACAGATAAATCTAGGGAGTTCTCCACTATTAAACTGTCTTCTTAAGTGATAATTGTAAAGATCAGCAGATATAGTTTTCCTGGTTTTCTATATCATTGCACAGTTATACTGATGTTAATTGGAAAAATGATATCCAGGATATCACCATAGGGCTAATAATATCTAAGCTTCAATATTTGTAATATCACATCTTCTTTTTTCTATTAACATATATTAATTCAATCACAAAGTAGGTCACTTCTTGGTCTAGCCAAAAATAACTACTAATCATCAGGTAGGCATCAAATAAAATGTAACTTCTGTCATTCTGACGATGATATTCAGTTATCGAAACAATTGTCAATTTTTTAGAATTTTCAGCATTTTTCATTATATTGTGGAATTAGCTAGAAACGTTGAGTTTCATTTAAAACACTAATAGTAATTGGTTAGGCTAACCATTAGGATCCGCAGTCAATATCACAAACACCCCCCCCCCACACACACACACTTTTTATTGCTTCAGTAAGACACTTTTTTTAAGCAATACATTTGTAGTAGTTGCAGGTGTTTTCCAAATAATTTAAACAAATACCTATGTTTTCATGGGTTTGGAATACGAAGGTTTGCAAGTAAAAAGAGTAATTTTAAATTTGTTTTTTTTACTCTCATTTAATCAATTGAAACTATATCCAAAATACTGTAATCGAAAAGCTAAAATTGTATTTGGTAGTTAGATAACAAACATTGCTATTTCATTAACAATTCAAATTGAGACGGGACACCCTGTATATTATTCATGATATTGTAACTTGTAGTAATTTACCTTCACCAAAAAAATAAAATCATTCAGAAGTACCTTGATAAATTAATTACAGCATAGTAAACATTGCGAATTAAACCGGTAAATTGGCAATTTATTTTTTTATGCAAAATTAATTTGGCCTTTTAACCACATTCAATGAATTGTGTCGATGTTTGTTTACTAAACATTTTTTTGTCGCATTTTCAATGAGAACTCGTGGTCAAGGTTAGTTAACTTTTTCCAATAGATTCGGATATCACTTGTGTTTTATATACTTAATGATAAAGCACCTCTCAGTTAGTGTCATTGCTTCGAAATAGTGATAAAATTATTGTGAAAAACATTTAATCCCTACTCTTACCAAAATTAACGTAGGAAGTGAAAATGTCTGAAAACTATTGTAGAAAAGTGACTTGCGATATACGACAGCATCCGCAATTTTCGTTTTTACAACCAAAATAATCTAAAAGTAATAATTATCCTCAGTGAATTTACACATTTGTAAATTACGCGGATTGAAATAGAAATTGAGCAGCTTTCCCAAATCATGTGTGGTATATCTAGTGACTAGTGACACTTCAAACGAATATTTTTTTTAAATGAAACTAATTATTTCTAAATAATTCCATAATATATTGGAAAAATGGTAAAAATACTAAAAAATTGACTATTGTTTCGATATTTTTTAGAATTTTTACCATTTTTTCAATATATTGTGGAATTATTTAGAAACGATTAGTTTCATTTAAAAATAATGAGTATATTCCACAGAGTAAGGGTCGAAAAAGTAAATTTCATCAAACTTAAACGTCAATTATCCAAGCTGTTATTGATTTTATTTGAGTTCTTTAACAAAAATACGGTTGTGAGATTGTGTCGACAGCACGTATAAAATAATTACAAGTAAGTTGTCAGCATGATTCTGTCGTCGTTTGGTCATTTCATCACGTTCATTCAGAATTCGATAGTGATTCTAAATAAGTTTCGCTTCAGTTGCAGTAGTTACACATAAAAATAGATGTTTTCGTTTTCACTTAATTGACATAAAAATATGTGTTGAGTCAACAATGAAAAACATGGTTTGCCAAACATTAGACGGAAAGGTTCGTTAATATTTTTATAATTAAATTTGATAATCCTAGGTCCAACGAAATTGTGTTCACTATTGGGATTCCAAGAGTCTGTTAAGTGAAAATGCGAAAGTATTTGTGAATAATAACTCAGAGTTCAGTTCTAAAAATTTAAAGTAGCTAAAACACAAATCAGGTATAATACTGCCAAATACGAGGTCAACTCTAGAGCTCCTTATAACTAGAAGTGAACTGAAATTTTCAAGGAAGTACCGTAAAACGGGGTTACTTTGGCAGGTTTTGACCTATTTTGGTACTCTAAGTCTGAAACCGATTGCATAATCAAACTTTTTGGAATTTCATCGTGCCTTGTGCCCAATTAGCAGTAGATCACCCAAATATGTTTGGTTTTCATCCACGCATGATGCAGAAAAAACATTTTTGTGGGGTGCCAAAGTAGGCAGAATTTTGGGGTTACATCGGCAGCACCAATGTAGACGCTGTATTAAGCCTTCATTGGCCTCAAAAATGGTAAATTATGGGGGCAGCTTTGAGTTTTTGGTCTTATATTTCGGAAGTTATTGAAGTTATAATTCATTTTTTTTGATAATACATTTATTTATTACCAAGATTTAAACAACAACTCAAAACAAAACAAACATAAATTCTCTACAGGTTTCACAGAAAAAATCAAAACATTCCTTTTACAGAGAAAAAATAGCATCTTTTAAAGAGTCATCACTGTCAAAATATTCGTTTGTACAGAGGGAACAAACAAAAAATCGGTCAGTGCTCGTCTCATTGCAAAAGCCACAGATCCATTTTTTGCATTTACTGCAACAAATCCAATCAGAACCTCTGT
Organism: Galeruca laticollis; assembly: GCA_963921935.1. Lineage (NCBI taxonomy): Eukaryota > Metazoa > Arthropoda > Insecta > Coleoptera > Chrysomelidae > Galeruca > Galeruca laticollis. Next base: position 92,059,365 of record OY998183.1, read on the forward strand.
AATTATTCCACTTTCTAGAGCAAATTGCGCAGACGTCATCTGTAGCCTTAACAACCCTTTTTGCTTGCTTTCTTATTGGCATTTTTTTAGGAACTGCAACTAAACTTGCAACGGGTTCGTCGTCACTATCATCGTCGCTACTAGTAAGAATCTTTCTCTGGGTCCCCGAAGGGTCAGCGACTGGTTCATCTGTAGATAGGTTTGATTGATGTGCATCAACCTTGAGCTGTTTACCGGGCTCTATTTTCCTGCCACGTGTTTTAGTGACCTTTTCCTTATTTGATCCGCGTAGATCTTGAAGCAGATCAATTAGCTCTCATTTAGGATAGCAGCTTAGGCATTTGCTTCGTCTTGATATGGTCTGGAATTCTTTTGATAATTTCTTGTGGATTAAATGGACAGAGCCCTGTGGCTCTAAATCCAGATTGTAAATTATTGGACACATTCTCACTGACTACAAGCCACAATCGATTTAGGAGCATAGGAAAATATTCTTTTGGAATGGACGAGGACCATTTGGTTTCACTGCGCTATTTGTCCAGAATCTGACGCCATTTTTATAAACTGGTCAAACACTGCCACATCCAATGGTTGCATAAAACGGGTGCTGCTGGGTGAGAGCGCTGTCACATAGATATTGTTCTCCTCACAAGCTTCAATGACAGTAGGTGAAAAATGAGAAGCTAGATTATCCCCAATAACAAGTTTTTTCCAGGATTTTCAATGTCTTTCATTTTGGGCAGTAACATTTGGAAAACCCATTTTTCAAACTGGTCCATATCGAATCAGCCACTGGGTGTGTTGCTGTATACCGTTCCAGGAGGACCTCCTTTTGTCCAACCTTCGTATAGATTTCGTGCCTTGTACACCACCATAGGGAGGAATAAATCTCCTTCAGCGTTTCCGCACACCATGATACTGATGGAGGTCTTGGAAAGTTGCTGAACTCTCTCCACGCGTTTGGTTCCTCTCGGAACAATGACTTCTTTGGCTCCAGGGTAATCTTGGACATTAGTTTCATCGTAATTGAAAACCGAATATTTTGTAAAACATCTTTAATGTTGTCAAATAATTCGACAAGTTGATTTGGTCCTACCGCCGCACGTGTTCGTTTTATGTTTGTAGCCAAACGGACACTCAACTTGTTCCGGATGATGAAGTTTTCGAGGTAATCATGTCCAGGAACATTGTCATGAAACGACTCTTTTTTTGTAAGTATTTGTGGATCAATTCGCGAATATCAACTTTGGTAAACGGAAATCCCCAATTGCTCCCTATCACTACAGTTTTGTCAGTAACTGCTCCTCTGCAGGTGTAAATACGGTTGGAGGACCTGGAGGGCGCGTATGCTCGCCCTTCAACTTGTTTTGAAGGGCCCCACGTGAAATTTTAAAACGCCTGCTTGCCGCCGCCTGACTCATACCGTCCCTAATGGCAGCCAACGCCCTTTCAAGGTCAGCTTCAGTGAAGTTCTTGTAGGTAGGCGACCCTAACTTTTTTTTATAGTTTCTAGGCACTGCTTGTCAATTTATGCCTGTAACAAAATAGAATCTTTAAAAAAACAAACAAAAAATATTTATAAACAAAAAAAAATTTAAAATATAAATAACCAAACTGTCAAAGTAGGCCGAAGGTGCCAAAGGAACACCGCTTTACGGTATGTCTGGAATAACCTCCTAGAAGTCTCATTAGATTCCGGTATGGCAGGCTAGAAAAAAATAGCTGCCATTTTTTGTTATTTGTAAATATGTGGAGAACTATCGATTTTTCGAAAAAACTTTAACTTTTTTAATCAGCTAGAAAAATTACATCGTAAAATATATTTTATGTACTCGCGGGACGCGAATTTACGTTTCCCTGTTCATTTCAAACCAACGACTTCTTCAAATCAACACGGAAAGGTAACGATATTCATTGGCAAACCCGTCGCTTTCGAGGCGCCAAACATTGAAGTACGCATGAATTTGTATCGAAAGTTGCCTATTATTCATATACTAAACCGTGTTGATTTCAGCACTCCGCTTTTGGACTAATCTCGCCCTTGCAGATAGTTATTTTGCGAGGTTAGTTTTTATGTTTACAGCTACTGCGTCATGGAGCATTTTAAATCGTTTATTAGTAAAAACAGTAAAGACTTTAAGATTTTAAAGTTTGAAGAACACTCTTCAGTAAATTATGTTTGAAAGATGCAATGTACGTTATTAAACACCGGAACTTACGATGAGAAATGTGCTTGTTTTGTTAGTGCATTTTCTGCAGAGACAAAAACAAATTGGATAATGAAGCGCCGATTTCCTAAGCCTTATGCGTTTGTACGTTTGTCAACTAGCAGAAAGGAACAAATCGAAAATATTGTACTCACTGAAATATGTTTCTTGAATCATCTTGTCAATTGAATTCCAAATTGATTTAACGCATTTTTACGTTTCCTATACGAGAGCTACGCAGAGCGCTAATGTCATGGGATACGTAAAATATTAAAATATTACAGTTCCTATATAGGCCAATCAAGTTAATATATTTTGAGGAATTAATTTCCAGTAAGCTGGAAATCATTCAATACCTTTAGTCGCTCCTAAATGTCTGTAATATGAGTTTGCATTATCCCAGGAGATGAGCTTAACTTTTTATAGCCAAAAAACCGCCAAATTTTTGCATTTTTTTTACTTTTTGGCTTGAAACTGGAAATTGGTGTGTCGGACGGAAAATGCCATTCCATTCAATAATGCAGAAGACACCGATTTATTGATCCTATTAACCACCGAAGCACCAAATTGATCCAACATTTACGCCATGAAACCTGGAATGAGAATTTCTCAGAACACATTCTACTCTTCCAAGTACGTCAACTTCTCGTCTGCTGTCAAACAGAATCTCCTGTTCTTACAGCAATCAGTGGATGTGATACAACCTTTGCATTCTATCGCCAAGGGAAATTGAAGTTTGTCAAGCTTCTTGAAAAGAACACGGCAGTACAAGATATTGTCAATGTTTTTCATAAAGAAGATGTATATCCTGAGGTTCTCATTTCAGCAAGTCAACTACTCTTGGCAGCCCTCTATATATCCAAGGCAGATGAGACCTCCTTGAATCAAATCCGCTACGAGCTCTTTCTAAAATCCCTAACAAAGCAATGTTTAGAGCTGGCCTCTCTACCTCCAACAAATGCAGCTTTCGCCTGACATATTTTGCGGGTGTACCTTCAAATCCAGGGCTGGTATGATATACTAAATGATCCTCTGAGTTGGGGTTGGAAGAGGACGTACCTCGGCCTTCTTCCCATCATAAATGCCAAGGATCCAGCTCCACCTGAAATTCTTAACACTGTATCCTGCAAATATACAAAGGAGTGTACAGGGAAGTGCAGCTGCCGAAAAGTAGGCATGAAGTGCTCAACAATATGCCTCAACTGCAACGGCCAGTCAAGCTCGAATCCAGCACCCTTAAAGGATGAGGATGAGAAGCAGAAATAGGTGTAGATAGTATTTTTGAAGATGATCCCGATAAAGACGACTTCAATATGCAACCGCGTCTTCCGAAGTTTCTCAGATGAAGGCCCATCGATATCACATAAAGTGCGAACATATATTTCATCAATAAACTGTTCATCAGTAAATTGTTTTTATTACTTCATTTAAACTATTAACCCTTGACTGGTATCGTCACTTTTACATACGTAACTGGTATCGTCGGGTCAATTCTGACCCGATGCTTTTTTTTTTAATGATTGTTTTAAATTCAAAAATACCATTGCTAATCCATTACTAGCAATATAAACAATAAGTTCACAGACCCAAAAGTAATTAAAATGAAAACACTTTATTATAGGTAGACAAATACAAATACAGTGTCTGAAAACGAGTGACGCAATACAATTTTGAAAATTTTAACATAAAGATGAAAATACAAGAAAACTAACATAATAGGCACTTATATAACATATTTATCCTCTATATTCTATAAAAAAAACACAAATAATTTATCATACAAAAAAACGTGCAATAACGTTTGCATAGCCTAATATTCACATTTTGCATTTGTCGCATAACAATGTAGCTTTGCTGTGTGCTTTACATACGTGCTTGTTACACTTATTACACGTTGTAGAATTTTTGCTGTCATTGTTTGATGGACACATGTAACATCTACGTCTTTTTTTTCCCCTAGTATCTGCATCCGGAACTCTGGGTTGAGAAGTTGATGGCTGATTTTGATTCGCTGTAGTATCGTCGCATTTTAGAATTGTTTGCATGACTGAACGAAGTTCCCTAGGAAGTCTTGTTTCCAATAAACGTCGTCTCATGCAAGGTTCAATTAGAGTTTGACCTAATTGAATAATAAAATTCCGTCGCTTCATAGAACTCTGAGTACCAGTCTGGAACAATATAAATGAATTTACAGACGCTATATTCATTACAGCATACCAAATAGCACACGGCCACCTTCTGGTTCTACGACCCGTATTGTAATTTGCACACTTCTGATCCAATGCATCAACTCCTGCTTTTGTGGAGTTATAATACAAAATCATGTCAGGTTTCCTTGATTCTGGATCTACTTTGTTGTCATGGTGCATAGATGATAATAAGAGAACGTATTTATTTTGTTTTGGTACATACGACACTAGAGTTGTATTGCTGGTGAACACGAACCTAGAAGTACCTGGCTCAGTTTTTTTATTTGGAACTACATATTGAGGTATTTCTCTTTTATTTTTACGCACAGTGCCGACATAAGTAAGTTGGTTCTTGCGCAATTCTTCAACCAATTCTATTGACGTGAACCAGTTGTCTGTCGTGATATTCCTGTTAGTATTTTTGACATTATCAATTAGCGATAAAACTGTTAGGGTTGGCACTGATAGTTTTCGTGGATTAGGCTGCAGATTTTGTGATTTGCCTGTATAGACGAAAGCATTGAGCAAGTAGTGAGTTTTTGCATCACAAAGGCATAATATCTTCAATCCGTACTTGTTAGGTTTACTTTTCATGTATACACGAAAAGAACATCGGCCCCTAAACCCTACAAGCATCTCATCTATTGTGAGGGATTTACCAGGACTATAGCAATTCTTACAATTCTGTATGAATGACTCAAAAATTTCACGTATGTGGCAAAATTTATCTGACATTCTCGCGTGTCTGGTGGAAACACTATCAAAACGCAATGCGATTAACAAAAACAGGAACCTCTTTAGGGACATAGTAGCTCTGAAAATGTCTCTGCCTGTGCCATCTGAACTAAATAAACCTTCGACGTCTTCATTGTTAGATTTGAAAACCGATGTCAAATAGAGTAATCCCAAAAATGCTTTCACCTCAACTAAATCGGTGTAATTCACAAATGTGGCTGTTTCTCCATATCTACTGGACATATCCGTAATTTTCTCATTTGTGCAGTCGACAATTGTGCTAATCATTTCATTAGTTATAAGAAGAGACCAGTAATCAACAGGGTTCTTATCTTGCAAGTTTCTTGCCACTGCTTTTAGTCCGGGTAAATGCATAATAATATTATGGCTTCTGGTCCGACCGGGTGTGGGAGCTTGTTTTGACCATTTGTATCTGTTTTTTCCATAAACATAACCTGTAGATGGTGAAGGCAAAACCGAAGAGTTATCTAAATCCGCACTGCTTGTGGCACTGGCACCAAGAGCGAACTCACTTACAGGAACTGGTTCAGCTTCATCAGCCACATCGTCGTCTATAGCATATTCTTCATCTGAATCGTGATCACTATTTATAGTAACCGCGTCACTAATATCGCCATCTTCTTCGTCGTTCAAAAACACCTCACGTACTTCTTGTGCGGTATATCGCTTGCCGTCAATAACTATATAATCCATTATGCACTAAACTCAAAACACACACGTAACTGGTATCGTCGGGTCAAATCTGACCCGAATGCATATATAACGACACTTGCAAAGCTTGAATTGAACTGTCGCTTGAGGCGTTTAATTGTATGCCTATTTTATGAGAAGTCACGGAACCCCCACTCCGTAACTGCAATAGCGCCCAATCTGCGAAAAATTTAAAATGCGCCGGGTCAATTTTGACCCGACGATACCAGTTAAGGGTTAAGAACTATGATTAATTTACTTATTAACCAATTAATAGTAATGATACTTATTAAATATTTAATGGTAATACAGAACTTTGATAAACTTAATAATTATTTTTATTTGTACGGATCTCGACTCAGGTTGTGCATATTACTTTAACATTGCAAAGTAATAAAAAGTGCTGTTTTGGTCAAAATGTCGAAAAAACCGATTTTGAATTAATGGCAAATTTTAAATGATTGAATTTAAAAACTAAGGTATCTATGTAAAGTGAAATTTTATTCTGTGTAACATAGCAGTATCTGTTTTCAAGATATGTCGTCTTGGTTAAGCGCAAAATATAAGATTGCACCGAAATACGAATTTTTTTTCGTGTTCAAAATTCGATTTCGGCTATACCACTAAACCGAATTTAATGTCTTTATATATCATTCGACTCATAATTTAGTCCTCTATATTATTGAATGGAATGACATTTTCTGTCAGGCGCAACGTTTTCCAGCTACAAGCAAAAAACGAAAAAAAAGTGCAAAAACTTTTTTGGCTATCAAAAGTTAAGCTCACCTCCTGAGATGGTGCAAACTCAGGTTACACGCATTTACGACCAAATCGAGGTTTTAAAACTATTTTCAGCATGCTGGAAATTAATTCCTCAAAACGGTTTTTTTCCATTTTATTTTATTGACCTAAAACGATTGACGCATATAAGCTAAGCTTTAGTTGAAAATGATAGATTTTTTAATGAATGCAAGATAAGCTATTACAAAAATACTATAAATTTGATTATTTATAATAGTTTGCAAAAGAAAACTAAAACATAAGATAAGAAAATAGCTTAATAATAATAGTATTGTTACGAAACAGCACACTGGTATAGTCCCTAAATCCGATTCTGTATAAGCAAGATATAAAAGTTAAAATTATGGCGGTCGCGCAGGGTTTCTTAGAATTGTTTACGAATTGTGACTATCTTATCTAGAGATGTTTTTGTGACCAGTTTTATCTAGAAAATGCCAGAGTCAATTGTTTTTGTGTAAGCCGCAGTCCGGAATTTTCTAGTAAAAAAGGCTTTAATATATAAGGGACCGATCAGGAAGAATTTAGTTAGTTGATAATTTGACATCGTGAGATAAACAAGTAAATAAGTGAATATAAATTAGTGAACTGTTTATATAAATTAGTTTAAGTGAATATACTGTGTATGTGATTAGTTAAATATATATAAATTAATAATTAGTGAATAGTGTAGTGTTTAAATAAATTAAGTAAGTGAACCCACCGAGTGTTTAAAATTTATCCCACCCGTTTACTGTTTAAATAAATAAGAAAAACATTACAGTATATTACGTAACGTGTGTTGTAAGAAGGATTTTACGCACGAACGGAAAAGTTACGCACGAAGCCGCGTAGCGTAAAATGCGTTCGAACACGAGTTACGTACTATACTTAACCTACGACCCACTTGTACTTGTGTTTATAATCTTATTAAAGTATGTAAAGTACAAGTAAAAACGTACATCCTCGTTGCCCAGCCAAGTTTTATAAAAGTCACTCCTCGATGCCCAGCCAAGCATCTTAAGCCAAGTTTCGTAAAAGTCCGTCCTAAGTACTATTTATTTTTATTAAAAATGTGGGTAGAATTACCGGAATTGCATAAAATAGCGTATACACCTGTCGACTAAAGTGACATTAATCCCTTAGGTGGATTACTTCCCTCAGGAATCAAATACCACCCGCGGGATTAAATGGGCCACTTTAGTCGCTTGGTGTATAATATACTATTGTTTACTAATATGAGATACATTCAGACAGCTAAAAGATGCGGAATGAATGAAACGAAACCAATTAACCAAATAACTCTTTAGTATTAAATGCAATCTCATATCTAATAAATGTTATCTACCATTTATATATAGAATAAAATTCAACGTCAAATATCTAAGTAATACATTTTGAATAAAATGGCTACGTCTACTGACATTTGCTAAGTGGTTGCTATGGAAGCCGTGCGATTTACTTTACAGCCGTGCGTTTTGTTTTACCGTGCGTAATAGACGTCTTACATTGATTGCCGACTGTGTGTTTTTGACTACTTACAGGGGTGGTCGTAGGTAAAGGTATTTAAATTACTGTGAGGTTCCGTGGCTTTTAACGAAGAGCTGATTACGAGTTATGTTTTGGAATAACTTTCTTTTCTGTTTCCATTGAATATTCAATTTTAGGCCTGTCAGCAGTTATCGCTCAGGTTCCTACATGTAAATTTTCTTTGTACGACGTAATACTGTCGTAGGTTGGAATTTAATACATCTTCCCGTTGAATATTTATGATAGATGAATATATATCATAAAACGTATCTTCATTTTCGATATGCCCTAATTTTTATTTAACTGTTTTATAGATTTAAGCATGTATTCGGACGGATGAGATGCAGCAAACTGAAATTTATTTGCAAGACAATTAACTTCTTCTTCATATTCCGCCTCAAAATTATCTGCTGTGGTACTTGTACTAGCAAAAATACGTCCATTTACGGCTATTATTTCGGTGCTATTTACAGTCTCTGAAGAATTGTAAATACACATTGGCTATTTAAATGAATCATCCTTGGAGTATCATTTTTTCAATTCTTGTTATGCTGGCACACAAAATCTTTGCGATATTTTAGTCTTGGAAATTTAGTATACTTTTACCACAAAAAAAGTTGAAATTTAAACATTTTTTTTGAGTTATTTTTTCGTTTTCCATCAACAACACGAAAAAACGGTTTTTAGAAAAAAAATCCTGTGTGTATGTCGTCGTCGTCGTCGGCCCCCGGAGTTTAATAAGTCAGCAATTTTATGATTCAATATTGTTAAGGACATGTCACAGATGAACCCTATTGATTTTCAGCTCACCAGAGCCAGTACAACGGGTGCTATGGTACTTGAAGTACAACATTTTGTCATTTTTTGAGAAATTTCAGTTTGTTAGCACGTATCGTGCCTCCGGAGTTCAACAAGTCACCAATTTTATAATTGAATATTATTCAGGGCACCTCACTGATGAACCCTATTGATTTTCAGGTCACCAGAGCCAATACAACAGGTGCTACATTACTTTAAGTACGATAGTTTTGTCGTTTTTGGAGAAGTTTCAGTTTGTTAGCACGATACAGCCTCCCCAGTATATAGAAGTTACCAATTTTATGATTGGATATTATTCAGAGCGTCTCAAAGATGAACCCTATTGTTATTCAGCTCACTAAAGCCAGTACAACGGGTGCTATGTTACTTGAAGTACCAAATTTTTGTCATTTTTGGAGAATTTTCAGTTTGTTAGCAGGATACAGCCTCCAGAGAATATACGATTTAACAATTTTATGATTGAAAATTGTTCAAGGTATCTCACAGATGTACCCTATTGATTTTCAGTTGACTAGAGCGAGTACAGCGGGTCCTATAAATTCAGATACCTATACTAAATTTTTGGTTACTTTTGGAGAAATTTCGGTTTGTTAGCACGGATACATCCCCCGAAGTGTATACAAGTAACAATTTTATGATATAATATTGTTGAGAGCCACAGATGCGGAAAAGTTAGTTTTAATCTTTAAAACCGTTTATTTAAAAACAATTCACTATGTACAAGTTTCCGTGGAAAATTGTTTCATAAATGTATCACAGTGTTCATTGTACCTAATCATATTCCAACTTGAAGTTTCCTCGTAAAATAAATTTTCTATCTGTGTCGTCCTCATTATAATGAATATTTCTATACTCTACAGTAACTTTTGTAATTATTGTTTCCATAATTATTAGAAAATTGCACGTGCACGTTGACCTCAAACTTAAGACTAAAATTATGGATGATGCAATCAATATTTGACGAATTTAAACATGTGCAGTTGTCATTGGCGCTATGTAATGCGCATTGCTTTCAAAGTGTGCGTCAATCGCATAGGGATTGTTGTAATATTTCAATATTTTACGTATCCTATGACATTAGTGCTCCGCGTAGCTATAATCGTATAGGAAACGGAAAAATGTGCCATCGCCACGTGCTTAACTTCTTTGTTTTTCTACCCGCCCGTCCGCGTTACTCGTCTCGCCCGTAACGCCCGATTTCTCCGTTCAATTAGGACATGGCGTAAGAGGCATTGATTGCGAGTTTCTTCACGAAACCAGCTCATGTGGCAATTGTGGTTCTTGAAAATTAAAAGACCGTTAATTCAGGGTGGTAAACGACCATTTGCTTGCCAGATAAACCAATCCAAAACGACGAATTATTTTGCATCAGGAGCTCACACACATCACATTAAACCAATGAACTGTATACTAACGTAACCGATCGACAAAAGTGAGGCAAATCGAAAATGTAGGCAACCCGTTGTTGTGACGGATATCTATCTCTTTCTATCTTATTGAGTTAAATGGCGTAATACGGATATTCTGCGATTTTTATAATTGTTTTTGGTTTTATTTTGATTATTCAAGTAAAGTACCCATTTTATTGATTAAAATATTGAATGATAAGAATAATTTTAGCAATAGAATTTCCTAAAAAGCATTAACTGTAAACATTAATATCATGATATCAGAAATGTCATGACAGGCATTACGGGTCCATTGGCTTTTCTGCATATAAAAATTAAGAAAGAATAGTAGGTAACATAATGTTTTTAACGTTCCAGACTGTATACAGGGTGTTTCCTCCAGACTGTATACAGGGTGTTTCCTAATTGCGTACATTAAAGTTAGGGGCGTATTCTTGAGCTAATTTTATGAAAAAGAGTCCGGCGAAGCAGGTTACATTTTTTGTGATACCGGGAAGCATTTTATGTGGTTAATTAGATTAAATAAATAATTATTGTTGTTAAGTTTTTACTCCAAAGGGTTAAAAATAGAAGAAAACTGATGGGTAAAGGGAGAGGACAAGGATAGGGAGATTTTAAAAAAACAACCTATATTTTGGTATGCCAAAGAAAGAGAATATTATATTAATAAAAATAAAAGTTAATACAAAGAATAAAAATATAAATCCTAATAATAAAGTGAAATTATACTAACCCTAACAATTCCTAAACATAGTAATAATATGCAATATTTTCAGTATACATAGCTTCATAGCTATAATATCTCAATTTTTAGCTTACGTATGAAATGGAATTTTACGTCCATCCTGCTCATTATTACAGCCATACGCGACACACGAAATCACCATGTCTTTAAACTAGAAGTATTTGTCTTTGTATAACACGAAAACTCCTTTAAAAGAACAAAATACAATTTTCACATCGTCTTTTAAAATGTCACACGAGACAAAAACGCTTTCAATCACTTTCTAGATTCTATTTCAACCCAGAATTAAATAAAAAGCTGGTTTAGTCTGTTTTGACCCATAAAACAGTAAATAATTATCTCATGTACGATTTAGTAATATAACGCTATGGGTAGGAGAGAGAATGGTTACCGTTACAATGAGTCTATCTTTGTCGTTGCTTACGTTCGACAACGGTTGGATCCTTTCCAGGTACGTAAGTATAGAGTTTCATTGCATGAAATGAGCGAGTATTTCGGCACATAAAAGATCGATACAGTCCCGACTTGCATCCAATGATTTCTTGTTGATCCCAACTAAAAAGAAACTGCATGGACCTCGGTTTTCTCCGCCCGAATAAGGGTGCATATTTTCGAATGAACGGCTGTCTTGACAAAATACTTTGAAATGTGGTTCAATCGCATGCAAACATGTATGGATAAGAATAGCTCTCAATGTACAAATAGCAGTCCTCGTATTTGTATAGTTAACTGAACCATTTCTGTTGAACCGATCGATATTTTAAAGCTTTTGTAGGTTGAGGCCTCTCACGCGAACGTTAATGATAAACTCTCGCTGACAGCAATGCGTTTTTATTGCATTCTCCCAATATCATCCATATCACATATCGTTACTAATGAAGTTTTGGTTTAGATTCTTTAAAATAGCAACTGAATTCACAGACAATAACGGTAAACGGTATAAAAATGAAAATATGTCATAACTGATAGTTAGAGATAGCGAATGCAATTTTTCATCAACAGAATTGAACTTTTTAAATCGTGATCAATCGGATAATCACAAATAATGAACATTAATATAAATACTGATATGGCACAAAAAATGAGTTGACGTTGAATCTGAACAGATGTATTTTCCATTTTCTTCTTAATATATCATGCTGTTTGTTGTCGTTACTTGCTGTTTAAGGTTTTTACAGTACCTACTGTCGACGTTGTCGTCTCATGGCGGCATTTGAGGAAGGTGGTAGTAGGAACGTAAAAAAATGAAGAGAGGGTTGCTTAAGAATTTTTGAAGACAGCCGAGATGACCTGAAATATAAATGAATAGATCTACTACTCATTTAAGGATAAATTCCACGTCAAACCTTGCAGTACATCTGAATTATTTTACTTTTCCGCCCAACCTTTCTATATGCGAGAAAAGTATTGGTTTACCCCAAAAAAAGTTGGAATTTTGAATTTTTTTTTGAGTTATCTTTACGTTTTCCATCAACAACAACACGAAAAAACGGTTTTTAGAAAAAATAAACGGTTTTAAAGATTAAAACTAACTTTTCCGCGTCTGTGGCCCTGAACAATATTCTATCATAAAATTGTTACTTGTATACAGTTCGGGGAATGTATCGTGCTAACAAACCGAAATTTATCCCAAAATAACCAAAAATGTAGTATATCTGGATTTATAGGACCCGCTGTACCCGCTCTAGTCAACTGAAAATCAATAGGGTACATCTGTACACATCTGTGAGACACCTTGAACAATATTCAATCATAAAATTGATCAATCGTAGACTCTCTGGAGGCTATATCGTGCTAACAAACTGAAAATTATACAAAAATGACAAAAATTTGGTACTTTAAGTACCATAGCACCCGTTGTACTGGCTTTAGTGAGCTGAATATCAATAGGGTTAATCTTTGAGACCCTCTGAATAATATCCAATCATGAAATTGGTCACTTGTATATACTCCGGAGGCTGTATCGTGCTAACAAACTGAAACTTCTCCAAAATGACAAAAATATCGTACTTAAAATACTGTAGTACCTGTTGTATTCGCTCTGGTGAGCTGAAAATTAATAGGGTTCATCTGTGAGATGTCCCGAATAATATTCAATCATAAAATTGGTGACTTATTGCACTCCGGAGGCTGTATCGTGCTAACAAGACATGTAAGAAAAAGTGGCCGACGACGACGACGACATACACACAGGATTTTTTTTCTAGAAACCATTTTTTCGTATTGTTGTTAATGGAAAACGTAAAAATAACTCAAAAAAATGCTCAAAATTCCAACTTTTACTTTTCCGCCCAACCTATCTAATATGCGAGAAAAGTATTGGTTTACCCCAAAAAAAGTTGGAATTTTGAAAAAATTTTTTGAGTTATTTTCACGTTTTCCATTAACAACAATACGAAAAAATAGTTTCTAGAAAAAAAATCCTGTGTGTATGTCGTCGTCGTTGTCGTCGGCCACTTTTTCTTACATGTCTTGTTAGCACGATACAGCCTCCGGAGTGCAATAAGTCATCAATTTTATGATCGAATATTGTTAAGAACATGTCACAAATGAACCCTATTGATTTTCAGTTCACCAGAGCCAGTACAACGGGTGCTATGGTACTTGAAGTACGACATTTTGTCATTTTTTAAGAAATTTCAGTTTGTTAGCACGATACAACCTCCGGAGTTCAACAAGTCACCAATTTTATGATTGAATATTATTCAGGGCATCTCACTGATGAACCCTATTGATTTTCATCTTACCCGAGCCTATACAACAGGTGCTACAGTACTTTAAGTACGATATTTTTGTCATTTTTGGAGAAGTTTCAGTTTGTTAGCACGATACAGTCTCCGGAGTATATACAAGTGACCAATTTTATGATTGGATATTATTCAGAGCGTCTCAAAGATGAGACCTATTGATATTCAATTCAGTGAAGCCAGTACAACGGGTGCTATGGTACTTGGAGTACCAAATTTTCGTAATTTTTGGAGAATTTTCAGTTTGTTAGCACGATACAGCCTCCAGAGAGTATACGATTGATCAATTATATGATTGAATATTGTTCAAGGTGTCTCACAGATGTACCCTATTTATTTTCAGTTGACTAGAGCGAGTACAGCGGGTCCTATAAATCCAGATATACTGAATTTTTGGTTATTTTTGGAGAAATTTCGGTTTGTTAGCACGATACATCCCCCGAAGTGTATACAAGAGAATATTGTTCAGAGCATCTCACAGATGCGGAAAAGTTAGTTTTAATCCTTAAAACCGTTTATTTTGTTTATTTTAAAATGATCTATTATAAAAAATGTTGCATACTAATTTTATTTTTATCCTACACTAATCCACTAGTTATTTGGATTACTAGTACAGAAATAGTATATTAAGTACCAAGTGTCAAAACGATTACTTTAGTCACGAGTTTTACTAGGCACGAGTGGAGCGAAGCGGAATCAGTTCCTTGTGAAACGAGTGACTAAAGACGTTTTTAACACGAGGTGCTTACTCTACTTTTTCTTCGCCCGCGGGAAGGAAAACATTATATTATATTCATTACATGACTGACAGCTGACTGATAAAACAAATGACGCAGAATAACAAAATTATCAAGGAGCATGAAGTTTAACATACAAAAGATACACTTGATTTGACGTTTAAAAAACAAAAGATAAACGAGATGTGACTTTTCGCATTTTAAACACTAGTGTTTAAAGAGTCGTTTTGTGCATGTCAAACCCGTGTTCAAAATGCGGTTTTAGTAGCGCAAGTAGAAAAATTATATTGTGCGAGTTGTATTGCGTAGCCTACGCGTTAGCTGAGGCGGAGCGACACAGTTTCTGGACGTGTAATCCCCAAAATTCTTCATGCCAACAAATTTAAATTATTTTTAAAAAGAAAAAAATCTACGAAATCTTTCTCTTTTATGTCCAACTTGTCAAACTTATTGACATTTAGAAAATTAAGAATCAATGTTGCCGTCCCACTTCTAGTGAATTTTTAACAAATGTTCCTTTTGTAAGTAGTAGGCCGAAAATTCGATGTTCACGGCGGATTTTGAATCCTTCAAAGTGTCGATAATGGCTGGCGGCATGAAAATAGTTATTTTTAGTCAATGAAAAATGCTTTATATATGTGCAAGAAAATCTGACTACAACGCTGCCTGCTACATTAATCTACTGATTACTTGAAATCGAGCCAAAGGGATTTATAAAAATTAAGAATGAGAGTGGATGTAAAACAATAGACAAATAAAAATTATTTTTTATAATTCGCGTATAAAAGAGACTTCATTATAACATTGTTTACAGTATCACAAGTACAGTACAGTATCCCTGTTGGGATATACAGTTGAAAATAATATAATAAAACCGGACAGCGAACGGCTTAAATCCGTACTATAGGTACCTACGCCTACAAGGACGGGAGAGCTACTATGGATCCTCGGGTTATGCGCTCATTACGCCAAATGAGTAAAAATATTTTAAAAAAAATACTAATGTAACCAGTTTCTCATTGTCACAAAATGCTCTACAATGTTTCCAACAGCTCAAAGATAATATCAAAAGAGCTACCTTCATGACAATCGATAATAACGAGATCTTCACCGTAGAAACTGACGCCTCAGACACTCAGATTAAGCGAACTTCGTAGTGAACCTGATGATTTGTGCAATTACTTGAGAATGGATATGGAAACTTACATGTATTTGTTAAATTTAGTAACGCCATACATAAAAGACGATATACTTGTATGAGAAAATCGATTTAACCTCACGAAAGATCAAGCGCCACCTTAAGGTTTATTGTTACAAGCTACAAGGATATGGAATTTACAACTATAATGTCCAAGCAAGCATTGAGAGATTATATCAGAGATACAACTCGATAATTTCTCCCAAAAATTTGCGAGAGCATTGACGAAGATCAGACATGTTGCGATTAAGAAGAGCGAACTACTAAAATGGGAACTACTAACCTAACAGTGTACAGTGAACAATAAGGTTATTTACGCCCGTCTACATGCTGCGACATGTCTTATCAGTTCTCGTAAAATGATGCTTCGATCTTCAGTCTTTCGATTTAATGTCTGACTCCAACCCCCTCCGTTTAGACAAAATATATGTGTCCACACATTCCTTTTTACTTGATACCTTTTGTCTCATTTGACATGTTCAATTAGTCGTAGTTAATGAACCGGCCTTGAAACCTATGGTTAAGAGCAATTTTTTCACGCAATCGAAATAGTAGTGTTTTAATCTTCAACATACCTTAATTTGAATAATTAAACTCAAAATTTAATATTGGGTATACATCCTTAATTAAAACTGTGTTCAATGATAGTCAATCTCTGGAAAATTCGGTTAAATGTTTTTCAATACGATGGTTATTAATCGAATTAAGGACAACTGATACTGAACTAGTTTTTTAATGGTTATATATATTAAGTCGTTAAAGTAACATTTAAAACTAACCTCCATAAAAGTATCAATATAATTGGAACTGATAATACTAAATACCTTGAAGCTATAAACTTATTTGTTTTTTAAAATTTCCTTTATAATATGAAATAATGGCAAACAACTCTCAAATTATACATATCTACATAAATAAAATTGAATTGGTTAATGTGTTGTTAAGCTAAAAACTCGAGAACGACTGGAACAACTAGGCTAATTTTTTTTCAAACATTCCTTGAAGTCGAGGAAGGCTCTTATGAGGAAAAAAATGGGAAAAATTGCACGGAAAAACGTGAAAATCTGACTTATTTTTCTGATACAAACTGTTCTTTGCTGTCGTTCTCAATAATAAAAAAATCAAAGATAACATTGGGATTGGATTGCTGTTAACTTCACTCGCTATCTGTCAATTTTAAAGTTAACAGACTACTGATGAGTAATAGTACATCTTAAAATCCTCCACCCAATGTCATATACAAAACTAATAGGGGAGACCGGGGCTAAATGTCACAAAATTAGGAGGTTAATTTTTTGTGAAACCATTTTTAATCCTAGCAAAGTTATTTCTGGTGCACTTTGTCACTCTGTTATTTGACTATACGAAGTGACTAAAAATGCATTTATAAATAACGCGAATTTATTAATTTTTTTGCAAAACGTAAACTGTTTCAAGTGTGACATCTTGCCCCCATTATGGGGCACGTTGTCTGACGGAAAGGGGTGAAAAGTCACGCAGATATTAGGTTAGATTTTATTTAAAAAAGCTCAAAAATACAGATAAAAAGAAACAAATAATACATTATATTATGCTCTATTCCAATTTTGTTATTCAGTGTCGTCATATTCACAGTTCTGACAGACGTACTACGGTGTACCGGGAGTGCACAGTTCATGGGCCCATAGCTTACAGACTGTACATTGAACCCAAACTTCTTTTGGTGAACTATTGGAAAATGGTTCCAAGCAGACAAGACAAAAACTTTCTTCATCCTCGTCCTCTGATTCTTCAGGGGACTTCTCTTTAGCACTTTTATGGTTTTTTCCCTTTTTATTTTTATTATTTGACACTTTTATGTTTCCTGTTAAATTTTTCTTTACACTTTTTCCCTTAGCAAACTCCGCCTCAAGAGCCTCTTTCTCTGGCGTATCAGTTAGTACAGCCGACTTCCTTTTCTTTCTATTTGACCCTTTGTTTCTTGCAGCTGAAATTTAAGGTAACTGTTATTTGAAATGTGTCCTCACCTGATTTTGGTAAAGTCTTACCTGCTTTGGACAAGGGCCTTATATTTGAGACACTAAATATACTTTCCTTAGGCCCAGAATGCTGAGTATGGTTTGGAATTTTTTCTAAGGATGAGCCACTAGGACCAGGCTGCTGAGTGTCGTGAAGTTCTGTGTTTGCAGGTTCTGACACAGTTGTTTTTTTGTTGCCTATTTCAAGAAAAACAAATTATTGCAGAATAATTTTAAGATACTCAGGTAACTAACTTACTTGTTAACATTTCGTCAACTGTTGGTTCATCAGTTTGGAATGAAAGTCCACTGGTCCCGGGCTTTGGATTTTCGAGATCTGGTTCCTGATTTTCTTGGTGCAAGTCTCTGTCTGTTACTTTACATGGGCTAAATTCTGTTTCATCAAATACATTTTGGTTGAAGGGAAATATCCCTGGTACACGAAATACGGATTGTATATTTTTTGGTGTTGCGACTAGGGGATAGCTTTGAGCAACTAAAACTGGAATATCATATATCGTCATCGTTTGACCGGGATGATTCATCATCCACGCATCGCAAGCATTATTGTACTGTTTTTTAAACGGACCATAAACTGACCTATCAAGAAGCTGCAACTTGTGCGAGCAGTGGGGAGGAATAGATAACATAACTATACCACTTTCCTTAGCCAACTCAAGTCCCTCGATAGAAAGATGCGACTGATGATTATCAAGAAGTAACAGACAGGGGTGCTTTTTGGAACATTTTGAAAATTTAATGAAATGTCTCAAAAATAGCACAACATTTTCTTCTATCATCCAGCCACTTCGATTAGCTGTTCCCTCACATCCTGCTGGTCCAGATGTTAGCCAGAATTCTCTAAAATGCACTCTTGGAAATATAAAGAATGGCGGGATGCTATTTCCCAAAGCAGATACGGCACAGGCCACTGTGACGAGGGTTCCACGTTCCCCAGAAGTTATGGATCCGACTTGTTTAAATCCTTTTCTGGCCACTACTTTACAAGGCTTCTGAACAGTGGTCACCCCCGTCTCGTCCATATTCCAGATTGAGGATGGATCAAAGTTTTATTTTTTCATAACCTTTTCCAGATTTGTAAAAAAGCTGTTCCCATTTGCTTGGTTAAAATTTGTTGCGCGGTCGAAACTTGTTGGTTCTGGAGTGCGAAGAGATAAATCATTGTTTCTCTTTAAAAAAGATGTAAACCATTCAGGTCCAGCCATTTGATCCCTTTTCTAAGGCTATTTTATTGGCAATGGCAAACTGGAATGCAAGCTTTTTAATTTCCTTAGGACAAAGTCCGAAATAAATATTTGCTGATTCGAGTAGGTATGTTTTTAAATCCATATCCATTTCTCGGCTTAATACCATGCGAGGTTCGCCATATCCCACGTCTATATTTAACTGATCTTGATTAAGGTCCTCTGCTGAAAGCTTTTTGCAATAGCGCCCCACTGTTTTATAATTTAAATCAAAATTTTTTGCTGCTTGCCTAATAGAAATATTTTCATTTTTTACTTGTAACACCGCTTTCCTTATTGTTTCCTTATCAAAACTCCCTCGATCTGTTCTTTTTCTGTATTCGCGCACCATCTAAAAATTGAATCCGATTCAGAGCTTTACTTCTTTTAATATCGGAGTAAAAAGTCACACATGACAACTTGCCCCACAACGTGTGAGACAAGTTACCCCAAACGGTCCTGCCATTTTCTTTCTAAAATAACTACCTAACCTAATTTTATAAATTAATAAATTTATAGTGACTTTTTGGAGAACACCTAGGGGTATCATAAATATAACACGGCATTTTTAAATTCTGGCACTGAGATAAAATATACGGTTTGTATTATTAATCCAAAAAATTACTTACATTGGCTTTTTCCGTAAATTCACTTATAAACATATACACATGCGACTTATACGACGTTGCCATATTTACTTTGCGCAGGAAAGGGTTTGTGACTTTAAACCCGTGAGACTTTAAGCCCCGGTCTCCCCTAGGCCCTACTTCGGATTACTTGTAATAGATGGTGTTCGTGGCAGCCAGTGCTTATATATTCTTTGGTGAATTTAAGTACATGTTACGATATTTATTCTGATCTGTCATCTGTTAATATATTTATTCACTAATTTTAGTGTGATTCGAGGACTCATTTTACTTTTATTCTTTCTAACATGGATAATTTACTTTTATTCTTTCTAACAAGGGCACTTTACTTTTATCCTTTACAATGCCGGCATGACGATTAATATGCGAGTTTTTTAGCCACAAGATCAAAGTGCAAATACATTTTTTAAGGAGGTTTTAGAGATTGGAAATGCGAGAAGTCGCAGTTGACATTTCGATCGGATTCATCCACATATTCCTGTCATTTCACAGAATCGAAACACGAGCTAATTCAGAGTGCTTTTCCAAACACAGTGCAACAATTAAAGAACCGTAATTGACTAAGTAAACCAGCAATATTTGCGACAAAAAAACAAATATATCGATGATATAAATGCAACCATTCCGAATTTTCTTTCAGGGCACTTCTTTTCACCCAAGTCAGTCGGCACAGTTATCAACCAGGATAACGTAGTCCCACAAAATTTTCTGAATTCGCTGGAATTGCCTCGATCACACATCACAATTTGCAATTAAAAATATGCTCAGTAATCATCATGTTGCGTAACATTAATCAACTTGAAATATGCAATGGAACGTAACTTACTGTAAAAAAGCTAATGAGTACCGTCGTCGAGGCAAAATCAAGGGAAAATTCACAAGAGAGAATGTCTTGATTCCGCGTATAGCGATGATTCCAAGAGATTTGTCATTCGATTCCAAACGACTACAATTGAAGCTATTAGTGCATGAAGGTGTTAACTGACTGTTTTATTAAAATGCCGAAAATGGCATGTATGAAGGTGTTAACTCAATCTCTTTGCGTTGGTACAGACTCTGGTTTATAGATGTCGCCAGGAATCTTAAAAACTGAAGTTCAAAACACGTCAACTCAAGCTTTGTCAAACATATTTAGAGCAAGAAGGTGTCAACTCTTGCTAATTATGCAAGAAGGGGTTAACTGCTAAGTTAGCACCTTCTTCCAATATAACTTAGTACGAATTTGATTGTTTACATTACACAGTGTTGTACAAAGTTGTACAAAGTGATATTTCTTGTGTTTATTATTATCCGGCAACAAAAGTAAGTCCTTTATATGCATTAGCCAATGAATATTATAGTTAATTTAAACAGAAAATCGTATTTATAAATAATTAAAATGCTTTTTAAAACATAACCTTAAAATGAAAAATATATAAGGTAACCAAATATTTTAAATTTTAGTTTTGAAAATACTTCATAATGGCTGGAACTAGTGGAAGAAGTGGTAGAATTCTTAAGTTAGCTTTGGATGCTGCTGAAATAACAGAAGCCCAAATAGAAACCGATGAGGATCCATTTTTAGATTCTGGCTCAGATTACCAACCAGCATCTGATTCTACTGACGAGGAAACTGATGAAAATTTTTCTCCTAAGAGAAAAAAAGTTAAGAAAGAAATAGCCAAGAAGAAATTAAAGCAAAATACAGCTTCTTTTTTCGAAAACCAAGAACAAGTCCTAATAGGAACTGAGCAACAAGACAAAAATCGAACACAAAATATTAATGACCCTAAAGAACCTGTTCAAATTATACAGAAAGAGCCGGAGGAAAATATTGACAGAGAAGTTGGAGATCCACAAATTATTGGCAATGAGACAAGAAATGAATCCGACGAAGTTAAAGAACAACAGATTAATGGAATGGAAAGATATATAAATATTCCTGCTGTTGCCATTGAAGTTAATAAAAGAATAAGAGAAAAAAAATCAAGGAAGCTTGAAGCTCAACCAAAAACCTGGAAAAGAAATATTAATATGGCAAATAGAGAAAAAGGAAAAGAATACCCCGACTATAAAAATAGACGCGTTCCAGAAAAAACATCCGCAGCTGGGAAAATGCTTTGCACCGAAAAGTGTAGATTAAAATGCAACAACAACTTTACGGAAGCTGATCGCATTACCTTATTTAATCAATACTATTCATTACCTACTATCAATGAAAAAAATGTGTATCTATTCGGTTGTTTTAAACCATTTGATGTTAAGCAACGGACCGGTAATATTGCTCATCGTCAAAAATCTTTCAGATATTTTATAACTTTGGATGGGAAATCAAAACAAGTATGCAAAAGTGCTTTTTTAAAACTACTTGATGTCGGAAGAAATAAATTGGAACTAATTCGTAATCAAATTTCACAGGGACAAGGTATCCCTCATAAAGATCAGCGTGGTTGCCATAATAACCGCAAAAACCGAACACCCACCGAGCAGCTTGACATAGTATGTCAACATATCAAATCTTTTCCTGCAGAAATGTCACATTATTCCAGGAATAAAAATGAACATCGCTTATACTTATCCCCTATGCTATCAATCAACAAAATGTATGAACTATACAAGAATCAGTGTAATGAACAAAACATACAGTTTATGAAAAACAGCAGATACAGAAAGATTTTTGTTTCCAAATTTAATCTTGGCTTTGGGTCTCCAAAATCGGATACCTGCAAAGTTTGTGATGCGAAAGAAACAAATGATGAACATGTAAGACGGTATAAGACAGCGTTTGAAGAACAAAAAAAGACAGAAAATTGGCACATGATGGTGATATTCTATACATTAATTTTGATATGCAAAAAACATTACCTCTACCAAAGCTGTCTACCAGTGTGGCTTTTTATCTAAGACAAATGTGGCTATACAATTTGGGGATTCATTGTGTAAGTAAAGGTGACGCCTTCGGTAAAGGATTTTTCCACCTTTGGACTGAAGACAAAGGTGGTAGAGGCCCACAAGAAGTTGGAAGCAGTATTTTGTCATTCCTACAAAGCATCAATAATGAAAATGACCACTTAGTAGCCTGGAGTGATTCTGCGGGTGGACAAAATAAGAATTTTTTCATTATTTGTTTGTGACATTACCTAGTACACCAGGGAATTTTTAAAACTGTTGATCATAAGTTTCCGGAGGTTGGCCACAGTTTTATGGATATTGATAGAGACTTTGGTGCTGTCGAAAAAGTTATTCGAAAAGTTCAAAACATTTACACAGTTGATCAGTACATGACGTTAATGACGGAAGCTAGAAAAAGGAATCCGTTTGTATTAAGTAGAATGGAAGATAAATTCATTGATCTGAAAGAACTGCCTAGAAAGCTCAACTTGTTGGACAGAAAAAAAAGTAATAAGGGCGAAAAAATAATTTTTCGCAATGCAAGGTGGATAAGAGTTGATAAATTTGGTACAACGAAGTATAGATATTCACTAGATGAGACAGAAGAGTGGAAAGAAGTAGATATTATTAAACACAAATCAACCCGAACAACATAACACGACAATTTTTTTGTTCCGTTAAATCTGTCGCGACCTATAGCAGCCAAGAAATTCGACAACATTATGGAACAACTCCCATATATTCCAGAAAATTTAAGGGGATTTTATTTAGGCTTAAATCGATCAGAAAGTGATTAGTATTACTTATTTTTGTATTTTTTTCAATTAATAAATATTAGTTGATCCTTTCTTTACTCGTTATTATTTCGATTAAAACAGTAAATGGTTGTGCATGAAGGTGCTAACTCAGTTTTTTTTGTAAAAAAAATTAAAAACATCTCATAAACCACAAAAAATGATAAAATCTTACCTATAATATTAAAATTACTTCTACTGACTAAGTTCTAGCTCCATTTAATTTTGATTTTAGTTTGAACACAAAAAGCTCCAAGAACATTACTTCAACCCTTAATATCTCAAAATTGTTAAAAAGTGAGTTAACCCCTTCATGCACTAATAGCTTCAATTTACAGTGCGTTTGGCCTTCGCGATGGCCACAAGTATATTATAAGGCTAGTTATTGAAACTTTGCTCAATTAACTTCTCATTATCATATTACGTCGCGTTCTCCATTGTCGGCAAGCCATAATTTTTGTAAGTTTACGCGTCGCAAAACAAAAAACATGGTTTACAGAAAGCTTTACGTTGATTAATTGTATTCATATTTCATGCACGTAAAAGAAATTGAATTAAGTTTAATTGTAATTAAGTCCATTTAATGAACACATATAACACAAAGGACATAATATTTACAAAACATTAACCCCAACAACATACCTCCAACACAAACTACTGTAACTAATGGTACCAAGAACAACAATATAACTTAAGCAAGTGCAGCTAACAATAGCAACTATACTGCGCAAGATATCACACTAACTAAATTCTTAGAAGACTTTAGACAAATGTTTAATCAACTTATGCAACAAAATAGCTCAGTACTCAGTATGCTAACCAGGCTAAATTTTTGAGCATAGATGTTTTTCGGATCGATATCTAACTTATTAGCGAAACTCATTTTACAGCTGAAATCTATATCAATATTCCAAACTATAAAATATATAATACAAATCACCCAGATGGTACTGCGCATGGAGGAATTGCTATTGTAATAAAACAAACTATTGAACATTATCAAATTGGGTATATCTCTGTAAATTGAACAATTTCTATTTTCCATTTGGCAGTTTGTTGAATCATTTCAGATCAAATATTTTTGTTCCTAGATTAATTCAATAGGTTAAATTAAAAGTGAAACTTTTTATTTCACGATGATTTGATGTTTTTTTTTGTTGTTTTTTAAAAAAAAACTCAAAATTTCAAAATGAGGGAGTGACATGAGATATGAGGGAGTGACATTATGAACGGTTTGATAATAGTAAGTTATTTAAGAACTAAGGTATGCTTTTAATATGACAACTTAAACTTAAAACTAAAGATACATAGTTATTACAGCGAAAAATCAATTTTTTTAAATCAAAATATTTTTAAAAACAGGTCTGTTATACGAGCAAACTCATCAGCGGGTAAAGAATGAATTCATCTCCTGTTGAATGAGAGTAGTTCTGGAAACTTGTTGACTGTGCATAAAATACTATCGGCGCAGATGACATCAGTATCCTTTTTATTAGGCCAAGTAAATCTGTTAGGCCCCACAACTTTCATAAAATTAACTTTTATTTTTCCTAACGGTTCCTTTTTTTCGACGATTCCCGGTATCCATTGTTCGTCATACACTACAGCAACCCACTGATTAATATCTAACTCAGGATTGCTCTCGGTTGTTGGAGGTACTATATAATTTGTAGCTAACTCAACTAACTGATTATTGTCGGTTGTTGAAGGCACTATATTATTTATAGTTAATTCATCTAACTGATTTCTGTCAATTGTTGAAGGTTCTGTATTTGTAGCTAACTCAACTAACTGATTATTGTCGGTTGTTGAAGGTACTATATTATTTATAGTTAATTCATCTAACTGATTTCTGTCAATTGTTGAAGGTTCTGAATTGTTTATTTCATTGGTTTCAGACTGTTCTTTTAATTTTGAAGCTTCATTCTTTGGATAACCCTTTCCTAAGTGAAAATGAACGCATGGCATTTTATCTAAATAGCAGCTGAAACAGCTAAGTCTATTAAGGAATATACGATCATCTACTTCTCGGAATATAATCTGATGGACATTTGTAGTTCCCAAAAATGCAGGAGCTGAAAAATCAGAAAATAATATTTGTATTTGTTGTAAAGCCTCATCCGTCAGCTCTTGAAGGTATATTCCTGGACATCTTACTTTTAAAATGGCTAAGAGTTCTGAAATATTTGATATGTCCTTTCCCTCAGCTACTGCTTGGTCTGCGGTTCTTTTCAATGTACCCCCGACACCGTCGGCAGCACCTTTGCCGTGGCCAGCTTCAGAATAGTTCCAAGTGAGGTATTTAATACTTGGTAAAAAGTGTTTTGAATATTTTGATATTATTTGAAACATAAAACGATTTCTGTACTGTGTTGCTGGCCCATCACTAAGGAAGTGAACCTTTGAAATATCCTCAGTTTTTACTTCGTCAAGCCAATCAAATATAATTTTTAAATGTGCCCATATGGCTACGTAATCATGACGGAGAGAGCTTGATATGGTGCAAAAGGGACGCGGCTTTACATTTCCTTGACCATCTCTCATATATATAATACCTGTATGTAAACTTATCTGTGCTCTTGAACCACCAAAATGGAATGATTGAACTTCTTCACCGTACTTGCATGAAAAATTTTCGCTAAAATCGACGTGAATCAATATTTCATCTGATTTAAGAGAGGCTTTTAATAAGGATATTGATTGGTATTGATGAAGGATGTTACCAACATGGTTTAAAAAGGAGCTTAATGTTTCTTGAAATTCATTGTACAGATTAACTAACCTGATAGAAATGTTTGATTTTATTGTCTTGCGAACTAATTTTTCTTTTCCTTTATTAGTGTATTTGGTTGATTCAGTTGTCCACTTATAACAAGTAGTTATTTTATCCATGAACTGTCCAGCTTTTATATTTTTGGTATGACATTCCATGCATGTTCTGTATAGGCAGTCAGGTTTTACAGGTTCACAACATAAAAGCTTGACAATGTCATTCGCAGAACGAGTTTCTATATTTTTTGCCTTGTTTAATGCAGAAACCATGTATTCGAAATTTAAATGTTTAATGCATCTACATGTTTCCCTGTCTTCTACTTTAGGTTTTAAAACCCAGCGTGGCTTCAAGCGACAGAAAGATTGGTAGCTTATACGATAATCTACCGAGTCAAGAAATTTCGTGTGTAATAATTTCATAGTATCCAATAGATATCTTTTTTGTTTTTGTTCTTTCCTATAGGTTATATATTCCTTTTTGCCCGCAGTCATTCGCGATACATCATCTCGTTCAAAAAATGCTCTAATTCCTTCTTTTACTTGGGAAGAAATAAAATGACCCCTTGGACGAATTTTCCGGTTGCAAGTTTTTAGTGATTGAGGATTAACAATTTTTATTTTTTTGCTTCATTTAATAGTCTGTATTTTTTTAACATATTATACTGCATAGTAGCATGGTATTTTTTTTACTTGTATGACCCGAAGCTGTACGGTAATTTTCCTGTAGCTGACGTTCCACAACTTCACCGAAAATTAGTTTTCTTCTGACTGGTTGGGAAACTTTTTCTTTGCCTAACAACTGGTTAACCTTCGAGTTGGAGCTCAACATGGCATTGGTTTTTAATTTTTTTTCTTTAAGGCGCTGCCATCTTTTTCTATACTTCTCAGACGATTTCTTATATTCGGTCAGTTTTACATTTAATTTTTGTATAGTTCTACACATTTTTGAACGTGATTTCTTAATTCTTTTACGACCCACATTTCTTCTCGATGTTGAAGCGTTTGGAGTAGGCAAATTTGAGTTTGTGGGAGTTACCGCTGCATCGGGAATAGGCACTGGTGAGGGAGGAGGGGAATTATCTTCCAAGATTCTGTTTAAAATATGTCGGTCTTTTTGACTTTTTCTGTAGTTTTTTGATCTTTTACGCCATTCTTTCTTTATTTGTCGGTGTTCTCTGTCACTCATATTTGCTACCAACTTAGCTGAAAGTTTTCCTTTTATATTTTTGGCGCTCTTTTTCTCTCATTTCTTCAAGTTTTTCGGGGTTATTTTTCATATCTTCTCGTCTTTTTTTGTCGTATTGTTTTTTTCGTAGCTTGGCTTCCTCTTTATTCCGTGCTATTTCTGCAAAAAAGTAATATATTTTTAAAAAAAGTTGAAAAAATCACTACCTCATAAATGTTATCACTCCCTCACAATATGAAATTATGAGGGAGTGACTGGTGAGGGAGTGACGGATTTAATTTAAAGTTGGCAACATGGCAGCATGCGTAATATGAGTAATATTACACCTAAAGCTAACTTAATTAGTACAATATTAAATTTCTAATATTTACCTGGTCCAAAATACCTTCTGTGAGGGAGTGATAGTATAAAAAAACACGCACTAATTTTTTTTCACTTGTAAATTATTATAACTTGCACATACAGAGATAAACAACTGCTCCCGCGTGGTATCCACAAAGCAACTGGTGCCGGCAGTGTTGCCAATTTAGTTCCCAATACATTTTTACCAGAACAATTTTAGCGCGAAATATAGAACTGTGTGAGGGAGTGACCATTAGTCACTGGTACTAATAAAAATATTTAATTGCCTGATCTGATTTTTTATATAACATAACTTTTTTGGCTTTTTTACAATGTCTGAAATACCCTTTATTTTATATTGAAAGCACTCAGCGCTAAAAGGAAAAGTGATTTTAAAAAAATCCATTTTAAATCAAAATTTCTCAATTTGGACATAGTGAGGGAGTGAGAAATCATATCTAAATTGTTTTTTTTCGGGCTAATGTTTTCAAGTTTTTACATCATTTTCATGCATAAAGCATCAATATGTTATATACTAACCTTTTGATAAAAACTAACTCAGCTAAAACTTACTGAACCTTTAAAAAAAAGCTCGGACATCAAATTATTCGATTTGCAGAGATATACCCAATTACCAAAATATGAAGATAACCACCAACAAGCTACTTCCATTGACGTCATAACCTTACCTTACCAACTAACGGTTTCTATTGCCCACCTAGACATAATATCAAAAAAGAAGACTTGGAACTATTTTTCAATACTCTTGGTCAAAAATTCTTAGCTGGAGGTAACTACAATAGTAAAAACACTATATGGGGCTCGCGACTCACTACCACTAAAGGAAGAGAACTTGCTAATCTAATGCACGATTGCAAATATTCTTTCATCTCTACCGTTAGTCCAACATACTGGCCTAGCGACCTCGCAAAGATACCAGATCTTCTGGACTTTTTTGTGACAAATGGTCTTTCACCAATTTATACAGAAATAAATCATAGTTATGACTTATCATCAGATCACTCTCCTATTATCAGCTCAACAGCTATTACAAAACAAGAGGAAACAAAATTATATAATTATAAAACTAACTGGGAAGCGTTGAGAAATTTACTGACAAATAGTATAAACCTAAATGTAAGATTGAAAACACCCGAAGACCTAGACTCAACACTAGAAACGCTGGTAACTCTATTGCAAGAAGCTGTAGTGCAATCAACTCCACCTCAAAAACATGTCGGTAATATTCCGCTAGAAATAAAACGCCTTCTGGGAAAAAAGAAAAGCTATAGCAACATGGCACCGTACACGCATCCCGATCGATAAAACCAGATTCAACCAACTAACAAACAAACTAAAAACTAAGGTTAAACAATACAGAGAAGAATCATTTACCGATTACCTAAAAAACCTAAACCGATATGATCAGACAAAATGGAAACCTATTAATAATGCAAAAAAACCAAAGATCCAGTACCACCAATTAGGCTAATAACACCAAGCCTAGGACCCTGGGAAAAAAGTGACAAAGAGAAAGCCGAACTCTTCGCACTCCATTTTTCGAATACATTTACAGCCCACGATGACGAAATAGATCATGAAATAGAATGCCACTTAGAAACACCTACAGACGAACAACAACCATTAACACTTACCACTCCGGTACAAATTAAAGAAGTGATCATATTCTTGGGACTCAAAAAGGCCCCTGAACCAAACAAAATTACACAAAAATGCTAATAGAACTTTCCCAAATAGCAACAGTGTTACTAACATACATATTTAACGGTATAATAAGAATGAAGTATTAGCAAAAAAACTGGAAATATCACAAATAATTGCTATAGTCAAACCTGGAAAACAACCCTCAGAAGCATACTCCTATCGACTAAAAAGCCTCCTATCAGTACTTTCCAAAATGTACGAGAAACAATTATATAAGACCAAAAGAATAAATCCCACACTATCAATTTGGATTCCGGCAAGGACACTCAACAGATACATCGAATAACATATGTCATGAACAAAGCCTATGAAGACAGAAGCTATTGTTTTGTTTAGCGCTATTCTTGGACGTGAACCAGGCATTTGACCGTGTCTGGTATAAGGGTCTGCTATACAAAATCAAGCAAATCCTTCCTTCTTAGTTTATCCTATTTAAATCCTACCTTACTGATCGTCAATTTGAAATAAAAATGGGAAATGAAAGATGAAAACTACATAAAATAAAAGCAGGAGTCCCGCAAGGGAGTGTCCTTCGGCCATTGCTGCATGTATTATTCACATCCGACTTGCCAATCTCCAGACACACTACACTTGAAACATTTGCCGATGATACAGCTGTATTGCAAGAACCAACATTCTACAAAATTGTTTTGAAAAATGGAGAATCAAGATAAATGAAAGCAAATGCAGCCACATCACTTTCACACTATGTAAAACCCCAACGCCTGAAGTTGATATCAGCAACATTCTAATTCCCAAAAAAGAACAAGTAAAATATTTAAGAATGACCTTGGACAGTAAACTAACATGGAAAAAACATATAATAAAGAAAAAATCGACTTAACTACTAGACAAATAAACTGATTAATAGGGAGAAGATCAAGGCTAGCTGTGAAAAACAAAATATTGATCTACAAAACAATAATCATACCTATTTGGATTTATGGTATTGAGATATGGGGCTGTGCTAGCAAATCTAACATAAATATAATCCAAAGATGCCAATCTAAACTTCTAAGATCAATATTAGATGACCCATAGTTCGTCTCCAATGAAACAATTCATAACCATCTCAAAATAAAATTTGTAAAAAATGTCATACAAGAAAGAAGAAACACCCACCACGCAAAAATTGAAAACTACTAAAACCCAACCCTTGAACCCTTACTGATAAGAGAAGATAACAGAAGACTCAGAAAATGGCCAATTGAGTTGATATGACATAGCCGAGGTTTCGTCAATGGACGAATCCTCATCATACCAAATTGCTTAGTCATGATATTAGTTTATAGAATGAATGTTTTCTGATTGCTGATTAAATTATAATAAAAAAATTCAATAACAAACGAAATTCAAACCGTATAAGATATAGCCAGTATTGTTGATCTCAATGAATTGATGTTGGGAGGTTGATTAAGCTTGATTGTATGAAATCAAAAGTTACAAAAAATATATTGAACGTTTTTAAGTTTTAGCGAGACTAACACATTGTATTTAATTTTCACATAATTTATATCGTTTTATTCAGCGTCTGATGATGAAATTATAAATACAGATAATCAACTTAAAAATGCGGTAATCGAAAACAAAATGTTATGAAAAAACATTGCTTGGCTTAATACATAATATTTATTTATTTTTATTTGGTTTCAGAAAAGAAACTGTTGTCAACAATAAGAAGAACAGGGAATGGTGTACCTTTTAGCCAATTGGGGCATGGGAGAAAATGACACAGGTAAAAAAAAATGTGCCGAACCCGTTCACGCAAGTTATAGGCGTCATGAACATATTGGTGGCAACAATGATGAAGTTGATTTGTTTCCTTTAAATAATCAGGTAAATTCATGTTCTGAACATACGCTCATAAATATAAAATAAGGTAGATAGGCAACTTATTCAAGCAATAAAAACGGATAGTATCATTTTAGCAATAATTACTTGTTGATATACTCAAATAAACCAAAAAATAAAATCCATCTGCTTATTCCAAAGTAAAAAAAATGACAAAAGTCCTCCAGAACAATCCAAGAAATCTAACAATTTTATCAGATTTACTACTACTTTTGCCAATAATGAATTGTTGAGTTACTCATATAAATCCAAAAATAAAATCCATTCCAAGGTAAAAAAAACAACAAAAGTTATTCGTTGTATAAGTACCTCCAAACTAATCGAAGGAATGCAACATTACTTTTATTAACCGTCCATAACTAACATACCGCGGTAGGACATTGTAACTAACATCGGTTTCAAACACCAATATCATAAAACCCATGAAAAAAAATTACAACGTGCATATTTCAATATTTTTAAATTGTTTGGATTTGGGTAAAGTAAACATTAAGTTGGTTACTTTTTACGAATTTCATCTTTTATTAAATCGGTCTTACAACAAATACTAACAAACATAAAAAATTATAAAAATTTTCAAGTCAAATTAAAAACTAAGAAAAATCCGAAACACCTGAATTAAAAATGAACACCTCCACGAATATATATTTAAAATTATTTGTTAAATATCATGAAAATAAAGGTCCTCATAATCTGAAAAAAAAAGATTGAACTAAGTGTTCATTTTCAACTTACATTCTAAGCACAGTGTGGATAAATGTTCTAGGCACAGAAATTTATTGCAGACATGACAGCTATACTTTGATTTTCTGTTCTTTTTGATTAAACAATAATTACAAAGACCATATAAAACTTCAATTGGGAATTTATTACAGAAATGACAGCTATACCTACTTGGTTTTTCTGTTCTTTTTTACTGACCAATAATTACAAAGAAGTTGAAGAAAATAACTCAATCAATTTTCTTGATTTAAAAATTCAAAGAGTTAATAATGTACTTTATTATTCAATTTACAGAAAACCAACACACACCTATTACATATAATTCCAATCATACCATGTCACATAAATTAGCACCATATAATTCAATGATACATAAACCTTTTTCAGTGTTCAGTTTCAAATGTAATTTTGATAGAGAAATTAATACAATTAAACAAATAGCAACATCCAACGGTTATCCAATACATATGATAAATAAATAAATTAATAAAAATGAAGAAAAAGTGGCATTACAACTAATATTTCCTAAACAAAATAAAGAAATGAAAAATTATAAAAATATCACATATGCAGGTAATATTTCAATGATAATATCTTTAGCAACAAATACAACAATTTCTGTTAAACCAGAAAGTATTGCGAGTACAAAATGTTTAAATGTAAAAATAAAATTTTTCCCATTTAAGAAGTCTGGTATCTTAAATGTCCAGAATGTAATGCTGTCTATTTGGGTCAAATCCTTAGAAATTTTGATATCAGATACAGTGAATACTTACGAGCATACAGATTAAAACAACCAGATAAATCCCACTACCCAAAACATCTACTTGACACCAAACATTCATTGATACCTAACACAGAACTAGAAGTACTACATATTTGTGATAAGAAACAAGAACTGGATTTCTTTGAAGAATTGGAAATTAGAAGACACTTAAGAAATCCACAATATCAAGTCGTCAATGAACAGATGCATCTAGGGAGTTCTCCACTTTTAAACTGTCTTCTTAAGTGATAATTGTAAAGATCAGCAGATATAATTTTCCTGGTTTTCTATATCATTGCAGAGTTATACTGATCTTAAATGGGAAATATATATCCAGGATATCCCCATAGAGCTAATAATATCTAAGCTTTAATATTTGCATTATCATATCTTCTTCTTTTTTGTATTAACACGTTGAGTGCCAAGGGAGGATTGAATTAACGCCTCTAAGAAACCAACTCCCCTTTTTGGGTTATTTACGAATATTTTAATGACAAATGCATGTAAATGATCATGTAAACTGACCCTCAACATTTCTGAGGTCACTCTAGTAGCTGTTCAGTTAACTGGACATTGGGATATGCACATGGTTTTACCCTCCATGTCCCTCTGTCCAGTTAACTGGACGTGTAAATATTGTCCTAAAAATTACAAAAAACTTGTTAATTATTCATTTGCTTTATTCAAAATAAGAAAGGAATTATCTTTGGCCTAAATACTATAATATAAGCGCTAGAAGATCATGTATGCCAATTTTTGAAACAGGGGTAAACACATACACCTGGTTTATCTGGACAAACTGGACAGAAATATCTTGTTTTCTTTTGAAATTTTGTGATTGTACACTGACGGCATCTCTTCGTTGTGCATTTTTCTATTTCTGTAGAAGGATTTGGCTCTAAAAAGTGGAATTTGCCCTTAGTTTCAACCTCATTCTCTACTTGCAAATTGCCTGGCTGATTGATAAGTTTCATAATCACTTCTTACCGGAAGTTTAGGATCCTAATATTTTTGTTTTGATGAAAATTATATAAAAAACATGAATTCCAGATACACAAATCTATTAAATGAAAAAATATTTTGCGATATCATCTAACAGTCTTACGAGGGGTAGAGTAGTAAGCCATCATTTGATCTGATCGGTCGATTCCCGACATGTGTTTATTATAATCAATAACGCATGCAGGTTTTATTTTATTATTAGCTCTCTTGCCCCGAATATCGAATGTTTGTGAACTGTACTTATCATCCTAACATACCTCTTATCCCTCCAGTTAGTGAGTAATACTGGTCCCTTTCTTTTCCAAACTGCCTCACCTTTCTTCAGCTTCGCTTTCATAGTTTCCTTATGGTTTCCCTTTCTATTTTCACGTATGGTTCCTACCAAAGCTGTTTTTTTATGCAAAAATAATTCAGCCATAGAAACACTGGTGTAAAAGTTATCAAGGTATACTGTATGACCCTTTTCTAAATAATCTTTCATCAATTCTTTCACCACACTTTCAGCATGTGATGATTCTTCTGAAACTGATGTTCCCTTTCCCGTGTAAATAATAATGTTAAGAACAAAGCCATCGTCAGTTGTTAGTTCATACAGTTTATGCCATATTTATGACTCTTGTTTGATATATATTGTCGGAATGATAATCTCCCTTTCCAACCAATCGATAGGAATTATCTGGAAACGATTTCTCGACATAGTTTTTCCAAATACGGGATGAAAGTACATAGGGTGGCGACTCCACTGTTTGGCTAAAAGAGGAAATTTAACGGTACCAGAAAGGCAACACAATCCGATAAATTTTCGCATTTCGTTGGTCGAAATATCTTGCCACTTTTTTTCTCAACTAGACCTTGTTTTTTTAGAGGCCAATACTGTATTTCCCCTTCTATTGGTTTCTTTTGTAATTAGTTCGTATCAAATAGAAGCATAAAATAATCTATTGGACATGGATTAGGCGGCAGGTCACTAACATTTATTTCTTTTACGCCAGTTAACGGAAAAACTGTTGGCTCTTCTTCTATATCCGTACATTCTTCACCATAAGGATCTTCTGCTAGTTCAGCCTGGTTGGCACCATTAGGTGGATCGTAATTTAGAAGATCGTCAATTGGGCTATTATGTTCTACATCCTCTGTAGAGACAGAACTAGAACTACTTGTTTCCTTATCAGGATTAAACGTACGATCTTTGATATCATCGTCGCTCGAGAACACAAAATCACTTTCGTCTGAGGCATTCGCATACGTTTCGAATTCACTTTGGGTTAGCGGTCTGATCATCTCAAAATTTCTTTTTCGTTTCCGCAGACCACTGCAACTAAAGAGAAATATAAAATTATTTTGGAAAATAAAGTGAATCTGGCAACGTCGCATTCAAAGTATCGTAACTCGGCCATAAAATGAATTATAGACTTTATTTAGCGACTACTCGACAAGTACCCAAACCGTGATTCAATTTGCAGAAAAACAAAGGAGTCTCATCATTATCACTCATAGACATCTTGAAAAATCAACAATAAACTTCCACAGCTTCAAAACAAACACAAAAATCAAATTTACACACGTGTTTTCATGTCATGCACGCCACTAATGACTGGGGTCATTCAGAACTGGGAAACTTCGGACTAACTCTATTAACTTCTCCAATTAATAAATCAAGCTGTACACACGACCCACGAAAACTGTGCGACACACTCAAACCGACTCAAGCGAACTTGAGTTGGGCGCATGATACAATAAAATAGAAGGTATGATTTCGCCCAGCTGTGCTCTGACGTCACGCCGAGAGTGAACGCCTTGAATTAGTTTGCAGTTACATTATTGGATATGTTTATGTCGGTTAATTTTTCATTTTTATTGTTGAAAATTAGCAAAAATTAGTCAAAATGAGATGTGCAGTGTATGGTTGTGATTCAGACAATCAGGTAAAAGGCTTTGCACACGATGTCAGCTTTTTTACCTTTCCAAAAGACAAAAAAATGATACCGGAGTGGATCCGTTTGTCTAAGCGCGAAGATAAATTTAATGTTGTGAATGCAAGGATTTTACTGCAGACGACTACGTGCGTAATCTAAGACATGAGTTGCTTGGATATACTTCAAAAAATTGTCGGAGTTTAAAAGAAGATGTTATCGTCTAATAGCATTTTAAATTATAATATTGACTGGACTATGACAGTATTGAAATCAAAGAAAACTTTAAATTTCCCACTATATCTGTTACGTGAACTATACCTGAGTTGTAACTTATTGTTGTTCTGTAGTATACTTATTTTGGAATAAACAACCGATTCAGTATTAAAATTTGCTAATTGTTTTATTCCTTGTATTTATTTACAAACTTACAGGTTTATAAAATAATGTCAAAAAATCCAAAAAGTATAATATATGTTTTTTTTTATATGAGTACAGTAATACACTTTACGAAGTGAGCAAACAGATTTCAATCAGATCTTAGAATTATTGTTTTGCTCTGGTAGGCTCTCCGGTTCCATATAACAGTTTTACATGAATTCTCTATGCCTTTATAATACTAATAATATCTCATTCAACCTGAACCATCCTCATTTTCCTTCAAAATGCATTAGAAACTCATCATAAACAATTTCTATTAAATCAAATGCATTAGCCCGCGCTGACGGTTTTAAATTTTACTCTCCGCGTGACGTCATGCGCGCGGCGAACGATATTTCGAACGGCTAGAAATCATATCTTCTATTTATTGTATCATGGGTTGGGCGTGTCCTCTGCGTGGGCTGGGCTCAATATGCGGTACCCTACTTTAAACCATTGTTTGCACAGAATAACACACGCGTTGGTTGTCCGTGGGCAGTGCGTGTGCTGGGTTCAATATGCGGTGAGCCTTACCCTTCACTCCTGGCAATTGTGTAATACTAATATTTATCGCACTTGTCGGCGTTTATCGTTTTTGACTCGTGTTATTTCTCCACCATGTTCCATCTCTGCTCTGACTGAAATATATCAGCGTCGTTATTGGATTCATCAGCTTCATTCTCCGAAATGTCTTGCTCAGACTCAGATTCGTGCTGTATCATCTCAAAATCTCCGTCTTCTAAGCTGGTGTCACTATATCCTGCTACTTCATCTTCTGGATCATCCATGAATTTCTTTTCGTAACTGCAAGCAGCCTTTTTCATCATATACTCTGTTGAACAAATAACCTGATGATTCTACACAAATACTTTTCTGGGTACAAAATACAAATTTACACACATATTTTATAGTAGTTTTAATATTGACTTACCAAATATTTTCAGCAAGTCAGGTACGCATAAATTAACATCGGTTCACAAAACCGAATGTGGTTATAACTAAATGAAGAGATAAACTGAACGACTGCCACATTAGCACTAAGCGTACAATGTCGAGATAGAAAATTACTAATACGCGCTGAACAGTAAGTTGCTGCGGTTGTATTATAGAGATAAAAATTTAAGAAACAGGTCTCAGAGACCGTATGTTAATTGTGGAAGGTTAATAATAATCTGTTGATTTATTCATATAACTCCAAAAATAAAATCTATTTGCTTTTATTCCGTGGTAAAAAACACCAAAATCCATCCGTTGCATAAGTGCTTCCAAAACAGCCGAAGATATGCAACAATTTTATCAGATTTACTATTACTTTTACCTACCTAACCTAACCCCAAAAATATAATTTATTCGCTTTGTTGATATAGGATCCTGCTGGGACCTTGGTTACTACTTTGACTTTAGAAGTACTAGTTTTTGGACTGCTTTTATAAGGGTTGTATTAATATTTGTTGATTCCAAGGCTTCCCATAATTTTGATAATGGTACACTATAATGTTGTGCTCTCCAGTTACCGCAGATAGAAGGGACCTACTGTTGTATTGGAAGATGTGGACACTGTATAATGAATCAGCACTCGTTAACAGTCAAAACGTAAACGGCGGTTTAATATTTCTGTTTTAATTTTTAACTCGCATAATAATTTCATTTTATTTTATAAATTTTAGGTTGGTGGTCACACGAGATTGATGGTATTGAATTCCAGTACAATAGTGAAGCCTTTAAATTTTCGAGAGTTGGATTTCTATCAAAACCTACAGGAACAGGATATTAAAAATTTCGTACCGAAATATAAAGGTAAGCTGAGTAACTTATAAGAAAAAAGTGACCTTTTGGAAAGACTCTAAAGTGCCATTTTAAACGAATACTTATAATTTTTATTTAACAATTTCAACTATTGGTGCTTTTAATACAATAGGTTTAGTAACATTGTAATATTTGTAAAACAGTAAGACCAAAATAAAGCTTTATCCATACTCTTAACTCATTTTGCATGCTTTATTTTTTATAAACCAAAAGTTTTCAGTTTTCACCTTAAGAACTGTCATGAAATTAGTGATCGAGATCATTTCATGGTTTTTATTTTAGTTTTTTTATTGTGTAAAAGAATGTGCGAATGAAATTTTCTAGAACATCATAGAATTATTTGGAGTACCACAGATTCTGATAAGCTTCAACGAAATAATTTTAATAACCTCTATAAAGAACTAATTTAAATTGGATAATGGCAAATTAATTTAATTTATCATTTTCCAAGAAGATAAAAGCTGTTATAAGAACTCAATTTAAAATGTTATCGCTTATATAATGAACTATTTATGGTTAGGATATGCATCTACAGTATTGTGATATATTGAGCGTATATTAGTAATTTATTCAGGTGCTACGAGGTACAATGATAAGTTGTTTGTGTTACGAAATTTAATTACCTTACTTATATGCTACATGACTTAGAATCGAGGATATGATATGAGTTACAATATTGAAGGAATAACAATAATTTTTATAGTTAATAAATGGCAGACTTACTCATTCTATAAGTTACTTTGCAAGCATGAAAGCTATTTGGGAAGCTTCGCTAGAGGTCAGTTTCTTTTGAGTCTTTTGTTGTTTGCAGTAGCGGTTGGCGTGTGTTTGTGTCTTGTGAAAATGTGCTTCGTTTCCCCAATGTATTATTATTTGTACCATTAAAATTTGAAAGTCTTGAAGTATCATCTGGTTTGAGACATACCTGGGAGTATCGACGATTGTCGGGACAATATGGATTACATATTTTGTGAAATAGCTCTACTAGATTTTCTGGCACAGACCCACAATTCGAAACCATATGTTCAAATATGAATTATTACTGTATAAAATTTCGTTTTCTCAAGCCATTTTGAATTCCTCATCTTCAGGTCTATACAAATGTGTTTTTTATTTAAATGATCTATCAAATTCAGTGTTACATCTGGATGTTACTAAGTGATATTTAGTAACATATTTAGATTGTGCAATTTCTTCCGCGTTAATGTAAATGGGTCGACATTCTTCTTTTTTGAGCGTAAAAACTATATGTTGCTATTTTCATTCGTGTATTTTTATTTTCTATTGTTGGAGCCATTCTTCTATTACAAAAATATGTTCTTGTAGATTTGCGAATGCTACTATTGGATTCTGGTGACTCGATATAATTATGGTGTCATCCGCAACAGTGCCTCTTGTAAAGTAGTTTGAAACTGAGAGGTCCCGTTATACTGGCTCTGATGAGCTGAAAATCAATAGGGTTCTATATGAAACACCCTTAACAATATCCAATCATAAAATACACACTCCTGTATTGTGCTAACAAACCGAAATATCTCCAAAAAAGACAAAAATGTGGTACTTCAAGTACCACGCTCCCGTTGTACTGGTTCTGGTGAACTGAATATCCATAGGGTTCATATGTGAGACACTCTGAACAATATCCAATCATAAAATTGGTCACTTGTATACACTCCGGAGGCTGTATCGCGTTAACAAGCCGAAATTTGTCCAAAAATTACCAAAAATGTGGTACTTGAATTACCATAGCACCGGTTGTACTGGCTCTGGTGAGCTGAAAACAATAGAACTTATCTGTGAGACACTCTGAACAGTATGCATTCATAAAATTGGTCACTTGTATATACTCCGGAGGCTGTATCGTGCTAACAAGCCGAAATTTATCCAAAAATTACCAAAAATGTGGTACTTCGAGTACCATAGCACCGGTTGTACTGGCTCTGGTGAGCTGAAAACAATAGAACTCATCTGTGAAACACCCTGAACAATATCCAATCATAAAATTGGTCACTTGTAAGCACCCGGAGGCTGTATCTTGCTAACAAACCGAATTTTCTCCAAATAATTCAAAAATGTGCTACTTCAAGTACCATAACACCCGTTGTACTGGCTCGGGTGAGCTGAAAATCAATAGGGTTAACCTGTGAGATATTCTGAACAATATTCATTCATAAAATTGGTGACTTGTTGTCCGGAGGCTTAATCGTGCTAACAAGACATGTTACGAAAAGTGGCCGACGACTACGACGACGACGATTACAGGATTTTTTTTCTAAAAACCATTTGTTCGGTTTTTTTTGCTGAAACCCGAAAAAAATACTCAAATAAAATCCAAAATTCCAACTTTTTTTGGGGTAAACCAATACTTTCCTCGCATATTAGATAGGTTGGGCGGAAAAGTAAAACAACTGGAAATAAACGGATATCAGACGGTTTACTCGGATGAATGATCACCAATCACGCTCACTCGATACATAACAAATCAACGTTATTCGCTCATTTTCTCGAATATGTCGTCAAACGAAGTTCTGCGCCGTGCAATTCGTTTAAATTACGATAATTTGATGAAAGAATTGGAGAAAATAAGCAACGACGTTGGTGGGTGCTGTCAGGGATTCCTAGGAGAAATGAGTTTGGAACTTCAGATTGAGGGGATAAAGATCCTGATTCATACTGCAACCATCTTCGAATAGAAAGAAAATTTTAAAAACTTTTATAACTCCTTTCATAACAAAAGAAGATAATTTAATGAGATAAAGTATACCTGCAAGCATAAAACTTCAAATTCTACTGAGATACCTTGCTATGGGCGATTCGTTTGGAAGTTTGGAATATTTATACAGCGTGAACGTTTTCTTTGTGTTCATTCGTTTCATTTTTCGTTATTTCGGAGTGCAAATAATTGTATGTAATTGAATGCCGAATACCAACATCGCTGGATTCGTTGACTAATTAATTAATTTCACACTTTTGATTAATTTAATGTCTGACGTGTCATCCTTATTGAAAGATGCTGAATGAAAGATAGAAATGAATAGAAAGTGAACCGTCTGATGTTACCTTAACAGAGTTGTTATTGTAAAAGAAGGATGTGATACTATTTTACGCCAAATTAGCGACCGAAATGATTTTTTAAGTTCAGCCAAATTATTTGATTCTGAAAATCTTATCCTGAGCTGGACAATGTAGAATTGGAAAGTGAACTTTCAGCATTTTATGAGCGCTATGGCATGTGTGACGTAGGTGGTATTTTGCTGTTATTAGTGCATAACAGACAACCTAAAAACGTTTTGTTGGATATTATTTGTAGAACGCCCTTGGCGACAGCAGAATGTGAATGATGTTCTTCTAACCTCAAACGCATTAAAAAATTTCTGAGAAGCACAATGTTGGAAAGTCGACTAAACGTAACCCCGGATGTTAACAACAAATTCATATACGTCTATTCTAGCATGCAAAATAGGAAAATAGATTGCAACAAAACTGTCAAACTTTAAGATGACATTTACATATTTCATCTGCTAACATCATTGTTGACAGTTCTCAATACATAAAAATTGACCCTCGTAATCTAATTGATCTCTAGGTTCGTTGTAGAGAAATAATTTTGTACTAAAATAATATTATGTCATTTTATCAAAAAGCGACCGGACTATGACGTAGATCGGCCATCTTGTTAGCACAGGTTATGGGTTACTTTCCATACAAACTTTTGACAACGTTTATTGTGTTATAAGAAATTTTTTTAAATTCGTGTTTAGAAGCAATTTGTTATTTTTATAACCGTACGTACTTCTTGTAAATTACTTATATTTGGAGAACATCCGCAATTATATTCTAAAATTGAGAGAAATATTACCTTACTTTTTCAAAGATATTCAACAGTACATTACAGCACTTATTATAAAATATACTTACGTAATAAAAAAAAATCGTAATTTTAAAAAGACACAAGATACGCAAATCACACAATCAACAAACTTTGTTTCAAAAGTAGACACTGACCAACCCTAACAAGATGGCCGATCACGTCTATTGGAAGTTATTTTGATACATTCTTAGAAAATTATT
This sequence comes from Galeruca laticollis, assembly GCA_963921935.1. Taxonomy (NCBI): domain Eukaryota; kingdom Metazoa; phylum Arthropoda; class Insecta; order Coleoptera; family Chrysomelidae; genus Galeruca; species Galeruca laticollis. Next base: position 92,101,299 of record OY998183.1, read on the forward strand.
TGAATGACAGACTTTCTGCAGTAACCTCGAGCTTTGACAGCTTCAATGCCGTGCTCACACTGCGTAACTGTGGGATCGGTGTTGCGATTTGGTATAGTTTTCGCTATATCTAAATAATGATAAATCTTATTGTAGCAGCCTCTCACATATTTCCAACGCCTGCCAAAAATATTTTTCATTACAATTTATATATCACAAAATTTGTTTTACTTTCAACATTTACTAATTCTATGAATATAATGTAACGGAATTGTAGTTATAACTTCCGAAGAAGGAGCGAATAATTGTGTTGCCGCCAAACAAAAATGTGAGTCATATCAATAAGAGAATTTATTTATTGTGAAATTTAAAGATGTCAACTCTCGGGACAGGTTTACTCTTATAGAATAACAACTGACTGCAGAAAATATGGGCGAATAGCTCACCAAAGGGTTTATAGTGCTAGGAATATTCTTTGGGCACATATGCTATTTAACACTGTCCATAAGCGACAATGTGTTAGAAAGAAACAAATATAAATTCAGTATAGGTATTAACAGGATATTAGAATATCAGAAACAGTGAAATAATTATTCACTGAACGATTTGAAGTAAACTTATACGCTGCCGGCTTTCATTGTACATTTATATTAATTGTAAAATTCATTGTTCTAACACGAGAACGGGTTATAAGAAGCTATTATGATAATTTGAGAGGTTGTAACAGATCAAGATAATTAATCTGATCTATTTGTTGAACATTTCATTGTAATGCTGGAAATATTTCTGGTATTCAGTTTGAAAGCGGTTAAAATTTTTACTTTTGTGAGATTTGGAAATATGGAAATATTATCGACCAAACACTTGGATTGCTTTTTTGTATAAATAAAAAATGTTTTCAAATGAGAAACGAAGTCTTTGTGTAAATACACTCAGTACAATTTAAAAAAAACGCTTTCTATAATAAACATAAAATCGATTTCTGATGAAAATACCTATTATTTTTAAATAAAAGTAATATTCTGATAGGTAATACATTGAAAAAAAACTTCTTAATTCTTCAATGAATTTAAATCAAATTTAGAGAACTGCTCTCCTGGAATTCATAAATTCTTGATTTCACATAACCCCAGAATAAGAAATCGTTGGGTGCCAAATCTGGAGATCTGGCAGGCTATCTAATGTTACCATTCGTGGAGATTATCCGATTGGGAAATTATGTATTTAAAAAATTTATGACTAATCGATAATTATGCGATGCACAACCGTCATGTTGGTACCAAATATCATTGAAGTTGACACCTAATTCTATGAGGGCAGGAGTAATTTGGTTTTGCAGCATATTCAAATCTTTTTGACCGGTTAAATTGCCGTCAATAAAAAATGGTCCAATTAAATGTTCACCTAATATTCCAGCCCAAACAATTAACTTCTGGGGATATTGAGTTCTACTATTGGAGAGTTTGTGTAGGTTTGTTCTGGACCAATATCGCATAACGGATGAATTATGTGCACCGTGTATGGGAAAAGTCGATTTATCTGTGAACGAAATATTTTTCGAAAAGTTTGCATCGAAATTTGTAGGAGTGACCCATCCATGCTATTCAAAAATTTTTATAGCCGTTCTCACTTGTTTATTGCTAATTGGTTGGGTATTTTCGAATGCCACAATAATCAAATTTTCTGCTATTTCTCAATATGAATTACTCGGGTAATACCATTTTACAACTTGCACTTTTTGGTGCATCTGCATACTCATTTTATTTTTATAAGATTTACAAAGATAGTTCATCAATCCAAAACAAACAGGTAGTGACGTACAGTTTATCGTCTGAACTATAGCCGGTAAGAAGTACCGCCCTCAAGAGGCGCACACGCGATTCGTATTCGTATATTGTAGTATCCTTATTTTAACTGTAATAATCTATGCTGACTTCAGTTTGTCTACCTCACAATGTCTCTCTCTAACACACTGGTAATGCCATTTGCCTCTTACAGTTTTCACGTTGACTATAAGGCGATTATTGTTTTACGTTAGAATTAAATGGGTAATTATTTCTGTTGTTGTTAAAAAGAAATATTGTATGGGCACTTATACTTTGAACGTGTAGATTGAAAATGAATAGAGGGGATAGATAAAAATAGAAGAATTACGGCTGTAGACGAATTCGTTTTATCAGGAGCGTAGAAGTTACAGGCTATAATCGTTCAGAATTGAATATTTGCCATTTTATATTATGTACAGTATTTGAATTATTGAGTTGCAATAATAAATTATTTCAAAAAGTAGCATATTCAGTGTCAATATTGTCAATTTCTTTGTTTTTCATAGTAGGTATAACCATTAAAATTATTAACTTTTCAACCTATTTTTAGAATTTTTATAATGATTGGAGTAATATTTGAAAAACAATTTAACGGTTTGTGCAACGATACTCTTTGGCAAGTTAGGATACTATGTTAAAGAAAATAGGTGATACACTGAATATACTTGTTTCTTTCTAACACATTGTCGCTTATGGAGTCGGTATTAAAACACTATGGTACCAAAGAATATTCCTAGCAGTATTGGGTAGGTTTGCCCAATTTGGGCCAGTTCTGACGTTTTTTGTTATAACAATTACAAATTTTAGAAAATGGTGGTTTAAATTGCTCCATAATTTTCAAATTTAGTTTTTTACAACCTTTACAAGTGGTATAATTAAGGCAACCAGTTGCCTAATTTGTACCAGATGATTTCGTAAAGTGTAATATCCTTTATTACATACATACTATTTTATTTTGGATTGAAATAATCAATCACTAGTTTTAATAGTTTATTAGTTAGTAATATTAAAAGTAAAACAAGATTTGAACAACAAGAAAACTTAAAACAAATATAAATTTTGTTAAAATAAAAAAAAATGAAAACGACCTTCTTTGGTATAAAAAAATGCTGCATATGTAATTGTCTGAAGCATCTGCACACGATTTATGTACCCATTCTTCACATCTTATGCATTGAATCATATCTTCTATTAAACATTCCTTACAAATCTTGCAGTACCATTCACTTCTGTCATAATTTATGGATACTAAAATATCTTCATTTGTTGATGATGATGATGGTTGTTGTAGTAAGTCTTATTGTATTTGAGAATTTTCTTTTCTTGCCCTCTTTTTTCCTTTCAAAATTAATTTTCCCCTTGCTGGTTTCTGTGACATCTCAACGCCAAAATTTCGTTTAACAGCTCTTTTCTTCTTCTTTTCTACGGAATTTTGTTTTCTTTCCAGTTGCTCTTTATAGGGAGTGGATGTAATAATTTCAGCCGTCTGTGCGTTCTTACCCATTTTCTGGGAAAGGAAGAATATCTACAATTGACACATTTACATTTTTGGTTGCCCGTGTATCTATTTTTCCAGTGTTAACGTCGTCAGCTGCTCTGTGAACATCTTCCAAAACTTGAATTTGTGGTGGCTCTCTAATATTGGAATTTTCGTGCAAAATTTCGATCGGCATCAATTGATATATTTTCTTTATCAGTCAATAGTTCTGAAGGAGCAAAATCAGCATAAGAAAAAGCATCTCTATTTACAGGCCATAACCCACATTTGCGAAAACCGTTCGTAGCATTTACTATAGCAGCAGATTTGCCATAAGCTTCATTTAGAAGAGTGAAATTGCGTAACTCCAATTCCAGCATGCTGTCTTAACCACTATAGCATCATAATTTTTAGAATAGGTAGTATGACCGTCCAATACCAAAAGAACTTTATTTTCCTTTGTAGGCTTAACCACTTCAATAAATTTTTTTAAACAAGTAACAAATAGCTCAGAGTTAATGTAGCCTGTGTCTGCTATCTCCACCAAACAGCCAGATGGTGCTTCAATGGTCAGTTCTGCTGACATTCGTTTTCTTTTAAATATAATCATTGGTGTGACCTGAGACACTTGCGCAAACAACCATCGTAGTGTTGACATCTCTTTTTCCGCTGAAAATAGTACCAACTTGACGTTTGCCCTTTTTGGCTAACATTTTTTGATTACTTTTTGGACTGTAGAAAATCCTGACTCATCTACATTATATATTTTTGTGGCATGTAATTTATTTTCATCGATGATTTTATCAAGTTTATTGAAGAAATCCGCAAATTTTTTTTTGTTAAATCCTCTGCAACGTGCTAATGATGTTGATTCTGGTTGCCTTAATGAAAGGTTTGAGTGGCGTTTCATAAAATTGTAGTACCAATTTTTCACAGCCATACCTATTCTTTTACTAAAATTATGTTTTATAGAATTTTTTCTGTGAATTGAAATGCTGCTCTTCTGGTGTCCTTAATGGTAAGACCAAAGAATATTTCCTCTAAAACATGAATATGTTTTTCCAGCCCCGCTTCCACCTTAACAGAGAAAACTGTAGACCTACCTAAAAATTTTAAACCGTTTAAAGCCCTTTTATTCGTTGCTGGTAGATGTCTCTTGAAAGTATGCTTTGGAACTTCGTACATGGTACATATTTCATTTAGACCATATTTTCCTGTTTTATATTTCGTTTAAACTTAATAGATGAGTTAAACTTGTCGGTAAAGATATATTGTGATTAATGAGAAAATTTAGGAATGTATTTGGTGATTTCTACAGAAAAAAATTAAATTGTTAAGATCAGCTATTGAACTACTGTCACATGAACATATAGAGGAGTCTATAATTCCAACTTTAGCAAGGTGCGCAGGAAAGATACTTTGATTGAGTTTCATTAGTATTAAAAGGAGAGTGTAGACAACTGATCGTGATTCACCCACATCTACAACTTTAGAGATTTAAATATATTACAGCAACTTTAAAATTGAAATACCAACGTTTTAGGATAAATTCATGGAGTCCTTATTTGATAATCTGATATATTTCAAAAATTACATATTTTTTTGTCAAAAATGCTTCATCGTAGGACGATAAATTTTAAAATGAGATTTTATAAAAAGCTTGATTCGTTTTTTATTTAAGACTGTAAGGATATGTATAAAATGCAATCCGCTTGAGAATCTGTGGTATTAAATTACGAAAAAATGTTTTCCACAAATAATCGAATTTATTAATAGAGCTGTGTTTATTAAAAGTCGTGTATTTTCTTCTTACGATTCTAATAGCCTTAAGCCTGAAAAATGTGTTTCTTTAATTAACACAGCATATTTGTTAATTACACAGTTACTCGTCATGAAAGTTTTCTGTTTCTAAATTTTAAAGTTTCTGTACTTTCAGTTTAAGTAAGTAACCACTTTAAATAATAAAATTTACTTCTGAGGTAAGTGATTTTTATAATACATTAACTACATATTTTACTATTTAAAAAAGTGTTGGCGAAATGTTTTGATATACATTTTTTTGAAATTGATAATTTCCTGATAAACACCAATCTTTAAGGAAATATCAATCAACATATCTATGTTTATTTGATAATTTGTTAAGTAATATCACATATTATCACGTATATCAGTACAATATCGAGTAGTTATTCAACTATGCAAGTAGAAATAATTTCTGGTAAATTTCATTTTATTGTGTTCTTAACAAAAGCATGTTGAATGTTTTTGGTTCTTAAGCATCTCTTGAATATTTAATACTATGTAAAAAATTACAAGGAATAGGTGAATGAAATACGAAATATGTATATGTTTCATCTAAATTTATTGTATCACTTTCAAAGTAGGCACGAAATTATATACTAACGTATACTAAAGCCCTGAAGTAATAATTTGAGCCATATCCGTGGTATATAGTTTTTATTTGAGAATTTGGTAATGTTTTGTGCAAATAATAATCTACAATTATATACTTTATCGTGGCGCCCAATGAACGGTTAAAAATTATATGAATCGATTTGTGGAGTATAAATCTCTCTTGTACTTGAAAAAACGATTTTAACTCACTATTTCCTTTAAGCGAGAACAGAAAAGCAGAGAAAAGAACAAGAACAAATAAATCCAAATAACTAACAAGAAATTGAAAATCAAAATGAAGAAGTCGAAGTATAGAGCATAAAATTGGAAGAGCCGAAAAGAGTTGTTAAAGAATTAAAAAATGGGAAAGCGCCGGGTGATGATAAAATTACAGCTGAAATGATTAAGAATTTAGGAAATAGGGGACTGGATGTGTTATTAGAAATTATCAATAAAACTTGGTATAATGGAAAAATCCTAGAAGAATGGGGAGTAGTCTTAATTACACCTATACACAAAAAAGGAGACCAGAAACAATGTCAAAACTTTAGAGGAATAACCTTATTAAACACCATTATAAAGATATACGAACAGTTTATAAACTACAGAATTAAACCAACTCCAGAAAACCAGCTTTCAGAGGCACAAAGTGGATTCAGACCAGGAAGAAGTACGCAAGATCACATCTTCACAATAAAACAATTCGAAGTAAAGAAACATATAGAAAATAATAACACATATCTAGCGTTCATAGATCTCGAAAAAGCGTTTGATACTGTATCTAGAGAAAAAGTATGGAAGGTGCTAAAAGAAAAGGGAATACACAAAAAAATAATTGAAATTATTCAAGATATCGTGACCCGTCAGAATAGCCCAGATCAAAATAGCCCCGACAAAACAGCTCCGGACAAAATATCCTCGGAGAAAACAGCCCCGGACAAAACAGCCCCGGACAAAATAGCCCCGACAAAATAGCAATCAGTTAAATACCTGATTTACCTGAGTATTTATTTGAGGAATGTCTATGACAGTCGCTCGTTTATTTATATATTATACTTATTTTTTATTCACAAACTATTTCTTATATTCCTCAGAAAGTTTTTCAAAGCAAATTAAGTAGCTGTTTAGCGGTAACGCTGTATTAGTGAGTTAATCCAGTGCTGAAAAGTAGAAATGGAGAAGATTCTGACGCAAAAAGGCAAAGATATGCTTTTGAAAGATGGACATCGGTATCGGAAAGCCAGAGACAATCGCGACGGAAGCACATCTTGGAGGTGTGCATTGCCTGGGTGTAGGGGACATCTGAAAATATTCAATGTGGACTGCCAAGTCGTAACAGACCACAACCATGCTCCAAATCCAGCGAAAAGTTTGGCTTTGAAGTGCACGTCCCAGATGAAACACCGACCCCAAAGTACTATGGAGAAGCCCAGGCAAATTTATCAAGTCTGCTCTAGTGGAGTATCCCTGGAAGCAGCAGTGCAACTTCCAACCTATACTGCTATCCAGAGAACAGTCGAACGTATCCGAAGAAGAACAAGTCATCCATATCCAAATCCAAGAACTGTTGCAGAGATTATAATTCCAATCCATCTCCAGACAACGACGAGAAACGCAAACTTCGTTCTATCTGACCATCTTGGAGAATAATTAACACTGGTTCGTTGATGGTACATTTAAAGTATCACCGGAACTATTTTTTCAGTTATTCACCGTGCATGCACTTATAGACAAGTCGTGCGTGCCTTTAATCTATGTGCTGCTGAAAAACAAATCTGAAGCGACATATATTCGTGTATTCCAAAAGCTGTTGGAACTAAAACCAACTTTAAATCCGAGAAGCATTTTGAGTGACTACGAGAAGGCCATTCAGAATGCTGTGGCACAAGTTTTTAACAACACAGAAATTTTTGGCTGCTTGTTTCACTTAGGACAATCTTTATGGCGAAAAGTGCAAGAGTTAAACTTGAGCGAATGTTATGTGCATGATGACAATGTACGTGTACACATCAACATGCTGCATGCGCTGAGTTTTGCACCTATTGGTGATGTTGTCAGACTTTTCGAAGAGATGAAGAGATTGTCGAGGACTACCCCGACGAAATAAACCCGATCATCGATTACGGGGAAGATATTTACATAGGACGAATTAGGCGTAATAGACGGCTGCAACCACGTTTTCCCATCAATATCTGGAATGTTCATCAACGTGTGCTCGATGGGCTCCCAAGAACAAATAATTCAGCGGAAGGATGGCATAGAGCCTTTCAGCAAACTGTTGATTGTCATCATCCATCTGTATTTAAGCTCATCGAGCATTTTCGCAAGGAGCAAGATATGATCGAGATCCGACTAGCTCGCATTGCTGCTGGAATTGTCCAACCGGAGGCAAGTAAGTCTAAATATGTGCAACTAAATCACCGATTACAAGTGGTTAGTTGGAAATTATGTAAATATGGAGAGTCTAGACTTTCTTCGGAGCGTTTCCCATAATCTGGAAATGTAATTTTTTGGTAACAATAATCTAGAGATGTGTTTTCTTTTATTTTTGACTTGTTGCACATTTTCAAATAAAATACCTTTTGAAGTGATCTTTTTTTTCTTTGGCTTGCAATTAACAAAACATGTTACAATACACACATTAATTTGTCTGAGGCTAATTTGTCGGGACTATTTTGTCAGGGGCTATTTCGTCCGGGGCTGTTTTGTCGGGGCTATTTTGACGTGGGCTATTTCGACGGGGTATCTTCAAGATATATATGAAACAAACATAAATCTTATCATAAAAAACAGCATGAAATCAGAAGGATTTAGAACCAACATAGGATTAATACAAGGAGGAGGACTGAGCCCAACATTGTTCAATACACATATGGACAACATTATCGAAAAAGCGAACAGAAGGTAAAGAAAATGTTCATTGGTTATAAAAATTTAGAAAGAGTAGAGATAGCCGAAGGAGTTTTTACAGACGATGTGGTGTTAATGGCAGGAAGCGAAAACCGATTACAAGAAAACCTGAAACTGTGGAAAGCTGTTATGGAAGAAGAAGGCATGAAAATTAACAAAAATAAAACCAAAATACTTGTACTAGGAAATCAGAAGATAAACACAGAAATTAAAATAGATAATGTACAAATAGAACAAGTAAAAGTAACTTTTAACGAAACAGGAAAACAAGATGCAGAAATAAATTAAAGAATCGAGAAATCAATTAAACTATACTATACCATGAACCAAAAATTTATAAACACCAAAGAAACAAAAGTAAAAGTGTATAAAACAACATATCGACCAGTTCTAACTCATGGGTGCGAGTCTTCGACTCTTACATGTAAGTAAAAAAGCAGAATGCAAGCAGCAGAAATGAAATGCCTAAGAAGAACATTTGGAGCAACAAGAAAAGACAAAATTAGAAACACAAAAATAAGAGAAAAATGAGGTGTCCAACCCGTATTAAAATTTATAGAACAAAGACAACTCAGTTGGTGGGGACATATTCAAAGAATGGACAACAATAGACAAGTTAAAAGGACATATGATGCAAAAATACAAATAAAAAGGAAGACCAAGACAAACATAGAATACAGTATTAGGTAATATACTAATAGAGAGAGGTAAATCCCGGGAAGATGCAAAAACATTAACAAGAAATAAGAAAGACTGGAAAAAATTTATATACGAACATTAAATACAAACCCGACACCTTAGAGTAAAAGGGTATATGATTATATATTTCCTTTAAGCGTCTATGTTAAGTTCAGTTAAAGACGCTGATGGCCGGTCAAAGTGAGGCAGATCATATCTCGAGTACTTTTGAATGTACTATACCACTCATACACACTTGTTTTTGATAAAGTCGTTTCACCGTAAGCAAAATTCAATTTGTGCAACATTCTTTGTTCGATCAGTAGTAAACATCGCACTTGATATGAATTGAAAAAAATGGAGCACTGCATGCACACTGAACGATAGATATCGCTGAAACTCATCGTGGGTTGAGGTGTCAAATCAGTGGGTTGCTCTGTCGTACGGGAAAGTGATGGCGACTGTTTTTTGGGATATCCGGAATTTTGCTCATAGATTATCTCCAAAAAGGCGAAACAATTACGGGAGACTATTACGTATCATTACTTGATAAGCTAAAGACAGATTTTGCAAAAAATCGACCTCACTTGAAAAGGGAAAAAAAATCTATTCCATCAAAACAACGCGCCCGCAAACACTTCAGCTATTGCTATGGCTAAAATCCACGTATTGCACTTGGAATTGGTTGGCCATACACCGTATTCTCCAGATCTGGGATACAGTGACTATTTCCTAATATAAAAATTTGGCTTGAAGGACAGATCTTTTCATCGAACGAGGAAGTGACAGCACACGTAAACGCGTATTATGCAAAGAAAGAGTGAAACTATTATTTGGAAGTGTTAAAAAATGTTAAAGCAGCACTGGAACAAATAAAACTAAATTTAGAGGAATAATGCCATTTTTATGTCGGAAATTTCGTAAAACAGGTCCATTTATTCTAAATTACGTCTGCCTGTTTGTTAAAATTGGTCTTAACAACTCATATGTACAGGAAATACATAATTTTAGGTTGCAAAATTCATGATAGTTCTGAACATAAGTCTTATGTTTTCCGGGTCGCTATATACGAATTTTCAACTTCCCTCTAAAAATTATCCCCGCAACCCGCCCTAATTTTGAAGAAAAGAAAAAAATATCGTCTTTTTGGAAAAAAATCGTCATTTCGTATACTTTATTCTAAAACTGTCTGGAAATTCGGAAAGTAGATTAAATTTGCGATAATAAAGATTATATGATATTTTGACATAGGGCGAACGCGTAGGGCGTTAGCGCGTCTCAAATCATGCGCCTCGCTGCCGAACGCGCGCCTGGATATCAGACGGTAACAGCGTAGTTTTCTCCGCTTTTGCTACCTTTTCTATTTATCGCTGCCTCCCATTTTAAATTTGTTGGTCCATCCCCTCCACTGTCTCACTTTTTACAGTCGTTCGTATATTCTGCCCTAGTGTGATTAGATGTGCCGTGTCATATTTATAGCAACTTCTTTATCGCGCTCGCAGGTTTGACATGTTTTATAAGATTTTCATTGTTTTTTAAATTGGTTCTTTTAGACAGACACCATCGATATTCACAATGCGAAGAGTGCAGAAAGATTGCGAAGAGAAAGAAAGCAAACATCAGTTGACATAATTTTCGGTGAGGTCTATGACTCGTACTGTTGCCCAGGAAATGTTTTTATCCAACATCAGAAATAAACATCGCCTTATTGAAATTATTAAATGGAAGTTTAAGATGGAAAATTTGTAAATTTATCAGTGCGAAAAGCTCACGAAGACGCAGACTGTCTCGTTCTTAATACATCAATTGAAATGGCATCGATAAATTTATTAGTTTATTTACTGCACTTTCATGAATCCGGGCAAAGGCAAAGTTCCACATCAGATCTACTGCCTTCTGGCCTTGAAGAAAACGCAGCGGCTAAAACTATACAATTTTTACACGATTTCAGCGGCTGTGATTCTAAGTCTGAGATTTTTGCCCACGGTAAAACCAAATTCATTAAAATCCTGGTCCAAAACCCAGATTTTATTTCCCTGGCACAGCTGTTTCAGACGCACAAACTATCGCAAAAGCAGGAAATCAATTTTTACTTCGTTTGTATGGTTGCAATTAGGAAACCATGACTTTAAACGGTTTTAGACACCAGTGTTTCATTAGAACTACGTACAACAGTAAACCCAACACACCAAGTCCAACTTTGGCAATATCATAGAACCACAAAAATGCTACGCACTATCTCCTGCCACTCCTTTAAGCCTCCCGCTCTACCAAAACTTCTAAATCTCCTGCAGGAGTAAAAAAAGCTGCCGTAACGTATGCGGATGCAAGAAAAGTGGGTTGAAATGTTCAATAACGCGCCTCGAGTGCAGCAATTCATGCGATAATCGCCCTGAAGATATCGTTGAGGATTTGAATGAAGAGGATCCACAAGCAGTGGAACTCGAACTGTTGTTTGAAAACGTCGATCAAGCTGATGGGGTTATTTTGGAAAAATCACATAAATCTGATCGTCCTGCTTTTGTAAAATCCGAAAGCACGGAGCAATTGTCAGGTTAGTCGTTTTTAAACTCCCTGTTTTGTCTTTCTTCGTACAATGGATCAAGCAATCTGCTCTAAAAACAGGACTTTGGAAATTATATCTTTTTCGCACAAGAACTTAATTTTCAGTTTAACTGACAAATGTTTCTTTGCTTCAGTCTTGTCTGAAACCCACGGAGTAACATATCGATGGTTAAGATGTGATACATTGTATGTACATTTCGGCCAATTTTACAGGAGAGATAAAAAACCGTCCAAAATTTGAAAACGGTAAGATTTATTTGCAGGATTCAAATATTATTACAAGATCTTCATCTCGATCAATCAGAATTCGAATTCCACTCGATAATAGTGTCACACATTTTAATTGTACATACAGGGAATCTCATTCACTTGAATGAGCAAAAATGGTACTTAGGTGTTCTCACATATGAATGGAAGGGCATAAAAACTCGATATTAATTCAAAAATATATATTCAAAAACAAAACATTTTCCATAATGACATGAACTTAGTCTCAAAATATAAACAAACATAAAAAATAATTTTTTAGAATAAAATCTTTGGTGCAAAAATAGTCTATTTTTGATATTCACTTTTGGACATGCGGCAAGTTGTCGTAAAATCCATGGCAATCCTTTGGTATCACATCCTTCAGTTGCTGTTGATGTTCCCATTTCTGCTTCTTTATTCTTATTGATTGTTGTCTCAATTGTGGAAACGTTAACAAGTCAATTACCGGTTTGTTTTTATTTCTTCTCTGTGGAAGACTTTGAATTTTTTCTTTAAAGCTTAATTTTACTTCTATAGTACCATTTGGAGTGTACTTAATTACTTTGATATCGTTAACTGTTGGGTCGTTCGTTTTTTTGCCAGGTCTTATGGAGTCATATTTCTGATTAAGGGAATAATCTTTGACGGTTATCACCTTATAGGGTTCTTTTCGTCTAGCTTCTTCTGTTACTTTGATATAGTCGCTAGGAAGATAGGTACATCTATTCTTAAGTTTACGCTCGATGAGCGCATGAACTGAATCAGCTTCCATTTGGGTATGGCCTTTCTCCAGGAATTTTTTATAAATAGTTATATTCTTATGAACACTCAAACTTAGTAAAGCATTTGATAGTACTGAGTTCTTATTTTGGTAACAGCATCCATCACTCCAAATTATGACAGGCTTTGAAGAATTTTGTAATTTCGAAATATAGTCCACTAAGCAGGAGGCAAATGTGTTTGTAGGTAAATTTGCTTCAGTCTCGGTAAACCAGTAGCAACAACACTGATGCATGTTTATATCAAAAATGGTAAAATTATGACAAACCAGCTTTGCTTTATAATATAGTGCGGACTTCAGATTTGGCTTCTCTTGCTAAATTTTTGTTTTCTATGTGCCGGTGATAGGATGATTCGTCTACATTTTTGGTTTCAAAAGCGCAGCAAATGTTGCATCTATCTTTTTTAGGTTGTTGAAATGATATATTTTTTTCTTTAATGATGTAGTCAAATATATACCTACAGACTGGTTTTAGGTCAGTATATTTTTCATTACACATTCTTGCGTATTCTCTATAGACTGATGACATAGACTCTCCATAGATTGGCTCAATATACATTTTACTCGTAGATTGTCTACAATATTGGGAAGGAAGCTTGGGCAAGGCAAGAACTCTATGAAATATTGCTTTGTGAGGTCCACATCTTTTGTTTTCTTATTCCTTGTTTCACGTCTAAATGTATTAAGAACATCTTGAAATGTGTGCATTCCCGCAGAGGAATTAGAGGCCCAGTTATTGACGGTCCATTCTTTCAATCCAAATGTTGATAGGAAAAACTTCTTACAAACAGATAGAATTTGTCCATCAGGAGTTTTTATACTGTACTTCAAACTTCCAGTTCGCCTTGATGTTTCTCCAGATTTTGTAGACCTTGCTATAGGTGATTTCGTTACGAGAGATGAAATATATATCTTTTTTTGGTCCCAATTCATATCAGACCAAAATTTTTCCAACAGTTCTTGTCGAACTGACTCTGATATAGTGAAGCACTTTCTAGTTTTTGATTTGGAACATAGTTTAGAAACACACCTCGGTCCCAATTTTCTGGCTTCTCTTTCGGTTCCACGTTTGGTACTTTCATTTTTTGGTCTACTCCATCCTGTATAGGCTTTACCTTCTTGTCTCAATTTCTTATTTTTGTTATCACTTCATTTTTCTTGCATCGGTAAAATTTCTTTTTTTTTCTTTATTCTTGTCTGAACCAATTGAATTTTCACAATCGCTATCAGAAGGAAAATATTCATTATTTTCCTTAGAGATAATGTTATCTTGATTGGAATCTGATTCTTCATTGGAGTGTAAATCAGGAAATAGATCTCCACTCTGATTAACTAGTGGCGGCTCTGTGGGTAACTCGGCTAGAAATAAGTTATCCTTCCGGATACATGTCAATAAAATTCCATCGGTTGTTTCTTCAAGTTTATTTTCATCAAATCTTCCGATCTCCTCTGGACTAGGCACTTGAACTGAAAAAATATTGTTCTCCAACAGAGTGCCATTACAGATACCTCCTTCTATTTTTTGGCCCGTTTCATCATGAAATTCACATTCCTCGATATCAATAGGTACACTTTGGGGTTCTCCCTGAGCACTTTGAGTAAAATTAATCGATTCTTTGTTGATGATTTTTAAATTTTCAAATATCTTCGAAGTTCTTGCTGAGTAGATTTGTTCTTTCGAATCCATATTTCAATTGTGATTCATCTGTTAACAAAATTGTGATTGAAACATAAATTGAAAGCAAAAGAATTAAGTATCAATAACACCAAGTGATCAAATGCATCTACAGAAAATAAAATGTTATTTCCAAAAGTAAGAACACGTATCTCGCGTCGTCAAATTGAAATGGATTAGAATGCTCAAATAATGTGTAAAAGACTCAAAAAGAGCTCTTGGTGCAATGTTTCATTATAATAATTCATGATTACGAATAAAATAACATAAAATTTGTGTACTCACCGACCAACAACATCACCGTGCAAATGCTGTAGATCCAACTTCTCAAGTATTTTATCTTAAAGTTGCAGTTGCTAGAAGTCACAAGAATTACTTTTAGACCAATAAGGTTACGAAATGATATTCTGAGGTATCACATAGAAGACGTAGAATTTTTTTCTGCAAATTTTGGTACTTTTCTGCAAATTTTGGTACTAATAACTCAATTTACGTGAAAAGTGTAGATACAAGGTATCACGTCTTGAACGTCGATATGACGTATCTGATAGTAGTGGCCAATAGGTTTGTTCTCACATGAGTCACAAACCATCAGAAAGAGTCAGGATTCAGCGCAATCCATTTCTCCGCGTTCATACATAAGTTTCTGATTGTTTGAAAGCAGCTGGACGATGTTCACACAGGTTTGACTGATGGTTTTCCAACTGTCCAACGTCCAGCTGTTTTGAAACAAATAGAAACTTATGTATGAACGCGGAGAAATAGATTGCGCAGAATCCTGACTGTTTCTGATGGTTTGAAACTCATGTGAGAACAAACCTAAGGTGACGTAGAATATACCTGGGCCCTTAGCTGTAGTTAAGCGAAGAAGAATAATTTAAAGTTATGGTTCAGATGTGTTATAATGTTTATTAGTATATATTTTCTTTTGTCAAGAATTTTTACTAGTAATGAAACTCTATCTTTTAGGCTTATTTCAGAATGAAATAAACGGTTTTAAAGATTAAAACTAACTTTTCCGCATCTGTGGCCCTGAACAATATTCTATCATAAAATTGTTACTTGTATACACTTCGGGGGATGTATCGTGCTAACAAACCGAAATTTTTCCAAAAATAACCAAAAATTTAGTATATCTAGTTTTATAGGACCCGCTGTACTCGCTCTAGTCAACTGAAAATCAATAGGGTACATCTGTGAGACACATTGAACAATACTTATTCATAAAGTTGATCAATCGTATACCCTCTGGAGGCTGTATCGTGCTAACAAACTGAAAATTCTCCAAAAATGACAAAAAATTGGTACTTGAAGTACCACAGCATCCGTTGTACTGGCTTTAGTGAGCTTAATATCAATAGGGTTCATCTTTAAGACGCTCTGAATAATATCCAATCATAAAATTCATCACTTGTATATACTCCGGAGGCTGTATCCTGCTAACAAACTGAAACTTCTCCAAAAATGACAAAAATATCGTACTTAAAGTACTGTAGCACCGGTTGTATTGGCTCTGGTGAGCTGAAAATCAATAGGGTTCATCAGTGGGATGCCCTGAATAATATTCAATCATAAAATTGGTGACTTGTTGAACTCCGGAGGCTGTATCGTGCTAACAATCTGAAATTTCTCGAAAAACGACAAAATGTCGTACTTCAAGTACCATAGCACCCGTTGTACTGGCTCTGGTGAGCTGAAAATCAATAGGGTTCATCTGTGAAATGTCCTTAACAATATTCCATCATAAAATTGGTGACTTATTGCACTCCGGAGGCTGTATCGTGCTAACAAGACTTGCAAGGAAAAGTGGCCGACGACGACGACATACACACAGGATTTTTTTTCTAAAAACCGTTTTTTCGTGTTGTCGTTGATGGATAACGTAAAAAAAATTTCAAATTTCCAACTTTTTTGTGGGTAAACCAATACTTTTCTCGCACATTAGATAGGTTGGCGGAAAAGTAATAGGGCTATTGTAGAGAGTAGCATGACGCGACTTCGGAAAAATTTCAATGCAGTTTTTCGTTTTGGTGTTCCTAGATGCCAAAATCACCCTCCGTTCCATAGGTGACATATATATATATATATATATATATATATATATATATATATATATATATATATATATATATATATATATATATATATATACAATGTGTTATAACGGAATTTGTAAGCACGATAGAGGGCGTATTTTTTGACGGATCGAAACCAAACTCGCTACAAAAATCGTTTAGACGAGTTCGTTAATGAGCCAAATCGGCCCAGTAAAAACAAAATGGCGGCCTGTCAAAATTGAAAAAAAATCGTATTTCCTTTGTTTTTCATTTGACGCAAAAAAGTTACTGAGCTTTTTCATAGACCTTAAAACGTTCTACAACTTTTGTATTTAACATTTTTCTCTAAATCGTACATTAAAACATTTATTTAAGAAAATTCACAAATTATAACGGAATTTGTAAGCACGATAGAGGGCGTATTTTTTTACGGATAGAAACCAAACTCGCTACAAAAATCGGTTAGGCCAAAATCTTGAACGAGTTCGTTAATGAGCCAAATCGGCCCAGTAAAAACAAAATGGCGGCCTGTCAAAGTTGAAAAAAAATCGTATTTCCTTTGTTTTTCATTTGACGCAAAAAAGTTACTAAGCTTTTTTATAGACCTTAACACGTTCTACAACTTTTGTATATAATATTTGTCTCTATATCGTACATTAAAACATTTATTTAAGAAAATTCACAAATTTACCAGAAATTTTTTTTATTTTTTTGTTTTGGATTTGATGCCAGAATGTTACTTTGGTTTTTGTACATATCGAAACATTCTATTACTTTTTTATCTAATTTTTTATTTTGGGTTTTATGCAAACATGTTACTGAAATAAGCCTGTCCAATTGGTCCTGTGCCATTGGGATTTTTTTAAACATGTAGTTGTTCCTGAAAATAGATAAGGAAAAGTTGGGGGTAAGGGGGGACTTCCAGATGCTAAAAATAAGATATAAAAAAAGAGGGTGGCGGAGGGGTATAACAAAAGATAAAAGGGGCGAAGGAAGAGCGAACGTAAATGACGTAGGCTGTTAAGAGAAGTGCGTAACTCGGCGTATGATACCCTGCCAATTAGCATACTTTAAGGCACATCAGCGGCCCCCCACGGTCGTCCTACGTCAAAATGTTTAAGGATTTTTTCATCGCCAATTTAGTCCACTTCAAGAATATTCAGATAGTTTTTGTCTAAAATATACAAAATAACGATTTTTTCCAAAAAACAATATATTTTCAAAATTTGGGGGGTTGCGGAGGTTATTTTTCGTGGGAAGTTAAGAATTTGGGTTCTGTGGTCCAAAAAACATAAAATAAACCTATTTCCAGAACTACCATGAATTTTGCAAGCTAAGCTCTTTATTGCCTGGATTAATAAGTCACTTTCTTCAATAGATACATTTGTAAAAGTATCGGTACATCATACTAAATGTTATTGTCTTTATAATATCGTTAATTGTTAGTTTATTACAAGTGAGCCTAACATTTCATTACTGAAAATTAATATATTTTCCAAACATTTCTGTAATTTCACGTAAAATATTTATTTGTGCCTGTGTATGTACGTTTATTGGTGTGAAGCAAATTAATAAGTCGCTCAAAATAGCGATGTTATAGCCGGTCTATTAATCTAAAAGATTATCATCAATTTAATACCCTGTAATGATAACAATATCCTTTCCATTCAGTTCAAGTTGTCAAGTGAAAAATATTTATATTGCAGTACCTTAGTCGTTACCGTCTGTTTCGTTTGGATTCCGGTTTTTACCACAACAAAGCAGAAAATCTCCCAGCTCACCTCTTTATTTGATTGACGAGACCGTAACAATTGACGTAATGATATTAGAATAATGATAATTTATCCTGTTCTAATGTAAGTTCAAAAGTAAACATAAAATGCAAAATATTTGTTAGCCAATAGAATGTATTAAAAATTAAAATTAATAAAAAAACATATTTTTTCATTTATTTTATTTTCCAACCCAATCCACGAGCAACTTTAATTTGAGCTAACTCACTAGTTTGGTCATAAACAAATTCCATTTTGTGAATGCACATATCGCATATCTTTATTCCCACAATTAACTTACTCTTTAGCTTTCTGACCAGAAGGAGCTGGCCTCTACGTTCATTTTGTTTTTGTGCCATGTCACTCTCAACTTCTTTGACAGAGCTTATGATTTTTTCTGTAAAATATTTCTTACATTTTTTTAGTTAGTTCTATAGGACTTTCTGTTTTAATAAACAAATTAATACCAAAAACGACAAGCTAACAAAAATACAATTTTCCAGTCTATTTTCTTGAAAAAACCTCTTTCTGTAAAATCCAATACTATTACTGCAGGTATTTAATCAGGTCATTATCAAAAATGTTTCTCGGAATTTAGTAAAAGTGGTTAATCCGATATTATTACTGCTGTATTTTGTTATAAATAGGTGTTTTACTTGTAACTTGTATTATATTGCAATCTGTAAGATTAGAAAAGGGTAAAATATTATAATGAAACTCGGGGATACTGTAACTATCTCAATTTACTCCATTCGGTCTTGTGGTTATACCTAGACTAAACATTTTTACCCATACAAATCCCAAACAGCTGTCTTCACTCTTCACCCCCGGTCGTAACTATTTGTATAAGAACGATAATATCAGATCGAATAACGACAACCCGAAAGTACGAGGCATGTTTTTTAAGTAAGTATCGTTTTGGAATTAAAAAAAGACGCGCAAAGATATCGCAATAATTTTATTTTTACATGAAAGCCTGTACCTTAATCTACTTTTCTACATACTTTCCGTGAATATTGAGGCACTTGTCATAACGTGGCACCAGTTTTTGAATACCCTCCTCATAAAATTCTGCCGCCTGACTTGTTAACCACTGTTTCACAAATGTTTGACTTCGTTATCGTCTTGAAGACGCTGACCGCCCAGGTGTTTCTTCAAGTGCAGGAACAAATGATAGTCGCTGGGCGCCAGATTAGGGCTGTATGGAGGATGATCTAGAGTTTCCCATTGAAAAGATTTGATAAGATCTTTGGTCCGATTAGCCACATGTGGACGGGCTATGTGATGCAGCAAAACGATACCCTTACTCAACTTGCCACGTCTTTTGTTCTGGATTGCACGACGCAGATTGTTCAATGTCTCACAATAAGACGCTGCATTGATTGTCTCATTACGAGGCAGAAACTCCACTAGCAATACTTCTTTTTTGTCCCAAAAAACTGTGCACATGCTTTTCCGG
The DNA here is from genome assembly GCA_963921935.1 of Galeruca laticollis. Taxonomy (NCBI): domain Eukaryota; kingdom Metazoa; phylum Arthropoda; class Insecta; order Coleoptera; family Chrysomelidae; genus Galeruca; species Galeruca laticollis. Next base: position 92,121,121 of record OY998183.1, read on the forward strand.
GCAGAAATTGTTTGCTTAAACTTCACTTTTTTGGGTGATGATGAATGTCGCCATTCCATGGATTGTTGTTTCGATTCTGGTGTGACGTAGGCCACCCATGTTTCGTCACCAGTAACAATTTGGTCTAAAAAATCTTCACCTTCATTGTGGTACCGCTCAAGGAAAGTCAATGCACTGCCTAAACGTTGGGTTTTGTGCAAATCCGTCAACATTTTTGGAACCCAACCTGAACACAATTTCCGGTAATTCAAGTTCTCGGTCACAATGCGATACAAAACACTACGAGAATATTGAGGAAAGCAGCCGCACAATGATGAAATTGTAAAGCGTCTTGTTTTCTCTCATTTTTTTGTTCACTTTCTGCACCAAATCTTCATTAACGACCGACGGACGCCCACTCCGTTCTTCATCATGCACATTTGTGCGGCCATCTTTAAATGCTCTCACCCATTTCCTTACCATTCCACCACTCATAATGTTTTGTCCGTAAACTTCACAGATCTCACGATGAATATCGATCGGTTTCACGCCTTTAGCACTAAGAAATCGTATAACAGCCCGTACTTCATAATCGGCGGGACTCACGATTGTCGGAGGCATCTTAAATACTCAGTAAACATCGTATACAATGAAGAATCAGACTGTAATGGCGTCAGTGCATAGATAAGAGATGTAGGTAACCAGCACGCATGCGCGGAACGCCGACCGTATCGCTGCGGTAGCGGAATCGCAAAACGGTACTTACTTAAAAAACATGCCTCGTATATTCCGGCTCAATCTTGTACAACAAACACGGTGCGCAAAATAAAATATAACACTCGGCCATCCTGATAATTTGGTCTGTCCTCAGACCCTATATTATAACTTAACATAAATTCAACACTATATCGTTAGAACATTTTGTGAGGAAAAAAAATCTGAAGTTCCTTCTGCTTTTTTATAGACAACATATTTGCTAAATAAAAATACAAAGACAACGTGGCCAAAAACAATAGCGACGTTCGCTTATAGGCACGTTCCCAAGAAAAACACATTATCGACGTTCGCTTATAGGCACGTTGCCAAAAAAACACATTAGCGACGTTCGCTTATAGGCACGTTGCCAAAAAAAACACATTAGCGACGTTCGCTTATAGGCACGTTGCCAAAAAACCACATTAGCTACGTTCGCTTATAGGCACGTTGCCAACAAAAACACATTAGCTATGTTCGCTTATAGGCACGTTGCCAAAAAAACACATTAGCGACGTTCGCTTATAGGCACGTTGCCAAAAAACACATTAGCGACGTTCGCTTATAGGCACGTTGACAAAAAAAACACATTAGCGACATTCGCTTATAGGCACGTTGCCAACAAAAAATAAACACAGTAGCGACGTTCGCTTATAGGCACGTTGCCAACAAAAACACATTAGTGACGTTCGCTTATAGGCACGTTGCCAAAAAAACACATTAGCGACGTTCGCTTATAGGCACGTTGCCAACAAAAAATAAACACAGTAGCGACATTCGCTTATAGGCACGTTGCCAACAAAAAATAAACACAGTAGCGACGTTCGCTTATAGGCACGTTGCCAACAAAAACACATTAGTGACGTTCGCTTATAGGCACGTTGCCAAAAAAACACATTAGCGACGTTCGCTTATAGGCACGTTGCCAAAAAAAAAACACATTAGCGACATTCGCTTATAGGCACGTTGCCAAAAAAACACAGTAGCGACGTTCGTTTATAGGCACGTTGTCAAAAAAACACAGTAGCGACGTTCGTTTATAGGCACGTTACAAAAAAAAAACACATTAGCGACGTTTGTTTATAAACACGTTACTACTAATCCTCTTCGCTCTGTATGCTTATCCATTTTTTCACATGATCTGCGGCTACAACAGTTCTCTTACGTTTAAATCCCTCCCGCAAGTTTTCAACTTCGTATCTATCATTGAATAATGCCTTTGTGATGCGAAGAGGACCTTTGTATTTGGGATGAAGTTTATGACTACCACCAGTAGTTGGTATACTCGTTATTAATACCCCTACTAAATTTTCTTCGTCATATTTGGTGGCATCTCGTCTTATTTTGTCGTAACGTTGTTTCTGTTTTTTTTCTGGTCTTTTGTTATATGGTCTGAAATCTTACATCTTAGCTCCTCCAGATCTAGCCTGTCTATTGTATCTTGAACTTCATTCAAAACTATTGCCTCAGCTGCATATTTTGAATTATAGCCAATGAGCGCCTTCATAGGGGTCGAATTAATGCCTTTATTAAAGCTTGTATTGAGTGCACTTTGCACTTGCTTCACGTATTTATCCCAGTATCTTTCGTCTTTACTTGCAGTTGTCGTTGCCAGAGCACTTACAATTGTTTTATTGTAACGTTCACATTGGCCATTGCTTCATGGTGAGGCAACAGCATTTAAAATATGCTTGATTCCGTAAGTATCACTAAATATCTTAAATATACGGGATGTAAAAAGCTTATAATTCTGGTAGGTACTCCGAATAGATGTATTAAGTCAGTTAAAACCCTAATAACATGCTTGCTCTTTTGGTTATGTACTGGCTCGATCACAGTGAATTTAGTAAATGCATCAACCATTACGAAAATATACTTATTTTTTCTTTTACTTGTCACAAATGGCCCTATATGGTCTACGTGTAATGTATGAAAGGGAATCGGATGTTTCTCAATGGGGTTCAGTTTACATTCTCGTTTTGAAGACGTCCGTTTGCAATACATACAACTTAGGCATGCATTTACATATTTTGTGACAAATTTTCTCATTTTTGCAAACCAGTAGTTCTCTCGAATTCTTTGTAGTACTTTTTCTATTCCGAGATGTCCAGAATCATCATGGCACAGACGACAAATTTGCATATGTGCTGCTCGTGGAACAACCCATACATTGGCCGAAGAATAGTATCGTCGTCCCACTGATACCGTTCTGCTAGACTGTCTACTTCATTCAGCCACTTGTTTACTATCACATTATCCCGATTTGGATCAAAAATAGGCACTAAAAATTCGTCTCCCGCACGAATGCTCGTCGTACGCTCCTTTAGATTAATTATTTCATTTTTTAGCCGTTTTATTGTCCGTTTTCTCCTTGATCTGTTATCTGAACTCGAATTCGAACTTTCACTAACACTTGTCGATGACGAGGATGAACGGTTCCTGTTTCGTTTTTTAAGTTTTCCCATGACGTATAATAATTTTAACTATACCGACAAATAGTTCCAACTGATTTTTAAAAAAAGAATCCCACCGTTGCTTTGTAAGATTAGAAAAGGGTAAAATATTATAATGAAACTCGGGGATACTGTAACTATCTCAATTTACTCCATTCGGTCTTGTGGTTATACCTAGACAAAACTATTTGTATAAGAACGATAATATCAGATCGATTAACGTAAACCCGAAAGTATATTCCGTCTCAATCTTGTACAACAAACACGGTGCGCAAAATAAAATATAACAAATCATTTGAAGCAAAAAGTTTAAAAGTTTTTTATACATATTAAGTATGCTATAATCTTTCTGGCTGTGTAAATATAATATTTGAATTAGTTTGTTAATAAAATAAACTATTAGTTTCTGCGCGGAATTGTCCTTGCGCCGAATTGTCGTCGCGCCGAGTTAGTTGCGCCGAGTTGTACCAGACAACCAGACCCCAGTCCCGGTATAACTTGATAACTGTTAACAGTGTAGACAATTAATAAAGTGAGCCTTAATATTGATTATGCATTATTATTTGCTCCTTATTCCACAACATTGAAGTCATCGAGTCATTGGTTTAACAACATAATTATACTGAAACAATAAAATGAGATGCAAACAGAAACTAAATTAACATTGAAATATAAAAGGCGTGATAAATTTATAATGTGACCTATACTTTGAAGCTGCCGTGCAAAATTAAAGTTGCTAATAAGCTTTAAATTGCAAAAATAATTTAATTGGCAGTTGAGTGTTGAATAATTTACTTAATATTTCAGTTATCTAATTAATAAACATTCCATTTTGACATTTTGCCAACTCTTTTATTAACAGTTTTATAGGTACCCATGTATGATTGATTGTGTGAATGAATTAAGTCATATTTTTCGAAAAAAATATCCGTTTGTTTTATTGAGGAACATGATCATCTCCAATTGGATTGGCTGACAGACAGAGAAGAATCTGCCTGCCTGCTGCCTACCTGGTTCCGAGAAAAAACGTTTCGGCGACCTTCCTCAGGGTTTGTATGGACGTTCTCCATATTTTTTGGGTTGGAAGGCCATATATTGCTTAGAAAAGAGGGTTGGCTTAATGCCGCACATTACTGTTTAATTTAGAAGTAGGTTAATTTCATTTGTGTTTATCAATTAAAATTTACGCAGTTTTTTTGCTTAATATTTTTCACAAAATGTCTACTAAGAACAAATGATTCTAATTAAAACATATATTTTCTTTTTTTCATTCTGATAAACAGAATAATTTTTTATGTTTAGAAATATCGTGGGAACTAGTTACCATACTGTATTTTGTACCAACAATTAAGTAATGTTACACTTTTAACCTTGAAAAAGTGATAACGGAGATGAACATCGAATATATTATTATTAATTAAATAGTTAAATATGGTTCTGTTCACATATGAGAAAATTTTACGATTAGGTACTGCCTGATACTTTGATACTTTATTAAAATTCCAGTAATGGATTTGGAAATACATCCAATTAAAAGCGATAGCTCTGTAGAAAAATGGTATTACCCTATTAACTACTCAAAATATCGGATACATTTTTTTGAAAAAAAATACCATTCAAAATTTTGAGACTCACTGGGAGTATTTGATAAGGATGTCATATCTCTATAGATAGAATCAAAAGCAATATTTATGTTTGGACTTTCATCCATTATTTAAATGATTGTAGCATAAAACTAAAAAATAACTTTCCATAATTTTGCCCCAGTGTATTTCTATATAAAATTACATATTTATCTGAATCGAAACTTACATACTCATTATATGTTCACTTGCAAGGTTACAATATATCACTGAAAAAACTTATTGAAATTTTATCCGAATTGAATTATTCTTTTAGTGTAATTTTAAGCAGTTATCACTGTTGTGGCTAGTTGGGACTATTTCTAGAGATAAATTTCATCATCAAAAACGAGAAAAAAATGTTGATTGATATTTTATTGAACGCTTGTATCAAAATGAAATAAATGCTTAAAATAGATCTATCTTTAAATATCATCATCATTCAGTTTTATCAAAACCTTATATTTGAATGTCAACTCTATATCCTTCGTATCACATAATTAACCTTTACGACCTACATTATTTGGGCGTATATTTCCTCATTTTTATTGGCATTTAATCTATTATTCCTTTATGAGTGAATATTTGGATTGAATAAGACTTAAATTGTGTGCCAAAAATGCAACATTGCAACACATTTCTTAACATTGAAGTGGGAAAGACTATATTTTCAAACACTCAACTAATTACTCTGTTTTTCTGTTTTTATTAAAGAAATAAGAAAATATTAGGTATATTCATACAATATTATTTTATGAGATAAATATATACAAAAAGAAAGTCACAAATTCAACAAATGAGGCACATAGAATAATAATGGTCTAACTCCAAACAAGTTAATTTCTAATAATTAGGCTCATTATAAAAATTCGAATAAAAAATTCAACAAAATTTTTGAACATAACGTGAATGTTTATTCTCAACTAATACAGTAAAACATAAGTAGGTTTTATAACACATCGAGAATTTTTGCAAAAAAACACCTTAAAACTAGGAGGCAAACAAAAAAATGTGGACTTAGACCACTATAAATATGAACGATTTTGTTCAAGTTGGTCTAATCATTTCATCGTCAGAAGATCTATCTTCCAGGTTTTGTTGAGCAGAACCTCGAGTAACTGTCTCAGTGGGCAAGTTTTTATAAAAATTATGGTGTACGGGTGGTATGTAGGGCAGCAAATCCATCATGTCTTTCTTCTTTGCAGCTGTCACAGTTCTTCTTGTGTGATAAAGTGGTTGTTGCATTACGTTAGTCAAACCCCTACTAGGCCTACCAACACTTTTCTTTTTGGAAAGATCAACAATATGAAATTCAGTTTCTGGATTTAGAGTTTCCTTAAATTGAAATTGAAGGGGTAGATTTCTCTGAAATCAAAGCCATCTTATTTTAAGCCAGCTAAAGTTCTATCCATCCGTAGTAGTTTTCCGATTGGTAATCAAATTTTCTGAATTTGTCGTGCTTAAAAACTCTTCATGTTGAATTTCAGATACTACAAACTTAGGTTCCTTTCGCTTGGAGTTTTTAATTATATCTATCCACTCATCTGGATGATAAATCATGCCATGGCGCCTGCTTTCAGACTCTATTATACCAAATTCGCCATGGTTAGGAAGAAAAGAGTGTCCAGATACCAAAAATTTAAGACCTATGACGTTGATTTCAACTTCTGGATCTTGTACAAGTTTTAGCAGAGATAAACTCATCTTTATATTCCGATTCTGTCCTGTACGAGAATCTGAATAAGCAATGACATGTTTATTATTTCCAGCATAAAGCTTTAAATGCTTTACTAAACAAGTTGCAATGTCTTGTGAACCGCGCCCTCCCTGTGTTTCATTCCATACGTACATGTAACCAGTATTGCTGTTGAAGGAATGTATTCCCAAATTATACAAATACAGATTTCTTTTGTAGTAAGCTACAGACGTTGTAAGCTTAGGAGAAGGCAAATCCTTTTGTAAATCAAATGTTACTATGTATGATTCTGTAGCTTTCTTTGAATCGTTTCGTAAACACTCTCTCGCCGATTCTGCTTTCCGTAAATGCAACTCCTTTTGAGCTGAAAGATTTTTTTGATATCTTCGTTGTCGGCACCTTTTAGTTTTAACTCTAGGTCATCGCACAACTTGCAGGTGTCTTGATGGGGAAGTTTAAAATACAAATTAAATTTGGTAATAAATACCTGATAATAGTATTTCAATTTTTTTGGTTCAATATTCTGGGTTCGACATTCCTCTACGTAAAGATCATACATCTTCTTTACAGTTAGACCGCTGTTTAAATACTTTTTATTTGGATTTTTAATTCTAGAATAATGGCTTTGATAAGCCGGAAATGTTTTTATATGCCTCACAATATCAGAATCGTCCAACTTTCTAGAGCCTGTAGTACCTCTTAGCTCTCTGCAATCTGAGGCTTCTCGTTTCGAAATGCATCTGTGCAGACGGCCGTTACTTATTTTTAAATATTTCTTGCAAACTCTATGTGTTTTATTATTAGTCTTCAGCACGTATTGAAAATGGGTATGCTTTCCTAAACGAGATCCATCTTTTGGGCGTTTTCTATTCACGGGTGAAGCTTTTACTAAACCAAAAATGTAACTATTTTGCGCCACATAATCGCCAAGCCTCCAAAATGATTCAAACGCGTTTTGTCTTTCGGTAAATGAAAATAAATCAATACACTTCTTTCTGCAGTTGCAGTCAATGTTTTCGAATTGTTTAGCGTTCATTTTTAACCCTCTTCTAGAAATGTACTCTTTTACAGTATTTCTCTTTTTTTAGTATTAATTTTCAATTTTTCTCGTTCCTCGATCGTTTTCTGCTTTTGATTTTTGCAAGGCCATCTGTAAATATTATAAAATGTGTATTATTTGAGATATAAAACATTTCCCATACTTGTGGATGGTTGTGGGTCCTGCTCAACAACGTCAAATCCTAACTGTTCGTCATGTCAAGCTTCTGCATCTATAATACCAAAAACATGCATTAAAATCGGTTTAACAGTTTTTATACTTCTCAGATAATAAAAAAATGTATAGCATCAATTTAGAAATAAATTTGGAAATAATTAAACCTATCTTAAAGCACGAATTTATTGGCAAAAATTGTTTTCAAATTTTTTAGGTTATGTTTCCATAATTAACTCAATATTAATTTGAAGTATGAAAATTAGACTTACCAGAAGATTCTCCGCTTTCGCTGGGTATATATTCAGATCCAGAGTCACTGAAATCACTAAATTCGTCCATTATAAAACTTTTAATCCACCATAAACACATAAAACGTTCTGCAAGTAATAATGGTCTAACTCCTAAGATGTTCCAGTATTATTCTGAATGTGATAGTTGTACCATTTTTATACTGAACTATAATGAAATTCAATCACAATAAGAGTAAGATAGTGCCATCTATTGAGCAGAAACTGAAATATGGAGTTAGACCACCTATATAATGACTGATCAAGGTAGATTGATACTCTTTAGATGACTGGCGCAAATTTTCAAATTATTGGAGTTAGACCATTATTATTCTATGTGCCTCAAATGTCGAAATTAAGCTGTTGGTTATTTGATAGAAAGGAAGAGTTTCTAAGTTCAATATTGGGCATTTTTCATTTTTAAAGTAGCTTTTATAATATTGACTTCCCTTGATTTTCCGAAATTAATTGGTGTATCTTAACCTCACATACTTTTAAAATTGTCAAAACACATTTAATATTCTTCAAAAAATAATTTTTCTAGTATGATTGTTTGTTTGCTAAAAACTGCATTTTGTAAATAACCTTTTATCTTTCGAGTGTTCCGTCAGTATTTATCTACTCGTTAAAAAAATTGGTTACAACAGTAATTGTATCGTATTTATGACAAAGCTTCCACCTTTGTTATGTTACTGCTAGAAATATAATTATTAATATAGATGCATTATGCAACAAAAACTGCTGCAAGTGTAAAAAATTAAATCTGTGAAAGTAAACTGGTTTGCATATTTAGCATCCAGACGACAAACATATTAAATTTGCTTTAAATTGTTACTCTTAGCAGGGCTGGATTAAGACATTAGAGCGCCCTAGGCTGACATCAGTTTGGCGCCTCTAATCTAGGAAAGTAAAAATATAAATACAAGTAAAATAAAACGCGTTTCACAAAATATATATGTATTTGTGAAAATGTATAAATCGATTATTTAAAGGTGGATTTTACGACACTTAATACTTGAAATTTTTTGTATGATATCGTCAAAATTTCTTTCTTTTAGTGCCTCACATTCTATACATAATATTGAGAGGTCAGCAGTTTTATCGTATGTTAAAGAATTTCTTGAGTAATTTTTTACTCGTTTTAACACAGAGAAGGACCTTTCGCCTGTACAATTCGTCACTGGAAGACACAGATATATTCTTAAAATAATGTCCATGTTGGGAAACGTACAAATTAAATTTCTGCTGCGGAGTGTTTGCAACCATGACATAGTTTTTGATGTTCTGTTCTCAGAGTTAGGTGAGTCCAGAGTTTGAATTAAATATTTGAATTGTACACATTCATTTTCAAAATTACAATCCAAATCTTTAGTATAAATTCCTTGAAGATGTCTGCATTTTTCTTTTATTATATTCTCTTCAGTGTTTACTAAGTTTGTAAGAAAACCAAAAGATCCATTGATTTCATCGTACGAATTTTTTCGCCTCTCGAGTTCTGATACTATATTGTCTACAACCACGTAGAACATATTTACTTACATATCTGTCCTACCATCAAAACTAGTTTCTTCAACATCACTCTCTCCTGGCAAACATTTCCTTTTTTTCTTCCTTTTCGAAGCCAACGTATAGGTACTACATTTTGTTAACAATTTACCGCTTTCCTCGTATTTGTTATAAGTTGTTCTTATTTCCGTAACAAAGTGAATTAATGATTTATAGAGTTGAACGGCTGTCACTATATCCATACTTTGCTTTTGCAAAGACTGGCTTGTTTTGTGTAATTGAATTAAAATATCTCTCCAGAAAGAGAGTATAATACCAGTCTACAAGCTTAACATTTTTTGCAATATACCCTTCCCCTCAGCTTTTGTTTTAGGTGCTTCATCAGTATCAGAATTGCACGAGTTTATTGCGGTTTCTAGAGGATACAAAAATAAAAATTACATTCTTACACCACGTTATTCAATTATCTGCTTACCTCTATCCATAATATCATCATTACTGAGAGTTGATTGTTAATCATTATCTGCATCGGCTTCCGGTACCTCGAACAGGTTGACAAAAAAAAAAGAATTTAATTTGGGTATTTTTTTCAATAACTTCTCCATTTTTTCTTGCTTTTCTTTTTCAACCTTCTTCCTTTCCCACCCACTAAGTTTTCTACTTCCTCCACTTCCACTCATTGTTTTCGATAAAATGATAAACAAGGCAAAATACCGCAACTGATAGATATTATTTTAATTGACGATTACCAATTTTTTTTTAAACTTTGAAGTTGCGTTTCCAATCACCCTTTGTCGGTTTTTTAGTTTTGGCGAGCGCAAGGCGCACGTGGCGGTACTTTGCATATTAGCATATTTATCTCTGGCGGCATCCCGTCACTGTCGCAAATCAGCAAAAAGAGATTTGTCTATAGTTACCACAATACCGCATTGATAATCAACATATATGGATGTAAAGCGGTGCTTTTCAATCTATCCAAGTATTCAAACCCGGTCGACTGAAATAATTATGTCTCTATTCACTAATGTTGTCAATAAAATTTTGTTTCATATTGGTGCCTTACAACACATTCGATCTCCACGAAAAAAATACGTATACAGCAAAAATGATTTGCACGAATTGTGACTATCGTTAGTGGTTAGTCCGGTCAGTCGGCGCCTATTTCTTTCACGGTGCCCTAGGCTATAGCCTAGTCAGCCTATTGAATAATATGGTACTGACTCTTAGTTAGGATTATCAAAAATCTGACTTGAATTATGTAGCTTCTGGTCCCAATGAAATTGTGTCAGTCCTTATTGGATTAGGCGAAATTTCCAATAGAAAACTAGGCAATCATAATAACTGAATCTTGAAACCCAACAGCCTCAACTTTTTTTAAAATTAATTTCATACTGGTATATTTTTTTTGAAGGAACAAATTCTTGAGTTAGAATGAATCAGATAAGCGAATTCGTATAAGATATAAATAAACATGATTGTCTGGTAGTAAAGCGCTATTAAAAAAATATTCCACTACGTTTTAATACATTTATACAATATGGACATTTACAAGTAAACCAAACAATAGTTCATTATTTTGACAAGATAGTACAAACTAAAACAGAGTAATGCAAGAAAATGAGCGTGATCCAAGTTCTGAATACATTTGTGTTGTCGGTATAAAAATCTAATTTGAGATCAAAAATAGGTATACCTAGTTTTTATATTTTTAAAGAATAACTTGAATTGAGTCACCATGTAAAATCGTATCATCTAATTAATGGAGACAACTTATTACAATCAAATATAAAAATTTTAAATGCTTCTAATTGCAGTCTCCTTACTCGTGATTGCCATTACAAAATTCACTTGATGTTGCCTTGAAAGTACAGTAATCAAAAGTAGTGACAACACATACCGGGTATTCTGAATTATGTTATGCAATGTCTGAATAGTCACGAAGAACATTAAAAGTTTGTAGATAATTGAAAATATTTTATGAGAATGTGCAAAAAAACATAGAGACATTTTTAAACAATACTATTCTAGATAAAAATTAGATATTATTATGGAATTTTGGTATTTTATCCACTCTAAAAATGGCGGTTTTTACGAATAAAATCAATAATTTAATGTTCAAAATAAATCTTAATCAAAAAATTTATCAGCGGAAAGCAAAACTTCCGATAAAAAATAATTATTTAAAAAAATTTCATTATTTTCTTCCATTTCTATGGAACGCTCTTCATCGTTAGTTTCAACTGGCGGCTTTAATAGGGAATATAGGTCACCCTTACATTTGAAAAAGCTTCACATGGGTCCATTTCTTGATAGCGGCACATTTATGAATACGTGTATTTGGCCAGATGTGATGGGAAAAGTGCGTTCTTACGCCGTCAGGGACGCATATTTCAAAACTGCACATTGATACGAAACCATTAGTTAAATGCTGCGCTGCCATTGGCTGGATTGTGTAGCTACCGTCTTTTAAAGTCGAATTTAAAATGTTCCTTGCTGTTGTTTACAACTTAGGGATATCAATTTTCTTCAATTAGATTTTACTTTTCATAATAGCATTTTGCAAAAAAAAATGTACTAATACCATGGGATCACCCTGCATAAAAATATTTATAGATATTTTACTTAAATCTAAAGTAATATATAATTTAGTAATTGTCATTCCATAATGGCAGCGACAACATAAAACCAATTGATGTATAGGGAATGACGGTGGAAATCCAGCAAATGGCAGCGCCGCATTTAGTTACTGGTTTCGTATCAATGTGCAGTTTTGAAATATGCGTCCGGGACTCATGGTAGCTTTTGCGTACCTCCAACTGCTTTCAATAGCATTTGTGTGGGCACATAAAAATAATCTAAATATACGATATTTTCATAAGTAAGAAGGTTATAGTACCTGTTTCCGGATCTTTGAAATTAGTTGAATGATTAACTTTTAAATTATTGTATTTTTCATCTGACAAGCAATCATATGCTTTCCAAAAATTAGAAATTGAAGTGGTTCCCGGATTTATCCATTCTTCTATTATCGGAATCAAAATCTGGCATTTTCATCTACAGCAACCATGAACACTTTACCAGATTCTCGTTCGATTCCGGCAAACACCTATGTCCATCAACGTGGTCCAAACTTTGATTCGTCAATTTCGTCTGGAATTACAAAAAAAATTACGATATTTTCACGAGTAAGAGGGTCAAACTATCTACCTGTTTTGCCAGGAACACCTATATTCTCTTTCTTTATGATCGTTGTACAGGGTTTTTCATTATATATGGACCCTTCTATATCTCACTTATTATTTGATGCAGATAACAATGTTTCAAATAAGAGTTAAAGGGTTATTAATGTAGTTTTTAAAATTCAACAAAAATATTATACAGGATGTCCCAGAAAAGAGGGTCAGAGCCAAAGTGTTCTTTCTTAAATGGGACACCCTATATATTTTTATATTTTTGAACTGTTCACTTCAATCCGAATTCAGCAATATATAATTGTTATAGTCTAACCTTAACAGTTCAGAAAATATATTCATTTAAAAATCGTTTTCAGTGGGATGAAAACCAACTATAAACAACGGGCAATGAAAGCATTGTCATATTTGACAAGTAGTTATTTACACCATTATAAAACATGCTATTTGATAGTTTGGAAAATGCGGTATACAGATGATGAAAAGATAGAAATATTTTCTCTATTTGTAAGAAATAATAATAACAAATAAGGTGCAAGGAGATAATTTATGGAATTATATCCAAATCGGCATGCGCCTAGCAAAAATACGTTCAGCAGAATATACCAGCATGTAATGACAACTAAGAACTTTTCTAGGAAAAAACGAACGTGTGTAATAAATGAGGAGGATGATTTAGATACACTTCTGCATTTTGAAGGTAAAAAAATATATATTCCTTTGGATTTTATGGTAGTTGAATAAGAAAGAATAATTTTGCGCTACAACTTTTTTGCAGAAAACTCTGAAGACTCGTTAGTAACCAGCTCCAATATATAACAAAAACATCCTATGAAAATTTTCAGGACTCGGAAAAGACGCAATTATAAACCATATAAGATACTTCCCGTGCAGGCTCTTACTGAATTACACAAACGGAAACGGTTAATATTTTGTCAGGAAATGCTTCGTCGCTTGAATGAAACTCCAGATATCCTTCAGAAAATCTGTTGGACAGATGAATCCAGTTTTTCTACAGCTGGCGTGTTTAATAAAAAAATAGACGTTCATGGGAAAATAAAAATCATAGACAGCGGAAAGTGCAACAAATACAGAAATCTGGACGGAAATCAATTAAAGTTTGGTGTGGAATATTCCAGAATAAAGTGGTTGGGCCAATATTTTTCAATTATAAGTTAACAGGAAGAACTTACCTAAACTGCATAATACCCAAAATAAGTGAAATACTAGAAAATGAATTTACAGCTGACCAATTAAATACTATGAACTGGCACCAAGATGGGACATCACCCCATAATGTATTAGAGGTGAGAGAACATCTCAACAATCAGTTTCCAGAGTGGATCGGAAATAATGGGACAATTCTATGGCCTCCTAATATCCCCGACCTAACCCCCTTAGATTCTTTTTTGTAGGGGATGCTGAAAGATATAGTTAACTTTGGCGAAAATAACAATCTTGAGATAATTCAGGAAAAGATTCAAGGCGAAATTAATAACTTAAATAATCATGCTGATATTATTTCTAAATGTTTAGAGAATTTACGTCGAAGATACCAACTATGCATTGGCAATATGGGGGGTCATTTTGAACAATATTTATAGTTTCATTTGGGCTTACTTAGTTTCAGATTACTTTATTTTGTAAATAAATTTACTGAATTCCAATCGATAGATTACTACATCTTACTGTGACGTATACATTTTCTGAACTGTTAAGGTTAGACTATAACAATTATATATGGTTGAATTCGGATTGAACAGTTTAAAAATATAAAAATATATAGGGTGTCCCATTCAAGAAAGAACACTTTGGCTCTAACCCTCTTTTTTCGGACATTCTGTATAATATTTTTGTTGGATTTTAAAAACTACTTTAATAACCATTCAACTCTTATTTAAGACATTTTTAATTGTAACAAATAATAAGTGAGATATGGAAGGGTCCATATATAATGAAAAACCCTGTATCATAAATGACCTCTCTACAAAATGAAGCCCAATCGGCAATTGTATGGCTGCTCATTTCGCATTGTTTTCCTATCACATATAATGGCACGTTATCGATCCAGATTCAGGATTTGCCACAAATCCAAATGCGATCGTGCGAATAATGTGCCAGCTCTTAAACTAATCTGTTGAGTGCATTTGACTGTCTTCTGTTTTCGTTGACTAATTTTTCCATTACATCGCCAGATATAGCCATCAATGTTGTTAAATAAAAAAAAAATATCACAAATATATGATATTTTCACGAGTAAGAGGTTAGAGTTCTAACCTAACTTAACCTAACCTTACCTAGCCTAACCTAACATAACTTCATACCAGTGTTGTCGATCCGTTACGATGTGTTGCAATGGTGTTCCACATTTAGGGCACTTATATTCTTCTTCTTTTGGCACACATTATAAATTTGTATTAAATTAATTTTTTTTTTAATCTTGTGATGTGGAGACCATTGTTCCGCACACTTAAATAAGGTTTAAGTGAAACGGGAAATATTTTTTAAACCAATATATAGCCAAAAAGTAGGTTTTCTAAAAGCGTGGATAAACTACATATTATTTACCATTATTATTTATAATAGTTACATAATTTAGTACATTTTACAAAACTGTACATATTTTTTTGATACATTTCTTGTAACCAAATTTATCAATGGTTATAATTTAACGAGACTAATGCTGTAAACAATTTTATCTAGTTTTTCTTGCACCCCATTTCCTTTAATTGGCTTCGTTTGGTTTATTAAATAATATATTTTATCGTATATTTTAATCAATAACATACTGTTACCTTGTACATTTCAAGATATCTTTTTGTCCTTCATATAATATAAACGAAAACAAACTACAAAAAGTTAAAAAACCATAATAAAGACACTTAGACACTTGCATTTTAGATTTTTTTAGGTTAGGTTAGGTTAGAACATCCCACAAATGAATATATCCAGTGTTTTGTGTTTTCATTATTCAAGTGAATAATCAATTATCATATTTCCAAATCTCTTTAGAAACATTGACATACAATATAAATTACAAATACCGTTGCACGTCATCAATGACGTTGGTTTTACGTCATAATAGTACCAATTAATTAAAATGTCATAACTAAGCTATTAATTCGAAAATGCCAGGAATATTCACGAGCATTCATGAACGTAGTCACATTAATACAAACCAAAAAGTGTAATTATTTTAATAATTCTAAAATTATTTCAATTATTTAGCTGATACACGTGTTACTCTTGATTATATAAAATTTTATACATATTATTATTTTTATCGACATTTTATTGCCGTCTTTAAATTTAATAATGATAGCTTTTACATTCTTTTGAAAATGTTCCTAAGATAGGAGCGAAACGTCAAGATTTGTTAAATATTTCATAAATAGGGGAGACCGGGGATGGTTTGGACACGGGGATACAGTGGACAGGTTCAAATTTCCCGCCCTAAAGTGAATTCTACTGCCGCGATCGATTGTACATATTGGTAACACTGCTTACAGTGCTTGTTTACTTTTAGACACCTATGATATAACTTTTTAAGGTAAGAACGTAAGGTTTTTCTGTAACTTAGTTTAATGTTTTCTGTTTGGCGTTCAATTTGCATGCAATGGAGACTAGTAGGAATATATTCAAGTATGTTTCGTGAAGATGCAATTTTTGGTTCAGATTTCACAGCCAGAAATGTGTGATTACACCTGTTGGGGATACATTGGACAACTGGACACGTTGTCCAATGTATCCCCGATGTATCTGTTGATGTGAACTGTTTTATCTTTTCCAGATGCCACGGGAATTCAAAAGAAAAACTCAACGAACCTTTCCTGAAGGTGATCTACAGCAGGCGGTTGAAGATGTTTTAAACAATCGTGGAAGTTTGCGCCATGTGGCAGCTATTCGAAACGTGACGAAGTCTCGTCTTGCACTTTATGTAAAGAAGGCCAGAGAAATGGGCATAGACACTCTGTCGTTCAAACCAAATTTCCATAGAAGACAGGTGTTCTCAGACCAAATGGAGAAAGCATTGGCGGGGTATTTACTACAATGCTCCAAAATATTTTACGGAGTGACACCGAAAAAATGCAGACAAATAGCTTTACAATTCGCTGACGTAAACAATCTAAAATTTCCTGAATCCTGAAAAAGAAAAGGGCAAGCTGGTAGTGACTGGTTTACTGGGTTTATGAAGAGAAATCCTACGTTATCCATTAGAAAACCTGAGGCAACCTCACTTGCCAGAATGACTGCATTCAATAAAACCACGGTCGGCGACTTTTTTGACAAAGTGGACAATGTTATGCAAAGGAAGAAGTTCCGACCTTCAGATATATTTAATCTTGATGAAACGGGAGTCACCACAGTGCCTCCAGTGGCCAAAGTAATTGGACAAAAGGGTGAAAAGCAAGTTGGCCAAGTGACTTCGAGAGAGCGAGGAGAACTGATGACTCAAGTGGGTATAATTTGTGCCAATGGCAATTCTTTACCTCCCGTGTTCATATTCCCACGTGTCCGCTTCGACAAACAGCGAATGATGGCTGGAGCAGCACCTGGAGCTTTAGGATTGGTCCACAAATCTGGTTGGATGACCACCGATAACTTCGTGTTAGTATTGAAATTTTTTAAAGACAATGTGAGGTGTGATAAAGAACATCCTGTGTTGATATTGATGGATAATCACGAGTCTCATATAAGCTTGGAAGGTGTTAATTTCTGCCGAGATAATGGAATTACAATTTTGACACTTCCGCCGCACACTTCCAACCACTTACAACCCCTGGACCGTTGCGTGTTTGGCCCGTTTAAGAAATACTACAGTGAAGCAGTCCACTCATGGATGTTGGCCCATCCCAATGAAACTCTATCAATCTACGCACTTCCTGAGCTATGTTCCAAAGCTTGGGATCGTGCTGCAACTCCTGAAAATGTGAAATCAGGTTTCCTGAAATGTGGTATCTCGCCATTTGATAGAAACATTTTCCAAGACCACGATTTTCTCTGCTCTGCGGTCTCGGATCGTCCATTTCCGGACCCTCTTGTTCCCAGTACTTCTTCGGAACCTATCGTGTCAACATCTAAAGGAGCAGGCAGAGACACTGCTGCTGTGGATCCTTCTATTACAATCAACTGTTCTACAGAGGCTCATACACCAGTTCCCACATCGAGTCATCAGTTTCCCACACCAGTTGCTTCTACATCGGCACAATCGGAGTTCGTTTCTCCAGAACAATTGAATCCGTACCCAAAAGCTAAGCCAAGGAAATTGGGTAAGGGTGGCAGAAAACGTGGGAGAAGTATGATCGCAACAGACACACCAGAAAAAGAAGAACTCGAACTAAAAGAGAGAGTGAAAATGGCAAAGAAAGCCAAGGTAGTGAAGAAGAAGGTATTTGAAAAAAAGAAGACTGTTTTCGAAGAAGATTCTTCAGATGAAGACATGGGAGAAGTCATCATGAAAGATTCTTCTTCTGAATGGGAAGAGGAGGCAGAAAGTGACGAGTGCCTTAGAAGTGGCAACGATGCCGTTGAAGATGACTTTCTAATTGTAAAAGTTCCATCGAAGAAAGGCAAGTTTGCGATGAATTATGTGGCAAAAGTAAAAAGTAAGTTGCGAGACGGACTTGAAGTAAAGTTCTACAGGCGACTGCTTCCGTCTAATCGCTTTCAACCTACAGCCGAAGAAACTTCATTTGTGGATTTTTCACAAGTGATTTTGATCCTTCCGAAAGCGATAGAAGACAAGCGTCCCATATTCAAAGGCATGCTTTATTTCAACACTGACCTATCGGGATTCTGCCTGCAGTGACTTATTTTGATATACCTACTTTTCTACTTTTATATTTAGACAAAATATGAATTAAAAATGTTTCTGTTGCTGTACCTATCACTGTTTGTGTTCTGTCCATACCATCCCCAGGTGCCGTCCAAAGTATCCCCAAACACGGGGATAGTTTGGACAGATGTAGTGCCTCTAATTTCTGGCCTTTTTCTGAAAATATATCAATCTTGGAAAGTTTATATTATGAGTATATAAACCTAAAGGACAAGTCTACACATTAGCCTAAAAACCATAAAGGTAACATTTTTAGACAAATAAATAAAAAATAAAACCCAAAAAGTGTCCAAACCATCCCCGGTCTCCCCTATATACTAACCTATGAACCCAAGAAATTATGTACTACATATTATTATATGTGTAATACTGAAAAAACCATACTTAATATTAAATACTGTTGACATTACTCCTATGAAACTCGTATCCCTGTTTGCTAGATTGCCAATTTGCCAAAGGTAATTTAAATTTAGGTTATGTCAACAATTTAACCGTGAGTGTGTTGCGCTTTCGTATTTAAATGTAGCTCTGATAAATAACTTTGGTGAAATTAAATTAGTTTGACATGTTTTGTGTACTAATTCTGAACGAATTTTAGTGAAGACGGTGATCAGTTTATCTGCTATAACATGGTATCTACTAGATTTATTTCCTATTGCTATTTTTGATCAGTTGTTTTGTATGCATAATGGGATTCAATGTGTTCCATTACATACATTTGAAAAAATAATTATTCCTAGTAACATAAACAAAACGACATAACTTTACAATTTTAAAACTTCCCACACTCCTCGAATATTGTGACAAGACAACACGGCATGGTCATGACAATAAGTGTTATCCTTTCGCAAACGAAGTGAAGTTACTTGTGAAATAATCAGTTATAATATCATAAGAGTTTCGAAAATAATCGATTATTTTACGAATAACGAGACGTAACCTGCGAAAAATCACAAGCGCGTAGCTCGAGTGGTTTTTTAAGGATAGATAAATCTTCATAAGCGATACTCCCTCTGACGATTGCTATGTAACTAAGTTAATATACATTGTTGTGTTTTGGGTAACTTAACGAAGTATAAAATTGAGGTTGTGAATTAATTTATTCTCCCGTTTTATCCATTTTGAATACGAATAATTATTACTGTTCTGTTCTTCAGTGCTTTTCCTGTGCAAACAAAATCCTGAACTGAGCTTTCATAGTTTTCCGGTAACAAGAAATTTGAAAGTTTTTGTGGAAACCGAAGTGGGGGGCAGAGAACTTGTTGACAGAAGGAAATAATAGATTAGGAATTGGAAAAAGGGTGTCTAATTATATGAAAGTTTGCTCTCTTCATTTTAAGGAAACTGATTTTTTCCAAAAAGGTTTGCTATATATGAATTCAAGTTATGTTTCTAGAATTTAAATCAAATATGTTTAGAAAATGTAAAATGCATAAAACTAAAATGTAATGCTGTCCCATCCAATAATTTACTAGTAACTGGCGTTCCCAGTTCATTCCTCAGTTCCCGACTAAAATGCACCAACCCGAAGTGACAACACATTGTGAACATAGACTCGATTTTGAAGATCAGGAAGACAGAGAAGCTGTAGATGCATTATTGTGTTTGTTGAATGTGAAAAAGTTGATGCAGGCCATAGTCATAAAGCTTTTAATGTGCAAGTAAACACATGAACAGTTTTAACATTACGTGAACTGTTAATTAGCGTTGAAAAACCGAGAAACTTCACTCGAATAAATAACTTTAAAAGTTTTAATGGTATTGTTGGGTTTTGTGAAAAATCTATAAAAGATAAACGAAAAATTGATTCAAGTTAAAAGTATTTTTAGTTAAAAAATTAGTAGTTTTATTGAGACATTCATTTATTTAAATAAAAAGAATTAAAATAATAATTTAATAAAATGTTACTTTCAAATATGCATTTAATTTCAAAAACATGTAAGGGTACAATTATTAATACCCAAAACCAAGTCCAATTCTGTGCTGAAGACTACCACTAAAACAATCATCTACACAAGTACAAAAAAACCATGATATAAACAGTGACAATGTATATTAAGTAGTTTCCGGTTGTTTCTACCCTGGCGCTACAATCTTAAGCATAGAAGCCTATTACGTCGAGTTACTCGTAAAATAATGATCGATTAATTTCGATAGCTCGAGTGGTATTCGTTACGATTATATAATGAAGGAACCGATAATAATAAGAGCGGGTATTATAAACATGTCTTGAAGTTATCTTTGAATTTAATAGTCGTTAACTTTAGGTTTTAAAATGTCAGTTTTATAAAAGTATCATTTTAAAATAAAAAGAAAAACATAACCTAGATTTGTTTAATTGGCGTTTTAACATTTTGATTTTTTGTAATGTAGTTTTTGCTTGTCTCTGAGTTTGGTGTATTCGTTCCCGGTCTCCAATTTTATTTTTTTCTTAAAAACTAATAGCCTGAATGGATATACGAACCACAAATTTTCTAACTGAATCTCTTTTATCAATATTCATTGCATCTTCTTCACGTCGGTTACAAGTTCCTCAAAAATATCTTGGATATCGTTTGCTAATATGCTAAATTCAAAGAAAACAAAGTAAAAACACAATCAAAATATTCACAATATAATTAATTGAGATTATAAATGCCAAATTGTTGACAGAACCTACAGAACAAAACAACTCAAAACTCGAAAACCAGGTTTTTTCACAAAGCTAACTCTAACCGATATCTCTTTCTCCCGACAAAGTTGACTCCATAATTTTCAAGTTGACTATAACATGTGGCGTCATTCTACAAGTTAATTATTAGTTATTTGACAAAATAGTTTTATAATACCCGCCCTAAATCACTTATTTTGTATTAATATTGAACGTATAATTATCATTGTAAGAAATTTGTGAAACATTGTTATCTGTCGATGAGCTGGAGCTCTAGCTATATTGGTAGTGCACGGCATCGTTTTTCTCTCATTTTTTCAACGATGTTAAGATGATGTTCATTGCTTAGCTTTAGGTCTGGCTTGAGATACTCAGTTGAAGAATGACCCAGTAATTTGAATAACTTCTTGTAAGTTGGCTCCAGATTTTGTCAAATTGCTTACAGCGGAGGTGCCAATGGAATGATTGGTAATTTTTACCCATTATTCTGCGCGCCTAGACGTGTATATTTACTGAGTTGGATAATACCTATTGGACAATTTTTGTACCAAATTCCTGTGTTCTTCCAATCCGGATTTGGAGTTAAGAACAATCGATTCGTTTAGATATTCGGTGTTCTTTTGCTTCACATCTTCTGTAGTAGACGCACTGGACACTTGTCTTGACATTTGTTCGATGTTAACTATTTATATGCAGCGGTAAGGTTTTCTCCGCCCTGTACAGTTTAGGAGAATATGGTATTGTATTCAATACTTCCTGTAAATTCACCATTAATGTCGACTTCGTTCTTGAAAAATTCTACTAGGCATAAGGTTACTTCGTTGCTACGCCATGCGTGCTCGACGGCAGATATTTGGTAGAACTTTTGTAAGCCATCCGGTGAGTTGTTTTCATCATATTTTTTCACAATCTTGCTGATCACTTCAGTTGTCAGAGCTGCTGAATTAGATTTTCTTTTCTCTGGAAGCGCGTGTAGCTCTCTTCTTTTGGCCGTACGTGCGTTTCTGGCATCCTCAAAAACTATGTCTTTAAATGGGTCTATTTTCCGATTAAAATCTTGAAAATATTTTTTAAGCAGAAGCTACGCGGAAATATTCCAACATCGTTTTCACAACTCCCTCCTTATAATCGGTGCCATTAGCTCGCTTCATATTGAAAGCCCAGTCTTTAAGAATACCTGCCAAGTGTTCGTTTGAAGTCTCCTCAAGAGATTCATATTTTCGATCTTTACAGAATGTCGAAAACTGCTCCAAACGCATTTTTGCGTTTTCAGCATATTCAGAGGCATTAAAAATCCAATTGTTTCGCTTATTTCTAAACTTGAATCTATTCCCAAGCGATTCATTACCGTTTTAAGACGTTTTCTGACTTTTTGCGAAATTTCAAACGGTGGTTACTATCGAAGCACACATTGTCGGACCCAACAAAAAACCGAAGTGATTAAACCACGTCGTCAAGCATATAATCGCTTATCTATACGCCGTAACTATGATCAATTCCTAATTTCTATTGGCCAATTTTATCATGATTTATATAATCACATCCATTCTTTTTTTTCGTAATCTCGTACTGTTATTTTGATTTAACGGTATTCAGATGACAATTGAAAAGTTAATGTTAACAGCCTCCGTCCGTTAAGACTTTTTAACGGCCGGCGGCCGTTAAGAAATCACTTGTTCAAATATCTTTTTCAAAACTTTATTCTGCTTACAATAACAATAATGATAATAATACGAATTAAAATAACTAACCTTGAAATGTCAATTTTGTCATAAACTTTCAAAGCAAGTTTTAACATTGAAATCTTGGTCCACAGCGAGTTAGGAGAATAAACATCTGATTTTCCTTTCGTATAGGCTAATAATACATCTTCCTTAACCATCTTTACACTCTTGCTTTTACGCCACTCTTTCAAAATTTTCATCTTCTTTTTGATACCACTCTTGAGTTATTTTCGGCAGTAAATCAACACTCGCTGCACATGATTCTCCCAATATTTCTGGAGAAATTTGATTTTGTTCCTCAATTTCTTTAATTTCATCCATGTTCGTTGTTAAAGCGAACTCGCGAACACAAAAATCTGACGTTTATAATATTGTTGTGATATTGTTAAGCTGTTCCATGACAAACGATGTTGGTATTTTTCTATACATTTACGAGGTACGTGATTTGTTCTTTCCTCGGAATCAAAATGTAATCTTTCAGCGGGATTACGAAAAGTCTTGAACGATACACGGCCGATACGCAAATAACGGATTCGGTTGTTATAATCCCTCGGATTAAAATATTCAACCTCATCCGTTATTTGCTACATATCGGCCTTGTAACTATAAAGGAACGACTGAAAGGTTTGGCTGGTACCTCAGATAAATTTAACTTCAATTTAATCTGTCATTTGTACCAGAAATGCTTACGCACAAAGAAATTTTTATGGAAGTGAGTACAGTTGCGGCCAATAAAAAATGGGACAACTCTTACAGCATATTTTTGTCTAATTCTAGCTGCTTGAATTTGTCTTATGAATATGTCACATTGCAGCATTCAAGATTTGACATCTGTCAGACTGTTCAAATTTAATTTCAATCTAGTCAGGATTTTTATTTTATGGGACAATCAAAGATTCTGTTATTATTGTTTTCATTAATCTGTACAGTTTTATTGATCTCTTGGCAAATTTTGCTAAAGTAGATGCAGAATCACCGACGATAACTGAATAACGAAATAAAAATTAATATAGTTGTTAGCATAGACAAACTAATATATTAGTTTTTGAATTGATTTTGATTCTTGCTTCTTAGTTTCAATACAATCACAGAATTGAAACTAGTTATTCTACTTCTGTCAAAAGTGTGTCAAACTTGTAAAAAGTGAAGATCTTTAACTAACATTTTCCTTTCCTGTATTTTATTTAAATATAGGATATCCTTTATTTACATAAAAGTATGAAAGTTGTACTTAACAAATGTGTATATGTCAAAATAAAGGAATCTTTTAATAAAGGATTTCCCAAAAGACGTTCCAATAATTCTCTAATGAAAAACAATATTATTTACACTTTAGTGTTATTATCATTTAAATATACGACAAAACTATCCCAAGGTTCCCGGAAACGGAAAAGTCACATTCACACTAGACAACAACTACTGTCCCAGTTTTTTTGTCCGTAACTGTACATGTTTTTACGCAATACGGTAGGTCCAGTTCAAGCTCCAGCAGCAATGCTGCGTCGTTGAAAACGAGACCACGATTTTCGTTTCTTATTAACTGAACATCAATAATCGGTTATCAAAACAACAGTCAAAATACCAATTTAACCTCACTTATACAAGTGTTGTAATATAATCAATAACTGCATGTGAGAGAACGTGCAGCATCGATGAGGGGGTAGGTAGACTCATTACTTTGGATCGGGTGAAGGGAACACGTCAACTTTGTGATATCAACTGAAGTGAAGTAATTTGATCTAAAGCGGGGTTCTTACCAGGAGGTTTCATGAATACATCAGCTACAGTGTACCTACATGCACCCCTCAAAATTAGCAAAACTGACACACCATTGGACATAAACGGTTTTAAAGATTAAAACTAACTTTTCCGCATCTGTGAGATGCCCTGAACAATATTCTATCATAAAATTGTCACTTGTATACACTTCGGGGGATTTATCGTGCAAACAAACAGAAATTTCTCCCAAAATAATCAAAATGTAGTATATCTGGATTTATGGGACCCGCTGTACTCGCTCTAGTCGACTGAAAATCAATAGAGTACATCTTTGAGACACCATAAAAAATATCCCATTATAAAATGTGTCACTTGTATACACTCCGGAGGCTGTATCGTGCTAACAACCCGAGATTTCTCCAAAAAAGGACAAAAAATGTGGCACTTCAGGTACCATAACACCCGTTGTACTAACTTTGGTTAGCTAAAAATCAATAAGGTTAATATATAAGATACCCCAAACAATATTCAATCATAAAATTGGTCACTTGTATACACTTCGGGGGATTTATCGTGCAAACAAACAGAAATTTCTCCCAAAATAACCAAAAATGTTGTATATCTGGATTTATGGGACCCGCTGTACTCGCTCTAGTCGGCTGAAAATCAATAGGGTACATCTATGAGACACCATAATATATATATATATATATATATATATATATATAACGGATTTTTTTACAGCTGTTGCCGTTTCTCCGTCCCCAATTTCCATTTTTTCCTATAAAAAACCTCGTCTTCCTCTAAGTTCCTCGTGGTCATCGCTTGATCAATGTCATCTCGCCAGCTCCTTCTTGGCCGACCCCTCCTTCTTTTTTCCGGTGGTATCCATTCCAGAACCTTCCTAGGCCATCTGTCAGAGTTCATCCGTTTTACGTGCCCGAACCAAGTTAGCTGTCTTTTCTCTATGTCTTCATGTATATTTCTATCCATTTGCATTTGCATCCAGATGTCGTCATTCCTGACTCTTTCAAGCTTTGATCGTCCGCAACTCCTTCTTAAGAAATCCATTTCGGTTGCCATGAGTTTATTTTTGTTGACCTTGGTGACATCCCATATTTCCGAACCGTAAAGGGTTACACTTTGGACTAGGCTATTATATATATGCTTCTTTGTGACTATTGTAATTTTTCTATTCCAGAGAAGAGAGTTCAGCGTTCTTGTTATTGCTCTACCTTTATTGATTCTTTCTTGGATTTCGTTTTCACTATTCCCTTTTTTTATTGAATATTATTCCAAGGTACTTACTATGTTTAACTCCTTTTATTGTGTCGGTGTCCAGGATTAGATCGTTTATCTCTTCATTGCCTACTATGAGGTATTCGCATTTCGCGAGGTTCATCTGAAGGCCTGCCATCTCGTACTCTTCTTTTAGTTTTCTGTCCATGTAATTGAGATCATCTTCGTCTTCAGCTATTACTATCTGGTCATCTGCGAAGAACAACGTAAATAATGTGTCATCTCCGATATTTAGGCCCATGGTTTTACATTTTTTTACCCATTTCACAAGAGCTCTATCTAGATATATTTTAAAAAGTGTAGGAGATAAACAACAGCCTTGTCTTAATCCTTTTGTCGTATTGAAAGACGTGGTTATCTTATTTCCTATTTTAATTTTGTGGAGTTATTCTGATAATAGTTCTGTGTGGCCCGAATCAAAATTTTATTGATCTCCTTCCATAGCCTTGAGACGGGTACGCTGTCATATGCTTTTTCTAGATCTATAAGAGCCACATGGGTCTCTCGGTTTCGTTGCACTCTCTTCTCTAAGGTTATTTTTAGGGTGAAAGCATTATCCACAGTCGATCGTCCTGCTCGAAAACCTGCTTGCTCTTCAGGATGTTTCTCCATGATCTCCTCTTCGATTAGGTTTCTTAGTATTCTTGAGTATATTCTGCCTATGGTTGGTATTACAGCGATTCCTCTATAATTCCTGGGATCGTTTTTTGAACCTTTTTTTATGAATAGGAGATGTATAAGACATAAAAAATATCCAATTATAAAATGTGTCACTTGTATACACTCCGGAGGCTGTATCGTGCTAACAACCCGAGATTTCTCCAAAAAGGACAAAAAATGTGGCACTTCAGGTACCATAGCACCCGTTGTCCTAACGCTGGGTAGCTAAAAATCAATAAGATTAATATATAAGATACCCCGAACAATATTCAATCATAAAATTGGTCACTTGTATACACGCTGGAGGCTGTATCGTGCTAACAAACTGAAAATTCTCCAAAAATGAGAAAAATTTGGTACTTTAAGTACCATAGCACTCGTTGGACTGGCTTTAGTGAGCTGAATATCAATAGAGTACATTTTTGAGATGCCCTGAATAATATCCAATCATAAAATTGGTCACTTGTATATACTCCGGAGGCTGTATCGTGCTAACAAACTAAACTTTCTTCAAAAATGACAAAAATGTCGTACTTAAAGTACTATAGCACCTGTTGTACGGGCTCTGGTGCGCTGAAAATCAATAGGGTTCATCTGTGAGATGTCCTGAACAATATTCAATCATAAAATTGGTGACTTGTTGCACTCCGGAGGCTGTATCGTGCTAATAAGACAGGTAACGAGAAGTGGCCGACGACATACACACAGGATTTTTGTTCTAAAAACCGTTTTTTCGTTTTGTTCTTGATGAAGATAGTAAAAAAACTCATACAAATTTTTCAAAATTCCAACTTTTTTTGGGGTAAATTAATACTTTTCTGGCATATTAGATAGGTTGGGCGGAAAAGTAAATGTTCTCACACTTCAGTTTACATTCATTATTCGATATTGATCTGAAGTCAGGGAAATCTCCTGGTGAGAACCCCGCTTGATATTCGTGTCGAAAGAAAAGCAAGTTATATAAATGACATGTTACGTGTAACGGTATTTGTATTAAAAACTCTATATCTGTAACTGGAAGCAACGACTATTAATTGTAAGTGATTGTCACTTATAATTGCACAAGTGGTTTGTATTTTATCGGGTAAATTTGGGTTGTTTCATGAGAAACTGTTTCCTAGCAATTTGACGAGAATAACTGTGTTTTTAGGTTGACAGTTATTCGAGTCAAATTGCTAAAGGAAACAGTTTAGAATTTGAACAACACAAATTTACCCAATATCAATACAAACCTCGAGTGTAATTCGGCAGGACAATTTAATGAATCAGAAATTTGGAAACATATCTTGCAATATTACATTCAATTTCTCGATGGAAGTATCTGGCTCAAATGCGTATCTTTTTGCATCGCAAAACGTAGAAAATTGTCGCCAGATTGATGATTGCGTCGCAACTGTATTAGTAGGCACACAGGTATTAACAATTTGACTAATTTCGGCGTTCGTAGACACACCGAATCGACTCATTGTTAGTTCTTGAATGTTGTTGACAAACATGCCAAACTATTTATTCTGGTAACCAACACCGCGATAATTGATGAACAAATGAATAAGTGAAAAAACCACTAGTGTATTTGTCGGGGGTAATACCACAAGAGCTCAGATTTAGCCGGATATTTTTTGTGGTTGTTTTCGAATACTTACTTTCATTGGCAATTTAACGAGAGCTGTTCTGGCAAAATCACGAGAGCGTAGCTCGAGTGATTTTGCCTGAACAGATCGAGTTAAATTGCCAATGAAAGTAAGTATGAGAAAACCACCGGAAAAAATATTCTGCTAAATCTGAGCTCGCGTGGTATTTGGTAAGACAATCCCATGAATAAAAAATTCAATTCAATTAAACTTTATTTAACAAACTAAATGAACAATGAGTAGAAACATAATGTTTAGAAAGAACAATTGTTAAAAACACAATTATTATATACAATTGGTCCAGTAGACATTTGCTCCTTTACTGATGTAGACTTTGTTGTTTTGCAACATTTTCGCTGTTGTGTTCCACATTGTTTTCACCACGTATTCTTTATAATCTTCTTTATTCTTTTTCTTCATATTGAAGCCCCAGTCCATCAATATTTCTGCCACATCTTCAACTAACTGTTCGGTTTCCAAATTGAAGTTTCGTTGTTTACAAAATTCACTAAATTGATTCCATATGGAGGAATGAGTTTTCTTGGTATTTTCTGGAGTTGATTTTTCAATCTCCCTTACTATTTCTGCCTTGCAAATATTTCCAAATCTCGACATACTTTTTGGAATTGTTATATGCTGTTCAATTCATTGTTTTTGACATTTATAATTGTCAAATTGACGTGCATTGCTTGGTAAACAGACAGTACCTAAATGCTAGGGTTGCTACGGTAACGTAATTTATCCGATATTTTTATCCACTTGCAAACTCTCTTCCTTCCTATTTAGCCGACAGCAAACTACGATTTTTGTATTCACAAATGGGAATTATTATACATGAATGGGATTGTCAGAAATATATTTGATTATTTTTTAAACGATGATGAAAAAAAATTCAAATCGACCAATAGCATCAAAAATTACACTGATAAATTAACTCCAATGTTAAAATGTCATATACCTGGAAATGTTATTGTCACTTTGCCATCGATAAAAAAGGTGCATCCTTTTTTATCGCGATAAAAACTTCTCTTCCTCAATATCTAGTAAGCGGACGTCACTTTTACACAATGACAATGAGTCGCAATTATTGTTGTTGTTCATCCATATATTCTGTCGTTAATTTATCTTGCCAAAAAACACTCGAGCTTTTCTTTTATTAGATAAATTCCTCTTTGACTCAAAGTTTTGCCAATCACTAAATTTGCTCGAAAAACTGACATTAGATAAAATCGCTCCACCTTCGGTGTCGCGATTTTATCATGTCAGTTTTTCTCGTAAAATTAGTGATTGGCAAAACTGTTTCGTTGCAAAGAGAAATTTATCCGATAAAAAAAAAGCTCTTGTGTTTTTACTGTTGATAAATTAACTCCAATGTTAAAATGTCATATACCTGGAAATGTTATTGTCACTTTGCCATCGATAAAAAAGGTGCATCCTTTTTTATCGCGATAAAAACTTCTCTTCCTCAATATCTAGTAAGCGGACGTCACTTTTACACAATGACAATGAGTCGCAATTATTGTTGTTGTTCATCCATATATTCTGTCGTTAATTTATCTTGCCAAAAAACACTCGAGCTTTTCTTTTATTAGATAAATTCCTCTTTGACTCAAAGTTTAGCCAATCACTAAATTTGCTCGAAAAACTGACATTAGATAAAATCGCTCCACCTTCGGTGTCGCGATTTTATCATGTCAGTTTTTCTCGTAAAATTAGTGATTGGCAAAACTGTTTCGTTGCAAAGAGAAATTTATCCGATAAAAAAAAAGCTCTTGTGTTTTTACTGTTGATAAAATTTGTTAGTAGCAAATTACAGCCACAACTTTTTGACGTTGTTTGATTGGATCTTCGTTTGAATGAATGCGTAATAAAGTTAGCCATTAACTTGGTTGTCAAGGTAACGTAGTTATTTATCTCAAACCTAGAGTAATAATAAACAGAGAGAGGGCTATTTATTAATAAACACGTTTATTTTTGCGGCCAACAATTCTAAACGCCAGTAGTGAAAAAATAAATGAATTACAAAAAGTGGGGATGGTATTGTAGATACATGGCATTGCTAATTTCGGCTGTTTTCTGACAAACTTGGCACCGATGAACCATGATAATCCAAAAACATTCAATTAATGAACTTAAAAGTTTATTTTCACACTAAAAAGTCTTGAAAAACACATCAAAGCGAAAGAACTAAATGTTTACTCTCTAGTGGTAATTACGCTCGTATAAACAAACCACGTTTGACATTATTTACTACAATACTACGGCTTATTTAAAATGATCGTCGATCACAGTCTGACGATATTTGCATCTCTCTATATGGTAATTAAACAAGGACAAAACTGCTAAATAGTTTACTATTGACACATTAACAGGTACTGAAATCTTGAGCAATGTTGCCACTTTTAGTTATAACCATAAAGATATCTAAGGATACAACAAATTCTTGTTTAAAATTTATATAAGAATATGCCTTTCTTAAATAAAATTCAAGTATTATTATTTAATTTTAAAAGCTGCGGCTCAAATACAGAAATTAGTATGACTTTGCTTTATTTGCATAACTTTTTAACAAATTTTCAATTAAAGTCTAATTTCTGTTTTCCCGCAACTAAAGAGGATTTGTAAATATGGCAAAGCAGTGGAAGTGTCCCGCAAGTGAGCTTAGAATGTGACTCAATGTTTGGGGCAGGAAAAAGTCAAACCAAACATATCTATTTCATTTGTTAATCTGAGGTCTCAAAATAAACATTTCAAATTTAGCATTATGAAGTATCACTCATATGTCGCTTTTGAAATTTTCTCTAACGTATAAGGTGAGTGAATTGGTATAAATTTGTAGAAACTTTACAATTTTAGTCATTTACAGAAACCAACATGAGCACGAAATTTTATCAAAACATTTGGCGAAATAGTTTACAAAATAATCACGCCCAATTACATTCGTGGTAATAATTTTTTTAAATAATTTTAGCTAGATTAACACTCGTCTTTGTTGCTATTAAGAAATCTCACGAGTGAGATTTCTATAGCAACAAAGATTCGTGCATCTTGTTAAAATTATCAAAAAATTACCATGACTTGTGTAATTACTGTTGATTAATTTTCAAAAGAAAGAAAATTTTTAATTGCATGTCAGTAACTATGACGATGTGGAACAAATGCAAAAATCTCCACTACTCAATAGATTTAGGATTCAGGTTAGGAAATCGAAATACGTACCTACCATTTTATACAATCCGCCGTGATCTGGAAAAACTTATGTTTAAGTGAAATGCGTTATTACAATATACAAAATTATTTGGAATCCTGTGAGAAAATTCGAAATATTTTGCGGTACAGTTTCAAATTATCTTTTATGTTAAACAATATCGTTTTTTTTAGAACAGTATCATTCATTTCCGGAAACACTGAGGAAATAGTTATACTCCAGTTGATTAATTATGTTGTCACAGGTATTTAAACAGGTTCATTAAATTTTTTTTAACCTGTTGATTAAACTCATGTGCTTAGACGTAAATCGAAATTTTTTTGGGAAATACAGATTATTTGTATTGAAAAATTTGGAATATGTATATATTTTAATAAATAATTGTGACCTTGATACATTATCTATATGAAACTTGACTTATATTTTCATTTATTACACAACCTTTCATCAAAGGTAGGGTAGCGACAATACAAATATGTACTCGTAAGGGTCGAGACAGTCAATTTCATCCACCTGTTCATTTTCAAAGATTTTATGTAGCTGTAACACAGATTAAATCTATGAAGTGGAAAATGTAAAAAGTATGCTAGGTATACAAATTTACAGTTCTGCAAGTAGAATC
Source organism: Galeruca laticollis (assembly GCA_963921935.1). Taxonomy (NCBI): domain Eukaryota; kingdom Metazoa; phylum Arthropoda; class Insecta; order Coleoptera; family Chrysomelidae; genus Galeruca; species Galeruca laticollis. The sequence continues at coordinate 92,153,173 of OY998183.1, forward strand.
AATCATTTACAATACATATTGCTTCCGAAACTTATCTGAAAGCAAAGTTTTCATTCTGCCTCTTTGACATCACACATTTTTTTGTCTGCAGTTTATAACAGTGTAACACTCACAGATAATAATGGCGACTGACATTTGTGCAATTTATTTACTGATTGTTAAGCGACGTTTTCGTCAATGTATCTATTCTTTCCAAATGATTTTAATTTCATTCATTGAATAAGCAGCAGGTAAAATGAAATTTTAAAAATATTACTCATATGAACAACGTTTTTAAAAGTTGCTACACGATTGAAGACGAAATTTTGTAAGGCACACGTGAAAAAGTTTCTTTATTATTACCTTCTTCGTAGATGCCAGCGCCACGTCGGTTAAATTTGGAACTTGAGCAAGCTAGTACAAAATGTAAACAAACAGCACAGAAGTTTTGTAGAGGAAGGATTTGTGGTAATCGGAGCTAAAATATTTAAAAAATATCCATTTATATTTTATAACTTGCTATATGAGATACGGTACCTACGTAGGAACTTTTCGTTTAGATTCTCCTTGGACGATAATTTTGATATTATATTCAGTGTTTATTGTTGTTTGGTGCATTTACATGGACCAGGATTTAAACCTTCTAATCCTTGGGTATAATTATTTTCTATTAGACTATGATGAGCTCAAGTTACTGTTAATCCTCACGGATATAGGAATACGAAATGGATTGACAGACCTTATCGAAAATATTTACTAAAATGACTGTGGCATGCAAGTCGCCATCGCGTGACTGTTTACATTGGCTACATTAAATTTACCAAAAATAATAAGCTGCTAACACTGAATAAGTCAAAACATTGAAACTGTTGTTTAAATTAAAGAGGATCTGATGGGTGAATTTTTATTGATTCTTAATTTTATCTGTTTGTTTTGAAAAAAACTATTAGTTTTCTTATATAGTAATTTAAAACGTGTAGTAGCAATGTTTTATTTACTAAACATATTAAATTTTCATTTAACAATTATAATTTTGACTTCTAGCATCATATATTAAGGTAATTTCGAGGATGTCCAACCTGTGGTATTCGAAAATACAACTATTAAACATAAAATTTGAAAAATCAGAAATAACTTCTCAACACTTTGACTGCCACGTCTATCTTTGTTGATACACAGGCAGTTGGGTCCGCTACGCCGCGTGTGTTATAGCGGATAAACACGAAGTCTTCTGAGAACAGTTTCTGTGTATTTTGTATGTTCCTGAGTTAGATTGGCGTGGCATCCGGCTATAATAATATGAGCTTAACCACTAAAAAAAATTTCGTACAAATGTTTTAGAGCTATTTTATTTCACAAAAGTACAAAGTAGCCAATATTTTAGAATAACCTTATTTTAGAAAAGTACAGAGTGAAGAACATTTTATAACTGTATTATATATTTTATTTGAGAAGTACTTTATGAAGTTCAAAGAATCATTCGAGGCAAAGAAAGGGTTTTGGGCATTCAGAACATTTAGAACGGCACTGTTTAGATTTTGTTATAGAGTACTTTCGTCCATAAGCTGCCTTTATTCTCTCATAGCAGGATTGTACCGCGTCCTCTTTTATTAGTGTATACTTTTCCTACGATTACATAGGAAAGTAACACATATCGCACTCGCTACTTCCATGGAAAGTGACATTTACTCTCACGCATGCGAAAAGCATTTTCCGCACTAGTGCGGAAAGTACCTTTTTATGCTGCCACTTTAGAAAATGCGTTTTTCCGATCATTTTTCAACTCGGAAAGTGCATTCTTGCTGGTCTAGATCGAAAAATTGACTAAATAAAAAAATAGAGATCATTTCAAGAGGGGGTAAGATCCAAACATTTTCATTTTGCGTTAGACCCATAGAACGGTGTTATATGCCACTGTTTATGTCCTCACAAAGGTGATAGGTGCCAATTTTCATAATACACTTTATATATTCATTCAAAGATGGAGCCACCGTTAAGTACATGATCTATTTCCTAACAAAGGAGACAAGTGCCATTCGCCTTTCTGCTGTCAGTTCACAATAATTCGCGCTTTAGTGTTATTATTGTTGGTTGTTGTTTTTTTAAACATAATAATGAGCGACCTTAATGTAAAAACTCGAAGAAGTAGAGGTAGTGGACGTTTTGGTGAAGGGCAGAGGATACTGAAAGAATCTGGCAAAGCCTACAAATCAAGGAAACTTAAGGTTAGAATAAACTGTTTATTAAAATCTTTATTAAATAAAATGTTTGTTATTAGGTTTGTTGTAAATGCCAGTTTTCCTGTAAAAGCCTCAGTCTCTTCTGGCGGAAGTCCTAATACGAAAATTTTTATAAAGAAACTTCAAAAGTTCAGGGTACGTATCGATTAAATCTTATACATCTAAAACCTGTTAAAAGACGTCGAAGTTATGAAAATCCTCAAGACAGCAAGCGTCAAACAACAGTGAGCTACACTATTCCAGTCGAAAGAGGAAATTTCGTTCAAGTGTGCAAAAAAACTATTATGGACACTTTTGCTATATCAAGAAAAAAAATCGATGGCTTAATTTCTAAAAAGAAAGCTGGTTATACTTATTTTATTGATAAGATAACATGCCATAAAAATCTAAATTTTCTGAAAATGATCGCAAAGCTATTAGAGCTCACATTAACTTAATACCTCGAGATATTGGACATTATACTCGCGCGAAGTCCGATAAGGAATATCTGAGCCCCGACCTAAATATAAACAGACTTTTCAAAGCATTTAAAACACGCTATCCAGAAAGTGAGGTAACCTATAAGTTTTATTCATCAGTTTTCAAGAAAGACTTTCCTAAACTTTCATTTCGAAGGCCCAGAATGGCCTCATGTTATACCTGCGATAGGCTTCAATGTGAAATTCGTACCAATACTGCGACAAGTAAAGAAGCTCAAATTAAATTAGATGTCCACCATACTAAAACTGAGAGTGCTAGAGCTATTTTGAAAGAAAATACCATTCGCTCTCAACAACCAGGTAGTGATGTGTGTTGCTTATCTATGGATCTTGAGTAGGTGCAATTTGTGCCAACACTGGTACATTCTAACATGTTCTATCTATCCCAACTTTCCTGTTTTAACTTTGGGATTCACGTCGGGGATACAAATCATGCCAGCATGTTTCTCTGGCACGAAGGATTTTCTGGAAGAGGGGCAAACGAGATCGCTTCTTGCCTTCTTCGTTTTTTAAATAGCGGTTTCACAAACAAAAAGTCGTTAATTCTTTGGTGCGACAACTGTGGCGGCCAAAATAAAAATAAATATGTTCTGTTTACATTAATATTTTTGGTTTCCATTGGCTTGTTTGAGTCAATAGAACAGCGATTCCTTGTGAGCGGCCCTAGCTTTATGCCTTGCGATAGGGATTTTGCCTTAATCGAGAAGAGAAAAAGATTAATGAAAGCATACATACCAGAAGATATGATTGAAGTTATTCATTCAGCAAGGTACAACCCACCGTTCGAGGTAATATATATGACCCAATTTTGTTTTTGGAATATTAAGGAAGCAGCTGATTTTTATATTAATACTACTAAACTGCAAATCAGCCAAGCAACAGCAATACGCATTGATAAAACAAACCCGGCGATTGTGAAAACAAAGACCTCCTTTGCAGATTTTATTCCATGGAACGAAGTCAATGTTGTAAAAAAAGGAAAAACTCTGAATGACATTAGAAAAGCCGAGCTACATGTAATTTCGTTAGAAAACAAAATTTCTGAAAACAAAAGAAAAAGTCTTATGTCTATGATACCTTATTTAACAAATCCATTGCACAAAAACTTTTACAATAACCTACTGGGAGTAAAAGAAGTGGCTCAAAATGGTGCTGGAAGTAGGAAATAAGTAAATAAGACGCTTTCTTAGTATTTTCGTATGTTATTTTGTATTGGCACTTATCACGTTTCTATTTTTTTATTGGAAAAAGTCACTATTTGTTCAAAATGTTCTTATATAACTGTTTTTTGTTGTTGTAAACTAGTTTTCCGTGTTGCTCTTAAGCTAAATTTTTAACAAATAAAAAATGAATCATTTATTTGTTGTTTTATTATAATTTTCTTAATTATCTCAAAATATAAATTTTGGCACTTGTCACCTTTGTTACTTCCACTGTTCATTTATACTTTCAAAATTCACTACATTCATTGAATAGTGGCTGACAGGGCAGGATGACATACTGCCATATCGTCCTACTGCTGTGTATGCCATCTAGGGCTGAAGTACGTGCACTAACTTCATTACTATTTTCTTCTTTTTGAGACGAAATACTGAGGATTTGATGCGACCAAAATGTGAGGTTAGGATAGATGATTTGAAATGTTAAAGACAATTTGTAAGAAAATTACTAAGTATGCCCACAAAACACAACTCACGAATACTCAAAAAAAGATTTCTTACCTTCAGAATCACAGAATATTTCGTATAAGTTTGGTATATCGAGGTAGATTTACAGGCACTTTGTGAAACATGCACATAATGCAAGTTAGTCCACCGCACTGAGTTATTAGCGGTAAATTCAAATATAACTATGAGATTTAACTCCTATGCCAACTCGGCCACTGTTTGGAAACAAATTTAATTAATATGTTCCAAACATGAACCTTCATAAAAATTCTTAAACCACCCCTGCATCACGTACTCTAACGGTTTTTGCCCGCCAAGGAATACGGGGCATATCTAACTACAGTGACTATATACAAGACATTGGCGACAATTATGGTCGTCCTAGTGATTGGTTACCTATGTCACGTGGTATCGGCCGCCATTAGTTTGCTAAATGTTTGTTTATTTATCATTGGGTTCTATTGTGTTCTTACCACAGTTTTTGGTTTTTGAAAGTTTTCGTGCAAAACTTGGTGTTTAAGTGCTATTTATAAAAATGATAGACTGAAGACTTATTTATGTATGGTTTAAAGTAACAAAATTAGTGATTAATGCATATATTATTATTATTTTTATAACCAAATGTCCTTGGTTCTTACAGTGGATTTTGAGCATAGTTTTAGACATTGAATTCATCGATTAAATTAAAACATAAATGTATTCTCGAGTTTTACCAGTTGTTTATTGTTATTTCTAAAACCTCTTAGATGCATAAAACGTTGCATAAGAATTAAAGTCTTTTAAAAATTATTTTGTTTTTATTTGTAATAGGACAATGCCTGGCTGAGCTGATGTAAACTGCAGTAATTCTGCAAGAAAGGGGTTTATTATGAAACACTTTCCAAAAGATCCTGAAAGAAGGATGAGGCAGAGGCTCATTAAAACCAGAAGGGCAATTGGCAAGATTTTTATGTCAAAAAAATGTGTGAAGAAAATGTAGTTCTAAATATACTTGATTGTAATAAAATTATTAAACGATAGATTGTAGTCAGATTAAAAATAAGTTCAAAAAAGAATAAGAGTACTTCTAAAAAATTAGCAAGTAAGTCCGTTGCTGGTCATTTGTTATGAATATTCAATAAACAATTGCAATAGAACATTTTTTATTTTATTATTTATTTGCTTAATGGTTTTTTTAATCAAACTTAAAATCTCTGAGACAAATTCAAAAATATTGGGGCATTATGACATGTACACTGGCCAAAAATATTAGATATAGGTAAGCTTCATATTATCTTCTTTATAAATAGCGTAAAACATGTTTATTACATAAATATTAAATAGGTATGTGTTTCATTTTTTCTGGTGGAGTCTCAATGTCAGAATTGCAGGTACAGTCTGTAACATATAAAAACATTCATTGATTAATTTCAGATTAGATGAAAAAATAAACATATGGTAATTATTTTCTAATTATGTACTGAAATTGGATATAATTCAGACTAAAACCGTAATTGTCCAAATTTGTATCCCAACTAGCCAAATTAAAATATTTTATTACTTATTTTATTTTTTTCTATTCACACAAGAATAGGGACTAACATCCCTCTGTGGCATATATCTATCTAATTAAACTACCTGCTTTTATTAAGAGGCCTGGTGCATTCTTTCCGCTCCGAGTATATTTGCGGTAATCATAGATTAAAGACAGACTCCCTAGTACACTACAGATTACGATTTATTGTAGTATCTATTTAGCATGACATTTAACATTATAATCCAGAATTTAAGAGCTTACCTTATATCTTTATCAGATGGTAAATAAAGATACATCCATAATTTTGTGTGCAACAACATTACATCCATGAAGATTTTTATTAACATCCGTCCACTTTTTCCAAAAATATTTTATTATACGCCTTATAAAAGAGCTTTTATTTAAAATTACACATTCAAAACTAGTTTAAAAGTGGCAAAACTCTTTTAAAAAGGGTTATTTAGTTGCATGTAGTCAAATGTAAACAATCCAAAATTAGCAAACTAATGGCGGATGGGCGGAGCTTATACTCAATTGTCGCCACTGTCTTGTATATAGTCACTGTATGTAATCTAACAAACCGTATCTCACCGGTACCCTCTTATTGGTCATAATCACAGAGTGACGTCAATTGCGTTTCCTACAGCATGCCCCGGGTTCTTTGCCAGCGATTTTTCAGCGTAAAACAATAGAGAGATGAGTCGAAGTCGAATTTCAGGTGCTGATGTGTGAGCATCAAAAATATAAAAGTGGTTCCCTCGGCAGTCACCGACAAAAGGGACACATTGTCATTTATATTTAGTATGGGTAGTTAGTAACTACTAGTTACAAAATAGTCTCAATTTCTGGTGTAACTATGTACCAGTGTAATCGCAAACTCAACTTGCACTTTAATTCCATTCAAGAACCAGATTCCTATCGACATACAAAAGAAAAGTCCTATCGAAGACCCATAGAATTCTACAGCCACTATGCCCATCTCAGACACTTTTCCCCTACTTAGTAACAATAGACGCAGCGGAAATTAGCGGTAATATACCACAACAAAATTGGAAGTTATTGTCAGAAACTAAACATAAACACAACCTTTAAAGGCTGTGTGGCCAACAGAAATTGTTACGCGATGGCGGAATGCATGCTACAGTCATTTACTGAACAGTGGGCCTAGCAATCCATTTTGTATACCTATATTCGTGTTAAAACTGAAGTTAATAAAATTAATGTATTTAATAAAGGATTTTTATGCATTGGCATTAATTTATAGGAACAGCAGATTCTAATGATAGGTAATAGTAAAATAAATGTGTACAATAATTAATACATTAGTTAAAGTTAATGATATCATTGGTCCCGTGTTTTCTAATAAAGTTATTATTAAATCTCCTGCAAATATATTTGCTGGTAAACTAATTGCTAATGTTCCTGGTCGAATAACATTTCTAATAGTTTCAATACATACTATGAATGATATAAGAATTGTAGGGGTTCATTTGAAAAATAAATGTGTTAATATATGAATAGAATTATTAAATAAACCGTAAATTATTATGAATCTTGATCATAGAGGTAAATCTAATCTTAATGTCATTGTTATGTGTCTTGTTCGCGTACAAATATAAGGGAATAACTTAAGACAGTAGATGATCCTTTTCCTCCTTGACCATGACCTATAGCGAGGCACACAGCAATAGTCATTAAGTAAGAACGCCATTTCCAATCAATAAAATCGGATTTTAATCTTTGAATGAAATAAAATAAAATTTAGTGGGGGCCGAAGGAGCGCTACAAACTGGAAAGCAACAAACTAAGAATCGAATAAATGTATATCACAAAAACTTTCAACTCTGAAATCAGTATAAAAGATCGGATATGAACTGAACGTTTGATTATTATTCGGTGACTGAACGTAAGCAAATTTACTTAGAATTCCATAACAGAAATGTATTAGCTGTGACACTAGTTAAGATTCCTATCGTCAGAGGGCGTATCGCTTGTTAGAAGTTCGCAATAGACCTTTTCATCACAATTATTTTTCGTGCGCATGCGTGCAGTTCAGTCATCTTTTTCGTACTGTTTTGTAAATAAGCATGTTAAAATACCTGTGTACAAATAGTTAAAATCAACAAACATTAAACAAATAATACTTATTGTAAATAAAATTAAGAGGAAATTAAAATAATGAGAGTCATAATTAAAAAATGAATTTTTCAAGTCGACCTTATTATCTGTATGAAAAGGAAAAATAAAACGGTGTTGTTATGGAGTGTGTAAATGAGAGTGGTACATGTTATAAATTATTTGAAACCAATGCATAATATATATATTATTTTTTGAATTTTCCTAAACCTCACTTGCAATATATAGATGTACTTAATATATTCGCGGAATCTTATGATTAAAAGTATAATATGTTTAAATCGGAATTTTTTATTTTAATATTAATAATACTCATTATCAACCCAGGTGTTAATTTTAGAGTGTTTCTACATGTCCTTACAATAAATTATGGTTAAGCAGGATAAAATTATTCACCTAATTGTATCCAGATTATTATTTACATAATTTCATTTAGATAATAGATTGTATTGACAGCTAACCTCTCAATTAGCAGACTTATTTTGCCTTTTTGAGAACGCCCATAACACTTTAACTACATTTTAGTCGTTTACAATTATACGGGTTAACTGGTTTCTCAACAAGTACCGCACCATCAATAATTTGTATTAATGATGGATTTGTTTGAGAAGATAATATTGCATTCCCAGCTATTATTGCACAAAACAGTACGAAACTTTTAAACTCCCGCTTTTTCAAAACAGCGGCTGCGCTTGCGCTTGTTAAGTGATGAAAAGCACTATACGAACTGGCGTTTAAAAACGCGAGCGACGAACGAGCTTTTTACACTTGTATCTTAACTAACTATTAGCTAGCCTACCATAATAACAACTCATATATTTGTTTTATGTGGGCATGTTCTCAATGATTTTAATCTTTCAGCATCTAAAATAGTTTAGGGCTGTACTGTTTAGAAATACTACCCGGACAGTCCAAAATATTCAAATTTTCAATGATTCGAAGTTAAAAACGACTACTTCAAAAATCGTTGTGAAATCCCTATGATTGAATATTGTGCCATCCTTATTTATTCAATATTTATGTATTTAGCCATGTATATGAATTGCTTTGTGATATATCAATAAATGTGTTGTCTGAACGTTGCGATTTGGATACATCCTTTGATCTCCCCCTCTAAACATTTAATAGGTTTTCATGTTTAACGATTTGTATTTTATTCTTTGTTTTAGCATAGTTATTATTATAGTTCATCAGGTATGTAGTATTTAGATAATTTCTTGTATTACTATTACGTAATGCCCTAATATTTAGAAGTACCTTACCTATATAAGGTTTTATTTAGGTGTTAAATTCACACAACAATAATGATTTCATGAAGCTTTGTGAAAGTAATCACTGTTACATTGGATAGTAACAAAGTTACAAAAACATTTTTTCGTGTTAAAATAAATTACAAAATATTTCCCCTTCAAAAATGTTTGATAAACTTCATACAAAAGGTTAACTTCAGCTTAAATTTTTTATTTTCTCTTTATTTGAATAAGAATTGTTATTTTACATGTGTGGAAACAACTCATAAGCCTACCCTCTTTTCATATTACAAAAATGTGCCACTCGATTTCACAAATCATTTTTTGCAATTTTTTTGTTCATGTCTTGTGTAATTATCAATTAATTTCTCAAAAAATAATTGTGAAATGATTATTTACTTTCCTCATGAAAAATGTCCAGCAATCTACATGTGTCGGCGAATTGTTTCAGGGGTGATGCAGGCCACATTATGTAGCGGATCAAAAATTGAAAAAAGGTACAGCCCCAGTTTCCGCGAGGAACATCCCAAAGGAAAGATGGACAGAAAAAGGAAACGAGAAGAAGTATATAAGTAAGTATATTATTATGAATGAGACTTATGTAAAATTTCATTATGCAAATTTTGCATTCACTAAAAAATATCAGGGTCAATTACTATATATTTTTGATTATCTATTAGCGTGAATATTGACGTAAAGCTTGACAAATAAACAAATTCATTTCATATCAGGAGGTGTTGGATCGATTACTATTTATTTTCTATTGTCTATTAGCGTGAATATTGACGTAAATATTAACAAATTTTTATAACTTATAGGTATCGAGGCTGAACTATAGAGGCAGCACTCCTGTCGAAAGTAGAGCGTTCTGGTGTTAAATAAGAAAAACATTGTGATGTAAACATTGTAATAAGCAACCTACAAAATGCTAAAAATTAATAGATCTTTTTATTTTCTTTGCCAGGAAAAATTGTTGGTATGTAAGATGGATGTAGGGGATTATCTGATTTTTGATTATTGACAAAATGAGCACTGCAAAATCTAGTATTTTTATTTGGTTCCCAATCCTTCCGATGGTTTCTGAAATGTAATTAAAAAACTTGAAGGGATTCGTTTTGTACAAATGTTTACTTTCTTTCTCTTAATAGTATTCAATTATTTAAACTTATTATATAATATTAAAGTGGGCAAACACATAACAAGCTTTTTATTTTATGTGATCAATGAAATCGTACCGAAAACAACATTTTATTCTCTCGAAAATTTTTTGCTCTAGTAAAAATCCAATGAAATCAGTTAATTTGAGGTCATTTGATTCTATACAACCAATCAGAACAACATTATACTGAAAACAGATCCCATGGGCTGTTTTCACTCTATCGCGTTGCTATGGAACAATTTGATTATTTATTTCGATTTTGACGTTTCAAATATTTAATATTTCAAAATGTCACGATTTGGTCATAATACTGACGAGAATATTAATGAAATTATAGAAGCTCTGTACTTCTTTTCTATAATTAGCAAAAAAATTTCCTTCCTAATAACCCTCGAATATTGATAAATGCTCAAAAATTTTATAACAACTTTCTGAAGCTTATTCCTTAAAGGCAACAGACCTCCGCCTGCGGCGTCGGTCTGTTTCCAAGCAACAAGCTTTCGAAATCTGTCCTTGGGTTATTACTACTGAAAATAATCTTTTATTTATGTTAAAAAATTTAGAACTTTTCTAATAGCTGCCAATTGTAGTATCATACTGATTATACACAAAAGAATAGGTAATAAAAAAATTTAATTAGAACATTTTACTTACATATGGGTTTTTACTGCATTTATCCATTTTTGACGTTTTAAGGTTATTCACGCAGTGTTCAATGAACTTTCGGGGAAACTATAAAATTTCAACTGCGTAGTATTTTTATACGGCATATGTGAACAGCCATGAATACATAAAGATACTTTTTATGAAGACATCACAAGCATTTAATATCAGTTTTAAAAAATGAACATTTAAAAACTCTGATTATACAAAACTAGTAGGGTTTACCACAGTGTTTACATCACATTGTTTGTGTTTTTCCACAGCAGATGGCATAAGCGTCATCTTTCTCGGTCCCTATTAAACACCAAAATTTTATGTGTATATTATGACCTCATAATATAATGATTGTGAATAAAATAATTTTATATTAATTCTTATCCACACAATACTAATCCATTTTTCCTGGCTAGTAATAGTATATTATACACCAAGGTGGTGAAGACTATTATTATCGACCGAGCACCAAAATTATTTCGCGACCCGAGCGGAATACCATGCGAGGTTTATAAATGTCTTCACTACCGTGGTGTATATACATTTATTTCCACTACCAGCCAAATTTAAGACAAAAAAAGTCTTATAAAAATCATGTAGGTATAATTTAATCACACAGCAATAGAATACCATTATTCCTATAGTTCATAATCGCCAATATTAAGTGCAACGAATTAACGAAACCAATTATACGATCACATCCAATAATTTCACAAAACGTGGTTTATGTTTTACTTTGAACTTTGAACAATTACAGCGGTAGTGCGTTCACAACACTTGGGTATAAAGTGAGCGTTCATAAAATATTTAACATATACTTCACCATAGAGAGAGTAATATATTATTTGTCTATGTACTTCACACTCTACACCACAGCGTTCACAAACGAACCACGGGAATCGACGAAAGTGCACTCCTAGTTCCTCGCTTGCTATCGGGGAAACTATTACCCTGATATGCGCAATTCTTATAATATGTACAATGTACACATGTTCTTGTATATTTATGGAGGTTAAGGCACCGGTAATCGATATTCTGTGGGTCAAGGTTAATTACCAGTTTCTATCAACAGAATATTCTCAAATTCCACTGGCGATAATGTTTAAGGTAAAAATATTCCTCGATCCACGTTTTTTCGGCAATTAACGGAAAATAAACAACACATTTCAATGTCAAATTTTGATAGTGTCGATCTACAAATCGTTCCTCCCTAGGCGTTTACTCCGTCGTCTGACTGACACTGACACTGTTTTCGCTCCTCACCTCACCCATATATTATGAACGCACTCCTTATGTCATCAAAAGTTTTTGGTTGAGCGCGAATTAACTAATGACAGTTTTATTGAAATAATTTTATCTTGTAATTTCAAGCAGTAAATATGTTAAAGACAATTATGTTGCACTAGTTTTTGTTAAGCTCTTATCCCCGAATTCTCAAAACATTTGAATTTGTCCATTATTGACCTAGGTTAACAATAGAAAAAATTATTAACCACTAATAGAGAAATTCTACTTCTCAGTTGGCTAGAAGACACAATAATTGTCAACTTCACAGCTAGTAGTGGAAAAAATATATTTTTTCTCCAAATGACATTAAAAGCGGCCTTTTAATGACACTTGGCAGGCTTAGAAGTTGTACTTTTAATGCCTAGGCAGAAAAAGTCCACTTTTACTGCCTAGGTAGAAAAAGTTCGTTGCTAGGCAACCTTCCAAGTAATAATTTAAATCAAACTGGTTATTAAAATTGACAATGACATTAAGAAAACTCAAAATGATGCTGATGATAATAAACTGGTTTTATTGCATTAAAACTACAACACGAAATTTTTATTTATTAGATATATTTATGGTGAATTGTGATTTTCCGGTAAAAGGTTAAATTCCACATCTCGCGCCTGGTCTCTTATCTCAGGTGGTGTTAATTGCATCAATTCATCCTCACATTGCAGTAAATCCATTTCTAACATGACAACTTTTCAAAATTGACAATGACAAAGTAAACAGTAAGCAAACAAACGTCATCAGCGGTAAACATAGTAACGCAGGGCCCAGTTACCTTTGATAAAATAATTTAGTTATTTGGATATTGATAATGAAATGCAATTTAAATATGAAAAAGTCGATTTTGCGTGGAATTGGAACAAATTTGAAGAAAAAATTATATGTTTCACACGGCAGAAAAGCAGATTTAATGCCTTGGCTGGTTTCCACACCAGCCGCGGCATTAAATCTTGTGCTTTTATGCCTAGTAAAACAAATAACTATTTAACAAATTTCGTAAGTGAGTTGGTGAATACAATATTTTGTATTTTACCTTGTTTTAATTTTTATTTTCGCCGAATTTATTGGTTCAAGGAAAAAACTTTAATATTAAGACATGTTTTAAACAGGGATTTTAAGTGATATTTTTATTTTACAAAACTAAATCTCGAAAAGATTTGATCTTAAATAAGGTTTAGATATGTTATATGTTTCGGAAGTAGCGGGTAAGTTTTTAGTGTTAAAAGTGTGTGTTTTGAGTAAGTGGTTTTGGACTGTTTATGATATATTGTGGTGGTGTTGTGTGATGATCATGTTCGTGAAATACTCTCCAAAGACTTCTGCGATGTTGGATTTTTGTGTGAAATTTTGTCCATTTGCAACAATTTTTGTGATTTTGTGATTTACTCTCTTTTGTTTTTTAATCTTCTCGTGATTTTCCATAGCAAGTTGTCTTGGGGTGAGAGTTTATCTAAGAATTACTTCCAAGTATTAGTGTTTTAAATGAAACTCACGGTTTCTAGTTAATTCCACAATATAATAAAAATTATTGAAAATTCTAAAAAATTATATTGTGGTATTAAGTAGAAACCGTGAGTTTCATTTGAAACACTAATATGAGCAGATTCCACGAAGTAAGGGTCGAGACAGTTAATTTACTTCCAAGCATAGTTTCTGTATTCGCAAATTAATGTATCACTTGTTTATCGTTGTCTTTTTTGGGTGCTTGCCATCGTCTGCGAATTTTGTTTTTGTCGTTAATAATTTTTACTATGTAGTCGGGAAGGGTATTGTGGTTTTGGTTTAAGGACCGTTGTGTTGTTTCTCGCTATAATGATTATGTTTTGTAAATTTTGTATTGTTTGTTAAGTGATTTTAGTTTTCAATTTTGTCTGTGATTAATAAGTGTTCATATATGTATTTTCTATATTTTGTCCAGTTTGTGGTTGTTTATTCGTGTATATTTGTTGGGGGTTTGTTTGTGTTATTTTTAATACTTGTAGGACAGGATCGTGATTGGAGTTGAGGTCTGGAATAGTTTTCATTCTTGTTATGGTGCTGATGTTGCGGCAGATGGCTAAGTCGATTGTACTGAGGGAGTAACTGGAAAAGGGAAAGTGGGTGGGGTCGTCTGTACTGTAGGTGTTGCAGTCCGAGTTATCGCAGAATCTCTGGAGAGTATTTCCGTTAGTATTTGAGTGCGTGGCGTAGGAGTCCCATAGGGGATGCTTACAGTTTAAGTCACCCACTATGAGAACCTATTGCGTGTTTTTGTAATATTGAAAGTCTATTTCAGATAGTTTGTTATTTAGAAATGTCTGTGGATATGGTGTACACACTAGATGTAAATTGAGTGAATGAAAACGACGAATACTCAGTGTGTATTCACTCAAATTATATTATCGAATTTGAGTGAATTTACATCATGTGAATTATAATTTTACACCCTTCCAATAGGGTTTTTTAATGTTTTTATTTCAATGACTCAATCATAACGATGATTCTATCTTGAGTATTGTTTTTAATCAACTCGATGGCTTTGACAACTACTTTTTTAAATGACGACGGCTTTGATAATGGCTTAATAGCCGAAAGCGCTTAGCTGGAAAGTAATAAACTAATACACACTGAGTATTCGTCGTTTTCATTCACTCAGTTTGTTATTTGGCGACTGGTATGCCTCAATAACGTCACCGCCGACATCTGCGGGGCGGTCCTCTTTAAAAAGTCTATATTCGGGGTTTCTAAAATACACGGATTTGTTTGGTTTAAGAAACCTCTCGATTTAGAAGAAACATCAGGTTTTTGAATGTCGAGAAAATGTCTGATGAGATGGAGCTCCATGTACATTATAAAATATTTTTATAAGAATTTTCAATTCCTATTTTTCCAGCTGCCTGCCTAGATGTCATATTGATCTATACCAGAGACAAAGTTATTATAAATGGTAATTTTTTCCAATTTATTGGTTACTCTCCTCATCTCGTGAAGAGGATGTCTGCTACCGCTCTGGTCAGTTCATCCAGGTTTAAAGTGGTTCGCAGTTCTGTAAACATATTGTTTAAGTTTGCAAATTTATTTATGTCTGCCGGTTGATCGGTGTTGGTCTCATGGTTTGGGCGGGTCTAAATGTAGTTATTTTGCGGTGGTGCTCTGGATGCAGTTTTGGAGGGTAGGCTCGGAATTCGTTTTTCTCGGTGCGGGTATTTTGACTCCATGGATTCACTGTTGCACAGGTGCTGGGACTAGAGATGTGAGACGAGAATATTCTCGAGAAAGAGAATATTCTATGTAAGAAAATTTTCCCGAGAATATTCTCTAGAAGTTTTACTGCATAATTTACACTGAAAATGTTTTTGATTGATTGATTTTTAAAATTTTGAGTTCCTCTAACCTTCTCTATAACTCTTGCAACAGTGATTCAGGTAAATCATGTAGAAGCGCGAACGCATAGTTCTATACAGCTGTGTGAATTGTAAATGATTGAAGAGTACCACAAAACCGAAAAGTAACGTTTGGAAATATTTTAATTCAAACAGTTTCCATGGGAAGACAGTATATAATTGCAAATTCTGTTCAAACATTTTCCAACTTGAAAATATTCTTGAGAATATTCTCGGGAATATTCTCCAAAAGATTACTACCCAGAATCTTACATCTCTAGCTGGGAGGTATCTAGTGGTTATCGGCTTCGAGTTAATGTTTTTGGATCTTCTCTGTTCGAACCATTTTCTCCTTTTTTATGTATTCCGGACAGATCTCAGCGTTGGCCGGATGATCGCCGTTGCAGTTAGCACATTCAGGAGTCAGGTGAAGTGCTGCACATTTGAGGCATCTTGGGGCTCTACCACAGATCGAAGTGGCATGACCCTATAACTGACAGATATGATTCTGATTGATTGGTTTGTTTTGGCGTCTGAACTCCCACTGAATTCTGGTGTGCTCAATTACTTTAACGTTATTGTTAAGGTAATCAAGCGTAGTTTTCGAATTGGTAACCACTAGTTATAAAAGGGCCTCCCTTTCGTGGTCGTCCTGAAGATGTCTTTTACGTTTAACTTATAATTGTTAGTAATTCCTCTTTGATGTCGTCAAGTTGAATTCCTTCAGTTAACCCTCTTAATATGAATTCATGATTTTTGTCCCCTTTCCTTGAGTAGAAGCGAAATGGTACTTTTGGGTCTGGAAGAGCTGATTTAAAGTTTTCAAAATCGGACACCATTTCTCTGTGTGCAGAGACGTTGCCGTCTGTGACTATCGAGGGGTAGGTAGTGTTTGATTTCTTGGTTGTAGCTGGAGTGTTGTTGGCTTTTTTGTTCTTGTGCATGTTTGTATCGTCGTCGGAGCTGGCAGATGCTGTATTATATTATCTAAATTTAAGTGGTTTCCGCTTCTTTTGAGAAGAAGCAACTTCGTGTGTCCCGTCATCGGAGACCTTTGACAATTAGTCATATTTGTTTTGCGTAGTCGTGAGTGGTTGGTTCCGTGAAGTTTGTTTAATAAGTACCGTGAATTTTTAATACTTCTTGTGCTTTATGAAGTCCGGTGGCGTGACTTTCGAAACTTCCATTTGGCTACTTTGTGGGATATTGGTAATGGCGTTAAAGTCTTCGTTTTTATTTTTACCCATATCTAATTTTCTAGCAGTGATGAGTTTTGCATTTTTATTTAGGTTCTCGTATTGTCAAGTGAAATTATCTCCCGAGAGGATGTTGACGGTAGTGCCTTTTTCTCGGCCAACTTCTTGTGCCCACGATATATCGGGAGTCTTATGGATCTGTTCCTGAGTTATAGTAATTTTTATATGCTGTTTTTGGTTTTGCGATTTTATAGAATTGTCTGTGTTGTCAGGGGAGTTATCACTAAATTGATACCCTATAGTAACTTCCTTCATATTTGTGTTTTGTTTGGTCCCTTTGCTCAAAGTGGATCTGTCTGGCGTCGATGTCCTATTTGTGTTGTTGCCCCAACAAGTTGGAATTGATAGTTCGAGATTAGTTTCTGATTCTAGACACTTTTCATCCGTGGATTCTAGATACTTTTTATTTGACGGTGACTTCTAGACAGTTGTTTTCCGGTGGTTCTAGACACTTGACAATAGTGAGTTGGCTTCTAGACACTTGACAATAGTGAGTTGGCTTCTAGACACTTGTTTTCAAGGTTTACTATACACTTTTCTTGAAATTTAGTTGTGTTTATTATATTTACATTATCTGAAGAATGTGTGTCTTGTCCTATACACTTTTTCTCGGTTTCTCCTTTACACTCGTTTGTTAATTCTAGACACTTGTTTAGTGTGTCGACGTCGACCAGTTCTAGACACTTTTTAGTTAACGTTATTTTTTCTGGATTATGTTGTGTGATCGGGTTGACTTTGATGATTTTCTGGGTTTTCGTCGATATAGACTAATTTAACAAAATTTAAAATTATTTTATTTCCAGTGTCGTGTCTGTGATCCTTTTGAGTTATTCGCTGTATTTTGATTGTGTTTTTATATTAGCGGCTTTGGTACGTGGATCGTCAAACATTTGGTGAATTTAAATTTTATGCAATTTCCCCGTTACCTTTTTTGTGGTTAATTTTAATGAGGTACAATGTTTATGTTTAGTTCTTTTAATGATTTTAGATCTCAACGTGCCTTTTTTGATTGTCTTTTTAGGGGAGCTTTTAACTTTCACTGGATATTTACTTTTGTTTTTAACTCTAATGAATATGTAACTAGTGAAGTTTTCATGGTTGTTCAGTTTCTGAATTATTTCCCTAATTCTCCGAATATACTCCGTCGAGTAGGGAGTGCCCGTGAGCATTTTCGGAATTCGCCGACACATTAGCCGCTCGGAACGACTCGGGTAATGCGAATCTCAGACTCGTAAAGTCCCGACGTATTGGACTAATGCGTCGGGGATTTACAAAACGTTAAATGTCAGTTTGTCAGTATTTTTTAGGCATAGGTATGTACGTATATGTACAGTGAGGTTTATTAGATTGGAAAATGTAAATAATATTTGCCTATCTAATTTTATTAAAAATCCTGGGACACGTCAAATTTTAAATTTGAATGGTCATCTTATTAAAAGAAATATGTAGTGATGACGTCACAGCAACGTCCTATTATAACAAGATGCCCTTTTAAATTTAAAATCTGACGCGTCTGAGTTTTTTTTTGTAAATTACACATGGCGAATATTATTTACATTTACCATTCTAAAAAACTCACTATATGTAGGTACATAGATACATATTCACAAAAATAAATAAAATAAATTGTTGCAACGTTTATTAATAAAAAAAATTTGAAAAATAAAAGATATTTTCATTTTTTTATTTATTCCCCCCTAAACCCACATTATTTTCAACGCATATCGCCAAGGAATGGGGTGCTTTTTTAACTGTTTTTTAAATTGTTGAGACTTTCTTCCACTACACATTGCTTTCTTTCCTGTCATTTTCGTCTTTCTTCGTCCAATTGATGTAGGCTGTACAGTTATGTTTTTACCTCTTTTTTGTGTAGCATGCTGTCGTATCTTTTTACAGACTACGCCTTTGTATTTAAAAGCTGTATGCAAACCAGATAATAAAGTCTGCTCTGAGTTAGCATGTTTATCACCATTCTTTAATTATTCTTTAATCGCAAAATAGAATATTGATGGACTTCTATCCGAATATTCCATGGTTTTTTTGAGTGTTGTTCCCATTTTTTTAAAATTTCGGCAATATCATGATCTTCGTACTTAATGTCATCAACTTTATCACCAACAATACTCATAACAAAATTACAATTTTGTGAAGAAACTGAATTTATATAAACATCTTTAGTAGTGTTTTGGCCCATTGAAACATTTTCAATTGGCGAAAATAGTTGTGCTTTCCGGTGGCAATATGGTAAAGATGGCATTTAACATTCAATGATAAGGTGTTAAAAACTGAATGTATATAAAATTGTTTTACAACTGCTGCCTGGTGTTTACAATGTTTACCGGTAAACCCCTGTGGACACGTACACTTGTAAACCAGTAAATCGACGATGTAGGTGACATTTCTATCGGTTTCACTTTTAACTTCATATTCAAAGTCATTAAGTTGAACTATATTTTCAGCAGTCACGTTCTTTTCATCAGGCAAATAACGACTAATAACTGTCTTAGATGCTCGTTTTAGCAAAATATCCAAAATTCGTTGCTTATAATAAAATTCAAAGTTGGTAGTAATAAAGTCGCAAAGTTGGGGTAAATTTAACGCTTTCGTCCTTTCCAAGGGTATATCTTTTGGCAGTCTAAATACGACTTCTATGTAATTGTTGGTGTCAGTTCCCCTTAGTGGTGAATGTTGCCGATATAAAAGGCACCAAGTGTCGGCTCTCTCCATCATATTACTTACGTATTTTGTGAAATTATCATATTTGCAATTTTTAGTAAATTCCAAACAAGAATTTTCTAGGTCTTCATATGTTTTGGATACAAGAATATTTCGAAAATATTCGTAGCAGTTTTGTACGCCCTTTGAAGAAATTTTGTTCTTACCTAATTTAAGCCATTTCCAATAGGCTTTTAAAACGTGGAAAGTACACAATAAATAACAAGAATCAGGCCAAACCCTTTTTTCCTTTCCTTTCCTTTCAGCTAGATCGTCATCCGTAAGAATAACCCTTGGTTTTATTTTAATGGGAAAAATGTCACGAAGTGCACGCACAGCTTCTAAGAATACATTTCATTCTTGACTGTTACTAAGGATGCAGCCCAAAGGTAATCCACCAATAGCTGATTGTGTTATAAAATAGTAAACCTTATGATTTTGCGTATCACAGTTGCCTGTGGAGTCAACAAACATAATCTCTGACGACTGGGAAAGTGTTGCAACTCTTTGCATGATTGGTGTACAAAGTGCCACAGCATAATGGTCTTCTTTTCGAATTATTTTAAAAAGAGTACCATTTTTTTCTGCTAACATCCTAAGCATATTATCTAAATGAGATAACATATTTTCTCCAGTCTTTTCGCCATAGTTTTTTTTGAAATGGCTTTTCCATATAGATTCTACATCTGTTTTAGTAGGAGTAAAATGTCTATCTATAACAATATTTTCATAGTTGTCGCCGTGTTCCTCCATCATTGATAAAATATAAGAGTGATATGCAGAGGCTACTGAGTGACCTTTCTCAAATAGCTCAATAATACGATTTTTTACATCCAGGGCAAGTGGTCGTTTTCTAAGTGCTGCAGCAGAATTTAAATTATGATTATGTTCATCCCGAAATTCCACAACAATTGGCCATTATGGCATATAAACATCAATGTTTTTTGATTTTGTGTCTGGATTATATCGCTTTATAGTTACCGATAATTTTGCTGGACAGTTTATGTTTCTAGAAATCATTTTTCTTTTTTTGCTTTACGTTAAAATGACAGTGATATAATCTTTTAAATATTATGCGTGGCTTTTCAGTACCAAGCTTAAAGGTTTTTGAAACGCTCCAAGTTACTTTTTGAGTATTTTCCAATTCAGTCAACAATTTCTACAACAAAAAACCAATTAGTTTAAGATTCTGTTTATTCTTCAACGTAATAAGATTCTATATTCCAAATTCATAAATAAAAAATTATAATTATTATTTTTCCTATTAATATATTTATATTTCCTATGTTTTTGATTTTACAGTTCGGCAAATATATCATATTACACAAACTTAACCTTAAAATACCAAAATCTACATACCTCAAAATCTTTTTGCTCACTTATTTGCAACCTAATCGTATTGGATGACGTATCTTTGTAAGGCACATTTGGTAATGTCCCTGTATCCATTTTATTATATTAGTTTTAATATTTATTTTTATATTTACTTGAATAGTACCTATAGCTTGTTACTGTTCTAGAAACTTAACAAAAATATACACGTACTTACTTGGCAATGCGCACATGTATTTTACATAGGTAAATCCCCGACGCATTGGTCCAATACGTCGGGACTTTACGCGTCTAAGATTCGCATTACCCGAGTCGTTCCGAGCGGCTAATGTGTCTGCGAATTCCGAAAATGCTGTCCGTGATTGGGGTGAGGGTAAGGAAGAGTAATTAATGAGTGGTACTCAATTAATTCCCAAACAAAAGATTTATTAATAAATTTTATCACTTATAAAAGCACTTGAAAGAATTCTAATTTTCCACGTTTAATCAATACGATTGTTTTTGGAAGTGTCTTGTTGAATGGAAGATCCATCATAATTTCATACGGACAATCACCTGAATTGTTTCGCATGAATTTACAAACACCCTGTATATCCTTGATCCATTTCCAAAAGTGTCGTTTGTTGAACTTTTATTTATCATTATATCTTTTAATCCTTTGTTTTTTTACTTAGTCAAATATTTATTGACGCATATACAGTTATTGTAAGTTATTATTTCTCTCAAAAAGTAAACTTCTTAAATAAATACAATCGTCAGCGGTCTGTAACAGCGTAAAAGTATTATTTTATTAGTATTATTTAGAGATAAATTCAGAAACGCAATTGAGAATTGATACAACGAATTTGTCAACATCCATAATCACTTTACAGTTTGTATCAAAATGGCGGGTAACATATTGTTCAGAATATACAGATTTAACATTAGAGTAGGGGAACCTGGCCTAACATGAAATACCACTTTGTTTCTCGTTTCGAACACATTTATTTGTTTACATATTAACTTGCAAAACTTTGGTATGATTAGTGTATTGCACAACTAAACAACGTATTCCTAAGAAAAACAAAGAATTATTAATTATATGACTGAAAAAAAATTAACAAAAATATAGTAAATGTGTCATTTTACTCAAGTTCTTTTGGGTAGAATGACATATAACATTTGGGTGGAATTCTTCTTCAAGTGCCGTCTTCGTTCCGAAGGTTGGCAATCATCAAGGCTATTCGTATTTTGGATACCGCTGCTCTAAAAAGGTGACTATTCGTGGCGTTGAACCAAGATTTTTTAACCAGGAATGTCTTCTCCTTCCTATTGATCTTCTTCCACTTACTTTTCCTTGCACAACTAGCTGGAGCAGTTGATATTTGTCCCCCCTCATAACGTGACCCAGGTAGAGCAGCTTCCTTTTTTTAATAGTTAGGACAATTTCCTTCTCTTGTTTTATCCTTCGGCATTAGTGACTTTCTGTACCCATGAGATTCTCAAAATCCTGCGATACACCCAGAACTCAAATGCCTCTACTTTCTTTACATCGTTCTTCTTTAATGTCCATGATTCCATGCCATAGTACAGCACTGACAGAACATAGCCTCTCATAAGGCGCAATTTGAGTTCCAAGCTGAGATCTCGACTGCAGAATACTCGTTTCATCCTCGTGAAAGTACTCCGCGCTTTTTCAATTCGGATTTTTCTCTCCTGAGAGCAGTCCGCATTTTCATTGAAAAGAGTTCCCAGATAATTGTATTTTCTCACTCTTTCAAATGGTTGGTTATGTATTAATACATTTCCGATGTTTTGGACCAATTTTGTTATAACCATGAATTTGGTTTTGTTTGTGTTTAGTGACAGTCCATATTCCTCACTAGCTTCCACAACTGCATTAACAAGTTTCTGTAGGTCTTGAAGTGTTTCGGCTATCAGCACTGTATCATCGGCATATCTTAGATTGTTGATTGGTCTTCCATTGATTTTAATGCCATGTTCCTGATCAGCCAGTGTTCTATTCATGATATCTTCCGAGTATGCGTTAAAAAGGATTGGTGAAAGCACACATCCCTGACGAACTCCTCTTTTTATTTCTATATCTTCAGTTGTATTTTCTTCTATCTTCACTATTGCTCTTTGACCATAATAGAGATTTGAAATAATGTTGCTATCTCTAGAGTTTTTTGCTTGCAACAGTTTTATAAGGTGATCATGGCGCACTTTATCAAAGGCTTTAGTGTAGTCAATAAAGCATAGATACATATCCTGGTTCATGTCTAGGCATCTTTGGGACATAACGTTAAGTGCGAATAACGCTTCACGGGTACCCAGGCCATTTCTAAACCCGAATTGAGTTTCACTGATGTCCTGTTCGAGTTTCCTATATATTCTAGTATGTATGACTTTTAAGAATGCTTTCAAGGTATGTCCCATTAGACTTATAGTGCGATAATCTTGACAATGTTTAGGATTTCTTGTCTTTGGTAGCGTTATAAAAGTTGATATCAGCCATTCCTGTGGTATGATTCCTGATTTTTAGATGTTGTTAAACAGATCCACCAAGACATGTATCTGCTCTTCTTCAATAAGTTTAAGAACTTCGGCTGGTAGTTCATCTGGGCCTGGTGCCCTCCTGTTTTTCAACGAGCTCAGAGCATATAAAACTTCTTCCTTTGTTATTTCTGGTCCTTCGTCTCTGTCCGCGCATTCAAGGTATTCCTTCTGTCTATGGTCTTCAAAGAGTTCCTCGACATAATTTTTCAAGGCTTTTAGTTTCTCTTCTATATCTGTTATTATTCTACCATCTATGTCGTATAATGTATTGAGTCGCTTCCTTCTTTGCATTCCTGCTAGCTGTTTTACTTTCTTGTGTATATTGAAGCTGTCATGTTTTTGTTGCAGTTCTTCGATTTCTTCACATTTTGTTTTATAGAAATTTTCCTTTGCCACTCTGATTTTCTTTCGTATTTCGACTTGTATTGTTTTGTATTGTTGTTCGCATTTGTCTTTAAAAGTTCTTCTTTTATTCATGAGATGTAGAATTTCGTCGGTCATCCAGTCGTGTTTTGCTGTACGTATCTCATTCTTACAAATTTCCTTCATAGGTTCCATCAACGCTGATTTAAAGTGATGCCATTTCTTTTTTATATCATGCTGGTTCTGATTTTCTTCTTCCAGATCAATTTTTCGTAAGTTGTTTATATTTGTTTTTATGTTCTGGCGAGTTTTTTCCTTCTGTAAATGTCCAATATTCACTTGGTTCCTTTTAGTGCTTTTTATTGTCCTCTTTAATTTGATGTGAATTCGTGCTATCAATGGATTATGGTCGGAAAACACGTCAGCGCCTGGATATGCTTTTACCGATTTAACACAATTTCTGTATCTTTCATTTACCAAAAAATAATCTATTTGATTTCTTACCGGTTTCTTTTTGTTGTCTTGCGGATATTTCCAGGTATATAGTCTTCGCATGGGAAGTTTGTGGAAAGTGTTTGTTATTATGTAGTTGTTCACTTGGCAAAATTCTAGCAACCTGTCACCTCTTTCATTTCTCATCCCAAGTCCGTACTCGCCTACGTATTTATCACATTTTCCGTTTCCAATCTTAGCATTAAAATCGCCTAAGATAATTGTAACATCTTTTGATTGTATTGAAGATAGGACTGACTGAACACCTTCGTAAAATAGCTCGATCTCTTCATCAGGTTTTTCGGCTGTAGGAGCATATACTTGTATGATGTTTAGTTTGCTCGTATCTGTTTGAAGTTGTAAAAGCATGATTCTATCTGATAAAGGAGTGAAACCAATCACCGATGACATAATATTTATCGACACAAGAACTGCAACTCCATTTCTATGGTGGGCCTCATTATTTCCAGAGAAATATATCATACTGTTTGCTGTGGTGAGTTGGCCCGAATCTGGCCACCTGCTGTCGCTGATACCGAGTATATTTATACATAGTCTTTCCATCTCTTGTATCACATTATGCATTTTTCCCGACTCAAACATACTCCTGACATTCCATGTGCCAATCTTTAGTTTATTTCCAATTTGGTGTTGTGCTGTTGTTGGCTTCGATTTGTCACAGGTATTTCGCAGGTTAACGACTTGGGTGGAATAGCACGTAATAATTCAGCACAGTTCGCAAATATATTGTTTGAGCACTTTTGGCATCAAATCCATAGTTCCTTTGATCCTTATGATTTGTCGCTGCCTTCTTACAATTCTTACAATACATTAATAATTGAATGTATTGGATTACTGTTACTGACCTGTCAAGGTTCTAATATTGATAAGAATGTTTTATAAAAGGTTGTAATTTACATAACTTAATGTAGTTAACGCTACTGATTATATCAGTTCTTAAATGCAAACCGAAAGTTTGATTATAAGTGATTCCCCTATGTATCAAAAAGGAATTAAAAAATCTTCAATACAAAATTTCGCCATGATATTTATGCGGGTTTGATTTTCATTAAAGTGAAAAGAGAGTTTGATAATAAATATGGAATTATTTAAACGGAGATGAAGCGTAAATAACAAAAAGCCCCAAGGAAATGTGAAACTTATTGAAGCAAAAGCTCCGATTATCGGCACGGGTGGCGAAAACTGGTCATTTGTATATCTAACTCAATTGTAACATTAGGAAAAATACTGTACACTATAATGTATGAGCGTATCGTAATTATTATTATTATTAACACTTCACTCTGGTTTTTTATTACTTTATTTTGTCGAAATACAATAGGTAAATTTTTAATAACACATTATCCAAACAATTCATTATAATCTTCTGTTTGTTTCCGCTTCTCTCCGAAGTTCTTTGTCGGACAGCGTTGCCAATACTCTTAATTTTAGATAAGTTTGGCGTGAACATACTCCCCGCGTTGAAAGCATAACAGGAATGGCTTTCAAGAAGGGTGCACTAGAAGGCCGTAGATTTCCCCAGAGAGGGTTCTTATAGAAGCAACCATAGCGATGCCGTCTAGACCTCTGTGTAGCTCGCTGATTCTACCCTATAGCCACTGGGTGGTCATAGTGTTCTCACCCTTCACTAGAACTAGAGGTCCTTCGACCAAGTGGCCTTGATTAGACTTCCATTTCAGGAACTGCGATTATTGATTTTCCAATCAGAAAATGAGCCAGTTAGCGGTCCAAAATCGTTGGGATCGGAACTCAGAGTGCACAAAAGACGCGAGTTCAAAATTGCCTCTACCTGTGCGAGATAGGTGAGCTTGGGTCAAAATGCGTCGTAAGTGATGCTTTATACTTTTAACGGCCGCTTCCCACAGGCCTTCGAAATGAAGAGAGTAGGGTGGTATAAAGCTCCACTCTATATAATGAGAACTACAGTTCTCAATTATCATGTTGCTGCCATGTTTTAAAAAATGTTTTAGCTCTCGCAGTGCTCTGACGAAACTTGTTCCATTATCGTACAATATTTTTGATGGCTTACCTCGTCTGGAGAGAAAACGACATAGCGCTTGAATAAATGCTTCTGAAGAAACGCTAGAAATAAATTCCAAATGGACTCCTCTTTAATCGACAAGCAAATAAATACGTCAATATAACATTTATTTCAGCGGCAGTTTCTAACCTTCTTATCGTTAATCATAAATGGCCCCGGGTAATCTACTCCCACTATTGAGAATGTACTAGAAGGACACATTCTATTGCGCGGTAAGTTTACCATAATTGGTTGTATAGTTTTAGCATTAAATTTGAAACATTTCATGCAATTGTTAACCGTTTTTCGTGCGAGGTTTCTACCGGATATAACCCAGTAAGTTTCTCTTATAGTGTTCGAAAGCAGCTGAGGGCCGCCATGTAATAAATACAATAGTTTTGAAAAGCGATGCTTTGAATTGATCAATATTGGATGCCTTTTGTCAAATGGGTAATTTGAATGCTCTAGTCGCCCTCCCACGCGTAGCAAACTATCGGGTTCCAAGAAAAGACTGAGACTTGAAATAAACTACTGTGAGCATTCAAAGGTTTGTTTTCTTTCAATGTATGAATTTCTGTGGAATGGCTTTTATATAGGTCTCAACATTCGAGCTATTCTTCAAAATTAGCTTTATAACCTCGTTTTTACAACAAACTTTTTCAGAAATTTCGTCAGAATTTGTAACATTATCGTCATTCTTTTATTTTTGTAAAACATTTTTAGCAATTAGCGATTGCACCATAATATGAATTTTCAAATCGTTCTCGCTCGATTCGAGTCTAAGTTTTATTCCTTCTGTATATCTATTTCTTATTGATATGATTTAAATTCGTCAAGATAATGTTCGGCAGCGTTTAATTTATCTTTTAGTTATATAATTTCTAGTTGGCTTAAATTAGATGTATAGGTAAATTAATTTGCTGCTCTTATGAAAACTGACCCTTAACTACACCTCTTTTCTTTATTAGCCTACCAAGTTTTGCCATTTCATATTAAATGATAGTTTAAGCACAACTAGGAAATTTTAAATTCGCAAATGGGAATAAATAAATTGGAAATAACTCACTCTGCTTTCGGCCGAACTGCTTGGTTCTTACAATTGGGCCAGCTGAGTTGTTGTCTGACCGTCGAGATGTTGTATCGACTACTTGTTTTATCGATCTCGTTGCACTGGCCAATATTTTTCTAAAACACATGGAACTTGTAGGTTATAGTTGTTAATAATAATATATATTGTTTGTTACGAATTTTCACTGGCATTTTGATGATATCCCGCTCGAAGTACCATTTTATGCATCGTAGTTATTACAATTAACACTTCATTCTGGTTTTTTATAACTTTATTTTTCCGAAATATAATAGGTGCATTTTACTTTTCCGCCAAACCTATCTAATATGCGAGAAAAGTATTGGTTTACCCCAAAAAAAGTGGGAATCCTGAAAAATTTTTTTTGTAATTTTTACGTTTTCTATCAACAACAAGATGAAAAAACGGTTTTTAGAAAAAAAATCCGGTGTGTATGTCGTCGCTGTCGTCGGCCACTTTTCCTTACATGTCTTGTTAGCACGATACAGCCTCCGGAATGCAATAAGCCACCAATTTCATGATTGAATATTGTTAAGGACATGTCACAGATGAACCCTATTGATTTTCAGCTCTCCATAGCCAGTACAACGGGTACTATGGTACTTGAAGTACGACATTTTGTCATTTTTTGAGAAATTTCATTTTGTTAGCACGATACAGCCGCTGGAGTTCAACAAGTCACCAATTTTATGATTGAATATTATTCAGGACATCTCACAGATGAACCCTATAGATTTTCAGCTCACCAGAGCCAATACAACAGGTACTACAGTACTTTAAGTACGATATTTTTGTCATTTTTGGATAACTTTCAGTTCGTTAGCACGATACAGTCTCCGGAGTATATACAAGTCACCAATTTTATGATTGCATATTATTCAGAGCGTCTCAAAGATGAACCCTATTGATATTCCGCTCACTAAAGCCAGTACAACGGGTGCTATGGTACTTGAAGTAGCAAATTTTTGTCATTTTTGCAGAAATTTCATTTTGTTAGCACGATACAGCTTCCAGAGAGTATACGATTGATCAATTTTATGATTGAATATTGTTCAAGGTGTCTCACAGATGTACCCTATTGATTTTCAGTTCACTAGAGCGAGTACAGCGGGTCCTATAAATTCAGATATACTACATTTTTGGTTATTTTTGGAGAAATTTCGGGTTTTTGTTAGCACGATACATCCCCCGAAGTGTATACAAGTAACAATTTTATGATACAATATTGTTCAGGGCCTAAAATGCGGAAAAGTTAGTTTTAATCTTTAAAACCGTTTATTTAATAACACAGTAACCAAACAATTCATTACAGCCTTCTTCTTGTTTCCGCTTCTCTCCGAAGTTGTTTGTCGGACAGCGTTGTCAATACTCTTGATTATGGATGAATTTTGCGTTAACAATGAGTTTAAGCAAAAAAGAACCTAATATTCAAACACATACTTTTCACCAATTATCGGCACCCATGACAATGATAGCATCATTGATTTATTCTGAAGCCCCGAAGATCGGCACCCACTTTATTACTGAAATTTCCTTGAAATAGCCTATCACACCATTTTATATCAAAAATTATACTTATCAAATAATCCAGAACACAATATCAAGCCTCCATTAATATATTAAACACACAAACAATATTTGAAACATCCACTATTCCTTAAGATGTACAACAAGCACAACTAAGATAAAAGAAGAACTGACAGTGTTAGAACGTTTTTTACTGATTTCCGATTCCAAACGATTGGGGGTTCGTGTTTTCCAAAGGGCGGATAATGATGTGAGAGCAGTACGGATGACTTATAATTTACGAAATTCAGATGGGAATCTTATTATTCGATCTGATTTCAAGAAAGTGTCGTTAATCGGTGCATTGTAGATAATTGGAGTTACCTTAATTAAGAAAATGTTAATATTTTGTGCTAAAAATCAAATACGACTGAGCTTGGTTAATGATTGAAATAGAAATTTAGGTATATTTGTTTGCTTAGTTGCATGAAATTAATACATAAATATATATGCAGATTTAAAAAAAATAATTGAAATATTTATAAACTGAGAGCGATACCAAAACCATTCAAGTAAGATAAGAATTTTTTTAAATTCATGCTGGTATAATTAGTGTTTCAAACAATAAAATTTGTTACAACAATACTTCTATTGCGAAATGAATGAATAAACAGCTTGTTTACAAACAAGTTTATTTTGGATAGAAACATTGACGATAAAAAACACTATCTTAATTACAATTGCCCTTATCTACTATATAATATTTAAAACTATTTGTAAATATTATTAGCTTGATGGAATAAATATTTGTTCTGGATGTACATATATTCAGGTGCAAAACATTAAGTCCACGCCTGTATATTTTGTAAATAGGAAAAATTGTTAGTCATAGAAAAGTCAAGGAAATTTCAATTTATAATATAATGACATATTATTTTTAGACGACGCCATCTAAAAGTTGCTCGTTCCGTAT
Source organism: Galeruca laticollis (assembly GCA_963921935.1). Lineage (NCBI taxonomy): Eukaryota > Metazoa > Arthropoda > Insecta > Coleoptera > Chrysomelidae > Galeruca > Galeruca laticollis. The sequence goes on from OY998183.1 coordinate 92,183,202, forward strand.
TCATTTACATACCGAGTGTTCCATGTAGTGAAAGTGACAGTTCTGTACTGCAAAACACTTTCGGGACGCACATTACTTTTTGCAAATAATTAATAAATTAATATTGACATTGCAAATATCATTAAGTACATTATATTATTCAATAAATAAAATGTTTATAACTCTATTATTTATTTTCTTTCCTCAGTGTAATTGAAAAAGTTTTGGATCTTATGCATCGTCTAAAAAATGTGTACGCCACGGCTGAAATACTACTCGTCTGTTGCTCGCCTCGCTTCGCTCGTCTCGCAATTGTCAGACTCGTCCAACAAAGTAGCACTTTCAGTCCTTGGCATACAAATAACTATTGTTCCATAATATCCCGTATATGAATGTACAAATAATGGTTTTAATGTAGGGGAGACTATTGTACATTGGCCCATCTTGTACCCCGGGCCATCCAATCTAATTCATCTAATACATATTTAAAACTTTGGGTACTTGTATAAACAACTGGCAACATTGTATAGGCTCTGGCGGTAACTACAAGCAATATGCGGGTTTTCGTCACTCCAATAGCGACAATTTTGTCTATCAACATTGCCATTTTGAAAAAAAAATAATCCTCGTTGAAACACATGTTTAACATAAAATTAAGGTTTCACAAAACTCTATGCTTCTTTCGTAATCATCCTCATGGAGCTCTCATTTTATATGAATGAAATTCATGCTTTTTCAGTGCAGTGTCGCGTGGGATCAAGCAAATGTTCCAAAAATTCCAATTTGACTATATATTAATTTCATTGCCTTGCACGAATATAATTGTTATTGTTTTTTAGGATGAGAGTTCATCATACGGGAAATCCAAAAGATGTGCTCAAAAGTATTTCACAAGCCGACAATACCAATAAGCAATATTTTTTAATGTTGGAAAACATAACTTCACAATATTCTCATCCTTGTATTTTGGATTTAAAAATGGGTACTAGACAACACGGAGACGATGCATCGGCAGATAAGAGAAGAAAACAAATAGCAAAATGTGCGGCTAGTACTTCAGCAACTTTAGGTGAGTTTAGTATATGTCAGTAAAAACATTATTCCTTTAAAACGGAGGTATTTTGTACAAATTCTTTCTTATATCTTTTTCACGCATCCTTCCAGAGATTAGGTAGTCTTGTCTCTGCAACTCATTCAATGGTACTTGGAAACTTCTATAATTGTTTTTTTTATCTATGTGTGGCTTTTCTTATAATATATTTACATAGTTTATTTACGATAAAAAGACGATGACGTTGCAATACAAAATATTGTGATGTTGCCAAGCTGTAGTTTTTTCCTTTACTTAAGGAAAACTAGAAAAGTCAATCTGATGTTAGATTGACAGTTCTTCTTTTTTATTGTTCCGTGCCTCGTAGGGCGTAAGTCAAAAATATTTATTTAAAAATAAAAGGCTTGTATGATAGGCTTGATTAATTTAATATAAATATTTATTCATGAAAAACTATGGATAAGTAACCAATCATTCTATATTCGAATTAACATTTAATTCTTTTACATAGAAGAGGGTTAAATGACGAACTGTAGGTCCTTATACCTTATTCTATGCTCTATAGAACCATTTTCAAGAGCACTGCCAGGGTTTACGTTAAAAGGAATCAATACAAGCTGTAACCATGTTCATGCAAATTTAAATATTGTTTCTTTTTACAATATCTATTATATTTATTATAATAAAAATAGAATGGAAAAGAAAAAATATAGATACACAAAATAAAATTTTGTTAGAAGATATAAAAATAAAAAATCTCCCATTTTATCAGTATTAGGTATTTATGTAGAGATACTGTGGCCGTTGTTTCAATTTGTGTATTATAAAATAAATGTAACTAATTAATTTAATAATAGTTATTAGTGATTTTGAAAAGGTGGAAATAAAGCAAATTGGATAAAAATATACAAAAAATAAGACACAAGATTTCCACTACTCCACTAGAAAATCATCACTATCTTCATCGTCACCGTCAAAATTAATGATAAGTGGAGGCACATCCTGTCTATCAAATACTACTTCTCTATCCCACCCATCTTGTATTATTTTTTCAGTGTGCTCTACTGTCTTTGACCAAATATCAGGAGTCACTTTTTCTAAAGACTTTTTCCATACACCTATTGCTTATTCTGTTGAAGAACCATCAGTTCCCACATGATCTCTATAAAAATTTTTAACTATGCCCCAAATATGTTCAATTGGGTTGAACATACAGTGGTAAGGGGGAAGTCGAAGCACTTTGTGACCATATTTTTCAGATATATGTCAGCTTCATATACTGTTGGTGGTTTATTTCTACAAAAATGCATATATTTAAACAAAATAAGTATTACCATAATATATTGAAAAATGTTTATATCAACTTACCGTTGTACTAAATTCAATAATTGGGTTTTGAAGGAAGTATTTTCAAAAGGAATATCATTTTGTATCAACCAGTTCTGTATATCAGCCTTTTTGGTAGCTGTTATTGGTACTTTATTGATCACTGCATTATCCATTACAATTGTGGCAGGTTCTTCCAAATTCACTAAATGCTGGTATTCAAACCAATGCAAAAAAATTTCTCGGTTCATTTCACCGTGGTAATCACCATCTTGTTTTTTGGAAGAAAAAACCAGCCCTGCTCGAGGAATAAATCCAGAAGAGAAACCAGCATGCAATACTATATACCTACAATAAGAAAATAACAAATTACTACTAGGTTTCCTAGATAGACTGCATAACTCAAAAAAACTATTAATAATTATATAGATTTAAATAAAATAGTGTGACTAGTAAATATTTGAAAAGGTCTTAAAATGGCAGGAATGTTAGTACATCATAAACTAATTGCTAAATTTTATTATTCAATCACCTTAGACCACTAATTTTGGTTTTTTTCATGCCTCTTTGATTAGAATCTTGCCAAGAACGTCCAACAGTACCGTCTTTAAATATCCAGGTCTCATCCATAAACACAAATTGATATAAACCTTCCCTTTTTATCTTGACATATTCATGAAGAAAATGTACACGTTTTAATGCAATATGTGGCAACTCCATTAAACCACGACGAGGATAATATTTTTGGTATTTGAATCCAATATTTTTCACTATCTTCCAGAGTGATCTTAAACAACCATTAAAGAGTTCACGCTCCTGGAGTTTGTCTCTTAAAGTTTTCAAGGTTATGTGTTCCTCTGAAAAAATATTATGTTAGTTAATTGCGAATAAAATAAAACAGTAAATTCAATATACTCACTGTTTCCATACATTTCGTATATAACATTTCGGAAAGCATTTTGATCAAAGTTATCAATTTCAACAGTATGTTTTATGCATTGTCTCTTTTTAGGTGGGCTTTTAGGCTGTTCACCTCTATTATGCTTGGCGGCAATACGGTTAACAGTGGTAACGCTAAGTTGTAAAGCTTCTGCAACTCTCTACAATATAATTACTTCAATTTATGGAAGAATAATATATTATCAAGTTTAATAAACCTAACCTAACATTAAAAACATTTAATCATTTACATTTAAATATGTAACAATAATATAAATAATGATGAATACAAATAGTGAATACTATTACTTACGTCTCTTACAGCAGTAAGTGGGAGAAGCGGGCCCCTATTTCGGCATTCTGTTAGCTGCTTCGGCATTTTCTGTTCAGCTGCTTCGGCATTTTATTAACCACACACTGCAGATTTGCCTAAATAATTAGTTATGAAAATAACTGTTTTTTTTAATCTTAAAGAAGCAATGAATTTGAAAGCACCAAAAAAACTAAACTTGTAAATATCAGACGATGATCGAATGTCAATAAACGTCAAAACAAACTGGGGAATTTTACCAGTTGATTTGACAACGTCTTGAAGTTTTGCCAACCCGTTAGCTGTAAATTGCCCTGGCTGTTGAGGATACATTGTATTCACGGTTGGTAAATTAATATTTATTCTGATAAGCAGGAAAGTAACTAAAAATGACATCATCCTCTTTTTATCGTAATTAAACTGTATATCGTCTTCATACAAATTCACACTAAAATTGATGAATAAATTCAAATACAAAAAAAGAAATGCGGTGTATGGAACTTTGCCGGATACCAAAAGACTTAGTTCGAAAATATGTTTTTCATGAAAAATTGTTTCAGTTTTAAAATGAGAATAAGCAAATCAAGTTTTATAATGAACGCTGTATTGTCCATTATGAGTGGCCCTTATGATGTACCATGACTTGGAATATTGTAGTTAAAAATGACACACATAACAGAAGACAAAGATTTAGAAACCAAAAACGAATTTTATGAGAAAATAAATGAACTACTGGAAACATTACCAAAATATGACATAAAAATGCTAATTGGAGATTTAAACGCGAAAGTCGAAAGAGAAGAAATTTACCAAACCATAACTGGAGGTAAAAGTCTGCACACAATTAGTTATGAGAATGGAAAGAGAAATTGCCTTCGAAAATCAAATGAAAATAGCAAGTACGAAATTTGACCATAAAGACATCCATAAAATTACGTGATGGATCTCACCAAACGGGGTGATGAAAAATCAAATAGATCATATACTTATTGAAAGAAAACATCTGAATGCAGTAACGTATTGTAGAAGCTACAGAGGGGCAGACCGCAATAGCGATCATATAATAACCAAATTAAGACAAGATAAACCGCGAAAAGACACCTTGACAAAACCGAAAAATTACTACAAGAACCAGAGCATGTTAAGCAGTTAGACAAGGAGAAATAGTAAAAATACTCTCAGAACGAAAAAAAAGTATCAATCAAATGATAGATGAAGAATGAAGCTGCAGATACCTGTCTAGGGAACAAATTAAGTAAAAGAAAAGAAGAGTGGTTTAATCAAGACTGTAGAGAGGCTCTAAGAATAAAAAAGCAAACATAGAAAGGGACGAAAATAGTACAGAAGTGACTACAAAAAAATTATGAAGCGAAAAGAAAAGTTGCAAAAAGAATACGTAGGCAAAATAAAAGAGATCATCAAAAGAAACAACTTTAATCGATAGAAGATCACTACACCAATAAAGAAATGAAATCAATATTAATAAACAAAAACCAAACAACAAAACAACTTTTTGTAGAAATAAAGAGGGACAACTTATAGGAGAAACATTTGAAAAATTGAGCAGATGGGCAGAGCATTTTGAGCAGCTCCTAAATGAACTAGAAAACATAAACAGGAGCCCCTCGCAAATAGAAGTAGGGCGAATAGAAAACAATTCACACGAAATAGAGCAAGAATTAGAATAACCAACAGAACTAGAAATAAAAGAAGTAATAAAGTTTCTAAAAAATGATAAAGCGCCGGGGGAAAACCAAATTCCAGCAGAGGCGTTAAAATTAAGTGGCGAAGAACTGCATAGAAGTTTATACAAATTAATAATAAGTGTATGGAGAGAAGAGAGAATACCAGAACAATGGAATAAAGCTATTATTCGCCCGATATTAAAAAAAGGAGATAAAAACCTATGTGACCACTAAGAGGAATAGCCTTACTCGATGTAACTTATAAAATATTGGCGACGATAATACGTTCAAGACTCAAGAATTTGATAGAGTCAGTAGTTGGAGAATATCAGGGAGGCTTCCGAACAGGAAGGTCGACAGCCGATCAAGTATTTACGCTAAATATGATGCAAAATAACTGCTACGAACAGAACCTGCGCTGCTTTTTATAGATTTCAAACTGGCATACGACTCCATCTGCAGACAGAAATTGAAAGAATCTCTAGAAAAGTTGGAAATACCGAACAAATTGATACAACTAGTGATGATGACACTTGTGGAGACAAATAACAAGGTTTTAATTGTAGTATACAAACCAACGGATTGATCTTAAACCACAAAGAGCAATGTATAGCATACGCAGTTGACTTGGTATTCCTAGCAAGAACAAGGAATCAATTAGAAAAAACGTACCAAAGATTCGAAGAAGTGGCAAAGACATACGGCTTACGGATAAACGAAGAGAAGACAAAATACATGGAAATGAAGGCAAATTCCAAACACGACAACAGGATTAAATTCATAACAAAAGAGAAAGAATATTATTTCGTGATGATTGAACAAATAGAGTATCTGGGTGTAATCTTAGCAAATAGAGGAAAAGAATAAAAATAAATCGAGAATAGGATCCTTAAAGCAAATAAAGCGGTAGGAGCGTCATCAAGAATAATTAAAGATAAAAATATAACAAGAAATACAAAAATAAGAATATACGAAACGGTAATACAACCAGTGGTGTTATATGTTATATGACTAAACAAGAAGAAGTAAAAATCGAAATATGGGAAAGAAAAGTATGAGAAAGATCTTTGGAGGTATCAGCATGCCTGATAATACACGGAGAAGAAGGACAAATAAAGAGGTGATGGAAATATATGCAAAACCAAAAATCAGAGGACAAATAGTTAGAAGACTAGGATGCATTTTAAGAATAAAGAGCTAAGAGTAGTAAAAAATTCCTCGTTCGGAGGAGAAGGTGGTAGAAAAAGAAGAGAATGGCCCAAGATGAAATGGTTACAAGAAGCAAGAAATGATGTAGAGGAAATAAAATAAGAAACCTGGAGGAAAAAGCAAGAAACCAAAAGGAATGGAAAAAAATAGTCAAGAAAATTGAAACAAAGGGTCTGTGAAGACTATAAGCCAAGGGCCTTCACGGCGGAGGAGGACGTATGCGGACACATGCCGTGAAAATTGATATGGCAAAAATTGCTGAAATTCAGAAATTAGGATGATGCCGAGTCAACTGTGATAGCAAATAATACGAGGATGTATTGTTATCTAGTTAGCCTAGACCAGTTCTATGTATTAACAAAATATTGCGTTACCATACCAACCAACAATAACTTATTAGAAGTGTCAGTGTAAAGTTTGACGTCAAAAAAGTAAACCAGAGTTACGCAATAAATTAAAAGAAAAAAGATGTCCACCGAAATTGTTAAAATCGATAAATTAAAGTATCAAGCCATCATCAAGTACCTGTATTTAAAAGGGTTAAGAGGTAAGCAGATTTACGAAGATATGCTTAATACCCTTGGTGATCAATGTGCTTCGTATGCGACCGTGAAAAATTGGACTGCAAGCTTCAAAAGAGGTAAATTTTCCATTGAAGATGATGACCTATCGGGAAGGCCAGTTTCTGTGTCAGTCCCCGAAAATATCGATGCAGTTCATGACATGATTTTATCAGACCGTCGAATTGGGCTAAAACGGATATCTGAAGCACTGAATATTTCATACGAACGCGTTCTGCATATGGTTCACGTCAATTTGGACATGAGAAAAATTGCTGCAAAATGGATCCCCAAATGTTGACCAAAACCGTGCAAGGGTAGAAGCATCGCGTTCGATCGGTGCTCGATTTGAAAACGATGTAGACTTCTTAAACCGAATTGTTACTATGGATGAGACTTGGGTACATTTCTACGATCCAGAAACAAAGCAACAATCGATGGAATGGCGACACTCTGGTCCTCCAATACCTAAGAAGTTTGGTATCCAAAAATCTGCTGGAAAAGTTCTTGCTTCAGTTTTTTGGGATTGCCATGGAGTAATCATGATTGATTTTTTGGATAAGGGTAGAACAATAACTGGAGATTACTATTCGACATTACTGACCACTCTACGGGAAAAAATTAAAGAGACAAGACGCGGAAAGCTATCCAAAGGTGTTTTGTTTTTGCAGGACAACGTCCCTGCACACAAATCTCATGTTGCCATGCAAAAAATTCGTGATTTAGATTTTGAATTACTAGAACCCACCCTTATTCACCAGATTCGGCTCAGTCCGACTATCATCTCTCTCCTCAACTGAAAAAAAGTTTAAAAGGTCGTAAATTTTCTTCCAACGAGGAGGTAATAAAAGCTGTGGAGGTCTGGTTTGCAGAGCAAGAAGAAACATTTTTTTTGAAAGGTCTATACACGTTGCAGGTCCGCTGTAATAAATGTATCCAATTAAGAGGAGAATATATTGAGTAATACAATATTTTGACATTGAAATTTTGTTTGGTTCTATAGTAGGCTAAGCATTTTTCAATATATCCTCGTAACAATATAGTTCGTTGCTATTATTTTTATAACCCACAAAATCGCATAATTCACTGCAACTGCATTTCTTGTATGGAACATATGCTATGAATATGGTCCGACTACCATGTTGAGAAATATCAGTTAATTTAGTTCTCTTATTTCATGATTTGTTCTTTGAGATTTCAGATATTTACATTACTGATGTTTTGAAAATTAGAAAGGGAAACTTTGCCACCCTTGGATGGGAATTGATTATTTCCCATATGTATCATTTCTCACAAGATGTTTATTTTATTTCTATTTTTGTGTGTACGATTTTTTCCCATCTCAGATGTACTAAAAGCATTGATAAGTGAACTTTTAACAGACAGAAAATTTTAATACATTCATAGAACACTCACATAATTAGATTTATTAAATACTACGAATTAGATACTCCACAAATCTGAAACAATATATTATATTTTTTTAATTTTAGGTGTTAGATTATGTGGTATGCAAGTGTATGATACAGAAAGGGACATAAATTATAAACGAGACAAATATTGGGGACGAGAACTGAATGAAGATGGTTTTAAAAATGCTCTTTGTCGATTTTTTGACAATGGTTACGGACTTAGAAAAACTGTGATTAAAAAAGTTATTTTAGAATTACAGAAACTTAGAAGTGTAATAGAAAAGCAGAGTTGTTACAGGTTTTACTCATGGTAAGTATCAATATATTTTTCGAACAAATATTTGTACTATTATCAAAATCTAACAATAAATAGATATTCATGTAATGAACCTTTCGACATGTAAGGCGAAACGTGAAGTAATAAAAACAATTGAAGTTTCATTTAGAACCTCAATCCAAGAAACAAACAATATTCCTTACAATGTCACCTTCAAAAGGTGAAGTGGAGTTTTTTAAATTAGTGCTCATTTGCGAACATCTGCTTTCCGTTATTTTACAATTATCTTATACAGTAACATCAGTATTTTATTCTACGTCAAGATTTTTGTGATATTAAGTTTTGTAAAATAAAAATATCATGAGACCCTCTTCCTTCTTGTACAACTATACTTACGCTGTTTTGATCATTCAGTCAAAACAAGTCATTCTGTTTAAAAATGATGAAAAACCTAGAAAAAAACACAAAACACTAGAAAAAATCTTATTATACAATGATTATCAGTTTGCGAAGTCAATTTCAACGAAGCACCTATTATATATCTATTCCATCCAAGATATTCAAACATCTAAATTCTGCGAATCACTTTTTTTTAACTGTTTACGTACGGATTTCATATTTGTTAATTGTGACAATCACAACTTTAGTAATAATTACGTATAAGCAGAAGAGAACCCGTCAATTAAAATTTGCTAATTAACTTATTCAGGATGTTTAAAAAAAGGTGGCCCGCCTACTGCTAGGATAAGTAGAACCCTGCAAAATAAGTTTGGTTTGCTCAATAAAATATTTTCGTAACAGTATTCGTTTTCAGATACATGGTATTCATAAAATTATACACATGTATTCTTTTCAATACCCCGTATCTTGGAAACGGATGATATTACGAAAATTTGTTACTCGTCAATCCCGACTGATTTTACAGTGTTGTACCTTTTTTGAAACATCCTGTAAAATAAAATCCATGAAATTTTTGTGGACCACTTATATAGTGTTATATATAGCAAGAGGCTATTTACTAAATAGTATTTAGATACGTTACAACTGTTGGATAGGTCGAGTAGCAGTTGCCTAATCCCCCCCCCCTTCCCCTCGAGCTTCATGTGATTTTCTGGTTTTGGAGCTACGTGTACGTTCATGTATTATGAATTAAGTTGGTGACTTAAAAATTTGTTATGAAATTGAATTCATTTTTATTTTTACAGCTTTGTTGTTTTTATCGTTATAATATTATTCAATCTTTGAATAAATACTAGATATTAATCATGCTATTTTATTTCATTCGTTCTAGATATTTTTGAAAGAAGGAACTTCAAAGAGTTGAAAAGTATTTCATATCAATGGGTCTTAAATGATATTTTTGGTTAAGAATAGTCATTACTAAATTTGTATTACTAATTTTTTTCAGCTCTTTGTTAATAGTGTACGAAGGAAGTAGTGCTATTTCTCATGAACCAGTATCAACAACTGAACCATTTTATTCGAAAGTATTAAAGACTTGCTACGACGACGACTGTACACAAGCATCAGAAGACAACAGTAGAGAAATTCATTATTGTTACGACGCAGATACTTCCAATTCATCTGTGGACTTTAATTCGCTTCATGAAGAAGTTTCACAAGATACTCATCACCGAGGTTTTGGTGAAGCGGCAGCACGAGGTGCCCACTCCTCATCATTTTTTCCAATATCTGAAGAAACTGTGTTCTTAAATTCCTCCCCGCCTTCCAGTATTACCCCTTCAAGCCCCTTAGAGAGTTGGATGGTCTATTCAAATAGTAGCAGCAGTGAATATACCTTACCTGATCATTCAGATAGTAGTAGTTCGAATGAAGAAGTATCAGATGCTGAACTGCCATCGAGCAAACGTGATTGTAAGTTACAGTGTGCAGATCGAACTGACGAGGAAGACGAAGACTCACTGCCTGTCCCCAAAAGGATTTTTGTTGAAGATTCTTCTTCCTTTTCTGGTTCCGCGAATGATGTTGATGTGAGGATCATCGATTTTGCACATACATCGTTCGCAAGAAATAGCGATATTGTAGCAAAAAATGTTCACCAAGGACCTGATGGTGGATTTTTAACTGGATTGGATAGCCTGCAACGATTACTTTCACAAATTTTAGAAGTGGAAAATTGATGAACATTAATTTTATAGGTAAACCAGAAGTTTTAAATAAATTATTTTTCCATTCAGATGGGCTGCTATTTTTGAGATTATATTGGATACATTTTTTAGATTATTCTAAAAAAAGCTAGCTCACATTATTTTATTTGGCCTTCAATCATTATAAGGCAGGGAATTGAAAAAATATTCAAATTTCTAATAGTTTTTCTAAAATTATAAAAGGAATCGAATGCGACAATTATTCCTTTTTGGTTATTTCACTTTTATCAAAATAATTTCATTTGAATCAGGAAAGATAATTTAAAAATTGTACTTACCCGAAAAGCTTACTTATTGGGTGAAAATACAGCTGTATAATGCTTTTTTTACAAAAAGAAACCTAAATTTGCTCTAGGTTGTTTAGAGTTGATCTCAATAATGTATAAAACGCATTGACAAATTAAGCAATTTTAATATTTAGTAATTACAAATAAATAAACAAGTTATCTATGTAGGTACAGGAAGGTCCGTCAAGCTGGCTTTTTTCTACCAAAATGCTAGCACAGATAAAGGACACCTAACACATTCTGGCACACCATTTTTTATAGCTAGCACACCAACAGCTTACAATAAAAATGCTTTGAAATTCGGGTGGGGCCAGGTTAACGCTAGCTACCTCCGGTCGGAATGTTTTCGCCAAAATGCTAGCACAAACGAAGGACACCTATCAGAATCTAACACACCATTTTTTATAGCTAGCACACCTACTACACTTTTAATTCTGGGGAGTGGGACGGAGGTCAGTGAAATATAACGCTATACTTACTCGATGAATAAATAAATGGATAAATGAATAGGTTGAATATATATGTAAAACGGCTGGTTTAATTGTTTCTTACTGTAGTTACGAAAAATTTTCGGAATATTCCACTCACATGATAAAAATTCCAAATGAAGCAGGATCTTTTCGGAGATAACTTCTTTTCGGAGATAACTCTCCGGCAGTGCCGATAATTTCCCTTTTAAGTCCGAATCTAAGTAACGTCTAAGTAACAATTGTTGTTATTATCATAATTTTAATTTAAAATATCATAAAAATGTCACGGTTTGAAAACGATTCTTCAAGTTTAATCCAAAAATAAGTGATTGAAAATGAACCAAAAAGGGTGATTAAATACCATGTAATGTTGTTTAAATAATATAAATTTCGCATTAATACCGTTTTATGTCGTCTAATTGAGAAATATTCTATCGAATTACACTCATGAAAATAGTTAGATCATTAGTTTTACTTATATAGTCCATGTTGCTTGTAATATTATTAGAAAGAATACATATTATTACAACCATCAGCCCTCTGGGAAACCCTTTCTTAACCCAAACATCTGATTCGGCCAGTTTGGATGTACTTACAAGAATTTTATTTACTCTTAAGACCCATGAAAACGGCATTATAAAAATGATTCAAATTTTAACGATAGACTTGGTTTAACGACCCTTTTAAAAAGTCCGATGAGAACTTCAGATGGATTATACCTAGTTTTTAGAAAAATAAAAATACCTATGTCATCAATTTTGCTGCCTTCAATTTAATACCCATATTGTAAGAAAGCAAAAAAATGTGTCCACTTTCTTTAGTCCGCCAACTTTGGTGATCCGCCATGTTGAATTTAGAATGACGTCACAGACCTAATCATGGATTGGCAAGCAAACTAGACGTATATACAGAATTTCAAATCAGTCGGTTGAAGATATCTGCTTCAAAACTGAGTTGCAAGATTGCAACCGAACAAACATACATTGCCAGTTACATAAAAAAAACTTTGAAAAATACATAGTAGTGTTGGTGTCTTATGATATGCCACAGAAATATTTGAAGCTCTGATTAACCGGCTCTAAGAATTAAAAGCTGCACGTTCTAAGTTAACTTGGGAATTTAAAAAAAATCTGATAGTGAAATGCAAAATTTATCTTATCATTACAATGGTTAATTAACCATCAACTTCGGCAATAAATATTCTGGCAAATTTAAATATAAAGTTCGAGTGTTTCTTTTAAATAAGGATTACAGTGAACCACGATCGGTTTAAAACATGTATTCTCAATATATTGGAACATTTTTAGGGATCTCAACCGCCCCTTCCCAGATTGCACAACTTTGTCCAAGAGACATATCACACGGCTTCGCTTTTTTGGACATTTATTTATCCAACATGTCTGTACGCAAACGTTTGTCGTTGCCTTTTTTATAGTGTGACGGAATTTGCAACTTATTCGTGCACGGATTGTTTCTTATTCCGTGACTAAATGGTTGAATTTAATTATTTTGTTTTATTAAAATTACTATTATTTTAACAAAAATATTTTTAAAAGTGAAGGTTTTTTGTATTCTTTCGTTTTTTAGCATTAATTGAAAATAAATAGATAATTATTAATTAAATAATAGTTAATTATTAATCAATCAAATACCCCGCTAGATGGGAAAATATAGATATCACGCACAATCTGGCAACATCTGTTTGGGGGCCATTTTTTATAGGAAAATGGTCTTTAGGGACAAATACATCCAACATTTTCATTCATTCGTGTAACCATAGCATTATTTTGCAGACGCCCTCCACCCCCTGAATTCAAAAGCATTGTTGATGTACTAGCTATTAAAAAATTTGTGCTAGGTTGTGCTAGGTGTCTTTTCTTTGTGCTAGCATTTTGGCGAAAAAATTCCAACCGGAGGGGGCTAGCGTTAACCTGGCCCTACCCGAATTCCAAAGCCTTTTTATTGTAAGCTGTTGGTGTGCTAGCTATAAAAAATGGTGTGCTAGGTGTCCTTTATCTGTGCTAGCATTTTGGCGAGAAAATTCCAACCGGGGGGGGGGGGGGGCTAGCGTTAACCTGGCCCCACCCGAATTCAAAAGCATTTTTATTGTAAGCTGTTGGTGTGCTAGCTATAAAAAATGGTGTGCTAGGTGTCCTTTATCTGTGCTAGCATTTTGGCGAGAAAATTCCAACCGGGGGGGGGGGGGGGGCTAGCGTTAACCTGGCCCCACCCGAATTCAATTTTGGTAACAAAAATCTAACCGGGGGGGGGCAGCTTGACGGAGCTGGTACAGGATTACCTTCAGGTAATCGGATTTAACAGTTTTAAAAATGGCAAATAGGGAAATTGTTTCACTTAAATTCATTCAACTCCAATTTCAAATACAACAAACACTCTTTCAAATTAGACGCAGACAGGAAATAACATACACGTTCTTCTTCTTATTTTTCATTTCCAGCAGATGAGAGTGAATTTTTTTATGAATCGAAACCTAATTGATGTTGATTAAATCGAATGTAAAGAAGTTTTACAATTTTATAACATTTATTCGGGGTTATTAATTCATGTTCCAGTGGCGTAACTAGGATGAAGTTATGGGGGGATAAACTACTTGGGAGTATGGAATATGGAAACAATTTAATATTTTTAGCTCTTAAAACTGCATTTTAGCTTTGTTTTTCTTATAAACGTGTAGCCTACAATTCCTAGCTTTTAGTACATTTCAAACAAGTAGGCTTGCTATGATTATATATAATTTTTTATTTTATTTTATTTTTTGGTTCGGGGGGGGGGGTCAATCCCCCATAGTTACGCCACTGTACTGTCCAGGCATTTTACTGTTGTTTTTCTGGTCACTCCTGGAGCAAAACCTGTATAAATATAATTTTTCAATAAAATTTTGAAAAATTGATGCCAGATTTCCCTTAAAATTCCCTATACAACTTTTATTACATCTATAAAATAGGTTAAATGAATTTTAACAGTACTTCTGGCAGTAAATATATATAGCAGGATCAGTAAGTTCTGTATATGGTTAAGATTCAAGTATTAAAATTGACATGGAATACACGTTGGTTTCCAAAAATGAATGAATTCTGGATATACTGTAAAGCGCAGCACCGTTTTCACATTTTTCACCTCATCGAGAGTATATTTTTTACTATTTTTCAGCAATATTTTGTTGGTATTAATTTGAACTTCCAACCTGCAAAAAATAAAGAGTACTTCTCTTATATACTTTTTAAGGCAAAAATATTTCACCAGAAAACTCTTCAATCGATTTGAAAGCCATATTTAGTAATGTGAGTCCGTTTTATGAATTTTAATTGAATTATCCATAGAAAGAGAAAAAATAGAGTTCAAGGTAATTTAAGAGCTGAAATCGCTTATTTGGTATTATTTTGAAAGCTTTTTTGTATATACATAAGTGCTTTTTATAACTAGACTTTAAAATTAAATGTCAAGTACTGAATCATTCGATTTTTTCATGAAAATAATAATATAATTACTTTAAACCGTGTAAACGTGAAAAAAACGGAATAATAATAATAATATTAATTATATTTATTTCATTCAATAGTTTACAATTTGGTGTATACATAGTTCGTCATTAATCAAAAACATTTTTGTTCTCCATAAAATTATATATATATATATATATATATATATATATATATATATATATATATATATATAAAGAAGATGTAGGAATATCGCGTGATATGTTAACAACAACAACAACAAAGAGATTCATGGGCAATTCAGTAGCCCTTATTTTGCGTGAATTGCCCATGAATCTCTTTGTTGTTGTTATATATATATATATATATATATATATATATATATATATATATATATATATATATATATATATAATAATTCTCATTCAACATTTAAAGTTGATTTTAGCATTTACATATATTTTATTTCTTTAATTATTATGGATAACTATATTTTAAGACTTATTAACTTGACATGAAAAGACAGTATCAACGAGTATGAAATTTACACGGTGCTCTAAAAGTTGAATTTATTTACGAAATAAATCCTGTAAATGAAAAAACACACCTTTTCTGAAGAAGATTAAAACATATTTATCAAACTTTTAAAAATTGATAAATAATTAGCTTATCGTCTTGCATGATTTGTTTTGTGGCAAAATTCACCCCTGTACAATCCGGAAGAGTTTTTAAGTTAGGAAATTGAGGTGACTTAATCCATTTTTTCTAAAACTTTTGATTGTGTGTTGCCTTGAATAATTGTAGTGTTTGTATACCTTTTATACTCGATCTTTTCAACGACTTTTTGGATTCCCTCTGGATCTATTTAAATAGAGTCTCGAATGTCGTTCCAGGTATTTCTCATATTCCATGGTTTGTCACTAACCGTCATTGCATGCCATGTATTATTGCCATCTTCCTTCCAATATTTTTTAGGATTTATTGTTTCAGTGGTATTTGTGATAATGGCTCTCTCTCTTTTTGCTAATTTGCCTGTGTTGGTGGATTCATATTAAACTCTTCATAAAAGCAGCTAGGGGAGAGCGGGTCACAGTGGCCACTTTTTTGGTTTATATTTTCTTTCTGTACTGCGAATACCTTCATTGATATGTAGTTGGCAGCATCATAATAAATAGAGTTTTTACTGCCTATAAAAAATTTATTTGAAAAAAACAAACGATACATGATATAAATAATAATGGTTTTTTGAGAACATGAAAACTGGCCACTGTACCCCACACGCGGGGAACAGTGGCCCCATACATGGGTCACTTTGGTCACCCAAATAGAACTGATAAAAAACAGAATTGAGTAAGATAGAATTATACCATGTTATAGCCGCTAAGGTCAATACCAAATCTATAAGTGGTTTGTAGTCTGGAGGTACCTCCAGAATTTAAAGGTGGTGGGAGAACGGTAACAATATCTTCGAATTGTACTATTCCACACATTTCCAAACATTAGGAAATACAAACTTATCCCCAACTTTCCTTAAATAATTAATTGAATATTCATTCTAGTCCGTACGGATATTATTGACTTGATCAACAAAATATTTTATGTTTTTTGTTGTTGTAAACTTAACTAAAACAAATGATTCAACAACAATTGCACTGCCAGAATTATCTTCAGAATTCTCGAATACGTCATCATTCGAAGCATTTGAGTCCAACATCTCATTTTCACTCTTGCTTGTGGATTCCATAAGTTCCATAATGGGTTTTTTCTTTTGCTTCCGATCACTTTTTTCCATATTTCTCTTTCGCTTTAAACTTTCCAGTCTCATTTTTTCCATGATTTCTTCTTCTAGTCTATTCATAACTGGCGTGCTTGTTAAAACTTCTGCTTAATTTTTCTTCCTACTACCCCTTTTAGTTATATTCTGTTCGGTATTGGTTTTCGGGTAGGGGCGTAATATCTTTGGCGAGACAAAATTGGGGGCTGGCACATTAATATTTAAATAATAAAATTTCCCTGGTGAAACAGAAGAACTAAATGTACTGGTTGATGGTATGACTTAACCTACAGTAGTTGTTGGACGTGGATTTTCTCTTTCTTGACTAGTTGGTGTGGTTTGCTCATGTTCTAATCTATCTGTTACATTTGCTGTTTAATACTCATCATCTCCGTACACATATTTATTCATTGGGAAAATACCTGTGCTTTCAAAGGCAGATATGCAATTCTTTTGTGTAAAAGCAAGAGGATAGGCAATCCCTAACAGTTCAGCAATTTCGTATATTGTTATTCTTTTGACATGATTTGATGCTAGCCAGGATCTACATGCCTCATTATAGTAACGCTTCAGAAGGCCACATACACATTTGTCTAGTGGCTGCAACTTATGACTTGTATGTGGTGGTAGTGTAAAAAGAATAACGCCAGATTTCTTTGACATCCTAATGACCTCAAAGGATACATGTGTTTCATGGTTATCTAATAACAGTAATACAGGGTCACGTAATGAAGGCCTGGCATGCTTAATGAAATGATGCATACAGTTCTCGAATATTTTAGACGTCATTCACCCTGTCGGTGAAGCTGCCCCTACTGTCCAATGAGAGCGTTCTTAATCATGTTATCTTTAAAATTGACTCTTAGAAATATCAAAAGAGGCGGAATACAGTTTCCAAGAGCGTGAATTGTACCACACATGGTCACTAGAACGCCTCGTTCAGCGGAAGTAATTTGACCAACTTGCCTCTGTCCTTTTTGTGCAATTATTTAAGTTGATCCCTGAACAGTTGTTAAACCTGTTTCGTCAGTATTATAGATTCTGCTTGCATTCAAAGATGGGTATTTTTCATATAAATCCCTTAAATTGTCATAGAACTTATGGACAACGGGCTTATTAAAAGCCATATGTCTTGATATAGAAGTTGCTTCTGCTGTTCGTAAAGAAATTTAGGATTCCTTTTCATGAACGCCGTAAACCATTCCTTTCCAGCATATTGATCTCATTGTCAGATTTCCAGAATATTCTTGTTGTTAGCCACTGCAAGGTCAAATGCCAGTTTTCTAGCAGCTTTTGGTGGTAAACCATGGTGTAGTTTTCCACATCTCTTTAGGTATTCACATAACTCCACCTCTTCTTCGTTAGTAAAAATCTTTCTGTATTTATAATTTGGCTTCATTTTTGGAAATGCTAGTTCATCCCAATTTATATTTACATCACGGCATTTTTTAATATACCTACGTAATGTGGTTCGTATTATATTGTAACGAACTGCAGCCGCTTTTGTAGATAAACCTTCATCTAATACAGATATAACAGCCGATTTCATATCGTTTCATCTGCTAGACCAATAGTGCTTTTGCGTTTCCTGTTGCGTGGCATCGTCACAATCTTTCGGGATACAGTGGCCACTCTGTCCCAAATGACCATGGCCACTGTGTAAAAATCTAACTTCTAAACAAATTTCCTATCTAAATTTTTGTTCGCAAGTTTCTAGCTCCTAGCATGCGTTGGTTATTAGCATACTGTATCAGTATTAAACACGATATAGCTAAGTAGTCAAAAATCACTTCAAATTGTAATGGTACAAATAACAATACCCACCGGATTTTTACACGTGCTGCACACCATAGACACAAAAATGCAATAAAACTAATTTGCCACACATTTAGGAACCAACACATGACGGACACTGTTCTTTGCACAGTTTAGCAGCTTCCTGCTAGATGGCAACACTTACACTGAATGCATTCTAAAATTATTTCAAACTGGCCACTGTTCCCCACTGGCCACTGTGACCCGCCCTCCCTATATCAACAGAAGAAGTTAGTCAGTATCAAATTCATTAGATTTCTCTGTGACTTGACTCAACATATTAATGAAATCTAACGTGGATCTATCTTTTCTACCCTGAAGTAATTAACGTAATTGCATTTATTATGAATATACCTCTTATAGTTATTGCACTCGATAGGGGTAAAATTCTTTAATGGTAGAAGAATTGTACCGGGTTTCTATTCTTAATGTTTTCTCACTTATCCATATTGAAAATGTGCGAATTCACCAACTTTTGATATTCTGGATATTGGATACACAAGAGAACGTTTTTATTAGTTCATGTCATGCTCTCATTATAATGCATACCATAAAGTAACAGTGCCTTTTATATATTTTGTCCCGTAACTTTTGTTTTGTATCATTTCGATTTATAATTGATTCTTTTTTTGTATAAACACTTGTAACAAATGTTTCTGTCTACGTAATATCCCAAAGTTATGATTTCCACACAATTTTCTTTCCGTTTACCAAGGGCACCTCACATTCTCATCATTTATATTTACTTACATCAAGACCCATACAATCTTGTAAAAGACAAAGCATACTTCTTAAAATATGTATTTTTTACACATCCCCACTCCTTTTTTGTAATACTAAACATGTTTCACGTGTAGGTCTTGAAAACAGTTTATTTAATGCATCTAAAAATTTAACTTGAAAAGACTGCTGCATGATATATCGGATGAAATTTGATTAGCTCTTTCTTGTTTAAGAAAAACTAATGCTAATTTCCATAAATTGTTTTTCATGTGTTTACAACACCTACACCATATCAATTACTTCAGCCTTAATTGCAACCGGCATATAGTCAGTTGTGTAATTGTTCTTAATTCAAATATAGTTTTGGAAAGTTTCTACATATATTGTATAATATATTCTTCTGCTAACAACAAAATACTTACAAATATTCTTCAATGAAGTTTTACTTATTGCAATATGATTGAAAATTCAATAACCTTAAAGATCTTTCAAAATGATACCAAAGAAAAAAAGATTTTCTCGAATATAAAATGTCGCTGCCAAAAGATATATTTTTTCTACAAACGTGTTTACAATAACAATTTCAGTATCAGGTAGTATTCTCTTTACTTTTGAAATATTTTCAAATTTTAGTCAACAATTCTATGTATATTATAGATGAAAGATTGATGACTATTACAACTGAAAATTAGTTAAAAGATAAATGGACTTGCAAATGTATTTACTTCATGAGATGAACATGAACCAGCAAACATTCATCAATGTTTATGAAAGAAGTCACTACCGATGGTGTACAATAGTCATATTTTGTCATCTTGTTATAATATGTTTGTGGAAAAAATGTAATTGATTAAATTGTCGTTTTATTTTATTGGGAAATTACTTATACATATATGCCCATGTAGTAAAATGAGAATTTTAACAATATTAAACAGTATAATATCTAAGTGTGAATACAATCAAAGTATTATTTTTTGCACTCTGATAGATGAAAAATTATCTGGTTTCACTTTTTCAGGTGCTTACAAAACTTGAATTTTAAAATAGAGTTTTATTTTTACAATGTCTTGTTTTTTTTTCAAAGGTATTTTTATTAATGTAGATACATAAAAGGCAGAAGTTTTTTATCTAGATGTATAGGTGGTATTGTGACTGGTTATTTTTCTTTTTATGTTAAAAAGGATCCTTTAATTTTTAAATCTGTGATTTTTGAATAGTTTCATATTAATATGGAAGAAGGATGAATGCAATTTCTAGACATTCCGATTTTTTTATCATAAAACTCAAGCTTTCGACAAGTGAATTTATAATTAGGCAGTGATTTCATCACTGTTTTTTTTATTTTATGAAGGACAGTGGGCTGAAATACTAAAAAAAATATTATAATTTGACTGATTTTTAAATTGTCATCCGCGACACTAGATATCTATCTACCTTTAAGTATAGAGGATATAGAACCAAGTCTTTAAATTTGGAATTAAAATATAACAAATAAAACTTGCTACTATCAAACTTATTTACACTCTCGACGATATAATATTATTCAATGATATCCTGTATAAAATAGTGCTAATTTATCCTAATGTCTTATATGAGCAGTTGTAACGATATCATTACATCAACAGCAACCTCCACAAAGCATGGTTTTGAAAAAAATATTGTCAGAAACAGAAAAAACATTCCAGAGGTAAATAAATATCCCATCTCCTGTAGGTAGTAAAACGAGACGAAAATTAGCTATGGATAAATTACTGTAGTATGAGAATAATTTTTCATATAATATGGTGGATACATTTTATGTAACTAACAACAGTGTGGTTAACATACTCTTCTGATATTATTCAAAACATGAAATTATGTCGCGGTTTATTCGTTTGATGAAGTATTTCTCTTTGCTGCAAGACCTCAAGAGCAATTATGCAACTACAACTATTTGTGGTTATCCACCAAAAAATATAATATAATTATACTAAATTAAAAAAACAATGGTACTATAGCTGTTTCTTTTTGCAAAAATCTTCAGTTCCAAAATAATGGAACTAAAAAACATGAACTATTTATAAGTTAATTTTACAGACGAGTTTACCAAAATATATGTCATCAATTGAATAACACAGTGGAAACTCAAATGGCATGAAATTCTGATTTTATAATTTCTATGTTGTAAGAGCTAAGTTCTCCCCACTTCAAAAAATAGGGGAAAAATGGCTTCAACGGATTATTATCTACTTATAATAGTCCAACACAGAGATGTTGCAATTTTACGTGGTCCAAATAATGTAAAACATTTTGGCCGACTTAATTAACTGATGAAACATCAATAATAAATTTCCTACTTTCCGCTATTATTGAATATTTCTAGGTAGCTTTGCAACAATACTCCGTTTGCAAATTAGAAAAAGAATCGGATTCTTAGGAGAATTTAGACGTTATTATAAAAATTATTCAAATTCGTCATTTCAATTATTTTGGTATTTTAGCCCTCTGTGTAATCCAAAATGTTTACCCAAACAATGTAAAGAATTATTGACAGTTAGACAGAATGTATAATCCGAACGTAGTTTATTAGACTCACACTTTAGAACTTCGAACACTTGATCATAATAATATTATGCAATCAAGTGAAATAATAAGTAACAGTTTGTAACATGATTCTTCAAAACAGATTTTTACTCTAATACTCTCTCAGACGTGTTGTTTGATCCGTTATGACTATTATCCTTTTTATGTGTTCATTTCTATACTGTACCTTAATTACACATTTTATTTATAAAATAAACGTGTATCCATTCACTAAGATTTTAAAATTATATTTTAATAAGTTTTGTGAATTGTCATCGAAATTAACAACTAAATAACTGGCCAAAAAATCATTGCTATATATATATATATATATATATATATATATATATATATATATATATGTATATATATATATAACGGATATTTTGGTAGGGCTGTGGCAATAAAACACCAGAGTACACTCTTTCAGATATTTATTCCCGAGCTCCGAGCTTTCGATCATTTTTTATTCATTTTTAAGGGCTAAAAATTATTGGTCAATGTTGTCATTATTAAAAATAAAATAAAATATTAAATACTTACATAAAATCTATCGAGAATTTTGGTTAAGTTGTAAAATTCTATAATAAATTATTTTAAACATAAATCAACGAAAAACTCAAAAAAATATGACATCAAACAAACTATTTGATCTCGAACTACTATAATTTTGATTTATTTATTGTCAAATTAAAGGTTATCATGAATGGCGTGTTGTTTTTTCAAAATCTAAAAGATATGCATAGATAACAGTAAGGTTATTTAAGTCTGTTTTTTTATTCATGTAACCATTTTGTTCTGCAATATACGCTGTTTACAAAAAAAAAACGTTGTCTATAATTACTTTCTATTGTCAAAACTTTGGCAGATTGATAATACATAGAATGGCTTTCATAAAACTCGTGTTCAGCTAAAGCACATCTGTCGGGGTATAATTTACTGTTACTTTTATGAGAGGCGAATCGATTGGTTAGCGATCTTTTGGAGTGAACAATGTACTTCTTATTACAGTTATTGCAACGAATTTCATAACTTATATTAGTTAATTTGTTAGTAGGAGTCTTGTCTTTGATCTTATGGAATTCCTTGCAATAACTGTAATAAGAAGTACATTAGTCACTCCAAAAGATCGCTAACCAATCCAATCGCCTCTCATAAAAGTGACAATAAATTATACTCTGATAGCTGTGTTTTAGCTGAACACGTGTTTTATGAAGGCCGTTCTATGGATTGTGTATCCAAAGTTTTGACAATATAAAGTATTTATGAAAACGTCTTTTTTTGGAAACAGCGTATATTGCAGAACAAAATGATTGTATAAATAAAAAAAACAGACCTAAATAACCTTAGTGTTATCTATGCCTATCTTTTAGATTTACAAATTAACCAAAATTCTCTATATATTTTATGTAAGTATTTAACATTTTATTTTATTTTTAATAATGATAACATTGACTAATAATTGTTATTCCTTGAAAATGAATAAAAAAATATTCGAAAGCTCGGGAATAAATATCTGAAAAAGTGTACTCTGGTGTTTTATTCATCTATTACTTCATTTCACATGGCCACTTCACAAAATAATGGAAAAAACAAACTAACAAACCTTATTAAAAATATAATTATTCCCCCTGAGGGCCATTCCGATATCAACTATTTAATCCATTTTTAAGATGTTTAGGAATTTCAATGATTTCTTAATGCTCGATCTCTTTGTAGTAAATGTAATGTGGTTTGTTATTGAATTGAATGAATGTTGATTACTTTAAGAAATATTTATGTTTTTGTAATTGTTTCAAATAAAATAAATCACATAGCATTGCATTGAGTTCCTTTCTACCTGTACTTACTAATAAAAGTATTTGAATACCATACGCATTTTATTTCAAAACCCGTAAGAGTTTTACCATGGTGTTATTTTTGATGTCAATTGGGTCGATTATCAACGTTTTATTTTATTGTAGTCACTGTACGATTCCTTTCAAAATCAAATTTGATCGCATACGAAGCACTGTAAAAAGCAAATGGTCATCTCTATGCCTGGAATGTAGTAACCAAACTTCATACAACTGTAACTTCTGAATACAACACATGTTTCCCACGGGTAATCGGCGAAATAAGAAAACAATTGCCTATGACTATCACGACAATACGAGTGTATTTGATTCGCAAAATGTGGAATAATAAGTTCTTCCATCATGCAGTTCTGATTTGGCGTTAATTAGTTTCTATTCTTGTAAATTAAAAAAAAAAACTGCCTTGAAATATTTATCTTGTAGGTATCTAGATTGAAGTTGCGAAAATGGTCCTGAAATTTTTGGTTACAAAAAATTAAACAAAACAGTACTATCCTGACATCACCAAATTTCTGAAATTGTGTCAATGTCAGGTGGTGAAGGCCGAAATATTATAATTGACGAAAATTCCATATTTTGTCAAATTGACTTCAAAGTGACAACTATTGAAATATGTGAGATGAAACTCTTTCCTTAATCATCAAATTGTATACGTAGGTCTAATGCTCGACTTCTTGAGCAGACTTAGTTTCTCCAAGTATAAATGAAAGTGAATGAGTCATATTCATGCATAATATTTCACAAAAGTAAATGAGACTGATTTGAATGTAGAAAGCCACAATTTGAACAATGGGAGCCGAGAATAAGTTTATTTGTGAAGTAATTCATTTTACGTTGTTTTGCTTAAGTTTTTGTTTACTTTTCCTATCAATTTTTTGAAATATTCATTTATAGGCCAAAAGCTACAGAGATTTTTTTCATGTAAAAACCAGCTGCGCTATGGCTTTGAGAATAGTTTCTTATGATGTAGTGAGATGTTTTCACTCGAGTTTATTATTCATAACTTTGTTATTAACAATTTTATGCAAAAAGTCGCTTTTTATTTTTTTGCTTACAAAATTAAAACTGTCAGGGTAATCGTGATAGCGTCAATAGAGAAATTGTAGATAATAAAAACACGAAAAAAATGATAGGTCGAACAGCTCGATAGGACTTGGTTTTTACTATGCAATTTTCAAGCAGGCCTGAATGCGTCAGGTATGGTAAGATATCAATTTACAAAAACGATTTCGAAAGTAGAATTTTCATATTTCAAAACGTTCATCTTGGTTTTACGATATTCTTATCTGTTGCTGAGATATTCAAAATGAAAAGATCATGAAATACGCGCGACGCAACAGTATACATGTAGAGATGACAACGATTAATTGAAAATGGATGAATAATATATTGTTTTATAACAATTCAACGATTAATCAAATTATAATCAATGGTTAAATTGCAAAACCTCGTAAGTCGATCAATTCAAATATTCTAGGAGGAAGAATAAACGTTTACACAGTTTAATTATACACTTTGAAAAACAATACAGGCTACAAAATTCGCTAAATAATATTAGTTTTTAGACATTTAGTAACATTTTAAGTAATAGTTACCTATTACAAAAATAAACGACTTACGAGGTTTTTAAATATGATTTGTAAAATTTGTTTGTACTTGCGAGGGTTTGTAACGTAGTAATCAACATAATAATAATTTGGTACGTTGGCAAAGGATAATTTAAACAATAATAATTGCAAAAAATAATTATTTGCGAAAATTTGGCAAAAAATCGAAACCAGTCCAACTTAAAACTAGAAACTGCGACAAAATAAACGCAAATCTCTTAAAACTATAGAAACTGTAACAAATTTACATGTCAAATGACACAGATAACAGCTGATACATTTCATTTTTAATCAGGTAAAAGACTTTCATAAAATTGTCTAAAATCTACAGGTATAATCTTGTTGTGTGGTTGGTGGTATAGTTGAGGAATAATCAGAAACCTGCAGCCGAGGTGCTGTCAATACATCAAAAGTTAACATTAGTGTAGATGGATTTGCTTTAGCTAGTTCTTTTTGTCTGTCTTTTTCGGCACGTGCCATATTTTTTCTTGTAATATGAGTTTAATATTCATCTTTGACGGTGCCTATGGAATATCCAATGCAGCTGTCACATTGATCTTTCCTAAAACAAAACACACACATTTAAGTAGCGAAAAAGAACTATCCTATAGTTATCTTACTTTGACCGAAAAAGAGTGATCTAACGGCTTCTGAAAGCAAAAAACTGTGGTTTGAGCATCATATGCTAAATGGCTTATTTACTGTATTTTTGTTGGTCCATTTCAAGTGTATTTTGCGAATTCTGATGGAGATAGCAAGTGAACTGATTCTCGCGGAACAATTCGTACTATTTTAAATTATGCTTTGGACATGGAGCATTGCCGCTCGTCTAGTGCCGAAAAACTTGAATTTTGTGCAAAAACTATCGCGCAAAGGTCAGTAAAGACATGTTAGCACGAGTTAATTCCTATTCTATATGTATAAAACGCATGATATTTTACGACATGCAAAACAGTCAGCAACATTTGAAATCGCACCCTCCAACTGCGCCGAAGCGAAAAAAGCAAGTCATATAGATCAAATGTGAAGTTGACGTAGACAATTTCTCTCAATTATCGTGCTGTATATACACGTAATTTCTTCCAGGAGGTGAAAGAGTAAAGATAGATTATTTGAGCATTATGCGGTATTTGAGACAATAAATTCATTGAAAACGACCGAATTTGTAAAAAAACTCATAATTACGCGAAATTCAAGTGTCGACACAATTTATGATCCCAGTCTAGTGATTGTCTTTACTGGCCATTTTCAACTGTTACCGTGTACAATATTGTTCAAATTTTCACTACCTCGAGTATAATTTTTCAGAAATGCCTGTGGATATGGTGTACACACAGATGTAAATTGAGTGAATGAAAACGACGAATACTCAGTGTGTATTAGTTTATTACTTTCCAGCTAAGCGCTTTCGGCTATTAAGCCATTATCAAAGCCGTCGTCATTTAAAAAAGTAGTTGTCAAAGCCATCAAGTTGATTAAAAACAATACTCAAGATAGAATCATCGTTATGATTGAGTCATTGGAATAAAAACATTAAAAAACCCTATTGGAAGGGTGTAAAATTATAATTCACATGATGTAAATTCACTCAAATTCAAAAAAAAAGTAAACTAATACACACTGAGTATTCGTCGTTTTCATTCACTCAATATAATTTTTCACTTTACATTTGGACTTTGAAGTAATTAACTCATGAAATTTTTAGTTGTAATACTTAATTAATTCAAGCCTAAAATCAACGCACTAATAACTAGTGATAAGTTCATTTGGTTTTTGCTGAATAGATAAGAACTACAAAATTGTTTCTGGCTTAAACACATAATATGCCTGTCAGTGAACTTAGTACTCAAGGAGTCACAGGCAAATCGCCTGGTCTGAAATGTTCTGGCTGTTGTGTGAGATTTATCATGCTAAGTTAACGAATGCGGATGTGTCATATTTTCAGGGATCTTAGACCTGTGCTAACTGCAGGGGAGCAGCAGTGTCTAATCAGAGGCGTTCCTTTAAAAGAAGCCCTGTCCTCACAAACGTTAAACATTTGGCACAGTATCCAGAAATGTTGGCATCTATGAATCCTAAATATGGTGATTTGTTGCAGACTATTAATTTATGCAGGTTTTCATTAGAACGTTCGAAAATAATATCCATACTTTTAATAACAATCTTAAGGAGATTGAAAAGTTGACCAAAGAAGATTTACACTTAAAAAATGAAGTCAAATTTTTTAAATTCTCGAGTGGATGCACTTGAGCAACAAGAGCTAATGAGGTTGAGATATGTGGGGTTACTTACAAAGATAACGAGAATCTTTTTTAAATAGTACTAATCCAATATTGGTACTTATGAGTAAAAATAGAAATAAACCGCTAACGGAGGCAAAATTGGAAAAATTATTATCAAATTCTAATAATGATGAAGATGTTCTCTATTTATCAACAGAATTTGTTAACAATATGGTCGAATGTGAGACTATGTTAACTACAAATTAAGTTGGGTTTATACAGCAAATAAAATAGGAAGGAATAAGGAAATTTCATTCGGATTATACAAACAAATAAAATAAAATAAGTATTTAACTGTAACTCATCAAATACACGGAACATTGTAGCATGATAAAAATAAAATGCTTTTGTATTGTATTATAACTCACGGAGGTGGGATAATTCGGTTAATCCACCCACTGAGTATACAACTTTATACACACTTCTGTATAGTTGGTTGCATAAGGGAATTAACTACGGGTTTTAAAATTATTTAAGCATATCCTGGAATAATAGGATTTAAATACTTAAATGGGTGTCTAGAGTAATATTTTTCATATGATATAACCAATCCACGAGGATTTTATCATTTTATGTGGGGATTTTATTTGATTGTCAGTGGTAACACTGATCGCATATGTCAAAAGTAACGGGAAGATAAATTGGAATCACTTGTCTCTGTACACTTGTCTTATACTTTTCGAGTTGTTAGGTCCACAGATCATATAACTACTATTAAAAGTTAGGTCGAGTATGACAAGTCGGAAGTATAGAAAATGGCCGGTGGCACATGATTTATACCATCTATTTTCGGGACTATGGTGGTGAAAAGCCCTTGGTACCAAGGTAAGCTTTCGTCTTGCACGTATATTTTCACACAATAGCCCCAATTTCTTTTTAGTGTTTTTCTGTACAGCATATTTTTTTACATACATTTTTTTACACATACTTTTTGCAAAATGGATATGGTTTAAACAGCTTTTTATGGGTGATGATAGATAGGATGATCATGTCAATTTTTTAAGAAGCCTCAAATTTCGGATGTTTCCTGTATGGGATATATTTTCGATATTTTCGTAGAGATTGCTGACAGACTATAGTACTCCGTTCATGGTAGTAGAGACGTGTCGTATGACGGATGGCGTTAACGTTACATACCGATAAGAGCTCGTGATGGCGTTTTACTTCAAGGGACGATGCTGGACTCATGTTTGTTGGTGACAATTACGGAATGATTCCATTATGGACAACGATTCTTAACCAGATGGCTGAATCTTGTTTCATAAGTCAGATGTGGCTTGTCAATTAAGCCGATTGACGGTTAATAGTTTGGACATTAACCGCAAGTAACATTTAAAGTTTTCTTCGTTTTCATCTGAACTTTAAGCAATTTATTCATTTTGTAATCTCATGTTTTAACGTTTCCCACTGAGCAAGAATATGTTGCCTCAACGTTGCTGAAAATCACATATAGGATGTGTAATGTTGCTCCCGACTTTGCAATGATGTTGCATCAACATGCTAGCAACGCCATAACGGCCGCCATTGCAACGTTCATTTGTAATATTTCAAAAGTTATGTTAGGTGATGGTACGTACGGATATTTCTAACACCGTTCAAATGCAAGGTTGCATCATTATGTCACTATCACATTCTAATCAACTTTCTAATATGATGTTGCAGTTACCTTATAACTAGACGTTTCAGGAAATGTTCCTATACATTTCAAAAGTATATTCAAATCATCTTCCATTTGGTATGTAGCAGGGACCGTATAATTAGAACTTACTAGTACCATTCCAAGACATTTCAGAGGTATACTTGAATCAACTTCTATTTGTGATGTTGCATATTCCCTGTTATTGAAAGTTGAAGATAATGTTCGAAAGTTTACTAAAATCATCTTTATGATTTGGCAATATAATTATTAGGGAGTTACAGGTACTCTCCAATTATCATATCGATTATGGAAAAATGCTTAACTATATTAAGATTGAAAAATTTAAAAATGGATCAATTAGTCTCTTAACCTCAAATTGAAATGACTTGCGTTTGTATTTAATGAAGAGTACTTCTAATCTGTAGAGGCTACAGCATGATTAAATAAACGTGTGTTGAGGGCTAGTGACTTCAATTTGGTTTCATGGTGTGGTTGAAAGTTTTCATAAAGTTTTGTCAAAATGTATATTCTAAGTTAAAAAAACTTATTGAGATTCATTAGTGACTGCACTTTTAACGCAGAATGTGTGTCCGTTCTGAACTTTGGACAAGTAAGAGAACCCAAAAAAAGCAAATTTAAATCAAAATATTCCAGCGATTTATTGAACCGAAATAGAAAAACAATATTGCACATAAAATAACACATCAGATACAAAAAAAACATGTATATCCAGTAGCAGATAATTCAGTTCAGTGAATGAATGAATGAATGAACACTGCTTTATATTCATCAATTTCGTTTTGTCAGTTTCTACGTAATGGTTCACTGAATACTTCGCATGGAACCATTAAAGAAATACTAAAAGCAGTAAAAAAATTAAATTATAAATATGTATCCATTAATTTATTGAACTAAAAAATTCATAATAAAGAATATTTTAATAACAAAAATATATCACACTACACAATTTGCACAGATATCAACTTATATACTGGGAAACAACCAGATTACTCGGTGCTTCCTGGAGGTATATTAAAATGAAAATTTGTGGTTCAAATGAACTTCACAAACAAGTGATTAAATCGAAGGAGCCTATAGTCTTGTTGATATACTATATAACAACTAATATAATTGAAACGTAATAATTCTAAACAAATATTTATACCTGAAACACACCTTTCATTTCACAACTATGAAGTAAAAAGGAAACTGTGATCCTATTGTATAGAGTATACAAATATAAAACAAATATAAATTAATCCATTGCTTCACTTCACCAAGAAAACAGAATAAATGTGAAAAATGTTATTTCTTTTTCCCTCCAACGACCGGTCGAAACACTCGAAACTCGAAAGAAACAAATCCTAACCCAACCTTTTTGTACTTCTTCTATACTATTATTGGGCTCGGTTAGGATGAGTTCCCAATGCATCGTTTTTGCCTTTTGCGTCGCACGTCACGCTATCGTCACGCATTCTCTGATTGGCGAATTGGTGAATCGCGTCAGGAATTTGCCGATCAGAATACGTGACGCGCGATGCAAAAAACAAAAACGATGCATTGAGAACCATTCACTCAGTTCCGATCAGACCTAATCTAGAAATATATAAATTCGAAATCCGAAAAGTGTGCCGGAGAGTAATCGAAATAAACGTCATGCATCTAGGAATTTTTCAGAATGAACGAATATTATTAACTCACAGCAATGTTTCTTGATTCAAACATATCGCAATATTCCAACTTGGATAGGTACTGAAACTTCATATGGAAATATTTCGACTGGAAGAAATAACTAACTTACAGCAATGTTACTTGCGGAAGTGAATGACAATATTTCAATTTGTGTATTTGACAATATCACTGAAACTTAATAGCGAAATTTTCCAAAAATATCAAATAACTAACTTACAGCAATGTTTCTGAAAAAATGCTGATGCAATATTACAACTGGCATATCTAAGAACATCACGGCAACCTCAATTACAAACGTTTCAGTAGGAAGGAAATCTCAACTTTATGAAATGTTTCTCTAATGAGCAAGTCACAATGTTTCAACTAAACTAACGCAATAATATTACTGCAACTTCTCCAGGAAACATTTCAAATCGTATATGAATGTAATTGCGCAATAATATTACTGCAACTTCTCCAGGAAACATTTCAAAATGTATATAAATGTAACTTGCAGCAATTTTTTGCAAGGTTCTGTGCTCAGTGGATTAACGACACATTAACCTTTATATTTCAATATTTAGTAACTTCACATTCTTATATAGACGTTTATCAATTCACAATTTTATTATTACATTCTTTCAACTTTGTAAAGTTGAAATATTAACTTTATTATTGCATATCGCCCTGAAATTATATTTCAGCTTAATCTTACTACATAATAGACACTCTTGATCTATTTGGTGACATCTTGTTAATTATTACAGTTTGTAAGGCTGTAACTGGTATACCATTTACATGTTACTAAAGATTTAGTGTATTGTACATGATGATCTCAAATAGTTGATAACATTAGAAACTGTTAAACATTTTAAATTAACCAACCATTGATAACTGATTAACGTAAGGGCAAAACAATATAAATAACATATTTGAAAAGTTATAATAGCTAATTTAATCACTATTGGTTTCTTGATTAATCAGTAAGTTTCTTGAATGTGCTACTAATCAAGTGGCGCATTAAAAAATAATACAGGACCAGCTTTCAAACATTCCTCACTAACTCAAGGTCGGCGAAAAGCGAACCTTTGGCAATGTAACCTCACTTTCGAGTTTGACGATAACGCTCCTGTCTGGAAGCTTTACTGCCCAATGCTTCGAGAAAAGAAAGTGCTTTAGACATCAATAATCTAATTTCCCTTTTTGTCGATCACCAGCATCTCTTGCTTTAAAGTTAGTGACACGTTCCAGTCGACCTACGACATGCACTTGCTGACTCTATAATTTCTGGAAATTACCACTCACACGTGATTCATTAAACACTTCAACAATCGGCTCAATGTGACCTAATTTAATTTCAACTGCGCTCAGATCTTCAGCAGGATATTTGGGAGGATCAATGCTATCATCTTCTTTTTCCACCTGCAATGCTAAAGCTAAACTACGTCGCATCTCAGAAACAGAACTACTCGCAATACTTCGTGTTGTCAACTCATAAATGAGTTCATCCTATACTAATCGATTAACTGCAAACCGACGAGACATTCAAAGTTCAACTGACAAGCAATCCCAGCGACAAACCAATTTCCAATCTAGCGGAACTATAATTCTTCCCAGACACACCTGTACCTCAAGTGGCCTCCCTCCAACTGAAACTTTATGAGGAATTTAAAACCAAATCTAGATACCGAATGTCCAAACAATATCTCCAACCCACAGACTTTCCACCAAGTGTACTTCTCGAACCAACGCAACGTTAGTAGGGTACAAATGAGAGTTCTGTGACACTTTTCTGCATACCCTCCCCCCTTTTTATAACCCCTCCACCACACCACCACCATACCCCCCCCTTTTCATACCCTCACCATACCACCATCCACACCCTCCACCCAACCCAACCATACCCCCCACCATACCCCACCACCACACATGTTTAGAGGTCACAAAACTGGTTTAGAAGTTGCAAAACTGGTTGTTGAGGTCAAAAAACTAGTTGGGAATCGTCAATATAAAATAGATTTACACTAATAAACTAGTTCAAAGCGATTATGTTTTAGAGTTATTATAAATATACACAACCTGCTATTGAGGATTATTTAAACAGTTTAGATACCAACATAATGGGGCTTGCAGTAGAACTGTTAATATTAATATCTGTTATTCAAGGCCTTCTCTACATTTATCAACCATATAACGTAGAGGAAATGCTGATATGTTTTGAAAAAAAAACGCTCAGAATGAATGTGAATCTAGTGGCTGGAAAAAATGGATACTTATATAATTTAAATGGTGTACCTCTAAAAATATTCAAAGTTTCAAATAACTATACAGATTTAGACTAAGATTAGTATTTAAAAATAATTTTTTTGAAGATAGGTACTGATTGGCGAGGTATACTTTCAAGATAAAACAGAAGACACTCACCTGGGAATAAGTTTCTGGTTCATATGTTATATCAGTGTATGTATATCTACATTACTTATAGTTAAAGCAACTAAAATTGTTAAAGTGAAATAGCATAAAATAAGTGTAATAAACATATATTTAATAAAAATATTCTTGTTAAACAGTTTAATATTTTTTCTATAATATGTTACTCTTCCTGCTCCCCCACACCCCCATCCTCAGTACAATCATCATCCTAAGCCCAACCATCATCATCATCATCTTCACTGCTACTACTAAAGTCAAGAAGATTCAAAATGTCAGGACTTAAATATTCCTTTATTCGAAACAGGAAATTTTCCGATTTAAGGTCGATAAGACTTGTACGAACTCCATAAGAGTTAAACTCTGTTCAAGATAATCGTCACATACTTCTTCTCCAACTTCATATTTTTCAGCTAGTAAGTTACATTCATGTTCAGATTATATCCATCCCATAAACTGCTTCGTGACTTGCATCGAATGCTAAGTTAGAAAATAGCTGACGTAAATGCGTAACACCACTTTTTAAATCCACTATTGGTACTTCGGTTATGTAAGACATCCACATAATGGCTGATCAAACTAACAGCTCTGAGTGAGAACGGTCGTTGTTTTAATATTTCATACCCCACTACACGTGGAGGGGTACCACCTCGAAGTTGTCCTCGTAAGTGCATCATCTTCACTGCAAGACTTCTTTTTCATTCCATCTAAACCATTTAATGACTTTATAAAACAATCAAGTTGACGTCCTGAATCCGAATCAATTTTATAATGACCCCATGCTAAAATGTATCAGTTGTTCCAGGTATAAAAGAAATATTTTGTCATCTTTCGAGGTTAAAGCTACTTTGTTTTTTAATTTAGTAAATATATTATGTAAATGCGACTTAAATGTATACATTTTTCGATATAATGTTAAACTATCATTATCAACAATTTGCTTATAATGAGGGAAATTTAAGGAATGATTGATTACATTTTTGGAAATACTTTTAGCTTTTTTCAAGGTGTAATTATTAGTAAGTTTAACACAATATGTAATATTGAAGATATTATTTTCGGGATAATTAGAGGTATCGAATAATTCTAAATTATTACGCATATCCTTGTACACATCTATAGTTTGTATTTGTAGTATTAAGGAATCTGTATCTGTATAAAAAAATTTAGCAGTAGCCACGTATTTTGGTTTTATAAAATTATAGAAAAAATCGTACATACGTAATTTAGATAATTCTAAAACTGGAAATCTTACGTATGCTGGTTTGACATAATCTTTAATGTATTCATTTGAACGGGGACCAAATTTTCGGAAAATATAGAAGAAGAATGGAAATTGGACATACCCATGAGCTCCAACACTTCCAGGTTTATTTTCAAAATGTGAAACGAGCTTCATTGTAATTTTACGATCTATATTTTCCATAGTTTTCTCGTATATGGAATTAGTATAATTTTTGTAGGACCCGTTATCAAATTCATTACTAGAGGAATTTCGAAAGTCGGTGTTTAAAGTGATATAAGGTTTTAACCAACACATGAAAGTTCTAGAATGCGGTGTGTTTTTTTAAGTTTTAATCCATGTTGAAGGCATTGTTTCAAATTGCGATAATGAATTGTATACTTTATTTTATCTTCTAGAGTTAATAATAATTTAGAGTAGTTACCATTTGGTGGGATAGCATTTACTGGGCAAAAAGGTAAATCATTGTGTTAATCGTGAATCTCTTTCGGATATTCCAAATCCACTTCAAGAACAAAACCTTTGAGTCATCATCTATACTCGCACATTTAA
Source organism: Galeruca laticollis (assembly GCA_963921935.1). Lineage (NCBI taxonomy): Eukaryota > Metazoa > Arthropoda > Insecta > Coleoptera > Chrysomelidae > Galeruca > Galeruca laticollis. Next base: position 92,218,490 of record OY998183.1, read on the forward strand.
AGTTTCGAATTTCATCTTCACTTAACCATCTAAAACCCCCATTTGGAAGAAACTGTTCCATAGAGAACCCGTATAAATTGGTAGCATCCAAGTAGATTATAAATGATGTAAGTTTTGACAGATCATAATTGTTGCAAAATTTATTGTTAGCTTGTGCGAATCTCCCTGAACATTAACTAATTCCATCTCTTACAGATTTAAAAAAAAATTGAGCATGTCAATATCGGTTAACATAAACAAATATTCCTACATGAAACAGTGATCAAATCGATAAATCGAAAACATTCAATATCAGTTTACGAGTATTAAACGGTTATAGAATGTCCGTCAATTTTTTATAATATTTTTATTTCATTCACACGAATTCCTGCCTTATCTTTATCAGCTTAAGATAACCAAATACCTATAAAAAGTATAATGCCGCAAATTTCACACAATGATTTGACAGTTAGATAAAACAATTGTAATAAAAAGTTTCATACCTTTGTGAGTCTATATATATTTGGAAACACAATCTTGTGAAAAAGAAAACACAAAGACGAAAAGCTTTTTGCTTAAATAGGTGTATGAGCTTCGAATTTGATTAGTATTTTTGTATTTTTAGTTTATTCATTATTACATTTATTGAACTGAGGGAAAGTGTTTACCTATTATTGTAAATATATATATATATATATATATATATATATATATATATATATATATATATTATTATAGTTTATTTTATGAGAATTTAATTTGCCCTACGTTGGGCCGACATATTATTATGAATAGAATTGGGTGAGAAAATAGTTTAATTTGCCCGGTATGTTGAGGATTTAATATGTATGATAAACAGTTTATTTAACCAACATGAAAACTTCTCATCTCAGGGTAGAGTTCAAGTATTTTAAATAAAATGATTTTATAATTTTATACGAGTATATGTTAGCGCCAAAGTTAATAAATGCTTTATATTTTTAAAAATAAATTTGTTAATCAGAATATGTTACTTTTTTAATGATTTCAAATTAAATACGGTCCTGTCCTACTTAAAAAATATCTGCATAGTTCAATCGATTTCATTCAGAGCTTCTGCCTGTGGTAAGTAGATGGTGCGCAAGTCACCAGATGAAATGAATAACTCAAGTAATTTAAAGCGTTTTTCAAAAGGAAAAACAATATTTAATTTAATGAAAATAAATACACTACACTTTTACAAGTGTTTTTTTTTAAGAAATTCAACTATCTAAAAGGATGACTCTTTCATACAAATCACACGCACTCTGGTGAGATATTATTATAATAGTAAAATACAGTTATATAACTTCATAAACATATGACTTTCAGAAAACGGCGAAATACACTCTTAACAGCGTCTATGCATCACAAAATTTTAGTTTTTTTTTACAAATTAGTAAGTACGCTTGACCTCTTAATACATTAATAACTTAACTTGTACTACCTTATTTACTTCACGATTTCTGTTTGTTCACCTTCAATAATCTGTTTCTTTTATTTGTTCCAGATTCTCCTCCTGGAAAACCTCCCTGTTGGCATTCAGCTTCTACCAGAACAGGAATCGATGCTGTATTTCTTTCAAAGTCCAAACAGCTCACACAAATTCCACTATTCAATGTTTTTCGAAAACTATTGTGACTATTTTACTTCCACCAGACACAAGACACCATATTATAAAATAAAATTCATGATTAGTGTTTTACAACATTCAACAATTCCTTTTTTAATTATTAATATAAACTAAACTACTTACACTGATATATCTCTTGTAAGTATAATGTATTTGTTTTAAATTCTATAGTCAAATTTTGTCTTCCAAATGATTTCAATTGATTTACTTTACCAAAAAATTTTGCTGCTCCAAAAATCTCTTCCCAAAAAGCAAACCTCCTAGTCAATAGCCCCCATAATCAACAACTTTTTCACATTCTGATTTTTTTTTCGTTAGCAACACAGTTGTCGCCGATGTGATCTTTTTTAAATGTTTATTAACCAATCAAATTTGACTATTTATTTTATAACTCAAATTCTTCATTTCAACCAGTGAAATGTTCATCCATTATATCATGATATTATATTCTAAGGTTTTTAATTGCTTAGACTTCCTATATTATTTTCATTCAATAATATTTCTTAGTATTGTTAAAATGACATTTCCTAACCTCTAAGTATGTATGTCAAATGAATATTCATAATGTTTTAATAGATGACAGCTGTTACCTTTAAATATGTATGCAAAATGAAAATTCGTTTTCTTTATAAGTCATGTTCTCTGAAATTCACATTATTTTATATTTTCCTGCTCTGTTATGTCTAAACATCTACACTATCTCATTTTAATGTCTTAATCAACAAATATTACGAGATTAGCTTGACTTTACAGAATAAAGCATTATTAGTTTCTTATTATGAACAAATTTTGATACTTGATCTCTTTGATAAAAGTTTCGTTAGGCAATTTATTTCATATAAATTGTTTATCACACCTATTCGCAATTATCCCTACATTATACAGTCTGTCCTTTCTGTATGTCTTCTCTATCGAATAGTGGATCGTACAGATTGTCTCCATTCAAATGTTTAAAAAAAATTTTTGACTTAAAAAAATTCTTTTAGATTACAATACATAATCTTAATTCTTCATTAGTGTAGCATTATTTTTTCACAATAATATATATATATGGAAAAATAATGCTGCACATTGTATATATCTAAAACGAGTCAATTACAACTTAAGATATTAATGACTATAAGATTATTCAAAGGAAACCTATTCGAGACTCAAAATTAAACTAAATCGAAGTAAAGAAATTATTTCAAACTTTATAATGTACCTTGTACATATATACATGACATCGATATAATAAGAATTCAAACTATTTAAGAGAAAAATTTAAAAAAAACATCACCTGGTATAAAATGAATGAATACACTCTTCAAATGGAATCCTTAAATGTTTATGCATTATCTTAAATTCCTATTAGATACCATCAAACTATTTAGAAGCCCTAGAAATGTTTCTTGTAATATATCCAAAGATGAAATTCAAAATAAAGACATTAGAGTTATAAAATCTTTGACATCTGTTGAAGTATTTGTCATCTGGGATAGAGCAAGTTCAAGAAAGGTCGATGACAGCTGAAAATTTTTAAGAATTAATAAAATGCAAAAGATATATATAGGAATTGCTTGGTTAGAATTGTAAAAAAGTATATTTTATAATTAAAAAGTAAATATTTTGAAGAATATAATGAAATCTATAAAATGTACAACTATAAGTTACTTTGATTGGTTACTAATATTTATATGATTTCAATAAACAGAGGGCTAATATAAAAATGAGGTTTTTGTTTAGGAAAAAGTTGTTGATAAGAGAAAAAAGAAAGTGTGAACGAGTAGTATTGAAAAATCAAAAAGAAGTACATTGTTCTTTTAGATAAAATTAATAAGAATTGTTTAAAAATTAAATAAAATAAGATGTGAGCTGTGAAACTAACCTTTAAAAAGCATTCCCAAAGAGAGGGAATATCCTATAGTGAGAATATCATTTTTCACTATCCTGAAGAGTCTACATATCCCGTATTGTGGGATTAATAATTTTCACGATCTTTGAAGAGAATCTATGCCTGGAAAGCTTTCGAAATTAAATTGATTCGAATGGATTCGTGAATCAATCCCGACATGGTCGGAGCAGCCTACAAGAAGTAGAGAAAAAATTAAGGTGAACAAATCTATTGATAATCAGCGGATGATTAAAAGGTATTTAAAAAATGTTTCATTTCAAATAAAACTTACCGTGTGTGTATTAAACATTAGATATTGAAACTCTACTGGCAGCGTGTGTTTCTGACATTCGTCCATTTTCTAACGAGAATATTTTGTGAATATCGAGTTATTTTCATATTGTATATAACGTATAACAAGTTGCATACTTGCATGTATTTAATATAATTTCGTTTGTGTGAATGTGGGTTGTATGAAAGGTCATTGTAGATAAGTTCATTCTTTTCAATTTATGATAAAAAAGAATAATGTATTTTCTTATATAAATTAACAAGTCTTTCCCTTTGGAAAGAATAAATTATATTGTCTGTAGACAGTGTTTAATTTTTATCAGTTGGTAGTGGTGTTTGAAGTTACGAGCCACGAGCGTTTTCCGAATAAGATACGCAGGAGCGTTTTGTAAAAATTTATTCAATACAAATATTTCAGTTCACAAATTTTTTTTATCAAAATTCAATATTAAGATTTGGCGCTTATTATAAAAAAATCATATGAATATTTAACCTTATGAACCCAAGATCCTGAGAAGCTGAGTGCTCAATAAAAAAATTAATAATTAAAAGAGATATAAAGGTAAGTGCACTGTGTGGCATTATTTAACCTAAATAATTTTCTCAAATATACTGGGCAAATTAAAAAACCTTCATTAAATCAAAGATATAATAAAATTAAATTAAAGGGTAACATATAAATAAATCTATTATAATTCAAACTACAATAATATATATATATATATATATATATATATGTATATATGTATATATATATATATATATATATATATATATATATATATATATATATATACATAATATGAAGGTATGTCTTTGCTGATCAGTTACAATGTAACTTCTGTGTAGATTTTTTTTTATTTTTTAGGGAAATTGCAGCAATAAAACGTATCCGTGTACTCTTTTAAGTATTTAATCCAAGCTTTCGAGTGAATTTTCACCCATCATCAGGGAAGCTACATAAAAATATACTTTGTTAAAATGATCTAAAATGTTATGGCCATCGACAGCACCAACAACTACGTCTATCATTAACTCACACTATATCACATTTCATTACAAAATAAAATTATTACACATTTTAAATTTTTTTTTAAAATTCATTTTTGTTGAAGTCTGGTTATCGACCACGTGCTTGAAATCTCAATCCCACACTGACAGCAAATTTACAAGTTTATACATTATAGATTATACAGCCAACTGGCCTATACATATTCAAACTATTAAATTTTCAGTTTTATACATTATAGGTTATACAGCCAATTGGCCTGTACCTATTCAATATACTAATATTTCTGATTTAAAATTTAACCATTGAGCCCACTCTATATAAATATGAAGAAAACTTTCAGGAGATGCACCTTTAAAATACATGTGTATGCCTGTTTTATCGAGAGAACAACCTGATTGTCAAACAAAACTCTCCGACACAATGCGACCACCGCAGTGCGCACACCCCACAGCCATTTGACTGATGAGATCAACGGCTGTGTGCGCCCCCAATGCATGATCATAAGGACTATTCAGCTAATGAGACTGAGAGCCCCTCAATGCGCATAGAGAGGTCCACGACCCCATGATGACCTCTGTCTTGAGCATCCAAATGTAGTAAATAAGCAAAAATATCACTGAGATGTCTAGTATCAGTTCTATGATTTATGTTGTCCGGATTTCTTTTTATATGCACCATTTCAAGAAAATTTCTTTTTGATTTGATATGTTCCGTATCCAATACCCTGACAGACTCATAGTTCATTGAATGACCTGTTTTATTGACATGTTCTGCTAGAGCACATCTTTCGGGGTGCAATCTACAGTCACTTTTATGGCTAGTGATTCTATCTTTTAAGTATCTTGAGGTTTGGCCAATGTATTTGGCATTACAATTTGAACAATCTATACTGTAGATCACATCTGACTTCAGTTTCTGTGGGATTTGATCTTTTGTTTGTGAAAACAGGTTTCCTACGGCGAGTGCAGGTTTGAACGCTAGTTTTATGTTTTGTATTTTGTAATGAAATGTGATATAGTGTGAGTTAATGATAGACGTAGTTGTTGGTGCTGTCGATGGCCATTCCATTTTTTACCACTGCTAATCACGTTTCAATCTCAGTAAGTTTGTAAGTAAATAGTGTTTTGTATAACATTTTAGATCATTTTAACAAAGTATATTTTTATGTAGCTTCCCTGATGATGGGTGAAAATTCACTCGAAAGCTTGGATTAAATACTTATGATAAAGTTTAGAAAATAAATTCACATAGAAAACAATTTAAATTATTTACCTTTTGTATCATCACATCACATTTAGACATCACATAAAAATTTTATAAATTTTTTTTTGATATGTACATATTTATCACAAATTTACCTTTCCTTTATCTTACTTTTATCAATGAACATTTTAAAAAAAGAAAAGAGAAAAGAAATATATACGTCCTTACGATGTTCATCGTCTATCAGAAAAAATTAGTAAATGAGTATAAAACAAACAGTTTCAGTGTTTCATAAGCTAAAAAAATATAAACCAACAATTCTTTTCAAAAATGAAACCAAAAATTTCTAAAAATAAGCAAACGCATACAGTCATACATCAAATTCCATGCAATGACTGCAATTGCACCTATGTTGGTCAAAGTAAACAATATCTTAAAAAAGAATTCAAGCACACATTATTCAAAAACCGATATCACTGCTTTATCAAATCATTGCAAATATACTGGACTTAGTTTTAAGTTTGACGATGTAAAAATACTGGCCAGGGAAAAAAATGAAACAGTAAGAATATTTTTAGAAATGATCAACATTAAAAAAGATACTAATAGCGACTTATCAGTAAATGCTAATAGCATTAACAAGAAATGATAAACATCATCTATGATGGTATTTTGAGAGAATAATGTTGGCTCCGATGTTTTGCACTATACTATAAAATTTAACAGCATTGATATAACATGGGTTTTTCACTTGAAACAATAGTTTCACTATGTTTTTTTGTGACAAAATTGGAATAAAAATTTAAATGTTTTATACGTTGGTAAATTATTATAATAGTATAAATAGTATATTATGCAACGATGATGTAATGATGGTTATTAATACACGAGCATTAACCGGGATATGAAACGAGCCGAAGGCGAGTTTTGTATGGTTTATGCGAGTGTAATAATAACCATTACATGAGAGTTGCATACGCTATTTTTTCTACACCCTATAAATAATCAAAAACCATAAATTTAATATTTTTATTGAACACAATAGGTAACAGTAACGGGGAAGTTAAAATTCGTGCAGCCAAACAACTATTCTACCATAGGGAGGTGCTAATCTATAGTAGGTAGTAGTTAGGTTCTATTATAATCATATTTTCTACCACCCGTTACATATCTAAAAAAATACAATACTCATAAGGGGAGACAATACCCTTGTATCCCAAAAGCACAGATGTATTGTTAAACTATATGTACATTAAATATGCGCTAATTAGTGACGAAGCAGGCAGGACATAAGCGAGAGTGGTTTTTGATGATAAAATAGAGTATATGGAAAAGAGGCGGTAAAAGCAAACAACAACTCTTCAAAATTTTGTGGTCTTTTCATTCAAATGTTTTATAAGCTTTCATGAATGAAACGAGTTAGGTACTACTTCTATATAAAAAAAACTATAAACTCGGAAAATATACTAAAGATCGGGGACTCTAGATTTAAAATATCGGGAAGCCCTAGTGTTTATGTATGCCTGGCGCTCCCGGAGATTTCAATCAGGATTCGCCCTATAAAATCGGAAAACAGTATTAAGGATCGGGAACTCTAGTTTTGAAATATCAGGAAGCCCTAGCGTTTATGTATGCATGGCACTCCCGGAGATTTCAATCAAGATTCTCCCTATAAAATTGGAAAAGGTATTAAGGATCGGGAACTCTAGATTTAAAATATCAGGAAGCCCTAGCGTTTATGTATGCCTGGCGCTCCCGGAGATTCCAATCAAGAATTCTCTTTATGAAATCGGAAAAAAGATACTAAAAACCGGGGACTCTAGATTTAAAATTTCAGGAAGCCCTAGCGTTTATGTATGCTTGGCGCTTCCGGAGATTTCAATCAGGATTCGCCTTATGAAATCGGAAACGGTATATTAAATCAGATAGGATATAAAATGGTTTGTCACACTCCGATATTCCAACTTATTTAAAAATGAAAATCAACTGCCTGAATATTCTAAATTTGTAATTGAAAAGACCACTTATTTTTCAGATTTTTATTACTAAAAGTTCTTACCTTACTTTTCCACCTCCCTCGATTAGTTCGACCTGCGCGCTTCTACCAATATCTATCTCGTGGCAGTGGGGAAACCAGTACATTGAAATGTTGAGTTTAAAACCGGAATGAATATTTTCACACAGAAAAATGATTTCTCCATCGCAACCAGATAGTACAAAATAAAAATATCATCGGAACTTTCAATAACTATCAACCTCCTACAAAAAATTGTTTCTACCCCGAAGCCAGAGGATAAAATAAAAATGTTCTCAGAGACTTACAATAATTATAAATCTTCTGTCTAAAACAATTTCTATACTGCCGTGTTTTTTAAAACGCCTCATTTACGGAAGGCGCCATTTTCAGTAAAAGGCAGAAACATAAAATTTGGCTGCGCACCATAAATTTCACTTTTGAGTCGGTAAATAAACTGTAGGTTGATTTCAAAATATTTCAGTTTATGTTCTAACATTGTTGAAGGAGTTAAATCATCAGTCTATGGGATTATTTAGCAGATAAGTCAAATGGTATATGCACCGTTGTTGATAAAAAATGTCTCATTGGATATTGAGACATTTTTGATCACCAATGCTATTTTTAGTTAATGATTATTATTGTGGAAAATGTCTTATGGTAGCAGGTAAAAATATAAAGTTAAACTATTTTTTATAAAAAGTTGACATCTACAGAAATTGTATGGAAAAAATGGAAAATTAATAAAAGGGTATGTTTACTAAAACAGCTACTCATAATCATGAAGCTGAATTTATTCAAATTTACCAAGATATAATGGGAAATACAAAGGTTTTTTCAACAAAAAAACAACTGATAAGGAATTCATTATATTAATCATCAATATCAGTAAGTAGATCTAGGACGTCATCAGATGTCGATACATTTTCCCAAAACAACCGTCGGTTTTTTGGCATTAACGGACAGTTTCTTCAAAATGTCTTCACGTTTTCCCCTGGGAATACCCCTAGGAGCGGATCGATATTGGGCTTCGTTTTACACTTTAGAAATTTTGCCACTAAGAAATTAACTTCCACGTGAGAAGCATCGAACTCATTTGCATACTGGAGGTGATAGTTTCATCGTTCAAATTTTACTTTTGCAATTTCACTCAGGTCAGGCCTTGGATTGCATTTCTTAATTTTAGTGAGGGACGAGTGGTATTTCCACTCTGCAAAATGGGTAATGCTCATTTCTAACACTTCCGGGGGCTTTTTAGAAGGATATTCTGCTATACAAGATTTGAAATCATCAAAGTCGTAAATCTTACCTTTAGCTTTCATAGCCAGTTCCACTTGGTGATGAAAGCTATCGGCAGACATAAATGTATGTCCTGGCTCAAAATATGTAAGCTCGATCACGTCTGCAGCAATTTCTGTCGAGTTGATGAGATAAATAAACATACAAAACAAACCCCAATTCTTATTTTGTCCTGAGCAATTGTCCAGCCAAATTTTTAAATATTTAGCGTCTCTGTGAAAGACTAAAAATTTGTGAGAAGCACTGGTGATATACTCTCTTTTACGGCCTGCGATTCCTTCGTGCCATATGACTGCTACTGGATTGATTTTTTGTGATTTACCAACGCTCACAAAACTCTCATTGAAGACTATTATCTTTTTTGTGACGATTGCCTCTTTAAAGGTGTCCATGCGGGGTAGCATGATTACCTTTTGTAAATCGGCTGATACACAAATGTACTTGAATTCCAATTTTGCGACTCCCTATCTTCCCGGTACTGCTTGCTAGAATTGTCTGCCCGTGTGATGTGTTTGTTCCACCTTTGACAAATATCACAGATTGTCTTTATTATGAGACTCATCGTGTTTATTGAAAATCTCGCAATGTCCACATTCCTCGTGCCCTAATTTTGTGAATGATGTTTTCATGACGTCTGTAACAAAAGCTCTGTACGTATAATAACAACACTAAAGTAATAGTGAGGTCAGATGACAAATAAAGACGATCGGGGGCGTGCTCTCGCCTGTAGTGTGAAACACTAGGATGAAAAGATTTCACATGTCGGGTTCTGGTAGTATGTTTGCCCCGCCCGTCTTTTACTACCATCTGCTGAGTTACTGAGTTTCCCGGTATAGATGTTTTAATTATTGTGTTGTTATTTTTGTTATATCCCAGAGTAGTCAGGAAAAATGTTCGACAAACTTCAGTTAGGATTCCTGTTTTATCGTTCAAAAAGAATTTGTTGCTGTTATTTTTTCTTTTCTTTTCATTTTCCGTAGTTGAGGTAGGTAGTTCGGCGTTTAACTAAAGTTTTTTGAGTACAGTCTCGAATGAAGAAGTGTCTTTCAACATATGACATGCTCCAGATAAGTTGTTTCTTGTTTGCATTAAATTTTCAATTTAAGAAGTAGATTAGTCATTTTCGGACTATAATATATGAAAACAGAGTCACTATTTATAAGGCTACGTATTCAAGTCAATTTCACCAAAATTTGTAGATGAGGCATTTTAAAATAACACGGCAGTATACAGAAGTTGAAATATATAGCGGGTATATGTAATATAAAATGAATATATACTCGGCGACATAAACTATAAAATGATTTGTATACAAAGGAAAGAATATATAACGGGTGATATACGGTGCTATTCAAAAGTTTCCTCCCCCCTCGTATCTTTTGAACGGCTACACTTACATTAATAAAATTTGGAGGGTGAAAATAAAGTGTTGTAAGCTTCTCTACGAATGGTAACAGGTGACGTAATAGTAATAGATGACGTCACAGTGCCACTCTGGCCAATAATTTTAAATAGGATCTTATGGCAAGTGATATCTCGTTTGAAAGGAATTGAAATTGGCTACATAGCCATATTAATTTTGTTTGGGTTTAAATTAATTTTGACGGATAAATTAAATAAATACCAAAATTAATGAAATTATTTTTTTAAATTTAATTAATCAAATATCAACAATGGATTCTTATAGCAAGTGTTCGAAATGTGCTCCGTCTACTTCCTGACAGTAATACATCCTATTAGTAAACTCTTGTCGTACTCGTTGGAATGTGTCAGCTGAAATAGCATTGCATTCTTCAGTAATTCTTTCTTTCAAAACGCCAATGCTATCTGGTGCCGTAGTATAAACCTTGGATTTCAAGTACCTCCATAGAAAAAAAATCTAATGGTGTCAGATCTGGCGACCGAGGTGGCCATTCTATAGGACCTCGCCGGCCGATCCATCTACCTCGATATTCTTCATCCAGATAACGTCTTACTGCACCATAATAATGTGCAGGACCACCATCTTGTTGAAATGTTACTTCCAGATGGCCGAATTCATCTTGATTATCTTCCAGAATTTCAAGAATTAACGGCTCAATTGCATTTTGTAACATCTCCAGATACACTTCACCGCTTAAATTTGAATTTAGGAAAACAGGACCAACTATGTCGTTTCCCAAAATACCTGCCAAACATTGACCTTTCCTGGAAATCAGGTATGTTGTTCACGAAAGGTGTGAGGATTTGTGTCACTCCAATACCTTACATTTTGTGTATTCACATTTCCATTGAGGCAAAAAGTACTAAATCAAATTGTTTTTGTGTAATGTGGGTTTTGACTAATTTTATTTGTCATACATTCACAGAATTCGAGTCTTCTGTCGGGGTCGGCATCCGAAAGGTGGTGCACCATTTTTAACTTGTATGGATGAAATTTATTTCTAGCCAACACTCTGTGTATTGTACGTTTACTTACTTCACAGATAGACGCAACTTTAGCTGAAGAGGAAGTAGGATTTACTACCATTTCAGCAACTATATCAATTTTTTTATCATCACTAAATGTTGGTCGACCAGATCGTTTGGCATCTTGAACACTACCTGTTGCTTCAAACTTGTGAAGAAGCTCCCTCAAATAAGTTCTCGAGATATGGCGATCTGGGTATCTCTCATTAAATAAACGTTCCGCTTCATGGAGATTCTTTCTAGATTCACTGATTATTAAGATAGCTGCTACTTTGTCGGCTTGAGTACGTACCATTTTGCCTATGTAAACTCTTAAACGTCTCGTTAAACAATAATAAAATTAAATATTTAAGCTATTTAGAAAAACTTTGCAAAGCAACAAATACTATTAAATTAAAAACGTCAATTTTTTTGACAACTAACCAGAGGCGGACTGAAAAATATTTAAATGTGAAATAATAATTTTGGTATTTATTTTATTTATCCGTCAAAATTAATTTAAACCCAAACAAAATTAATATGGCTATGTAGCCAATGTTAATGCCTTTCAAACGAGATATCACTTGCCATAAGGTCCTATTTGAAATTATTGGCCAGAGTGGCACTGTGACGTCATCTATTACTATTACGTCACCTGTTACCATTCGTAGAGAAGTTTACAACACTTTATTTTCACCCTCCAAATTTTATTAATGTAAGTGTAGCCGTTCAAAAGATACGAGGGGGGAGGGGACTTTTGAATAGCACTGTATAATACTAGTATAAAATAAATATATACTCGGTGACATAAACTATAGAATGAAAATACACTCGGCGACGCAAAATATCTAATCATTTTTCATACAGAGGCCAGAATATATAACGGGGATATGTAATATAAAATGAATATATACTCGGTGACATAAACTGTAAAAAAATGATTTTTATACAGAGGCCAGAATACATAACGGGTGTTATATAATATAAAATAAATATACTCAGCGACAGGAAATACAGAATAAAAATACACTCGGCGACACAAAATATCAAATCATTTTTCATACAGAGGCCAGAATATATAACGGGGATATGTAATATAAAATGAATATATGGCGGGTATATGTAATATAAAATGAATATATACTCGGCGACATCAACTATAAATTGATTTGTATACAAAGGAAAGAATATATAACGGGCGACATAAACTATAAAATGATTTGTATACAAAGGAAAGAATATATAACGGGTGATATATAATATAAAATAAATATATACTCGGTGACATAAACTATAGAATGAAAATACACTCGGCGACGCAAAATATCTAATCATTTTTCATACAGAGGCCAGAATATATAACGGGGATATGTAATATAAAATGAATATATACTCGGCGATATAAACTATAAAATGATTTTTATACAGAGGCCAGAATACATAACGGGTGGTATATAATATGAAATAAATATACTCAGCGACAGGAAATACAAAATAAAAATACACTCGGCGACACAAAATATCAAATCGTTATCCATACAGAGGCCAGAATATATAACGGGGATATGTAATATAAAATGAATATATACTCGGCGACATAAACTATAAAATGATTTTTATACAGAGGCCAGGATACATAACGGGTGATATATAATATAAAATAAATATACTCAGCGATAGAAAATACAAAATGAAAATACACTCGGCGACACAAAATAACCTTTACGTAACGAAAACCTCTTTACATTATGATGAAATTAAAATACCATAGTCCGATGGAAATCGTAACAGCCGATTGGCCTGTTACAAACTAGAGCGTGAAGCGAGGAGCAAATACTTTATAATACAGAGAGCAAGAGAAACGGGAAACGAAGATGAGCTGCAACTAAAGAGAGTCTTACAAAATGTAATGGAGTAGCTGGAGCTGGAACTTAAAAGCGATGCAGTTATAGAGGCTAGAAGAATAAGGAAACAAAATCTTAACCCTAGTAAACCAATACCGATTTTGCTGGAACTGAAGGAATACAAGAAGAAAGTAGAAATATTAAAACTTACAAACCAACAAAATACATAAACGAAGACTTTACTAGAGAAGTACTAATATAATGGAAAGAAATCAGATGAGACATGAAACAAGCAAGGAATGAAGGGCATCAAGCGAATCTAAATTATAACAGACGGGAAGGATATAGTTAGACCATCAGGTTCCAAACCCAAAGGAAGAACATTCAGCAGTAGATCAATGGCCGAAGCAGAAGAGGATATTGATAAAGAAAGAACTACAAAATTGTTTAAAAATCTTACGGATAAAAAAAAGGAAAAAACTAGCAACAAAAGTAGCTCATGCGGATCGAAGCATTATAAAAATGACCACGGCAAATAACAAGGAAAAAATTAACTAAAACTATAACAACAACCAAGGACAACGTTAGGAAAATATCAAAGAGGGTAAAACAGGTGAAACAAAAAGTAAACGCATTGAGAATTGAAATATGGAATATCAAAACTACGCTAAAAGCTGGGAAAATCCACAATATAGCGCAAGAAATGATTATGATGAATTATGATTTAGACATTCCGGCACTACAAGAAAAGCAGGGGAAAATAGAAAACAAAAACTTTACGATGTACTGCTCAGGGGAAGAAGAATAAGGAAGGAATGGAACAGCAATAATGGTTAGTAAAAGAATAGTAAACAAAGTAATTGAGTTTAAGCCAATCGGCGGTAGGATTTCATATTTAAAACTTGAGAATATACAAGCAAATACGAGTATAAGTATAATTAATACCTACGCCCCAACTGAAAGAGCAAACGAAGAAGAGAAAATAAAGTTTTATGAGAAGATAAGCGATGCCTGTGAAGATATCTCTAGAAATGACATTTTGATAATAATAGGAGACTTTAATATGCAGATAGGAAAAGAAGAAAATAATCGAGAAATAACTGGAAAAGAAACCATACACGAGATCACAAACGATAACGTCGAAAGACTGTGCAAATTAGCTGCGGAGACAAATACATTCATAATCATTACAAAATTTAAGCATAAAAAGGAGCACAAGACAACGTAGTTATTCCCAGGAAAGAAACGGCAACCAAATCGATCATGTTTTGATATTAAAGAAATGGATGAAAATGGTTAAAGACACAAGGTGATACCGATGAGCAAATGCAGATACTGACCACATTTTACTAATAGCGAAGATGAATATGAAAATATCAAGATATATCTAAACCTTGCAAACACAACAAAAGAAAGTGAAACTGAAAGAAGCTGGAAAAAGAGAAAGATGGAAATAATTATGCGGAAACGTTAAAAAACAAAATGAGAACTCATAATAAAAAAGGAGATATAGAAAGTTAATGGAAGATCATTAAAACTAGCATTATAGACTCTGCAGAGAAAGAAGTTGGATTACAACAATTCAAAGCATCCAAAGAATGGTTCGACGAAGAATGTAAGCTCGCAAGCGTAGGGAAAAAATAAGCATGCAGTAAATGGTTGGAAACAGCAAAATATGAAGAGCTGGACGAATACAGGAAGAGAAAGCAAAAAGTAGAAAACATCTAAAGAAGAAAAAAATCAAATTGGGTTGCAAAACAAATGGAAAAAATAGAAAAGAACAATAAGGATAATACAACACTCTTCGAATATGTGAAAGCAATACAGTGGCAGAAACGCAATTGGGACAGTAAAAATAAATAAAGAAGAATGGGAAACATACTTTAAAAATATATACCAAAACAATCATATTATGGACGAAAATTATAAGGAAGCAGTAACGGAGGGAGAAATCGGTGAACAGCAGTACAAACCCTCTTTCGAGGAATTTATAGATGTGAAACAACTCAAACCATACAAGGCGGCAGGTACAGATGATATAAATAACGAACTAATCCAACATGGAGGAGAAGCCTTACTTCAACAAATATGACCTGATAATATGAATATATGGGCAGAAGAACGCATGCCAAACGAGTGGAGCATTGGACATATAGTTCCAATCTTCAAAAAAGGTGACCCAACCAAATGCAAAAATTACAGGAGTATATATATTAACCAATCTAATAAAAAAGAACTAAATAAACAGGTTGAACCCAAAGCCAATATCAATAGGGATTTAGAAAAGGAAGATCTACGGTAGGCACCATACACCTACTAACACAGGCTATCGAAAAGTGCTATAAGCATAACATAGATCTACATGTCTATTCATTGACTTTCAGCAAGCGTTTGACTCTATCAACAGAGAGTGGCTAATACCTGATATGAGGAAAATGACAATGAAGGATTCTACTGCAAATGTGATAACCAGAGACGTGAATACAGGAGACATTGACATTAAAGTAGGTGTAAAGCAAGGATATAGATTGTCTACAACTCTTTTTAACATAAAGCTAGGTGGGGTGATGAAAGCAATAAGAGGAATTATTAGCCACAGCTCCATACAAATAATAGGATACGCCGATGATTTGGCTTTAATTAAGAGACAAAGAAACACTAGTAAATACATTCAAGAACGTGATAAAAAAGACAACAAAAAGAGGGCTGGTAGTTAACCAAGAGAAGACAAAATATATGCAAATTTCAAGGAAGACAGACAACACAGCTACTATAAATACGGAAGGTTACACTTTTCAAAGAGTAAGGCAATTCAGATTCCCCTTGGAATAGTAATTGATGAGAATAACAACAGAAGTGCGGAGATGAACGCAGGAATAATAGCAGGGAATAAAGTGTATTGGAAGTATCAGAAACTACTAAGAGACAAATGCATCAGTAAAAAAACCAACATTAAAATTTATAAAGCCGCAATACGACCAGTAATAACGTATGACGGTGAAAATATGAGCCTAACTGATAAAGACGAAGAAAATTTCAGAGTTCTAGAGAGGAAAATCATACGGCGGATAATAGGACTGCTGCGAAGGTACTTTTTAGGTCAAGAAAAACCAAAATCTTAATTTTGACAAAAATGGTCTTTGACCGGTTTTTCCATCGAGCTCTTCAATTGCTCCTTATTTATAAACTATAATGTAATTCACTCGGAACTGAAACCTTATATTTCAAAGGAATATCATGAAAAAAATTTGAAAGATGTAAAATATTAATAAAGAGAATATTGGCCTCAAGTTACATCAGAGAAAATTACAAATTTCAGGAATCATATGTTGTTTCCTTTTCACGTTCACAATTTCTTTTAAATATTTCTTTTTTTATATTGCTAAAATGTGATTTTCCATTTTAGGAACAAAACTTACCATGGGCACAGTTATACCAAAAGATACGTATGTAATGAGTTATGGAGTTTTTTACGTTCTAGGAATAATGCTTGTCGTACCTTATTTCTTTTATTTGAATGCATTTGATGTAAGTAAACAAGCAATACTGAAAAATTGAAATTACAAATTTCGTATTGGCGCCTTTTTTTTAATATGCAATATAATTATTGCATTTATTTTATTTGTATGCAAAATAAAAAAAATCTGAGTGTATCTACAGCTAATTTTATTCTTATTTGTAAACAAAATACGTAAAAAATAGAGGAATTCAGAGGAATCGATGAACCGGCTCAATGTCTTCGAAATGTGGATCTGCCGGAAGATGATGATGGTTAGTTGAGTTTCTAACCAGTGTAACACTGTTCAAAGGTACACCAGGAGAAATCAGGTAAATTACTGCACCTCATGATCCAAGTGAAGATCTACGGTAAAAAACCCGGAAGTCGAAAAATGTCATGGTAGGCCTAAGGAAATGGTTCGGACAACTATCAACATAGTTATTCCGACCCTCAGTTAGTAAAAATGCCAACATGATCGCCAAGGTCCGAAAGGATACTACACTTTAAGAAGTCTGGTAGGAGAAAAAAAGTGAACTATTTGTTACTATACTCATGATAAATGATTTTTCAAATAAACAAGTATTGTAACTACAAAATTACGTATATCACAACTTATCATCAAAAAATGCCAACAATGAGTTATGTAATATTTGGACAATCATCAATATATCTCAAAATCAAACATTGTTATTGTTTTGTTATCGTATTATTAACATTTGCGATATATCACAATAATTCGACCTCGATGTTTAATGTACCAATTGTGAACTTTCTGCCTTAATTATTATAAACAGCTTTATTGAAAATATTTTAAATTGCGCGGAATTACCTATAAAGGCGTTTCTTTAATAAATATAATACAGAGTTTTTAATACAAATACTGTTACATGTTATGTTATATCATTGTATCATTGTCAGAGTAGCAGAGGAATGTAGGAACTGTTGAAATTGTAAGGTTATGTCTTGTTTATTGTAATGTTTTGTTTATATATTTAAATAGTTTTTAATACAACGGGTGGGCTGAATTTATAAACACGGTATATCTACTAACTTGATTTATTTATACAGTTATACACTATTCATTTATGCTTAATTTATGTACACACTTAATTCTAATTTATATTAAATACACCACAGTTTATTCACTATTTATATATTCACGTCTGACCATTATCGGATTAAATTGTAGACTGATTCGCCGCTGGTAGGTAGTCTCTTATAGATTAAAACCTCCTTCTCGAACCTTCGGATTTCGGAAACTTGTAGTATACGGCTCTCAACAAACAATCGACCTTCTTAGAAATCTCTATAAAAACAAGCACAAAAAATAAATAGTCCTTCGCAAAAATCGATGGGCTCCCACTAAACTTTTAACTTTTATATATAGTATTAGATAGAGTCGGATTCAGAGACTACATCAGTGTACGATTTCATAACTGTTAGGAAAAATTGGCCTATTTATGTTTTTAGATTTATTTTAGTGAAACCTTTGTATTTACTTTAACACGATTTTATTTCAATATATAACTTACAATGTGACATCTTTTTGTAATATCAATCTACCCCACGCCCTTAACTTTCGACTGTCATATCTACAGTTTGACAAATGTTTTAATACGAAAATCACCAACTAATAGGCATATTTTAACAGTAACATTATGTTTGAAGCAATATTTAATTTTAAATTTATATAACTAATGAAAAATATTGAATTCTTTAATGCATAACAAACAACTGAACAAAAATGTAACACATTGCAAGCAGTGAGATCGTTGTACAAAGATAGAGCTTATCTTTATACAATGGTGATAGACAGTAAAACTGGTACTATATTGCAGATGAATTAAACCCTCTCTTCGCTAAAATTCGTTCAGAATTAGCACAAAAAATAGCTTAAGATATAAAAGTAACCAATGACAAACATTCAATTTATTCGGTAAATAATTTAGCAAAATAAAATACAATAAAACGTAGTACGTACGTAGGTAGACTCTGCACCCTCCTCTCACATAGCTCAGCGTAGTTTTCGTACTGATCCCGCCTCCTTTTGATCAAGCAGCGGGGTTTATGGACGCTTCCTAAAAAGCCGCGGTCACACTGGGATGTTTAGCAGCCGCTTCTAACTAGCCGCTGTAATATTTCCGGCAAGCAGCCTAGTCTGATCCAGAACCAGCGGCTGGTGAATGCCAGCGGACTAGTGTTTACTAGCCGCAATCAGAAGTTTGTTTAACTTTCTTGCGCTACTTACCGGGTCCGTGAAGTTAGCCCCCAAAGTTTTCACGATTTAACCAAATTTAGTGTCATCGGTTAGTGCATCGTTAGTGCCTCATAGTGCTTCTATAAATTTCGATAGTGCTTCCGTGGTTTGGTAGATATTGGATAGTCATTAATTTCAAGGTCAGCCCTCAAAGTTTTTAGAATTAATTCCAAATTGGTGTCATTCGTTAGTGCTTCGTTAGTGCGCTTCAATTATTTTCGATAGTGCTTCATTGGTTTTCGAGATATTTGACTTTATATTTTCAAGTTCAGCTCCCAAAGTATTTACGATTAGTTCCAATTTAGTGCCATTCTTTAGTGATTCGTTAGTGCACTTTAGTGCTTCAATAATTTTCGCTAGTACTTTATTGGTTATCGATATATTTGACTTTATATTTTCAAGGTCAGCCCCCAAAGTGTTTACGATTGGTGTCAATTAGGTGTCATTCATTAGTGCTTCAGTTATTTTCGTTAGTGCTTTATTGGTTTTCGAGATATTTGACTTTATATTTTCAAGTTCAGCCCCAAGGTATTTACGATTAGTTCCAATTTAGTGTCATTCTTTAGTGATTCGCTAGTGCACTT
Source organism: Galeruca laticollis (assembly GCA_963921935.1). Taxonomy (NCBI): domain Eukaryota; kingdom Metazoa; phylum Arthropoda; class Insecta; order Coleoptera; family Chrysomelidae; genus Galeruca; species Galeruca laticollis. The sequence continues at coordinate 92,238,423 of OY998183.1, forward strand.
TAGTGCTTCAATAATTTTCGCTAGTACTTTATTGGTTATCGATATATTTGACTTTATATTTTTAAGGTCAGCCCCTAAAGTGTTTACGATTGTTGTCAATTTGGTGTCATTCATTATTGCTTCATTAGTGCACTTTAGTGCTTCAGTTATTTTCTGTAGTGCTTGATTGGTTTTCCAGATATTTGAGTTTATATTTTCAAGGTCAGCCCCGAAAGTGTTTACGATTAATTCCACATTAGTGTCATTCGTTAGTGCTTCGGTAGTGCACTTTAGTGCTTCAATAATTTTCGCTAGTACTTTATTGGTGTTCGATATATTTCATGTTCTTTTTTGGAGGTCAGCCCCCAAAGTATTCACGATTCGATTAAATTTAGTGTCAATCGTTAGTGCTTAGTTAGTGCACTTTAGTGCTTCAATAATTTACGCTAGTACTTTATTGGTTTTCCAGATATTTCATGTTCTTTTGTTGAGGTCAGACCCCAAAGTATTCACGATTCGATTAAATTCAGTGTCATTCGTTAGTGCTCTTTAGTGCTTCAATAATTTACGCTAGTACTTTATTGGTTTTCCAGATATTTCATGTTCTTTTTTTGAGGTCAGCTCCCAAATTATTTCCGATTCGATTAAATTAAGTGTCATTCGTTAGTGCTCTTTAGCGCTTCAGTAATTTTCGTTAGTACTATCTTGATTTTCGAGATATCTGTTATTAACTTATTGGCACTTCCGCGAAGTTTGCCCCCAAAATGTTCATGATTTAGTTACAGTTAGAGTTATTCGTTAGTGCTTCCATAAATTTCGTTAGTGCGTTCCTTGTTTTCTAGTTATTTGCTATTTTTTATTTTAATATCAGCTTCTAAAATTGTTTACGATTGATTCCAAATTAGTGTCATGTATTCGTTAGGGCTATTTAGTTCATCAATAATTATATTCCTAAGTGTTTTGTTGATAGAAAGATATGTGTTTTTTTAGCAAATCCCCGAGTTTTCCAGGATCGAATATGTTTAGTGCCATTAATTTCGTTTCAAGGTGTCCAGTTTTTGTGTATTTTCATGTACCAGCTTCCTTATTATAAAAGATAAAAAGATGGGGTTCGCGGCTTACTGCTTTATTTTTTATGAAACTTACATTGCCGCTAATTAAAATTTCAATAGTCCTCTCAGTTTATGACTTACAGGGAAATTTTGAAAAATTGTCATTTGTGACGCCATCCTGTATTTCCGAATAATTCTACCAAAACAATGCATTAATATCATATACAGGGTATTTGTTTACATCGGTAGAAATGTATCAGTTGGTAAATAAATATTACTCGTTTTTTTCAAATGTACCTCCAGGTACATTATTATGTTAGTTGACAGATAATTTAACCTCTTTAAATACGCAATTTTACAGGGTTGACCTTATGTGTGGAAACGGTCTTATACCTCGGAACTGGCTTTGAAAAATTAGAAAATTTACTACTTGGGGGTTTTTGAGGATGCCCGAATCAATGCTAATATTTGCAATGTTGCCAAGTTAACCGCTTCTTTGAGGCTGTATACTTTAGTTATAGAATTAATATATTTATCTTGTTTGTATGTTAGTATTATTCTTCCCTTAGGAGGCAAGTTCCGTTAAACTTCGGTGAGGGGTTAGATCCGTCTGATTGTCAAAATGTCGTTCGTTTAATAAACCAAACAATAAAGTATTAAGTTCTCTTCGTAACAACCTTTGTTTCTTTATTTTCGTTTTATGTTTAATTATTACTTATATAAAAACTTAAATTAGTATATTATAATATGATTAACTTTATTTAAAAATAATTATCAACACATTCATGATGAAGCAATGGTGACATGAAAACGTCTAAATATAATTAAGCGTAATATATGGTTGAATTCAGAGCTTAAAGAGATTCCAAATAAAAAAATTAAAACTGAGAATAGTTCAATAAAAATGAAACGTTGAACGAAATTAAAAAAACTCTACAATATGAAGCAAATAAAGTTGCCTCAAAAAGATTCTGTTTGTTTTCCTGTATACAATACCAATATATTTTAACTTACCTTTTTGTTATTGGTGGCTTATTGATTGTTATAAAAAATTATATTTTCTCTTTTTTGGGTGATGTTGCCTACATATTATCTGCAACCGACAGCAAAATGTATTGAATTTAAAGCGTTTTATATATCTCGGTACCGTGAGAAGAAGAGAAGAATAACTTGCACATTTTTGCCATCATAATAATTTAATTCTGTCCAGCTGTCAATATCCCTTATAAGTATTGTTTAATTTTAAAAATTCAGGTAGGTAAATATCATACATTATTTTTTAAATGTGCAATTGAAATTAAAGTTTACTCATATTGCAATATTCGTCAGAAACATAACCAGTTTTATTAACCGGTAAACGTTGACGTAATTTCTAACTCAATATCATCACTTGAAGAATCCATTGAAAGTTCCGTTTTAAAGAATATTAAATGTAGAAAATGTAGCAAAAAGAATATAGACCGTATAACAAATAATCAAATATTTATAGAGTCTAAAAGTAGGGGATATTCCTTTGATAATTAATGTCAACAAAAAACGATTTACGATTAGAGGAGCTGGTATATTTTATAAACAAGCTTCTAATGACCTTATTGGCCATTATGTAGCTGTGTGTAGAAGAAATGATGGATGTATTGAACTTTATGACGATCTGTCTGAAAAAGTAAAAAATGTGGACAAAGAAAGATCATTTCCATTTCAACTCCTATTTTATACTGTGTAAGTAAACTGTATTATAGTTCCCTGAAGTTATCAAATAAACATTTTCTACAAAATTACAAACTCACAGTTTTATGTCACTTATATACTTAGACAGACCAATAACATTATATAAATAACAGATATCTCCATTTTTATTAGTTTTAGAGAAATGGGTAAATAAAGTTATAGAATTTTCAAAGAACCTTCCGAGAATGAAATGAACGAAAACATCTGAGTATCGGAAAGGACATTTTTTTGACAAGTGACAGTTTTTTCAAATGGAACACCCCCTATTTTTTAAATTGTATCTATTCTATTCGACTTAACCCGTGCACTGGAAATAACTGGAATTGAAATAATCTCCAAATATATTTTATCTAAATAAATATTAAATATTTTGTCTGTATTTGTATTTGGATGTGTGTACCTGTGACTAAAACATTGGGCCTTATCAATATCCTTGGTATTTTATTGTTGTTTGGTTATTTGTTTATAGGTATAAAACGAAAATGGAGGTTTCGTATTTAAGTCATACTAAACTTGAGTGATACCGGGCGCCAAAAAAGTCAAAATTTCTTAATCGAAAGAACAATCCAATCTTTTCATTTTCTTCCCTTGTTATAAATCGTTTTACCAAAATGCATGGTATACTGAAATATTTTAGTATCCGCCACTATAGAACTTGAGTAATAATAAAAGTAGGTAGCTAAAAGGACTTACAGGACTTTGATTTATGAGTCGTCCTTTCCTGTTCTTCTTGACACGCCAAAAATAATGGCTAATTGTTAACGGTAAAATTGATCTACTTATAAATTGAAATATTGACACATGCATTATATTAAGTTGTGTGCATTGGCATCATAGCGATGTAAATAGTTTGAATCAATGAAAAAAGTTGAAGTACGAATGAAATTAATGGCTCTAAACATATTCGATCCTGGAAAACTCTGGAAAAATATTTTTAAACAAACAAAGAATTTTGGAATATAATTATTGAAGTACTGAATAGCACTAACGAATGCATAACCTAATTTGGAATCATCCGTAATCAATTATAGAAGCTGATATTATAATAAATAATAGCCAATAACTAGAAAACCAAAAAAGCACTAACGAAATTTATGGAAGCACCAAGAAGCACTAACGAATCCCTAACGAATGATACTAACTTTAACTAAATCGTGATCATTTTGGGGACTTCACGGAAGTGCCAACAAATGAATATCAAATATATCGAAAAAGAAGATAGCACTATTGAAAATTATTAAAGCACTAAAGAGTACTAACGAAGCACTAACGAATGACACCAAATTTAATCGAATCGTGAATACTTTGGGGGCTGACCTCAAAAAAAGAACATGAAATATGTCGAAAACCAATAGTACTTGCTAAAATTATTGAAGCACTAAAGTGCACTAACGAATGACACTAATTTGGAATTAATCGTAAACACTTTGGGGGCAGACCTTGAAAATATAAACTCAAATATCTGGAAAACCAATAAAGCACTAACGAAAATGACTGGAGCACTAAAGTGCACTAATGAATGACACCTAATTGACATCAATCGTAAACACTTTGGGGGCTGACCTTGAAAATATAAAGTCAAATATATCGATAACCAATAAAGTACTAGCGAAAATTATTGAAGCACTAAAGCGCACTAACGAAGCACTAAAGAATGACACTAAATTGGAACTTATCGTAAATACTTTGGGGACTGAACTTGAAAATATAATGTCAAATATCTCGAAAACCAATAAAGCACTAACGAAAATAACTGAAGCACTAATGAAGCACTAATGAATGACACCTAATTGACACCAATCGTAAACACTTTGGGGGCTGACCTTGAAAATATAAAGTCAAATATATCGATAACCAATAAAGTACTAGCGAAAATTATTGAAGCACTAAAGTGCACTAACGAATCACTAAAGAATGGCACTAAATTGGAACTAATCGTAAATACTTTGGGAGCTGAACTTGAAAATATAAAGTCAAATATCTCGAAAACCAATGAAGCACTATCGAAAATAATTGAAGCGCACTAACGAAGCACTAACGAATGACACTAATTTGGAATTAATTCTAAAACCTTTGAGGGCTGACCTTGAAATTAATGACTATCCAATATCTACCAAACCACGGAAGCACTATCGAAATTTATAGAAGCACTATGAGGCACTAACCGATGACACTAAATTTGGTTAAATCGTGAAAGCTTTGGGGGCTAACTTCACGGACCTCTACCTACCCTCCTCTGGCAGTCACGTGATCTCCTCGCTGGCGCCAGCCAGCTAATGTGAACCCCTAGTAGCTCACAAGTGGCTGATGAATTATGACGTGTCTAGTGGGTTTTATGCAGCGATATTTAGTTAGTTATACTGTAATTTCTACTTATTTTTGTGTTTAACAGTGAATATGGTTGACAGCAACAAGTGGTGGGGCAAAGACATTATAACATTTCTAGAGTTATTCCAAAATTATCCTTGCCTGTGGCACGCTTCGTCTGCAGACTACATTAACAGAAATGCAACAGACGCAGCTTGTAAGAAGTTATTGCAAAGACTTGAAGAACGACGACTAAAATCAGGCTTAGGCCCATTGATGAGAAAAATAAAAAGTCTACGTGATAGATATAGTGTGACGAGCGTTTTCCTCTCTAGGCGACGACGGTGCGCTGCGTTGCGCGTGATATATCGGTAGCGTCCTCTTGCCCTACCTCTTAACGCCTCGGAACGTCACTCCTGACACCTTGGAATTCGTACACTTTCTCAGGCGCCAGATTTTTAACGTGGTTGTCTCTACGGCCCCTCGACTCCACTCGTCGAGAGTTCCAGGTAGTCTCATATGGAGGTACGGTAAATTCCAGGGGTCTATTGCTGTCAAAATCCGGTGGTGATGGCTAAATAAAACAAACGGTCTCGCTAGTCTTAAAATAAAAGTTGTGCTCATGGCCCACTCTACGGGTAGCTAAAATTCGTGCAGCCAAATAACTACTCTACTATGGGTAGGTGCTAATCTATAGTCGGTCAATAAAACACCAAGGTTCTGTTTATATTTTAATTCTATATTCTTTTTTTTTCTTATATAGTCAACTAAGCCGTTATATACAATAAAGGTAACTAAGGAAAACAACTAACACAGGTAATGGGAGGTAATATCCTAGTCTCCACAAAACAGATATATCAACAGATTATATATACAATTTATAGGCGGTTAGTAGCGACGAAGCAGGCAGGACATAAGCGAGAGTGTGTCGTAAATACAAAATAGTGTATGCAAGAAAGAAACGGTATAATCAACGATAAAATCTTCCGAATTCGGTGGTCTTTTCGTGCAATAGGTTGCACCAAAGCTTTTATAAATTAAACGGGTTGCGTGTCAATTTAAGATACATAAATAAACGGTTAGTTATTCTTGGTATACTCGGTAGGTGTAGTAAGCCTTTTTGAATAACGGATGGTGAGTTACAAAATGGTTAGGGTTGTTGATTTAAAATATTAGGAAGCCCTAGCGGATATGTATGCCTGGCGCTACCTGATATTTCAATCGAATCCTCTCCACGGAAAAATGAAAGAGAATAACTAGAAAAGACCTGGGGTGTGACTTATTAACTTATTGGGGTTGTTGATTTAAAATATTAGGAAGCCCTAGCGGATATGTATGCCTGGCGCTACCTGATATTTCAATCGAAACCTCTCCACGGAAAAATGAAAGAGAATAACTAGAAAAGACCGGGGTGTGATTTATTAAATTATTGGGGTTGTTGATTTAAAATATTAGGAAGCCCTAGCGGATATGTATGCCTGGCGCTACCTGATATTTCAATCGAAACCTCTCCACGGAAAAATGAAAGAGAATAACTAGAAAAGACCGGGGTGTGATTAATTAAATTATTGGGGTTGTTGATTTAAAATATTAGGAAGCCCTAGCGGATATGTATGCCTGGCGCTACCTGATATTTCAATCGAAACCTCTCCACGGAAAAATGAAAGAGAATAACTAGAAAAGACCGGGGGTGTGATTTATTGAATTATTGGGGTTGTTGGTTTAAAATATTAGGAAGCCCTAGCGGATATGTATGCCTGGCGCTACCTGGCATTTCAATCGAAACCTCTCCACGGAAAAATTAAAGAGAATAACTAGAAACGACCGGAGTTGTGACTTATTAAATTATTGGGGTTGTTGATTTAAAATATTAGAAAGCCCTAGCGGATATGTATGCCTGGCGCTACCTGATATTTCAATCGAATCCTCTCCACGGAAAAATGAAAGAGAATAACTAGAAAAGATCTGGGGTGTGACTTATTAACTTATTGGGGTTGTTGATTTAAAATATTAGGAAGCCCTAGCGGATATGTACGCCTGGCGCTACCTGATATTTCAATCGAAACCTCTCCACGGAAAAATGAAAGAGAATAACTAGAAAAGACCGGGGTGTGATTTATTAAATTATTGGGGTTGTTGATTTAAAATATTAGGAAGCCCTAGCGGATATGTATGCCTGGCGCTACCTGATATTTCAATCGAAACCTCTCCACGGAAAAATGAAAGAGAATAACTAGAAAAGACCGGGGTGTGATTTATTAAATTATTGGGGTTGTTGATTTAAAATATTAGGAAGCTCTAGCGGATATGTATGCCTGGCGCTACCTGATATTTCAATCGAAACCTCTCCACGGAAAAATGAAAGAGAATAACTAGAAAAGACCGGGGTGTGATTTATTAAATTATTGGGGTTGTTGATTTATAATATTAGGAAGCCCTAGCGGATATGTATGCCTGGCGCTACCTGATATTTCAATCGAAACCTCTCCACGGAAAGATGAAAGAAAATAACCGGAAAAGACCGGACTCCGGTAATGCCAAGATGTTCCAACTTATTGTTAAAACACGAAAAATAAACACAATGAATACACTAGATTTGTGATTGAAAAGACCACTTAATTTCGAACCGTTATAATTAAAACTTCTCAACTTCTACCACAACCAAATTCTCGTGGTACTTATACACCGGAAGAAAACTCAAAAAAAATTATAAAATTTTTAAAATACGGAAAATAAACACGATGAAAACACTAGATTTGCGATTGAAAAGACCACTTAATTTCGAATCGTTATAATTAAAAACCTCTTACCTTCAACAATAACCAAATTCTCGTGGTATTTATACACCAAAAGAAAACTTCAAAGAAATTATTAAATTTTTAAAAGAAACAAGAAAAGATAAAACCAAAAATACGGTTCGGCTGAACGGTATTTACAGTGCCTGTGATCTAAGAATCTACACAACTGACTACCTACACCCGACTCGACTCTTCGCATATGCCTTACACTTTCCACCTCCTCGATTAGTTCGACCTGCGCGCTACTCACTGTATCGTATGGCGGTGGCGAAACCAATAACTGAAATTTCGGTGGTCTCAGCCGGAATAAACATTTTACATGCAATAAATAATTTCCCCACGGGAACTAGAAAGTAAAAATAAAAATATTATCGGAACTTAAAATAACTATATCTCTTATGTACAAAACTATTTCTACCCAGAAACTAGAGAGTAAATAATAATGTCCTTTTGACACTTAAAATAGTTATAAATCTTATAGCTGAAATGTTTTGAACATATACTCGGCGACAAAGTAATTTTTATACAGAGGCCAAAATACATAACGGGCGATATATAATATGAAATAAATATATACTCGGTGACATAAACTACAAGGTGATTCTTTTATAAAGGCCAAAATACATAACGGATGATATAATAAATATGTATTCGGCGACATAAACTATAAAGTAACTTTTATACAGAGGCCAAAATACATACCGGGCGATATATAATATAAAATAAAAATACTCAGTGACAAAATACAAAAATGAAAATACACTCTGTGACACAAGGTAACTTTCAGTAACGAGAACCTCGTTACAATAGAAATGAAGTTTACAAAATAAAAAAGTCAAAGAAGAGTGGTGCGGAAACAGATAACGTCTACAAACTTAGACTGGTGTGGTTCTCGGCAGCCCAAATGTTCTGGAACAGTAGTATTGTTTGCCGTTACTCATCTCGGATCTGGTAACTTTAACTTTACAGTAACACATCTTATATTTTTGTTTAAAAAATAAAACTCAAATTTTTCCTGTATTCTTAAAATTTTTGTATCACTTGTTCCTGGTACCAACCAACCAAATAGAGTATGACGTTCTCTTACTTCCTCTAAAATATAACGGACGTCACTATGACACCCGCGGCTTTAATATCTACCAGATTTTCTCGGGCGCCAGATTTTTGGGATGGTTTACTCCACCGAACTCTCGAAAATGGTAGCGTCAAGAGTTACCAGGGTAGCAACAAATGGAGCTTAAGTAATTCCAGGGGTCTGTTGTTCTTGACCTCTATGCCGTACGAAGTGGAAAACAGGCTTTAATTGTTTACCACTATCGGAAAATGAAACTACCGGTGCTTGATAAAATTCTAAACATTATTTAGACTTCGAAATAATTTGGGAAAAGGAAAATAAAACGACCTATACGAGCTATATATTTAAAATAACTATATGTTGATTAAAACCCCTCAGTATTTACGATATCTAATTAGATTATTACTCAAACTAAAGCACTTTACCACAAAATGAATATTTTACAATCACAAACCTAACGTGCAAAACTTTAATGGTTTCAGCGATTGCCGGTGAAAATCAGTGGAAATTTACCAGCAGTACGGCTTAGAATAGGACGGTGCTAACTAATAAATTGCCCTCGTTGTTTGTACGGATATTACCCCGGCCGTTGATGCTAAATCAATCGCTTAAAGAACAGTTAGTCGGCATAATCCGTAAACCTCTCCCTGGCGAACCTGCTATGGCAGCGAACGCTAGCGAGATTATTTCATTTCACGTCTTGGAAAACCCTCGAAGGATGCACCTGCTATGGCAGCGAACACAGACGAGGCTCTTCCAAGTTGCCTATTATCAAATAGTTAGAGTCACGCTACCAAGGCCTATGGTACTAGATTGAACGATTCCCGAAATACTTTGAAAATCCCCCAAGAATCGACCTGCTATGCCAGCGAGGATGCTTGAAAGTTTCCGAACCGTGTTTCTTTTCAGAGTATCACTTCCGGTGTTACTTGCCTAATTTCGTCCCGGACTCTTTGTTGAAGCTAGGCGAAGTCGTTAGGTTTAGTGGCATAAACTTTGCTCTTTAGATATCCCCATAAAAAATCTAATGGAGTAAGATCGGGTGATCTTACTGACCACTCAATTGGGCCCCTTCTTCTAATACACCTATTTGAAAACACTACGTAAAGATAGGTCCGTACATTTTGAGCAAAATATGGTGGTGCCACATCTTGTTGAAACCACATCCCTTGGTCAAATAAGTTGGGATCCAAATTATTGGGGAATAAATTTACTGAAGTAGGAATCAGTTCTTCTTGGAGCATGTTAAGGTATGTTTCTCCGGTTACGTTTCCATTGAAAAAAAGGACCTACTATGCGATCCCCAATAATTGCAGCCCAGACGTTTGTTTTTTGAGGCCTTTGGGTATGGGATTCACGCATCCAACGGGGATTTTCGTCAGCCCAATAACGGCAGTTATGTCGATTGACGTGCCCATGTAATGTGCACGTAGCCTCATCCGAAAACAACACCCATTTGAAAGCAATTTGTCCACCATCGATAGAAGCCATAATTCGTTCGCAAAATTCGTGTCTACGATCAGGATCATCTCCGTTAAGCTCCTGCAGGTTATGCATCTTATATGGGTGCTTTTTGGCTTCTTTAAGAATTTTTGAAAACACTTGTGTCATTGACACCATGAACGCGAGCTATTTGCCTAGCTAGAGTAACAGGATTTTCTTCAACTTCCAACAATATGTTCAACTGGGCTTCTTCAACTTTTAAAACCTTTTGTCGAGGAGCATCTCTTACGTGGTCCAACTCCCGATATCGAGTTTCAATTTTGCCAATCGTACTTCGATTAATTGAAGGTCATTCTGGATTAACTTCAGTAAACAAAAGAGCGACTACAGCCTGTGCTCGACTTCTGTCGCCATATCCGATCATCATAAAAATTTCGATACGATGCGTCTCGGTTAAATAGGGCATTTTCTCTTATTTTTAGTTTGTTATTTACACGTTGAAATGCAAACAAGTATTAACAAATCAATCACATTCAGTTCAAATTGACCAAAAAACTATCGGGCTTATCAAGTAAGAAAAAATGTACCTATACATTAATGTAATTTGAGTAAATATTTCCTTATTTCATTTTTTTCCGATACATTGCTTATAAAAAATAACAAAAAAAAGTGGAATTGTATATACAATTGAAGAAGCTTTCAAATAAAAAATTAATCAACCTATCCTTCCATTTAAAAAAAAGTTCGGGTTGTCTGCCACCCCCCCAGATAATTAAAAAGATAAACAAATTTCTTTGTAATATGCCCCATTGAAAATAAAAATTGACGTGTTTCAGTAATTTTGCGATAAACCTTTATTTATCAAGTTACAGAATTAGGACAACCTTACGAGCTTGGCATTGCAAAATGAGGACTACGACTCAACACCTGATGACACCGCAGACGTTCTGCCAGACGAAACGCCAGCGAAGACATCTGTCAGGAGTAGCACTGCAAGCCCTTCAGAAAAAAAAGTATTCAATGCCTGCAGCATCAGGTAATAAAGCAGCAAAAAGATCTCCCTATTAAATGCTACCCCCTCTCGCGACTTGAATCATTTTAAAACAACTTCTGGTAGTAAGAAACCTCAAACACGTTTTGAAAAATCAGTGGAGAAGTTGTGAGATATAGCTGAATTAGCTGTTGAAAAAGAAGACCAATTTGACAAATATGGTAAGTATATTGCCAGCCAAATAAGGGAGATGCCAATAAGGAGTTTCATCGCCTTACAAAGTAAAATTAACACCCTCGTCACAACAGAACGCTTACTCTGTTTGGATGCTGAGCAAGGACATTCTTCCATGCAGCGCGTCCTGTCACCATACAGCAGCAGCTCTTGTTCGATCCCGGGTAATCTACATTCTCAGATGTCATCAAACAGTCACAGCAACTCCGACCAAAAACCAGGTGTAGCCTACTAAGACGATATTGGAGGTTTGGACATTTTATCCCAAGCCATGGTTGGAATGTGTGATGTGGGGACCAGCCAGGCCCGTTTAAATGATCTTTAAAATGCATAATTTTATTTTTGGCATGCTTATTTTTGAGACTTAAGCACTTAAGCACTTGAGCACTTTGTCGAAATGTGTACTTAATTTGTGATTACACTAGCGTAAACATTATAACATGAATATTTCATTAAATGTATTATTAAAACTTCCTGATTGTCTACAAATTATATTATATATTATATAATTTCAATTTGTTTTACATGGAAAATGATATTTAACTGTTATTAATAAGTTAATAAACTACATTATGCTTTAAATTAATCTAATAACCATCGTCTTTTCTTCCGTTTCAAAATCTGTTCACACAACACTCTAACTTCAACATGTAACACACGTCTCAAAACGTCACGACTCACACCAATGGGTGACATGTTGCACGTACACACACAATATTTTCAAGTCATCAACAGCAACTGTACTAGTAGTCCAGGAGGAATCGGCGCATGAGTACGGAAAACTATTCCACCTCAATTTTTTTATGCGATCCTCTTTGAATTGCCCTACTGATGATATAAATGCATGTTGCCATGGGGCAACCTAGTGTCATATTATTTAAACCGAAATTGTTTAAACAATTGGAAGGAATTGTTATTTTTCAACCGAACACATTTTTTTTATATTCTTTATTTAAATAAAAATAAAAAAGGTCCTATGACTTTTCACGATAAAGTTAATATTTTTAGAGATATGAATTTTTAAAGGTTCGAAAAATCTCAAATTTGAGTACTTTTGACCCATGAAAAATATATTAAAAAAATAAAATAAAATATGAATAATAATTTTTTAAATTCTTTATACAATAGTTGATAATATTCTTAATAGAGATTTAAGAACATTTCATTGTTTATACCTGTTTTTTAATTGTTAATTTCACGCGCTCACAAGTATGCGTCGCTAACTTTAAGTATCGACGTCTCTCTCTGACTCATGCGCTGCATCAGCCTATCTGTGTCCTGAATCATTATTTATCATTTATCTTAAAAACCATTAACTTTATCAAGATTGGTAAAGAGAGCAATGTTATTAATAATTAAATTGTCTACAATTTGTTTTTAACAAAAGTAATTTAAGTATGAATCGGAACATGTAATTAAAATTACTTTTTTGTTATTATCATAGTGATTTATGCATTTTTATCAACAATAATAAGATATAATAGTATTTGAAAATTTTTTGGAATCACAATTATATATAAATAATAAGCTTTTGCTCAAACATACATTTGGAAAAATGCATTGAATCCGGAATATAAAACATTAGATTGTGATCAGTTGGAAATGGGCTTTTGTTTATAAATAAAGGTATTAGCAAAGTATCATTCGCTAGTTTGTATCCGAAATTCGTAAAATCTAATGTTTTATATTCCGGATTCAATGCATTTATCCAAATGTATGTTTTGAGCAAAAGCTTATTATTTATATATAATTGTGATTCCAAAAATTTTTCAAATACCATTATATCTTATTATTGTTGATAGAAATGCATAAATCACTATGATAATAACAAAAATGTTCCGATTCATACTTAAATTACTTTTGTTAAAAAAAAACAAATTGTAGACAATTTAATTATTAATAACATTGCTCTCTTTACCAATCCTGATAAAGTTAATGGTTTTTTAGATAAATGATTAATAATGATTCGGGACACAGAGAGGCCGTATGCAGCGCATGAGTCAGAGAGAGACGGCGATACTTAAAGGTAGCGACGCATACTTGTGAGCGCGCGAAATTAACAATTAAAAAACAGGTATAAACAATGAAATTTTCTTAAATCTCTATTAAGCATATTATTAACAATTGTATAAAGAATTTAAAAAAATTATTATTTATATTTTATTATATTTTTTTAATATATTTTTCATGGGTCAAAAGTACCCAAATTTGAGATTTTTCGAACATTTAAAAATTCATATCTCTAAAAATATTAACTTTATCGTGAAAAGTCATAGGACCTTTTTTATTTGTATTTCAATAAAGAAAACAAAAAAAATTTGTCCGGTTGAAAAATAACAATTTCTTCCAATTGTTTAAACAATTTCGGTTTAAACAATATGGCACTAGGTTGCCCCATGGCAACATGCATTTATATCATCCGTACGGCAATTCAAAGAGGATCGCATGAAAAAATTGAGGTGGAATAGTTTTCGGTACTCATGCGCCGATTACTTCTGGACTATAGCGGCTATTTAATTGGTAATGTGAACCCTTCAGATCAGATGGCAATATTTACCAGAGGCTGATTAGTAGCGGCTGCTAAATAAACTAGTGTATGTCTCGACGATTTTTTTGTAGCCCACTTGAGGTGACATTTTAGAATTATTAGCTTAGGTAGGGACATTTTAATTAGTTGGTGGTATTATGACGTAAGACGTCAATGATGACGTGCAAAGGTATTTGTATTAAAAATTCTATACATAATATAAATATTATATGATGATATAATGTTTAAATAAATAGAAAGTCTCAAATTATTTTATTGTATATAGTATAGCATCTTTTTTGCTTTTCAGTTTTGGATGTATCGATTTAAGGATAACCATTTTAAACCAAAACCACATATTAACTGGTCGTTAAATAAACTGGAAATCAATTTTCTGACAAGGCCCTTAAATAATGTACGTATGCTGGTAACTTATTAAATAAGTATTATCATTGAGTATTTAAATTATTTTTCCGCCTACCTCTATCCAAAGTATACATTTCCTGGCCTCATTGTAGGGAGCAAAGTCGTATTTTTCCTCCCTAGGGAGGAAAAGTAAAAGTGACGTCATAGTACGTTATCAATGAAATAATTTTTGCAATTTCGAGACTAAAATGGTCACTTTAGTCTCACAAGTTAGAAACTATGTTAGACCCAAGGGATATATAGGAACAGTTAAAAATCTAATGGATTTGAAGTACAAATAAAAACGTACACCCCCGGTGTCTAGCCAAGCTGTCCGTCCTCGATGCCCAGCCAAGATTCATAAAACTCCATCCTCGATGCCCAGCCAAGCATTTTAGAAGTCCATCCTCGATGCCCAGCCAAGCATTTTAGAAGTCCGTCCTCGATGCCCAGCCAAGTTTCATAAAAGTCCCTCCTCGATGCACAGCCAAGCATTTTAGAAGTCCATCCTCGATGCCCAGCCAAGTTTCGTAAAAGTCTTGTTATTTGAGGGAGGCGGAAAAATCATATGTAAAACATGGGTGTAAAGTACATTTTCCTCCCTCGGGAGGAAAAGTAGCACTTTCCTCCCTTGTTATACAAATAGCTATTAATACTCAATGGTATTATACAAAATCTACAGGATAAGTATAGAATTTTTTGCTGGATCGGTGTTTTGTATTAATTTACTATCATTGTTACCATGGAAGTAGGTTGTAAATACGACGAATTTGGGATTTTTGCAAAAACTTTATTCAAAATTAAAAAATTACGCAAAACCACATAACAAAATATCAAAATAAACAAATCAATTTAACTTTAAATTAATGCATATTAAAATAGATAAGACAAAATAAGCGATATGCCTCCTATACCTGATACCTTCCAGTGGGCCATTAATGTTTTGTTTATATATGTGATTCATACGTTGATTTTACGGTTTCTGTTTGTACGTGATGTTTTAAAGTCGCAATTATATTGTTTAATATGCTCCAAACTTCCGCGAAATGCTAGACCCTGTTTTGCTAAAAACTTAATTGCAGCTAGTATACTTTTCAAAACTTCTCTCAAATAATTCATTTCCAAGACATACTGTTGTTGTAAAGAAGAATCAATTCTACCTTGAATTTTTAAGCGTAAAATGAGAGTTTTGATATTTTCTCGATGTTCCAGAGACCGCTCACGTTCAGGTATTTTTTCCATACGTTTCCAATCGTTAAAACCACTCACAAAAGATGAACGGTTATTGATATTGCTGAATAATTTCTATTATATGCAGTATAATTTGTAAGGAGAATCAGAATATATGAGCCACTCGCAACGAATATTTTGTCCATTAGCCAGCTGAGAATAAAACATTTTCTTCGATCCGTATTTTGCGACATTTCCATACACTCGCTTCATGTTTTCAAAATTGATGTCATCCAAGTTTTGAACTAATGCTGATTTCAAGACCGCATCTATCAAGAGATCATTGATTTTCCAAGTAGCAGGATCCATACAAAAATGTTTGATTTCAGCACTAAGATCCAGAACTTCACAATCACCTCCATTATCATTATTATCAATAATTTTCTAGTCAAATTTTAGTTGAACATGCCGGTCCACCGGGTCCATACATGTGCCTTAATTTTCACTATTTTGACTATCAACTGAAATCAGAGATAATAATCAATCAATAATACCTAAATACCGCTGCCAATGGAATCGGTACTTCCACTCTGTACATAGAAAAACAATTATTTCTTGCTGAATACTATTTTTATCGACGTTCCTAATCATCTGTAGTCACGAAAATTTCAAGTATTGCATATCGTAGAATAGATGCTGGATTTATTTCTGTCGATGAAGAAATTATTCAATTTGGGAATTTTCTCTAGCAGTTTTTCAGACTTCTCTTGCTTTTGTTTCTGAGCTTTACCCCTCTGTGCCCCACTAGGTTTTATATAACTCATTTTGAGTTTAATTTAAATTTTACAAGCGTTTTTTCCAATTTTTATCACACATTACAATAGCAACAGTTTTGAGTGAATTGGGAAAACTGATTCTAGAATTCCGTCCTTTTATATAGCAAATTGTAAGTGCATTAATTCTCTACCGATTTTTTTAATGATGCCGTCGATAATGCTGACCACGTTCAAAGAGTCGAAAAAAAGTCGGTTTTGCCTTTGAAGCCAGAAAAGTCACCGCGTGCCCCAGTGCGAGATTTTTCCGTCGCGGCTTCCGACAAAAAGCCCAAAAAAGACAAGGGACGTCGCGCCGCATTCGGTATTTCTTGGTATATAAACATGAAACATCATTTCCCTATTCAGTCTTTTACCACTTTAAGGCCAGCCGCACACATAATCGAACAGATCAGAACAGAACAAGATGTTTCGGGTTCTGTTCTCTTCTGTCTTGTTCGATAGCGTTGATGATGTTTTCTTCATATCTAATGCTATCGAACAAGACAGAACAGAAATCCGGGCAGTTGTATTCCACACCTCGTGCAGTGACCTACAATCTTTTAACAGTGATGGTTGTTAAGTAATTTGAGTTATTACAATTTTATATATTGTTACAATGGACGAGGAGGAGGAGAGGGTACTGATGTTGTGGAATGATCTACAATTGTTAGACTTCAAAAGGAATAGAGAGGTTTGGGCTCACCCCATAAACCAAAAAAGAAATTTAACTGGCTTCATTGCTGAACTGAGGTTAGACCCTGCAAAGTTTTATAACTATTGTCGTATCACAATGTCAACTTTTGACTACATATTGAGTGAAATTCAAGGAAAGATCCTAAAGCAAAACACAAAATGGAGAGAAGCCATAACGCCGGAGGAGAGACTTCTGCTAACAGCTAAGGTAAGGATTAAAAAAAACTACCATTTTACATATCAGCATGTATTAGAGTTGAATGTACTTACAAAAGTACATAAATCCATACAATTATCAATACATGCCTCTTATATTATTTTGAGAAAACTGTGAAACGTAATTGTTATGAAGTGTAGATGAGTAATTCGAATTAGATAAATCTAGTTCAGATTAAGATAATTATTTTCGTTCATTATGTTCATTAGTTTGGTTGACTGGAGTTAAAGATTGTACACCGGATAAGAAGTTTCCTTGAAGCTGTGGCCCTTCAATAGAATGGTTGAATGGAGTGAAAGTCTGTGCACCGGGGGAGCAAGTTTCCTTGAACATGTGGAGTATGACCGTAACTTGAACTTGATGTAGATGTAGGTCGAGAACAAACGAATTGGTCATTTTCTTGTTCCTCAATAAGCTTATTTAAAACTTCCATCACTTGTATTTTGAAACGACGTTTTCTACTATCTGTGAGGACGTCTGTGTCTGGTAGCAAACTTTTGAAATAGCTAAGCATAGGGTTTTCACTAGTTTTGTTGGCGTCCAATTTTCGACTCTCTGTAGCTACTTTAAGGAAGTCTATTATCGGAGCAGCTACCATTTCGGACGGAGTTTTTTTATTCCTTTTTATCGGTACGTATTCTCCTCCTACGCTACCTGCACTGACGTCAGATCCAATTGCAGACTCAGTAGGTGTCTGTGCAGAAGGTGACTGTGCAGTAGGTGTCTGTGTTACAACCTGGTCATCGTTGCTGGTTGGGGCTGGGGGGACTGCAGAATCTTGAGTATCTGACGATGATAAGCTGCTAGAAATCTTCCTACAAGAACCAGCCCATGGTTGTAAGAAATCCATGGCTTCTGCCAAATTCCATTTTTTCTTTTTCTTTGCTGATCCACTTGCCATTTTCTCTTACGTCTCTTACGTATTGTAACGATGTTACTTTTTAATGTTTTCATTTCCAGCAACCATGCAGTATAAATTTCATTTTATTTAATAATTAAATCGCCTCTCTTTCGAAATTTAACTCTGAGTATTTATTTTATATAAATGTACTGCTACTGAGACATCCGGTATATCCTTTCGTCGAGTTCACTTAAACCAGTCTGCTAATGTGCGCGCATTTTCAAAATTTTAAGGAGGAGACTTCGTAAGTGGGGTAGGAGAATTTAATAAAAGGACGTAGCATACCGGTAAACGGGGCTTTTCCTGCTTGAAAATTACTTTGTGTTTACGCCTAATCTGTGGCTGGTTTTTGTGAACCAGGTAAGTGGATATAAATTTTTGTTTTTTTCTGTGAATAGCTATTATCATCCAACGCTTAGCCGCTTTTATTTTAACGTTCGAATACATAGTATTTGTGTACAATTCCGAAGTTAGAACATATAGTGTTAGTAAAACATATAGAGTCACTTTTATCTGAATATTTAACCCCGTCCAACAAGCCGTTGTACTGTTAAAATTTAGTTTCTTTTGCATTTGCTTAGAAAAATCTCGTCTGGATTCGCTGCTGAGCAGGGATCAATTCGGGAGGCCTCTAAGGCAGATTTAATTTACGAGATACGAAATAATCTCATAAGTATTCGCTGCTGAGCAGGGATACCCCAGAGAGGTTTTCGCATTCTGCTGGTAGTTGTCATTATCTGAGAATTTGATTTCGCACAATAGGCTGTTGTTTGTTAGTAAAACATATAGAGTCACTTTTATCTGAACATTTAATCCCGTCCAACAAGCCGTTGTACTGTTAAAATTTAGTTTCTTTTGCATTTGCTTAGAAAAATCTCGTCTGGATTCGCTGCTGAGCAGGGATCAATTCGGGAGGCCTCTAAGGCAGATTTAATTTAAGAGATACGAAATAATCTCAGAAGTATTCGCTGCTGAGCAGGGATACCCAAGAGAGGTTTTCGCATTCTGCTGGTAGTTTTCATTATCTGAGAATTTGATTTCGTACAATAGGCTGTTGTTTGTTAGTAAAATTTTAGATACAACATATAAAGTCTAGTTTATCTGCGTATTTAATCCCGCTGAATAGGCCGTCGTACTGTTAAGAAAATTTAGTTCGTTTGCACCTGTTTAGAAAAATCTCGTCTGGATTCGCTGCTGAGCAGGGATCAATTCGAGAGGCCTCTAAGGCAGATTTAATTTAAGGGATACGAAATAATCTCAGAAGTATTCGCTGCTGAGCAGGGGTACCCAAGAGAGGTTTTCGCATTCTGCTAGTAGTTTTCATTATCTGAGAATTTGATCTTGTACGATAGGCCATTGTGTTGATCAGTAAACCCTAGTTTAGTTGAATCTAGTGAAATCGCAAAGAAATTCCGGTGGCTATTGAGATTAACCTAGCCGCCGAGACTAGTTAATTGATTATTTTCTTCCGCTTTATTTAAAAGGTACACAAATACTAAGAACCGATATAGTACGCTCTGTTAGTGCAACCATAACGCTTTCTCTGTGCATTTTGACATATTATCACTAGGAACTTTGTATTGTTTTCACCTGCTATGTACTAGTAGAATTCTGCACGTTATTTTCCGCCTCCGTTGTAAAATAGCTTGAATATTTATTGCTTGGTGTCAGTCCGCTTTTGGTTTGATTAGTAACGTAGATCTTTAGTAGTAGATTTTGATATTTTTGCAATCTCTCATTTATGTAAAATTCAATTTTATTTGTGGAATTAAAATTAATAATTTCTCCAGTAGCGAGTAGTTTATTTTGATATTTTTGTAATTTCTCATTTATATAAAATTCAATTCTATTTGTGGAATAAAAATTAATAATTTCTCCAGCAGCGAGTAGTTTATTTTGATATCTTTGCAGTTTCTCATTTATGTAAAATTCGATTTTATTTGTGGAATTAAAATTAATAATTTCTCCAGTAGCGAGTAGTTTATTTTGATATTTTTGAAATCTCTCATTTATGTAAAATTCAATTTTATTTGTGGAATTAAAATTAATAATTTCTCCAGTAGCGAGTAGTTTCATTTGTTTGATAGTGGTAAGCAATTAAAGCCTGTTTACACACTACGTATCCGGAAAGGTCCATAACAACAGACCCCTGGAATTACTGAACCTCCATCTGTAGCTACCCTGGTAACTCTCGACGCCGTATTTTCTAGAGTTCGGTGGAGTAAACCACCCCAAAAAATCTGGCGCCCGAGGAAATCTAGGAATTACCGAAGCCGTGGGTGTCATAGTGACGTCCGTGAGTCTTATAAGGAAAAAAAGCACGTCACAGTATCTTGCGTATGAATTTCTCAAATTGCTCCATTTAGTCTTGCATATTGCACATAAAACAAAAAAAATCATGTTGTATAGAGAAAAAAAGTTGCGTGGGCTAATTGGGTTAATTTGTTTTAAATTCCTGGCAACGGGGGAAAGATTTCAATACATGCATTTCAATCACCGAGTAGGGGCTACGACAGCAGGGAAGATTGTTGCTGAAACTTGTGCTGTCATATGGGAAGTGTTATGTACTTGATGACGACGCCTACAACTAATGAATGGAAGAAGATTGCAGAAAGGTTTGAAGAACTGTGGAATTTCTCTAACTGTTGTGGAGCGGTTGACGGAAAGCATATCCGTATTGAAGCTCCGTGGAATAGTGGTTCGTTGTTTTATAATTATAAAACGCACAATTCCATAATATTACAAGCTGTTGTTGATGCTGAAGGGAAATTTGTTGTTGTCGATGTGGGAGAGACAGGCAGAAATAGTGACGGTGGCGTCTTCATTTCGTCAACCTTTGGACGTATGTTCAACAGCCAAAGCCTGAATTTACCAAAACCAAGACAACTCTATAATGGCAACCCAACCAAATTTTCTTACGTATTTGTTGCAAATGACGCTTACGCTCTGCATAAACATATGATGAAACCCTATGCTAAAACTTCACTTACACGTCAAAGAAGAATTTTTAATTATAGACAATCTCGAGCACGCAGAATTGTGGAATCTGCCTTCGGAATGATGTCCAAAAAATTCCGCGTTCTTGAAGTTGCCATATTATGTCATCCAGATATAACAAAAAATATTGTGCTAGCATGTTGTGTTTTACACAACGTCATAAGAGTTAGGGAGGGAAAAGTAGTAGATGTCTATAATGAAATTATGGTCATGGAAGAAGATTGTGACAGAGAAAAAGAAACTGTGATCGCCAGAGCAGCAAAGGCTGCGTATAAAGTTAGAGACAATTTCATGACTTACTTCAATTCCCCCGCAGGCTCTGAACCATGCAAAGAAAAAATAGCGTTTGTGTAAGTGTAATTAATGTACATAGACACTAAAATTTACAGTAATATGTAAATTGACAATATATATTCAAGCAAAAATGTTAACTCATTTTTTACACCTACAATCATCATTAAAAACTGTGGTATTCAATATGGTTACATTGTGTTTCTTTACAATAAGTTATATTAACTCAGTTTGCTAGTATGCTTAAAATAAATAACAAAATATCACCTTTTCTATTAATATATTATAATGTTGTTATTACAACGTACCTGATATGCCCAATTCGTTTCCAATATCACTCCAGATCTTGCCGACAACACTAATATTATGGTGTTCTTTCAAAGAGGTGTTATATATTGCCGGGTTACCTTGCACTACAAAAGTTTATCTACATCTATAAACTATGTAGGGTCGTCCTCAATCTCAGACGGTGACGCCATTGAAGCACAAGACACAATACAACTCCAAATCGCCTCGAATCCTGGCGAATGCAATAGCTAGGCGATGTGCGATGGTGGTGCTGTTGTTCAAATTTCCTCCGGAGCGCATGCGCAAATTAGTTTGTTTGTCAGCTTTTGACTAAAGACAAAACTTCGGCAGACAGCGCCAGTCATGAAAAAACCCATAGACAAATAATAATATAAGAGACAGTTTGATGCATAGGCGGTATGTAGCATAACGTTTCTGCGCAAGTTCCCCGCGCATGGAGTCTCTACTGTCGCGAACTACAAGACTGTTTCACATAAGCAAAATTTCAATACATTTCAAAACATCGCCTTTAATGTGGATAAATATTATAAAATATCCTAGTATATTAGCTTTTACGTCATTAAAAATGAAAATATACAAAACCAATCTTACATTGGTTGGTGTGAATATGGTTTCTGTTTGTCAAATGCAAGTGACAGTGTCAAAAATAACAATTCTGAAAAAGAAGACAATACAAGAATGAGTATTTTTTAATTTAGTTTTTTTAATAAAGTAAATAAAATTAAGTGAACCTTTAAAATGTCACCACCAGGTAAAATTCGTCGTAGTTGTATAGCAAAAAATTGTAATAATACATATTTTTGGCTGCTTCGCAATTTGGAGTTTAAGAACAAAACATTTTTCAAATTTCCATCTGACATTAGTCAAAGGGAACAGTGGTACAAAATTTTAGAAATTCCTTATACATCCAAAGATCAAAGGTTGTGTGAAGATCATTTTGATGATGAGGCATTTACAAATTCATTACGCAAAAGACTTAATAAATTTGCTTTATCTTTGCAACCCTTCCATCATACACCACCAAAAGTAATTGAAGATAATAATAATAAAACTCAAGCTTTTGAAAATACAGTATTGCCCGTAAAAAGAAAGCTTGTTTTTTGTACCAATAATTATAGTCTCAAAGAAACTGAATTTGAAGCTTTGCCTAAAAAACAATGTTTGGAATCTAGTATTTTAAGTAAAATAAATGAAACTAGGGTCAGTAATTTATCTCCCAAGAAAAAGAAATGTATTACATTAATAAAGATCAGAGAAATAGAATTTGTAAATTAAAAAAGGCACTTATCAGTAGTAATAACAAAATTAAAAAAGCAGTTAAATTGTCAGAATCAAAGTTATTTCAAAATTTTAATTCAAAATTAGATACAGCAGGCATGGAGTTTTTAAAAAGTAGTACTGCTAACTCTAAGAAACATAAACCTTCATGGTCAATAACGGATAAGGCCCTTTCATTAGCCATTTATAAGAAGGGACCACGAGCATATAATTTTTTAAAACGTTTTATAGCTTTGCCCAGTAAATCTACTTTACAGTCACTTCTAAGATCAGTGCCATTTGAAACTGGAATTAATAGAGCAATTTTTGATAGGCTTAAAGATAGGGTTGTCAAAATGAAGCAGATAGATAGATATTTGATGGAATAGCTTTAAAAGAACAATTGACTTTGGATGTGGCTAATGACAAACGAACTCTTTGCAAAAAGTCATATAAATTTTGATTGGTTCACTTGTCGAGAACATAAATCATACGTATTTTCTCAACTCATAAAAGTTTGTGTCCCCTTATTAATTAAAAAGTATTATAATGATGGTAAGAGGACTCACACAACAAAAATAATTATAATTTTTTGGTCACAATGTACTGCGTTAATTTTTTTTTGTTTCAGACCTGTTCCTGTCTTCATGTAAAGGGGAATCTACTTTTTAAATGCTTTTTATTAGAATATTTGATGTAATATTGGATAAACTTTCTTAAGTATAATACTGTAATTTGAGTAGAAATATGTAATTTTGTGATTAATAATAATATGTAACTGTATGGTAAATTAATGATATAGATAATAATAGTTTTTTCATGTTTTGTGTTACCAATTTAAAACATTATTTAATATTCAAGATAGTGTGCCATTTTTAGTTTTCGCTAAGTATATGTTTATACAACTGTAGGTTTCCTCTGATTTACATGTTTTGTCTTTTTAATTAATTTAAAGAAGGTAAATGTGAAGTTTCTTGTTTTCTGAAATAAAAAAGTTAAAAAAAGGTGAGAGCTGGGCAGCTATCGGGATGGCGGAGGCTGCAATAGAATTTTTTTGAAAAATGTACATTCGTATAAATGCCTATTTATAGTGCGTGTGGTAGGAGAAACACCTTTGAAAATAAAATTGTGTGGAAACACTGTTAAGTGATATTAGAATAATTGTTTTAATAATAGGAGATATTATTGAAAATTTGAATTTTTTTATTATTGTAACTGATAATTTAATCAGATGTTTTTGTACTTTAATATTATCGTTAACTATTAGAATAAGAATTTTAAAGTTATCAATGTAATAACATGTATAAATAACAGACCTATGTATAGTAAACAAATATTTTATTAATTTGTTTTTATATTATGTGCAGGTTAATAAAAAATTTAATGTGTGCTATTTTATTATTTATGACATAAATTATTTGTCTCAATTTGTCTATTATTCTTATTTCATTACAAAAATGAAATATAGTTTTTTGGAATGAAATAATTATATAATAAACAATTTTAAGACAAACTGTAAAATTTACCTACCCATAATCCAAACTACAAAATTTAAATAATGCGCCTGTAAGAATTAGTTCTGTTCCCCGCAAGGGGTGCACTGAGATCGACGCGATGCCAGCTGTTTATATGGGAACGAACACTCTCTTAATATGTTTATTTCTTTATGAAAAAACCGTTCGATCGTGTTTTTTGTCTTGTCTTGTTTGATGTAGTGTGCTGGCACTCCATATCCGTCCATTCTAAACTCTTCGTAACAGACACTGTCAGTCAAAATGTCTTGTATTCTGTATCGTTCGATTATGTGTGCGGCCGGCCTAACGAGTATGATTTTAATAATCATGATATTTTTTCGCCCCTATTTGAATTTCACACCTGGGAAGCTGCCCATTGTGCCCTGTTGTTAATCCGGCGCTGAGCATATGCAACATGAGATCCTCCCCACAATACGATTTACATTTTTTTTTTGGATATTTGGACACCAGCATGGTTTGCAAGATACATTTAGGCGTTGTTTATCAGTCAAAATTCTGACTTCTGACATTTTATAGTACCCCACCGAAGTAGTGCGGAAGGTCACGTAACGCGCATATTAGGTTTACAACATTTGATATCTGACCTATTAAAATTTAGCACATAATGTGGTTGTGTTACATTCAGTAAGGCAAATTTTGTTGCATTTGTCGTATATCGAAACACGTGAATTTTGAGTAGTAGTTTCTAAAATACTCTAATATATTCTAGATTTTTCCTACTTCACTATTTTTTATCTGCGTTTTGTTGTATCATCATTTAACATGCATGGTTGATTCAGTGGCGTAACTGCCTATGGGCTAGGCGGGGCAGTGCCCCGGGGCTATCAAGCTCAGGGGGCCCTCGAATCCTTACCAGATGACAGGTTGCAACCCCACTTTAATCATGAAAACTCAGTTGAGAGAAATTCAAAAGTTATGCCTAGGGAATTCCCCTAAATTCTTTCTGTAGGTTGGCAGTGTTGTCAATTTGACGGATAGTGATATGTGCGTTTTATTATTCATCGATGTGCGTTTTATTGTGAATTCGAAAGATTTTTTTTGCGAGAACGGTTAAAAAATTAATGCTGTATCAGGAGTAAGTAAGCTAATGTCAATAAACTTTTTTGTACTGGTCAATATAGAATATAGTGGTTCAATTTGATTTGATTTTACCACTCATATTGATGTCCATTAAGTCAATAACTTGTGTCAAATCTATAGATTTCGGCTAAACTGGCAACAGTGGTAACACTAACGGTGATAATTTTTTTTCCGGGGACTCCCCAACAACACTTGTAGCTTGTAGCGTATCATTGTGTTTCCCTTTCCTTTTATTTTACTTTTAACTTCGTCAGTGAACAGTGACTACAGTGAGTTGAGCACCTACCTCGAGCACAATCTAATATTGTATTGTTTCAATAAATAAGAAAACTAAAATTATGGATAAAAAGAAGAAACCCAGTGGTGCATTTAAACGCAAACAACGCCAAGAAAGAGAAGATTGCCCAAAATTGAGTTGAAGTTTTTTAGTCAGCCTTCTGCAAGTACATCTGGCCAAAATATTTCTATTGATGGTGACTCAAATAATGTGGTAACTTCAGTGTTGGTTGAGAAGCCTACTGAAGAAGATTCGACAATTATTGCAGTTGGAGATACCTCCGCCGCCGATCATGTGAACGTGGATGATGTTTGCATGACACACATAAGAGCGGGTTTGGAGGAACTACAGACCTCTTCATTTTTCGAAAATGTGTACGACAAATCTTCTTATGACTTGGGAAACTTCACGAACAAAATATTAAGTGATAATGAAAAACGTCAAATTCTTGATATCGGGCCTTTACAGCCTTCAGGACCTTTTCCAACAGACATCAACCAGAACAATAGGTGTTTTTCAAAATCGTACTACGTTTCGTGTTCTAAATATGGACCAGTTAATCGTTTTTGGTTGTGTTATTCCAAAATACTAAACGCTGTCTATTGTCAACCCTGTTGGTTATTTGCTTCACAAAGGAATAATGTTTGGTGTACGGGATTTCGAGATTGGAAGCATTTATCAGAAAGAATTAAACAACACAGTTGTTCGAGTGGCCATTCGGAAGCATGTGCTGTGTATGAATTTTGGAAAAAAAACGATACTAATACTATCGACAAGGAACTTGAAAAAGTAAATTCGCAAAGAAGCATAATTTTGGAAAATGGTTCTTCAAAGGTTATTCGATATCATACTTACCCTAGCAAAGAGTTCTTTGACTTTGAGAGGACATCAAGAAGACTTAAGTCAGGAAGGAAACCACGAAAATTGTCTGTCCTTTGTAGAACTTGTCGCCCGATATGATCACATTTTGCGGCAAGTTTTGGATATGCCCAAAGGTAATAATAATTATTTCTAAGTTTTTTATTGTTTTATTTTGTTTATAATTATGAACTGTTTAATATCAGGACTTTTTTGAAATTGTGTTTTTTTATGTTTTTAGGATCTACAAGATATCTGAGTGCAACAATTCAAAATGAAATGATTGAGAGCTTGGGGACCAAACTCGAAACCCATCTACTAGAACAAATTAGAGCGTCACCGTTTTTTGCCATCATAATGGATACGACACAGGACATATCGAAGGTAGATCAGCTAAGCATTGTTGTGAGGTATCCAGTAATAACCAGATCGGAAAATGGACAGCCAATTGATATAGAAGTAAAAGAAGTGTTTCTAGGCTTTTATGCAGCCTTCAAACGTGGCGCAGTAGATTTAGTCAACCAAGTGACAACATTATTTATCGACAAAAATATTGATTTAAAAAAATGTGTGGGACAAGGCTATGATGGAGCCAGTGTGATGAGTGGTGTGTATAATGGTGTAGATGGAGCCAGTGTGATGAGTGGTGTGCATAATGGTGTACAAAAACATATTAAGGATATCCAGCCTAACGCAGAGTACGTACATTGTGCCACTCATAATTTAAATTTGGTGGTAACGCAGTTGTGTGGAAATACAGAATTTTTTCGCAACGTTGCAAAATGTGTATAACTGTTTCGGAAACAGCATCAAACGTTGGGATCTTCTGTCAAAATTAACTGGCGAATCGGACACCACTCTAAAAAAACTTAATCCGACTAGATGGTCCAGTAGGGTCAATACGATATCTGCAATAAAACTTCGTTATTTTGATATTATCAAAGCATTATCAGAAATAGTTCTAAAGAGTCCTAATAAAGATGAGCGTAGTGAAGCAGAGACTATTAAAACAAAAATGCTAAATTTGGAGTTCGTGTTGCTTTGCGAATTCATGCACAGTGTATTGAACGACATCAATTATGCATCCAAAACTTTACAAAAATGCGACATCAATTTGGGCGAGGCGAGTAAAGTTTTAGCAGAGACCAAAGCAAAGTGGCAAATTTATAGAAATTATTTCGAATTATTCAAGTGCAAAGCCAGTGAAACTGCAAGAAAATATGGTATTGATCCCCATTTTCAAGAAAAAAGGCAAAGAAAAGTTAAAAAACATTTTGATGAATTAGCTGCTGATCACCGATTTCCAAACCGAAAAAAAATATTTAGAATTAAGATTTTCAATATCGTACTAGACACAGTAATATCTCAATTAGAAACACGTTTTATTGGTAGTCTGTCATAAATTCGATTTTCTAACACCAACATTTTTATTACATGTTGATGAAGCAACTTTATTACAAAAGTGTGACGAATTCCAAAGAAAATATTCAGATATAATAGGCCCTAGTTTTTCACTTCAATTTATTAATATTTACCACCTAGTTTTACCTCAACTAACTCAAGCATGGACTGTTCACCAAATATGTAAGGTAATAATGAGCAACTATGGAGTGCTAGAATGCGACCTAACGGAAGTATTTACAGCAATGTTATTATTCTTTACAATTCCTGTCACTTCTGCATCAGCTGAAAGGTTATTTAGCAAATTAAAAATAATAAAAAATTATTTAAGAAATAATATGGGCCAAACTCGACTCCGTCATTTATCGCTAATAGCAATTGAAAACAAAACCGCTTCAAGCCTGGATTTAAACGAAGTCATTGATACTTTTGCGAAAACTAAAGCTAGGAAAAAATTGTAAATATAATTGTTATTTAGTCAGTTGGTAGGCCCGACCTTTATATAATAAACCCTTGAATCTTCTCTATTTCGTTTTATTAGCCAAACCCACACCAAGTATTAATTGTAATTTATGTTGTTACTGTTTAATATTTTTATTACCTGCCCTGGAGTGCACAAAAAAGAGCTTAAGAAGTTAAGTTACTTAGCATTTTGAAAGTATTTGTATATTTCATATTTTTATTTGATAAATGCTAATCAGTTTACATAGCAGTGGGGCCCCATTTTTTAATTTGCCCCAGGGCCCTTGGTTCCTAGCTACGCCACTGGGTTGATTTACGTAAAACTGTACTATTATAAGTCATCGCTCATTGATATTGTTTGTTACCAACAGCTTGTTAACACTCACTATAAAATTTCATTTTCAGGGTATTGATTCTATACCAGCGAAAAGGATTCAATTCCACTTGTCTGCAAAAAATAGTGACGACAACTTTTTTAATGATCCAGAAGACCGAAATGGATTCCAAGCAAACGTCACATCAGCATTATCTCTCAATTTTCAGTCTTTGATGCTATTTTGTTTGATATTTTTTCTGATGTATTGTGGAAAGTTACCTCCTCCCGAAAGAAGGCTAACCTGGTGTCTGTGTTCTATATCACTAATTTTTTCTGTTTCAATTATCATTACGCAGATCCAAGCCACGAGTAGTAAGCTATCTTTTGATTTTTTTAATTGCTTTCTTCTCTTCTCTCAATATAGTTCCAAAATACCAAACACTGTATTTACATCGTATTTATTACGCACAGATAATATTGGATAGAAATTGCAAGTTGCTAGCAAATTAAACAGACTTAATTCCTATTATTCTTCTTCTTGCAAGTTAAGTGGAAAATGTATAAACAAACAATCTTAATTCTAGGAATATGTTTAAATAAAACATTCAAAAAAAAGGTGAACAAATATAATAATCACAATTATCAAACAGAACAGATCCTAAACATCTAAATATAAAACACCTATCTTTACCATACGTACAGAAACTATCCCACCAGTTATCAAATTGTTTTGGTGAATATGAAATTAAAATACGTCACGAACGATACAACACATTATCCATATATTTTAGTAGTCTAAAATTAAAAACAGAAACTTAACATTATTATTTCCAAATATAAAGTGTAGTAGAATTGATCCATCTAACACTATTTAAGCGTTGATTGATAAGTTTGGGAAGATACGCAACCTTACGGGCCAAAATGTTGCGCTAAACGTCCCCGACACAGTTTAAAGCTTAACAGAAGCTTTAAACTGTGTCCCCGAGAACGTGATGGCTTTACTATCGTCGAGCTTGAGAATTTTACTAGTAACAGAGACAAGTGTTGTCTCTGCTAGTAAGCTTTAAACTGTGACTCGGGTGACGATACGTTTTGACCGTTCACTTCGCTTTATACAATACGCTCGCTGGTGCATTTTGAGTCGGCAGTTCATCATTAGCTGAAGTTAGGTATCAATGTTGCATTTTTGACTGAGTATCGTTGCGATTGTTAAACTTAATTATAGGGATGAAAAAACGAAATAATTGGTTTTAAAGATTAAAACTAACTTTTCCGTATATGTAAAGAGCCCTGAACAATATTCTATCATAAAATTGTCACTTGTATACACTTCGGGGGATGAATCGTGCTAACTAACCAAAATTCTCCAAAAATAACCAAAAATTTAGTATATCTAGTTTTATAGGACCCGCTGTACTCGCTCTAGTCAGCTGAAAATCAATAGGGTACATCTGTGAAACACCTTGAAAAATATCCAATTACAAAATTGGTCACATGTGTACACTCCGGAGGCTATATCGTGCTAACAACCCGAAATTTTTCCAGAAAGGAACAAAAATGTGACATTTCAGGTACATTAGCGTCCGTTGTACTAGCTCTGGTGAGACAAAAATCAATAAGGTTCATCTATTAGACGCCCTGAATAATATTCAATCATAAAATTGGTCCCTTGGAGGCTGCATCGTGCTGACACACTGAAAATTCTCCAAAAATGACAAAAATGTGGTACTTCAAGTACCATAGCAGCCGTTGTACTGGCTTTAGTGTGTTGAATATCAATAGAGTTCATCTTTGAGACGCCCTGGTATATTTCCTAAAACCGACTCTGTCTAAGCCAGGTATAAAAGTTAAAATTATGGCGGATACGCAGTTATAAAAAACTGTTTACGACTCTACGACTATCTTATGTAAACATTGTTTTTGTGACCAGAGTTATCTAGAAATGGCTAGAAAAATTATTCGTGACTGTGTAAGCCACAGCCCAGAATTTACTAGTAAAAACGGCTTTAATATATAAGGGACAGATCAAGAAGAGGGAGTTTAGTTTATAATTTGACATCGTGAGTTAAACAGTAAATAAGTGCATATAAATTAAGTGATTATATAAATTAGTTTAAGTGAATGTACTGAGTATATATAAATTAAGTATTAGTGATTAGTTTAGTGTTTAAATAAATTAAGTAAGTGAACCCACCGTGTGTTTAAAATTTATCCCACCCGTTTATTGTTTAAATAAATAACAAAAACATTACAATATCCAATCATAAAATTGGTCATTTGTATATACTCCAGAGGCTGCATCGTGCTAACAAACTGAAATTTCTCCAAAATTGACAAAAATGTCGTACTTAAAGTACTATAGCACCTGTTGTTCTGGCTCTGGGGAGCTGTAAATAAATAGGGTTCATCCGTGAGATGTCCTAGATAATATTCAATCATAAAATTGGTGGCTTATTGGACTCCGGAGGCTGTATCGTGCTACCAAACTAAAATTTCTCAAAAAATGACAAAAATGTCCTACTTCAAGTACCATAGCACCCGTTGTACTGGCTCTGGTAAGCTGGGCGTAAAAGTAATACCTGTTGTTATAGGGGATATTCTAATATAAATAGAAATAAATATAATATCATTAGTTTTTTAAATTCTCAGTGTCTAAATCAAATATCCTTTTTAAGTGGATACAGATCTGTGGAAATACGGATCTTTATACAGGTAATTGAAAGTTGTATGTTGTTTTTACTTTTAGTTACAATAAACATTCCTGCGGAGGGCGGGGCAAGATGGCCCCCCTAATTTTAATCGTTTCTAAATATGTTGTTTGTTGCATTAGCGATTTTAAATTTGAACAACTGGACAGGCTGATGGGTTATTTACTACTTACATACAGTTTATTAGTTTTTGAATTTAGCGATAACATAGTAAAATAAACGGTTTTAAAGATTAAAACTAACTTTTCCGCATCTGTGGCCCTGAATAATATTCTATAATAAAATTGTCACTTGTATACACTTCGGGGGATGTATCGTGCTAACAAACCGAAATTTCTCCAAAAATTTAGTATATCTAGTTTTATAGGACCCGCTGTACTCGCTTTAGTCGGCTGAACACCAATAGGGTACATCTTTGAACAATATTAAATCATAAAATTGGTAACTTGTATATACTCTGGAGGCTGTATCAAACTAAAAATTCTCCAAAAATGACAGAAATTTGGTACTTCAAGTACCATAGAACCCGGTGTACTGGATTTAATGTGCTGAATATCAATAGAATGCATCTTTCAGACGCTCTAAATAATATCCAATCATAAAATTTGTCACTTGTATATACTCCGGAGGCTGTATCGTGCTAACAAACTTAAATTTCTCCAAAAATGACAAAAATATCGTACTTAAAGTACTATAGCACCTGTTGTACTGGCTCTGGTGAGCTGAAATTCAATAGGGTTCTTTTGTGAGGTGCCCTGACTAATTAGTCCGGGAAAGTAAGGTCGAAAAATCTGTTAACTATCAAAACTTTCCCATAACTGATTTTTCATTTTTAAATGAAAATATGTTGACTCAGCATCACTCTCCTAGATTGTCTGATAATTTCCACTGGAGCTTGCGACGCAGCTTGTAAGCACAGCTCAGACCACCTAAAATTCAAGTGATTTATGCTCGTGTCATTCCTGAATGTGTTCTTACAAAAAAATCGTAGAGATGAAAATTGAAGCAAATCTTATTCTCTTGAAGGTGACGTAAATAGTTTTTTCAAAAAAAAAATTAAGGATCTTAAATTTTCCAAAAATTGTAAAAATTTACGAAAATTATATTTTTGGTTGGTAATTATAAATAAAATATTATTATCGAGGTCAAAACATAGATAAACATAGAGGGCAAACTTCTAAAAATGTACATTTCTTCAGATTTGGAAAATTAAAAATGGCGGCTGCGCAAATTGGAAACAATTTTTTTTTAATCGCGTCTAAATTTATGAACATTAACGATATTGAGAAACGGTTTGTTGCAATCGAACAGAGTGAAAGTTATATTTTTATAAATAACATAAACAAAATTTTTAAAAAAATTTTTACATAATTTTTTAGAACATTTACCGAAAATAAAAATTTTTTCATCTAGTTTTTTCTCATTTTGCCCTCTATGTTTATCTATGTTTTGACCTCGATATTAATATTTTATTTATAATTACCAACCAAAAATATAATTTTCGTAAATTTTTTCAATTTTTGGAAAATTTAAGATCGGAAATTTTTTTTTGAAAAAACTATTTACGTCACCTTCAAGAGCATAAGATTTGCTTCAATTTTTATCTCCACGATTTTTTTTGTAAGAACACAACCAGAAATGACACGAGCATAAATCACTTGAATTTTAGGTGGTCTGAGCTGTGCTTGCAAGCTGCGTCGCAAGCTACAGCGAAAATTATTAGACAATCTAGGAGAGTGATGCTGGGTCAATATATTTTCATTTAAAAATGAAAAATCAATTATGGGAAACTTTTGACTTTTATTTCCTTACTTTCCGGACTAAATATTCAATCATAAAATTGGTGACTTGATGAATTCCGGAGGCTATATCGGGCTAAAAAACTGAAATTTCTCAAAGAATGACAAAAATGTCGTACTTCTAGTATCATAGCACCTGTGGTGCTGGCTCTGGTGAGCTGAAAATCAATAGGGTTCATCTGTGACATGTCCTTAACAATATTCAATCATAAAATTGGTGACTTGTTGCAACGACGACGACGACGACATACACACAGGATTTTTTTTGGGGTTTTGTTGATGGAAAACGTAAAAATAACTCAAAAAAAATTTTCAAATTTCTAACTTTTTTTGGGGTAGGTAAACCAATACTTTTCTCGCATATTAGATAGGTTGGGCGGAAAAGTAAAACATTGTTTACGAATGTGTATATTTCCCATCTTAACCCGCAGGTGAGGTAAGATGGGAAACTAGGTGGGGCAAGTTGGGATATACATGATTTTGTAAAATAATATAGTTTTCTATTGAATTTTAATTATTCTGTTGTACAAAGTGCACAAATATGTTGTACTTCGTCATCATCTTCCTCCTCTCCAGCACAGGAACAGTGTGTCCAATGTCTGCACTTAATGCATAGCACCCATCCTTCCGTTGACTGGGAATATAAATGGTTGCAATAAAGACATGCTGCATCATCTTTCACGTTTCCTTCGTCTTCCCCAGATGAGTCACTCTCTATAGTTTTGTTTTTCTTCTGTTGATTATTATTAAGGTGAATCTGACGTTTAACAATTTGGCGAGGAGTTTCAGATTTCCGTTTCTTTACCAAATGTTTTCCTTTTTCGGAACTTTTTCTTCTAACTACCGTCTTTTCTTTGCTCAGATTTTTTTTCATTTTTTTTATATCTCGTTTTTGTTGCTCCTCTTCTTTGTGCTTCAGTTCTTCCTCTAATTCCTTCTTGTACGGTGACTCTGTTATAACAGTGCATTTTCCTTTCTTCCCAACTTTTCGTTTTGTCGTCTGTTTTTCATTTTCAATGTGTGGAATGGGAACAAGATCTTTTGTCGAGGATATCTGAAATGCAGTGGATGATGATGCACCAAAATTTAATGAGTTTTTCAAAACTGACGGTGTTAGTGATAGCCGCTTTTCTGTTGATGCTTCTGTTGTATGGATAACATTGGGAGTTGAAGGTGGTGTTTTCACGGATTGATGAGGCAAATTATCAGACTCTTGTGCTTCAGGATCCAAATTTTCATCAATGTTTTTTGTTGCTGCAGATAATTCTATTGTTGGTTGATTAGGTATTTCAGACTCTAAAGCAGCAACATCTTCAGCTGTTTGATGGGGCCTGTTTGTAGTTTTGGATGGTGCAACATCAATATCTGTGACTTTATTTGAGTTGAATGGAAAAATTCCCGCTTTTTCAAACGAAGTTACAGATGTTAGCATAGACGCTGCACATATAAACGTCGTTCCAAATACCTTAGATATTTGATATAGGGTCACAACTCTCCCTGGATGATTTCGAAGCCAATTACTCACCTCCTGATCATAATAGACACTTAAATGTTTCATGAAACATATGTCAAGTGACTGAAGTCGGTGTTTGCAATGGGGAGGAAAACACAATATAACCACCCCATTATTTCTTGCATAGTCAATTACTTGATTATTTTTTGTATGAGTAGAATATCCATCTAATAAGAGTAGCACAGGACGATCCTTTGTAGCACCAGAAAATTCTGTGAAGTGTGTAAAGCAATTGAAAAAAAATTCAGTTTGCATCCAGCCACTAGGATGACATTCTGCTGTCGCAGCAGGAGGAGCATCATTTAAAAACTCTGGATTCATCCTTACTCTGGGAAAAATAAATAACGGTGGCATATAAGCTCCTGCTGCACTGCAACAAGTTTCCACAGTGACGGCTTCACCCCTATCTGCCGATGTGAGGGATCCAACTTGTTTCCTACCTTTTGTTGCCAATATCTTAGATTTGGTTTTAGGCACAACTGTAACACCTGTCTCGTTACAATTGTATATTCTATAGGCGGCAAAGTTATACTTATCAATAAGTTGTTTAAGTGAATCGTAAAATCCATCCACAGCCACTTTATTGAATCCTATCGCTCATGCAGCGGAAGTAGCTTCAGGTTTCCTAATTGACAAGTCTGAGTGTTGTCTTAAAAAAGCTGTCATCCAATCTTTACCAGCTTCATTTTTATTTTCATTAAAATTGTGTTGTTTCTTATTTTTTTCCGCAAGCTGGAAAGCTAACTGTCTTAGCTCAACACAGGTTAATCCGAATAATCTCGATTCCATCAATTTTATGTAGTCAACAAGCTCTCGCTCTTCTTGATGTGTGAAAACGCATTTATCTGGGCCTACTTTCGGTTTTATAATTTGAGTAGTATTTAGTCTTGCTTGTTTTGTTTTATGTTCTAATGTTGATTTTGGTACATCAAAATGTGTAGATGCGGTCCTGTATCCCATTTGACCAGAGATTACAGCCTCTACTGCTTGTACCATGTTCTATTCACTCCATTTTCCCCGTTCTGATACACGTTTATAAGTACGCACCATTTTCTGAAATAAAAACAATACGTCTGCTTTAATATTACTATTACTTTTTTGCGGGGCAAGATGGGACCCTATTCCTTCTTGCCCCTCCCAAAATACCTCATCTTGCTCCACAGGAATTCAAAAGGTTAAACAACATTCCCATAAATAAATTATTATTAAAATTTAAATGTATGATGTCCTCAACAACAGTAATTAAACTACCATCAAACCCAGTAAAATACATTTGCATAAAAACTTACATAAAACTCTCAGCAGATCACAAACGTAACACATGCGAATTTGTTAAAATCTTACTTCCAAATAAAATCTGTGAACTTCGTTTACTTTTGGTTACAGAGAGGTACATTGTGAGTCATTAGATACTAGTTTCAGCTATTTGCGTACAGACGTCACTACCTGACTCGTCAGATTCGGTGGGTTCCCATCTTACCCCGCGTCTTCATCTTGTCCCGCCCTGCCCTACTTATCAAATGCAAGAGGATACTTCGGCAGTTCCGTCCAATAACATTCAGAGGTAAGAATCCATTTTTACTATATTATTTTTTTGTAAAAAAGCAACTTTAAATTTGTTAACGAATCTTGATGAGGAAAAATGTAAAAACAAAGTTTTGTATTTTTTTGGCACATAACAATAGGACAGTAATGAATTAGATACATTTTTTTTAGAAATTTAATAAGAATCAATAATTTAATATTTTATGTTTCAGAAGAACACATGAAAACCTATTCTATAAAGTGGCCTTTTGATGATGACATCGATGTTGACCAACTTGTACAGTTTGTTAATTACAGTTCAAGTTGTCAAAGACCAACTACTGGGCAGCGCCAAATTATACAATAGAATTTGCAGATACTCTATCTTCAACAAAGTATGAGGTGAAAAAAAGGTCTGTTATTTTAAGTGTTAAGTTAGGTTTATTGACAAAGAAGTTTAGGGCTCAAAGAACGCAATATTATCGTTTGCAAAGAAAATCAAAGCTAACGACTTAAAACCTTCTGACGAATTTATTAAAAGAGAAAAGTCCTTCTTTGAAAACATTTATCAATATGCAGCTATCTTCAACAAAAAAAGTATGGAAAACAAACGAACGACATTTGGTTGGTTACAAATTTTTAAGATCAAGGTTTGTCAAAACACTTTCACAAAGAAACTTGAAATAAAAGTCAAAACCAGGTCTAGGAAAGAACGAGCTTGTGTAGTTCTATTTAATGAGATGCATTTAGAATCTAAATTACAATATAATTATGTTCCAATTACCCCTTTTTTACGTGGGCTAATAGATGGAATGGAAAGTCCTTTGTTGTTAGCGGATGTTCTCGAAGGACCAAATGATTGTATTCCCTATGATGTAGGATGTATGATGAAATGTATGACGAAATTAAACACTTATTTCACGTTCATTTTTATATATTGCAGGAATTTATAACTTTTTTATTTTTGTGTAGACAATTAAGAAACTCACTTGATCATACGCGTTACACTGTGATTATTTAACACATAATCTGAGGGATTAATGGATGATTGAAGATTAAATACACATGTTTGTTACCGGGACAAAAAACGCCGGGTGCTCTTATAACTTGAGTACCATTATGTACGATGATTAAATGATGAAGAGCGAGAACGAAAGATAAATGATAAGTGTATGAATGCCGGCTGGGAAGTTTGAATGTCGACTGGGAAATGTATGAATGACGAATGAGAAGTTCACGAGTGACGACTGGGAAGTGTGTATGACCGCTGACTGGGTATTGTATGAATGACGAATGACGACTGGGAAGTGACTAAAATTGAGGTTGTATTCGTATTTATATGTTGGTTAACGTGGGTGCGGGGAAGGATAAAATTTTTAGGATTTGTCCAATGGGATAAAATATTTTGAAACGTAACGGTCAGATACAGCGAGTGCAAATTTGCAGTTGGGGTGATTTTTTTATGGTCTGAAAAGGTTTCGTAGATACAGATAACAGAGTTTGGAAGAGAGTTTTTTTACTTTGAAATATTCATTGGAATTTCAGAAAACGATATTTATCTGTTTTTCTTAGGTGGTAGTAAAGTTAAAATGAATTTTTTGTTGATGTAAAGAAATATTAAGTATTGAGAAGAAGGATATATTTAGTTATATGTTTCGAGCAGAATATTCGAATTGTATTATACAGGGGAAGTTGAAAATAAAAATCACAGGAGAATTTGGTAATTAAATCAAATTCGAACAAATTAGTTTTATGACCGTATTGAAGGTTACGACGATTTGAGATTTCTTGGGCGAAAAAACAATTCCGCCATGTCGGCGCTAGTATTATAGTATTCTTTTATCTTAATTTGTTATCATAATAATATATATTTATTCATTAAATAATTCTACAAATCATTCTTCGACTTTTAGTACGATATTTGCATTCTGTTTTCATACATAAATCAACGACAAATAGTGCGTCAAAACATTATCCCAACGTCATTATCTCAATCAATGCAAAGCGCTAAGTACGAATTCTTTTTTG
The DNA here is from genome assembly GCA_963921935.1 of Galeruca laticollis. Classification (NCBI taxonomy): domain Eukaryota; kingdom Metazoa; phylum Arthropoda; class Insecta; order Coleoptera; family Chrysomelidae; genus Galeruca; species Galeruca laticollis. Next base: position 92,277,113 of record OY998183.1, read on the forward strand.
TTACCCATAATATCATAATAATGAATTTTTAAAGCTGTTGCTAAGCTCTGCTTACGCGTCGTAAACTGAATATTTCCTTGTTGGGTCACAAGATACTCTACCTGACAAATGTCGAGAATATGGCCATGAGGCAAGCGACGTAAAGGGAATGGAAATCATCGGTGGCTACAGTTGAATGTATAGGGTTTGCGTATCTTCCCAAACTTATCAATCATCGATTTAAGACAACCCTCGAAATTCATATCAAATTTTATTTTACAGTTTTCGGATACGACAGAAAATGTCAGCTGTTGGTTCGCAATTAGAAGTAGAAAGAGCGTGGTTACCGTGTGCTGGTACGTTGTCCTCATTTCAGTTTAGAGATTCTGAACGAGACGTCACGTCGCTTTGCTGATGATACCCAATAGGTGAAAACTATAGATATATAAATAAAAAAGATATAACAGTTTACATTATTCTTAAAGCCAACATCATTTCACATTCTAAGCAAAAATCGAGTGGGGGTCAGGATAAGTATTCTTTCTAATGTTGCCAAATTTAGTTTATTTGGTATTTGCTGCAGATGCAAGATATTAAAAATAATCAATATTTCAGATGTTTGGATAATATTTCAAATGTATCAGGGTTTATTTAATTATTACTTGAAATAACTTTACTTTTCACTTATTAATACATCTAATAAACGGAATAATGGTCGTACTACAGTATCATAAATTATGCAAGTTCAAGATATTCGAATGAATACCAGGAAGTTGAGTTTCATCTCTGATAAATATATTTCCATTCAAGGAAGCCTGTGCGTAGAAGTAGTTATATGCGTAGTAACAGTTATCGTCATATTTTTTGTCTAACGACGAGTCGTAACAGAGAATATACCTAATCTGTGACGTTACTTCCCTAGCGATCATCCCCTCTTTGCTTCTCGCCTTACGTCGTTCCCCACTTAGTCTACACATCGATGTTGGCTTCATAACATATCGAATCCACAGCACACCCCCCCTAGCAGGTTAACTCCTGTACTGAATAACGAAACCAATTTAGTAGTACTGGGCCCGTCCGCTGCACGCGATAGTGTACATGGCGGGACATTTAAATAATGGAAAAGAGAGGGAAATTTGAATAACTAGAATTTTACACTGCCGTGAATATCAATATGTAAAACTGATACTAGACAAATCCCGATGTAAGTCACCCATAGGTAGTTTATATTTTAATGCTGGTTTTAACCACAGAGTGAAACAGTTTTTTTTACTGTGGTCTAAACCCTAAAAAACACTACTTACGGGTAACACACATCAGGATTTCGTTAATATCATTATGGTTTGTAAGGTAAATTAAAATATACTTACATTAAAATTTTAAATGATACAAGGGAAAAAAATACTAGATTTTAGCTTGTGCGGAGTGAGACAAAAAACCGAAAGCCAAAATCTAGTATTTTTCCCGTGTATAATACACAATTTTTTCTGTGACGGGAAAAACAACGATTTAAGATTGAAAAATTATATTATTACAATATTCAAGTCAGAAAACTATCGAAGTGAAATTTGAAATTAGTAGGTTATGTTGTACTTCTAGCGACAATTAGACCTGCGTTGCTAAGGAAACTTTTAAAATAATCAAATAGCTGTCAATTTAATTTCGTGATATGATTTAAAAATTGTGAACTTAGTTGTTTAGAAGCTATTTTCAATACTATAACTCCACCGGAATTAGTAGAAGTAGCCAAATTGCTTATGTGTTTATACAATATCCGGGAAAAAAGTAATTTCATAAAAAGTTATATTTTGTTACCTGTCAACAGAGATAAAATATCAAACTTTTCCCCGTCACTGAAAAAAAACTTTAATATTCAAATTGTGATTTTTTTTCATTTCTACAAAACTACATCCAATAAAATCATGTAGGTATAATATTTGTATGAGCAAAAATAAGGATATAAATAAAACAAAAATATATTGCTTATATTTATTTTAGTAGGTAAAAGCAGATATGTACATAATCAATTACAAAAATGTAATAAATTATACATTGTATAATTGTTACGTTTGTATGGTTAAAGGGTCTATGCAAGTCATATTTCCATGAACATACATATATTTTATAAATTTGGAGTCTTTACCTGCTGCTATTTTATCCATAGACCATTTGTAAGCAACTTTTTCTCTATCAGTTAGATGCGTTTGTCGCATAACATGAAATTGTCTCAATGGACAGTGTTTCTTTGAGACAACTAAAACATAAATATAGCATTTTCAGTCCCCTTTTACTTACAGCCACTTGCGATTGGTAAGGTTATATTTATTTATATCTTAATATGATCTATTTATCTATCTACTTGTCTTCATATAAAAATTTCAATTGTTTGTCTTATTGAATCCAGAATATGAAATTTGTAACAAGTAAATAAAACCTACATTTGACATGAAAGAAGTACAAAGGACCGCCAACGTGCGAGAAGCACAAGGCACAAGAAGAAGAAGAAATAAAACCTAACCAAAGCTTCCCAATCTTGATGCATATACTGGTATTTAAATATCAACTTGTCGTTTTTCTCCTGAATTCCACTGATGTAGAGCGAGTTTCTAAATCAGCCAATGTAGTTTCTATCGACATAACATCCACAGTAGAATATACTGCCTGACCATCCACATCTGTAATACCTACAATAATTTATTAAAAAAAGTGGCTTCTATTATAAACCGTACTACCTACCAAGTAAGAATAGAGTTGGATATGCAGTTTTTGTCAACTCTCTTCGAAATCCTGGGTTTTTAAACTCCTCTGCAAAATGACGATGACAGATACTATAATTGTCATTGAGTTGGACTAGTGTTTTGTCCCTTAATGCAGAATTGTTTATATTTGACAACCAAACACTTGCCAGTTCAGGGTCTTGTGTAAACCCATGTCTTTTACTTGACGTGTCAGAACAGCCAGGAACACAACATGCTCTTTTACGAGTTGCCATGATAACTGTAAATTAAAAAGCAAAGCAATGGTTTATCTCACACAACAGTTCTAGTTGACAAATCATGCACATATATTTCACTATGGTTGAGTGTGCTAAACAAATTGGTCAGCCAAAATAGTATTCACATTATTCAGTTAATGTAGGGTATGTTTTCTTTAATACAACAAACCAATTCAACTTAAACATTGCATAGACCATGATAAACGTAACTTTTTTGGGCAAAACCCAACTCAACCATATATAAATATAACGTTTCATCTTATAACACCGTCTACATCTATTATATGAAAATAATAACAATAAAAATCTCGATGTGTTTTTCTATGAGTATTGTGAATGCAAGTTATTGAAAATTAAACTAGTAAAATTTAATACTGCAATATTTACTTTGTTCAGTTACAAGTTACATAAAAAAATTCCACATAGATACACTGTTTCATCAATTTTATTATTTAAAACACTATCCATACTTAATAAAACAAATTGAAAATACTTACATGGTCACAATTGTTTGAAAAAAGCACACTTAATACTAATCAAAAGTTCGATAAACTATAGGTTAATGATAATAACTAAAACACTAAAATTATAATATACAAAAGACAGAAAAAGCAGGAGAACACAAATTTAAATAACACAAAACCAAATCCAACGTAGGGATTAATTAAATGGCCGAAGGCGTTGTTTATGAAAAATAGACAGTGTTCCCAACTCTCAAAATGTTTTCTCCCTAAAGCTCCAACCAAAAACCTAAAATCCCTACAATTACGGCGAAATTCCCCTAACAAAAACATTATTATAAATAAATGTTATTAATTAAATGAATAATTAAATATTATTAAATTAAATTGACTGTCTCGACCCTTACTTCGTGGAATATGCTCATATTAGTGTTTTTAAATGAAACTCAAGGTCTCTAGTTAATTCCACAATATAATACAAGTTATTGAAAATTCTAAAAAATTGACAATTGTTTCGATAAATCAATATCATCGTCAGAATGACAGAAGTTACATTTCATTTTATGCCTACCTGATGTTTAGTAGTTAATTTTGGCTAGACCAAGAAGTAACCTAACTTGTGATTGGCTTAATATATGTTTATAGAAAAAAGAAGAAGATGTGATATTACAAATATTGAAGCTTAGATATTATTAGCCCTATGGTGATATCCTGGATATCATTTTTCCAATTAAGATCAGTATAACTGTGCAATGATATAGAATTATTTCACTTTTGACAATAAGATATATATTCAAAATGAAGGTTTACCAATGGGAAGCCCTATATCACCTATTTTAGCAAACATTTTTATGGACAATTTAGAAAGAAAGATCTTTGAAAGTAATATTTCGAAAAATATTTTATTTTGGTATAGATATGTAGATGACATATTAGCTTGTTTTATGGGTAGTGAACGACAATTAGATGTATTTTTCAACCACATCAATAATTTACACCCGAAAATTAAATTTACATTAGAAATTGAAGAAAATAGCTCAATCAATTTTCTTGATTTAAAAGTTCAAAGAGTTAATAATGTACTTGATTATTCAATTTACCGAAAACCAACACAGACTGATGTGACAATTCCATATGTTTAACATGAAACCGTTTAACTTAAAAAGTTTTTTTACCTATTTTTATTAAAGAAATGAGGTTAATCATTAACTACCAAAATTAAAACATGAACCAGTATGATCTATTGAAATATTTTTGAACAATAATTTACGACGGATGAATATTGTTGCCATCTAGTTCTCAAGTAGAGTTGTTGACAAATCAGTTATCATAATAATTTTCAGTAAAAATCGCATCAAAATTATTTCATAGCAATCCGATATATAATTAAGGTGAACTTACCTGTTATCCTCCTACTCTATTTGCTACAAATTCTCAGTTGTTCCAAATAAAACCAAGTTTATTGTTTCAGAGCCTCCAGTATTTTTTTCAATTACAATGGTGTTCACAACTATTTTAAACTGTAAGTATTAAAGTAATTTGTGACTATGTATGTCGTTTCCGCGTAATATAGATACAGTTAATCCGTCTTCTACATTTTTGGCGAGTTTTAGCGTTATCTGTTAATCAGTTTGTTTACAGTCCTCTATTTTGTTAACCCATCTCTAGTGTGCTTAGCAATTTTCACTATGAATATCGAACATAGAATCAATGCTGAATTTCATATTGTTAAAGGAATTTTGTGTGTATTAACGAAAGGTTAAACCTTTGTTTACATAGGTACCTATAACGCGTAGCGTATATATAAACAAGGCTTAAACGAGCACCATGATAAGCACCACAAGGCTATTATTGCGAACGAATTTCTGGAAGACCCATGAGAAACTTTAACAAACTTGACGTATTTAATAGACTCACTGAATTTTAAGGATACTGCTAAAAAATGCATGTTCGAAGCGATATTTTCAGGTTGTAATTGACAGTGTGAGATAAATTAGAAAAATTGATTTTAACATTAAACGTTTTGAGAAAATCCATGCCAAGAATAATATCATGTTTAATTGAAGGTATTAGGTACAATCTCATAGCTCTAGATATCTACGATGTAGGTTTCAATATAACCGACAACATTCTGTAACTTACCATCTGCAGTCGATATTTTCAAATTATCATCAGTTAACATAGGTATCGAAAAATTATGAATTAAATCCAATGCACTTGAGCCGATCAATACAATATTTGAACCAGTGCCAACAAGACAAGAAATTGTTTTATCAAAAATTACAATATCTACATATGGTCTATTATCATCCTTTTTGTTATATAAAACTAATCCTACACTTTCCAAAGGTTTCGGTTTTGTTTGAGATAAGTTTTCTTTATAAAATCTTTTTACAAACATAAGCCATGAATTCCAGTCAGCTCGACTTCGATGAGGTACGTTTTTTAAAAGATCATTATGTCTGAAAGAATTTTGTGAGATTGCAAATTCTAACGCGACAGAACTGAAATTTATAGAAGTTGTTTGAATTGACCTTAATCTTTGGTTTGTTCGGATTTTTTCTGAGATTTTGCTTTGGTAATGTTCCCGGTCTCTGAGCGACTGTGGTAGAGTGAGAAGCTATACCACCGCTTGACTCGCTTTTTGAACACTGTGAACATTTAGTTTTAACGGTACCAGACTGTCCACAATCAAAACAAAACAATCCAAATTCAAGCAGCTAGAATTAGACAAAAGTCTGCTATAAAAGTTGTCCCATTTTTTATTGGGCGCAACTGTACCTAGACACGGCGATTTCAATTTCGTAAAGTCGATTTATAACGTCAAGGCACTGGTGAGCACTGGCCAACATATTAAGTAACAAATTACCAGCATGGCGTCAATTCATAACATCACAACCCCTGACTAGGATACTGGTTAGAATCATGATACAATAAAACAGAAGATATGATTTCGCGAATGCTGACCCCTCAGCTATCAGCTGTGCTCTGACGTCACGCCGAGAGTGAACGCCTTGAATAAGTTTGCAGTTTACATTATTGGATGTGTTTATGTCGGTTAACTTTACATTTTTATTGTTAAAAATTAGCAAAAATTAGTCAAAATGAGATGTGCAGTGTATGGTTGGGATTTAGACAATCAGGTGAAAGGCTTTGCACATGATGTCAGCTTTTTTACCTTTCCAAAAGACATAAAAATGATACGGGAGTTGATCCGTTTGTCTATACGCTAAGATAAATTTAATATCATAGAATATTAGGCCATATAATTATGCTGAAATTAAAAAACAAATATCACTAGCTCCTCTTGGTAATCGTAGAGATATGTTGGGGGCTATATTTATATTTAAACTCCTAAATGGGCAGGTTGCTTGTGCGGATCTTTTGAGTCAGGTGGGGCTTAGCATTCCTTGTCGGGGTCTTCGCCATCAAGTTACCTTTCATGTGCCCTTTCATAGAACAACATATGGTGCTATGAGTCCTATAAATGTGCTTTTCGAAAAGCTTCAATTTTGATATTTTCAATATGTCTTTGGGTCAGTTCAAACATTGCTTAGGGATGTGATTTTTTTAGTTATGTTGTGTTCTTAATTTTTTTTTATTTATATAAGTATTGTTTTGTACCTGTAGCTACACGGAAAGTGTTATGTATTTTAAATTAATTGGTTATACTGTATCAGTCTTTATACCTGTCGTTATTGTATTATTTATTGTTGTATTGTAACAATTAGTGGGGTTTTCCCGTAACAAATAAATAAATAAATTTTTTCTTAAATCCAAGTTGACAAATAATATTTTTAAATCTTAATTTGATATTTTGTTATTAACAATAACAATTTCATTATTATTATTATTTTGAAGATTGCTCCACAGTACATGAGTTGTACCTTATTGTTGTTCAGTAGTATACTTATTTTGGAATAAACAACTGATTCAGTATTAAAATTTGTTAATTGTTTTATTCCTTATATTTATTTACAAACTTACAGGATTATAAAATTTTGTCAAAAACTTCATAAGTATAATAATATGTTTTTTTTTGGATCAGTACAGTAATTATTTAATTTACGAAGTGAGCAAACAGATTTCAATCAGATCTTAGAATTATTGTTTTGCTCTGGTACGCTCTCCGATTCCATATAACACTTTTATTACATGAATTCTCTTTGCATTTATAATACTAATAATATCCCATTCAACCTGAACCACACTAATTTTTCTTCAAAATGCATTAGCAACGCATCATACGCAAGTTTTATTACATCAAATGCATTAGCCCGCGCTCACGGTTTCAAATTTTACTCTCTGCGTGACGTCATGCGCGCGACGAACGATATTTCGAACGGCTAGAGATTATAGGTCTGTTCCAACCAACACAAAAACCGTAATATTACGATACAAGCCCAGTTGACTTGCTGATTAGTGAATATAATAAGTCTGTGTAATTTACATCAAATTTGCTGCGTTACTGAGATTGTACGGTAATAAAACGGTATTTACTTCGGTTGGAACAGACCTTATATCTTCTATTTTGTTGTATCATGGGTTTGAATTACCGAATACAGGCATTATTAATCTGAGGCGTCTCTTATGACCATAACTATGTTATGCGAACGAGTGCTTATTACCAGCGGCAATGTCAACAAATGTCAAAATACGTTTATACACGGTTATAGTGGTCGCTTTGATATAGTGGTATTTATCAATGCTTTTTATTTACCTTGTTTAAGTCAAGTTTCGCTATTTTGATTTGTTTTTGAGTGTTCATTATCGTTTTGCAATTTAAGAAATTTAACAACTGCAGTTTTAGTCAACATGCTATAACTCTGCTCCCGACAGGGTTACTGGTTGTTATAACCGTAACATAATTTGACTTTAAACGATGAGTCACCGTTAATACCAATCTTCGCTAGGACGCTACGGTATTTACTTTTTGTATATACCAACCCTCGCTTGGACAGGCTAATATTCATTAATTAACTAATACTAAATATAAAAAGCCAGAAAAAGTATATTAATACCGTTTTTCCTTTGTAAAGATAGACAGATAAAGGTAACAATAATTATTTAAAAAGCGTATAGTGTGTTATGCATTTGATAGAAAAAATATCACTAGTAATCTCTCTAGTGCTTGAATTACTATCACTTATAATCTCTCTTGAGCTTGAATAATTTCCGAGAAATGTTTCGAGGTGCGCTATCTGATTGGCTTAAATAACGGGTAAAACATTTTCACTAGTAGTCTCCCTAGGGCTTGAATTACTATCGGTAATATTTCCAAGAGCATGAATTTTTTTAAAATTATCCCGAGTCGAAGACGAGGGCTGTGCATTTGACAGAAAAACTATCGCTGTAATCAAGTCCAGGGTACCAGGAGGAAAAAACTGCAGCGAAGTATTGTGGTTGCTATAGTAACGAGCTGAAACGAAAGCTTCTTATTGGTTAACAAATGTGAAACTTTCCTTAAAATATTCAAAATATTATTCATACTATAGAAATACCTAAACGAACAGCTAGCACTGAAATGTTTATCAATCCTCGCGCCTGTTAACATGCCTATTATTTATTTGATTCCACACACGTAAATATTATATGAAAATTGAGCTTTAAATCACTTTCAGGTCTATCTGGAGCTGCGATGGCTAGCCTTTATGAATTGGTAACTAAGTTTCCTATAAATTGTTTAGTTTATCTTCAATGCGGAAGTTCCATTTGCGGAATATTGTCTGGCATTCTGCGTATTATACTTTTACCAACACCTTTGAGGCCTGATCAAATTACAGCTATTTATTTTTCCTTTGGATCTTTCATTATGATTTTCATAACAATATACTATTGTTATGTGGTGAGGACTTCAAAATTTTTTATTTACAGGTACATACGCAAGGTAAATAAGAAATACTAAATTTATTATTGATAATACGTCCAATATGACGATACTTAACTATGTACACTTTTTTCTGTACGAATAATAAGTAGGATGCAACTTTATATTTTAATCATGGCTGGGAATTGATTTTCTCGTCTTATAGCGGACTCAGTCAATTATTTATAATGAATACATTTTACAAAAGAGTGAATTCACAGAAAAATCAAATTCCTTGTCCTTATTATGATTTTATGGTTACTGACAGTAACAAAATAAATAATAAATTTAGGTAAAACAACAAAAAGACAACGATAGACATAAGATTAAGACAGATAAGATTAAATTGTGCAAAGCTATGGTCACGATTGCTTCCATCCATCAAAATTGATGCACATCATGATTGAACTTGACTGTAGTATTTTTCTTTAAATTTGGTTCAATGTATATATTTATACCGGCAATAAAAATGACGCAAAAAATAAAAGAAATCATAGAAAAAAATAAACGGTTTTAAGGATTAAAACTAACTTTTCCGCATCTGTGGCCCTATACGATATTCTATCATAAAATTGCTACTTGTATACACTTCGGGGATGTATCGTGCTAACAAACCGAAATTTCTCCAAAAATTCAGTATATCTGGATTTATAGGACCCGCTGTACTCGCTCTAGTCAACTGAAAATCAATAGGGTACATCTGTGAGACACATTGAACAATATTCAATCATAAAATTGATCAATCGTATACTCTCTGGAGGCTGTATCGTGCTAACAAACTGAAAATTCTCCAAAAGTGACGAACATTTGGTACTTTAAGTACCATAGCACCCGTTTTACTGGCTTTACTGTTTTGAATATCGATAGGGTTCACCTTTGAAACGCTGTGAATAATATCCAATCATAAAATTGGTCACTTGTATATACTCCGGAGGCTGTATCGTGCTAACAAACTGAAACTTCTCCAAAAATGACAAAAATATCGTACTTAAAGTACTGTAGCACCTGTTGTATTGGCTCCGGTAAGCTGAAAATCAATAGGGTTCATCAGTGAGATACCCTGAATAATATTCAATCATAAAATTGGTGACTTGTTGAACTCCGGAGGCTGTATCGTGCTAACAAACTGAAATTTCTCAAAAAATTACAAAATGTCGTACTTCAAGTACCATAACACCCGTTGTACTGGCTCTGGTGAACTGAAAATCAATAGGGATCATCTGTGACTTGTCCTTAACAGTATTCAATCATAAAATTACTGACTTATTGCACTACGGAGACTGTATCGTGCTAACAAGACATGTAAGGAAAAGTGGCCGACGACAACGACGACGACGACGACGACATACACACAGGATTTTTTTTGTAAAAACCGTTTTTTCGTGTTGTTGTTGATGGAAAACGTAAAAATAACTCAAAAAAAGTTTCAAAATTCCAACTTTTTTTGGGGTAAACCAATACTTTTCTCGCATATAGAAAGGTTTGGCGGAAAAGTAACAGGAAGCAGATAACACTTACCCTGGTTATGACAGTAGGTCTTCTTGTCGGTACCGACTGAGGATGAAGACAGGACCACCACGTGAATTCTAAAATCTGGGGTTACACACTTAATTTAAAGGTAAAAATAATTTTTTTACCACTATCGACAACATGTACTGTGCACCGTTCCAACGCTACTCTTAGGTTTTTGCCTAAAATCTAGTTGACACGCGCCGAACTATGTTTTAACTTGGGGGCAATGCTAAATGCTTCCAAAAATTAATTAAATAATTGCCGTGGGGATTGAACATGCCGCCCACCAAAATGGAACATTTTAGCACTAAATAGAGGTTAATAATAATAATAATTAGATTAATTGGCGTTCAATGATATAACATGAGAAGAGAAGAAAAGAAAAATTTACATTTAAATTGAATTCACTGAGTGAAACGGCTAACGAAAACTAACATATAATGAGAAAAAAAATTAAAAAAAAGAAGAAATTAATTGAAGAGTGGACGTAACAAAGGTGACCAGTGCCAAAATTTATATTTTGAGATAATTAAGAAAATTATAATAAAACAACAAATAAATTATTCATTTTTTATTTGTTAAAAATTTAGCTTAAGAGCAACACGGAAAACTAGTTTACAACAAAAAAACAGTTATATAAGAACATTTTGAACAAATAGTGACTTTTTCCAAAAAAAAAATAGAAACGTGATAAGTGCCAATACAAAATAACATACGAAAATACTAAGAAAGCGTCTTATTTACTTATTTGCTACTTCTAGCACCATTTTCAGCCACTTCTTTTACTCCCAGTAGGTTATTGTAAAAGTTTTTTTGCAATGGATTTGGTAAATAAGGTATCATAGACATAAGACTTTTTCTTTTGTTTTCTGGCGAAATTACATGTAGCTCGGCTTTTCTAATGTCATTCAGAGTTTTTCCTTTTTTTAAAACATTGACTTCGTTCCATGGAATAAAATCTGCAAAGGAGGTCTTTGTTTTCACAATCGCCGGGTTTGTTTTATCAATGCGTATTGCTGTTGCTTGGCTGATTTGCAGTTTAGTAGTATTAATATAAAAATCAGCTGCTTCCTTAATATTCCAAAAACAAAATTGGGTCATATCTATTACCTCGAACGGTGGGTTGTACCTTGCTGAATGAATAACTTCAATCAGATCTTCTGGTATGTATGCTTTCATTAATCTTTTTCTCTTCTCGATTAAGGCAAAATCCCTATCGCAAGGCATAAAGCTATGGCTGCTCACAAGAAATCGCTGCTCTATTGAGTCAAACAAGCCAATGGAAACCAAAAATATTAATGTAAACAGAACAAATTTATTTTTATTTTGGCCGCCACAGTTGTCGCACCAAAGAATTAACGACTTTTTGTTTGTGAAACCGCTATTTACAAAACGAAGAAGGCAAGAAGCGATCTCGTTTGCCCCTCTTCCAGAAAATCCTTTGTGCCAGAAAAACATGCTGGCATGATTTGTATCCCCGACGTGAATCCCAAAGTTAAAACAGGAAAGTTAGGATAGATAGAACATGTCAGAATGTACCAGTGTTGGCACAAATATCACCTGCTCAAGATCCATAGATAAGCAACACACATCCCTACCTGGTTGTTGAGAGCGAATGGTATTTTCTTTCAAAATAGCTCTAGCACTCTCAGCTTTCGTATGGTGGACATCTAATTTAATTTGAGCTTCTTTACTTGTCGCAGTATTCGCATGATTTTCACATTGAAGCCTATCGCAGGTATGACGTGTCCATTCTGGGCCTTCGAAATGAAAGTTTAGGAAAGTCTTTCTTGAAAACTGATAAATAAAACTTATAGGTTACCTCACTTTCTGGATAGCGTGTTTTAAATGCTTTGAAAAGTCTGTTTATATTCAGGTCGGGGCTCAGATATTCCTTATCGGACTTCGCGCGAGTATAATGTCCAATATCTTGAGGTATTAAGTTAATGTGAGCACTTATAGCTTTGCGATCATTTTCAGAAAATTAAGATTTTGTATGGCATGTTATCTTATCAATAAAAAAAGTATAACCAGCTTTCTTTTTAGAAATTAAGCCATCGATTACTTTCTTGATACAGCAAAAGTGTCCATAATAGTTTTTTTGCACACTTGAACGAAATTTCCTCTTTCGTCTGGAATAGTGTAGCTCACTGTTGTTTGACGCTTGCTGTCTTGAGGATTTTCATAACTACCATGTCGACGTCTTTTAACAGGTGTTAGATGTATAAGATTTAATAGATACGTACCCTGAACTTTTGAAGTTTCTTTATAAAATTTTTCGTATAAGGACTTCCGCCAGAAGAGACTGAGGCTTTTACAGGAAAACTGGCATTTACAACAAACCTAATAACAAACATTTTATTTAATAAATATTTTAATAAACAGTTTATTCTAACCTAACCTGTTGACTTGGCGCCACTTTCTCCTGAATTTGCTTAAGTTTCCTTGATTTGTAGGCTTTGCCAGATTCTTTCAGTAGCCTCTGTTCTTCACCAAAACGTCCACTACCTCTACTTCTTCGAGTTTTTACATTAAGGTCGCTCATTATTATATTTAAAAAAACAACAAACAACAATAATAACACTAAAGCGCGAATTATTGTGAACTGATAGCAGAAAGGCGAATGGCACTTGTTTCCTTTGTTAGGAAATAGATCATGTACTTAACGGTGGCTCCATCTTTGAATGAATATATAAAGTGTATTATGAAAATTGGCACCTATCACCTTTGTGAGGACATAAACAGTGGCATATAACACCGTTCTATGGGTCTAACGCAAAATGAAAATTTTTGGCACTTACCCCCTTTGTTACTTCCACTCTTAAATTGTGTGGCAAAGGACACACCTCTGAAACAGGTCGCTTAAATTCACCTTTAACGGTGCGCAATGGAATAACCCGAATTACTTTATCCGCGCCGCGGGGAACTTCTGTGACACGAGCCAGTAACCATTTTAAAGGAGGCAAATTATCATCTTTTATAAGAACTAAGGTATCCTTTTCAACAGAAGTACCCGGAAGTGTCCATTTGCTCCTCTGATGAAGAGTATGAATATATTCTTGATGCCACCTGGTCCAGAAATCTTGCTGAATTCGCTGAACCAACTGCCAATGAGAGGGACGCCCTAGCTTTAATATCCTGTAGGTGAGGATCTATAAGGGTACCTACAGGTGTGAAAGTTGAAAAATGGGCTGGAGTGAGTGGAAAGAGATCATGAGGATCAGAGCTAACTGGACAGAGGGGTCTAGAGTTTAGAATGGCCTCTATTTGCACCAGAATCGTATATAATTCCTCGTAAGTGAGGATCTGATCGCCTATAACTCTAGAGAGGTGAGTTTTAACTGAATTAATGCCTGCCTCCCACAGACCTCCCAAATTGGGTGCTGAGGGAGGATTAAAATGCCACTTAATGTGCTCCCTTTCAGTAGCACCTTGCATGGCTTGATCCAGTTGCTTACGAGCCCCAACAAAATTTCTTCCGCAATCGCTGTATATATTATTAACGGAACCCCTACGAGCAATCAAGCGGCGAAGCGCGGCAACAAAGGTGTCTGTGGATAGGTCTGAAGCCAATTCTAGATGAACAGCCTTTGTGGCCATACAAACAAACAGAGCGAGATAAGCCTTATGAGTTTTGGCTCCACGAGATCGTCCAAGCGTTATACAAAAAGGTCCCCCGTAATCCACGCCAACATTTGAGAAGGGTTTCCCTTGAGATAAACGAACAGAAGGTAAATTGCCCATTAAGGGCTGAGATGAAGTAGGCTTAGCTCTAAAATATTTTATACAACGGGAAATTACTCTACGAATCGAACGTTTTGGGGCGAGGATCCAGAATTTCTGGAGAAGTAAGAAGTGGAGAGTTTGCAGTCCAGGGTGAAGATATTTCAGATGATAGTATTCTAAAGTCGATACGTGAAGGTATGACTACTGGGTAAAAGAATAGGGTAGTCACATTTTGAGTAGAGTTTTGATTAATATTATTATCCCTAATATCATCTTCGAATAGTTGAGTATAAACTGCTTGAACATGATAATAGCTATTATCAAAATCTGTACGAGTGATATTATGTGGCTCTAAGTCCGCACCTTCCTGTACAGACACAATTCAAATTATGCCATTATGAGCTTTAAGAAAATCATCACGAATATTTTCGATATGTTTATACCCACATTTAAAATTATTTTGTAAGCCTGTATTTGTGAGAGCGTCGTTAGCAATTGTTAATAGAGCATTTAAATTGAGAATTTCACTTTGACGTTGAGCAATTAATAATTTAAGTTTCTTAGCTTCAGACATTACGAGTATTTATAAAAGGTAAACACTTGACAATGAGAATAATTAATGAAATATTATTGAAATCAAAAGCAAATAAAGAAGAGAGAGAGCGAACGTTACTGCTTTCGCAAATAAGAGATCGAGCGATAAAATGCGAAATCAACGAGTTATAAGGAGATTCTTTTGACTAAATAATATTCACTCAATTATATGAAGTATTAAATAATATTATTTGTGTGAGAGGGGAATACAATTACGAGTACAATAAATGTAGAACGATATAGATATTAAGCAGTGCACTTTATTATTGAAATAAAATAGGGGAGACCGGGGATGGTTTGGACACTTTTTGGGTTTTATTTTTTATTTATTTGTCTAAAAATGTTACCTTTATGGTTTTTAGGCTAATGTGTAGACTTGTCCTTTAGGTTTATATACTCATAATATAAACTTTCCAAGATTGATATATTTTCAGAAAAAGGCCAGAAATTAGAGGCACTACATCTGTCCAAACTATCCCCGTGTTTGGGGATACTTTGGACGGCACCTGGGGATGGTATGGACAGAACACAAACAGTGATAGGTACAGCAACAGAAACATTTTTAATTCATATTTTGTCTAAATATAAAAGTAGAAAAGTAGGTATATCAAAATAAGTCACTGCAGGCAGAATCCCGATAGGTCAGTGTTGAAATAAAGCATGCCTTTGAATCTGGGACGCTTGTCTTCTATCGCTTTCGGAAGGATCAAAATCACTTGTGAAAAATCCACAAATGAAGTTTCTTCGGCTGTAGGTTGAAAGCGATTAGACGGAAGCAGTCGCCTGTAGAACTTTACTTCAAGTCCGTCTCGCAACTTACTTTTTACTTTTGCCACATAATTCATCGCAAACTTGCCTTTCTTCGATGGAACTTTTACAATTAGAAAGTCATCTTCAACGGCATCGTTGCCACTTCTAAGGCACTCGTCACTTTCTGCCTCCTCTTCCCATTCAGAAGAAGAATCTTTCATGATGACTTCTCCCATGTCTTCATCTGAAGAATCTTCTTCGAAAACAGTCTTCTTTTTTTCAAATACCTTCTTCTTCACTACCTTGGCTTTCTTTGCCATTTTCACTCTCTCTTTTAGTTCGAGTTCTTCTTTTTCTGGTGTGTCTGTTGCGATCATACTTCTCCCACGTTTTCTGCCACCCTTACCCAATTTCCTTGGCTTAGCTTTTGGGTACGGATTCAATTGTTCTGGAGAAACGAACTCCGATTGTGCCGATGTAGAAGCAACTGGTGTGGGAAACTGATGACTCGATGTGGGAACTGGTGTATGAGCCTCTGTAGAACAGTTGATTGTAATAGAAGGATCCACAGCAGCAGTGTCTCTGCCTGCTCCTTTAGATGTTGACACGATAGGTTCCGAAGAAGTACTGGGAACAAGAGGGTCCGGAAATGGACGATCCGAGACCGCAGAGCAGAGAAAATCGTGGTCTTGGAAAATGTTTCTATCAAATGGCGAGATACCACATTTCAGGAAACCTGATTTCACATTTTCAGGAGTTGCAGCACGATCCCAAGCTTTGGAACATAGCTCAGGAAGTGCGTAGATTGATAGAGTTTCATTGGGATGGGCCAACATCCATGAGTGGACTGCTTCACTGTAGTATTTCTTAAACGGGCCAAACACGCAACGGTCCAGGGGTTGTAAGTGGTTGGAAGTGTGCGGCGGAAGTGTCAAAATTGTAATTCCATTATCTCGGCAGAAATTAACACCTTCCAAGCTTATATGAGACTCGTGATTATCCATCAATATCAACACAGGATGTTCTTTATCACACCTCACATTGTCTTTAAAAAATTTCAATACTAACACGAAGTTATCGGTGGTCATCCAACCAGATTTGTGGACCAATCCTAAAGCTCCAGGTGCTGCTCCAGCCATCATTCGCTGTTTGTCGAAGCGGACACGTGGGAATATGAACACGGGAGGTAAAGAATTGCCATTGGCACAAATTATACCCACTTGAGTCATCAGTTCTCCTCGCTCTCTCGAAGTCACTTGGCCAACTTGCTTTTCACCCTTTTGTCCAATTACTTTGGCCACTGGAGGCACTGTGGTGACTCCCGTTTCATCAAGATTAAATATATCTGAAGGTCGGAACTTCTTCCTTTGCATAACATTGTCCACTTTGTCAAAAAAGTCGCCGACCGTGGTTTTATTGAATGCAGTCATTCTGGCAAGTGAGGTTGCCTCAGGTTTTCTAATGGATAACGTAGGATTTCTCTTCATAAACCCAGTAAACCAGTCACTACCAGCTTGCCCTTTTCTTTTCCAGGATTCAGGAAATTTTAGATTGTTTACGTCAGCGAATTGTAAAGCTATTTGTCTGCATTTTTTCGGTGTCACTCCGTAAAATATTTTGGAGCATTGTAGTAAATACCCCGCCAATGCTTTCTCCATTTGGTCTGAGAACACCTGTCTTCTATGGAAATTTGGTTTGAACGACAGAGTGTCTATGCCCATTTCTCTGGCCTTCTTTACATAAAGTGCAAGACGAGACTTCGTCACGTTTCGAATAGCTGCCACATGGCGCAAACTTCCACGATTGTTTAAAACATCTTCAACCGCCTGCTGTAGATCACCTTCAGGAAAGGTTCGTTGAGTTTTTCTTTTGAATTCCCGTGGCATCTGGAAAAGATAAAACAGTTCACATCAACAGATACATCGGGGATACATTGGACAACGTGTCCAGTTGTCCAATGTATCCCCAACAGGTGTAATCACACATTTCTGGCTGTGAAATCTGAACCAAAAATTGCATCTTCACGAAACATACTTGAATATATTCCTACTAGTCTCCATTGCATGCAAATTGAACGCCAAACAGAAAACATTAAACTAAGTTACAGAAAAACCTTACGTTCTTACCTTAAAAAGTTATATCATAGGTGTCTAAAAGTAAACAAGCACTGTAAAAGTCACAATTTTATAACGACGGTTATTTGTTTCTGTCAACTGGTCTCTCGCAGTGTTACCAATATGTACAATCGATCGCGGCAGTAGAATTCACTTTAGGGCGGGAAATTTGAACCTGTCCACTGTATCCCCGTGTCCAAACCATCCCCGGTCTCCCCTATATTCAATGAGAGAATGTTCATAAAAATATGTAAATATATTGTGGACTTCTATATCGGTCACTGGCCAGGTCAAGAATGAAATTCACAGGTGCGTCAATTAAAATGCGCGTTCGGTACCTATGGTCTAGGCTTACCGAAAAAGATAATGAATAAAAATGTCGGCTACAAAAGGGATTAAACTTTATCAACAGGTGTTTAAAAATTAATAAATCATAAATTATGGGATTTTAAGGGCTGAAAATTCCGTGCTCGAATGACCAAGTTGTATGGGCGGGAAATAAATGGACTGTAGTATTATTCTTTATATTTGGTTCAATGCATATATTGATACCGGCAATAAAAATGACGCAAAAAATATAAAAAAAATCATATAAAAAAACAGGAAGCAGATAACACTTACCTTGGTTATGACAGTAGGTTTTCTTGTCGGTACCGACTGAGGATGAAGACAGGACCACCACGTGAATTCTAAAATCTGGAGTTACACACTTAATTTAAAGGTGAATATAATTTTTACCACTATAGACAACATCTACTGTGCGCCGTTCAAACGCTACTCTTAGGCTTTCGCCTAAAATCTAGTTGACACGCGCCGAACTATGTTTTAGCTTGGGGGCAATGCTAAATGCTTCCAAAAATTAATTAAATAATTGCCGTGGGGATTGAACAAACTTGTTAAAACAAAACACTGGATAGACGTTGATGGTGAGTCTCATTCCAGAAGTTTTTGTCCTGCATTTTGAAGGTGTCCGAAAGAAAATTTTCTAAGATTGAAATTTTTATGCTATGGAAAATGAAAAAAATGTTTCTTAACGTCACAATTATCGATGGATAAGTGACATCAGCGTTTGGAGAACATGGCTTGCAAAGTGATGTATGACGGACATATGCCTCAAAGTAGGAGGAAGGGTACTACAAAAATTTTTTTTGCATGTTATTTTAAGTGATATCCGTTTTTAAAAGCTGAGAATATCTATTTTGCAGGAAAGTTTCGCGAACTCAGGCTGAGAAATATTTTTTGCTTCCTAGGGAGGAAAAGTACTTTTACTCCCTAGGGAGGAAAAGTAAAAGCGACGTCATAGTACGTTATCAATGAAATAATTTTTGCAATTCCGAGACTAAAGTGGTCACTTTAGTCTCACATCTTAGAAACTATGCTAGACCCATGGGATATAAATGGACAGTTAAAATCTCAAGGGATTTGAAGTACAAATAAAAACGTACACCCCCGATGCCTAGCCAAGCATTTTAGAAGTCCGTCCTCGATGGCCAGCCAAGTTTTATAAAAGTCCCTCCTCGATGCCTAGCCAAGCATTCTAGAAGTCCGTTCTCGATGCACAGCCAAGTTTCGTAAAAGAAATAGTATTTATTAATTTTATAAATAAATTATTGAAAATGTCTTGTTATTTGAGGGAGGCAGAAAAATCATATGTATAACATGGGTGTAAAGTGCCTTTTCCTCCCTCGAATGATTACTTCATCCTCGGGAGGAAAAGTAGCACTTTCCTCCCTTGTTATACGAATAACTATTTTCTATTACCTTACTAGAAATAGTTATTTATTATACAAGGGAAAAAAGTATTAGATTTTAGCTCGAGGTTATGTTGTCCCGACGCGAAGCGTAGGGAGACAAAAAAGCGAGAGCAAAAATCTAATATTTTTCCCGTGTATAATACACTATTTTTTCTGTGACAGGAAAAACGACGATTTAGTAGTGAAAGAACATATTATTACAATATATTAAAGTCAGAATGTTATCGATATGAAATTTGAATTTTTAAACTAGTAAGCTGTTGTAGTTACAGCGACAATTAGACCTGCGTTGCTAAGGAAAACTTCAAAGTAATCAAATATATGTCAATTCAATTCTGTGATTTGATTCAAAAATTGCGAACAGGTAACAAAAAAAGCAATAAGCAGTATCATTCAATGGGAAAATATGATGTTTTGTGTATCGGTATGTGTGGCTAGAATATCTCCGAAGCACATGTTAGGGTGGTGGGGATCAAATGCTGTTTGCCTTAAAATATAAATATAACATTCCTAGAGGAGCAGTCGAAATGGCTTCTTAACTACCAAGAACATGCCACCAAATTATTGCGTTTTCGCACAGCCAAACAGAGGTAGCTATAGAATTACATTGCTGAATATATTTTTAGAATTTGGAGCACCGTACATATTGCAATGCTCGGGAATAGAGGATATTGTCAGCTACTGGCTTGATTGCAAAATTGTTCACGGCAAGCCATGTCACCCTCAAAGCCAAGGCAGCGTAGAAAGAAGTCATCAAGATTCTGAGAACATGCTTCGTTCCGATAACTCCTTCACAAATTGGTCTATGGGGTGCTGTTTTGTACAGTGGCAGAACATTTCCTCGAATCATCGCATTATTGGAAGGACTCTGTACCGTGCATTGTTTGGAGCTGATCCGAAACGTGGATTAAAATCAACCAACCTCCCAGAGTCTGCAATTAAAGAGCTTTGAACAGTGGAGGAACTTGACGATATAATGAATCTTTTACGAATTTCCAACACTGAACGGGATATTCCTGAAGATAATCTTGATTCGGACTCAGAGGTTCAAAATGTACAATTTTAATTTGGGGACCATCTTCAAAACCGAAAACAATTATTTGTTCAGTTTATAGAACCGAAAATAAAATTGAAATCGAGAGATAAAAATTTTATTTTGGACAAAAAGAGCAGCTGAAGAAATGACTGAGGCATCCATTGAAAAAATTAAGTCGGTTGCAATCGGATCATATGTTTATTTAACAGCTCCTAAGGTAGATCGAGGATCACTCTACAAACTAGGTACCTCTAAAAGAACTTCTAGAAATGATATTAAAGAATCTTCGATAGGTTTTCAAGAAGTTCCTGATCGACGAATTACTGTTAGAGAGGCAGTTGCATATTTGTAGTGCAGGGGCCACACTAGTGAGGACTGTTGCACGGAAGTGTATAGAGAATTTCTTTTCAAAACTTAGTTTCTATATGCCTAAGGATATGTTTTAGCTTGGGTACGCATTTCTGTTATGGGGAGGTTTCTCCCAATATGGCGCCCAAGATGGCGCATATGTAGATTTATTAGAAAACGTCTTATATCTCGGAAACTATTGCTGGTAGCTCAAAATTGAAAAGGACTAAAATTGATAAGTAGATAATTTTACATTAGATGCTTTAAGATTTATGAAAACAACATCATATATATTGAAATTTATTTAATTTTTTTTAAGGGTCATAAAATGTCTAATTTTAAAAGTCTAATTTTAATTATTGTGTGTTTTGTTTCAGAATTATAGAAAACTATTTGACAGACAAAAAACATGGAGGGAGTGCAACTAGTACCACCATCAACGAAATGGAAGAAAACCAATTTATCCGAAATTTGTGTTGTATGTGAAAAGGGAAATACTGGTAAAAAAAATATGGGACTGTAAATGGACGAAAGAAATTAATTGATGCCTCTAACTGCAGTGATGATGTCGATTTAAAAAAAGATTAGAAGATAGAGAAGTGTATTATCATCTTGACTGTTACAAAAAATATTGTCTACGCTCACAAAGAATAAAAAGAACCCGAAATTCTGACAGTTCTACTTCCATAAATGGCACCAAAGACACTGGAAATAGGCAAAAGAAGCACTGCCATAGGCAGCAATGTGATGAAGTTAAACTTTGCATCATATGTGGAAGCAAAAAGTATAAAGGTGATGTTAAATTATATCGGGTCTGTGAAAAGGAAAGGGCAGAAAATTTTTTGTTAGCAACACGATACTTTCAAGATGAAGTATTTTCAAGGACAAGCACACTGGATGATGTTAATAGTGTATTTGCAGCAGATGTTTTCTACCACTCTTCCTGTATGAGTAGTTACTTATTAAAATATTCAAAAAACGCTGAGAATTTTGAAACTCTGTCTACCAACAGCACAATTACAGAAGGATTCCAAAAAGTAATTGATGCGCTAGACTTTTCCAAAAATGGTTATGAACTGTCTGAAATTACTGGTTTCATGAATTCGAAATATCAGCTGGAAAATAAAATTTCAAATAGACAGATGAAAATTCTTCTTATCAGACATTTTGGGGAAGAAGTAACATTTGCATATCCGAAAGAAAGGTCAAAGTCCCAGCTCGTATTCTCCTCTAAGATAAGTACGAAAAAAGTTGTTCAGAAATTGTTTGCTTCTAACAGTTTAAATGATACCGTAGAACAATTAGCCAATGAGCTTAAACAGTATGAATTTGATCTTGACAATAAATTCTGTGATGAACAAGACATTGAAAAGAGCCTCCTAAGCTTTCAACATAATAGACCTACGCTTTGGGATACGTTTTTCAACCAAATGATGGGATTATCTTCAGATCGAGTTGATAACCACAGACAAAGAAGGTCTGATACGCTGTTTCAGTTACTGTACTTTATCTTTCACAACGGCATGAAAAAAACTCCTTTTCACGTCTCTACAGCACAAGCAATTCATGAAACATGTAAATCTAAAACTTTAATAACATCTCTTAACCATGTTGGATTATGCTGTAGCTATGAGACAGTTCAGAGAATGAATCATGCCTTTGCCGCGAGATCTGTGGAACTAACGGCTGATCACCGTGTTCCATTACCATTACACTTAGCAAGAGACATGCCACTTAGAGCAGCTATGGATAACTTTGACCATCAAGAGGATACAAAATCAGGCATTGGTGGTTCACATGACACAGTCTTAGTCCTCTTTCAGAATGAAAAACAATCCAAAACTAATCTCCAGAGCCTATATTTGGATAACTTTACATTTAATAAACGCCAAAAAAAACTGAATGATATTTTGAGCTGTCAAAAACTCGTGCCATTTATTAAACCTAAATTAAGAGGAAACATTGATCCAGATTTCTGTCCAGCGGAGACCATGGACACACAAATAGTTTCAACATCAACAATTATTGACCTTACGTGGTCAATGGCACGATTTCTATCGAATTATGACATAACTACGAATAGTTTTCTAGATTTTAGCTTGGTACCGTCATGGAGCGCTTTTAACTCATTAGTTACTGAAAGAAAGCTCCAAAAAACAATTTCAGCAAGTGTTCCCATTCTTCCTTTTCCAGCTACCAATTATGCCTCTATATACACTACTATGGTGAACTTTCAAGATGTAATAACACAGGTAAATCAAGAGTGTGGATCTCTATTTAGTGACGAAGGAGTATACCATATAGCCAAGGAACTTCAGTTACAGTTTCCTGATAAATTTAAAAATATCTTTCTTGGATTGGGTTCGTTTCATA
Source organism: Galeruca laticollis (assembly GCA_963921935.1). Taxonomy (NCBI): domain Eukaryota; kingdom Metazoa; phylum Arthropoda; class Insecta; order Coleoptera; family Chrysomelidae; genus Galeruca; species Galeruca laticollis. The sequence continues at coordinate 92,300,621 of OY998183.1, forward strand.
CAACTAAAATTATAATAAACTGTCTTGGGCTATATCTTAAAGATAGCGGTATTTTTGAAGCTTTAGTGGAGACCGAAGTATTCGGTCCTAAAATTGTTGAAAGTGCCCTACAAGGTAATCACTACTGTAGAGGAGTTCGAGCGATAAACATTATATCAGAAGCTATTCAACGAATCCAATATCAACAGTTTTTCATGAAATTTGAAAATAAAAAGTACCAGCCACTCTTCGACCACTTAAAATCTTTGGCAACCTGGTGCAAGGATAAGGACTGTATTAATGCAAAACAGACAATTGAAGACATGGCTGGCCTTCTGCGGGATTTCCATGGTGACTTTCTTAACTTTATCAAAAATGGTGAAGAAAAATCAAAACTTTTTTGCTATTGGAACATTTTTCTGTACACTTTGTGCCCAATATTAAGAGATTTTATTAGAGCTGATAGAGAGGGAAACTGGGATCTTCATTTGTCTGCATTCAAAAGAGCACTGCCTTTGTGTTTTGTATTTGGAAAGGTTAATTACGCACGATGGGGCTCAGTTTACTATGAAGACTGTTTGAAACTTCCCGAGAAGTTTCCTAGTATAATAGAGTCATTCAATAGAGGTGAATTTGTTGTTCAACATGGAGATAGAAAATTTAGCAGTGTTGGTATGGACCAGGGTTTGGAGATGTGCTACAATAAACCTGCTAAGGGTCAGGGTGGTATAATAGGAATGACCCGAAGAAAAGAGGCTATAGCATTGCAAGACATAATTAAGCATGAGACGTATTCAATAAATATGCTTCATAGAAGAATTTGTGGAATCGTTGAAAATGATGAGTATGATCTTCATCACGAATTTTCTGAAACTATCACACAAATAGATAATCAGTGTATTGGAAAAATGGTAAATTTCATAACCAAAAGAATTAATATTTTTCCTGCAGAAGACCAAACCCATGTTCTTAATTTGGCGACAGGTAAACACTTGTCAGCCGAAGAGGCGGAATTAAAACTCAATTGTGTTAATGACGGTCAATTAAAATATGAAAAGTTCCGTGAAGAAGTTTTTATAAAAAAGTCAAAAAAACTACTAGATACACTTTCTTTAAAAAGAGGAAACCAGAGTAAAGAAAAGCCAAAACCTATTGATGTAAAACTGGAAACGTTGAATGCTCAAAGAATAATTGACATATCAAGAGATCGTGGCTATTCAATTGATAAATTGTTAACATTTGAGCTAACATCAACTTCCTTTTTTTTGACCAAAGATGGCGCGCTTTTAAAATCAAACAAGTCAGAATTGGTAAAAGAACTTGAAAGCCAAATAAAAAGTTCCTCCCATTGTCACCCCAATACATCCTGCCTCATTTTTGATTTTATGCTTCATGCTCGTACCATAGCTGCAGCTACTTCAGATTCAATTAAAAATTTTGGTGATTTTGCTGAAAGTATACTAAAAAGAATAATTTATCTGTCAAAATCCGCCAAAAGGGTTGATATCGTCTTCGATCTATATGACGAGAATAGTATAAAAACTGCAGAAAGATTGAGACGCATGAAAAAAGATCCCATCAACATGACAATCTCAAGCAGTGTGACACCTTTGCCGAAAGACATGGATGCTTTTTGGGCATCAATTCAAAACAAGACACAGTTTCAACATTTTTGCCGAAACTATCTTATTCAACATAGGGACAGACTATCAAGTTCAATACTTTATTTGAGTGGTATGGCTGGAGAAGCAACACACAAAATAGAAGCAGATATTGTTACAGAAGAACCTCAGTTATGTTGTACCCTTGAAGAAGCCGATGAAAGAATATTTTTTCACATAAATCATGCCGTTAAGCATTCAAATGTTGAAAGTGTTTTAATAGCATCATCGGACACAGATGTATTTGTGTTTGCCGTTTACTTTTTTCATAAAGAATTTAAAGCTAATGGTTTAAATGAACTTTGGACTTATTCTGGGGTAGGACAGACTTTAAGATTTATTTCAGTACACGATGTGTGTCAAGCTGTTTCAAATCAAGTCATTGAAGTACTCCCTGCTGTTCACTCACTAAGTGGATGTGACACTACAAGCAAATTTGGCACAAAACACGCAGCTTTAAAAGTGGCTCAAGACTATGCATACTTGTTAAAAAACTTTGGAAAAGAAGATCTCTCTAATACAATAATTGAAAATGCTGAAGAGTTTTTGACAAGGATGTTATCTAAAGACATCAGGAAAATTAATGATTTAAGAATTTTTAAATACCACCGAATGAAAAATTTAGATTTCACCAAGCTTCCACCGACTTTATCTAGTGCGGCATTACACATCAAGCGGGCATATTTACAGGCTAACCAGTGGTATGGTCTATTAGAAGATCTTGGTATACCTTATCCCGGTGACTATGGATACGAGCAGATGGAAACAGGATGGATTCCTCAAATTATCACCGAGCAACTTCCTCCTGATTTCCCTCATATTTGTTCATGTAAGACTTGTGCACGTCCAAACATCTGTATCTGTAGGAAGAATGAAGTTGGCTGCTCCAGGTTCTGTGCTTGTGAACTTCCAAAGTGCCATAATGATTGGAATTAACTTTTAATCACCTTTTAATACTATTTGTTACTAATAATAGCTTAATTTTCTAATAATTTTTAATAATGTTGCAAATTTAATAATGTAGTGTTTGTATTAATAAATTTTTTTGTTTAATTCAAATTTTTTATGGTTTAAAAACACGTAAAATAATGCCCTTATCAATTTTAATACCTTGTGATTTTACGCTACGAGCTCTGGTTCCCGAGATATAGATCATTTTCTGGGAAAAGTATATATGGACAAAGCGGCCATCTTAGTGGCCATATTGGGAGAAACCTCCCCACACCAGAAACGCGTACCCAAACAAAAACTTATCCTTAGACATCTAAGAACTGAGTTTTGAAGAGAAATTCTCTATACACCTCTCTGCAACAGTTGTCACTAGTGTGGCCCCTAGACTATTGTCATGATTCGGAAGTCAAGGCTTTCAAAAATGTAGCTGTAAGGCTAGTAATAATTAGTGCTATACAAAGAAATGTGCTTGCTTTAGAAATAACAATTTATGCTCTTAGTATTAGTAATAGGTTCTTACTTAAATGTTAAATCATAGGGATAATTTATTATTTTCAAAGAATTTGTGTTTAATTTTTATTTGTAGTTTCATATTTGTGTTATTTACCTACTAAAGTTAATAGCTATATTATTCTATCATGCAGTTGTTAACTGTCTATTCATAAAAAATTGTATTACGTTTAGTGTAACTGCATTTATGACAAAACAAAATACTTAATACTATTTTCCCATTTTATTTTCACGTTTTGTCGGCACCGTATTTGCCAAATTGTAAAATGCCTAAAAATAATCAGTCACAATGTGATATACATTCTTCTGATCTTGTTTTGCCGGCATTTTATCAATTTACCTGAATTGGTGTAGTCGTAACGAAAAATGCATTGTATGCTCGTATTTTGCCGGATTTTTGTAAAATGCCTAGGAATTTTATAAAGAGCCTAAATTTGTATTATGCCTACGACATATACACTTCTCCAAAAATGTAGTAGATCTGGATTTACAGGAGACGTTTTACTGGCTCTGGTGAGCTGAAAACCAATACAGTTCATCTGTGAGACACCCTGAACAATATCCGATCACAAAATTGGTCACTTGTATACACTCCGGACACTGTATCGTGCTAACAACTCGAAATTTCTCAAAAAATGACCTAAAATGTGGTAGTGGAGACTGGGGCACTTTCAACATTGGGGCACTTTCGACACCCAGATTTCATTTGAAAAATATACAATTGGCGGGAAAGTAAAATACGGTATCCTGTTCTACAACCATCAAGAAAAGTGTGTGTGAAATTGCAGATCATAGGCGTTTGTAGTTTTTCGGTAAAAAAATAATTGGTAAAGTGCATCAAAAAAGCGGTAAGTCCAACACTTTTTATTTCAATTGTATCATCTATTGTTATTGCTAGTTCTTGAGATATTTACCAATATAGGGAGTCTATTTCCTCATTGAATCATCAAGGCACAATATTCTAACCTAACTTGTAACATGTCTTTGTTAGAATTGGGGATTTGTTTACAAGCGGGATGGGGCAGATTCGGCACCATGTAGGTGGGTCAGTTTCGACATGGTGTCGAATGTACCCCATGCAACTTTTTCGATAATACCTATTAATAATAGTTATAACTTGGCTCATATATTTGATCGATATTTTTGGATATACTATACTGGTATTATTATGATTCCAGATGGTGCGAGTGTACAAGAAGAAGACATCCAGAGTTAATATTGATGAAAACCAAGTTTCGGTAACAATAAAAGACATTCTGCACAAGGTGAGGAGTACATAAGCTGCAGTAGAATTTTACAATATCTAAAGAACAACATTGATATCTAGAATAAAGCAACATTCTACAGATGAACTCAATACCTTGTGCCAGGAACGTGATAGCGCCAACGAAAGTGATGAAGATCAAGCTCTTCGCCTTCCTGGGCCAGTGAAAGCTGTGAGTTTCAGTTCTAAATACACAGTAAACCAGTCGTTTACAATGCAGCAAGAAAATGAGCTTGCAAAGTATTTAGCAAAATGCGCTAATTTGAGCTAAGGATTGAGTTACCGCCAAGTAAAAATCCTAGCATATGATTATGCAAATATTATACCTGAATGTAAGGTACCAAAAGCCTGGAAAATAAACAAGATAGCTGGTTTAGATTGGGTAATGAATTTCATGAACAGACATCAAGAGCTTATCCTTCGTAAGCCCGAAAATACCAGCGTCGCACGTGTTATAGCTTTCAATAGAAGAAATGTCGAGGAACTCTTCAACAATTATAAAGCTGTTCTTGTGAAATACAAGTTCGAACTTGAAGATATTCTAAATTTAGATGAAACTGGTGTTACTACTGTCACCAAGCCAGTTAAGGTGATTGCTACAAAAGGAAAGAAGCAAATTAGCCAGGCTTCTTCAGCTGAGAGGGATGAAGTGGTAACCATAGTTGGAATCATAAGTGCTTAAGGTGGTTACTTACGCCCAGTCTACATCTTTCCGAGAAAAAGACGGCTGGAAGGTTTGATTCAAGAGGCACCCAATTCAAGTATAGCCTTAGGTAATAGCTCTGGATGGATGGCCAAGGAATTATTCCTCAATGTTTTAGAACATATCGAAAAGCACACAAAATGTTCACAAGAAGGAAAGAAAGATCTTACTCACATTAGACAATCACGAATCACATATTTCTGTGGCTGCTGTAAATTACTGTAGAGCAAATGGCATTGTTATGATCTCATTTCCACCACATACGTCGCATCGGCTTCAACCTTGCGACATTGCTGTATTTGGTCCTTTCAAGCAATACTGTGCCAATGCCTTCAACGATTGGTTGTTGATACATCCAGGAAAAACTATACAAATGATGGATTTAGCAAGACTGACTCGACATACCTTTTTAGCAGCTTTCACGCCATCCAACATTATCAATGTTTTCAAGAATCCTGGAAATTGGCCATTGAATTATCTAGCATTCACTGACGATGATTTCAGTGCAACTGATGTTTATAACACAGAAGCACCTTCTGACAAGCAATTTCAATGTAGAATTGACGAAAACATACCCAAATCAAGTGAAATGTATTGCGAGCACAAGCTGTGAAACCGAGACAAATAATGAAGAAAGAACTCATACAAAAATGCAATAATGAAATCATCGAAAAAGCAACACCTGAACATGTCCGACATCTTCCAAAAGCCATCAAATCCTCTAAACCTAGAAGAAGAGTGCAGGGAAAATCAAACATTTAAACTGACACTCCTGAGAAACTTCAGTTGGAAATGACTGAAAGAGAAATACAAGAGAGAAAGATTAAAGCTGCAACTAGAACTAAAAACAAGAGGCCATGTAAAAGGAAGGTCTTCACGCCATCCTCTTCATCATCCAGTGAAGGTGATATGCAACTATAAGTTGACGAAGAAAGTGATGTGGATTGGATAGGTCTCAGTGAAAACGAATCCATTTCCCTCGAAAGATTGACTCTTCTGGATGACGACACCATTGATGCAAAGATTTTCCACTAGTCATATTTTGTACTACAACTACTACCAAATACTACGTTGGTCAAGTCACAAATTGCAGTCAAGGAGAGTATGCCATTAAATTTCTGAGAAAAAGGGGACAATCAATGCAACTTTCATTTCCAGATGTTGAAGACATCTCAACTGTAGATTGGACTGATATTGTTGGAAAACTGAGAGCTATCGAGAATAAAGGAACATCAAGAACTCAAAATATTTTTTCGTTCAAGATTAATGTGGAAAAATATAATGTATTTTAGAATTTGTGGCCATCGAATTAAAGCTTTTTCATTGCTTAACGAAAAACTTATTATTATTCCACTTTTTATCTTCTCACATTTTAGGCAAGAATAATAAATTAGAAGGGGTTGTCGAAACTACCCCATGGTGAAGTTGAATGTGCCCCACCGGATTCATCACATGGGATCAAATTGGAAAAATCTATTTCACCGAAAAATTACATTGTATAAAGAATGAAATATATGCAGGTAATGCAAGACAAATACCCGCCTTTTGAAATATTCATCTGGCAGTAACCTGAAAAATGTTCGCGTTGAAGAACAGACGCTCGAAAAAAAAGTGAATATGTGCCCCAGTCTCCCCTAGTTCCCTAGCATCCGTTGTACTGGCTCTAGTGAGCTGAAAATCAATAGGGTTCATCTATTAGACACCCTAAATAATATCCAATCATAAAATTGGTCACTTGTATACACTGTATCGTGCTAACAAAACGAAATTTTTCCAAAAATTTCAAAAATGTGGTACTTTAAGTTCCATAGCACCCGTTGCATTGGTGAGCTGAAAATCAGTAGGATTCATCTGTGAGATATTGTGAATAATACTCAATCATAAAATGTGTGACTTGTTGCAGTTCGGAGGCTGTATCATACAAAACATGGTACGAAAAGTGGCCGAAGACAACGGCGACGACGACATAATACTTGTACTTTTCTCGCATATTAGATAGGGTTGGGGGGAAAAGTAATACATATACGCGTCTATTTGCTTAATTATACAATAATATCATACATGAAATGAAAAACTTAACGACTTAAATGAATTGTTTAGTTGGTCAAATTATTGAAAGTAATCCCTCTTGAAAAGCCATTTTCCGCTGAAACATTGACCACTCCTTCTTGATAATTACTTATTGATGTAGTGTGGCTGCTTGCACAATCTTGCTTTCCAATGAAGGAAGAACTATCGATACAAAGTTATCAAAGTGATCCCTAGAAGAACAGGCATTCAAGTGCATTCCCGACCAGAAATTATTTTACTTATAATTTCCCTTTTTCTTTTCAATGATATTTTATTACTTGATATTCTGTCATATAGCCGCATATAGTTACACAACTTTCTGCAGTTGTTGTTATGAGTATGCACACTATGCAAGATTTATACTTTTTAGAGCATTATAAAAATGACGACTTTCAAGGTGGTAGAAAAAACTATGTATATAACCCAGGAGGAAAATGCTTTCCCACCGCTTCGCGTCGGGCATCAAAGTATCCGCGGGAGGAAAAGCATTATTTTCCTCCCTTGGTATATGTAAATACCTATTATTAAGATAATCCTATTTTTTTCTAGTATTAGTCAAACGGGGGTGAAACAACAGAATAGGAGACTACTGAAATGGGTTGGATTAAGAAAAATATTGAACAAGGGAAAATGGTTTTATGGTGCGATATTTTTCGCATATGGTACTACTCACTCAGTAAATCCAGGGTTACTGGTACTCGTTGTTCCAACTACTCCAGATAGCATTTGGAAAGGTGAGGAATTTAGTTATCTTTATCACCCACAATTACAAACTATTCATGTGAGAATACATTGGGTATGTATGTTACTGGCAATCTAAACACACTTTTCACTACGACTTACGACAACATCAGAATCACACTTACACTCTCTGATGCACGAGTTATGTGAAGTAAATTTGCCTATCTTATAATAATATTATGTCGTTTATCATCTTGAACATTTCGTGAACAAACCATCTGAACTGGCGCAGTCAATAGGATATAGTCGTAGTTCAGTATTTTCGGTAAGTCACGGCATCGAGTCCGGTTCTGTGAAAAGACCAAACGTGAGTTTCAACTCTTAGACGACAACCTACACCATCCAGGGGTAAACAGGATCACGTAGGGAGAACTCGAAGAAGTACCAGTAAGTATCGAGTTTTCCTATTACACCTTCCTAATTTTAAGATAGGTAAAATATTTCCCGGTTGGAAATATACTTTACTTCTTAAGTAATAGTAAGTAGTACGTTAGTTAGTAGAACATTTATAGTTGTCGATTTATTAATGAACGATTCTGATAGAAATATTGATTTCACATTTCAATAATTCATTAAATTTAGAAGAAAACGATAGTTGTAATAATATTAATCCGAACAATATGGCTAATAATAATGAACAAATTAACATTAAAATGTTGAAATTAACAGTAGATTTAATTTTACCTTATGACGGCAATAGTTCAACTCTCATACAATTTATAGAGAATTGTCAATTTCTTATAGATACATATAGTAATATGTAGTCAGTAATATTTTACGAGCCATTCGTTCTAAATTCATAGGAAGGGATAAATAATCTTTCAGTTGGCTGTAGAACAGAACTAGATAATTGGAATTTATTAAAAGACGCATTAGAACAATGTTTTGGCGATAAGAGATTTATAGAATGTTTGGATTAGGACCTCTTAATGACACATCCTTTTAAAAACGAATCAACATTAGATTTTGCTAGAAGACTACAAGTGTTAAAAAGCCACCTGGTTCAAAGAATTAATAGTTTTCACTAACAGAAATGCCTGCTAATACTAAAGAAATATATCGTAGACAATACGACCAAATGGCTTTGAAAACGCTTATTAGAAATTTAACCGGTTTGGTACAACATACAATTAGAATTAAGAAACCAGCTTCGATCGAAGCCGCTATTTCATTTATTATAGAATAAGACAATTTTAATTACTCTCAAAATAATTTTAAATTCAAAAGTAATACGAAAACTACCCTAAATTCAGAAAATTACAATAGACAAATACCAAATAATCATAACCATATTCGAGTTATACTGCCAGCCCAGACAACAATTCCAACAAACACCTCAAACTAATTTTAACTACCGAAATCAAAATCCAATACAAAAGTCAAATAATCAGAACCAAATAAATAATTACAAAAACCCTAACCAATTTCCTACTCAACCAATTCCAATTCAACCTTGACAAATAACTAGAAATTACCCAACCCAAGAAGTATTTGGACAATCACAAAATGTTTTGCACCCACTGGTAAAGCTGCAGAAAATAGACCAGAACAAATGTCAATAAACTTGAGAAACACTTGTAAGCCTAATCTACCAAATTTTAGATCCACTAATACTAGAAATTTTATTTCGCAAAAATTGCACCAAATTCAAACCGAATCAGACTCACTTGATTCGATCATTAATTATTACTCAGACTTTGAGTTAAATGCTTACCACGTCGAAAACCAAAGTAATAACATAGATTACATAGATCCTGTCACGTATAATGACGACTCAGTAAAAAATAATAATCAAAATTTTCGGATGAGCCAGGAAGCCAATTTAACGTAAACGAAATATTTTCTGATTGCAATAGCACTGAATTACCGCATATAAAAATCAATAATCCTCCAATTAAACTCCTAGTAGATACAGGTAGTATGTAATCGATATTAGATCCTATCATCGTAGAAAAATTCTTTCCCAACACTATTTTTCAGGAAACAACTAGAATTACAGCAGCAGTAGGTCATAAAGACGCCAAATTTAAAGCAGAAATTCCAGCTTTCTCTGAATTTAAATCACCCTGTACAATATCATTTATTTTGTTTAAGTTTCACAATTATTTTGACGGCCTCGTTGGCTTAAACGTGATTAAAAACTTAAATTATATGTTGATTTTGAAAATAATATTCTAAAAAATAATACTACACAAATTCCGATTTTCTATGAGTTTAATAAAGAAGATTTCAAAATATCTGTCGATTCCCACGAGACAGCTGCCGTAAGAGTCCCAGTCAGCTGTTACAATGGAGAAGTCGTAGTAACCGGTCAAGAAATAGATCAACTTTATTTCCCGGAAACTATTACAATTGCAGAAAACAGTTTCGCAAAAACGGAAATAATAAACCGCGGTGATAAACGTGTTGAAATTGTAATAAAAGAGCGACTGAAATTAATAAATCTTACTAATACATTAAAACAAAATTTTAATTTTCATTATACCGACGTCATTTTACAGAATAAATATTCAGAAAATTCTGATGAAAATATTCAAAACTTAATTATAACTGAGAATTGGAATTCAGAAAAAAATGCTATTCTTGAATTTTGTTACGATTTCAAAAACATAGTTGGCAAAGGCAAAGACAAACTAACTTTTACCAACGAAATAAAATGCGGAATAAAAACATTTGACGAAATACCCATTCATGCCAAATATTACCGCTATCCTTTTATACACAAAAACAAAGTTCAACGTCGAATTTTGGTTTTATAAATTTTTCCTCCGCCTTGGAGTTTTTCTCTGTGTCGAATCTTTCCCTATACTGCCTACTAAAATTCTGTCATTTGAGTATCGCTTACATTATTTTCTTTCTATCGTTTTTGTTCTTCTAAAAATATTACGTATTCGTTCGAAATTAACTTTTCAATTTCTGGATTCATACCACCAAATGATAATCCACCATAAATATATAAAGATTTTTGAAGTTAACTATACTAGTTTATACGAAGACGGTGTTCCTCGAATATCTCATTTCATCTATAATTTCATTATTATACATAGCAGATTTTCTTCTGTATAGTTATGAAACAGATTTAGAGTTAGAGATTTTAAATCGAACTATGGGTGAAAATGAGCCTGTTACTGTTTATATTTCTTCTATGATAGGTCTTTTTAATCGTTTAACGAATGTTGTAGATGAAAAATCTCGTGTTGCAAAGATTCGTAGAAATCTTTTACCATTTTTTGTTTCTGCTTTGGCATTACATAGTCTCAATACTGTTGATGAACTTACCGAGCTTTGTAAAAGAGTTGAAGAATCCAGAGTCTGGTCTGATCGTTATCGACCACCTTCTTCGCAAAATTGTCTACTTGATCCTGATTTGGCTTGTCTTTATGTTTCACCAAATTCTTCTAAAAGAAAAAGTTCCGTTGATGTTTCCGTTTTGTCTTCTAGTTTATGTTGGAATTGAGGTAGAACTGGTCATATTTTTACGAAATGTCGTTCTCCTAAGTCTATTTTTTGTTATGGTTGTGGTGCTAAAAATACTACAAAACCAAATTGTAGTTCTTGCAATCCAAAAAACGAGGTTCGGACTAGTTCTGTAAATCTGACGACAGTATCCAGTCCAACACAAACCACTTCGGAAGTAAAGTCAGGAAGTTCAAAACGCAAATCCAGCAAACCTTCAACAAGTCAAAATTAACCTAAAATTTTTCTCCTTCGGCTACTGAATGGCAAGCTTATCTTAGTTTTGTCAGAGATTTCTTATCGTCTTCATGTTATCGCTCTGTAAATCTTAACAAACAGTTATCTTCTTTTACTGTTTCACTTGTCAATCCTGTACCGGATGTTGAATTATTTAATGATGTTTGTAGTATTGATTTAGATGTGCCTGTTTTCTCCGTGTTACCTATGTTACCCACTCCTGTGGATCATTCTTTGTCTTAAAATATTGTCAATTCTGTTACTACCGATATTTGTCCCTTGTTTGTTAAGAAACCAAATGATAATCGTCCTTATATGATTATCAAGGTTTTAAATACTGATGTTGTTGTAATGGTTGATACCGGAAGCAATTCTACTATTCTTGAAAGCCCAGGGTTTGCTCTTATTAATTCTCTTCATGTACCTATTGAGTATGATGCTTCAATAAGCATAACTACTGCTAATGGTGTACCACAGCAATTTATGGGTTTTATTGCCGTTCCTGTTACTATAAATAATGTCACAAAAACAATTGAAATTCTGATTATTCATTCGATTAATCATCCTCTTATTTTGGGAATGGATTTTTAGAGTCTATTTAAAATAGACATTAATTTTAATGATTTATCTTACTCTATTTTATCTTCTACTTGTGTTATAAACACAATTCCGTCAGTTTCTAGTCTCACTTCACTTGAAAAAGGTGAATTAGACAAAGTTATCGCTTTGTTTTCTACACTTGCTCCTTCGAACCGAATTGGTCGAAGTAATTTCATTGAACAACATGTTATCGACACTGGCGAAGCAAAGCCAATTCCGCAACGTCAATATCCTTTGTCTCCGGCCATGCAAAAACTTTTTGTAAATGAAATAGATGAGATGTTAAATCTTAAAGTTATTCAGCACTCCAACTTCCCGTGGAGTTACCTCTCTGGCTTGTCCCCAAGAAATCTGGAGAATATCGTGTTTGTTTTGATGGTCGAAAATTGAACAAGGTCACCGTTTCTGATTCATATCCTATGTCGATATTATTCTTAGCAAATTACGAGACGCAAAATTTCTGACGTCTATTGATTTAAAGAAGGCTCTTCTACAAATACCCCTTTCTGAATCTTCCCGTCCGAAAACAGCTTTCGCTGTGTACGGTGTAGGACTTTTTGAGTTTGTTACAACTCCTTATGGTTCAGTTAATGCCCCTTAAAACTATGGCTCGTCTAATGGACATAGTTATAGATCCTTCTCTTAGGCCTTATTGTTTTTGCTATTTAGATGACATTATTATCGCTACCCCTACCTTTGAGCTTCATATGGAAACTCTCAATAGATTGTATCTTAGGCTAAATGCAGCCAATCTTGAAAAATGTGAATTTTGTCGTGAATCTCGTTTTTAGGTTTTGTTGTTGACAAAAATGGTCTTCGCACAGATGACGACAAAGTCTCTGCTATTTTAAATTATCCAGCTCCAAAAAATACTACTGAGATAAAACGTCTCATAGGTCTTGTTGGCTGGTATCGTCGATTTATTAAAGATTTTTCTACGATTTGTTCTCCAATCACTGATCTCCTTCATGGCAGAAAGAAAGGTCAATCCATTTCTTGAACTCCGCAAGCTAAAAATGCTTTTACTGAAGTTAAGAAACGTCTTACTTTTAGTCCAATTCTTGCAAGCCCTGATTTTTCTAAACCTTTTATTATTCAAACTGACGCTAGCGAAACTGGTCTTGGTGCAATCCTGTATCAGGAATGCGACGGTCTCGAACACCCTATTGCTTATGCAAGTCGTACATTGAATAAAACTGAGAGGAAGTACAGTACCACAGAAAAAGAACTTTTATGAGTTATTTTTGGTGTTGAAAAATTCCGAGGCACTCATTTTACTCTTGAGACAGATCATTCTTCTTTGCAGTATCTTTCTAAACTTTCGAATACCTCATGTCGCTCAGCGCGTCTTTCTCTTAGGCTCTTCCAGTTTGATTTTGAAATCAAACATAGAAAAGGAACCACTATGGTGGTCACTGATGTTTTGTAAAAACATATGTTTTCGTCTAATACAATATCTAGTAACTTATCTAATTGGAAAATTGTTGTTCCTACCGCCAACCCAATTAACATATTAAGGTTATTTCATGACAATGAATTAAGTGCTCATTTAGGCATATCTAAAACTATTTCTCGTATCTTTGAAATTTATTATTGGCCAAAACTCAGAAGTTCTTTATATCGCTACGTTAATAAATGTTCTGTTTGTAGTTCTTATAAAACCCAAAATCTACCTAAACTTGGTGTTATGGGTCAATACAAAGATATTAATTTTCCATGGCAATGGATCGCTGCTGATCTTATAGGTCCATATCCAAAGTCAAAATCTGGTAACAGATTTGTTTTAGTAATTACCGATTGGTTTACAAAATTATGTCTTGTTCATCCAATGCCACACGCAACTGCTAAGGACATTGTGAAGTTTATAGAAAATCAAGTTTTTCTTCTTTTTGGCATTCCACAAATCTTTTCTGTTGACAATGGTACTGTTTACTTCTTCTCTTTTTAAAAAGATAACGCTCCTTATCATCCCCAAGCAAATCACACAGAACGAACAAATAAGACAATTGTTACCGCTCTAAGGTGTAATGTTCATGAAAAACCGTCTCACAATAACTGGAACACTTCGTTACATAAGGTTGCACAAGCAATTAGAACCGCGAAACATGAAGTTACGGGTTATTCCCCAGCTTTTCTAAACATTGCTCGAAACGTTTCGTTAAGTGGAGATTTTTACGGTGCAGTTTCTGAAAACGCGAATAACATTATTAACACTGGTGAAAAATTACAATTAATTAATGATCTTCAAACACTTCCTAAGCTTTTTGTTGAGGTTCGTAACAAGTTAAGAACTGCGTATGAGAAAAATGCAAAACATTACAATTTACGAAAGAGAGATTTGCAATTTCATGTTGGTGACAGGTTATGGAAAAATAATTATGTTCTTTCATCAAAATCTAACAATTTTGCAGCTAAATTTGCTCCTAAGTACATACCTTGTATTGTCAACAAAGTGATCTCGAAGTTAATGTATCATTTAAAAGACCTTTCCGGTAATGATTTAGGTAATTGGCATGTTACAGATACGAATTTATCTGGCTATGATTATAATTTGCGAATCAGATAAGAAAGTGATTCTGATTAGTTTGGTGATTTATCCCGTATTTCCATATTAAGTTTTTGGATTAAAATTTCTTGACGTGACTATTATTTTTCCGCCAACCTATCTAATATGCGAGAAAAGTATTGGTTTACCCACAAAAAAGTTGGAAATTTGAAAAAAAATTTTTATTTTTTTTACGTTATCCATCAACAACGACACAAAAAACGGTTTTTAGAAAAAAAATCCTGTGTGTATGTCGTCGTCGTCGTTGTCGTCGGCCACTTTTCCTTGCAAGTCTTGTTAGCACGATACAGCCTCCGGAGTGGAATAAGTCCCCAATTTTATGATGGAATATTGTTAAGGACATTTCACAGATGAACCCTATTGATTTTCAGCTCACCAGAGCCATTACAACGGGTGCTATGGTACTTGAAGTACGACATTTTGTCGTTTTTCGAGAAATTTCAGTTTGTTAGCACGATACAGCTTCCGGAGTTCAACAAGTCACCAATTTTATGATTGCATATTATTCAGGGCATCTCACTGATGAACCCTATTGATTTTCAGCTCACCAGAGCCAATACAACCGGTGCTACAGTAGTTTAAGTACGATATTTTTGTCATTTTTGGAGAAGTTTCAGTTTGTTAGCACGATACAGCCTCCGGAGTATATACAAGTGATGAATTTTATGATTGGATATTATTCAGAGCGTCTTAAAGATGAACCCTATTGATATTGACCTCCCTAATGCCAGTACAACGGGTGCTATGGTACTTGAAGTACCAAATTTTTGTCATTTTTGGAGAATTTTCAGTTTGTTAGCACAGCCTCCAGAGAGTATACGATTGATCAACTTTATGAATAAGTATTGTTCAAGGTGTCTCACAGATGTACCCTATTGATTTTCAGTTGACTAGAGCGAGTACAGCGGGTCCTATAAAACTAGATATACTAAATTTTTGGTTATTTTTGGAGAAATTTCGGTTTGTTAGCACGATACATCCCCCGAAGTGTATACAAGTAACAATTTTATGATAGAATATTGTTTAGGACCACAGATGCGGAAAAGTTAGTTTTAATCTTTAAAACCGTTTATTCTTTTTATTTTGCACTTGTTGTTAACAATTGTGTTAGGTTACAAATGCATTTTGTCTCTTTATTTAGTAGAATTTGCTTTTCTACTACCGTATATGTCATAGTACCTCTATACACTATCTTTTGTGTTTATCTTTACCGTTGTGCAAAAGCACTAATATCTTTATTTTTCGTATACATTATGTTCTCTCTTGATTTGTATCTAGAGTACATTAATTTGAATCCTTGCTATTATGTGGTGTATAATACATTTGATGTATTATGTTTGTGTTTTTTGTCGTATCTCTTTTTTTCGTTTTTGGGTTTTTGATAAAACGCCAAAATTTTTTCCCGCGAATATTTCAAATTTTCTGAGATTTTCTTGCGTTATGCACCTTCACGCTTAATATTCACTTAGGCGAAATTCGCGTTTTTTTGACATAATGTGTCAAATCCAGACTGTTGTCGCACATTCGCGTATTTCATCCATACTCACAAATGCGAAATTCGCCAACGCCAAAGTGCGGATAAATCGCAAAAAAGTTGAAATGATTTTAACTATTTTGCGATTTTCTGTCATTACTGTCATTTTTTGATGGTTTGTGCAGATCATAAATTTATTCTTGAGAGATATTAGGTTTGTGTACATATTATACTATAATATCATCGTAAATCATTGTTGTAATGACAAGCATCCATGAATGTTTTCTTTTATAAAAATTGCTCAAACACAAACAAATAATAATAAAAATGCTAGGTTATGTTATTTCTCTTGATTTGTGACAAACGATACTTGTAAAAATCGCAGAATAGTTAAAATTTCCCGCCGCGAATATTTTTAAATCTGGATTTGACACATTATGTCAAAAAAACGCGAATTTCGCCTGAGTATTAAGCTTTAGAAATCAGTTTAGTTTGGAACAACCTTTATACTGAAATATTTTCTGAAATTTCTTGCTTTAGGCAAATTTTGAATTCAGTTGATTTTGAGTAGTCCCCTATCTCCTTTGTTGTGTATACTGAGAAATTATATTTTTGCTTGGTAGCGTTTTCGTTCTCAGTATACGCTTGATTTTTATCGTCCCTGTATGTTGATACGAGTAAAACACGTTCTTTTTGTTACATGACAATTTATGGATTATTTTGGTGTACTGATACATACTGATAGTATTTTTTTGCGGCATACTTTTGTATTCTCTTTCCGTTGTTGACAAAACTATTTTTTTGTGGACGAGTTTCTATGTGGTTTGCAATACCATAGTTTATAATTTCGTACTTTCATGGCGAAGTGTTTCCGATTTCAGTTCTATATAACTTTCTATTTTGGTTTTTGAGTAGTCTATGTGTGTTATCGCTAAATGTTTAGCAATAGGTTCTGTCTAGGTGGGTTTCTTCTCTCCAAACTTTCCGACAGTAGGAAACGGGGGGAAAGGCTATGCTTTGTTGTTTTTTTTCTTTTTCTTTTTCCATATAGTTACGTTATGTATTTTAAATACACACACACACACACACACACACACCCTCACACACATTTTTGGTCACATAAAAAAAATTTTTCTTAGTAGATTTCTGTCCATTACCGTGTATTTTTTTAACGGTGTTATAAATCTAGAGATCCAGACATTTTTTCTCTTTGGAATTTTCTTTGGAAATTTCCATTTTAGTTGTGGCGTTTCTACATAACGCTGGGTTTGTTAATTACCCGAGCTTGCTCAAAAATTTCTTCGTTTTTTCTTTTAATTTTTTTTCTTTTCACTTTTGATTTTGTTAATTGTTGTGTTTCCAGTTGTAAGGAATATAGTTGTTGGACGATTATGTCTACACTTTGGTAGTTGTAGAGATGCGAAGTTGATTGTGGGGAATAAATAACCACAACGCGATTAACATGTCTCGCGAGGTTTTTCTGCATGATCGATGCTCTCATCCAATGACTCTGAGTTGGTCGTGCTCTCCCAATACTTCTTCCTTATTTCTTTTTTGTTGTTTTCGTTTTTTCTTTTGAGGTTAGTGTACCTGAGATCTTAATCACCCTATATCACATTTAGTGATTATTTTTTTGTAGACGAATAATATAGTTATTTTCTTGTCATATCGTTGAGATATTAGCATTTCATATTCTAAGTGGAGGTTATTCCTCTAATTTTTTTGGGCGTTTAGCGACTCATATTTTGGTAGGCTACCCCATTTAATCTTTTGGTTATTCTTGAGTCTTAGTACGGTACCAATAACCGATATCGTTTAATTTTTGATTAATTTTAGTTATTAGGAATGAACTCCTATAATAATTGCTTACTGCATTTTGTTTACATTTTTTTGCATAATTGCAATTATTATTATTGATAATAGGCATAAGCATCTATTATATTTTTACTTTTGTTAGTTTTCCAGATGAATTGAAGTCTTGAATTAGAAAGCAACAATTCTTAGACTCTCATTGAATATGTTCCCGTCTTCTTCTTATTTTTCTTCTTCATTTTCTTATCTTCTTTTCATCTCTTGTTTGTTTTCTTGAATTTGTAAGCACTACTACATCTTCTTTTATCTGGTCACCACATTCCTGTTGTTTTGGCTACTTTTCTTTGTAGGCTGTTCAGGTTTACAAAAAAAGTCCTTTTTTTCTCCGAGGAGAGGGGGTGTAACATGTCGCTGAGACATGTTTCTATTTTCATCAGTTATTTTGGAGCGTTACTTATTCGTCGGCTACTCCCACCTCTAATTCCCAACCCTTTGAATTCAAATATTAGGAACGTATCGGTGATCGTTTTTACCATCGTTAAATACCTACTAAAACTACGATTCGAGGAATCGTCGCGTGTTCATTCTTCGCTGAGAAGCATTTCAGCATTCAGTTTTTAAATAATAATTTGTGTGTAATTTTTAATTTTCCTCGCTGCTCTGCAGCCTTTACCTATACGGACTTCACGAACTGTACGCACCAGACACCGACGGCTCAAGAGCCCGTGAATATTGCTGCGAGCTGTACGTTCCGAGTCCGAGTCCCTAACTTATTTTTGGTATACATAAAATATTGAGCTAGACATTTTTATTGTAATAACTGATCCTTGTTCGTATTGTATTGATAATATACGACTTATGTAAATTTATTTTTGTGTCAAATAAATCCATTTGTCCCGAAATTTTGTTTGTTGATTCACCTTATCCCAATTGAGATAATAAAAAATTAGTGTAACTAAGGCCGAATTCACCACCTGAGGGGAGTCCCAAGGCCGCGTAACTTAGGATTTCGGAATCTTTAATAGTAGAGCCTCTCGAGGCTTAACATCAACGAACTGCCTTTGATAAAGATGAGGATGAAGATACGACTAATTAAAGTGCCGAGATTCTTGATAATCCTACGAATGTTGAAGATCTTCTTTCCAGGAATATGGAAAACCATTACACGGAAAAAAGAGGTTTAGTGAAAATAGCAAAATAATTTTTGCTGAAACGATGTTGCTGATGTCCCTAAAAAATTTAGTTATAGGAACAAGAGGGTCGTATCAAAAACTAAACACGTTTAGTATCGGTTGCAAAAAAAATTACGAGTAAACTTTGTGCAATTTCCAGTGATCCTAACATAAATATCAGTCACGAGCACTACACGGAAAAAAGAGTTTAGTGAAGATAGCAAAACAATTTTTGCTGATACGTTATTGCTGCTGTCCCTATAAAATTTAGTTATAGGTACAAGAGGGTCGTATCGACAAACACGTTTAGTATCGGTTGCAAAAAAAAGTGGGCGTCTTTTATTGGCGTAATTTATAAACCAAATATGATTGTAGTTGTTGACACTGACGAGCTTGTTCCTAAGTTTGGGTTAGTAGACTCATTATTCTATAATATAAATCTTGATTTATACCTTTCTTGTAAATCAATTGATGTTGTACAATTCAATTTTCATATTCATTCTTATGAAGTTATCATTAACCATAATGTATACTTTGGAATTCATGTTAAAGACCTGTATGATCCATTTCCTAGCCACGTTGTTCGTTTGAATAATAAGAATTATGTAACTTTATGTTGTTATTTTAGTTGAATGTTTTTGTTTCAATATACAGTGTGTCTCTAGATGGAGTTGACAAGAAGAAAAAATCTTTATTATTGATTTTATAACAAAAATTCAATCTTTGCTAGTCAAAAAATGGGTTCCCCATCTAAAATCTGAGATTAGATTAGGGTGATAATGAATTAAGAATGCATGAAACATTCTTCAAGAAGTAAGTACCATTATTTATTATTTCAGATAAAGAGTTACCTTTTCTGGCAGCAAAACTACTGCCCTCTTAGTCCAAACTTTGGTGTATGCCAGTGGCTGAACTTACTTCAAAGAAGAAAAATCACAAAATTCACATTTTTATTTTAAAATTTGTTCTGTCTTTTCCATAATTGCGGCTCATACTCCTCTTATCAATTTTTTTATATAATATATTAAATAATAGTACTTCTCTTTTGAAGCATTTTCATGTTTTCTCAATTTATGAACATTCTATAAATCTAATCTTTGATTTTCTTGTGAAAAACACAATTTTTTGGCAACCAAAACTTTTTTGACAAACGAAATCAAAAATAAATATTTTCTTATTGTTAGCTCCATCCAGTGACACACTGTATACAGATATATTTTCTGTAAGGTAAACTGTGAAAAGAAAATAAATTTTGTCCCAATACATTCTATCTTTTTTTCAACACCGAGTAAAATTAGAAATAACTTCTTAATGAATCTGTGATAAGTTCTCTACCTTTAAGCAAACATCACATTTTAATTTTTAATTTACTCGATAGTAAAAAGAGATTATTAAAGAACCTCTCGAACATTTTGATTTTGAAAATCCCTTTGTTTTAACCACGCTCAACGTATACTTATAGGGTTATCCACATTTGAGTGAATATGGTGTTTTTTATGGGACACCCAATATATTTTTCCAAATATTTAATCAAATATGGAAAAATATATAGGTGTCCCATTAAAAAAACTACTAAAATAATTGCCACTCAGTATAGCTTGGGCGTGATTAAAAAATGGGACCCTTAAAATCAAAATTGACCTGTTCCAGCGTTTTTAAATTCATATAGTCAAGTTAACAGGGGGGTCTTTTGCCAACTAGACTAGTGGCAGACATTAAAAGGAAATAGCATTTCATGAGTAGTGTACACTGAACGCTTTTGTCATAACTACTGTACTTCTATTATGCACTATGAAGTCTTTCAGTGATAAATACTAATGAATCAGTACCTACTAAACTAATCAGTAATATCCACTAAGTAGTGGTAAATAGCAAAATGACAATCAGTACTCACTACTAAACAAATTAGTAATATCCACTAAATAGTGGTACATAGCAAAATGACAGTCAGTTATTGATACAAATTTTGTCAGTAGTTCTTACTGAACACATTAGTGGTGGACACTAAGTACCTGTTGGTAAATTAATTTGTTCTGGGCACTAAAAATTTAGGTGTCTGTATAGACACGAAACTTTTTTGCTGTGCAGCAAATTATTTTTTTCTATGTAGACAATCGTATCAGAATGTGAGCAATCACAGAAAGGTATTACAGGCTATGGTTCTGAAGTTGCTTGCACTTTATGCGTGACAAACGCCTTCCCAGTAGATAGAGCGTGAGAAAATTTTTCTCCTGTGCCATTCGATTGGAAGAATTTCAGTTCTGGAAGATGACAGAGCTCTCGGTGATGCTCGTAAAATCTCGCATAAAACGGATGACAAACTTTATCAAATAGGAATAAAGCAAGTTATTCTAAAGACTTTGTATTTAAAACAGCAGTTTACAGTTTTGTCATCAATATTACTTAAAAAAGAAGATGCCCCTAATCAAAATATGATGGGTATAGTTGCGAATCTGCAATCTACGGGGACAGCTCAGGGATTTATCAAAAGTACGGTATCCGCCAAAATAAACAGTACCGAAACAGAGAGTGCTGTGGAGTTGTTTATGTAATATGGATTTGTCATATTTGACTTAATTGTCATTAGTTGATATATTAATAGTACGCTGCAGTTAAATTTTATTTGAAAATGGTTCTAGCAACGGAAGAAAAAGTTTTTGTGGTAGAGCATTATTCTCGTTCATACGGAAAAGGTCGTAATGATGGTCCAAGCTTAGAACAGGTGTCAATAAAATATCAATTTCAGACGAGAGTCACGTTCATCTTAGCGGCTATATTAATCGACAAACAACCAGATTCCTTGGATTTGAACGTCCTGATGTCATTGTAGAGAAACCACTCCACAGTATTCGAGTTACCGTTTGGTGCGCGGTATCTGGTCATGGAATGATTGGTCCTTATTTCGTTGAAGATGATAATCAGAATCCACTTACTGTCAACCAAGACCGTTATAGAGAGAAAATTATTATACCTTTTGTGAGAGATCTAAATAACTTTTGCCGTGCACGAAATCTACAGTTTCGCACACAATGGTTCCAACAAGATGGTGCAACGAGCCAAACAGCTGTGCGCACCTTAGACTTACTCCGTCAGCATTTCGATAATAGAATAATTTCTCGGGGAACAGACTTCGAATATCCTTCTCATTCACCTGATCTGACGCCACCTGACGCATACATTTGGGGCATAATGAAGGACAAAATATTTCACTCGGAAAATCCGCCGGCGAATATTGCCGAGTTACGGGAAAGAATACAAAATATTTTTCGGCAGTTACATCAACCACTTTTTATAAATATGTTTATTTACTTACAAAATCGATATGAGGCTTGTTTGCGTCGAAATGGTGAACATTTTGAACACTTAAATTACAGAAATTAAAAATTAATTTTTATTTTTATTTTCGGTACTGTTTATTTTGGCGGATACTGTACTTGCGAGAAACACTGATAATAAAAAGTGTTCAAATGTTAAAAATAAAATTTCATGCAATTTAAATGTTATAATAGTTCCCCATATATGATATTTTAGTTGACCCAGAAGAGTTTTAGTTTTCAATTGAGATTTTAATATAATCACAGAAAAATACTAAGTGTCTGTTATGTATCGGGTATCTGATTAAGAGAGGTAACCCGCTGTTTGTCAGAAACTATTGATAGTACATCTTTGGGAAAAAAATTGTACAACAAAGTAGCATACGAGAAACTGCTGGAAAGTATTAATTTATTACTCCATCCCTAGAAGGCGTAGTTGATAATAAAAGCACAAAAACATAATTTTTCTTTAACAGGTGCACAGTGATAGTACCAAAAAATTAGAATATTCGGATCATTTTTGGTGATTTTGATTCAGTACCTTTTCCTCTATCTTGTAAAATGACTGGTAGGGGTGAGTGGGGAAGCTGACTCAATAAAATACTTATAACGTTCGGGGCGCTTTATGGCTTTTTTACAAACATAGTATAGAAGAAAGAGAATTGAATGCTCAATGAAATGTTGTATTATATTTTTATTTCAGTTTTTTGTAACAATCGCTAGCGGGCGTTGATTGATCAATTAAAAATTTTTTTTTCCTCTCAAATGCGATGCTGTTTTTTAATTATTTACCAAAAGTTGAAAAGATAATAACTGTTCAAACGACGTCTCCTAGCAATTGTTACAAAAAACTGAAATATCATACATTGTATTAAGCATTCAATTCTCTTTCAAATGATTCTAAGTTTGTCAAAATCCATAAAGCGGCACAAAAGTTGTAACTATTGTATTGAGCCAACTTCCCGACTCACCTCTACCAATTATTTTAACAGAGGCAAAAGTATTGGAGCCAACTTGCGTAAAATGATCCGAAAATCACGAATATTTATTTATTATCGAAATATGATGGAGCAGTAGAGTAACAAACTTGAAAATAATTTCCAGCAGTTTCTCGTATGCGACTTTGCTATACAAACTTTTTTCCCTAAGATGCACAATCAATAGTTTCTGAGGTACAGCGGGTTACTTCTCTTAATCAGACACCCGGTACAATAATTTATATATTATAAAAATGTTTATCAAGAGTTGTACATATTCATGTCTGTAATGTGTAATATTTCCTTGTCTAGGACCTAGTCAAGTATATAAATAGGGTTCTGATTCAAATATTAGCATTAATGAAAATTTCCAGCGCTCCAAATTCTGCGAGAAATTTCCAACTTTATCGGATGCCAAGATGAAAAAAACATTGGACTGCTACCAAGACCATTTTGTAACAATAAGGATGTTGAAAAATATTTGACGAATGTTAAGAGAAATACCTTAGCATGAACCATTGAATAGTTTCTTGAATATAGTCAAACGGTAACGCGAATACTTAGGACCATAAACACATCTATGATTGTGGGACTACAACTATTGTGACATATGTATACCTTCTAAGACTGCAGGCACTTTTTTCCCTTTTCTTGTATTATAAACAAGAAATATCATTATTGACGAAAGTGGATTGACTTTGTTTCTAAAATGAAAATTTTTATTTTGTATATACGTACTAAGATTCCTTTGAAGAAAAAACGTTTGTATAGTTGTGCAGAGTTTATTTTAAAATCATGTTTGCAGAGCACTTTCGGCAATATTCTATCATCAGTGTGGTCACTATAAATATTTTATTATAAGAAGATTGAAAATTAACTATAAAAAATAAGTACTTGTCAATACACAAGATTGAGGGTCTTAAATGATCCATTATCATTTTCAAAAAACTATTAAGACACTTTAACTGACAACATTCCATGAGGTGGGTTTCGGAAAATAGACAGACATCGTCGGTATTTTCGATCAATAATAATTTTGGAGACAGCCTTGTCGGCCCTCCTGTGAGAGTGTCGATCTCCATAGATATCAGAATGTTGAAATTTTATTAGATAGAAAACGTTAAATTTGATTTGTTAAATTTTGAATTAATAAACCCAAATTAAAGAAATAAATTGATTAAAGGGGGGAGAGGGTAGTCCCAAGGTGATGCCCACGATAAGCTCGTTTGCGAGAGTCTCGTCTCAACTCGTCTCGCTTTCGAGACGAGACTCGAGTCGATTCTTTAACTTTTCCTTGCGAGACAAGATGAGACTTTCAAAAGTCTCGTTTCAAATCTCGCAAAAGTCTCGTTTCAAATCTCGCATAAGTCTCGAAGTATCGCAGATAAAAATTCCAAATATTAATTAACTATTCTAATTATAGCGAATGTTATTGAAACATAGCCTGTGTTTACAATAACTGTTACGCAATGTGCTTTCGGATATATTTCCACGTGCACTACTATTACACTACAATTATTGCCTCGTACAAACGAAAAAGAAATTTGGTGATTACGTGCTCTACATAATAATTTTGGTTATCGCAATAAGTATCATTTTTAAAAATAAGGTCATACATTTTATTACTTCAACGAAATATAAAAAAGTATTTAGCAGCTTTTTTTGTAGCGACTAGATCTCGACCACAGATAACCCACAGATAGATGAGACACTGATTATGGCGCCATCTAAAGAGCCTGCCGAGTAAACAATTGAGTGATATTGAAAAGATTTCTGTAATTTTAGGTTGTGGCGGTATATTCAAATTTACTGTATTTTTATTATTTTATTTCAAAATAATCATTTACAGTCCATCATTTAACATTTCATTCAATTTAACTCAATAATGATTAGATGTTGAGTTAAATTAAATGAAATATCAAATGATGGACCAAAAATGGTTAATTAAATTGAAAAAATAAAACAGTAATCATGTAAACAGTTTATTTATTTTGGTATAAAAATACACAACAAATAATCTCTTTTACAAAGTAATTTTCTTAACAAAGAGAATGACAATAAATAAACTATAATGTAAAAACGACGCAATAATTAAATAATAATTTGAGTAACATACATTTTGTAGATTGGAGTATCATTAGATTTTTAATTGATGTTAAATCAAGATATTTATGATGTTTATATTAATTTAATATTACACTCGTATAAAACACACAGAGCTGGACAAACTGCTGGAGTATAACTGCTACTTACTTAATCAAAAAAAGTGTTAGCAATGAGTTGTTAACTACTATTTTTGGCAACTTTCTGTGAAAGAAAACATTTTATTATAATTACTGTGGATGTTAGAACAAAAGTAATTGAAATATTTTTATAGGAAAAGTTGTTAAATACTGCCCAGCTCTGTAAATACGAGGTGCCAAGTAATTACATATAAGAGTGCTAAACAGCACTTGTGAGTGTACAACATTTAAAATAATATATCTAACATTTCATTTCCACTTAAAACACATCTTTATTTCTTTACTGGAAGTATTAAATAGGTTTATATCACAAGCTTAAACCTAGTATATTGCATATTTGTATATTTCTACATTTAAAAGCATTCCGTTCTTATGAAACCATCGCATAAGGCGGTTTAAGTTACTCTGCATCTCCTGGCAGTCTATGACTGTTAAAATGTTTCTTAAGGGCTCTTAAAAATCCCACCGTCTCGTGGAAGTCCTTTCTCGTTTCTGGTTGAGGTTCTACAAGTAAACACACAAAATAACAACAATAAATAAGTAAACACACAAATATGTTTGAAAATTTATGTCAACAAAAGAAAACAAAATGCGCTTAGTATCGAAATAATAAGTTTACACATGTTTTTGTACTAAGCCAAAAAAAATATCAAAAAATGTTTGAATGTATACATTTCTTTGGTTTTTTTGGATTCCTTTTTTGGAGCTTTTTTATTTTTTGTCTTTATTGGATATTTTGGATTTTTGGTTACCGCTAGACCAAATACTTAGACGTAATGCCTCAGCAAAAGTTAATACTCACTCATTTCCCATAAATTGTCACACCATGGGCTATATATGAAAATCGGCAAGGGGTCAATACCTTCCATCCCATAGCTGGTAGAGGGAATATAGCTATAACATAAAATAAAACCCAGATTATTATTTTTTCAATGGATACATTTTAAAATGGAATTGTCTGAGTATGGAGTACACACTAGATATAAATTGAGTGAATGAAAAGACGAGTGTCTCATTTGATTAAAATTCCAGCTAAGCGCTTTCAGCCATTAGGTCAAAGCTGTCGGCAAGAGAAAAACATACAACAGGTACAATGTACATACAATGAAATAAAATGTTAGATGTTTCATCAATATTTAAGTAAAATTTGTTAAAATTACCCTATAAAGAGGGTGTACACACATATCATTTAGTTGGTAATTTCAAAATAGACGTTTCGTTATGTGAATTACAATTGTTCACGCTCTTTATAGAGTAATTTTAACAAATTTTAGTTAAATAATGATGTAACATCAAACATTTTATTTCATTGTTTAATGTTTAATGTTTTTTGACACCTTCTGTATATTTTTTTCTTGACGAGAGCTTTCAGAATGGTCTAATGGCTGAAAGCGCTTACCTGGAATTTTAATAAAATTACACACTCAGTACTCGTCTTTTCGTTCACTCAATTTACATTTTAAATTGTCCAAAATTATAGCATGCTATATTGAATACAATAAAACTTACCATCAATTTTTGTTAATTTCCACTCATATTGGAAGGGTCTTAATAACCTCTCTTTGTCTTTCTCAAATCTAAAGAAACACTGTTCTTGAAAATGAAGGGATCATATCCTCCATCGTTTCCTCGTCGATAAATTTAATGGCTTCTCAGCCATATTAATTTTATCTTCCTCGGTTGGAGGAACAAAACTATAAAAAGAAATATTTACGTCATTAATGCAGCAATTTTCAGTTTAGCTAATGTAAAGAACAACCATGATCTCTAAAGTTGTCGATTGAATTAGTAAAAATTCTGGGTTTTATAAAAATGAAGACAATGGTTGTTAATTGTGAAAGAAAAAATGCTCAATTTTTTTTAATAATACTTACCGAGTACACCACTTATTAAACTCCTTCAAAATACATTTTGACATTGTCTTTTCAATTAATAACAATAAAGCAACGAAACAACAGATAAATATTACACTATAGCAATTAAAAAATACACCAAAATACCATAACCTTAAAATAACCTCTACACTTGAACTAAGAAATGATAACAGTATAACATATAACATGTGGGGATGGGGACGAGCAATATGATATCGCGCATACGCAGTAATAAAAATCAATAAAATTTGATTACTAACGACGTTACAGTTTTCGTTCATTTTTTGGAATTATCTACCGATTTTAGTTACTCGACAGGCTCTATAGATGGCACGGTCTGCAGTGTCTTTAGCCTGATCTCGACTTGAACAGACGTGTCTGTACAAAGAAAGATTTACAAAGCTAACTACCTGCTAAGGCCGCGTTTCTTAACGCATTTCGATATTATAAAAGTTGTATTCCTCAACACAACCGAATATTGTTGAAGCGTTTTTAGGAATTCACTCTTATATTTATGAAATAAATAAACTTTTTATTATTTTAAAAAATACAGCGATCCATCGAAAATAAGAAGACAACTATAAAAACTGCCAAGCGTGAAGAGTGCGTTTTAAAATTAGGCCAGGCTCTGAACGGATACTATAAAAGGTAAGTTAAATACCAATATTGATTTTTTAGCGCCTGTGGAGGAACAGAAAGCACCGAACATGGACGAATCTAACCACGAATCCAAACCAAATTCTTCCCTGGAGAGGAAGAAGAAAATAATAGAGCTCGTTCAGGAGCTGAAAAGTAAGCTCATCGAATCTCAAGCGACGCTCACCGAAAGAAAGAAGCAAAAGCCCGAGAAGACCAAGTGAAGGAGATCCAACGGACCAACCCAGATCAGCCAAGCAGCAACGGTGACGACGAAACAACAGGAAGAAGAAGCGATGGAAACCGCTATACAAGAAGAAGACGACTTCTCTCTGCCCCTGAGAGAAATCCAACGCCAACAGAGATCAGAAAAGAAAAAAGAAAAGTTGAAGTTCCAATTCAGGCATAGAAGAGACAACCAACAAAAGAAAAGAGGCCACCACCGATAATACTAAAGACGACGAAGGACTTCCCAAGGATAAGGAGAGAAGCCCAAGCAGGAGGAGTCAATATGAAGACCTCCTACAACGAGAGACTAGGGATCGAGATAATCCTAGAAAAAGCCGATGACTACAGGAAACTACGTAAGAATCTAGAGGAACTCCAAGGCCAATGTGTAAACTGGTACACTTTCACCGACCCCGAAGACAAGGTGGCGAAAACCGTCATCAAAGGACTATACCCAGGCGAAGACATCGAGGATATCAAAGAGGATCCCCAGGGGCAAGGAATACACGTCAAGAGAATTACCCAACTTCACTCCAGGTACGGAGAGAAAAGAAAACTTCCAATCATCATGGTGGATCTCAACAAAGAAGACCTAGAGAAAATGAAGAAACTGGAGTTCATCCTCAGCGTCAAGGTGAGACAAGAAAACCCTGGAGTAAGCAACAGGCAAACGCAGTGCTACAACTCCCAAGGCTATCATCACGGCCATGTACACCAGATGTGTCAGATGCGGTGGAAACCACCGATCCGGAGAGTGCGAAAGACTGAAGAACAATCCTGCAACTGCGAAGGAGAACATCCGGCCAACTACAGAGGGTGCCCCAAAGCACCCAAGAAAATGACGACAGCGCTCAAGACAGCAGAACCCCAAATAACACCCACGGCGATCACCTTCCAGGAAACAGCGAAAAGCTAACCATCCGCCACCAGACAAAAGGGACAAGCTACGTCAGTGCAGTCTAGAAGACAGCATCCACCACCTAACAAAAACCAGACGTCTTTAAAGCAATGAAGATGTTCTAGACGCACATACAACATTGCAGGATATCTTCGTCAGCCTGATAAAACGTTAATGGATCCAGACCATCCCGAACCAAACCAGCTGAAGATATGAACTTGAAGCAGCGGAGGACTACGAGTCAACATCAACTTGATGGGAACCATACTAGAAGAAGAAGACCTAGACGTATTCGCCCTACAAGAAACGAAGCTACCAGGAGAAAACTACGAAATTAGATGGCCAGACTACAGGTTCTACAGAGACGACAACAACGCTAGAAACGGACGAACTACCATCCTAGTGAAGACCAGACTACACCACCATAGAATAACCACACCGGTCCTCCTGACGATGGAAGCCACCATCATTACAGTCCAAACAGATTTCGGCGTACGAATCGTATCAGCCTACAAGAGACCTGCATGAAGAAAACGTAGAAGAAGTCCTCCTTCTAGACGACAACTAAGGTGTCCTGATGTGAGACCTCAATGCCAAATCTAGGGCCTGGAACAGCAGACACCTCAACACAGCAGGAAGACAGCTGACGAACATCGCAGTCAGACGACCAGGGCTGCACGTCATAGGACCACCAGGACCAACACACACACACCTGCCAGAGGAGCAGCAGACGTACTGGAAATTACCATTCTACAAGTCCTACAAGTCATCTCTGAGGTATGGGACATCACCAACGGAGAAGGAGGTACCGACCACGAGCCAGTGAGGGGAGAAGGCGAGAGAACCACAGGAAGAGACATAAAGAAGACTGGAAGAAGGTAGGCAACACTACCTCAATCATCCCTTCCGTTTAGAATATGTTAATGGATAACTGAGAGAAGTCTTAGTCTTAGGGACTGATGATGGCATATAGCCGAAAGCTCTCTGCAAACATAATTATGCACTATACTCTGCACAATTATACAAATGTTTTCCTTCAAAGGAATCTTAGGATATTCGGTACTTGTACACACACCTTCAAATCTCATTTATTTTATTTTGCAGACCTGTGTTATTTGTGACAGCGATGCGTAATAATCAAACTTGTTTATTTATATCTTGATACATACCATTTGTCGATTCTGCTCACACAGTAATATTATTGTTTCAGAAATGTACTTCGTTCCTGTTATTACATTGCTGGGTTTCCATGGTTTCCTTTTTCTAGGTCGTGAATTGTCTAGGATAATCAAAACAGTAAGTTTGCCACAAACACGATAATATAGAAAAGCTGGATGTACATTGATCTGATGAATTGGTTTTAAATAAAGTTTAAATGGATAATACAAAAAAAATTCACAATAGACTGTCTCAAGAATAACTAATGCCATTATTATTATCTTTATAATTAAAAATGCTTAAAACAGTTTCTTGTGCCAATCGTTACTCGTTCACAACACCTCTTTGAGGTACCACAAAAAATGAGCAACATAATCATTATTTTGATGTCTTGAAAAGTACTAACATTGCTTTGCAGCCAAATATGTCAAAATATGCTGAAATTAAAAGTTGTGCCATCAATAGACTGCCTAAGCTGTGTCGTCAAAGGGCTGGGCGGAGCAGAAATTATACACACGTGCACGTGCAAAATTGCCATAAGAATTTTTCCATTTCCAGTTTTTTCTTCAATTTGGTACAAATAAGGGTGATCGTTGCTAGAATTAGTGAATTGAAGAGTGAATTTGTATTTTTAAGGATTTATTCATAAAAATTGCAAATTTTAGGCTTTTTAAAAGAGATTTAAAGATATATTGACAAAATATGGCCATGTATTATTGTCACATTTTTATTATTTTCTTCATTTTTATTTTCATATTTATTACAAATTTCATTATAATAATGGCCTCAAAATATGTTTTGAAGTCATCTAGCACTAATGAATTCCATCAATCTATCTAGAGTAGGTATTTTGGAAATTAAACATCTGATATATGCACCTTTCAATATGTACCGAGTGTAAAAAAGCCACAGAAGTAGTAATGATTCCAATTCTTGAAGAACCTTAAAATTAGGATCAGATAGATCAATATATATATATATATATATATATATATATATATATATATATATATATATGTTATATTCACAAAATCACATTAAACTTCTTAAAAACAATTTTTATTGAGTTACACAGTTTTATGTTATATAAAAAAGAATTAATAGGTTGAAATTATAATTGTAACTAACTATTTTACATAAAGGCTAAGAATTTATAGAATTTGTTAAATCAACGTCAGTGTTTATTTTCATGGAGAATTCGATGTAGCCTCGCTCCCATGAAAGTGCAGAAATCATTATTTTTCTGTAACATTATATTTGTGTTACTTAATGTGTTTATTTTATAAAAACGCAACGTAGCATCGTTCTCATGAAAATACGGAAATCGTAATCTGATGTTTGACATTGCGTAACATTACTTAAACATAAGCGTTTTTTCCTATATAACAACTCCCCCTTAATTAAAATTGTTGTTTAATAAACAACAATTTTGAGAATAGAAAACCAAAATACATAAAATATAAAATAGACAATACAATATATACAGAGATTTCAAGATTAAAAGGAAAATACGCAAAGTACAAAAAATAAAAATATAAAAGTATACATTAAACCATGAAATTGTCAATTTTCGATTTCCACTTCCTCAGAGGCTTCGGTGTCAAGTTTGGGTCTTCTTTTTGGCAGAATGTTATGAATTTTGATAAAAACATCATTTGGTTGGTCCGGAACAGGCTTTCCTGGCGATTTGTTGAATTTAATATTTCTACACTTATAACAGGTGTAGAGGACGATCAAGGCAACGATGAGTGAGATCGTAGTATATGTGAACCACGAAATATTTTTCTCAACAAACGGTTTGTTTATGAGTTCATCCAAACTTTTTGAGTATTGGTCCAGTTTTGTCACTTGCAGATCATTCAAGTTAATGTTATTAAGATCTAGTGGTTCTATTTTGGGTACTTCTACTTTGTTTGGAATGTCTAGACAACAGTTGTAATCAACCATTACGGGTTGAAGTACATGAGGAATGTTTATAGTTTTTCTGGTATTAGCTTGTATTTTAGTAATGCCAACAAAAGCGGAACATCCTGAGTATAGCTGTAAAATAGAATTTTCATTTACGGTTAATGTTTTCGTTTTTGTGTCTGGAAGACTTATGGTCACGTGTACCGGTTCGGCAATCGACACTAGCCACACGTTTTCTTCGAGTTTTTGCACATTATAACCTTGTCCGTTGACTACCGCACTTTTACAATTCGCAGGAAATGTCTTATATTGTCTTAACAAACGGGCTTCACATATCGCGTTATCGTCTATAGGGTACGCGTAAACATCGCGACACAACTTTTGATGCGTAGATAACTGTTTACACTTTTGTAAATCGTGGATTGGAATGTAGGATAAAGAATCATCATCTCGCGATAAATATTTTTGTGAAAATGATAAAATGTGGTGAAATCCAGTTCTATTATCATAAATTGGTATTGGGTATAGGTGGAATAAAGTAAATACTTGTGGTTCAATCAAAGGTATTTTAAGAACGAAAACAAGATCTGAATTTGTTTGATATGCTTCGAGATCGATTATTTCCAAATACTGTGAAATTTCAGAATATTTTATTGGTAGCGGTAAACCTTTCCTTACTGTATTTTCTGATATTTTCTTAAGAGCAGTGATCAAATTTTCTGGTTCAATAATAGAAGTATGAATTATTTGAAGCTGTGCAAAAGTGATAGAGTTTAGAATATCATTAATAGTATTTTCAAGATACGAATAACTCTCCATTAGTTGTTCGCAAATTTCAAAGAAATTTAATTTGGCTTCGATAAGCGCAATTTCGTTTGTTGATTGTCGAATGGTGGTTTCAATTTTTTCTATATCTGAATTAAATATTTTCTCATTTAATTTTAATTGTCCTATGGTACTGTTGGTATTTGTTATGACTGAGCTTGTGATTGACATTTGATTTTTTAATAAGTTTTCTATCTGGTTTTGATCAGTTTTTAATTTATTAATGCAGTCCATATAATATTCACCGTCAGACGCATCGAGATTTCCGGTTATTGATTTAAATATGGTGCCAATATCATTAATTAACCCTCGTTTTTGTCTTTTAACATCGAAAGATATTTCACTAAATTTATCGCCAATAGATTTTGTAATTTGTTGCAATAATGCCAAATGTGATTTTACTTCGGATCGGAAGGACTTCATACTGGAGTAGTTTGAAGTAAAGGTATTTTGAATTGTGTCAAGAATTCTATTATTTCTTTCAAAAGTTTGTTTAAAAGCTGATATATTTTTATGCACTTATAAAGTCCATTCGTCGTTCGAAACCGTTATTTTGGTTTCGTCGTGGTAGTAGATTCCAACTGTATTGTTTATGGGTTCGATTTTATATTGACATGTTGCTGTTCCGATCAGCAGCAGAAACCTGAAAATAAGTTAATTTTCAACATAGGGTTTCATAAGATCGAAATTTATTTTTGATTTGTTATTTGTTTCTAAATTTAATACTGTTGCGGAATTTCTCTGTATCTCTAGTATTTCAAAAGGGCCATTAAACTTATTTTCTAACTTGTTTTTTATTTGAGTTTCTTTTACGTAAACTTTGTCACCTACTTCATAATTTGGTTTGTTTTCGGAGACATGTTTGTCAAATCGGTCTTTAGCTTTTTCTTTTTGCTTTATGGTTTTTTCTCTCGCTATTTTATAATAATAGGATATGCGGTTATTTAGATCTCTAATATATTTAGTAATTAATTCTTGTTCATTGTATAATTTTTCGGGAGGTCTACTGGACGTGTGTCCAAATACAAGTTCGTATGGTGTGAATCCGTGTGTTTTGTTTATAGAGTTATTATAAGCGATAATAGCAAATGGTAAAATACTGAAGGGGTGTTCATTGGGGTGGTCTGCTAAATGTAATCGAATCATTTTTAACAGAGTAGCATGTAATCTTTCTAGAGATCCGTTACTTTGCGGATGACCGACACTTGAATATGTTAACTTAATATCGAACATATTACAAAGGTCTTTCATTAACGCATTATTGAATTCGCGACCGGCATCGCAATGAATGCGAAGTGGTGCACCAAAATGCTGAAAATAAGCTAATAATGAAGTGACAACGGATTTGGCACTTTTATCTTCAAGCGGATATGCTTGAGAAAATTTTGTTAGTTCGTCTCTTATTGTAAGAGCGTAATTCTTTTGAGGTACCTCTAAAATATCAATATTAATACGTTCAAAAGGTGTTTTAGGCGTTTCAGTTATAACGAGGGGACTGTCCAAATTTTTGCGACAAATTTTTGTCTCTTGGCATGCCCGGCATGACTTAATATAATTTTCGACGTCTCGATTGAGGCCGGCCCAATTATATTTTTGTCGTATTCGCCTAATAGTTTCATTAATTCCGCGGTGAAGGTGGCTTTTGCCATTATGGAATTGATCTAAGATGATAGGTATTTGATTTTGTTCTGGCTCTTTAGTAATATTTTGACAAATAGTGAATTTTACGTCAACTTCCGAAAGTAGAAATGATAGTGTTTCTAGTATTGGTAGGTCAGGATTATTTTCGATAAAATATTTTTCTGAAGGTTTAAATAAATCTCGATTTCTGTAAATTGCAGCAAATAAGTATTCACTAATACTGTCTGGATCCCATGGTATAGCAATAATAAGGTATTTTCTATTTTTGACAGTTTTACTGCTAAGTACATTAATTTTTGCATAAGAAAAGTCGGGGTTTTCCTCAAATATATCCTCAATTATTTTTTCATGAAAATCTTGTAAATTGTTTTGTTGAAAAAAGGTTAAAATGTTTTTATTTTGTTTGTCTAGTAGATGATTATTGGAATATTCTATTTTAGAATAGTCAATCAGTGATTTTGTTTTATAAAGTTCCTCAAAAGACAAAAATTCTTCTGCAGCGGCATCCCAGTCAATTTCAGGTTTATTTTCAGTTTGTTGGGATGTCCCTGCATCTTCAAGAGCGGGATACATTGGGTAAGGTAAATATTTAAAGTTTCCTAATTTTGAGCGAAATCAATCAAAGTCATTTATGTGGTTAATTTTTATTCGAAAAAGGGCATCGGCATTTTTATTGGATTTGCCAGATTTTAATTCAATTTGATAGTCGTATTCCTCTAATTTGAGGCGCCATCGTGCTAGACGACTACCGGGGTCTTTTATAGAGAATAACCAAGTAAGTGGACGGTGGTCAGTTATAAGGGTAAATTTTCGGCCATATAAATAGGGTCTAAAGTGTTTAACTGCCCACACAATTGCCAAAAGTTCTCTCTCTATCGTAGAGTATTTGGTTTCTGCTTTGCACAATGTCCTGGACGCATAGGCTATCGGTAAATCCTTACCTATTGGGCCTTGTGACAAAACCGCACCGATTGCAAATGCGCTAGCATCGGTAGTTAAAAGAAATCGTTCTTCAAAGTTTGGGTATATCAATATCGGAGTAGAGGTAAGAGCATTTTTTAATTCTTGGAATGACTTTTGACATTCGGAGTCAAAATTAAATGGGACATCCTTTTGTAAAAGTTTTGTCATTGGTTTGGAAATTTTAGCGAAGTTCGGTATAAATCTTCTGTAGTAACCAGCGAGTCCCAAAAAGGATTATATTTCCTTTTGGTTCGTAGGTTGAGGGAATTTTTGGACGCATTCAATTTTTTTCCGGAAATGGCTTAACGCCATCTTCCGTGATTAAATGTCCAAGGTAGGCGACTTCTTTTCTCAAGAATTCGCACTTGTCTGGCTGAAGTTTTAGGTTAGCTTTTTGAAGTCTCTTGAATACTTCTGTTAAGCGGGTAATATGTTCTTGAATTGTCGGTGAATAGACGATGATGTCGTCCATATAGACAAGACATCGCTCGTTTTGAATTCCAGAAAGGACATTGTCCATGACCCTCTGGAATGTTGAAGGTGCATTTTTTAGACCGTACGGCATTCTAAGGAATTCGAAATGTCCGTTTTCAACTGTGAAGGCGGTCTTTGGTATATCTTCAGGCATTATTTCAATTTGATGAAAGCCTGATGCAAGATCTAGTGTCGTGAAATATTGACACTTACCAAGCTGGTCCAATAAATCTCCAATGTTTGGTAACGGGTATTTGTCGTCTACAGTAACCTCATTCAGTTTTCTGTAGTCTACGACAACACGCCATTTTTGTTTACCTGATGCGTCGAGCTTCTATGTGGCGACGACCATGGAGAATTGCTGGGTTGTATAATGTTTTGTGAAAGCATTTTATTGATCTGATCTTTCACCTCTTGTTTATGAATTTGGGGATAGCGATATGATTTTACATAAGTGGGCTTAGAATTTTGCGTATCTATGGAATGTTTTATTTCGTTGGTGAAAGTAAGTATGTCTCCTTCTAAATAAAAAATGTCAGAAAAATCATGACAAAGTTGGGAAATTAAGTCTCGTTCTTCTTCATTAAGATGATCAAGTCTTAGTTGATTTTTCAATTCCGATGTTCTATCGGTGCACATTTCTTGGGTAGTTAGTTGAATATTATTTACAGTATTTATTTCATATGGTTCTAAGTTAAGTTTTGAAAATGTTACAATTTTAGGTATACAATTAACATTTAATACTGAAACAAAAAATTCTCCTTTTTCATTTATTTTAACTAATGCGTTTGGTAGTTTAACTTTCTCTACTTCTTGACCTACCAGTATAGCATCAGTATTAACTAAATCGCATTTTAGTTTAAAGATTTGTTCAGTCCTGGGTTCAATGGAAATTGTATTTTTGTAAATTTGTGGAAATTGGTTTTCGATTGAAATATTGGTAGTTTCATTATCTGTTACTTTAAATAATGGTACAATTTTGAAATCAGTAATGAGTTGTTTATTTTTTAGATCAACTATACAATTATAATGTTCTAAAAAATCCATGCCTAATAATCCATCAAAATCAATATCTAAATTACAAATGAATACTCTGTGTGGATCGTTAGGTTTAAATGGAATAAGGGTTGATTCGTTAACTCTTATTTTTTGGTTCGTTATACCTTGAATAATTACATTTTCAGGGGATCGATTTCTATAATTTTCGCAAGTTTTGGGTTTGAAAATTGATAATCCAGCACCTGTATCAATTAGAATTTTATAAGTGTTAGTTCTGTCATTAATATAGTATAAGTTTTTAGAATTTACCGGTAAGGTATTTTTTACATGAACATCTGTTCGAGGCAGTCCGATTCTGGACTGTTCAAACTCATGGTTTGAATTTGTGAACTGAGGTCTGGGATCGACAAATTTGAAGTTTGGTCGTTTAGCGGATCTGGGGGTTTCGTTTGTAAAGGGCCTTGTCGAAAATCCTGATATTAATCATGATTTGGATTTAGGAGGTTATCAGAATCAAAATTATAAACATTTTCATTATTATAATTAAAATTGTCTTGTTCGATATGGCTATAATCGAAAGTTTCGTCTTCATTCGTATTGCAAACTGGTACACCATTATCAGAGTTAGGATCACTATCAGCAGTATAACAGTTTTCCTCTATTTCACTATTAACAGTATAATAGTCAGGAGCACTGGGGTTAATTTCTTGGTAATATTCTTGATAATCAAGTGAATTATCGGAGTATTGTTCTTGATTTTCATAATAATTTTGTCTATCATCTGTATAATAGTCATAACTGTTATGAGAGTGTTTGTTAAAATCACGATTTCGATTGAAATGAAAAGTTCTTTGTTGATTAAAATTTGTGTTGGGTCGATTTCCCGGTGGTCCTTGAGGTCTAAAACTTGGATTTGGTCTAATTACAGATGGGCGATTTTGATTTTGTTGGTTATTTTGAAATTGTGGCCTTTGTTGAAAATTTTGGCCTGTTTGGTTATGTGAATTAGGGGTTTGATTTGGTCTAAAGGAACCCTGAGCTAAATTTTGAGATTGTCTTTGACGTGTGAGACACTCATTTATAGTATGTCCTATTCTATGACAAAAACTACATTGTTTTGGTGAATTTTGGCTAAATCTACGAGTGGGTATATTATTTGTATTACGATTAGTCTGAGGTTTATGGTTTTCATAGTAAGTTAATTGAAGTTCCCTTCTGATTCGTGAAATAGCTGATAAAACACTTATTGGATTACTAGCTCTAACAATTTGACCGATTTTTGGATCTAGACCGGTTAATAAAGTATTTAAAGTTAATGATTCTATAAGACGTGTTTGTGCTACTTTTTGATCCGTTGTTAAATGCTGTTGTTTACTTATAGCTGAATACATTTTTGCTTCCAAAGTTTGTAATCTCAAAACAAAAATTAAAGGTGATTCGTTTGGTAGTTGTTTCATTCTTTGAAGGTCTTGAATTAATGAATTTAAGTCGCGAGAATCTCCAAAGTGAGTATTTAATAATGTTTTAATTTCTTCCCAATTTGAAGGGTCGCGTGAATTAACTAATTCAGCGGCTCTTCCTTTAAGTTTGTTTTTAATATGAAGAGTTAAAAGTACTTTTTGGTCGTTGCCGGCCATTCTGTAAGCTGTTTTACAAGCATTTATAAAAGTATTTAAGAAAATTTGATTACCGTCATATTCCGGAATTATTGAAAATATTTCGGATAATCTGTAAGGTTCTAGATTCGACGCTTGATCGGTTTGAGCAACTGGAGTATTAGCATTGGCATTAGCGTTTGTTGCACTACGTGTTTCAGGCATTTTGCTTTATATTAAAATTATTGTATTCAAAATAAAAGTAAATTATGACAATAGAACTTGGTAAAAATAAATTGCAAAATATTAAATAAAAATAAAACGAGATGATTCTTACGTAAATATTTTCATTCCTTCCTTGGCAGCTGAAATCCTTATCCGTGAGCTTTGCTACACCTGGTTAGCAGTTTGCGTGTTCCTGGTGCCGGAGAGACCGTCTGCTTCTTGAAGATCTGGAGCTGGTACTTGAAAATTCCTTAAAGGTTTAGGAACCACCACACTTAGTTAGGCAATCCTTGTTCTAAATGTGTTTAGGAATCCTACTGACTGCGCCACTATTATATTCACAAAATCACATTAAACTTTTTAAAAACAATTTTTATTGAGTTACACAGTTTTATGTTATATAAAAAAGAATTAATAGGTTGAAATTATAATTGTAACTAACTATTTTACATGAAGGCAAAGAATTTATAGAATTTGTTAAATCAACGTCAGCGTTTATTTTCATGGAGAATTCGATGTAGCGTCGCTCCCATGAAAGTACAGAAATCATTATTTTTCTGTAACATAATATTTGTGTTACTTAATGTGTTTATTTTATAAAAACGCAACGTAGCATCGTTCTCATTAAAATACGGAAATCGTAATCTGATGTTTGACATTGCGTAACATTACTTAAACATAAGCGTTTTTTCCTATATAACATATATATACATAGTTGTCGGGTCATTTGGCATCCCTCCATGTTATTCTCTCGTTTGAAGTGGAATCCTCGGCCAATTGCCACTTGGCTTCTACCAAAATCTCTTGTTAGTTTGGTGCTTAGGGTCTCTAGAGTCCGAAAAACCATTTTTTGGCCGGATGCCATTCCGCCCTCTTTTTGTATAAAAATATTCCTTTTAGTTGAGGGTTCTGACCGCCAGGCGATTTCGTGTATATTTTCTGTTAAGGGCCGCGCTTTAACTGGCATCCAGCAAATCGGACAACACAGCGAGGGATTGAAGCATGCAGAATTCTGAGAAATTCTAGTCAACCTGTTTTTATTTCTGCGTTACAATTGTTTTATTTTCGAGGGAAAAGAATAATAGATTCGCGTTTCGTTTCGTAGCTGGTACGCTTGCCTTTTACGTTTGGCGCGTATTTTAAACGATAGGTACCTGGTTAATCAACAATAAACTATACTTTAATTTTATCAACTTCAAATAATTTTTTACTGATTTTTTAAAATCTTTTTATAGATCTAACAGAGACAGTAAAAAGACTTAAATATTTTTAACACATTCTTTCGTTGTTATTAAACTAATGTTAATGATAATAAGGGGTTTAGTAATACTTTAAACGTTTCTTAAAAACTTTTTAAATTTTAGATATTTCAAAATTGACTTTGTTACTTTCAATTTTACATAATTTAAATTTGGAGCTCAAATACTTAGTTATAATCAGACACGCCATTAATAATTTAAATTATATTATTAATTTGATTTAAGTTCATAAAGCTCCTGATAAAATACATCATTCATTGCTCTGGTTATTTTAAGCTAAAGGACATTTCTCATATTGATATCAAAGGAATTAAAAACTTCAAATCATTCGATAGGAAAATGTTAGAGGCGTCATTTGAAAATAAATCAACCTGCAGCCTAAAGGGATTAAGTGTGGATAGTGCTATTGCTTAGAAAACCAGCAATAAAAATGATATTTCCAACTTATTTGTGAAGTTTTTCTACATATATGAAACTATTAAATAATGTGTGTCCCAAGGTTTACTTGGGTATAGCTACTTGGGAATGAGAAAATATGTTGTAAATGAACTTACTGTTCATATTCATTTGATGAAACTATCCCAGGTTCTTCACTTTTTTGTTGTGATGAAGATTATTCCAAATTACCATCATCCATATCTGTTGTTGGGCTGTCTTCTTCAACAATGATTATTATCTCCTCTTCTTGGATGTCCTGCAGTGGAATGTCTTCTTGGGCGTTCTGTAGTGGAGTGTCCTCTTCTCCAACTTCTTGTAGTTGAAATTCCTTTTCTACGTCGTTCTGTATGTCCTCTTGGCAAGCGTCTTGTGGAAAGTCCTCTTCTCAAGTGTCCTGTAGAATGTCCACTTCTCCAGTCTCTTGTAGTTGCAATTCCTCTTCTCCGTTGTCCTGTACTTGATTGTCCTCTTCTACATCATCCTGTAGTTGAACGTCCTTTTCTCTGGCGCCCTGCAGTCCACCGTTCTCTTCTCTGACATCATGTAGTCCTATGTCCTCTTTTCTGACATACTGTAGTGCAATGTCCTCTTATCTGGCCTCTTCTTGAAATTCCTCTACTTCGGTCTCCTGTAGTAGAAAGTCTTCTTCTAGTGGTTTTGTCTTTCCTCCTGGCCTAAATAATGAACATAATTCATTTTCGTCTCTCGTTATAAACAGCTTGCCTGAAACCCCTCATTGTACCCCAAGATATCAAAATTTTATATCATCAAAGAGACCTCTTAGGTACATTTCTTTTACTAATTGCTGCATCGCTACTTCAACCCTTAGATAATAGACTGAGAGTTAGTGATCCCTCTATCTAATGGATGACCTGTAAGGCTATATTTTTTTAGAGATGCTAAGTATAGTGACCATAACCTGGAAGTCCTCAGCCCTGCACATCAACAACCTCTAAATTTTTGAAAATGTCACAAATAATAAAAAAAATGTTGCGCTGTAAGTTTGAAATTTTACTGGGATTTAGTTTATTGACTATAAAGTTCAGAAAAAAATTGAGAGGCCATTTTGGGTAGCAGAAGTATCTGACAGGTGAGACAAAAGGGGCCACACAAAACCGAGGGTCAAAAATTAATATAAATGAAAAAACTATATACTATTTAAAAAACCAAATGTGTTGACAGATAATTTTATTGAGATCTGAAGGATCTGTATTTATTTTTAATATAATTTTTACTTCCTTAACATTGTTTTATTTAATTGCTAATGAAATGATAAGATATTTTGAGAACATGTCTGCATAAATAACTGAAACATACAAGAGTAAAGTTTTCCTAAGATAGGGGTTAAAATTTTAAACATGCATGAAATCTCTAAAAAAATGAATTATTACAGTACATCCGTTAGATGGAGGGCTCACTAGCTCTTGGACTTGGAAAATTTTGAATTTGAACAGGGGCCGTGTGGAATCATCTTTGAAAGCTCTTTGCAAACCCTTTACATCCATGTACACTTTTTTTAATTAGGATCGTAAATAAGAAAGTTCTGAATTTACGTGGCAGTTGCAGACAAACGGTTGAAAATCAAAAAATATGACTTTCATGTCCCTATCCTATCTTTTCAGGTTCTATTTTGTGGCACAACCAAATATCTGATACAGGGTGGTCAAAAATAAGTGGTTTCCGATCACCCTGTAAAAAACTTTTTTTCATGTTATAACATAGAACTTGAAAAGTAGTTACGGTAGGGACATGGAAGTCGTATTTCTCGATTTTATACCGTTTGTCTGCTACAGTCATCCAAATTTAAAAAAATGTAATTTTCTTATCCTTGTAACTTTGTTATTAATTATCCAAATTAAAAAAAAACAGAACATGGATGGAAAGGGCTTGCAAAATCCTTTCGAACGAGGT
The DNA here is from genome assembly GCA_963921935.1 of Galeruca laticollis. Taxonomy (NCBI): domain Eukaryota; kingdom Metazoa; phylum Arthropoda; class Insecta; order Coleoptera; family Chrysomelidae; genus Galeruca; species Galeruca laticollis. The sequence continues at coordinate 92,343,383 of OY998183.1, forward strand.
GTCACACGACCCCTTTTCTCATTTACAATTTTCTGGGTTGTGGTCATAATTCGAAGGGCTTGAAAGGAGGGTGTTATATTTTCACACTAAAAATTGGCAAATTATGGATAAAACATTTATACTTTTACTATTTTTACGGTAAATCGAAATAAGAAAATAAGATTATGTCATATTTTCGAACGAATATCCAGTGTGTCACGTGTAAATTTTTTAGAATAAGTTTCTTTCTCCAGTAAAATATAAGAGTCATTGATATGCTTTCCGTCCGAAGTCTTTTTATAATTAGAAATTTAAAAAAATGCTTAAAAATGACACAATTTCAATAATGTTCAGGTCCTCTTTGATATGACAAATAATGAAGCTCTTTCGTGCACTTACTCTAAGTTGAGAAAAAGTACTACGTCCGTCAACACACCAATTCCAGATTTTTTTACTGAATGCATTTTGCATGCATGTCTCATTCACCAAGGGAGGGTTCACAATAATGAGAGATGGTGTCCTTGTCACCAATGAATAAACCACAATACCGCAAGTCTTTAGGGAATGGATAACTGAAGCTGGACAAATAAATTTGGATCGCCATTATGATTTTATTTTTAAAGAACAATTTTCTTTCTCTAAATGTCAACTGTTCTAAAATAATGTTTTCAATTTTTCAGACGGTGCTAAATATGAAAATTTACGTTGCACGAATAATGCAATATCAAGTAATTTTTTTATCGCCAACCGTCAGTACATCCGTTCATTATCAGAATGATTTCCGGAGGTAAATAAACACTTTATTTTATCGTAAAATAATCTATTTATCTGCCGCATTTGAGGCAGGTAAAGTATTTTACCCTCCGCCAATTTTCATTAGTACAACCATGACTTTGACATTAATAAAAAATCGTCTGTTATTATCACACTTCTCCCTATTACAACTCGATAAAGGTACATTTTCACGTGACAATCGAAGGTCGAAAATGAGCTTCAAAAGCTGTCACACATGTCTAAATGGAACGCTCAAATTTGTAGCTTCCATGAAAAAGGTATTCCAGCGTCAAAATTGGAGCGTCTTGCAAATAAAATACCTACATATAAAACCTAAATTTAATTGTTCCTGTTAATAATTATATTGATAAGCAAGTGTAAAAATGTCAAATAAAGATCGATATGGAAAATATGTTGCCGAATATCATCAAAAATATACTGAATGGTATAATCGGAATATACAATATTTAGCACAAGTGTAAGGACTCAATATAAATCATAGATTCCAATTCTTCATTCATTTTACTCAATATTTATATACTCTTTGTTGACACATTAATAAACCATAGAGCAAATAATACTTATTCGATTTGTCTATGGAGTAACACAGTTCAAACCACTGTTGCCAATGGTGTCGATTATTCCTCAAATTGGGGATTTTTTAACGTAGTGACGAAATTATTAGGGATTTTAAATTTTATTGGTAGAAAGTGAGAACCTAGTAAATTTGCTTACTTTCCATTAAGTAAAGTACCAAGTTATATTCTGTTTATTTGTGATGAGATATAGAAGACTGTTCTTATTTTGAAGTTGTTATGTGCATTAAAAAAATTGTATCTTGATTTTATATAATTTTATAATCAAAATATTATTTGTACAAATTTTGTTACATTTAATTTAATATGTTGGGAACTTTTAAATCACGGTTGGCACGGTTTTGATAAGATGGTTGAGGATGTAAATATTTTTCGCCTGGCAACACTGGTTCAAGCTGAAAATCGACGCCGAAAGTTGGTTTAAAACGAACTTCCTAAAGCGAAGCTAAAACTGCATATTTAGTCATGTGATCACCGGTTTGAGCGTCAAAATTTGAGCTTCGAGCGTCGCGAGAAATTGTAGCGATTAATTCAAGAGATGTTAGGTGCGTTCTTTTTGACTAAGATCTCAGTTAATCTCAGCTCACATCAGTAATGTGAGCGTTCTTTTTGTTTTACTCACTTTAAGTGAGCTGAGATTTTTCCTCCCCCTTCCCCGATGCTGAATGTATTGTAAGGGGGTATCAGTTGGAATTGAGTCGGAAATAAAGTGAAGTGGATGAAGAAATATTTGATTTGCTTGGTTTATTTGTAGTGTTAACCAAGGTTATCTAAGGTTTTAACCATTGACATATAAACAATAAAGACACATAATCTATTTTTCTTTTGTTACAAATTATGGATACATTAATTAACATTATTAGATACTGATACGAATCTGTCGTATACTTTAAATCTATCGACAGATGTCGTTCTTTTTGGTGCTTACTCACATCACTTTATCTCAGATCACCTTAACTGAAGTGATCTGAGATCTCAGTCCAAAAGAACGCACCAGTGTTGTTGGAACCATTGACAATTGAAATATACAAGATTTGCACATTTTTAACATACAGTAGAAACGGTGAAGCTTTTCCATCACGTGACTTAGGTGACGATATTATTCAACACAAACTATGTTGGTACTGTCTTCTTCTATAAACAGAAAATGAGCGAAACTCAATACAAGCGTTTGTCGTATTGTTTTGATTAAGATGCATATGGTTGATGTCGTATCAGTCACGTGATGGAAAAGAATCTAGCGTTTCTACTGTAGATAACAATCCTCTCACGATTTCAGTTGAAACCCATTCGATTTCAGGAACTAATTTTTATAATACTTCAGGGTGTACACTCACTTTTAATATAACATAAGTCGATTTGTTCTATATATGCTTATTTACTTTGTCCTAATAAAATGCGATGCGAGTTATACCTCAATTTTTATAGTGTAAGTTCTGAACGGTTGGCGACAAAATTTTGTATGCACCACGTCAGTAAAATGTCTTCATCGGACTCGCCTGTTATAATTTCATTCATAATTCGTCCGATAAGGAATTACTTTACTGCTTTAGTACATAAATAACTATTATAAAAAGAAGGAACTCAATAATATACGAAAACTTACGTCGCAAACAAAGGAAATTTAAAAACAAATCCTTTAAGTATTCGTCTTCTTGATTTCCCCTTAATGAGATACAAACCTGAAAGGAAATTCAAAACTGAAATAAAATCCAAAACACTGAAACAAATACTTTTTTATTTTCACCTATTACCTTAATGAAAAATTTTACGTTTTAGATAATCATAAGCAAAATTGTTGGAATACGTACCTAGATTAAACATGAAACAGTGTCATATTCTTCTGAAGTTTTGATTTCAAGTATAAAATTTAATAACTCAGAGGACAATATTTTAAAATTTCCTACTGCACACAACAATTTGACTTTACATGTACCTTCCCTCCTTTATTTGATGAATATTTTAAAGAACCACATAATTATCAATATTCATATTAAGTTTACGACTACGGCTAAATAATATCGAACTGTATAAACGTTTACATTGATTTCTGTAGGGTTTAACTTTTACGGCTAATAGTAGAGCTAAAATTAAAATGAGCTCACCTTTTTAATCTTTCATCGAGAACGAAGTTTTAAAAATTTAATTTACGACCTTTTTAAAATTTATAACAGTGGAAAATATTTACTTAAAAATTTACTTTTAGTAAAACAATTTTTAAGACATTTTGTAACTTTGTTGTAAGTGCATTCCATGCGAAATCGCCCACTTTTGAACATGATCCTTTTCCATTTTGCTGAAATCTTTATGCTATACCACTTTAGAAATAACGTTTCTGTGAATTTTTTTAGATTTTTTTACTTAACCCGAATTTTTTTTTAAATATCTGGCATCCTTTTTAAAAGCTTATAATATCTTCAAAAATTTAGTGACTTTGCTATCAATCGGAAAAAATATATGTAGTCAATTTCAGATTTTAAAAAATATATAAAAATACAAGTAGATTTTGATAAAGATATGTTTTATTTTACTCGTTAGCGACTCAATAATCAAATTATGTTTTGTTTAATCTGTTGTCATGCGTTGCTATGTTTTACTTTTAATGGGCAACTATGTTAACGATTGTAGAATATAATACGATTTTACTACTGATGTTCCAAAAAAATGTTCGCAAGAGCTGCTGTTTTACTTTTAATAAGTACCTATGTTAAACATTATAGAATATATCAAGATTTTACTACAGATGTTCCAGAAAATGTACCATACCAGTTACGGGTTAAAATGAAATATTATACCTATGTGCCTCACAAAGCAAAAAAATGCAATTGCTGTTGGCGACATCGCCCGGATGCCACTTCTGACAAAATATTATTATCCGGATGCAGATTAAATATTAATACAGCCCTGTTGAAACAAAGTGTATATAGCCGATGCCATTAGAAGCGGAATCTCGAACGGTTGCCACTTCAGGTATGTTCAAGGACGTTGTCGTGTATATAATATACCTGTATATTGCCGGATGTCATATCAGTTTAAATCTCGACCGGATGCCACTTGATACTACAACGCAATATATATATATATATATATATATATATTCAATATAACAATATAAAATATTATTCGTCGACGTTTTCACAATTTGTGATTCTAGCGACACTATTGCACACACACCTTTAGCAGCGTATGTAACCTAATTTACTTTTGACAGTAGTTGTCAAACAATGCCCGGCTAAGATAAATATTAATTTCTGTATTTTGAAAGATAAATTAATTCACAATCGACTTAATCACTCTTGTCTCAGGGTGGGATCAAAAATTTTAAATAATAATAATTCAAATTTTATAATTTTCAAGTATCATCCAAATAAAATATTACTCTATATTCAGAATCTTGAGTAACCGTTTATTCAATATAATAAAAGGCACTTGAATTATCTTATGACATTTACAATTTTACTGTCACTGGAAACTAAGCAAATGTCACTGATTAGATCAACATTTCTATAGCATGCAAAATGTTAAATACGATGAAAATAGATACTGAATGAATACCACAGTGAGTTGGAATCAAAATTATATATTATACGATCAGATAACAAAAGTATTTATGGTTTCCCAAAAATATTATAAACGAAACAAAGATAATACTATCTACCAACCTTAATATTCTATAAATCAACTAATTAAAATTTTTAATCAAAAGTTCAACTCGTCTAATATACACTTGACGTGTATCAATGCCAAATATCGCAATTTTTCGTTCAAATTGTCTATTCAAAAATTTTTCACTTGTTGTAAAATCTTATATGTGTAACGTTAATGTGGTTTAGCTCAAATTATGATATAGATGCATCTATTTTCGAAATGTATTTAAAAAGGCCTGTTAATTCTCGAGAAATAATTTTAAACTGGAGTGGACTCACCAAATAGGACAGGAAAACTCGTACGTATTCTAAATGTATTTAGAATTCTGCAAAACTTTCGAAATATATGATTTAGAAACTGGAACCACTTACACTTGATACGTTGCAATTCTTCTACGAATTATGCACGCACTGGCTTTATAATGTATGGCTTTATGATCTGATTGTATAGTTATACAATTTCTATTAAATTCTCAAAAAATTTGAGACAACTCTTATTACGATGTTGTCTCGGGGGGGTTTCAAATTCAACTGCCTAAATTTTTTTCAAATAAATAAATCTCTTTTCCTGTGGTTACGAAAAATTCCTTTTTAAAAAAAAATACTAATTTATGTTTCCATATAACAAAGAGAGATTTGAATTCTTTTATTACCATTGTAATTCTGATAGCAGACACATCTGTATTTTAAAATTTCAAATATATTTTCCAAATCGTAATATATTCTATCTATCATTAGATATATTCTGCATAAACGTCATCAGAAATTAAAATGTCAAATTTGATTTGTATACTGAATCTTTCAAAATTATTTCTTGATCATTTTTGTCACTGGTTGAATTAAAACTATTGGTGTTTCTTAAAATTATATATTACATTAACGTTTCGGTCGTTTTTGACCTTCATCGGATTATAAAACACTAAAAGAGAATCTGTTTTTAATATCTTAGTGAATACAACATATAATTATGACATACCAGTGGACTATATCCCAGCGAGTGCTACATCACAAATTAAAATAAATTGGACCGTAACCTCACATTTAAAATACATTTTCCGTCGACGGTGTATTTTAATGCACTCAAAATCGTTCATTAATGACTCATATTAATGAATGATTTTCGATTAATCAACAATTTTATTATATGCAACCCAGAAATCACAAAAAATGTAGGCAACTGCTTACCTTACTCGTATTTCTTTCAATGAATTTCGAATGTACTGGTCCGATTGAGTGGATTCTATATTTCTCATATAACGTAACTTTTTATTTCAATTCAATTAACATACATAATGACAACTCATTTTGACATACAAATCAACTACCAAGAAGACTTGAATATAAGTTTGTTAAAATGCTATACAGCAGATAATCATTTATCAATTCCTTCCCTTAATATCAGTAATTGTGTCATTTCGAATATTAATGTTTACAATAATAAAACTACTACTAAGAAAGATCAAACTAATTTTGTATAGAGTTAATATAAATAGGAAATAATGATTGTTGATTATCGTTAAATAAATAGAAATTGAAAGTAATATACATTTTTAAACACTACGGTCAACGGAAAAGTTTTGTAACGAACACGTGAAATGAAATGGCAACTAACCATCTCGAAAATTAACGAGCTCGTTAAATTATTTCGATTGTTAATCGCCCTCATTAATACACTTGTTCGTTAAATAACTATTAACTACTAATAGTGTGCATACGTGGACATTCACAGTAGTACTGGTATATTAAGTCTAATAAAAAAAAACTAAAATTAACAAACCGATACAAAATGCTTAAGCAAAATTTACAGCAATATAATAAAATAGAATCATAAATTAAGCAACTATTTATTTAAAGAAGATGAGACTGTCGAACACATTCTTTGCGAATGTCAGACACTCTCTCATTTTAGGTTTCAAGTATTCGGCGAGCACAGGCTAACATACGCCAATATGAGGGAACTTAATTCAGGCGACGTTATCGCCTACTTCAAGGAAGTAGGCTGGATGACGAGCTAGAAGGAAGTTTTGAACCTCGGAAGGATGCACGATGGGCCAATTGTGGCCTAAGTGCTGTGGGGCCACCCACCCTTCAAACCTTTACAGATAAGCAACTATTTAAGGTAAGTACCCAACAAAAACTTTAAATACTATTTATTATAAAAGAAAATAAATGCGTATAGGGAAAAAACAACATTCCCAAATAATACTATTAGACTTAATATACCAGTACTACTGTGAATGTACACTATTAGTAGTTAAATCTTTTTTAAATGTGACGTTACAGTTCAATTTATTTTAATTTTTGATGTAGCACTCGCTGGGATATAGTCCACAGATATGTCATAATTTTACGTTGTGTACACTAGGATATTAATAACAGATTCACTTTTAGTGTTTTATATTCTGATGAAGGTCAAAAATAACCAAACCTTAATGTAATATATAATTTTAAAAACATCTAAACTTTTAATTCATCCAGGACCAAAAAAGCCCAAGAAATATAAATGAATATATATATAATAATATAAAGTAATATATATATATATATATATATATATATATATATATATTACTTTATCGACCGTTACTTAATTATTGAATAATTTTTAGCAGTATGTAGGAAATTAAAACTGAAATTTTTCCAATTTTCTTAATATTTCGCCATTGTTTAATAACATCTTACCGATGCGGGCACTAACTTCACATTACACACATTAAAAATTGTTTAGTACAAAATGTTTGTATTGTGCTTTATTTTTATATAGTAAAAAAGTGATAAGAACTTAAAAGTTAATATACAGAGTGACATGTTAATAATACATTATTGTAATCTTTTAAATTATTTTTAACATGTCCCTCTGTATATTAATTTTTCAGTTCTTATCACTTTTTTACTATATAATAAAAAAACAGCACAATAGAAACATTTTATATTAAACTATTTCTAATGTGTGTAATGTGATGCTAGTGCCCGTATCGGCGGAACAACTGTTACTCTCTGTAAGTTTCTACTTATTGTTAATTTTAATAAGCTTTAAAATGTAAATCACTGATTATTGTAGAATTTCTCATGAATGAGCTATTAAACAATGGCGAAATATTGAGGAAAAATTGCAGTTTTTATTTCTACATACTGTTATATCCGAAATTTAAAAATTATTCCATATACGAGTATATATATATATATATATATATATATATATATATATATATATATATATGTATGTATATGTATATATAGCGCCAATTATTGCAAAATTATCCAAGAAGTACTATATCTGGATGAGTTTCCCCAATAATAAAAGAAAAAGTCCTCATCAAATATGTCGTATACAACTTAGTTGAGGAAACATTGGAAAGAAGTAGAAATTGTTCGGTAGCGCTTCTAGACATCTCACAAGCATTAAATAATATTTGGCATGAAGTATTAGAATGTACACTTAGGAAACTATTACGTACAGTTTGCAGATATGCTTGAATGGTATATACACGAAGAACCTTCAAGTTGGTCAGAAAAATGCCTATTCAGCTCTGAAACAAATGAGGATACTACTACATACGATTTGAATATATGTATACTAAAATACCTATTTAGATCTTAAGCAAATTTCAGCAGCTTTACTATAGTAAAGCAACCTGAGCTGTGCTGTATCTGGTTCTTGCAAATGATAGTACCTTGAAACACAAAAATAGCTACATTCCCTTATGACATAGCACTTCTGACAGGTAAAAACTTTAAGGTGACTAATTAATCTCCACCTTGCCACTAACGAAATTAGCAAATAGACAACAGTTGGCTCATTGAGCTAAATGAGGAGAATAAAACGCATTTGACCTCCTCTTTATTATAATAATAAAAATATAACACTACCAATTGTACTGCATAGTATTTTGGAAAGAATCTGGATACAAAAATGATCAAAAAAAGAAAAGAATTGAAATTATCCTGGTTATCAAGAAGAAAATCTCAACTCTCTGATTGTAGCACATTATTATCAGATTGTCAAGTATTGAAATTCGAACAAATCTATGACAAATAGTTGTGAGAATGTGCGAAATCAAGCAATGTAGAGATCTTACAAAGGTGTCGAACGAGGTTGTTGAAAGGCATAGTGAGTACCCCGTAGTACATTAGAAATCCTAACTTATATAAGGATCTAGGAGGCCTAGCAGTAGTGAAAATAAACGGTTTTAAAGATTAAAACAACTTTTCCGCATCTGTGAGATGTCCTGATTAATATTCTATCATAAAAGCGTCACTTGTATACACTTCGGGGGATGAATCGTGTTGACAAACCGAAATTTCTCCAAAAGTAACCAAAAATTCAGTATATCTGGATTTATAGGACCCGCTGTACTCGCTTTAGTCAGCTGAAAATCAATAGGGTACATCTGTGAGACACCTTGAATGAGACACCTTGAAACATATCCAATTATAAAATTGGCCACTTGTATACACTCCGGAGGCTGTATCGTACTAAACCCGAAATTTCTCCAAAAAGGACAAAAATGTGGCACTTCAGGTACCATAGTACCCGTTGTACTAGCTCTGGCGAGCTAAAAATCAATAAGATGCCCTGAACAATATTCAATCATTTAATTGGTCACTTGTATATACGCTGGAGGCTGTATCGTGCTAACAAACTGAAAATTCTCCAAAAATTACAAAAATTTGGTACCTCAAGTACCATATCACTCGTTGTACTGGCTTTAGTGAGCTAAATATCAATAGGGTTCATCTTTGAGACGCCCTGAATAATATCCAATCATAAAATTGGTCATTTGTATATACTCTGGAGGCTGTATCGTGCTAAGAAACTGAAATTTCTCCAAGAATGACAAAAATGTCGTACTCAAAGTACTATAGCACCTGTTGTACTGGCTGTAGTGAGCTGAAAATCAATAGGGTTGATCTGTGAGATTCTGAATAAAATTCATTCATAAAATTGGTGAGTTTTTGCACTCCGGAGGCTGTATCGTGCTAACAAACTGAAATTTCTTAAAAAATGACAAAAATGTCGTACTTTAAGTACCATAGCATCCGTTGTACTGGCTATTATGAGCTGAAAATCAATTGGGTTCATCTGTGAGATGTCCTGAACAATACTCAATCACAAAATTTGTGATTTGTTGCACTCCGTAGGCTGTATCGTGCTAACAAGACATGTAACAAAAAGTGGCCAACGACAACGACGACGACATACACACAGGATTTTTTAAAAAAACCATTTTTTTGTGTTGTTCTTGATGAAAAACGTAAAAAGAACTCAAATTTTTTTTCAAAATTTCAACTTTTTTGTGGGTAAACCAATACTTTTCTCGCATATTAGATAGGTTGGGCGGAAAAGTAAAAATCAATAAATTTTCCGGGGAGAGCACCAAAATGTTACAGACAACCAAAGCAATCAAACAAGATGAAAACATGTGAAAGCATTCGTTTTAGCTGTTTCAAGTGACTAGACAGACGCAGTGGTATACACCATAAAAAAAGTGATAATATAAACTAGTTAGTGATATCCTAGACATGGGCATTGGCTGTGTAATGGATAAAAGTAACTGGTTAGTCGTTTTTTGGGATGAATCGTGTTAAAATTTGTGCTACCATCTCTTTTGATATCAGACAATGACAATCATCTGTTTACACAATGAATTCCAAATAGTAAACAAATTCGTTATTTGGGTAATAACGGTTTGTTGATTTCAAATGAGTGAATGATCTTAGTACGTACCTTATTCTTATTCACTTGATATGAAAATAACTAGAATATTTTTTGGAAAATATATCATATAATTTGATAGATACATGTTTGAAATTATCCAATGAAACATGAAATTTTTCACTTTTGAGACACACACAATATTTTAATTCACTAAGAAATTATCTTCAACAGTAACTGGATATTTGTATTATTAAATAATTGAGGAGTTTTTGCTGGATGATTTTTAATAGTGCGAGTATGCCAAACTAATATTTTCGAACAACACGAAGCTAAAAATTGTGCATCTTTGGGCTCGAAAGGTGATAAACTCTTTAAAAATCCGTCTTCTTCATATCCTGCTTTGTACGGCATCGTCGCATTGGGACGTGATAAAAGAAATTCCACAGAAACTGCAAAACCAGCCATGTCCACTGGAAATTTTCTGCGTCCAATCCATCCATCATAAAAACCTTTGAAAGTACAATTTTCTACAATTGGAGAACTTAATCCGAGTTGGGTGACCAAGCCAACAGGAAACAAGGACACCGTCTGGGTTTGTCTGATTTCCATGAATAATTCGATGTCGTATGTATTATCGTCGTCAGCAAAATACAGTACACCTGATCTAGAATTGTTCCTTATCCATTCTAATCCTTTGTTTCTATTGGAAACACCTTTAGGTTGAGCAGCAGTTCCATTTTTATATTTTTCTGGCATTGGTGCTAATAAATATTGATATTTCAAACCAAACTTTTCGAGAATATTTTCAACTATTTCATTTTTCTCATAACCATCTTCTATAACAAGCCATGTTAGGTTTGGCACCAACAATAATGTTTGAGATAATCTTACTAGTTCAGGTATTTGTTCTGGTCTTTTATATGTAGGTGTGATTATGTAAAGATGCGGCAAATTCAATGTTTCAATATTTTTCGAAGAATAAACTAATTCTGAACTTCTCACGGATTCTTCATTCACTGTATTCCAAATTATTGCATAATACTGTACAGTTAACAATAGTATACATACAAATATTATCAATGTATATTTCCTAATTACTTTTTTCGAGCTGTTCATATCACGAGGAAAACTTTCGAATGAATTATAAGGCACCAAATGAGTTCTATTTTGTTATCTCACTTTTTTTGTTGATAATTATGTCTACATCACTTTAACATTTTTTTCATAAATCATTGTAGTAGGTATCAATACTTGTTACTGGAAAGTCAATTGGAAGGTATTTGGAAAGCACGCAACCAAAAATTACTTTGATAAAAAATTGATTAGATTAATGCCATTTCCGTAAAATGTGATATACTTGACAGTATCAACATTTCTCATAAGTATAAATAATATGTTCGCTAATGAAGATATTTTAAATTGACGTTATACCAAAGTAATGAAATGTAATAAAAATATATTATAAATAGTGTAAGTAATGAATAACAATGAAAAAGCTAAATCGGGCAAATATTTTGGACGAATCAACACATGCTTACAGCCATGCTTCAAACCGATAATGACATACGGAATAGAGATCCGAGAGGAGATGGATAAAACAAAAATATGCTAAAAGTAGTTGAAATGGGAAATCTGAGAACCATCTTGGGAAAAACCTGGAGATATCGAATCCTAAACACAGATATAAGACAAGAATGCGGAATTCTGAACGTAGTATGATGGGGCAGGCAAAGAAAAAGACAATGGTACGCGCATGTAAAAAATGAATTTTGAATATAGAAAAATCAAGTAAACGTGATAAATTTTTAATTGTTATGCGTGGTGTAACATTTTTTGATAATAAGTTTTCATTAATTATAATATTAGTTAGTTAGAAATTCACTATAAAGACAGAATGTTAGACTGTCAAAAATGATTTGACATTGACATTTCCGTGCGGAAAAGTGACATTTCCGTGCGAAAAAGTGCCATAGCGTCTACTTTTCCCACTGTAAGTTATAACTTCTCCAACGGATGTCTAAGCAACGGCCTGCTTTGCATATAAAAATTTGGGTAGAAAAGCGTGATTTGCATAGTGGTCAAGGCCGTAGCCAAGATTTACAACAGGGGGGGGCAAACCATGGTCCATGGTCGTCCAAAATGTAAAATTTTAGGATAAAAAGAAAAGACAAATGAAAACAAAACTTTGAGATTTGAATTATACTTAAACTAAACTAATAACATTTTTCTTGGGTTTAAACTAAATTTATCCAAAACTTTCTTCACTATGCAGTCCTGATTTTACTTCAAAAATTTTCGATGCACACGTAGGGTACTGAACGATCTTTTCACGGTAGCAGTAGTGGATGGGAAAGCACTTAATATTAGTAGTGCGTTGTGTGCCTTGTTGCAGGGAAAAAAACATTAGCTTTCTCCAAAAGTGCAGCCACTTCAATGTCCTTTAATTTGTTTCCTGCTAAATTCTTTCACACATATTGTACCACAAATCTAATTCTGCAGAGAAATCACCCCATTTATAAAATTCCATGAAAGATTCTGCATTATTTTTGAAATCTTTTGAAGCCATTTTGAGCATGCTTGAAGGACGAAGATTAGTTAAAGCAAAATCAGGTGTATTTTCGTTGGAGAATCTAGCATCCAAAGACGAAGTTAATGAATCAAGATAGGGTATGATTATTGACCGCTTCCAGTATTCAACTACAGACTCAGATGGTGGATTACTTCTGTGTACTTGCTTTTGAGCGACTCGTGGTACTGACAACTCAACCTCTACTTTCTCTGCGATATCAAGTGATTTTTTAAATAAATCATAATAAACATTTTGGACATCTTGTCGATCTTCTTTGAATACATCTAGAATATCATCAATGTGTTTCTTCACCATAACCAAATCCATACTTTTACCTTGTAAATCGTTTGCAACGGGTTCCAAAATTGCAGAGTATCTTGTAATTGTGTTTAAGCCTAAGATGAATATTGGTTTAGTAACTGCATAGTGCAATTGGTAGGCAAATTTTCTTGTTGCATAGTTTCCTTCGACAGATATATGTTCTAGTGCTTTAACAATGTCAGTGAAGCTTTCTGAAAAAATTTTTATGCTCTTATATTTTTCCGACTATCTGGTCTCACAGAGCCTTGAAAGATTTGGAACCGATTTCCTACGGGCTGGCGATTTACGAAAGAAGGTTATTGCGTCTTTAACGGTTGCAATTGTGATTCTTATTTCTGGGAGCTTGCTAGTATCATTGACCGCAAGATTTAGTCTGTGACTGGAGCAATGAAAAAATAAAGATTTAGCGTACTTTTTTTAAGAATGGCCTTCTTTACCGACCATCGTGGAACACCCGTCAAATCCGAATCCCACACAATTATCGGCGGAAAAATTATTATCTTCTAAAGAACTTTGAATTGCGCTAGCGATTTTAGAAGCATCTTGACATTTTAACTCAATGTAGCCTGCAAATTCCTGCCTGATTATTTTTTGGCTTTCATCATAGAACCTTAATCCAATAGAACGCTGCTCTTTTCCAGCGATATCTGCTGTTTCATCAGCCATTACAGCATAAGCTTTTGCCCGTTTACAGTCTTCGATTCACCGCATAATTATGTGATCTCATTTTGAATTCTTGGTGAGGTATAGACTGCGTTTTTTTGACATTTATCCAAGTGACTCTTTAGCTTCTCATCACCAGAGTCAATCCTCAAATTTAAAAGGTCAAAGAAAACTATACAAAATATTACGTATGAAATAATTGTTGACAATATTTGTTTATTTTCTTCAATCGTCTTATGGTGCCCTATTTGCAACTGGACATCAACAGGAGCATTTTCAAGATATGCTTTTGCAGCAGCTGTTGAAGATTTGTGGTAATGACTGCCAACGTGCTTTCTACAATCCTCATGTACATCCTTAAACTTCATGTAAGGCCTTACCATAAATGACCCCAGAACTCCTTTAACTGTAGCAATACACCAGCCATGGAGTATATTGATCTAACCATCGGTGGTTAAATTTTCTTTTCAAATGAATGGCATTAGAAGCAAAATTGTAATTGGATGATGGAACCCAAGGGTTTGTCAACAATTCCTTCTTTTTTTCAGGAGGCAAATCATTGGCACAACTAACATAACGACCAATGTCATTTTCATGGTAGCCATCGCGTTCTTCAGTTTGTTTAGAGGTCCTAGTTCCAGAGACAGCTTCAAGTAGATTTGAAGAACTACTTGAGACTGCTTCAAAAATAGATTCCGATTTTGATGTTCCGACCATTTTCTTTTCATCTTCATCACAACCATTGCTTCCACTTCCACTACTGCCATCATGAACTTCTTTCCGTTTTAGAGATTTTTGACCTAAAAATAATAACCTAATATCATTCTTGATCTTAGTTCCTAGTATAAAAATTAGTATAAAACAAAACTACCATGTAATGTGGCGTGGATATACTATATCTGATGTTAATATTTTTTCTCTAGATTAAAAACACAAAATGAAATTAATAGCACGTATAAAGTGCTGTTTGATCTTTAATATGTGAAAATTTCGAGTTTTTATATTTAGTCCCATTTGAGATATCAGCTGTCAAAATCGGTGCATTGTAATTTTTGTTATAATTAGATTAGGAGGCAAAAAAGTCGGCATCATAATAATGAAAAATATATAAAATTATAATAATAATGCACAAAATCGTTTGCCAAAGCTATTAAAAAATTTTTCACAAAGATACAAGAAAAAAGTAAAGAGCAATTGGCAATTTTGTAAAAGACTGCAATTGAATTTTTTTCCAAACGTTGCGATACAAAAACGGCCGACAATTAAAAAAAAATTGTGAACAAAAATTAACATCGGATATAACATATCTACATTATAAGCTATCATTACTTGGTAGTTTTGTTTTATTTGGTGCTGGTCGAGCAACCAATTTTCAAATTTTTGGACCATTTCTAATGGAATGACTCTAAAGTTTTAATTAAAAATTTAATTTTCTACTGAAATTATTTAGCTTACCTTTTTGTAACCAATTTCTTATATTCATATTGTCTTTTCTGTCTCTTTATGTCAGTTTTTCAAACAGATTTGTTTTTTGCTGATGAAATATATTTAGGTGACAAAGGACACGCGAATAATTTTATTTATTAGAGTTTATTAATTAATTTTAAAATGCTCATAAAATCAACCAAACGACGACAACAACAAACAAAATATATTGAACAGATAATGAAAAAATATGCAGAATAGAAAAATAAGTATATTTTTGTTTATTAAAATTTAAAAATTATTTAATTAATTTTTGCTTCCAGGGGGGGCAGTTGCCCCGCCCAGCCCATCACTGGCTACGCCCATGATAGTGGTTGTAGAAAACAGATTTACAGTAGTGCCTTGAACCCAGACACCAGACACGTTAACCATACCCAGAAGCCAATGGCAATAGTAAATTCTCTTATCGAAATCCATTTCAGTGAAGGTTAGATGCAAAACCACATGATAAGGATGTAATCTAAATGTAAAACAAAATGGCATGAACATAAAATTCGATTAACTTCTAGAAGGAATATAATCATAAATATACCCACTTATATTCTTGTAAAATATGTTAAATGGTAGTTCGCGTTATTCCTAATTCCAAGGACAAAGTTTTAGAGCTAACGTGGGGATCAAACTGTAGGTATGCTCTACACAAAATACGGACGGGTCAGTTTTCTGTTTGCTCGAACGAACATTCATAATATTCTCTTCGGATATACCAGTACGACGTCTCCCATTACAGGTCGATGAATAATGCTCGCAGTGACACGTAAGCATAGCAGACTCCAAGCACATGGGTTAGATCTCAATCTGGCTATTCTACGCAACGAATCACCCCCTTCGACTAATTCCAAGGCCTCAATCTGCCTACTAATTTTTTTTAACAATATGTGATGTTTCTACCAACTAATATTGAAAATATTGTTTCAGCCAAAAAATGGGTTAATACTTTTCGTACTTTCAATGTTACGAATAAGTTTCGTTCCAATATTTATATTCTGCAATGTTCATCCAAGAAAAGATCTTCCAGTTTATTTTGAGGACCACGACTATATTGTATTCATAGCTCTTTTTGGTATCACAGAGGGTATATTAGTAGTAAAGTCACTAGTAGCCATGCTACCGTAAGTATCACGTAACTGAATCAAAATTGTCTTAAACTCAACTGAAATAAAGGAACTGCATATGCGTATTCCATTTGTAAACGCTTTCTGGTTGTCATGAGATTTTTTGATAAAATTTATTTTATTATTGGAAGTAAAGGTTTTGGCAAGTGCACTTACAAGGATAGGGAGAATATTAGATATTATTCTTATTGGTACCATTTCGACGATTTTATTTCATCTACATCAAATATGACTCAAAAACTTTGGAAAAAAATTAAGTTATTAACACAGTTATTTAAATTGAAAATAATATTCTTATATAGGCATATTAAATTCCTAAAAAACGTTATATCACAAGAAAACATTGAAAGCAGTAGTAGTAATCTTGAATTGAAATGAATATTAGTCTAAGTCTTTTAGATAGAATGTGCGGAAGATACCTAGTGAAAATGGAGACAATGCCATTGGCAGTCAATGCTCCACAATTTTCTTGAAAATCGAATGTCGTAGAAATCTAAAGAATTTTCCCCAACTTCCCATTGTTTATCGTAGCTTGTTTACCTAAGTTTCTTTGGCATATCTTTTTGATTATGAAGTCTCATGCATTTTTAATGGGGTATGATTCAAGTCAAGACTTTTTGCTGCCCATAGCAGAGCATTAATGTTGTATAATGAGTTTACAGGACCCATTAAAGCAATTGTGGTGATATGTAACTCTATAACGGCAGTTTTAAATGAACAGGCATAAGTACTAGCTATATATTTTTGGAATGTATTGAGGTTGAAAGCTTTCTCACTAAATAATTATACTAATCAGCCACTTTTAAAAAGGCGAATTATTATTTACTGAAACATCTTATTATTACAATTTTATTAAATATATTTAATATATTTGTGTAACCTACCGTAACTTTGCTTGTGATCCTCGTGGCAAGAAAAAATAGGAAAAAATGCAAATATGTTCTATGAAGCTCTTTACTGGTTTATAAAACATGTTTTAAACAATAAAGAAACGTGTGAAATTAGTACCTAGTGTGCCCCTTCTAGTTTGTAAAACTGCAGCACAACGGCGGGGCATACTTTCAATTAAATTCCAAATCACTTGAGGATCCAGAATCGGCTGACCTTGCTTTAAACGCTTTTTATGTGTGTCCCGAACGGATTTAAGTCTGGACTGCATGCGGGCCATTCCAATATTATGGGCGTTGCGGAAATGTTGCACTATCCTGGCAATGTGTGGACCAGCATTATCTTGCTGAAGAATAAATCCCTGACCCATATTCTCGGCAAATGGTAAACGTGGTTCTAAAATCTCGTCTATATACTGTGACGCGTTTTCCTCCCCACAAGAGAGGCGAAGACTGCGCGCTGCACTGCGCGTGGAACGCCTCGGAAACGTCACTCCTGACACCTTTGAAACCTTACACTTTCTCGGGCGCCAGATTTTTAACGTGGTTGTCTCCACGGCCCCTCGACTTCCCTCGTCGAGAGTTCCAGGTAGCCTCAGATGGAGGTACGGTAAATTCCAGGGGTCTATTGTCGTCAAAATTCGGGATATTCCTAAATATATAAAACAAATGTTCTCGCTAGTCCTGAAATAACTGTTATTATCCTGATCCACACTACGGAGAAGCTCAAATTCGTGCTGCCAAACAACTACGCTACCATAAGGAAATACTAGTCTATAATAGGTCAATAAAACACAACACTGGTTTATTTCAGTTTTATTACATTAATACCTTCTAAGTTGTTATATACATACAAAATAAACAATACTCAAAAGCACATATGTATTATTAGCGACGAAGCGGGCAGGACATAAGCGAGAGTGGTTTGTAATTATAAAATAGCGTTCATGCAAATAAAAGAAGCGGTAAAAAAGGCAAGCAAAACTATGTTAAGCTTGGTGGTCTTTTCATTCATGTATTTGATAGACCCTTATGTAACGAACGGGTCCGGTGCTACTAAAAAAAAACTATCCAATCGGGAAAACAATACTATAGATCGGGGACTCTATATCTACTCGTCAGACATTTCCCTAAGCTTTTAACAAAATCAAGAAGGGTATCAAAAGGGCGGAACTAATATCACGAAATCCCACTAAAAGAAAATTCGGGGAAGGTAATGAAAACGGAAGGCAATTCTAGAGTTAACCAGATTTAAATATATACCAAATTTGTGTTAAAGAACGGGCGACTATCAACCAAATTCAAAGAAATGAAACTCGGAAAAGTATTGCAATTGGGAACTCAAGATTTAAAATACCCGGGAGCCCTAGCTTGGGTATGCCTGGCGCAGACGGATATTTCAATCAGGAATTTTTCCTTGCAAAATAGAAGAATAAAATATTCGAAACGGGACTAATATAAGCCAAATTCGTGTCAAAACACGGGGCGAATATCAACTAAATTCACACAAAAGGAGACTCGGAAAAAGTATTGCAGTTGGGAACTCAAGATTTAAAATATCCGGGAGCCCTAGCTTGGGTATGCCTGGCGCAGACGGATATTTCAATCAGGAATTTTCCTTGCAAAATAGAAGAATAAAATATTCGAAACGGAACTAATATAAGCCAAATTCGTGTCAAAACACGGGGCGAATATCAACTAAATTCACCAAAAAGGAGACTCGGAAAAAGTATTGCAGTTGGAACTCAAGATTTAAAATATCCGGGAGCCCTAGCTTGGGTATGCCTGGCGCAGACGGATATTTCAATCAGGAATTTTCCTTGCAGGATAGAAGAATAAAATATTCGAAACGGGACTAATATAAACCAAATTCGTGTTAAAACACGGGGCGGATATCAACTAAATTCACAAAAGGAGACTCGGAAAAAGTATTGCAATTGGGAACTCAAGATTTAAAATATCCGGGAGCCCTAGCTTGGGTATGCCTGGCGCAGACGGATATTTCAATCAGGAATTTTCCTTGCAAAATAGAAGAATAAAATATTCGAAACGGAACTAATATAAGCCAAATTCGTGTCAAAACACGGGGCGAATATCAACTAAATTCACCAAAAAGGAGACTCGGAAAAAGTATTGCAGTTGGAACTCAAGATTTAAAATATCCGGGAGCCCTAGCTTGGGTATGCCTGGCGCAGACGGATATTTCAATCAGGAATTTTCCTTGCAGGATAGAAGAATAAAATATTCGAAACGGGACTAATATAAACCAAATTCGTGTTAAAACACGGGGCGGATATCAACTAAATTCACAAAAGGAGACTCGGAAAAAGTATTGCAATTGGGAACTCAAGATTTAAAATATCCGGGAGCCCTAGCTTGGGTATGCCTGGCGCAGACGGATATTTCAATCAGGAATTTTCCTTGCAAAATAGAAGAATAAAATATTCGAAACGGGACTAATATAAACCAAATTCGTGTTAAAACACGGGGCGGATATCAACTAAATTCACAAAAGGAGACTCGGAAGAAGTATTGCAATTGGGAACTCAAGATTTAAAATATCCGGGAGCCCTAGCTTGGGTATGCCTGGCGCAGACGGATATTTCAATCAGGAATTTTCCTTGCAAAATAGAAGAATAATATATTCGAAACGGAACTAATATAAGCCAAATTCGTGTCAAAACACGGGGCGAATATCAACTAAATTCACAAAAAGGAGACTCGGAAAAAGTATTGCAGTTGTGAACTCAAGATTTAAAATATCCGGGAGCCCTAGCTTGGGTATGCCTGGCGCAGACGGATATTTCAATCAGGAATTTTCCTTGCAAAATAGAAGAATAAAATATTCGAAACGGGACTAGAATAAGCCAAATTCGTGTCAAAACACGGGGCGAATATCAACTAAATTCACAAAAAGGAGACTCGGAAAAGTATTGCAGTTGGGAACTCAAGATTTAAAATATCCGGGAGCCCTAGCTTGGGTATGCCTGGCGCAGACGGATATTTCAATCAGGAATTTTCCTTGCAAAATAGAAGAATAAAATATTCGAAACGGGACTAATATAACCCAAATTCGTGTTAAAACACGGGGCGGATATCAACTAAATTCACCAAAAAGGAGACTCGGAAAAAGTATTGCAGTTGGGAACTCAAGATTTAAAATATCCGGGAGCCCTAGCTTGGGTATGCCTGGCGCAGACGGATATTTCAATCAGGAATTTTCCTTGCAAAATAGAAGAATAAAATATTCGAAACGGGACTAATATAACCCAAATTCGTGTTAAAACACGGGGCGGATATCAACTAAATTCACCAAAAAGGAGACTCGGAAAAAGTATTGCAGTTGGGAACTCAAGATTTAAAATATCCGGGAGCCCTAGCTTGGGTATGCCTGGCGCAGACGGATATTTCAATCAGGAATTTTCCTTGCAAAATAGAAGAATAAAATATTCGAAACGGGACTAATATAAACCAAATTCGTGTTAAAACACGGGGCGGATATCAACTAAATTCACAACAAGGAGACTCGGAAAAAGTATTGCAGTTGGGAACTCAAGATTTAAAATATCCGGGTGCCCTAGCTTGGGTATGCCTGGCGCAGACGGATATTTCAATCAGGAATTTTCCTTGCAGGATAGAAGAATAAAATATTCGAAACGGGACTAATATAAACCAAATTCGTGTTAAAACACGGGGCGGATATCAACTAAATTCACCAAAAAGGAGACTCGGAAAAAGTATTGCAGTTGGGAACTCAAGATTTAAAATATCCGGGAGCCCTAGCTTGGGTATGCCTGGCGCAGACGGATATTTCAATCAGGAATTTTCCTTGCAGGATAGAAGAATAAAATATTCGAAACGGGACTAATATAAACCAAATTCGTGTTAAAACACGGGGCGGATATCAACTAAATTCACCAAAAAGGAGACTCGGAAAAAGTATTGCAGTTGGAACTCAAGATTTAAAATATCCGGGAGCCCTAGCTTGGGTATGCCTGGCGCAGACGGATATTTCAATCAGGAATTTTCTTTGCAGGATAGAAGAATAAAATATTCGAAACGGGACTAATATAAACCAAATTCGTGTTAAAACACGGGGCAGATATCAACTAAATTCACAAAAGGAGACTCGGAAGAAGTATTGCAATTGGGAACTCAAGATTTAAAATATCCGGGAGCCCTAGCTTGGGTATGCCTGGCGCAGACGGATATTTCAATCAGGAATTTTCCTTGCAAAATAGAAGAATAATATATTCGAAACGGAACTAATATAAGCCAAATTCGTGTCAAAACACGGGGCGAATATCAACTAAATTCACAAAAAGGAGACTCGGAAAAAGTATTGCAGTTGTGAACTCAAGATTTAAAATATCCGGGAGCCCTAGCTTGGGTATGCCTGGCGCAGACGGATATTTCAATCAGGAATTTTCCTTGCAAAATAGAAGAATAAAATATTCGAAACGGGACTAGAATAAGCCAAATTCGTGTCAAAACACGGGGCGAATATCAACTAAATTCACAAAAAGGAGACTCGGAAAAGTATTGCAGTTGGGAACTCAAGATTTAAAATATCCGGGAGCCCTAGCTTGGGTATGCCTGGCGCACACGGATATTTCAATCAGGAATTTTCCTTGCAAAATAGAAGAATAAAATATTCGAAACGGGACTAATATAACCCAAATTCGTGTTAAAACACGGGGCGGATATCAACTAAATTCACCAAAAAGGAGACTCGGAAAAAGTATTGCAGTTGGGAACTCAAGATTTAAAATATCCGGGAGCCCTAGCCTGGGTATGCCTGGCGCAGACGGATATTTCAATCAGGAATTTTCCTTGCAAAATAGAAGAATAAAATATTCGAAACGGGACTAATATAAACCAAATTCGTGTTAAAACACGGGGCGGATATCAACTAAATTCACAACAAGGAGACTCGGAAAAAGTATTGCAGTTGGGAACTCAAGATTTAAAATATCCGGGTGCCCTAGCTTGGGTATGCCTGGCGCAGACGGATATTTCAATCAGGAATTTTCCTTGCAGGATAGAAGAATAAAATATTCGAAACGGGACTAATATAAACCAAATTCGTGTTAAAACACGGGGCGGATATCAACTAAATTCACCAAAAAGGAGACTCGGAAAAAGTATTGCAGTTGGGAACTCAAGATTTAAAATATCCGGGAGCCCTAGCTTGGGTATGCCTGGCGCAGACGGATATTTCAATCAGGAATTTTCCTTGCAAAATAGAAGAATAAAATATTCGAAACGGGACTAATATAAACCAAATTCGTGTTAAAACACGGGGCGGATATCAACTAAATTCACAATAAGGAGACTCGGAAAAAGTATTGCAGTTGGGAACTCAAGATTTAAAATATCCGGGAGCCCTAGCTTGGGTATGCCTGGCGCAGACGGATATTTCAATCAGGAATTTTCCTTGCAAAATAGAAGAATAATATACTAATATTAAGAAAACTACGAAAAAGGAAAATCGGAAAAAGTATTAAATCAGATACGATATATAAATGGTTTACCACACTCTAATGTACTAGATATATCAACGTATTTTAAAATGAAAGTCAACTATCTAAATGTTTTAAATTATCATTGAAAAGACCACATATTTTCGGAATTATTATTGTTTAAACTTCTTACCTTCACAGTAATAAGTTATCACTGAAATTTTTTTCCCAACGAAAAAAAACTCAAAAGTAAATCGGCAAAAGAAAAGTTAAAATAATTTACAGCGGACGATGAATAAGTTACACTTCTGGCTCGGTCGGCTGGCACTTCGATACTCTCTCTATTTTTAAAAATAATATCAGCCGTCTAACCTCACGGTTCCACCTCCCTCTCGACCTGCGCGCTTCTATCCATATCTACCTTGTTGCAGTGGGGCGACCAGTACCTTCAAATGTTGAATTTTAAAATTGAAGTAAATACTTTACTCCCGAAAAAAATTGATCCCTCCATCGCAACTAGGAAGAAAATAAAAATATCGGAATTTGGATAAATATTAAACTATTATAACATTTGGTTCTACCCCGAAACCAGGGGATAAAATAAAATAAAATGTTCACGAAGATTTACAATACTTTACCCTAATTATAAGTCAATATACAAATGATTAGATACACTCGTCGACATAAATTGTAAAATGAAAATATATTCGGCTCATGAAATATTAAATGAATTATAAATAAAGAAACGAATATGTGACGGGTGATACATAATATCAATTAAATATATACAATGAAATAATTTAAATTAAATATATATTCGGTGACATAAACCATCAAATGAAAGTATAACAAAGTAACGAATATGCAATGAGTGATACATAATGAAAAATGAATATATACTCGGTGACATAAACTATCAAATAATTTAACTCAAATATATACTCGGTGACATAAACCATCAAATGAAAATATAACAAAGAAACGAATACGTGACGGGTGATATGTAATATAAAACAATTATACTCAGCGGCAGAAAACTAAAAATGAAATTACACTCGGCGCATAAACTTTAACATGATTAGGTACAAAGAAACGAATATGTGACGGTTGGTACATAATATAAATTAAATATATATACTCGGCGACATAATCTAAAAATGAAATTACACTCGGCGCATAAACTTTAACATGATTAGGTACAAAGAAACGAATATATGACGGTTGATGCATAATATAAATCAAATATATACTCGGCGACATAAACCAAAAATGAAATTACACTCGGCGCATCAACTTTAGCATGCCAGTAACGAACACTTCGTTACATCCCCCCCTTACTTCGGTAAAAAAAATTAAAGGACGCGAGCACCGCTCGCGGGCTTTACATTTTTTTCAAACAATCTATCAAAGCTACAATTTCTTACTCTAAAGTCTTTGTTCCATGATCCGGGCTTGTCTTCCACGGTGCGAACTATTGTGGCCTGGTTTTCTTTAGTCGGTAGCCCCTGCTACGGACGTTGAAGCAAGGCCTAAATCCTCGGGCTCTGGTGTATCGGCGCAGACGGGAACATCTCTCCTGTAGGCGGAATTAATCATTCAACGGTTTTAAATCCTTAATGTGGATTCGGTTATGTCGCTTGCCGGTTTCGTCTCTTAAGTCATACACTACCGGGGAGACGACTCGGACCACTTCGTAGGGCCCAGAGTATTTTGGAGCTAATTTCGCGGCGACATGATCAACGGCTGAAGACAAAGTATACTCTCTTTTCATAACCTTTTCCCCCAGCTTGCATTTCCAGTCACGACGGCGTAGATTATAATAATGGCTTTGACTGGTAAATGCTCTGGACAGATTTAAACGTACGAGGTCAAAACACTCTTGCAATTGATCCAGCCTCGTGCGGTGCGGTATTGTATCTTCCTCCTTAGGATTTTCGGTTACGGTACCTTCTTTCGTAGTGCTCTCCGGGTTGTCTTCAGTTTCCCTCCTAAGGGATTTCGGAATGTCGGGGTCTCGTCCGAAATTCAAAAAGGCCGGCGAAAACCCAGTCGAATCGTGTTTGGAGTTGTTCATCGCAAACTTCAAGTCGGCTAGTCTGATATCCCAATCTCGGTGATCTTGCTCGCAATATTGCGCAATCATCGTCTTCAAAGTGCGATTGGCTCTCTCTACCGGGTTAGCTTGCGGCGTGTACGGGGGTGTGAAGCGGTGTCGGATTCCTAATTCTTTCAACATATTCTTAAACAACGTACTAGTATACTGGGATCCGTTATCGGTTAAAACGGTACGGGGACATCCAAATACGGTCAGTATCTCTTCGTGAAATGCGGTACCGATACTACTGGCAGTGGCACTCCTCAATGGTTTGCACTGTACCCACTTGGTAAATCGGTCCTGGAAAATTACAATATAGCAGTTCCCCTTCTTGCTCCTCGGCAATGGTCCAATGATATCGGAACTAACAGTGTCCCAAGGTCGTTGATTTGGAGATGGCTGCATTTTTCCAGGAGGCTTTTGTTGGGATGGTTTGTACTTCTGGCATTGTGAACATCTGCGAACGTACTTGGTGATGTCTCGGAACATTCCCGGCCAATAGTAAGATCTGGCTATACGAGTAATGGTCTTGGCGATTCCCAGATGTCCAGCATGAGGGGCATCATGGTTTTCTTCGAGAACTCGGGTTCGGTCGGATTTCGCTATGCATAGTTTCCATGGATCACTCATCTCTGGTTCTCTTAAGTCATTTATATCCCAAAAATGACGGTACAAACGGCCTTCTTTGATGCAGTAGTCAGGGAACTTTTCTGGATCCTTCAGGACTTCTTCCTTCTTGTTACGGTACCATGAACATTCGGCGGTTACCTCGGTCACACAAAGTATCGATGGTGGATTGGTTTCTGCTGTCATTGGTAGCGGATTTCTGGACAACGCGTCAGCCACGCGATTTAGAGCACCTTTACGGTATTGTATCTCGAAATCATATTGCTGCAGAAAAATACTCCATCGGGCTAAACGTCCGGACGGACTCACTATGGAATGCAGCCATCTAAGAGATTGATGATCGGTAACAACCGTGAAATGGTAGCCCTCTAAATAAGGACGCATCTTTTCAATTCCCCAAACAATGGCAAGACATTCTTTCTCAGTGACGGAGTAATTCTTCTCGGCAGGACTTAGCGTGCGACTTGCATATGCTACCACATGTTCCTGGCCACTCTTCTGTTGGGTAAGGGCTATTCCCAAACCATATTCGGAGGCGTCGGTCTGTAGGGTGAACGGTACGGAGAAATCAGGACAACTTAAAACAGGGGATTCTGACAGACATGTTTTAATCTCAGCAAAGGCAGCTTCTTGCTCTTCCGCCCACTTCCATCGCTGGGATTTGCGGAGTAATTTCGTTAACGGGGCCACCTTTTGTGAAAACGATGGCACAAATCTCCTATACCAGGATGCGACTCCCAAAAATCTTCGTAACTCTCGGATATTTCTCGGCGCTGCAAATTTAATTATGCTCTCGACTTTCTCTGGATCGGTACGGATTCCATCTCCAGTGACTACATGGCCTAAATATTTCATGGACGGTAAACAGAAGTGGCATTTCTCCGGATTCAGTTTCAACCGTGCTCCTCGCAATCGACGGAACACCTCAGACAGATTTTCCAAATGCTGTTCGAACGTTTCCCCTAGAACTATGATGTCATCCAGATAGGCAAAGGCGTACGGATCTAAATCTGGGCCTATTAGTCTGTCAACCAATCTCTGGAAAGTGGCAGGGGCGGAATGTAAACCAAATGGAAGGACCGTGAATTGGAACAATCCACGTCCCGGTACGGTAAACGCGGTAATGGGTTTGCTCTCCGGTGTTAATGGAACTTGCCAATACCCACTCTTCAAATCTAAACTGGAAATATATTTGGCTTTTCGCAGTTTATCCAGTATAGCATTAATAAATGGAAGCGGGTAAGCGTCCTTCATCGTAACTTCGTTCACTTTGCGGAAGTCGATGCAGAAACGGTTCTTTCCATCTTTCTTGTTCACCATTACAATTGGAGAGCTCCAAGGACTGGTAGAAGGTTCTATCACTCCTTCATCTAACATCGCGTCTATCTCGGTATTGCACACTTCCTGCATCTTTGGATTTTGCGGTCGGTGTCTTTGTTTAATCGGACGGGACTGTAGCAGACGGATTTCATGCTCAATAAGCGTAGTCGGACCTCTAATCTTCTCGAACAGCGGAAGTTCCTGGTTCAAAAATGTATTCAACTTTTCTTTTTGATTCTTCGTCAAATTGATTTCTTCACTCGGAATGATTGTTTCGAACGGGCATCCTATGTAGCCATAATTGGTGTTATCTCCTAACTCCTCCGGAGATAACTTCAATCTTCCAGGTTTATTATCATCTTCATTTTCTCTAACCCTTATCAGAGACGACGAAAGGACTTCAGTATTAGATTGCTCCTTGTCAACCCCTAAACCACCCAGGGTGGACGCAGAGACATCGGAAATAGCTTGCTCCTTGCCAACCCCTAACAACACCGGGGAGAACGCAGAGACTTCAGAACCAGCTTGCTCTTGATCAACCCCTAACACCAGGGAAGACGCAGAGACTTTAGAAAAAGACTGCTCTTTGTCAACCCCTAAACCACCCAGGGAAGACGCAGAGACTTCAGAAACGGATTGCTCTTTGTCAACCCCTAACACCAGGGAAGACGCAGAGACTTCAGAAACGGATTGCTCTTTGTCAACCCCTAACACCAGGGAAGACGCAGAGACTTCAGAAAAAGATTGTTCTTTGTCAACCCCTAACACCAGGGAAGACGCAGAGACTTCAGAAACAGACTGCTCTTTGTCAACCCCTAACACCAGGGAAGACGCAGAGACTTCAGAAAAAGACTGCTCTTTGTCAACCCCTAACACCAGGGAAGACGCAGAGACTTCAGAAACAGACTGCTCTTTGTCAACCCCTAACACCAGGGAAGACGCAGAGACTTCAGAAACGGATTGCTCTTTGTCAACCCCTAACACCAGGGAAGACGCAGAGACTTCAGAAAAAGATTGTTCTTTGTCAACCCCTAACCCCAGGGAAGACGCAGAGACTTCAGAAACAGACTGCTCCTTGTCAACCCCTAACACCAGAGAAGACGCAGAGACTTCAGAAAAAGATTGTTCTTTGTCAACCCCTAACCCCAGGGAAGACGCAGAGACTTCAGAAACAGACTGCTCCTTGTCAACCCCTAACACCAGAGAAGACGCAGAGACTTCAGAAACAGACTGCTCTTTGTCAACCCCTAACACCAGGGAAGACGCAGAGACTTCAGATACACGGTCTTCTGAGAGACACTTGTCGGTATTGTCCATACTTAGGGTCGGTTTAGCAGCATCGGATTCTTTAGTGAGTGGGCTCACTACTTCCAACATCTCAACAGGACTGGTTGATGGTGAGTGCATCACTAGTTTGTCTTCCATGTATATTTTCCCGCTTCCTAGCTCCAACCGGAAATTATACTTTTGAAGGACATCGTGTCCTAACACAATATCAGTTATCAGACCAGGGAAATGTTCGAATGGCCCTTCCATAATGACGTCATGGATGTTCAGTTTTAGCTTGTATGTGTCGGTGATAGGGACTAAAATTCCGTTAGCTAAACGGGCTCTCGCAGCTTGACGGGCTATGGTTTGCTTTCTTTGGGAAAATGTCCTAGCTATCTGATCACCGATGTATGATTTAGCAGCTCCAGTATCCAATAGGGCTCTGAACTTGCGGTTTTCAATTTCAACGTCGATGTGCGGTCGGGAATCGGTCATTTCTTCTGGCGTTTCGGCATGAGAGGCAAATATCTGCGGAAGCTGTGTCGGCCTCTCCTCGGGACAGCTTCGGATTAGTTTTCCTGCCTCCTGCAGGAACAGTCTCGGGAAAATACTCCCTCCTTATGACAACGGGAGCAGAATATCTTCTGAGGGTTCTGGCAATTGCTTCGGTAGTGTCCGGATTCACCGCAGCGGAAACAGGTTGGTGGGCGTAAAGACGAGCCAGACGGTCGTTGAGTATTATCACGTGTCGGACCGTGATGAGTATCGTTCGGTAACGGACGGCTGGTACCAGGGATGGCTTCTCTTACTGGATCGGACGGCGGATTGTGGGACTGTCCATATCTAGGGGTACTCACTGGCTGCGGACGGGCTGGTCCACGGTTCGGTCCACTGGGGTTGGGTGCGTTTTGGAGTTCCTTCCTCAGGAGCTCATATTCCCTCACCACTTGACAGAACGTAGGAAAGTCCTTGAAGTCTACTTTTCGGATCTGCAGCCGGTACTCGGGTAAAAGATTTCGGTACAGCCATGCTAGCTGTTGTTCGGAAGTTAGCTTCCCATGCCTCCTCATCAGGGTCTGTAGCTCGGTCATGTACGTTGCAGCGGATTCATTTCGTCTTTGAAGACGTCTTCCTATCTCGGCTTCCAAATCGACTTCATAGTTGATTGGATAAAAGAAAATTCTGAATTCAGCCTCGAATTCGTCCCAGGTTGTGAACCGACTTCGGTTGTTGCGGTACCAAGAGGCGGGTTCATCTGATAGTAATTCCGGTAATACCGGAAGCAAGTTGTCTTTCTGGACATTCTTTGCAGTGCAGATTTCTTCGATCCTTTCTATGAAAGCGGCCGGATCTCCTCGGTTCCCAAAAGACACCTTCCAATCGTGTACATTTATCGGTTGGGTCGCCATATCGGTCAGATAATCCACAAGATCTCCTTGGTTTCTAGCGGGTGGTGGGGAAATATGTCTTCGTCTCAAAAAGTTGACGAGCCTTCTTCGTTTGTCAGGAACGGTTCCAGCAGTCGATAAATTCCCCTTTCGTAGTTGGGCAGTAAGACCCTCGTTTTTCAGTAGATATACCCAATTTACGCGATGGTCTGTAGTTTCTTCTATGGAATTTACGACGGGTAATTGGGTCGATGCTGACGGAACGGGTAATGTTTCCTCTGCCACTTCACGTTCAAATGGTAAAGCAATGTCCAATTCCTCGGTACTTCCTCTTGACATCTACTTTTATCTCTTCTTTCTGTATCCCTCGTAGTCGCAACTTCTCGTCCCTCCTTCGCCTCTTTACAGCCACAGCAAGGCAGAACGGCTCCCGCCTTCACAGCAACTAAGCTTCTTCTTCAACCTTCACAGCAATGAAGCCTCTTCCTCAACCTTCACAGCAACGAAGCCTCTTCCTCAACCTTCACAGCAACGAAGCCTCTTCCTCAACCTTCACAGCAACGAAGCCTCTTCCTCAACCTTCACAGCAACGAAGCCTCTTCCTCAACCTTCACAGCAACGACAAGATAATTCGAAACGAGATATAAAATCCTTGTTTTAATAAACATTCAACAATAAGACGGAAAACAGTCAAAACAGTATATAACGGTACGCCGTGGAAACCAAATTATCACCGGACTCCTTCGATAATCTCAAAGTCCCTACACAAATCTTCACACTTCACAATAAAATTCCACAACCAAATACAACGGTTCCGGTTTTAACAAACAGCCAGTGTCCCTGCTAAACTAGTGAATCAACAATACGGGAAAAGAATATTATTCAATGATCAAGAATACGCAAAACCTGAAAAATAATAAAACAGTTCGTATTCAACCAACAATTCAAGATCCCTGCTTAATCAGCATCAAACAACAATTCAAGATCTCTGCTCAACCAATAAATCGGCAATACGGGAAAAAATATTATTTAATAATCAAAAATACGGAAAACCTGAAAAAGAATAAAACAGTTCGTACTTAAACAACAATTTAAGGTCCTTGTTCAATCAATAAATCAGCAATACGGGAAAAAAATATTCTTCACTAATCAAGAATACGGATAACCTGAAAAAAAATAAAACAGTTCCTACTTAAACAACAAATTAAGGTCCTTGTTCAATCAATAAATCACCAATACGGAAAAAAAAATATTCTTCACTAATGAAGAATACGGATAACCTGAAAAAAATAAAACAGTTCCTACTTAAACAATAAATTAAGGTCTCTATTCAATCAATAAATCGGCAGTACGGGAAAAAAAATATTATTTAATAATCAAGAATCCGGAAAACCTGAAAAAAATAAAACAGTTCGTACTTAGGCAACAATTTCAGGTCCTTGCTCAATCAATAAATCAGCAATACGGGAAAAAAAATATTCTTCACTAATCAAGAATACGGATAACCTGAAAAAAAAATAAAACAGTTCCTACTTAAACAACAAATTAAGGTCCTTGTTCAACCAATAAATCACCAATACGGAAAAAAAATATTCTTCACTAATGAAGAATACGGATAACCTGAAAAAAAATAAAACAGTTCCTACTTAAACAATAAATTAAGGTCTCTATTCAATCAATAAATCGGCAGTACGGGAAAAAATATTATTTAATAATCAAGAATCCGGAAAACCTGAAAAAAATAAAACAGTTCGTACTTAGGCAACAATTTCAGGTCCTTGCTCAATCAATAAATCAGTAATACGGGAGAAAAATATTCTTTACTAATCAAGAATACGGAAAACCTAAAAAAAAAATTAAACAGTTCCTATTTAAACAACAAATTCAGGTCCCTGCTCGGGCGCCAAGATGTGACGCGTTTTCCTCCCCACAAGAGAGGCGAAGACTGCGCGCTGCACTGCGCGTGGAACGCCTCGGAAACGTCACTCCTGACACCTTTGAAACCTTACACTTTCTCGGGCGCCAGATTTTTAACGTGGTTGTCTCCACGGCCCCTCGACTTCCCTCGTCGAGAGTTCCAGGTAGCCTCAGATGGAGGTACGGTAAATTCCAGGGGTCTATTGTCGTCAAAATTCGGGATATTCCTAAATATATAAAACAAATGTTCTCGCTAGTCCTGAAATAACTGTTATTATCCTGATCCACACTACGGAGAAGCTAAAATTCGTGCTGCCAAACAACTACGCTACCATAAGGAAATACTAGTCTATAATAGGTCAATAAAACACAACACTGGTTTATTTCAGTTTTATTACATTAATACCTTCTAAGTTGTTATATACATACAAAATAAACAATACTCAAAAGCACATATGTATTATTAGCGACGAAGCGGGCAGGACATAAGCGAGAGTGGTTTGTAATTATAAAATAGCGTTCATGCAAATAAAAGAAGCGGTAAAAAAGGCAAGCAAAACTATGTTAAGCTTGGTGGTCTTTTCATTCATGTATTTGATAGACCCTTATGTAACGAACGGGTCCGGTGCTACTAAAAAAAAACTATCCAATCGGGAAAACAATACTATAGATCGGGGACTCTATATCTACTCGTCAGACATTTCCCTAAGCTTTTAACAAAATCAAGAAGGGTATCAAAAGGGCGGAACTAATATCACGAAATCCCACTAAAAGAAAATTCGGGGAAGGTAATGAAAACGGAAGGCAATTCTAGAGTTAACCAGATTTAAATATATACCAAATTTGTGTTAAAGAACGGGCGACTATCAACCAAATTCAAAGAAATGAAACTCGGAAAAGTATTGCAATTGGGAACTCAAGATTTAAAATACCCGGGAGCCCTAGCTTGGGTATGCCTGGCGCAGACGGATATTTCAATCAGGAATTTTTCCTTGCAAAATAGAAGAATAAAATATTCGAAACGGGACTAATATAAGCCAAATTCGTGTCAAAACACGGGGCGAATATCAACTAAATTCACACAAAAGGAGACTCGGAAAAAGTATTGCAGTTGGGAACTCAAGATTTAAAATATCCGGGAGCCCTAGCTTGGGTATGCCTGGCGCAGACGGATATTTCAATCAGGAATTTTCCTTGCAAAATAGAAGAATAAAATATTCGAAACGGAACTAATATAAGCCAAATTCGTGTCAAAACACGGGGCGAATATCAACTAAATTCACCAAAAAGGAGACTCGGAAAAAGTATTGCAGTTGGAACTCAAGATTTAAAATATCCGGGAGCCCTAGCTTGGGTATGCCTGGCGCAGACGGATATTTCAATCAGGAATTTTCCTTGCAGGATAGAAGAATAAAATATTCGAAACGGGACTAATATAAACCAAATTCGTGTTAAAACACGGGGCGGATATCAACTAAATTCACAAAAGGAGACTCGGAAAAAGTATTGCAATTGGGAACTCAAGATTTAAAATATCCGGGAGCCCTAGCTTGGGTATGCCTGGCGCAGACGGATATTTCAATCAGGAATTTTCCTTGCAAAATAGAAGAATAAAATATTCGAAACGGGACTAATATAAACCAAATTCGTGTTAAAACACGGGGCGGATATCAACTAAATTCACAAAAGGAGACTCGGAAGAAGTATTGCAATTGGGAACTCAAGATTTAAAATATCCGGGAGCCCTAGCTTGGGTATGCCTGGCGCAGACGGATATTTCAATCAGGAATTTTCCTTGCAAAATAGAAGAATAATATATTCGAAACGGAACTTATATAAGCCAAATTCGTGTCAAAACACGGGGCGAATATCAACTAAATTCACAAAAAGGAGACTCGGAAAAAGTATTGCAGTTGTGAACTCAAGATTTAAAATATCCGGGAGCCCTAGCTTGGGTATGCCTGGCGCAGACGGATATTTCAATCAGGAATTTTCCTTGCAGGATAGAAGAATAAAATATTCGAAACGGGACTAATATAAACCAAATTCGTGTTAAAACACGGGGCGGATATCAACTAAATTCACAAAAGGAGACTCGGAAAAAGTATTGCAATTGGGAACTCAAGATTTAAAATATCCGGGAGCCCTAGCTTGGGTATGCCTGGCGCAGACGGATATTTCAATCAGGAATTTTCCTTGCAAAATAGAAGAATAAAATATTCGAAACGGGACTAATATAAACCAAATTCGTGTTAAAACACGGGGCGGATATCAACTAAATTCACAAAAGGAGACTCGGAAGAAGTATTGCAATTGGGAACTCAAGATTTAAAATATCCGGGAGCCCTAGCTTGGGTATGCCTGGCGCAGACGGATATTTCAATCAGGAATTTTCCTTGCAAAATAGAAGAATAATATATTCGAAACGGAACTAATATAAGCCAAATTCGTGTCAAAACACGGGGCGAATATCAACTAAATTCACAAAAAGGAGACTCGGAAAAAGTATTGCAGTTGTGAACTCAAGATTTAAAATATCCGGGAGCCCTAGCTTGGGTATGCCTGGCGCAGACGGATATTTCAATCAGGAATTTTCCTTGCAAAATAGAAGAATAAAATATTCGAAACGGGACTAGAATAAGCCAAATTCGTGTCAAAACACGGGGCGAATATCAACTAAATTCACAAAAAGGAGACTCGGAAAAGTATTGCAGTTGGGAACTCAAGATTTAAAATATCCGGGAGCCCTAGCTTGGGTATGCCTGGCGCAGACGGATATTTCAATCAGGAATTTTCCTTGCAAAATAGAAGAATAAAATATTCGAAACGGGACTAATATAACCCAAATTCGTGTTAAAACACGGGGCGGATATCAACTAAATTCACAACAAGGAGACTCGGAAAAAGTATTGCAGTTGGGAACTCAAGATTTAAAATATCCGGGTGCCCTAGCTTGGGTATGCCTGGCGCAGACGGATATTTCAATCAGGAATTTTCCTTGCAGGATAGAAGAATAAAATATTCGAAACGGGACTAATATAAACCAAATTCGTGTTAAAACACGGGGCGGATATCAACTAAATTCACCAAAAAGGAGACTCGGAAAAAGTATTGCAGTTGGGAACTCAAGATTTAAAATATCCGGGAGCCCTAGCTTGGGTATGCCTGGCGCAGACGGATATTTCAATCAGGAATTTTCCTTGCAAAATAGAAGAATAAAATATTCGAAACGGGACTAATATAAACCAAATTCGTGTTAAAACACGGGGCGGATATCAACTAAATTCACAATAAGGAGACTCGGAAAAAGTATTGCAGTTGGGAACTCAAGATTTAAAATATCCGGGAGCCCTAGCTTGGGTATGCCTGGCGCAGACGGATATTTCAATCAGGAATTTTCCTTGCAAAATAGAAGAATAATATACTAATATTAAGAAAACTACGAAAAAGGAAAATCGGAAAAAGTATTAAATCAGATACGATATATAAATGGTTTACCACACTCTAATGTACTAGATATATCAACGTATTTTAAAATGAAAGTCAACTATCTAAATGTTTTAAATTATCATTGAAAAGACCACATATTTTCGGAATTATTATTGTTTAAAGTTCTTACCTTCACAGTAATAAGTTATCACTGAAATTTTTTTTCCCAACGAAAAAAAACTCAAAAGTAAATCGGCAAAAGAAAAGTTAAAATAATTTACAGCGGACGATGAATAAGTTACACTTCTGGCTCGGTCGGCTGGCACTTCGATACTCTCTCTATTTTTAAAAATAATATCAGCCGTCTAACCTCACGGTTCCACCTCCCTCTCGACCTGCGCGCTTCTATCCATATCTACCTTGTTGCAGTGGGGCGACCAGTACCTTCAAATGTTGAATTTTAAAATTGAAGTAAATACTTTACTCCCGAAAAAAATTGATCCCTCCATCGCAACTAGGAAGAAAATAAAAATATCGGAATTTGGATAAATATTAAACTATTATAACATTTGGTTCTACCCCGAAACCAGGGGATAAAATAAAATAAAATGTTCACGAAGATTTACAATACTTTACCCTAATTATAAGTCAATATACAAATGATTAGATACACTCGTCGACATAAATTGTAAAATGAAAATATATTCGGCTCATAAAATATTAAATGAATTATAAATAAAGAAACGAATATGTGACGGGTGATACATAATATCAATTAAATATATACAATGAAATAATTTAAATTAAATATATATTCGGTGACATAAACCATCAAATGAAAGTATAACAAAGTAACGAATATGCAATGAGTGATACATAATGAAAAATGAATATATACTCGGTGACATAAACTATCAAATAATTTAACTCAAATATATACTCGGTGACATAAACCATCAAATGAAAATATAACAAAGAAACGAATACGTGACGGGTGATATGTAATATAAAACAATTATACTCAGCGGCAGAAAACTAAAAATGAAATTACACTCGGCGCATAAACTTTAACATGATTAGGTACAAAGAAACGAATATGTGACGGTTGGTACATAATATAAATTAAATATATATACTCGGCGACATAATCTAAAAATGAAATTACACTCGGCGCATAAACTTTAACATGATTAGGTACAAAGAAACGAATATATGACGGTTGATGCATAATATAAATCAAATATATACTCGGCGACATAAACCAAAAATGAAATTACACTCGGCGCATCAACTTTAGCATGCCAGTAACGAACACTTCGTTACAATACTTGCGTGCAGTGATAGATTCTTCACGATTCACTACAAGTTCAGTGCGCCCATTCAAATTTATTCCATCCCATATCATGTTTGACCTCCAAATGGAACCCTTTCTTTTTCAGTACAGTCTAAATAACATTCACCCCGGCGTCTTCAAACTCGATCATGTCCATCAGTGTGTTTAATACAGACCTGTGACTCGTCAGTAAACAATAAATTACTCCATTGCTCGAAGTGTTCATCAGTAAACAATCTGCTGGCTCCGAGATGTTCGTGGGTTAAAGGAAGTACTTTCACTGGTTGTCTTTCACGAAACTCACGTTTGTGAAGTATATTCCGTATTGTTTGAGTACTTGTACCTGTGGTCTCCACCAGTTGATTTTGGAGCATTGCAGCAGTAATTCTACGGTTCCTGGTAGCCAAAGCCAAACGGTCTTGTCTCTTGTCTTTCAGAAGTCGTACTTGCATGGGTGAGTAAGGTTGTCTTCTAACATTTGATACCTCATCTACGTTCTATGTATGGTAGCACGACTAACATTTAACATTCGGGCTACTTATCGCCTCGAATGGCCCTCATGCATTAAGGTGATGATTCTAGCTATTTTAAGTTCCGTGAGGTATACTCTAGACCTTTGTAACCTACCACGCACATCAACTTTCATTTTAATACTTCCACGTTTCGAACAAAACTGAAGAGTAAAATTGATAAACGCAATTTATCTCGTGCTAAAAAATGTACACTTTTTAAGTTTTATGGCTTCAATAAAAAACTATTGGTAAGATTAAAGTTTTGCTACATATTTCTAATATTTGCGAACAAGTGGACACAAAATTTTATGTTTGTATTTTGCAACAGACATAAATTTTGATTTGTTTAATAATTCTTTTTTTTTAAGAAATTCAGTTATATTCCTGATCCTGTTTCTTAATAAACTATATTTTTAGTTTGTTTCCTTCTATGTATAATTTCATAGATTCAACTGAATCACTATGCTATATATTAAAAAATTATTAGTATTACTATTATTATTATTTCAATCTTCTCAGGCTTCATTCCTGGTGTTTGCATTTAGCGAGGTACGGGTGGGTTACCAAGCACTCTCGTCTATTCTTGACTCATGAATTTTCGAACAATTCTTGTTGTATTCAGTACAACTGCTTTCTGCATGGGCCTGTACAAATTGGTATTTAATGCCAGTGTTTTGAGGCTTCTATGTAGTTCCTTTGGGATCACACCAGTGGCGGACAAGACAACGGGTACAATGGTCACTTTGTTGAGATTCCACAGGTATTTGATTTCATCGGCGAGGTC
Organism: Galeruca laticollis; assembly: GCA_963921935.1. Lineage (NCBI taxonomy): Eukaryota > Metazoa > Arthropoda > Insecta > Coleoptera > Chrysomelidae > Galeruca > Galeruca laticollis. The sequence continues at coordinate 92,381,214 of OY998183.1, forward strand.
AGTGTACTTTCTTTTCTTTTCTTCGATACTGGTTATAATATTGTGGGTGTTAGAGACCGCTATGTCTATGATGTATGCCTCCTTCTGTCTGTTATCTCTAACAACTATGTCTGGTTTGTTGCAGGGATCCTCCAGTCTGTTATAATGGATCGATCGTAGTAAACTGTGATATGATCTTTCTGTACTACTGCAGCTGGTTGATATTCGTAGTACGGTGTTTTATTGTTGCTTTCTATTATTCCCCAATTGTGGCATATTTCTTGGTGGATGATAGCAGTGACTATTATTATTATTATTATTTCTATATTTTTTCCCCTCGCTTTACTATAGATTTGGCGGTAAAATGGGTGAATACAGTTCTCAACTAGAGATCAAAGTCATTCACCCTAACACCTTTCTTATTATGTGAGCAGTTCCCATGAGTGCAATTTTTTGCACTTCATACATGGATGGTTTAACTGGGATCATCTCTAAGTATGTTTTCAAACTATCCCGCATCATTCCCAATGCTCCTACAATAACGGGTACCACTTTAGTTTTTGTATTCCACATCCGACTTATCTCGATTTCTAGATCTTTATACTTGCTTATTCCTTCGTTTTCTTGCTACAGATATTTCGATCAAAAGACTTGTATTTATGTTCTTATCATATGTCCGGTCTATTTGCCAGGATTGTTCTATCAGTAATTACAGCCATATCCCACATAACATCGATGTTGTTGTTGCGTACGACTTTTTCTGGAACATGATTATAATACTTTTCTGCTACACGCAATCCTATTGCGTTGCATATAGACCAATGGATGAATGAAGCAACCTTATTATGTCTGTTAGTGAATTCTGTTGGGGCAAGACTCGTACATCCGGCTATTAAGTGGCTAATGTGTTCATCTCATTTGCCACAGAGCCTACATTTACTGTCTACCGATTGTCTCAATATGTTCTTTTGATAATATCTAGTAGCTAGTACCTGATCTTGAGCTGCAATAATGAGACTTTCAGTTTCTCCTTTAAGTCCAGAACTACCTAACCAGGCTACACTTCCCATCTTATTAACTGTTGGTTTGCTTAGATTCCTGAAAAATTGTCCATGTAGTGGCTTTTGTTGTAATGTCTGGATCTTGTTCCTTTCAATTACATCCTTAATCGCATTTGCATTCCTTAGAGCATTATCTGTTATAAGATACTTTTCTCTTATTTGTGCTGACTCTTTTTGGATGGAATATTTTGACTTGTCCGAATCGTATATTTTAATTGCTTTGCAGAATTTATCGTGTTCGGTATCAATATAATCGCCTAGCCCTATAATAGCCTGTTCATAAGCTACGTGCAACTCGATTAAGCCTCGTCCACCGTTTCGCCTTTTAATGTATAGTCTGGCAACATCTGCTTTAGGGTGATGCATACTCCCCATTGTGAAAAGTTCCCTCGTTTTCCTGTCAATCTTCTCTATTTCTGATGTTAGCCAGTCGACAATACCAAAGCTATATGTGACCACTGGAACTGCGAGGGTATTAATGGTTATGATTTTGTTCTTCGAATTTAGTTCGGTACTTAGGATTTGGCGGATACGGCGATAATATTCTGTTGATACCATAGTTTTCATTATTATTATTATTATTTTTTATCCTTTTTGTGTCACCGGATTTACACCCGGTGTGTTTCAACGACAGTCGGCATCAACAGCAAGACTTTCGTTGGGTGTCACTATTCTAGAAATGACCTAACGATGTTTGTCGCATCCAGGATTACAGATTTTTGCATTAATCGATAGGTTGACTCAGGAATATCAATGTCTTTGAGGGAAGTACTTAGTTTCTTGGGAATTAGCCCCATACAGGATAAAACAACTGGAATGATCTTGACTTCTTTAAGATTCCACAATTCTTTTATTTCGGTCCTTAGCTCGGCGTATTTGCTTAGTTTTTCATTGTATTTGCTTTCTGTGTTAGAATTATTTGGGATCGATATGTCAATAAGCAGAGTTTGCTTGGATTGTTTATTAATGACTGTGATGTCCGGCCTGTTGTGTCGTACTGTTACGTCCGTCATGATAGTTTTATCCCAGTAGATCTTAACATACTTATTTTCGATAACTTGAGGGGGCTCATATTTGTAATATGGCTCGTTGTTTTGTGGATCAAGGTTAAGTTTTTTCAGTACTTCTAGGTATACTACTGTGGCAACTTTGTTGTGTCGTTCCAGATATTTAGTTTCAGCTATGCTTTGGCAACTAGAAAGAATGTGTTCAATCGTTTCTTGACTTCTGTTGCACTTTCTGCACCTATCTGTTGGTATTTCTTCCTTCAAGATATACTTTTGGTAATTCCTCGTTTTTATAACCTGACCTTGTATACCAACCATAAAACCTTCAGTTTCTGGAAACAGCGTTCCAGTTTTAAGCCATTCAACCGATTTAGCTTGATCTATCGTGTCTTTCTGTAAATCATTAATGAATCTTCCGTGCAATTCTTTTGAACGCCAATTTTTAATTTTATCTTCCTCATTTCGTGTATTGAAGGGCGTAAAGTTTTCCATGCTTAGGTTTAAAGGTGTATAACCCGTATCTGTTTTCACTATGGCTTTATGAAGTTGACTATTTTGGTGGCGGAAAAAACTCCTCAAGCCTGCAATTTGCTGAGTGCAAGCTTCCACAACATCTTTTATTCCTCTACCTCCTTTTTCTCTAGGTAAATTTACCCTTTCGACGGACGCTTTTGGATGGTGTTTTCTATGTTTTGTTAGCTCGGTTCTAATCTTTCTGTTTACTGCTTCCAGGTCCGTTTGAGTCCATTTAATTATTCCGAAGGAGTACTGAAGAGCGGATATGGCGTAGCTATTTATGGCTGTGGTAAGGTTTCTTGAATTTAGCTTACTTTTTAAGAGGTTGTAAAGGCGTTTTTCGAATTCGGTGGTTAATATGGCTTTTATTTCTTTATGTTCTATCTTGTGTGTCTGAAGGATTCCTAAGTACTTGTAGGGTTTGTCTGTCATGGCTTCAATATATTTGCCTGGCTCCAGTTCTATAGGTTCTCCTTCTTTTAGCTTTCCCTTTTCAACCGATACAGTTTGGCATTTTTCCTTACCAAACGACATTCCGACATCTGTGCTCCACTGGTGCATGAGTTTTAAGTTGGATTCTAGATGTTTTTTGCACGCGGCATATAGTTTCAGATCATCTATAAAGAATAGATGACTTATGGTTGTTGAGTTTCGATCCGCTCTAATAGTTGCTCCATATCCTGTGTGGTTTAGGCCACGTGATAATGGGTTGCAACACAAGCAGAACCATAGAGCGGAAAGTGTATCTCCTTGAAAGATTCCTCTTTTAATACTGATAGATCCAGTTTCTAGTTCTGTGTGGTTTAGGTTAATTTTGAGTTTTGTTTTCCAATTACTCATAGTACTTTTTAGAAACCTAACCACCACAGGGTGTATATTGTAAATTTCCAAAGTTTTTATTAAACAACTGTGGGGCACTGAGTCGAAAGCCTTCCGATAGTCTATATAAGCCATGTACACATTTCTGTTCTTCTTTCTGATTTGTTCCAATATCACATTATCGATTGTTATTTGTTCCTTACAGCCCATATATTTTCTATCGCACCCTTTCTGCTCCTCAGTTAGAATATCATTAGTTTCTAGGTATGCGTACAGTTTATCACATAGTGCTGCAGTGAAGATTTTGTACATTGTAGGAAGGCACGTGATGGGTCTATATTGAGAAGGATCTTGGGTTTGATCAGATTTTGGAAGAAGATAAGTTACACCATTTGTAAGGTAGTCTGGTAATTGGTCAGGGTTTCTTAGAGCGATATTAAATTGGTTGGTCAGGTGATGATGGGTAGCCGCTAGTTTTTTGTACCAGAAATTTTGGATACCGTCGTTCCCTGGTGCTTTCCAGTTGGCTAAGTTTTTTATTACCTTTTTTAGATCTTGTAATGTAAATGTTATTTCTTCCATGCGTAGGTGGTTGTTGCTCTGAATTTCTGTTTTGATCCAAGGTGTATTTTCCTGGTGTTCGATTTCCTTCGACCACATTCCTTCCCAAAATGTCTGTAAATCCTATTTCTTTGGCGGTTGTCCTTTAGAACCAGGTTGTTCGTTAAACGATCTATAGAAGCCCTTCTGATTTTTTGAAAAGAAGTTGTTTTGGATTTTGCGTTGGTAGCTCTCCTGATATCTTTTTAATCTTTTAGAAGCAACTGCAAGTTTTTGTTTCCAGGTATCTAAGGTATCATCTATAATTGTTTTTATTTGATTTGTTGTTTTTCCTTCTGGCTGTTGTTTAATCTGGACCGGGATTTTATTTAGCAACTTTTTGGATTTTTGCCCCTTTGCTATTTGTTGAATTCTACCAATTTCTTTTCTTAAATTTTCGATTTTGGTACTAAGTCTTTGTTCCCATCTCGGTTTTTGAGGCGTACGTGCCTTAGGTGCTTTTAGTATTTTTTATTTGTTGGCTTTAATTGTTGCTAAAGCTGCGCAATACACGTGAAGATGTATTTCCTCGAGGTTCATATCTGCATCCAATTAACTTTCCAGAATTTGATTAGCAATCCCTAAGAGAGAGTGCGTGTTTGGAGTATAAATGAGTTTTGGTAGCGCCGGCCTGCTGGCAGGGTCGGATCCTCTGAATTCAGTAAGATGTTGTTGGTAGTTTTCTTCCCATAATGTTTGACGGTTGATTACTGAGGGTCGAAGACTTAATAGTGGTAGGTCAGCTTCAGGTCCTGTACTTTCTTGTTCCTGAGTCTCTGGGGTCTCATTTATGGGCTGTTGATTAATCTCCCTCTCCACCTCTGCCCTTATTTGTTCGATTGCAGGTAGAGGTATTAGGTTATTTCATATTATAGCTCTACGTTGATCTGCTATTCGTTGTTCTGAGAGGTGATTTAGGTGTGGCATTTTCTCAATGAAGTGATTATGCAGTCGCATGCGGTACATCGTCATATCAGTATCCAGTGCCGTAACTGTGAAAAACGAACGTATTACTTGTTTGTTGGTTTCATTGTTCCATTTCATACGTCGTCTTTCTGATTGTGCCTGATTTGGTTCAGTGGGTGCCACAGGCTGTCGCACAACACGTCTCCGAGGCGCCGTAGGTTCAAGCGGTTGATGGGGTACGTTTCGATGAGCGGTGCCTCCCCCATTCTCATCTACATGCTGGACATCCTGACGGTTCCGATTGGAAGGACCAGCATCTAATCCTTCCCCGCCCGAGTAACGATTTCTTCGTGTGTTGAAAGCACTTTTTTTTTCACACCATACGGGATGCTATCCCGCGTGGTGGTGGTTCTCCCTCTCGCGTTAGCCCATCTGCTGCAGATCCGCCACCGGGGTTGGTTACCCGATCTTGAATCTCCAGAGATGGTTACCGGGGCTACCGACGTGGAGGTGCGAGCAGGAATTGGTCGGAGAGGCTATAAGAGACGCTTCACTACCATTTTAACCCCTTATTATTATTATTATTATTATTATTATTATTATTATTATTATTATTATTATTATTATTATTATTATTATTATTATTATTATTATTATTATTATTATTATTCTCTTCTACCTAAACCTCAACAGAAACTAAATTGTATGTCTGCCATCACAAATACCTGCAACAAAGAAGAGACTACATTTCACCGTCCCACCTCAAATAATGCTTCAGCAAACAACTTTATTGCTCCAGAAGATGTATCATCAGCTGTTCATCTAGCTGAAATGGCTAACTTATGTGCTGACTATGTAAACATAAATCAATAGCTCTCAGGACCTAGTAGAGCAGTTACGGACAGTAACATCAACTTCAAACCTAAAAATTTAGTGATCGGATCAATGTGCGACGAAAAATTGTCTGTAAAAGCTGCGAAACCAGAGTTTGTAACACATTAGCACTCTACAAATTGGCATCCGGATACTACGACTGATCATGTAAAAGAGCACCTAAAGACCGTTGATTCGAAAATTGAGGTCATGCAGCTCAGGGCAAGGTTTCCTCATAGATATGCTTCTTTCAAGATATAAATACCATCAAATAATTCAGAAAAATTGCTTCGAGATGAAATTTGGCCTCAAGGAATTTATATCAATGAGTTTTTCTCGACAAAATAATTTTAAACCAATGTCAAACTAATAAGTGTATGTTTCCTAAATTTGCCATTTTGCATATTAATGTTCAATGTTTAAGCAATAAAATCAATGACATCCATATATTTACTCAATCAACGCCTATTAATATTTTATGTATTCCTGAACATTGCTTGAATGAAGATAATTTAAAACTGAATCATTTACATAATTACAATTTAACGTCATTTTATTGTAGGGAAAATTCTCATCACGGGGGTGTAGCAATTTTCTCCAGTTGTAAGGTTGATTTAAAAGCTATTGATATTTCTGCATTTTGTTTTGCGGAGCGGAAATGAATAAAAATTGTGTTCTTTTGAATATCTACAGGTCTTCCTCTAGTGGTGAGATTTTTAAGGATAAGTTAGAAATTTTAATCGAATTCCTTTATAGGAAATATTCGGGTATTATTTTGATGAGGGACTTAAACATTCATCTGGATAGCAACAATGTGCACTCTTCTGATCTGAGAAATACCATGAGCATGTACGGGTTAAACCATCTAATACATGTTTCCCCACATCCAAGTCGTGTTTACACAATATTATTACCAACATTGACCGGAACGAACTTCTTGCTGATGTGTTGGATCCTGACATCGCAGATCATCAAGCGTTATTCCTATCCCTATTGGGTATACAAAACTAATACGAGCCAGTTCTTAAAAGGAGAATTATTACAGACCCAAAAAAGTTTCTGGAGTTATACTTGATCATCTTTTTAATCTGGTTGATACATGTTTTCCACTAAAATTGGTTAACAATCAAAGTAACAGTATCAGCTGGTACGACAGCCAATTGAGAAAACTAAGAAAGGGTGTATTTGCCGCAAATAAACGATTTAAAAAGAGTAACTCCTATGATCATTGGCTCCTGTATAGAGAGCTGAAAATGACTTAAAAGAATATATGAAAAACGCAACGCGTTTACGGTTATAATCCAAAATTCTGAGAATAAAAATAAAACAGCTTGGAGGATTGTAAATTCTGAGAGGAAAACTGAAAATACTGTAAAAACAAGCAGCAACATTACAGCATATAATTTTAATGCGTTTTTCTGCTCTATCGCGGATAGTATTGTAAATGGCATTGTTGATTTAACATACATCCTATGTCATTTATTAATAAGATGAATAAACCTACTTCTTCTTTCTTCCTCCATTCTGGAAACGGATGTTCGTGAAGCTATTTTAGGATTAAAAAATTCCAATTGCATCGATTATTATGATCTTAATAGTAGGATGCTGAAAGCCGCCATAAACTCAGTAGTTGAGCCGCTCACCATACTTTATAATAAATGCGTATCTGAAGGAAACTGGCGAGACTCCATTAAAATATCAAAAGTTCTACCAACATTTAATAAAGGCGATAAAGACTTATTAGATAACTATATACCGATTTCTATTGTTCCTGTTGTTGGGAAAGTATTGGAAGTTTTAATTAAGAATAAATTAGTAAGTTACTGTGAAAATAAACTAATTATATCTGCAGCCCAATTTGGTTTTAGAAAAGGTCATTCTACTTCTAAAGCAATAAGTGCACTGATTGATTACATAGTTGAGGAACTCGACGAGGGGGAAAACCTTACCAAGGTCTTTGACTGTGTGAACAAGCATGTACTGCTACAAACACTAGAATTCTATGGCGTACGCAATAAAGAACTTGATCTTTTCAATTCATACCTGACAAACAGAAAACAGTATGTAAGCTGCGAGTCTGATGACCACATTGAATGGTGTACCACAAGGTTCTGTTTTGGGCCCAGTACTCTTTGTGTTCTACAATAATGACCTACCTGCAATTTTCGAACAAACAGGGTGTTTCATGTTTGCCGAAGATACAATAATAGAAACAAGGCGTGGGGAAGCTTTGAATATATAAAATTTAATGAAAACTGAAACATGGTTTTCAGCAAACAAACTTAAGATGAGTCCTATGAAAACTCAGGAGATAACGTTTACATCCAATAGATTACTCAATAAATCAGAACCGGTAAAGTATCTGGGTATTGTACTTGATACATACCTTAACTGGTCACCTCACGTTGACGCCTTGTGTTCCAAGCTCTCATCTCAAATATTTGCGTTGCATCAATTAAGACATTGCCTCAATAATGATGTACTAAGAACGGTCTACTTTGCGATAATACACAGCCATTTATCATACGGCATCATTCAATGGGGTAATTCAAGTAGTATGGAGAGAGTGTTTCGATTGCAGAAAACGGCACTCCGCATAATTGATAGAGACAAACCGAACACACATTGCAAAGATCTATCTATAAAATATAATATTCTTACTGTTCCGTGTATGTATATACTAGAGACAATAAACCTTGTTCATAGGAACTACCGATGTATGAAACGCATGCCGATGTACATGCTTATGGTACTCGATCTGCTAAAAACATTGTAAAACCTTTCTCTCGTTTACAAACAAGTGCAAACAATAAAATTGATGTAAGTTTATACAATAGATTTGTTAGTTTTAATGAGTAAATTGAAATTAGAGATCTACCTGTTAGATCTTTCTATAAATTCATTTTTGTCCTGACTAAACTATGTATACCTCATATGTACTTTTGTATATTATGTGGTGAATAAATGGTATGGTATTAATATTATTATTATTATTATTATTAAATTACGTTAACCGGATATCTTTGACTGTTGAACCGGCAAGTTTTATGTTGCAAGGTTCACAATGCTTTCTTTTCTTATTTAACACTTTTCGCATTATGTTACAGGTGCTTAAGATGACGGCTTTCTGGAGTTCGAAGAAGAGTTTTTTTTTTATTCCGAGGCTGTCAAGATGTGTCTGCAATCCTTTTGGTATTTCCCCTGTTGCTCCGATAATGATTGGGTTAGTTTTAACTTTTGTGGCCAGCCAAGTTTGCTTTAGATCTTCACATAGGGGTTGGTATTTTTCGATTTTTTCTATTTCCTTTTTTGAGATGTCAGCAGGAGCTGGGACAGCAATGTCAATTAGTACAATTTCTTTGTGTGTTTTATTGTACAGGAGAATATCTGGCCTATTGTGTTGAACTTCTTTGTCGGTTTGAACTTCTCTGTCCCAGTAGACTAAGTAATGTTCATTTTCTAACACATTTTGTGGCGTGCATTTGTAATAGGGGACTTTCTCTTTGATTAATTTTAGATTGTGACAAAGTTCAGTGTGAATTATTTTGGCTACGTTGTTGTGACGGTCAGTATATTCTTGTGGGGCTAGTGTTGTGCATCCGCTAATTAGATGTTCAATGTTTGCATGTTTTCCCCATACATTCTACATTGTGTTGTTGTAATGTTTTGATCCTTTACGATGTATTTTAGATAAAAACGAGTTGGTTTGACCTGGTCCTGAATAGCACAGATGAAGCCTTCTGTCTCCGGGAAGATGTTCACTCTGTTAAGCCATCCAAGTGACGCAGATTTATCGATGCTAATATCATCGAGCTTGTTTGGATATCTGGCATGGAGTTCCTTCTCTTTCCATCGGTTTACCAGCTTTTGGACGGAGTACTGTGGGTCGCATGCATGTCCTTTGTCGTTTAGTTTTAGCGTGTCAGGTTTTTGTCAAGATTAATGATTGCTTGGTGGATAGGAGAATGTATTGCCTGATCGTAGAAAAAAATTCTCAGGAAAAATTATAAATAGATCTAGGTGTCACATAAATTTGTTAAATATGCCTTTAATGCTCTTTGCAAGGAGTCTACGTTTGTGAAAATCTGTTCAGGCGTCTGGAAGTTACAGTCCTTTTGATGTCAACAAAAGTACATTTCCCCCATCACTTAATAATAGGTGATACAGAAAAATTACTTAGACAAAGGTTCTAGAATATGGACAGCAGTATCCAAAGCAAACAATTTCTGTCAACTTTAATTAAGGATATTTTGTAAAAAAACCAATTATATTTTTTAAGTGATGGAATGCGCCACATAGCGGAAATTAACGAACTTAAAACTATTTTTAAACAGTTTTTTAGGCCCGAGTTTGTTATAAGAACTCTAGGACAAACGGTTTCCGAGATACGGCCGGTAGCCACCCTTAGCTGATCACACTGTATTCTCTAATTGCATTGCCTTCATGTTCATTAGAGACCATCTATACACCTTCCGTGACATGTCTTTGTTGATAATGTCCATTGCTGCTAACGTTTTCAATGTAAAATATGAAACTTTCACTGATATTTAAATCATCAGCCACTTCAATTAAAGCAGAATTTTCATCAAATCTCCCTTTAATCCTTCACTTTTGAGTTAAATATATCAGATATTTTAAAAATGGACAATAATTTATAATAGCTATCGGTTTAAATTACACCGCTAAAGAAGATTGGCCTTCACAATTTGAGTTTTCCTGACTGTGTTTCTAGTATATGTTGGGGTCACTAGTTTTTCATTAATGTATTTTAACTATTATACTTCATTGACAAAATAAATATTGAATGTATTATGAAACAAAAAAAATTATATTCTATTTGTGCAGATTATTCGAAGGAGATGAACGAGAGGCGGCTATGGTCTTTGTACCACTGGTTTCAGCATCTGCTCTAACAGCTGGTTCTATTATAAATGTTTTCATAACCAATATGATATTATAAATTTAAAATTAATTATATTACATATCAAATGTTTTGCTTACATAATATTTTTAACAAGTAAATTTTTTATCAGTAATCCAAATATTTCACTGGAATCCTATGTCCTTTCTAATTAACTGATGTTCAAAAATGAAATGCGTAGTACAGAATATTTTCATATTTTTCAAGAGAGCAATTAACAATATTCCGGTGCCAGTGAGTACTTCACCGGAAATATGAACAAATATTAGGGCTGTTTGGTAGTGTTTCCAAACCTTGTTTACCCATCTGGGGCAATAGACTTTTTGTAGTCTTGAAAAACTGTTTTATTAATTCCAGAAGATCAACATTCCACATCTTTGTACCTTCGATGAAAAATCTATCTGCATGGTCGAGTAATTTTGGGACTTCTATTAAGCAGCCTTCTTTAGTCCATCTCTTTCAATATGTCTACCTTAAGAGCGAATCAACTATTACATTCATATTCTCTACTAATTTTTCCATGATCATCATTCAAATTCGAAAACCTCATTTCGAGTCCAAAAAGGATGTTGGCAAATATTTTAACGGTGGATTTATTTGCTGCGTATTCCTACACTATAGTAAAGATCAAGCATCTATTTTGGATAGATATTTTTACTTACCGACCCTACTATCGGTGTAACTTCGCGCGCTGAGCCGAACTTATCTCACATTTTTTGGAATAAGGGCCTTTAAAGTCCCTTTCTTGATCTTTCTAGACAGAGGTACTGCATTTAGGCTAATAGATATTTGGTTGAGGGAGTATGGAACACTAACGTCACTCGTAAATTGATGAGCAACAGTTAGTACTAATACGCGTAGGAAACATGAAAGAAAATAAAAAAGTCATGACTTCAAACGAATATAGGGACCGAGAAAGATGACGTTTATGCCATCTGCCGTGAAAAAACACAAACAATGTGATGTAAACACTATTAGTAGTATTAGTAGTTTTGTATAATCAGCGTTTTTAAATGTTCATTTTTTAAAACTGATATTAAATGTTTGTGATGTCGTCATCAAAAGTATCTTTCTGTATGCATGGCTGTCCAAATATGCTGTATAAAAATACTACGCAGTTGAGATTTTATAGTTTCCTCGACAGTTTATTGAACACTGCGTGGATAACCTTAAAACGTCAAAAATGAATGAATGCAGTAAAACCCATATGTAATTAAAATGTCCTAATTAAAACATTTTATTAACTATTATTTTGTGTATAATCAGTATGATACTACAATCGGCAGCTATTAGAAAAGTTCTAAATTTTTTTTACATAAATAAAAGATTATTATCGAGAGAATAAAATGTTGTTTTATGTACGATTTCATTGATTATATAAAATAAAAAGCTTGTTATGTGTTTGCTGACTTTAATATTATATAATAAGTTCAAATAATTAAATACTATTAAGAGAACGAAAGTAAACATTTGTACAAAACGAATCACTTCAAGTTTTTTAATTACATTTCAGAAAAAATCGGGAGGATTGGGAACCAAATAAAAATACTAGAATTTGCAGTGCTCATTTTGTCACTTATAATTGCACTAGTGGTTTGTATTTTATCGGGTAAATTTGGGTTGTTTAATGAGAAACTGTTTCCTAGCAATTTAAGAATAACTGTGAACTATTAAAAACACGACTCCGAAGGTGGAGTATTTTTAGGTTGACAGTTATTCGAGTCAAATTGCTAAAGGAAACAGTTTGAACAACACAAATTTACCCAATATCAATACAAACCTCGAGTGTAATTCGGCAGGACAATTTAATGAATGAGAAATTTGGAAACATATCTTGCAATATTACATTCAATTTCTCGATGGAAGTATCTGGCTCAAATGCGTATCTTTTTGCATCGCAAAACGTAGAAAATTGTCGCCAGATTGATGATTGCGTCGCAACTGTATTAGTAGGCACACAGGTATTAACAATTTGACTAATTTCGGCGTTCGTAGACACACCGAATCGACTCATTGTTAGTTCTTGAAAATTCAATAAGTTGTTGACAAACATGCCAAACTATTTATTCTGGTAACCAACACCACGATAATTGATGAACAAATGAATAAGTGAAAAAACCACTAGTGTATTTGTCGCTGTAAAAGTTATAGCTAACTTTTGCCGCTGTCAAAGTGACAATTGCACTGTGGTATATGCGATTTTTTATATATGAGTTAAATTGTCAATAATAAAAAATCAGATAATCCCCTACACCCATCTTACATACCAACAATTTTTTCTGGCAAAGAAAATAAAAAGATCTATTCATTTTTTGCATTTTGTAGGTTGTTTATTATACTGTTTACATCACAATGTTTTTCTTATTTAACACCAGGGCGCTCTACTTTCGACAGAAGTGCTGCCTCTATAGTTCGGTCTCGATCCCTATGATGTATCTGTCTAAAGCAGGCGTTCCACGATCAAATAGTTTGTCAAACTTGACTAATCAAACTGAACTGATGACGTAGAATTATGACAGCTTGACGTAGCCTCAAACTTGAGAGTCATATGATCAATCTGTTTGCCTCAAACTGCTTGACGGTTATAATTCAATTCAAAAATTTTCTATTCGAATGTACGAATGCATAAAAGGTGGATTTTAATTTAAAAGTACTTTTGCTCTCACGAGCCTAGCAGTGGTTTTAGCATACAAAGCTAAAAGCATACAGAAGAAAGGATGGAGAATTTGAAGCAAATCTTGGTTTCTTCGTCGATACGAGGGCAATAATAATGTCTCAGCAATGCTTCGAAATGAACTCAGAGATAAAGATCTACAGAGCTACAAAAATTATAATAGAGCTACAAAAATTTAAATATATAATAAAACTAGGATAGCTTTATAGTTTATAGCACATAGATGTAGAACACAGGAAAAAAATTCCAAAACCAAAACCAACACGTGAAAGTGAAAACTGAAAATCGAAAACCCACAAACTACAAAATACGAGAACCATCGACCAAATTATTGAGGATAAAACAGTCATCCGTATATGAAGGTTATCTATGAACTGTCATTTCTCTGGTGTCAAAATTGACCAATAGTAAATCAGATTTCATCAAACTGACTGATCGTTTTACAGGCGCCACTAAATAAAGAAAATTTGATCAAATTCGTATATGACGTCACCAATGCAGTTTGATGTTTGATTAGTCAAGTTTGACAAACTATTTGATCGTGGGACGCCTGCATTAAACATACTCGGCTTGGAAATTTGTCACCACCGCAAAATATCGTCAAAATTTTACGCTCTTTATCTTATACATAAAAAATGAGAGATGCATTTATTTTTTGATAAGTGGAATTGTAAAGTCGTAGTATTCGGCTTTTGACAGATGCATAGCAGTACCTAGTTTCTATATTGAATTTAGAATAGAAATCTTTATACAAAGAGAAAAGAGAAAACGCCCTTAGGTACATCAAATCCGCTCTTAATACCAATTCATAAATATAAGACATACTTGTTTATAAAATATTTATTTTCCAAGAAGAACCTATAGTTTTTAATTACTTTTCACATTTGTCAAAAAATTCCATATGTCTGTGGCTGACATTTAAATTGGAGTGTATATCTCAAAACGTCAAAGTCAAAATTGAGAAAATAACAATTTTTTCAAGCCGTGTTACTTATTTATAACTAACATTTTTGAGTATTGGAACAATTTCTTCATAAGAGTTCCTGTTATAAAAGAAGAGCAATAATATTGACACAATTGTTTTCTACCTGAAAATTTACTTCTAACAAGGTATGTATTGCACTTATTAATCTGTAGTAACTATATACCCATTCTATCATATTTTATTGAAATTTCATTATACTCTAATAGAGTTATAGATGAAAGGAACCTAGTAAATTTATTTGTGACAGGCGATTTGATCAGTTCCCCCAATTCATTTTTCTTGGAAATACACTTTCATATAAACCTTACTCGATCAACAAAAATGAAGCTTTAGAACTTTCTGCTGCCACCGCATAGTGGTTTTACAATATAACAATAAACTTAGATGCAAGTTTGAATAATAGAAATAATTTGTTCAAATCAATAGAAACAACTCAGTCTGGCAACAACCACAATTATGGGTCTCTCATGGGTCACTCTTAGGTTCATTACTCTCCCCATTATGCAAAAATAACATAACAAAGCTCATGATGAGTGGATAAATAGCTAACTACCATCAATGCTTGATCTGCTGCTAACAGGCTTAGTTTTAGCATTGAGAAAACGCTCCTCTCTATCGATGGTAAGTCTCTAAATTCCTTTGAGTTAATGAAGGTTTTGGGCGTATATATTGATAAATCTCCAGCGCACATTTATTGGTTAGCAAGAAATCTTTCTTCAGCGTACCTACTTTGCAATGAGATTGCACTCCTGCCTCTGCAGTACCTTTTTGAGGTTTGGTTTTAACATTGAATACACCAACACAAAGAAGCGAAAGCCGGCATAAATAATTTGATGTTCTGGGAGGCAAAAATTTGTGACCTTGTAACTGATGTTGACAGATAACTTACTAGACTTTACACTGAGAAACGTGTTCAGAAATTGTAAAAGTATATTTTAAAATGTAAGCCAAACATTCCCAAAAATTGATTGTTTACTTATGTATTGGCAAAACACAACAAAAATTATTTCAAGAAAGTATTAATTGTCAATGATAGATTTAACACGTTGAGTGCCATATGAGACCAACGTGGTCTCATGCAGCTTTTGAGCATTCTGGCTTCATGAGACCTATGTAGTCTCATGTGTAATATCGATACATTTTGCTGCCTGAGATCGGGTAGGTATCATGTAATGTATTTGAATAGATGGTAACATTGAAACCTTGGCCCACGATTCATTCATTCACGGCAGCTGAAGAAGATTTTGGACATGCGATATGGCCACGAACGTCTAGAACATTTGTACCAATCCCAGCTGAAGAACCGAAGGCAGAAACATCGTGAAGCTCTCCAAGAGTACGAAGTGGATATTGCCCGACTAGTTCGATTTGCTTATTCATCAACACCAGAGAACATGATGGAAAGTCTGGGCATTCAGGCCTTCACCGATTCCTTACGTGACCCCGATATGCTGAGGACGCTTCGTTTAGTCCATCACAAAACATTGGTCGCATTGACAGCTGCTCCTGAATATGAAGCAGCAACGAAGGCTTCGGTATATAACAAAATTAGGACCATCCAAGAAGAAGGTGACGAAGACAGATTTGACCAGATCGTCAACTTGATAACGAATATGGTAATCAGGAAGCTGAGAAATATCAGATGCTCCAATTGTGGTGATCTAAGTCATTTACGCAGTTCGTGTAAGCGCCCCAGAACTCCTGCAAACCAAGAACCACAGTCACAGGAAAACTAGAACGGGTCGGCTATGAGGGGGCAGCATCGACCCATGATCGTTCCAAAGACCCTCTCATACTAATACTTCTCTCAGATGTAGCACCGACAGTGTATATATAGATGGCGAAGTGAATTGCAAGAAATATACTCTGCTGGTAGACACTGGTGCAACTAGAACCATTATACGACCAGAGATAATAAAAAAAGAAGCGGACCGCCACAGGTGAGAGTACCAACCTTCAAGGGGACATACAAATCCAATTGGGAATTGGCGCAGAAAATTTCACGCATACGGTAACCGAAGCTAGGAATGAGGAAGACCAGAACAACAACGTTGTATCCACTATTAGATGGAATGGTCGAAAGAATGAACAGGACCATTGGAAAATACCTGTCCAAAGTAGTTTCCAGCCACCAAAGAGATTGGAATCAGTATAGTCGACGGGTAAAACACCTGCGAAAATTCTGTTTGGACGTGAAATGAGGCTTCCGTATGACCTGCAGTTTGGCTGTGGGCCTGGCGAAGATATAGCAGGAGAAGATTACGCGATCCAATTGAGAAGAAGGATGGACAATGTGCACGAATTGGTTCGAACGAATTTTCAAGTTGCCAGCGACAGAATGAAAAAAATGGTACGACACGCAGGCCACAGAAGGCAGTTTCAAAGACAGGACAACGTATGGTTACACAACCCGACAATGAGAAAATGATTCCCTCCAAAACTACACAATCATGGGAAGGTCCGAACTAAATAAAGAAGAGGATTAACGACGTCATCTATCGCATAAGCAAGAGCCCCATAGGAAAACCAAGAGTAGTTCACCAAAGCCGACTCGCGCTATTCGAAGGAGGCCATGACAAAGAGGAAAGAGTGCGCCATGTACAAAAAGAGTCTGACCCAACCTTCGAAGAATTTATTGGCGGATACGGAGGTACTGACCAGATTTGTTTACGCTCCCCGAAGAATATTCACTGGCACACAACATCTACGCCAGTAACAAATACGCACCAGGATTGGCAACCGTCTTTCGAAAGAAGTTTGGGCAATTATAAAAACTTGAAAATCAGATGCCAGCCCATTGAGACTCAAACACATTTCGCGGTACGTCTTCTACTTGGTAACTAGAAACAAATTTCCAGATCGATCCACCTACCGGAATGTGTTGGAAGCGCTACGGAGCCTTCGGGATCATGTGTTGGAATCCAACGTGGAGAGACTAGCAATGCCCACGATAGAGAGCAACCAGTTGGAATGGCTAGTCATCAGGAACATGATAGAGGTAATTTTCCAAGATATCGGTGTCCACATATTAATTTGTAACTATACCTCTCGTTATCGGTACCCGATGAAAACAGTGCCCTGTTATTTCCATATGACCGGAAAGTGCAGACATGGGTCCAGTTGCGAATTTATACATCCAGTCCCGACTACACAGAAGTTCCAGGAGGAACTTCCTTGTAAAGAGGGGTAATGTTACGAAATCGCACACTGGTGTAGTGCCTGAATCCGACTCTGTCTTATACTATATATGAAAGTAAATTTTTTAGCGAATGCCCACCGATAACAGAACTATTTATCATTATTTTTTGTGACGGCTTTTATCTAGAGATTTCCAGGAAGGTCGATTGATGTTGGGAGCCGCAATCCAGAAGTTTCCGGAATAGAAGGTACTTAATATATAAGAGACTACCTACTAACGGAAAGCGAGTTTTCAATACTTTTTGAGTGGATATATAACAGTGAAAAAGTGGATAATAGTGAATAGTAAAGTATTTATATAAATTAAGTCTAAGTATTGTTTGTGTATTTAATATAAATTAGTATATAGTTAAGTGAATAAATAAATTAAGTGAGTAGACATATCGTGTGTATAAATTTATTCCACCCGTCAGGGCAAAGTAGTTTATATAAATAAGAAAAACATTACAGTATGTATTTAAGTAGCAGTAAGTAGGATAGGGTACATATTAAAGCCAATACAATGTAGATTATATATTTATAATACTATATTACAAAAGGAAAAAATTCAATGTACATGATGGTATAAAATTACAATAATTTTGGTACTTAAATCTAAAATTTGTATAATTTCTTTGATATAATTGACAGTTACACTCTACCAGCTTCTGAATTTGATATTTTACACCTAGAGAAAAGATTTTAATGTCTGCAACATAATGTGTAGAAATGAACAGAACAAGGAAAGTAAGTCAATGCGAATATGTGCGGCCATTGAAATTAGCGGACACAGTAATTATCATTTTTTTTAACCATTCTAATATTAGGTTTTTTTAAATTTGGTACCCAAAACGTGGTATATCTGGATTTATAGGAACCATTGTACTGGCTCTGGTGGCCTGAAAATCAATAGGTTTCATATGCGAGATGCCCTGAAATCTTTAAAATTTCAAACAATACGCGTTAATGCTAATAGGCCCAGAGTAAATTGACAAATTGAGCGAGCGTGGGTGGAACATGCGGCGCAACTTGTTGGTATGAACATGTTTCCACTTATGTCGGATTGAAAAGGTCCAAATAAGAAGAAAAATGATTGTTTTAGGGTCAAGTGAACAAAACGAGGACCTATGCGTTAAAATCCTATGGACACCATGTACAGAGTGTTCCGGAACTTGATGCAAAAAATTCGGGAGTGACTAGATGACGTGAAAATAATGCTGTGACATGAAAAAAATTCTCATACGACCCCTCGTGTCTGAGTTATAGGCCTTTGAAGTTGCGAAATCAGAACTTACATCTAAGTATATTTACTAAATTATACATTGGAACATGTTTGACGGAATAAATAATTCTACACTACTATCTGAAGGCCAGGGGCGGCTCATGCCCAATGGTTAACAATCCGTAACAGGGACAACATGTACAATCTAAAGATAGCAAAAATGAATTTTTCAATCGATTTTTTAACAAAAAGGTACTCTTTGTTTAACTAAAATTTATGGTTTAGAAGAGATGTATATTTTTAGATCGTTGTACATTCCAAGGAAACCGTTCGCCTTAAAGATACATTCTGAAGAAAATTATCAATAATTGTAATTATTTATTGAAAATACTTACATGAGGTATTAAAACACAATCAAACATTTCTAATTGAACTGCATACTGTCGAACATCGTTGTAGTGGTTACTTAGTAAGTGCCCCTTGTATAGACTAATTTAACCATAAAACCATTTATCTTTGGAGAAACACTTACCTCGTAACCATTCTTTAAGGGTTGAATAAATAACATCATTTAAAAACTCACTGGGATAAATATAATTAAGAATTATTAACACAAATTATAAATACACGATACATACATTTGTATTAATCAAAATAATAATAATGAATCATCCTGACTTTGTCGACACTTTCTATTTATAGGAAGTATGCGATCTAATGTGTCAGTTACCCGTATTCATGACCTTCCGGATTCAAAATTTATATTTTACAGCGAACGTGCTTTCGGTGTGTTTGCTTGACTTTAATAGATCGATGCCCGCTAACCACATTGAAATTATTATTCACACAAATTTCACAATGTCTTTTCTTTTGATAATGCCCTTTTATGATAATGTCTTTTTGTGATCATCACATCATCCCCTCTTGGAAGAGAAAAATTATCATTGATAAATTTTCGATATTACTTAACGTTATCAGTTCTCACTAATTGTTTTGTTTGCTAAACACTACTTGTTTGTTTATGATCACACTTCACTTTGTTTACAAATGTTTCCGCTGTGGTATTTATACAATCGATTTTTATGAACGGTCTGTGTTTTATTGTTTTGAGATGTAATCTCACAATTTATTTTCGTTATTTTAAACGGACCTAAATAATGTGGATCGAACGTATTTCTTTCCTCATTCCTAAGAATGACTAACTCCCCCACTCTAAAGTTTACAGATGAATATTCTTTTTCACTATTATTTACTCTAACTATCTTATTTTTTATTAAAAACTGTTTGGCTTTTTCATTCATATTTCAACTCTTTATCGCATCTTTCAAGATTGTAACACGGTTCTATTTCTACATTTAAGAATTCTGATAAATTGGGTTTTCTCTCGTATAATAACTCAAAAGGAGTGTTTAGTGTTGTATTATAACAATATGCAAACATTTTTACAAACTCGCACCAGTTATCCCTAGAATCTTTGATAAAGTTTCTTATATACTCATTAAACGTTCTATGTAATCTTTCACAACTGCCTATTGCTTCATGGTGGTATGCCGTTGTAAAATTATGTTTTATTTTTAATAGTTCCGATAAGTTCTTCATTATCTCATTCTTATATTCCGTCCCTTGATCTGTCCTTATCTCCTTCATCAATCCGTAGTTTGGTATAAAATTGTCAAATATAGCTTTTGCTATTGTAGTTGCCTCTTTGTTCCTGACCGGTATCATGACCGCGTATTTGGTTAGTTCGCATAATATTGTAATACAATAACGATTCCCGTCGTTACTTTCTACAAAAGGACCTATTGCGTCTATGTAAATAATATCAAACGGTTTTATAGATGTGTCTGTGATGACGAATTTTTCCTTATAACTAAGTTTTGCTTTATTCATTTGGCATTCATGACAATTCTTTACATACTTCCTTACATCTTTCTCCATGTTTTTCCACCCAAAATTTGCTCATAGTTTCTTTAATAGTCTATTATTTCCTACATGTCCTCCAAACATTGGATCATTGTGGTATCTTTCTAAAATCTTTTGGATCTCCTCTTTCTGCTGTACCGTTTTTGGTACTTCGCATATACATACTTGTATATTTTTTAACCTTTTATTCCCTTCTACTATAAATTCTTTTATTTTGCACTTTTTGAATACTTCGTCATTTGCGTATATTTTCATTCTTTTCACTTCAAATTGTACCGATAGCTCCTCAAGCTTTTCCAACGTTCGTCCTAGGTCGAAGTTGTGTATTCCGGTAAATAAGGCTTCACTTAATTTCAATTTATTTTTGATCCGAATGTTCATCCTCAACGAGATACGGTTATTTTCAAAGTGTAAAATTGGTAATTTATTAATTAAGATTATTTAAAACTTTTATTACTGAAGGTTTTTCTATTCTTTCTTCCTTTGTTTCTTCGTTATTCCTTAGATCCTTTCCTGACTGAGCGTTCTCCTTGCGCGTTTGTGCTCTTGTGATTGCCAAGACATGTGAATTATTTATTTCAAAAACTTTGAGTTCTTCTATGGATACTCTTGATATACTATCTGCGTAGCTCGCTACACCTTTGACATACTGTATTTCAAAATTATATTCTTCCAAATCGAGTCTTATTCTCGTGAGTTTCGACGTCGGGTCTTTCATTGCAAATAAATAAGTTAGTGGCTTATGATTTGTTTTTACTATAAAATGTGGTGAACCATATAAGTAACCTTTAAAATGATTGATTCCCCAATGAATCGCTAATAACTCTTTTATGATAGTGGGTTTATTTATCTCACTTTTCTTAAAGGTGCGTGATGCAAATGCGATGGGTAGGTCAATCCCTTCGTAGTTTTGACTTAATATTGCTGAACATGCGCTATTTGAAGCGTCCGTAGTTAAGATGAATTGTTTATTGAAGTCTGGGTATTTTAAAATTGGTGGATTGATTAATGCATTTTTCAAGACCTGAAATGAGTTTTCGCATTCTTTTGACCACTCAAATTTCACGTTTTTCCTAGCTTACCTATTTAGAGGGATACATATTGCGGCAAAATTCTGAATGAACCGTCTGTAATAATTGCAGAATGCAACGAATCTTTTGACTTCGTTAGCATTTTGGGGTACTGGATAATGCTTAATGACTGAATATTTTGCTTTGTCTGGTGAAACACCATCCCTTGATAAATTATGTCCTAAATATGTGACTTCTCGCCTGAAGAATTGGCACTTTTGTGGCAGGATCGCCATGTAGTGGTTACTTAGTAAGTGCCCCTCGTATAGACTACTTTAACCATAAAACCATTTATCTTGGAGAAACACTTACCTCGTAACCATTCTTTAACACGTTCGCACCGGTGGCCCACGACACTACTTATTTCTAGCCGTCGGTGGCCACCGGTGGGACACTGACTAGAACAAGTTATATGTACCCTAAATTTGTAACGACAACCTCAGAGTTTATAATATTGAGTATACGGCTACAGTAATGGTACAGGATACTTAATTATATGCCGGCTGCGGATTCGCCAATAATTGTGAAAATTATAGTTTGAATGAAAGGAAATTTATTTTGGTCTTTTATTACATTGGAAATTTTCTTAAAATTACAGAGAACAAATTCTTTTCAAAATAGTGTTAAAATATCTTAAAAAACAGAAATCTTAATTTTTCAATACAACAAAAAAATTCTTAGCCCATGAAGTAATATAAAAGTAAGTAACGTGAAAACGCAAAGTTAAATAATATAAACTATACATATAATCTAGTTTATTATGTATGAATATCTTTGAAGGTGGGTAAACATAAAGTAGGTTTGTTTGGGCAATTTTTCGCAAAAAGTTGTTACTTTTTTAGTTTTATTTCTTGCTTATTTTAGACACCTTTCTTGTTGTATTTATTTTATAGCAATTTGTGCACCGTTTTCTGCAACTTCTGGCTGATCCTTCATATGATAGTAGTTTGTGTCCTATAAATCCTTTATTCTTTGGTTTTTTCTTTGGAGTTTGTCCATTTTGATCTTCCTCCGCCTCCAGAATTATGTTTTCATTATTAGTTTCAGACTGTAGTAAGCCTCGTATTATCTTCTCCCGAATACCAAGAATGTCCTTTTTACTATTTCTGCCAAAATTGTTATATACAGCCCAAGTATTTACTACACACGTACAAAGAAGCACTTCAAATATAACTTTTTCGTACCATTTTAGAGTTTTCCGAAGGCATGTATAGTAAGCTGACATTTGGTCTGAAACGTCTACTCCCTTTTTCGCCTTGTTATAGGTTAAAACAGATGGTGGCCACCGGTGTGACACGACGGTTCCAACAATTAAATTTTACTTGTGGCCGACGTGTCCCACCCGTGGCCCACCACAAAAAATGGATAAAACGCCAAATAAAACTTCAATATCAAGTATAAACATACTTTAATTCACTATATTAACATGACTTACAAATAAAGCGGTGAAAAAAAATGTCGGCCTATTGGAGTTAGTTTATAATTTGTTATCGCTGCGAACGTGTTAAGGGTTGAATAAAAAAACTCACTGGGATAAATATAATTAAGAAATATTAACACAAATTATAAATACACGATACAGACATTTGTAGTATTCAAAATAATTATAATGAATCATCCTGACTTTGTCGACACTTTCTATTTATGGGAAGTATGCGATCTAATGTGTCAGTTACCCGTATTCATGACCTTCCGGATTCAAAATGAATGTGATATTTATATTTTACAACGAACGTGCTTTCGGTGTGTTTGCTTGACCTTAATAGACCGATGCCCGCTAACCACATTGAAATTATTATTTACACAAATTTAACAACGTCTTTTCTTTTGATAATGCTCTTTTATGATAATGTCTTTTTGGGATCATCACATCGTGTTACTCACATAAGGAAAAAATTGAAATGTAGAAAAATTTTGTTGGTTAGCCCACAACTTATCAAATAAAAACAAAAAAACTGTAATAAATATTCTAAGTGGGCACCTTACACTTCTACATACTTCCGGAGTCTCCGGAGGATATTTCTTTGAACGTGGAAGAGCATTCCAAGATTCTGCCTTATAGCGTCACAATGGAAGTTTATTCTATCGTTTATTTCGTTCCTTGTGTTTACCGGTGTTGCATATACCAAGCTTTTAAGATATCCCCAAAAAAATTAATCCAGCTTACAATGTATATTTTATCTACAATGTCCATTTTCAGATATGACCGTACCTTCGCAGCCTATGCTTTACATGGGACAAATGTCGTCAATTATATCCATAGTGTGCCGCATTTGCTACGACAGTGAAAAGGACGAAGAATTGATTACGCCCTGCAATTGCAAAGTTATTTTCAAAACATACAATTTATTTTTTATTTCAGTATTGGTATCACGTTATAAATTGTAGTATTCCGGTGTACTCTTTGTACATGTTGAAATCAAATTTCTCCAGCTCTGTTGATTAGTGATTATAAACATCTTAAGCATTATCATTTTCAAGATTTTTTAATAACGTTTCAATAACATGGAAGTATTTCCTTTCTTGTTTTTTTTCTCTTCTTACAACATTTCAGAGCATTATTAACAAACTAGAATTTTAAGGGCCAGTTTCACCACCTTCTGATAAGTGTCCGAAAGCTTAGACGGAAGTTTTGCCCTTTCTTATTTAATGCCAAGTGACAAAGTCAAAAGTTGTGAATAAGCTATTCGACACTTATCAGTAACTAGTGAAACTGGCCCTAAATAAACATATGTTTAAAAATAAGAGCAAGTTATTAATTTTATGTCACTTATCCATTCATATAGGAATGGTATATAGGGTACGAGTATCACATGACGTTTTTTTCGATTTCTAGGGATTCCAATGAATTGTTCAAAGTTTAGCTTATTAGGTCCTTAATTTACTTTTTGAAAAACTAGTTTGCGAGCTATTGTTTTATTTTAATGGATCCAATCTGTTTCAATGTTTTGAGGATCAACAATAGCAGTAAATGCAACAATATTTTTGAAGTCAAATAACTAAGAAAATATTCTCAATATCTATGGATTCATTGAAAAAAGTAGTTACAAATCACACTTACTCACTTTTGCCAAGATAAACTAGGTGACGACGTAAAATTAACTTTCTCAACATTCTCACCCCTGACATACGTATTATCAACATGCTTAAAATATAAAAGGTTGTGAATTTTTATTATTCGGAATACATGAGTGATACGTGTATATTTTTGGAAGTATTATCAGTACGTTTTACTATTCAAGACAAAAGCAACAAGGACGAAATGGAACAGGATTTTTAGTAGCTCAAAACCTTAGATCTAAAATAATGGAATTTAAAGCAATTAATGGAAGAATTTCACTCATATAGTTTATTTACGATAAAAAGACGAAGATGTCATTTTTAGTTACTTTCCTGCTTATCAGAATAAATATTAATTTACCAACCGTGAATACAATTTATCCTCAATAGCCAGGGCAATTTACAGCTAACGGGTTGGCAAAACTTCAAGACGTTGTCAAATCAACTGGTAAAATTCCCCAGTTTGTTTTGACGTTTATTGACATTCGATCATCGTCTAATATTTAGAAGTTTTTATGGTGCTTTTAAATTCAATGCTTCTTTAAGATAAAAAAACAGTTATTTTCATAACTAATTATTTAGGCAAATGTGTGATTAATGAAATGCCAAAGCAGCTGAACAGAAAATGTCAAGAGATGGTAACATCTTTGTTGAGCTATTTCGAACGAGAATGCCGAAATGGGGGCCCGCTTCTCCCGCTTACTGCTGTAAGAGACGTAAGTAATAGTATTCGCTATTTGTATTCATCATTATTAATATTATTGTTACATATTCAAATGTAAATGATTAAATATTTTTAATGTTAGGTTAGGTTAATTAAACTTGAAAATATATTATTCTTTCATAAATTGAAGTAATTATATTGTAGAGAGTTGCAGAAGCTCTACAACTTAGCATTACCACTGAACCGTATTGCCGTCAAGCATAATAGAGGTGAACAGCCTAAAAGCCCACCTAAAAAGAGACAACGCATAAAACCTACTGTTGAAATTGATAACTTTGATCAAAATGCTTTCCGAAATGTTATATACGAAATATATGGAAACAGTGAGTATATTGAATTTACTGTTTTATTTTATTCACAATTGACTTACATAATATTTTTTCAAAGGAACACATAACCTTGAAAACATTAAGAGACAAACTCCAGGAGCGTGAACTCTTTAATGGTTGTTTAACATCACTCTGGAATATTGGATTCAAATACCAAAAAGATGATCCTCGTCGTGGTTTACTGGAGTTGCCACATATTGCATTAAAACGTGTACATTTCCTACATGAATATGTCAAGATAAAAAGGGAAGGTTTATATCAATTTGTGTTTTGGGATGAGACCTGGATATTTAAAGACGGTACTGTTGGACGTTCTTGGCAAGATTCTAATCATAGAAGCCTGAAAAAAAACCAAAATTGGTGGTCCAAGGTAGTTGAATAATAAAATTTAGCAATTAATGTATGATGTACTAACATTCCTGCTATTTTAAGACCTTTTCAAATATTTACTAGTCACACTATTTTATTTAAATCCATATAATTATTAATAGTTGTTTTGAGCTATGCAGTCTATCTAGGAAACCTAGTAGTAATTTGTTATTTCTTTATTGTAAGTATATAGTATTGCATGCTGGATCCTCTTCTGGATTTATTCCTGGAGCAGGGCTGATTTTTTCTTCCAAAAAAACTAGATGGTGATTACCGCGGTGAAATGAACTGAAAATTTTTTTTGCAATGGTTTGAATACCAGCTTTTAGTGAACTTGGAAGAACCTGCCAAAATTGTAATGGATAATGCAAGTTATCACAGTACAGTGATCAATAAAGTACCGACAACAGCTACCAAAAAGGCTGATATACAGAACTGGTTGATACAAAATGATATTCCTCTTGAAAATACTTTCCTCAAAACTCAATTTTTGAATTTAGAACAACGGTAAGTTGATATAAACATTTTTCAATATATTATGGTAATACTTAGATAACTTATTTTGTTTAAATATATGCATTTTTGTAGGAATAAACCACCAACAGTATATTAAGCTGACGTATTATCTGAAAAATATGCTCACAAAGTGCTTCGACTTCCTCCTTACCACTGTATGTTCAACCCAATTGAACATATTTGGGGCATAGTTAAAAATTTTTATAGAGATCATGTGGGAACTGATGGTTCTTCAACAGAACAAGCAATAGGTGTATGGAAAAAGTCTTTAGAAAAAGTGACTCCTGATATTTGGTCAAAGACAGTAGAGCACACTGAAAAAAGTATACAAGATGGGTGGGATAGAGAAGTAGTATTTGATAGACAGTGACGATGATGATAGTGATGATTTTGTAGTGGAGTAGTGGAAATCTTGTGTTTTATTTTTTGTATATTTTTATCCAATTTGCTTTATTTCCACCTTTTCAAAATCACTAATAACTATTATTAAATTAATTAGGTACAGTTATTTTATAATACACAAATTAAAGCAACGACCACAGTAACTCTACATAAATAATACTGATAAAATGGGAGATTTTTTATTTTTATATCTTGTAACAAAATTTATTTTGTGTATCTATATTTTTCTTTTCCATTCTAGACCGGGAAAGTAAGGTCGAAAAATCTGTTAACTATCAAAACTTTCCCATAACTGATTTTTCATTTTTAAATGGAAATATATTGACTCAGCATCACTCTCCTAGATTGTCTAATAATTTCCACTGGAGGTTGCGACGCATCTTGCAAGCACAGCTCAGACCACCTAAAATTCAAGTGATTTATGCTCGTGTCATTCCTGGATGATTCTTACAAAAAAATCGTGGAGATGAAAATTGAAGCAAATCTTATGCTCCTGAAGGTGACGTAGAAAGTTTTTAAAAAAAAAAATTTCCGATCTTAAATTTTCCAAAAATTGAAAAAAAGTACGAAAATTATATTTTTGGTTGGTAATTATAAGTAAAATATTAATATCGAGGTCAAAACATAGATACACATAGAGGGCAAACTTCTAAAAACTTACATTTTTTCAGATTTGGAAAATTCAAAATGGCGGCTGCGCATATTGGAAACAATTTTTTTTTATCGCGTCTAAATTTATGAACATTAACGATATTGAGAAACGGTTTGTTGCAATCTACAGAGTGAAAGTACTATTTTTATAAATAACATAAACAAAATTTTTTAAATTTTTTTTACATCATTTTTTAGAACATTTACCGAAAATAAAAATTTTTACATCTAGTTTTTTCTCATTTTGGCGGTGAAAAATTTCTTAAAAATATCTTTTTACGTTATAAATATGTTTGTTTTTGAAAGACGAGTATTTTGAAAAAAAAATTTTACAGATGCGACTTTTACAAGCTGAGATAAACAAATTCAAAATCTGCTAGATACTGTCATAATATTAATTGAAATTTTCAAATTTTGATCACTTCGCTAGGTTGTTGAATCCCAACTCAACTTAAACACAATTTTTCATTTTTCTACCGTTAATTGGTCCATTCAAAAGAGAACAGTAATCCTAGCTCGCTCGGCCAAACGGTGCGGCGGCATCTGCTTGGCGTTCTGGTGGGGGGTCAGCGCTCATTCTCTTCGAACGCCCAAAAGACCCTTACTAACATGACTGACGACGTACTTGTACCCGACGAATTATTGAACATTATTTCGTGTTCTTGTACCACAGGGTGCTCTACTACCAGGTGTGGTTGTAAAAAAGTTGGCATATATTGTACGATATTATGTAAAAATTGCGAAGGAAAAAACTGTTGTAACATCGAAATTGTAAGTACGGTATTTGACAATGACGAGGATGATAATGAATCTCTGAGTGATGAGCTAAATTTTGATATGACTCAATTAGTTGATTGTGAACTTGCAATTGATAGTAGCAATAATATCGATGAGGATTTGTTGGCTAATGATAATGACGAGGAAAATTGTACAGAACCATTTCCTCAGACACCAAAAAGGGCGAGAATTTGTAGAAAATAGATGTAAATTTGTAAATAAATATTATTCTTAGTATCTACGTTTCGCATTATGTATAATATATATAATAAATGGATTTATAGATATAAATTATAAATATCATTGTACCTTATTTCTAGCAATATGTAATGGTTGATAATAACCATACTATTAGCAAACCACAAATGCAAAATTTTTACAAAGAAAACCAAAATAAAAGCTTCAGCTTCGTTCAACTGCGAACGAGCGCTGACCCCCCACTACAACGCCAAGCAGCTGCCGCCGCACCGTTTGGCCGATCGAGCTAGGATTACTATTGTCTTTTGAATGGACCAATTGACGGTAGAAAAATGAAAGTTTGTGTTTAAGTTTAGTTGGGATTCGACAACCTAGCGAAGTGATCAAAATTTGAAAATGTCAATCAATATTATCACAGAATCTAACAGACCTTGAATTTGTTTATCTCAACTTGTAAAAGTCGCATCTAAAAAAATTTTTTTTAAATACTCGCCTTTCAAAGACACACATATTTATAACGAGAAAACAAATTTTTCAACGCCAAAATGAGAAAAAACTAGATGGAAAATTTTTTATTTAAGGTAAATGTTCTAAAAAATTATGTAAAAAAATTTTCATGTTATTTATAAAAATATAACTTTCACTCTGTCGATTGCAACAAACCGTTTCGCAATATCGTTAATGTTCATAAATTTAGACGCGATTGAAAAAAAAAATTGTTTCCAATTTGCGCAGCCGCCATTTTGAATTTTCCAAATCTGAAAAAATGTAAATTTTTAGAAGTTTGCCCTCTATGTTTATCTATGTTTTGACCTCGATATTAATATTTTATTTATAATTACCAACCAAAAATATAATTTTCGTAAATTTTTTCAATTTTTGGAAAATTTAAGATCGGAAAATTTTTTTTGAAAAATTATTTACGTCACCTTCAAGAGCATAAGATTTGCTTCAATTTTCATCTCCACGATTTTTTTGTAAGAACACATCCAGAAATGACACGAGCATAAATCACTTGAATTTTAGGTGGTCTGAGCTGTGCTTGCAAGCTGCGTCGCAAGCTCCAGCGGAAATTATTAGACAATCTAGGAGAGTGATGCTGGGTCAATATATTTTCATTTAAAAATGAAAAATCAATTATGGGAAACTTTTGACTTTTATTTCCTTACTTTCCCGGACTATTCTATTTTTATTATAATAAATATAATAGATATTGTATGAAGAAACAGTATTTAAATTTGCATGAAGATGATTGCAGCTTGTCTTGATTCCTTTTAGCGTAAAGCATTGCAGTGCTCTTGAAGATGGTTCTATAGAGCATAGGATAAGGTATAAGGACCTAAAGTTCGTCATTTAACCCTCTTCCATGTAAAATAATTAAATTTTAATTCGAAAATAGAATGATTGGTTACTGTTTCTTGTATCTTATCCATAGTTTTTCATGAATAAATATTTATATCAAATTAATCAAGCCTATCATACAAGCCTTTTATTTTTAGAAAAATATTTTTGACTTACGCCCTACAAGGCACGGAACAATGAAAAAGAAGAACTGTCAATCTAACATCATATTGACTTTTCTAGTTTTGTTAAGTAAAGGAAAAAACTACAGCTTGGCAACATCACAATATTTTATTTTGCAACGTCATCGTCTTTTTATCGTAAATAAACTATAAGAATTAAACGTAAACAAGTTAACATAACTATTATCAATGTATGCGCACCCACGGAAAATGAAGAAAAAAACAAAAAAAAAACAATTCTACGAACTGTTAGAAGAAATTGCTCTTGAAGTACCAGCAAATGATATAGTGATGCTAATTGGAGACTTCAACGCAAAGATCGGGAAGGGGGAATATATAAAGGAAGTAGCTGAAAAAGAAACTATTCATGAAGACACTAATAATAACGAAGGTAGACTCTGTGGATTCGCAGCAACAACTAATACTTTCATTGTAAGCACGAGACAAAAACACAAGAAAGAACATAAAATAACCTGGATGAGACCAGGAATGACAGAAGGAAACCAAATAGACCATGTTTTGATATCCAAAAAATGGAATAAAATAATACAAGATGTCAGATCACAGAGGGGAGCCAATGCAGATTCAGACCATATTTTAGTAATTGCCAAATTGAAATGGAAAATAATCAAAAACAACCATACACACAACACCAAAAAACGATGGAACATAGACAAATTGAAGTCACAAACCAGTAAGGCAAAATATGTGGAGAAAATAAATGAAAGGTTAGAAACTGTCAATGGAAATAATATCGAAGTTCTATGTAAAAACATAAAAGAAAGCATTATTAGTGCCGCACATCAATCACTAGGGCCATTTGCATGAAAACCAAGTAAGGAATGATATGATGAGGAATGCAATAATAAAGTTAGGACAAAGAATCATGCAAGATTGAACTGGCTAAAAGCAAAAAGAGAGGAAGATCTACAGACATATAAGATATAAAGGAAGGAAGCAAATAAATGCTGTATAAACAAAAAAAGACAATGGATAGACATGCAAATGGGCGATCTGGAGAGGAATTGCAGGGACTATGGAAGAGACTATTCGGATACATAAAATCACAAAACAAAAGAAATAAAGTACTACCTGCTAAAAAAGACAAAAAAGATTGGACACATTATTTAAAAGTGATGTTTAGAAACAGAGAAGAAAATATAGAGGACATAAACGAGAGCCGTGAGGGAGAAGTAGAAGAACCTCCAACATAGGAAGAGTTCAAGGAAATAATTAATCAACTAAAACAAAAAAGAGCCCCATGTCCTGATCAGATCGTGAACGAATTAATAAAAAATGGAGGAGAAAAATTACTAAAAACAATGTACAAGTTAATAACCGTAATATGGGATGAAGAAGATATGCCTGTGGAACGGAGAGAAGGCTGGATAACACAAATATTAATTGAAAGAGATCAAACACAATTCCAAAGCTATAGATGTATAACACTGCTTAATACAACTTACAAAATATTTACAACACTTATATGACGAAAGTTAACAAGGTATACTAAAAGAACAATTGGGACAATACCAACATGGATTTCGGGAAAATAGGTCGACTACAGATGCAATACACATTGTAACACAGACAATAGAAATATGCTACGAGCATAATGTAGACTTACATGTATTATTTATAGATTTCTAACAAGCATTTGACAGTGTCTCCCGAAGTAAACTATTACAGGATATGAAAGAGTTAGAAATACCATCAAAGTAGATCAGATTAACAAAAATGTCTATGGAACAATCAAAGACAAGAGTAATAACAAGAGAAGGAGTCACGGAAGGAATCTCGATTGAAACAGGAGTAAGACACGGAGACCACACTCTTCAACATTGCTTTGGACGGAGCAGTAAGGCAGACTGAAATAAGTCGAATAATTGAGCAAGCTTCAACGCAGATAGTAGCAAATGCCGGCGATATAGCGTTAATGGCAACAGACAAGAGAAGCACGGAAAACGCATTGGTAACTCTCAAAAGAGAGGCAGGAAAGAGAGGATTACAAATTACCGAAGAGAAGACAAAATACCTCATATGCTCATGAATAGAGAAACCAAACATAAAAGAGATAAAATAGGGGAAACCTTTTCGAAAAAGTGTCACTCTTTAAATACTTAGGGGTAATTATTACCAGCAATAACAATCGAAGCGAGGAAATAACCCAGCGAATACTAATGGGCAGTAAGATATTTTGGAAGTACAAAAAAAACTGTTTTAAATGAAACTCAATGTTTCTAGCTAATTCCACAATATAATGAAATATATTGAAAATTCTAAAAAATTGCCAATTGTTTCGATAACTGAATATCATCATCAGAATGGCAGAAGTTACATTTCATTTGATGCCTACCTGATGTTTGGTAGTTATTTTTGGCTAGACCAAGACCTTGTGATTGACTTAATATATGTTAATAGAAAAAAAGAAGATGTGATATTACAAATATTGAAGCTTAGATATTATTAGCCCTATGGTGATATCCTGGATATCATTTTTCCAATTAAAATCAATATAACTGTGCAATGATATAGAAAACCAGGAAAACTATATCTGCTGATCTTTACAATTATCACTTAAGAAGACAGTTTAATAGTGGAGAATTCCCTAGATTCATCTGTTCATTGACGACTTCATGTTGTGGGTTTCTTAAGTGTCTTCTAATTTCCAATTCTTCAAGGAAATCCAGTTCTTGTTTCTTATCACAAATATGTAGTACTTCTAGTTCTGTGTTAGGTGTCAATGAATGGTTGGTGTCAAGCAGATGTTTTGCGTAATGGAATTCATTTGGTTGTTTCAATCTGTATGCTCGTAAGTGTTCACTGTATCGGATTTCAAAATTTCTAAGGGTCTGACCCAAATAGACAGCATTACATTCTGGACATTTGAGTTTATATATACCTGATTTCATAAATGTTGGTATTTTTGTTTTAACATTTAACAATTTTGTACTTACGTTACTTTCTGTTTTAAAAGAAATTGTTTTATTCGTTTCTAAAGATATTATCTTTGAAATATTATTAGAAATATTGGTCTAGCCAAAAATAACTACTAAAAATTAGGTAGGCATCAAATGAAATGTAACTTCTGTCATTCTGACGATGATATTCAGTTATCGAAACAATTGTCAATTTTTTAGAATTTTCAACATTTTTCATTATATTGTGGAATTAGCTAGAAACATTGAGTTTCATTTAAAACACTAATATGAGTAGATTCCACAAAGTAAGGGTCGAGAGAGTTAATTTCATTGGAAAGACACTGTTAATCTTGCCCAGTTCATCAAGTTTTCTTCAGCACTCCCATACCAACTTTGAGTCAATAACATGGGAGCTCAATGTTTTCTGAACTGCTTGACTATCAGAATGAATCGATATGTCACATTTCTGATAGTTGGATTCTTGTGAGAATTTCTCCCTGAAAAACGCTCGGCAGGAGTGTAACGATAATGAGTATCTGGTCCCTGTCCCAAATACCCCAGCGGCAGCTCCTGTGGTGGGTTTTGAACCCTTTGTGTACCATCTAATGGTGTTTTCTTTGAGAGTTTGGATGGTGTATATCTTTTCCCAGTCTCTTCTCTTCCTTAGCATCGTAGTGAAGTTCTTTTCGGCACTTTCTTTCTTGATCATTTCGTCACTGACGAGATGTATTTTTTTTAGAGAGGACCGAGCTCCCTGATTTTTAATACTCTCATTGCCTAAACCTTCCCTAGATATTCTTAAAATTGCCTCTTGGGCTGATCTTTCTATCACCAGATGTAGAAGTGTGAGATCTGTAGTGGTCTCAAGTGCTCTAGTTGGACACGTTCTTATAATTCCAGTGATGCACATATAGGCAAGCCTTTTAACTTTGTCGATGGTGTTCCTCATGCTGTTCTGACTTTCTCTGATATGCCAGACTATTGCCCCATACGTAATTGTTGGTCTCACAATCATGGCGTACATCTAGACTTCTGCACGCCATCAAAGCTTTTATTGCTTCATTAGCAGTTATTTCAACAAGCTTATTCCACAGAAGTTTATTGTCTAGGGTTATCCCTAGACATTTAACTTCAGATTTCCATTCTATGATTTACCCGTTTAAAGATAGGGGTTTCATAGCGGGAAGTGATCTTTTCGGGGTAAATGGAATTACTGAGGTCTTGTTTGGGTTAATATTTAGCCCCACTGAGAAGCCAATTGCTCAATAATTCTGAGGCTGTTTTGTAATAGATCAGACAAGGTGCTCTCGAACTTGCCTCTGACTATTAGAAATATGTCATCAGCATAGCCCATATATTCGAAGCCAAACTCCGCTAGCCTTTAGCGGTCTTACTTGCCATATGAAGTGCAAAGTTACAATATTATGGGTTGAAACGCGTGCCCCATTGCCATTGTAAAAATTCCTTAATTTCCAATTATATGTCTAGTATACCCATTGTTTGTTATTTTAGCTGC
This sequence comes from Galeruca laticollis, assembly GCA_963921935.1. NCBI lineage: Eukaryota > Metazoa > Arthropoda > Insecta > Coleoptera > Chrysomelidae > Galeruca > Galeruca laticollis. The sequence continues at coordinate 92,415,933 of OY998183.1, forward strand.
ACTGGAATGTAAATGAATTATTTATAGCTATTTGTTCGGGGAGTAAATATTATGGGATCGTATTATGTTGTTGATTCTGGTACTCACTTTTTTCCCAAAGTGTATCTTTTTATAACAGTGAACAAGTTTCACCTGCCTAAAAGTCACCCTCAACTAAAAATGGTTAGAGTATGATAGAATGACGTATTACCAATATTGAAAAACGATTACTTTGATTAAGATACTTGTAGTAAAAACATTTATTTTTAGGGAACTGTGGCTTTCGTTCATAGATCTTGTCTAGAAACATGGTTGGGAGAATCTAACACTACAACTTGTGAACTATGCCATCAAATTTTCAACACCGAAAGAGTACCAAGATACACATCTGCGAAATCTGTATGGCATTGGTGCTGGCGATCTAACGGTTCTGCTCAAGATGTTCGAAGTGACGTAGTAGCCTGTGCTATCATAACTCCTTTGACTATAATTATTACTTACGTCTGTCTGTTTTCCTCTGAATATTATAACCAGGTAAAATTTTCCAGTGTTCCTGCTGCTAGATGGACATCAGTATCTTTACTGATAATGATTGGAATTATGCTGATAGGATATTATATGTGGGTGTATTCTACTATACGGATGCATGCCCGAAGATGGTATAATTGGTGGCAAAGAACTTGCAACGTAAGATACATACCACCTGGTACAGTTAGAGTAATGAATATGGATTTCTCTGGAGAAGTCACAGGTGGTACAGTGGATGAAAGTAGTAGTACCGTAACTTCAGTCCCAGTTGCTGACGTTGCTACTAGTATAAACGATCAAAGAGATAATAGTAACATTAGCGCAATGAATCGTACTAGTATTGCAAATGGTATTAATGAAACTGTAGTATAATTAAGAAATATTATGTATAATTCTATTGAGTCATAATAGAATTATAACGGAGGGTTTTCTATGACACAAATATTTATAAATGAATTGAGGAATAAATGGGTATAATAGTAATCTTGTTTGTTTTAAGGTACGGTTACTGTGCATGCTAATTCGGACGAAAATATTCTTCACAAAATGGTGTAGTTATCAGAAACATTTTGCTATTTTCTTGAAATATGGCAGTAAATCCGAAAATGATACTCCGACTTTTTCTTTCGAGAAGATGACTTTTTTCCACAAAAACATTTCTTATTTTTTGTTATTCAAGCATTATCAGCAGCATCGGCGTTATTCATCATGGCAAGTGAAGTGAGTAGGATTCAAATGTTTGTATATCTGATTCTGTGTCGTTTTCAGTAAGGTTAGGGGAAAAAGTAGTTGCTCGGATTTCGAACTTTTGGGTTTAATTTTATTTTATTTCCGTCTGCGATGAATTGACGTTTTTGAACGGAGTCTCTTCCTTTTTTATTTTTTTGAGATAAAATGGAAGAAAGTACCTTGCCCCTTTCTTTAACAATGCGAAAAATAAATAGATCGTGGGCGGACTTGTCCCTTTGAGACTCATATTCCCACTTTGTGGCGAAATCTAATCTTCTTACGAGTGTATTTATCATCATTAAGTGTTCAGTGTCAATATGCAAACTATTTACCGATTTTATGTCCTGTTTTATATGAGGAATAAATGAGTATAATAGTAATCTTGTTTGTGTTTTAAACTACGGTGACTGTGCATGCTACTTCGGACGAAAATATTCTTCACAAAATGGTATACTTATCAGAAATATTATGCTATTTTCTTGAAATATGACAGTAAATCAGAAAATGATAGTCCGAATTTTTATTTCGAGAAGATGAGACTTTTTTCCACAAAAACATTTCTCATTTTTTGTTATTCAAGCATTATCAGCAGCAGCGGCGTTATTCATCATGGTGTAATAAACACGAAATATGGCAAAGGGAAATTTAGGGACACCCTATATAGATATAATTTTCTTGATAATAAAATAAGTCGAATTCATTTTAATATAAAAAGAAAAGTTGACCTACACCAGAAAATAATTGAAACAAACAATTTACACAACCGACAAGGTCGATGACAAAACACACGATGGTTTGTTTATCAAAAATATAGACAAACCTTGCAACTTAGTATAAAGAAATCAATTGAAAATTAACCTTCAATTACGAAAATAAAAAATATGAGACAAGGGCAACACGAGGGAAATTAAATAACATATCCCAAATCTTCTGAAATAAATAGCAGAAAATTTGGTAACAGAGGCAGTGAGGAAGTAACCCTCATAGAGTGATCAGGTACCGTATGGCCTGACACTCCCCCCCCTCTTCGACGGCCCGTACGTAAACAGTGATAGTGTGTTGTGATATTTCAAAAACGTAAGTTTTTTCTATGTCATTATATTTATTTTTTTGAACAAATATCGTATTGACATTTATTTGATTTGACTGGGTGTCCAAAGATACATTTCCTGGTCATATTAAGTGCACTATTGACATTTGAGCCCCTCACCTAACATATTTAGGAAATAGTACGATTTGCAATCGATTTAATAATCCAGGGGAACACTAAATTTTAGTCAAGATTATACAGGGATATTCATATGTAAGAGATATCTTATTTATATCCTAACCAGGTCAGATTACCTTCAGATTTCGAAAGACTATTTTGATAGTTACTTACTTATATTATACAGGGATATTCATATGTAAAATATATCTTATTTATATCCTAATCAGATCAGATTACCTTCAGATTTCGAAAGACTATATTGATAGTTACTTTCTTATATTATACAGGAATATTCATACGCCAGATACCTTTCATTTATGTCATAATCAGGAAAGACTATTTTCAGATTATGGAAGACGTTTTGTCCGAGTCATAATAATTTTGTCTCATTCCTTATACAGGGACAACTTTTACTTTTGTCATAATAATGAGAAACTACTTGCAGATTATGAAAGACGTTTTTCCCTAATTAACTTCTAGTGTATTGTACCGGGACATTCTCCCCCGATTAACTTTTGTTTTTTCCCAACCAAGGCTGAATTACTGTACTTAATTATTTTGTGTTTGTAATATATATGTACATATTATCCACCCAGTCTGTTTCCTTTATCAACAAACCCCTACCCTCGAACCAGCAGGATTGGACGGGGTGACGCGACCTGCCTTAGAACTCAGGCTTGGCATATTGTATAAGCCCAAGAGGCTCCACGGAGACCTTGTCCACTCGTGCTAGGAAACCACCTCCACCGAGGTTACCCACAGGGGGATTCCTGGCTCTAAATTGTGCCATAAGGCACTGGTGACAGCATAATGCAAAATTCAAGGAAATAGGAATTCAAAGGTTGTCCTACACTGGTAACGGAGGGCTGTGAACCCTAAACGACCACAGCGGTTATTACAGTGGGGACCAAATATTCATTACAATGGATAAATATACAACGGATTCTACCGATTCATTAAACTGGTGACGGCTCACATTTATTACACTGGTGACAGAATAAATAGACAGTTGATAGACAGATTATTACAATGGCAAGTGAAGTGAGTAGGATTCAAAAGTTTGTTTATCTGTGTCGTGTCGTTTTCAGTAAGGTTAGGGGAAAAAGTAGTTGCTCGGATCTCGAACCTTTGGGTTTAATTTTATTTTATTTCCGTCAGTGGTGAATTAACGTTTTTCAACGGAGTCCCTTCCTTTTTTTGTAGTTTGTGGTAAAATGGAAGAAAGTACCTTGCACCTTTCTTCAACAATGCAAAAATATCATAGATCGTGGGCAATACGGACTTGTCCCTTTCAGACTTATATTCCCATATTGTGGCGAAATCCAATTTTCTTACGAGTGTATTTATCATCATTAAGTGTTCAGTATCAATATGCAAATTATTTAACGATTTTATGTCCTGTTTTATATGAGTAATAAACATTGAGCATTGCCTTTCGATATGTTGGGGTAATCAATAATTGAATTCAAATGCGAATTAATAATCGTTACCTGAATATTAAATTGTTCTATATCCCATTTTTGGGAGAGAAAATCACAATTAAAGATGAGTCCTTACAATTCTTTAAATATTATAAATATTTTTTATTTGTATAAACTATCTGCATTTGTATAAAAATGTACTTTTATTTAAAACCAATACAATTAACACAACACAAGCCATTTTTTTAAACTGAAATTTTAATTTTGGATATAAAACAAACCACTACTTTTACGGCCATTTTAGTGAATTGTTAGGATATAGAACAAACCACTACTTCTACGGCCATTTTAATGAATTGTTAGGATATACAACAATATTTATGGATATAGACTAATATAATATTAAGATGTTTAACCGATATTTCAGATAGATAAATATAATAATAACGCAAAAATAAAACAAATTTTTATTTATAAATTTATAAGCATGGTAAAATAATATAAAAATTCAAAATAAAAAACAAATTGCACTTTGGATTTGGTTTAGTAACTAATTTGAAAAAACATGTTGCTAAATAAAATACCATTTTATTCTTTTTTCGAAATATTTTTCTTGGTTTTACGCTTCTGTTTGTTTTTAGATATATTTGCTTTTTGAGAATAATTATTGTCTCCCTTTTTGGTTTTAGAATTATTCACCTTTTGAGGTAAGGTATTCTTGTCTGCTAAGCTAAGTAAGTAAACTTGTGTTCTGGCATATACACCATCATATCCGTCAGATGTTTATGTTTTTGATTTGACAGTAATAGACTCGGCTTAATAACAGGTACATCATCAATAACAGGAAACCTTGAATCACAGTCAATTCTGGTGGTCTTTTTTTTTGCTTAATTTAATATCCTCACTGATATCTCCAAATAATTGCTTAAACGAAATGTTCCATACATACTTTTTGCTGTATGTAACTGATTTTTTATTGTGTAGGGAACTGCGCTAAATTGAAAAGTGTCTGAGATTGCTTCATAGTTTCTATAATCTTTAGACTGCATTTGTATGACTATAAACGTTAATTTCCAGGTTTTTGGTTTTTTAAAAAGTGTTCTTACTAACGTCAGAGGACTCCATATTTCTGTAAGCTTTATAAACCGTTCTAAACAACTGTCAGTAGCGTCAACTTCCTCAACAGTCCCATGACCGTGCTCACAAAATTTTTGTTCAATACTCACCCAATTTTTTGAATCTTGGGAATTTAAGAAGCATTGAAGAGCAAAGGATATTATTGAATTTCTATTATGTGGAACACAGCTGTCTGACCACAAAATGAGTTTTTCTAATTGAGGATTTCCCTCTACAATTCTTTTACATATTGCTATGACTACATTAGCCAGATGAACTCCTCTCCTTCCGCATATGAGTTAATGCCAAACAGCATTATTTACCACTTTAGTTTTGTCGAAGTGAGCAGTTAAATTATAACAAGTCAATTTGGTTTTGTAAATAAAATTACTTATGGGAGCTTTTGGCAGCGAAAAAGTGTTTTGCAAGTCAAATGTTAAAACACCGACAGTTTCATCATTTACAAACGCATTTCTTTCCGTGTTTCCTATATTTTTCCTATTGATGTGTTCCTCATACTCATTAGTGTCTTGCTCAGTGGGAGATTTGATTACCTTATAAGCTTGACACTTATCACACAAATATTTTTACTTTTCCGCCCAACCTAGCTATATGCGATAAAAGTATTGGTTTACCCCTATAAAAGTTGGAAATTTGAAATTTTTTTTGAGTTATTTTTACGTTTTCCATCAACAAAAACACGAAAAAACGGTTTTTAGAAAAAAGATCCTGTGTGTATGTCGTCGTCGTCGTTGTCGTCGGCCACTTTTCCTTACATGTCTTGTTAGCACGATACAGCCTCCGGAGTTCAACAAGTCAGCAATTTTATGATTGAATATTATTCAAAGCGGCTCAAAGATGAACCCTATTGATATTCAGCTCACTAAATCCAGTACAACGGGTGCTATGGTACTTGAAGTATCAAGTTTTTGTCATTTTTGGTGAATTTTCAGTTTGTTAGCACGATACAGCTTCTAGAGAGTATACGATTGATCAATTTTATAATTGAATATTGTTCAAGGTGTCTCACAGATGTACCCTATTGATTTTCAGTTGTCTAGAGCGAGTACAGCGGGTCCTATAAATCCAGTTATATTAAGTTTTTGGTTATTTTTGGAGAAATTTCGGTTTGTTAGCACGATACATCCCCCGAAGTGTATACAAGTAACAATTTTATGATAGAATATTGTTCAGAGCCACAGATGCGGAAAAGTTTGTTTTAATCCTTAAAACCGTTTATTTTGGTTTAAAAAAGCTAATGTTGAGTTCGGTATTAAAATTTTTTCTACATATACACAGATTTACTGGTTTGTCTGTAGTGGACCTATATAAGTCATACATTCTTTGCAATGTTAGATCTCTCTCTAAATACTTTTTACGGATATTGGCCCGACAAATGTTCACCATTAAGTGGTGATCTTGCTATATTAGTCTTAGGTAATAAATACGTTGCTTACTTATGTTTAAGGTATTAAGAAAAAATTCTTGACGCACTTTAATTTTTACTCCTGAGACAAAAAAATAATACTCCTAGGAAAATGCTCACCTATTTTGTTGTTCTTTTCCGTACATGTAGTTGCCTTTTTACGTGATTCACATAAAAGTGATGTTTATTATCATCTTTTAGCTGCCAGAATTTCCTGTTTATGGTCAGCCTCTCTTCTTCTGTAATTTTTGTGGTACACTGAGAATCACAGAAATTACTTCTTCAACCAAATGGTTTTACCAATCTATTTGGCATCAATTTTCCATGCATATTTTCTTCATTTGTTTGCTCACTCCATTCGTTGTTAATGTTGCCAACTTCAACGTTCTTTGTCTGGTATATTTCTTGTTCCTTGTTTTTAATTTCTATTAGATTATCGTCACATCCAATTACTAACAACTTTTTCCTTTATTATTTCTGATTACCTCGTCTTTATTTATAATAGAACCAGTCTCTATTATTCTAGATACCTCTTGGTTTAAGGTAATATTAATAATTTCAAAAATAACTTGGTGCAGTGGCATATTATAGTTTGATTGAGTATCTTCCAAGTCACCAATTATTTGAAACAATGTGCTAAAAAAAGTACGGTTAAAATTTGTGTTGGCGATGAAAAGTACCTGTTCAAAGTAATGTGAATATATTGATCCTTAAATACAATTTGTATAAGGTTGGAAACCTGACAAATGGTATATATCAAATTTTAAATTCAATTCCATGTTTATTTTGGACAAATTTGGACAAGTTACTAATTGAACACCCTGTATATTTTAAATTTAAGTGGACGACGCGGCATTTAAAATAAAAATTATCATGTTGGTGAATACTTTTCACATTAAAATATGCTGAAAAATACTGAGTTTATCGAAACCTTTACGACCCTATTTTACATAATAAAAAATATTACAAATTTTTCAGAATCAGCCTAAGAAACTGTTCATTTAAAAACCTTACTCCCAAACTTCAGTAGTACACTCGATTGGTTTTTCAGGAGGCGGTGAACTAATCAGTGTAGAACTACTTAAAATGTGGCATCTGCAAGAAATTAAAATATCTAATTACAATTTTTGCCTTAAAAAAATCAAGTTAATCACAACTTCAGCACGTATCGTTGCTTTTTTAGTATGAACATAACAATTGAAAAATGTAATTATGGAACCAAAAAGAAATATGCCAAGGACCGGCCTATTAACTCAATTAATGGAGGCGATTTACCCGCGAAATAAAATTTTAGGTTAGAAGGAATGTATTGTTACGAAACAGCACACTGGTATAGTCCCTAAAACCGACCCTGTCTAAGCCAGGTATAATAGTTAAAATTATGGCGGATACGCAGTTATAAAAAAACTGTTTACGACTGAGACTATCTTATCTAGAACTGATTTTTGTGACCAGAGTTATCTAGAAAAGGCCAGAAAAATTATTTGTGTGTATAAGCCGCAGCCCGGAATTCTCTAGTACAAACGGCACTAGTATATAAGGGGACTGATCAGGAAGAGTTTAGTTTAGTGGATAATTTGACATCGTGAGATAAACAAATAAATTAGTGAACTGTTAGTCTAAGTGAATATACTGTATATATAAATTAAGTGTTAGTGATTAGTGAGTTAGTGTTTAAATAATTTAGTAAGTAGCCATACCGAGTGTTTGAAATTTATCCCACCCGTTTACAGTATAAATAAATTACAAAAACATTACATTGGTGTCAGGTGTGGGGTAATATAAATAAATTGCTACGTAAAAATGGCCAAGAGATTAAGAGATCTGAAAGTGGCGGAATTAAGAGCAGAATTGGAAGATCGTGAGTTGGAAACGTCCGGTAAGAAAAGTGAATTAGTAGAAAGACTTAAAGTGGCACTGGAAAATTACGGCTTTGATCCAGAAACAGTTTTATTTAATAACGAGGCTTCCACCTTAATTTCGTCAATTTCTGCTAATATTTCTGATATGAAGAACGATATTTCTACCATGAAGAATGATATTTCGGCTAGCATGGACGAGAAGATTTCTGCCATGGAAGAGAACATGGACGAAAAGATTTCTGCTATGAAGAACGACATTTCTGCTAATATTTCGGCTAACATGGACGAGAAGATTTCTGCCATGAAAGAGAAGATTTCTGCTATGAGCACGACATTTCTGCTAATATTTCTGCTAACATGGACGAGAAGATTTCTGCCATGGAAGGGAACATGGACGAGAAGATTTCGGCTATAAAGAACGATATTTCTATTTTGAAGAACGATATGTCTGCCGATATCTTATTAATGAAAAACGGCATTGCCGCTGACGTTGAAAATGAAATTTCGTCCCTAAAATCTGGAATCGAGGATAAGATGTCAACGATGGACGAGAAAATCGAGAAAAAGATTACAACGATAGACGAGAAAATCAAGGAGTTAGAGGAAAATATTGCCGATTCAAGAACGCGAGGCACGCTAGAGGAAGAAAAGAAGACCGAGCAAACGAAACTTTGCAAGCCAGAAACACTACCTAAGTTTGAAGACATTGGAAGTTTCACCCGAGTCAAGGCCCCAACGTTCGATGGAAAAATGTCGTGGACCAATTATGTGAAACAATTTGAAGCAGCCGCTAGAGTGAATAATTGGTCCGATAGAGAGAAGGCAGTGAACTTAACCATCGCGCTTCGCGGAGATGCCTTAGAAGTACTCCAGACGATACCTTTGGAAGAAACGGACGACTTCGAGCAGCTCAAGAAGAGGTTGGACATGCGATATGGTCATGAGCATTTAGAACATTTGTACCAATCTCAGCTGAAGAAACGAAGGCAGAAACGTGATGAATCCGTTCAAGAATATGAAGTGGACATTGCCCGACTAGTTCGATTTGCTTATCCGTCAGCACCAGAGAACATGATGGAATGTCTGGGCATCCAGGCCTTTATTGATGGCTTACGTGACCCCGATATGCAGAGGAAGCTTCGTTTAGCCCATCCGAAAACATTAGTCGACGCATTGACAGCTGCCCTTGAATATGAAGCAGCAACGAAGGCTTCAGGATATAACAAAATCAGGACCATCCAAGAAGAAGGTGACGAAGACAGATTTGACCAGTTCGTCAGTTTAATGAAAAATATGATGGACAAGAAGCCGACAAAGATCAGATGCTGGAATTGTGGCGAACTAGGGCATGTACGTAGTTCATGTAAGCGCCCCAAGACTCCTGCAAACCAAGAACCCCAGTCACTGGAAAACTAGAACGGGTCGGCTACGAGGGGGCAGCACCGACCCATGATCGTTCCAAAGACCCTCTCATACTGATAGCTTCTCTCAGATGTCGCAACGACAGTGTATATGTGGATGGCGAAGTAAATGGCAAGAAATATGCTCTGCTGGTTGACACTGGGGCAACTAGAACCATTATACGACCAGAGATAATAAACCCCAAGAAGAAGCTTGTTGTGGAAACACAATTCTAAAATAGAATAATTTTTGACCTACATAATCTTTCATACTGAATATTCAAGCTTGAAATTGTTTATATCAATTTAACAATAACTCCTTTTTATTAAAAACCTGCCATCGTGATAAATTAAACATGAATGTTAGTATTGTAGCTCAAATATCACAGAAATCATCACATTTAGAATTGGTCTGTAAAATATGTTCAAATAACCTTGTAATATTCAGTAAACTTGCAATATAACAAAATTACTCAAGTTTCAACGTTTAAAATCTTTGCAGTTCCATTCTCTCTCAAAATGTTAGTATAAAAAAAACAGCAGAAAAACAAACGTTTGTCGGGCCGTTTAATCTACAGTCGAACGATTCACGGCGGCACCTTGTATCAACCCGAAAGGGATTTTTAGAAATTTTAGCTTGAATGTGCATCTATCTCCCCTCTCGTTAAAAAACTGAGACACAATTTAACTGAAGTAAATTCACGTCATAGAGTCAGTCGGTTTTTAGACCCAAAAGTAAATTTATGGTCCATGACCACACAAAAACTATAACGTCTCTCAATTATTATAATATGTAGTATTTTCAATATTGGTCTAAAGATAATATTTAGTACTGGCTAATGTACATCAAGTGATTAAAGTAAATAAATTGAATAGTAGTACAATTTGTTTTATAACCAGTCCTAGTGGATTAAAAGTGCATCATCAAATTGAACACACCAGTTAACTGCAGGTTCTGGGAAGAAGAAAAAAGCAGTTGGGAATGCAGTTCCCCTTGGAAGAGTAGAAGGTAGGAGATATTATTTTATTAATAAGTGACTCTCACGCCAAATTAAGGCCCTTTTACTCCAACAAAGCTTCTACCAACGAGACTGCGACTGCGGACCGCCACAGGCGAGAGTGCCAACGTTCACGGGGAAACACAAATCGAATTGGGAATTGGCGCAGAAAAGTTCACGCATACGGTAATCGTAGCTGACATTGAAGAAGACGTGATTCTGGGGATGGACGTAATGAATGTACATGGTTTCCAATTAGACTTCAGAAACAGAACCATTAAAGTGGGTTCCGAGGAGGTATTCCTGCATCCATATGAAGGCAGCGCGGTGTTGGCAGCTGTACAGGAAGATACCGTTCAATTACGAATACACGAAGCGAAACCATGATAGTAGCACGGCTACAGGGAATCATGGAGGAAGGTACACCGGTTATGATGGAGCCAAGGAACCACGACGAAGAAGTTGGCAAAGGAGTACTAATTGGAAAAGGATTGGTTACATCGGCGAACGAGATCCCAGTACGTGTGATAAACGTGAATGATTACCCAATTACCATCAAGAAGGAAACCAAGATTGGATCCTGCGTACCAGTGACGTCTATAGTTCAACAAACAACGACCACTGACAATTTCAATGCCAGATTCGAACAAATGTTATCAGTAGCTGGTCAATATTTGGATCGAGCTGAAAAAAAGAGAATGAGAGAATTTCTCTTGCAGTATCGGGACTTTTTCGTACCAAAAGGAGGAAAGACTGGCAGAACATCAGCCGTCAAACACAAAATCGATACTGGTAATGCTAAGCCGATTAGACAATCAGCTCGAAGACTTCCACGAGCGAAGAGAGAGGAAGCTGAAAGAATAATTCGAGAGATGGCAGAAGAAAAAGTAATAGAACCATCTACTAGTCCATGGGTGTCTCCAGTAGTGCTCGTCAAGAAAAAGTATGGAACTACGAGATTCTGCGTGGATTATCGCCAGCTTAACAACGTGACGAAGAAAGACAGCTATCCTCTGCCTCGAATTGACGATACGCTAGACACTTTGGCCGGCAGCAAACTGTTTACCACCTTGGACCTGAAGTCTGGTTATTGGCAAGTGGAAATGGACCCAGAAGATAAAGAGAAGACTGCTTTTACCACCGGATCTGGATTATGGCAATTCGACGTCATGCCATTCGGGCTCTGTAATGCGCCTGCGACATTTGAAAGACTTATGGAAAATGTCTTGAGAGGGTTGTCTTGGAAGACATGCCTGGTCTATTTGGACGACATCGTAGTACTGGGGAAGACATTTGACGAACATTTGAAAAATTTAGAAGACGTATTCAAACGACTCCAAGCTGCCCAGCTCATGTTAAACCCGAAGAAATGTCAGCTGTTCCAAAACCGAGTCAACTATCTAGGTCATATAGTGAGCAATGAAGGAGTGGCGGTGGATCCAGAGAAAGTTGCTTCCATTCAGCAATGGCCGCAAACAACCGACAAACATCAAATTAGGAGTTTCCTTGGACTTTGCACGTATTACAGAAGATTTATCAGGAAGTTTGGAGATATTGCCAAGCCTCTAACGCGACTTACAGAAGAAGCAAGAGCTTTCCAATGGGACGAAGACTGTCAAACGGCTTTTGAAACTTTGAAGAGGCATTTAACCTCGGCGCCGATATTAGGATATCCATTACCAGAGGGAGACTTTATTCTTGACACTGACGCAAGCAACGTAGGAATTGGTGGAGTGCTTTCACAGATCCAAGGAGGGCAAGAAATAGTGCTGGGATATTTCAGTAAAGTCCTCTCCAAACCAGAAGGAAACTACTGCGTCACAAGAAGAGAACCTTTGGCAGTAGTGAAGTCCGTGGAACACTTTTACCAGTATCTCTATGGTAGGAAGTTTTTAATCCGGACTGATCATGCAGCACTTAAGTGGTTGATGCAGTTCAAGAATCCCGAGGGCCAAATCGCTAGATGGATTGAACGACTTCAAGAATACGATTTCGACATCGAACATCGAGCTGGTGTGAGTCACCGAAATGCCGACTCCCTGTCCAGACAGCCGTGCCCAACAGACTGCTCCCACTGCAACAAGGTGGAATCTAGGGAAGCTGCAGTTTCAAGAACTACTATAGTCAACGAGGAATGGTCACCCACCAGGATCAGAGAAGATCAGGAGAATGATCCTCACCTGAAGATGATCCGGCAATGGAAGAAAGAAAATCGGCGACCTACCTGGCAAGAAGTGTCTAGATTTTCACCGAAACTCAAGGCGTATTGGGCTCAGTGGGACTCCCTTCTCCTGGAAGAAGGGCTGTTGAAAAGAGTCCTTGAAAACGATGATGGTTCTGAGATGAGGAGACAGCTAGTTATCCCGAGAACAAGAGTAGCTGAGGTACTAAAGAAGTTACACGACAGTCCATTGGGAGGTCATCTGGGAGTGAAGAAAACCCTTCAGCGAGTTCGTGAAAGGTTTTATTGGGTGAACAGCTCCGACGATGTGAAGGACTGGTGTAAGAAATGTACGACTTGTGCTACGAGTAATGGACCACATCGGAAGAGAAAGGCACCCATGAAACAGTACAATGTTGGAAGCCCTTTCGAAAGGATTGCTATATATATCGCTGGGCCATTTCCAATGACAGAAAATGGTGGCAAATACATACTGGTTGTAATGGATTATTTCACAAAGTGGGTGGAAATTTACGCTATCCCGAATCAAGAGGCCAGAACTGTCGCAGATGTATTGGTGAAAGAATTTATCAGCCGATATGGAGTGCCCTTGGAAGTTCACAGCGACCAGGGAAGAAATTTCGAAAGTCATCTATTCCAGGAGATTTGCGAGAAGCTGGGAATGAAGAAGACCGTAACAACAGCATTACATTCACAGTCAGATGGAATGGTCGAGAGAATGAACAGGACTATTGGAAAATACCTGTCCAAAGTAGTATCCAGCCATCAGAGAGATTGGGACCAGTATCTCGCCCTATTCGCATTGGCTTATCGATCTGCCGTCAATGAGTCCACGGGTGAAACACCTACGAAAATCCTGTTTGAACTTGAAATGAGGCTTCCTTGTGACTTGGAATTTGGCTGTCGCCCTGGAGAAGATCTAGCAGGCGAAGACTACGTGATCCAATTGAGAAGAAGGCTGGACGATATTCATGAATTAGTTCGAACCAATCTTCAAGTTGCCAGCGACAGAATGAAAAGTCGGTACGACACGCAGGCCACAGAAGGCGGTTTTAAAGAAGGGGACAAAGTATGGCTACACAACCCGGCGAGGAGAAAAGGATTTTCTCCAAAATTACAAAAATCCTGGGAAGGTCCAAACTTAATCAAGAAAAGGATCAATGATGTTTTATATCACATAAGCAAGATCCCCAACGGAAAACCAAAAGTAGTTCACCAAAACCGCCTAGCGCCATTCGAAGGAGACCATGACATAGAGGAAGGAGTAAACCTTATTCGAGATGTTTCTGACACCACCTTCGATGAATTTACGGGCGCGTATGGAGGTACCGGGAAAGCTAGATATGGAGTCACTTCGGAGCAACAACAAGATTTGTTCACTCTCCCGGAAGATTATTCACTGGCATACAACATCCCCGCCCGTATCAAGAACGCAAGAGGGTTGGCAACCGTCTATCGAAAGAAGTTCGGGCAATTAGAAAAACTTGAAGACCAGATTCCAGCCCCTTGGCAAGACACTGAAACTGAAACCTAATTCGCGGTACGTCTTCTACGTGGTAACTTAAAATGAATTCCAGGATCGATCTACCTACCGCGATGTGTGGGAAGCACTTCGAAACCTACGAGACCATGTGTTGGAATCCAACGTGAAGAAACTGGCTATGCCTAAGATAGCGACTAACCAGTTGGATTGGCGAATCATCAGGAACATGGTAGAGATTATCTTTCAAGATACCGGTGTCCAGATATTAATTTGCAGCTATAACCCCCGTTATCAATATCCGATGAAGACGGTGCCCTGCTATTTCCATAAGATCGGAAAGTGTAGAAATGGGGCCAGTTGCCGATTCAAATATCCAGTCTCGGCTACACAAAAGTTCCAGGAGGAACATCCATTTAAGGAGGAGGTAATGTTACGAAACAGCACACTGGTATAGTCCCTAAAACCGACCCTGTCTAAGCCAGGTATAATAGTTAAAATTATGGCGGATACGCAGTTATAAAAAAAACTGTTTACGATTGAGACTATCTTATCTAGAACTGGTTTTTGTGACCATAGTTATCTAGAAAAGGCCAGAAAAATTATTTGTGTGTATAAGCCGCAGCCCGGAATTCTCTAGTACAAAAGGCACTAGTATATAAGGGGACTGATCAGGAAGAGTTTAGTTTAGTGGATAATTTGACATCGTGAGATAAACAAATAAATTAGTGAACTGTTAGTCTAAGTGAATATACTGTATATATAAATTAAGTGTTAGTGATTAGTGAGTTAGTGTTTAAATAAATTAGTAAGTAGCCATACCGAGTATTTGAAATTTATGCAGATTGGAAGAAAGTTTTGGATGAAAAAATTAATGTGAATGAAGCATTACATGAATTCTACAATATATGGAATAAAATAATTGATAATTGTGTACCTAAATTTGTTTTTTGTGAAAAGTCCAACACTTTTCCAGTTTGGTTTACAAAAGTAATTAGGGATCTATTAAAAGAAAAAGAAAGGCTTAGGAAACTAAGGATATTGTCTAGTGTATTCGATGAAAAATTCAAGGTACTGAGGAAAAAAGTTAAAGCCTTAACCAAGTTGGAAAAACATAAATATATTAAAAATATAGAACAAAATTTAACTACAGACGTTAATCATTTCTGGAATTATGTTAGCAATAAAAGAAGTAGCAGATCAAACCTTGGTAATTATTATTACAATGAAAGACAAATGGATGAAACTGATACCGCAAACGCTTTTGCGGATGTCTTTTCATCTGTCTATTCGTCAGTTAAAGCCTCATATGATTTGAAATTTCCATGTGAAAGCATGGTAAGTAATGACACTTTTGTATTCGATATTGTTACGGAGTTGGATTTTCATAATGCGATAAAAAAACTAAAATCTAAAAAAGCAGCTGGGGCTGATGGAATCCCGCCCTATATCCTTAAGACTTGTAGTGATTGGCTGAAACTACCCTTAATGCATATTTTTAATTTAATCCTAGCATCCAGTACTTTTCCATCCATATGGAAAACAGGTGTGGTTACTCCTATTTTTAAGCCTGGTAACAAAATGGATATTGAAAACTATAGACCAATATCAATAATGTGTGCACCATCCAAGTTATTTGAACAAATTATTTATTCAAATATGTATCAGTATGTTGAAAAGTATTTAGTATCACAACAACATGGTTTCGTGGCTAATAAATCTATTAGTTCAAACATGCTCATTTTTGGTAATTATGCGTATGGGGCATTGGAGAATAGAATACAACTCGACACTATATATACAGATTTTAGAAAATCGTTTGACACGTTCTTTTATGGAAGCTCAGTGGGTTTGGTGTATCACATAGTTTTATTAAATTAATTAGTGATTATTTGCAAAACAGATATTTAATGGTAAAACACAATGGAAATACTTCTGGCAAATTTGAAGCTAACTCAGGGGTTCTTCAGGGATCTAATTTGGGTCCCCTTCTATTTCTGATTTTCATTAACGACTTACCCTCGAAACTTGAATACTCGGAATGTTTGCAATTTGCGGATGATTTAAAAATTTTCAAACGTGTAGAAACTGTTAGAGATTGTGTTCTACTACAGAAAGATTTAAATAGCATTTATGAGTGGAGTTTAATGAACAAATTATATTTTAACGTGCAAAAATGCTTTACTCTTACTGTGACACGTTCCAAAGATCCCATTATTTTTGAATATCGCATTGATACCGAACCCCTAAAACGTTGTACAGAAGTAAAAGATTTGGGTATAACTTATGACAGTTCACTATCTTTTGCTAAACACATTAAAAATATTACAATGTCTGCAAATCGGTTATTGGGATACATAATTAGACAAACTTTCAATTTCTCTAACATAGATGCCATGAAAATCCTTTATTTTACACTTGTAAAAACTAAATTAGAATTTGAAAATCAAATTTGGTTTACTGAGTACCATACTACGCTATCTATTTTAGAAAAAATTCAAAATAAATTTTTGAGATATCTTTATTTAAAAAAATATCACGTACGACCAGATTATAACATTGTTAGAACTATCCAACTAAGAAATGAATTCAAGATCTTATCGTTAGAAGACAGGCGAAAATTAGCTGCTTTGATTTTTTTGTTTAAAATAGTAAATAATAGAATTAACTCTCCGGAAATTTTGCCATTACTAAGATTTAATGTTCCATCCAGAAGAATCCGTACTAAGTCATTATTTAATATTCCGCTTTTACATACAATCACTCGCTCCCCGCTTGTGTCAGGATTGCAAAATATACCCCATTAAAAATTTCTTATATATTTACGAAACTTAAGGATAAAATACCTATTCTGTACAACACTAACGTTAATTACGAGATACCGTGTGGTCAATGTCAATGCACATATATTGGTCAAACATCACAATGGCTCAAGCAGCGTATAACTTTACACCAGAGTGATTTCCGGTTAGGCAAAAACAGATGTGCTACTGTTGAACGCCATCAAAAAACCGGACATATTTTCGACTTTTCTGGGGTAAAAATTCTTGGTCACTCAAATAACTACAAGAGCCGCTTGTTTCTGGAAATGTATCACATAAAGAGACAACAAAAAAACAACATTAATCACAAAACAGACACTAATCAATTAAGTAACATTTTAAATATGTCATAAACCTGTGTATCTTCCATTGAGTACATTTTAAATGAAATGTTTTGCAGACATATATTCTTTCAAGTACTCTATTTACGATATTATATCATTTTCAGCAAAAAACTAGCATCAATTAGCAATAATTATTTTATATTTTATACATTAACGTTTTTAATCAGTACTGTTTCAACCATTTAAATATTTGTATCACTTGAGGACGTACTCTAATATCTGTAAGTTATTTTTATTTAATTGTGTTGTTTTATGAAGTAATTTTAAATTTGTTATGTTATTTTAGTTCATTCCTGATGACGCTATGACATATAGCGAAATATTGAATAAATAGATAAAAAGAGTTTTATTAGTCTAGTGACCGCAATAACCCGAAAATCAACAAAATATTGTAATTTATATATATATATATATATATATATATATATATATAAGGAATTCATATATAATATTTTAATATTCGGACCATAGCTATATTAATTTCAGTCCTTGAAAATGAATATGTAAATTTTATTCGAAAGCTCAGAAAATATATATTAAAAAGTGTACACTTTGGCATTTCATTGCGACCCACAATAAATAATAATATATAACAAGAACTATATTAATGACTTGTATATATAATAAGAAATATATTAATATCTTGAGAATTATTTAATAATATTCGTTACCCTGATTTTTATTAACAAAAGGTAATTCTTAATTTACAGAAGCGAATTTAATTCGATATACCTGCAGAATGTGCCAAATTCGTACAATCTCTCTCTTAATATTGTACAGTTTTCTCATTTCACTTCACAATCAGTTTTGTTAATATCTCGATATTGGTATTTTTATATGATTGAGAAGATTCCGCTGGTTTGTTTTCTACAGTTTGCGTATGCCAAACTAATATTTTAGAACAACACGAAGCTAACAACTGTACATCACTGGGCTCGAAAGGTGATAAACTCTTCAAAAATCCGTCTTCTTCGTATCCTGCAACGTAAGGCATCGTAGCATTGGGGCGTGATAGAAGAAATTGTACAGAAACTGCAAAACCAGCCATGTCTACAGGAAACTTTCTGCCGGCAATCCAACCATCATAAAAACCTTTGAAACTGCAATTTTGTACAATTGGAGTACTTAGTCCAAGTTTAGTGACCAAACCAACAGGGAACATAGACACTGTCTCGGTTTTTCTGATTTCCATAAATAATTCGATGTCGTACGTATTATCGTCGTCAGCAAAATACACTATTCCTGATTTTGTATAGTTTCTTATCCATTCCAATCCTTTGTTTCTGTTGGATACTCCTCTAGGTCGATAGGATTCATTTTTATATTTTTCCGGCATCGGTGCTAATAAATATTGATGTCTTGATCCAAACTTTTTGAGGATGTTTTCAACTAATCCGTTCCTCTCGTCACCATCTTCTATAACAAGCCATGTTAGATTGGGTACCAGCATTAATGTTTGAGATAATCTTACCAATTCAGGTATTTGTTCCGGTCTTTTATACGTAGGTGTGATAACATAGAGATGCGGTAAATCTCCACTTTCAAAATATTTTGTAATAAACTGATTTTTTTTTTGTATAACACTGATTCCATTCATGCCATGGTATAATATTATACAAAACACTGCACATAAAAATATTACTAATGCTGGTCTGTCCTTTATTTTTTTATCTCGATCATGTCACAAGGAGAATGAGTAAAGTATGCAATACCAAGTTCAATGAAGGCTGTTTTATTTTTATCACTAAAAGTATATGATTCATCAATATCTATGAATCATATCATATCTTTGATTGAGAATCAATCATGATAATGATAAATTCCTCTATTTTATCGATAATTATTATATTTTGTAGGTTGATACAGAGCCTTACTTGCTATGGAATGGCAAAAATTGGGTCTACTCTTTCATAAAACTCTTCAATAGTGACTGGTAAAATACATACATAATGATAGAATGAATCTACTATCAAATATCCAATTATAAATAGACGGATATAATCTATTATAGAAAGTATCAAAAACAATAAATTATTAGAAATAGAGAATTCAGGCAAGGAGATGCGGAGAATTGATCAGAAAGTCAAAATTCTTTCGTCGTTAACTTGGCACAACTGTACCCTATACTCACGCACAGTTTGAGTGTCAGTTAATCCTTAGTATCTTCCGCAATTGTTACAACGAGAAAATAATATGTTTGAAATTGTGCATTACAAATGAAATTATGTGGCCGCAGTCATAAGAATGTTACAAGAACATTACAACCAAAATGTTAGCTCTAATGTGTCAATGGACTGTAGTTGTGATAATTATGCAGTTAGCGAATCGTCAACATATACAGTAAACTTTAATTCAAATTTACTTACCAAAGATGCCGGTGTCTGCAACTCACTATCAGTTTCAACAATCTATCGTTTTAACTTCTACTGGAAAGTCCTGGCCTTTATGACACTAAATAAAGTTGATTTTAATGTCTATATTTGCGAATAAATAATTTGAGAAAAATATAAATAGACACACATCGCGGTTTTAGCTAAATTTGGCGGTTTAACAACGATAGATTAATTTGAAAGAATATTTTAAAACGAATTGTTCCTCAACGAAAGCGTTAATCGACTTTATCAACAATGTGTGTGCGAGAGAAACTGCCCTGCCATAAAAATATTCAACTGAACTTACATCCCTAAAGCAAAGGAAATAGTGTTTGAGGTTAGGAAAGAGAGCTGCTGAAATTCCTGTATCTTGAACTAATGCTTTGCCACTAGACTAGAGTTAAAAAACATGGTTTTTTTTGCAAAAACTCACATTAGAGTCGCTGATGATATACTGGGACGTGTCAATTCAGATCCCACATTCCTAAACGCATTGTAACTGGAGATGAAATTTTATTACGAGACATGCAAACTAAGTATCCAGCTTCGAATTGAGCCGAAACCAGGAAAAGTATATCAAAGCCGATTGTTTTAAACGAAGGGTGGGGAAAATGGGCTGAGGGAAAATGGGCAAGATTTCATGAATATCTCAAAATCCATTTTGATCAATATCAACTGATTTTAATGAAGTCCAGATATTTTTTGTAGGAAACATTAATTTTATCCCAATTATCCCAAGGAGACTTTAAAATAAGAAACGCGTTTTTGAATTATTGCAAGAATTAGAGCGTATTTAGTTCCAATTGAAGAAGCATTCTGCGCCGCGCTTTTCTAGTAATAAGTTCCAAATTAATAAATAAACTCATAGACTGAAGAATTATTACTTTTCCGCCCAACCTATTTAATATGCGAGAAAAGTATTGGTTTACCCCAAAAAAAGTTGGAAATTTGAAATTTTTTTTGAGTTATTTTTACGTTTTCCATCTACAAGAACCCAAAAAAACGGTGTGTATGTCGTCGTCTTCGTCGTCGTCGTCGTTGTCGTCGGCCACTTTTCGTTACATGTCTTGTTAGCACGATACAGCCTACGGAGTGAAACAAGTCACCAATTTTATGATTGAATATTATTCAGGGCATCTCACTGATGAATCCTATTGATTTTCAGCTCACCAGAGCCAATACAACCGGTGCTACAGTACTTTAAGTACGATATTTTTGTCATTTTGGGAGAAATTTAAGTTTGTTAGCACGATACAGCCTCCGGAGTATATACAAGTGACCAATTTTATGATTGGATATTATTCAGAGATTCTCAAAGATGAATCTTATTGATATTCAGCTCATTAAAGCCGGTACACCGGGTTTTATGGTACATGAAGTACCAAATTTTTGTCATTGCTGGAGAATTTTCAGTTTGTTAGCAAGATACGGCCTCCAGAATGTATACAAGTGACCAATTTTATGATTAAATATTGTTCAAGGTTTCTCACAGATGTACCCTATTGATTTTTAGCTGACTGGAGCAAGTACAGCGGGTCCTATAAATCCAGATATATTAAATTTTTGGTTATTTTTGGACAAATTTCGGTTTGTTAGCACGATACATCCCCCAGATGCGGAAAAGTTAGTTTTAATCTTTAAAACCGTTTATTTTTTAATATGGACGATCTTCTTGGGTGCACTGTAGTCGGATATCAATGATGTGTGAGATATATGGTACTGGTACTGTGGTACTAGAACAAAAATGAGTTCTTTGTTTTTTGACAGTTGATATTCAATTGCATATGTATTATCGAAATTCAATTTTAATAGATTACTACTATATCCGAAGACTAACGGAATCAGTTATTGAAACACAAATGTCTATAATTTAACCAATTTTATTGTAGAGTTGACCTCTTTCGAAATAATACACTCACAGCAACTAATAATCCAATCATCACGACATTTTTAAATACATTTTCATTCGCGTACGAGTGCTTGAACGTATTGTCTGTATTTTGCTCTTCTATTCTCGTGATAAATAAGTGAATTTATTTAGTGCTTCGGCGCTATTAATTACATGTGTATGTATTATCAATAGTAGACTTTTTGATCTAGTTTCTTATCAAGCTATTTTTTACTGAACAATTTATTACATTGTTAATTACCTGGTTCAAGCCTTCTCATAAAATAGAGGCGTAGGTAAGCAGATTTTCCGTTATGGATAATATATTATCCAACGAGTGTACATAAACCCACAATAAACATTATATACTGCTTTTGAGCACAAACGCAGGGCATTTTTCCAAAATGTCACTCAACAATTCAGTTCAAACATCTTACGTATCAGCAGTTAAGACAGCACCTAAACAATGCTTTCCAAAAAAAGATCAAGCTAATGTGATGCATACAGAAGACAATTTGAAGTTATTGGACACGTGCAAGGAATAGGTAATATTATTGGTCCAAAAAATATCTCGTTTGCCTCCAGAATTTCAAATAATCGAATTTCTATATATCTTGCTAACTCCGAACTTGTAGATAACCTCCTCTAATCACACCCTACAATAACAATAAATAATACTACCATAAACATTCGTCGTCTCGTCTCTCCTACTAAAAAGATCATCATATCTAATATTTCCCCCTACATTCCTCTTGAACAGGTCGAAAATGTTATAAAGAATCTTGGACTACAACTGGCATCTCCGATCTCTTTTCTAAGGGCTGGAATACCAGGCGACGAATATGTCCATATTCTCAGTTTCAGACGTCATGCTTACGTTTTCCCCCCTTTTGACAACGTTGAACTCCAAACTTCCATAGTCATTTCATTTGATGGTAACGATAACAGAATTTTTCTATCAACCGATAATATGAATTGTTTTATCTGCAAGCAATCCGGAATTACAATTCGTATAATTTGATAAAATTCATACATATTTGTCAAAATCCCAAAACAGGGGCTTCCAAGTTAGTACGTCTGTACATTCATTTATTTCGTGGTTCACATTGGTTCACATTGAGGGTTTTAGAACAGTGTTAAAAATATGTTTAAGATATTAAAATTCAATAAAATCACTAAAATCTGTACTATACATCTTTATGATCGACCATTTTGCAAGTTGTCATTAGAAAAACTTATTCACAGGAAACTGCAATAACCCTAATTGGCATTCCATTCCATCAAGTAGGTTCCAAATCGTCGGAGCATAGACAAACATCGTGGTGGTATTGTTAAGTGAAGAGATTTCGTGACCCTCAACAGACAGGCAACTACCATCTACCAAAAATAATAAATTTGGGGACAGACTTGATGTTCATCTGGTGAGGGCGGCGAAATCTATGAAAACATTGGGATGCGCCAGACACGCAAATGAAATAAAAATAAATTGAAGGTCAAAAAACAGGACTCGAGGAGAAAATATAATTGATAAGAATTCGAATAAATAATAGATTTCAATTGAAGTTAACTGTAATTTTCGGTAATAATAATAAATTAAAGGCTGACATTTTACCTTTTACTCATTTCTCGGAGATTAACCGGCCGGCGTTGTATATCGATGTCCCTTCAATCACACACCGTTGTACTCCAGCGCGCGGTGATTCTCTTACTGGGTACGATAATTTACACACACTCGGTACAAAACTTTGACGAGGTGAAAATGTCAACATTGCGCGGTTGAATTTAAAATACATAATGAATAGCTGGATTCAATCACGAACATTCTCCCCCGCCAAATGCATGGGTGCATTTTGAAAAAAAAAAAGAATGAATGTAGATATTTTAGACAGAAAATAATAAAGAACTAAAATTAATGATTGTGACACCTTGAAAATGTTGTATCTGGTTAGATATTTACAAAATAATAAAAATAACTACTACTAAAAAAAAAGACTACTTATTGGAAGTATATTAATTGTCCTCTATCGGTAAAAGGGGACAATTTGACCAAGGGACGCCTTAAAATTCCATTGGCAGCCCTAACGCTTACAACTCTAACAATACCATCTTGACCAGGATATAAAGCAGTGATTCGAGCCATGACCCAACGCCCCGGGGGGAACATTATCCTCGCGAATCAAGACTAGTTGCCCTATTTTAGGAGAGGGTGATGTGGGCTTTAGTCACTTTGACCGTTGTTGGAGGGTATGAAGATATTCTCGTTTCCAACGAGACCAAAAGCTCTGATGCATCCTTTGAAGAAGCTGCCAACGAGACAAGTTAATCATAGAAATAGTTGAAAAATCATGGAGAGAAAGAGTTTTTCAGGGCTCCAGAGTTAGAAAGTGACCAGGAGTGAGAGCATTGATGTCCTCTATATTATGTGTCAAAGGGGTGAGGAGGCGAGAATTAAGCAAGGCTTCAATCAATACTAAGACAGTGTAAAATTCTTCGTAAGTTAAAATTTGGTATCCCACCACGCGTGAAAGATGGGTTTTCACTGATTTTATACCGGCTTCCCACAGAAAAAGACTGAAAGAAAACTGGCAGTTTTCCTGCTCAGCAGTGGTTTTCATATATTCTGGAAGTTCTCTCGCGGCTCTAGTAAAATTGGTACCATTGTCGCAAAAGATGTGGGATATGCGACCACGACGAGAAATAAATTTTTGCAACGCGGCAAGAAAACCATCAGAAGTTAAATTACTAACTAACTCAAGATGTAAAGCCTTTGTGGCACAACAAACAAAGAGACATATGTAGGCTTTGATTGTACGAACACCACGATATCTTGAAGGGGTAATGTAAAAGGGTCCTCCAAAGTCAACACCATTCTGAGAAAACACTTTAATCGAGGACAATCGGAATTTAGGTAAATCGCCCATAGGCGGGTGAAAAGACTTAGGGGACTGTTTCCAACAACGAATGAATTTTGAAGTGACGGAGTTTATGGCTCTTTTCGAAGAGACTATCCAAAAATATTGGGATATCAGGATTTGGGTGGTTTTTGTTCCGGCATGTAAATTCTTCTCGTGAAAATATCTAATGAGAATAGACGTTAAACGAGAATTGCGGGGTAATAAAAAGGGGTATTTTGAAGCGTACGATAAAGGAGCATGTTTTGATCGACCACCAATTCTGAGGAGATTGTCTTCATCCAGGAAGGTACCAAGTTTTCGAAGAGAATTTAGACGTTTGTTCTTTATGAAAATAATTATTCTGTGTATATTTTACGAGACATAAAAGAGCGTCATGTAATTCGTTAGAAGTTAGGAAACCAGAACGTCGAGAGGAAACATGACGAAGATTATAAATAAATCGTAAGACATATGCTAAAACTCGCTGTAATGTAGCGAACGAGGAGTGTCTTTTTATAAGAGACTCCAAGAAAGAGGGTTTCAAGGACAGAGATACAAGAACTACAGTCCGTTTTTCTTCGGCAAGATCTTTTGAAGATAAGGACAGGGGTACGGTTGGGATACAAAACGGATGGTCGTAGTTGAGTGGGTCCTCTTATTGGGATCGATTTTAAAATCAGGCAAAGGATCACAAATTTTGTCTAAGACTAGAACATCAAAATTGAAAATAGGAAAGTCCCTAGTATGCGGACAAATTGAAAGGACAACTTTTCCAGTCTGCAACTTAGAGTTCATAGAGGCGAGACCATTAACTTCAAGGGCACATTGAGACTGAGGGATACCTAAAGTGTTTAATGCTTTACGGGTAATAAAAGAAGTTTGCCGGCCGCAATCTAAAATAGCTCTTAATGGTCGCCTATTACCTTTATTATCAAGGGCGTCAACTACAGCTGTGGATAACAAAACTCCCTTTTCAACAGGGGATTGGAGTCCACATAAACTAGTGGTACTTGATTGACTTGAAGACGGAAGGTTCGGGTTCAAATTAGGGGAACTGTCGGTAGAATTTGTGATTGGTGTATCGAAATGCAATAGGGTATGAGTCTTGGATTTGCAAGTCCGACAAGTATACTTGGAGCGACAGAAACGAAGATCGTGAGAGGAACTCAAACAATTAAAGCATAGATGCGATTGTTTGCAAAAACGATGCCTTTCTGAAGGACTTTTACTTAAAGATTGATCACATTTGTAAATAGTATGGTTTTGTTTGCATAAAATACAATGTTGATTAGACAAATTAGGAACTAGCAAAGTTGAAGAACGAGTTTTACAGGAAACTTTTGAAAATAAGGGTGGCTCTTTTGATCGAAAATATGTCAATGAAGAAAGATTTAAATTACTGTAGGTGTTCAACTGGGTTTCTAAAAATGCAATCAAGCTTGTGAAGGTGGAGATCTCTGCTGATTTATGTTCCATTTCAAAGAGACATTTCTGGAGTTAATCTAAAATATAACATATTAAACATAATGAAGTCCCACTCATCTGTAGGTAAACCGATCACTTGGAGAGCAGAAATATTTTCTAAAAATGTATCAATAAGTTTAGACAATGTTTCAACAGTAACCATATTTAATTTTGGGGCCTGTTCAAGGGCATCCCAATGGGCTTTGGCACAACGTCTTTGATTGGTATATCGCTTGGTAATAAGGTAGTAAGCAATATCATAATTATCGGCACTAATTTTTAAATTACGAATTAAACCTAGAGGAGGACCTTCTAACGACGCTTTTAAATACTTTAGTTTTTCTACATCTGACATAGATTGGTTGTTGTGGATAAGAGAATCAAATAAATCTAAGAACGATGCAAATTCCTTTACATCACCTGAGAATTTGGGAAGATCAATTTTTGGTAATCGGATATTCGAATTAGTTTGTGAAAGAGCACTAGTATTAGCAGTAGATTGGGAAATGGAATTGTCGAAAAGCTCGGAACATATTAGTTTGGTTTGAAAATACTGCAATTAAAAAGTTAAACGAATTTGGCCTTCAGCTTCGAGGTCTGGTGGATCTGGAAGCGCCATCAATTTGGCAATTACTGAATCATGATGTTTTACAAAAGTATCACGAATTGACTCTAATTCAGTTGCACGAATTTGTAAAAGAGGACGAACGGACTTGTCAGTACTACTTTGATTGGCTAAACCGCTCAATATTTGAAGATCATTTAAGGCGGCTTAACGATGAAAACGATACTGTTGGACTCTATCCATTGTAAATAAAATAAACAGAAATGTCGAAGCAAAGGAAGCAAATTTTCAATAAAATGTTGTGAGTGAATTGAATCACATTTCAAATGATATTGTACAAACTACCGGTTACTAACTGTAAAATTTGAAATAAACAAATGATTTAATAGAATTGTTGAATCACCTTGTATAGCGAAAAGTATAGAAAAAGTAAAGTAAAAAAATATATAATAGCCATGAAATTGAACAGTTGATAAGAAAAGAAAAAATGTGAGTTCGCTATTTACGATAAAAACGCGCATATGGCAAAAGGATAATTAAATATAGCGAAAATTTTTTGAATTATCACTCAAACTAGTTGACCAGAGAATATATGGGCTCCCCTGTATAAAATTGCACCAAATAATGACAGAATGAGAAAAAAATGAAAACTATTGAGTAAATAATGAAAGAAAAACACGTCTGTTCAAATCTCCGTTTGGAAATTATAAAAATATTCAATAATCAAACGACTAGTTGTTCGGTATGCCGGCTACAATATCAAGAAAATCAACTACAATAACTTCAAGGTTACTCACTTTTGAAATAAAGTAGATCGATTTAAAAATTATTGGAAAGAGTAAAAATAAGCAAACGTACATTTATAATGAAAATTGTAATAAAAGTGCCTTTTTTGTAGGCTAAAAAAAATAACTATCCAGGCTAAGAAGGGCCAATGTTCGGGACGATAGCAATTTCCCTTTTGTTTTAAATTTCAATTGAAGTGAACTGTAATTTTCATTAATAATAATTAATTAAAGGCTGACATTTTACCTTTTACTCATTTCTCGGAGATTAACCGGCCGGCGTTGTATATCAATGTCGCTTCAATCACACACCGTTGTACTCTAGCGCGCGGTGATTGTCTTACTGGGTACGATAATTTACACACACTCGGTACAAAACTTTGGCGAGGTGAAAATGTCAACATTGCGCGGCTGAATTTAAACTATATAATGCATAGCTGGATTCAATCACGAACAGCGTATGAATGGAAGGATGAAGAATGGTAAGAATTAAAACAAACGAAAAAGTAAGAAATTATGTGGAAGATGATAAAAAATGAACAATTACGATGTGGTTGCTGATGTAGTAGCTTTGGGTCAGATGCGACAGATATAGAGATGGTGTAGTTAAGGTAATACTGAAACGTGTTAATTTACAGGGAGATATAAAATTCAGATAAAAGGTAAGCAAAGGGCTATATAAGGAGTTTACAGATGTTAAAAACTTTCAATGCGAAGGATTTTTTTATACGTTCAAACACGCGTCTAGCACACCCCAAGTTACTGCATAAATTATGTGAAAGTTGATATTATAAGAGGTCGTCGCCCTAGCCGTAGAGCCATCAGCTGTCAGTAGATATACTAAGCCGGTTCTGGGACGGAAGTCGGCCATGTTGGATTTCGTTGACTGTGCGCGCGCACCGGAAGTGGCATCCATCTTGTGTCAATGGCGGACGTGTTGGTGTGTCGTATCCATCTTGTGTCAATGGCGGGTCGTTGGCGAGTATTTCGAATGTCGCGACTGTGACGGCATCCATCTTCTGTGACGTCAATCATGGTCCATCCACATGTGTGACGTAGCACTTCCAATTTGGTGGGTTGTGTCGTTGGCGGGTGATTCGAATGTCGCGACGGCATCTTCTGTGACGTCAGTAAAATCCCTACGGCATCCATCTTCTGTGACGTCAATCGTGGTCCACCACAACACTTCCAATTTATAAAATTGAAAAAATGGTCGACCGTGAGATTCGAACTCACGACACACACAGCGACTTTCTCGTTCCTAACACAGTCCCTAACCGTTGCGCTATCGAGGTTTTATGTATAAATTTCTTATTTGGGTTTTACCTTCATCCGTTGGGTGTCAGTGACCCCAGATACTTTTGGCGCTCTTGTTAAAAAAGATAGTTGAGTGGGACGTCTAAATTTCATATGGTGTGTATGTAAAAAAAAAATCCGCTTGAAAAAAAAAATCATGCAATTTATAAAATTGAAAAAAAATGGATGTCTGTGAAATTCGAACTAAGAACACACAGCATCTTCTCGTTCCTAACACAGTCCGTAACCGTTGCGCTATCATGGTTTATTTATAAATGTCTTATTTGGGTTTTAACACTTTGCGTTGGGTGTCAGTGACCCCACGTAATTTTGAAAGTTGCACTTTACATTTTAATATTCCAAGATTGATGCCTTCACAGCATACGAGTGAAATCAAAAGTGTCTATGATTCTTTGTCATAAAATGTATACAGGGGTTGTTTCACGTTTCTTGTTAAAAAAGATATTTAGTTTGTTGAGTGGGACGTCTAAATGGTGTGTGTAAAAAAAAATCCACTTTAAAAAAATCATTTATTATTGATATAATAATTACAAAGGTAACGCAATATTTAAAAACCATTGTCGGAGATATTGTACATTTCTGGAGGATCCTCCAGTGGCGTGACAGGAATCACGTTCAAAGTTTCCAGTTGCCAATGATGTACCATCAAACTTGCAGACGTCAATAATGATGGGAAAGACACTAAAAATGTGACATTTCTTTTGTAGAAATTCAGCCTTTTGCTGTCCGCGTACGTAAATGAAGTCTGCAGCATACAACAGCTTAGTTTCCAATATTACATTTATTTCGCTATACTCGATGTCACCTGAAGAGTATCGAATGCCATGCACATTTTTTTCCAGGTATTTCACAGTTTTCTTATCACGCTGACTTAATGTATCAAACGATTGAGGTGGCAAAAACATGTAGTGACTCTGCTTAAAACCAATCTCGATGGTGAGTTCTTTGGGAACAAAGCATCCATCAACGACGAATCCTTGGATGTCCACGAATGCAACTCTCATGATGATGATTGCTAGAATACTAACGTGCAGCAGCAGTAGCACATTCTAGTTTAAATTCTTAACAATTTCGGTGAGGGGGAAATACTCCATTACGCAATCGTGTATTATGATGCAATATACTTTGGTATTTTCGGGGAAACCAATGTTTGCTTCAATGTCAAGTTTTACATCAACTGTAGATGCCTTCATGCTTTCTTCTTGTTTCGAGCAATCGATAACAAACAATGCACGCCTCTTGAATGAGGAATAATCCAACAGAGGACGCTTCTGTGTCGAATTCATATAGCTAGGATAAAATTCAGTATAGTTGAAATATGCCTCATTGTAATCATTCTTGGTAAAATCCAACTGCATTCTTTCATTGGGATAATACTCTCCATTTAGCGATAACCTGATACTTTGAATGTCTGCATTGTCAAATAAAGTTGGATCAGTTGTGTTGTTGTCACGTTTGTTGGTTTGAAAGAAAACAATAACATAACGAGGTCGTTCCACTGAAGTTGTAGTTTTAACAGCCCAAACTTCACGTCTAGCATTTCTGGTGATGGATGGCAGTTCATGTATCTCCCACTTTCTAAATGGAATAACTATAGGCTGATCCTTTTGAATGGTCCTCATCAGTTCCAACTTAATATCATCATTAGGGTAGATATGCTTGATTTTCAATTCGATGTTGGTAATGTTTATGCTAACAGTTGTAGTGGAAGTCACACCGGCAACATTTTTTTCTGTGATATATACACAATCATTATCGTTTCGAGCTCGAACCAAACGTATTGTTTGCCGTCCACATGTAATCATGGGATAGTCATTGAAAATGTTGAAAATGTGCTTGAGAGGAATTTGTAGGTTGAATGATTTATCTGGAGCATTAAGGATGGGATCTTTGGGATAATTCCAGCCTGCTATAGCCATATGATTGGAATCTTCTTGATTGTAGCACGTCATGGCACGTACAGCACTCACGATTCCAGGATCTCGAACCGTTTCCATTTCTCTTGCGCTTTCACTGTATGTGCACGAATCGAAAAGGAAAGCACCAAAATTATTTGCCAGCTTTACATCACCGGCTCCATGTATATTGAGCGAACCTTTAATGCACAACAATGTTTCGTTCATTGCAAAAAACGAATCAACTTGATTGATGCTAAATTCCACAATGTCACTGCAACTGAACGATTTGATGAACGGAGCATATGTTCTGTATTCAGCTTTGCGAATCGATTCATCGAATCTCGGCTTGCGATAGATATCAAACATTGGAGGCATATCGTTCATACGAGAACGTTTTCCATACATGGTTGTCATCGTTTTTCTTTCAACAAAAAGCCTAAAGATTGCAAGAACAATTTGTTAGCAAACGTAAGATGCTGCTGCTGTTGCTTTGAAGGACGTCGTTTAACTAATGGAACTGAATGTGCAGCGGAACGTCTTTTATGATTAATTATCAATCCCATCTGTTGCTTCTCGCTCTAAGCTCCAACACCAAGGTACTCTTTTCACCACGAAAGTTGATAGGATGTCCGTCTTGGTCCAAAGCCAACACAGTAACGTTAGTAATTTCACGTTGTGGTATAACAGGTAAATAAAGTAAATTATGTGGAGTTTCGTCAATGGCGTACCCAGGATCTACTTTTATAACTAATTCGTAAATAGTATGAGCAGGTCTGTCTGCGTCAAAGGCTCCAGTGGTAATGTTACATTCGAAGCGTATGCTAGATACTTTTATAATTTTGACGGGTAGATCTGAAGAGTACCATTTTTTGGCTTCGAGTATCTGTCTAGAAAAACCCAATATGTCGCCAAGACAGTTGGGAGTATCCTGCTCGCCGAACGGAATTCTATATTTACTGTAAATCATACATTGTAACGTATTATTATTGGGTTTTAACGCAAATACAGTTTCAAATGGATTGCTGGTGCCACCACCACCACCACCTAACTTGTCTAGTATGAACGCTTCAATATCAGCGATTTCGTAACATCCCGTTGGTATATCAAAACTCTGCATCATGTTGTTGTCATCGTAGTAGTGAAATTTGCGATTTTCAATGTTTGGTATACTATGGTATGAGTGAAAGGAACGTAGTGCTAACTCATAGTCTTTCTCAGGATAGAGTACAATAGGCGTAGGAGGTTGGAATGTAAATACGTGATTTGTGCTATTTACTCTCAACAACTGCGACATGATGACTGATGCATGTCAAGGGATGAAGGTACTTTAAATAATACACAGAACTATGTTCAAGATTTATTTAATACACTTTGACATAGAAAACAAGATGCCTGAGAACTTGCAGGACCATCCCAATGCGTTGTCCAATCGGGACGGTTGTAGTGAACGAAGCACGGCAGACGAATTTGTAGCTCAAAATTTGTTTTGTAGTCATTAGGTAGTTTATGCCATATATCCAACAATTCAGACGGGCTGACAAACCCAATCAGATATTGAATGGGGACTTTTTTCAGCGCATCAACAGTAAAACTTCGTGGCTTTTGCATTAATAATGTTTTAATGTCATCCCACTCCTCTCCCATTGTTCCAAGGATGTTGAAGTAGAAATTTCAAACACAAATGTCCACAATTGATTTGATCGTAGTTTTGATACTGATTATTGTTATAAAAAATATTTTTTCCTCCTCCTCCTAGATACTTTACAAGTTCTTTGGGCGGTTTCAAATTACCAAATGAATCGAAATACTCGATGACATTGTTTTTCTTTATATATGCTACCCAATGTGTTCCACTGTTTTTGGATGAGTCCAAGTTAACCACTGCACACTCTTGTTGTCGTCGAGGACCGGATTTAGGTAGAGTGTCACGCATGAAAACACCACGAAAGTGTGAGATTTTATATAATTTTGCATAACGCGCAATATCGGTGTCGTACAGTGGACGATTGGGTAGCTTTATCGCGAGTTTTTTTTTAAATACAATCCAAATCCTCTGCCACTAGGATACTTTTTCAGATATAAACCATTTCCGACATGTTCCATAACCTTATTATGGCGGTGGTCTTCTTCCAATTTTTTTCGAGCATTATTTGCATCAATGACAGTCTTTGCAATCCCAGCAGCTCCACCCGATAGTGCTCCGAGTGCTGAGAGACCGGCAAACAGAGGTATAAGTGGTAGAAAACCTCCAGATTTTACTGGTATCACTCGAGGAACAACAATTTTCTTCGATCCACCAAATTGTTTAATAAGTGATTTGGCTGCTCGTAAGGCAAACAAGGCGCTTTCTTTTAGAGATGCTCCTCTCTTCATTGATTTTCCCACCTTTAGCACTACGTCTCGATTAAAGGAACGTCGTTGTTTCTTTGGACGACTTCCCATTCCCAACTTTCGTTTCACTTTCATGGTACCAGTAACAAGTAATGCAGCAGCTTTTTCACCAAAAGATCCCTCTTTTGATTTTACTCGAGCCCAAGCCTTATCTTCCAACTCCTTATCTGCTTTGTGACGTTCTTCAAGAGATTTATTTTGCGAATAAGCTATATCGTGTTGTTTGCAGGCGTCGTCTAAAGGATTAATGCCTGCGTCACCACGTGCAAGTCGCTTTTGTAGTTTTGTTCCAGCTATAAATGTACGTAATATATGTTTAACGAAAAAAAAAGACAAGTTATATTCACTTACGACCACAATAATTGTAGGTAGGCAAGTGAAGTTCGAATGGCAGTTTATTTATTAGAGAATTCAAAAGACCTTCTCCCTCAAACACCAACATTAAGACTGATGTATGATAATGCTGCGATATCCATATTTATAGAATAACACTCTAATAAAATTCTTCACAAGATGAAGATCGTTCAACAAGAGCAGACGCTACCCATTGAAAACTTGGACTTTACCTCTAATCCATCATCTGTTGGTAAACATGGTAAACTACTACCAAATTCTTTTCGTGCAATCATCTGTGGTCCTAGTGGGTGTGGAAAGACAAATGTTATGTTGTCGCTCCTATTCGATCCAAATGGTGCTAAATTCAAAAATGTTTACGTTTATTCCAAGTCGTTATTTCAACCAAAATATAAATTGTTGCAAGAAGTCTTAGGAGAAGTTAAAGGTGTTGGTTATTTTCCATTTAAAGACAATGAGGAAATTATTAGTCCAGATAAAGCGCAGTCAAACTCGATATTCATATTTGATGATGTTGCCTGCGATGGACAACAGAAAATTCGTGAATATTATTCAATGTGTAGGCACAAGCTCATTGACGCGGCCTACTTATGTCAAACATATTCGAAAATACCAAAACAGCTCATACGTGACAATTGTAATATGATTGTGTTATTCAAGCAGGATGAAATTAATCTAAAACATATATTTGAGGAACATGTGTCACCAGACATGACATTTGAAGAATTTAAAAAGATTTGCTCAGAATGCTGGTCGACTACTAACAACTATGGAACATTGGTGATTGTAAAAGATTTTGCTTTAAATAATGGTAGGTACCGTAAAGGATTCGATAAATTCATAAAGCACTAGACATTATCCTCAGTCATCGTCACCATGTCCAACGATAAGGTTGCTATTGCCATGCGTAAGAAAAAAATCAGTGAATTGGCGAGATCTATTCGCAAGAAATATTTAGCGTTAAAATTAGGAAAATCAGAACATGATACATCTCTAAATAAGCTATTTAAACCGATATCTGTACCGCTAAAAGAAATGGTCAAATCCTCAAAATCATTACAACAAGCCATAGTTTCAAAATTCATCCCTCCAAAAGAGGAAACAACGACAAAAAAAGAAAAAAATGCTGATGTATCATTTCTCGATACAAAACCCATAGCCGAGACGGATGAATCAGGAAATATACGTTATGATGATGAAGAAGGAGAAGACGATTATTATTATGATGATTATGATATAGGCACACATCCCAACGTTTCGCGTGATGTCATAGAAGATTATTTAGATCAATATCCAATAATTAGTCAACCATATCTTGAAGATTACTTTCGCAAAGATGATGAAATTGATAGAAGTTATGGTCCATTATATAATGATGAAATTGGTTGGATGTTGGGCAGACGTAGAATTGCATTCGATAAAAGAAACGGTAATATAAACATATTACGAGAGAAGGATGAGGGGGGTGGAGAAGGAAATATACCGGGGACTTCGGGATTGTATCAGCTTGTGTTTTACAATCATCCCAATGAATACTCTGATGATGATTTGAATAATTACAAAGCTCTGCTAACAATAACAAAAGCTCATCTCAATGCAGCAGATCGTCTGAAAAGTACTGCTACCGAAAAGTATCGCAACATAATTAGACCGTTGTTTAAAACTGACTCATCAAATATTAGTAGTAGTACTATAACCAAACCTCCATCAGCTCGAATATTAAAGAAACAACGACAACAACAACAACAACAATCCATTCAAACCGCTCCATATACTAATGTAGGAAAAGGTCTTGTTGTCGGCGGCGGCGGTGGTGGTGGCCCTCTTTTGTCATACAACGAAAAACCGATGGAATACATTTATTGGGACGATCCCAATGAGCTGTGTGACCGTTTAAGATTACTGATTGCATCCAAGGAAGCTGGCAACACCTCATTCTCACACAACAACGAGATAATTGCAATAATCAATGAGTTGAAAGAGGCCAATATAATTGAATAACAAACGGAAAACATAATCATTTCAATCATGTCTGTCGATAAGTTTGGACATCGCCGCAATCATGCTAATGAGCGGGTTAAGCCGTATATGCCGAAAGTATCGTATCCACATACTCTAGACGGTAATATTGATGCAGAAAACGTAAAAATTTGTAATGTAAAGATGCCGACTGCAAATAGCGATGTTGCTAACAAACTATATGTTGATGAACAATTACATGTGTACCATAATGAGCTCGAAACACTTCAAAAAACAATAATCCCCTCATTACAAACGCAATTGGTATCTCATCAAAATAAAATCAACGAAATTGCTGCATTTATTTCGAGAAATCCTCCCGTCAGAGCTCGAGATATGGCAACTAAAATATACGTCGACGAGGTAGTTGCTATGGGCAAGGAATTTTTGAGAAATGATTTGGAGAGTTTTAAACAAGAAATACAGGATAAATTGTCGAAAAGTAATACTCTAATCAGTGATAAGATCGATATGTATAATACATACATAGAACGTTCGTTTCAAGTTTTGGACAGGGACTTGAAGAAGAAGCATGAAATTGAACAAAAGAAGAAAATAGATGAGAAGAGTAATGGATCATCAGTTTAGAAAGTGCATGCGCTTACGAAACATGTCATCCAAAGTCCAGCTTGTTAACGAACTCCATAAACCTATACGTAAAAATTATCCACGCAGACGTACAATTGTCAAAGGCATAGATGATTTATGGCAAATGGATTTAGCTGAAATGCGACCTTACGCTAATCAAAATAAAAATCACAAAATGATACTAGTCGTCATCGATTGCTTTTCAAAGTTTTTATGGACACGTCCATTAAAGACAAAAACCGGTGAAGAGTTAACTCGTGCATTCTCAGACATTCTCACCAACACAAAACGAGTTCCTAAAAATCTCCAATCAGACCAAGGAACGGAATTTTACAACAGCAAGTTTCAACAACTAATGAAAAAACATGGGATTAATCATTATAGTGTATTTAGCACGAAAAAAGCTTCTATGGCAGAAAGAGTTATTAGAACATTGAAATTAAAGCTTTACAAACATTTCAGTTTAAATGGTACCTATAGATGGATTGACATTCTCCCTAAAATTACACGAGATTACAATAACACAAAACATTCAACAACCAAATATAAACCTTCCAATGTCAATAAATCCAACGAAAAAGATATTTTAAACAAAACCTATACACATCTAAAGATTGCCGGACTTCGTAAATTTAAAGTTGGTGATATTGTTCGTATAAGCAAGTCGAAACATGTCTTTGAAAAGGGATACACACCCAATTGGACGACTGAACTATTCAAAATCATTAAAGTTAAAATAACCAATCCCACCACATATTTGCTCGAAGACTTGCAAGGTATCCCAATCAGTGGAGGGTTTTACGAAGAAGAGCTACAGAAAACGTCAAATCCACACATTTACTTGGTGGAGAAAGTACTTAAAAGAAAAGGCAACAAGATGTTTGTTACATGGTTAGGTTTAGATAGAAAACACAACACCTGGATACAAAGCACAGATGTAGTCACGTAATTACATCGCTTCACTACTCATGAATATATTGTTTTGTAGTAGTAGGAGATGTGAATGAGTATAAATAGAGGAGAGAGTTGTAGGTTAGATTCTCAGTCGTCAATATGAGTTCTCAAGACAGCGGCTATTTTAGTGCTACACAAAGTCATGTTAATTATGACACACAATTAGATCATATTTTACAAGTGTATGAAATGGCAGCCAAACAGGAAAACCACTACTTATTGTACACAGAGTATTGTACAGATGGAGATTTTCGAATTGGTTGTGGTTTGAGCCCCGCAAGAACGTTCAGTACTGCGATCACTCTATCATACACCGATAAACATAAGAAAATCAACTTCAGCTCATACGAATGGTTCACATTTATCGACATTTTAAATAATAATTCATTTATAAGTGCATCATTTCACGAAGAAGAAAAAAAAGAAGAAGCTGTGTTATCTTGTGGAGACTACTGCACCATTCGACAAATGGTATTTGATCGTGTTAAATGGTTGGAGGTGACCAAACATGATATCAGTGTACCTTTAAGAAAAGAAGATGTTTATCAAATACTACAAGCGGATCGTTGCCTCATCTCCCCACGTCTCACTCATTTAGAATCCATAAATTTTGGTGAATACTATGAAAATTTGGTGGAAAACATTAGAAATTTCAGTCAAACTAATGAAAATTTGACTAAATTTGAACTGATTCAAGTAATGTGTGACATCAACAATAGCGAATTAGCCATTGCACTAAGAGAATATATGTTTTTTTGTAAAGTTAACATTGTCAGTGATTTAGAGAAGTATTAAAACTAATTAATTAAAATTATTGTGTTTTATTTCATGTTCCCATCGTATGTGAGTTGATAAATGAAACGAAAATTGTCAATGATTTTGTTTCATGTTTCCAAGTTGATAGAAGGAGATCACTAATTATTTTTTATGTATTGCTTTTGAAAATTACAATACTTTTTATATTGATGAAATATATTTGAGAATAATATTTCATATATATATGTGTGTGTGGGTCTTAGAATAAATAAAACATTTACATTTTAAATCAATATTTAACTTTAATGGATAGACATAATTATAACGGTATAGAGAAATTAGATTTTTCGTGGGAACACCGTTTATTAAATTGCTTTTTTCAGTGCGTAGGTTAAGAATAAATAAACCATTTCAAATCAACATTTAGATAGACGTAATTATAATGGTACAGAGTAGTTCGTTTTCTCGTGGGAACATCGTTTATTAAATTGCTTTTTTTTTAGTTTGTATGTTTGAGAATAAATAAAACATTTCTAATCAACATTTTAATAGATAGACGTAATTATAATGGTACAGAGTAGTTCGTTTTTTCGTGGGAACACCGTTTATTGCTTTTTTTCAATATTAGGAGAAGCTATTAAATTTTAATTTGTGTGGGTATCGTTGAGAAAACCACCTTGCAAATAGTGGGGGATATCGTTCCATATAAATTTGATATTTCACATCATACAAATCAGTTATCATTGAACAGTGATAGAATATTAAAATTAATCTGTGTGTTGTGTGAAGGCTACTCAGAAAAAAGTAAGTTTTTCATTTATTTCTTCAAATAACAAATCGTTCACTTTTGTTTTTTATGATATAAAGTTCCACTAAAAAGGTAGAGTTTATTAACACATATTTATTCTTTTGTAGATGGATCTACCTTCATTAAATTCAGTGTCGTTAATTACAGAGAAGAAGCCTATTATTAAACTTCAACATTTGACGCTTGGGGAAGCATACCCTATCTTAGGCGCAAAATTAGTTTCAAGCAAATTTGGTGGTGAAGTCATTTTGATAGAATTCGCAGACAATATCACATTCCTGCCCAAGAGAGTGACGGAACAGTACCGATGTCAACTTGATTATTTCAAAGCTCAAAAGCACTCTCTCATATTTAGAGGATTAATTGAAGTGGGCAGACCAAATCGTGCAATATCGTTTGAAATTGTTGAAAATTAGTTTTCGCTTGGTGAGTTTTTATTTATTATATATGTATATTATATATTTAAAGTGAAAAAATGGTGAATTTAATGAACAAAGCTGATCAAACGTTAACTTTCCTAAAAGAACATTATTCTAAACCGCTAGCTAATTCAATAATTAAATTAATAGACCGTCATGTTAGGAGATGTGTCTTGACTTTGGTTAAGTTCAAATTTTCCATTGGTGAGAAGAGAAAAATTCAATCAAAAATTGGGGAACTTAAGCGATTACGTCATCAAATTAATTCAATTACAAAAAAAAATATGGGTTATGGGTTGAGAAAACGAAGTGTAAAATGGTTAGATGTTGGGGTTATTTTTAATTGTAGAATTAGGACAGGGCTTATTGTAAATTTGAAACATAAAGTAATCGATGAATTTTTCAAAGATGCTTTTAATTTATTCAACGTTAAAATTTCACAAATATTGAAGGATCTAAAAATAATAAAAGTTAATACTACTCTCATTGGTGATTATATAAAGCAATCGAATGATCGGGAGGTGGTAAATCAAAAACATTTTAGTACACCCAATGCAATCATTGATGAGGGAACTGATTTAATAGAATGGTTTAAAAATAATGTCGTAGATCGTATTTTGAATAAAATGTCAGAGTTTCAAGAGAAACAGAGCGGTTGGGCATTAAGCAAAATCATTTCACTAGAGATAGCAATTAACAAATACGAAATGGGTAATGGTTCATCTTTCATTCGATTGCCTGAGCAGATACAGAAAAAACATGCATGCATCAACATCCAGAACAATGATGAAGCGTGTTTTTTCTGGAGCGTTGTTGCAGGTTTACACGTTCCCACAGGGCAGGTGAGCCGAACATCATCATATCCACACTATTCCACCGTTTTGAAAACTCGAGGCTTAGATATGCCAATGAAACTGCCTCAAATTAAGAAGTTTGAAACACTAAATGAAATTTCCATAAACGTTTATATGTTAGAGTACAATGAAACAGTGAACAAAACATTTTACACAGTATTGCCGGCAAGATTGACTAGGAAAAAATTAGACCGTCACGTCAACTTATTACTCATTCAAGATAAATACTTTCCGAAATTAAACGAATATGAAACAACGCCATCTCATAATGATTACAGTACTATTGTTGAGGTAAAATATCATTATTGTTGGGTTAAAGATTTATCGCGTTTAATTAGTTCACAGTTAAATAGAAACGATCATAAAAAATATGTTTGTGATAGATGTCTCAATTACTTTTCATTGCGTGAGAGACTGGATGATCATTCCGAACTTTGTGAGAATTTAAACAATGAAAAGATTTCATTTCCCAAATATGATTTTGTTGAGTTTAAGAATTATACATACAAGCAAAAATGTCCTTTTATTATTTATGCTGATTTTGAATCTCAATTGACACAATGTAATGAAATCATTTCTAAAACAACAAACAAATATCAACATCATAAAACTTACAGTGCAGGCTACTATATAAAATGTTCTTTTGACGATTCTCTATCGTTTTACAAAAGTTACAGAGGTGTGGATTGTATGGATTGGTTCGCTAACGAAATGACTGATATAGCTAAATTTGTAGATTCAAAAATTAAAATAATTGTACCAATGGTAGTCAAACCAAGAACTACTAATGATGCAACTGTTTGTCATATATGTGAAAAAAAGTTTAATAAAAAAGATATAGTTGTACGTGATCACAATCATTTTACGGGGGAGTTTCGAGGATTTGCGCACCAATCCTGCAATTTAAATTTTAGAAAACTGTTTGTTGTGCCGATTGTATTTCACAATTTGTCTGGTTATGATAGCCATTTTATCATAAGAGATATTGCCAAACGTGGTAGAGTCAGCCTTTTACCAATCAATAAGGAAAAATACATTTCATTCACACAATACGATTCGGAAACAAACATAAAATTCAGATTTATTGATTCGTTTCGTTTTTTGGGATCTAGTTTGGATGCTGTCGTTAAAACTTTGGACACCAATTATTTGAAAATTTTGAAAAAAGAAAACCATAATTTAACCAATATCCAATTTACATTATTGACACGTAAAGGTATCTTTCCTTATGACTATATTAATAACTTGGAAAAATTGAATGATGATAAATTACCACCGATTGAATGTTTTTATAATAAATTAAATGAAGCGAACGTAACTGATGATGATTATGCTCACGCTAAAAATGTTTGGCGGTCTTTCAATGTAAAAACACTTGGAGAATATAGCGATATATACATGCGCACCGATATTCTTCTTCTAGCAGATGTGTTTGAAAATTTTAGAGAGACAGCTTTAGCAACGTATGGTCTAGATCCTGGATGGTTCTACAGTATACCAGGATATGCGTGGAATGTGATGCTAAAGTTTACAAAATGTAAACTGCAAATTTTAAAAAATATTGATATGATAATGTTTATTGAAAAGGCTATTAGAGGAGGAATATCACAGTGTTGCAATAGGTACAGTGAAGCAAATAATAAATATATGTCTGAATATGATGTTGAGAAACCATCAATGTATATTCTCTATACAGATGTAAATAATTTGTATGGAAAAGCGATGTGTGAACATTTGCCCTTTGATGGCTTCGAGTGGATCGAAAATGATATGGAGAAATTTAACGACATCAATTTCATAAAATCCATCCCAGATGATAACCCCGAAGGCTATATTCTTCAAGTGGATTTGTTATATCCAGACAAGTTGCATAATCTACATAAAGACTTTCCTATGTGTCCCGAACACCACAAACCACCCGATTCAAAATTAACAAAATTAATGACTACCCTACACGATAAAAAAAGTTACACTTTACATTATAGAAATTTAAAGCAAGCCCTAGAACATGGACTAGTATTGGAAAAAGTTCACAAAGTTTTGAAATTCCAACAATCTGCATGGCTTCAACCCTACATCGAATTAAACAATCGATTGAGGACTTTAGCCACCAGCGACTTTGAGAAAGATTTGAGAAAACTAATGAATAATGCTGTGTTTGGGAAATGTATGGAATCCATCCGTAAACATAGAATTTGTAAATTGGTATCTACATATGAGGGTCGTTATGGTGCTAAAAATCTTATTGCTAGTCCGCGTTATCACAATAGAACAGTTTTCGATGATGGTGATCCACCTTTGATGGCAATCGAATTGAAAAAGTCTGAACTAATTTTCAATAAACCGATATACGTGGGTATGGTTATTCTTGACATCTCGAAAACTGTAATGTATGACTTCCATTACAATTTTATGCTTCCCACAATGGGAGTAGACAATTGTAAGTTGATGTACACCGACACTGATAGTTTTGTTTATCAACTTACTTGTGAAGATGCATACGAACAGTTAATTGACGCAAACATTGACAAATTTGATACATCAGATTATCCCATTAACAATATCTACAACATACCCCGAGTTAATAAAAAAATACTAGGTTTGATGAAAGATGAAGCTAATGGACAAATAATCACCCATTTTGTTGGTTTAAGGTCCAAAATGTATAGTTACAAAGTTCAGGGGGGCAAAGTTGTCAAAAAATCAAAGGGGATTAAAAAATGTGTTGTGAAAAATAAAATAATTTTCGATGATTATGTGGATTGTTTGAAAAATTGGAAACAGATGACAATTACTCAAAATACGATACGTTCCTTCGCTCATAATGTGTATAGCATTGAACAAACAAAAATCGCTTTGAGTCCTCACGATGATAAAAGGAAATTACTTCCCGATTCATTTGATACGCTTCCATGGGGACATTACAGTATTTTGGAATAATGTTTTTTGTTTTTAGATAAAAAATGTCTCCTACTCCCGAAACTGAAGATCATGCCAAACGGCGTGTAAAATTTCTTAAGAAATCACGTAAATTAATCAGAGATTTTCGAAGTGCTGTTGCAATGATTAAAGTACCTCGATCACTATCTAAAAATGATTGTCGAAGAGTACTAAAACTCATATATACTGATTTTCCAATAGAAATTTTAAATGGATTAATTCTTCATTTCAATTTACCTACAGAACCTGAAGATTCTGACTATGATTCAGATGAAACTATTTTTGCTGACTTTTGAATACAACTTTGTAAAACCATTTTTCACTTTTCACATATATTTAAATATATAATAATATGAACTCAAATATAGTTTTATACTTTTATATTAAACTATTACATATTAAGTTATAGCATGTATTACTACTTTGTGAATTATGGCATTTGTTTGTAGTATTATTAATCTTTCATATTAATTTATAACATATATTACTATACTTTCATATTAAAATGTAACATATTGTTTTTTCCAATATAATTTTAGGATATTGCCTAAATATTTTTGTTAAATGAAACAATGTTTTTTTTATGAGTAAAACATCAGGTTAATTTCCAAATAAAATCTTCTTCAATGTTCAATGATAGCTCAATTATATCAAGAATAAATAATTTTTCAAGTAAATGGATTAAGTTATAGCATATATTACTACTTTGTGAATTATGACATTCGTTTGTAGTATTATTACTCTTTCATATTAATTTATAACATATATTACTATACTTTCATATTAAAATGTAAAATATTGTTTTTTCCAATATAATTTTAGACTATTGCATAAATATTTCTGTTAATTGAAACAATGTTTTTTTTATGAGTAAAACATCAGGTTAATTTCCAAATGAAATCTTCTTCAATGTTCAATGATAACTCAATTATATCAAGAATAAATAATTTTTCAAGT
This sequence comes from Galeruca laticollis, assembly GCA_963921935.1. Taxonomy (NCBI): domain Eukaryota; kingdom Metazoa; phylum Arthropoda; class Insecta; order Coleoptera; family Chrysomelidae; genus Galeruca; species Galeruca laticollis. The sequence goes on from OY998183.1 coordinate 92,459,653, forward strand.
AAATGGATTTTTTTATTACCTAGTATCTACTCATCAGCTGAAAAATTACAGCATGGCATTCGATACTCTTTTATGTGGCATCAAGTATTACAGAATAAAAATGATTGGAAACTATGCTGCAAACACACAGCAATAAGCTGAATTTCTACTAAAGAAATGCCTCGTGTGTTTCCCTTTAGTCTACTAGTTTGATGACACACACACACACACACACATCATGGGTAACTGGAAACTTTGAACCTACTACACCACTGGAGGACCCTACAGAAATATACAACGTCTCCAACAATGGTTTTTTAAATACTACATTACCTTTGTAATTATTATATCAATAATAAATTATTTTTTTAAAGTGGATTTTTTTTTTATTAAAACACCCAATCTACTCATCAGCGGATATATTACATGAAGATTTAAATTTACGTTTAACAATTTTTGGTAAAATTTTAAATAATAAAACGAATATGAATGCTAATAATATACATAGAGTCATTGAAAATATATTATTAAGTTCATTTTTCATACTATGGAACATGCTGCTAGTGTTGGTTATATTGATCATGGTGAAAGCTTTGTAGGTTGAATTCTGTTTAATGGATATGTTGTTGTTTGCGGACATCTAAAGATATAATCTACAGCACTTGAAATCTCCTGTCGTCGAGCTCCGTTTTGTAATTCGTCTGGCACCCAATTTATTGTAAGCTTCTCCCACTTCTTTTGATCTGAGTCGGTAGTATCAGCAGCAGAAAGGCACAGGTTTGCAATTTGCTTCATAACCCTTCGTTTTTCTTCATAAAATATTACATCCTTATTCAATCGATCTATTTTTATAATAAACTCCTCAAATAGACGTCTATACTCAACTAATGACATACTACAACTGATTCGTTTACAGATATATTAGTGTCCTATATTTTGTGTATCTCCACACACACACACACACACACACAATAATGTCTCAACCTCCTAGTCGGACGGAACGGTTTTTTCTCATAAAGACCTGTGAAGAAATTTGTTATAAAACCCCTCACACCTCCCCATTAATCCATTAAATACTGTCTTTGTAATTATTATTTTTCTCACCCCCTGCGACCCCCCCAAACGTTGGATGATGTCATAGACACACACCATATGAAATTTAGACGTCCCACTCAACTATCTTTTTTAACAAGAGCGCCAAAAGTATCTGGGGTCACTGACACCCAACGGATGAAGGTAAAACCCAAATAAGAAATTTATACATAAAACCTCGATAGCGCAACGGTTAGGGACTGTGTTAGGAACGAGAAAGTCGCTGTGTGTGTCGTGAGTTCGAATCTCACGGTCGACCATTTTTTCAATTTTATAAATTGGAAGTGTTGTGGTGGACCACGATTGACGTCACAGAAGATGGATGCCGTAGGGATTTTACTGACGTCACAGAAGATGCCGTCGCGACATTCGAATCACCCGCCAACGACACAACCCACCAAATTGGAAGTGCTACGTCACACATGTGGATGGACCATGATTGACGTCACAGAAGATGGATGCCGTCACAGTCGCGACATTCGAAATACTCGCCAACGACCCGCCATTGACACAAGATGGATACGACACACCAACACGTCCGCCATTGACACAAGATGGATGCCACTTCCGGTGCGCGCGCACAGTCAACGAAATCCAACATGGCCGACTTCCGTCCCAGAACCGGCTTAGTATATCTACTGCTGTCTATCAAAAATAACAAATTTGGAGACAACTTGATAGATCACCGATGAGGGTGCCAACCTCTTACAATTGCGATCTGGTGAAATAATGGAATAAAACTTATGTCAACCAGTCGTCATCATTGAAGGCCTTGTAGGAGTCTATGTAAAAGGTGTTAATTTTCTATTTAAATTGACTTGTGTGTTAAGGCATTTATTATTTTTGTTTATCTCCGCTGTTATTTCGATGTCCTCATAGAAATCTAATAGGTTGAAATTTATGGTGTTAATACTTGTGATTAATGTTGAATTGGTTCAAACTTACGGTTATTGTATTTAATATGAAAACCAAACGCTGATTTATCAGGATATTTTATATGTTCGCTTATACATACCTCCAAAGCTCTACAAGTTCTTCCCACATATGAAGCTTCGCATTCACCACACCTCAGCGCATAAATGCATAAATAAATACTAATCATATGTTCTCAAATTCAAAACCATGGTTTGATAACTTTTGCAAGGACGCAAAGAAAAAAGTTAAACATGTCAAAAAAGCTATTAAAAAACTCTAACTTTCAACAGAATGTACTAATATCATATAGTGAAATTAAAAAAGAGTAAAAAGAACTTATTGAAAAATAGTATATTACATAACAAGAGTTGTAAGTAACCCATTACGCACGAAATGAAAAAGTTTATGCACGAAGCCGCGCAGCGGCGAGTGCATAAATTTCATGAGTGCGTAATGGGCTTACAACTCGTGTAACGTACTATACTTTTTCTACGCCTATTCATTTTCTTCCATTAACTAAAAAAACATCGCAATCATTTAAACTTTATTATAATAGTTGTTAATAACAACTGAACAATTATTGTAAATCGATTTGGCTTTATTATTTAATGGTGATGAATGGTTATTTATAATTGTATTATATTTTGTTCAAGAAATTGACAATATAAATGACTAGACATTCATTTTCATAGCATGCTACTTAAGAAAACTTGTCCTATTTTTAAAGAAATTGCATAATGTGCTGCCTACATTTAGGGGCATCACTCTTTCAATCCTAAATATATCTCGCTAATGCTAAAAGTTTTTATGTTTTTTAATTGACTAAATTTATGTAAATAGACCAAATAAAGTCTTACGTAAATATAAATTTGATTGTAATTTAATTAAACCAAGAAATTTAATTTTTCGTCTCAAAACGCACGTGTATGTTATGAGATCTCATTACGTGCATGTTATTGTTAAATGTCATTTACAAGGAATGTTGACAGTGCGATTTTTGACGTTTACAGACATGGGCGTAGAAAAAATAGCTTACGAAAACGTTACAATGAATAAATTTAATATCAGCAATTCCTCCGAATTTTGGAAACTTCTAAGAACTAGAAGAATTAAAAATGGAGGACCCATAATTGATACCGTCACAAAGATTAAGTTTTACAAAAAGTTTTATGGAGTGCACTTACATATAGATTCACAATATTTTGGCGTTATCCGCCCTTATATAGATATAAACTTTTCCCCTAATGAAATTTTTACAGTCTTAAACTCAGCTAAAAATAATAAATCACCCGGTGTAGACAACATTAGCAACGAACTCTTCAAGAACCTTCCTTTGGACTAGATAATACACCTGAAAACATTCTTCAATTAAATTTTAAACGAAGAACAAATACCACCCGCATGGTCGGATGTTAAAATGATGCACCTCCACAAAAGAGGAGATATTAAAAACCCTAACAATTACCGTAGCATAGCACTTCACTTTTGAATCACAAAACTAAGCTCTTTACCCAACTAATTAATACGAGACTAACTTACTTTGTTGAGAATAATGAAATATTACCAGAGTGCTAAAGCGGCTTCCGCAGAACACGTAACTGTGAAGACAACGTATTTGTGCTCTACGCTATAATTAACAATTACCTTCGTCTCCCCTCAAGAAAATTATATACTCTATTTCTAGATTTTAGACAAGCTTTTGATTCGTTAGACCATCATATACTCTGGAAAAAATTATATTCAAACGGAATAAGTGCAAAAATTACTAGAATACTAAAAGTAATATACAACCAAGCAGCACTGTTTATAGAACGAGAATGTAGCAGTTCAGAGAGAGTACAAATAACCCAAGGTGTTTTACAAGGCGACCCGCTCAGCCCACTACTCTTCGCAATATTTATTTCCGTAATTTTCAGAACCAAGGCAGTAAGGGGGTTACTTTGGATGAAGGGGATAACATACGGATGTTGTTATACGCTGATGATCTGGTACTGTTTGCAGAGTCACAAATAGAAATGGAAGAGAACCTGAGGATTTTAGAATGATTGGAATAAAATATTACTTAGTATTCCCCCCCCCCCTACATATAAATTCTTGCTGCAAAATAATAATAATTACAATTATTTAAGTGTCACCGCTTTATATTAAAATATTAACATGCCAACTACGCACAGCTAATTCACAATATTTATACCTATATGTAAATCATTCCTCTCACATAATAAAAACAGACCAGATGTGTACAATATGTAACCAGCAGACCAATGAAAGCCTAGAACAAATGATATTTGACTGCCCAATGTATGCTGGATTAAGAAATACAGTCATAGGAACACGAAAGCATTCAGACGATCTAGATCGCCTCCTTAATTCAAACGAAATCTTACTATTGAAGCAATTACATAGTTTTATCAGCGGAGCAATAAAAATTAAATCATTCATTATTAATGATTAGCTATCCACAGTATCTCTACATAAACAATTTATAGTATAGGATTAGTTGTGGGAATTATCTGTTTATCTTGTATTTTTAAGTTATTGCATTAGCTTCTATCACGGGCCTTGAGCGTGGAGATCGAATGCAGAAATCCCGTAACGAAAATAACCTGACACGATACGAGGACTGTCCAGTAAATTTTAATATACATATGCTTATACGAGGACTGTCCAATAAATTTTGATTTTTTTATGATGATACGAGGACTGTCCAATAAATTGTAATTTTTTTATACTTATACGAGGACTGCCCAATAAATGTTGATACTTTTATGACTATACAAGGACTGTCCAATAAATTTTGATTATTTTATGATGATACGAGGACTGTCCAATACATTTTGATTGTTTTATACTTATACGAGGACTGTCCAATAAATTTTAATTCTTTTATACGAGGACTGCCCAATTAATGTTGATACTTTTATTACTATACGAAGAATGTCCAATAAGTGTTGATTAGTTTATGATGATACGAGGACTGTCCAATAAATTTTGATTCTTTTATACTCATACGAGGACTGCCCAATAAATTTTAATACTTTTATGATCATTTTATGCTGATACGAGGACTGTCCAATAAGTTTTAATACCTATATACTTGTACGAGGACAGCCCAATAATTTTTGATTATTTTATGATGATACGAGCACTGTCAATAAATTTTAATTCTTTTATACTTATACGAGGACTGCCCAATAAATTTTGATACTTTTATGACTATACGAGGACTGTCCAATAAGTTTTGGTTATTTTATACTTATACTAGAATTGTCGAATACGTTTTGATTGTTTTATACTTATACGGGGACCGCACAATAAATGTTGATACTTTTATGATTATACGAGTGCTGTCCAATAAGATTTAATTATTTTATACTGATACGAGGACTGCTCAATAAATTTTAATACTGATATGAGTAAACGGGGACTGTCCAATACATTTTCATTCTTTTATACTTATACGAGGAGTGTCCAATAAATTTCGATTATTTCATACTTATACGAGGACTGCTCAATAAATTTTGATACTTGTATGATTATACGAGCACTGTCCAATAAGTTTTGATTATTTTATGCTGATACGAGGACTGTGAAAGTGAAACTTCTAATGCTAAAAAAAGAGCTAAAAATAAAAATAAATTGTGAACGTCAAAGTGTAGAACTCTATGCAATAGCTTTACCGCGGCAGTCTCCGAGTGCCACACGTCTTTTTTTTGTATTATGTGTTGTGCGCTGTCTTTAAAACATGTAAATTTTATGTCATATTTTTTTATACCTTTTATTAATCATGTTAGTTTAGGAGTATATATGTCTTGCAAGATCACCTCTATCATGATCCTGATAACTCGTTGATCCAACTAATTGCTCTCTATCCTAGGCATAGCCAGTTTCTACACGTTGAATTCCAACACATGATTCCGAATGCTTCGAAGCGCTTCCCCCGTATCGCGGTAGGTGGATCGATCTTGAAATTCGTTTTCGATTACCAGGTAGAAGATATACCGTAATTTGTGTTTTAGCATGTGTCTTACCTGAGGCTGTAATCTGATCTTCAAATTTTTCAAATTGGCCGAACTTCTTTTGAAAGACGGTTGCCAACCCTAGTGCGTGTTTGTTACTGGCAGGCATGTTGTGTTCCGGGAGCGTGAACAAATATTGTCGTTGTTCTGTAGTGATTCCATATCTAGCTTTCCTGGTACCTCCATATGCGCCCATAAATTCTTCGAAGGCAGGGTCAGGCTCTTCTCGGATATGGTTCACTATTTCCTCTTTTCATGGTCTCATTCGAATGGCGATAGTCGTTTTTGGTCGTCTACTTTCGGCTTTCCATTGTGGATCTTGCTTACGCGATCGATGACGTCATTGATCTTTTTCTTCCTTAAGAACAGACCTTCCCAAGAGTTCTGTAACTGTGGAGAAAACCCTTTTCCCCTCGTCGGGTTGTGAATCCATACTTTGTCTCCTTCTTTGAAATTACCTGCTGTTGCCTGCGTGTCGTACCGTTTTCTTCATTCTGCCGCTGGCAACTTGAAGATTCGTTTCAACCAATTCGTGCACATCGTCCATCCTTCTTCTCACGTAATCTTCTCCCGCTAGATCTTCTCCCGGTCGACAACCAAATACTAGGTCACAAGATAGCCTCATTTCGCGTCCAAACAGGATTTTCGTAGGTGTTTCACCCGTGGGCTCGTTGATGGCAAATCGATAAGCCAACGCAAATAGGGAAATATTCTGGTCCTAGTCTTTCTGGTGTTCTGGTGGATGGAAACTACTTCGGACAGGTATCTTTCAATGGTCCTGTTCATTCTCTCGACCATTCCATCTGACTGTAGATGCAACGCTGTTGTCCTGATCTTCTTTATTTTCAGCTTGTCACAAATTTCCTGGAATACATGGCTCTCGAAATTTCTGCTCATATCGCTGTGAACTTCCAGGGGCACTCCATATCGGCTGATACATTATTTCACCAATACATCTGCGACAGTTGTGGCCTCTTGATTCGGAATCACGTAAATTTCCACCTACTTTGTGAAATTATCCATTAAGACAAGAATGTACTTCCCACTATTTTCTGTCATCGGGAATGGTCCAGTGATATCTAAAACAATCATTTCGAAAGCACTTCCAACGTTATATTGTTTCATGGGCGCCTTCTCTTGCGATGTGGTCTATTACTCGTAGCACAAGTCGTACATTTCTTACACCAGTCATTCACATCATCGGAGCTGTTCATCCAATAAAACCTTTCACGAATAAGCTTAAGGGTTTTCTTCACTCCCAGATGATCTTCTGAAGGAATGTCGTGTAACTTCCTCAGTACTTCAGCTACTCTCGTTCTCGGGATAACTAGCTGTCTTCTCTTCTCGAAACCATCATTCTTTCCAACAGGCCGTCTTCCAGGTCAAAGGACTAGAGTGTCTGTGAAAATCTTGACACAACCCGCCAGGTAGGTCGCCGCTTTGGTTCCTTCCATTGCCGAATCTGGAGTTCTGGGCAGTGGAAAAAATATTTTTATACTTATAACTGTGAATAATCTTGTTTTTAAAGACTTTGGTGTTATAAAGTAACACACATGCGCCTTCAACAATTTTATACAGATAAGGTGGAAATTACCCTTCCCTTTACTTTTCATAAATAAGAATTTGTGCAGGAAAAACTAATCAGTATTAACTTATTTCTGTTTTCATCACGAACCCATGATGGATGATGGAATCTGTGTTGAATAACAAAGGAAAAGAGTTAATATTTGAAAATTTTAAATTTCAATCGTGTGGCTTAACAGTACAGGGGTTAAAGTGGAGATGTGCTAATAAATATTGTACAGCTAAGCTCTATACCGATGAAAATGAGAAGACTGTATTAGGTAAGCATATAATAAAGTTTTTTTATGGGAATTTTGTAGATATCAGGAGTTTTTTATTATAAACAATCACTATTTTTCAGTAGATCAAATGAGTCCAGTTTTTTGTTTGAATGTTACATACATACAGGCCGATTTTTTTAAAGTTCCATTATACGTTTCTTAGATTTTACTGAAGGGAATTACATCCTGTTTATTGCCGACATACTATCTGGTTTCTGATACTTCTTTGACTGTTGGTGCAACCTCAGCACATTCAATGTATATACACGATTTGTAATCTACATATCCTGTTTGTATAATTTATATATTTTTACTGTATTGTTGTCGATATTTTGTATTTCAAGAGAATAAAACAAACAAAACTCGTGTAACAATAATGTCCAGACAATGACAAGGAAACCATACACACTAGTCACGAAAACCCAATATTAGAAATCCCCATATCAGAAACACCTATTAATCATTTTCAAAATAAAATGTATCTTAAAATAGTATATCATTCACCAGCAGCACCAAACGTTATTAAACTATATGACAATAAAACTAAAACCACCATACAAATTTCAGAAACACACTTCGAACCTGAAATTATTAAAATATTTAATGAATTTACCTCAACAAAAAAATTATTTGCTATAAATATTGATCGACTAGATTTAATTCCAAAACTATGTAGGCACTACATTGCAAGAAACTTTTAAAAAACTCTGCATTCAAAGCTATTATTTTTTTAACACTGTTTTAGAAAATGTAATTGACCACAATTCGCAGAGAAAAAATAGTACAAATGCATCATGAACGTAAGAACAATCACAGAGGAATTACCAAAATCGAAATTAAACGTAAATATCATTGGCCAAATATCAGAAGTACAAAGAAAATATATAAATAATTGTCAAAAGATCAAGTATGACAGATATTCTCCAAAACAAAAATTCGAATTAACACCAACACCTAATAAACCTTTCGAAATATTTCACGCAGATGTTTTCACGATTGAAATTCTTGACAGTTATTGATAGTGTTACGAAACAGCACACTGTTATAGTCCCTAAATCCGACTCTGTCTAAGCCAGGTATGAAAGTTAAAATTATGGTTTCGAGTGATATAAATTTGTTGAAATAAAAATATAAAATCTTAATAGTTATTTGTAAAACAAGTCATTGTGACACAAGTTTTACACAATATTTTTTTGTATAATTCGCGTTTATTTAATTATTTAAATAAAATATAATTTCATATAATCCCTGTTTTTAAACTAGGAGGTGTGGTTTGAATTTAAGTTGGCAATTCTATAGATTCCTAATTGGTCAGATCACAGATGGTTTTATTCAGCACTTCTGACTTTTGACATATTATAACCGAATAATTGTGTAAATTGTAAACAAACTTTCATTTAAGTAAAAAGAGGATGATTATTTGTTTAAAAAAGAGCTTCTTCGTATATGCTCTTGCGATCTATTTATATTATATCATGAACAGAATTATTTCTGTAATACATCTTCACATAGATATCTGGTAACTTATCCCAAAAATCGAACGTTTTGTATACTTATATATTATTAGTGCTATTCAACGCGACAATCGATTACAATTATTTCCTGTCATTTAAAAAACAACATGTTTAACAAGACATTTTCGATATCAATCGATCAACCCGATTATAATCGGTCTAAAATTATGATGCTATTGAAAACAATCGTAAATGGCGGGAAGCATGTGATTGGTCGAAAAATTTAAATAAACTACCGTTTGTCTATGGGTTATGTGATGTGAGTGATATTTTGCAATTGTATATTACATTTTTAGTAAACAGAACATCTTCTATAAAATTAAACGTGAATAAACTAAATGAACTTGTGAAAAGTATGAAATACACGTGAAATGAACCAAAATAATGATGAGGTTATGTCAATATTGATTTATTTGATTTGTAAAATGACATGACAAATGACAATTTTTTTGGTCGTTCAACAAACATCAATCCGTTTTCGATTTCGATTATTAACAAAATCGGAATCACGATCGAAGTGTTGAATAGCACTATTGATCCTATACAATATACAAAAAAACAATTGACAAATCATTGATAAATAAACGTTAGCGTACTTTATTCGTTATTATTTTTAATATATAAATCATTCTAATTTACCTTTAGTATAATAATTTGCTAGCTAGAACAACGCTAGACCTTTTTATTTATAATCTGTGTCAAGGTTAAAGTCAAATGTCAAATAAAAATATAACTAAATACAATAACCAACTGTACTCTAAAAATTACTATTACAGTGTTCAAAAAGCTTCATTGTGACACTGTTAACAATGTTATAATGAAGTCTCTTTTATACGCGAATTATAAAATAGTTATTTGTTTTACTAGGCATAAAAGCACAAGATTTAATGCCGCGGCTGGTGTTTGGTATGAAACCAGCCAACGCATTAAATCTGCTTTTCTGCCGTGTGAAACATATAATTTTTTCTTCAAATTTGTTCCAATTCCACGCAAAATCGACTTTCTCATATTTAAATTGCATTTCATTATCAATATCCAAATAACTAAATTATTTTATCAAAGGTAACTGGGCCCTGCGTTACTATGTTTACCGCTGATGACGTTTGTTGAATATGTTTGTTTACTGTTTACTTTGTAATTGTCAATTTTGAAAAGTTGTCATGTTAGAAATGGATTTACTGCAAAGTGAGGATGAATTGATGCAATTAACACCACCTGAGATAAGAGACCAGGCGCGAGATGTGGAAGTTAACCTTTTACCGGAAAAATCAAGAACTGTATATGAACTCACATACAGCAGATTCATGGAATATAGACAGAAGCAAAATGTCATTGTCAATTTTAATAACCAGTTTGATTTAAATTATTACTTGGAAGGTTGCCTAGCAACGAACTTTTTCTGCCTAGGCAGTAAAAGTGGACTTTTTCTGCCTAGGCATTAAAAGTACAACTTCTAAGCCTGCCAAGTGTCATTAAAAGGCCGCTTTTAATGTCATTTGGAGAAAAAAGTGATTTTGATTGTAACTTCAAAAAATAATCTATCGAATACCACACGAGAGTTCGATTAGATAATAATTCTCCTGGCCTTTTCTCAAACTGGTTGCCATTTTGCAATAGCCACAGGAGCCATTCGGGCTCTCGTATCTATTGCCTCGCCACAAGTTTTCTAAAAGCTGTCAAACTATTTTCAATGTATTCTCACTCTCTTGTGATATTACTACAGAAAACAGATCCCGGGGCAGTTTTCACTCTATCACGTTGCTATGGATACATTTTGATTTATTTCGATTTTGACGTTTCAAATATTTAATATTTCAAAATGTCACGATTTGATTGTAATACTGACGAGAATATTAATGAAACTATCGAATGAAATATACCAATGAATACTGTTTACAGTAAAAAATTTGTATGGAAAGCCTTAATGTACTTTTATAACGTTCGAAAGTATCAATTAGATGGAAATCGGACTGTGGAAGAATTCGCGCCGATTTTAAACGAATGGGCTGTGAACTTGAAAAGAAAAGATGGCACAGAGTTTGAAGAAACTACGGTCAGTCATGTGGGTCCTAACAAGTGTAATACGGGGACCGAAGAGCAATAAAACTGATTCTTCTCAAAATTGTTTAATAGTTTTCTTCTTAAATGTTACAAAAGTCGGTAACGTCTTATAGCCATTTTGGCTCAAAATATAACAACCATAATGACAAGTCATACCCGTGACTAGTAACTGTCGTTATTAAGGTGCGTTCAGCCATCATCTGTCTGACGAGGCAATTCAAAAAGTTACCTTACATATGTAAGCTTTTACGAGAAAAATATCTATACGACGAAAACCTCAAGCAGATCCCTGTAAAAGGAAACAAAGTTTAGGAGCATTAAGTTCAGTAGAAATAACTGAAATAATAAATTTGTGGGATGAAAACACCACTGAATGGCTGCAACGGAAATTCTATCACACATAGCCGCGGTAGTGTTCACCAAGGTGGTTCAGGAATGTTAACAGAAAGCAATTTTCTAGTAAAATAAACGGTTTTAAAGACTAAAACTATTTTTTCCGCATCTGTGAAATGCCCTGAATAATATTCTATCATAAAATTGTCACTTGTACACTTCGGGGGACGTATCATGCTAACAAACCGAAATTTCTCCAAAAGTAACCAAAAATGCAGTATATCTGGATTCATAGGACCCGCTGTACTCGCTATAGTCAGCTGAAAATCAATAGGGTACATCTATGAGACACCTTGAATGAGAGGCCTTGAAAAATATCCAGTTATAAAATTGGCCACTTGTATACACTCCGGAGGTTGTATCGTAATAACAACCCGAAATTTCTCGAAAAAGTACTAAAATTGTGGCACCCGTTGTACCAACTCAGTTTAGCTAAAAATCAATAAGGCTCATCTATAACACGCCCTTAATAATATTCCATCATAAAATGGGTCACTTGTATACACGTTGGAGGCTGTATCGTGCTAACAAACTGAAAATTCACCAAAAATGACAAAAATTTGGTACCTCAAGTACCATAGCACTCGTTGTACTGCCTTTAATGAGCTGAATATCAATAGGATTCATCTTTAAGAGGCTTTGTATAATATCCAATCATAAAATTGGTCACTTGTATATACCCCGGAGGCTGTATCGTGCTAAAAAAGTTAAATTTCTCCCAAAATGACAAAAATGTCGTACTTAAAGTACTATAGCACCTGTTTATCTGGCTGTGGTGAGCTGAAAACCAATAGGGTTCAACTGTGAGATGTTCTGAATAATATTCAATCATAAAATTGGTAACTTTTTGCACTCCGGAGGCTGTATTGTGCTAACAAACTGAAAATTCTCAAAAAATTGCAAAAATGTCGTACTTCAAGTACCATAGCACTCGTTCTACTGGCTATTGTGAGCTGAAAATCAATAGGGTTCATCTGTGAGATGTCCTGGACAATATTCAATCATAAAATTGGTGACATGTTGCACTCCGGAGGCTGTATCGTGCAAACAAGACATGTAAAGAAAAGTGGCCGCCGACATACACACAGGATTTTTTTTCTGAAAACCGTTTTTACGTGTTATTCTTGATGAGAAACGTAAAAATAACTCAATTTTTTTACAAAATTTCAACTTTTTTGTGGGTGAACCAATACTTTTCTCGCATATAGATAAGTTGGGCGGAAAAGTAAAACAACGACTTCAACGTTTGTCCTGTCAGATTAGTTATAAAATTGATGTAAAAAGGGGCCCAAATATTAAAACCAACAGATTATTCCTCAGAATAAATCGTCACTGGAAAGCCGAAAACGATCACCGGTGTGATAATGTGCCCATTGGAAAAAATATGAATCAAAATTGGACAAAATCGTTTGCCGAAGCGATTGTTTTGAATACCAATGAAAAAAAAATACCGATCACGCCAATAGATCGACCGCCGTCAGTCAATTGGCCAAAACGGGTGTACAAGAGCAAGAGTTCATAAAAATCACGGTCATAACAATGCCAACTCAATAAAACCCTACTTGAATATTGATGAAGATCATCATAATAAAATTATTACCAACATTCGTAGTGGAAATAAGTCAGTTATAGAATCTAATACGTCTGGATCTTCATTTAACTTTTCTAATTGTTCGTTTATTAATTAATGCACCTTTAAATAAATTGTTCTTTATTTCTTTTTATAATTTTCTATTTGAATAACCCTCGAACACTGATCAATACTCAAACATTTTTAAACAACTCCATCAAGCTTATTGCTTATTGGCACCAAGCTTTCGAATCCTGTTATAAAATGTTTTCGAACAATTATCAATGCCTTTAGGTTATTGCTACTGAAAATAAAATTTCTTCTTAAGAAAATAGAGTTTCTTATGACCAACTACCTGAAATAGTTCGAAACAGCTGCGAGAGTGAACGAATTGTTTAAGAGAGAAAAAGCATTCAATCTGACCATCGCCTTTCGAAGAGATGCTTTAAAAGCTATATCTTTGGAAGTAACGGACGACTTTGAATAACTTGATAAAATATTAAATATGCGATATGGTCAAGGACACTTGGAGCATTTGTACCGATCACAGTTGAAAAGTCGCAAGCAGAAACGAGACGAGACTCTGAAGGAATACGGAATTGATATTGCTAAATTGGTATGATTTATCTACCCATCATCACCTGAAAATATGATAGAATGTTTGTCTTTTCAAACAATTGTTGATACTCCGCTTAGCCCGTCAAAAAATACTGGTCAATGATTTGTCCGCTGCTCTTGAGTATGAACAGCTACTCAGGCTTCGGGTGGTTACAGCAAAGTGAGGACTGTAAAAGAGAAAGAAGAGGACGATAAGCTAGATAAACTGGTTAATATGATGAAGGGCATCACAGACAAGGAAAAAAACTAAAACTATCAGGTGCTGGAATTGCGGTGAACACAGGGGCATATACGTTGTTTGAGAAAACGCCCTAGGGTCACAACAAATCAAGACACTTAGCATGCATAGTACTTTGAGACCGAATATCGAGTCTGACTATACTATTGAAATGCCGACTGGCTTTCTAGAATATCATGCCCAGCAGAGTGTCCCCACTTCTTCTTCTTAAATCGCCGTCTCCCGTCGGAGGCTGGCGATCCAATTGGCAATCATTATTCTGGATGTAGCGGTTCTGAAGATGTCAATTGAGGTACATCCAAACCATCTTCTTAAGTCTTTCAGCCAGGAGTTCTGTCTTCTTCACATTGATCTTTTTCTTTGTATTATTCCTTCAATGATCAGTCTCAAGAGTTCATACATTTCGCCTCTCATTATGTGGCCTATATATCTCGTCTTTCTCTCCTTAACAATCTGCATCAGTTCTTTTGATTTTTTCATCCCTGCAAGGACTTCCGTGTTGGTGATTTTCTGCACCCACGATATTCTTAACATACGACATACGACGGTAAAGGTACATCTCGAACGCGTCCAACTCTTTCTCTGTAGACGCATCGAGAGTCCACCCTTCACTGCCATATAACAAGGTTGAGAATATATAGCATCTGATCATGCGCATTCGAAGTTCTATGCTCAGTTCGCGTCTCGTGAAAAATTGCTTCATGGCCTGCTCAATTCCTGCTTTTATTTCGATCTTGGGGTCGTACTGATTATTAATAATAGTCCCCAGGTATCTGAATGAATTTACTTGTTCTACCTGTATATCGTTAATGGACAAATTGGCAAGTATATTTGTCTTTGAAAAAACAAGAAGCTTAGTTTTAGACACATTCATTAGTAGTCCATGCCGTTCACTATGGCTTACTATACGGTTCATTAATTCTTGTAAATCTGCCAGATTATCTGCCAGCACAACACAGTCGTCGGCGTTGTTAACAACGACTCCATTGATTTTGATTCCTCTTTGGACCCCTTGCAGCGCTTCTCTAAATATAGTCTCAGAATACAAATTAAACAGAAGTGGTGACAGGATAAAACCTTGCCTCACTCCCCTCTTTATTGTAATAGCCTTTGATGTTGATTGCTCAATTTTAATGTCTGCTGTTTGGTGCCAGTACAACTGTGAAATGATTATGATCTCTTCTTTACCTATTCCCGTGGCTTGAAGAATTTCCAGTAGTTTGTCATGCTTAACGCAATCAAACGCTTTTTTGTAATCAATGAAAAATAAAAATACATTTACATTCATATCTCTGCATCTTTGAGTTAAGACGTTTAGAGAGAACAGTGCTTCCCGTGTACCCATACTACTACTATTCTCAACTAGAGATGCCAGTTTTGCTATACAAGATTCAAATCTGTCCGCAATATCATCTTCTGCCTGATCACTATCTGACATAACGTCATCTATACTAGTAGTCATACCAATAATTTCCAATTGAAGTGATTTATAAATATCGTAATGATTAACCAAATTATCTAATTTAACTTTGTCTCCAGTTAGAGAGGCTACAAATTTTTCTATGCGAGTTAATTGCGACTTCGCACCAGTTCGTTTATTTTTTAACAAATTAAGAGGGTGAGCCATCTTAATAAAATCGCAAACAAATACTAATTAATTAATGTTTGAAACTCTATGCGTGCGCATGAAACAAAATTTTAACCAAATTATACAGATTTTACCATAGCGACAACTATAATAAGTAGGTACGCACGTACAATACTTAAATCAATTTTTCAAATAGTATACAATATTAGCTTTAAAATAGAAAATATATACATGTGTAAATCGCACACGAATTCTTTGCTTTAACAGATATATACCAATAATATTCAGATATTTGTATCAAATATAAACCCAGGTAGTATAACAAATATTTTTCAAATTAATCAACAAATTTATAGCTAGCAAATTAAGAATATTGTGGATTCCCACAACTAAATACAGATCTCCTGCAACAATTACACATTAACCTAAATAGATAATGCATAGAAAATCAAGAAAAATACCCATAAACAAATCAAGTTACCATACAAAAGCATGAAGAAATTTGTGTAGTTTTACACCAAATAAAATTAAACGTTTATGCTGTGTTAGTGTCTATTCTATTCTTGAAGCAAAATATATTTCTTTACAAAAACGCACTGAAAAATATTCAAATATGTTCTGAAATAAAATCCATTGATGAATTTCCATATAAAAACAATTGGTCGAGTCGAGTCTAGCAGCCACACGTGTTCTTGTAGATTTTTTTCTAGTCGCCGTTAGCCGACGACTCAAAGAATTCAGTTCAAACCAAATATGCAAAATAAGAAACTATCCTCGGTTGCCAAATCAACTTAATATCGCGATGTCGCGGAACTTTTAATCACTAAGCACTTTCACAACTAATTAAAAATTAAAGTTTCAGGTTATAGATCGCTATACCATAAGCAGCTTAAGTCTATAGTCTATGGGTTGAATAAATGTGTATTTTGACCAGCATTAAGGATACAAATGTAGGGATGGATATGAACAAATCCAGTGTCAAGTTGACATCTAATAGGGTATAAAATGCGGGTCAATCATATAATTTTGAGCAATATCCGGCTAGAAGGACCAACACTAAGTATGAATGAAACTGCGGGAAGAAAATTAAGAAAAGATCAAAGGACTGTGTGGTGACGTAACAGTAGCCAGTTCATAATTATTCATACTAGTGATTGCGTTTAATCGAAGGACCATTAAGGAATCAATAATAACAATAAATTATAACGGTTTACTATAAAATATATTTCAATGAATGAATTATTTAACAAATAGTTAAAAATAGTCACCAGCAAGGACACAAAAGATTTACAATAATGCAGGTAGGTATAATAGGAAAGGATAAGGCACTACTTAGTCATTATACAATTAATGTTGGCTATTTATTGAAAGGTGTTTACATTTTAATTCGAAATTGTCTTATGGCGAGATTTGGCAACATTGACTTGAAACAAGAGCAAAGATGGAACTTCTGTCCGTTGAAATTTTGAATTTATATTAATTTCTTGATTACTAAGTTCAAACACATCTTACCTTTTTCAAGATGCATTTATCAAAACTGCGATAACTAACTATTATTAAACTTTTGGTCGTTTGAGTATAGCCGCCTTTTTATACGGGTAAACCAACCCACCTACTCACACAATGACTTTTTCACAAGTGAGGAGAAGCAGAGCGAGGAAAGAACAAATAAAAGGTGGGGAAAATTTCGAAGATGAAAATTAGCGGAAAGAGAGCGCGCGAAATATATTTAATTTGAATTTTGTTTGATAATTAACACATTATGTTAAATGGATTTTAACACTGGTATTTTTTTGTTCCGATTTGTCATTTCTTTGGCTTTCTTGTGTAAGTTGAAAGAGTCGTGTTTTCATTGGAGGTTTTCGATTTCAGAGCATTTCTCTGATAGCCACTTTTCTTTTGCTTCTTTGCATTTGTTTTTAACTGCCCTATCGAGTTTTTTGTATTCCAATGGATCTTGTTTTTGTGTCCTCCTTCCTGACATTAGATCTAATATTTCAGAAGTCATCCATTCCTGCTTCTTATTATATGCCACGTAACCAATTTCTTATACTTGAGTTTCTATTATAGCCGTTTTTACGTTGCCCCAAACCGTTTCTACCTCTGTTGGCACTGACCTTTCATTTTTTTTCATTTTGTTCTCAAGTCCTACCCTTATAACACGTTTTATGTCTTGGTTTTTAAGTTTGTCAACGTCTATCTTTTTGCGTGTCTGTGTTTTTTGTACTTTTTGAAAGCGCTGCATTTTGAAATTCATTACCACCGGGTTACGGTCGCTGCAGATATCTGCACCGGGATACGTTTTTCAGGTTTAACATATTTTTAAAAATGTAGTGCGATCATAATGTAATCTATCTGGTTTCTGATTATATTTTCACTGCTATGAAGAACAACTGTAGACAATAGTTAGTGGGGCTCTGAACAAGTGTGAGTTGAGACTACCATGCGACCTCGAGTTTATATGGCAACCTGGAAAAGATTTACTCAGTAAAGAATACGTTACAATATTTTGTTTGTTCTGCCGCGTTCAACAATATTCTTATAATTATGTGGATAGTGAAGCACAGTTTGATAATATTCAAAACGTAATTGGGTATAATTTCTTCAATTCTGACACCGTTTATTCATATTTTAGAGAATCAGTCTCCTTGGTCAGATTTAATGAAAAATGTGTTTTTGACGTCTTGGAATCTTTCCGAAAAAAGCCAGACCCTGACTAGCAAAGGCGAAGCACGTGAAATCTCGATCCCGATTAAATTCAAAAATAAGTGGTTGAAAAATCTGAGAAAATTTAGAAAAGTGGACAATATCATACTTAAAGCACTGGGGAAAATATTGGGAAAACTAGAAGAAATAGAAATGAAAGGATTGAGAAAAAATTAGATAGCATTCAGAGCGAAATGGCGGAAATAAAAAGAGAAAACAACCGCATTAGACTGGAGAACCAAGAATTGAAAGAGGCTTTAGGTAGGCATGAAGAGAAAATAGAAAAATTAGAGCGTGAAGCGAGGAGCAAAAACTTTACAATACAGGGAGTAAGAGGAACGGGAAACGAAGATGAGCTGCAACTAACGAGTGTTTTACAAAATGTAATGGAGAGGCAGGAGCTGGAACTTGAAAGCGATGAAGTTATAGAGTCTAGAAGAATAGGGAAACAAAATCTTAACCCTAGTAAATCAAGACCGATTTTGCTGGGACTGAAGGAATACAAGAAGAAAGTAGAAATATTAAAACAAACAAACAAATTAAAAAATACACCAATATACATAAACGAAGACTTTACTAGAGAAGTACTAATACAACGGAAAGAACTCAGATCATACATGAAACAAGCAAGGAACGAAGGACATCAAGCGAATCTAAATTATAACAGACTGTGGATAAACGGAATGGCTTACTCATTAAATGAATTGAAACAAAACATGCAAGGGAAGGATACAGTTAGACCATCAGGTTCCAAACCCAAAGCAAGAACATTCAGCAGTAGATCAATGACCGAAGAAAAAGAGGATATTGATAAAGAAAGAACTAAAAAAATGTTTGAACATCTTACGGATATAAAAAAAGGAAAAAACTAGCAGCAAAAGTAGCGCAAGGGGATCGAAACATTGTAAAAATGACCACGGCAAATAACAATAAAAGAAAAGTAACTAAAAGTATCACAAAAACCAAAGACAACGTTAGGAAAATATCAAAGAAGGTGGAGCGGGTGAAAGGAAAAGAAACTCATTGAAAATTGGGACATGGAATATCAAAACCATGCTAAAAGTTGGAGAAATGCACAGCATAGCGCAAGAAATGGAGAATTATGATTTAGACATTCTGGCGTTACAAGAAATCAGATGGAAAAAACAAGTGAAAATAGAAAACAAAAACTTTACGATGTATTACTCAGGGGAGGAAAAACAAGGAAGGAATGGAATACCAATAATGGCCAGTAAAAAAATACGAAACAAAGTAATTGAGTTCAAGCCAATCGACGGTAGGGTTTCATATATAAAAGTTGAGAATAAACAAGCAAATATAAGTATAATTAATGCATACGCCCCAACGGAAGAAGCAAGCGACGAAGAGAAATGAAAGTTTCATGAGAAGATAAGTGATGCATGTGGAGATATCTCTAGATATGACATTTTGATAATAATAGGAGACTTTAATGCCCAGATAGGAAAAGAAGAAAATAATCGAGAAATAGCTGGAAAAGAAACAATACACGAGATCACAAACGATAACGGCAAAAGACTGTGCAAACTATCTGCGGAGACAAATACCTTCATAATTAGTACAAAATTTAAGCATAAAACGGAGCACAAGACAACTTGATTATTCCCAGAAAAGAGAAGCGGCAATCAAATCGATCATGTTTTGATATCAAAGAAATGGATGAAAATGGTTAAAGACACAAGGTCATACCGAGGAGCAAATGCAGATACAGACCACATTTTACTAATAGCGAAGATGAACATGAAAATATCAAGATATAAACCTTTCAAACACAACAAAAGAAAGTGGAACTTTAAAAACTGGAAAGAGAAAAGGGCGAAAATAATTATGCGGAAACCCTAACAAACAAACTGAAAAACTAATAAGACTAGTGAAAATGACAATAAAGGATTCTACTGCAAAGGTGATAACCAGAGACGGGACTACAGGAGACATAAACATTGATGTAGGGTCAAGCCAAGGAGATAGTTTGTCTACAACTCTTTTTAACATAACCCTAGATGGAGTGATTTAAGCAGTAGACATAAAAGGTATGATTAGTCACAGCTCGTCACAAATAATAGGATATGCCGATGATTTAGCTTTAATTACTAGAGACAAAGAAACCCTACAAAATACATTGAAGAACTTATTAAAAGAGGCAGCAAAGAGGGGGCTGTTAGTTAACCAAGAGAAGACAAAATATATGCAAATTTCGAGGAAGACTGACAACACAGCCACTATAAATATGGGAGGTTACACTTTTCAAAGAACAAGTCAATCCAGATACCTGGGAATAGTAACTGATGAGAAGAACAACAGAAGTGCGGAGATAAACGCAAGAATAATAGCAGGGAACAAAGTGTATTGGAAGTATCAGAAACTACTAAGGGACAAATGCATCAGTAAAAAAACCAAAATTAAAATTTATAAAGCCGCAATACGACCAGTATTAACGTATGCCGGTGAAAATATGAGCCTAACTGAAAAAGATGAAGGAAATTCCAGAGTCCTAGAGAGGAAAATCATGCGGAGGATAATAGGACTAAAACATATCCCGAATGAAGGGTAGAGAAGGCTATATAACTACGAAATAAGTCAGTACATGAATGGTAAAGATATACTCAGACATATAAAAGCGCAGCGTCTAAGATAGTACGGGCATCTTCGAAGAAGGAATAAGGATGGTCCAATAAGGGAAATCACTGATTGGAAGCCTGCCAACCCCAGACCCAGAGGACGTCCCAAACTTAGATGGGAAGATCAGGTGGTTTATGACCTCAAGAAAATGGGAGTCAGTGACTGGGGAAGAAAAATAGAGGACAGAAAGGAATGGAAAAAAATTACAAAGATGGCGAACTCACACCGCATGCTATAGCAAGCAGTAGATAACACACGGATTGATCCACGGTACAAAAGGGATCAAAAGAGCTCAAAAAGAGCGGCCTATACTCCGACACAGGAGTGCTGGCCTATATATATAACAACAACAGTGTTTGTATAAAATGACGAATCGACAATAATTCTAGTTAAATTAAGTCTTCCTATTTATTGCAACTAAGTTCTAGAAAAAAGATAGATCGCTGTAATTAATGAAGAAATGCTTTACACTTGCGACATGGTTCGTGATAATTTGAAAAAATGCCATAAGAATAAATTATTTTTTATCTTATTCGTTCATCTTAGTTTCTTTAACAGCTCGACGTTGATCGAATCGCTTTCAAGACAACCCCTATAAGTAGAGTATTTTGTTTGAATTTTATTGAACCTCTGTTGCCAATAGTAACCGATGTAGAATCGCGTGGTGAAAGCATGCAATGAAAATTATAGCAGTTTGCTCCTTTCAACCAACCGGAATCGCGTTTCTAGTTAGTTTTAGTGAAAAAGTTTCGTTGAAATTCAGCGCCATCCAGTGCTTGGTGTTAAAAATGCACTTTTGAATACAAGTGAATGGGATTGCTTGTGAAAAATTAAAGGTAATCATCCAAATAGTTTGAATTTCATTTACGAAAATATCTCTTTTAACTCAAACATTCTGAGAGCAGAAACAAGAATACAATAAATTACAATTTTCTGACGGAAAAATTATTTCACGATATAATTTTCTGGTCGATTTTTGTCATCGGGTCTTAAATGTATAAAATAAACTTCTGTCAATTTTTGGGATAATACTTCTACTCTTTGACTCAGTGCCATATTTTTAAAAAATCGTAAACTCCAGATATGAATGAATTTTCATATAAAAGCTTCAAGAATATCACTGAACCTCTGATCAAATGTCGAAATGTCACTACTAAAAACTAACCTGCATTCAGATCAGATTGATCAGAGATTCGGTGACATCCTTGTAAGAATATTCATTCCTATCTGGAGCTAACAATTTTCTCAAAAAATGGTATTATTGAAACCATGTACTGCCTAAAAACAACCTCAAATGATATAAAATCTCCATCCATCTCCCGTATTGGAACTCTGCATTTAATGGTTGCAGTCTCATGTCTCGATATAATCGGGGCCAACAAAAAGTGGATAAAGGTTTTCAGATTTAATTCGAGTGTATGCAAAAGTGCATATATCTCCGTGAAAAATGATCCGAAAAGCTCTAAAAGATGTCTAATTCAAGCTTTACAAGCGAATATTAGAAGGATGTTTCTAAAACAAATATTTAAATGCTAGATATATTGTATACTAGATGTTTTTGCGTTGACGAAATAGTTTAATTGCGATTCACTCCAAAAATTCGAGTGAAAATTATAAGAAATTTAGTTTAACAAGAATTTTTGTTACTACTTCAATCAGTCAATTGAACGAAGAATATAAACAAATTCATTGTATCGCCTTCGAAGTCCCCCATTTAGATAAGTTCTGGAAAGAGAAGTCGATCGGTGCTAAATAAGAGGAGAGAAGACACTGATTGTCTAATGAGGTTGTTGAGTTTTTGATCAGAAATTCTTTCTCTATGATAACATGATAGTTGAAAATTGATAAATATGTTTTCTATATATCATTCACGACTATAATTAATAATCATTGGAATATATCAGTATTTTGATAGAATTTTTTTTCGCCTAAATACAAATCTTTACATCAACTGCAATCAGATTCAACATTTTTACTTATTTACATCAATTATAACATGTCCGACAATGTTTCTCCGTTTTTCTGGAGTTATCTAGAATAGGATATTAGATTTCTATTGCTTAATTCCTTCTCATTTAAATTATGTAGCTATCGGGCAACCAGTCTGTGGAATACTCAATGTGTTTGAAGATAATGGATTGAAAGAACACCGTGATGATGCAAATCATGCGTTGGTATTTTCAAAATCACACTGATATATATTATTTTGCAAATCCGGGTTTATTTATAAAAACATCATTTTGAAGATTGTTCTTTATGCTACAATCTCTTTATATTTAGTACCTGTTTGGGTTTTTGGTATTCGATGACCACGGCTATGAAAATAGAAACGTGTTGTCGTGTTAAGTAACTATTATTTTACTGGTGATAAATACGTTCTTATCAATGAGCAGATCTGATAATATGTTTTTTTGAAAATACCTTTTACCTAACTTAAAGACATTCGCTTATTTATTGATCTATTATAATGCTCATGTTATTTCCAGATCTAAAACGGTGGTTTTTGGGAACGTCTAGTATAAGTATGAGTGAAAAAATGACTCCTGAAACACCGTCAAGTTCAGGAAGTGATACACCAAAGACTAGCTGCAAATCTGGAGAACGGTTAATGGTAGCTGTCAGAATTCGACCCCTTAAACCAGATGAATCTACAAGGGTTTTATATGCACTAAACAAAAAGGTATCTTCTATTTAGTTTACCGCATTAATAAATGTACAAAAATGTACAAAAATGTACAAAAATGTACAAAAATGAAGAAATTATTATTTAATCAGCTTCGTAAAATATGAATAACATGAAAAATGTCAACAGCAAGTTCTTAAATATATTGCTCGGTTTCTGCGATTAGTCTAAAATTAACTTAAAACATATTTCCATCGTGTACTAATACCAGCAAATAGTTATTTGTGAAACAAGTGTCACAGTAACTCGTTTTGTAGTACGAGTGCAGGTTGCGCAATGAACCGCGAAGCAGTGAGTTGCGCAAAGCACAAGTACTACAAAAGGTCATTTTGACAAAAGTTTTACACAATATTTTTTATAATTCGACTTTATTGAATTTTTTAAATAAAAAAGATTTACATTTGCCCTATTTTTGAACTAGGAGTGATTTGAATTTACGTTGGCAATTCTGTAGGTATCTGATTGGTGAGATCCTAGCCGGTTTTACTCAGCACTGTTCCCACTAAACAAGAAAAATAACAAGTCTTTTTTGTGATCTTCTTTTTAGAGACTTTTCGTGATGTTTATTTAAAACGTTAATAAGATATATCCTAGATGTCTTAATTTTATTACCAACTCTATTAACATCCGTGTCATGTAAATAAAACATATTTTTGATGTACACAATAATACTTGAATGCGCAGTTACATTTACATCATATGAACTTCTTTTTAGCAACTTCCTATAGGAAACATTCATACGATGTTAATTTGTATACTTCTCACTAATGTCATATACAGAACATTACTGTAATATTACAAATTAACATGTTTCTAAGATGATCACATTTGTTGCAGTTACTTTTACATCTTTCGAAATAATTTTTAGTTATTTCCTACGATTACGTCTGTACGATGTTAGTTCATAAACCTCTCAGTAATATCTCATATTAAAGATCACAGTAACATAAAAAAATGAAGAAAACAGAAGAGGAACTGACAAACAGTAGTTATCTGTGGAAACAAATGACAAGCATAAAATGGCGGGTGGTTTTCAGTTTTGTGTTATATTTTATTTGCAGGAAGCACATTTTTTGCAAGAAAAAGTACTTGAATAAAGTGGTCTTCGTTTTCGTTAGTTCCTACTTAGCTACAGTTTCTATACTTAGTTATAATTCTTGTTATAATGGACGAACAACAGTTTTTATCGGTAAGTACATACCTATTCCAAAATCATAATCATTAAAACTTAATACTCATTCAATACTTTAATCGGCTATTGTACATTGAAATTCCAGGTGGCGGAATTGTACACTAACATTATATAATTGAATTTACAAAATAAGGGTTTTTTCAACTTTTAAAATAGTTTAACTAGTAAGTATATTTAAAAAACGTTTCACAATATTTCAAATCCTAAATATGCATTATACCCTACAAAAAAACTTAATATTGCAATAGGGTAGATATTATTATTAATAATAAAACATGATCATATGTTGGCAGAAATTCGAATCTAGAAGAAAATATTTTCAATGTTCAAGATGTTTCAGAAGCTACTAACATAAATAAAATAAAAAACAGTTGGTAATTATGTAAAGGGGAGTAACTATTTCAGATAGTTTGATACAGACATTGTATTAAACAGTACATAAAATATTGAATCAAGTATCTCTAGTTCTAGAACATCAATATAGTTTTGCAGGTTTAGAAATTTTTAACATTAATACTAACAATTCTTGTAAACAATTAGAGACTTTAAAGAAATTTTTGTTAAAAAGCTCGTTGAAAATACGCTGAATACAATAAATACGCTGTACAATGGTACCTATATTAATCTAGTTTAAGAATATGTAACTTATGACACTGGATGCGCAGTCAACAAACAGAATTCAATTATTTATTATTGTAGAAACACAGCTATTGAATACAATTAATTATAAACTCATTTAACTTGATAATGTGTTCATATCTCTTCTTCATAAGTAGTTTTTTTTGTATAGTGTATTAATAATGCTTAGTTTTCATTGGGTTACAATTCCACGATGTTAATATACAATATGTTCCAGGATGAAAATAACAAGATGAGAATAGTATATTATTTTAGACAGAAAAGAAGTATGAATTTTCATGGCACACCTGAATTTACCTTCCAAACGGAGTGAGGCATGTAATAGAAGGTAAATCATGAAAAGTCACTTCTCGAAATAAAATATGTTATTATTCCTTCGAAGAACCCCGTATGTATCTTATGGAAAATGGGTCCCAGTCAATTGGCTGAAAATCAAGTTTGATGTAGTTTATGATGATCGATCAAAGGTCTCCATGGGCACAATTTGATCTAAAGTAATTGTTTTATTACCTGCTCTTCACAACACCTTTAAATGTTTCACAGATAAGGATTTTGAAGTGTACGTTATGGAATGGTTGAGGCACTCGAAACAGCGACTCTTACACGAGAAAAAGTACGGGGGGGACGGGACCCCTGTGGAAACAGGACGCCTTGATAATAGTAAAAAACCCAACGAAGGCAAAAAGATCTCAATATTTGAAAATATGAAGTACTCTGTGTATGATTCAGCTCCCTTTAAGGTTATGGTCCAGCATAAAGATATGAACGGGGGGAACTTACACCCAGTGGAATTGGGCAGACTACTACATCAAAAAAAAATGTGGAATCAAATGAATTGAGAGGAAAGGTAGGAATATAATTTCTATCACTTTTAGGCTACCAAAAGAAGCTAATGATTTTATAGAGAACAAAGAGTTCGTAGCTATGGGCTATGAAATGTTTATCACGGCAAGTTTAGTCTCATGCAGAGGAGTTGTCAAAGGTGTAGGTCCAAATCTAACTGAAGAAGAAGTCATAAAAAGACCAATGAAGAAAGTGAAGGAGTATGTAAAGTACTGCAAGTAAAGAGACTAAACAGAAGAGTAGAAGATACATCCGATTATTCAATTAAGTATGTATCGACTGGCTCTTATATTTTTACATTCGCTGGCAAATCATTTCCTAGATTTGTTAATATTTATTCTGGAGGTGTCTACATATATTAGACCTATCTTGCTCTGTAGAAACTGTTACAGGTTCAATCATTCATCGAAACAATGTAGGAGTAAGGCTAGATGCGCTAAATGTGGATCCGATAACCACTTGCATGGAAAATGTGATAATTTTTCTGATTCAGAAGTTTGCCTGTATTGCAAGAAGAATCATCTAGTCTTTCAATGTATTAAGAAACCAGAGGTATGTGATGAACTAACTAAACAAAAACAAATTAACGAAGTTATGAGCTTTCAAAACCTGTCTTACTTTGATGCTAGAAAAGTAGTATCTCCAGGCGAGACTTTGAATAATAATATCCTGCCCGATAATGTTAATTTTCCCCCTCTGTCTCCTAAATCAGTATCTCATAGCCTAGTAAATGTTTCTCAAAGGAGTTCGACTATCCCTAAACCAAGTAGACCCTCATACAGTTCTACTGTGACACAAAATTAAAAGGAAAAAAGTAAGCAGCCCAGGATTCGATAATCAGGCTCATAAAGACTGCCTTTTAAGTAGTTCAATATATCCGTTATCACCCATTAATTCAATGTCAGGTAAGATCAATTCAGCTACTCCAGCTCAATCTACCTCAAAAAGGGGCCTCTTCAATACTAGAAATAATAATCCCTTAAGTCCAAATAGCACCCCACTCCCATTTTCACCAACACCAAATGTGAATGAGATACTTAATCTCTCAGATTATCTAAAAAGCACTGACACAAATGCAGAGGACCTCATATCAATAGTTAAAGCATCGTTTTCAGGTTTAGAAACCTGTGACACACTTACATGTAATATGGTGAAAGATCTCACTGATGCCTGCCAAAAAGTCTGCTTCAGACTCAGCCAGCAGGCAACTGAGGAGCAAATGGAGGAGGCAGTCTAAAAGTATTTTAATTTAATTCTCCCATTCACTGTCATTCAGTGGAATATACGTAGTATAAATTCGAATAACACTAATCTTCAATTACTCCTGCATAGGGAGAATCCTGACATAATTATAGTGCAAGAGACATTCCTTGGTAATAACATTAATTGGAAACTTAAGAATTATACAATATTTAGACTTGATAAGAGTGAGGGGCACAATGGTATAGCTATAGCTGTCAAAAGTAAGTTAAACCCTAACCTGTATAATCTCAACACTAATAATAAACCCTACGGTATGCAGATACAAGCTATGTCTGTGAGTGATACAGTCTTTATAAACGTTTATGTCCCATCCAATCTACGGTTGAATAAATCATTTCTTGCAGATATTTGTAATGAGCAGAATAACTTTAGTAATATTGTTATTGGGGGGGACTTTAATGCAAAAAATATAATCTGGGGGAATAACAGAAGTGATCATAATGGTAACTTAATAGAAGAGGCTTTTTTGGATAGAGATTTTGTTAATCTTAATGATGGGTCTCCAACGAGAATCAACCTTCCCGAACAAAATCCTAGTATTACAGACCTCTCTTTTTCTTCCCCTCAAATTGGTATAAATTGCTCCTGGACCACTCTCCCTTTAGATAAAGGCAATAGTGATCATTTTCCTATAATTATAAAGATGGATTTAGACGCTAACATTCCTCAAGACCTTCCGTAGAACAGTAATCCAGATATTAGGAGGCAAGAACACAATATCAAGAAAATGGATTGGAGAATGTATCACAATGTCTGTGATCACTTGATGGCTGGAATACCTGATTGCTCATATGATATTTTCACAAGTATCATTACTCAAGCAACTGAGGAGGCATCACCAAAAAAGGGAGAATAGAAATCTACAACAAATAAGTCTCCCACCATATGGTGGGATGAGGTTTGTACTAACGTTGTAATGGAAAGGAAATATGCCATTAAGAGATATTTGGACAACAGTTCTGTGGACAATTATGTGACAATGAACTTGGCAGTTGCAAAAGCTAAAAGAACTCTAAGACTCAAAAAATGAAATAGTTTCAGAGAATTCTGTGCAACTTTAAATAGGGACTCTAACTTGTCAGCAACATGGAAGATTATTAAGGGCTTTAAAAATGGGTACACCCCTCCAATATCTACTTCATTTGTAAGGGATAATCTAAATATTTTCTTGATAATATTACTATTCCGGATGTCCCGCTGGATATTACTATAAACAGATCGGATAATAATGATCTAGTCCCCTTCGAAATGGAAGAACTGGAATGTGCTTTAAAAAACAGGAAAGACTCGGCACCAGGTGCGGATGGAATTTATCACTCACAGATAAAGTATCTGCCATTACTGTGTAAGGAAAGGCTACTTTCAATTTTGAATGGTTATCTTAAAGATGGAATCATACCAGAATCCTGGAGAATCCAAATAATATGTCTTATACTAAATCCTTTTAGAGACCCTACTATTATTGGCAACTAAGGTATATTTCCCTTCAATCGTGTGTTGGAAAGTATTATTAAAAACAGAATTGACCATAAATTTGAATCAGAGGGGCTTTTAAGTAAATTTCAATCCGGATTCAGACAGGGAAAAAGTATTGTGGATAACCTAATTTTGCTAACCTCCAGTGTTATTAATGCCTTTAACCAAGGAAATAAGGTTTTAGTCGTTTTCTTAGGCATAAAAGCTGCATATGACAATGTCAGAATTCCCCTACTGCTTAACAAATTGGCTAGTTATGATATTTGTCAACATATCCTAAACTTAATTAACCAACTATTTTGGTCTAGGAAGGTTGTTATCAGAGACAACTCCTCGAGATGTGAATCTAACACTGCGGTAGTTCAAAAGGGGCTGCCTCAAGGGTCAGCGTTAAGTCCCCTTTTGTATAATTTTTTCACTAATGAAATTTTTGATTTGGGATTAGAGGGCGTTATAATTTCTGGATATGCAGATGATCTAAATGTTATAATTCAGGGAAATGATCTAAACACTATGTGTCAGAAAATGAATGAAACATTAAGCAATATATCCAATTGGCTGGAGAATAACAGTTTGGAACTGTCAATTCTGGAATCAAAATGTATGTTATTTCAAAGGAGATCTACTAGAGATAGGCTTCAAAATATAATAGTCAATTGACATTCCATTGACTTTGTGAATAGATATAACTATCTGGGAGTTGTCTTTGATGTTAAACTTAAATTCAATATTCCCAAAAAGGCATTGATGTCATGAGGTCTGTGGCAGGGAATTCCTGGGGTGCAGATCCCAAACTACTGATGATGATTTACATTTATAATTCTTCCCTTCAGAACCTCAGGGTGGTATTAGGTGCGATGAAAACGTCGACGACGGTTTCACTACTGGCTGAAACTGGTGAACTTCCCCTTAAGTGGAGGAGGATCTGGCTGGCGGAACAGTAGATTATTAAGTATTTGTCAATTGAAAATAATGTAGTTTCAAGAGGTCTTCTGGAATGGTACCAGAATAACAACAATATACAATTGCTTCATAATTTTCCAATTTTGGAGGGGGTCGATAGAGCTCTTGTCTATCTTCCTATTCTAAAAAAATTTGATAAATGTCCTTGCTATCTTTATGAATTTGAGTCTCAAATACTTCACATCCCCCTTATTTCATTTGATCTATGTAAAGACTCGCTTAATAATGACCCCCTATTTAATAATATTATCATGGAAAAATGGCAGGATTGGCAGATATTTTTCACGGACGGATCCAAATACAGACAAAATCGAGTTGGATTTGGAATTTACAACAAACACAACAATATCACTAATACAACTTCAGTCAGTATCTGTAATGAAGCCAGTATATGCATAGCGAAGATGTTTGCCTTTTACATTGCAATTAAAAGAATTATAGAATGTAACATACCCAAAGCGTTAATATTATCAGACTCAGCAAGTGCATTAAGTAAAATAACTAGATGTGGTATCAGCGGCTCCTCGGAAAACACAGAGCTGGAGATCAGTCACGATTTATGGGAGGCTAAGAAAAATAACATCCTTATAAAATTGGGATGGATTCCGAGCCATACCTCCATAAAGGGGAGCGAGATGGCAGTTACGCTCGCCAAGAAAAGCCTTGAGTTGGATCATATAAATTTCAACTTGGTTGAATATAGAAATATTTTACCTAATATTAAAACGGATATCTACGAATTATGGGAGGAAGAATGAAGAGAATTGTGTGTTTTGAAAGGTCAACATTTATACAGGCTAATGGATCACTTCCCTAAAAAGCCATGGTTTAGTGAAAGCCAACTGAATAAATCTAAATTATCCACTGATTCAAGATTAAGAATTGGGCACTGTTATTCCAAAGTTCAACTAAACAGAATTGGACTGGTAGAGTCTCCTTTGTGCGATTGTGGAGCAGTAGCTAATCTTAACCACATTTTTTTTTGAGTGTACAATTAACAAAGGTGTAAGGGACAAATTTTATATAGACATAATTAAATGCTTTAACCCGCTTGCTATGGTGCTTAATCTAAATTGTATATTGAGAGAGACTGCTGATTGTGTAGTTTTGTTAGTTTGTAAGTTTCTGAAGGACATTAACTGTAAATTGTAAACGGCTTTGTAAACTTTTGTGACTTTGGATTTTCGCATGAACTAAAATTTAATGTGAATTGGAAATCTATGTAAACCTTTAACTTTCAGACAGGAAGGAGTGATGACTAAGGTCAGACGCACGTGAGTGCAGCTTCTTTCAGTGATTATAATTATCTAGGTAGGAAATTTCATCTGGGTAAATAGTTCGGAAGAATTGAGCCCAAGATCTCAAAAAAGAAGAAGAAGAACTTCATTTCTGCCACGTCAATTACGTAAATGTCAATATAAAGTCATTATCGAATCTTTTTGCACATGTTAAAAAGGTATGGAAAAAGACCAACGTAAAACAGGTGGAAAAAAATTAAACGCCAAATTACCGGATGATATTAAAGAAAAATCGTACTTAACTCGACATGTGGACACATCGATAGCCATTTTGGATAGCCCAGAAGACGATATAGTATTGGAATCTTTACTATTTCTGTCAAAATATGCTGATATGTGCCTAATAAATTTGAACTATTTACAACAGAAAGGGTTGTTGAAGAAAGTACTGGATTTGTTTGATCGAAATATATGCGTACTGCGGTTGTCACTGAGACTTCTAAACATCCTTTTAACTATAGAAGATGTAGTTTTTGAATTCGACCAAGGAATATATGATAACCATATTAAAAGAATTACAGATTTTTATATCAGCCACAAAGACTCGTACGTTAAAGAATTCTCCGTGTCCATTTTAATGAAATTAGCCAATAGCTGTAGAATAACAAGCTTAATTTTCTCAGTTGACTTATTGAATCCCATATTAGCTACTCTTAAGACGATTAAGAGTTTAAATTTATTACAAAACACGATGGCTTTATTTGATGTACTTCTTACTGCTCCAGCGGCGCTAGGTGTCTTACCCGAAATGAAAAATTTTGACGCTACTGTTATAATAAATTATTTAAAACACAGCGATAATGAAGTTACAATGTTGGCTTTCAAGATAATCTCAAAACTCACATTATTTGCATTAGATATTTACCAAACTATATTTAAAAATCAGAAACTAGTGGAAAAAATGATGGAGGTGATAATGAATCCAGTCCTAAAAATGAATCATGGAATAGCGATGCAAATAATATCTAACTGCATGAATTCTGATATAACTTCAACGTACTTCATAGAATCCGTACAGTTCTTACAATTTTGTTGTTGGGTGAAAACATGTGATCCAGAATATCTTTACCAATGCGTTGATATATTCCTAAAGCTGTCCGCTATACCGAGCATAAGACAAATGCTATTTGATCTTTCAGTTGAAGAATCTATTCTTTATTTTCTAAGGAGCAATGATAAGTGTATTCTTAATAAAACTTGTGAAGCTATTTCAAATATGAGTGAACACCAATATTGTTGTGAGCACATGTTGACTGCCACTGTTCTTGAAACTATTTACAATATGTTGGATCGAACAGACGATGAAGAGGATCCACAAAACGATGTTGCTTATAGAACTTTATCAAATCTGACGAAAAGGTCTTTTAAGACTATGTCTATCTTAAACCAGTTGGGTGCTCAGACAAAATTTATTGATTTGTTTAGTAAAGGTCTATCTATTATGTCAGATGAAAGCTATTTAAGAGTAACCGAAATATTGTATCACTTCGTAGTTCACCCTAATTACCAACATACTGTAGTGAATCCCAAATTGTTTAAAGAATTATTGAAAGTAATACAA
This sequence comes from Galeruca laticollis, assembly GCA_963921935.1. Taxonomy (NCBI): domain Eukaryota; kingdom Metazoa; phylum Arthropoda; class Insecta; order Coleoptera; family Chrysomelidae; genus Galeruca; species Galeruca laticollis. The sequence continues at coordinate 92,492,745 of OY998183.1, forward strand.
AGCAATCGTGAAAAGGTTGCTAATTTAGCAACAGAAATGATCACATATTGTTTTACAAATCCCGGCTTTGTAGATGTTTTTATTAGCCTGGATGGACCTGGAATTGTAGTAGAGACGTTAAAGAAAACAAACAGTTTGAAACTTCAAAAGAGTCTATTAGTTTTAATACACTGTATACTTTCTAATGAAGCAGTAACAACGGAGTTTATGAAAGCTGGTCTTGTTAACGTTTTGAAAGACTTTCCAGAACTCATAAAAGTTCGATCACCATTGATTCAGACCGTTTTGGATTTAATGTTTAACGCATATTTGCCTTTTAAATTTTTCGAAACACGTCGTCTGAATATCACTGATAAATTGAACAATCAATTTTATTTGATAAATGGAGTTTGGAAGGATAGTGTAAGTATTGAATTTATTATGTATATATTATAAACTCTATCTGCTAACCAAGAGGACCCAAGTTCAAACCGGGTCCGGATAACATTAAAAATAAAAATTCGGCGTTCCACCTGTCGAAAGGTAATACCAAACCACCGACAGTATGGAGAGCACAACACAGCTAGTAGTGATAGGTCGTCACGAACATGGCACAGAAAGAAGCAGATATTAACAGACCAAAAGACATACAGGTTGGCAAATTAATTTTGGTAGTTGACGATGCGCGAGAAAGCCATATAACTTGACAACGTTGTAAACGCAGTTACCGGGAAGAGCAGGCGACGTACATTCCGCATGCAAAGTTTTAAAGGTTGTGACACTGCTAATACGAACGAGGGTAACACAATATTTTGAATTTGGATTCAAAAATAATAAATTGTGGTACATGTATAACGCTATATAAAATCGAGTTTACAAAACAAAATAACATTAATGTGTTCTTTATTTAAATGAATAAGGAAATAGAAAACCATTAGTCAGGTAGATTTTGTAAATAAAGCGTACAATATGATAAGGATTGTTAAACGACTTTCTAAATTTAACAATGGCCAACAATTTTTCCTAACTGTTCGTAGTAATAGTTAATGACATACCTACCTGTTAAGCTTTCTAAAATTGTTATTCTTATTAATATGTAGTAGATAATATTGTAAAAATTCGGATTTATACATAAAATTTGGAAAACAAATTGGGGAAACCGCCTTTAGAGATGGTCTAAAGCTTTTTTGTGGTAGAAATTTCTACTTTCATATGTAAATTTTTGGATTTTTTGCAAATATTTACTATGAAATTAGAACATCCCTTCACACTTTTTACAGAGTTAGGACTGGCAAAACAAAAAAATCTTGGTTCTGGTTGCCGTCAATTATTGTTTATTTAGAACTATGTACAGATGTGCTACAAATATTATATTACTCTAGTGGAATTCCTCTCTAATATCTACAATTTTTTAACAACTATTTACATTTTTACATTTGTTGCCTTTAATGTATTCAGTCATACCACCTATAAACAAACACTATAATGAAAAATATGTTTTAGATGTACAGGGATCATCAGCAGTAAAATAATGATGTGCATCTACAAATGTTTCTTCAAAATCACTTTCTATATTAACTTCATCATACTCGCTATCTCCGTCTTCGGCTAAATTAATAATAATATTATCTACAACAGTATCTAAAAGTGGTTCAATATTCATAAATTCATCTTCAATCTTTTTAACATGGTCACATCCAACTTTCCAATCATTTGCAGAAAATGTGTCAAAAAATTCATTACAGAATTCTTTAACCTTCGTAAAATTGAAGGTAACATTTCGTTTGGTCACATATTCTTTAAGTGTGGCCCAAATACTTTGGATCGGATTTAAGTCCGGGTGATAAGTGGGCAGCTTTAAAACTTGCAATCCATCTCGAATAAACAATTCATTAATTTTATAAGTTTTATGTTGCGGTTTGTACATTTTTACAACGTTATAAAGATCCGGTTTTAACATTTGTTCACTGTAATATATGTTTCTTTCAGAAATCCAGTTTTTTAATTGTTTAGTCCAAGCAGTCGTAGGTAATTTTTCATTTAGAACATTGTGTGTGATATGGTGCGTTATCAATTACCACAACAGCGTTTTTTGGTAGGTTTGGAATGAGTTTTTCTTATACGCACTTCTCATAATTTTCGTACGCCGTTTCATTATGATAATCTCCTGTTTTTGACTGGGAGTTCCATATAATAACAGCATTAGGTACAGAACCATTTTCACTTCCTGCATGCACAATGATGAGCCTATTTCCGTTTGAAACGGGTTTTCGTAATCCTTCGTACTCTTGTCGCTCCATCATTTGAGGTGCGTGTGACATGAATGAATGTATGTTTCATCCATATAAATGATTGCTCTATTCTCTGCACTTTTTTATGTTTCTTAAATATAGTAGGCGTAAATGTCTAATTTGGTGACGTTCCATTAACAAACTTCTGTTGTCTTTCATGTTGATTCAACGGAAACCCAAAGAATGTATTGGTTTCCGCAGAGATTCGCGACTTCCTGCGAAGCCATAACTATCTGCAAAGGTTTGGTGTACATTTCTTAACGTGGGTACTTTTTTCTCGGATATGTGATAATTTATTATGCACCTTCTAAGCAAAGTTTTGTCGAATTGATCCATACGGATACTGGACGTTCTTTGTTTTTTAGTAAGTACATCAGTGTCAGCATTACTTCCTGCCTTCTTTTTTAATAGGGGAAAGCGTTCTTTGGCCAACTTTCGTAGCAGCAGAAACTCGTTCAATAACCTTACAATAAAATTAAGTCGATATAAATGTTGTATTAAAAGTTTGACTCATGTGTATTTTTTATACAAATAAAATGAGGAAGTAGTTAAATTTGTTTTCAGTGACCATTCTTTGAAATAAAAATTTTTGTCGTGGTTTTCGGGCATTTGAAAAAAGTATTAAATTTTAAAATACTATATTACGATTCAGTTCATTAGTTGTTTTAAACGATCTTTAGATTTTAGTTCAAACATATTTTAATATGACTAAACCGCAATTGTAACTGAAATCGGAAGATGGTTCAAAACAAATAGAAAACCGAAACGTAATAGAGATAGATATGAAATGAGTATAATAATTATAATTATAAGCTAAAAAACCTATTACATTTACATAGGTATCTTACACAAAATAAACATGTGCCCTTTTATATACTCCTATAGACAAAAACAGAATAGTTATTTATGCAACAAGTGCATAAAGTGGTGTTTTTTTCACGAATGGAAAATTGACGCATGAGCCGCAGGCATGCAAAAACCAAAAAAAACATTTAGGTGTTTGTAATGATGACATAACGGTGCATAAAATTGAGACATGAGTGCATATAATACCAAAATTTACTATCGAGTGTAAATTTGTTAAATAATTACTTTGGTTTAAAACTTTTATTGCAATAATTAAAACTTACCTTCGTTAATGGAATTGTCGACTTGCCATTGTTTGTCTCTTCGCTCATGAAATTTAAAACGTTCATAATTATTTCACGACACTGCTCACTCAATTTTTTATGAACAATTTACTGGAATCGCCATAACAAGTTAGTATTGCACAACCCCGGTAATCACACTTTTCTCTGAACTGTACTGTACTCGAAACGAAGCTTACGAATTCTGTCAGCGAAGTGAGGTCTTGCAATCCGCATACGTATTTGCTACGGCGCATCGTAAGTTGCCAAACTTCCAACTGCCAAATTTAATTTGCCAACCTGTAAAAATAAACTTACCTGAGTCTTTTAGTGTTTAGCTATATATTACAGCTTGGTCGGAAGAAATCTAAAATAAAACTTGATTCAAACAATCAGTATTATTCAAAAACTTCAATGCGTTACGAAGTTGGAATTTCGGAAGCCGTTCGTGATATTCATACTGATCACAATTTCTCTACCGCTACACCAACATTCACACGTACATTTTCTGACACACGTTTCAATAAACAAGCTAAACATTTGGTCCCTAAAGAGGATAACTTGGAAACGAAACGCGCGGCAGATATTGTGAACATTCGTGTAATGATAGTGAAAAATTTAGTATTACAATGCATGAGTGTGTCTTCATAGGGCACTAACATTGTTAAGATTAAAACATAAAGACAAAAGCCTTTTTAAAATGATTCTTCTAATTTCATTTCAGCGTTGCAGTTTGAAATATCACATTCGAATTGTAATCATTATGCATTTGAAAAATTTAAATAAAAAAAGCGAAAGTACTTGAGCATGTCTCAGATTTTCAACGGTACCAACTATTTTCTTGTCTTCATCTTGTTCCCTATTCCTGAAGATTGTTGGCTGTTTGTCAACCATCTTCTTCTACCCATACTAAATAATACAACTTATTTAATGCACAACTAAAAAGTTATGTATTTTCGACGTTTTCTGTTTGTTTTTTTTTGATTTTTTTTCAAATTGTAGGTTTTTCTCTTAGGAAAATCCTTGTCATCGTTGTTTTAGCAAAACGAATAATTTTGATATAACAGGTGCTATAAAAATATTATGTTTTTTCCGAAATTTCAAAACGTCATGTACAAGCTATTGCAAGTTTTTGCAATTATAGCCAATTTAAAGTCTCATGTTTCTTCTATACATTTTCTTTTTTTATTAATGTGTTTATCTTTGTTACTTCATGAACTACACCGTTTTGAAACACCATGTGCTTTTATTCACATTAAATGCATTTATTGGACAACTCAAACAGCTAGGAGGCTATGTAAATCGAAGATTACACGTCATAAACGGACAACTATTTCATTAGTTCTTTGTTGACAGTCCAGAAATAATTCGTTAATTGTGAAACGCCAAACCAGAAATTTTACTCGTGATGAATGTGTTGAGACAGCTACGTTACTTGGTGAAGCGTGGAGTTACAACCGCATAGCTGGAAGGTTGTTGGTGTATCACACAACTATAGCGAGAGCAATTCAAAGCTACGCAGAAACAGGAGAACATTCCAGACTGAGCATTCGTCACTGCTTGAGGGATTCAAAGATTCTCTGCAAGTTATGTATAATGCTGAGCCATTCTCAATTGTTGGGTAGTAGTTAACTATACATACGAATGTTTTTGTTCACTCCAATATGTGACCTAATATATATAGTGACTGTATACCCCAAGAGGGGTTTAGTCGCCGAAATGGCTTTTTAGATTCTGTTTTTCAGGTAATCGGGCCCCATTTCTAAGTTATTGAATCAATTTTGTTATCTTCCTTCACTGTTTCCTATCAGTTGTTTTCTCTTTCCAGTTTCGAATTCCCAGGCTGTTTATGTCAGCTATAACCTCTTGTGGCCTTATTAATTGTGGTCTCCCTTTTTTCTTTTGCTACTTGGCATCCACTAAATCATTGCATCAACATGTCCCAGCCATTTTAATCTCTGCTCTTTTATTACACTAATGATTTTCATCTGGATGTCTTTTTTTAGTTGTTTATTTATTCTTTTCCTATATTTTCCCCTATTTTCTTGGGTCCTAGTATGGTTCTTAGTATTTTTCGTTCAAAAATTCTTAGGCTTTTTTGTTGTTTCTTGGTCATTATCATAATTTCAGCTCTATGTGTTATTGTTAGTCTGATTATTGTTTTATAAATTTTCATCTTGGTGTTTTTGCCTATAAATTTACTTCTTAATAGTTTTATATTTGCCTGGAATACTCTGTTTGCCGCCATTATTTTCACTTTAATTTCCATAACTACATTCCTAATGTCGTTGGTTATTGTCGTTTATTTTACTAACTTTTTCAAATTCAAATTCGCCAATTCTGTTATTACTTTTCATTAGGTGTTTGTTTACGGTCATTGGTTTTGTTTCATTTATTATTATTGCCATTTTTTACCTTCTTTCATAATTTTTTTTAAACATTTTTCTCATAACCTCTCTGTTTTTTGCTATCAACACTAAGTCTGCATATGCTATCAATTGCCCAGCCTTGTTTTTATGTTTCCTTTGCCCACATTTTTGATCGAGAATCTCCCTGTCTGACACAATTGTTAATTTCGAATCGGTCCGTTTCACCTTTCTGTGTTTTTACTATAGCTGTTTATTGTTTGATAGTCATCCAGACTAACTTTCTTATTTTTTTGTTGATCTCCCCCTAGTAGAACCGAATGTTGACTACATATCAGCGCAACATCGCCCCAATATTGGAATATTGGCGCAATATTGCAGTAAGATTTCAAATTTAGCCAATATTGGCCTCAGATTGATTCTCGATATACCGCCAAGATTTGGTTGTGAATTTTGGACAGACATTGGTGCAATATTGACAATATATCACCAATATTGTATATACATAAGCTCTAGTTTTTTTTGTAATATTATCTTTGCAATGTTGGTTGAGCATTGGAAAGCGTTAACATTTTTTTCTAATTCCAATATTGTCGAATATTGGCGGCAACGTTTGGCCAATATTGCGCCAAGATAAATTTCTACTAGGGCCATAATTTTATGTGCTCTCATTCATTGTTGTCTATTTATTGAATCAAAGGTTTGTTCAAAATCTATAAATAACATCTTAATGGTATACTTCTTGGTAGTTCTACAGCTGCCTTAGCATGTCCATAAGTCCAACCCCTCAGTTGGAACTTGGACTGCCTTAGACCCTGTAGAGTGTTCCAATGAGCGAGGTGTTGGTTTTCCAACCAATTCCTAGCCTCCTTATTGATTGCTCATTTTGTAAGGCCCAAGGTCGGGCCCGGGCCGCCTCTTCCCCAGCCAGTGCGTCCTCCCATTCATTACCTTCAAAACCAGAGTGGGCCGGAATCCATTCTAGTCACACTACGTTCCGCCTTGCTAAGTCAGCAAGCCGTTCTCGATATTCAGCAGCAAGTTGATGGTACATTCACTCAGGGCCATGCTTGCCGCTTGACTGTCGGTGTATATGGTTATGTGACGGTCCACATAACCTCTGTCTAGGTTTATCTGCGCACATTCCAAGATAGCGTAGGTATACATCAGCCTAATATGCAGATATCCCATTTGCCAATGGAACACAAACTTGTGTCTTTGGGTTCCTGGAGTAAATTCAAGCCCCCGCCCCAATGATGGAGCATGAGCCATTTGAGAACCAGACAGTCCCATGAGGTGTTGGATTTCCCTCTCTTTGCCAGAATTCTCTATTCCGGATCTAAATCATAGAGGGGGTTTCGAAGGAGTACCTGCGCAAGCAAACATCATAGTCTAGCCGACAAGTTGAAAATGGTACAAAATAGAAATACTGCTCTTAAAATCAAGTGCAATAGCTCATTGGATTCGGAATGACGCCTAGAAAAATGTGCTAAAAGCGTGTATTAGCACATAAAAAATTGCAAAAGTTATAAACAATTAAAAATGGAAAAAAATGGCATTTCGTTTTTTGCCAATATTTCATAAACTATTAATATTTAAGAAATTTCAAAAAAAAATTCTGAAAGAGGAGGAAATTTCCAATAAAAAACTCCTAACTACCGGAAGTATATCTCCATTATTTATAATTTTAATTTAACGCTGAAAATAGGTCTGCGCGCGACATTTTTAGATTGCGTCAAAAACGAGTACGGCACATTAATTAATTTATTAAGGGTATTGAATATTTTTTTTAATTGGAAAAAATTATGATGTATTCTGAACACTATAAATAATTTATTCCCGTTGGAAATTTTACTTAAAGTTAATTTTTAAACAAGTTAAACAATTGTTAACTAACAAAATTTTCTTGAACTTCAGTCTTAATTGTAAGTGAAAAAAAATGTTTAAATATTAGTTGTAAAAAATTTTCGCTCCGTAGAGCCTTTCTTACCCACATACTTAACAGGATCGTGCCATAAAAGTTAAAAAAATATTTATACTTTGTTTATAATAATTAACAACAATAACAACATTACTGGGATTTTTCAGTTTTTGTTCAAATAAAAAAAATTATTATAAACAAAGTATAAATATTTTTCTAACTTTTATGGCACGATCTTGTTAAGTATGTGGGTAAGAAAGGCTCTACGAAGCGAAAATTTTGTTAGTCAACAATTGTTTAACTTGTTGAAAAATTAACTTTAAGTAAAATTTCCAACGGGAATAAATTATTTATAGTGTTCAGAATAGACCATAATTTTATCAAATTAAAAAAAATATTCAATACCTTAAATAAATTAATTAATGTGCCGTACTCGCTTTTGACGCAATCTAAAAATATCGCGCGCAGACCTATTTTCAGCGTCAAATTAAAATTATAATTAATGAAGACAGAGCTACGGGAGTTGGGAGTTTTTTATTGGAAATTTCCTCCTAGTTCAGAATCTTTTTTTGAAATTTCTTAAATATTAATAGTTTATGAAATATTGGCAAAAAACGAAATGCCATTTTTTTTCATCTTTAATTGTTTATAACTTTTGCAATTTTTTATGTGATAATACACGCTTTTAGCACATTTTTCTAGGCGTCATTCCGAATCCAATGAGCTATCGCACATAATTTTAAGAGCAGTATCTCTATTTTGTACCATTTTCAACTTGTCGACTAGACTATCAGTTGCTCGAGCCAAAACTGGGACATCTTCCTTACTGCGCACATATGATCTTCTTCTACTTCTTGATCTTCCAAAAATTCTTCCAGTATTGCCGTCGTAAAATATTCCATCAATATTGATTTATATTCTGTTTCGTTTTCTACCACTTTTCCATTTTTATCTTTAATTCCAATTTGTTTGGGCTTACATACTCCATTTTGTTCATGAATTTTTTTGTAGAATAATTTTGAGTTTTTATTATTATGTTCTGCTTATATTTTGTTTAGTGTGCTATCCACCCATTCTCCTTTGATTTTCCTTGCTACCTTTTTTGCTTCTTTTCTTAACTTGTCATATTCGTTCTTGTTTTCGTCTTTATTCGTTCTAAGCGATTTGTCCCAAGCATTCCGTATCTTTCCACTATTATTATGCACTCCTCATTATAGCAACCCCTCTTTGATCTGTTCTTTTTAATGCTTATTTTTTCTTTTGCCGCAGTATTTATACGTTCTTCTATTTGTTTCCATTTGTCTTGAACATCATTGATTTGCATTCATTTTGCCTTGTCTTCGAGTAATATTTCCATGCGGTTTCCATATTCTTTTCTAGTTTTTACATCTTCTAACTTTTGTATATCCGATTTATTAATTATAAGTCTACTACAGTCTGTGGTGATTACTTAGCAAGTGCTCCTCGTATATACTTCTTTAACCATAGAGCCATCCATCTCCGGGAAACACTTACCTCGTAAACCATTCTTTAGGGTTAAATAAATATTATCGTTTCAAAAACTCACTGGGATAACATATATTTATAAACTACAAATATAGATTATTGACACACACTACATACGTTTGTACTATTAAAAACAATAATAGTGAATCATTCCTCAAAGTATTGAACTTATCTATTTATAGGAAATATTAAAGCTAAAACAGTCAGTGCCACGTATTATTGACCTTGTAGGTCGTGCGAATACGATATTTACAAAACGGACGTGTTTGTTATCTATTTTACTTGTCCTTATTAGTTCACTGGCCTCTATCAATATTTGAAACTATTATTTACACAAATCTAACAATGTCTTTTTGGGATCATCACACGTCTAAACGCTGACTTGACGATATTATCCAACACATGCTGCGTTGGTACTGTCTTCTTCTAATAACAGTAAAAGAACGAAACTCAATACAAACATTTGTCATATTGTTTCAATTCAGATACATATGGTTGATGACGTATCAGTCACGTGTCGGAAAAGATTCAGGGTTTCTACTGTATTGATCTTCCTTTTTATTTTTTGTTTCAAATTTGCCGTGACCATGTAGTGGTCTGAGTCAGCGCAAGCTTCCCTATACGTCCTTACGTCTATGATTGCTGATTGATTTCTTCTCGATACTAAGACATGATCAATTTGGTTATGTGATTTTTGATCTGGGGATCTCCAGGTCATTTTATGGCTTTTTCCTGTTGGTGTTTTGTATGGCGACGCACGCTGTGAAATTACAAAGCCTTTGTCCATTATTATTGTTTTTTTTCGTCTATGGTTTGTCATCCACATTCTTAATATGATCTTCTTTGCCAATCTGTGCATTAAAATCTCCCAAAATCAGTACTGTATCTTCTTTATGTACTTTCATAATCTCTCCCTCAAGTTTTTCGTAAAAGATTTGACCTAAATTACTAAAAATATTATCCTCATTCGTTAGAAATTATAATTCAATTACAGTACATTGTTGTGTTTAATTAGCTCTTAGAAACCTTCAATTCAGTTTTCTAATTTGATTTGTGTGATTGGTAGTTCCAAAAAATCAATACATTTGTTTTGCGTGATCATTTATTTGTAACAAGAAGTGACGTTACATTTAGCTAAGCTCCAGTAACAATTTCTTACCGATTTATCTGTAGGTTGAAACAGTTGAAACTTATTATTCATTTCAATACACAAATTAACAATTATTTTATTTGAACAAGCACAGTTTCCATTTTTGGACATACTTAGATACGAAAAGGTTTCGACTATTGTATCAATTTACATTGTGGATTATACATACGAAGTCAAGTTACCCCATGAAAAATCATCTGATACTACATGTTCATTCCGTGAAGAAAGTCGAATAAATATTAATGAAGACTCAATCATTGTAAAGCGAAGATCAAATTCCTTGTTTCATGTGGAATCAGCTCACAATATTAATTACGGTTAGTATTTGGATTTTTTATCACGAGATAATATTACTCTAGGGTAAAACGCCAGTAATTGACCAGTTAAGGATTTTTTACCGCCAGTGTGTTTGACCGGGCGATAGTATTTTTATGGTATACATTTAAGTAAAATAATCAAAAATGTGATAAAACATACATGTCATTCTTTTAAAAGTTACTTATCCCACATCATTAATATACCATAATAAAGTTGAATTTTTAAATAATAAAAAAGAAAACGGTATTAGTAGTGTTTGACCACTATCATTATAGGGTAAATGCACCAGTGAATGAACACTCAAGACATTTTTGTTTTTATAAACCATCCGTACTGATTTTCAGCTCCAGAAAAATAACACTTTGTGTTCAATGGAATAGTTAACACGTTGCATACGATAGTTACAGAAGTAGACAGTTTAAGACTAAGTAAAAAAATTAAATGTAAAATGTTGCATAATACCTCAGTAAATGAACGAATGCTACCATTGATTGAACATGGCTGATCCAATGAATGAATTTATGAAGAAAATAAACGTTGAACAATTTTTAATCAATTATTATCAACGACAACACTACATATGGTGATACAATATTATTTCAGACAAATTTCAGCATTTCTGGACATTCGAAAAAACCACGTCTTATAATTTTGGGTGCTTCAATCATTTCAACAATTGAAGTTTTCTCGTACCATATTTGGTCAACACGTTCTGGCCATTTGAAAGTATTGGGACCTGCTGGTGTCATAGCGCGAACTTCATATTCATCACCTTCTGCATTTTCCACTACTGCAGGAAAACATTTTTGGTTATACATTATTATGACATAAGCTCCAATAGTAATTTCTTGTGAATCATTGATTTTCGCTCCATTTTCATCCCTGTTGATATCATCCTCTGGGAAAGATAGTATATTCCTTATGTTGCTCGGATTGATATTTTCAGAATATTTACGAATTTCGGGACACTCATAGGAACCACGTCTAATAAGCTTAGGTGCTTCGATCACTTCTGCAATTGAAGACTTCTCGTACCATATCTGGTCAACACAATCTGGGCATCTAAAGGTATTAAGACCAGCTGGTGCCATAGCGCGGACTTCATATAATTGTCAAAAGTTTCTACTATGCCCTGAAAATATTTCTGGTTATACGTTATTATAACATAAGTTCCTACAGTGATATCTTGGAAAACACTAGGATTTTTATCTTGATTGCCAGTATCGATTATATTAGTCTGTAAACTGGTACCTTCTGTTGCTGGTGGTGCTTAGGTTATTTTCGCAGTTCTTCTTGTGGTTGCTTCTTGGTTTTTTCTCTCTAATCGATTTTTGTTTCAATTTCTCAGCTTCTTTTTCCTTTTTCTCAGATTCTTTTGTATCTGTATAGTCTTTCCATGTTTGGAACTGATGGCAAACGGCATTAAAGTTGCCTGTTTCCTTTTGCCACACTTTTTTTCAATATTTGGCCAATGAAGATGTTGTAGCCATACGTCTCTGGTAGTTTTCGGCGTCTGCGGCTCTTGATTATGGAAATCGACACTACTGTTATCTATTACTACGTATATTTTATCTGGAAACTCGAGTTCTTCTACAGCATTCAGATCATCTGTTTTACTTGTTTTTTTCTAGTAACCTTCTATTAGAGTATCATTATTAGTTACACTCTCTTGCTCGGTACCGTCCAATATATCTTCAAGATTTTCAATTTCTTCTATGATAACGTTTTCTATATCTTTCGTTCTACCCACATTCAATATTATTGTTGAGTTGGCAGATATGTTAGCTGGATGAAGAATACCATCAATTTCCAATGGTAGGTTCAACAGGTCATCTGTTAAGTCTGTTGTGTATTCTTGTATATCCGGTATGTCAAAATTAGCAATATTCTGCGAGTTTTCTTCGAAGGCTTCTTCTCATTCTGGGTTCATTCCATCAGCATTTCTCAAATTATTCGTTCCATCGGCATCGGTTGCTTCTTCACATATTTTCCAAAAGTTGTAGAACTGAATGTCGACTGGTTTTTCACCTTCATAGGCACTATTAGTGTTTTTAAATGAAACTCACGGTCTCTAGTTAATTCCACAATATAATACAAGTTATTGAAAATTCTAAAAAATTGACAATTGTTTCGATAAATCAATATCATTGTCAGAATGACAGAAGTTACATTTCATTTTATGCCTACCTGATGTTTAGTAGTTATTTTTGGCTAGACCAAGAAGTAACCTAACTTGTGGCCTAATATATGTTTATAGAAAAAAGAAGAAGATGTGATATTACAAATATTGAAGCTTAGATATTATTAGCCCTATGGTGATATCCTGGATATCATTTTTCCAATTAAGATCGGTATAACTGTGCAATGATATAGAAAACCAGGAAAACTATATCTGCTGATCTTTACAATTATCACTTAAGAAGACAGTTTATTAGTGGAGAATTCCCTAGATTTAACTGTTCATTGACAACTTCATATTGTGGGTTTCTTAAATGTCTTCTAATTTCCAGTTCTTCAAGGAAATCCAGTTCTTGTTTCTTTTCACAAATATGCAGCACTTCTAGTTCTGTGTTAGGTGTCAATGAATGATTGGTGTCAAGTAGATGTTTTGCGTAGTGGGATTTATCTGGTTGTTTTAATCTGTATGCTCGTAAGTGCTCACTGTATCGTATTTCAAAATTCCTAAGGGACTGACCCAAATAGACAGCATTACATTCTGGACATTTGAGTTTATATATACCTGACTTCTTTGATAGTGGTATTTTTGTTTTTACATTTAACAATTTTGTACTAACGTTACTTTCTGATTTAAAAGAAATTGTTGTATTCGTTGCTGAAGATATTATCTTTGAAATATTATTAGAAATATTTCCTGCATATGTGATGGTTTTATAAGTTTTAATTTCATCAGCTTGTTTAGGAGATATTAGTTGTAATGCCACTTTTTTCCCTTTTTTACTAATTAGCTTGTTTATCATATCTAATGGATAACCGTTAGACGTTGCTATTTGTCCAATTGTATTAATATCTCTATCAAAATTACATTTGTTCATAGGAACTGAAAAAGCTCTATATATCATTGAATTATATGCTGCTAGTCTGTGTGACACAGGGTGGTTAGAATTTAATGGAATTGTCACATCAGTCTGTGTTGGTTTTCGGTAAATTGAATAATCAAGTACATTATTAACTCTTTGAATTTTTAAATCAAGAAAATTGATTGAGCTATTTTCTTCAATTTCTAATGTAAATTTAATTTTCGGGTCTAAATTATTGATGTGGTTGAAAAATACATCTAATTGTCGTTCACTACCCATAAAACAAGCTAATATGTCATCTACATATCTATACCAAAATAAAATATTTTTCGAAATATTACTTTCAAAGACCTTTCTTTCTAAATTGTCCATAAAAATGTTTGCTAAAATAGGTGATATAGGGCTTCCCTACTTAATGTATTTGATGTATGTATTAATCAGAATTATTTCACTTTTGACAATAAGATATATATTCAAAATGAAGGTTTACCAATGGGAAGCCCTATATCACCTATTTTAGCAAACATTTTTATGGACAATTTAGAAAGAAAGATCTTTGAAAGTAATATTTCAAAAAATATTTTATTTTGGTATAGATATGTAGATGACATATTAGCTTGTTTTATGGGTAGTGAACGACAATTAGATGTATTTTTCAACCACATCAATAATTTACACCCGAAAATTAAATTTACATTAGAAATTGAAGAAAATAGCTCAATCAATTTTCTTGATTTAAAAATTCAAAGAGTTAATAATGTACTTGATTATTCAATTTACCGAAAACCAACACAGACTGATGTGACAATTCCATTCAATTCTAACCACCCTGTGTCACACAGACTAGCAGCATATAATTCAATGATACATAGAGCTTTTTCAGTTCTTATGAACAAATGTAATTTTGATAGAGAGATTAATACAATTAGACAAATAGCAACATCTAACGGTTATCCATTAGATATGATAAATAAGCTAATTAGTAAAAAAGAGGAAAAAGTGGCATTACAACTAATATATCCTAAACAAGCTGATGAAATTAAAACTTATAAAACCATCACATATGCAGGAAATATTTCTAATAATATTTCAAAGATAATATCTTCAGCAACGAATACAACAATTTCTTTTAAAACAGAAAGTAACGTTAGTACAAAATTGTTAAATGTAAAAACAAAAATATCACTATTAAAGAAGTCAGGTATATATAAACTCAAATGTCCAGAATGTAATGCTGTCTATTTGGGTCAGACCGTTAGGAATTTTGAAATACGATACAGTGAGCACTTACGAGCATACAGATTAAAACAACCAGATAAATCCCACTACGCAAAACATCTGCTTGACACCAATCATTCATTGACCCCTAACACAGAACTAGAAGTGCTGCATATTTGTGAAAAGAAACAAGAACTGGATTTCCTTGAAGAACTGGAAATTAGAAGACATTTAAGAAACCCACAATATGAAGTTGTCAATGAACAGTTAAATCTAGGGAATTCTCCACTAATAAACTGTCTTCTTAAGTGATAATTGTAAAGATCAGCAGATATAGTTTTCCTGGTTTTCTATATCATTGCACAGTTATACTGATCTTAATTGGAAAAATGATATCCAGGATATGACCATAGGGCTAATAATATTTAAGCTTCAATATTTGTAATATCACATCTTCTTCTTTTTTCTATAAACATATATTAAGCCAATCACAAGTTAGGTTACTTCTTGGTCTAGCCAAAAATAACTACTAAACATCAGGTAGGCATAAAATGAAATGTAACTTCTGTCATTCTGACAATGATATTGATTTATCGAAACAATTGTCAATTTTTTAGAATTTTCAATAACTTGTATTATATTGTGGAATTAACTAGAGACCGTGAGTTTCATTTAAAAACACTAATAGTGCCTATGAAGGTGAAAAACCAGTCGACATTCAGTTCTACAACTTTTGGAAAATATGTGAAGAAGCAACCGATGCCGATGGAACGAATAATTTGAGAAATGCTGATGGAATGAACCCAGAATGAGAAGAAGCCTTCGAAGAGCTAATGTAAGATGTGACACATGCCCGTTTACGAATAAAATGATGGGCAATTCTATCTTTTTTGAGTTAACCCATTTAAAAAATAAACGGTTTTAAAGATTAAAACTAACTTTTCCGCATCTGTGGCTTTGAATAATATTCTATAATAAAATTGTCACTTGTATACACTTCGGGGGATGTATCGTGCTAACAAACCGAAATTTTTCCAAAAATAACCAAAAATGTAGTATATCTGGATTTATAGTACTCGGTCTAGTCAGCTGGAAATCAATAGGGTACATCTGTGAGACACCTTGAATAATATTCAATCATAAAATTGGTCACTTGTATATGTTACCGGCAAAGCATATAATCCAGCATTCTATATAATGCCTAGTCATTTCACGAAATGACTAACTATGGTAGGCCATGGTACATGCTTTGCCTAGGCAATACATAGAATGACGGCTACGTTTCCGTCAAAGCGTGAAATAAACAGAGCCAAGCCCGTAGAAAGAGATATACGGAGTCAAACCAGTGCAGTGTAAGTTTACCGTTCGCAATGGCTGATATCGTCAAAGAAGCGTGGAGAAATCGATTCTACGAAAATCTTTCAAAAGAAAATTTCGATAAGAATTCGCTGAGGTTCGATAATGACAAGATTAAAAGTTTGATAAGAAAAGTGAATTCTGTGAAAAGTAATAATATGAAAAAGAAACCTCAAGACTACTGGCGACTACAGCATTATGACGTATTAAATATTCAAGGAGTGGAAAAGCTTATTGCGCCTATGATTGAAAACGAGTCACAAGTGATATATTATTGCTCGACTGAAGATTTATTTGATATTTTGTATGATAGTCATATTTCTATTGGTCATGGTGGCAGGGATAGGATGTTAACAGAAATGCATCGTCGCTATAAAAATATCACAAGAAAAGAAATACAATTATTTCTAAGTCTCTGTGAATCTTGTCAACAGAAGAGAAGTGGTAAAAGAAAAGGACTTGTTGTGAAACCCATTTTATCACAACATTTGAATTCTAGGAGTCAAATTGATCTTATCGACTTTCAATTTCAGCCTGATGATGAATTCAAATTCATCTTTGTCTACCAAGACCACCTTACGAAGTTTGTTGTTTTACGGTCATTAAAAACAAAACAAGTAGAAGAAGTAGCAATGCAAGTTTTAAATGTTTTTTTTTATGTTAGGTGCTCTATCTATTTTACAAAGTGACAACTAGTCCAGTAACTGAAGGTCCAAAGCTGTAAATAATTCAGAGAATTATTCACACATAGTTCAATTTGTAGTACTTCACGGATACTTTCAAACAAAAAAACCTTTAACACGATAGCGACTCAGGAAGGGGCTGAAAATGGCCCCCCCTGAACCCTAGAAAACAGGTTTCCTGCTAATATCTTCCAAAATATGCCAGTCACAAAATTTTTGTTCAGACAAAAAATGAAGATCGTTTTATTATCTACAAAAATGTTTGTTATCATTTTTTCGAAAACCCAATATTTTTCGAGATAATGGGAGCCAAAAGTCTGTTCATTTCCCCGCGGCTGTGCGTCTATGAGTGCTGCTGTCTATGCGTTAACTTGTATAGGCATGCGGACGAATTGTTCCATATATCGGGCAAAAATTAACATTTTCCCATGATTCATAGTTCATCTTAATGGGAAAATCCATAGCTATCATGGCATGTGACTTAACGTCCGATTTTATTTATTTTTAATTATTAAAAAAGCGGTCAAAGTCTTTTTTCATGATATTTTGAGTACATTTCATCAATTTATTCATATTTTTTTTTTAAAAATAGCCTTTCATGCTAATTTTTTTTATAACGGGACCTTGGTGGTCGTGCATGATCTAAGAAATTTTGGTGCACGATCTCTCTTGCGTTGATTAAATTATCAGATACAATAATCAAAAAATTTAAATGTTCAATAATATCTCCTATTATTAAAACAATTATTCTAATATCACTTAACAGTGTTTTCACACAATTTTATTTTCAATGTTATTTTTCCTGCCACACGCGCTATAAATAGGCATTTATACGACTGTACATTTTTCAAAAAAATTCTATTGCAGCCTCCGCCATCCCCATGGCTGCCTAGCTCTCATCTTTTTTCAACTTTTTTATTTCAGAAAACAAGAAACTTCACATTTACTTTCTTTAAATTAATTAAAAAGACTAAACATTTAAATCAGAGGAAACCTACAGCTGTATAAATACACAACATAAACATATACTTAGCGAAAACTAAAAGTAAAAATGGCACACTAGCTTGAATATTAAATAATGTTTTAAATTGGTAACACAAAACATGAAAAAACTATTATTATCTATAATTAATTTACCATACATACAGTTACATATTATTATTAATCACAAAATTACATATTTCTACTTAAATTACAGCATTATACTTAAGAAAGTTTACTCAATATTACATCAAATATTTTAATAAAAAGCATTTAAAAAGTAGATTCTCCTTTATATCAAGACAGGAACAGGTCTGAAACAAAAAAAAATTAAACGCAGTACATTGTTACCCAAAAATTATTACTATTTTTGTTTGTTAGTCCTCTTACCATCATTATAATATTTTTTAATTATTAAGGGGACACAAACTTTTATGAGTTGAGAAAATACGTATGATTTATGTTCTCGACCAGTGAACCAATCAAAATTTATATGACTTTTTGCAAAGACTTAAGTTTTTTCAGTAATATTTTCTACATGACCTAAAAGTGGTAGAAAATGATAAACAATGTCATGCAGAATGACAACTCTTTCTTTTAGCCTATCAAAAATTGCTTTTTTAATTCCAGTTTCAAATGGCACTGATCTTAGAAGTGACTGTAAAGTAGATTTACTGGGCAAAGCTATAAAACGTTTAAAAAAATTATATGCTCGTTGTCCCTTCTTATAAATGGCTAATGAAAGAGCCTTCCGTTATTGACCATGAAGGTTCATGTTTCTTAGAGTTAACAGTACTACTTTTTAGTAACTCCATGCCTGCTGAATCTAATTTTGAATTAAAATTTTGAAATAACTTTAGATTCTGACAATTTAACTGCTTTTTTAATTTTGTTATTACTACTGATAAGTGCCTTTTTTAATTTACAAATTCTATTTCTCTGATCTTTATTAATGTAATACATTTTCTTCTTCTTGGAAGATAAATTACTGATCCTAGTTTCGTTTATTTTACTTGAAATACTAGATTCCAAACATTGTTTTTTAGGCAAAGGTTCAAATTCAGTTTCTTTAAGACTATCATTATTGTTACAAAAAATAAGCGTTCTTTTCACGGGCAATACTGTATTTTCAAAAGCTTGAGTTTTAATATTATTCTCTTCAATTACTTTTGGTGGTGTATGATGGAAGGGTTGCAAAGATAAAGCAAATTTATTAAGTCCTTTGCGTAATGAATTTGTAAATGCCTCATCATCAAAATGATCTTCACACATCCTTTGATCTTTGGATGTTAAGGAAGTTCTAAAATTTTGTACCACTGTTCCCTTTTACTAATGTCAGATGGTAATTTGAAAAATGTTTTGTTCTTAAACTCCAAATTGCGAAGCGGCTAAAAATATGTATTATTACAATTTTTTGCTATACAACTACGACGAATTTTACCTGGTGGTGACATTTAAAGGTTCACTTAATTTTATTTACTTTATTAAAACTAAATCCTGAATAAATTAAAAAATACTCACTCTTGTATTGTCTTCTTTTTCGGAATTGTTATTTTTGACACTGTCACTTTGCATTTGACAAACAGAAACCAGATTCACAGCAACCAATGTAAGATTGTTTTTGTATATTTTCATTTTTAATGACGTAAAAGTTAATATACTAGGATATTTTATAATATTTATCCACATTAAAGGCGATGTTTTGAAATGTATTGAAATTTATGATATTTTGTTTATGTAAAACAGTCTTGTAGTTCGCGACAGTAGAGACTCCATGGGCGGGGAACTTGCGCAGAAACGTTGTGCCACATACCGCCTATGCATCAAACTGTCTCTTATATTATTATTTGTCTATGGCGCACGTTTTACATAGTAGGGGTGGAAAAAATACTTGAGGCCATTCATCGACATTTTTATATTTGTTGAAATATTCCTGGGATTCTTTTTTTTTAAATTTTTCATGAAAACGGTCAAACACTGGCTGACGGTCAATTACTAGCGTTTTACCCTATATCTGCTTAGGTATCTATATACGAAACATTTTCTTTGTCGATTGAAACACATGGGGTGATTCATTCTGATAAGAAACACACGCATTGAAATGAATTATTAACGTAATGGACATTTTTTGTTGGTTTTTTTTAATAAAATGAATAACTTGTATGAATATAGTGTTTAAAAAAGTTTCTACCCTACAATTTTCTTTATACAAACATATTAAAAACGAAACAGCCGACGAGATTGAAATGGAAATGTGTTTATAATATGTTCTTGAGTATACAATTATGTTGATATTATGTTTACTATTTTTTTGTCTCAGGCCCGTATTCCTAAACGCCTAATAAGAGTTATTGGTCCCATAAAACCGCTATTGGTTCAATAAAATCGTTTTCCGCATTCAGAGAGGACCCGGTAAACTTATTGGTTCAATAGCGCTATTGGTTCCAGAAATACGTCCGAATCGTGTGTTTTCGTTTTCCCAAACGTTCAATAGGCGTTATTGGTTCCATAAATCGACCCTTAAGTTATAAATCGACCAATCTCCCAATAGTGATGCTATAGGGCCATTAGCGTTAATGTTGGAGTAAATAGAGTTACATTTTTTATGTTTTTTACGGTACTGAGCTGAAATCGATTGAATAAATTAATTATGAAAGGTAAGTAAATTGATAAGCAATTATAAAAGATGTATTACACATGGTTATAATGTACTATTTGATTTTGAACGCTACTTATTGTAATTATAACCTAAAAAATGTGTGCATAAATACTAAAATTTCTGTGTTTGCAAATACAATAGTAGAAATAACTGGTTCATTTACGTCAAATTTCTTTAATAAACAATGTATATAAATTCTTCATTATGTAGCAATAAACTAAGTGATATTTTTAATTTAGAAAAATATTTACTAACAAAAAATATATATTAAGTAAACATTTTTCCTAAAAACATATTTTCTCATTCAATATTATAAAATCCTTCCTATTTATTTTTAAATAATATAGTTCCCTAGTTCCCTATAGAAATGGACCTACCTTATGGCAAAACCATTAGTTTATGTGTTTGCACATATCTACCATGAAAAAATAGCATTCTATGCAACAGGGTGTTTTCAATTGGTAATTGGAGACTTCTTTAGTGTGTCCCAGCCAACAGTGTCAAGGATAGTGAAAAAGATGTCTCTTGCTATAGGACAATTACAGAGACATTTTATTACCACTCCTGAAGACCTTAATGTAGCAACAGAAAACGTTTTCAACATTAAAGGTTTTCCTCATGACATAGGTGCAATAGATGGTAGTGCATATGCTTGTAAAAGGTAACAATATAATATATAAGCATATAAAAAATATTACCTACCTAGAACTATACATATTTCTTTTGAAGAAATACTATATTTGTATATAAAAAGATAAATTTAATTCAGTCCATAGTCCTTTGTCCTATTTAATAGTGAGATGTACATCAATCCGCAATTAGCTACTTATGTCCATATATACTGAAAAAACTGAACCATCTGAACTAAGTTTCTCTCACAATCAGATTTATCTTTTAAATAAGTGAAGCGCAGTGTTATTTCATTTTATAGGTATTTGTTAACTCCGTTGTTGAACTCTACCACACCAGCAGAACAAAAATACAACAAGGCACATTGCTCTACCAGAAATACAATAGAAAGTTGTTTCGGCATTTTAAAAAGAAGATTTCCTTGTCTATCTGTAGGAATGGTCATCAATGTGGAAACAGTATTACTGCCACTGCTGTTCTCCACAATATCTGCCTAGGTGATTTTTTAGAAGACAAAGAAGATGAACTTGAACTAGATCCAAATGATGGTGTCGAAGAAAATACTCCAGATAGGAATAATGTTGATACTGCAGTGAGAACTTCTTTAATAAACACTGTGTTTAGCGAATAAAGTATTGTATGAAATTTAATGGACTCCAGTTTTATTCTTTATTAAAAATCTATTTTTCTGAGATAGTTGCTATTTAATTTCAATGAAGAACTTTATTTTATTAATGATTCATGGGGAGGTTTGTATGGGCGAATTGAACAGACCTTTAGTTGGTAAAAATGTATGAGTTGTGATATTTTATTAATTTAAATTTCTTATTGACCATTTAACTTTTTATTCCTATTATTTACCACCATCGTCTGTACTTATCATAATACAGAATTTCAGGCAAAATTACAAATGTATAGACCGTTCACATACATGTTAATCTTATGGAAAGGTATCGCAAACTCAAAGTGGATGGGCTATGGTACAATATAAAAAAATCTGGATTGGTCTTCACTTAACCTTTTCATATGCAGTTTCTTTATAGATTAAATCCTTATTACTTTGAAATACTTTTCCTCAGGGGTGTGCACATGGGGGGATTATTGGGGAATTTTTTTATGGACGTCTTTGCTAGTTTTAGGAGAAATTTGTGGGAGATTGCTTTTGAACCAACTTTTATTTATAAATTCTTTTCATAAAAGTATAGGTCACCAGACTATAAATATCCCATTTATTGATTTTGGATAAAACTTGTAGGAAGGCTAATTTTAAAAAGGTCTACTTCGAAAAAATTAAATGTTAAACAAAAAAAATGATTTTTACAAAAAATGTAACTTTCCTAAATAATTTCAGCCAATTTTAGGTATATGTTGTGGTTGTGGTATATCAACAAGAAACGCATAAATACAGCTGCAATTTTGGCATGAGACCATTAATTTAGGTCAGCATCCAAACGGATAAATAAATTGTTACGTATAGCTATTAAAAAAAAACACATTTCTTACTTAGTTTTATTTTATTATATATTTTTTTCTAATTGTTTTAATAACAGTTGCTGTTCTAGTTTTTTGTTCTCTATTGAGAGGTTAGTTTTTCAACTTGTTTCTTTTTCACCGTAAGATCTTCTTTAGCTCTCTCTAAATCTACTTTATGTTTTTCAAGTAAAACATTGGCAATGTTTAAGTAGACTTTTTCTTTTGAATCTATTATCTCGAGCGCTTCTTCCTTCAATTTTTTTTTGTTTTTTATTGTATTTTTCTATGCGCTTCCTGTACTGGAATTACTTCAGGGACTTCTTCTTCATGTACTACTTCTTCCACGTCAGATGGGGTTGCCCGTGATGTCGAAGCAATTACCAGTACAGGAGCGGAAGAGACTGGTGGTTCACACGAACCTGCCGATAAGGAGATTGAATACTATTGCGGGCTGAAACTGTTGTCAACCTAAAAAAAGAGAAAAAAAAAACTTAAGAAACCGGCTGTAGTTAGGAAGTGCGGTAGCATTATCAATTAAACAAACTGCAATCAGTGGTGTTCGTATTCACTTATTGCATTGTAATCTAATCATTAAGGTTCTGTTTCCTATACAGTAATAACATTATTAATGATCACAAATATTTCTGGAATACATTAATTATGATAGAAAAGCGACAAAATAATATTTTTGCTCCTTACACTTTGGTACGAACTCTATTAAAAATAATATTATTACAAAGGGCTTATATGCTGAATTTATGCTTGAAAAATGTTTTCTACTCTGCAGTGCTTTATGTTTCAGAGGCCTTAACAATAATTTATATTTAAAATCATTCACCTACCTCAATTTCCAGCTCATCGGCAGGGTTATCGAGGCCTTGAAACCGCATTGGATTTGATGCAACAATTAATTCATCAAGAGCGGTTGCGGTTTTTAAATAGTTTTCTCCTCCAGTTTTATACAACTGCGCCTATGAAATAAAAGTGGACTTTAATATTCCTTTGCATTGATATAGTATAAGTGCGAATAAAATACATTATCGTCGGCTACCCTTTTTTTTGCTTTCCGCTTCATTTCATCATAAAATGCTTGGCAGTTGCCCCGCATTTCTAACTTCTGCAATGAATTATACGTGTTTACCATGGCGTCCCACGTGGCTTTTTTAGTTTTCACCGAGGTACTGTCGGATTTTTTTCATTTTCTATGACACTCTCGTGTCTTTTCACAATGGCATATAACTCAACCCTTTTGTCTTCTGTGTAATTACGGGAACCCTTCCTCTTCTTTTTTTCTTCCATTACACACCTAAATGAACAAACTGAACCAGGGAATAATCAAATGGAAATAAACAAAATGAATTATTAGTTTGTGGTTATTGTATATAGTTAAAAGCGCATGCACAATAGTTAAATTCCATTTTTTACACATCGAAGGTATTAAAATTTCCCTAGATTTTATGAAGTCCAAAGATATTGATTCTATAAATCGACCAATAGTTATCGACTCCATAAATGAGCGATGGGAATACCATTTACAGTTATGGAACCAATAAATTTTATCGAACCAATAGTTATAGACCGACTTATAGATGCTTTAGGAATACGGGCAACAGATATTTTCCATATTCATCCAATATTCTTAACTACAGATTTTGTTTTGACAGGTGACTTATCTCCTGACCCGTTTTTACCAAAATATATCCACCATATCAACAAAGTATTTCAGGAAGAGAGAGAAGAATCTATAATTAACAAAATAAGAATCTTATCTATCTATGTTGATACAATAATGTGTGGACCAGATGAAAATTTGAAGGTTCCTCAAAAGTACCACACATTCCAATTACATATTCAAAGTTTGAAACTGAAATTAGGTACAAATATGCTTCCAATAGGGTACATTAGAATTGGATTCCATTGCGAGAGATCTCTTCTATTCAAGGTGATTAATACTAGAATATAGGTACTAGTAAATAGATAAGATAAAATCTTTAGAGAAGTTGTGTTCAAGTAAAACTGCAATGTCTGAAAATATATTTTGGAAACGTTCAAATAGAGACATTCTAATATGGAAACTAAATTTTAATAAAATTAAACCAATCACGTCCCAGTTAATTTTAAGTATTCTGAAATTTTTGGAATTTATAACTTCTTTCGACATCACGACAAACTCTCAAAAATAGAGATCTGAAAGCAGTAGATATTCCCAATAAACACACAAACATTTTAAAAACATAAAATATTTAACATGTAACCTAACGTTTATAAATGGTTTTTAGGCAACTGGTTATATACCGTCAAATACAACGTGATTTTCGTAACGTCATTCAAACGTTACCGTTTTAATGTGATTTACCGGTTGCTTTTGAACGCAATATAAACGTTCATAAAACAGTCTTCTGAAACGAAATTTAGCACACATCTTACTAACGTCACTTGAACGTTACCTTTTCAATGTGATTTACCCAGTACTTTTATAACATAATATAAATGTTCTTATAATGCAGTTTATAAACATTTTTGTATAATGATATTTAGCACATACTTTTAACGTAATTTAAACGTTACTTATTTGATGTGATGTACCCATTGCGTTTGTAACGTAATATGAACGTTCTTATGCTACTTCTAGACGGTCTTTTGAAACGAAATTTAGCACCCACCTTACTAACGTCACTTAAACGTTACCTTTTCAATGTGATTTACCCATTGTGTTTGTAATGTAATAGAAACGTTTTTATAATGCAATTTATAAACGTTTTTGTATAATAATATTCAGCACTTACGTTTAACGTGATTTAAGCACATTTAATCGGTTTAAACCATCATTTTCGTAACGTTATATTCACATTTAAAATTAAAAGTAGAGGGGGGCATATTTGACAAAAACTGGAATCATATATTAACGTTTCTAAACAAGTAATATTTGATAAATAAAACTTTATTCATATTAATAAAATAACAAATAATATTTATTATACAAGGAATAAAGCATTTATGTATTCTTTACTTGTTACCGTCTTCGGTCCTCGATGGATCTCTTATACTGATGAGCTACGCTTACGATTAAAATGAGCTAGTCTATTCGTACAGCGACATCGATGAGCGGGAACCGGAACTCCACGGCGACGTTAATAGGATTACTACCAACTCTTCAGGCGTCTCGTGTTGGCCGTTGTTGTTTGGGGTTGCGAGAATTACGGGCGATTGTTACACGTTATATTTATTTTATTTGATAAATCCACACAAAAATAGTATACAATAAAAAAAAAGAAAATTCTTGTAATTAACATAATAAAATAAAAAATGTTCTTAAAACTATAACATAAAATATATAAGATTTCTAGTTTTAATATTTTACAAAACAACGGGATTAGAAAGCGTTTTTGTAAATGCATATGAGTTCAATGGAGTCGTTATTTTCAAATTTAAAAAAGCGTTGTATATACAACGTGTTAAAAAACATTACTGTATAACCGTTTATATCACGCGAAATAGTATAAATAATGTTAAAAATACTACGTTAAAATAACGGGAATTAAAAGCGTTTTTGTAAATGCATATGAGTCCAATTAATTCGTTGTTTTCAAATTTGAAAAAGCGTTGTATATACAACGTGGTAAAAACATTGCTTTTTAACTATTTATGTCACGCTAAATAGTATGAATAATGTTAAAAATGCTACGTTGAAATAACGGGAATAAAAAGCGTTTTTGTAAATGCATATGAGTTCAATGGAGTCGTTGTTTTGAAATTTAAAAAAGCATTGTGAAAACAACATATTATAAACATTTACTGGATAACATTGTATATCATGGAAAATAGTATAAATATTGTTGAAAATATAACGTTAAAATAACGGAATTAGAAAGAGTTTTTGTAAATCCATATGAGTTCAATTAAGTCGTTGTTTTCAGATTTAAAAAAGCGTTGTATATATAACATGTTAAAAACATTACGATATAACCGTCTTTATCACGCGAAATAGTATAAATAATGTTGAAAATACTACGTTAAAATAACGGACATAAAAAGCATTTTTGTAAATACATTTGAGTTCAATTAAGTCGTTGTTTTCAAATTTAAAAAAGCGTTGTATATACAACGTGTTAAAAACATTTCTGTATAACCGTCTATAACTCGGGAAATGGTATAAATAATGTTAAAAAATACTACGGTAAAATAACGGCCATAAAAACCGTTTTCGAAAATACATGTCGGTTAAGCTAAGTCGTTGTTTTCAAATTTGAAAAAACGTTTGGAATATAACGTTTCGAATTCAACCAATTTGCCAACGTTGAAAATTCAACGAGTAACGTTGAAATAACATTAAAACGTTTTATAAACGTTTCTTTACGTAGGTGTGTTTATTGGGTTATATATTGCCTAATCTGTTGATATATTTCCATATTTTTATCTGTTCTTTTTTGTCTGTACTTTTCGGTCATCAAACTTTTTCCTTTACCTATCTTCTTCTTCCATTCATTATTTTAAAAATCGAGTTTTATTTCATATCATTAATTCTCTGTATTGTCTTCCGAGAATTAATATGTTGGTAGATAATTCGAGATAGTATTTGTTTAGCGAAGAAAGAGAATACTCACATAACAGCACGCTCTATAGTATCATCAATTCACACATTTTTTCAACATCTTCGTTTTTTATTAAATTGTAGACTTCAGAATTTAGTTTGTGTAGATTTTCAAGTATCCTGTGCATTTGGATAGAAATAAAACGTATATTGTTGACTTTTAACTCAATGAAACCACTCTCATAGTTTACTTATAGAACTGTTGTTAAAAAAAATGTTGTTCTCCGAGCTTTTTATGAGAAGGTGTCTCTGGGTATTTTATGTTTTGCAGATATCCATATTGAGAATTATTCCTAAAGATTTCTTTGATTTTCTATTAGCTTAATACAATGTTAATTTAAGCAACCACATGTCCCTTCTTTATGTATTTGTCCGCTTGCCTCTGAACGATTTTCTTTTCATAAATTGCCAAATTCTCTCAAATACGTTCCCACTTCGGTGTTACAGATTTTTTGTAGATTCATTGAAATCCAGCTAAACAAACATTTCACTAGCCAAAAGGCCAACTATAAATACCTATACTAAACTAAATTTTCACAGCCATTTCATATAAACAAATGCGGACATTCATCATTCTGTGGGGACGAGTTCACTTCGCTGTAAGTCTACACTGGCGGCGCGGTCGCCTCTGTGCGTTATATAATTCAACATGTTTTTCTCGACGCCTTCAACAAGACGCAGCAATTCGTCTCCATCATTCAAAACTTTCACTAAGAAATACAGTCAAATGCATCACCTCTTCAAACCTAAGCCAATTTTACTCCGAATATCTGTTTATTCCTCTAAATACCTTTATGCATTTCTCTGTGATTTATTGTTTGTGCCCCATATATTAATAACGATATAATATATGCAATAAAAGCTCTAAACCTAGGACGTAGAATTCTGTTATTTTAAAAACAGTAGCTTACTTCTTTGAATGCGGCCTCTGTCAGCTTCATTCTTCTTTTTACTTCCGTCAATATTTCTTACCGTCATATTGCTTCTAGTACTTTGTGACACTGGCATCATTTTTGTTTTTCTAACAATTATTTTTGCATATTTTGCCTGTGACTTAACTGAATGCAACAATCTATTATCAGGGATTAGTTTTTTAGTGACAATCAACAAAATAATGTCCATTATGAAAAATATCATATTGTTTTTAAGGCAATAGCCGATAGAGTATGTATACCGTGTTCATTGGTCCAAGGAGAAAATCAGATATATTGGAATGAGGTAGCCTTATTGGAAGATGATAACAGTACGTCAGGTCCTACATTAGTTTTCTACATTGTTGATTTGATGAATAAAGTCGGTTCATTGATACCTGTTGGAAGTAGAGACGCTGATCAGTACTATAATGAGAAGCATTATAATAAATAACACAGCATGTATTGTTCGAAATAAAGATTATTTAGTGACGTGTATTATGATTATTGTAGTACAGAGATTAGGTTTTATTTTTGTGATATTAATACTGTAGTACCCACTTAATAGGATACCGTTTAATATAATATCCCGTTTATTCCAATAAAAATTATACGTCCCAGATCAATCTCATATAACTCTGGTTATAGGAATACCGCATATTAGAATAATACCGCTTGAAAGAATAATTAATTTACACAATATTTTAGATATAAAAAGTTCCAAAACATGCTGCCTACCTGCTCATGTCTCTTTTTTGGGAACTGCTTTTTATGTACGGTGGCTACCTGCTCTCTACCTTTTTCTACTTTCACTTAATTATGCGAGAAGACATTCAGAGAAATTTGTTTCAAAATCCGTTTATAGGAATATTCTATGGGGGTTTAGATTATTTTTAAACGTTGCCTTGAATATGTTGAATGTGTATACGTATCGTACGGTTAAAGTTGAAATGGCTAGTTCAAGCTTTATAAGAAAAGATCTTACACTTAAAGACAACGTGCAACTTATTGAGTATACAAACAAACTTACGTGCAGTCAATCAAAAGCAGCTCTAAAGTTTGGAGTATCGCAGACCCAAGTAAGTAAATTGCTGAAGAGAAATAACAGTGTACTGTCTGATTGGCATAATAATTTCAAATTAACACAAAAGAGGAAACGTAGTGGCAAAGAATCAGAAGTCGAGAGCGAGTTAATTGATTGGTTCAAGGAAAAAGAGCTCGTAATGTTCCACTTCTAAAAGAAAAGGCAGAGCAAATTGCTACAAATAGTTGATTTTGTAGATGGAAAGATCGCTCCCAAATTTCATTTAAAAAGGTTCACGGTGAAGAAAAAGATGCCGATGTGGTTGGGGCAGACCATTTTGGGTAACTGATATTCTGCCATATTTGATAAAAGAATATGAATCCAGTTGTATGTAATTGCGACGAAACTGCTCTTTATTATCGAGCGACTTCATATGCGACCCTATGCTTTCGAGGAGAAAAAGCCATGGATGGAAAAACTAACAAGGACAGACTAACTATTCTTTGTTGTGCAAATGCTGATGGAAATCATAAACTACCCATGTTAGTCATAGGAAAATCTGAGAAGCCCGGGTGTTTAAAAAATGTAAAAACTCTACCAGTAAAGTACACAGCCAACAAAAATGCTTGGATGACTGCGAAACTATTTGATGATTGGTTCATTAATTTTGACAAGGAAGTGGTAATCGTGCATAGGAAGGCCTTGTTATTTGTTGACAAATAATGTTAACATATGTTATTTACCTCGCAATACATCACTGATACAGTCTATGGACCAAGGAATCATATCTGCATTCAAAAGGAATTAAAAAAATATATTAAGTATGGATTTTTATGATCAAACATCAAGATCGACGGACTGAAATGTCCAAAAAAATATCAATTTAATCAGTGATTCACATGATGAATAATGCTTGGTTTAGGAGAAGGTGTAGGGTAGGATCTCTGGTTTTATGAAAGTAATGTGTTGTCAAATTATCACATCTCTACATTTGACAGCGACTAGAAGTATCTAGTGAGAAGTCTTAAAATAAGTTATTAAATGTGTAAAGAAAGCTTCGAAGGACCAGTGACTCATGTCACGAAACTGTGGAGTAAGATACAAATAATGAAAGAACCTTTCCTTTAATTTAATTGAACACGAGGAGCAGGCGGGAATTGCAACTATAAACTACCGTTACAAACACATGTAATCTGAAACTTTCACATACAGTGGTTCTTGGAAATCAATGTAAATATATATACACAATATACATTCAGCTAAATAATTTCAAATGGGTAAATTAAATTCAAACTTATGGTAGAACAAATAAAACCGGCAACCCTGCAATTAATGGGGCTGATGGTGATATTAAAGTTGATTCAGCACGTGGATGTAGAAATATCTCCCCAGTTATTCTAACTTCGGAGATGGTTGAATTTTTATACAATAAATAATGTACCCACAGTTTAAATAGCACTGAATTTAGGATGGTTACTTTTCACTAAATTGTTAGTTTGCAAAATACCCATTTTATCGGGTGTAAATTTGAAAGAACTGTACACTAAACTTTTTTCGTCTGTTCAGGTCGGTGATTGTTGAGAAATGAGCATACAGGCTTACGAGAATGAACGCAGATCGACGATTGGGCAAGGTTGATATTCGAACTATTGTAGGAATTTTGTGAATTTCTACACTTGGTGTAAAGTGTCTGGTAACACAATAAATAACTGTTTTATGAAGTGTATACGAGTAGAAATATTTGTTTCCCGAGCCGTAGGCGAGGCAAACAACTCTGCGGGTCTAGATTTTGAATTCCACCCGTGTCTTAGACTATACTATTTCTACGACTATTAAATAAAGAAACAAAACAACATATATATTGAATTGCTAACTCCTTATTTTCTAGAGTAGTTGTGGTGAAATCATCAAAGCTGTCAGTATCTAACACTAAAAAGAAATGAAGCTATGATTTAGATAAAATTATATAAATTTACTTACTTTTATGAAGTAATAATCAATTTTAATTTGAAATTAAAAATAAATAGATAATTGAACAGCTTTCACTATCGACATTTTTGACAGTTGACAATTGTTGCTAAATAGCGTTGTCTATTTTCTTCTTGAAAAGTGCCACAAATTACAGTTATGCTACACTTCTGGCTCTCACAAACAATTCTCAGCGACCATTTAGTCATTTTACGTTCACTTTAGAGGATTTTTTATGCATATTCATATTTCGGCACTACTTCTACTCTGCATAGTGCAGCTGGTGTAGAAAACGGAACACGCCCATTTTCTCTTTCTGTCAAATTTAGAGGGCGCCACAAGTATTCATTCCATAGCAAGGACGAGAAAGAATATTCTTGCCCTAGGGTTAGAATGAAGCTATTCCATAATCAAAAACTACGTCAGAATATGGAAATTCTATAATAGTCGTAGGAAAAATGACTTTCCAACTGCCCCAGAAGGAATGAATAAAGACGAGCTTGATAAGTTTCCCGAATTTGATAATGAGGTTTCAGGTTTCAGTTTTTGAGGACATAGACAATCAAAATATTCAAGGTGGTAATGTGAACAATGAGGAAGACAGTTGCGAGTGCGAGAAGGGCACTGAGAATAATGTGTTGAATCCTGCTAATATTTCAACGTGTTCAGAAGTGAAAACAGCTTGTGATGTGATAATGTTTCTTGAGAGTAAGTCTAATTCTGATTTCACAACTTACTATAAATTGGAACACGAAATAACGAACATGTAAGGAGAAAAAATAGTCCAATATATCTGATTTGTTTGTGAAAATGTAAATTATTTTAGCTCATAAATGTATTTTCCATTTGTGTTAAATATATGCATTATTATTGTTTTATATGAAACTTCTAGATAATTTAAAAAATGTTGAAAATTCTCAGAAATTTGACAATTGTTTCGATATTAAATATCATCGTCAGAATAACAGAAGTTACATTTCATTTGATGCTTACCTGATGTTTTATAATTTTTTGGCTGGACCAAGAAGTGGCCTACCTTGTGATTGACTTAATATATGTTAACACTCCATCGGACGGGCTAAGCCTATCAGTGAATAAGGTTTTGAAAATTAGCAATAACTTTTTAATTTATGGCGTCGGGATATTTATATCCTATATACCTTTTTACTATTTAAAATGAAGTTTACAGCCTAAATTGTGTTAAAAAAAGATTCCAATGTTTTGCGTTATAGCGTTGTTTGCACTCACAGGCTTAACCCGTTCAAACGTGTATTCAATTACGTAGCATACTCTAGGCACCATCTATGGTAGAGATATTGAATTATTGTACTTTAAAATCTATATACGAGATGCGATAGTGCTTGGGGGATTCCCTCAATTATAATTCATGTCCCGTTTCTGTTAGTTTGTGTATACAGATACATGGTATACTGTGATTTGTGCACTAATAATACTGAACATGTCCTCTTGTTACATGGTAAGTGATTTTCATATTGTTATATCTATAATATTTTTAGAACATAAATGTTTTATTATAGTGCTCAATTAAAATGGATACCTATGAAAAGCAAATTGAACGTTTGATGCAATTTTATGAAGATGTTCCAACTGACGAGGAAGGGGCTGCAGATTCAGACAGTTCAATAGTGGACTCAGATCATGTAGAATTTAGTGAACATGACACTGACTCTGAGACTGAAAATAATGAGAGGGAACAAAATTAAATAGAAGCAACAAATGCAGACACTGATGAGCCAACAGAGGATCGGCGTTTGTATTATCATGCAATGGATGGGCGCAAATGGAGAAAATTTGGCGGTGCACGCAATGTTCGCACAAGAAGAGAGAATATTGTCACGCATTTACCTGGGCCTCTTCGGGAAGCAAAAAATGTTAAAAAACTTATTGATATTTGGCATCTCTTTTTTGATGGCATCTTGGATATTGTTGTGAGGTATACAAATTTATATATTCAAAAAATAGCATGCAAGTACAAGGATCCAAACGATGCAGCTCTGACGTCAAAAGAAGAGATGAAGTGCTTTTTGGCTTGCTTTATCTTGCCATAAGAGAAATATTTGAAATATTCAATAACAATTGCCAGCGTTATTATTTGATAGGGGAGTACGCCACATTAGACGAAATGATGTTGCCTTTTCGCGGTCGATGTGCCTTCCGCATGTTTATGCCTAAGAAACCCAGTAAGTACGGCATAAAAGTTTTATCACTAGTTGATGCTCGAACTTATTATACATCAAAATTGGAAATTTATGCTGGTGTGCAACCAGAAGGGCCATTTCAGGTAGACAATTCAACTAAAGCAGTGTCTCTTAGAATGTTTGAACATATTTCGAATTCGGGACGAAATATCACTATGGATAGGTGGTTCAACAGTTTTGCCCTGACTGAAGAAGCTTTTACACAACATAGACTAACAATTGTCGAAACACTAAATTCCCGAGCAAAAGGTATACCACAGGAATTTAGAGAGAGAAATAAGCGACCTATTCCTTCGACTGTTTTTGGATTTGGAACATATATGACTTTAGCATTTCATGTTCCTAAAAAAAATAAAAATATTCTAATGATATCTTCTTTCCATCGAGAAGGTGTAATAGATGAAAGCACGGGTGATGCACAAAAACCTGAAATCATTACATTCTACAACACCACCAAATGCGGGGTCGATGTTGTTGATAAAATGATTTCGTCATATAGTGTGGCGAGAAATACAAGAAGATGGCCGTTAGTGATATTTTATGGCATGCTGAATCTAGCGGGTATCAACGCATCTATCATCCATAGAAGTAATAATGAACCTGAACCCCAAATAAATCGAAGATTATTTTTAAAACAGTTAGGGTTAGAGTTGGTGAAAGTAAACATAGCAAAAAGAGCAACTATGTTAAATTTGCCAAAAAATATTCGACATACGGCCGCTAAATTTGCAGGAGTGAATATGGTACCACCACAGGATCCACCTACAAACAAACGAGGATACTGTAAATATTTCAAAAAACGGCAAACAAGATACTTTTGTAAGTTTTACAAATCTTGGCTTTGCATGGAGCACATTACTGCCTGTTGTGGTGAATGCGCCGAACGGAATCAACTTTGAATTTAAGGCATCAAATTTTTTTATACCTTTTTTATTCATGTGTACCCGTTGAATATAGCTGATTTTAGTTTTTTCATGTGAAACAATGTCATAAATAAAATGATGTGTTATAACTGTGTTTTTCTTTATAATACGCAATTTTTTTTGTTAAATCGCCTACAATAAATATAATGAAAATGAGAATGAGTATCAATTTAACCAATCTGAAAAGATTTCGTTGAAAAAAAAATCTAAAAATAAACTTTTTGATATTTGAAATTTGTTTCTGATAGGCTTAACCCGTCCGCTAATGTAACTACCTATCCGCCCGTCCGATGAAGTATTAATAGAAAAAAGAAGAAGATATGATATTACAAATATTAAAGCTAAGATATTATTGGCCCTATGCGGATATCCTGGATATCATTTTCCCAATTAAGATCAGTATAAATGTGCAATGATATAGAAAACTAGAAAAACTATATCTGCTGATCTTTACAATTATCGCTTAAGAAGACAGTTTAAAAGTGGAGAACTCCCTAGATTCAACTGTTCATTAACGAGTTTGTGACCCAAATAGACAGAATTATATTCTGAACATATGAGTTTATATATACCAGAGTTCCTTAATGGTGATATTTTTGTTTTTACATTTAACAATTTTGTACTCACGTTACTTTCTGTTTTAAAAGAAATTGTTGTATTTGTTGCTAAAGATATTATCTTTGAAATATTATTATAAATATTTCCTGCATTTGTGATGATTTTATAACTTTTTATTTCTTTAGTTTGTTTAGGAAATATTAATTGTAATGCCATGTTTTCCTCTTTTTTATTAATTAATTTATTTATCATATGTAATTTCCTATCATTCTTAGGTGTTTCTTAGCGCGTGGTGAAACGTAAATTGCTGTTAGCAACTCGAAAATCCTATTTAGGTATTACCTAACTATAGGAACTGGTTGGTGAAATCGGGCATTAGTCTCTTAGCCATTTTAACGTACATATTTAGTTTATATTAGAGAGATATTGCTTGGTAAAAAATGCTTTGTGGTAATTACGCTTGCGGTATTTGAAAGTTTATTAAATGCGCGATTCAAATTCTTTCGTCTCTAACGCTAATAACGTTAGCGCTTCACGTAATTTACGGTTACATACCGTTGAGCGTTATTGTAAATACGGCACATAATTGTCCTGCGCAGTTGACAAAACAAAACAAATCGCATCGATTTTCTGAGGTTAAGGTTTTCATTTATTATCATGTTTAGATGGTGTATTGTAGTTTGCTTTTGAATCTTGGTTGATTTCTTGTGACTTATACTGTTTATAACAATTAATTTTGTGTATTTATTTTATTGAGTGTATTTTCTATTATTGAAATGTCATCCTAGCAGCATTCAAATCAAAGACCGAAGATGTTACGGTTTAATTCGCACGACGATCTAGCCCTTCTGTGGCAATTTATTAATGAAAATCCCTTAGAGGATACAAAGAAATGGGGAAATATCCAAAATAGTGTGGCAGAGATCACAGGAAAATTATTTTCTATAAGAACTCTCAAGGATCATTTGCATTTATTATTAGAAATTTGGCTACAGAAAGATTTTGATTCTCAAAAGAAGTGAGTATTTTACAAATTTTTTCATTCATTAATAATAAAATTTAACTTGTAGGTCTGGCATTGAAGACATTTTCTCAGTAAGGGACCAGCTACTACAAGAAGTTAGCGATCTCTGCATAAATGCAGAACCTATTGGAAATTTCAAGAGAAAGAGGCCGATCAGCAAAGAAAAACAAATTGCTGAATTGGGTAAAAAATCGCGGGACCAGTGGTCACTAAAATTATTAGGCAATGATTACATTGATAACAATGATAATAAGGAAAATATTGAAATTATAATCGTAGGAAAAGAGGCTCCAACTTAAAATTATAGAGATTGTAAGTTAACATTTAAAAAAAATTATTATTAAATATAATTATTTACGTATTGTTCTTTTATTATTGTTAAGAATTTACCGCTGCCTATAACCTAATTTCCGAATAGAAACATATTTTTTATTTCTTTTTTGTAATTAAAATCTAGAAATAAATCTAAATTTAGCGCGCCTATGGCCATTTTAATGAATTATTCCTCACTATTAAATGCGTAAAAATGCACAGGTGAAAAAGTACAGAGCGAAAACCTGTAATCTCCCGTAAAAAGCGGAAACATTTAATGCAAAAGCCGACTTGCCGGTAAATAATCGTCGTGTTCGCATCGAAAAATACGAGTAGTGCGAATTCATTGTTTTCACCTTTGTTTTTCTAAAGAAAATCAAAGTCGCCTTTCATCTTAGTGAATGTAGCACATCGGAGCATCTGGGGCCCCAAGGAAGCAGTGGAGGATCAACAGGTGAGCTCATTTTCAATTCTTCTTGTGCAATTAGTAAGATAAAATTTTAATTAATATATGTTTTCATATTTTTCGCATTCAATTATAAAAAAGGTGTTAATTATTTTAGAGGATGATTTAAGTAATGACAAAGTTACAACTCCTTTAACTAATTCAGAGGCAACTTCACATTTAAAAGATAATGAATTATTTAAAGAAAACAGAGAAAAAAATAAAGCAACACCCAAAGTATCTAATAATAGTAAAAGCCAAAAAACGAATATTAGGTAAAAAGTATTTCTGAAAAAATTGTATGAATTAAACTAATTTGTACTTTGTTTTAGGACCAGTAAAGCGAAGAAACAATAAGGGAAATGTATTAAGAAAAAATGCCTTAGAATACCTCCAACAAAAGGAGGACAAAGATAGGCGAATTAGGCTACGAGAATTGGATTTAGGTGAAAGAAAAGTTGCATTAGAAGAAAGGGGAATGAATTTGGAAGAAAACAGATTTGAGTTGAAGGCAGCCGAAAGAAAAGAGAAATTAAACATTGAGAAAGAGAGGATGCGATTGGAAATGGGTGAAAGGGAAAATATATTAGCAACAATTGCATCCCAACAACAGCTTATTCAGTATTTAACGATTAAATTAAGCAAATCTTGATAGGATTAATATTAAACTTTTTTTTATAATTGTACAGGTCTTAATTTTGTTGTTGAAATAAATATACATAATTAGATTTTTATTTTATTTTCATACCATGTTCTTTAGCCTATATTTGTCTATGTGTAAAGAATATATAAATGCATATAAAGTATATATGATAGATAAATTACAAAAACACGAGAAAACAAACCCGAATGTTCTTTAGAAACGTTTAAATTATTATCAGTCTCTGGCTGTGTACTTTGGTTCATAATTTTTCCCTATTTTGAAATTTTAATTTCCCAAATATTCTTCAAGTGAGGGTGGTCTCAAATTAAAATAATGGCTGGTTTGGCCACCATATAAAGTTGTATGACAGTTTATCAAAATGACAGCTACTATGTACATACTTTCCAAATCTTGTAGTAGTAGCTTATAATTTTTTGAAAACCCCACTCAACACTAGCCCTAATGATCTTCATTGAATTATTAAATTGCTGTTGATATTCTGGTAGTCCATTCTGTCGAGTAGGAAAAGGACACAGAAGTAGCTCCCTAATTCCATAGGTTTGGTTGCCATAAAGAACATATTTCTGATCATTTGGAAATGCCACTTGCTCTAACTATGCGTAAAAATTGAATTCTCTAAATAATCTTGCGTCATGGTATCTACCTGGAAATGCCCCTTTAAAGCTCACAATTATTCCATCGGGACATAAAACTGATTGGAATTTTAAACAATGTACTCTTTTGTGTCCAGAATAATATTCTTCTTAGTCAATGGAAGGTCTGCAAATTGGCCTTGTAATCCCATCTATAAAACCCAGCAATTCTGAACTGCTCCACCCCTTGCACGTACAGCCTACAAATATATTTTGATTGATGATTCACAAAGGTTGTGGATATAGGACATTACTTTAAAACAAAATGTACACTTCATATAATAGATATTCGAATAACCGATTCAAAAATCTACGAACCTCAGCATATATTTCTATTGTCTCTAAATTTAACCAGTTTAAATTTGTAAGGTTTTGCAGCAGGCGTTTATGTTGGTGAGAAATTAATGATATTGTAATAACCTAGCACATATGTTACACCATTTATCTCGCCCCATGTACGCTACTGTGTCAGAATTTGTTTTTCCTCTTAGCATCATTTGGGTCATTTCCTGTAGAGCCACTATTTCTTCTGCTTTCTCCAGGTCGAGATGTGGTTCCTTTAACAATAATACTCCTGTCTCTTTCATCAGGTCCTTCCTAAGCCCCGTTTTAAATTAATTTAATACTAGATCCATGTTTACTGTTTTCAATCCTGGAATTTCATCCTATGTCGCTCCTACTAGGTCATCTTCCAGAGCCTTCGCCGCTAGAAGCCGCAACCGCGTAGTGAAATCAGCTACCGATTCGTCGTGTCATTGGTAACAACTACAAAGCCTCAATAAATTATTACCCGGTAAACATGTCGGAATAAATTTACGTATTAATTTTTCTTTAAGTTCAAAGTAATCTAAGCTATCTAATGTTGTATCAGATTTAAAGTATTGATAGGCAGCGCCTGTTAATTTAAATTTTAAAATGTTTAATGTGTTATCTTGTGGCCAGTTATCTAGCCTGGAGCGTTGCTCCAATTTTTCGAAATATCTAACAGCATCCTTGCCGTTAAAATCAGGTAATGTTGCCGCAATCACCCCTAAAGGTTGGGGGGGGGCAGTTGCACTACCAGTTGTCCTTAAGCCGTGGAAGTTTCCCCTGCAACTTTGACGGCTGCTTCTGAAGTTTGTTTATTAGCACCTATATTAGTGTTAGTAGGTATTTTCTTTTGTAGTTTGGTATAGTTACTTTAATAAACACACAGCACTAAACTATCTTACATTTTGACGAATCTTCTGAAAAAAAATCAAAAATATGGGGAAGGGGGTTGTGAGTTGGTTTGGTTGGATTTCGCCTGTTTTGCGGTTTTGAGGTTATGTACCTCCAGGGTTGTATTTTACTTTGTTTAAATTATTTTGATTTTATACAGAACATAATTTCTATAACTTTGTATATTTGCTTAATTAGGATACATGAAGACGGTCCTGTAATATTAAATGTCGGTTTGTTATGACAATTACTACGACATTAAAATTGTGTCGTTATATTTTTTTTTCAAAGTACTAATATTATTCTATTAGTAGCATTTTACAGAAGGTATTAGGTAAATGATACTTAACTATGTTTTGTAACTTGAGAACTGTGTATCTAACTTCAGTAAATAGACGTTATTTTTTCTATTTTCACAAAAGCATGCGATAGTTTATATTGTTATTAGTACTCTAAATTCTAAATAATTTCTAAATTTGTCAGGTACTTATATGTACTATTAACTTGTTCTTCGTTTCCCTAGCAAAATATATATTTTTTTAAACAGTGTTTTAAGACAATTATGTATTAAAATATCATTTGAATAATCTAACAACAAACAGCTGTGTATAGTGTCATTTTACGAAATTAATTTACCGACGGGAAATGAGGAGTATGGTAATGACGTAACCCTTCACTACAGAGAAATTATGATGGATGGACCCAAAGACTCTGAGAAAAAAAATGCAAAAACCCTTTCAGGATAGATTATAATGCACAGAACTGCCGATCCTAAAAAAATATGAAAACCGCTGTCACCACTGTAATAACCTAGCAGATTCCGCTATAATCCTAAAAAAACGCTGTCACCAGTTGTAATAACCTAAAAAAATTCTGTAATAACCAAGAAAAAAACTCTGCTGTCAAAATGTCCCTAATGGGCCGAAAAGGCAGCGTAGCTGGCTGTCACCACCCACGATTTCGTGGGAAACAGGAGTCAACGGCTCATGGAAGAAATATCCGAAAGAGTTCTCCGGCCTCCGCTGCTACCAGTTGTCATTGATAATGAGAGGTCTTGTGTTATAGGGTTATGTCAGTTAGAGGGGTGTGTTGAGGAAAAATCTTAGGTGTAGCTCTTATGTGTATATGTTAGGTATTCATATAATCATGCTCTCCTGGTTGAGAAAATAAACTAACCGACAATGAATTCTTTAACGAGTTTAATATAAGAAAATAAGAAAATAAAAATAAATTACGCCAATTGACAAAGCGTCAGGAATAATCGTATGTAGAGTCTTGTGACTGTAATGGATTAAAACCAGTGATAGGATTGAGAGAAAACTTGAGATACCCTTTTACATTAACGCGAATGAATCGCAGAAAAATCTGCCAATGATGTTTTCACATTAATGTGAATCACCTTCTATATTTAAATTCTGTAGTAAAATGTTTTTAAATGCTATTGCTTCAATTTATATATTCGAATAATCAGTGGCGTAACTGCCTATGGGCTAGGCGGGGCAGTGCCCCGGGGCCCTCAAGCTCAGGGGGCCCTCGAATCCTTACCAGATGACAGGTTGCAACCCCACTTTAATCATGAAAACCCAGTTGAGAGAAATTCAAAAGTTATGCCTATGGAATTCCCCTAAATTCTTTCTGTAGGTTGGCAGTGTTGTCAATTTGCCGGATAGTGATATGTGCGTTTTATTATTCATCTATGTGCGTTTTATTGTGAATTCGAAAGATTTTTTTTTCGAGAACGGTTAAAAAATTAATGCTGTATCAGGAGTAAGTAAGCTAATGTCAATAAACTTTTTTGTACTGGTCAATATAGAATATAGTGGTTCAATTTTATTTGATTTTACCACTCATATTGATGTCCGTTAAGTCAATAACTCGTGTCAAATCTATAGATTTCGGCTAAACTGGCAACAACACTAACGGTGATAATTTTTTTTCCGGGGATTCCCCAACAACACTTGTAGCTTGTAGCGTATCATTGTGTTTCTCTTTCCTTGCATTTTACTTTTAAATTCGTCAGTGAACAGTGACTACAGTGAGTTGAGTACCTACCTCGAGCACAATCTAATATTGTATTGTTTCAATAAATAAGAAAACTAAAATTGTGGATAAAAAGAAGAAACCCAGTGGTGCATTAAAACGCAAACAACGCCAAGAAAGAGAAGATAGTAAACAAAAATTGCCCAAAATTGACAAGTTTTTTAGTCATCCTTCTGCAAGTACATCTGGCCAGAATATTTCTATTGATAGTGACTCAAATAATGTGGTAACTGCAGTGTTGGTTGAGAAGCCTACTGAAGAAGATTCGACAATTATTGCAGTTGGAGATACCTCCGCCGCCGATCATGTGAACGTGGATGGTGTTTGCATGACACACATAAGAGCGGGTTTGGAGGAACCACAGACTTCTACATTTTTCGAAAATGTGTACGACAAATCTTCTTATGACTTGGGAAACTTCACGAACAAAATATTAAGTGATAACGAAAAACGTCAAATTCTTGATATGGGGCCTTTACAGCCTTCAGGACCTTTTCCAACAGAGAACAACCAGAACAATAGGTGTAATTCAAAATCGTACTACATTTCGTGTTCTAAATATGGGCCAGTTAATCGTTTTTGGTTGTGTTATTCCAAGATACTAGACGCTGCCTATTGTCAACCCTGTTGGTTATTTGCTTCACGAAGGAATCATTTTTGGTGTACGGGATTTCGAGATTGGAAGCATTTATCAGAAAGAATTAAACAACACAGTTGTTCGAGTGGCCATTCGGAAGCATGTGCTGTGTATGAATTTTGAAAAAAAAAACTATACTAATACGATGGACAAGGAACTTGAAAATGAAATTCGCAAAGAAGCATAATTATGGAAAATGGTTCTTCAAAGGTTATTCGATATCATACTTACCCTAGCAATGAGTTCTTTGGCTTTGAGAGGACATCAAGAAGACTTAAGTCAGGAAGGAAACCACGGAAATATTCTGTTCTTTGTAGAGCTTGTCGCCCGATAAGGTCACATTTTGCGGCAAGTTTTGGATATGCCCAAAGGTAATAATAATTATTTCTAAGTTTTTTTATTGTTTTATTTTGTTTATAATTATTAACTGTTTAATATCAGGACTTTTTTGTAATTGTGTTTTTTTATGTTTTTAGGATCTACAAGATATCTGAGTGCAACAATTCAAAATGAAATGATTGAGAGCTTGGGGACCAAACTCGAAACCCATCTACTAGAACAAATTAGAGCGTCACCGTTTTTTGCCATCATAATGGATACGACACAGGACATATCGAAGGTAGATCAGCTAAGCATTGTTGTGAGGTATCCAGTAATAACCAGATCGGAAAATGGACAGCCAATTGATATAGAAGTAAAAGAAGTGTTTCTAGGCTTTTATGCAGCCTTCAAACGTGGCGCAGTAGATTTAGTCAACCAAGTGACAACATTATTTATCGACAAAAATATTGATTTAAAAAAATGTGTGGGGCAAGGCTATGATGGAGCCAGTGTAATGAGTGGTGTGTATAATGGTGTACAAAAACATATTAAGGATATCCAGCCTAACGCAGAGTACGTACATTGTGCCACTCATAATTTAAATTTGGTGGTAACGCAGTTGTGTGGAAATACAGAATTTTTTCGCAACGTTGCAAAATTTGTATAACTTTTTCGCAAACAGCATCAAACGTTGGTATCTACTGCCAAAATTCACTGGCGAATCGGACACCACTCTAAAAAAACTAAATCCGACTAGATGGTCCAGTAGGGTCAATACGATATCTGCAATAAAACTTCGTTATTTTGATATTATCAAAGCATTATCAGAAATAGTTCTAAAGAGTCCTAATAAAGATGAGCGTAGTGAAGCAGAGACTATTAAAACAAAAATGCTAAATGTCGAGTCCGTGTTGTTTTGCGAATTCATGCACAGTGTATTGAACGACATAAATTATGCATCCAAAACTTTACAAAAATGCGACATCAATTTGGGCGAGGCGAGTAAAGTTTTAGCAGAGACCAAAGCAAAGTTGCAAATTTATAGAAATGATTTCGAATTATTCAAGTGCAAAGCCAGTGAAACTGCAAGAAAATATGGTATTGATCCCCATTTTCAAGAAAAAAGGCAAAGAAAAGTTAAAAAATATTTTGAAGAATTAGCTGCTGATCACCGATTTCCAAACCGAGAAAAATTATTTAAAATTAAGATTTTCAATAATGTACTAGACACAGTAATATCTCAATTAGAAACACGTTTTATTGGTATGAGTGCAGTCTGTCATAAATTCGATTTTCTAACACCAACATTTTTATTACATGTTGATGAAGTAACTTTATTACAAAAGTGTGACAATTCCAAAGAAAATATTCAGATATAATAGGCCCTAGTTTTTCACTTCAATTTTTTAATTATTCACCACCTAGTTTTACCTCAACTAACTCAAGCATGTACTGTTCACCAATTATGTAAGGTAATAATGAGCAACTATGGAGTGCTAGAATGCGACCTAACGGAAGTATTTACAGCAATGTTATTATTCTTTACAATTCCTGTCACTTCTGCATCAAGCTGAAAGGCTATTTAGCAAATTAAAAATAATAAAAAATTATTTAAGAAATAATATGGGCCAAACTCGACTCCGACATTTATGGCTAATAGCAATTGAAAACAAAACCGCTTCAAGCCTGGATTTAAACGAAGTCATTGATACTTTTGCGAAAACTAAAGCTAGTAGCTAAAAATTGTAAATATAATTGTTATTTAGTCAGTTGGTAGGCCCGACCTTTATATAATAAACCCTTGAATCTTCTTTATTTCGTTTTATTAGCCAAACCTACACCAAGTATTAATTCTAATTTATGTTGTTACTGTTTAATATTTTTATTACCTGCCCTGCAGTGCACAAAAAAGAGCTTAAGAAGTTAAGTAGCTTAGCATTTTTAAAGTATTTGTATATTTCATATTTTTATTTGATAAAACCTAATCAGTTTACATAGCAGTGGGGCCCCATTTTTTAATTTGCCCCAGGGCCCTTGGTTCCTAGCTACGCCACTGCGAATAATCACTGGCGGAATAAAATGACTGATGACTTTGAAAAAACGTTACAAAACCGTTTTGGGAACTGAAAGAATGACATAGTATGTGATTTAAAATTCATGTGTTGGTCAATTTATCCAGCTTATATAATCTGTTATCAATTGCTAGATATTACAATTTCATATCGATTATAACAAAGTCTGAGGCATCACGATATTCTTTATTAAACATTCATGAGTATTTACAAACTCGACAA
This sequence comes from Galeruca laticollis, assembly GCA_963921935.1. Lineage (NCBI taxonomy): Eukaryota > Metazoa > Arthropoda > Insecta > Coleoptera > Chrysomelidae > Galeruca > Galeruca laticollis. The sequence continues at coordinate 92,537,204 of OY998183.1, forward strand.
ACGAGTGACAGTTATTGGAATTTTTTATTGGATGATGTTAGAATAGAATTTATTATCGAAAAGTTCGCAATTCGAAATAAAGCTAGTAATTAGAAACTAAGATATTCTATAAAACTTAAAAATCATTCTTTTAAGAATAATCCAATAAACTACAACCAAATAAAATTTCTCAAAAATTGCTAGATTATATATACCAGACTTCTTTAATGGGGAAATTTTTATTTTTACATTTAACAATTTTTTACTCGCAATAATTTCTGGTTTAAAAGAAATTGTTGCTAAAGATATTATCTTTGAAATATTACCTGCATATGTGCTGGTTTTACAATTTTTCATTTCTTGATTGTGTTTAGTAAATATTAGTTGTAATGCCACTTTCCTCTTTTATAATAATTAATTTATATATCATATGTAATGGATAACAGTTGGATGTTGCTATTTATTAAATTGTATCAATTTGTCTATCAAAATTACATTTAGTGTTTTTAAATGAAACTCAAGGTCTCTAGTTAATTCCACAATATAATACAAGTTATTGAAAATTCTAAAAAATTGACAATTGTTTCGATAAATCAATATCATCGTCAGAATGACAGAAGTTACATTTCATTTTATGCCTACCTGATGTTTAGTAGTTATATTTTTGGCTAGACCAAGAAGTAACCTAACTTGTGATTGGCTTAATATATGTTTATAGAAAAAAGAAGAAGATGTGATATTACAAATATTGAAGCTTAGATATTATTAGCCCTATGGTGATATCCTGGATATCATTTTTCCAATTAAGATCAGTATAACTGTGCAATGATATAGAAAACCAGGAAAACTATATCTGCTGATCTTTACAATTATCACTTAATAAGACAGTTTATTAGTGGAGAATTCCCTAGATTTAACTGTTCATTGACAACTTCATATTGTGGGTTTCTTAAATGTCTTCTAATTTCCAGTTCTTCAAGGAAATCCAGTTCTTGTTTCTTTTCACAAATATGCAGCACTTCTAGTTCTGTGTTAGGTGTCAATGAATGATTGGTGTCAAGTAGATGTTTTGCGTAGTGAGATTTATCTGGTTGTTTTAATCTGTAAGCTCGTAAGTGCTCACTGTATCGTATTTCAAAATTCCTAAGGGTCTGACCCAAATAGACAGCATTACATTCTGGACATTTGAGTTTATATATACCTGACTTCTTTAATAGTGGTATATTTGTTTTTACATTTAACAATTTTGTACTAACGTTACTTTCTATTTTAAAAGAAATTGTTGCATTTGTTGCTGAAGATATTATCTTTGAAATATTATTAGAAATATTTCCTGCATATGTGATGGTTTTATAAGTTTTAATTTCATCAGCTTGTTTAGGATATATTAGTTGTAATGCCACTTTTTTCTCTTTTTTACTAATTAGTTTATTTATCATATCTAATGGATAACCGTTAGATGTTGCTATTTGTCTAATTGTATTAATCTCTCTATCAAAATTACATTTGTTCATAGGAACTGAAAAAGCTCTATGTATCATTGAATTATATGCTGCTAGTCTGTGTGAGACAGGGTGGCTAGAATTGAATGGAATTGTCACATCAGTTCAATAACTTGTATTATATTGTGGAATTAACTAGAGACCTTGAGTTTCATTTAAAAACACTAATATGAGCATATTCCACGAAGTAAGGGTCGAGACAGTCAATTTCAGTCAAAATTACATTTGTTCATAGGAACTGAAAATGTTTTATGTATCATTGAATTATGTGCTGCTAATTTATGTGGGATAGGATGATTAGAATTATATGGAATAGTTACATCAGTGTGTGTTGGTTTCCTATAAATTGAGTAGATTGCACGAAGTAAGGGTCGAGATAGTAGATTTTTATTTTGTAAATTACAAAAAACTTTGCCTCTCCAAAATTAAAACACTCTTAATTCAGCTTAGCAATAGCTTAGCAGCTTAGCAATAAATTGAGAGAAGCCTATGCAAAACGCCGTATCATTTTGTATCACGTTAATGCGAGCTCACACACATCACATGAAATAAGGAAGAAATACATATGAGAAGTCTGAGTGATGGCTTATTCGCCTTACAGTCCCTGACTTGGCACCCAATTATTTTACTTGTTCCCAGTAATTGAAGCAAAGAGTTTGTTTCAGTGTTATCATCTTCTGACTGAACAAAGTACTTTGGAGGGTGGTTCAATCGTGTTCAATACTGTATTGACCTGAAAGATGAATATTTTGAAAAGTAATGGACAATTTTCGTTTATTCTTTCTTTCCTTGATAAATACATAGCAGCCCTAGTAATGGTCTTAAATTTCTTTAAAATTCTTAAATTTACATTTTATCTAGCCTAATATAGTACCTCAGAAGAGACAACCACTGCAATGTATATTTGAATAGATCTAATTAATCACTAAAACTTTCCAGTAATTAACTGCATGAACTTGAAAATAATCAATAGCAACAGCACGTAAGTGATGGATTAAAATATTCAGGAAAGCAACACTCAAGGGTGAATGGAAATAACTAATTAGGGCATTGAGGTGCAAAGGTTGTTTGTAATATTAATCTTCAAAAGCTGACATAGGTAGACGGGTATAAAGTAAAAATAATTTATGAACCAGTTTTCTTATAACATTTAACAATTTTGGTTCTATTTATTTCACATACTTGTACGGTTCTAAAAAGGAAATTTCAAAGCAAGTCCTTTGAACAATGTGCTACTATCATAACAAAACAACCTATTAGTCTTCCTTATTGTTTAATCTGATATGTGTTACTTTGATAAAATTATGCAAACCTCCAATATCCTCATCAATTTCAAATTAACTATCCCTTCTATTAACGCGTTTACAAAATATATCAAGCACTTGTCTTATTCCACTTAATAAAAAGACGTAACTTTAGTAATGTCCGTGGTCGTAGGTAATAAATAGAGACAGGGTTTGAGTTTCTAAACTGTGTTTATCCCAAATTAAAATTAAAATTTAATCTTACAAAATAAATATCATATTTACAAACATTACAAAAACCAGTACCTGGCGTGGTGCTTTTTGTTTCGATGGCCAAACCACATTAATTTCGTGTTATTGAAATATTTTTTTCGCCGTAGAAATATAAACAAACGCTGATACAGCTGTCAAACAGTACACGGATATGTTATTCTGAATTTATTTTATATACATACTATTTACATTAACAGTATTTCGGAAAGATTAGGGAGATATTTTATTTCTTAACCTTCATGGGACGGACATCAAAATTTTACGAAAAGGACTAACTGGGGTCCGAGAAGACCCCATGCGTAAAATTGCAGAAATGCTGTATTTTTCTTTAAATTAAATATATAGAAAATAAGTTTTATTAAAGTTTTACTATTATCCATTTATTAGTCAAAAATCATCACGAAAAAATACAAAATACCCTAATCACTAATACTACTGGCTACATATCATTTTAACATTTTTTACAAACTATCTCCGATTTTGAATGTTCTAGGCACACAAAGTTATTACACCTAATACATACTTTTCTGTCTTTTCCTCTTTGACACATACGGCAGCGCCCCTGGTAATGTTTTGTTGTTCAACTCTATGTTCTGTTGCATCCAGTAGTTCGGGAAAAACGTCTGTTATATGCCGTTTTCTATTCGTCTGAATGTATTTATTATTATATCGCCGGAAAACGTTTTTCTTTATGAGTTCTTTTCCTAGTCCCAAAATATACATTTAACGTTTATCCAAACTGTTTTTTCGCCAATCCGGGTTTTGCAGTAACCAAAATTTATAGGCATTTATTCCTGCGATATCTATAAGATGCGAAAATATTGCCATTGGCCAGCGGTTTGACTTTCTCTGCACTGTATATTCTTTGGCCAATTTATCTGAAGTGTCGACAGCACCTTTTGTTTTGTTGTAATGAAGAATAATTTCTGGTTTATAGTGCTGTTCTTCTCCAGCTACTTTACTATCAGTATGCTCACTTGAAAGTAAGATGACAGCATGGTTTTGTTTTGGAACATAGGATACTAGCGTTCTTTGATTTCTAAAAGCAAACATACTTGAAAACTCTTTCTTGTACGATGCCGGTAGAAGTTCCCTGGGAATAAATGTTTTATTTTTAAGGAGGGTTCCACATAAAGTAATATTTTTTTTCCACAACTTTTCAGCAAGTTCTAATCTTGTAAAAAAGTTATCAGTCGTTATTCCAAATCCGCCTTCCAAATGGTCTGTCAAATCTAGGACAACCCTTTGACCTTGACCCTTTTCCGCTTTGTTACCTTGTTTTCCTAAAAATTAATAGATACATAGGAATATAAAGTTTGCCTATATTGCTTTTCAATTAACTTATCCAAATAAACTTGCATGTTTGCAATATAAGAAGTGGTGCAGTCCACAAGAGCCCATATTTTGATTCCATACTTATCAGGTTTACTCTTCATATAGACTCGGAATGGTGCCTTACCCCTAAATGATACAAGCTGCTCATCTACACATAGATGGTCGCCAGGATTAAGTGATTTTTTACAATTAGAAGTGAAAATTTCGAATATATCTCTTATCGGAGCTAGCTTATCTACTAATTTTCGTTTTTGTCTTGTTTGAAAATTATCAAAGCGTAAAAATGAAGTAATTTGTTTGACTCTGTCTCTTGACATTGCAGCAGGAATTATAGGACGACAGTAAGAAAAATCTTGACACCAGAGCATAACGATAGCCTCTTTCGATCCGTGAAGTGCGCCAAGAATAAGCAACAGTCCAATATAAGCTTCAATCTCTGTAGAATCAACAGGTACAAAAACTTTAATTTTATTCGAATTTTCTATATTCCATTTATCATAATATGTTTGTGCCTTTCTGTTTGTTTCGGTTACTATTATGTTCAGAATATCCGGAGATAGGAAAAGAAGAAAAGCGTCTTTTATACTTGAGATATCAGAACCGTAATTTGTAAGCCCTAGAGCATGTCTCCGAATATTAGCTTTTGAACGTCTAACTTTTGTGTTTCCTGGAATTTTTGACCACTCAGTTCCATCTTTAGATTTATATACTGGAATGCCTTGACTGTTACTAACTGTTGGTTCCTCTGGGTTCGTTTTCTCTATACTTTGATCAACAACTATTACATCATTTTCTTCCTCTACTTCTGTGACAATGTCTTCATCTTCTAAGTCACTCGATGTTTCCTCATTGATAACACTATCAAACTCTGGATCATCACTTTCAAGTATACATAACATCTCATCGTCAGTAAGCCCCTTGCGATTGTTTGTAAATAAAAACTGACTCATTTTCAAAACGATGTACCCTACTCGCAATATCACAAGAGACTAACCCGAATATTCAAGTCTAAAAATTATATCGCAGTGCGAGGAATCCCCCATTTGAACTGGTAATTTACATTTTACAATTATATGGGTAAATTCCCTGTGAGTAAACAAACGTTAAATGTATGGGATTCCCCGATTTTACTAACAGTTACCGGGATTATTTTATCGGACATAAAAGGCTGACCGGGGTCTGAAGAGACCACTGGAATATAAAACTATTTTTTGTTTATACCAGCCAATAAAAACTACTAAATATTAATTTTATCAAAATAATTTATAAACTGCAGCTAGATGAAAGATCAATGTTTAAAAATTTGCGTTTGCAAAGATACAGCAAAAACATACATCATGGGGTACAAACGGACCCCGGCCAGTCCTATGAAGGTTAAACTCAACACGTGAAATATATAAAATAAGAAAAGGATCTGAGTAATCTCAACGCGAAAACTCAGCGATAGTAATATCCCACAGAACTCATCACGGTACGTAAGTTATTTGAAATTTATATTTCTAATTCTTCTTAATAAAACGAGATATAAGGTACTGTTAATTGTCTGGTGTTTAAGATGGTTTTAAATATAAATAGGTTGATATTGTTTAAAGCAGGGGTGTCAAACTCATTTTCCTAAAGGCCCAATTAAAAATTGTAAAACTAAAACACAGATTAAATTAAAAAATTTGCCTTCAATCAATTTTCATATAAAGGTATTAAAAAGGCTAAATTAAGTTGAGCTTGAGGATCCTTTTGTTTTTGATAAGATCTTTGATGTCATAGGTCTAATTTGAAGTAGTTATGTTCAGTATAGATTGTAGATATTCATCAGTAAGCCTTGAGCGATGTTTGGTCTTATTCATTTCCATAATGGAAAAGATCTGCTGGCATAAATAGGTACTACCAAACATACACAGGATATATCCTTTATGATTTTTTATATTTGGACAATTATTCAATATCTTGGAATACTGTGTATAATATGTAGTAACATTCATTTCCTCAAATATATTATTTATAATACTGTCACATTGGAGATCTCTATTAATTCCATTTGCAAATGAACTGGTGCCTGTGCAACTTCAAAAGTGAAAGAATTGTTAAAATGGGGGAATTCCATTTCGTTCATCTTGCAAAGAATTGGGAAACGACGGTTAAATTCTGTGGATAGATTCAGCAAAACTAGAGAATAATCATCCGATCTATTTCGGTTCACTGTGCCAAATGATCTTAAATGGGGAAAATGATCAAGTGTTTGGCTTTTTAAATGATTTTTCCATAGTATTAGTCTTGTGTTGAATGTCTGAATATGCGAATACATACGAGTGACGATCAAATCTTTCCCCTTTGCGGACCGGAATGAGATAGCTTGAGGGCCGGATTCGGCAGTGTTTGTTGAATATTTCGACAATTTTAGTTAGATCACTTTCAATCTCATTATTTTCATTCAGGATTTCGTTTATATCATTATCTTGAAGAACTGGAAATTAGAAGACATTTAAGAAACCCACAATATGAAGTTGTCAATGAACAGTTAAATCTAGGGAATTCTCCACTAATAAACTGTCTTCTTAAGTGATAATTGTAAAGATCAGCAGATATAGTTTTCCTGGTTTTCTATATCATTGCACAGTTATACTGATCTTAATTGGAAAAATGATATCCAGGATATCACCATAGGGCTAATAATATCTAAGCTTCAATATTTGTAATATCACATCTTCTTCTTTTTTCTATAAACATATATTAAGCCAATCACAAGTTAGGTTACTTCTTGGTCTAGCCAAAATTAACTACTAAACATCAGGTAGGCATAAAATGAAATGTAACTTCTGTCATTCTGACGATGATATTGATTTATCGAAACAATTGTCAATTTTTTAGAATTTTCAATAACTTGTATTATATTGTGGAATTAACTAGAGACCTTGAGTTTCATTTAAAAACACCACTATTATCTACTTTTGTTTCATTTCTGTTACCATATTGATTGACTGTTTGTCATATTTTTTTGCTATTGTTCGAATTTTCCATAATTATATTCTTGTAGTATTTTTGTTTCTGAAATCAGTTTAACTACTTTGTTTCTACAGATTTTATATCCATTGTATGAGTGGGTGTCTTTATTTTTTTTAAATATCTTGAACAATTTATCCCTTTCTTCCATTGATTTTATAAGACCTCATTTAGCCTAACCTGTGAATAAGATCCTATTATACATAATCCTCCTACATCAATATTTCACATTAATGGATTGTACCGATTCACTCGACTATGTTTTAAAATAAATTTTGTGAATTACATCTACAGTTTCATCCCTTACTATTTATGTTATTGTTATAAATGCAATTTTAAATGATTCCACTATTTAATAAGAAAATCATAAAAATTCTACAATTATTGTTTCGATATGTTACGATCATATTTTAACATTTTTATGATTTCTTATTAGACACATTGTGGAGTTCTTTAGAAACAGTTAGTTTCATTTATAGCAATAACATAAATTGTGTGAAGTTTTGGAGCTGGATTTTTTTATGCTAAGACATTATACTCAATCCACCTATATCAATCTTGAACAAATTACGCATGTTTAATATGTTATATATCAAAGAATATTGTAATGTTTTTCTAATTTATTTAAACAGCAAACGGGTGGGATAAATTTTAAACACACAGTATGGCTACTTACTAATTTATTTAAACACTACACTAATTATATACACAGTATATTCACTTAAACTAATTTATATAAACATTTCACTAATTTCTATTCACTTATTTACTTGTTTATCTCACGATGTCAAATTATCAACTAATCTAAACTCTTCTTGGTCGGTCCCTTATATATTAATGCCTTTTTCACTAGATAATTCTAGATTACAAAAACAATTGGCTTTCTGGCATTTTCTAGATAAGACTGGTCACAAAAACAATGTAGATAAGATAGTCACTATTCGTAAACAATTCTAGGAAACCCTGCGCGTCCGCCAAAATTTTAACTTTCATACCTGGCTTAGACAAAGTCGGATTTAGGGACTATACCAGTGTGCTGTTTCGTAACATTACCCCCTCCTTAAATGGAAGTTCCTCCTGGGACTTTTGTGTAGCCGAGACTGGATGTTTGAATCGGCAACTGGCCACCTTTCTACATCTTATGAAAATAGCAAGGCACCGTCTTCATCGGATACTGATAACGAGGGTTGTAGCTGCAAATTAATATCTGGACACCGGTATCTTGAAAGATAGATAATCTCTACCATGTTCCTGATGATTTCTTCACGCTGGATTCCAACACATGGTCTCTTAGGTTTCGAAGTGTTTCCCACACATCGCGGTAGATAGATCGATCTTGAAATTCATTTTTAGTTACCACGTAGAAGACGTACCGCGAATTATGTTTCAGTTTCAGTGTCTTGCCAGGGGCTGGAATCTGGTCTTAAGTTTTTCTAATTGCCCGAACTTCTTTCGAAAGACGGTTGCCAAACCTCGTGCGTTCTTGATACGGGCGGGGATGTTGTATGCCAGTGAATAATCTTCCAGAAAAGTGAACAAATCTTGTTGTTGTTCCGAAGTGACTCCATATCTAGAGCTTTCCCGGTACCTCCATACGCGCCCATAAATTCATCGAAAGTATGGTCAGACATATCTCGAATATGGTTTACTCCTTTCTCTAGGTCGAGGTCTCCTTCGAATGGCGCTAGTCGGTTTTGGTGAACAACTTTTGGTTTTCCGTTGGGGATCTTGCTTATGCGATATATAACATCATTGTTCCTTTTTTTGATTAAGTATGGACCTTCCCAGGATTTTTGTAATTTTGGAGAAAATCCTTTTCTCCTCGTCGGGTTGTCTAACCATACTTTGTCCCCTTCTTTAAAACCGCCTTCTGTGGCCTGCGTGTCGTACCGACTTTTCATTCTGTCGCTGGCAACTTGAAGATTTGTTCGAACTAATTCATGAATATCGTTGACATCTTATTCTCGATTTCAGATTTTAGAGACGAAATTTCATTTTCAACGTCAGCGGCAATGTCGTTTTTCATTAATAAGATATCGACAGATAAATCGTTCTTCATAGCAGAAATATCGTTCATTATAGCAGGAATATCGGTTTTCACATTCGTTGAAATCTTCTTTTCGCTGGCAGAAATATCGTTTTTCACATTCGTTGAAATCTTCTCTTCCATGGCAGAAATATCGTTCTTCATAGATGAAATATCATTTTTCACATTCGCTGAAAGTTTCTCTTCCATGGCAGAAATCTTCTCGTCCATGTTAGCAGAAATTGACGAGATTAGGGTGGAAGCCTCGTCATTAAATAAAACTGTTTCTGGATCAAAACCTTCATTTTCCAGTGCCACTTTAAGTCGTTCTACTAATTCACTTTTCTCACCGGATATTTCTAACTCACGATCTTCCAATTCTGATCTTAATTCCGCCACTTTCAGATCACATAGTCTCTTTGCCATTTTTACGTAGCAATTTATTCATATTATCCCACTTCTGACACCAATGTAATGTTTTTCTAATTTATTTAAACAGCAAACGGGTAGGATAAATTTTAAACACACGGTATGGCTACTTACTAATTTATTTAAACACTACAGTATTCACTAATTATATACACAGTATATTCACTTAAACTAATTTATATAACAGTTCACTAATTTATATTCACTTATTTACTTGTTTATCTCACGATGTCAAATTATCAACTAAACTAAACTCTTCTTGATCGGTCCCTTATATATTAATGCCTTTTTCACCAGATAATTCTAGATTACAAAAACAATTGGCTTTCTGGCATTTTCTAGATAAGACTGGTTACAAAAACAATCTAGATAAGATAGTCACTATTCGTAAACAATTCTAAGAATCCCTGCGCGTCCGCCATAATTTTAACTTTTATACCTGGCTTAGACAGAGTCGGATTTAGGGACTATACCAGTGTGCTGTTTCGTAACAATATTGATATTAAAAAAAATCCGTTAAGTACACATACGAACAAAGGTGGCAATGAAGCATAGCAAAAGCAAGGTGCAAAGGTTTCTAAAACGGGACTAGAAGTTAGCTACAAATGAATGAATGTTTTAACTTCGATGGGTTTCAGATAGGAAGGTAAACAAGAACTTAATGATTCGGAAAAACGTTATGTTTCAACTTGATGAGGTGACCAATAGTAGCGACTATATATCTCTACTTTGGTGTTAACTGAATACTGACTAAGAACGATTTGTTCGGCTTTGAGTACACACTGGACTCGAATACTAATTAAGAAATGGTATACTTGAACTTAAGTACACTTTGGACTCGAATACTAATTAAAAAACAATGTGCGATGCGGTGAAACGACTTATAAGTACGCACTTGTCTCGAATAGCAACTAAGTAACGATATGTTTTACTTAGTATCTCTGAAATGATGTGTTTCAACTTGATAATTTACTGGTGACTGATTTCTTTACGTTGTAAGACGTGTTAAATAGAAATCTTCAAAGTTGGTGGGCCTAAAAAAAAATAAACCTTTCCTGTTGGTCAGTATACTATTTATCCGGTCGGAATCATTGATAAGAATCATCAGTGGACTCATTCAATAGATATTTCAATTACTATTCAACGACGTTCAAAAGGTGAGGCAGTCCTATTGTAACCTTTTACTCAAATGTTTATTACAGGCTTTCCGATACCGATCCAATATTCAAAGACCCCGTATCTTTCACCATAGAAATTCAAATATATTATGACAATAAGTCTCATAACTTTACAATGAGATATTTCGTTTGGTCTAAACAATCCGATTTTTACGGCAATACAATTCTATTAACACAATGAAATAATAGTGTAAAACGTGGTATTTTTCTAAATTTTCAACAATGCTACAGAAATAAAATAAAATTACGCTTTGAATGTACAACAATAGAGAACGGATACAAAGAGAGTTTCATATCTACAAATACTTTACACATTTCTACAAATACCGTAATATATACAAATCAAGAATTCCCAATCTTGAACAGCTACATAAACAAAAAAATTTGATATTTTGAGTCGATGTATACACTTTATGTCTCAACGGGATTTGTTGGAACTATTTTTCTTGGCGGTGTATTTAACCCTGCTGTACTCGCGCGGTGTTTTCTTACGTAAACGGTCGCCTGGGATATACTCGTATCCCTATAAAATTTAGAGGAACATAGTATTATTTTGTTAGACAAAGTAATGAAATCATAATAATATCCTCCTAACTATATAATGAAAACTTAGTAAACACAAAAATGAAGATAGAATAGGATCTAAGAGAAAAAAAATTTGAATTTTAGGAACAATAAAAATCAGTCCGCTTCAGCACAATATACGCAACTTAGCGGTAATATTTTTTGGTGCTCTTGACATATTCACTTGTTACACACAGAACAGAAGTTTCTGGTACGCTTATCCTTTTTCCGTCGACATAAATAGCATCGCCCATTTCCACTTTTTGTTTTTTTCTGCTGTGGTTTATCGGCATTGTCAGCCGAAGTTGATGGTTCTTCAGTGCCAAGAATAAATATGCACTTTTGTTTGAGCTGTCTGGGACTTGCCTTCTATTTGAGCAAATCTAGTGCTAGTGTGCGTAAAAATTCACGACGTGCAATTGGAATATCACCATTGTTCATCTGATACAGTATTGGTGCATTTATACCACATATATTGCAACGTTATAACTAGCACACATCTGATCTACGACATGAACTCCATATTTGATATTATTGTAATCTATTATCATTATTGGTTTTTCTGTTTCTGGGTCAATTTTGTCGTCTGCGTGGATTGTGGACAAAAGTAAAACGTTCTTTTTCTTTTTAGGAATATAGGAAACTAAAGTGCAGTCCTTGTGAAATGCAAATTGACAACTTTTTTCAGGTCTATTTGCTACATTTACTAGTTCGATTGTCTTATTTTTTCTTAGAGTTCCCAACATAGTGAGATTTAGATCATATTTCAGATCAATTGGCAGCTGAAAACTAGAAAACAAATTGTCCATAGTTATGTTGCGATATGTGCCCCTAAGAAATTCTACAAGACTTTTTACGACGTCACCTGGACTATTTGACATACGAAATGGGCCCTCTGGTTGCGTTCCGATATAAATTTCAAGGTTAAGCGTGTACATGTTACTTGAATCAATCAACTTTAATGCCATACTTGGCAGGTTTTGAAGGTATATATTGCCTAAAAGGGCATCGACCTCTAAACGCAAGAAGCTGTTCATCGACAGTTAATTCAGGTCCAGGAACCACTGACTTCTTACAGTTTTCTACAAACATTTCGAAAACATATCTTATAGCGGATAGTTTGTCAGCTCGTCTTCTTTCTTCGCGAGTAGTTTCATCCTCAAATCTCAGACAACGTAATAAAAATCTAAATCGGTTATAAGACATTGTGCAATAAGTAACATCCATGCCAGTACCATCTGTTCTCCAGAAATCCGCTACATTCTGCCTAATGGATTTACAAACTCCTAACATGTATAACATTCCTAACAGTGCCCTGATTTCACAGATATCGGTCGATTTTGCATCTCTATCGCGTTGATATTTTTCTTTTATGCTATCTATATAAACATTTGTTGACTGAGTCACGGCTTGAATAATATTCGCAGTAAAAAATATTTCAAAACATTCTAAAACGATCGTCGCATTTGCAGCATTATTTACTGGGCCTGGTTCCCTGTCAAACATATTATGTACTTTCGTTCTGGTTTTAGGTGGACATATTTTTTTCTATTGGGTTACCTTTTCTTTTCCTAAATAATATAGAATTCCATCATCATAATTTGGAGTATGTTCATCAGTTTCGTCTTCTACATTAGCATCTTCTTCAGACTCCGAGTTATGATCACTTCTTTCACAGTGGTCACTTTCATCTTTGTCAAGATCAATTTCTCCTAATACCTAATCTTCCTCTTCGATTTCTCTAAGCCATTCCATCCATTTTTTAGAATACGTGCTTATCATGATCAAGGAGCTAAAATACACTGAATGATAAAAGAAATAAATAGGAAGAATCAACAAATAACAAAATACAACCAACAAAATCCTAACTTAGGCGGTCGCGTGGGGTGCACTCGTATCCCTCTAAAAAGAAAATCAAAAATCGCAACGAAAAAATAAAAAGAAGCGAACCGTACTTTGTCACCTATAGGAGCATACTACTGACTAGGATTACCTAGAAGGAGGCGAGTGTCAGTGTCCCCACCATAGACAAATAATAATATAAGAGACAGTTTGATGCATAGGCGGTGTGTGGCACAACGTTTCTGCGCAAGCTCCCCGCGCATGGAGTCTCTACTGTCGCGAACTACATGACTGTTTTACATAAACAAAATAGAACAAAATATTATAAATTGCAATACATTTCAAAACATCGCCTTTAATGTGAATAAATATTATAAAATATCCTAGTATATTAACTTATACGTCACTAAAAATGAAAATATACAAAACCAATCTTACATTGGTTGGTGTGAATCTGGTTTCTGTTTGTCAAATGCAAAGTGACAGTGTCAAAAATAACAATTCCGAAAAAGAAGACAATACAAGAGTGAGTATTTTTTAATTTATTTAGAATTTAGTTTTAATAAAGTAAATAAAATTAGGTGAACCTTTAAAATGTCACTACCAGGTAAAATTCGTCGTAGTTGTATAGCAAAAAATTGTAATAATACATATTTTAGGCCGCTTCGCAATTTGGAGTTTAAGAACAAAAATTTCCATCTGACATTAGTCAAAGGGAACAGTGGTACAAAATTTTAGAAATTCCTTATGCATCCAGAGATCAAAGGTTGTGTGAAGATCATTTTGATGATGAGGCATTTACAAATTCATTACGCAAAAGACTTAATAAATTTGCTTTACCTTTTTGCAACCCTTCCATCATACACCACCAAAAGTAATTGAAGATAATTATAATAAAACTCAAGCTTTTGAAAATACAGTATTGCCCATAAAAAGAAAGCTTATTTTTTGTAACAGTAATGATAGTCTTAAAGAAACTGAATTTGAGCCTTTGCCTAGAAAACAATGTTTGGAATCTAGTATTTTAAGTAAAATATACGAAACTAGGGTCAGTAATTTATCTCCCAAGAAGAAGAAAATGTATTACATTAATAAAGATCAGAGAAATAGACACAAATTGTGAAGCAGATGATAGCAGTTTATTAGACAACTTACATTCTTTCTTAAATTTTCATAATGAACCAAAACTATTAACTTCTAATACCATTAATGAATTGGAAAATATTTTAGATATAGAATTAAATGATTCAAATTTTGATACTCAAGCAATAAGCTACGTAATGGTTTCGTTGTTAAAAAAATTACAACTTTTAATTGCGCAGAATGTAAGGCTAATTTGTAAACATATATTTTAGATGTTCACCATACTTTCACTTCCTTCAAAGAAAATAATGATAAAACACGTCTAATTTATGTTCAAAGAGACGTCGTAAAATTTCTTTCCATTCTGCATGACATTGTTTATAATTTTCTACCACTTTTAGCTCATGTAGAAAATATTACTGAAAAAACTGAACACTTTGCAAAAAGTCATATAAATTTTGATTGGTTCACTTGTCGAGAACATAAATCATACGTATTATCTCAACTCATAAAAGTTTGTGTCCCCTAATTAATTAAAAAATATTATAATGATGGTAAGAGGACTAACAAACAAAAATAATTATTATTTTTTGGTAACAATGTACTGCGTTAATTTTTTTTTGTTTCAGACCTGTTCCTGTCTTCATGTAATAGGGAATCTACTTTTAAAATGCTTTTTATTAAAATATTTGATGTAATATTGGATAAACTTTCTTAAGTATAATTCTGTAATTTGAGTAGAAATATGTAATTTTGTGATTAATAATAATATGTAACTGTATGGTGAATTAATGATATAGATAATAATAGTTTTTTCATGTTTTGTGTTACCAATTTAAAACATTATTAAATATTCAAGCTAGTGTGCCATTTATACTTTTAGTTTTCGCTAAGTATATGTTTATGTTGTGTATTTATACAACTGTAGGTTTCCTCTGATTTACATGTTCTGTCTTTTTAAATAATTTAAAGAAAGTAAATGTGAAGTTTCTTGTTTTCTGAAATAAAAAAGTTAAAAAAAAGGTGAAAGCTGGGCAGCTATGGGAATGGCGGAGGCTGCAATAGAATTTTTTTGAAAAATGTATAGTCGTATAAATGCCTATTTATAGGTCGTGTGGTAGGGAAAATAACTTTGAAAATAAAATTGTGTGGAAACACTGTTAAGTGATATTAAAATAATTGTTTTAATAATAGGAGATATTATTGAAAATTTAAATTTTTTGATTATTGTAACTGATAATTTGATCAGATGTTTTTGTTCTTTAATATTATCGTTAACTATTAGAATAAGAATTTTAAAGTTATCAATGTAATAACATGTATAAATAACAGACCTATGTATAGTTAACAAATATTTTATTAATTTGTTTTCATATTATGTGCAGGTTAATAAAAATTTTAAATGTGTGCTATTTTATTATTTATTACCTAAATTATTTGTCTCAAAATTGTTTATTATTATTATTTCATTACAAAAATGAAATATAATTTTTTGGAATGAAATAATTATATAATAAACAATTTTAAGACAAACTGTAAAATTTACCTACCCATAATCCAAACTACCAAATTTAAATATCCCGCCTGTAAGAATTAGTTCTGATCCCCGCAAGGGGTGCGCTGAGATCGACGCGATGCCAGCTGTTTATATGGGAACGAACACTCTCTTAATATGTTTATTTCTCTATGGTCCCCACTACCGAGCAGGCGCATATTAAGTTCTAATGGGATACGTGTGTATCCCGCTCGAGTACTGCAGGGTTAAAGCAGGTGTATTAATTTTAAATTTTAGTAATACTTTAGTACTAACTGGAAAACCTTTATAAAAAATGTATACATCAGTTGAAAACTAACAGCGTTAGAAGTGAAACTTTTTATGTTACGCAAAAACTACCATTGTGTACAAAAGAAATTTTAAACATCTACAAAATAAAAAGATAATACTATCAAAAAATGAAAATAATGTAATTATTTCCAAAAGAAAAACAATACTTCTTCGGATATACTATAAAAAGCTGTTTACAATTGTTGTGCCTGGAATTGGAAGATTTTTCCTATCAATCGAGAATGTTAATTTTTCTTTAATTTAATTAATTTAGCTTCGAAGGACCGTTCAAATTTTACTATTAAATTTGAGGGTATTTTTTCGAGAAATAAAGCGATACATTCATTTTCGAGTCATGTATTATACTGAGCACGTGGCTCTACACCATGATAAAGAGATATGATGTTGCGCATCCGACGGTCACGTGGGTGACGTCACAGGTGAGAAGTAACCATTAGAACCCTTCGACTTTCATTTATATTGTTACTTTTGTTGAAGTAAATCGTTATTATGGTATTAGGTGTGCAGTGTCGTTATGGAAAATGGATAATCAATGTAAAAGTTTCACTAATGGCACCAGGTTCTTTCGATTTCCAATGGATGCCAATTTACAAACAGCTTGGATAAACGCCTGTAAACGCAAGGACAAATTTAATGTAAAATATGCCAGGATTTGTAGTAAACACTTCTTAGAAGAGAATATGAAAGAAACTTGAGATCTCAAATGTGTGGTCATTTATTTTCAGCAAAAAATCAACGAGAATTGAAGGCTGACGCAATACCAACATTAAATTTGCCGAAATCATTGAATACATCTATACAACATAGAAAACTACGATTAGCACAAGAAAAAAGGTCAAAACTTGTTGAAGATATTCTCCAAAAGAAGTAAGTTTGGGGAATGTAGTTAGTTTTTTAGTTTTGTAAGTGTATATTCATTTGTTATTGTATATTTTCCAACAGTAAGAAGGAAAGTGATGGGGCTAATAGTAGTCAGATAGAACACTGTTCATTAGATGAGAATTTATCGAATATGTCTCATTCGAGAGATATTTGGTAAGACAATCTGGAATAAACGGTTTTAAAGATTAAAACTAACTTTTCCGCATATGTGGCCCTGAACAATATTCTATCATAAAATTATTACTTGTATACACTTCGGGGGATGTATCGTGCTAACAAACCAAAATTTCTCCAAAAATAACCAAAAATTTAGTATATCTAGTTTTATAGGACCCGCTGTACTCGCTCTAGTCAACTGAAAATCAATAGGGTACATCTGTGAGACACCTTGAACAATACTTATTCATAAAGTTAATCAATCGTATACTCTCTGGAGGCTGTATCGTGCTAACAAACTGAAAATTCTCCAAAAATGACAAAAATTTGGTACTTCAAGTACCACAGCACCCGTTGTACTGGCTTTAGTGGGCTCAATATCAATAGGGTTCATCTTTAAGACGCTCTGAGTAATATCCAATCATAAAATGCATCACTTGTATATACTCCGGAGGCTGTATCGTGCTAACAAACTGAAACTTCTCCAAAATTGACAAAAATATCGTACTTAAAGTACTGTAGCACCGGTTGTATTGGTTCTGGTGAGCTGAAAATCAATAGGGTTCATCAGTGAGATGCCCTGAATAATATTCAATCATAAAATTGGTGACTTGTTGAACTCCGGAGGCTGTATCGTGCTAACAAACTGAAATTTCTCGAAAAACGACGAAATGTCGTACTTCAAGTACCATAGCACCCGTTGTACTGGCTCTGGTGAGCTGAAAATCAATAGGGTTCATCTGTGAAATGTCCTTAACAATATTCCATCATAAAATTGGTGATTTATTGCACTCCGGAGGCTGTATCGTGCTAACAAGACTTGCAAGGAAAAGTGGCCGACGACAACGACGACGACGACATACACACAGGATTTTTTTTTCTAAAAACCGTTTTTTCGTGTTGTTGTTGATGGATAACGTAAAAATAACTCAAAAAAAAATTTCAAATTTCCAACTTTTTTGTGGGTAAACCAATACTTTTCTCGCATATTAAATAGGTTGGCGGAAAAGTAATAAAAAGCATTCAAATTATTTATTTTAGCAATTTTTCAGTACTCAGACAGAAATTGATGACCGAGATGAAACTATCTTAAAATTAAAAGAAGAGATCGATCGTCTGCAAAGTAAAAATGAGGCCTATCGAAATATTTTCACTCCAAATCAACTAAAATAAACGGTTTTAAAGATTAAAACTAACTTTTCCGCATTTGTGGCCCCGAACAATATTCTATGATAAAATTGTTACTTGTATACACTTGGGGGGTGTATCGTGCTAACAAACCGAATTTCTTAAAAAATAACCAAAAATTTAGTATATATGGATTTATAGGACCCGCTGTACTCGCTCTAGTCAACTGAAAATCAGTAGGGTACATCTGTGAGACACCTTGAACAATATTCAATCATAAAATTGATCAATAGTATACTCTCTGGAGGCTGTATCGTGCTAACAAACTGAACATTCTCCAAAAATGACAAAAATTTGGTACTTCAAGTACCATAGCAGCCGTTGTACTAGCTTTAATGAGCTGAATATCAATAGGGTTTATCTTGGAGATGCTCTGAATAATATCCAATTATAAAATTGGTCACTTGTATATACTCCGGAGGCTGTATCGTGCTAACAAATTGAAGCTTCTCCAAAAATGACAAAAATATCGTACTTAAAGTACTGTAGCACCTGTTGTAGTGGATCTGGTGAGCTGAAAATCAATAGGGATCATCAGCAAGATGTCCGGAATAATATTCAATCATAAAATTGGTGACTTGTTGAACTACGGAGGCTGTATCGTGCTAACAAACTGAAATTTCTCAAAAAATTACAAAATGTCGTACTTCAAGTACCATAGCACCCGTTGTACTGGCTCTGGTGAGCTGAAAATCAATAGGGTTCATCTGTGACATGTCCTTGACAATATTCAATCATAAAATTGCTGACTTATTGCACTCCGTAGGCAGTATCGTGCTAACAAGACATGTAAGGAAAAGTGGCCGACGACAACGACGACGACATACACACAGGATTTTTTTTCTAAAAACCGTTTTTTCGTGTTGTCGTTGATGGAAAACGTAAAAATAAATCAAAAAAAATTTTCGAAATTCCAACTTTTATTGGGGTAAACCAATACTTTTCTCGCATATAAATAGGTTGACGGAAAAGTAAAAATTGTAAAATCCCAAAAAGAGATCAACTCTGAACATAAACGATATTTCAAAAGCTATTGTTATCCATTCAGCTGGTGCACGAGCATACCGTCTACTTCTAAAAAAGGGTATCCACTGCCTGCTATATATACAGTAAGATCTTGGTGTAAAAAAATAAAATTAGAACCAGGAATTTTAGAACAGGTTTGATATATTTTGTAAATAATCCTCATTTGTAACTTGTTGACATGTGAGTAGCTGTTTCTGTAATAGATATATTGTTTTTAGGTTATTATAATTATAAAAAAAACAGAACTATCAAATTTGGAAAAAGTCTGTGTGCTTTCATTTGATGAAATGAAAGTGCGAAGTGTATATTTGTAGGACAAAACAAATGATGAAACTTTGAAGCCCTATAGCTATGTACAAGTAACAGTTTTGAGGGGTTTATTTGGAAATTGGAAACAACCACCACCTGGTGAGGACTTACAACAAAGAGGGTAGTGTAAAAACCGGTTCCATGAAAAAATACATATACATGCCAATTTTCATGATGATGATTTGAACGGCGTTGGAGTAAAAAGAGATAGATAAAATTTGATAAAATATACTTTATTTTTTTTCCTGTTTATTAAAGTGACTTGGTTATTATAAATGTTGTTTTATTTTTTCTCAAATGAATCTAATAAATATAATTTTCAATAAGTGCTCCATATTTATTTTAAATAGTATAATTCAACGCACTCAGTAACAAAACCAATTACGAGTATAATAAAATTTGTAATTACTTCATTTAAATTGAATGTTATTCAGTGTTGTATTTCTGAGTTTAATTCACAAATTCCACTTTTTTAATATAACTTCATCCAACAAACTGATATATTTAATTCCTTTCATGTATCTATAAAACAAAATTGAATCATAAAATATTCACACTGTCATCATATAAACTAAATATATATTATTAGAGCAAGATAAATATACACCTACATTAATAAATTCTCTATTGTATGTGCTCAAATTTAAAATAATATATAACACAATATAAATGCATTTTACAGACACAAATCTGTTATAAATTTAAATGTACACTCACCTGTGACGTCAGTTGCGCGAAGTAGACCGAATTGAGAGTATTAAGTATCATGATACAATAAAATAGAAGGTATGATTTCGCGAATGCTGGCTCTGACGTCGAGCCGAGAGTAGACGCCTTGAATTAGTTTGCAGTTACATTATTGGATATGTTTATGTCGGTTAATTTTACATTTTTATTGTTGAAAATTAGCAAAAAATAGTCAAAATGAGATGTGTAGTGTATGGTTGTGATTCAGACAATCACGTGAAAGGCTTTGCACACGATGTCAGCTTTTTTACCTTTCCAAAAGACAAAAAAATGATACGGGAGTGGATCCGTTTGTCTAAACGCGAAGATAAATTTAATACCATAGAAAATTAGACCATGTAATTATGCTGAAATTGAAAAAAAATGTCACTAGCTCCTCTTGGTAATCGTAGAGATATGTTGGGGGCTATATTTATATTTAAACTCCTAAATTGACAGGTTGATTGTGCGTATCTTTTGAGTCATATGGGGATTAGCATTCCTTGTCAGGGTCTTCGCCATCAAGTTACCTTTCATGTGCCCTTTCATAGAACAACATATGGTGCTATGAGTCCTATAAATAGATATCTGTGCTTTTTGAATAGCTTTAATTTTGAAAATTTTAATACGTCTTTGGGCCAGTTCAAATATTGCTTAGGGCTGTGATTTGTTGAGTTATGTTGTGTTCTTAATTTTTTTTATTTATATAAGTATTGTTTATTACCTGTAGCTACATGGAAAGTGTTATGTATTTCAAATTAATTGGTTATGCTGTATCAGTCTTTATACCTGTCCTTATTGTATTATTTATTGTTGTATTGTAACAGTTAGAGGGGTTTTCCCGTAATAAATAAACAAATAAATCTTTTCTTAAATCAAAGTTGACAAATAATATTTTTAAATCTTAATTTGATATTTTCTTATTACCAATAACAATTTCATTATTATTATTATTTTGAAGAATGCTCCACAGTACCTGAGTTGTACTTTATTGTTGTTCTGTAGTATACTTATTTTGGAATGAACAACTGATTAAGTATTAAAATTTGCTAATTGTTTTATTCCTTATACTTATTTACAAATTTAAATGTTTATAAAATAATCATGTCAAAAAATCCAAAAAGTATAATAATATGTTTTTTTTGTATCAGTACAGTAATTATTTACTTTACGAAGTGAGCAAACAGATTTCAATCAAATCTTAGAATTATTGTTTTGCTCTGGTAGCCTCTCCGATTCCATATAACACTTTTACATGAATTCTCTTTGCCTTTATAATACTAATAATATCTCATTCAATGTGAACCATCCTCATTTTCCTTCAAAATGCATTAGCAACGCATCATACGCAAGTTCTATCACATCAAATGCATTAGCCCGCGCTCACGGTTTTAAATTGTACTCACCGCGTGACGTCATGCTCGCGGCGAACGAATTTCGAACGGCTAGAGATCATATGTTCTATTTTGTTATATCATGATTAAGTATCATATCTTCTTTTTATTGTATCATGGCTCTAGCCGGTATCGTCTCGAGAACATTCGTTGGAGTAATATGCAGCGTTGCCGGCTTTTGTAAAAATCGATATAAAATACGAATACTTGCAGTGAACTGCAACAACAATAAAAGACATACAATATAAATATTCTTTTCAAGAAATTATTTTATCAAATGTTCGACAAACCACCATTTTGGGCAAAACTTCAATTTTTGTATGTTTTCGCAACTACAACTGTTTACGAGTATATCATGTCTAGCGTACTTTCTACGATGCCCTGTGAACTGACATAGTGACGTAGTCAGTTGAAGTATCGAGTGGGGTAACAGGAGCGAAGAACAGCATTTCGTCTCTCTTGGTTTTGGTATTATAATATAATTGCTTTCCTTGTTACTCTTCTAGATTTCTACTTTTTCCGTCTCTCTCACTCAGCTCGAGTAAAAAATAATTAGAAAAGGACAAGGAGTTTAACAGGTTTATTAACTCTAAGAGTTTAGTCTCATACCAAAACTCCTATAGAGTCTCATAAAAAGTTTCCCTTAGTAACTCACATTTTCCAAATTCCTTCCTCAGCAACGTACAGTAACGTATTCATAGCAATAAACAAAATTCTTAACATCTTTAGACCTCATCCCACAATATTAGTTTTTATACTGTTGACAACCTTACCCCCCTACCTCACTTACTGAGCTCTCAAATTAGTCACGTGAAGTTATCCGCATAATTTCAAATTATTAAACTATCTACAATTATTGATCTTTACCTAGCACGACAAATAATCACGTTTGTGTTCACTGCATAAACTATTAATATGGTCAGCAGTATCTATTTTCTAGAATTGGAGTTAATTCCCGTTTGCATTTTTCATGATTTCGTGATTTCCATCATAATATCATGTAATATGGAGACTAATTAAAAAAGCAATATAGAAACAAACGATATTTATCACAAAATGTAGGAATAGAATAGTAAAAGTACATTTTTATGATTGCACGTATAGCATTTTTCTACAATAACCTAATCAAAATACGTTTATAAATCTACATCTTTGGTTTTTGAGATTTGTTGAATTAAAATTATGAATTATAGAAAAAGAAGTACACACTCAAAATTGGTGAGATATTTGCTTAGAACATAACCATCAACAGTTCACACATATCACACAGTATGAGAACGTTTCACTTTAGACCATTGATTTGTGCTGAAATGCTCATATCATTCATGCTACTCCTGTCAATTATTGAGATATGTTATGTGATTGGAGCAGGCGTTCCAGAGATCACAAATGTCACTAGATAATATAATGCCCAAGAGAATGTTGACAGGAAGTAGGTACAGTAAGTGAATCGTATCAACGACTATCCAGCTAATACTAAAATTTGTCTAGTATACCAAAAAAAGGGAAGATTGTCTTGAAGAGAGAGGGGCTAGATTCAACCGTTAAAAACATCCAAAACTAATTCAATGAGTTGATGAAACCATTTGATTGAAAGTCAATCTAACCTAACCTATCCTTTATCTATGGTTGAAACGACAATCGGAACCATATTTCTTTGAAATTATTACCAGCAGCTGCTTGATTGCAAAAATTAGTTGAATGAAATTCCCTGAATATTTGAATTATGTTCAATAAGAAACGGACTAATAACAATGATTCCAATACACATATTGTACGAATGTAATGTAATTATGTTAATAACATATGGTTTTGCACGTATAGATCAATCAACAATCGAAAAACTTAAAGTTCAAATAATAAAATCGACTGCAAAATTTACTATAAAAACAAATTATTATATTACGTAGATAAGCCTTTAGAAATAATAAAAAGTTGTACCATAATTTAAAAAAAACAGTTACTCATTGTAATGTAATGTTTTTCTTATTTATTTAAAAATAGTTTATCCTGATGGGTGGGATAAATTTATACACACGGTATATCTACTTACGTAATTTATTTATACACTTAACTATTTACT
Source organism: Galeruca laticollis (assembly GCA_963921935.1). Taxonomy (NCBI): domain Eukaryota; kingdom Metazoa; phylum Arthropoda; class Insecta; order Coleoptera; family Chrysomelidae; genus Galeruca; species Galeruca laticollis. The sequence goes on from OY998183.1 coordinate 92,561,266, forward strand.
TATACTTAATTTATATACACACTTAACTTCCAATTCAAATACACTGTTCATTATTTATATGAAACACAGTTAGTTCACTTTTATTCACTGTTCTGCTGTGTTCGCTATTAAATCAAACTGTAGGCTGAACTGCGGTTCGTAGGTACTCGCTTATATATTAAAACGTTTTTCTGGAACATTTGGATTCCTGAAATTTCTAGATTGCGGCTCCCAACAAACAATCGACCTTCTTAGAAATGCTCCTATTAAAACAATCATAAAAAAATAGTCCTTCCCAGAAAACAGTGCGCTTTCGCCAAAATTTTAACTTTTAGATATCTTATTAGACAGCACCAATATGCGATTACGTAACATTACCTCCTTAAAAGGAAGCTCCTCTTACGACATCTGTGTAGTCGGGACTGGATGTTTGAATCGACAACTGGACCCATTTCTACACTTTCCGGTCGTATGGAAATAACCGGGCACCGTCTTCATCGGGTACTGATAACGGGGGTATAGCTGCAAATTAATATGTGGACACCGCTATCTTAGACACCTCTATCATGTTCCTGATGACTCGCAAATACAAGTGGTTGCGATCTATCCTAGGCATTGCTAGTTTCTCCGCGTTGGATTCCAGCACATGATCTCGAAGTCTTCGTAGCGCTTCCCACACATTCCGGTAGGTGGATCGATCTTGAAATTCGTTTTTGATTACCAAGTAGAAGACGTACCGCGAATTGTGTTTGAGCCTTAGTGTCTTGCCTTGCCTGGAATCTGATCTCCAAGGCTTTCTAATTGCCCAAACTTCTTTCGAAAGACGGTTGCCTACCCTCGTGCGTGTTTGTTACCGGCGGAGATGTTGTGTGCCAGTAAATATTCTTTCGGGAGCATGAACAAATCTTATCGTTGTTCTGTAGTGACTCCATATCTAGCTTTCCCGTTATCTCCATAAGCGTCCATAAATTCTTCGAAGGCAGAGTCGGCTCTTCTGGGATGTGGTTCACTCCTTTCTTTATGTGGTGGTTCACTCCTTTCTTTATGTCATGGTCACCTTCGAATGGCGCTATTTGGTTTAAGTGGACTACTTTCGGTTTTTCATTGGGGATCTTAAGCGATAGATGACGTCATTGATATTTTTCTTAATTAAGGACCTTCCCAAGATAGCTGTAATTTTTGGAGAAAATCATTTTCTCCTCGTCGGGTTACGTAGCCATACTTTGTTCCATTCTTTGAAACTGCCTTCTGTAGCCTGCTTGTCGTACCGTTTTTTTCATTCTGTGACTGACAACTTGAAGTTTCGTTCGAACTAATTCGTGCATATCGTCCATCCTTCTTCTCAATTAGATCACGTAAGGTAGCCTCATTTCACGTCCAAACAGGATTTTCGCAGGTGTTTCACCCGTGGACTCATTGATGGCGAATCGATAATCCAATGCAAATGGGAGGTATACTGGTGCCAGTCTTTCTGGAGTCTGGGAACTACTTTCTACAGGTATTTTCCAATAGTTCTGTTCATTCTTTCGACCATTCCATCTGACTGTGGATGAAACGCTGTTGTTCTGGTTTTCTGCATCACGTTGTTTAGCTGACAATAGTTCACGCAAAATCTTGTAGTTCCGCCCTTTTTATTGACGAGCACTATAGGAGACATCCATGGACTAGTATATGGTTCTATTACTTTCTCTTCTTCCACCTCTCGAATTACTTTTTTAGCTTCCTCTCTCTTCGCTCGTGGTAGTTTCGAGCTGATTGCCTAATTGGCCTGGCGTCACCAGTATCGATTTTATATTTAACTGCTGATGTTCTATTAGACTTTCCTCATTTTGGTAGAAATAGGTCTCGATACTGCAAGAGAAATCAACTCATTTTCCTTTTCTCAGCTTGATTTAAGGATTGACCAGCTACTGACAAGATTTGTTCGAATCTGGTATTGGAATTGTCGGTTGCCGTTGCTTACCGAACTATAGACGTCACTGGTACGCAGGATCCAATCCACTTTTCACTTATACTTAATTTATATACAGACTTAATTTCTAATTCAAATACACTGTTCGCTATTTATATTAAACACTTCTATTCACTGTTCTGCTGTTATCGCTATTCAATAAAACTGTAGGCTGAACTGCGGTTCGTAGGTAGTCGCTTATATATTAAAACGTTTTTATGGAACATTGGATTCCTGAAATTTCTAGATTGTGGCTCCCAACAAACAATCGACCTTCTAAGAAATGCATCTACAAAGACAATCACAAAAAAATTAGTCCTTCCCAGAAATGAGTGCGCTCTGCCAAAATTTAAACATTTTATTAGACAGGGTCGGCACCAGTGTGCGATTTCGAACCAGTAATGTGCTCTAAAACCAAGGCACTGTAATTTTGGAAAGAAGACATACTTTTCCAAAAGCATTTCTGTCTCTTCAATACGTACGTATATCAAGTTGAACAAGTAGGAAAGCGTCACAGTGTGGCGTATACGTCGACTTAGTAATTTCAGTTTAATGAACATTCAAATTACCGAATTTGTTACGCGGTTTCTCCATGGGAGAGATTTCAGACCGATTTCGAATCGAATTATACCTAAGCTCGAGCACTTAGCGTTCGTCCGCTGAAGCCTAAAACAGACAGACAAAGTCAGAATATAAAACTTTGGTTTTTTCGTCGACTCGTGTTTAGAAGTCTAAGACCAAACAGAGTATCAATATAAAAACAAAATACAAGTGGCTAGACACCTCTTGTGGGGTTGCGCCGCATAAATGCTTTCTAGATCCGCTTTCTGGGGTGGATCAATCCCCGTCATTTCAGCATTTTCTCGCTTATTTTTCTCCATAGAGTCCTATCCCCTTCCATCTATCCTTCTTAAGTCCTCTACTTCTTTCAGCCACTTAGATCTGGGTCGTCCTTGCCTTCTCCTACCACCTGGATCCCACTGTATCATTGAGCAAACGATTGCGCGCTCTCCTTCTCTCCATACATGACCGAGCCATTTTATTCTTTGCCTCTTTATTCTCTTTACTATATCTTCCCCGTTCATTTCTCTCAATATTTCATGATTCATACGTTGCCTATATTCATTGTCGTCAACTATCAACTTTTATTGGCCCTAGAATTGTTCTCATTATTTTTCATTTTACTATCCTCAACTCCTCTTCACCTCTTTATGTTATTGTCATCGTTTCTGCTCCATACATTAACACAGGTCTTATTATTGTGTTATAAATGATAAATTTCGTGGATCTTGTTAATAGTTTGCTTTTCAATAATTTCTTATTGACATAGTATGCCCTATTAGCTGCCATTATTTTTTCGTCGATTTCTAATCTTCGTTCCCCATTACTGCTGATCGTGACTCCCAGATATTTGAATTTTTCCACTTCCTCAAATTCATATTCCCCTATTTTTATCATTCTGTTTTCACAATGTTTGCCAACTCTCATTATTTTGGTTTTGTTGCTATTTATTTTTAATCCCATTTTTCGCACTCTTTTGTTAATTCTAATAGCATTTGATTCAGAATATTCCTTTTTCTCGTTACTATCACTATGTCATCTGCATATGCGGCTACCTGGCTCCCGCTCGTTCTTAAATTTCCCTTGTTCACTTTTCTCATAACATGCTCCAGGGCCAGATTAAATAGTGTTCTTGTCTTACACCTATTAGCTACAACGCCTTCCGTTTCTCTTTTACTTGTCAGTATATTCACTTTTGACTTATTCATAGTCATTGCAATTAATCTTTTTAACTTACTTTCTATCCCCTGTTCTCTCAGTCCTCTCATCAGTTTACTTCGTTTTCTGAGTCAAGTGCTTGCTGGAAGTCTATAAACAGCATTTCCATTTCCATTTTGTGTTCATGGACCTTTTCCATTATCTGCTTGATAGTGTGAATATTGTCAATTGTTGCCTTTCCTTGTGTGAAACGCACTGGTATTGACCTATTTTTGTTTTCGCTTTTCCAGCTAAGCGACTTTGAATTATTGCTGACATGATTCGGTACGCTACATTTAAGAGAGTTATACCTCTGTAGTTTTTGCACTCCTGCTGATCCCCTTTTTTGTGTATTAAGACAATTTGTCCAACCTTCCATTCTTCGGGCATTCTTTCTTCTCTCCATATTTTCTCTATTAGCCGATATAGTCTTTCATGTAGTTCCACTCCTCCATGTTTATTTCGTCTTTGCCCGGTGCTTTCCCATTCTTACTTCTTTTAATAACTTCATTTTCTGTTGGTTCCTGTGTTATATTTTCTTCTTCATCTTCTTCGCTTTCTTCCTCTGTTGTATTATCTGAAAGTGCCTCAGTGAGCAGTTCCTCGAAATACTCTTTCCAAATTTGTTTATATAATGAGCTTCTTCTTGTATCACTTCGCCGTTTATATTCCTTATACCTTTAATTTTACCTTTATAAGTCTTATTTTGTTCATTTATTTTTTTATAACAGGCTTTGGTGTTTTTGTTAGTTTTTTCAGTTTCTATCTTTCTTATTATGTCATCCATCCATTCTCTTTTAGCATTTCTTATCAATTTGTTGCAATTTTTCCTTATTCTCTCATATTCCTCTCTCTCTTCTGGGTTGTTTGTACTTATACTCTAATACTTCTGCTTCCTCTTGTCCTTGTTCTTCTTCTTCTTTCTGAGTGCAAGTAAATTGCCTCCATAGTGATACATCGCATGTCTCCTCGTTGGTATCGAACGAATCCTCAACTGTTGGTTATTCAACAATGGAGCACGACCGGCCTTGACAATTTGTACATGCTAGAGACCAAAACAGTCCAACTTTTTTGCAACCACATTTAATACTACATCCCTTTTTACAGTTGCAAAAAAGAAGACTTCCACGAGCGAAGAGAGAGGAAGCTGAAAGAATAATTCAAGAGATGGCAGAAGAAAAAGTAATAGAACCATCTACTAGTCCATGGATGTCTCCAGTAGTGCTTGTCAAGAAAAAGGATGGAACTACAAGATTCTGCGTGGATTATCACCAGCTAAACAGCGTGACGAAGAAAGACAGCTATTCTCTGCCTCGAATTGACGATACACTAGATACTTTTGGCCGGCAGCAAACTGTTTTCTACCTTGGACCTGCAGTCTGGTTATTGGCAAGTGGAAATGGACCCAGAAGACAAAAAGACGACTGCTTTTACCACCGGATCTAGATTATGGCAATTCAACGCCATGTCATTCGGGGTCCGCAACGCGCCTGAGATATTTAGAAGACTCATGGAAAATGTTTTGAGAGGGTTGTCTTGGAAGACATGCCTGGTCAATTTGGACGACATCGTAGTACTGGGAAAGACATTTGACGAACACCTGAAGAATTTGGAATACGCATTCAAACGACTCCAAGCTGTACAGATATTGTTAAACCCGAAGAAATGTCAGCTGTTCCAAAACCGAGTCAAGTATCTAGGTCATATAGTGAGCAATGAAGGAGTGGCGGTAGATCCAGAGAAAATTGCTTCTATTTAGCAATGGCCGCAACCAACCGACAAACATCGAATTAGGAGTTTCCTTGGACTTTGCACATACTATAGAAGATTTATCAGAAAGTTTGGAGATATTGCCAAGCCTCTAACTCGACTTACAGAAGAAGCAAGACCTTTCCAATGGGACGAAGACTGTCAAACGGCTTTTGAAACCTTGAAGAGGCATTTAACCACGGCGCAGATATTAGGATACACATTACCAGAGAGAGAATTTATTATTGACAGTGATACAAGCAACGTAGGAATTGGAGGAGTGCTCTCACAGATCCAAGGAGGGCAAGAAAGAGTGCTGGGATATTTCAGTAAAGTCCTCTCCAAACCGAACGAAACTACTGAGTCACAAGAAGAGAACTTTTGGCGGTAGTGAAGTCCGTGGAACACTTTTACCAGTATCTCTATGGTAGGAAGTTTTTAATCCGGACTGATCATCCAGCACTCAAGTGGTTGATGCAGTTCAAGAATACTGAAGGTCAGATCGCTAGATGGATTGAACGACTTCAAGAGTACGATTTCAACATCGAACATCGAACTGGTGTGAGTCAACGAAATGCCGACTCCCTGTCCAGACGGCCGTGCCCAACAGATTGCTCCCACTGCAACAAGGCGGAATCTAGGGAAGCTACAGTTTCAAGAACTACTGTAGTCAACGAAAAATAGTCACCCACCAGGATCAGAGAAGATCAGGAGAATGATCCTCACCTAAAGGAGATTCGGCAATGGAAGGAAGAAAATCGGCGAGCTACATGGCAAGAAGTGTCAAAATTTTCACCGACACTCAAGGCATATTGGGCTCAGTGGGACTCCCTTGTCCTGGAAGAACGGCTGTTGAAAAGAGTCCTTGAAAACGACGATGGTTCGGAGATGAGGAGACAGCTAGTTATTCCGAGAACGAGAGTAAGTGAGGTACTGAAGAAGTTACACGACAGTTCATCGGGAGGTCATCTGGTAGTGAAGAAAACCCTTCAGCGAGTCCGTGAAAGGTTCTATTGGATGAACAGCTCCGATGATGTAAAGGACTGGTGTAAGAAATGTATGACTTGTGCTACGAGTAATGGACCACATCGCAAGAGAAAGGCACCTACGAAGCAGTATAATGTTGGAAGCTCTTTCGAAAGGATTGATTTAGACATCGCTGGACCATTTCCGACGACAAAAAATGGTGGTTAATACATCCTGATTATAATGGATGATTTCACAAAGTGGGTGGAAATTTACGCGATCCCGAATCAAGAGGTCACAACTGTCGCGGATGTATGGTTGAAAAAATGTATCAGCCGATATGGAGTGCCCTTGGAAGTACACAGTGACCAGGGAAGAAATGTCGAAAGCCATCTATTCCAGGAGATTTGAGACAAGCTGGGAATGAAGAAAACCAAGACAACAGCATTACATCCACAGTTAGATGGAATGGTCGAGAGAATGAACAGGACTATTGGAAAATACCTGTCCAAATTAGTTTCCAGCCATCAGGGAAATTGGGACAAGTATCTTTCCCTATTCGCATTGGCTTATCGATCTGCCGTCAATGAGTCCACGGGTGAAACACCTGCGACTATTCTGTTTGGGCGTGAAATGAGACTTCCTTGTGATCTGGAATTTGGCCGTCGGTCTGGAGAAGAGTACGTGATCCAAATGAGAAGAAGGCTGGACGATATTCATGAATTAGTTCGAACAAATCTTCAAGTTGCCAGCGACAGAATGAAAAGTCGGTACGACATGCAGGCCACAGTTGGCGGTTTTAAAGAAGGGGACAAAGTATGGTTACACAACCCGACGAGGAGAAAAGAATTTTCTCCATAATTACAAAAATCCTGAGAAGGTCCATACTTAATCAACAAAAGGATCAATGATGTTATATATCGCATAAGCAAGATCCCCAACGGAAAACCAAAAGTAGTTCACCAAAACCGACTAGCGCCATTCGAAGGAGACCATGACCTAGAGAGGATTAAACCATATTCGAGATATGCCTGACCCTACCTTCGATGAATTTATGGGCGCGTATGGAGGTACCGGGAAAGCTAGATATAGAGTCACTTCGGAACAACGACAGGATTTGTTCACTCTCCCCGAAGATTATTCACTGGCATACAACATCCTCGCCCTTATCAAGAACGCACGAGGGTTGGCAACCGTCTTTCGAAAGTAGTTCGGGCAATTAGAAAAACTTGAAGACCAGATTCCAGCCCCTGGCAAGACATTGAGACTGAAATACAATTCGCGGTACGTCTTCTACGTGGTAACTAAAAAATAATTTCAAGATCGATCCACATACCGCGATGTGTGGGAAGCACTTCGAAACCTTCGAGATCATGTGTTGGAATCTATTGTGAAGAAACTGGCTATGCCTAAGATAGCGAGTAATCAGTTGGATTAGCGAGTAATCAGGAACATGGTAGAGGTTATCTTCCAAGACAACGGTGTCCAAATATTAATTTGCAGCTACAACCCGCGTTATCAGTATCCGATGAAGACGGTGCCCTGCTATTTCCATAAGATCGGAAAGTTTAGAAATGAGGCCAGTTGCCGATTCAAACATCCAGTCTCGGCTACACAAGAGTTCCAGGAGGAACTTCCATTTAAGGAGTGGGTAATGTTACGAAACAGCACACTGGTGTAGTTCCTGAATCGGACTTTGTCCAGGCCATGTATGAAAGTTAAAATAATGGCGGATGCGCGGGGATTTCTTTGAACTGTTTACGATTTTTTGTGACTATCTTATCTAGACATTGTTTTTGTGACCAGTCTTACCTAGAAAATTCCAGGGAGACGACTGTTTTTTGTGTAAACCGCAAACTAGAATTATCTTGAAAAAAAGACAGCGGGAGAAGGCAGTTGATAAAGTGATCTCGTGAGATAAACAAGTGAATAAGTAAATATGTAAATTAAGTCTAAGTAAACAAATAGTAGTGAAGTGTTGATATAAATTAGTGAAGTGAATATACTGTGTAGTTAATATAAATTAGTGAATAAATAAATGCGGTAAGTGTGTATAAATTTATCCCACCCGTCGAAATGAAAATTTTAAATAAATAAGAAAAATATTACAGTATTTTTTTGTGTCATACAGTTGGTTATTGTATGTATTTTTATTTGACCACTGACTTTAACCTTAAAACAAATTGTAAAATGGTCTAGGGTGATTCTAGCTAGTAAATTAATAGATTAAATGGTTTTGAATGTGAATTAGAACAAATTATATATTAAAAATTTTAATAAATAAAGTACGGTAACGTTTATTGATCAATTATTTTTTTTTTATTTTAAGGGATCAATACATAACGTTCGAGTTTTGGGATAAATTACGAGATACATATGTGAAGATATAAATAGGACGCAAAATATGTGAAGAAGTTCTGTTTTAAAATAATAATCATCTTCTATTTGCTTAAATGAAAGTTTGTTTACAATCTACACAAATGTTCGATCATAATATATGTCAAAAGTCAATAGTGCTGAGTAAAACCGGCTGTGATCTGACCAATCAGGAATTTATAGAATTGCCAATTTGAATTCAAATAACTCCTAGTTTCAAAAAAACAGGGATAATGTAATTCTATTTTAATGAAATTTTCTCTCTCGACCCTAAGTTTGTGGAATCTACTCATATTACTGTTTTAAATTAAACTTACTGTTTCTAGATAATTTCATATTATATATTGATACAATGTTAAAAATTCTAAGAAATTGACAATTGTTTCGATATTAAATATCATTGTCAGAATGACAGAAGTTACATTTCATTTGATGCCTACCTGATGTTTAATAAAATAATTATTTTTGGAAGACCAAGAAGTGACCTACCTTATCATTGATTTAATATTATTAGTCCATAGGGGGGCCACGAGTGTAGAATTTTGAATTCCATTCGTATTTTAGACTATAATTTTTCTACGACTATCAAATAAAAAAATAAAACAACGTATATTGAATCCTCGTTAATTACTGGAGTTGTGAAATATCATCACTGCTGTCAGTATCAAACTCTAAAAAGGAATGAAGCCTTGTAATAGCTATTATGTATTTTATGAAGTATTAACCAAATTTAATCTAAAATTTAAAAATATAGATAATAATTAAACAATTTTGACAATCGACATTTTTGACAGTTGACAATTGTTCTTTATGTTTTTCTTAAAAACTGCCACAAAATACACGTATGGTGCACTTCTGACTCACAATTAATACTCAATGAGGGTTTTTTATGCACTTTGTTATGTTTGCCTATTTTCTCTTTCTGTCAAATGCACATTTAGAGGGCGCCACAAGTATTCATTCCATACCAAGGGCGAGAATAAATATTCTTACCTTAGGGCTAGAATGAACCTATTCCATAATCAAAAACTACGTCGGAATATAGAAATTCTATAATAGTCGTAGAAAAATTTTTTCCTGGACTTTAAGGAACTTGAAACTCCCTAATCCCTAGTCAATAGAGTCTCATTCAGAAGAAACAAATTCGGAGTCGACGGCTTCATTCACTTCCTCCATAAACAGTTCTTCACCTAATCCTCTCAAATTATAGAATGTGGATGTTTAGCGAGTTGTTAGATTGATTATTTTGCGGAATATTTAGTCAAAAAATGTTATGATAAATACAAATCCCCGAACTGCAAGAATATTGTTAATGGAGATGAGGAACTTCGAGTGAAAAATATTTATTAATATTGCATGAAACTTATCCTAGTTGGTTGAAAATAACTGTAAATACCTACCTACGGAGAAAAGCTCGGAAATTATAAAATTATATTCAAACAGAGAACTTTCTTCTACTAATATTAGGAAGAAAATGAATATTCAGCTTAAAATATATCGGAGCATCAATCAACTTTAATCTATGGTTTAAGTTAATCCTACTAAATTTCAGTGTTTTCAATTTGCAGAATATCATTTTGGAAGACGCAGACAAGTCAGATGCAATTCGGCAGAGAAAGGGTTTCGAAAAACAATATTCATTCGATGTGGTATTCGGAGAAGACTCTACTCAAGAAGAAGTTTATAAAGTCACAACAAAAAGTTTAATCACGGATATCCTTAAGGGGTAAGTAACAGTTTTAAGAAAACTAATGGAAATACATTATTTATATTTACCCTTGATGTATGTTTTCATATTTACTAATAAAGTCATATTTATTTTATCACACAATTTTATTGCATACAGTTCTCATTAAAGTAGCTTAGATCACACGCTTGACAGATATCGTCAAGCAATTCTTTAAAAAATTTAAACCGCTGACATATATATATATGGGCTATTCACTCTTGTCAGGGTGGTTGCCGCTCTTTTGAGCTCTTAGACTTCTTTATGTGCGGGGAGAAACTCCGCGTTTTTCTTGTTTTTTTTTCCTATAGATTGTCGTGTCTTTTTGCTTTTTCTGTTATATTGTTCCATTTTTTCCGGTCCTTTATATCTGTTTTCCAATCTCTTATATCCAGTTTTTTCATATCTTCCTTAACTTGGTCTTCTCATCTTGTCTTCGGCCTTCCTTTAGGCCTTGCTACTTGTGGTATCCAATTACTTATTCTTCTTATTATTGTTGTCGGCTCTCTTCTGAGTACATGTTCGTACCATTTTAATCGTTGGGCTTTTATGAACTTTACAACATCCTGTCCTTCCATTTTTTGTCTAATTTCATGGTTCACCATAGTTCTGAAGCCGCCCTCTTCTGTTCTGACTGGTCCAAAAAATTTCCTCAATATTTTTCTTTCGGCACTCCTTAAAAGTTTCTTCATTTTTATTTGTCAAGGAGATTGTCTCTGCGGCATATGTCATTGTTGGTCTGATAGCGGCTTTATACAGTTTCAATTTGGTGTTTTTGGTTATATGTTTATCTTTAAGAAATTTGCTGTATTTCCTGTATGCTTTGTTTCCTGCTTTTACTATTTCTGCCGTTATTCTCGTTTATCGTAACGCATAAGTACTTGAAGTTCGCTACTTTTTTAAACTTGTAGTTCTGTACTGTGATTTCTTTTATACTCTCTGTTGTTTCCCTGCTGCCTAACATATATTTAGTTTTTTCTGGGTTTATCTCCAGACCTCTGCTTTTTGCTTCTTCGATCAGGTCACCTAGCATTTTATCCAAATTACTCCTATTCCTTGCTATAAGTACCAGATCGTCTGCATACCCCATTATTTGTGTCCTGTTCTGGGCTATTGTTGTGCCTGTTTCTATCGCCTTAATCGCTCCATCTAATGCTATATTGAATAATACCGTTAATAATGCACCCCGCTGCCTCACACCACCTACCATATCGATTTTCTCACTATAGCCCTCACTAGTTGTTACTCTGGTTTTCGAGTTGTTTATTGACATCTTTGTCAGTCGAATCAACTTATTTGGAATACCCATTTTCCTCATGTCTGCTATCAGTGTACGCCTGCTAATACTATCGAATGCTTGCTTAAAATCTACAAATAATATATGTAAATAGATTCTATATTCATAGCTTTTTTCTATCGTCTGTGTCATTACATACAATGCATCTATAGTTGATTTACCACTTCTGGAGCCATATTGGTATTCCCCTAGTTTCTGTTCTGCGTATTTGTTTATTTCCTTTCTTAAAAGTGATGTCATGACTTTGTATACTGTGTTAAGCATGGTTATTCCTCGGTAGTTATCGCATTTTGATTGGTCTCCTTTTTTGAAGATTGGTATTGTTAGACCTAAACGCCATTCTGCTGGCATTTGTTCTTTCTTCCATATGCTTATGAGTAATTCATATATCTTTCTTTTTAGTTCTTCGCCACCTTTCTTTATCAGCTCGTTAACTATTCCATCTGGTCCTGCTGCCTTCTTCTGTTTGAGATTTGTTATTGATTCTTCATATTCTGCATATGTCGGGAGGTATTCCTCTTCATCTTCTGGTGTTGCCTCAAAATTTGCTGTAAACTCATCCTCCTTTCGATCTTTCTTGTAATTTGCTTCCCATTCTCTATTGCTGATCCCTTTTCAAGATTACCCTCTAATAACTTCATTACAACCTTTGAACATTGTCCTTTTCCACCTATTTCTGGATCGTTGGCACCAGCATAAATGATAAATTTTTGAATAATTCCTTCCTCACACAACATGTAGAATTTTACCCCATATTTATGTCGTTTATTTTTGATATATTGGCGAAAAGCCAACCTCCCCCTCCATTGCATCATTAATTCATTTATGGATAAATTGTTTCCAGGATAATAAATCTCTTTCATACGTCTATTAAAAAAAACTATCACAGGTCGTATTTTGTAGAGACGATCGATTGGAATCGGTGATCCTTGAGGATTATCTGCAAAATGTAAACATCTGAGGATGCTTAGGTGTCTCTTGCGCAACATAAAATTTCTGAAGACTGGAATATTAAATAGGTAACTAGTCTTCCAGTTGTTCTCAATTCTATTAAGTTTTATTGTGCCTAAGTGAAATAAAAGTCCCAAAAAAACTTTTAACTTTTGGGTTACTTACATCGTTCCATGATGTTATTCATGAATATTCGCTTACTCCCTCAACAAATATTTCTTCTGCATATTTATTTGTATGCGAAACTACAAAATCTAAAAATTCATCTGTTGCTGTCAAATTAAAATATTCAGAGGGTTCATTTACTTTTTCAATATTTAGTGGAATATGTGTGGCGGAAAAGTCGATTACTTTTAAATTAACGGTGTCGGTCCATTATCAAACCTCTTCAGAATTTTGATTATGAGCATTTTGTTTTTCATTCACATCAGACTCACTCTCAGAAGACTCTCCTTCAATGTGGTAATCATCTTCGAAATCGCTTTGAACTTCATCCGAATCAAATTCAACCGCAAATAACAGTTCCATTGCCTCCTATGGACTTTTTTCTTTTGCTACCTGTAATAAAAACAAACAGAAGCTCACATTTTCAAATTAAATTAATTCAAATTCATATTTTCAATTAGTACTTTTACTTTAAATATACCTTTTTGTCCTTCCTTCATCACTAAGCTCGATATCACACGTATCCGTTGATGTACTAGGTCGATCCATTATATCACAGAAATACCATGTGCACATACAGACTTCAAAACCTCAACTGAAAAACCACAGCCGCCACGATGTTACCTGCAGTCCTAGAAATACGCCATACAAATATTAGATCCACGACTTTCAAATTACTAACTCGAAATACTCTTTTTAAAAACGTTTATTTTACAAAATGATAGTTCTACAAACTACGACAAACAACATGAAATCTAGTAACTGACTAACTTTATCTACAACAAGTAATTTTATATATATATATATATATATATATATATATATATATATATATATATATATATTATTTATGCTGATTACGGGGTCTGCATCTTACACATGGAACAGTAACTCATCGGTTTCCATATGAATCGTTGATATAATTCCTCCCCTCGTAAATTCAACTAACTTACGCAGCTAGCGAGGAAGTTGAACGGTTGAGTGGTCCACCTGGGATGGTTTCTTTGCAACTTTGCAGTACTTCGATGCCCATTTTTTATATATACAGAATACAAAAATAAAAATTAACAATAAATAAATTAATAAGGTCCATATGCTGGGGGTTTTTGAGACTTGTCCGAATGTTAATTGAGGTTGATTTTCTACAAATTTACTTTTTAGCGGTTGAAGATCGTCTAGTTCTGCTTCCTCCAAATGAAAGTCCAGGTTTGATGTGGTTGGGCGAAAGGTACTGTTGTCTAGATTTAATAGTAGTATCGGCTGGCTGAAGCTACTATAGAGTTGTTGGTTATTTATGACTATGTGATGAGCTACTACTTGGCATCTCAAAGGAATTTCTGAGATACTTGGTTTCCTCTTGATTTGGACATTTCAAATTTGCTGTATCCTGAAATGGAATGATGTACAACCAGTGGAAATTGTTTAGTTGTTTCAGAAATGGCTTCGACAATTGAAATTTGGTTTTCTCGCAAGTGGAAGTGCGTTTCATTTCAAGTAAGTTTATTTCACAAGGCCTTTATTCTTGAATTTCCTGCAGGTCCATTCTCGGGCAGACATACTGCTGAGGGAGAATCTCTTTGCATGGTTTGCTTGAATAAGCGAAGTTGACACCATTCGTAATTAAAAATTTATTCTGAGGTATTATCACCTTAAACTGACTCCCTTCTAGTATTGGAGCCGAAAATAAATGGTAGTAATCAAAAACTTTGGGATATGTTATAGGAATATTTAAAATATATGTAATTTTATTATTATATGAGTAGCAATCAATTTTAGTTAATTTTTCATAGAGTAAAATTTTATCGAATTCAATTTCTAAGGGCAATTCGTTTTTTGTAAATATTTTTTCCAAATTCTTTAATTGTTTAAATAAATCAGAAGTTTTAATTATGCTTGGATGCATCACTTGAAGTTTAGCAAATGTAATCGAATTTTCAATATCGTTTAAAACCGAATTAATCAATTCATACAGATCTATGATTAAGCTAATAGCCACCTCAATATGTGCATAATATTCGTAATTTGCTTGTCTGTTGATTAAATTATGGATAAATTTAATTTTTGTTTCCAAAATTTGTTCGTTATTGGTTATTTGTTCAATGGTTCTGTTAAATTTATCAATGAGTGAGACTGATAATGAATTTTGATTTCTTATACTACTAGCTAAATTATTTTGGTTATTTTGTAATTCTTTGATGAGAGTTTCAAGTCTTTCTCCATCGTTAGAATCTAAATTTCCAATGATAGATTTAAAGATTGATCCTATGCCGTTTATAAGACATCTTTTAGTTCTTGAAGGATGGGGTAATATTTCTGCTAGCTTATCGTTAATCTTGGTTTCTGTGAAGTCAAGCAATTTACAATAATTTGAGAGATCATTAGCGTATTGGATGTTTTGAACAGCAAAAGCCCTAATTTTTGCGACTTGAATTTGTAACTTATTTATTTCTAAAATAATTGGGTTCAAATCATAATAGTGTATAAGTCCATAACTGTACATTTCAATTTTTACGGTTCCTAACTTAAAGGGTAGCAACCCGGGATTGTTAACTAGATTTCTAATTGTTATTTTATCTTGGAGTTCCATAGTTCCAGAAAATCTGAAATAAAGCAAAATTCTACATTCTAAATTATTGTCTTAATATTACGTTTGAAAGTTGTGTAAAAGTACCATACATAAGTTTCTATTTTTCAGGTTTTTTCCGGGGACGTTTCAAGTTATTCATATGTACTTTATCTCTATTTTCTGTTGAAGCTGTTTTATGTGCAAGGTTAACGGTTTTTAATTTAATTGGTAGAGTGTATTTATTAGCGTGTTTTTGTCGTATGTGTTTTTTCACATATACTTTTTGATTAGGTTTAAATATTTCCGGTTTGTCTCTGTTTGTATTTAGTTTAGAAGTAATTTTTTCTTTTCGATTAATTAAGTCGGAATTAATTTTTGAGTACAATAATTTTGTTTTTTCTTTGCGATTGTTGATGTAATCATTTAAGAGTATTTTATGTATGTCAATGTCATAAACATCATTATTATTAATATGTCCGTTGACTATATCTATCGGTTTCATTTTTGTACTGGAATGAATCGAATGATAGTATATAACATTTTCATTTTAACTGGGGTTTTTGAGAAACCTTTAGTATTTAGGAGTCGTATATGTTCTATTAGAGTTGAATGGAGTCTTTTTATTTGTCCGTTGGATTGAGGATGATTGGGAGAGGTAAAATGAACTTGAATTTTATGAAGGCTTAGTAGTTCTGTTAATACGAAATTTTTGAATTCTGTGCCATTGTCAACTATGCTTTGTTTCGGTATGCCGTGATGAGAGAAGAATTTGATAAGATTGTCTACCACTTCTGTACCAGAGGCAGAATTTATGTGATATGCTTGAGCGTATTTAGAAAAGCTATCAATAATAGTTAAGAATTTTGTTTGTTCGATCGTGAAAGAATCTAAATGAATTATTTCGAAAGGATTCGAGGCGGTTGGGGTGATATTTAATTGCATATGTACTGGATTTCGTTCATATTTACTTTGATGGCAAATTTGACATTCATTTATAAAAGTTTGTACGGATACTTTTAGGTTAGGCCAATAATATTTTTCTTTTAATCTTAAATAAGTTTCATCTATTCCTCGGTGATTTGTTTTTCCTTCGTGGTAGTTTTGTATGATAGTTTTGATTTCTTCTTGATCTGTTACATCTAATAATTTTGTGGTACAAGTCAAGTGGGCGAAGTTTTTTATAAAACGTCTATAATATCCCATCAGTCCCAAAAATCCTTTGATTTGTTTAGTAGTATTGAGTATAGGGTAATCTTTGATGGCTTTAATTTTATCTGGGTTGCATTTCACTCCAGAAGGGGTGACTACATGTCCGAGATAAGCTACTTCTTTTCTCAGGAATTCCGATTTATCTAATTGAATCTTGAAATTAGATTCTCTAAGTCGATCAAATACACATTTTAGTATTTCTATATGCTCCTGTAATGAAGTGGAAAAAACGATTATATCGTCAAGGTATACAAGGCATTTTTCATTTTGTATGCCTCGTAGTATATTGTCCATTGCCCGCTGGAAGGTAGCTGGGGCGTTTTTCAAACCGAATGGCATCCGGAGGAACTCCCAGTGTCCGGATTCGGTGCTGAAAGCTGTCTCTAGCTGATGAAAACCTGAAGCTAGGTCCAAAGTTGTAAAATATTGGCATCTACCTAACTTGTCTAATAAGTCCGTTATATTAGGAAGTGGTTACTTGTCATCAATAGTTTTTTCGTTAAGACGTCTATAGTCTATGACTACACGAAATTTGGCTTTCCCAGAAGCGTCTTGTTTCCTGGGTATGACCCAAATTGGCGCATTTCAGGCACTTGAGCTTGGTCGGATAATTTTATGTTCAAGAAATTTCTGAATTTGTTTATCTACTTCTTTTTTGTACACAAAAGGATATCGATAGGTTTTAGCGTAAACAGGAATCTCGTCGGTGGTTCGTATTTCATGTTTAATTTTGTTCGTAAAAGTAAGCGGTGTGTTTTCGTTATAAAATATGTCAGAATATTCGGAACAAAGTTTAAGTATTTTAGGATTTTTCCTCGTCGTTCAAGTGATCTGTTCTAATATTATTTAAATCTAAAGTTTCTGTAGAAGTATCTTCTAGGTTATTCAATTCAAAATTTTTAAAAGCGTTGTTATCAAATTTTTCTACAGGAAGTGGTTCTGAAAAACTCAATTTAACTGTATTTGTTGTGATATTTAGAATTGTAGTAATGGCTTCTCCATTTCTTGCAATTGATAGCGACTCTGGTATTTCACGACCGTGAAATTTTTGGTGTGGAATGACGATTTAACTATTCTTTATACTTGTTTTTATTTTGATAAACTTTTCAGTTCTAGGTTCGATAGTAATAGAGCTTATGTCTTTCTGAGTTTTATGAAAATTTCATTTAATTTTACTATGTGGAGTTATTAACCAACCACTAGAAAAGTTTATGTTGGCTTTCAATAATTTCAAGTTATCTAGGCCAATAAGTCCTTGGAATACACTATGGAATTTGAATACATAGAATTTGAGGTTTAAATTATCAGACAAATTGAAAATTTTTGAAGAAGGGATTAGTGTGCTATATTTATGGGAAGATTCTTGAAAAACTGATTTCACAGTAAATGGATCATGAGTTATCTGAAAAATATTCAAATGCAATTTCGGGATCTATGAAGGATTTTGATGATCCAGAATCTATTAAAAGTTTGATATTATACTCGGGGAATATTATATAAGGCAATTCACTATTATTACTTAAATTTAATGGAATAGATTCGGGGGTTATGTTTTCTCTAAATTCTAAGGCGTTTCGTGAAAATTTGTAGAATCTTGATTTGAGGATTCGATATAATCATTATTGTTTTGTTCTTCAAATTCATATTGTTCGTTTTCAGAATATGAGTTATCGGTATAATAATATTGTTCTGTTTCTTCGTCCTGAATATCAGCATTAAATTATTCCTCGACTATAAAATTATTTTGTGGTCGAGAATTTCGGAAATGATTTTGATTTGAAGGACCTGGGTATGAGTTTCTAATAGGTGAACTCATTGGGTGATTGTTTACTGTATTTATTGTGGAAATACTCATGGGTGTGGGTTTTGGTAAATTTAAATTTTGATTTGCTTTGAATGCATTATGGTTCTGTTGAGGTTTGAAGACTTGAGAATTCGTAGGAAAACGTTGGGGTTGTCTTGGAGTTATAGGGCGAACAGGTATAGGTTGAGATGGAAATGATCTCTGTGCTCTAAAGAAATTATTAGGTGTGTGAGTATTAAATTGAGTTGGATCACTGTTAAAATTCTGTCGTTGTACAAAAGGCTTACCAGAGTATTGCGGTTGCTTTATATTTGTTTTATGAGTAGCATTTTGGAAATAATGTACATTGTCTTCTTTTAAAACATATTGTAAAGCTTCGGCTAAATTATTTGGTTTGATGCATCTAATAGTTGTACCTAACGGTTCTTTAAGTCCTGATAAAAATGTTGTTAAAGCTACATTATTATATAAATTTCTTTTTAAAATTTTTGAGTCATTTTCGATTTCATGAACGTCTACATAACTACACACAAAATTGAGAATGTTTAATACTCTATCATAGAATTGCTGTGGTTTTTCATTTGATTGTTGTCTCATCATTACTAAATCCCTAATTAGACAAGTTTCGTCTATCTGATCTGCGAAATTTCTCGTTAAAACATCTCTTAACTCGTTCCAAGTAGATACATTTTGTATATTTACGACTAATTTAGCATAACCAGTTAATTTAGATATTAGACAATTTAATAAATACACATTTTGGAAACAATTTGGTGTGTCTATTCTGTAAAATGAATCAATTAATGATTTACAGACACTTAGATATCTCTTCAAATCATTTGGATTGCCATCGAAATCTGGCACATATTTTAGATATTCTGGTATAAATTCGGCCATGATTAAATTATTATTAATTAAACTTTGATTTAAAATTAGTGAGCAGTTGAAGGATCTAATTTTAAACGTTGAAGAATGTTTGTTAATTGGTCAACTTCAGACATAAAAATTTATTGTACTTACAGTAATAATAGAAGAAATATTTCAAGCATTCCTATAGAGATATACTCCGGTTCGGCAATTTTTGTCTTCCTCAGATGAATATCTCTGCAAATTTGGACTATTGTGGTTCCAATTCCCGTGAATGGACTTCATCGTGCTTGGGATCGTTTCGGTGTGTGATACACTGGGTTTCCTGACGTTCTAGGAGCCACTCTGAACTTCCACTTGCACAAAACAACTAAGTCCGTAGATTTCGATACTCAGTCAATCGTTAAAACGAAAATTAACGCGTTCGATACGTATTAATTCTGAATATCCTACTGACTGCGCCATTTTCAAATTACTAACTCGAAATACTCTTTTTAAAAACGTTTATTTTACAAAATGATAGTTCTACAAACTACGACAAACAACATGAAATCTAGTAACTGACTAACTTTATCTACAACAAGTAATTTTATATATATATATATATATATATATATATATATATATATATATAATATTTATGCTGATTACGGGGTCTGCATCTTACACCCTGGAACAGCAACTCATCGGTTTCCATATGAATCGATGATATAATTCACGTTTGCCACGCTGGTAGACATTGGAGTTCGTAGAAAGTACCGTATACAATGACTCGAATTCACGTCCTCGACGTGTATGATACATTGCCAATGACGCGCCTTCGCGTCATTGGCAAGGTACGTGTTAAACGCCCAAAATATTCGGAAAAAATGAACCTAAGTAGAATAGTTTTTTTTTCAGTGTCAAGATAGCCTTCACACCCGCTGAAGGCTAATAAGGTTATTTATGATGGGATATAGTTTTGTGTTTTATGAACATACGATTTAATAAAACATAATATGTCATGCTCAAGTTGCTTTTTGAAGTTGTCCTTACATAAAGTATGTGAATATCAACTTTCAAATAAAATATTCCACCATTATTATGGGAAATCAAATTAATAAATGAAGCTATTTACAGCTTCAAACTTACGATGAAGGTAAACATGGAAAATGTCACTTACTGTGAACGTTGACATTGTTAATTTGTTATTTTACGTCTTATTGATTATAATTATCGGTTTGGCAGCTATAGTTAAGCACGCTAATTAAATTTATCTGCTAATTATTCATATAGAACGACATGAAAGTGTTAATATTTATACCTAAGTATGAGGAAATAAAGTCAATAAGGATATTGATACTAATTGTTAGCTTACGTGTTAATAATTAATACTAAGATTTTTATATCTTGAACAACATAAATGAATAAATCTTTATTATTTCCAAGAAATTTGATATGAATATCTATAATTGATAGTATACATACGATTTTTGTCTAACCAACACAGTGGCATGTTATAGTCGCACAAAGTTTACAAATTTTAGATAAGTATTGTAAAACAACAAAATAAACACTCGGACAGTTTTTATTAATAGTCAATTGCCACATTGCCACTCAATAATCAATACAATATTTCTTGCTTTTCCCTAGATACGATGCCATGCTCTTGATTTTGTAAGGGAGAGTGGGGGAATTGTGCGCCCCTAAGCAAGATGTGCTTCCATGACTAGACCATTAATATTATTATACTGATACTTATAGAAAATTAAAGAGCATACATTTATTATGTAAAAAGAAATATATGGGGTAATTGTACGCAGAGGGTGGTGAATTGTGCGCATTATTTAAAAAAATTATGATAATAAAACATAAAAATCAGGAGCTTTTTTTAACGTGTTTATTAACATCTTAAGTCCATTAAACATATTTTTAATTGACAGTGCAATAATCACATAGATAACCTTCAGCTCGATCAGCATCACTACATGCATGATTACATGTGGAACAGCTAACGCATCTGTACCATGGCTCCCTTTTGCGACCGAACTCACCACAAATACTACATACTACTTCATTAGGGTTATAATATCTACGTTCAACATCGTCAAAATTTTCAGAATTGTCTGGGTTGTCGTCATCGCAAACAGCTTTGCTAACATCAGATTGACTACTTATTTCTGACAACTTTCTCTATTTCTTTATAAACCAATTTCTTTTTTTTATATTGTCTTTTTTCTTCTTGTTATCTATTAAGTTTCTTTTAACAGTCTTAACTTTCTTGGCTGCTGTTGTTCTTCTTTTCTCATCCGCTATTTCTAATTATTCTTTCATAGTGGTCGATGTTAGTATTTCGGAGCACCGTTTACCACGAGACTTTCTCTTAGGGTCTTCAAGATTTCATTTCTTTTTTGGAATCGGAGCAAAGTTGACAAACGAGTTGTCTAATGTGGAAAGATCTTGTTGCGATGAATTAACTGCTTTATACTGATTTACTGGAGATTCCCGTGATGTAGAAGGCCCAGTAGCGGTTGTTGAGGGTCTCTCAATATTGGATGTAGAAGCTTCGACTGTCAGAGATCTTATTTGATTTGCAGGTGCAAAATTATCTTCGGTGAATTTATCCGGATTTAACGGATATATTCTAGCAGTTCTAAAGCCAGAAATAGCTTTTTCCATAGAAACTACATTTAAAGATGCTCCATTTAAAAGTTCAGCCAAGTCGTATTCTGAAAATTTTTCACGTCCCGTATTGGTAAGCTGTAGATCAATTTCCCTAGAGAGTTTGTTTTTTGAATGGACTAAAAAATGTTAGGTCCAGTGGCTGAAGGTGGTCAGAAGTATGAGTTAGCAGAGAGACCATGTGAATAAATTTGCTTTTACAGAATAAATAAGCTTCTAGCGATATATGACTGGAATTATTGTCTAAAACTAGGAGAACAGGATCGTTTTCTGTAGGATTGACGTTTTTTTCAAAATGTTTTAAACATTCAACGAACAGCTCCGAATTGATTCATCCATTTTTAGAACTGACGTAAAGAGCTCCAATCAGCTCATTGTTTTGTAGGGCTCGGGACATTCGCTTCCTTGGATATATTAGCATAGGTGGACAATAATTACCTCCAGCAATAACTGTAAATACTGCTGTTATTGTTCGTCCTCGCTCCACCGAAATAACAACTCCAACTTTTTTAGCTCCCTTCGGTCATAAACTTTTTGACACTTTTTTGCACCCCAGTGACCCCTGTCTCGTGCATGTTAAAAATCCGGTTTGGAGGAATGATATTTCAAAGATAATATCTTTAGCAACAAATAAAACAATTTCTTTTAAAATAGAAAGTAATGTGAGTATAAAATTGTTAAATATAAAAACAAAAATATTTCCATTAAAGAAGTTTGGTATGTATAAACTTAAATTTCCGGAATGTAATGCTGTCTATTTGGGTCAAACCCTTAAAAATTTTGAAATCAGATACAGTGAACAGTTGCGAGCATACATATTAAAACAACCAGATAAATCCCACTACGCAAAACATCTACTTGACAAAAAACTTATATTGACACCTAACACAAAACTAGAAGTACTACATATTTCTGATAAGAAACAAGAGCTGGATTTCCTTGAATAATTGGAAATTAGAAGACACTTAAGAAAGCTACAATATGAAGTCGTCAATGAACAGATAAATCTAGGGAGTTCTCCACCTTTAAACTGCCTTCTTAAGTGATAATAGGCAACCAACCTCAAGCAGATATCATCCTCGCCGACTTTTTAGTTGTTTGAGTTATATAATTTTTTAGTAGACAGTATGCTTCTGTTTGATTGCCTTTTAAAAGACATCTTTAAAATGTATCCAGGTTTCACCCAAGCTAATTCGAGAAATATTTCTCAAGTGGATGTGGACATGGTGTCTCAGTCACTCGAACTCCCCTAAACAGAAGAAGAATAAGCGATCCGGTACTAAATCGAGTTCGGAATTCTGGAGTAACGCAATTTGTGTACGTGTGTTACATCACATATTTTCCAAACAACTCAACCTACATGGAGAACATTAAATTTTCATTATACATACATTTTACATTATCTTTTCTATTTTGAAAACATCATCACTGCAGTTTAAAATATATATTTCCAAATTTTTTTGACAACGCGAGAGTTACCTTTTTTAATAAGAGGAACCCGATTAGGAGAACATTATTTGAAAGAGTACGTTCTGACAGTAGTTAGCGTTTCTCTTTAACGGGTGTTAAAGAAAAAAGATAACTAGTCTACTTATAAAGTTTTCCCTCGTGACAACAGCGCAAAATTTCTTTGTTTGCCATTGGCTCTAGCCTACCACAGCCTACCACAAGAATTCAAATTTCAATATTTTTTTCATCTTTATTTGAAATCGTAGAGTGGCGTTATTAGTTGCAAATATTTAGTTCAGACCCAATATATCTTGTGACATTTTCATTGAAATTCATGAAACGAGCCCATTGTAAAGATCAGCAAATATAGTTTTCTTGGTTTTCTATATCATTGCACAGTTATACTGATCTTAAATGGGAAAAAGATATCCAGGATATCCCCATACGTTCAACAAATGTTCAGAGAGCCGCTTCTTTATCAAAATAAGTGTTTTTTTATGAATTTTATAATTATAAACGGCAAGAGACTGCAAATCTCGCACTCTATATGTTTTAGGTCCTTCGCTTTTTGGGGGAACGCCTCTTTCCTGGTGTTTAGAATAATTTGAGAAAATATATGATTTTCCAATAATATATTCAGAAAATTGGATTCTGAGAGATGAGTTAGGAATACTATTTTGCGATATTCCTCAGCGGGAAGATCAACATTTTGTAATACTGACATTAATGATAACATAATTTTTAGTAGAAAGCTACAGCCATGTATCCAACTAATTTCTGAGAAGGCAAATTGAAGTACCTCAATATGCAAAAGCGAGGAGATGATTTTATACAAAGTAGCAACATTAGATATTTTGAAATATTCCCAAAACTTTTGAATAATAGTGTCGAGAAGTAAATAAATGGTTTTAAATATCAAAACTAACTTTTCCGCATCTGTGGCCCTGAACAATATTCTATCATAAAATTGTTACTTGTATACACTTCGGGGAATGAATCGTGCTAATAAACCGAAATTTCTCCAAAAATAACCAAAAACTTGATATATCTGGATTTATAGGACCCGCTGTACTGTGAGACACCTTGAACAATATTCAATCATAAAACTGATCAATCGTATACTCTCTGGAGGCTGTATCGTGCTAACAAACTGAAAATTCACCAAAAATGACAAAAACTTGATACTTCAAGTACCATAGCACTCGTTGTACTGGATTTAGTGAGCTGAATATCAATAGGGTTCATCTTTGAGACGCTTTGAATAATATTCAATCATAAAATTGCTGACTTGTTGAACTCCGGAGGCTGTATCGTGCTAACAAGACATGTAAGGAAAAGTGGCCGACGACTACGACGACGACGACGACATACACACAGCATTTTTTTTTCTAAAAACTGTTTTTTCGTGTTATTGTTGATGGAAAACGTAAAAGTAACACAAAAAAAATTCAAAATTCCCACTTTTTTTGGGGTAAACCAATACTTTTCTCGCATATAGATAGGTTGGGCGGAAAAGTGAAAATATTTGTGTGATAAGTGTCAAGGTAATCAAATCTCCCACTGAGCAAGATAATAAGGAGTATGACGAATACATCAATAGGAAAAATATAGGAAACACGGATAGAAATGCGTTTGTAAATGTCGGTGTTTTAATATTTGACTTGCAAAACACTTTTTCGCTGCCAAAACCTCCCATAAGCAATTTTATTTACAAAAGCAAATTGACTTGTTATAGTTTAACTGCGCACTTCGACAAAACTAAAGTGGTATACAATGCTGTTTGACATTAACTTATATGCGGAAGGAGAGGAGTTCATCTGGTTAATGCAGTCATAACAATTTGTAAAAGAATTGTAGAGGGTAATCCTCAATTAGAAAAACTCATTTTGTGGTCAGACAGCTCCACAGAATAAAAATTCAATAATGTCCTTTGCTCTTCAATGCTTCTCAAATTCCCCAGAGTCAAAGAATTTGGTTATTATTGAACAAAAATTTAGTGTGACCGGTCATAGGACTGTTGAGAAAGTAGACGCTACTCACAGTTGTATAGAACGGTTTATAAAGCTTACAGAAATATGGAGTCCTCTGACGGATTTATAGGACCCGCTGTACTCGCTCTAGTCAACTGAAAATCAATAGGGTACATCTGTGAGACACCTTGAACAATATTCAATCATAAAATAGATCAATCGTATACTCTCTGGAGGCTGTATCGTGCTAACCAAATGAAATTTCTCCAAAGATGACAAAAATTTGTTACTTCAAGTACCATAGCACCCGTTGTATTGCCCTTAGTGAGCTGAATATCAATAGGGCTCATCTTTGAGACGTTCTGAATAATATCCAATCATAAAATTGGTCACTTGTATATACTCCAGAGGCTGTATCGTGCTAACAAACTGAAACTTCTCCAAAATTGACAAAAATATCGTACTTAGAGTACTGTAGCACCTGTTGTATTAGCTCTGGTGAGCTGAAAATCAATAGGGTTCATCAGTGAGATATTCTGAATAATATTCAATCATAAAATTGGTGACTTGTTGAACTCCGGAGGCTGTATCGTGCTAACAAACTGAAATTTCTCAAAAAATGACAAAATGTCGTACTTCAAGTACCATAGCACCCGTTGTACTGGCTCTGGTGAGCTGAAAATCAATAGGGTTTATCTGTGATATATTCTTAACAATATTCCATCATAAAATTGGTGACTTATTTCACTCCAGAGTCTGTATCGTGCTAACAAGACATGTAAGGAAAAGTGGCCGACGACAACAACGACGACGACATACACACAGGATTTTTTTTCTAAAAACCGTTGTTTTCTGTTGGTGTTGGGAAACGTAAAAATAACTCAAAAAATGTTTTCAGAATTCCAACTTTTTTTGAGGTAAACCAATACTTTTATCGCATATTAGATGTGCGGAAAAGTAAAAATATAGATAACCACCAGCCAGATGATGTCCCAATCATAGGAATACTGAAGAAGATGACAATGCTAGAGAATGATGCGATTCCTATGCGCAATAAATCATCTTTGACCAAAACAAAATATAAAACTGGTTTACCTCCAATAGAATTGATGACATCACAGAAAAAGGTAAACGACCAAATGGAAGGTATTTGTACTAACAACTAACTCTAACAATACTAATTCAGACAATTGATGATAACGGCAATCGCGCATCAGTCGCCGATTTGAGTGAAAAGTTTGATGACAAACTCTACAGAGCAGTAAAAAATGGTACTAACCTCGCCAATAAGACACCTGAGGTTAGATCCAAAATATCTGAGTTGACCAATGGCGTGAAACCATTAAGCCCGAAAACGAAATCAACCACTGTTAAAAAATTTAGTAACAATGTTTCGGTGACCAAAAAAAATGACATTGCCTCCAACAAGTGTCAAAATAACCCAGATGTTTTACATTCAATTTCAAAATTGGAAGAGAATGAAGACGTAGAACAAAAAAGATGGGTCAGAAGTCGATAGGGACGTAGTAACTGAAGAATCAATAAACAGCAATTCCCTTTCTAAAAATAATTCTAAAGTTAACAAATTCTCTTCATACTTTTTATTTTCGTTCAAAGTTTTTCAGAAAGGGGATGAAACTCAACAAGAACCAAAGGACACGTCTAAAAATGATATAGATAACAAGGAATATATTAACAAAGTGATCCAGACCAATGATCTATCGACATTACCCAAACTTTCCTAAGCCGCATTACCTCCATCCACTTCAATAGAAAATAACATCAATTCAAATTCATTATCACGCCGATCAAGTGAGAGAGACAATAATAGAATCCGAGATTATTCGGACAATGAGAGTGGTTGCGAAAGAGCTCTTAATCTCACAATCAGGTCCTTGGATGGTCTTCCGCAAAAATCTTTGGGTCTCAATGACCTCAAAAATATTGTTAACATATGTTTCATGAATAGTATTATCCAATTCATATCAAACACAAGGTGGCTATTAGAATATTTAAAGAAAAACGCATACATAAGAGATATTAACATAAACATATCTAGCATGAAAGGAGCACTAATTAAAGCATTTGCTGAAGTTATTAAAGAGCTTTGGTCTGAAGATGGTTCAGACAGAGTTGTTAATACAGTATCATTCAAAAGTCAGGTTCAGCGGTTTACTTCATGGGATACGCCCAACATGATGCGCAGGAGTTTCTTCGTTAGCTATTAGTAGGACTTCACGAAGATGTCAACAGGGTATATGAAAAACCAAAGCCCATATTAACAGAAATTGATGACAAACTTAGTGACAGTGAGAATGCACAAGAAGCTTGGTTAAGATATATGAGAATGGACAACTCCAAGATTGTGGATAACTTTTTCGGTCAATTAAAATCAACACTCAAGTGCACACAATGTGGTCACTGTTCAGTTACCTTCGATCCATTTTGGGATTTGTCCCTTTTCATACTCCAAAGAACAGGTCAATTACGACTTTCACAATGTTTAGATTCGTTTACAAGAGAAGAATCACTCGACGGTGATGAGAAACCAACATGTTCGAAATGTAAGGAACGAAGACGATGCACTAAATCATTCTCAATTCATAAATTCCCGAAAATAATGGTTATTCACCTGAAGCGCTTTTCGCCAACAGAAAGATTCAGGAAAAAACTTAATGTTTCAATAGATTTTCAAATAGAAGGGCTTGATATGAGCCATTACGCGGCTGACAATGTGGCACCCTGTACGTACAACCTCTACGCTATATCAAATCACAGTGGAACCACTTACATTGGTCACTATATAGCATATTGCCGACATCCCTACACGGGATAGTGGCACGAATATAACGATTCAAGGGTGCTATTCATATCGTGGAAATCTTTAGTCAGTGGAGAAGCATATGTTCTCTTCTATGATCAAGATGGCACAAAGTCCCCTCTTTAAGTTTAATAATTTTTTTTAATTATATATTTTCATTTTGAACCAATGTCTTATTTGGTTTTTCTGCAAAATTTATTTATATATTTATATATACATTGTTGATCAATTGTTGAATAATTTTAATATTAATTTTTACAAATGCGTCGGTAAAAGAAGAAAGAAGCGAATGGATGTTGAAAATCGAATTGACCAGTGAGATTATACCCAAAAAAATATTAATTCCTTCAGACTGTCATATAATTTTCCAGACAACAGTTCTTTGAAGAATATATCAGCACCTAATAATAAGTCGCATGGATCAAGAATGGTAAAAGTCGAGACTACAAGATTTGAATAAGTAAAATAGGCCCATGATTGAGCAGGCAGATAATTCGATTTCCTTAGGGATTAATGGACGCTCTGTTTTTTCAGTATGGAGAGCAGTTTTCATAAAGTTTTCCTAAGAATTGAAGAACATTGTACTTCCGGGATAAATAAAACAAAGAAGAGAGGTGAAGAGTGAAACATCATTTTTAAGTGACTTCGCTATATGATAGTTTGTTCAGTTGAGTTTATAGTCCCGATTTGCTGTGAATCATAAAAAAAAGCATCACTGTTCTGGAAAGGTTTCGAGTAGAAATGTAATAGACTGTTATGTTTTGAATACTTACATTTTCTGTATGAATATATTGAGATACCATAAGAAGAACTAAGACAATTCAACCACAAATGTGCCGTTTTAAACATAGAGTAACGATTAGAGGGCGATTGACTGACGAATTTCTAATGTACAATATGGTACCACTTGGCTTCGAAGAGTGAGGTCTTTTCGATTAAATCGCTCTTAATCCATGAAGTTTATCGACACAGTTATGATAAGCAATATATTGAGATTTTGAAAGTGTAATTATTTGATTAAAATATTTCTATCTAATCCTTAACTCTGTAACGTTTTTATTTTTCTTATATTTCGCCCTACGAAATCGAATAATTTATATCCCAGTACGGCCCTGGCGTAACAATATTTTCTTCGAACTGTGTAGAAGATCGTTTCATACGACCAATAAACATAAAATTACCGGAGTATAATACATCTTTGAACGCCGAAAAAGGTTTATTACGGCTCAATCGGATTTTCAATTGAACGAAGTGACAATTGGGTGTACTTCAAAAAGGTACGATGAGTACACAATAGTTTTACTATCACTTTCGGAAAAGGAAGGTACCTTTTATGAAATTCTGGGTAGACAGCATAATTTGTGTATTCACTGCCCGATTCTTTTTATATGGCTTTTTAGAACTAATTTTACAGTTAATTTTCGGAAAGAATTTAAAAAAAAGGCTACCGATCCCCAAAAATCTCGTCACGAGAGTCAGTCAGCGACCGATTCTCAACGCAAGTAGTTGAAAAAATTCTTGTAGTGTCAGCGTGAATTATCGTATAATTATTTAGTGCCGCTATCGAGATTGAGTCTACGAAGATTACTTAACCGAATCGGTGGTGATTTTTTTTAGTTATCAAAATTAAGTTATCGTATCGTATCGTACTAAAGTATCGGTATTTCCTGTGCTCAGTCGTCGAATTAAAATTACCGAAGTATATATTTATTGTGTTTATTACCGACATTAAATTACCGAAGATTTCCGAGTGTCTGTGATCTGTTCCATCACGCGGTGAGGGTAGATTACTTATCACAAGTACCTACTATCCTATATTTTTTAAATCAACCTAATCGAGAAACCACGCCTCCGGCGTTGATGCAGGTATCTTCCCTTGAGTAGTAAGGTGGTGATTGGATGGAAACAATTGGACTCAGGTATCGTAAATGATTATTTAGTATCTCTCCTACCTGGAGTTATCGCACCCGTTCTTAGTCGATGGTGGAAAGATTAATTTAGTATCACGCTATTTCTTTAGCGGAAGAACTATACGGTCAGAACTATTTTATTACGATAACGAGTTTATTGATTATTAATATTGCCATTGTTTTAGAGAGCCTTTGTTTATGTTTTATAGAATAATCGTTAGGAAATTCGGCGTGCACGTCAAATCTAGATTAAATTATTTTCCCGATATTGACATAACTTTCACAAAGCCTATGTGTTTTTTGTTTCCAAGTAATTTAATAATATAATATATTTTCTTTTTTGAATAAACGGAAAATAATTTCGTTAATAATTTAATTTTTTAGTTCGCAAACCCTGCGACATTTATCGTTTGGGTATGTATATGATTTTGAGTTGTATATTTGTTGTTTCTTGGAGACTATTTATTTCTCGAACAATTACCGTGTAGTGTTTAGTGATAATTTGTTTTATTGTTTTTATGTATTTATTAATTTTGTTTGCGGTACCAGGTTATGCATGTACCCATCTTGTAAATATTTTTGATGTTTTGTTCACTGACGCTGGTAAAACCTGTTAATAAACTGGTTAACATAATAAACCGCGTTTTAGTGAGTACTTCCCCAAACCTCCATAGATACACTACCAAAAATACCTCACTTTTTATAATTTCTCCCGCTTATCGCAGTTTTTGAAATTTTTCCTGCGAATTTAAATTTCTGGCGCCCTTTAATTACCCTTGCGGTTGATTAACGTTCCGAAAATAAACCCGCTACTTTTAGCTCTCCAACCAAAACAAGAGTGCCGTTCGCATACGTCCTAATTGTTTATCGACCAGTATCGTTCCAAATAATAATACGTTATCTTGGTCCCATCCAAGGAAACTTGGAGAAATTGGTACCGAACAATTAAGACGGTAACAACTCTATGCGAAAATGGAAGTATATACTTAGTAATCACATTATCGGCGTTGCGAACTCACGGCTTTTGAAGGGGCTATATTTTCATGAAAAATATCTAACAGCTTCGACAAAGTTGTAAAGTAAATAAACGGTAATTTTGGGATGTAAATCGCATCCCAGTGATATTTTGCCACGACATTCGTTTGAATAACATTTGTATAAAGGATCATACGACGTACTATGATATTCGTGGGTCAATGGTAGATTTAGGATAATTGATCGCTCTAAAATCTTTTCAAGTTTTTGAATTTGTCGATATCCACTTATAAGTCAATGATAGGAGAAACCACATGAAGACAGTGGTCGAAAAAAATCTTGGAAGTTACGTTTGATCTTTGGAAGCGTAAGTCGTTTATGTCGAGCATCAAATATATTTACATATGTATCTTGTGTCAATAAAACGTAACAAGACCGACATGCTTCTTTAAAAATCTCTTATCAACTTGATTTCCTGAAAACGTGCTATTATTAACAAATAAAAATATTTATCAGACTCAGACTTTTCAGCGAGGTCAAGCAAAATTTGCGTATCATTTAAACATAAAGGACGTTGGTTTCCAAGTTTTCTAACTCCATGGAGTTCCGTTTTCAGAACTCTTTTAAAACACAAACAGACAAATTTTTTATGGATTTGGGTCAACTGCAAGTTCATCTACTAATATATTATTACAACACATCATATATAGTTTTATCTAGAGCCTACAATAAATCAAAATAGAATCGACACCCAACGAGTAAACATCGTTTATCGGTTGTCCAAATAACCCATTATCTATTTACGAGTTTTAGCTGCGTTGTGAAAAAGTAAATGATATTATAATTTGAGATTGTACATGTTGTGCGAATGAACTTACCAACAATTCATTAATAAATAGATAAATACATTTGAAGAACCTAGTTTCACCAGTGGCGGCCCATTAACACAGGTAACTGTTACTTCCTATCATTCCTAAGAGTCCGTCTAGGACTCTTGTCCTTTTACTCTGTAAGAGGCTTTGGTATCCAGGACTTCTTACAAAAATGGATCAAACTAAAATACAACCCCAACCAACCTCATCATTAGTACAAAACCCACCCACTATTACAAAATCTTATGTTACCGCAGCACAAACAATACCTCCTCCTCCAACTTTTCCTAAAAGAGAACAAACAATCGTTATGCATGCTATTCTCGATACTGCTCTTTTTAAATATATGAAAAGATATTGGAGAAATCGTCACTCCCAAAAATGTAACATTTGCTTCTAAAATATCGAACAACCGTGTGTGCATTTATCTAAGTTCCACTTCTGTCGTCGTTTACTCGACACTCCACTCGACACTCCATACAGGCCCAGCGAACTCCAAAATAGGTCGTACACTAAATATAGCGATGACATTTTTTGGCGATATCGTAGAAGAAGTTTTAGATAGTAAATAAATTGACTTTCTTGCTTTGCTATACACTGATTGAATATGCTCAGACCAAGATACAGTTTCTGTCACAAGTATACCTAATAGCGTTTTCGATTTACCTGCACTCTGCAAGTTCAGTTTGCCCTGAAATGACATCACAAAACTCAACGAGGGCTTGCTAGTTCACTTGATTGCACAAAAAAGTGCGTTTTAAATCGAACACCCGTTCAACTGCCAGTGCAATGTTTCTAACCCAACTTTCAGTCAAAAAGCGGAAAACATAGGTATAGCAGGAAAGCAAAGAGCAAGGCACCATATGAATATGAACAGCACCATGAAAAATATATTTTTTTTAATACATGAAACATATAAATTAACTCTTCAAGTAGATAGAAAACAATTTAAGAAGAATGTTTTCCAACGAATAACGGTACACGTCTTCATGTGAATATTTCATCAAATTAGTAAATTCGAGTCTCTTGATCTTTTCTCTAAGACTCATATGGAATATTTCTTCGTCCGAACAACTATCTGAAGATGAAAGTAATACGATTTGCGATCCTAATTCGAATTTTTTTATATTTGGCGCCATTTAATACTGAACTGAATGTACTGCACCGTCTTTCGTTTCAGGGTAAACAAAATTGAACTGAGGGCGTACTCGGACAGTGCCGCTTGTAAATCGAACACGTGAAACTGGATGAGTGCAAGTTTGAAAACCATAATCGAACACAACTTTTGAACTGAGTGCGCACTCAGTTCAGCCAGGGCAGGTAAATCCTTCTGTTGCGAAACTGTCTTTAGAGTTAAATTAGAAAGAACATACCGATTTCGCGGATTAGTTTTACCTAGGTGTAGAACTGCATATTTAGACGTGTTCAATGGTAGACACCAATCTTCTACCCACTTGGTGATCCGCTGGATGTCACTTTGGAGTTGAATATAGCTGGATAAGGGAATTGCATATAACTTGGTATCATCCGCGAAAAGCGATATGTCACTTTTGACATAAATTGGCAGGTCTGCAAAGTATACCAGGAATAATATTGGCCCCGACACCGAACCCTGCGGAATGCCACTATATACATTAAACACTGAAGAATAACAGTCACCCACACGTACACAAAATTTAAGGTCCGTTAAAAATGCTTCAATCCATTGAAGTAAGCGTCTCCTAATGCCATTATGTTCAAGTTGAAATAACATTCGCTTATGGGGAACTCGATCAAATGCATTCGAAAAGTCTAAATATATAATATCAACAGGTTGGTTACTGTCCAAAGATATAGACCAGTCATAAACACATGTTAACATATTACTAACTACTGATCTTCCAGGTACAAAACCCTATTGAAAAGTAGGAATTCTATTTTTATTTATGAGAAAGTACATAACCGATTCACGGATAGTAGATTTCATTAGTTTAGCTGCTATGGATATTAGGCTAATTGGTCTATAGTTATTAGGATCCAGCTTGTCAGCTTGTTTGTTAATTGGAGTAACACTTGAAATTTTCCAGTTGTCTAGTAAAGTGTGTGGCAAAAAAGAAGCTTTCATTATTATTGATAAGGGATGGATTATGGAATTGGCGTATTTTTTAAATAAGATTGCTGCGAAACTATCCAAACCAAGAGGAGAGTAAGTTTTCAAACACGATATTTTCTCCTTGAGAGCTTCTGGCTCAAAATCTATATTGCTAACTTCGTAGCGATTTCT
Source organism: Galeruca laticollis (assembly GCA_963921935.1). Taxonomy (NCBI): domain Eukaryota; kingdom Metazoa; phylum Arthropoda; class Insecta; order Coleoptera; family Chrysomelidae; genus Galeruca; species Galeruca laticollis. Next base: position 92,595,551 of record OY998183.1, read on the forward strand.
TGTAGATGCTTTATGTAAAGTGTTTGGAGGGTTTTCCTCGATTGTAAATACTTCTTGAAATTTTCTGGCAAAAATAGTGACAACTTCCGTTTTCCCTGAAGTAAGTTCGCCAGTTTCATTTCTTAGGATAGGCAATGACACTTTAGAGAGTACTGAATTTCTGACATAGGGAGCTACAGCCCTTTGAAGAAGACGTCCTTATATGAGTTTTCTTCAAATTACTCAAAAATACCGTTACTTCAAATATTCAAACTTGGTATAATCAATAAACAGTTACAAACCAGTCGTTTGCTGTAAATAAATTTTTTCCAGATTCATCACAAGCATGTCAGTTGAGGGGACCAACAGGTCCTCCAACTATTAAAAAAAAATATTTTCAAGTTTTTTATGTATCTGACACCGAATTTGGAAAATTCAAGAAAATGTTCTCTTCTTTCTAATAGATATCATGAACCGTTTTCGTGTTTCTTACATAAAATCATGTTGGATTATAATATGTAATATCAAGTTGGCTTTGAAAAATCAACAAAATCTGACAATGTGTCAAATTATTTTGATTCTAAACAGTTATTATTGTTATTGTGTGTGAAAGGTAAAAAATAATAGTTAATTTGATCAAAATGGTTTATTTTTCGAATGAAGAATATGCATTTAGTTTATGGGGAAGTACAATGTAACACTCGTGCAGCAGAGCGAAGATATGCGGAAAAATTTCCAAACAGAAGGCATCCTGCTCGCGCAACATTTGTAGCAGTACACAAAAAATTAAGAGAAAGTGGCTCAGTAGTACCTAAAAATACTGAAACTGGTAGAGGACCTGATGTGACAATGGAATACGAAGACGATATTTTGATTGAAATCGAAAATAGTCCTGAGGTTAGCACCAGAAGACTCGCTGCTATGTATCCTGGTATTTCCAAGTCTTCCATATGGAATATTATTCATAAAGAAAACCTTCATCCTTTCCATTTTCAAAAAGTTCATGCCATGGTAGATGGTGATTTCACTGCCCGCATAGATTTTTCAAACTGGTTGCGGAACAAAAAAAATCAGGATCCTAATTTCTTTTCCAATATTTTATTTTGCGATGAATCTACGTTTACCAGAGACGGAATTTTTACATAATGCACATCATTATGCTTACATTGGTGATAATCCTCATGCAACAGTAAAGAAAAGCACCAGCAAATATTTAGTATAAATGTTTGGATACGTGTAATCAGTAATCAGCGTCTGGGACCTGTAGAGCTTCCTAGCCGTTTAACAGGACAAGAATATCTTAATTTCCTACAAAATGTTTTACCTGATTTAATAGATGAGGTTCCCATGATGATTCGAAATAATTTATGGTTCATGCACGACGGCTGCCCAGCTCATTTTAGTAGAGAGGTTCGTCAATATCTCGACAATAACTATTACGATAAATGGATTGGAAGAGGTGGTCCAGTTAATTGGCCCCCAAGATCTCCAGATTTTAACCCCTGTGATTTTTGTATTTGGAGTTATTTAAAATCATTAGTCTATGCTGCTCCAATAGAAACCCGTAATAAGCTGTGACAAAGAATTCAAAACGCTTGTAATAAAATTAGAAATAATGTAGGAATTTCTGTAAAAATTAGACGATCTTTAGAAAAAGAATAAATTTGTTGTAAAATTAATTCTCTTATTTCTGTTGGTAATTATCTCTAACTTTGTTTTTTTTTAATGTTGATTGTTGTTTTATACCCTCACGAAATAAAACTAAATTAAAATTTCCAAAACAATGTAAGCAACTTAATACTTCATGATATCGATTTGAAAGAAGAGAACATTTTTTATGAAAATTATCTTGAATTTTCCAAATTCGGTGTCGGATATATAAAAAACTTGAAAATAATTTTTTTTTTATAAAAATACCTGTTGGTCCCCCCAACCGACACGCATGTGATGGATCTGTAAAAAAATTATTTACAGCAAACGACTGGTTTGTAACTGTTTATTGATTATACCAAGTTTGAATATTTTAAGTAACGGTATTTTTTAGTAATTTGAAGAAAACTCATATGAAGACGTCTTCTTCAAAGAGCTGTAGCTCCCTTAAGAAGCATTTTCGGATTAAGGTAATTTGAGCTAAATCGACTTAAAATCACCTCTAGTAACTGTAGTTTCCGTTTGGCAAGAGAGTTTCTGGACATCCTATATTTCTTCCATAATGACATTTAAACTTTATCATTTCAAATATTGTGGAGTTTATCCATGGCTTATTGACAATACATCTATGTTGAACATAACAGTTCTTAAGAATAGATACGTTTAGACCGTTTTCAAAAATTTCCCACTGTTGGTTAATGTCCTTACCACTTAAAACATCCATCCAATTTGAATTTGCCATATACAAATTTACGTTATGATAGTTTATTGTTCTGTTCGTGGTTAGAATGTTATTTTGTGGTATTAACGACGTGAGAACTTGTACTGTAGTTGAAATAACGGCGTGGTCCGATTTTCCAATTGGAGATGTGACAGAAATATCAGTTAAGAGATTAGGATTAGAAATTAGAGTAAGATCCGGTTGAGAAGGTTGTTGGTTCATACGGAAACGAGTTGGTTCATTGATTAGTTGTTGCAATGCTTAATTTTCCAAGAAATGTATGAAAAGCATAGATTAAGCATGATAAGGGTGATTACTTAGTGGCCAGGAAATGTTACTTAGGTTGAAATCTCCAAAAACGATTATGGTTTTGTGTTTGATCAGGAACAACTGCAAGCGATTGTATAGTTCTTCGTCTATTGATATGAACTGTACCCAGGTCTATAGATACAGGATATGACGAAGTTTAATTTTAGCTTTTTGGAAGAAAAATCAAGCATCAATTCCTCGTACTGATACTCGGAAAAATTTTCACAGGTTATCTGAAAATGCTCAAACTCAGTTTCTTTTACATAAATGCAGCATCCACCATCTACTCTTCCGATGCGATCAGCCCTATAAATTTTGTACTCAGGTATGTTAACTAAAGAATCCAAAATATTTTTGTGCAACCAAGATTCAGATACTAGAAACCGAGAATGTTTTTCATATTGGATGCAAGCAACGACATCCAAAAATTGTGCTTGCAAAGAACATATATTTGTGTACATAATACGCCACTGATGAAAGCTCGTGCTTAGTTTTTTGGTGAAGAATCTATTATACGAGGAGTTCCTAATTAGTAATTGATTGTAATATTCTTCTCGCCGTTTTCTAAGCGTTCGTTCAATTTAAGACGCAGTTCACTTAGGTGTTGCAGTCGCAATGGTGTCTTATCGCCATCAATTTTGATGTCTTTCTCAGCTGCTTCCTTTTGTTTTTCAAAATATTTATAGCGAGTTTGCTAAAATGACTTCAATTGGACGTGGATATTTGCGATTACTGTCTGGTTTACCCAATCTGAAGACAGATGCGATTGTTGTCGCAGGTATATTTGTATCTACGGATTTTAGAATTTCCTTAACAGTATCTGAATCGTTATCGGAATCTGTAACATTTCCTATAATGACGTTTTTGGACCTATTGATTCGGTTTACAGCTTCCGAAATAACTACCTATGTATCTACCGACTCTGGTTTTAAGATATGTTGATTAAATTAAACAGCTTTGTTTCCAGCATATCAATTTTATATTGCAGTTACTCAATAACGTCGTTTAAAGAACTTAGCTCGGCAAGTCGATCGATGACAGGCGTAATAATATATATGTATAAGTAATGATGCCACGCTCAGAAATAATACATATATATCATTAAGTAACAAAGTGAATTTTAATTTAATAATAATAGATTTCAATTGTTTTTATACACTACACATTATAATACAAACATGCAATAATTTATGAAAGATTTTGCGAAATCTTAGATATGTTTGGTTTCCCATTTTCTTCCAGCATCTTACTTCCGCATACTTTGCAAAACAAATTTCGGAAACAGTTACTAAAACACAAAATTCAGGGTAGAACCATTTCTAAATAATACACCAAGGAATTCATCAAAACACTTTAAAAACGCTTTTTAGTTAGGTGTTCGCTGAAGTTCTCTTTTATGTCTTCGATTTGTAATAGTTCGCAGGAGCAGTAAGACGATATTTGGATAAGGAATATCGTGTTAGGTGGATTGAACTACGAGGTCCAATTAAATGGATGACCTAACCTCACACGGATTTTTGTATGTTGGAGCATCCCAAATGTAGCACATTTTGAGCAGTTTATATAAGTAGGTTCTTAAACATGTAACTCACTACATCCAAAGGTTACTGGTAACTGATTTAATCCGTTGTATATGTTCTATCCAATGAATAAACTTTAGTAACAAAGCAAACATAATATGCTGAAATACCTGCATGGTAGAATAATTAGAGTGGAAAAAATGTGTATCATCAAAGTTGATCTCCAAACACTACCAATGGAACAAAATGTAATTAACGTGTTTGCTCTCAAATTTACTGCAGAAATTTGAAAATATTGCTATGTAGCTTATTAGAGCCATTTTGTAACCTCTGATGAAACCTGGATATATTACTAATCAGAAATATGTGTGATAAAGTTATGGACTAGGAACTATAAGTTTAAATTACTCCATAAACCTTTACAAGTATTGGATTCAAATTTTAAAATAATAAATACATTTCTGTGTCACGTTTCCTTTTACATCCCAATTCTAAATACCCGAATTGGTACTGGATATGGAAAAACTGAGCGCATAATAGAAACATTAAGTCGTCATTTCGGAGAACCTTTTGGAAATATTTGAAATAAACATAGAAAGCTATGTTGAGTCTGGTAAATCTTTAAAACAAATAATAAGTAAATTGTTCTACTTTCTTCCAGATATAATTGTACAGTATTTGCTTATGGAGCAACTGGTGCCGGAAAAACTCATACAATGGTAGGAACGCGATCAGCACCAGGTATCATGATCAGAGCTCTAAATGATCTATTCGAAGCAGTAAAAGATAAAGAAGATGAATACTCGGTAAGTTAATCAATTCTGCACTTCAGCATATCAAGCTTGTGATATTTGATTGTGATATAGTGAAAAATGAATCCTTAAATTGGGTCAAGACTATTGAACTATATTCTGCAAAATTGTAAGTTCAATAATAATAATATTGTCTATCTCAATTTTATTTATGAAATTAATTTTAATGTTGACCCATAGATTATATCACGAAATAATGAATATATTGTAGAAAAAAAAAGCGATCAGTGCCAATTTGAGAAGAGAAACTTCCTGGTTGAGACAGCGTCATTCCGAGATGTAAACTCGATATTTTTCCGCTTTAGCGACTTCTTCAGATGAAAATCTGAGATTAGCCTATGTCTGAACATCATTAGCCTGGGCACCAGTGAACAAAGCCTCTGCAACCACATATCTCACCGAAGTCTCAGTCACACACTCAGACACCAGTCAACTGAGTCAGAGCAGATAAACTTCGACTGAATAGTATACAGGGTGTCCCGGGACTAATGGGAAAAAAGTCAGGAGAGTATAATATGAGCCAAAATAATGTTAGTACTTCATATAAACTTTTACTATGCAGGCCCTCGTTTTCGAGTTATAGGCCTCCAAAGTTTTAATTTTGAATTTGGATTTTATTTTTATTTTTTGTACTAGTTATTTGATCTTCATAAAATTTACGGCAAAGCTATAATGTAAGTGTATGTTTATTTTGGTAAGGTAAACAGATTTACAGTAGTGCATTGAAGCCAGGGACGGACTACTCGCAATGGTTAGTGATCCAAAAATGTTGCAGGTATGGCACACCCTGTATGAAATTATCGAAATTCACTTCCCCACACATTAAGCTAACGAAAAGGTACTCTTGTTAGAATTCGATAAAATAAGCCGTTTGGCTAATATTTACAGTTTTACTTAAACTTAACATTGACAAATCATACTTTGATAGAAATACGTTGTTTATTAGAATAGATCAAAAACATTTATTTTAGACAATATATATATATATATATATATATATATATATATATATATATATATATATATTTCAGTTTTCTACTGCTCCTCCGTTTTAGTCATAATTTCAAAAATTTTCGAAATATTAGCCTGACCGTTCCTCGAAGAGAGATACAACTAATTTGCTGGCTAATATCACGCAGAATATTGAATTACATCCCCTTCGAAGAACGTGACGTCGATCGACCCTTTTGTCGATACATACATCCATGGTGATTCGCAACAGCAAGTACACTGACCGGTTTCGACCCCTTCTTAGGTATCTTCAATACTGCCGTAATGCCTTCTAGTTCAGAGTCTCTAATCTGAACTGAAGATTTCGACTTCCGACAACTTCTATGTGGCTCATGTGTTTACACACTTGCGACAAGTAGTCAGCTGGCGCCATCCTCACTTTCAATTGCGAACCACCAGCTCAGATAATAATTCGACCGTATAAGTCGTATGAAATAAGATGAACTAAAATTTCATAAAATACGAGGTGTGTCAATATGAAAAATAAATTTCGGTTTTCTACTGTACCTCCGTTTTGGTCAAAATTTTCTACATATTAGCCTGACCGTTCTTCGAAGAGAAAAACTACTACATTCCTGGCCAATACCATGCAGAATATTGAATTACATCCACTTCGAATAACGTGACATCGATCGACTCTTTTGTCGATACAGACATCTGTGGTGATTCGCAACTGAAAGGAGAAGGGCATAGTACACTGACCGGTTTCGACCTTCTTGGGTCTCTTCAAGAGTACCGTAATGCCTTCTAATTCAGATTCTCTAATATGAACTCAAGATTCCATCCTACGACAACCTCTATATGGCTCGTGTGGTTACACACTTGCGACAAGTAGTCAGCTGGCTAAATGAGACTTCTGAACTAGAAGGTATTGCGGCACTCTTGACGAGACCCAAGAAAGTCGAAACCGGTCAGTGTACTATTCCATTCTACTTGCAATATTCTGCGTGGTATTAGCCAGGAAAGTAGTTGTTTTTCTCTTCGAAGAACAGTCAGACTAATATGTCGAAATAATTGAAATTTTGACTAAAACGTAGGTGTACATTAGAAAACCGAAATTAGACACACCTCGTATTTTATGAAATATTAATTCATTTTTTTACTGAAAGGAAATAATACAGCGCGAAGGGAAAATTATACATGTAATTTCGACGCTTATGCATTGTAAATTGATATGTTACCGCAGACGATTAATCACAGTGACGTATATTTAGGGACAAACTCTCGTTGTCAGGGCCGACTTTACCTTATTTGTTACCGTGAGCAAAACTCAAAAATGCCCTTTTCATCTTATGAAACAGTTGCAAAATTATTTATAAACATATTATAACTGTAAAAGTGCGTTTACCTATTTTTAAAGGATATATCGGGAAAATGTTAATGAATGTATTATCTATCGAAATTTGTTGTATCGCCTTTGAAATATGCCCCTTCAGAATCCGCAAAACGCTCATAATATTCTTTATTTACTGTTCCACTTTCTGAATTTCCTAGTGCACAACATCGTGATAATGAAAAGATGTTTCGATTAATATCCAAATAATTGTTTGAAATGGTACAAACTGATTGGCTCAATCGTCGATTCTTGTTACCATCTCATTCACTTAAGTAATGTTCAGATCAGTTGAAGATATCGATGGCCAGCCATACCGAGGCAAATCTCCCACGACATCTCGATCGCTTTTGAATGCACTTTACCAATCATATGCACATGTTTTTGATGGAGTTGAGTTACTTTAGGGCCCATGTAACATTGTCGGAGCTTCAGTGCGCGAAATTTCATTCACAATGCAAAATTAAAAACAGATACACTTTGTTCGATATTTTCATCGATTATAAAAATCTAAAAATACCCTTGATATGATCTAACAAAACCATACCCCGTACATAAAGTAATTGATAGAGTCCCATCTACATAGAGACAGTTCTGTCAAGTCTTTAAGCGGTCTTTTGAAAGCATCAATTTATTTCTGATACTTCCTTAACTGTATAGTAAAATATGAGATTATTATAATGATTAATGGTAGTTATAGTAATAATACCACGAATGATTGATGTATATTGTGTAAAAATCACGTGTCTGTTTAGATTCCCTCGATTCAAAAGCTTATACTTTTGAACAGAATTATTTTCAAATTGCACTTAATAAGAACTTTTTTTTCTCTTATAGTTTGGTGAATTTCATAGAATTTTATCACTTCTTCCACTGAAATACGGAATAGTTGATTTTCATTTTAGCTACTAAATAAATGCTTTGTACCAGAGTAAATGTGGAAATTTCCAAGTACTATGACAAAATCAATTCTTCAGAAATTTTCGAACAGTTAAAATTTCAAATTTTTGAAATTAATTCGAACCCCAAAAAAATTTAATACCATTCATTCAGCTCGTGAAAATATACATAGATTGGACAGATCAGTGCTTTCATCTAGGCATAGCGAAAAATATTTACATTTTTCAACCGGGTCATGCAGTTTTTTGGATACATATTGATTAATATGCTCCGCCCGTCTTGCAATTGTTTGACTGTTTCGAATTTTTCAGTAATTTCTCATTCATTGAGTTGTTTTGCCATTTTGATTGCACAATTTTTAATAAGCACTCCATCACTAAAAGGTTTCTTCGCTTTGACAATTTCCAGCGCTGCTTTATAAGAAGTGGCAATACTGTACTTGGTATCAGCGTCAGATTTTTTTAAAATCGTTGTTTGTTGTTTCAGTTTTTCCTTATAATCCGTAATGATAACCTTCCTTGACTCCCCTGTATATTGCTGAAGCGTTATCTCGTGTAACGTTACATATTATATTCTTTGGGAACTGATAATACTTGCATACAAACAATGCACTGAAGTTTATTATTGTTGTTCGTGATTAAATAGTCTGATTCCCAACGGTCTTTATAAACTCGATGTTCGTTCGTTATTTTTCTTTTCTGCGAAGACATATTTCACCGAGTATTTTACTTAAAAAGGTTTTATAATCGGTGCGTACCGCACAGTAATTATTAACTAACTCTGCTCTCTGCCCGTCCCGCTTAACTCTCAACCTTCTTATATACGTGCGCGCGGCTTATCGAATATTCGAGGGTGATCGAGTAAGATCCATCCGATTTCAGTAACATCGCTGCGACCTACTATCCGTCGCCTGTGGCGTCGCGCGATATTTAATTTATATTTTATCGAGGGGCCTCACGTTTTAGGAACCTGAAAACAGTTGGCACCCGTCACTTACAACAAAATTTAGGTCATTTTGTAAACAACAAATCTAAAGAGCGCAGTGAAATTAAGTGTTGAACTTTCAACACAATATAACTTGGACCTTTGTCTTGGAGATCAGGTATTTTGGTTAAGTTTTATATTGTTATAAAAAAGATATAAGCCATTAAGTGATGGTGTGATTTTGACAGTTTTGACAAGTTGTGGTCACCAATTTGAACGCCAAAACTTGATCCCCAAAAGGAAGCCTAGAGAATTCGATGCTGAAAATATGAAATCTCAAATCAATGTATTTATTGAGATTTGTTGCTCGCAAATTTTTGCAAACGAACAAATTTTTACTTTAGTTCAACCGTTCCACCGTCTTGTTGGATAGCGCTGTATAGAAATTCAATGACAGGTGACTGTCAAAACATAGACAAATAATATTATTACTTTCTCTATGGGTCAAATGTTGTCATATGTTTTGTTGTGTCCATAAAAATATCCCAAATTTATAGTTTAGTGTGTATTGTATTTGTAAGTGATTATAATTAAATAATTTTCATGCTGAATATGTAAATTTGTTCTTCGTAAATGCTGTTTATGTTTACTCCACATGTGCTTCACCACAAGATTCTGCTTAGTGTAGGCTAGACATAAAATAATCCGCAAATATTTTTAGCTGTTGCTAGTGATTCCATAAGTGCATTATATTTATTGATCCCCATATAAGGGCCTTTTGGTTCCTCCTAGGACCTGTATACAGCCACAGATTGCATCTGCATACATACATCGGCCTTCCGAGTTAATGAGAAAAACTACATTAGAAAATAGTATTAATTGTTTTTTACAAATTTAACAAAATAGACATTTCGTATTCTATTCAAGAAGTAACGCAATATGTAATCTTTAATTTTACAAATGCAGGAATAATAATGTTATATATTTTTTATCCTCAATGTTTCCAGGTTATGTATTGAAATGTTATACTTTTTGCATCTTCCTCCAGTTTGTAATAAGCGGACAAGCTTGTTTTTCCATTGACTCTTCTCAATTATTCAAGTAAATGATAGCAAGTGTTTTATTGAAAACAAAATCAAATCATTTATGCAATCAGTTTGTTTGATTGTAGTATTACAAATTTGAAGTACGGAGTACGTAAGTAGATAGTTTTATATTTATTATAATACAGAACGTCTGCTTTTCCACTGACCCCTCTTAATCATTCAAATGAATAGTAGCAAAGAAATGCCAATTAATTAGGTACCTATAAAAATGTTTATTATAGCAATAAACAGACATGTCCGCTATTTCATTGACCCTTATTAATTATTCAAGTAAATTATAGGAAATATTGGTGTATGTTTTTATTGAAAAGAAACATATAAAAAGTATTTTATAAAAATATCAATAAAATTATTATTAGAAATTTAATGTATTTGTCTCCATATTTATTAATACATGGCAACTGAAGTTCATGTTCCATTTTTCTCTACCATTTCTCCTCATATCAAAAATAAAATAAAAAGTTTATAAAAATATCCATTTTTACGATTCTATACTCACAAAGGGGTGGTGACACCCATCCACATATTGAAGTCTGGATCCATGTAGTTAAATATTATTTAAATACTTTCTTTAATTAAGTAATATTTTCACTTACAAACTTACTGACTCCCAATTCAGCAAAAGTATACATTTTATCTTGGAATCCATATTACAAATTTGATATAAGTACAGAATACATTTTCTTTATTTTTATGCATACATGGCAACTGAACTGCATCTATCTTCTTAATCCTCAGACAAAAAAAACAAAAAGTTTATAAACTATCCCTTACAGTTACATCAGGCTTCGTTTTAGTTTTTACTTACTGAATAGCTATAGTGAACATTGTCATATGGAAAGTATTTGGACCTGTGCGGGCAGTTACATCAGGTTCCGTTTTAGTGAAATTATCAGTTCTGAAAATGATGAGAAATTTGATTTTTGTAAATAAGTCTTGTTAGTGTTTTTACTTACGGAATAGTATCGGGAAACTGTGTTTTATGAAATATTAATGAAATATTAATCGACCTGCGGGGCAGTTACATCAGGCTTAGTTTTAGTAACATAATCGAACTGTAAATGAAATAAGAAAATTAGATGCTTCTTATAAGTAGGTTTTGCAATTTTTTAACTTACAGTATAGTTGTGGCGAAAACTGCTATATGAAAATTATTTGGACCTGTGCGGGCAGTTACATCAGGTTCCGTTTCAGTGAAATTGTCAGTTCTGAAAATGAATAGAAATTTGATTTGTGTAAATAAGTCTTGTTAGTGTTTTTACTTACGGAATGGTATCAGGAAACTCTGTTTTATGAAATATTAATGGACCTGCGGGGCTTAGTTTTAGTTACATAATCAGAACTGTAAGAAAATTAGATGCTTCTTCTAAGAGGGTTTTGCCATTTTTTTAGTTACAGTATAGTTGTAGCGAAAACTGCTATAATTATTTGGACCTGTGCGGGTAGTTACATCAGGTTCCGTTTAAGTGAAATTGTCAGTTCTGGAAATTAATAGAAATTTTATTTTTGTCAATAAGTCTTGTTAGTGTTTTTACTTACGGAATAGTATCAGGAAACTCTGTTTTATTAAAGATTAATGGACCTGCGGGGCAGTTACATCAGGCTTAGTTTTAGTTACATAATCAGAACTAGCCAATAGTCGAAATTTCCTTGCAAATTATTTGATTATATAAGCATTTAAAAAAATCAAAAGAAAATAAGAACCCAAATTATGATTAAAGGATGACTTAGTAATAGTGTTAGTTGTTGATATTAAAAAAAAATATGAAACAAAGGACGACTAAAAAATTAATTTTGTCTACCTACTCTAGAAATAGCAATAGCGCTTGTAAATATAATAGGACTCGTTATACTCGCTCTAGTGAGGTGAAAATCAATAGGGTTCAACTGTGAGACACTCTGGAAAATATCCAATTATAAAATTGGTCACTTGTGTACACTCCGTAAGCTATATCGTGCTAACAACCCGGAATTTCTCCAAAAAATGTTGCACCTCACGTACGATAGCACCCGTTGTACTAGCTCTTCTTCTTCTTACAGTGCCATATCCGTCATCGGACGTAGGCGACCTCTCACATCTACCTGTGTTATGCCCTCCAGTTAACACAGATAGATGGGACCTACAGTATTACGTTAATATAAATGGTACAAATTTTGAAAGGTAGAATGTTTTTAAAGTATGTATATTTTTCTTCCATTCTTGATTTCTAGAAATTCCCACAATGTTGTCACTTTGTATCCATATTATTAAATAGGACATGTCCTTTCACTCAATATATACTGCACCTTGTATCAGGTGATAATAGTTGTATTTTTCAATTATCACTATTATATTTTCATCAAAATGAATTATGTCATTCTTGTCTTTTGAGAGCGGTTTTAATTTTCTTCATTCAGATACTTGAAACGTCACTTCACTTCAATTAAGCATTTTTCGCCAAGAAACTCATATTATCTTTAAAACAGGGTTTCAAGAGAATGTTGAAAGATGTTTTGATGATACTAGAACAAACAATCAGTATTATTTATCTCCTATTTTCACATTAATCAAATAATCCAGTAAACATAACCTCAAACATGGCTTTTAAAATAAAAAATACGGATTGCAGGATAAATTACATTATCATAACTATTATTTTTTATATTGAGTAGATACGATTACTTACTTTTTAACAATTTATTGCTTTCAAAAACATTTATGAAACGCTTAAATATTCAAAAATCTACACTCAAATGGAAATACACAGCCGTGTTTTATATGCTCTGATACTTATGTCAACTTGTTTTGTCTCAATACAACCAGTGTGGGTGATTCGTGGATACATCCTAAACATAGATTAGGTGAACCTAAAAAACAAAGATAAGGATTTTGTGCTCCCAAAAAGTTGAAATATTTGAAAGTAAATCATCCGAACATCTGGTCCCAAGATGCGTTTCTTTGAACCGTCAAGAGTGGAAAGACAGAGAGAGAAAATATGTTAAAATAAGTAAAAGTCGATTCAGTACTACTGTCGACATCTATCGTAAATATTTTGAACCAAATAATTACTTGTGTCGTACACGAAGCTTCGAAAATACCACGATACACTCACAACGGTATGCTTACGCGCATCGAACGTTTGGCGAATGACGTCACTGCGATGCAATATTCATTTCTATATTATGGCCATGAATGCCACTCTCGGTAGCATCAATAGGTATTTATGGCGATATTTGTTTGACGGGATGATTATACAAATCTTTATTGTTCATACTAAGAGATAATTTATATTATAATAATTAAAATAAACTTAAACTTTACTGAAACAGAAAAATAATTGAACCTTTTTGAGTTGTATCAAAAGCCACATTTTAGGGCAAGTCCAAGTAAGGGGTTTTCAGGGGTAATCTTGATGCATTAAAGCATACAAAGACATTGAATAAGATGCAACTTACCTATTTAAAAATAACATGAAATTAAAAAAGGTGTTTCGTTTTCAAATATTCACTGTTCCGATCTCACTTTCTTTTTAACGTTCGTAAATTTTGAAAGTTTTTTTTTCCATTTTCGCTTCCAAATTTTGCAAACTGATTTGTTTATTTAGATCTCGGAGTCTAATGTAAGTTCTTGTTCGACTCAAACAATAAATCACTTCATATGGGATTTCAATTTGGTTTTGACCGACAATACTAAAAGTTTTATCAGCCAAAATTTTAAAGATATTTTCTACTTTTGATAAAGATGTTTCGTGAAGTGATCGAAACTCGGATTCAAGAATTTCCGTAGCTTTCAAAAGATCTTGATTTGGCTGTAACAAACCACCCCTTGATAGGAAATGTACCCAATCTTGAGCTCCAACGGAAATCATCTCGCTGGTTTTAGTACCTAAATTAAATTTATCTTTAAATATGTACGCTATGTACCCTGCCAGATATTTAAGAGCTTCTTGACGAATTATTTCGGTACTTTCAAAGGTTGTCAATAACTGTAAAGACTCATCGTCAGGAATATATTCTGGTTGAGTGAATGTATATGGAATAAATGTTTCTTCTTCTTCAAGTATACGGGTATTTGTTATTTGAATATTTTTGGAGACATTAGCTAGTAGTGTTTCAGTTAAGCAGATGGGATGCGATTTTTCACCAGATTGCTCTGTATTTTTGTTCTCTGTAAAAATTGCTGCCGAGTTTTTACCTAATATATACCACCTCAAACGATACATAATATCTAGAGGTTCTGGATGGTCATTTGTAGCTCCCATGCCTCTCATATAAGAGAAGAAGTTTCAACAACGTCTTGATTTAGACGCGAGGTCAAGATGTAACCGACTCCTTTATAGTTTTCCTACAAATAAGAAAACAATTCTTCCAGTAACCTATTTGACAACAGAATTCCTTTTTGAAACGAAATGAGAGACTTATGTTTGCCTACGGTCATATTCCCAATAGTTTCGGTCACATCTTTTAACACTTTTTTCTGCTTATCTAAATCTACTTCATACGCATTTTTAGTTGTACAATTTGCTACAATTTTTGTATGGGAATTAAAACGATCAAACCAATCATTTATTAACTGTACAAAATCCGAAACTTCCTTTCACGGTAAAACAGATGGCAGTAGCCTATTTTCTCCACAAAACCGAATACTTTTTGCAACAGAATTAGATAATTGTTGAACGGCTGGTTTAACTTTTTGCCTTTCGGAACCTTTTAAATCTAAGTGGTATCGGTTAATTTCATATGCGATGGTTAATTCGGACGACGACAGTTGCAACAAATTCTCAAAATAATCCCTATTAATTAATTTGTTCTTTACCCAAAAACCCTGATCCAATGTGTGGTTCCTTTAACGTTAGATGTACATAAATCACTGACAACACCCACAACTGTGAAACCTGCATCAAAAAGTTTTGATATTATAGAAGATAATACGTCGATAGTGATTGCTTGATCCAAATTATAATAAACAGGTTGCTTCCAGTTACTAAAAATACCACGTGCTATTATCGTTTGACACTTTTATGTTACCCTATTACTTTTTGATGTCGTTTGTCAATATTTATGCGATTAGATAAATGTATTTCGTCAAATGATAAAATACACAATTTTTCAATATTGTGCATATCAGAAGATTTTTTAACCATTAAAATAACAACGTCATTCAGAATGCCCGGTTCTACTGAGAGTGTCGATGCCCATCTGCGTAGTGTCGAAAGCGCCGGTAAATGATAACCATTTGTTCTTAAGTAGCGGTATGCTTTGGGGCTAACACTCCGTAAGGATATCGAACATGCCACTTCATCTAGCGACCATCGTTTGGCTGTACATTTTAAGTGTACTATTCTTTTGATTTGACCTTCCGACAAAAATTGTCGCAGTCCAGTTTTCATCTGCTCCAACTCAGCTTTCAGAGCACAATTCTCATTGACAAGGAAATTGTTATCTTTCTGTAGTGTTGCAACATTTATTCGAAGTTCAAGTATTTGTTTTTCATCCTCACTGAAATAGAAGAATAAGAATCCACATTAACTGTATCAACCCTTACTTCGTGGAATCTACTCATATTACTATTTTAAATGAAACTTACTGTTTCTAGATAACTCCACAATATATTAAAAGAAATGTTAAAAATTCTAAGAAATTTGACAATTGTTTCGATATTAAATATTATCATCGTCAGAATGTAACTTCTGTCATTCTGACGATGATATTTAATATCGAAACAATTGTCAAATTTCTTGGAATTTTTAACATTGTTGTCATTCAAACCCTCTTTTTTTGATTATGCAAGCACGCCACTTATTTTAAAGTCTTAAAGAACCTTCTACCTGGCCGGCTTATCCCGAGTTAACGACTGCGCATGCAAGCACCCGTATTGCGAGAAAAAATGCCGCACGCAAGGAGAGAAGTACCGTACCCTTCCGAGAGTGATGAATTAACAAGTCCTTTTTCCTCACGTGTTCTGCTGTATTCTGTAAGGGCTGTTAATATATTTTTCCAAACCACGAGGTGGTTAAAACTTCGTATCCTGTAGTACATATATCCATATTTCCATCAGAAAGACATAATAGCACTTGTAGTGAATAGAAAGTGATTAAGTAATACGTATTGCAGTGTTTTTGTGCATTCTTCTGAAGGAATTTAAGGTAATCTTTATCGTATAATTAATGGACAAAAATATAATTACAACACCACCACAAACTATTTGTTGCTCAGTGTGTAAACCACTGAGTCTCCGGTCCTTCGCAATTTTAAAATAAAAAATATATTCGTTATTTTTATCACAAAGTGGTATTTATTGATGCACCTTTCCTTACATCGATTGGAATCAGAGGCCACCTGTGTTATCGAAGGATATCTGTTTTACACACAGATATAATCAGATTCATACATATTTTTGGTCACTTCGCCCGGATAATCGATGTAATTACTATGAGTTTTAATAAATACAATTGAATATTGGAAATTTACTGTCGAGACAGTGCAGGTATTGATTGGCGCCACGCCAGATGGTACAATTCGAGAAGAAAAGAATTGCGGGTTCGAGTCCAGGGTGCCATGGTCACATTTCGTCTATACATTGAAGATTTATGACTGAGTTGATTTTGATTGTAAAATAAAAAATATAATTGTGTATATTTGCATGCAATTGAATTTAATTTTTGGTAAAAAGGTGGTGTTGTAAAAGAAATGAAAACTTTTTATTGTATAAGTTCCGGAATAGTAATATTCTAAAATGTGAATATAATATAACGTGTAAAATTTAGATTCATAGCTTCGTCAAATTCCAGTGCCGTAACGAGGGTTGCGATTTAGTCTAGTGAAAATAGTATATTTCTGGAAGAATCTAAATTTTGCAAATGAATGTTGGTTTTTAACTTTTATACCGCTAAAGTCGTAACTTAGAAATACGACAGGTAATTTAAGAGCAAAGTTACTTATTGTTTATATGTTTATGTCTCAAATGCATTATTAATATGTCCTATTCTTAGACTCTCAATAGATATTTCAGTTTTTTACGTTAGTACTTGGTTACAAGTGAGGTAAATATTTCTAAAAAATTGCGGTTGGCAAAAAGCCCAAGCGTAAATTTATGACAAAGTGACATTTGGAACGAAAACTTTGTAAAGTGGCAAAAGTTTCTGTAATAATTGTAAAAATTTATTGTAAATATAGTTATAGATAATCATGGATGTGTTGAAGAATGCACGTAAACACGCAAAAGGTACAATCACTAGAGTAGCTAATTGGGTGGACAGTAATATAGATTCATTATCAGATCATTTCTTGCTAGAATCCAAAATAAAACATATTAATGATAGTTTTGCAAAATATGATTCGACTCAAAATGAAATAGAAGATTTAGATGTTGACGGTTCAGATACCGAAGATAGACAAGTAGTAGAAAGTCAATTTGATTTAACTGTTGCGAAAATTAATAGGAAAATTCATTCTTTAACGTCCACTCAAATTAATCTTCCACAACATAATACCTCCACAATCATTAGAACCATTGAACCTACAGTTGGAGTAAAGCTTCCTCAGTTGTCTATCCCCACCTATGCAGGTGATTACCAGAAATGGACATCCTTTTACCAGTTGTTTTGTTCATTAGTAAAAAATAATAAAAGTTTGCCTGATATCCAAAAGTTCATTTATTTAAAGTCCTATTTAGTAGGTGAGCCTCTAAATTTAATAGAATCATTGGAGCTCACAAATGAAAATTTTGCAATAGCAATTGAAATATTAGAAAAAAGATATGAGAACAACTTATCCATAATAAATTCGCACTTAAACTCAATAATAGATTATCCAAATGTTGTAAAAGGAACTGCCCAGGCATTAAGAGAATTTCAAGTAAATATTAGTAAAAATGTAGAATCCTTAAAAAACCTTAAGTGTTCTACTGATAGTTGGGACTTAATACTAATAAACATTCTGTTGAGAAAGTTAGATTTCAACTCAAAAAAGCACTATCAGTCAAACAGAAACACTGAACATACCCCATCATTGTCCGAATTTTTCGAGATAATTGGTACACATTCTGATATACTGGAGTCATTATCATCAAACATGTTACCAAGAGAGAAACATTCGCCTAAACCCATAAGGAAAACTACGTTACATGTAAACAATTTCAAAGAAAAGAAATGTTTTCATTGCAAATCAACCTCACATGGCCTGTACTCATGTAGTAATTTTGCAGAAATGTCATTAAATGATAAGTACAATTTCCTAAAGTCTGAAAGACTATGTTTCAACTGCATGGGAGCCAGACACATGGTGTCTGAATGCAAATCCAAAACCTGTTTCTGTGGTAAAAAACACCATTCCATTCTTCATAATAACAATACAAGACAAAATAATTTTCCTTCCTCATCTTCAAATGTCAATAACTCGTCTTTACCAAGAAATAATCATTCAAATGTTAGCCGTAACAGTCCTGAAGTAAGTTCTAGTAATTCCTATATAAATCCAGCGCTCTCATATCGCGGGCATAGTAATGGCTCAAATACTAGTAGAAATCATCATCTTGACAATTCAGCTAATTCGCAGTTGCAAAATGTTGCTTCCAATAATAATCCAAGTATGAGAAATAGTGATCAAGGACAAACTCACACTTCTTCTGTTCTTTCCACTCGTGCGAATAGCAATAATGTTCTTTTAGCCACGGCGGTGGTAACAATTTATTCCAAATTTGGAAACCCTATCCAAGCAAGGGCTGTTCTAGACGCTGGCAGTCAAACGTCATTTGTGACAGAAAGGCTCTGTTCAAAGTTAAACGCTAGTACTTACAACATGAAATTACAATGTCAAGGAGTTCAGCAAATTTCCTTCATTGCTAAAAAGATGACTAATTTAGAAATCCATTCCAATTCCGAACCCTATAAACGCATAGTAGCTTGTAGTGTTCTAGAAATGATAACCTCGAAACTGCCTGAAATAGCAATAAACGTCCGTTCCTTAAACATTCCTCCACATATTCTACTGGCAGATGCCAATTTTGGCACTCCATCCGAAATAGATTTACTCATAGGTGCTGATGAATATTATGATCTCTTTATACCGGAAAAAATTGACTTGGGTAAGAATTCTCCAAATCTAGTAAATACCCATTTGGGTTGGATAGTAGGCGGTAAACTTTTGGATCCATATCCATGTAGAAATGTTAGATCATTTTTCCTCCAGTCAGTAGAATCAGTTCCAGATCCCAATACCTTGTTAAGTGAAGCTTTGGCAAAGTTTTGGGAGACAGAGGAAATCCCCTCGATTTCTTTCCGTTCCCCCGAGGAACAATTAGCAGAAAATCACTTTCTAGAAACGCACAAACGTCTAGAAACTGGTAGGTTTCAGATAGATTTCCCATTAAAGACCCCAACTGAAGTTACCAGGTTAGGCGAGTCTTTCCAAACAGCTAAAAAACGTTTTCTTAACATAGAAAAAAGGTTACATATGATGAAAAGTTGCTTAATGATTATTCAAAATTTATTAATGAATACGTTACGCTAAACCACGCTAGATATATTTCTTGGTGTGAAGATGAATCTTCATTAAAATACTATATTCCTCATAGTTGTGTGGTTCGAGAAGATCACCAAACCACTAAGCTTCGCGTAGTGTTTGACGCTTCCAGTAAAAGTTCCACGGGAATCTCGTTGAATGACATAACTCTAAAAGGCTACCAGGTTCAGCCTGATCTTTTCGATATTCTTTGTAGATTTAGACAGTATCCGTTCGTCCTCACTGCCGACATTGAGAAAATGTACAGGCAAATAAGAACAAATCCTGAGCAAAACGTCCTGCAAAATATTTTGTGGAGAAATTCTCCTTGTGATCCAATCCAATGTATAGAATTATTAACAGTAAGTTACGGTACCAACTTCGCTCCATTTGTAGCTACTCGATGCTTACATCAATTAGCTATGGGTGGTGAAAAAGAATTTCCTTTGGCGGCCGAGGCTCTAAAATTTCAAACATACGTTGACGACGTTTTATGTGGTTCCAATTCAGAAATTGAATTAGAAAATTCCTACTACCAATTAAATACACTCCTTGATTCAGCAGGATTCCATCTGCATAAATGGAATTCAAATTCTTTTCAGTTTCGAGAAAAATTTTGTACAAATAACAAGTCGGTAGATTATGAGATTACCAACGAAAAAGTTTCCAATAAGGTTTTAGGTTTAGTGTGGAATAATATTTCCGATTCCTTTGCATTGTCCGTGCCTCAGTTTTTTGTTGAGAGTTCCGTAACCAAGAGGGTTGCATTGTCCACCATTAGTAAAATGTACGATCCACTAGGACTGGTAAACCCGGTATGTGTGATTTTTAAGGTTTACATGCAAAAATTATGGATTGCTAAGCTTTCATGGGACGATCCTATTAAAGGGATTCTTCTTTCTGAATGGCATGAAATTGTAAACTCTTTAAATTCTTTAGTAGAATTAAAAATACCACGTCAGCTATTTCAAAATAAGCCCATTTTGAAAATAGAACTTCACGGATTCGCTGACAGTAGCGAAAAAGCATATGGAGCATGTGTATATTTCCGAACAGTTTACACTGACAATATGGTATCTTGTGCTTTAGTTAGTTCCAAATCCAGAGTAGCTCCGGTTAAAACAATCAGTTTGCCACGGTTAGAATTGAGTGCAATGGTTTTGTTAGTAGACCTATCTCAAAAGATGATAGACATTTTTAAAAATAAAATATCTTTACATTCCATAAATGTGTGGACAGACTCCCAAATTGCATTACATCCCGATGGTCAACCTATGTAGCCAACAGAGTTTCGCATATACAAAAAATTTCCTCCACGTGGCATTGGAGACATGTCAAGTCAGCCGAGAACCCAGCAGACATTTTGTCGCGCGGATCGCTTCCTAACAAACTAATCCAAGCATCATTGTGGTGGCATGGACCGCAATTTCTTTCCGAACTTAATAAAGATTTAAGTCAGTTTAATCCACAGACATCGTCATTAGAAGTTCCAGAAGAAAAGAAAATTACTTTATATAATATCACCCTTCAAGATAAGCGATTAGTAAATGATTTCTGGTATAATGTATTTTTAAGATTCTCACATCTCAGTAGATTGACGCATTCTATAGCATATAGCTTTAGATTTATTTCAAACCTTAGAAATCCAAACAATAAAGAAGTAGGCCCCATAACAGTAGCAGAGATGAGAATGCATTGAATTTCATTATCCGACAGATCCAACGTTTGTATTTTGAAAAAGAAATTTTTGAGATTAAATCTTACAAACAAATATCAAATAAAAATTTATTGTCTTTAAGTCCGTTTCTAAATAAGTCAGAATTTTTGTGTGTCGGCGGTCGTCTGGAACATGCTGATATCCCAGAGACTCATAAGCATCCCATTCTCCTTCCAGCAAATAATCATGTAGTAACCCTCATGCTCGCACATGAGCATAAGCGCCTTGGTCATGCGGGAGCTCACACAGTGTTGTCCAATGTTCGACTGAAATATTGGCCGTTAAATGGCCTTAACCAAATAAAAAAGATTATTCACAATTGCCTAAACTGTTTTCGATTTTCAGTAAAACCTTCTGAACAAATAATGTCAGACCTTCCGAAAGATAGAGTATCCAGTTGTAGACCCTTTGAAAATGTAGGTGTAGATTTTGGTGGTCCTTTCCTTGTAAAAACTTCAAATCTGCGAAAAGCACCACTGTCTAAGTGCTATGTAGCTATCTTCGTATGTATGGCCACTAAAGCCATTCATATAGAACTTGTGTCTTCCTTAAGTACTGAATCATTTTTATTGACTCTGAAAAGATTCATAGCCATAAGAGGCAATCCGTCCAAGATATATAGTGATAACGCTACAAATTTTTTAGGGGCACAGAATCAGTTGAGGGAATTGCGTGACTTCTTTCGAAACTCTGAATTTCAAAATAGCGTCAAGTCCTTTGCTACAGAAACCAACATTGAATGGAAATTCATTCCTTCCCACAGTCCTCATTGGGGAGGTCTGTGGGAAGCGGCAATAAAAAGCTGCAAATATCATCTTAGGCGTATTATGGGGAATGCTAAACTAACCTTTGAAGAGCTAGTCACTGTATTATACCAAATAGAAGCAATTCTAAATTCTCGCCCAATTTGTCCATTATCCAACGACCCGTCCGATTTGCAGTGCCTGACGCCAGGGCATTTCCTAATAGGCACCAGCCTTACCGCTTATCCAGAGAAAAATGTTACCCATTTGCCAGACAACAGACTTGCTTTCTGGCAACGATGTTCTCAACTCCAGCAACATTTCTGGAACAGATGGAGTAGAGAATACTTAAACCTGCTTCAAAACAAACCCAGATGGTTGAATCCAACAAAAAATTTAGCTCCAAATGACCTGGTGTTGTTAAAAGAAGACAACATTCCTCCACTAAAATGGCCTAGAGCTAGAATTTTAGAAATACTTCCCGGCCGTGACGGAAAAGTTAGAGCAATCAAGCTCAAAACCACAGATACAATACTAACTAGACCCATTACAAAGGTCTGTCTGCTGCCTTCCTCAATGGCCTAAACCTTGATTGATTATGCTTATGTATTTTTAACATTTTTTGTTGTTGTAAAGGTGATGTGTCGGAATTAGGGGCCTTCCCTGGCTGATGACCCATGGTTATTGTTGAGACCAAGTGGCAACACCCTAGTCACCGACCTATTATCAAAACCATAATTATGACTAATTAGTTGTTCCATTATTTTGTTTCACACATTGTTCCACCAAATATCTTATTTATGTGGGATGATTTAATTGCATTGTTCTTTTTAATGATTTGAAGTCGGGTGACTTCAAGGGGGGGAGTATGTTGTAATTCAAACCCTCTTTTTTTGATTATGCAAGCACGCCACTTATTTTAAAGTCTTAAAGAACCTTCTACCTGGCCGGCTTATCCCGAGTTAACGACTGCGCATGCAAGCACCCGTATTGCGAGAAAAAATGCCGCACGCAAGGAGAGAAGTACCGTACCCTTCCGAGAGTGATGAATTAACAAGTCCTTTTTCCTCACGTGTTCTGCTGTATTCTGTAAGGGCTGTTAATATATTTTTCCAAACCACGAGGTGGTTAAAACTTCGTATCCTGTAGTACATATATCCATATTTCCATCAGAAAGACATAATAGCACTTGTAGTGAATAGAAAGTGATTAAGTAATACGTATTGCAGTGTTTTTGTGCATTCTTCTGAAGGAATTTAAGGTAACATTTATCTTTATCGTATAATTAATGGACAAAAATATAATTACAACACCACCACAAACTATTTGTTGCTCAGTGTGTAAACCACTGAGTCTCCGGTCCTTCGTAATTTTAAAATAAGAAATATATTCGTTATTTTTATCACAAAGTGGTATTTATTGATGCACCTTTCCTTACATCGATTGGAATCAGAGGCCACCTGTGTTATCGAAGGATATCTGTTTTACACACAGATATAATCAGATTCATACAAACATGTTTTTCAATATATTGTGGAATTATTTAGAAACAGAAAGTGTCATTTAAAACAGTAAAATAGGAATCCACGCGACTATTTTTGATTTCTTAAGTTTACCTTACAGATTCTCGACTTAATGTAATGTCACCTTCCGTTATTCCTATTTTATCTTCACAACTTTGAGAAGTGATCGAGGCAGAGGACATTGTAGCTCCCGCTAGGCATTCAGCTACCAATCGCCTTCGTTTTATTACAACTACTCTATCAGAATTTCCAGTATTTTCCCTTTTACCAGGCAGTTTCAAAGTGGGGATTGCATCATATTTTAAATTTCTTATATTTTTCCCAGTATAATTTGAAAGTTTCTGTCTTACAGAAATATCTTCGAAACAATCTTTCTCAAAATGTATTGAGCAAAAGGAAAACAAATGTGTAAACATAGTGATCAGTAACCATTTTTGTAATATGTCTTTACACGTATATAATTCCATCTCGATGTATAATAAATACTACTAGATATAATTGAATGGAGATTTATTCACTAAATTCTATACATGGATGCAAGAAAGGCAATAAAAATTAACTTTATTTATTATATACTTTTCTGTTTATTGTGTAACATTCAGTTTATTATATTAATGTTTTATTAAATAAAATAATCGTAATTACTTACTAATAAATAACAAATACCTTGTACTTTAAACAATATGGACCTCATTGTTTAAGTAAATTTTCATTCTTTTTAAAGAAAAATATATTTTAGAACAAAATTAATTGACTTAGTTATGTATCAATATAAGGAAATAAATACATTTTTTAAATGAATTGACCTATTTTCGATATTTCAAAAATGAGTTTTTCTTGGGAAATACCAAGTAAATTACATTTTTTAATTCGAGTTTTGTTTTGTAGTTTTTAAATTTATACTGCTTAAAAACTAGATAATTTATATGAGCCGAAAACATCTGATGTTTGATGACGTTAAATCAAATATACACTAATCAGAACTACTTTAATAGTTCAAACTTTAATTTGTTATTAAACATTTTTTAATGAACCAAAATTTGTAAATTTTCACAAAACTTAATAAAATTGTATGAATTTCATAATCATAACAAAAAATACCACCTTAGAAAAAAATGCATAGGTCAATTTACTGTTTTCACTAATTAATTAAATGTACGCCTCTGGTTTTCTTACGATTAAATGGAAGTCGGTCATATTCAAAAGCCACTTTGGTCTCTCATGCTTTGTGCAATTACATTCCTTCCTCTTTCTTTTACCTCTTTCATTTAAATGGACGAATTGCAATTATTTTTTAATTTACTGATGTCACTAATGATTCTAAAGAGTTTGGTACCGTTTGTTGGTTTCAATGTAATAGAAACGATCAAGTTTTTTGTTCCATTATCATCAAAAATTAATTCTATAAAGACCGACCTTGTTGAATAGATACACGCAGGTTAGGACAACACGGAAAGAAATAATAAACGAATTCCAGAAACAGTTATTATATGGTTCATCACAAGGTATTTAACCAAAGTTTATTGGAAAAAGAATTACTCCTTAGGATCGATCAAACGAAATGAATATAGCACATTGACATCGATTGCCATCGAATAATATGAAATGAACATATGAACGCCGGTATGAGGGAATTCATATATGTTAATATATTTTGGTTTTATCCTTAAAATAATTTTTTCTACAGAATATATAGTTTGGTTGTATCAATCAATTAATATCAGATACCTATATTTAAAACTCCACCCACGTCAAATAACAAGATAATAGCGTCATGTAAGTTCTAACATCACTGAAGTATATTTTTGGCAATTTTGATGCCATATGTTAGAGAATGCAAAGAATCAAAAGCAAGGGATCGTTGAATCTATTATGAGATATACACAAAAAATGAAATGGTAATGTAGTAGTGTCTATCTAAAATTCTACAGTTTTTTCACTGAGAAGTTACTATTTCTGTTAGAACTGACTGATGATAGCCGTCCTAACATGGCCCAAATGGATGTTGGCTCTAGTACGACCCCTGCTCGTCCAGTTTTTGCTTCCCTTCCATACATAAAGGACATTACTCCGAAACTTGCCAGATTGTTCCGGACAGCTCTAACAATTAGATCAATTTTCACTAGAGTTAAAGATAAATGTCCGTTGACTTCACTTACTAACGTTGTGTATAGCATTCCATGTGGGGACTGTGATAAGCTATATATTGGTCAGACTTTAAGATCACTGTCGAGCCGTATTGTCTCACATAAGAGTGATTGTAGATTACACCCTGAACGGTGCGCTTTAGCAAATCACGTTCATTCTATTGACCATCATATGAACTTTGAAGCTGTAAAGGTGTTGGCGACAGAGTCAAACAAAACTAAGAGATCATTTTTAGAAATGGCTTTTATTTCACAATTTAATCATCTCATTAACAAAAAGGCTGGCACAGACCACTTGAGTGAAATTTACTCCTTTTTGCTGTCCTTAGATTTCAACGAAAACCTACCTTTCACAAATGGCAGTCATGTTACCCCAATTGACACTACTCTATTTGCAGAAAATTAACACATTACTACTTCTATTAGCTGGGTGCATTGGTGTTGGTAGATGCACCAATTATTACTATATTATTATATATATTTTACATAATTGTTGTCTTACGTTAATAATTACTATATTATTATTTTATATTCGTTATTTGCTTTTGTTGTTTTGGCTGGTGGCTGAGTCTCAATATCTTTCACAGTATACGTCTTATGTGTGCAAACTTCTTACTGTTTGGAAATAGATTATTTCCTCTTCTTTTTTCTCATGAATGCAATATTCAGCCCCTCTGCATTCTTCTTTCTCATCTCAAATAATAACTATTACATCGGAGGTCATTTTCTAATGGGTCCTTGATCTAATATTAGTCTACTCAACTATTAGTTGGCATCATTGGTTGTCAACTAATCCCTCCGTTTTAGAGGGAAAACGATATCATTTCCTGGCCGGCTTTCAGCAAAAAAGCACTCGTGTTCGTTAGGTCTGCAAAATGGTGTTAGATGTTTGACTTTTTAGTCATTTTAATGTGATTGTACGATGTGAACCATTGTTGGGTTAACTAGTTCATATTTTAATTATCCGTAGTTTAATTTTATATAACATAATGGAATCTAACCTCAACTCGGAGGTAAGTACACACCTGTTGTGAATTCGTTCTCTTTGTATCTTTTTTGGTATATATATATATATATATATATATATATATATATATATATATATATAATCCCAATCCATCTACCATTACTGGTACGATGTATTATTTTCTATTTATTTACGAATTTACTCCAGGTCCTTCTTATTCTTTGCCAGTGCTGTTGCTTGCGTCCATGATATTTTTCTTTCTTTGAAAAACCTCGCTATTGTTAGTTTTGTCGTTCTCTTATTCTTTTTCCGACGGGTTTCGTCTGTCACACTTTGTTTAAACATTCTGTAATCTCCAATTCTTTGCATGTATCGCCACCAACTTAATTTCCTTCTATTTATAAAGACTGTTAAATATTCTATTCAGAGTTCTTTTCGTATATCCTTCAAGTATTTCATTTCAATTGCTTGCACTCTGCTTATTTGTCTATCTGTCAATAATCCAGATTTCGCATCCATACATTAATATATTGATTGATTTAAAGTTTCATTTTCCTTGAGATCTATTTTCTACTCAAAAATTTTTTGTGTAGGGTATGAAAGCTTTTTACTGTCTGTTCGATTATTTTATTTATTTCTATATCTTGTATACCTTCTTCATCAATCACTACTTCTAGATATTTATATTCGTGTACTGTGTACTTGTTCTAATTTCTATTTGAATGTTTATTGTCTGTATTTTCTACTATTGCCAAAACTTTATTGATATTCATACCATATTTTTTAGTATTCCATGTACCTATACTTTCATGTAACGGTCTTTATATGTTTGTTAATACGACTGTTATCTGCAAAAGCGCATTCTGAACTTTCTACCACATATTATGTCGAAACGTCAAAAAGTATTTCTATGAAAAGAAAGTTATTTAATAAACCGAAAATCATGAACCTTGATTCAAGAAAAAAACTATATAACTACTAGTTTTTATTTTTTTTTCAGGTTACCATGTCATATTTAGAAATCTACAATGAACAAATCAGAGATTTACTCAATCCAACATCTGGGTTCTTAGAGTTACGAGAAGATTCTAAAGGAAAGAATATTCAAGTAGCAGGTTTATCAGAAATATCAACTACTTGTACAGATGAAGTAATTTTTTTTCTTATTTTTAGAAGCATTTTTCTTTTCCTAATCAGAAATTTTCCCGCTGCAAGAATTTTTCCCTTCCTTTACTTTTTCATCCATCCAAGAGCCGACATATCACAGTAAACGACACGTCTCTTTCGATACTCCTTGTGAATAGAAATTGGCCCTGCTTTGACAGCAAACGTTGTTTGAAAGGCTCAATCTACGCTTTACAACATTTCACCCCGGTGGTAGATGTGGCCGTACTTCAGGCAGCCAATGACCTTGAGACACAGTCATCGTCCCTTAGTCGCTCTCAGCACCCCCCACGACGAGGACATAAAATCTTACGAATCACCTGTCTTTCGAAGATTGGGATTGGAGATTCATATTTTGTGAAAATTAGAAGCTTATCCATCCGAATCAAATGAAAGTGTCATGAATTTAAATTAGAATGTCGCCAAGTTTGATGATTATGCGGATTGTTTGGAATAATATCAGATATACTTAATTACTTTTTTCAATACAATATTGTTACAGAGCCTATCATAATTTTGTAAAATAATATTTCCTACGACGTTCGATCAATATACAGGGTGTCGATTTTATATACAGGATGTAGTCATAAAGGTAAGAAAACCACATTACTTTACTTTCGGCGATCCCCACCCGTTCTCGCACGCGTTTCTGCGATAGCATAACTACGGGAAGTAACATTTTTTAACGCTTAGTATTCGATTTTTGCTGAAACTGTTAACATGGCAAGCTCCAAAATGTTTAGTGTTTCCCAACTTTACGGTAAGAAAGTTAAACCGACCGATGAGATATTTGGATTGTGGCTCCTGTTGGAAAATTTGGAAGGTAACAATCTGGTTACAGATATTGGAAATATTGAATACACGGAAGGCGAACAGCCGCTGGAAGATGGACATATACCAATTACAGAACCATTTTGTGACAACATAATGCTTGTAAAGGTATGTGGTTTAGATGACTGCGATGTAAATTCTAAACTTGTCAAAAAAGAAATATGTGGTTCTTTTAATAGTTATATACGTGGAAAATTTGGCGAATTGGTTTCTGCAAAACATGGTGTTAAAGCTAAGCTGCCTTTCCTCTTATTAAGTAACAACCCACTTGCCATTGGAACAAGAGAAGTAATCGGAGAAGATTTGGAAATTATTAAAAGGAAACATAAAGAACCTGTGTGCATTCCATACAAAGTAGAATTGGCAGACGTTAAACTCGACAGGCTATTGGAAGAAATACTGGATTTATTGGAGCAACTCCGAAAGGAAGATTACTACCTAATGGACATAACGCAGGATTTAGCAGGAATTTTTAACAAAGAAGAGATGATTAACTATTTAACAAACATTGACTGTCTCGACCATTACTTCGTGGAATATGCTCATATTAGTGTTTTTAAATGAAACTCAAGGTCTCTAGTTAATTCCACAATATAATACAAGTTATTGAAAATTCTAAAAAATTGACAATTGTTTCGATAAATCAATATCATCGTCAGAGTACAAGGAAAGGTGCAACGTTATTGTAAACAATGATAAAACAGTTGGCATAGATTGCCTTACTTGGCTCACATCTAATGCAAGGGTTAAAATATACAACTAATTTATTTGTCAAATAACCAGTCCTGGAGTTAACAAGAGCATTGGAAACCATATTATAGATTTCGTCAACTGCCCAGACGTAAGATTAAAGGAAACTTTCTCTTCTGCATTGACCAAGAAGCATGGTATTACCAGATTAGAAGCTACGATATATAACTATCCAATTGGAAATTGCCATGGAGAAGGCTACAGTCCTTTAGAAGATTGCATAACTCTGCTACAAGATAGTAAGTTGTACTTCCAAAATTCTTCGTTATACTCTGTTTCGATTGCAAATATGTGGACAAAGTTGACCGAGAGTCTATAGAACAGCTGTGTTAACAATATGTTTATTGGGGTAACAGCAATACAAGAAAGTTGACGGGATTAGAAATAAATTTACCAAAAGAATCCGACGCAAGGAAGAAGGTTATAAATTACATTCTCTCTGCATGCAGCTTTAATTGCCTCCCTGTTAACCATATAGAAGTTGTAGAATAAAAGGAGAATAGAGACAATGTTAAATTATACAAAAATGTTACATAACTTTTCTAGGTCCAGTACTCATTTTTCTATTATACCGGAAGATATCGACATACAGGACGCTGGACTCATCTCTACAGATAATTTGGTTGCACGTGTTTTAAGGAAGAGAACCAATAAAACAAACAAACTTTCTCCTTATAATATTAAAGAAATCAACCCCCTGTCGCAAGCTTACATTACATCGACAAGGAAACGAAAACAGGAAATGGATGAGTTAGATACCAAGAGGCGGAAGCTGGATTTTCTCGAAAAGACAACTGCAATAAAGGAAGAATATAGAAGTCTACTGGAGAAAGAAGAGAAGATAACACAATTGAGGGAGATATTGGAAAACTATTTTTATAGCCATTGGGCAAACCTAGACCCAGCAGGTGTGTATAAAGTGTCGGTGTTTACCATACAAAATAAAAACAAATATACTTATGTTGGTGTGGTATGTCTACTTCTTAAAGGGTTACTACAAAAATATATTTGTAAGTGTTTACAACAATAGAGCAGCTCTTATTGCAGATGCAATACTTTATAATAATGGTATGGAGATAATATGTTTGCCTACAGAAGAAACGTTTACTACCAATAGTATTACGTCTTACCAAGGCAACACATTCGCCAAGATAGAAAATTTAAAGTTTTATACGGAGGTATGGAAGAATATCCCTTTCACCCTAGAAGATAATATGACTCAAATTAAAAACATAACCATGCAGAAGATAAAAGATCGTATCAAATTTAGACATTGCCAACGCTTAGAACAAGTTGCCGAAGGAACAGAAATGGTAATTGCCGCTATAAAGGAAGTTAAATACAGGGAGAGACTTCGTTACATATTACAGGTTGAAAATTCGGAAATCTTCTATTGCTCGAACTATTGGTTGGGAAAAGAATTTGCAGAAATGGACCTAAGTTATAGAATTAAGATAAAAGTAGATAAAATTAAACATACGCCTAATAGAAAAAAGGAAAGAGTTAGTTGTATTTTGTGTGTAATAATTGTTTGTATTATTGTAAATAAAAACGATTTAAAAAATAGTGTTTTGTTACTGTTTTGTTTATCCCAACCAGTGCTGTTTTGATCCTATTTCCTAAAGATATGGGTTAAAAGAAGGGGTGCGTCGCTTAATACATCACAGAAGACACACACCACAGGAGTAGCAGAAGGTTAGCAGACACTCACACACCACAGAAGACAAGAAGGTAGATAGGTGACACAGAACACAATTTTTTTTAGATGATAGATGGCAGTTGACGCACGTGACAGATGACGCACCACACAACACATGTTTTCTTGAGGTTTGCTGTGTTAGGTTAGCCCCATTGTGCGCGCAATGGGGCTATATGAAATATTATTTTACAATATTAATATGATAGACTGTAAAAATTATTTTTTGAAAAAAGTGCCCTTATGACATCTTTTTTTTGTACATCCAGTATATTGATCGAACGTCGTAGTGCCTGTGACGTCACCCTACCACACAACACCAGCGCCACCAACCCTTATGACTACATCCTGTATATAAAATCGACATCCTGTATATTGATCGAACGTCGTAGGAAATATTATTTCACAAAATTATGATAGGTTCTGTAACATTATTGTTTTAAAAATATAAAATAATGTTTTAGATTTGTAGATTTATGAAAACCGCAAACTGATAACGAACTCCTTATCTGGTGTCGGCCATCTTGGATTACTGATAGCGACTAAGAGACGATGACTGTGTCTCAAGGTCATTAGCTACCTGAAGTACGGCCACATCTACTTGTTTCATTTCACTTGTTACATTGAACAAAAATTGTTGTAGTAACAATAATTCCACTGGTTAACTTACCTATATTTAGGAGATTATCAAACTTTAGTCAACTTTCTATGCGGTTGTAATTCTTAAATCGTGCAAAACTGCGATCATCTTTCGGTTTACGAAATGCGAGCCAAATTTTCCGAAGGTTCGTGGACAATTCACTCAGTAGCTAGACCATCATTGCCAATAAGTAAGTACCGCTAAATGATCTGCTGCATGACAATGAAAAGAGAAAAGCAAAAATTAGCTGAGCTAATGCAACTACCGAAGCATTTGCTTGAGCGATAGTAGAACTTGACAACAACACGTTCCTTGCTCATGCCAAGATTGGATTGCAACTCGTTATCCATTGGCCTTGGTGAAAAGCCTCTTGACGTTTTCACAACGAAATGAAGATCTTTCTCAGCGAATGTTGACAATAATATTGGCTATTATGATTTTATTGAAAGCATCCCTAAACAGTACTGCACTTGGTCTCTGGAACCACTCCAACAGGCTCCAGAGCCAGGATATTCATCTTCAACCAGCTCCTCTTTTACCTTCAATCTTACGCTGCATAATCAAGTGGAAGACATTGTAACTTTCTGGGTGTCCCTTACGTGCGCAAAATATTCCAGTTTCCTAATATTTAATGATTTGATTATTTTGGGTTGTTTATGCAAGCGATGTTGAACCTCCTTATTACTTACCCTATGGATCCAGCTTATGTGCAGTAATCTGCTATATAACCACATTTCAAAAATTTCAAAAGCTTGGAGATTCTTTAATAAAGTGTCAATCTTTCCACTCCATACAGTAAGGTCGAAAATATATCTGGTGAGTCTGAGCTGAATACAAATATAACTTGCTCGATAGTTAATTCTTGGCCATCCATATACAAATTTATTGAGCATTTTCAGCGTATGTTTGAAATTTGATTTACGATCTAGACCGTTAGATTAGTCAAAGCTAGCTGGGCTACAAAAAGACTGGGGAACTGAGAACAATGCTACTCCTACATTATGAATGAAGTTGTCAACAAAATAAATCATGATTACAGGAACGATTGCTTGCTTCTTTTGCAACAAGTCGGTTGCCAACGTGCTTCCTTTTAACTGTGCCATTCAGGAATGCAGCTTTCGCTATGTTCATTCTCTGGCCTATTCAGGTGTAATAGCAACGATACGTTAATCATAGATTCAAGCTGATTACCGTACTTGTTACAAGCGTACATTCCATTAAAACGGTGAATTTAGTTCCTACAGTAACATCAAGTTTGCGGTTAATTTGCATTAATCACCAAACTTTCTTCCTAAAATGACCCACGTATCTCCTTTTCCTTGCAAAATTGCTAAGGATTTCTTGAAAATTATAAATATGGTTGCACTAGATCGTATGCTACATTTCTTAGGTGCAGTATTTCCGAATTATGGAAAGCAGCGTGGTCAAAAAGTATATAAATTAATGTTCCTTCTTCTATGTCGCAAAATGTATAGCCTGTCCTCTAGGCCAAGTATTTTCAGGAGCTCATTGAGCTCAGAAATAGTTCCGGTGAAAATGAGTTTTCTGTTACTTCGGTTGATGCTATGAGTGTATTTTTTAATACCTTCGCTTTGATTATCATACCACGCAGAATACCTTGTTGTATAACTGCATGGTACACCTCATTTTATTCATTATCGTACGATTCGTAAATGCCGATTCAGACCCATTTTTAAATTTCTAAATTATCATTATTTTTTTCACAATCGTGAGAAAAATTCATTATTATTCAACTGAAAATAGTGGCCAAAGTAAATAATTTTTGTCACAAGTGAGCAAAGTAATTAAAGTTCTTCACAAGTGAGCAAAATACACATCAGGAGTCATACATTTTGGTAGTTATAAATTGTACTGTTACGAAATCGCACACTGGTGTAGTCCCTGAATCCGTCATGTATGAAAGTTAAAATTTTGGCGAGTTCAGGGATTTGTTTGAGCTGTATACCACTATTTTTTGTGACTATTCTTATCTAGACATTTCCAGTGAGGTACATTGTTTTTATGACCAGTCTTATCTAGAAAATTCCAGAGAGGCAATTGTTTTTGTGGGCCGCAAAACTAGAAGGTTCTGGAAAAAGGGCACTTATATATAAAGAATACCGACCAGCGGGAGAAGTTAGTTAATAATTTGATCTCGTGAGATAAACAGTGGAAACGTAAATAGTCTTAAGTAAATAAACTGTAGGGAAGTGTGTTTATATAAATTATTGTAAGTGAATATACTGTGTATACAATAAAAAATTTTGAATAAATAAATTAAGTGAGTAGACATACCGTGTGTATAAATTAATCACACCCGTCCTAATAAAAAAACGTTCAAATAAATAAGAAAAGCATTACATGTTATCAGTAGCTGGTCAATCCTTAAATCAGGCATTAAATCACGCTGGGAAGGAAGATGATAGGATTTCTCTTGCAGTATCGAGACCTGTTTGTACCAAAAGGAGGGAAGGCTGGTATAACATCAGCCGTCAAACACGAAATCGATACTCGTAATGCCAAGCCAATTAGGCAATCAGCGCGAAGACTACCACGAGCGAAGAGAGAGGAAGTTGAAATAATAATTTGAGAGATAGCAGAAGAAAAAGTAATAGAACCATCTACCAGTCCTTGGATGTCTCCAGTAGTGCTCGTCAAGAAAAGGGATGGAACTACGAGATTCTGCGTGGACTATCGCCAGCTAAACAACGTGATCCTCTGCCACGAATGAACGATACGCTAGATACTTTGGCTGGCAGCAAACTCTTTTCCACCTTGGACCTGAAGTCTGGTTATTGGCAAGTAGAAATGGACCCAGAAGACAAAGAGAAGACTGCTTTTACCATCGGATCTGGATTATGGCAATTCAACGTCATGCCATTCGGGCTCTGTAATGCGCTCGCGACATTTGAAAGACTCATGGAAAATGTCTTGAGAAGGTTGTCTTGGAAGACATGCCTGGTCTATTTGGACGACATCGTAGCACTGGGGAAGACATTTGACGAACAACTGAAGAATTTGGAAGACGTATTCAAACGACTCAAAGTTGCCCAACTCATGTTAAACCCGATGAAATGTCAGCTATTTCAAAACCAAGTCAACTATCTAGGTCATGTAGTAATCAATAAAGGAGTGGCGGTGGATCCAGAAAAAAATGCTTCCATTCAGCAATGCCGCAACCAACCGACAAACATCAAATTAGGAGCTTCCTTGGACTTTGCACATACTATAGAAGATTTATCAGGAAGTTTGGAGATATTGCCAAGCCCCTTACTCGACTCATCGAAGAAACAAGAGCTTTCCAATGGGACGAAGACTGTCAAACGGCTTTTGAAACCTTGAAGAGGAATTTAACCACGGCGCCAATATTAGGATACCCTTTACCAGAGGGAGACTTTATTCTTGACACTGACGCAAGCAAGGTAGGAATTGAAGGAGGCTCTCACAGATCCAATCAGGGCAAGAAAGAGTGCTGGGGTATTTCAGTAAAGTCCTCTCCAAACCAGAACGAAACTACTGCGTCACAAGAAAAGAACGTTTGGCTATAGTAATGTCCGTGGAACACTTTTATTAGTATCAATATGGAAGGAAGTTCTTGATCCGAACTGATCACGCAGCACTCAAGTACGAGTCACCGAAATACCGACTCCCTCTCCAGACGGCCGTGCCCAACAGACTGCTTCCACTGCAACAAGGCGGAATCTAGGGAAGCTGTAGATTCAAGAACTACTGTAGTCAACGAAGAATGGTCACCCACCAGGATCAGAGAACAGGAGAATGATCCTCATCTAAAGAAGATTCGGCAATGGAAGGAAGAAAATCGGCGACCTACATGGCAAAAAGTGATTTTCACCGACATTCAAGGCATATTGGGCTCAGTGGGACTCCATTGTCCTGGAAGAAGGGCTGTTGAAAAGACTACTTAAAAACGATGATGATTCCGTGGTTCCGATATGAGGAGACAGCTAGTTATCCCGAGAATGAGAGTAGCTGAGATACTGAAGAAGTTACACGACAGTCCGTGGGGAGGTCATCTGGGAGTGAAGAAAACCCTTCAGCGAGTCCGTGAAAGGTTTTATTGGATGAACAGCTCCGACGATATGAAGGACTGGTGTAAGAAATGCACGACTTGTGCTACGAGTAATGAACCACATCGCAAGGAAAAGGCACCTATGAAACAATATAATGTTGGAAGCCCTTTCGAAATGATTGCTTTAGACATCGCTGGATCATTTCCGACGACAGAGAATTGTGGTAAATACATCCTGGATTATTTCACAAAGTGGATGGAAATTTATACGATCCCGAATCAAGATACTGTCGCGGGTGTACTAGTGAAAAAAATTATCAGCCGATATAGAGTGCCCTTGGAAGTCCACTGCGATCAAGGAAGAAATTTCGAGAGCCAGGTATTCCAGGAAAGTTGTGACAAGCTGGGAATGAAGAAGACCAGGACAACAGCGTTGCATCTACAGTCAGATGGAATGGTCAAAAAAATGAACAGGACCAATGGAAAATACCTGTCCAAAGTCGTTTCCAGCCACCGGAGAGATTGGGACCAGTACCTTCTCCTGTTTGCGTTGGCTTATTGATCAGCAATAAATGGGTCCACGTGTGAAACACCTGCGAAAATTCTATTTGAACGTGAAGTGAGGCTTGCTTGTGCCCTGGAGTTTGGCTGTCTGCCTGGCGAAGATCTAGCAGGAGAAGATAACATGATCCAATTGAGAAGAAGGATGGACGATGTGAGCGAATTGGTTCGAAGGAATCTTCAAGTTGCCAGTCACAGAATGAAAAAACGGTATGATACGCAAGCCGAAGAAGGCACTCTGAAAGAAGGGGACAAAGTATGGTTACACAAACCGACAAGGAGAAAAGGATTTTTTCCAAAATTAAAGAAATCATGGGAAGGTCCATACTTAATAAAAAAGAGGATCAACGACATAATCTATCGTATAGGCAAGATCCCCAATGGAAAACCAAGAGTAGTTCACCAAAACCGATTAGCGCCATTCTAAGAAGACCATGACAAAGAGGTGAACCATCTACAACAAGAGTCTGATCCATCCTTCCAAGAATTTATGGGCGCAAACGGAGTTACCGGGAAAGCTAGATACGGAGTCACTAAAGAAAAAAGACCAAATTTGTTCACGCTCCCGGAAGAGCACTCACAGGCGTATAACATCTCCGCCAGTAACAAACACGCACGAGGGTTGGCAACCGTCTTTCGAAAGAAGTTTGGACAATTAGCTAAACTTGAAGATCGGATGCCAGCCCCTGGCAAGACACTGAGACTCAAACACAATTCACGGTACGTCTTCTATCCACCTATATATAAAGAATACCGACCAGCAGTACCATAAATAACTAACATTCTACATGATGCAATAATTTTTTTATATTCATTTTTAGTTAATAAAATTCAATTGTAAACATTATGTACTTCTGAGTTTATCATTAATCAACAAAGTACAATGTTTTGTTCGTTTGGGAGAATTTTTTTATTGCATATAAGACTATGATAATTCAATAATTTCAATTTATCCATAGGTCATGCAGCTACTCCACAAAGGGAACAAAGCTAGAACAATTGAACCTACAGCAATGAACCAAACATCTTCCAGAAGCCACGCCCTTCTTAGCGTCACTGTACGGCACACAATTCCAGTAAACAAAACGGATCATCTTAAAATTAGAATAAAACAGGGTCGATTATTTATGATCGACTTAGCGGGTTCAGAAAGAGCAAATAAAACCAAAAATAGTGGGAAAAGATTGCAGGAAGGAGCACATATTAATAGGTCCTTATTGGCACTTGGAAACTGTATAAATGCCCTAAGTGGCGGTGCTCGGTAAGTTTAAATACTATATTTTCAAATTGTGTTAAGTAACATTACACAACAATATTAATCTGAGCAATACACTTTATTTCTAAAACATATCATTGAGGAGAAATTTGATTTTTTTGAAAATATGTGATCATTCTGTTAATATTGGTTCTATGTTCTTAGTTATGATACAGATTATAATTCTTTGATATAAAATAGACCTACATAAAAACTTTTTTCAACCCACATTCAACTTGTACGACTGAGCCCTCGAATATAATCTAAAACACATTAGTCATGAAGGATTAATATTAATAGGATTAATAATACGGCTATCAATTTCCACGTTGATTTCAATACTTACTCGATCGATTGATAGATTTGAGTAATGTGAATTTGGGAACCAAATTATTCATTTTGTTTCAATTTAATGAAACGAGCGTATCGAATACCATGTTGATGCAATTAAGTAGTTGATGAAAAAATAAACAATTTTTACCGGACTACTAGAATTCTGTGGAAATAACAAAAAATATTACTTTGGCAAGTTAGAGTCTTCCAAAAATCACGAGAGCCTCGCTCACTGAATTTAATTCCGTTTTAACAGTTCCATTTATTTTTCTCCTCGTACTTTCATATAATCTAAAACGCGACTCAGATTGTGTCGTTTGTACCTTTTTAATGTGTTTTACAATCT
Source organism: Galeruca laticollis (assembly GCA_963921935.1). Taxonomy (NCBI): domain Eukaryota; kingdom Metazoa; phylum Arthropoda; class Insecta; order Coleoptera; family Chrysomelidae; genus Galeruca; species Galeruca laticollis. The sequence continues at coordinate 92,633,999 of OY998183.1, forward strand.
CGTTTTTGTTTTTGAGATAGTAATATTACGGGAAGTCTTCAAACACTTTATTTTAAACTTTATTTAACTCGAAGGACCATCAATGTTTCCACTGAATTAATTACGTATATTTATGAAGGATTTGGATGGTTTAATAAATTAAATTCATGTTTCACTTTCACTATTTTGTATATTACCGGTATGCTACATGCGATTCATTTGCGACACAACTAAGAATATTACTGATTATTTGAAGTTACGAAGTCACATTATGATATTATTAAAAGAATATATACGTTATGCTAGTAAAAAAGCCGGGTGGCTATTAAAACGAGAGTACCATAATGTACGGAGGTTGACTGGGAAAGTGATGAAAAATAGGGTCTTATTCTTACTTATATGTCGTTCAAAGTGGGTGGTAACAAGGAGATTCATGTGAGGATGTAGCCAATGGGGGATAAGGGTTTAAAATATAACCGTCATACAACTGTTGAAAATATCAGCCGAGGCACGCATTTTTTGTGAATAAAAGAAATTGTTGTTTGTTGAAATACTGTCTTTTCTAAGCAGTTTTTATGACACGATAAGAAATTGAACGCTTTGAAGTACGCAGTGAGTGGAGATATAACATAAGATAAGGCAATCCCCAATAAACACAAAAACGTTTTAAAAACGTAAAATATTTAACATGTTACCTAACGTTTATAAATGGTTTTTAGGCAACTGGTTATATTACCGGAGTAATGTCGTTCGTTTCTACGTAACACATAACGATTTTTCCAACGTTATTTACAACGTGATTTTCGTAACGTCATTCAAACGTTATCGTTTTAATGTGATTTACCGATTGCTTTTGAACGCAATATAAACGTTTATAAAACAGTCTTCTGAAACGAAATTTAGCACACATCTTACTAACGTCACTTAAACGTTACCTTTTCAATGTGATTTACCCAGTACTTTTATAACGTAATATACATGTTTTTATAATACAGTTTATAAACATTTTTGTATAATGATATTTAGCACATACTTTTAACGTAATTTAAACGTTACGTATTTGATGTGATGTATCCATTGCGTTTGTAACGTAATATGAACGTTCTTATGCTACTTACAGACGGTCTTTTGAAACGAAATTTAGCACCCGCCTTACTAACGTCACTTAAACGTTACCTTTTCAATGTGATTTACCCATTGTTTTTGTAATGTAATAGAAACGTTTTTATAATGCAACTAGCTAAAAAACCCGGCTTCGCCCGGGAGTTGATATGAGATGACGTGGTAGAGTCGAAATAAAAAAATAAACTATGACGTAAAAAGTAAAAAAAAGTTTATTGAAAACGTTTTCTCATTATTTACAATACTTGTTTATAAGCAACATTTTTCATTTTATTGTCCGGAGTATATATATACATAAATTTTTCGGATTTCCTACTCTTGAGCAAGCTACATATAGCTGACCGTGAGAGAAGCAGGATTCTTTGAGGTTAATGCCACAATATTTTAAAGTTTGTCCTTGCGGTTTGTTAATTGTAAAACTAAAGGCTAATTTTATTGGAAACTGCAGTCTTTTAAATTGAAATGGCAATTCCGAAGAGATCAGAGGTATTCTAGGTATAAATACTGTCTGTCCTTTGGTCTTTCCAGAAATAAGTTCAGCTTCAATGATATTATTCGATAGCTGTTTTACGATCATACTAGTTCCATTACATAATTTTGGGGAGTTGAGATTTCTGAGTAGTATGATTGGAGTTCCAATTTTCAGACGAAGGCAGTGTAATGGCATTCCTGGTACTTGTAAAGAGTTTAGAAATTCAGTGGGGAAGTTGACACTTTCTTCAATGGATACCATCGTGTCGATCGATTTATATATTTTCTCTTCACCAGGTATTTTCTTTAGAATATTAAAATTGATATCGTCAACAATATTATTTTTAGTGGCCAAAATTGCTCTTTGAAATAACCACTCTGCATTAGTATAGTTCTGAATAATATTTGGATAAATTTTGTCGATTAGTTCGTCTTCAGTAGTGGCTATATTACAGAAATCACTATTAAGTTCAATGAGGCCGGTCGTTTGGTCAGTAGGATATGTACCTTCGCCGATTTGTAAAAGTATTTTAGCAAATTGTGCTGTTGTTTCATCTCTTGATAATTCAACTCTCATGTTTTTTGTTAATTGCAGTATTTGTACTTGTGGCCAGAGATGTGATTTTTTCAAGCATGCATTGATCTCGTCTACTGATGTTGACTTGGGAATAACTGGAAGTGTTTGTCGAAAATCTCCTGAGAGTATCAGTAGAGCTCCTCCCATTATTTCAGAGTTTTTTCGCAATTCTTGTAATGTTCTGTCCATGGCTTCTATAAATTTTTTATGGGCCATGGTGCATTCATCCCAGATGATAATTTTAGCTTGTTTTAGAATTTGACCACGTCCAGATTTTCCTGAAATTTTACATACCGGGAATTGTTGTTCGGCTATATTCAAAGCTTCGTGCTCTTCTTCCGTTTCATTTCTTCGAGATTCTTTTTGTTTCCGCCGTTTCGCTGCAGAACTGGCCAAATCTCCTCCTCTCTTACGTCTGGGCATTGTATTCTATACAATATAAATTAAATAAACATTTTATAGATCATTATTTTGTAACGGAAACGTGGGGTACGTTGAGACAAAAAAAATATATTTAACCTTCAAGCGGTCGAGCGATATTTTGTTTACGGCCAAAAGTATATAGAAGGCATCAATTCGACGCCGCGCGACTTTTTGAAGGTTAAGAAAATTACAATTTAAAGAAAAAAAACCATTAGAATTAATTAAACACTATTAAAAATACTCACATTTGAAATTTCACGATAAAAACCCACAAATAACTTTTTTCTATTTCGTTTCAAAATCGAGAGTTAATTAAACACACTATTAAAAATACTCACACGTGATACTTCTAAATAAAGGCTCACAGATAACTTCTCTTCTTTTCGTTTTGAAATCGCTCGTTTCGCTGTTCAAATTAAACTAACTCTGGTGAGCGACACCGGGCTCTTATATATTCAGAGAGCTAGGCTCTAGAATATTCGAGAAAGTTTGAAAATATTTTCTCTCTCACACCTTCTAGAGTATTCTGGTCATTATCGTCCGCCATAATAAAAGGTTCTATAGCGGTAGCATTTGTAGTAAAAGCGCGAAATTTAAAAACCTAAATTTTTTAATGTTTTGAGAACTAATTTGGATAACTAAAATTATGTCGCTTTAACTCCAAAATATAAGTTAGCTAATGACGTATAAATACACAAAATTTAATAACTTTATTATAGCAACAAATTAAATTTAAGACTTTATTGAAATTAGAATTTTAAATTTCGTGTCACTACTACACATGCTACAATTGCTCGCAACGCTTTTGGAAATGCAACCCAAACAATCGTTGTCCTGAATGAAGTTCAAATATTCGATAACAGATGGCGCCACTATTGGAGTGTATAGTCTCCATAGTTGTCTTGCACGAAGTTCAAATATTCGATAACAGATGGCGCCACTGCACTTAATTTCCAAGTTGAAGGGTCGGAAAGTCCCTTATATCTTTAAAAACATGCCCTTTAGATTAAAACGGGAACTTTCTTGTTCGAGGGGGGATAAAGGGCTATCACACCACATAAGTCCCTTTATCGTGTCGGGACTCCTTTTTAAGTTTTATCGGCACGCACATTTTATCGACTTAGTTTTATTATATATATAGATTTATAAACGTTTTTGTATAATAATATTCAGCACTTACTTTTAACGTGATTTAAGCGCTACATTTAATCGGTTTAAACCATCATTTTCGTAACGTTATATTCACATTTAAAATTAAAAGTAGAGAAGGCATATTTGACAAAAACTGGAATCGTATATTAACGTTTGTAAACAAGTAATATTTGATAAATAAAACTATATTCATATTAATAAAATAACAAGTAATATTTATTATTCAAGAAATAAAGGATTTATGTATTCTTTACTTGTTACCGTCTTCGGTCCTCGATGGATCCCTTATACTGATGAGCTACGCTTACGATTAAAAGGAGCTAGTCTATTCGTACAGTGACATCGATGAGCGGGAACCGGAACTCCACGGCGACGTTAATAGGATTACTACCAACTCTTCAGGCGTCTCGTGTTGGTCGTTGTGGTTTGGGGTTGCGAGAATTACGGGCGATTGTTACACATTATATTTATTTTATTTGATAAATCCACACAAAAATAGTATACAAAAAAAAGAAATTTCTTGTAATTAACATAATAAAATAAAAAATGTTCTTAAAACTATAACATAAAATATATAAGATTTCTAGTTTTAATATTTTACAAAGCAACGGGATTAGAAAGCGTTTTTGTAAATGCATATGAGTTCAATTAAGTCGTTGTTTTCAAATTTAAAAAAGCGTTGTATATACAACGTGTTAAAAACATTTCTGTATAACCGTCTATAACTCGCGAATAGGTATAAATAATGATAAAAAATACTACGTTAATATAACGGCCATAAAAACCGTTTTCGAAAATACATGTGGGTTAAGCTAAGTCGTTGTTTTCAAATTTGAAAAAACATTTGGAATATAACGTTTCGAATTCAACCAATTTGTCAACGTTGAAAATTCAACGAGTAACGTTGAAATAACATTAAAACGTTTTAAAAACGTTTTTTGACGTAGGTGTGTTTATTGGGTGGTTATCTGTGTTTTTTCTGTGAAAGGGACTTTGAAATGAATTTTTGTGTAGTTAAAGAAATATTGTATAAATGAAGGGGATAATATTTTTATTTAAGATGTATGTGGAATATATGAATTTTGATATACAGGGTGATTACAAAGTAAGAATTTGAGTGTTAATTCAAATTCGTACACAATGTACTTGCACCATTTTTCGAATGTCCTCTTTATCAATCAATGAGCTCCCGCTTTATTTACGAACTTCTCTCCATTTTTTCCTTTTGTTTGCTACACACTGGTACTATGTCTCGAGATTTAAGTTTCTACCTTTGAGTTGGAAGCTGCAACAGCTTACTCATTCTCTATTTGATAAAAGTTCAAAATAAAAATAATGAATGCCTAGAGTTTATTGCAATAAGTTGATTTGAATAACTCTTGGTATTTATGTCAACATATCGTGGTCCCGTATAAAGGCCAATCATGTGCGGAGGTGCTAATAACTAATTGCAAATCTAACTAGTCGGACAATATCCAGTTCATACGCTTAAAGGGTTTCGTCAAGTTTCCGCCTTCGGATCTTCAGCTGGAATTGGTGCAAGTGTTCTAAATGTTCGTGACCATATCGAATATCCAACCTCTTCTTCAGCGGCTCGAAGTTATCCGTTTCTCCACGGAGTGCTTCAAACTGTTTTACATAATTGGTTCACGATGTTTTACCTACCGTCGAACGTTAGGGCATTGATTCAGGCAAAATTTCCATGTCCATGTCCTATATCTTGTGGTGTGTTTCTGACATGCAGGTTTTTATATATTCGATATTCTTTTCTTCTGTTGGCGTGCCTTGTGTTCCTAAATCTGCCATATATCTTTCTAACTCCTCTCCCTAACTCGTCCATCGTTGTCATCTATCTCTATTCTCAATATTCGATTTTAGAAACGAAATTTTATTTGCGACGTCAGCGGCAACGTCATTTTTCATTGATAACATTGTTCTTCATGGCAGAAATCGTCTTGTCCACATTAGCAGAAATATTGTTCTTCGCAGTAGAAATAGCCTTCTTTATATTAGCAGAAATTTACGAGATTAAGGTGGAAACTTCATCTTTGAATAAAAATGTTTTTGGATCCAAGCCGTCACTTTCCAATACCATTTTGAGTCTTTCTGCTGATTTACTCTTCTTTCCGAACGTTTTCAGCTCGCGCCACTTCCAGGTTACTTAGTCTCTTAGCGATTTTTACGTACCTATTTATATCGCCCCACACATAATACAAATCTAATGTTTTTTTTATTTATTTAAATAGTTTATCCTGATGGGTGGGATAAACTTATACTAATACCGACTTATCTATTTATACCTACAAATCAAAAGCATGCAAATTATAATTTTTTTGCTACCAACCCAATAGTTATGATAAGACAAAAATAAACGTTTGCTTATTCTGTAGGCTTCATACTATTGATTGGTTTAAAATTTATTTATTAAACAAATTTTAGTTATTTCTGAATTTTGGATTAATAACAGCCAGTTTTTGATCTCCAGTTCGACAATTTTAAGTTTTTGTATTTTTTTCATTGCATGCTATGAGCAACTTTCTCCTATTATCTTATTGTATTTTTTCCAGATATGTGAACTACAGAGATTCCAAACTTACCAGACTTTTGAAGGACGCTTTAAGTGGTAATTGTAGGACAGTCATGATTGCTCATGTATCTCCTAGCCCAGTGCAAAAAGAAGAATCTAGAAATACTTTAATATACGCCGACAGGGCGAACAATATTACTACGAAAATAGAAAGAAATGTTTTAGATGTATCTTACCACGTTACTCAATATCAGACTGTGATAAACGAACTGAGAGATGAAATTTCTCGGCTGCAGCATAAAATGAAAGAAGAAAGACCAAGATCCGCTGATGTGAATAAATTAAACGCAGAAGAAAGAAGAAATGAGGTATATAAAGATTTCTTATTTCAAATTAAGTTAAACATTTAAGATACAGAAACTGTATAGAAATAATTCAATGTCTCATTTTCGTCATATTTTTTCAATCAATCTTCTATGAAATTAAACGTTATAACTTCCACAACTAAACATGCTTTTTCATAATTTCCTTAAATGTAATCTCAAAAATAAGCTGACAATTTTGAATTGACTACATTTCCCATTTAACCGGTTCTTTAGTTTGCCAGCCAACCCCATGGGTACATGTTTATTTGAAATGAGTTCGAAATGCCCAAAATATATTTGTGATAGGTAATTGACGATTGCATTATTGCAAGCGTTGATTTGATCTTTTCAACAGCTTTAAATAAACTTCTGTAAAAATTGAATAGATGAGGCTTTTACTTGATGAAGATCCATACTGAACGATGAAATAAAACAATTTAATTTGTTTAAAACTTCATTTATTTGAACTAATGTTCAATTTAAACTGGTTGACGCGAAATATATGTTTCGTTACACGAACTTTGTTTTTAAAAACTTTTATTCACTTAAAAATACAAAATATCGACTTTGAAAAATAACAGTAAAATATATAAATTGTGTAAACAGGATGTGTAGATAAAAAATATAATATGCAGACTGAATTAAATATATTTACAATTTGTATTTATATGTTGAACGTACTGAGGTTGCACCAACGGTCGTTGTAGTACCGGAACCCAGTGGATACGTCGGCAATATACAGGATGTAATTCCTCCATCCCCAGAGAGATCCATACAGGGTGTGGATAGGTTACTCATCTTCTTCTTCTTCGAAAGTTCTCGGTTTTGGTTTTGGATCAGCTGTGACTTCGTTGACCATTTTTGTTGTGGGTTGGCGTTTACATCTCGACTTCCATTTGAAAACACCAACAAGAAGTGCGATCGCAATTACGATGTAGAGGGGTGTAGACCATGCATAGGCGTAGTTGTGTGGAATGTTTCTCAAACTAACTTATTCTATTCGATTTTCTTCTTTTATGAGTTCTTTAACTTTGTCTAAGGAAATGTCTTTAATTTTGATTTTTCCAGAGTGAATTCTTCCTTCGTTTTCGATCTTTATTTCAGGTAGTAGTAAAGGTTGAACTGAGATGACATCTTCGTGGTTGATGAATACGTTTCTTGGAGTTTGGAAGCTACAGCTCGGTGGTAGTTCTATAAAATAGGTGCCCTTCAGGGATATGAAATCGGTTTTTGTACAAGTGGTTTTGATTTTCGTTTCTTCTGGGAATACTGCGATGTAATGCGCTGAATTTATACTTTCGATAATTTCGTTTCATACGATAATTGGCACTGGTACACATTTCGGTTGACCTTCAGTTCATAGTTGCAACAATTGGTGGATGCATTCTTCGGATTGGGCATTTACCATGGGTTTTTCGTTGGGGCAAAAATACAGTTGGTGGATATTTTCACATTCTTGATCTTCGTACTCGTACTGCATTGCCAGAAAAGGCTTAGGTGGGATAAGGACAGTGTTATTTTTTGTGGGAATAGAATACAGCTGAAAATAAGTATAAGTTTCGGGTTTAACTAAGGGAAAGTGAATAACGAAAACAATTGTGTCTTTAGAGTAATAAGAATCAACGGTTAAAATGTTATAGTATTTAAATAAATTTTGAGAATCACTGCCAAAAAGTAGGGTATTAATTGGATAATATTTGAGTAATGTTTTAACTATAAATTCTAGATGTTCAAACTTTAGAACACTATAATGCAACGTTTTTAATTTTGCAAATGCAATAGAATTTTCAATATTATATAGTATTTCTATTAAGATTTTAAGTGCTGCTTGTATTTTATCAAGAGTATTTTTTGCTAGGAAATAAGAGGAAAAATCATTAACAAATTTTTCAAGTTCAGAACTTAGCTCATTTAGTTTTCCTGTTATCTCTTCTTCATTTTGTTTTATTAGTGAGATATTACTGTTATAATCATCTATAATTTGACTGGTTAATGATATTTGTTTGTTCAAAGTATTTGCTATATCTTTTTGATTTGAACTTAATAAAACAATGGCATCATCGTAACGTTTGCCATCTTCTGCATCTAAGTTGCCAGATATGCTTTTGAATATTGTTCCTAAACCATTTAAAATTCCTCTCTTAATTCTTTTACTGCCATGTACAAAATTTAATTTTTCTTTGCATTGCTTCATTTGATATTTTATTAAATTAATCAAGAATTAAAGTTCATTTGCAAAAACTTGATTTTTGATATTAATTACCTGCAAAACATTTTTGAACTGATTTGTTATATGAAGTAATTCGGTTTCTATAGGGTTTAGATCAAAGTAATGGATAAAAGAATGATGGGTAGATTGTAATCTAGCATTTCCTAATTTGTACGGGAGTATGCCTGGATTGGACTCCAAACTAACAATTTTAATTTCCTGTGCCTGCCTTGCTACTACCAGCGATAGGAGGATTCTGTAATGGTAGAATTTTTTGATTAGCAAGTGGCCTTTTTACGTTATTTTTATGATAGGTGGCGGTAACTAATTTTTGTTTGCTATTACGAGGTGAGATTGTTTTGTAAGTTTTATCTTTGATTTTTTCATTTTGTTTTATGGGTTTGGCTTTGAATCTAGGACTAATTTTATTACGAGCATTAGTTTTATGATATGCTAATGCACCTGGGTCGTGAGTTAATGGTTCGTGTCTATTTTCGTTAGTCTTTTCAAACCTTTTTGATTTTTGATTTGCCATGTGTTCATTTAACGTTTTATAAATTTCAGCGGTAATTTCTTTATGTTTAGTTATGTAATTAGAACACAATTTTTGATTAATGTCAATATTAAGAGGGTTGTTTGTATCTAAATGTCCTGAAATAATTTCTATTGGACGTAACTTTGTTGCACTATGAAAGGAGTTATTGTATCCTAAAATTGCATAAGGCATTTGATCTGAGATATTGAGATTTTTATGAGTTTCTTGTATAATTCTTATATGTTCAATTAAAGTTGAGTGAAAACGTTCAATTATGCTATTAGAATTTGGATTCAATGCCGTAGTAAAATGAAGTTCAATTTTGTGTAATTTTGCAAAGTCTTCAATAACATGATTTTTTAATTCGGTACCTCTATCAATTATTAACATTTTAGGTGCACTATAGGGAGTGAGAAGACTCATGAAAGCTTTAGCTATATGTATTGCGGTTACTCCTACTAAATGATATGTTTGCGCGTATTTCTATCAATAACTGTCAAGAATTTTTGTCCTTTAATTGTGAAAACATCTGCGTGAACTATTTCAAAAGGTTTAGTAGGTGTTGGAGTTAATTCGAATTTTTGTTTTGGGGGATTCCTGTCATACTTCATCTTTTGACATCGCTCGCAATTATTTATATATTTAGTTACAGTACTTCTGATATTTGGCCAATAATATTTACGTTTAATTTCTATTTCAGTTTCATTAATATATCTGTGATCGTTCTTACGTTCATGATGCATTTGTACTATTTCTATCAGCGAATTGTGGCCAATTACATCTTCTAAAACATTGTTACAAATAATAGCTTTGAATGCGGAATTTTTAAAAGTTTCTTGCAATGTTGTACATAGTTTTGGAATTAAATCTAATCGATCAATATTTATAGCAAATAATTTCTTTGTAGAGGTAAATTCTTTAAATATTTGAATAACTTCAGGTTTGAAGTTTGTTTCTGAAATTTGTATGGTGGTTTTAGTTTTATTCTCATATAATTTAGTAACCTTTGGTGCTGCTGGTGAATGAAATAATATTTTAAGAAATATTTGATTTTGAAAATGATTAATAGGCGTTTTTGATATGGGAATTTCCAATATTGGATTTTCGTGACTAGTATGTATGGTGTCATCGTCCTTGTCTGGACATAATTCATTAATTATATTTTCTGTCAGTGTCTGTTACCTGAGGGGTTTCGTCAATATTTCCTACAATTGACTCATTATCAAGAGATGTATCTTCTTGATCATTTTGTTCATTGTTACTGTCAATAGAAATATTTTTGTTAAAACCTTTCATGTATTCAAAAATGTCATTTGCATTGATTTCGTTTATTTTAATTCGAGAAAGAGCATCTACATTTTTAATCAAGGTTCCTTTTCTATAAACAATTTGATAATCGAATTCTTCTAGTTTCAATCTCCATCTCGTGAGACGAGCATTGGGTTCTTTTATTGAGAAAAGCCAATGTAAAGGTTTATGATCACAATATATTGTGAATTTTCTACCATATAAATAAGGCCGAAAATACTTCGTAGCCCATACAATCGCGAGTAACTCTCTTTCGATTGTACTATAATTTTGTTCTGCTTGGTTTAGCGTCCTTGAGACATAAGCCACATGTCGGTCTTGGCCTACAGGACCTTGTGACAGTACTGCGCCTATTGCGAATCCGCTAGCGTCAGTTGTTAAGATAAATTCCTGTGTAAAGTCAGGATATATTAAAATAGGATCGTTCCTTAACAGTTCTTTACATGTTTCGAAACATTGTACATATTCAGGTGTAAATTCTATCTTTGAACCCTTTTTTAAACATGAAGTCAAAGGTTTAGTAATTTGTGCAAAGTTAGGTATGAATTTTCTATAATAACCTAATAGACCTAAAAATTGTTTTATTTCTTTAGTCGTCTTTGGAATTGGGAATAATTTAATAGCTTTAATTTTATTTGGGTTTGGTTTAACACCATCTTTTGTGATAATGTGCCCTAAATAAGCGGTTTCCTTTCTTAAAAATTCACATTTGTCTAACTGAATTTTGAAATTGCTCTCCCGAAGTCGTTGGAATACCTTTTTCAAATTAACCATGTGTTGTTGTAGTGATGTCGAATAAATTATTATATCGTCGAGATATACTAAGCAAATTTCTCCTAGTAGTCCTCTAAGGATGTTGTCCATTACGCGTTGAAAGGTAGCTGGAGCATTTCTTAAGCCATAACTCATCCTTAAATACTCGTAATGCCCATTTTCTACAGTAAACGCTGTTTTTTGTATATCGTCCGGGTGCATCTCGATTTGGTGAAAACCCGATGCTAAGTCCAATGTTGAAAAATAGTTACATTTACCTAGTTTGTCCAGAATTGTATCTATGCGAGGAATTGGATATTTGTCAGGAATGGTTTTCTCGTTGATTTTTCTATAATCCACGACGATTCTCCACTTCTTCTTGCCAGAAACGTCGGCTTTCTTTGCTACGATCCAAATAGGAGATGTCCATGGCGAATTAATCGGCCTAATTATATTTTGTGCTAACATTTTTTCAATTTGTAGTTTAACTTCTTCTTTATGGACGTATGGGTAAGGGTAACTTTTAGTATAAACAGGAATTTCATCAGTAGTACGAATTCTATGTTTAATTTCGTTTGTAAAAGTTAACTGGCTTTGGTCTTTATGAAAGATATCAGCGTACACATACTAAGAATTTCTCTTTTTTCTTCGTCATTTAAATGGTCTGTTCTAATGAGATTGCCAATTTCGTCATATTTATATTCGTCATTGTCATTTTTAATATCAAAATGGTACAATTCAAAATTATTTTCTACAGGAATACTATTAATAGGATATAAAATGGTAAAATTTGTATCGTCGTCGGAATTGTTACGAATTTCGACAGTTGCCCAACCGTTATTAGCGACTGAGATACATTCAGGTATAATACAATTGCCTAAAATTTGTTGAGGTATTAAAATTTCTCCTGTTAGCGTTGTGACTGGAATAATAATTTTTGTAATTGTTTGACCTGGTATAATTTTTGACACAATTTTCTTTGGAGTTGCTTCAAAGTAATTAATTGGTAAATTGGCATTTCTTGATTTAATTTGTGAATTTGGAAAATCAATATTAATCCCGAGTGATCTACTCCGATTAAGCCATCGAAAATACAATCAAATTTATACGCATAAAATGTTACATTTTTATCATCATTAAATTCTGAGAATACGGGTATGCTTACGGAAATACTATGACGTGATGAACCGAAGGACGTTGAGACAACGAAAGGTTCACGACTTTTATACTCAGCGAAATATTTATCAATTATTTCTGGAGACAAAAAAGATTTAGTTGCACCAGAATCGATTAATAATTTTAGTGGCGGATTTTTTATCGGATGAGTTGTTATATTCTATCAAGGTTTCGCGTCGAGAGGCGGATCTTCGTGAAAATTTTCAAAATTATCATTGTTATATTGATGTGCACAGTATTCATCATAATTATTTTCTTGTATAACGTCATCTACATTGTTTTCATTATCAACATGTTCTACATTATATAATTCTTCGGACACCCACCTACGGTTTTGAGGTGATTGTACTTGAGAATTATTATTATTTTGTCTAGTTGTAGTTGTCATAGGTACAGGTCTGGGCCCGTTATTTGGATTATAGTTTGGAATTGGTTTCCAAACATTTTTAGGTTCGGTTCTGCCGAATACTTGTGCATTAGAAAAATATCTTTGATTATTATTAATTGGTCTGGGTTGAACATGAATTGGACCTCGTGGAAAATTATTATTAGGTTGAGGATTATTATTTTGAAAACTAGATTGTTGTGGTTGTGGAATTCTTTGATTAAAATTAAAATTGTTATTTCTATTAAAGTTGCGAGAGTGATTTGGAATTTGCGAATTGTTTTGTACTTGATTAAATTCGGTTGAAAATTAGAATTATTTTGGAAATATCTAATATTATCTTCTTTTTTTATAAAATTTATAGCATCTAACATAGTTTGAGGTTCTTTTGTACGAACCACGATACCATACGGATTTCTTAAACCTGCTAAAAACACTTGTAGAGCTTGGTTATTATACATATTTTGTTTAAAAGCACGTGTGTTTCTATCGTTTTCATGTAAAGCTAAATAGTTCGAAATAGTATGCAATACGTTTCTAACTTTATCATAAAATTGGTACGGGGATTCGTTATGCCCTTGCCTTAAGTTATTCAAATCAAGAGATAAGCATGTTTCATCTCTAGGATCACTAAAATTTCTAATTAATTCTTGTTTTACTTGATTTATTGTGGTACACCCACTAATGTTAATGACTTCTCTTGCATTTCCTTTCAATTTACTTATTATAGTTCTAAAAATCATAATGTTTTGGTAATATCGGCATTTGTAATATCGTAGAAATGATTTACAATGTTATCGATACTTTCTCTAAGAAAAATTGTAGTTTATTCTCGTTACCATCGAAATCTGGAATGGTTTCGGCATGAACTTTGCTAAAATTTGGAATATTTGCCATTTCTAAGTTATTTTCGTCTAAAGAAAATGAATTTAAAGTTTGAGCAAGTATATCTATTTCTAAATTATTATTAGATGTGTCGTTAATTAAATTTAACTCTAGGTCGTTCTCGCTATCACTGAAGGAAGAGGAAGCACTAGAGGAGTCTGACATATACAATGAATTAAAATAAATCGACTTACAGTACGGTCTTCATTTTCCCTTGGTCCTGGACTTCTTAGGGTTGAACTGGATCTTTTCTTGGTTTGACTGTCACTTCACTATTGAAATAGTTAAAAGTTTTCCGCGTTGGATGCCTTTCGTGACAATCCTACTGACTGCGCCAAATATATGTTTCGTTACACGAACTTTGTTTTTAAAAACTTTTATTCAAAAATACAAAATATCGACTTTGAAAAATAACAGGAAAATATATAAATTGTGTAAACAGGATGTGTAGATAAAAAATATAATATGCAGACTGAATTAAATATATTTACAATTCGTATTTATATGTTGAATGTGCTGAGGTTGCACCAACGGTCGTTGCAGTACCGGAACCCAGTGGATACGTCGGCAATATATAGGATGTAATTCGCGTGACAAAGCTACTGTGTTAGTGAAACGCGTCAACCAGTTTAAATTGAACATAAGTTCAAATAAATGAAGTTTTAAACAAACTATATTGTTTTATTTCATCGTTCATAAACTTCTGTGTCTGTAGCTTTGAATTTGCTAAACACTATTTTTCTGACTCGTTTCAAAATATTTGGCATCCTTTGTTTCATTGGTTTTCAACCAATACTGAATTATAGTCAATTTGTTTTGTACAATTTATATCTATGTCGGATCTGTAACTCTGTATTTGTTAATGTTATGATTGTACATTCACTTTCAATACACATACGAAATTTCAATCTTCAGTAGTTTATAAAGTATACCACTTCAACTAACAGTTTTCCACAATTGTAAATCACTTTTGTCTATTCAATTGATTGCTTTTTTCATTGCTAGGGAGTAAATTTAATTAGAAATTTGAATTGATTATATTTTAAGGTGCAACAGTTACGAGAACAAATTGTAGAAACATTTAAGACACAGATGAAATTAAGAAGAAAATTAATGGAAATTGATACACATCTTTTAAGTTTGGGAATGGAATCTGAGAGACAACATATGATAATATCACACTGGGAATCTAGAAATAATAAATTATATAAAAATAGTTTGAATGAATCTAGAGCAAGAACACAACAAAGTGTTAGGTGAGTACAAAATCAATACAAATTGAATTATGATAAATTATATAAAATATATTCATATGGGGTAATACAAACTCGGCACATGTCTCAGTTATACGAAATAAAAATAGTGAAGCTCGGCACTGAGATTATAAGATTCACTTTCAAAATGTTTAAACTCGGCACACCGGAATACCTCCCTCTGCTTGGAAAAAATGGACTGATGTAAGATTTAAACAAAATTTATTAATTTAAAATATACATAATACATATAGGTATATAGAAATAAAATATTCAAAATTATATTTACACTGTACAATTTTAAATTAATTGAAATATACATAATAGGGGAGCCCGGGGCTGGTTGACGCTCCAGGTTGGTTGACGCACCTCAATTTTTTTTAAAACAGTATACTTGGCAACGTCGCCGACCGGTTTGTCTTAAATCCGCCATTAAAAACCACTCTCGAACGTTCGTTTCAGTTTGATTGCATCAGTGGTGTTGTGTACAGTGCGGTTTGTTGTTTTTTGGCAGTGGTAAGTAATTTTTTACTTTTTTACAGTTTTTGTTCTAGAAACTTTATTTTTAAAGATAATTGAGATCGGTTTGATGCTACATAAAGCTTCAACCGTCCCAAACAAGAACTGTTAAATAGATTTTCTAAGAATAAAATAGTATAGGTGCAGTTGCATCACACATACAAAAACGTGGTCAGGGGCTTGTTGGCGCACACAACAAGGGGCTGGTTGACGCATGCGTCAACCAACCCCGAGTTTAAAATAAAATATTTTAATTTTTGTTTTATATTTTAGTGAGATGCGTTCTCGTAAACGAACATCAGAAAGGGGTATCACTCCACCAGATATCATGCTAAGGGCAGTTAGAGATGTTAAAATGAACAACAAATCCAAAAGACTTTGAGATCCCGGAGGTAACTTTGCGACGTTTTTGCAAAAAATTTACTGAGAAAGAAATTAATGGTGATGCCGCAATAACGACAAAAGTTGGATATTACAGGAATCCCCAGGTATATTATAATTTAAATTATTTTTAAAAATATTAAAGCTTCAAAAAATGCCTTACGTCTTTTATAATTTTTAGGTGTTCACAGATCAACAAGAAAATCAATAGAGGAATACCTTAAAACGGCAAGCGACATATATTTTAGATTGTTTGTCAGAGAAGTAAGAAAATTCGCGTATGATTATGCCACTGCTTTGCGCATTAAATACCCTGAATCCTGGAACGTGACAAAACTACTACATGAAACGACATCGTGCTCTTTCGGTAAGAACTCCAGAAGCAACCAGCTTTGCTCGCGCTTCTAGTTTCAACAGAGAAAATGTTTCAATGTTCTTTGACAACTTAAAAACGGTCCTCAACCGCCTAAAATTAGAAGCAGCACAAATATGGAACATGGATGAAACTGGGATTACGACCGTACAAAAGCCTAACCGAATTGTTGGCAGGCGTGGATATAAGCAGGTGGGACGCGTAACCTCCCAGGAACGCGGCACCTTAGTTACTATGGCTTTGGCGGTATCTGCAACGGGAAATTCTGTCCCGTCGTTCTTTGTTTTTCCAAAGGTTAAACTTCATAGAACATTATCTCGCTAATGGCCCTCCTGGAGCAGTTGGAACCGCAAATCCTTCAGGTTGGATAAAAAAGAGCACTTTTTGGAGTCTGCTAAGCATTTTGTCAAGCACGTTGGTTGTTCGAAAGAGAGACCGGTACTACTTTTGCTAGACAATCATGATTCGCGTTTGTCTGTAGCTGTCCTTGATTATCTAAAAAGTAAAGGTGTAACGGCGTTGTCATTTCCAGCCCATTACTCACATAAGCTCCAGCCTCTCGATCGGTCTGTCTATGGACCATTAAAACATTACGTTAATTCAGCTAGTGACTCCTGGATCACTAGCAATCCCGGACGCACGATGTCAATATACGATGTCCCTCTAATAGTTCGAGACTCACTGCCACTGGCAGAAACACCGAAAAATATTATAGCGGGATTCAAGGTGTCTGGAATTAGCTCTTTCAATAGAGACGTTTTTGACGATCAAGAGTTTTTACCAGGACCGTCCCGATTCCGCAGAAACTAATGCTGACAAGGACGTGATTCCAGTTCAGCTAAACTCGATTTTAAAACCACGAACCTGGTTCACAGGAACCTGATGATCTTAACCAGCCAGGATGCTCCAAAGATATAGTGTTAGCAAAAAGTCCACTGCCTGGGAAAGAAAACAACATTTCAACTAACAGTTCTATTCAAAAAAAATGAGAGCTCGCCTCCTACTGTAAGTCCATTTCAATTGAAACCGCTACCAAAAGCCGGACCTAGAAAGCAGGACGCTAAACCTAATAGAAGAAAGCGTGTGACAGCAATTCTAACTGACACGCCAATGAAAGGTGCTCTTGAAGAACAAGAGAAAAATGTAAAGTCTGTTAAAAAAAATTTGCTCAAATAAGAAGTCCAATGCGAAAGAGAAAAAAACAAAAAAAGGAAAATAGTCAAAGACGATGATGAGTCCGATGAAGAGGAATGCTTTTGCCTTTATTGCACAGATAGCTATAAAAATAGTGCCTCATCCGAAAAATGGATCCGGTGCACTAGTTGCGAAATGTGGGCACACGAAGCTTGTGCTGGGGAACCTGGCGTCTTCATTGTTTGTGTAAACTGTGAAAGCGAATAATGACTTATATTTTTTTTTAGCTATAATATTAAATTTGTTAATTAAGTTACCTTTTTTAGAATTAATGCATCTTTTTTATGTTTGTTCCTTGGGTAGTTAGCATTTTTAGAATTTAATATAATTTTTTTCAATTTGGATTATAATAGATGTTTTACTTTACTTTTTTGTCTGCGTCAACCAACCCCATGGTATGCGTCAACCAACCCCGGCCCGGGGCTTGTTGACGCAACCTGACATCCATCTTTACAAAAAAATTTATACCTAAACTGCTGCTAAAAAAATTTTTTTCTTGTCTAATATGAAAGATAAAACATTAAACTTTCCTATTTGGTACCAAAAGCACATCAAAACTTAATAATGTGTAAGCTAAAAATTAAAATACAAAAAGTGTGTCAACCAGCCCCGGGCTCCCCTGCATAGGGGAAGGTTGCCAATATTGGACCGAAAATGGGATTTAGTGATTATAATCAAAATGTTGGTATCAACTTCACTAAATTTTACTTGTTGTTAGTACTGACTTTAAGTAATTTAAATAGATATTAAAATGCAGTTCAAAAGAAAATAGGTTTTGTTAAAATATATTTTAAAAATATCATGCAATCACTTCTTAAATAGGACCAAGTAATTGATTTAGAACTATAAAACATAAAGAAACATTAGAAAAATAAAAATAAAGATTTTGATAAGAAAATATTTTTATTTCCGAAAGGTTTGGAACATCTTAAATTCTAATAGTTAATATTGTTTCTATGAAATAACGTCAGTTTTTAAATTTGGTTAAAACTGTTGACCCTCGGTTACCTTAGGAGTATCCAAAATTTTAACAATCTGGTTATTTAATACCTTAGAAACGTCCTGTTACACATGGGAAAAGAGAACAGGTATTACTTTTGGAATTTTTCTGCAGAAAACTGCCTTCCACTGTTTTATCATCATTGTGCGCTATGACCTGCAAGATAAAATATTTTTCAATTTTTTTTAGAGTTGGCATCATATTCAAGGCTCACTAGTAAAAAATCATGAACCTTAATTTGACTAACTTTGGCAGGATCCAGTGTCTCACTAGAAATATCTTCTTCATCATCGTCACTAGCCGAAAATATTTTGGTTCCTACTGACGTGTCAGAATCATGGAGGGAATAACTGTCAAACGTTTCCTCCACTGTCTCAATAACATCAGCGTTATCAATAGCCTCAAGAGGTTCTGCAACTAGTTTTCTTTTTACTATTTTTGCGTCCTTCATTTTATTACGGTTTAATTTAGCTTGTGCATTTTCGACAGCTCTTAGCTTTTGTTGTTTCTTTATAAGGACTGCTGGTAATAATATTTGCATCTTGCTGTTTTCTGTTCTTTGAAGGGCCATGTTTTGCCTGAGGTAAAAGGAAAATTTGATGTAAGGATTCGGAAAAACTTTTTCCGCCTACCTCTATCCAAAGTATACATTTCCTGGCCTCATTTTAGGGACCAAAGTCGTACTTTTCCTCCCTAGGGAGGAAAAGTAAAAGTGATGTCATAGTACATTATCAATGAAATAATTTTTGCAATTCCGAGACTAAAGTGGTCACTTTAGTCTCTCATGTTAGATATTATGTTAGACCCAAGGGATATAAAGGAACAGTTAAAATCCTAAGGGATTTGAAGTTCAAATAAAAACGTACACCACCGATGCCTAGCCAAGCATTTTAGAAGTCCGTCCTCGATGCCCAGACAAGATTCATAAAAGTCCATCCTCGATGCCCAGCCAAGTTTCGTAAAATAAGTAGTATTTATTAATTTTGTTTGTTAGTTTCATAAATAAATTATTGAAAATGTTTTGTTATTTGAGGGAGGCGGAAAAATCATATATATAACATGGGTGTAAAGTGCCGTTTCCTCCCTCGAATGATTACTGCCCTCCACTACGCGTCCGGCAGTAAACTTCGTCCTCGGGAGGAAAAGTAGCACTTTCCTCCCTTGTTATACAAATAGCTATTATCTAATGAAGGATTAATTATATTGGCAGTTGGGATTTCCTCCTAACCTACTGAAGCAGAAAAACGATGGTCTTCAAATACATGTCGATTAACGTGCCAAATAAGTTTTAAAAGCATTTTCAGCTGTGCCAATTGTCGCTGCTGTACCATAGACTTCTGCAAGTAAAGCGACAACATCATAGGGAGTAATTGCTTTTCCCACATTTTCTAGTAAATAACTTTCTTGTGCTTGGGCACAGTAAATTCCGAAAGGTCCAAAAAAGGCAACATCTAATGGCTGCATGCGAGGAGTTATGTAACTCGGCAATTGTAGCAATATGATTTCATTATCTTGTACAAACAAAAGTGTTTCTAAATTTTGACTATGATAGAATGTCCATCTAAGAGTAGCAACACCGATTCTTCTTTTAAACGAACAATACTGTTTTTGAAGTGATGGAACCACGTAACAAACAATTCACTAGTTATGTAACCTAAGTCGGAAATTGTATTTCTACTTCCAACTGGAGCTCCTTTTTCTAATTCTAATTTAAAGATAAGCCTAAGGGGGTATAGGATCCTGCAGCGTTAACGCAGCATACAACAGTGGTATTCACTCATCTCTCACCACTACTTGCCGCACCTATTTGATGTTTTCCTTTGAGGCCAATAATTTTTTTATTCTTCTTTTGCACAGTTGTGAAGCCACTTTCATCGAAGTTGTAAATCTTTGTTCCAATCAAATTATATTTGTACACGAGTCCTTCTAAAAGCGTGAAAAGCCTCAACCCTTTCTTTACTAAATCCTCTCATTCTGGCATGTGATGTGGCTTCTGGCTGACGAAGAGATAGTCTTGGATTTCTTCGCATACATTTGTAAACCCATTTTTTCCCAGCTGTCGATTTTTCAGCACTGAAATAGTGGTCAGTCTTATGTTCTTTGACAATATCAAATGCAAGTTTTCGTACAACTCTAATCGTTAATCCAAAAAATATTTCCTTAGACATAGTTTTTTAAAGAAACCTTTTTTTTCTAAACAACTTCTAAAGATATTAGGATCAAACTTGAACATAAGTATTGCCAAAACATCTAATATTATCATGAAAATATTGAAACAACTCTTACCTTGATTATAAAGAGCTCTCTTAGGTAAGAGTAACGAAATATACGCGAGATTAGTGTGACGTCACAGTTTGAGGTTGTATCCAAACAAAACTTGTTGCCATAAGAATTTCCATTTGAGTGTAGACTTTTGATTATTTATGTGTTTCATACGTGTTTTTGAAAGGAATAAATTGTTAAAAAGTAAGTAATCGTATCTACTCGATATAAAAAATAATAGTTATGCTAATGTAAGTACCTGCAATCCGTATTTTTTATTTTAAAAGCTATGTTTGAGGTTATGTTTACTAGATTCTTTGATTAATGTGAAAATATAAGATAAATAATACTGTTTGTTCTAGTGTCATCAAAACATGTTTCACAACACTCTCTTGAAACATTTTTTTAATGATAATATGGGTTTGTTAGTGAAAAATGCTCAATTGAAGTGAAGTGTCCTTTCAAGGATCCGTATGAAGAAAACTTAAAACCACTCTCAATAGACAAGAATTACATAATTCGTTTTGATGAAAATATATTAGTGTTAATTAAAAAATATGAAAAATATAACTATTATCACCAGATACAAGGTGCATTACATTTTGCATGAGAGGACATGTGCTATTTAATATTATGGATACAAAGTGACATCATTCTGAAATTACTAGACGTCAAGAATGGAAGAAAAATTTACATGTTTTAAAAACATTCTACCGTTAGAAATTTGTACCTTTTATATTAACATAATAAAATGTTTTCATAATTATAAATTTTTGTTTGTTTCGTGCTAAGAAAATTGAATTGAGGAAGCGTTGCAAATTTACGTGATTGAAAATAGGCCATATAGTTTGAAAGCTCAAAACATCATGTCACAACTTTGTCTCAATCAAACCATATTTGTATCAGTATCAGAGTTTCTGTTGGTTGCTTTCAAATTTTATTTGACCTGCAGGCTCTTTTTTCAACTACGTGTATAAACATATTCAATTTCATCTAAAAACAAATAATATAAGGAAAAATCGTTTCCAAATTTCTTTATTTCACAGTGAAATATTTCCTTGTAATACAATGGTTTACCTGCAGGCTCTTTTTTCAACTACGTGTATAAACATATTCAATTTCATCTAAAAACAAACAATATAAACAAAAGTCGTTTCCAAATTTCTTTATTTCACAGAGAAATATTACTTGTAATACAATGGTTTACAATTAATAGAAAGTAAGAATAGCAAACGTTTAAAAAATCATACAAAGCAACGATAACAACTTATAAAAAATGTAAAGCGAAAGATCTGTAATGACAAATAATAATGTATACATTATAGGGAGATCGATATATACAGTACAATATCAAAAATACAATCAACACGTACAAGTTTGCATCTACCTTGACTGCAAAGATTGATCATGTACAAAAAAATAGAAATTTTCTTTTTTCCATCTATAATATGACAGCTACACAAAAAGCTCCGGGATCTGGTTCTATTGTTCTACAAATATTGTATAAACACACAAAATAAAATGTTATATTTATCATTATGTAGGTACCTTGTTAGCTTAATCCATTTGCTTCTTACTTTTGTATCCTTTGGAAATCTATAAAAACTTACACTTCTCTCTGACATTATAATGCTTTCAGCCTGGTGGCCAGTACAGTATCATTATTCTTTATGTGAGGAAACCTAAAACTAGATAATACAGATAAAAAAAGACTTAAAACAATTGTATTTCATAAGTTTATAATAGCATGTTTAGGTTAGATAACTCTTTTACTCAAATTATATATATTGTTTTATACATACCTATTTTAGCTGGAATCGAATATACCTCTTTGTAACAGTCATAGTGTATATCTAAATGTCTAAATCAGCAGTTATATTCAAAATATAAGGGAATAATATCTGGTCCTAAATCACACCAATTGTATCTAAATGGCTAGTTATGTTTGTTTGGATACAAAATTGACATAACCTGATCGATTTGCTCATACAAATTTATGAGAGAAAAATTGGACCGTAGTTTGGGGTAAAATGATAATAATAATTGTTTAAAAAAAACAAATAGTCGAGCTTAAAACAATATCACCTACCTTAGGATATGGGAGATGAGATGAAATCTGATCTGCACCCTCGCTTGATGCACATAACAATTCACTGTTCCGGTTACCGAAAAATTAAATCAAGAACTTATTACATACATTTATTATGTATTTTAATAATAAGGGTTAAGCTAATTTTCGCACCCTCTTCAGCCTTACTACCTTTAAATGTACACAGTGTGAGTATTCAAAAGTTATTTACCTGAAGAAGGCCTACGGGTTCGTCTCTCCCATTACAATCTAAATCAGAAGTAAACATGAAAAAAAAAAAGGTGGTAGTGAATAGTTTATTGTTGGATTAATATGGTTTCTTGCAACTCACATATATGATGGTATCAATCGTTAACAATTATCCCAGACAACATGGGATATTCATAGAATAATCTTTAAATACACCAAAAAGTATAAGAATATTCTTATAATATTAATATTATTTTTGAATATTCTATCAATATTCCTTAGTGAATATTCTTAAAATATTCATTTTAGAATATTATCAAATTGAATATTCTTAAAATATTCATTTAAGAATATTACCAAACTGAATATTCCTAGCATATTATTTTAAGCATATTTACTTATGATTAAAGAAAATTAAAATTATTTTTCACATGGGACGAAAGTTATAGTTCAAACATTTATCCGGATATTCAACCCTACGCATAGGTGTAAATAGTTAAAATCACCTTCATACAAATAATAAATATAATATATCAAATTAAACCATGTATTAAACTCATTGAAGTTCAGATAGAGATTATAAGATAAGAAAAAGATATAAAAGTGTCCTCGATATGAACACTACATAAATGGTTGATACGGTGTGGATATAATGTTATTCGTCATATCGTCGTGTGATAAAAAGAGAACAAAGATATAAATGATAATTATAACATTCAGCGTAAAGCCAAATCAAGACAGGTACCCAATCGCGTCAACAAAAAGCGGCCAGCCAATTAAAATGCAACTGGCGTTCTCTGTACACACGTTTATTGGTTAATTTCGAATATCATGTGTGATGGGCTTAAGTCTGGCATGCTCAAAGTCAAGTGTCAATAGGTTCGTTTCGCTTCCGTTTTATCTAACCTATGAACTGGTTTGGATTGTGCTTTAGTTAAAGTTTATTTTAATTTTGTTTTCAACAATATCGTGACTAGTGGAACTCTTAGTGAGAAATTATTGTATTTGTTATGGGATGAATAACTTGTGCAGTTCGTGGATGTCACTCAAGAACAGGAGAAGGAATAATTATGTTTGGATTTCCCAAAGACCTTGTGAGGTGAGTAATTGTTTCTATATGCAATATATTATAGGTATATATTACTTTTTTATTATTTCACATGTACCTATGCTTCGTAAGTGGTGTAATTCTCTAAGTTTTGGTTTTTAACATTGATCTGTCCCTCTGCCTTTAATAACATGAAATAATAATATGTACTACAATAAGCTTTCTGCTGACGAGCCCTGTTCAGCTAAAAATATGTTGAATAATAAATTAGTAGTTAATATAGACATGTGAATAACTACATTTATTTACTTTTTAGGGCATACTTATGGTTGGAAGATTGTAACTGTGCAGATTTGTTTGGAAAGACTACAGATGCTTTACAATAGAATTATAGGTTGTGTGAACTTCACTGTCAGGAAAAATTTATTTCCAAAGGAGGATATCCCAAGCATTTGTTTCAGCTAGCTGTGTCTACCCTATTTCCATAGTTAAAATGAAAAGGTCACAATTTATTGAATGATCCACCAACAAAAATAGTTACTCAGTCTGGTAAATATTAAATTTAAGTAGACATTATAATCAGCTGTTTTTGATATTTATTTTTTGTCATCTGGTCGCATAATTGATTTATACTTTTTAAGGGATTAATACCTTCTTGAAATTTGTATAAGGGAATATCCTGGTGTTAAGATAATGAAAACAAAAAAATTAAAACATTTATATCGGTTTATAAAACTAAGTCAACATTAATTTAAACAAGTAAATTATCTTAAGAACTTGAGGCTGGTAAAAACTTACATGAGAAGAGCATACAATAATTAATCAACATATGCTTTGGTATTTAAGCGACAGTATAAAATACCAGTGTCAATGTAATGTATTCTGCATAGTGACAAATTTAAGAAAATATCGATATTTTTTATACTCATATTTGTAAAATGTCTACAAATGATTACTACAATCACTTTTATAATTGCAGATACCACACCATCACAGCAACCGGCACATTCATCTCAGGCCGTCGAAATACATTCTAGTGACTGTGATGATAATAACGCAAGTTTATGAATCCACACGCTGCCAGCTTTTAACACTGCCTTACCCGAACCGGTAAATTGATATATCTGATTGCAAAACGTCAACAATAAGGATGTTTTTCAGTTATACCTCAGTTATGTAGCCTTAACCGGACAGTTTTATCCATTTGGGTATAGCTAAAAACTCGCAGTGTGTGGGTCCTATAAATATTTACAAATTTTAAAAGATTAACTCTATATTTTTTAATAGAAACAAGTATTTGGTCAATTTTGTTTTTTCTTTATTTTTAATTTCTCACAAGAGAATGTAAGTATCTATAAATATTTAATTTTACGAAACTGATGTTCAACAAGTAGATTAATGCTTTATATATTTTGTGAAGCTCTGTCGTTTTGGTTTAAAAACGATAAAATGAAAGTTATAGTTGAATATTTATAAATTTGAAAAGTTTATAGAGAGTTATAAAGTTTATGTTTGTCTAATAAAAACTTGAACAATTTAAAATTGAATATTATTTTATTATGCTTAGGTAGTTAAAATATTTTTTTCTTAGGTGTAACCAGAATTAAGCACTAATGTTATTGGACTCATGTTCTGAATCCAATTTGTACCTGTGCCACTTTATTCACTTTAGAAGCCACCATCGAGTGAATGGTCAGGTAGAGAATTCCATCAGTTATGAAAATTTATTGATTTACAGAAATTTGAAAAAAGTGCATTTACATGAATCCTATATACTAACCCTTCCCTCTCCCCCCATTAAATGTATGGTTCTGAACATTCTGAGGATATTTCTGCAATATTCTGAATATACAGAGAATATCCCCTGAATATACAATTTGATATAATTCTACAAAATTCCAAGTGAATCTACCATGAATATTCATAGTATATATTGAATATTCTGGAAACATTCATTGAAGAACATTCTTAGATAATGCTTTTCTGAATATTCTCGGAATAATCCTAGCTTATATATAATACGAAAAAGAATATTCATTTGGGAATATTCTCTGAATATTTAGGATATTCCCATTTTCACTTTCTAGGAATATTCCAAAAAGCATAAAGATATTCTTGGCATTTTTAGAGAATATTCCAATATGCCAAAATGAATATTCCACGGATATTTATAGAATATCTAATGTTGTCTGGGAATGAAGTTTCCCCTTTAGTACTAAAAGGTGTACACAATTTAAATTTGGGTAAGTGAATCTTGTTTATAATATAATATTCTATAGATTTATTAATAACTGATTAGCTACACAACTTATTGAGAATCTATTAACCTCCAAAATTCTTGAAAAAGCACCTCTAATCGGTATACTCCATATATACTTGGATTACAATATATTAAAAAGTCTAAGTTACCGTGATAATAAATAACCATAACTTCAGTTATTTATTGAAAACTGTCTACTCTGGGTATTCCATACAGCAGGACATATAGGTTAGTTAGTTATAAGATGAATAAAACAAAACCAAAAAAAGCCTAAAAGAATTATAGAATTTATAACTAGATGTCGAATATTAAAAGAATAACAAGCAATGACAAGTAACTTGATTAACTTACCAAAGGTGATGTGTGGCTTTTATGTGAAATAAATTAAACAAGTAAAGATCCCCCTCAGGGCTTCTCCCCAATTCTCTTGAAGATAAAAATACTCAGAAGTTTAATTTACTATTTTCCTTTTTGTTTTCAGGCTATTTTAAATCCGAAATTGCTTCGAAAAATTGTAACCCATGTTGTTCAAAAAGCAGTCATTTCAAAAATAAAAAATTATAAAAAATAAACGGTTTTACGGATTAAAACTAACTTTTCCGCATCTGTGGCTCTGAACAATGTTCTATCATAAAATTGTTACTTGTATACACGTCGAGGGATGTATCGTGCTAACAAACCGAAATTTCTCCAAAAATAACCAAAAATTTTGTATATCTGGATTTAGAGGACCCGCTGTACTCGCTCTAATCAACTAAAAATCAATAAGGTACATCTGTGAGACACCTTGAACAATATTCAATCCTAAAATTGATCAATCGTATACTCTCTGGAGGCTGTACCGTGCTAACAAACTGAAAATTCTCCAAAAATGACGAAAATTTGGTATTTCAAGTACCATAGCACCCGTTGTACTGGCATTACTGAGTTGAATATCAATAGGGTTCATCTTTGAGACGCTCGGAATAATACCCAATCATAAAATTAGTCACTTGTATATACTCCGGAGGCTGTATCGTGCTAACAAACTGAAACTTCTTCAAAAATGACAAAAATATCGTACTCAAAGTACTGTATCACTAGTTGTATTGGCTCCGGTGAGCTGAAAATCAATAGGGTTCATCAGTGAGAAGCCCTTAAAAATATTCAATCATAAAATTGGTGACTTGTTGAACTGCGCAGGCTGTATCGTGCTAACAAACTGAAATATCTCAAAAAATTACAAAATGTCGTACTTCAAGTACCATAACAACCGTTGTACTGAATCTGGTGAACTGAAAATCAATAGGGATCATCTGTGACATGTCCTTAACAATATTCAATCATAAAATTGGTGACTTATCGCACTCCGGAGACTGTATCGTGCTAACAAGACATGTAAGGAAAAGTGGCCGACGACGACATACACACAGGATTTTTTTTCTAAAAACCGTTTTTCGTGTTGTTGTTGATGGAAAACGTAAAAATAACTCAAAAAAAATTTCAAAATTTCAACTTTTTTTGGGGTAAACCAATACTTTTCTCGCATATAGAAAGGTTGGGCGGAAAAGTAAAAAGTGACAAGGTACAAGTCAAGGTTTCTAAAGCAGGTATTGAATGTTTATGTTATTAAACCAGGTAAGGCTAATTAACCTATAAAGAAGTAATTATCGAAAAGAAACCAAATTTTGTATTTTGGTACAAGAATTTATTATAACCAGAGCGCTTTCGGTTCAATGATAAACCATCATCAGTGCCCCATGGTCAGGGTGTACTCCAAATCCTCACAAATTAGAAGATATATAAAATGAATTAAAATATAGTGCTTGAAACACAGTCACTATTTAATTAAAATAATAATAAAAAGCACACACAACCCATTGTACAATGAATGAATCCCTAAAATAGGGGATAAAATATAACTCAAAACATTATTTGTGAGTCAGCTGTTTGACATTTCTTAGAATTATATATTATATTTATAATTAACAAAATTATGATGTTTCTTAGTTGCTACATTTTTAAATTTATGAATTTCGTTAACACTGTTGCATTTAACATAGCTTTCAGTTTGTACTTTACGATGTGCGCGTCAACAAAAATAAATAAAGAAGGTTGCGTTTGGTACATGGATGCATTTAAATGGGAATGAAACGATTCGAGAGCATTGGTTGTTTTATTAAATGCAGCAGAGGCATCAGCCCATGTATGTAGTGGACATTTCGAATTATCTGTCAAATAATTTTCGAGAAGGTAATCAGAAAATTCATCTACTGGCTTTCTTCGTAGAGCTCAAAAAAATAAAAATCGTCAACATCCTGTGGTTCCCAAAATAAAAGACCAAAACAATAATGGAGTTACTTTCCAATCTCAGAATTTTTGCCTTGGTATTCTTTTGATAAACCTAGATTTTGAGTTTTTCTGTACCATACACCCAGTAATTTTAGCATTTGGATAAATTTCTAACACTGCATTATGAGTAGATATCTCAAAATATACTATTTTTCTTCTGGTACAAATTTAATTTTTATATACTCACAATACTCTTTAATTGTTGTTATGCAAAACCTTTATGTTTTTTCATACACAAAATACACAAAAAACTAATGGTAGGGGAGGGTAGATCCACAGTGAGACCGAAATATCTATTTATTTTTTAAATTAATTGTGTGAACAAAAAACAAAACAGTATACCAATACGCATTAATAAGCATCTTTTGCATCTAAAATTGCATTTGTTGTGAAAATATTGTTTTAAAAAATATGGAAAATGTATTACTGTGTACCATCAGTCGAGTACAATGAGACACCGGTTTTTTTTCATGTTACACTCTACGTAAAACATATTAATTTGTATATATTGACTCTAAATTATTTTTAAAAAGTACTTAGCGAACATTCAAATTCTTGAAAGAAGTTGGAAAGCATATATATCTGCTCAATCGTTTAGTTTTCATTGCACTTGGTGGCGGTAAAAACATAACTATATCGGGCTGGTTCACAGAAGCTATATCGGGTATATCTTGAAATGTAAATCCTAAGGTAGGACACTTCATAATCGTTTGCTGCGTCCTTCCATTTTAATATATTTGCCATGAAGAAGACATCGTTCGGAAACCGAACTAGAACATAGTTGTCAACGATGGGTTTCCGTTCTAATTCTTGAAACTCTGTAAACGATTCTTCTTCATCTGATGACTGATCATTATAAAATAATCTGAAAGTATAATTCCTGTAGAAAATTGAATTCATAGAGATATTACCATTGTTTACCTGAGAATCATCTTCGTCGTTTGATGTATTGTCACTATCTTGAGTCCTTGAATTTTTCGTAGTCTTGTTAAATAAATCCTTGGTAACACGTTTTATATCTTTGCTTTTTTGCATTTTCAACTGGTTTTCCAATGTATTCTCTGTTCTTGCAGCAATTAGGTCCTTTTCTGGCGTATGCGTCAACACTGTGCTTCTTCCACGTTGACGTCCAGGTGATTTTTTCTTTTGTGGTATATCTTTAGGAAATCCACGAAATATTTTCGGGGAAATAAATTCTGTTTTCTTTTCTTGATTGCGGTTGTTTACAACTACTTCAGGTTCTTCATTTTCAGGTTCAGTAGATCTTTCTTCAACAGAAGTAGATGCCTCAATATGCTCTAGAGGTCTATCAGTTACTGAGAAAGTAAAAAATCGGCATCTGTAAATACATCCCGGTCAAACGGGAATATTCCGGACCTCTTGAAGCCCGAAATTATATTTGAAGATGACACGGCCTTTGGTAGAGCTCTTCTAGTAATTTCAGTAAGTTGTTATATAGTAATGTGAATACCAGGATTTTTAGCCAGCCAGATATTGACTTCGACATTGTAGTATGCCTTCAATGGCCCAAAGACTGTTACATCTAATGACTGCATCTTATGGCTACAGTACGGGGGTAGTGTTTACATTATGACTCCATGTTGTTTGGCCATGTTTAAAAATTGAATACCCATATGAGACTCGTGGTTATCACATATGAGTAGAAGTGGGGTTATCTTTTGTACTACTTGTGTATTTGATGAAATGTTCCATTCCAGAAACAAATAGTTGTGTTGTCATCCACCCGGATGAATTAGCTAGGCCAAGTGTTCCAGTTGGTGCCCCATTAATCATATGCTGTTTGAAATTTTTTCTAAGAAAAATCATTACTGGAGGTATAAATGTTCCTGCACCTGAAATACCCACCAAGAGAGTTACTAGTTCTCCTCTCTCGCCACTAGTGTTCTGGTTTATTTGCTTTACTCCCTTGTGTGCAATGACCTTTTTGGATTCTTGGACTGTAGTCAGGCCGGTTTCGTCCAAGTTGAAGACTCGTGATACATCTGCTAACTGTGGAAATCATATCAAAATAGACTCCAGGTTATTAAAAAATTCTGTAACATTGTGCTTGTTAAACGATATTAGTCTAGATAGGCTGTAAGCTTCAGATTTTCTAATACTTAATTTCTGGTTGCGATATAAGAAACCTCTCATCCATTCTTTGCCAGCAATTTTTTTTCTTCCCTCGATTGTGGCATTTTAATGTTGTTTTCTTTTACCATATCATAAGCTAATTCGATATAATTGGGCCTTTTTCACATATCAATGTAACGTCTGTAGTGGAATTCCGCTAGTTCTCGCAGCCTCTCTTATAGATAAGTTCTGTTCTATAACTAGCTTGATAGCTGCAGCTATATCTTCTCCGGACGCTTTCCCTATTTTTCTAGGCTTCTCTTTATGTCTTACCATTTTAAAGTATGTCTTAGTTTCCTTACTAGAACAAAATGCCATTATATACCATGATTAGTAAACAGTGAGACACCATCGCAGTGTGTACTACCTGATGCCGTCCCACAGTGTAAACAAGCACCAACAACATAAAATTATAGTCTATTTCTTAATGTCTGACAGAACAGTAGCCTCATTAAATATTCAAATAGAAAATTATCTCCTACAGAGTGATCCTAAGGATTTTACAAGTAAATACTAAAATTCTAATGCAAAACAAGTAGGTGTCTGTATTGGTTATCTGTACATCCCTGTTTCAGCTTAAAATACAATATGGTAATAAAACTGAACAATGCCAGCAAAAGGATAAACAGTGCGGCAGTGGCGGAGATTACGATATTAGTTCATTTTGCTTATTTAATTAGATTCGGTCAACATTACAGTTGAAATAAAATTCATTTGTTTAGGCCTATTAACAAGTTATATTTTCATTTTTATTAAATTAAATTAATTAAAGAAAATATAGTTTAATTCTCATAATTCAAATTTATTGACAATTAATTAATGTATATTAAGTAAAGTAAACATACCATTTATAGGAAAAATAAAATTCAATCTATAGTATCATCCTCTTCGCTGGCCATACTAGAATCATCCGAAGACTCATCGAGAGAGATCACTATCGGTTCTATAGTTTGTTCTATGAGGTTATCTAAAACCCACATTTTCTCTTCCTCTTTAATTACATGATTCACATCTTTCATTTTAAATGTTTTATTATGTCTAGCTACATAACCTTTCATTTGGGCCCATATTAACTCTACCGTTTTAATTCACAATGGTATGGCGTCAAACGAAGCACTGTTATCCCACGATTCTTGGCTATTTCATCAATAACAAACTTTTTTAAATTGTAGCTTGTGATCTGAAGCAACCTTTAAAAGTTCTTTTTTCAACATATCATTTTCAAATGGTAGGTATATCTTTTACGATTAACCAGTTTCTGATATCAGCTTTTCTCCAAGAGGTAGATGGAAGATTTTCTGTTAATCGCGAATGATAAGTGGCATTGTCCATAACGATTACAGCATTATTTGGAATTAATTCGACCATTTGTGTAAAATACAGTCATTTCTTCATGATAGTCTTTGGTTGATGTTGACTGAAACTCCAGTAAATCACCTTCAACGAACCCTTGATTGCATCCAATATGCGCTATTATTAGTCGGCGACCTTTACCAATAGGAGTTTTCAGTCCAGTATATAAACCTTCTATGAAAGCTTGACGACTGGATTGAATACTTTTGTCCTGCCATATTTTTTTCACTGAATGTCCTTCATTGAGCCATGTCTCATCTAGATAATAGATTTGTCTTCCCTCCTGTCTGTATTTTCGGATATATCGTAAATACTGGCGTCTCCAACATATTATTTCTTCGTTGTCGATTAACACTGATCTGCGACTTTGCTTCTCCCAAGTAAAATTTAATTTGTGTAATATTTTCCACAAAGTTTTTCGCCCTACGTCAGGCAAATTCTCGTTCTCCTTCATCATTCTTAGTATATACCTAGACCAGTTTTCATTGGGAGAATCCCTAGTAGTACCCTATTGTAATGTTTCTTGGAAATGTTATTATCAACATTTCGAAAATCAGAAAGTAATTATCTGGAGAATGAATTGATAAATGGTTTGTTAATATCTCCCAAGAATTGACCTGCTCCAAATTCTCAAGATAATTAATGAAATATTCAGTCAGAATAGTTGCGTTACAAGATTATTTAAAAAATAATTTATTGTTTTAACTGTATGTACTCTACAAATGTATGAAGGTCAGTTAGTTGTTTTAACTAACCGAATTTACATTTATATTACCTTTATATATCAGATCGGGTATAAAATTAAATAGTAAATAAATTCCTTAGATGAACTGTGACGCTTATGCTTTACTACCTGACTAGCATCTGTGACCATTTCGCGTGCTGTCAGTCAATAAGAAACAGACTATAGTGTAGTTTCTTAACAAAATATTTTAATAAATTGCCACAAACACAAATATATTGCTAAAAAGTGTGTTTTCAAATATACTTACTTGTAAATTGAAGATACTGCCCAAATGAGGAATTTTAACTGTGTATATTTCAGGTAAAAGTTACTTAGAGGTTCTTAAAAGCACGTTGATCACATACTATCAACAAACGACTACGTCGCAGGCGGCAATATGGCTGGTGACGTTTGTCATTCATCTCAGATTTATTACAGAGTTGCCAAATCTCAAATATGTTCTAAGGTCTTAAAGAAAAATAGAATGTCCCAGTGTGGACTACCCTCTCCTATATAATGGCCGTATCGTAAACATTTGTGCGAAATATTTTGTGCAGTAAGAAAATGTACCGTTCATTTAAATAATTTTTGATTCCAATAAAAACTTACGTTTACAGCTAAATATCACTAAATTTTCGGATAAATCATTAACAATTAGGAAGTCTTCATCTCTATTGGTTTTTGGTTGAAGTTCAATCAAAGCTTCATGAACTTCCGATAGTGATTTTGGCAAAGCTGGCAACAATTTTCGACGTGCACTGTAAATGCTGCATCTAGCACATTGTAGATCACTTATTGTCAATTTTTTTAAAGATACATCATTTTTAGCTAGCTCTATTCTAATCATTTTGAAAGGTTATTCTGCTATATTACTGTCGGCTTTTCTGTTCAAACAATGACTTAAAACTTGTCTTTGCAACACATTTGTTAGTTCTGGTTCATGACTATGATTTCCACGCAGGTTTGTTATAACTCGACTTTTTCACTCGCTTAATGTATGAAAATTTGCTTCACATTTATCTTTGATGCACTTCGACTTAGTTTTTCCGGAAGCTAATTTTAAGTTCTGTTCTTTAAACTTATAGTTCTCGTAAACTAAGAGAAGTTTTCCTCATTGACTGAACATTTCACTTAAATCTGAAAAATTACTATGATTTATTTCCACCATTTTGACAGTTTTTCACAATTATGAGTAAATAGACTATCAACTTATTTACACTATGTACTTATGAAAACTGATATACCTACAAAACAAAATATTGAGGGTTAGAAGGGTTAGGTACCTCTTACAGAGGTTAAGTATCTGCAACAACTTTGTGCCGAGTTTGTAGTTGTAAAAATATAATTTAAAATGCATTAGGATTAAAAGATTGGGACGTGCTGAGTTTGATCCGGCCCATTCATATAGGCCTAGCTAAAAAAAATTTTTCATGTAAAAATTGCTAGAAGAAAACTAGCTGCGCCTAGTGAGATGTTTTTCACTCGACTTCATTATTAACGTTTTTATGCAAAAAATCGCTTTTTTTAGTTTTGTACTTATAAAATCAAAACGGTTAGGGTAATCGTGATGGCATTAAAAGAGAAATTGTAAAGAATATAAACACGAAGAAAATTAGATATCGGGCAACTAGTTCGGACCCTGAGAAAATCGGGAAAAACCGGCAAAAGTGCTGTTTTTTGAAGAATTCATAGCTCCGTTGTTTTTTGAGTTGCTGCGTAGATTCTCTGGTCAGTATTGGTTTTTAATATAAACCTTATATATGCAATAAACAGGCATTGTCCGATGCATAGTTTTCGATCTGTGGCCATTTGAATTTTTTACTATGCAATTTTCCATCAAGCCTGAATGCGACAGATATGATTCGATTTCAATTTACAAAAAATATTTCGAAAGTAGAATTTTCATACTTCAAAATAGATTCCATACAAAATAACAATGCATTTGATTGTTTTTTTAGTAAATACATACAACGTTGGGAACGAATGAAGATGTATCATTTTTTTTACAAATACATTTGAATAATTGATAATAACTGTGTGTATCTTATTTTGGTTTTTATTTAAAAAAAATGGATCTTAAAGTATTATAAAGCTTCTTAAATTTACTGTTGAATTTGCAGAAGAAAAAATTACTCGGCTCATGGCTTTAAGTCAGCGGGTTATGAACAAGATGATACAAGCGATATAGACACTGATATTGAAGGTGAAGTAGCAGTTCAACAAGCTTGGAGTGAACTAGCAGATATCGAAAGAGAACAAGAAAGATGGTCAGAATTACGTACTCATATTGAACAAAAGCTCGAAGTCTGCAGGCAAAGAGGTGTTAAATTAGAAGACGTAAGTCAGTTAAAAAATACTTATAATACTATTTTCACGAATTTTGACTATTGTCTATTTTACTAATATTTTTGGCCCAAAATATGCGGTTCAGGTGATCTATTTTTTCATTACACCTTTTACTGTTAACTTATTATTAATGATTATTAATTTACTTGATAAAAATTTAAAAATTTCAGCAACTTCCTACATTATTATCTTCAGATGATGAAAGAGAAATTTTGGCGTTAATGTGCCGGGTTCATGAATTAGAAGCAGATAAAATGGCTTTGCAGTCTGAGAGACTAGTTAGACAACATGAGCTTAGACGTAGAGATCTACTTATTTTACGTTACGATAGACAAAGACAAATTTGTGAAGAAATCATAACAAGGCAACGTCAGATAATGGAAGGTATTATTTTTTATTGAGAAATCAATACCACAATTTTTAAATTTGTATTACTCAATATATTCAGAAGTATTTAATATATATTTTAAAGTTAATTATTTTTGATACGCACTGTATAATTAGTCATTCTGATGAGTATTAGAAAATATTATGGAACGTTAAATATAAGTAATCTTTGAGGATCATATATTATACAAAAAAATAGGAGAATGAGACAACATATAAGATTCGATGAAAATTATTTAATTGTAGTAATGCATATGAAGGACCAAATAAACCAATAATTAAAGATATTAGTAATACTACATATTATTATTTACTCAATGATTTTGTTTCAGGATTGGAAATAAGAAAAGTTTATTATTTATTTTACTACAGTATCATTACAAAATTGCATAATTTATTCAGTTTTTTTAATGAAACGAATTTCCTACATTGGAGAAACTTTTATCTTTTTTTTCTTATTAATTTCCACAATAAAATTTAAAATCATAACAGTTTTGAAGAGATATGAAAGACCTTTCAAATGAGGTATCACAAGCCCTTATTTCCAATTTGAAGATTAGAAGAAGAGTAAAAACTATATGTAGGGGAGACCGGGGATAGTAGGCGTAGTTTTTACAAATATTTATATAATTTAGTTCATGTGAGGATTTTCAAAGTAAAAATCGGTCAGACGACATTATCATAGGTCACCTTATTATATATTTTTTAAATTGAAAATATCTTACTTAACTTAGGTATGTACATGCAGAATGAACATATAAAACATAATAAAATGAACATAAAAAACATAATAAAATGAACATAAAAACATAATAAAATGTAAAAAAAGAATAAAACATTTAAAAAAAGTCTTTTTTTAGTTTAAGTAGGTACTATTCAGTGTCACTGCAACAGTTGATACACAAATAATAAAATTTGTCATCAGGAGCCGCATTGTATTCATACTTCTTTTGACTTGCTGTTACCAAATTCCTATCCACAAACTAAATAAAAAATTCTCCGTCCGAACCGGTATCGGTGTCACCCTTATCCTTTTTTTTTAATGTTTTTGGCAAATCCTAACCTTTCTTTTCCTTTGGTCAAATTTCTTTTTTTCTCTTTTAGGTTTCTTTTTACAGTTGCTATCTTTGCTTTATTCATTTCTTTCTACCTCTCCTCTTCTTCTAACATTTGTTTTTCATGAGTGTCTGTGATAATGGCAGAATTTCTTTTTTTTATCTTTTGGTTTTATTTTCCTCAGTTCTTGGATTTACTTTAGGCGAAGGGACATTATCGTTTCTATTTCATTCCTATTTTCATCATTTTCATTACTAGACGCTTTATTATTTTCAGTTTCCTGATGATTTTGCACTTCTGCCAAAATAGTTGATTTTCCTTGATTTTGAATTCCGGATGGACCGGGCATATCATTATTTATGCAGACATTGGACTTATTTTCAGTTAATGCTGTAATATTTTCATTTGTGGATAAGGGACGGTCCACAGAAAATCCAGATAAAAATTCATCGTCTTTAAACACATTCTTGTTAAAAGGGCTGATGCCACTCACTTTAACACCAGCCAATATATTATTTGGAGTTCTAGCTAATAGCCAGGCAGTATTAATTATATCCGGT
Organism: Galeruca laticollis; assembly: GCA_963921935.1. Taxonomy (NCBI): domain Eukaryota; kingdom Metazoa; phylum Arthropoda; class Insecta; order Coleoptera; family Chrysomelidae; genus Galeruca; species Galeruca laticollis. The sequence continues at coordinate 92,671,324 of OY998183.1, forward strand.
ATATTATAAATTATCATACTTTTACCGGGATTGGTCATAATCCAAGCAATCACATGTTTGATTTACGTATTTTTTAAACGGACCAAATGCTCCTCTGTCCAGGACTTGCAATTTGTGCGATGTGTGTGGTGGGAAAGTTAAAACTGTTATTCCGTTTTTCCTACAAATATGTATGGCTTCTATCGATAAGTGAGAACTGTGGTTGTCCAATAATAACAGAGTAGGTTGTTTTTTTGTTCACTTTACATTTCTGCTGAAATGTTTTATAAAGTCAATGAAGTTAGTTTCCACCATCCATCCGCTTAGATTGACCCCTCCTGCACTGCCTTTGGAAGCGTTATTTAAAAAATACTTTTTGAAGTTTACTCTTAGAAAAACGAAATATGGCGGAATGCTGTTTCCTGAGACTGAAACGGCAGCAGCAATGGTTGCGAGTGTTCCTCGCTCTTGGGATATCAATCTTTCAATTTGTTTATATCCCTTACGACCTACTACTCTGTCTGGTTTCTGTGTTGATTTAACACCAGTCTCGTCCATATTCCATATACCGTTGGCATCTATTTTAAGCCTATCTAAAACTTCTTTTAATTTTATAAAAAATCATACCACGGTCGTTTTGTTGGAAGTAATGCAACGTGTCAGACTAGTTGCTTCTGGAGTACGAACTGAAAGAGATGGGTAACGTTTCAAAAAGGCAGTGAACCAATCTGGACCCGCCAAGAATTTACGATCCCAATTAACCGGGTATTGAATTTTTTATAAGAAACAAACTGAAAAGATAATTGATGAACTTTTTTCACTGAAGTCCATGATATATATCAGATGATTTTTTAATGTACTTCACAAGCAGTTCATCTTCTTCGCTGGAAAACACTTTCCTGGATTTCTTATATCCAACACTAATATCATCGGCTTCATTGTTCCTAAAATCATTGATATCGATTTTTGAAACAAACCGTGTTAAAGTCCTTTCAGGTATATCAAAATCTTTAGCTACACTTCTTCTGGATCTATTATTTAACAGAACTTCTTTTGCCGCCATTAAACTCATAATTTCTCATTTTTCTTCTTCTTCTTTGAATCTGTAAATTAAAAATAAACATAAAGCACTACTATTTTCTACACGGGACATGTTGACGCAGCGCCAACTTACCCCGTTTTCAATTAGCAATATGCCTCATTCACACCTTTAATAAAAAAATATTAATTCTAAACTATAACAAATAGAACAATTTTGCAACAAGGAACGCAAAGCCAACTTTACGAACAACGTTTTAATAATATTAACATTAATCTATTCATAACTTACCAGTGAGTAATTCAATAAAGTTCGGAGAATTTTACTTTTCTCACCATCAACACTACCACTCCGCTTAACTTCTATACGCATACTGCCAAATGAGCCGTAATTCCTGAGAGACATCTAAGGATAAGTGATAGTAAGAGGGGAAAACAGTGTTGCCAAACTTTCATTAAATATGATATATTACGTATGCGCCCATGATACAACAAAATAGAAGATATGATTTCCAGCCGTTCGACATATCGTTCGCCGCGCGTATGACGTCACGCAGAGAGTACAATTTAAAACCGTGAGCGCGGGCTAATGCATTTGATGTAATAGAACTTGCGTATGATGCGTTGCTAATGCATTTTGAAGGAAAATGGGGATGGTTCAGGTTGAATGAGATATTATTAGTATTATAAAGGCAAAGAGAATTCATGTAAAAGTGTTATATGGAATCGGAGAGCCTACCAGAGCAAAACAATAATTCTAAGATCTGATTGAAATCTATTTGCTCACTTCGTGAAGTAAATAATTACTGTACTGATACAAAAAAACATATTATTATACTTTATTTGTTTATTTATTACGGGAAAATCCCTCTAACTGTTACAATACAACAATAAATAATACAATAAGGACAGGTATAAAGACCGATACAGCATAACCAATTAATTTAAAATACATAACACTTTCCATGTAGCTACAGGTAATGAACAATACTTATATAAATAAATAAAAATTAAGAACACAACATAACTCAACAAATAACAGCCCTAAGCAATATTTGAACTGGCCCAAAGACGTATTGAAATGATCAAAATTAAAGCTATTCAAAAAGCACAGATATCTATTTATAGGACTCATAGCACCATATGTTGTTCTATGAAAGGGCACATCAAAGGTAACTTGATGGCGAAGACCCTGACAAGGAATGCTAATCCCCATATGACTCAAAAGATACGCACAATCAACCTGTCCATTTAGGAGTTTAAAAATAAATATAGCCCCCAACATATCTCTACGATTACCAAGAGGAGCTAGTGACTTTTTTTTCAATTTCAGCATAATTATATGGTCTAATTTTCTATGGTTTTAAATGTATCTTCGCGTTTAGACAAACGGATCCACTCCCGTATCATTTTTTTGTCTTTTGGGAAGGTAAAAAAGCTGACATCGTGTGCAAAGCCTTTCACGTGATTGTCTGCATCACAACCATACACTACACATCTCATTTTGACTAATTTTTGCTAATTTTCAACAATAAAAATGTAAAATTAACCGACATAAACATATCCAATAATGTAACTGCAAACTAATTCAAGGGTTCACTCTCGGCGTAACATCATATCTTCTATTTTATTGTATCATGGTCTGCGCATACTTATCCGTGCGCCAACTAGCCCCGGTCTCCCCTACCCTACACGTATACTATACTAAATAGATATCACATTTCAGAGAAGAAAATGCATTTACCACAAGATTTACAAGATTTATATCAACTTTATCAACAAGAAATTCATGCGTCTACCTATACGGATTTGAGTATACCTCCGGCATTCACTCCAACAGACATTTTACCTCCGGCATTCACTCCAACAGACATTTTACCTCCGATAGGAAAAATGTAAGTAAAATATGAACATTTCGAATGAATCCGAGGAGTATTCAATAAAAATGTATTTATTTTTTTATGTTTAATATTCACTTTAGTATCACTTGGCTGCATAAGTTTTAAATAATTCATCAAATACTTTCAGGCGAATACCAACTACGTCTTTAAGTGGAAGCGATGCAAGTGTTGTCTCTCCTCCTTCATCAGCAGACTCTGGAGATTCAAGTGTAGATCGGTTAATGGGACAACCTGTAGCAAGACATAGCTTTAGTAATAAACTCCCACCACTTCCCCCTAGTCCGCCAACCAAATCAAGGAAAACAAATTCGAGGTACTGCACTTACGTTTTTTTGACAATCTTTTTTTTTCTCTATCTACGGCCATACATTTAACATGAAAAAGTATATACCGGGTGGGACAGCGCAGCTTGTTCATTTTGAAATACAATAAGAGAAACATAATAAAGATGAACATTTTATTCTGTGAGCAATATCAAGTACAAAATGTAAAGTCTACGTTCACGCAGTTTTGAATGCGATAGAAGGCACATGGCGTCCGTTATTGTCAATAGACTCCGTTAATCTACGTCTGAAGTTTAATTTGACTATTTCCAGCCTATCGACGGGTATATTGGCTATAGCTTAAGAAAATCACATGGTTTAAGCTTCTACCAATTTATAAGTATGAAGTTTAAATTCTTCGTAGAGAATTCGACTCACAGAACGAGCAGAAAATCGTAGAGCAGCTGCATGTTTTCGAGCAAAGCGCCTATGGGATCGCAAATCAGACTGCCTTACCAAGTCGATTTTTGGTGGTGTCCTTACTGTTCGTGAAAGTCTAGGTTTCTTCTTTTTCACGTGACCAGTTTCTCTGAAGTTGTTTACCTATGAAACAATCGTCTGCCGATCTGAATCACTACTACGGGGCACAATATTCAAATGGACACGGAATACACGTTGCCTGGCGATGATCGAGCGACTATTACTCCTTCGAGCAACCGACATTCTATTGCACAAAATGCACATAAGCCAGCTGTTCTGTCCCACTCTATAATTTACCTACAGAATATCTAACAAGGTACTATACATTGTTAGATTTAAATCAGATTTGAGAGATGAATTATGAAATTTATCACCTTCCTTATTTTATTTTATACGTATAGTATCAAATGAAATGCTGAATTTCGTCCATACAAATAATACTTCCGTACCAAGTGCAATAAACTGATACTCCTGTTGTATATTATATAGCTTTGGAGAATTTTCTAAAAATTTATGGGAGAGTAACGTCCGCCCCGATATCCATTTGGAACAAATTTCTGATTACCATAAATACCTTTCCAAATTGTGTATTGACAGTAGTTAAATCCAGAAGTCGTACATAATCTCAGGTTTAAAATTTGGATTTTACAATGTCCCTTTCCTGCTGCTTGGATAATTCACAAAACAGTAATAGTTACTAATCAACATTAGCTCTTCAGTGATTATATGAAATATATATGATTGAGGTTTATTTGGAATATCATTTAAATACTTCTATTGTGTAACCTTTAAAAAATGATACCCTGACAGAAAACCAACTAAAAAGTATAAATAGTTGAAGGATCCCAGTACATATATCTTTCATGCTTGCTTGTCCTTAGAGCCTTAACTATTGAGCAATGGTGCTTGTCAGTGGGGCGGAACATTAATCCAAACAAGACCACAGTAATTCCATTTACCCGAAAAAGAAAACTTCCATCTTTGAAAACCCTCTCTAAACGGGGAAATCATACAATGGAAATCTGAAGTTAAATATCAAGGGATAACCCTAGATAGTAAAAATCTGTGGAATAAACATTTTGAAATAACTGCTAGTAAAGCAATAAAGGCTTTGAGAGCGTGCAAAGTCTAGCTAGTAAGAATTGGAGATGTAACCCTAAAATACTGCGATGGATGTACGCCATGATTGTGAGACCAGCAATTACGTATGGGCGATAGTCTAGCATACCAAAGCAGGCCAGCTAGTCACAGCACGTGGAAGACCCTTGACAACGTTCAAAGGCTTGCCGGTGTGTGCCTCACTGGAGCTATGAGACCGTGCCCAACTAGGGTACTTGAGATCATACAGATCTCACACCTCTACATCTGGTGATAGACAGATCAGCCCAAGAAGCAATTCTTAGAATATTCAGGGAAGGTTCAGACAATGAGACTATCAAAAATCAGGAAGCCTGGTCCTCTCTACCAAAGTACATCTCATCAGCGAATCTACCCAGTGACGAAATTATCAAGAATGTAAGCATCGAAAATAACGTCATTACGATATTAAGTAAGATGGAAGATTGGGAAAGGGAATGCACCACCCACACTCTCAAAGGAAATACCATCAGATGGTAAACAGATGGTTCAAAAACCACCATAGGAGTTGGAGCTGAAATATCTGGCACCAGATACTCATTATCGTTAGGCTCCTGTCCGAGCCTCTTTCAGGCAGAAATACTTGCAATTGAAAGATGCGTGGAAATGAACCTAGTAAGAAACTATCAGAAATGTGACATAGCGATTCACTGATAATGAAGCATCTATCAAAGCATTGAGCTCCCATGTCATTATCTCAAAGTTGGTATAGGAGTGCCGAAGAAAGCTTGATGAAATAGGTGAGAATAACAGGGTCTCTTTAGTCTGGGCTCCTGGTCACGCAGGAATCAAAGGAAACGAAGAGGTGAATCACTTATCAGGAAAGGAACACGAACGCCTTTTATTGGACCGGAGCCTTTCTGTGGTATAGGAAAATACTTCTATAAGAAAGAGTTTTGGAAGAAGGAGTAAACCGATAAAGATACATTCTGGCTGGATCACTCTAAAAACTTCCTAGGGAACTTTCACATGGCTAGATCCAAAAAGTATTTGGATCTCAGTAAAAATAAGTTCAACACAGTAACATCTTTGATCATGTGTCTCTGTTTTGTTATAAGTGGTCACAGGATGATCAGAGCAAAGATCGAAACCGATACAAAACAGGAAAAACGGAAGTAACTGTCCTCAAAAAGAACAGAAAAGGATATAAAGTACATTGGACACAATGGGGACAAATTTGAAGATATTCTAGAAACTACGCTGACAAGAGAAATAGAAAGCTTCCCCAATATAAGTGATCTCAATACGTATTTGACAGACAGCATAAAAGAAAGTATAAACAAAACCATTCCAGGAAGCAAAACAGCAGTAAAAAAACAGCAAAATTTCAGACGATACTAAAGAAATGATTAGGGACAGGAACAAAAATAAAAGATTCATGACGTCCGAGCAGTTAAAAGAAAAAAAATACAAACAGATCAAACGACTAGTAAGAGAGGATGTAATCAAGTACAATGAAAGGCTAATACGAGATGTGATAGAGGAGAATAAAGATCCTAGACTGTTCAGGATAAAACTATCGCAGGGAAAAAACATTAAAGGACAAAAATGGAGACAAAATTAAGACCCGAACTGTGATCCTGGAATTCATAAAGAAATTCTGTGAAAACTTATATTCCAAAAAAGTTCCAGAAGGGCCACGTGAAGTAACTGACAAAACAGCCAAATTGACCAGACATAACACTGATGACCTACTGCCTATAAGTAAATATGAGATCAAATGCGCCATGAAGAAAATGAAAAATAATAAAGCAGCTGGTCCGGATGGTATAGTAACTGAATGTATAAAAATGGGAGACCAAAAACTTCGAGGGTACCTGGAGAGACTCTTCAATATATGTCTTAGCAACGGTGAAATGCCAGACTCATGGAAAAATGCAAACGTTATTATACTGTACAAAAAAGGCGATAAAGGGGATATAGGAAATTACAGACCAATTTCATTGTTGTCTCATCTCTACAAGTAGTATTGGGAAATACGGTGATTTTCCAGTAGCCGGTGAATCACCGGTAGCGCCAGAGGTTTTTCATCTGTCGGTGAAATATCGCGGTTACCGATATATCGCCCAACACTATCTACAATTTCTAACAAACGAGATGATTTTCAACCTGTGGAACAAGCTGTATTTCGCTGGGGGTACAGCACGATAGACCACTTACATAGGGGAGAGTAGGGAGACTTGATCCCCAGGGAGAGTTGATCCCCACTTTGAATTTACCGCCCAAATATCGTGTACCGAGTTTCGTCGGCAGCACTGGTTGAGTATCACGCACTTTTAGTCAACAAGCTTCATCCGAATATGCAGGTATTGCTTGCTATGATTTTATGAGAGTTTTTTAATTTTACTGTGATTAAAAATATTTTATGGTGAGTACTCAATGTTTATTTACCTACTATGTAAAAACAAAATCTGGTTTATAGTATATTAGTGTCGTTGTGTGGTATCTGGCGAATATTTTTAGCTAATTTGTGCTGCGTAATTTGGGTTATGTTTTGATTTCTTGCCATTTTAGTGTGTTCTCGGGAGAGTTGATCCCATTGCGTTAAGGGAGATATGATCAGGGGATCAAGTCTACCTTATCGAGTTTTAATTGGGGGGATCAAGTCTCCCTTATGTAATTTTATATATATTTTGTCGATTTTATTTCAGATGCCAAAAAATTACAAACCTAAAGTTGGTACAAAGAAGCGTGTTCAGTACGATTCTGAAATTATAGCTGCAGCTGCTGCTGCAGCGAAAAATGGGGGGTCCTTTAAAGGTACTGCCAAACAGTTCAACATCAATGTAATGACGTTAAAGCGAGTAATTAGACGAGGAGAAGATAGTTTGCCCGGGTTTCAAAAAGCACATATTTTTAAAAGTGAAGAAGAACTGCAGCTTTCAGAATATCTTATTCAAGCATCTCGCTTAAATTATGGTTTATCTTTAAAAATGTTTCGCGAACTTGCCTATGAGTTCGCTAAGGCAAATAATAAAAAGATTCCTCCATCTTGGGAATCAAAAAAAATTGCAGGCAGGGATTGGGCAAAATGTTTTATGGAGAGACACAGCCGATTATCTCTCAGAACTCCTGAGCCCACTAGTCTAGCCCGTAGTTCCGCATTTAATAAATTTACAGTGAGCACCTTCTTCGAAAAATTGCGAGCTACGTTTGAAAAGTATAGGTTTACTCTTGAAAAAATTTGGAATATTGATGAAACAGGAGTCACAACTGTTCACAAGCCAGGGAAAATTATTGGTGAAAGAGGTGTTATAGTCTATATAGAAAGGACAAGGAGTAATAAATCATTCATTTAAGTAGATTTCATAGACGTACAAAAATATATTTTAAGAGGGTATACCGTAAGGTACATTTTGTATTGAACGAATGAGTTGCAGCTATGCTAAAGAATATACGATTTAGGTCAGAGGTAACGGGATGTACTAATTTTAATAAAAAAAAGTGATAGAGGTACATAAATTTTAGTAAGTTTGATAAAGAAAGGCAACACAGTTTATTCCGGAGTGTCCGAACTCTGCCACAAAATGCAGGTAGTCATTACGGGTTGTTCGAACTCTGCCAGTGTTTAAAATTTTGGAGATTAACTACCAAACCAGTAGGGGTCTAATAGCCTAATCCGATTTAACAATTTACCTTGAACTTTAGGTACTCAAATTCAATATAAGAAAATATTAATAACATACATATATTTTCAACGTATATTTGCCACTTCTAAAAAATTACATCTACATTACATCTACATTACATCTAGATTACAATAATATATATTCAATATACATAAACATATAAAAAAAACAAAAAATTAAACGTGTGGAAGATTTTTACATGCAACCGTTTTCACAAACATAAAGCGAGAAATAACATTTTTCCTATATTGATCCAAATGATCATTAATGAAATTAATTTTAACATTAATAGTTTTTTTGGTTTTTTTCTGGCTTTGGTTTGCCGAACGAATTTCCGCGTATACCTCCGTTTGTAAATCCAATAACACATTAGTAAATTGAACAATGTTTGGATGTGCTTTGTAAAAAGAAGCACCGAAATGCGAATGAAAACTCTCACAAGAATTCGTTGTTCTCTTAAAAAATGATGCATTATTTGCCCAAATAAGTGGTGGAAATATCGAATTTTGCGTTATATATGTTTTATTGACATAATTTCGGAATTCTATAACTCTTTCGTCATTCGGAAGCAAAAAATGTAGTTCATTATAAAAAAATTCTACAACTTCCTCAGGACTAAGATACATAATACCGAAATGTACTTTTAAGTATTCGCCAATTACAGAACCTTTCTGTCTGTACTCTTGTACCAAATGAAACTCCTGAATCTTACGAAACCAAGCTTGACAGAGATGAAATTTACAACCAAAAAGAATTTGATCTCTGCCAAAACATTCATATATAGCGTTATGAATGCTTAGTTCAAAATCTACTACGACTTCTTTAGGTTGAAAATTTAAGCCTACTTCTTTACATTTTTGTCTTAAAATTAAAAACAAATTTGAATATGTTTGACTTGATTTGTCCGGCAGCAAACAAAAAACAAGAGGTACGTAATAGCCGTTTTTAAAACCACGAATGGTAAACATTTGGTAAAAAAAGTTGAACGGTATTTAAAAGTCCCATCCATCAAAATACAATCCGAATTACATAAAAAATTAAGGTTGGAAAAACAGGAGAACACAATAATTTTAAATACCTGGTCTGCTGTTAATAGAAATTCCTCTTCTCGGTTCGTTCGTAATTGTAATTCACGAACACTATTAAATACTTCTTCCTGATTTTTAGGCAATAGTGTAAGTGCATCAACATCCTTCCCCTAATCCCCTAAATATCGATCAAAACAATCAAGATTTCTTCAAAATATTCAATTCAAGAAATCTTTGAAACCTTCCAGAAATATACATAATTCTTTTGGCCTCCGATTTTATCTATTATAAACCCTAATGACTCTAATAGGATTAAACTAAATGGTTGCGGCACAGTTCGAACATTTCAGTAATCCTCAAATTGATAAAAGTCAGGTAAAATTTTATTTTGTGGCAGAGTTCGGATATGCCCGTTTATTCATAATATTTTTTATTTGTATTACTCCTATATGTAGTGTTTGGGGAATTTTTCTCAGAAATTTTAAATGGCAAGTGGCCTACTGTAATCGGCTTAATACGATTACACCTATTTACAGATTATTCGATTATTGAGAGGGATTTTCCAAACAACCCAGTTTTCTTAGAAACATTATCGGGAATATTATTTTAAAAGAAAGTAGGTACATTAAATCAGTACTTAGTATTAGTTCTTTGAGTAAAGTTGTATGGTTGTCATAATATTGTAAAAAGTTGGAATATATTTAAAACATTTGTTGAATGTTAATTGTGCAAGTACCAAACAATGTCGATAAGCCAAGGACCATCTAAACGACCAAAAACAGGTCCATTATCTTTAAATGAAAAAACTCTGATATTGAATTGTTATATATCATTGAAAAACAAGGATCCAAGTGCAAGTGTTGATGATATTGTGGAATTAACGGCTGCTATGTTGTGTGTTGCTAAATCAACAATTTATAGATTACTAAAAGAAAGCAAGAATGGAACTCTTCAACCCCCTAAAACTCCTTCAGGCTGAAAACCAATTGAGATCGATGAGTCACTAAAACAAAGACTAAGGCGTAAAGTCCATGGATTTTACTTACGAAAGGAAATTCCAACACTTGACAAAATTATGACATCAGTGCAAGAAGATACGGACTATCCAAAATTCTCCAGAATGACATTATGCAAACTTTTGACAGATGTGGGTTTCAGATATACAAAACATAATAGAAAATCTCTCTTGATAGATAAACCGGAAATAGTTTTTTGGAGAAGAGACTATTTAAGAAGCATTCGACATGCCAGAGAACAAAATTTGAAAATCTTCTACTTAGACGAAACATGGATAAATGCTGGATATACAGTTTCCAAATCTTGGCAAGATGAAAACATTAAAAGCGGAAGGCAGGCATTCGTGGAAGGTTTGTCGTTAGGTTTGCAGCCACCATCTGGAAAAGGAAAAAGACTTATCATTGTCCATGTTGGAAGTTCTGAAGGTTTTGTTGATGGTGAATTATTAACTTTTATTTCAAAACGCACGGGGGACTATCACGAAGATATGAATGGGGATGTCTTCGAGGAATGGTTTGTTCAAATGTTGGATCTGATTCCAAAAGGGGCTGTTATTGTTATGGACAACGCAAGTTACCATTCACGGTTACGAGAAGCATTGCCCACAAGTCGTTGGCGTAAAGCAGAGCTTTTGGAGTGGCTTATTTCGAAAAATATTAAGTTTCCAAAAGATCCACTAAGGAAAGAACTTTACAGAATTGCAAAAATGAACAAGAATAAATACAAAACCTACATTGTTGAAGAAATGGCTTCTTCTCGTGGTATATCAGTTCTTCGACTTCCCCCTTATCATTGTGAACTTAATCCCATAGAATTAATATGGGCTCAGGTAAAGGGGGAAGTTGGAGAAAAAATACTACTTTTAAAATAAACGATGTTGTGAAATTGTTTGAGAGTGCTGTAAGTCATGTGAGTAAGGAAAATTGGACAAACTGTATCGAGCATGTTATCAAAGTAGAGGCAAATATGTGGAAAATTGACAATATTTGTGATGATTTAATCGACCCTATTATTATTAATGTCAACAAGGATTCTTCCTCTTCCGAGTCGGATATAGAATAAAATGTAAGTAATAAATGTATTCCAATAATTATTTCTTTTAATTTTTTATTATATTATAATTTAAAACGTATTTTTTTCCCAAAATACACACCACTGCATTGCGTTATTGCTTATCTGCTAATCCTTTAACAATGAATAAACCCTAAACTTTGCTGAAACAAATACGGGGTCGATCTACCTGGTTTTTAGATTTACGGAAGAAATGTAATTTAAAGTAAGAGATTTATCAAAAATTTCATGGTGCTCCCTGTAAAGGTTTTGCATACTTAATTAGGGTTTATTACTCCTCGTACTTTTTGTACATACTATAAGCAAGTAGCAAAAGACACGTCGGGTGAAAGAGGACAGCTCATAACAATTTGGACTGCAGTAAATGCTTGTGGAAATCATGTTCCTCCCTTCCTAATTTTTCCACGTGTAAACTGGCAAGATCGTATGCTACAAGATGCACCACCTGGTTCCGCAGGATGACAAAAGAAAATTTCTGCATTTATCTGCAACATTTTCAAAAATATTCCCACTGCTCTTCGGACAACAAACAATTAGTTATTCTCGATAACCATGACAGCCACGTAAACCTCGAAGTTATCGATTTTGTCCGAGCCAATGGTTTTTGGTTTTATCCTTCTAACGTTGCCACCGCATACATCACACAAGTCACAGCCACTGGACCGAACCATTTTCGGACCTTTGAAAACGTATTACAATTGTGCTGCATCTGATTGCATGACCAGTCATGGAGGAAAAAATATAACAATATATGACATTCCATGCCTCCTTGGAGAAGCTTACCCCAAAGCTTTTTCTCCAGCGAATATTATTAGTGGATTCGAGTGTCCGGAATTTTTCCATGCAATTCCAATATCTTTAGAGACGATGAGTTCTGCTCAAGTCTAGTGACCGATAGGATAAATCCTATGGGAGAAACTCCACATTCTGGTGCTTCAGAATTGCCTAGAATTCGTTCACCTAGTCCTCAGCCATCAGATCATCTGGCCATCGTGATCAATCGCCAGTTCAACCTTCTGTGTCTACAATGGTGTCCCCAATGGAAGTTTTTCCATTTCCCAAGGCCGCACCGAGGGTTGCGGAGCAAGCAATAGGTCGTAAACGAGGTCGATGTAGAATTTTGACTGATACACCTGAGAAACAGGAATTAGAAGCAGAACAAGCAGAGCGTCAAAAGAGGGATCCAGGTGTGAAAAAGAATTTTTCAAAAACGATGAAAAGTCCCAAAAATAAAAACAATTCAAAGAAAGATAAAGAGCGACCAAAAAGCGAGAGTTCTGAAGATGAAGAGGTTTGGAAGGCCAGTGACGATAGCTTAGATGATATCGACCCATTTTTAGATCCAGCTAGTGATAGTGACAATTTCGAAGTGGAGGTGGACGATTTCTTCTAGGCATGCGCTCCTAAAATTGGGGACTTTGTATTCGTTGAGTTTAGCAGAAAGAAGGGAACAACTTATTTTGTAGGGCAGGTGACCGAAGTTCAATCAACAGCTTCAGAGGTACTAGTGAACTTTTTAAGGAAGAAAGAAGCACATTTTCACTTCCCAATAACTAAAGATGAGAGGCTTGTGCCCACAGATGACGTAAAAAGAGTTTTGCCAGTACCTGATGTCAGACGTGGACTTTATAACTTCAAAATAAGACTTCCCAATGTTTGTTTTGGATAAACTGCAAATATTTAAATAAATATAAATACTCCCATAGATTATTACTTTATTTATCTGTATAAATTTCCTTATTTAAGTGCACTTTACTAATCAAAAGTAGTAGAGGGAGACATGATACTAATGGGATCAACTCTCACAGATAGGGAGATCAAGTCTCCCTGAGAGGGGGACACTTGATCCCATTTGGAAAATAATTAAAAACATTTTTCCACTTGGTACTCAAAAAGTTTTTTACGATAATTTAAGTGTTAATGTTTATATTAAGCTTATTACATTGTAGGGAATTTCAGAAATATAAGAAATACCTTGTATAATACGATCTAGATTCAATATACTAAAAATGGGATCAAGTCTCCCTACTCTCCCCTACACTGCGACAAGTGATTGAAAAAAAATCACAAGAATACAATAACCATATATATATATATATATATATATATATATATATATATATATATATATATATATATATATATATATATATATATCTTGCCTTCATTGACTTCGAAAAGGCTTTTGATACTATTGAAAAATGGGTATTCCTAAACTCTCTAAAACGATGCCGTATAGACAACAGATACATGCAGCTTGTCAAAGCACCATGACAGTTCAGGTTTACGACGGTACCGATCCCATACCCGTAAACCGGGGTGTGAGAAAAGGTGTGCATTAACATCAACGGTAAACATTTGAGTAACCTATGTTTTGCAGACGACATCGTACTCCTCCCAGACAAAATGGTAGACCTCCAGAATATGCTATCAGCCCTAAACAATGCCGCAAAAATATGGTCTACAGATCAATGCGAGTCAAACAAAAATAATGTCAAATTCAGCCGACGCTACATTGGTCGAATTGGGTGACGACAGTGTGGTGCAGGTCGTTAATGAATACATATATCTTGGACAGAAAACATCCTTCGATAAGAACATACAGCTGGCAGATATCAACAGAAGAATACAAGTCTGATGGGCAGTATATGCAAGACTCGATAACGTATTTAAGACTAAATATCCACAATACCTCAAAACCCAAGTCTTCAACCAATGTGTGGTACCAACGTTAACCTATGCCGCAGAAACGTGGATACTAATGGCAAATTAATGGACACATTAAGAATCGCACAAAGAAAGATGGAACGAAATATGCTGGGAATACGACTGCGAGATAGAAAGACCATTGAATGGATCCGCCAGAAAACAAAGGTAACGGACATTGCTGAACACATAGCAGGATTAAAATGGAAATGGGCAGGACATCTCATGAGGACGGAGGACAAATAGATGGACAAAGAAATTGACCGAATGGCGACCAAGAGGAGTCAGTAGAAACCCAGGAAGACCAAAGACTAGGTGGAAGAACGATATCCAGAAAGTAGCGGGAGTGCAATGGATGAGCAGAACAGCTGACAGAACCGGATGGAGGCAACTTGGAGAGGCGTATGTCCAAAGATAGACGGAAACACGCTGAGAATGAGGATGATGATGAAAATAAGTTACATCACCTCATAGGCTTCCTTAGAGGGCAGATAGCACCTAATCGGAATAGGTCTAACAGAAATTGATGATTACAGATTATGTGGGGGGGGGGAGGAAGAAACTCTGGATCCCCTAGTTCTAGAATGCCTCGCCGTTGCAAGCCAACGCAAAAAATGCTTTGGACAAGAAACTTATAGGAGCGAGGATCTAACCTCCTTGAGGCCATCACAAATACTGGAGCATATTAGAAATCTGGAACTGGAAGGCGATCTGTAGAAGTAGCGAGAACAGCTTTTATGGGGGGGGGGCACAATAAACCTTAAGGTTGCAGTGCATAGTAACCCCGGTATTGATCTTAATATAATCTTAAGGCCTCAACTTTATGAAAAACATCCAAAAAAATTTTTTGTGCAACTGTCTAAAAAACTTCACTTTTTTGCTTGATTTTAAGTCGAGAAATAGCGCATTTGTTTATAGTAAAATAAAGCCTTGACAACGTAAAAAAAAGATTTTATTTACCAGCCGACAAAGGCTGGGGTCATGATCTTGAATCAAATTAGATAATTCGAACGTTATTTATTATTATGTGAACAAATATTGTTAATTATACATATAATAATACTGCACAAAATATTTTTAATTATTAAAATAAAAATCGAATGTACTACTACTAGCATTATTTACATTGATACCAGAGGAAGATGCAGTAGCATTAGTAGAGGCGCAATTTGTTTCATTTACAATATTAAATGATGTTGGCAAGCTAGTTTTTTCTTTATGAAAATTTAATATTTAATTTACATGTTTTATTTTTTTGCTCAATTGAATTTTCAATATAGTTTTCAGCAACGTGCTACTCTTCCAATTACCATGACGTTTAATTTCTGTCCAGAATCTGCTAAGAATAGCAGATGATCTTCTGAAATAGTGGTATACATTTTCCCATCTGACAGCTTCAGAAATTTAGCAATAATACTTGGAATTTCTCCAGTTTTATGTATACCAACAACCTGGTTAACACATTTTCCTCTAGTATACCTTAAAAAACGTTGACTAGTCGCGTTAGTAGGACGTGGGGCATAATATTTTCGATATAATTGAATATAATCCTGATGAGTTATTGTGAATGTTCGTTCTTGATGTGTCTTGGAGGCAGGTATGTGTACGACAAGTACGAATCATCGATCTTCTATATTATTAACAGTCAGCTTTGTCAATTCTTCTCTTCCCATAGCTCCTGTGATTGCAAAAATCAAAACTACCTATAATAAAAATCAAAATTATACACACGTTCAGGGGCATTTTGCTTTAATCGCCTTCATTAGCAAATGATTGTCATCATCGGCTTCCTCCAAAAACTGCTTAATTTGCTTTCCTAACAATGTACGTGACTTTTTTGATCGGCACCCCACTACTTTTTCTTCAAAAATGACAGTAGTCTAGGGAATTTACTTATGTCGATATTGTCATTTATGTTTATCGTAGATTTCAACATGGAAAATGCAAACCACGTCCTTGATGTTTTACAATTCTTGTATTTATCGTCGAAATATGACAAAAGCACAGTTTCAGAAATGTTTCTAATCTTTTTCTTGACACACCAGTACTTGAATAGTCGATACGTAGCTCAGTAATTTTTTTCGATTTTTGAGATAATAAATTCGAAACTACCTCCTTTGCGGCGATTTCTAACTCCGATGGAGTATTAGAAAAGCAATCGTCTTCACTTTTACTGCTCATTTTCCTTAAAAAGCTCCACTTTCAATTACCATACTAAAGCTAAATTTAATTTTATGTAAATATTCGATCGCAACTTTAATTTTGATAATTTTTCACAGTTGCACACAAAATTTGGTATATCCCGTGGCCGTGTACTATCTTTTTTTATTCGAATTATTATTTGGCTCGGCCTGCGCTTCGCCAGATAATATTCATTCTCATAAAAAAGTCCTAGTTCACGGCGTTGTAACATAAATAACTATTTTTTGTTTTAGTTCGATGAGGAAAAGCTTTAGTGAAATGCGTCTTAGCGGATCAGAAGATGGAACAACGTAATATTAACTTGCTATTCTAATCACTTTGTTAATATATGTATATCATGTTCTTCAGTAAAACATGCGTTATATTTTGAAATTTTCCACCATAATATTATGAATGTTATTATTGACGTTGGGAATGACTGAAGCTAAGTTCAATTTAAATTAACGAAGCCTAACTTAAAATCGACTAAATTTAGGCCTGATATTTTCACTGTCAAATTACCTACTGTCTGACTGATAAATACGCGAAATGTTAGTAAACACTGTTCCAGCTATTTTTATTTATTAGATTGTAATTTATCAGGAGGCGAGAATACCAATCCATATAATTATCGATACATACAGCAGAGCTGTCCAAAAAAATAACACATAACATAATCACATGTTTTAATTCTCACAATCTATCAAATTCGACATTTACAAAGTTATAAAAATATACACCTATCATGCAAACGTCAAACGCAATAAATTCCAACCCATGAGGAGAGTCTAGTACAAATCGGCGGGGCCCTCTTCGGTACAGAGCGATTCGGCGCGACGAGAATTCGGGCCAGAAACTAATAGTTTATTTTATGTTATATAGCCATAATATAATTCAAATATTTCACATACTCAACAAAATTCCTTCATTTGTTCGTAATGCCAACTGATCTATCAAACTGATGGAAATATTATATTACTTTTCCGCCCAACCTTTCTATATGCGAGAAAAGTATTGGTTTACCCCAAAAAAAGTTGGAATTTTGAAATTTTTTTTGAGTTATTTTTACGTTTTCCATCAACAACAGCCCGAAAAAACGGTTTTTAGAAAAAAAATCCTGTGTGTATGTCGTCGTCGTTGTCGTCGGCCACTTTTCCTTATATGTCTTGTTAGCACGATACAGCCTCCGGAGTGCAATAAGTCAGCAATTTTATGATTGAATATTGTTAAGGACATGTCACAGATGATCTCTATTGATTTTCAATTCACCAGAGCCAGTACCACGGGTGCTATGGTACTTGAAGTACGACATTTTGTATTTTTTTTGAGAAATTGCAGTTTGTTAACACGATACAGCCTCCGGAGTTCAACAAGTCACCAATTTTATGATTGAATATTATTCAGGGCATCTCACTGATGAACCCTATTGATTTTCAGCTCACCGGAGCCAATACAACAAGTGCTACAGTACTTTAAGTACGATATTTTTGTCATTTTTGGAGAAGTTTCAGTTTGTTAACACGATACAGCCTCCGGAGTATATACAAGTGACCAATTTTATGATTGGATATTATTCAGAGCGTCTCAAAGATGAACCATATTGATATTCAACTCAGTAAAGCCAGTACAACGGGTCATATGGTACTTGAAGTACCAAACTTTCGTCATTTTTGGAGAATTTTCAGATTGTTAGCACGATACAGCCTCCAGAGAGTATGCGATTGATCAATTTTATGATTGAATATTGTTCAAGGTGTCTCACGAATGTACCCTATTGATTTTCAGTTGACTAGACTAGAGCCTATAAATCCAGATAAACTGAATTTTTGGTTATTTTTGGAGAAATTCCGGTTTGTTAGCACGATACATCCCCCGAAGTGTATACAAGTAACAATTTTATGATAGAATATTGTTCAGGGCCACAGATGCGGAAAAGTTAGTTTTAATCCTTAAAACCGTTTATTTATTTAGCCACACACTTAATAGGTATAAACAAGTGTTAAAGTTTTGCTTCAAATAATTGAAATATAATACAAGTTACAAGTAAAACACTATTTATAACAACTATTTATAACAAAATACAAAAATGTCTGCACCAATAGTATCGGATTATCTAATTTTACTGAATTCCGAGAAAAATTTTTGATAATGACCTGATTAAATACCTGCAGTAACAGGTTTTTTCAAGAAAATATTTTGATGACTTGTTTAGATACAGGCATTATTATTTTAGATTGCCAATTTCTACATACGCTCGTGAAAAAAGATGAATAGCAACTTCTTAATAGATCCGACAACCCTCGAAAGTAGAGTATCCGGTGATAAGACTAACAGGTAGTCATAAACCTATTTAATAGAATACTGTGAACAAGAGTAGGCTAAATTGGCCTAAGAGTACGCATCTAATATGTTTTTATTGGAAATAAGCAAATTATTACTGTATGACTTGAAAAAAAAACGCATTTAAGTTCTATCCACATTTAACGTATGGTCCGAAAGTTTTTGGAAAATTTTTAAATGCTAATAAATTTTTCCAATTTTTTTTAATTTTAAAAGCACATGTGGCAACAATTAACAACACTAATAACGAAAAATAATTACAAATTACATTATGGATAGTGGCCCGTTATCCTCAATGAGTCGTAATTTTCTTCGGACTAGTCCCATCTTCCTTTGGACAAGAGCAGGTTCTATTTCTCTAATCTTTTGGTAGATGCGACGCCGCAATTGATCATCATTTGTAGCTTCCCATCCTTTATCGTACACTTTTCTCGATAGTATTGACCAAAATTACTCTATTGGCCGAGCCTGAGGTACATTAGGAGCATTGTCCAACTTAGGTACAAAGCCAATGTTATTGTCACTTAACCACTGTCTGGTAATTCTAGCATAATGGCATGAAGCCTGATCAGGCCAAAATATTATATTATCGTTGAGATGATGTGTATTTAAAAAATTAAGTAATTTAGTAAGACATCTTTGAATATAAAGTTCTGCATTTAAGGCTTCTCCCCGAACACGATCAACATACGGCTGTGAGATAAATCCTGCTTCAGAAATGACACACCACACTAAAGCTTTATCCTCAAATTTCGATTTACGTTTAAATTTAACATTGTCTGGTATATTTTCTATGTTATCGGTATAAAACCCATCGTTTCCTTTAATCTCTGAATGGGATAAGGTAAAATATTTTTCATCATCCATTACAATAAATTTATTGGCAAAGTGGATACGCCTTAATGCGCGGCAACAACGCGGAATTCTTTCTAGCTGGTCTGCGGTGTATTTTGGTGCCTTTCTTCTTTTCCTAAACACTAAGTTTGTGCGATCAATTGTTCTTAATACAGTGGTTTTCGAAATACCAAATCTCCGGGCTAATTTTCTCTGAGAAACTCCAACTTTGTCTTTAGTAGCTTCCATCAGTCTTCTTTCTCTTCTCACACTCAAAATTCTTGGTCTACCGCTTTTGGGTAAATTAATGCATGGTATACCTTCTTCACAATTCCTTATAGTGTTGTAAATGGTTGACTTACTTATATTTTGCTCTTGGTAGATTGCAACAATATAATGCTTAGATATTCGTCCAACTAGATTGTAAATGCCCTGACGAATATCTAATTTGTAAGACATTTTGCTACAATCGATTTGCAAAACTAAACTGTCATAATCAAACTTGATTACGTGTGACGTTTTAGTTTCAATGGCCACGACATTGGGTACAAAAATAAATAATTTAAAAATTTTCCAAAAACTTTAGGACCATACGTTATTTAAGAGAATACAAATGGTTTCAAGTTTAAACTTAACTACGTTCTTTTTTATTTGTTTACAATACATTTTACACGTGCGGACTCTTGAGAACGGCTTGACCTAAGAGTACGCAGGTCCGTTCTAAAGAGTACGCATGTGCAAACTAAGTACAGAAATCACATAAAAATAAACCGCCTGAATTAAAAGTACAGTTTTCGTGCCACCACTGACTGCACTGAAAATATTGACTCCAGTCTTCATCCGGTGGGTCCCTAAATTGCTCGTTGCACAAGGGGCAAAAGAAATCATTTTCGGCATATTTTCTAGACGATGTTGAAGCTTGTGGTTCTGTAGTGAACTTCACTGATTAATTTTTTTCATTATTAATTTCTTTGAAGAACAGTCTTCTAGTTGTATTTTTTTCTTTACTGTCTTTATAGTTTTAACCGCCGCTGTTTCTTGAAAATTACTTGCAGCTTCCTTTATAGATGACGTTGAAGGTTGGGGCCCTATAGTAAACTTGACTGATTTATTTTTTTGTTTTGCTGGTACTGTCTTTGAAGGACAGTCCTTAAGTTGTATTTTTTTTCTCAACTGTCTTTACTTTTTGAGCTGACATTGTTTCTTGCAGACTTTCTTTAAAGGGACTGCCTGTGAGAATTTCAGACTTTCGTGCCTTCCGCTTTCGTGTGCCAGTAAAGTCCATTTTTGGCAAAGGTTTAATTTGGTACGAAGATATACTACCCGAAGCAGAATGACAATCTGCAGATCCTGACATAATGTCTTTATCACTGATAACGTTTTTATTTTTATCATCGTTGGCAAGTAAAATGGTCTGAAGTTCCTTGATGTTTACCGGATCCATGTTGACTGTGATGGGTTTTTCAATAACCTCAATTGTTGCTGGAACATTGACTGTTTCATCAATTATTTCGATTATTATCTTCTTGTTGCTTGATGATGCACTACTAATTGGCACATCACTAATGGCATCGTTCAAATATTTTGTAGGAGAACCGACAGACACTTCTTTTTCTGCTTTATCAACTAATGGTTCATTTTCTTTTTCCAAAAGTGTTTCATATTCTTCATCTGTCCTAGCACTTAGAGCCGACTTAGAGTCTTCGTCACCAAAAATATCCGAGTTGTAGGGATAAATTCCTGTGAACGAAAAATAATTTATTGCCTTTTCTATATTAACAACTTTATAATAGGTCAGTCGAAACAATTCCGATACTTCCGATTGCGTTATAACCTATCCCGGATTAGAAAGAAGCCAATTGTCACAAAACTGAGAATAGGAAGACTTGAGTGGGCCAAAAAATCCTTAATCCAGGAATTGCAAACGATGACTGGAATGTGGAGGAAGTGACAAGAGGTGTATATAATTTTCACGGCAGTAGTTCACTACGTTAAGGGTGCGATGGGAAACGTGATTATCAAACAACAAAATGAGGTGTTCTTGACTGGGCTTAGCATGTTTTTTGAAATGTTTAATCCATAAAAAAAATCAGAATTATTAAATCCTGTGTCCGATACCATTTGTAGGGTTCCACTAGGGGCGTATTTGTAAAGGTCCTTTCGTATTCTGTTTTTGGGGAAAATTAATGCAGGAGGTATATGTATAATATCCGCCGGCACTAAAGTAACAAACCGAAGTAATTAACTGGCCACGTTCTTCAGTAGTAACTTTTGAATGTTTGTCTTAAAAATTTGGCAATAAGTTTTTTTTATGCATTAGAATAATAAAATAATTTCTGCACCGAATTGTGTATGCGTCGAGTTGTCCCTGCGACAAGTTGTACCTGCGCCGAATTGTCCCTGCGCCGAGTTGTCCCATTTCGGAAAAGGTATATCTGAACAATCACACAATTATTGAAAAATAAACTGAATGGAAGAATGCATCAACAGAACTACACATACAGCTAAAGATTTTAGAAAATTAGTATTAAAGTAAATGATCGAGACACAATGACAAAAACAAGCATTTATAACAAAGCAAAAATATTAGTAACATTTATCAAATCTTCCCTAATAATCGTATTCAAACACGCTAGCCTAAAATATCGATTAACGCCAATAAATATTTTCAACTCATACAATTTGCTACAGCACGTCAGCGTCATCACTTAATTCGACATCTCAAGACAAGGATTTAAAACTAAAGTGGTTAGTTATGTCATTGTCTAATGACTTAGACAATGGTTATGTCAAAGACATCCAATATTATCATCTCATGTTAATGTTAATAACTTATGGTAGCATGTCTTATTGTATTCTAACTTGAAAATTTATAAAGGCTTATGCTAACAGTAACTGTGACAAATGCCATTAACAGCTCAGACACTAAACAAATAAAAAAACTCATCCAATAAAACAATAATCACAAGATACTATTCATTCGTCTGCATTAAACAAACAACCATGAGAGAGATAATATTCAAAGTACTTACACACTAAAAATAAAAAATAATTAATATATCATAAGAATTGTTTTGCGTGTTAAATCGAGTCCATTATTTTTATACATGAATGTTTTTATATATTTTGAATTATTTTAAATGTAAATTTTCTGAATTTATTTCAATAAAAAGAAGTTCAAAACGTTATTTCAATTAATTCAAGAAAACCCAAGAAAAGCAGTGAATCAGCGCAGCCTCTATAAGTACCTAGTCAGTTGGCGCTTAGTCAATCGATCAGAAAAGGGCACATGCTTAGATCATATATATTACCGGTAGTACATATGATCTAAGGGCACATGACTTCTCTCACTTGTTCCAGTCCATCGTTAGAGGAAGGTGTAATAGCAGAGTTGGTCACTGATTCAAACCAACTCGTAGTCGACCTCACCGGCAACTTCGACGCCTCCACCAAAAATTTACGAGCCCACGTGTAATACTTGGAAGTGTTACAACTGTTTCTTTCGAAACAAAATTTTTATTTATGAACCCCTGAAGAAACCCGCAACTACCAAAACTAAAAATCCACGCCAGATGTAGGAAGGGTATAACCAAGGTAAATATTAAACACCCACGAAAGTTAATAAGTCAGGACACCCTTAACTGGGGAGGCAACTCCCTCCAGCAGTGAGTCCGCTGTTGGTATAAACTTCCACAGCCATCCACTCCTATTCATAACACAAAAACACCCAAAATGTCCTCCAGACGCTCCCGCAGATCCCAACGCTCCACATCCCAAAGCACCACACCCCGAACCTACAGTTTCATCGACTTTACCCGACAACTCGACAAAATCCACAGAAAAATTATACTCCCTGATCCCACAGACCCCTCCAATTCAACCCCTTGCTTACTCCAAGAACTTGACGAACTCGGAAAAAAAATTTGACTCCAAATATCCATACTCGAAGCCTCTAATCCACCCTCCCCAAATCCTCAACACTCCGAATACCTAAACTACACACGCACCTTACAAACGGAATTTGAAGAAAGGAACAGTTCTATCCGACAGCAATTAGAGGCTAAAGAAAGACTAGACCTCCTCTCCAGACACGAGTCTCCCTATTCATCCTCCCTAAACTCTCAAAATTTCTCCACTCCAACCTCAAACCCTCAAAACTCTCCCACGTCAACCCCAAACCCCACCGCTTCAACCCCAATACACACACCCAGGACTTACGCCTCCTCTGTAAGTTCCCCAACCCACACTTTTTAGATTTAATATTATTATTGGTACACAAACCTACATTCAACTCAAATCAATTCTACATAAATAATAAACTACAACCTCCCCTCGAATTCTTCAGCCAACCATTCACCTCTCAACACAAACACAACCCGCCAACCCCAACCGAACGCGCACACAAACCCCAAATAAAAAAGCCTCCAACCCCGCCCTGCAGAGGAACCGCGTCCTATACCAGGGCCTTATCTCGAAAACCCCCAAAACCAACAAACCCACCAGAAAATCTCTCAAACTTCTCTCTTTTTTTTCTATGGCTTCTCTAGTACCTATATTGCGAAGTTCGGGAACAATTTGATCGCTTCGTAAAAGCCGGGAATCGAACAACAACAGTCAGTGCAGTACGGATCGTCGCATTGTCAAAATAAATAATGTGAATAGGAATTATAAGTATGTATGGAGTTAGTGTAAATGATTTGAATAAATGTGTACATATATTGAAATATTGTAAAGTGGCTCAAATAAATGTGCAAGTAAATTGAACCCGGACTTCTCCTAAAATAAATCCATTGCAACTGGTGTCGAAAGTGTGTGATGATTACATTTGTCTCGAAAGAAAATTATTTTATTTGTGCAGAAAGACATTTGCTTGCCGGTAGTGAATTATTGTTTATAAAAGACCGTATTTGAGTGATATAGACATAGCTAGAACAGACATTGAACAAGGATGATTCAGCAAATAATCTGCATGTACGGCTAATTATTCTGTCACATTCACATCATTACTGTAATCAACAAGAATAGAAGCACCACGGTGTGGTATATGTAGATTTGTAATTCCAGTTTATTGAATGACACTTTTTTAAAAAAACTAAAGATGTTTATAGAAATATAATATATAAGCCTTCCGAATATATAATTTTTATTTCTGTAGACTATATAGTTTTAGAGTTAGCAATGTCACGTGACGCCAAGAATCCGTTTATACCTGAGCTCTAGCTGTAACCCTGAGGGTCGTTAAAGACATATTTACGTTAACTTACGGATTACTGACGATGGTAATTTTGAGGGAAGTTTCACCCCTCTCAATGCGTGGCTATCTGTTTACTTATTCGGTTACGCATAGTGATTGTCACCATACAATAAAAAGGTTATGAAATAAGATCTTCCACTTTTTCTTCCTTTCGAACGGTCTAAAGCTATTTTTTACCGAAAGAGCCTGATGTTCCACCTCGGTTTAGAATACGTGGATTTAATTTGTTGAAAACGATTTTCTCCTCCTTTTAGAAGGTTAGAGTGATTTTAAATGAAAAACCTGAGTTAACTAATATATTCTCTTATAAGTTAGTCAAAATTTTATAATTATTAAAATAAAAAACATTAAACAATATATATATACCCTATTCTCGAATTGGGGCACAAAAGGATCAAAATTTGAAAAATCGCTGGAGTTACAATATCATTAACTCTTAATAAAATAATAAACAATATGCAAATTATACGAGAAACTTGAAACCACACTTTGGAATAGGCATGACAAAAAATTATATATTTAGCCGGTACGCTATATTTTGTTCGGCCTTACTATAATGGAACCAGACTGCACGGTTACAGTGAAATTCGGTCAAAAAATATCATGAAAATTCTGAGGATTAGTTCCTCCCTCTATTAAAACTTAGGTAACCGCTAAATGTATAAGTGTTAAAAAATTACATGAAATAATTTAAAACTGCCTGGGATTATTTGATCAATTGACTACTTATTAATAAACATATATAAAAATAAAATTAAATTTCTTGTAAAGCCGTTACAAACTATCTCCACTTACTGATTCTCTTGGTCCGCAGACCAGTTAATGACCTTATATAAATTTCGGTGGCAATATTTTGTAATACTTCCCCATTAAGATAAAATA
This sequence comes from Galeruca laticollis, assembly GCA_963921935.1. Taxonomy (NCBI): domain Eukaryota; kingdom Metazoa; phylum Arthropoda; class Insecta; order Coleoptera; family Chrysomelidae; genus Galeruca; species Galeruca laticollis. The sequence goes on from OY998183.1 coordinate 92,697,064, forward strand.
ACTACCCTGACGAATCTAATTAGTAGTTGCTTCGTTATTGATTCTGCATTTACACACACCCTCTGAATAATGGTTAGTAGGTTATATAAAAGAATTCAAATTACTCACCAAAGACGAAATCTCTTCCTCTCAGACGCTGCGTAATGAGCGGTTGACCCAAAATAAAAGAAATATCTCTTGATAAAATGACTTATGTTGCGAAACGCACTATCGGTGTAATAACCTAAAGAATTCCGTCATATAATTACCGGTGTCACAAATGTAATAACAAAAAAAATTCAACCAATGTAATTATTCGCTGGAGTCACCCATGTAGTAACGTATTCACCAGTGTAATAATCCTAAAGAAAACTCTGTAATAATCAAGAAAAAACTCTGCTGTCACCCAAATGTAACAAATTACTGCCACCAGTTATAATGCTCTAAATGCAATCTGCTAGAATCCTAAAAAAAACGCTGTCACCACTTTAATAATAATATGGTCACCATGTATTTATTCGCTAAGTTTCTGCAGTAATGGTCCTAGAATCTGTGTTTCTGGGTGCGTTGTCATCTCTATCACCCCAGAAAACACCCTGTTCGCTTCGTCGTATTTCTGCTAACAAAATCCCGCTTACGTGTAAATAAACCTGCGCCAAAATATTCCTAATGGAACGAGAAGGCAGCGTAGCTGGCTGTCACCACCCACGATTTCGTGGGAAACAGGAGTCGGCTCCTGGAGAAATGTCCGAAAGGGTTGGCTTCGGCCTCCGCTGCTACCAATTGTTGTTGATAATGAGAGGTCTTGTGCTATAGGGTTACGTCAGTTAGGGAGGTGGGTTGAGGAAAAATCGTATGTGTTGCTCTTATGGGTATATGTTATGTATTCATATAATCATGCTCTCCTGGTTGAGAAAATAAACTAACCGATAATGATTTATTTAGAGAGTTTAGTATAAAAAAATAAACAAAAATGACACCAGTTGACAAAAGCGTCAGGAATAATTGTATGTAAAGTCTTGTGACTGTAAATAATTAAAACCAATGATAGAATCGAGAGAAAACTTGAGATACCATATTACATTAACGAGAATGAAATGAAGAATAAAATGAAATTTGTTAGCCGAAAATACTCGCCGCAACCGAAATATTTTCGCACACCCTATATATGAAACTTTGAAATTAACAATTTAGTATTCAACCTCAAATGTGCTCCCTATCTCTGATTTATACAGAGAGGTATCACCATTGAATACTCGTATGCGATATGAAGTAACATAAATTAAATTATACAGCTAGTATCATAGATTCGGGCTGGCAATGCTAATAATTTGACCAAACTACAAAAAGTCATAATACACAGTTAGTATAATTTTTAAATTTGACTTACCAATTCTCAGACTGGGTGTTCACAAAAACGCCGACGGCCACAACTCGCGTTTCGAACAGAAAAACCCTTCAGAGCGCGTACAGTAGACGCTCCCTTATAACCTTCTTCTCCCCCTTTCGAAAAAAATTACACTTGATAAGTTAAAACACTACGTTTTAATTATATCTTACTTAAATTCTGAGGACTCCTCAAAAACCGCTATCCGCGAACCCCAAAAAAACTAGACCGCTACCAATCGCGAGTTTTTACAAACTGCCTTCATCTGTTACATTTTCAAGGCTTCGGCATTTTCCCTGTCAGCTTCGTTTATTTTTTGTACATGTTTTTTCCTGATAGGTGGAAACTTATCGTTCGACGTAATTGTGTAATAGGTTTTTTACCTCGATTAAGAATGAATTTTTATTTGATTCCGCAAAATTTCGTTATTTTGACGCAATCATTATTTCCTGTTAAAATATTCTTTTTTTCTTTTTTTTCTTTTTTGCAACAAATCCAGACTGCTTTTTTTACTTTGCATGTCAACGACCGCTTTTTAGTTTAAATATTACAATATAAAAAGTAATTCGTTATACAGGGTGATCCTTCCTATGTTTGTTACTTTGGTATTTATTAGATCGGAGCAATTACTTTTTGGTGATTCGCGTTTTTCGAGTGAAAACCGCGTGTGTTTACCGTCGCCGCCAGGAACACCACTGACTGAATCAAAAATCTGACTGCCCTCTTGGTCTTCGTAAGACCCCTGACTCCGCTCAGTTTTTTCGTTGACTTTGCAGTTCAACACGGGTGTTAGAGAATTACCCCATTCCATAAATCCAATGTTTTAATAAAATAAACTCACAATAGCAAAGTTTACATATTCAATTGCCTAGTTTACGAAATAATCAACAATTTTTTTGTTTAATATTGTTTCGCATCTATTTCCGACGCAACAAAGTAACTAACAATTATTAACTTGCTTTGTTTTATATATTGTACAGGTTGTCCCAATTCAATTTATTTTCTTCATTTTATTTTCTTTAATTATAGCCATCATTACTAAGCGTTTGTCCACTGTAATTTAAAACAAACCAACTCGGTATACTGATATCAAGACGTTGATGTTGTTTATTAGCAGACATAACATGATCAGTTCGAATAGGAAAAAAACGACGAGTTGTAGGAGAAATTATAGTGGTGGAAGAAACATAATTACAGAAATTGACAGAATGCATATTATTTATAACGACAACGATGTTATCGGTAATAATCAGGAATGCTATATTTTTCATGAGAAATATTTACATTGAACGAACCATTTTAAATCTAGTTTAAGGTGGTAAAAATTCCATCTTGTGTTTGCGAAACTTACTTTTTGTAGAGTAAGGTAAACCTTAATGTCACTGTTCTTGCATATTGTCAATACACAATAAAGATGAGAAAGCGACAACCAACCGGCAATTCTGGAATAGCCAGTGTTCTATTGTGGTTGTACACGAGTTTTCAACAGTAAAAACTGGAATTATTTCCCTTCCCGAGATCAATAATTTGAATCAATTGTTACAATGTGGACTTCAAAAAATTAACCAGAAATAAATACTAAGAATATTTTCAAAATCTTTATTAATTAAAATATACAAGTATCATTTTTTCAATAAGAAAGTTATCAAATCTTCCTTAATAAAAAATAGATTAGGTTTAAAACAAATCAGAATGTTCTTTTTAATAAATATTCTTTTATAACAATAAAATTCCTACATTTTTATAGGATTTTTCGATGTTTGAATTTTTTTCATGGGTTTTTTAATTATTTTAATGAAGCCATCTTGTTCACCAAGATGACATGTCATCCTCATTCTCGTATAGCGTCACAGTAGGTTTATTCGCGAAAACATAAATTTCAGTGTGTAGGGTAGAGGGTTCGGCCCCAGGAAGGATTCGGCCATTGCCATTATTTTCTAAGATATTCAAAGTATCCGCTCTTTGTCAGCAATTTTTGACGGACGCACACATGTTCTTCGCATCTAATAACATGTGGATGTTATTACTGTGTTGACGATTTTTTTGTGATTTTATTTGTTTTTCACCCTACCACGGTAAGTTTTTTCAACTTTCTATTTTCTCAAAACTACTGTAGATCATAATTACTAAGAGAAATACTATTTTAAGTATTAATTTAGTGTTAGTTTGAATATGTTTTTCATATATTACCTAACCTCAAATATTTATAACCAGAGAGCTACGGCGAGATTTATGAGGTCATGTCAAAAAGTGAGGATTCGGCCACGTCACGGGTGGAGGATTCGGCCGTGGCCGAAATCATCCCCATACAAAATAATTTAATTACAATATTTTTTTCAGTATTACGTGGCTTTGAAAAATATTTTTCTCTTCATTTTGTAGATGCCTAAACGGTACAAACGAAAAATAGAAAGAATTATGAAAATAATGCAAAATTTGTTCTTCGCGCATTTTTCACAAAAGAATACTCTATAAGGAAAGCCGCCAGGGGATATGGTATTAAAAGAAACACTTTACAATCCACAATTAAAAAATGATGAGTTCGGAAGAAAATTTGAAGATTCTGGTAACGAAAGCGATGAGGATGAACCTCCTGTAAACAAACATGGTAATAAGTATACAGTGACGCAAGTGTTTACATTGAAACAAGAAATGGAGCTTGCAAAAAATATTCAAGTATCATCGGATTTACATTATGGCTTGGATTATGTTCAGCTTCCAAAACTGGCTTACCGGTATGCAATAAAGTTGCCGAACTGCAAAATTCCTGATTCCTGGGTAGTGAATCATCAAGCAGATGAAAGATAAGGCATAGGGTCAAATATTTTCAATGCGTTTTAGGGTTCCGTACCCAATGGGTAAAAACGGGAAGTTTTTATGTCCGAGTCGGACTTGACCAGTGTTTCGCAGTGTCTTACTTTGCGTTTAGTAAGAGTGTGAAATGCGGTAAGAATATTTATATCTATATCTCGAAGGACCAGCCACTTTGATGTGACAAGAGTTGCTTATTGAGTTTGAGTGTATGGTATGATAAATTAAATGCGCACTTTTCACTGATGTTTATTGAGGTTATATTATAAGGGTTGTTTATTTGCGTAACAATTAAGAATGTTTCACTATTCACTAGTTATGTTGCGTAATATTATAATACATTATTTGATTCTACTGAATACTTATTGATATTTAAATTATACCGGTCAATTCGCCGGGTGGAGATGATTGTTAACTACCTCTTTGTACGATGAGTGGATTGTAAGTCTCAGATTATTGGGTTAAGTCCGTATTAATTTGGCTCTCGGAGTGGGTGTAAGCAGGGGAGATCACGTGGGAAATTGGCCAATGGACTGCATGATTTCAAACACTAACCGTTACAAACGACTGTTGAGTTATACGGAGTCGAGGGTCATATTTTGTCATGAAAAGGTTTGTTTTTATAGAAAAAGGAAGGTTTTTAATATTTTTTTGTATGTGAAGATAAGGTTAAAATTGATGTTTGTGGATTTTGAAGTATTAAATAGATATTATGAACGAATTTTAGGCAGGAATTATGTGTGTATGTATAGAAATTGTAATGATTATTATACAGGGGTGGAATATAAATGTAATTAATGTATGATTTACAGGAAGAATTTAAGTTTAAATCCTGAATTCCTACAACCAGTTTTTTATAATAGGTCTTATTATCAGTGAATCTTAGTCAATTCAATTTAATAAAACTAATGGCAAGTATTTTTTGTAGGAGTCAAATGGAGGAAAGGATTCATGACGAGACATCAGAACCTGTCATTAAGAAAACCAGAGAGTACGAGTTTACTAAGGAGCACTGGATTTAATAAATCTCGAGTAGACGAGTTTTTCAATAATTATAAATCAGTTCAACAGAGATATCAATTCAAACCAACTCGAATTTACAATCTGATGAAACTGGTCAGTCAACTGTCATTAAGACCGTAAGAGTTGTTTCAACAAAAGGAAAAAAACAAGTTAGTCAAATTGCCTCGGGAGAAAGGGGTGAACCAATCACTGTTGTAGGAACAATTTGTGCTGCTAGCACTTACATTCCACCAAAACTGGATGGATAAATTCCGAGTTATTCATAAAAGTTTTACAGTATATTGTTCTTCACACCAAGTGCTCTAAAGATGACAAAATTGATTGATAACCACAAATCACATTCTATGATAAAGTCGATTGAATTTTGCCGCGAGATGAGAATCGTTCTGTTGTCATTTCCTCCGCATACAACTGATCGATTGTAGTAGCCATTAGATGTTGGGATTTTGGGCCATATAAAACGAGACTTTCTATGGTATATAATGAATGGATGATAAGTAATCCAGGAAGACCTATCACTATTTCACACTTGGCAGAGCTCGCAGCAGGCAAGGTCTACTTTCATTCATTTACACCTATGAATATAGTAAATTCGTTCAAAAACACAGTAATTTGGCCGATAGGCAGCACTGTTTTCTCTGAATCTGACTTTTTGCCGAGCACAGTTACTGATAATTATATAACTGCCAAAACAACACCAGAAAAACAAAAAACTTTCATCTAATCGAACATTTATTGAGTGATAGATAGGTTAAAAATGTATTTTTGGAGAATTGCAATATTTTCTATACTATAGTTCAGGTACATATTTGTCGAACAATATTTTTCTTCTCAAAAAATACTGAACTTATGATAAATGGGGTTCTTTGGTACGATAAATCGACTGGTGTTGTCCATTTTTCGATGAGATAAATGTTTCAATCATCAGCGGAGGATTTAAATGAATAGAAAACATGCTTTCATATAAAAAACTGCACAGACCAAAATAATGGAAATATTCATTTAATTTTCTAGAAAAGTACTGTCAAAGGTCAAATCTACGGAAGAAAAAATCAGGAATGCACTACAATGATGCGATTCAGAAGTACAGTGCATCAAGCTTAGAGTATCCTCATGATGGGATTGGAGAAAAAGATAGCGATGAAGAGAGCTTGCAAGGAGATACAAATGAGCTACAAATGAGCTAGAACAAGCAAATGCTTGTTTTAGTTCTATTCTAGTTGACTTTTATAATCCAAAACCATCCATATCAAAAACCCTTCTTGAGACAATACGCCCGTTTCCTAACGTCCAACGTCAAGTAAAGACAATTAAAAGAAAACGTGAAAGTGAATCCCGTACTATTAATGATTAAACAAAACATGGAGAAAGAAAAATGAAATAAAAAGAAAGTGAAAGCAAACATGACAGTAAATATGAAAGTATTTTCATCGAAAGAAAAAATAATATCATAAGAATCCTCCATGAGACATTTCGATTGATATGGCAGATTCAGATAGCAGTGAGTCGTTCATGTCACTCAAAGAAATGGATAATAATGAAATAATCGATTTTGTATCTGTGAAGTTCAAAAAGCAAAAGAACAATGTCTGTTTCTTCATAGGGCAAATTCTTGAGATTGATGAGGAATCTTATCAAGTCAAGTTTTTGTTATGAGACGCAAGGGTAATTCCTAAAGCTTCCACTATCCGGTGATTGATGATATAGCGATGGTTCAAGCAAGCGACATCAAAGCTAAGCTCACAAGACTTGAAAAAGGAGGAGCTGCAAGAACACAGTCCTTATTCAGATTCAATTACAACTTTGAAGGGATAGATGTTCGTTAAGAATTTTCTTTATACTACAGTACTTTTTGACTACAGTTTTTTGTTCCTACCTCGTAGCTGAGTTGACTTTTGAGTACCTACTAGATAAAAATATTTTTAACTTTGGAATAAAGATGTTTGTTAAGGTATTTTTTAGTTTGATTAGGTGATGTGCCTACCAATTGATAAGGTAGTTGTTCCTAGGTTTTTTATTTAGTTGAGTTTTCTTTTGAATATTATATAATAATATTTTCGAATTTAAAATGGTTTTTTCTATAAGGCCGAATCCTCCCCCAGGCATGGCCGAATCTACCTGCGGTGGTGGAGGATTCGGCCAAATTGCAAATGTGCGATGTTTTCTCCCCCAAAATGTTGAGGATGTTTTTTTGAGGTTGGTTTTGTTCGAAAACGTTAAATAAATGTTGATGATCACGAAACAAATTATTTGGCTTTTATTTCTCGAAAATTTTGATTTCCACATGAACTTATTTGCTAATAGGCTGAATCCTCCGCCTTCTTCCGTACAGTCAGTTTATTGGGTAGAAAATGCATACATAAGTAAATACAGAAAAACATATAAATAATGATAAGTAACTCACAAAAACCCAAAATGAATACGTATATATTGAATAAATGCAAGTATGATTGATAAAACAATTTGACAATACCTTTCCTATTGGCTTAGTCAGTGCCATCAATTTATAAAACAAAACGGAAAAAATATATTAAATAACGCATAGTTGAATACCTTTTCAACCAATTTCTAATTTCACACAAATGTCTAAATATGATTTACCAGAATCATTAAAACTAATTCATTAAAAGCACGTTTTTGAAATATAAAATTAGTAATATCATGCAAATTAAGGGATCAAGTAGTATCGTGCTATGCATAAAACGAAAAGTACCAATATCATAGGGCAAATAAAGCTATTTTGATGCTAAAAGGATGTCTAGCCACTGTATTAGCAGTAAAAAGTGTTGGCACAGTAACTGTATAACTTATATATCGTTTTAAATTCATTTGTGCGTTTTCTCATCTAATTTGATGAACTGCGACTAGAATGGAACAATAAATTGGACTTTTGCAAGAAAAAATAACGCCAAACTGTGTGGATATGATTCAATTTTATATTTAGAGAGCTATGAATGAGGCAGGTTAATATTCTTTTCTATGAAATTAACTAGTTGCTAAGCATTACACAAGTCTGAAGGAATAGAAGTTGGAATATTATTAAAAAATATTGAGAATTCAGCAATCCAAATTTAGTTTCAACTTATACTGCCCAAATATCCACTTAAGTGCAAAAAGTGTACCCATCAATTTAATGTTCCACATCAATTTTTCTACTCCCAACACACATTTACAAATTCAATTATAAAAAGGCTCTTTCTTGAAAGAGATAAAATAACTGCAAAACGTATGTAAGATGTACCTTATAGAACTATTTCATAATTCTTGGAACATTATACATTTTTCCATCGGGTTTCTCTCAATTCTGCTCCTATGCTTTTCAGGTTTCAAAGATTCTACATACGAAACTCGTTTATTACCAATGAATTTCATTTATTAAATCATGCGAAATTCGATTACCAACCACTTTTTGCGCCGAAGTGAATATTTGAGCTATTATATACAAAAACCCTCAAAACATTTACCGATAGTAGAAACAATAAAGGTACAAATGAGGAAAACGGTAAGTACTACTACCAGATTACTAATCAAAGACTAGACAAGCAGATATTGTTTTTTGAATAATAAAGTTTGAAAATAATTTATAAAAATCCCATTACACCAATTCTTCGACATTTTTAAAATTTAATTCTAAAGTAAATGTCGAGAAATCATTGTTAAACTATACATTGATTAAAAATTAAATTAATTTGAAATTACAAAATGTAGGCGCCATCCCCTTGTAACAGTAACCCTACATTTCATTACAGATACTGTGTTAAAATGGAAGCACAAATATTAAGTACACTTATAAAATCAAACGTATGTTGATCATGCATCAGCTACATTTAATTTTTCAGTTTCCAGAGAAGTCTCTTCGGCGTTAGCTTCTAATGGTGACAATGTTAAGCCTGAGTTACATGACATGACAATTTCGGAGATATTCTTGCCTCTTGTTTCGGGAAGATAAACTCTAAAAAATAAAAATTATATATTAAAACGGTTTAAAGAATAAATGTTTTCTGTTGCCATAATTAATTATAATAATATTATTTTAAACATTTACTAATAGAGATTATGCTAATGACAGTTGACGTGTTTATTTGGAGAGAGTTTAAATTGTTAATATAGGAGATTCTTTTCTTTTCTCCATAGTCGTACTTATTACAGATTTGTACAAAGTTATTATTGAAAACAATAATATGTAATCATGTATAAGCTCAATTAAACTAAGTGATTTGATATTGGTGAACTGGACAGAATTAGACAATACAAAAATAGACTATTTAGGAAAATATAAAAATTCGCCAATATTTTGGATAAAATTTACTAGAAAAACTTAATTATAGAATCAACATAACAAAAATATACAGTATAAATAATATTCTATTGTAACATTGGGTTTTTAATACAGAGTCCATAAGCGACAATGTATTAGAAAGAAACAAGTATATTCAGTGTATCACCTATTTTCTTTAACAGGGTATCATAACATGCCAAAGAAGTATCGTTCCACAAACTGTTTTATTTTTAAAATATCACTCCAATCATTATACATATGGGAAATATTCAATTTTGAACGCTGTAATTCCTACTTGATAAAACGATTTCGTCTACAGCTGTAATTCTTCTATTTTAATCTATCCACTGTTTTCATTTTCAAATTACACGTTGAAAGTATAAGTGCCCATACAATATTCCATTTTAAGACTAACAGAAATAATTTCTCATTTAATTCCAGCGTAAAACAATAATCCCCTCATGGTCAACGGGAAAATGTAAGAGGCACATGGCATTACCAGTGTGTTAGAGAGAGAGACATGGTGAGATAGACAATCTAAACTCAGGGTAAATTATCACAGTTAAAATAAGGATATTAGAATATATGAATATGATTAGCGCGTGCGCCTCTCGTAGGCGGTACTTACCGGCTATGTTCAGACGTTTAACTGTACGTCTGGGTACGTCACTACCTGTTTGTTTCCAAACGAGGAACTATCTTTGTAAATCTTATAATATGAGTATACAGATACACCAAAAGGTGCAAATTGTAAAATGGTATTACCAGGGTAATTCATATTGAGAAATAGCAGAAAATTTGTTTATTGTGGCATTCGAAAATACCCAACCAATTAGCAAGAAACAAGTGAGAACGGTTATAAATATTATAATTATAATATTATAAGTACACGGATGTCTTCCTACAAAACATGGACCGCGAACACAATATGCTCAAACCTAACCCAAAAAAGAAGAAAGAGATATTTTAAACTGTGCATGTGTGGAAAATAATCCTCTACAGTCGACCAAGAATTTTGATGTTGATCATAAAACAATTCGGACTGTATTAAGAAAATGGCTATCGTAGTTTTAAACTGAAAAAGAGCCACGAAATATTTCCAGATGATCAATTTCGTAGAATGGAATTTTGTGAAATAGTTATGGAAAAAATAATATTGGATGCAAACTTTTCAAAAAATATTTTGTTCACATATGAATCGACTTTTCCCATAAACGGTACACATAATTCATCCGTTATGCGATATTAGTCCAAGACAAACCTACTCAAACACTACAATAGTAGAACTCCATATCCTCAAAAGTTAAATGTTTGAGCTGGAATATTAGGTGTTCAAGATTGGGAATTCTTGAATTGTATAGGTTAAGGTACTTTTTTAAAACGTGTAAAATATTCGTAGATATGAAACTCTTTTTGCAGCCGTTCACTATTGTCGGTGCATTCAAAGCGTAATTTTTTTGTATTTTGTAGCCCTATTAAATATTTAGAAAATATCACATTTTACATTATTATTTGTAAAGTAGGATTGTTTAGAACAAACGAAATATCACGTTGTGAAATTCGTAAAAGACTTATTGTCACATTGCATTTGAAATTCTATAGTTAAAAATTTAGAAAAATGTCACGTTTCACACTATTATTTTATGGTGGTAATAGAATTGTAAAGAGCAAACGAAGTAGCACATTGTAAAATTCGTTAAAGACTTATTGTCACATTGTATTTGAGTTTCTATTATTAAATCTTGCAATAATGGATCGGTGTCGGAAGGTCTGTAATAAACATTTTGAGTAAAAGGTTTCAATAGAAGTTAACGTACAATAGTAATTGAAATATTTATTGGAGGCGTTCATTGTTGATTCTTGTCAATTGTTCTATTCGGGTAACTAATACTGACCAATAAGAAAGGTTTATTCGCTTTAGTCCCACCAATCTACGTGTAAATACGCCTCTTTGAAGATTTCTATTTAACACGTCTCACAAAGTGAAAGAGCCAGTCATCGTTACACTTCGAAGTAATATTCACTCAAATTCAAACAGTCAGAGATACTAAGTCTAACATATCGTTACTTAGCTGCTATTCGAAACAAGTGCGTACTCATCAAGTCGAAACATAACGTTCCCGAATAATTAAGTTCTTATTTACCTTCCGATCTGAAAACCATCGAAGTTCAAGCATTCATCAAGTTGTACAATTTACTGTAAATCTGTATATAATAAACTATTAATTTCGACATCAACGTTGTCAGATTAAGATTATTAATATAGTTGAATGTCTACGCCAGTCGACGAAGTTCAATTAAATTATAATCAAAAACATTGGCTTTTCGAGAAGTATTGTTATATAACATTGTAACGTGCCTGTACCAAGAGAGCAGTTCAAATCCTAGTTCAATTAGCAGTTCCAAGGATTCATCACGGCAGCGACCAGGACAATCAAGGTAAGTTGGTCAGTTATCTATTTGGGTGAACATTTAATTGTACAATTTTTTATTGACGGCGATTTAACCGTACAAAAATATTGAATATGTTACAAAACCAAATTACTCCTGCCCTAACACAATCAGGTGTCAACTTCAATGATATTTGGTACCAACAAGACGGTTGTGCATCGCATAATTATTGATTAGCAATAAATATTATTTAAATTCATTGAAGAATTAAGATTACTAATCTACTCATATTACCGTTTTAAATGAAACTAAATGTTTTTAGATAATTCCACAATATATTGATAAAATATTAAAAATTCTAAAAAATTTGACATCGTCATGATATATAGTATCGAAACAATTGTCAAATTTTTTAGAATTTTTAACATTTTATCAATATATTGTGGAATTATCTAGAAACATTTAGTTTCATTTAAAACGGTAAGATGAGTTAATTCCACAAAGTAAGGGTGGAGACAGCACATTTCATGAAGAATGAAGAAGTTTTTTTTATTTTTTTATTTATTACCTATCAGCATATTACTTTTATTTAAAAATGATAGGTATTTTCATTCATTAAAATTTGATTTGTATGTTTATTATCGAAAGCGTTTTTTAATTTGTACTGTGTGTATTTACACAAAGAATTCGTTTCTTATTTGAAAACAAACGTAAAAACAGTAAAACAATTTTTATTTATACCTACAAAAAACAATCCAAGTGTTCAGTCGACATATTTCTACGTTACCAAATCTCCAGAAAGTAAAGGTTTTAACCGCTTTCAAACTAAAAACTAGAACAATTTCCAGCATTACAATAAAATGTTCAACAAATAGATTGGATTAATTATCTTGATCTGTTACAACCTCTCGAATTATCATAATTAAAAGCTTCTTATAACTTGACCTCGTGTTAGAATAATGCATTTTACAAGTAATATAAATGTACAGTGAGAGCCGGTAACATATAAGTTTCCTTCAAACCGTTCTGTGAATAATTCTTTCACTGTTTCTGATATTCCGTTAATACCTACAATGAATTTATACTTGCAACACATTGTCGTCGTTTACGGACATGTACTTTGAGCAAGCGTTTTCCACTTTATGATATCCTGTTAGAGAAAAGGAGTAAATACACTGAATTTATATTTGTTTCGAAACATTGTCGCTTAAGCTTATGTAACCACAGAATATTCCTAATACTGTACTGTCTATGGTGTATGTGTGTTGTATATCTTATAGATATGCATGTATTTATGTGTACAGCTGGCAATTTGGTTTTGACTGAAAAGCAGTAACACCAAACCACACATAGGTACAAACACACACAATTTACTGATAACAGAAAATATAGAACTCAGTATTACCACTGAATAAATTTGTTGTATAGTTTGCTTGGTCATTTGAAGATACTGATATTTGAAGGAAGCGATTTAATATATTGAAATAATTTAATTATATGATATGTAACAAAAATGAAATGTAACTTCTGTTATTCTGACGACGATATTTAATACCGAAACCATTGAGGGGTTCTTAGCAAAACAATTCCAAACTTGGTAAAATTTAAAATATAGCGCCATCTTATAGTGAAACCCCGTATCCATGCAACTGAATAATGGTTGACGGCAAAAACGTCACACATACCAAGTTTTAGCGGCTTATAAAACCAAAGCTTCTACAAAAACTACACTAGTCCATGAGTTGTCTGGCAAGAGCGACAATAGTCCACCAAACGGATTACGTTTATGTACGTAAAATAACATATTTCCATAATATAACAGCTTATTGTAACCTTAAAATCTGATACAAGATATTAGGTGTCGTAGTGAATCGTCTTAAAATTAAAATAAGTGAATACAATGGAAATGGAAAACCAAGAATGGCCTAAGCGTAAAAGTTGCGGGGAAAAGAAAGAAACTTTCATAAAGAAAGCAAAAGAGATGAACATGTAAACAATGCCGGCAAACTAGTTGAGAGACGACAAACAGGACCAGATTGCAGGTAATACTATTTATATTCAATTTGTTCCTTAAACATTAAGACAATGCTTTTCAGATGTACAAGGTTTAAATGTTTTTCTAAAATCACCGAGGAAAACAAGCATAAAATTCTTTCACAATTTAATGCAATGTCAAACAAAAATGAACAAGATTCACATTTAGCTAGACTCATTGCAATACAAACAATTACCAGGCACAGACCTAGGAAACCTGAGGGTGAAAACCATAAAGATCACGATGAGGCATTTAAATATAAAATCCGAGTAAGTGGATCAGAAATAACTGTATGTTTGAAAGCTTTTCTGAGTCTTCACGGTGTAACACAATGCAGAATTCGTCGTATACATACAACATAGTCGTTTACATTTGGGAAAATCTCCCAAGGATCTGAGAGGTTTGCATAATAACCGGCCTAATAAGTGCCCAAATGAAGTCGCAGAACTTGTGAGGCAACATATGCTATCTTTCAAAGCTCGGTCATCTCATTACTCATTAAGAGACAATCCAGGTAGAAAGTATTTACCTGAGAGTGGGACAGTAGCTAAAATGCATCAACTTTTTCTTGAATTGACTCAAATAGATTTGCCTTACAGAATGTACTGGAGCATTTTCAATTAATATGATATAAAATTCGGGTATCCGCGTTCTGACACCTGTTCCATTTGTGATCAATATGAGCAGAAAGCGAATGATCCTAACTCTGACAAAATTCAGCTTCATCTGAGAAAAGCAGAAGCTTTTAGACAAAAAAAGAGACTATTTAAAGAAAGGACAAGAAGCGTGAAATCTTCTGCATATCTTTTGACTTTATGCAAAATTTACCTTTGCCTCATTTGAAAACAAATGAAGTGTTCTACAGAAGACAGCTTTGGTACAATGTCTTCGGAGTTCATAATCTTCGTACCAATGAAGTCATGATGTTCACTTACCATGAGGGTAAAAAAGGCGCCAATGAAGTTACATCCATGCTGTTTCAATACATAAATAGTGTAGCTGGCGATCATAGGGAACTAGTACTGATTAGCGACAGCTGTTGTGGTCAAAATAAAAACTATGTGATGGTTCACTTTTTGTATATTTTAGTGCATTGTCTAAGAATGTTTGATTCAATCACTCATTTATTTCCTGTTCGAGGACACAGTTACTTACCGAACGACGAAGATTTCTCATTAATAGAAAAACAAAAAAGAAAACTAGAAGCTGGACCATTATCCATTGCCCCAGTAAAAATGCAAAATATCATGTCACTTACTAAATTCCTAAAGGATGTGCGTAATATTGCATTCTATGAAAATTTGGCCCAAAAAAGCACTGAAGATGACAACACGGAAACCGCAGATGTTTCAGAAGATGACAACAGCAGTGGTTGCGAGCTTTGAATTTAATATATTGTTTTTGTAACGTTAAATAAAAAAAAATTAATAAATATTTTCTGTCAAAAACGACATGAGTCTTATCATTTTGTATTTTTTCTGACTTTTTCTTATTTTTTTGATAATTTCAGCATTAGAGGTCACTATGTAAAACAAATTTACATATGTCTGGAAAATTTTATGAAGGTGCCTATTTCCAGTAAGAAGCCCGAAAGAAATTTGTAATTTCTGCAAAACAAAAATTTTTGACTTGTGACGTTTTTGCAAAAAACGTCTCAATTGTCAAATTTCTTAGAATTTTTAACATTTTTTTCAATATATTGTGGAATTATCTAGAAACAGTAAGTTTCATTTAAAACAGTAAAATAAATATTGTAAGCTCACCTTAAAAATAGAAAAAGACCTAAAACTATGGCAGCAAATATGAAAAACGATGCTGGTCCTATAGTTGATTGCAATATAGGAAATGTTAGTCCAATAATTAAATTTCCACCCCAATTACACATACTTCCTAAAGCCATGGCGGTAGGTCTGGGGCCAACTTCAAATAATTCAGAACCAACAAAATAGGGAATAGGACCCAATCCAAAGCCGTAACATAACACAAATCCCAGAACACCCACTATACTTAAAAACGCCACCCATGGGTATGATTCCTGAAAAAGTAGTAGATGAATACAAATTTTTATGTTTTTATTTTTATAATTCACTTGTTGATCCAGTGTACAATCGATTCGAAAAATTAATCAGGTTTCTGTCTACGTTTTAATCATTGATACTGCAAATCAACAGAGTT
This sequence comes from Galeruca laticollis, assembly GCA_963921935.1. Lineage (NCBI taxonomy): Eukaryota > Metazoa > Arthropoda > Insecta > Coleoptera > Chrysomelidae > Galeruca > Galeruca laticollis. The sequence goes on from OY998183.1 coordinate 92,713,144, forward strand.
GGACATTACAAAAATAAACTGTGAAGAAGACTAGTTTAGAGTTAATATTTATGATCTTTTATGATATAAGCACAAGATGAATAGTTTCTGATAGTATCAAAAAATATCTAATATTTCAGTGTAGTTATTATTTTATCCAATTTTTGTATGTGTATGTTATTGAATCATAGTATGTAATCTTTAATTGAATTTTTACGGTATATAATCAGTTTTGTTAATTTTTGTCACTCTAGAATATATTTTTATGAGCATTTTCGTAATTGATTTTATAAAAAGGTAAGAACAGGAACTATGAAAATATTTTAACAAAAATATTTGAACAAATATACTTACAATATACATGATAGAAACACCCAGAGTAATAAGGCAAACTGCAGACGTTAAAAGACTAACTTGTATACATAATCGCCTAGGAAAACGAGCCATCGTCCATACTGACAATATGGCCATAAAACAGTTACATATACCTGAGCCAATTGTTGCTAATTCTCGTTCTTCAACTGATAATCCTGCAGCTATAAATATCTTGTTTGAATAAAAAAAAACCTACAAAGAATATGTAAAATTCAATTTTTAATTCGAATCTAATAAATTTATTCCAACAATGACAGTGCCGGACTGGCCAGGTGAGATATTGAGAAAAATCTCACGGGGCCCACCCCCCATATGGGGTCTCGGGGCCCCTAGGAAAACAGACATGGAAACAATAATTTAAAATTAATTAAGAAAAAAGATCTAATTTCGAAATCGGTTATTGCCAGAAACATGACAAACGCAAATATTCACTTTCGATTTGGTAGGATTTCTTGAGAACCTCTTGCAACGTGGCAACAGTGATGCGCGAGTATGTATGGTCGGTGGGCGGTTTTGGTTTTGGCGCGCTGGATTACTGATTAGTCATGATACAATGATTATAAGGTAGGATATTGCGCATGTATGGTGGGGGATATGACGTCAACTGGAGAGTAAACAAAAGAGAATCTCCAACCAATTTATGTGTATAACCTGTTATTATAGATAATTTTGAGAAGGTTTTTGTATAAAACAATGATTTTCAACCGAGATCTAGATCTTAACTGAACACAAGAAGGCTTAAATATTATAACTAGGTAATAGAAGCAGTTGTAATTTATTGTAATAGGTATTCCAGTATTAAGAGTTATGACTTGATTTTCCATGCTCTTTTTCAAGATCTTTTGAAACAGAAACCATTGGAGGAAGAAATATTTAGGGGATTAAATGCATATAATGATTGACTCAAAATTGATTGTACAGTGCCGTTCCTGCCGGGTATGCAGCGAATGCCCCGCACGCAGGCGCCCAATTTAAGGGGCGCCAAATTCAACTATTCGCTACTCTTGCAAAAACGCACTTCTAATTGGAAGAAAAATCGGCATTAAGGTATTAAAAATCAAATTGTAGCAAAGCTGTAAACTTTGATTACAGGAAGAAACAGTAAACTAATATAAGAAGTAACTTCTAGACTTTGCTTCTACACTGGAATTTACATGCAAAAAATCTGTTGACGGCGTGTCAGCACTCGGCTTACGGGCAGCGGCGTATCTTCAAAGGATGCCGCTCGCCTTTGGCGGCTCGCTCGACAAATAATATACATGTTAATGTTTTTTATGCATTTATCGGCGGCGTGTGCCTCAGAGAGGTCGAAGGTGCAAAAAATATTATTTTCTGTTCTCCAAAAAAAACTTTTTTTCGGCTCCAGATTTTTTCACCAGATTTTAGCGGTGATATAAAACAGGAGAATGTGGCTTGTTTCAGTGAGTTAGTTCAGTCATCGAGTATTCGTCGGTGATTTTTGACGATTAATAATAATTTCATTTGAATATAATATTACGTGTTGCCGTTGTGTTGCTGATTTTAAATCTTAAGGTAAGAGAAGATTAAAGAAAACGTGTTATTAAATCAAGTAATATTTCGATTTGAGAGTTTTCTGATTATATTTTGACTCCGGTCAACTTTTTTTCTAATTATTTTTTTTATCTCTTCAGAAATGAGTGATGGCAGTAAAAAAAATTGTCTGGAGCCCAAAATAAAAAACGTCGATTGAAATTGGAGGCAGAGCGGTATAAACTCAGCGGTTCGCTGAACAAATTCCTTCAACTCAGTAGTTCTTTGGCGAATCCACTTCTGTCAAGAGAAGAACAAGTTGTTGCAGAACCGATGATTATTATCGAAGATCAGCAGCCATCCACGTCTGGAAGTTCTGGAACGCCTGTTTCACCTGATCCAACTCCTGAACTGGGTCATCCGGTAAGCGAGAATGAAGAAAGATCTGAGCACAGTGACATTGCTGATATTGGTGATATTGATATTGCTGATCCATCTACATGGCCAAATAATGTGAGTCATCATCTAATCCAATCAATCGTGACAAAGGGAGCTGTTCAAATTAAAGAAAATTTTCCTGCTGATGAGTCTGGTAGGAAATTTTCAGTAACGCAATATCTTAGGAAGTTGCCAAACGGCGAAATAGTTAATAGGGATTGGTTGGTATATTCTAAAAAAGATAATTGCGTATTTTGCATTTTTTGTAAAGTTTTTAGCGCTTTGTCTCATCAATTGACCACTGGGTACTCCAATTGGAGGCACCTTTCAGTTAATATTTCCCGACATGAAAATAGTATGGAACATATGAAAGGGGCTCACAAATGGCACGAATTAAAATTGCGTTTGAGCAAAGATTGCACAATTGATAAAGAGCAACAACATCATTACGAAAATGAAGAAAGACGATGGCGTGCAATAATCAAAAGAATGATTTGTATTGTGCAATATTTGGCCAGTCAGAATTTAGCATTCAGGGGTGACAACTCTAATCTTTTCGAATCAAATAATGGTAATTTTCTCAAACTGGTCGAAACGATTGCCAAATTCGATCCGATTATGATGGAGCACCTGAGCAATATTCAAAGGTCTAAAGAGTTGAAAAAAAACATGCCCCATTATTTAGGCAATCACTTTCAAAATGAATTAATCCATCTATTATCAAAAAATATTCGCATAGAAATTTTGAACTGCCTCAAGAAAGCAAAATATTATTCAATAATTTTGGATGAAACTCCAGTTGCTAGTCATGTTGAGCAGTTGACTTTCATAATTGGCTTTGTTCATTTTTCTTCAAATGAGGTTGAAATAAGAGAACACTTTCTGGGGTTTTTTAAAGTTTTGGATAGTACAGGAGAAGGGCTTTTCAATCTGTTGAGAGATGAGATACTACCAACTTTTGAAATTGATTTTCTTAATATGAGAGGTCAGGGTTATGACAATGGCGCAAATATGTCTGGGAAACATGTGTGCATTCAAGCTCAATTTAAAAAAGTTAACCCGAGAGCTATTTTTTGCCTTGTTGTGCTCATACATTAAATTTGACAGTTAATGATGCAGCTAAAATCTCAGACGAGATTGTATGTTTTTTTTTCAATTATTCAGGAGCTGTTCAATTTTTTTTCTGCTTCACCCTACAGGTGGAATATTTTAAAGCGAAATTTACAAAATCTCTCTTTAAAGTCAGTGAGTAAATCTCGATGGGAAATCAGAGTCAGAGCCGTTCAATGAACAGAATAGCTTGTTTTTTTTTCCGAATCTTATAAGCGTATGAAAGTTTGGGATCAGTTTGTTGAAGAAAGAAATAAATCTCACAAACGCCTGAAAAAAATTCTAGAAACTAGATGGTGGAGTAAGAACAATAGCGTATTGACTTTACTCGGAAATGTTCATAACCAAGATAACGAACTCTACTCAACGCTTTTACAAGCCATCAACTATCTTAGTGCTCATTTGGAATATGATGCAAAAACCTGCTCAGAAGCCACCTCCTTGTTGAAAAGCTTCTGTCAGTATAAAACCATATTAATATCATTCGTTTTTCTCGAATTGTTTGGATATCTTAATCCGGCTTCTAAATACTTACAAACCGAGGGCTTAGATTTTATGCAGGCCTTGCACATAGTGAACAACACAAAACAAAATATCAAAAACATGTACGAAAAGTTCGACAATTTGAAAAACCGACAAATTCATCAGATATTTAATTGACAAAGACGAGCTATCAGATGTAGACATAGAAAGCGAATTTCCAAAATTAAGAACACGCAAAAAGAAAAAGATGCCTGGAGAACTAGCTAATGACTTTGTTCAACCTGATCAGTACAAGAAATTTGAAACTGAAGTATACAAAACGAAGATCAATCAAACTGTTACTAGTCTTCAAGAAAGGTTTGGCGCAAACGAACAAAAATTATAATGATTTTTCATTTCTTGGCTCAACAAATTTCGCTAAGGTGCCTGGACTTCTTCACAATAAGGAAAAATTTCTGAATATATCAAATAAAATCAACAGATGACCTTTATACAGAACTTAGGACATTTTCAGAAATTTTTCAAAGTTTAGAAAAAATTAAAACAAAGAATTGTATCCAAAGCAACAATAATAATTCTGAGTGTAACGGGTGCGTTCACTGTTGCTTTCAGTTGATTAGACAGTTTAATATGCACATTTCAACGTATACAAACCTGTATATTGCATATAAATATATAATTACCTTACCTTGGACCCAAGTTGCTTGTGAGCGCGTTTTCTCAAAATTAAAAATTGTCAAATCGCGTTTACGGTCTAGTTTGTCTGAAAATTTATTAGAAAGTTTTATTCTTATGAGTGTAGAAACGGAAACGCTGCGTTCTATAGACCCAGAAAAAATTATTTTGCGTCTGGCTGCAGAAAGATCACTGTATAAAAAAATGTTAATTGGTTAAAGTACAGTAATTATTATATATTTGCGGTTCTTCACCCCTATTTTTATTTACTTTGTTCCTTTTTGATGCCAAAATTTTATTTATTAGGTCTTCAGTTGCTCGTTTTAGAGTTTATTGTTGTATTTATTGTATTTATTTTTATAAAAATATTTATTTGGTTTGATTTATTAAAAAATGTATTTATTTTTATAATTTGTTTATTTTGTCTTTCTGTGTTCATTTAATTTTTTACTCTAAGACAAGTGTAGAGCTGATCTTGCACCTTAATCATTAATAGTACGAAAACCAATAATTTGTTGAAATTTCCGTATGCGACTCATGAAATAGAATGAACCTGGTAATTGGGGGCCCCAATTTTTCAAAATCTCACTTGGCAAAGATAGGCCAGTCCGGCACTGAACAAAGATCAATCTAATCAGAAGATTGTTGGTCAAAATGAACAGAAATCCAATTCCTGTATACGGCAGATTTCGAGGATAAGTTAGAAGTATCTAATAATTATTATTTTAATGCAAAAACTGTTTTTTTGCTGGTTATGTTTATTTGTATAAATTAGTCAAAACAAAAAAAACTTGAAAAATTATACTACTCATTTCACTTGACAGCAGTAAAATACAATCAATGATCGCTATTAAAAAATAATAACTTGATGTGTTGTCATATACAATCCCATTAATTAATGGAATTTTTGGAGTTGATAAAAGTACTGATTCCTAGATTCAAATTAGACAACAGATCTAAAGTAGCGAAGAAAATGTGATTTGTTAAAGTTAATGTAATAATTTCTCTACATTCTATTATAGGTAGCGTTGATTTATTAAAATACCATAATCAATTAATAATAAAAGCTTTACTATCTGGATGATGTTAAACAGTTTTTAACTCATAAATGTTGAAGTTGCGATTATTATACAACAGCTAATTTGGATTGGTGACTAACAACTTACCGCATTTATTCCACTAAGTTGTTGACCACCTTGTAGAGAGCATACTAATAAAAGAGGTAACAAGAGGGTACGATCAGTAAGAACTTTTCCTAGATTCCAAGCAATGGCAGTAGATTTTTCGTTGTTTTCTTGTTCTTTCTTCAATTCCTCTATTTCTAATCTAATAGAGTCTTCTCCTGTGTTTCTTATTCTCTTTAATTCTGAAAATAAGGAATGGGTTTTAGTTATAGTTTAAAAAGATCTTTATTATCAATTGTTTGTACAATACCTAATACAATTTGTCCTAAGAATACAAAATATATGACAGGCCGATGGTCAGGCAATTCTTGCACTCCTTGCGCACGTCGTTTAGAAGTAGTTGGCTCCCTGCCCTCGGGGAATTATCCAATTTTTGTCATTAGAGAAGTTACTTTGTTGTTAGCACGATACAGCCTCCGAAGTGCAACAAGTCACCAATTTTATGATTGAGTATTGTTCAGGACATCTCACAGATGAAGTCTATTGATTTTCAGCTCACCAGAGCTAGTACAACGGGTGCTATGGTACTTAAAGTACGACATATTTGTTATTTTTGGAGAAATTTTATTTTTTTCGACATGTACGATAAAACGTTGTAATACATTTCATAATAAAGATATCTCATATAAACATGTATCCCAAGTCAAGCTAACGTTAATAGCTTGTTTCCTATAGGTCACATAATATTCCCATTCATTAAAACTACATATAGTCTGGTGCAAATACGACAGACACACCTTGAAAAATATAATATGCTGTTAGTCTGATGTGACTGACAAGGCTTGAAACTTGTAAATGTGCTAAATACCTTCTGGCAGCCATATTGTTAAAATAACCTTTATATGAAAAACTAAATCAGTAATATCAGTATTTTTATAGTCAATTACTTACGTTGGAAGGCTAAGTGATGTTGTTTTTTTATTACAAATAGATACTTTGGACTTTCAGGCAATATAGGTAATGTTAAGGCAGTTAAAACGACAGGCATTGCGTAGGCAGCCAAACAGTGATGCCAATAAGTCGAATTACCTAGAAAAAAATAAAATTATTTAATAAATAATCGAAGACTTCCTTGGTCAGTGTCAATATGAGAAGTGAAACTTTTGAGTTGAGTCTTCAGTTGTCTATTATCAACGGCTTCGTCAGGAGAAGAAATAGTATGAGTCTATAGCTGGAAAACCGTATCCAGCAACCAAGTACATACCCGCGGGCGTAGGTTTGGAACAATCATTCTCAACTCGGGCACTAGTTAACCAAGTTCAACTTTGACTGAATAATAACAGTGAGTGAAGTTTATATAAGGTCTCTACTTTTGCAAAATTGTCGGGAAAAATGAGCGCATTCGTTATCAGGAGAACTGCATTCCATATCAGACAACTAGTAATTACCTTCGCGGTTAAAATTTGTTGGATAGTTGGAAAGTTTATTTATTCACTAATCCTCCTGTGTAAAACGAAAATCTTAAATTCTGGCCAAAACCTTCTTTTCATTTAAAACTTAATGTTGACGACGCCTTCATCGTCAGGCCATACCTCCAACATCGTCAACATTCTTTTTAAGAACTTATCCGAAACTGGATGGCACATTAGATCAGTCTGTCTATTTCCATGCTTTGTTCCATAATTAGAATTGAATATTTTGACGGCTCGAAATACGAATAAATAATCTTAATCTGACTAGCACTGATATTTTTCTAAATAGTTATCAATGTTCACTAATATTTAGATAAAAAAAAAGAATCACTTCATTCTATTACTTACCTAAAATATTATGCATCGATAAAATTTGTCCTGCTAATACTCCCACTGTTACTCCAAGAGGACATAATACTCCTGTTGATCCTCGAAGGTGCAGAGGCGATAGTTCAATTAAATACATAGGAACAACAGAAGTTGTAAGACCTAAAAAAATCGAAGAACTTAACAAAAAAACGTTCTTTTTTTATTTGCTGTTTTCTTCTTACGAAATAAATATGTATTCGAGAGTTATTATCACGAAAAATAGAATTTTTTATTCGCAATGGTAAGTAAAAACAAAAATACGTTATAAATAATATAACAAACATTATATAAATCTTACATCAAATTACTTACAGGTTGGCAAATTAATTTTGGCAGTAGACGATGCGCGAGAAAGCCATAGAACTTGACAACGTTGTAAACGCAGTTACCGGGAAGAGCAGGCGACGTACATTCCGCATGCAAAATTTTAAAGGTTGTGACGCTGCTAATACGTACGAGGGTAACACAATATTTTGAATTTGGATTTAAAAATAATAAATTGTGGCACATGTATAATGCTATATAAAATAGAGTTTACAAAACAAAATAACATTAATGTGATCTTTATTATTAATTAAATGAATAAGGAAATAAAAACCATAAGATTTTTCTACGAAAATTGGAGTTTTTTATACAGACATAATTATTTATTGCTTAAAAAACTATACGGGCAATTCTATAATTACCCTTTATTATTTTATGTGATGTAAATAACAAATAATAAATAGATTCCAAGAGACATAAACTTTCACCTTTACTTCAAATTAATGTATTTTAAGTGGTCCCTTCATAATATTCGTCATTGAGGTTTATTTGTATATAAATTGGAAGTCAGGTAGATTTTGTAGATAAAGCGTACAATATGATAAGGCTTGTTAAACGACTTTCTAAATTTAACAATGACGAACAATGTTTCCTATCTGTTCGTAGTAATAGTTAATGACATACCTACCTGTTAAGCTTTCTAAAATTGTTATTCTTAATAATATGTAGTAGATAATAATGTAAAAATTCGGGTTTATACATAAAATTTGAAAAACAAATTGCGGAAATCGCCTTTAGAAATGGTCTAATAAGTGTACTAATAATATAAATAAAATATTTAAGCTTTTTTGTGGTAGATATTTCTACTTTCATATGTAAATTTTTGGGTTTTTGCAAATATTTACTATGAAATTAGAACATCCCTTCACACTTTTTACAGAGTTAGGACGGGCAAAACAAAAAAATCTTGGTTCTGGGTGCCGTCAATTATTGTTTATATAGAACTATGTACAGATGTGCCACAAATATTATATTACTCTAGTGGAATTCGTCTCTAATATCTACAATTTTATAACACCTACTTACATTTTTACATTTGTTGCGTTTAATGTATTCAGTCATACCACCTACAAACAAACACTATGAATATGAAAAATATGTTTTAGATGTACAGGGATCATGAACAGTAAAATAATGATGTGCATCTACAAATGATTCTTCAAAATCACTTTCTATATCAACTTCATCATCCTCGCTATTTCCGTCTTCGGCCAAATTAATAATAATATTAGTGTTTTTAAATGAAACTCACGGTCTCTAGTTAATTCCACAATATAATACAAGTTATTGAAAATTCTAAAAAATTGAGAATGACAGAAGTTACATTTAATTTTATGCCTACCTGATGTTTAGTAGTTATTTTTGGCTAGACCAAGAAGTAACCTAACTTGTGATTGGCTTAATATATGTTTATAGAAAAAAGAAGAAGATGTGATATTACAAATATTGAAGCTTAGATATTATTAGCCCTATGGTGATATCCTGGATATCATTTTTCCAATTAAGATCAGTATAACTGTGCAATGATATAGAAAACCAGGAAAACTATATCTGCTGATCTTTACAATTATCACTTAAGAAGACAGTTTAATAGTGGAGAATTCCCTAGATTTAACTGTTCATTGACAATTTCATATTGTGGGTTTCTTAAATGTCTTCTAATTTCCAGTTCTTCAAGGAAATCCAGTTCTTGTTTCTTTTCACAAATATGCAGCACTTCTAGTTCTGTGTTAGGTGTCAATGAATGATTGGTGTCAAGTAGATGTTTTGCGTAGTGGGATTTATCTGGTTGTTTTAATCTGTATGCTCGTAAGTGCTCACTGTATCGTATTTCAAAATTCCTAAGGGTCTGACCCAAATAGACAGCATTACATTCTGGACATTTGAGTTTATATACACCTGACTTCTTTAATAGTGGTATTTTTGTTTTTACATTTAACAATTTTGTACTAACGTTATTTTCTGTTTTAAAAGAAATTGTTGTATTCGTTACTGAAGATATTATGTTTGAAATATTATTAGAAATATTTCCTGCATATGTGATGGTTTTATAAGTTTTAATTTCATCAGCTTGTTTAGGATATATTAGTTGTAATGCCACTTTTTCCTCTTTTTTACTAATTAGCTTATTTATCATATCTAATGGATAACCGTTAGATGTTGCTATTTGTCTAATTGTATTAATCTCTCTATCAAAATTACATTTGTTCATAGGAACTGAAGAAGCTCTATGTATCATTGAATTATATGCTGCCAGTCTGTGTGACACAGGGTGGTTAGAATTGAATGGAATTGTCACATCAGTCTGTGTTGGTTTTCGGTAAATTGAATAATCAAGTACATTATTAACTCTTTGAATTTTTGAATCAAGAAAATTGATTGAGCTATTTTCTTCAATTTCTAATGTAAATTTAATTTTCGGGTGTAAATTATTGATGTGGTTGAAAAATACATCTAATTGTCGTTCACTACCCATAAAACAAGCTAATATGTCATCTACATATCTATACCAAAATAAAATATTTTTCGAAATATTACTTTCAAAGATCTTTCTTTCTAAATTGTCCATAAAAATGTTTGCTAAAATAGGTGATATAGGGCTTCCCATTGGTAAACCTTCATTTTGAATATATATCTTATTGTCAAAAGTGAAATAATTCTGATTAATGCATACATCAAATAAATTAAGTATATCTGATATTATTCCTGGATTAATATTTTTATCTCTAGTAATTTTCTTAATTGGAAAAATGATATCCAGGATATCACCATAGGGCTAATAATATCTAAGCTTCAATATTTGTAATATCACATCTTCTTCTTTTTTCTATAAACATATATTAAGCCAATCACAAGTTAGGTTACTTCTTGGTCTAGCCAAAAATAACTACTAAACATCAGGTAGGCATAAAATGAAATGTAACTTCTGTCATTCTGACGATGATATTGATTTATCGAAACAATTGTCAATTTTTTAGAATTTTCAATAACTTGTATTATATTGTGGAATTAACTAGAGACCGTGAGTTTCATTTAAAAACACGAATATGAGCATATTCCACGAAGTAAGGGTAGAGACAGTAGCCTTAAAACTTTCAATCCATGTCTAATAAACAGTTCATCAATTTTATAGGTTTGTACAGTTTTGCAACGTTATAAAGATCCGGTTTTAACATTTGTTCACTGTAATATATGTTTCTTTCGGAAAGCCAGTTTTTTAATTGTTTTTTAGTACAAGCAGTAGTGGGTAATTTTTCATTTAGAACATTGTGATATGGGGCTTTATCAATTACCACAACAGCGTTTTTTGGTAGGTTTGGAATAAGTTTTTCTTGTGCCTACGTCTCATAATTTTCGTCCGCCATTTCATTATGATAATCTCCTATTTTTAACGGGGAGTTCCACATAATACCAGCATTAGGTACAAAACCATTTTCACTTCCCGCATGCACAATGATGAGCCTATTACGTTTTGAAGCGGGTTTTCTTAATCCTTCGTTACTCTTGTCGCTCCATCCTTTAAGGTGCGTGTGACATGAATGAATATATGTTTCATCCATATACATGTTCTGTTCTCTGCACTTTTTTACGTTTCTTAAATATAGTAAGCGTAAATGTCTGATTTCGTGACGTTCCATCAACAAACTTCTGTTGTTTTTCAAGTTGGTCCAACGAAAACCCAGAGAATGTATTTGTTTCCGCGCAGAGATTCGCGACTTCCTGCGAAGCCATAACTATCTGCAAAGGTTTGGTGTACATTTCTTAACCTGAATACTTTTTTCTCGGATATGTGATAATTTATTATGCACCTTCTAAGGACAGTCGAATTGATCCATACGGATACTGGACGTTCTTTGTTTTTTAGTAGGCACATCAGTGTCAGCATTACTTCCTGCCAGAGCTTCTTTTCTAATACGGGAAAGCGTTCTTTGGCTAACTTTCGTAGCAGCAGAAACTCGTTCAATGACGTGAGAATAAAATAAGTCGATATAAATGTTGTATTAAAAGTTTTACTCAAGTGTATTTTATACAAATAAAATGAGGAAGTATTTTAATTTGTTTACAGTGACCGTTCTTTGAAATAAAAAAATTTGTCGTGGTTTTCGGTCATTTAAAAGAAGTATTAAATTCACAAATACCATATTAAATTTCAGTTCATTAGTTGTTTTAAACGATCTTTAGATTTTAGTTCAAATATATTTTAATATGACCATACCGCAATTGTAACTGAAATCGGAAGATGGTTCAAAACAAATAATAAAACCGAAACGTAATAGAGATAGGTATGAAATGAGTATAATAATTATAAGCTAAAAAACGTATTACATTTAAATAGATATCTTACACAAAATAAACATGTGCCCTTTTATATACTCCTGTAGACAGAAACAGAATAGTTATTTATGCAACAAGGGCATAAAGTGGTGCTTTTTTCTCCAATGGAAAAATTGACGTATGAGCCGCAGGCATGCAAAAATGTCACTTTTTTAAATCGTTTAACAAATAAATATTTTATGTACGAAAATCGATTTAAAAAATTTACTGTGGAGTGTAAATTTGTTAAATAATAACTTTGGTTTAAAAATTTTATTGCAATAGTTAAAACTTACCTTTGTTAATGAAATTGTTGACTTCCCATTGTTTGCCTCTTCGGTTATGAAATTTAAAACGTTCATAACTATTTCACGACACTGCTCACTCGACTTTTTATGAACAACTTTACTTTCTAGAGTCGCTATAACAAGTTAGTATAGCACAACCCCGGTAATCACACTTTTCTCTGAACTGTACTGTCGAAACGAAGCTTACGAATTCTGTCAGCGAAGTGAGCTCTTGCAATCCGCATACATCTTTGCTACGGCGCATCGGACGTTGCCAAACTTCCGACTGCCAAAATTAATTTGCCAACCTGTAATTCATGTAAAGTACACACACGATATGCGAGAGCGTACAATCTGTCGCAATTACACAGTCTGGGTTTACAATGAAATGAGAAAAAATAAAAACAAGCATTAAAAATAATAAACTGAACACTCAAAACTTGAATATACAATAATTGTCTTTTCTTTTTATTTGTGGGTAAAAGCAACATAACAATGCCACCACTTCACCAGTGTGCATCCACAAGTTATTGCAACATGTTGCCGCAAAAGTAGTGGTTCAATGCTTAAGAAAAGAGTATTGCTCAATAAGCTAAGAAATGTTTTACCGATTCTGAACACGGAAGTACGTTACATGGTAAGATTCCCTATAGTAGCATATATATGAGATGACCAGAGCGTAATGTCATTCTTATGCATACTAATTCGAGGATGATGAAAGATGGAAGGGTCAGTACTTTTGAAGTACTCTTTTTGAAATCAGGTTCACAACGTGTTAACCTACTTAAACCAAAGACACACCTGTTGCACTTTTTTGTAAAATGAATATTAAATCAAAAATTGGTTGACTACAGGAGCGCCACAATCATGAAGATATGATTGAAACAGGGAGTGATCAGTCAATAGTGCAAAGGCAGAGTTAAGTTACTTAGCAAACGATCTTGTATAGCAAAGTTTTTTATTATCTATGACTTGGCAGACCATTTGAGAAATTTATTAATATATACCCAAAAATTTCACTGACAGGCATCAACTTCTTTATTTCAGGGAAAAAATATTGGGATCGGCGAACGTGTTAATTAAAAATCGGTTATTTTTTTGCATTTCTCTTAATTCTTACCTGAAGCGAAGCCTGACAATAGTCTTCCGATAAATAATAATTCCATTAAACCACTAGGTTTAGATATCAAAAAAAGTATCGCTGACAAAATTTGGAGTATCGTGCAAATTATAAGAACACCTTTACGTCCAATTTTGTCAGCAAGGACGGAACCTCCCAAAGAACCAATAGCACCCCCAACCAGGAACATTGATACTATAGATGACCATATTAATTCAAGTTGATATTCTCCTGAATGTCGCCCATATCGATTTAGAATAGTGTCATTGCAGAATTCTTTTATAATCTATAAAACAGATTCCAATTACATAATTATATTGGTTAAATTAACAGTGTTCAAGTATATGATGGTTGGGTTGATTTCTGATCCGCTATGAATAATTACGAATAAAGAAATCAACATAACAGAAGAGGTGCACACTTACGCGTGTTGCTTTGTGCCCAGTAAACTTGCAATCGAAACATGATTGAATTAGGACTAATAATTTTTAGTTACTTATTAAACTATAGAAATATTAAAAATAAAGTCTGAAATATGAATCGAAGTGTCTAACTATACGATAATGGATAGTAATAATGATAAAAGTGAAGATGCAAAAGAAAGAGGGATTTAAAGGAAGCTCAGCAAGAAAACTTATAGAACATCAGAGAAAGGTAAAAAGATGAAAAGTTGGATGTATTAATTGAACTGGTTATGGAGCTTATAATGGAAGCAAGACAAATATGGCAAGATCAAGACGAAGCATAAAAGGAAAAAAGGAAAGTTAAAGAAGAAAACAGCAGAAATCAAGGAATGGAAGAAAAAATGGAAATATGAAAAAGCATATTGAAGAAGAAGAGAGAGAAAACATTAAAAAATATAACTGAATGAAGAATGTATTTGTAAAGGAACTAAATATTGAGATCCTTGGGATAATAAAATACTTGAACAAGCTAAAGAAAAAAATTTTTTGAGACAGTTACAACTGAGAATAGAAGCGAAAGATGTATAAGAATTAGGGAAGAAAAACTGCCTGATTGATCTGAAACATGAAGAAGTAGTAAAAGATCAATTTCAAGCTGCAAGGGCTAAAAATAGAAGAGATAGATAAACCATGAAATGGAAAAATAGAAAGAGAAAAGTCAATAAAGATAAGAGAAGTTCCCAAGTAAGAAATAAAAAAAGGGAAGCAGGTGAAGGTGAGCTACAGTAAAATAGTAATAGATGGAATCTTTTAAAGGTGGAATGAAGATACTGAAAAAGTGAAATAAGTAAGAGAAAACTAGGAATTGATCCCTAAGCTAAATTCTAAAGTAAAGAAATATGAATTTGACATAGTAGCCAGTACAAGAACCGGAGCAAAAAAGGAACGAGATAAAGGAAATTGACGACTATATATTCCTAATTAGTTATGGATATAGCAGAATCTTTGAATTAAGATTTATTTTGCACAAAAAATTGAAGCTTATAATAGTTAAATGTAAAGCTATCTCAGGTAAATGTGCAAATTAAGGATTGAAGGGAAATATCAAAAAATAACATTGATAAATGTACATACCCCGGGTGAGGACAATTATATGGAAATTAAGGTACTAGATAATTAGTATCAGGAAAAGGGAAGATAAGAATAATACTTGGTGATGCAAACAGGGAACTAGGTGAGGAAGGATTTAGTATCTCATCTTATATAGAAAATGATATCACCTAAGTAATAAAATCTTATTAAACATTGATAAATGCAAAAACATCGTGGTCTTCGTTGAATACATGTCTACCAAAAATTTAATTTCAAAACATTCCTACGAAAAGCATTTGTTTCAAGATTACTGGGCGTTTCTTTATTGATAATTTCTCTTTAAACTTACCTCTGCGGGTGTATTAACAACTCCAAGATTGTAACCTACAGTTTGGGATAATCCTATGGTGGTTGAAGCTCCAGCTAATATTAAAAGTTTCGACCATCCTGGACGTTCAATAGAGATATCCTTCAAAATAAATAAAGAGTTAGAATTTATTGGAACATAACTATAGAAGTATGTAATACCTTTACATGATTTGCAATATTTGAAACCTTTACTAGCACAATATTTGCTCTCGTGAAATATTGCAACATGCGAATCGAATTCAATACTTAGTCGACTAAATAATTATTTATTTATAAACGAAATTTCATTTTAAACTATATGTTCAACAATGCATCTGCTTTATGATCACGATAACATCAAACAGATTTCTCGACTTACTTAAATGAACCACCCTATATGTTACGACGTTGTTAGGAGAAATAACTTCAACTGCTCTCAAAGTTTCGTTAACCACTTCCTATACCTAAATCGAACCGTTATTGGGATAATTAGATTTTAATGTATGGATTAATGAATTGTCTTGATTATTATTGTATAGTGTGTGTAACAGACCACATAGAGAATAAGAAGAGGGGGGGAAGATTACTTAATGATACGAACTTCTTCTTCTTCTTAAGGTGCCGTCTTCTTGCGAAGGTTGGTGACCATTATGACTAATTTTATTTTGCTGACTGCTGCCCTGAACAGGTCGTTTGATGTACAGTTGAACCATTCTCTGAGATTTCGAAGCCACGACATCCGTCTTCTTCCTATGCTTATTTTCCCTATTATTTTACCCTGGATAATTAGTTGTAACAGCTTGTATTTTGTACCTCTCATTACGTGGCCCAGATATTGGAGTTTTCCGACCTTTACCAATTGGGACAGTTCTAGATCCTTTGAGACTCTCCGCAAGACAGCTTCATTGGTAATTCTGTCAACGTATGATATCCGGAGTACCTTTCTGTAAAACCCGATCTCGAAGGCATCTATCTTTTTAAGCATTTCCTTTGTTAGAGTGGCAGTTTCTATTCCATAGAGCATTATTGTAAATATATAGCATGTTAGCATTCATATTTTAAGGTGGTTACTTAAAGTTTTGCAACCAAAGAATTGCTTCATTTCAATAAAGGTATTATGTGCTATTTAATTCTCGTTTTTATTTCTGATGAGTAATTATTGTTGTCGTTGATCAGGGTTCCTAGATATTTATATTTATAGACTCGTTCTATTATATGATTGTTTACGATCAGTTGTGTGTTTTGATTTGTTTTTTTGGTAAAGATCATGAATTTTGTTTCATTAAGGTTCATATTCCAGCCATAATGGATAGTTGTTTCATACACTTTTTGGACCATTTTTCGCAGGTCATTTATACTTTCTGCTAGCAGTACGGTATCATCTCCGTATCGTAAATTGTTTATAGGAACTCCGTTTACTACTAGTTCAGCTGCTTCATTGTATAATGCCTGCCTCATGATGACTTCTGAGTACATATTAGACAATAGCGGAGAAAGTATACACTCCTGTTGTAACCACGTTTGATGTTGATGTTTTCTGTGTATTTATTATCTAAGGTACACCGGGGTAAGTGGAACCTAAAAAATCACTAGATCGACTTAAAACTTGTGTAAAAAAAATTTTTTGGGGTAGTAATCGATAAAGTTCCATTACTTGTTAGCCAGATGTATGCTGAATAAGTGTACAAATGTATAAAAATATTAATGCAAAATTTTTTTTAAAAATGTAAAAAAATTAAATTAAGTTCGTTAGGTTCCACTTGCCCCGTGATATGGGGCAAGTGTAAACTCGCGTCAAATATCCATTAAACTATACACAAATAATAACGGGGCAAGTAGAAATAAGAAATACACAGTTTTTTAAACGAAATTTTATTGAAAAATACTTATTAGTAGTTATTTAACGAACATTATACTGATCTAAGGATATCGAAAATGAAACGAGAGACTTTTGTATTTTTGTTAGATGTTTCAAATTATTTGGATTTGGCAAAAGAAATTCTATTTGCTCTTTAAAAGCAATAGAAATATCTTCCACGTTGGGAAAATAAAACCTTCCATCGTTTTCAGCGCTCTTTCGTAGGCAACTAATTTCAACCTCTAGATCAAAGACTTTCAAAATCTTAGCCACAAAATAAATATGATCGGTCGTTCCTTTAATGGGAAACGTTATCAAAACAAAGTCTTCTGGTTTTGGTTCTCGGTGTATTTCTTCTATCATCGTCAAAGCTTAAATCTTTTGAAAATAAACTGTGGTGTTCATCATCACTACTAGATGACATCACTCTTAGATTACAGCGCATTTGGTTGAGAGAGGTCAAGCTCTTTCACCCCATAAACTTTTTGTACTGCGCCGCTGCTAGATTGTGAAACAGGAAGTTAATTATGTGTTTTGTTAAGTAGTAGTAATTTTTTGTATGTGTTGCCGTTATCGATAAAAAATCAAATATTTTTTTGTGATTAACTAGATTTAATTAAACGCAGATACATGTTTGTAGGAAGAAAGTTCTTATTATGAATTAACAAATACACCCTTAAAATATTTGTACTACATTTTGCACACCATGTATAGCGTGAATTTCATAAAAAAACATGCATGCACTTTTTCGTATTTGTTAAAAAGTGAAAAATATAAAACAGATGGGGAAAATCAAAATATTATCATTCAACATTCATTTAAATTCTATAGACTTGTTTTATATATCTATGATTTTTAATTAGTTATATAAAAATTTGTGTCCAATATACAATATACACACGCAAAAGTATCGCATAATTTCAATAAACGCCAAAAAACAAAATACTAATATTTTTTTTATTTTTTGTATATACGTATAATAAAATATATTCATCTTTAATATATCAAAATAACATAAAAGTTAATTTAACTTAATTTAATGACCAGTTTAGTTGTAATCGTAATTATTTAAAATATATTTTATTAAAAAAATATTTTTTTATTTAAATTTAAGTTATAGACAGAATGTCAAAAAAATTCACTCTCATACATTTTAAAAATAAAAATTATTTATTTTTTCAGAGTAGCGATTTGAGCTTGTTCTCTCAGTGTACTCTGTTGTATTATTTACATCAAATGACGTCACGAAGTCAAAACCAATTGCTAGTGCTCACAAAATATTCCGTATTGAAAACAATAGAATTCAGTCCCCATTTAATTTTAACGTAAAACGATGCCTCATAGTCAAAAGGAAAATGCATAAGGCACATGTTGTTATCAGTGTTAGAGAGGCACAGAGACATAGAGAAACCAAATCTTAGAGAAGACTATACGCACTATTAGTGGTGACGTCATAATATTAGGTTATGTCAATTTTGTATCCAAACAAACATAACTAGCCATTTAGATACCATTGGTGTGATTTTGGACAAGATATTATTCCCTTATATTTTGAATATAACTGCTGATTTAGGCATTTAGATATACACTAAGACTTTTACAAAGAGATATATTCGATTCCAGCCAAAATAGGTATGTATAACAATATAATTTTAATAAAAGAGTTATCTAACCTAAACATAAACTTATGAAATACAATTGTTTTAATTCTTTTTCTATATGTATTAACTAATTTTAGGTTTCTTCACATAAAGAATAATGGTACTGTCCTGGCCACCAGGCTGTAAGCATTATAATGTCAGAGAGAACTGTAAGTTTTATATATTTCCAAAGGATCCAAAAGTAAAAAGCAAATGGATGAAGCTGACAAGGTACCTAGATAATGATAAATAAATTTGTAGAACAATAGAACCAGATCCCGGAGCTTTTTGTGTAGCTGTCATTTTATGGACGGACAAAAGAAAATTGGTCAACTATTTTTTTGTACATGATCAATCTTTGCAAACAAGGTAGAAGCAAACTTGTACGTGTTCATTGTGTGTTTGATTTTTAACTGTATATATCGATCTCCCTATAACATAAACATTATTATTTGTCATTACACATCTTTCACTTCACATTTTTTATGAGTTGCTTTGTACGGTTTTTTAAACGTTTGCTATTTTAAATTGAAATTCCACATTGTACCTTACTTTCCTCTTTCTATTAACTGTGAACTATTGTATTACAAGTAAATATTTCTCTGTGTAATAAAGAAATTTGGAAACGTTTTTGTTAATATTGTTTTATTATGTTATTTGTCTGAACCTCGTACAAATATGATTTAATTGAGGCAAAGTTGTGACATAATGTTCTGAGTTTTCAGACTAAATGGTAAATGGCATATTTTCAATCATGTAAATTTGCAACGTTTCCTCAATTTAATTTTCTTAGCACAAAAAAATTAAAATTTATAATTATGAAAACATTTTATTATGTTAATATATAATAAATAAATTTGTAAAGGTAGAATGTTATTAAAACATGTAAATTTTTCTTCCATTCTTGATGTCGAGCAATTCCCACAATAATGTCACTCGGTATCCATAATATTAAATGGCACATGTCCTCTCATGCAATATGTAATGCACCTTGTATCTGGTGATAATAGTTATATTTTTCAATTATCACTAATATACTCTCTTGAGAGTGGTTTTAATTTTTCGGCATTCGGATACTTGAAAGGACACTTCACCTCAATTAAGCATTTTTCCCTAACAAGCTCATATTATCATTAAAAAAGGTTTCAAGAGAATGTTGAAACATGTTTTGATGACACTAGAATAAACAATCACTATTATTATCTTATATTTTCCCATTAATCAAATAATCCAGTAAACATAACCTCAAATATAGCTTTTAAAAACAAAAATACGGATTGCGGGATAACTTACATTATCAAAACTATTATTTTTTATATTGAGTAGACACGATTACTTACTTTTCAACAATTTATTCCTTTCAAAAACACGTATGAAACGCTTAAATAATCAAAAATCTAAACTCAAATGGAAATTCCTATTGCAACAAGTTTTGTTTGGATACAGTTTCAAATTGTGACGTCACACTAATCTCGCGTATTACACAGTTATAATACAAATATTAGCAATGTTCCGAATGTTATGAAACCATGTTAAAGAAAAAAAGACATACACTGAATATACTTGTTTCTATCTAACACATTATCGCTTATGAACCGTGTTAATTTGCATGTGACTAAAGAACATTCCTAGTACTGTATAAAGGTTATCTATGCCAATCCTTTTCGCTTCTGTCTATGGTTTTTGACTAAAGAATGTTTTTGGTATTGACTTACCTTTTAATAAAAATGGTTCCAAACTTTGAATAAATATTATTCTACACGTATGTAGCTCAATTGACGATACTCGAGATCTTGGCATGTTATTAGTTGGATGTAAAAAATTAACAACAAACAACTAAATGAAACTAATCACAACTCAAGAATTCCACCAAAATGAAGAACCCATTTTTTTCAGAATATCGACAAAAAACGGCATTTAGCTTACCTGGTTTTACTTCAAAATTTAATCGTTTTCTTTTGAGGCCCAAACACGTACAACTTATGATGAAATTAAATCGAAGAAATTGATAAATACAGGGCGATGCGTTTTTTTAGCCATTCAGTATATTTTACTAGTATAAGGGAAACCAGGAACTAAAATTTTAAGCCACTATTGTCTGGTTTTGTATGACAGATTTTGGTTATCTTTCTTTGTTGTATCATCTAAATTAACGCATTGTTAGTATCAACAAAAACAATCACAATGTAATGTCATTTATAAAACCATTAATACAACTGATCGAACGAAATTTTATAAATATTATTAAATGTCAAAATCACTTTCTAAAAAGACTTTAAACTTTAAAGAGACGCAGTCGCAGAATATACTCTGCAAATGATAGTATATCAACATTAAACATAATTCTATCATAAAAAAATTATTGTATTACCTTTTTTATCATGATTTTTGCAATAGATTCTAGTACCACTTAAATATTTCCGAAAACTCAAATTATTAGTGGTCACTGGCAACGTTTGAATTTTGCCATTTTGTAATTATTAAAATTCGATAACCTTTAATTGTTAAATAAAATTATCACATATAAATTATATATCACATTTTTTGATAAATTGAACGTTGCTCAAAAAATTGCTTGCACAATTTTATGCAGAACCGGATTGAAAAATAGAATATTTGTCTAAAGTTTCTTGAAAATTAAACATTCGACATGTGTATTATTCAATTTTTTTAACCTTTCAATCTATCTGGATTCGAGGAATGTTTTGGTGACTTTCTGGGAAATTCGAGTAACCGAGTAACTTTTTGACAATTTTGTGAAATTTAAGCAATTTCTTGAATTAAAGTTACTGAATCAACCCTTACTTTGTGGAATCTACTCATGTTATCGTTATAAATGAAACTAACTGTAAATAATTTCACTATATAATAAGCAAATCATATTCGATATTTTAAATATATTATCGTCAGCATGACCCATATTGTGATTGACCAATAGAAAAAAGAAGATATGATATTACAAATATTAAAGCTTAGATAGTATTAGCTCTATGGGGATATCCTGGGTATCTTTTTCCCTATATAAGATCAGTATAACTGTGCAATGATATAGGTTTCCTATATACAACATTTAAAAGATAAGCAGCCTCAAATTCTTCGCATTCTGTTTATTTACAACACAACACAAATACTTTGTCTTCGCCAAACATACTAATTTTCCCTATAAAACATTTTAGTCGCAAATACACAATGGCCGCATTTAGAAAAGCTCATCGATGACAAATCGATGAGAAATTTTGTGCTGAACGGTGTCAAACCGAACGACGAATAATCGGAAAATGATCAATCGGACGCCATTTTTTCATCGGAAGATAAATGCGATTAGTTGATTACTTATCGCGATTAACGATTTGTTTATTGTTTGAATTTCAACTTTCAACGGTGTTTTACTTTAAAATTTTGGATGAAATTGAGTTTGAAGCGATGTATGAACTGGGATTGAACTCTCGCTAATTCCTACAAACATTGAATTCCTAGCCTATGTTCTACGTCTAGGAATCATTTAATCACTTACTTCTGCCGATTCTCTGAACATTCTAGAGTGTTCAAAAAATTAGGGGTCCGTATGAATTGGAATTACTTGTTCAAACTAATCCTTATTTCGCACTTGTATTGGCCTGGGTTCTATTATCAAAAGAGGTAATGGTATAGCAAGATTATCCACAATATTTCCTACTATGTTTAGATTTAGTGCGTCATCGTCAAAAAAACTGTTCAATTATATCATCCATATTTATAATTCAAATTAGGGATACTGCACTTAACTTGAAACATAAATATTATTGGTAATCAACAACATTACCATAACCTCAAAACGTCTCACGTCAAAATTTTCAAATTTCGATCTGGGGATCGATGGAATATGTATTCAGAAAAAGTTATCGAGATTGGTTATCGCCACGTGACCGATTTACCATCGTTGTCATCGTTTTTGTTCTCTGAATGCGGCCATTGATTCCATATAATTTTAGGAGTGTGTAAAGGTACAATTTCACGTGACGCTCGAAGCTCAGATTTCGACGCTCAAACCGGTGGGCACATGACTAAATGTGCAGTTTTAGCGTCGTGTTAGGAAGTTCGTTTTCACCTACTTTCAGCAACGATTTTCAGCTTGAACCAGTGTTGCCAGAGGAAAAATATTTATATCCTCAACCATCTTATTAACAGTGCAAACTGTGGTTTAAAAATCCCAATATATTATATTAAATGTAACAAAACTTGTACAAATAATTTTTTTATTATAAAATACATAAAATTATATAAACTCAAAATACAATCTTTTCAATGCACATAACTTCAAAAGAAAGACAGTTTTCTATATGTCATCACAAATAAACAGAATAACACTTGGTTCTTACTAGTAAGCAAATTTACTAAGATTTCACTTTCCACCAATAAAATTAGTTACAATCTAGTAAATTTGCTTACTTTTGGCAATTTCATTATTTGGAAAGGTACTAAATTGCATAAAATGCCATTAGTTGTCTTCTTCTTCCACTGCTTATCCATTAATGGATGTTTGCGATCACATGTACCCACTCTTCTTTATTTCTGATGGTGCTGAATAGGTCTCCCACTGTTCTCAGCCCTGTCCATTGTCTCACGTTTCGGAGCCATGACATCTTCTTTTTGCCGACTCCTCTCCTCCCCTCAATCTTTCCCTCGATTACTAATTGTAGGAATTGGTATCGTTCATTCCGTATTATGTGGTCTAGATATGCTGTTTTTCTGCGCTTGATGGTTTCCAGCAATTCGCGTTCTCTTTTAATCGTTCTTAGGACCCTCTCATTCGTTTTCCTGGACGTCCATGGGACTTTCATTATTCGCCTGTAGGTCCACATTTCGAAAGTTTCAAGTCTATTCATGATGTTTACTTTTATCGTCCAGCCCTCCATACCGTACAGTAACGCTGACAACACGTAACATTTTACAAATCTGATTTAGGTCGAGGTCGAAATCGGTGTTGGTAAGAACTTTCCTGAATTTCATAAATGTGCTTCGGGCAATTAATTTCGATTCGGCATTTGATTTCCATTTCGGACGTCCAGCTCTCACATAGCCACGTACCTAAATATTTAAATTTATATACTCTTTCAATGGGGCATCTGCTGTGTGTTAGGCTTGTATTTTCATGTTCTTCCGGCTTGCGAGAAACTATCATGAATGTTGTCTTCGTGGTGTTGATAATGAGGCCCAAGTTTTTGCTACTATCGCCCACGGCATCAAGAAGGTCCTGCAAGTCTTTCATATTGTCAGCAATTAGGACTGTGTCGTCTGCGTATCGTATGTTGTTGACCCACACTCCGTTCACCCTAATATCCAGGCTGCGTTCCTCGAGTGCCTCCTGGAAGATGTTTTCAGAGTATAGATTGAAGAGGAGTGGAGAGAGAACGCATCCCTGTCTGAACCCTCTAAGGATCTTTGTCGCTTCTGTGTGTTCATTGCCAGCCTTGACTTCGGCTTTTTGGTTCCAATAAAGGCTTTCTATGCAGCGGATATCCTTCTGGTTTATATCTATCCTCCTCAGAATTTGGATGAGTTTGTGGTGTTGAACCTTGTCGAACGCTTTCTCGTAGCTAGTCCCCTTCTAAATCCAAACTGTACATAGTTGTACATATGTTATAAGGCCCGAATCAGACTAGAGATTAGAAGATTCCGCATTCAAGATTGTAATTTGGCCAATCAATATAAGAAATCTTATCATATTTGTACTGGATTGGTCAAATCACAATCTCCAATTTGCAATCTAAAGAACCATAACAACGTATGCACAAGCGTTCCAACTTGTCCCCACTTTTATAAAATCCCCAATAATTTTCTCACAGCTCTAGTTGATTCCATAGACAAATCGAATAAGTATTACTTTCTCTATGGTTTATTCATTGTGTCTGCTCAGTTAAACTATTTGTTATTAACAAAGAGTACATAAATATTGAGTTAAATGGATGAAGAATTGAAACCTGTAATTTATATTTAATCCTTTTCACTTGTGCTAGGTAATGTATAAAATCTCATCGGCGTTTTATAATATGCCTTAAAATTGTAGCCAGATTGTAAAAATATAATGGTTTTATAATATGCCAATTCATTTTGAAAAGGCCTAGGCGTTTTATAAAAAGCCTGGTTTTCAAGTACGCCTACGACATATGCAGTTTATTTGCAAGACGATTTTCATTAAGTAAGGGACCAAGTGATATTATGTTTATTTGTGATGAGATATAGAGGACTGTTTTTATTTTGAAGTTATGTGCATTGTAAAGATTGTATTTTGATTTTACATAATTTTATGTATTTTATAATAAAAAAATTTATTTGTACAAGTTTAATTTAATAAGTTGGGACTTTTAAGCCACCTTTGGCACGGTTTTAGTAAGATGGTTGAGCATATAAATATTTTTCACCTGGCAACATTGGTTCATGCTGAAAGGTGGCTTGAAACGAACTTCCTAAAACGACGCTAAAACTGCACATTTACTGATGTGACCACCGGTTTGAGCGTCAAAATCTGAACTTCGGGCGTCACGTGAAATTGTACCTTTTGTGAATAAAATAAGACCATAATTATATATTTTATAGTCCGGGAGATAGCCAGTTGTATGTAATTAATCAGGTACCACATCAGTAGGAATATACGTTGTTCGTCGCCGTTCGTCGGAATATTTATTGATGTGAAGCACCAATCCGGCGCGTCTCCAGGTGGAGGATAGGAGGGGCCTCTGAGATGATTTTATATGAGGGGAAGGTCTGCGGGGAAATACCTGGGGGCTCGTTGTGTCTAAAAACTCAAATGGCAGCCCTCGAATACCCTGCCGCGGACCAACTTTACCTGTCCCAACTGTAGTATCGTGGCTAAGGGCTTGCACACAGGGTTACGTGCCGGGTGAAATTTCGAGCTTAACTCGAAATCACCTGTTATACCAATGTCTCCTGGCTGTCTGTGGTCAAGTCTCGCGGGCCAGTGGAATGGGATGGCTTTACTGCCCGGACCAAGAGGCGACAACCTCATTAAAAACCTAAAGTCAAGGTGGGAAACCAGGCCGAAGAATGCGTGGCTATATAGGAGAATAGTACTTACTGGTTTCGACCTTGGAGCACTGGGGGGAACATTGTATTAAGCCCCTTACCTCTGCATGCGGGGCTCTGCAGCGGTGGACCTTAATGAATCTAGCTTCTCGTGAGACCACTTATGGACAGATAAAGCAAAACTTCCACCGGAAAAGTAGTGAAGAAAACCTCCACTTCTTCATCCGGGCCCCTCACAGAGGGAAAAAAGGCCAAACGGTACAAAGGTCGTATGCCGTTCAACCTCCCAAAACTGGGAGAACCGGGCGGCATAGACGACCTACTGAGAAAAGGCCTCAGTAGAGCAAGGGTGCGGAAAACCTGCGACTCCTCAATCACGGAATATGTAAAAGATTGGAGGGCGATGAGCGAGCCATCACTTTCCCACCATAGGATCATCGAATTTAAGATAGAGGGAGATACTACCTCGATTCCTAAAAACCGAAATCGTAGAAATACTGATTGGTCTCTATACAAGACCAATCTGAAGGACAATTTGGAACACGTCGAAATAAATGGGGTAAATCACCCGCACTACGACCTGGAACAAAGAGTCGAACAGATCAGTGAGGCAATAATGGAAGGTGTTCATTCCAGTTGTCCACTGTCAAAAGCTAATTCGGAAAAGGATGCTCCTTGGTGGAACCTGTCAAACCTCAGAAAAGAGATCCATCGGCTCTTTAATAGAGCCAAACGTGACGGTAATTGGCAGGGGTGCACTGAGAAGCTTACTCTGTACAATAAAGAGATTAGGAAGGCCAAAAGGCTTAATTTTCAAGCCTTTTTCGAAAAGATCACTTCCACTAACACAGCGGCCAGACCACAAAAGGTCATGGCAAATGGGGGAACTAACCCCACAATGTCGCTGAAAAAGCCAGACGGATAATACACGGAAGGTGAACAGGAACGATCGATTATTCTTCTTAGAACCCACTTTCCAGGTAGTGAACCAGCAACAAGCACTGAAATAGCAATGAATAACAACAAAAAATCCCGGAAGGAAGATTGGACATTGCTAAGATAATATTTACCAGACAACGGTTGGAATGGGCAATAAGTACCTTTCAACCATGTAAATCACCAGGAGTGGATGGACTATTTCGAGCACTTCTGCAGCAAGGGATAGAGGAGATTCTTCCTCACCTGCTGAAAATTACAAGAAGCAGTCTAATACCTAGAATATGGAGAAGGGTAAGGGTAACCTTCATACCAAAAATAGGGAAAAAAGATGGGACTAATCCCCGATATTTTAGACCCATCTGCTTAACATCGTTTATACTCAAAACGATGGAGAAAGTAATGGATAACTACATAAGAACAGAGAACCATTTAATAAATGTCAGTATGCCTACAGAGCGGATCGATCAACTGAGACGGCTGTATCAACTTACCGAAGTAATCCAGAGAACTCTGAACAACAAAAAATCGCAATGTGCGCATTCCTGGATATATGTGGTGCCTTTGACAACACAACTCATGTGTCTGTCACAGAAGCACTAAAAAGGTGAGGAGTAAATGAAACCATTGTAAAATAGATGTATGAGTTGTTGATGACGAGGATAGCTGAGACACAGGTGGGGAATCAAATCACCTCAGTTAAAGGGGAGTGATATCTTCCCTTCTACGGAGCCTCGTAGTAGATGAGTTGCTCTACATGCTAACGGAGCTTGGCTTCGAATGTATGGGCTATGCTGATGACATAGTTCTAATAGTCAGAGGCAAGTTCGAGAGCACATTGTGTGATTTATTACAAAAGGGCCTCAAAATTATTGAACAATGGTGCTTGTCAGTGGAGCTAAACATTATCCCAAACAATACCATTTACCCCGAAAAGAAGACTACCAGCCATGAAACCCCTATCTTTAAACGAGAAATCATAGAATGGAAATCAGAAGTTAAATATCTAGGGATAACCCTAGACAGTAAGCTTCTGTGGAATAAGCATGTTGAAATAACTGCTAGTAAAACAATAAGAGCTTTGATGGCGTGCAGAAATTAAGCTGGTAAGAGTTGGGGCTGTAACCCAAAAATACTGCGATGGATGCACGCCATGATTGTGAGACCAGCAATTACGTATGGGGCAATAGTTTGGCATTCAGCGGCAAGTCAGTACATCCCGAGGAAGACCTTCGACAAAGTTCAAAGGCTTGCCTATGTGTGCATCACTGGTGGTATGAGAACGTGTCCACTAGGGCACTTGAGATCATTACAGATCTCACACCTCTACATCTGGTGACAGAAAGATCTGCCCAAGAGGCAATTCTTAGAATATATAAGGAAGGTTCAGACAATGAGAGTATTAAAAATCAGGGAAAATGGTCCTCTCTAACAAAATACATCTCATCAGCGAATCTTCCCAGTGACGAAATGATCAAGAAAGTAAGTATCGAAAAGAATTTCACTACGATGCTAAATAAGAGGAGAGACTAGGAGAGAGAATGCACCACCCAAACTCTCAAAGAAAACACCATTAGATGGTATACGGATGGTTCCAAAACCACCACTGGAGCAGGCCTGGCACCAGATATTCATTATCGTTAGACTCCTTCCCGAGCGTCTTTCAGGCAAAAATACTTGCGATCGAAAGAAGCATGGAAATGAACCTAGAAAGAAACTATCTGAAATGTGACATATCGATCCATTCTGATAGTCAAGCAGTAAGCAAATAAAGGGTTCTTTAATGGGCCAGAAATTAAAAAAAGTTCCCCCCAAAAAAATCAAAGCTTGAAAATCAGTGATAAATGTTGTGTGTAATATTTAGGAAACAATTATGTGCAAACAGTGAATGACTGGTTAAGTAACATTAGAATCTTACAAATCGCTTGGTTGTTGAATGTCATTAAAATATCACTTTTCTGTTTATCATTTTTACCAGAGCTGGGAATGTTTCAATAATGTAATATTCTTTTTCCAAAAAAAGATTAGTAATTGCATTCCTTTTGTGAAAAATGTAATGTGATGTGTAATTTGACAGATTCTCGAGAAAGTAATTGAAAATTCCTTTTTAAACTGAATAAAGATTTTTTTTAAATACAATACTGGCTTGTCTTCTTGTGCGGATGTGCTCCTTTGTCAACATTATAAACAGGCCCAGGAGGAATGCTTTAAGCGACAAAAACTAGTAACAATTAGAATTTCTCTAAGGAAATATTTTTATGGATCGAGACCCAGTGGCGTAACTATGGGGGGGGGGGAGATGAGGAGGATAGAAACCCCCCCCCCTCCCCAGAACCCTAAACATAAAAAATAAATTCTAATACATCATTACAGCAAGCCTACTTGTTTGAAATGTACTAAAAGCTAGGAACTCAAGGCTACAATTTTATAATAAAAACAAAGCTTAAATACAGTTTTAGGGGCATAACATTTCAAAAGACCTCAGACCCCTTCATCCACTCCAGAACTTCGTCCTAGTTACGCCAGAGTCGAGACTAAACCCGTTTTAATAAATTTACTCAGTTATTATTATACAATACAGGAGAAATGTTCATATTGTTATGATAAAATGTTAATAAGGACGAATTATTTGGCAAATGATTTTCAATACTGTGGTGCTTTATTCTAGAGAACCAAATTTATATTTCTGTATTAGTTGCGTTCTTTTGTAATCAGAATTTATTTTTATGTGTTTGTTAAATAAACACTGAAATAAAATGTATTTCAAAATATTCGTAAAAATTCCCATACTTAAAACTCACTCTTCACATATGATTGGGTATAGAAAAAAACTATTAAATTGAAACGGAATTGAACATTTATATTTTGCTATACAAAAAATATTCGATTAGTGTAAATTGGTTTAATCTTATTTGGTGCGCGCTACAGTGTGTAAACTCGGAATTATTTCAATATTTTCTTCTGATCACCATTTCCATCACAAGAATCGTATCATAAGTAAACGGCAAAGCACTTCCGAAACTAAATATCCACCAAAACCCACCACATTGCCAACCATTTAGTATTAATCCTGTTAAGAATATGCAAGATAAAGCATGCCCTGCAATAGCTAAAATACTTTTTAAGGAAAATACTTTGAATACTATTTATCAAAATTGAACATTCACGCTATGCATTGGTAGATATTTCTATAAATAATTTTAAATTGTGAAAATAGTACGGACGTCAAAAGTTTCTTAAAATTGAAATAAACAGTAAAATACCAAACTATTTACAGTATAAAAATAAGACAAATTAAAAGCAGCGCTAGGTTTTTAATTTTTGTTGCTACCTTCAGAAACCCTACCTCTATCAAGTTATTATTGTTACGAAACAGCACACTGGTGTAGTCCCTGAATCCGACTTGGTCTAAACCATGTATGAAAGTTAAAATTTTGGCGGATGCGCAGGGATTTCTTAGAACTGTTTACGATTATTGTAAGGTTTGTTGACAAAAAGTACAACGATTAGTGGACTGCTAGTAATTTTATTTTTCTATAATTGACAAAAACGAAATACTGTCTTTTCCGTTATAAACCAGAATTAATACTCTTATAATCTACATACATATTTAAATGTCAATTCTCGAACCCGTCTTTTCATAGGCGTGCTTACGGGTTTATTTTACAACAATTATTTTGTGACTATCTTATCTAGACATTGTTTTTGTGACCAGTCTTATCTAGAAAATTCCAGGGAGGCGATTGTTTTTTTGTATAAGCCGCAATCTAGAATTATCTAGTAAAAAAATGTCTTATATAAAGAATAACGACCAGCAGGAAGAGTCAGTTTATAAAGTGATCTCATGAGATAAGTGAACAAGTAAATAAACAGTAGTGAAGTGTTTATATAAATTAGTTTAAGTGAATATACTGTGTATCTAGTATAAATTAGTGAATAGTCTAGTGAATAAATAAGTTAAGTGAGTAGATATACCGTGTGTATAAATTTATCCAACCCGTCAGGATAAACTGTTTTAAATAAATAAGAAAAACAATACATTATCTACAATTCCTGTCTCCTTTGGTGAGGAGTGATTTATTTTGGGAGAGGGTGTTATTCCTATAGTCCTATTCATCACATGACAAGCGCAAATGGAATTGCCACGTTGAAAGAGCGGTAGTTTAAAAGTTTCGTACTGTTTTGTGAAATAATGGCTAGGGAAGTAATATTATCACATTATAATATCATAAGTGCATAGATTATTTCCGTTAATTTTTTTGATTGCATTTCTAAAACGTATTAATTAGTCCTAGCGAAACGCGAGGCTAATTAGCTGTTTTTGAAGTGCACAAGTAAAAATTACGGACATTATCTATGCACGAATAGTATTCGGGTAGAGAATCCCATGACGCTTCCGAGGGTTTAAGAAGAAGTAAAATATGGTATTTGAACATTACATAATGACAACTGTTTGTTTCATATTAATAAATAATCTGTTACTTATTTATTGTAAATTGAAGGTTTTTTAGAATTAAATAATTTTTCGTTCAAATGTAGATTTTAATTGTAAAAAATTACCGCTTATTAATTTCAGTTAGATTGGGTAAGAAGAAAAAAATACCGGAATAATCTCGTGGTTATCATGGTCTTAAAATCCCATTATATCCATCGATTCATATTAACCTCAGATTAACAAATAAAATAGATATGTTTGTTTTGATTTTTTCTTACCCCAAACATCGAGTTACATTCTAATCTCACTTGCGTACAATTGCTTTGCCATATTTACAAAGTTCTTTGGTTGCAGGAAAAATGAAATTAGAAATTTAATTGAATGTTTGTTAAATAGTTATGCAAAAAAAAAGTCATTAATTTATGCGTTTCAGTCGCTGCTTTTAAAAATAATAAAAAACACTGGCATTTTATTTAATAATGGCATAACCTTATATAAATTTTAAACGAGTATAGCCTTACATACCTTTATGGTTATAACTAAAAGTGGCAACATTGGTCTAAATTTCAGTACCTATTTTATATGTCAAGGGTAGCATATTTAGTAGTTTTGTCCTTGTTTAATTACCATATAAAGAGAGATGCAAATATCGTCAGAGTGTGTCCGACGATAATTTCGAGTTGCTGTGGTATCATAGTAAATAATGTCAAACTTGGTTTGTTTATACGAGCGCCATTACGACTAGAGAGTAAACATTTAGTTCTTTCGTTTTGATGTGTTTTTCAAGACTTTTAGTGACAAAATAAAGTTTTAAGTTAATTCATTTAATGTTTTTGGATTATCATGGTTCGTCGGTGCCAAATATGTCAGAAGGACAGCCGAAATTACCAAGGCCATGTATCAACAATACCATCCCCACTTTTTGTAATTCATTAATTATTTCACTATTGGCGTTTAGGATTGTTGGCCGCAAAAATAAACGTGATTATAAATAGCACTCTCTATTGTATATTGTCACGCTTAGAAATAACACCCAGTATATGGTAGGCCAAACAAAAGTAGGTCAACGTTTTAAAATATGTTTTGCTAATTACTTCAAAGTAGAGCATAATATTTTCTAATACAAAAAACAACAAACTAAGCATTTTTTTGGAGAGAACACTTTCTTGGTTCGAAAAATACATTTTTTCGGAGTTGGTCTTCGGACCGGCGAAGCGAATAGTCAAGTGAATCGAAAAAGGCCTATCTGGGAAGTGTATACCGTGATACCGTGACTGAAGACAAAGTGCCCCTTCGAGTAGAGAAGACGTGCCCTGGGAGGATTTTTTTTAAGTAAGTAATGTTTATTTATTGGAAAGAAAGAAAAAAAAATTACAATTACAGTTACAAATTAAATATACATAAATAAACATAAATAATCACAGAAGCTCTAATAGGAAAGAACCTGAGCTTGTGTGTGATGCATTTATGTGTGCAGCTATGGTCAATCTATACATAAGTACTAAAATCTAATATTCAAAATAAACGTAAAATTTAATATTTAAAATATACATATATCTATACATAAGTTCTAAAATCTAATATTTAAAATAAACGTAAAGTTGACATCTAACACAGAACTAGAAGTACTGCATATTTGTGAAAAGAAACAAGAACTGGATTTCCTTGAAGAACTGGAAATTAAAAGACATTTAAGAAACCCACAATATGAAGTTGTCAATGAACAGTTAAATCTAGGGAATTCTCCACTAATAAACTGTCTTCTTAAGTGATAATTGTAAAGATCAGCAGATATAGTTTTCCTGGTTTTCTATATCATTGCACAGTTATACTGATCTTAATTGGAAAAATGATATCCAGGATATCACCATAGGGCTAATAATATCTAAGCTTCAATATTTGTAATATCACATCTTCTTCTTTTTTCTATTAACATATATTAAGTCAATCACAAGGTAGGTTACTTCTTGGTCTAGCCAAAAATAACTACTAAACATCAGGTAGGCATCAAATGAAATGTAACTTCTGTCATTCTGACGATGATATTGATTTATCGAAACAATTGTCAATTTTTTAGAATTTTCAATAATTTCTATTATATTGTGGAATTAACTAGAGACCTTGAGATTCATTTTAAAAACACTAGTAAAGTTTAATATTTATAATCCAAACCAAAAACTAGAGTAGAAAAAATAACTGTAATATAGAGGTAAGTATCTTTCAGAGATTATTTACTATATTTCTAAATATGTGTCGCTCTTTACTAAGAATCCATTTCTTAATTTTTATTCTGAATATATGTAATTTTTTTATTTGTTTCAGAGAATGTGGAATTAAGTTGTATAGTTTTGCTCCTATGTAATCAAAGAATCGCCGTTTAATATTTTTTTCGCATTTGGGTATTTTTACAATATTTTGATCTCTAGTCCATCAATACAATGATGTTCAATTTCTTCTAATTCTATTTTCCTGTTAAAAATAGCTAGAAGTATTCGTTGACAGTAAAGCTGTCTTATATCAAGTTTTTTGCTGATATCAAACAGACGATCGCTAGAGAAGGTGCGCTTTTTACCATGGATTATTTCAGTATCCACTTTTGTAAAATATTAATTTTTTCTAGATGGTTATCATACACACCCCCCCCCCCCCAACCCAGGATGCCATAGGATAACTGTGACTGAACGAGTGCAAAATACACTGTTTTTAGATGAGGTATGATTAAAAATCCTTTTAGAAATTTAAACCTACTAATGAGACCTCTTAATTTCTTTGCAATATTATTTATTTGCAGCCCCCAACGAAGATTCTTATCGATAATTATCCCAAGATATTTAGCATATTGCGCCTCTGGGATTTCCGTCATATCGTCGATTTTGAGATTTCCCATGTCAGGCTGGAAACTCGAGTAGGATGCAAAAGGCAAATAGTAGGTTTTGTCGATGTTGAGGGTAAGTTTATTACAGGCAAACCATTTTTTAATCAAAGAGAAATCGGTTTCAGCCATTCGTTTTAGATTTGCCCAAGAGTCTGATTTATAGAATATCACAGTGCCATCGGCGAAACTCGTTATTGTACCCTTCAAGTTCATATTCAATAAACTATTTATATAAATTGTAAACGAAAGCAGTCCGAGAACAGAACCTTGTGGTACCCCATAGGTTACTGTCCTCGGTTCACTGATGACATCGCCGATTTTTACCTGTTGCTGTCGGTCTTTCAGGTAACTGCTTAATAAGTGGAAGATTTTGCTTCAAGTCCATATTTCTGCAACTTATACAATAGTATGTCGTGCGATACAGTATCGAAGGCTTTAGAGAGGTCAACAAATATAGCTAAAGCGGGTGTTTTTGAGTCAACAGCCTCATAAACTGTTTTTGTAAGAGAACAAATAGCATCTTCTGTTGATTTGCCTTCTCCAAAGCCGAACTGATTGTCTGAGATTACGTGATATTTATTTAGGAATTTTACGATTCGGCTTTTTAGTATTTTTTCGATGATTTTTGACACCGAAGAGATCAAAGATATTGGACGGTAATTTCCTACTTCTAATTTAGATCCTGACTTAAATAAAGGTCTTATCATACCAGTTTTCAGGCACTTAGGATAATAACCCTTGTAAAAGCATATATTTATTATAGTATATAGAGGTTAACATATTAAGTCTGATAATTTTTTTATGTAAGTAAATAGATAATTATATATATTTTGTATAGCCTGGTTATATTTGTTTCATATTTATTCTGTACATAGTTCGTTAGTTTTGGTTATCTGTATTTCTGCAATACATTTGTTAAGTTTTTAATGAGCGGTTTCTCAATTGACCCCCCAGACCCAAATAGTGGATTCAGTAGCTACATCGAAGAGGTTGGTAGACGGGTAGGGACCCAACCCGAAATCCCAGCGTTGGGATAAAACCCTATATCGTCGCAATATTATCACTCTAAGGTATAAACGTCATACTCAGATTCTCTCCACAAACAAATCCGTCATTAGAACAAATAATTGATGGTGCTGTACTTGTTCAAAATTAAGTTGAACCGCATAATTAAATAAATTAAAAAGATGGTTAAAGTGTCACGGGCGTTCCCAAAAAGGCAAAAATAGTGAGCTGGTTGAGAGGTTAGTTGTCAATACAATCTTATTATCTAAATAAAAATAAGTAAATATTATTGAGTAATTTTATCCTAATTAAATATGATAATTATTGTTAGCATATGTAGAAACTCTAAAATTATCATAAATGTTGATAATGAATATTATAAATATTAAAATTTTCTGACGTTATAAACAGTACATTTTTAATCGTAGATTACGCGTATATATTACAAATTTTTTTACGATATTGCAAGCATGATTTAGGAAAATTTATAAAATAATACCAGGCGACCAGTTATATTCTGACCCATTTCAAATGCCTGTATATCCAAAACGATTCAAGTTATCGACATGCGGATTTTTCTAGTCTATTTTGATATTTTTCAAGCTTTTTTTTGACGGATTCATCTTATCACTCAAACTTCCGGCTCTACCGGAAAAAAACAATCAATTTTTCAGGTATATGTCAACATTTTTATTTCATGAAATCACTCTCAGAAAGACTGCCCAACTAGCAAAGGTGTTTTATATTTTTTGTATGGGGATACTTAAAAGAGCTTGTTTATAATGAAAAATTAGATAAGCTTATAATAACCTTACGCAAGAGATAATACACGCGGCACGTACACGTGAACTACTTAGACGGTTCGCTGCTTGTGTTGTTGCAGACGGAGGCCATTTTGAACATCTTTTATAAAACCACTGTAAAGTCGAAATATTCTGGTTTATTACTGCAAATAAACATTAAACTAAAAATTTGGTATAATTATCCACTTGAGTACCCTCACTGTGATACATTGTTGAAATTGAAATAAA
This sequence comes from Galeruca laticollis, assembly GCA_963921935.1. Lineage (NCBI taxonomy): Eukaryota > Metazoa > Arthropoda > Insecta > Coleoptera > Chrysomelidae > Galeruca > Galeruca laticollis. The sequence continues at coordinate 92,749,352 of OY998183.1, forward strand.
AAGCTCTTTCATTTGAGCTAAGTTGGATCCCTCCCTTCCATTGAGATGACGTCCCTGCTTCTATGATGTCGTCACAGGTACCCTGTATACCTCGGATGAAATTACTGTAGGTCCCAAAAACATTACCCAATTTTCAAATAAACCTATTCGTTAATTCCTGAGTTACAGCCTGTAAAAAATCTTGGGACACCCTGTATATATATTGTTTTTATGTTTTTTATTAACAAATAATGTTATTATTTGTTCATTATTGGTTTATTTATAACTATTGTTATTGACTTACCTTCGGTTGCTAACAATTATAATATTTATGCATGAAATGCTCCTACTCTCAGTTGGGTTCAGGGGCGCTCGGATAATTTGGGGAATCAACATAAATGTTTTTATATATAGATTTAATAAATAAATTGTTTCAAAAAAAATATTGAGATACATATTTTGATTTAATTTTATAATTAAATTATTTATTAAAAAACATTTTTTTTAATTGAAGAAATAAAATTGAGTGACGCCGCTGGCGTTCCTATTGTATGCCGAAATATTTAGATACAACCTTGAAGAGAAATAGCGCTTGCGCAGAGCGGTCTTCCGTTGTACAATATTAAACGATAAACATTGAGAAACATTGAAATATTTTATGATTGAATTAGAGGTTAAATATTATGTTATTTACACTTGTTTAAAATTAGAAAAGATTTTATGCTAAAAGAAAATATGATATATGAAATTTATAACTATAAACTAGAAAAGTGTTACATGCTAATATTACACTGATAGTCTTTAAAACAGATGAGTAATTCCTTTTTTAATACTCTCTATTATAAGCATATTAGATTTTTTTAGAATTTATTCTTTTATTTTGTTTGTTTTATTTATTAAAATGATCATTTGATTTTATTGTTTGTCCTTGGGACCCAAAGAAATAATTTCACTGACCTGTAGTTTTGAGAATGGGTAATCTCAAAATATCCGCACCTTAGCGTCCTTCTACACTGCCACGAATCACCAAAATTGTCTATATTTCTTCTGGAAACTTGTTTTGGACCAGGAAACTAACTAAAAATGTTTGTTGGGTCTCTAGTTTTAAATAACTTTTATAATGTGAGCCAAATTATTCGATTTCTGTTAAATTTTACTGGAAATTTTGTAGAGCACAAACATGAAGTTATCCGTCACACGACTCTGTCTTCCTTCACCGGATGTTCATATGTTACTTGATATATTTTGATCAATAACGATCGATTGTCATTATATTACTTGTCCTAAATCACTTCATTATTTATATAAATGTCCTGTGGTTTTCATTATTGTACACTCTATACTGCTTATAATTTCATAATAATTTCAAATTAGTCTTATAAAATGCTTTATTAACTTTTTTATTTTTTTAAAGTCCTTTGATTTTTGGGAATTTAAATTATATTTACATAATTTTGGCAACATAAACAAATGCATATCATATACGTAATTATTCCATTTTTATTTAACTTTTTATTCATCCAATTATTACATATAGATTCTCAAATCATTTTAAAATTTTATTTATTTATACCCTCATCTAATTCAATCACATTTGTTGATACAAATGTCACTATAATATAACATTTCCGGTTTTTGTATTTGATTATTGTATTTAATTATTATTATAACATGACTTTATATGTTGCTATCTAAATTTAGTATTACAAATTTTATTAAAATAATCTCATATGCTTGCATTTTATTGAATTACTGAAAATTAAACCTCAATTGACAGATGTCATATCACTATTATATAAAAAAAATATGATCTTTATTTCTTTATCTCAATATTTTACTGTATTACAATGTAAGCATATAAGCATCCATTCAGATATAAAAAATATATATTTACAAATTCTCTCAACTCTATGTAAGGCACTAAACCAAATAATAGTGCATACGTTTTATTCCTACGTTCTTTTTCAGTCCTTCTTCGAATTTTGACTAAAAACGTATATAAATATTCAAGTATGATTAAACCTTCGACTTCGGCCGAAGGTTAGGGCAAAAGCCGAATAAACGGCTTCGGCTAAAAACTGACCTTCAATCGGATTCTATTGATTACATCAGGTTAGGGACAATGCAGACCGTGCCATCTATAGATACTGTCGAGTAACTAAAATCGGTAGATAATTCCAAAAAATTAACGAAAAATGTAACGTCGTTAGTAATCAAATTTCATTGATTTTTATTACTGCGTATGCGCGATGTCATATTACTCGTACCCACAGGTACTGTTATCGTTTCTCAGTTCAAGTGTTGAGGTTGTTATAAGGTTTCGGTATTTTGGTGTATTTTTTTAATGCTATAGTGTAATATTTATCTATTATTTCGTTGCTTTATTGTTATTAATTGAAAAGACAATGTCAAAGTGTATTCTGAAGGAGTCTAATAAGTGGTGTACTCGGTAAGTTTTATTAAAAAAATTTGACAAGCATTATCTTTATTTTTATAAAACACAGCATTTTTACTAATTTAATCGACAACTTTAGAGATCATGGTTGTTTTTAATATTAGCTAAACTGAAAATTGCTGCATTACTAAAGTAAATATTTCTTTTTACAGTTTTGTTCTTCCAACCAAGAAAGATAAAATTAATATGGCTGAAACGCAGTGGTAATAAATCATTAAATTTGTCGACGAGGAAACGATGAAGGATATGTTCCCTTCATTTTCAAAAACAGTGTTTCTTTAGATTTGAGAAAGACGAAGGGAGGTTATTAAGACAGTTTGATTTGCCTTCCCAGATGAGTGGAAATTAACAAAAATTGATGGTAAGTTTATTGTGGGAAAAACAACACTATTTTGACCTGTTTTCTATGCGCAAAGCTCAACATTCCAGAATAGTGGGCAGTTGCTAAGCAATTAGAAAATAACAGTGCGGTAATATCCTTACCGCACTGCTGTAGCGTACGGTAATGTTACAAATAGATTATTACAATAAAATGAAACAAAGTATGGTTTTAATTTTTATAGGTATTGATAAAGTTGTTATAAAAGAATTAAAAGAAACATCTAATTTATAACGATATTCTTGAACACAAATTAATTGTTGTTAATATTTACATTTGTTGTACAGCCTGTACAATTTGTAAATTGTACTGGAGGGCAACGAGAATTTATAGACGTTGAAGCTGCATGGCTAATTGTTTGGTTTATCTCGTTTCGATCATTTTCATTTGAAGTCGGGGCAGGGGTGTTGAATATTTTAATAGCCACTTCTACTTTATTATTAAGTGATTCGTCAATATATTCTTCCGCCACATTGGAAGATTTCCATCCTCCGTGGCGCTTTAAAGAAAGAATATCAGCTCCAGCATCTACCAAATGTGTTGCCAATGATCTTCTATATTTCAATGTGAACATAGAGAAACCTATCTAAGCTTACTTGATTACATCTTGAATTAACTATTTTTTAAATGTAAATCAACGATCGAAGAAAAAATAGTATGTATAATTCGTGGGAAAAGCACATTCTCAAACTCCTGTGTTACCAGACTCGTCGCTACGCTCCTCGTCTGGTAATTATCACAGTCGTTTGGGAATATTATGCTTTTCCCACTAATTATACAATATACTATTATTAAAATGTAAAAATTACATTAAATGTTCAAAATGTCCTCCGTTTTGTTGTAATAATAATTGACACCTCTTTCTTACTGATCTTACACAATTGAGAATGTGCACTGGCTTTATTTTTCTAAATGTGGCATGATTATCTTGTAATAAATCTTCCCTACTCTCGAAGTTAGTCTTGTAAATATTACTTTTTAAAAATCCCCAAATAAAAAAATCAGGAGGATTTACTTCCGGAGGGGGGCCACCTAACCGGTCCATAAGTACCAATCCACCGATTAGGAAATTTTTTATGGGCAGGTGCTCCATCTTGTTGGAACCAAAATTTGTCCCTATCAGCCAACGCTTCTTCCTCCAAAAGTTGGTGTAAGTTTATTTCCAAGATATCTATATATCCAGCAGCAGTTAGTTTATCATCAAATATATGATAAACTAATTTATTATGTTTGACAAAACTAACGTTAGAGCCGGATCCTGCTTGTCTCCTGATCCCCTGAACTAAGTGTGGATTTGAGTCATTCCAATATAGTTCATTGTCTGTTAAATATTCCTGCACTGCTTATGCGAGCTTCATCGCTAAATATTACCTTTGAATAAAAATTTGGCTGTTCATTACATTTTCCTATATACCACTGTGCAAATTGTGGGTATAATTTTTGACGGACGGATGTCCGATAACGCCTAAATTTATATTTCTTCAAAATCCTTCCTGCAGTAGTTTTTGGAACACCTATTTCATTTTCAATTTGACGCAGAGAAGATTCATGATGTGCTTGGATATATCCCAACGTATTTACCTCTCTTTCTTCATGATTATTTTCGTACTTACGCCGTGGTTTCACAAAACATCCATCCTTGATTAAATTTGAATCGAGTTTTTTAAAAATTCCCTTGTCATGTTGCCTTCTTTCTGGATATCGTTGAAAATATTATTCAGACGCATCACCAACATTCTTTTGAAATTCAATATATGCCACATGCATATCATATTTTTCATAATTTTCAAAATTCATGTTGTTGACAAGACGTAAAATTAATTCTGACAGGTAACACAAGTTTTGTTTTATTTTCCATGGTAAGAGGACCAAAGCCTACTTGATGAAATGAACATTCTTATAAGATATTAACAATCATGTCAATTGAGGTAAACAAACTAAAATATAACAACATATCGGGTTAAACATAATTAGAAATAAAAGTGAAATCGGTAAGAAAATACAGACGTCTTATTTCGTGATGTTATTTACCAAAAAACGAATTCAATAATTTCAAAATAATAATAATATAGGTACTTAAAATCAATAATCAGCTATATTTACCTACTTTGTTTTTAGTTCACTGATTTTATGTTTGGTAATGCTGAATTGGTTGAAGATTATTTAAACGAAAAACTTTTTAATCGATGAAAACGGAGGACATTTTGAACATTTAATGTAATTTTTACATTCTAATGAAATTAGTTATAGGTAGATTAGTTGTTACAATATTTCCTGTTGTTTCATAAGTTTATTGTTTTTATTTTATTAATCTGGTTCTATTTTTTATTAATTATAATTTTGATAAATAAAATTGTCACCCATCAGTATCCTTATAACAAAATGTTAAATTTCGTTACTGAGTGTACAATTTTTTAAGTGTTTCACCTGATAACATCCATAAATGGTTTATTTGCACTGTAGCTCCAAGCATTGAAAATGGATATATAATATGCCATATCAGGTGAATGAGAATTAAAAAAGGAACCGAAAAACGTCAAAATATACAGGGTGAACCATTTAAAACAACATAAGTTTGCATTATATTTCCTTAGTGAGCCCCCTAACAAAAAATTCTGTGCGCCACTGAACTCTTTAATATTATATCTATCAAAAGTTTTTATACCGTTTTTTTTTATATTTTTCTTAATTTAGAAGTTATAGTACCTTGTAGTTTTCGACAGTTTTCAATAATCGCCCTGTATTTTTCGACTGCAGGGAGTTACTAAAGATTTAATTAGGCTATCGTTACTTTAACAAAAAAAGAAGTCATAACATCTTAACTGCTTTTCTTCTATCTCTTCTAGTTTACGAGAAACCCTGCAAAACACACCAATTTGGGACCCCCCTGTACATACATAAGGTGAAATAAAAATCTGTTGTAATTCACTTAGGAATCAAAAAAAGTTCCTCAATTTTAAGTCGATTCACTCATAGCGGTGACATGACAGTGCCGTAACAGACACGTGATTTAACCGGCGAGATCAAAATTATTATCGTCAATTCCATCTTCCACAATAAAGTACTGGTTACCGATGGACAAGCTATTTGTGACAATTTTTCGGAGTTCTTTTCGTCTTCTTTTATTCAAAATAAAAATATGAAAAAGCTTAAATTTTATCAAACCCGATTTTTCTCAGACATTCATATCCCTAAATACATAATTGAAATAGAAACTATTGAAGAAAAAATTAAAGCTCTTTCTAACAAACCTGCAGGCAGGTCCCGACTCCATTCCCACATTGTGTTAAAGGGCTTTCTTATCCGTTGCTTTTAATATTTAATTAATCATTATCCGAAGGAGTTTTCCCAGATGCTTGGAAAAAAGCTTTGATAGTGCCTATCCCAAAGGGCTCTCATTTGATTGAAAATTATGGACCTATTTCTATTGTGTATTCTGTCGATTAGAGTTTGATTTTTGATGTTATCAAAATGTTAAGTCCTCAGCAGCATGGTTTTATTAAAAAAAGATCAGTTGAAAGAAATTAGTTTGAATATAGTGAGTACATATTAGAAAAGCTAAATAAACAAACACAGGTTCACGCAGTATACACTGATTTTAGTAAGGCATTTGACAAAATTGAGCACAATATAATGGTAAAAAAACTTGAAGACATTGGGGTACATGGCAATATTTTATTATGGTTTAACTCTTATTTAACCAAACAAACTTAATCTGTGACTATCGGAAAATTTTGTTCATAATTTACTAAGATTACATCAGGGGTACCTCAAGGATCTCACTTAGGCCCGTTATTGTTTAATATTTACATTAATGACATTTTGCGCTGTTTCAGGTTTAGTAAATTCTCATTATATGCTGATGATTTAAAAGTGAATCGTCCTATAAAGGAACCAAATGATACAAATTAACCACAAGAAGATCTTAATAGACTTCAAACATATTGTGAAAATAACAGCTTATGCTTAAATTTAAAAAATGTCATCACATCACTTTTATTCGTAATAAACGTACATACACTATTAATAACAAAAACCTTAATAGTGTTACTCAAGTAAAAGATTTAGGTGTTATCTTCAATAAAGGTTGTTGTTTTATGAACACATGTTATATGTTTCTATGAAAGCCAACAAAATATTAAGATTTATAATACGTACTACCGTCGATTTTAAAAATGTACAAAACCTTCCCTCCTTATATATGGCTTATGTCAATAGCGTATAAATGTCCTCTTCGATCATTTGGAATCTGCAGTATAATGTCCATATAAATAAATTATCCATTGTTGAAAATAAGACATCCTATTTTTAATGAGGTTGTACAGATAAGCAAATTATTCGACAGAACCTTAACATTTTTCCTATAGAAAATAGGCGAATAGTTGCCGATACAAAATTTATATTTAAATGTGTTAATGGTTTAACTGACTCGTCATCCATTGTTGGGCCCTATATCATTTTTAGCACCATCATATAATACACGAAATAAACATACTTTCATAACGAACCAAGCGAACACCAATTATTTCTAAACTCTCCATTACATCATTACTGTAAAGCTTAAAACAAATATTGTTACCTTTCCACAGTTCATATTTTTTCTTCCTCTCTGAGAATTTTTGATAGGTTGATTAGGGACATTGTTAATAATATAATATTACAATGTTCCTTTTTTTTCTCATATTTTTTAATACTGTAGGTATGTTCTTTATACATGACTACACTATGGATTTTACAGTTACATATTGCTGTTTTACTCTTAATATTTTTTTAACATGTTTTGTAACAAATATTAGGAATACTGCTTTGGGCACGTCCTGTTTGTATTCCAATTTCGTAAAATTAAAAATAAAACAAAAGGAAGGATTTGATTGGGCCTACGCACATATGTTCGCCGCACGACTAAGGCAGTGCAAACAGTGATGGTTATCCCGTCTTGTATGACATGTACAACTCAAAATACATAGCCTCAGATTTCAAGCCTCATATCTGAAGTAGGGTATAAACTACACATCCTCGGCACTGATGAAACACTGACCAATATGAAAAGAAGTCACTGTGAGTGCCGATCATTGCTATGTGTGAATCGACCTTTAAAATGATTTTTAGAAGGTGTAAGTAACACAGTCCTATATTCCCTTCTTATTGTGCTTTAACAATAGGTTTTTAAGTGGGTAAACAAATAGCAAATTTATTTTGATGACTCAGATTTGCGACTGATTAGCGTAACATTAAATGATTTAATATGTCTACTTTCCAAACAGACTGCAGGTATTTTGTATATAGACATAACATGTTAACTATTTCCACATATGTACTCCTAAATACTTGCCCTTATATTTAAAAGCACTACAAATAGAAGGAAATAAATGTAACTACCTAATAATAAAGGATACAACATAAAGCAGAATTACTATCAAACATTGTTAATCCAAATACAAATGCAACCATTTCACAACATAGAAATGTTGTCATTAAACTAAGTCCAGTTACCCATCTAAAATAATAAAAAAATCGTTTTATGTCTGAAAACGCATTGGAACTAGACATTTTTAAATTTTCGGGATGAAGCTAATGAATGTGTTATAAACAACTTTGTTATATATTTATTAACTGGTATTTAAGGTTGGGATACTATTGATATCTTTTTTCAATTGAAAGATTATTACTTATAATTATTCCTTTTTCTGTTTTATATATAAATATCTTACATATTCTAATTACTTTATCATAATACATTCTTACACACAACATTTAATGTTTTGTTTTCTGGTACATACAGGAATGAATTTATCACTTGTCCGACATGTGAAAAAGCAACATAGAGTTGACCATGTGAGAAACAGGGTCCTTAAGATTCCTCCCCAATAATGGAACATTTGATCTTGAATATAATTTGAGTTGAAATTGTAATTGTTTTGAAACAAAATGGTAAACAATTTGTAGTTAAAGGGATTATTGGTATAAAAACAGTGTTTCATTTATCTTTGCCGGTTAGAATTACTGCTTCAATAATATGATCATGCACATCTGTGAAGACATACCGAGTGGATTCAATGAATTTAAAAATTCTGTTGAAAAGGTCACACTTTCTTCTTGTTTCATCTTTGTATCTATCGATTTATATATTTTTTCTTTCCCCAGGATCATATTCTGTATCGTTTCTTTTGTTTGTTGGACTACATCATTCTGTGTAGCTAAAATTGCCAGAAATGTTAACAAAGTGATTGAACTGTCAGTTAGTATCTTTATAAAAAAATTCTAGTAGTCTAAATTCTACATTTTTTGGAAACTATATTTTCTTAATCACTGCCCCGCTTCTAAAAAGTTTAAGATAATGACCGGTAAAGAAGCTGAAGGGGACTTCAAATAATAGTTATGGGTTTTCAGAACTCTGCCTCCTCCCTATACCTTCTGAATATTTGTACAATTGGATTGGCTTGTAGAATTTCTACTTGCATAGATATAACAATGTACTGTCTTCTTCGGGAATTGGTTAAGAGGTAATACTTTTCAGTGGTGACTCGATAACTTGCATTTAATATGACCGAAAAATTGCAAGATAAGATTTTTCTAGAGCTGGTTGAATTTTTCATCTTAGTCACCTTTGAATGGTGCCAGACTGTGTCCTTGGATTACTTTCAGTTTTCCGTTGAGGAACTTATAAATAACATCATTAATTCACTTCTTTGTTACATGGATCCTTCTCAAGATCTTCACATCTTCGGTGAAAGACCATTGCATTTGTTCCAATTTTGTAGACATATTTAATTCCCCTACTTGAAACAGATTTTTGAAGCCTAAATGTTCCACTGTTTATCGATCTTGTTGCTAAGAATTTTACTTTGCTGTCTATATAGTCTATCCTCGCAGCATTTTAGAAAATCTATCAAGAGATATATATTTCCGAAAAGATATTTTACTTTCCATAGAGTATTTTAATTTCCACCCAAAAAATTATAACATAAGATGCATCATCTATGAATAAATTGGTAACTTAGTTAAACCTTGAATTTCCAGTACTGTTTTGTTCATTGACAATTCTTTCTGTCCTGTCCTATGCTGCAAAATAGCTCTCAAATGTAACAAAAATTAAATTAATTTAATATCATAAAAGATATGGGGAAATTATTCTTGTTAATCTCAGCTTACTTCATCAGCCAAACGGAATGAGTTTTTTCCAACCAAACCAAGATGTACTATGACAAATGTTTGAAGACAGTGGCTCATTGCCTACCTCATGATAAATATAAATTACACAGTTTACTGCCATTTATGGATTGTAGCTTTGAGAGTATATTCCAGTTTGCAAGTGAGCTTTTTCACATTATAGGCAAAGAGTCAACTTGTGTGTCGTACTTTAATAAGTTATATCTTACTGAAACTTGCAATCAGAGAATATGTTAAAGCAGCCATTTTCTATGGATGAGAAATTTCAATTTTGATTGCTCAACTTACTTGCCGCTGTACTATTTCTACACTTTTGTTGCCTAGAAAGTCAATTTGGTGTACATATATTGTGTTTTTCATTTTAAATTCATAAATTGTATTTTTGTCTAGTGTATCAACAAAAACACCTGGCATTGAGTGTTAAATTTACCTCACTGTGCATTTCTGTATTGGTGAATATATCACAGCTAATATGTGAATCTATAGAGAAAACTAGGTAATTATTTTTTTAATTGCATCGATAATTTGACTGTTGGACTGATATGTAAAAATAATATGAGAATATTGTGATTATTAAATGAAGAGGCAATATTAGGAAGTAAGCAGAGTGACTACTACACTAGAAGAGGCATATAAATAGGAATCAGAGAAAAATAAAGATCTACGCTTTCAGAAAAAGGGGAAGTACCAAAATATAATCAGGGCCGTCTTTAACCTATTAGGCGCCTTGGGCACATTTGGATATGACTTTAATACAGCACATTTTTTTATAACAAATAAAGGAAGAAGGTAAGCAAGGTTCATTACTCTTTTACTGAATGTGTTCAAGGTAGCTTCTTTAATATTCACAAAAGATTTTTTATTATCAATATTCCAATGCTGGTTCCTATTCTGTTAACAATCATTGAAAAGCAAGTTGATATTGTCATACATAATAAATATGGTTTTGAGGTTTTGTGTGACAAATATCAGTTATCGTTTATTGTTCTGACAAGAATTACAGGGCCCCTATCTATCGCATGACCTGATTATAATACTTTCTAATAAATCTAAGGCAAAACTGTGAAAGTTCTAAAGTGTGATTTAAGGTAAGGTTATAAATACACAAAAGACACACTGATGGTTAAAGAAATGATAAAAGCCCTTAGGAGACGAAATTCAATAAAGTTATTTGAAGCCTATCAAATGGCCAATAGTGTTTGTTGATATTTTATTCAATTTCAACTGATACTAATTGTATTATGTATCTAGATGATTAATAGAACCTAAAATACTTTGAAGATGTTATACTAATTCAAATTTCTCAACAGATGCTTTACACTTTTTCATTTTACATAAAGCTTGGTCATACAACCAATCTACTAATAGACTACTTTGTTAACACATTTTTTATGTTTGATATTTTATCTACATATTTCTATAAATCCTCATGACCAAAAGAGTTATAAGTACATTTCAATTAAAGAAATAAGATGTACTATAAACAGTATATAATCACATGAGCAAAATATATCCTTTACAAGAACAAAGTAGTTCAGTTTTCTATATAACTTACTGAGTAAGGTAACTGCCAAGAACGTTCTCTGACTGAGTGAATGACTTCTCCATTGAACAGGCTTTTACTGACTCCTCCTTGTTCCATAATAAAGTAATACAAATGAGAAAATGTGCTATCAAAATTAAAAATCTTGTAGGTATTAAACCTGAATTATTGTACATAATCTAAAAAAAATCAGTGAAGTAGAAAAGGTGATCTTATTTTATACTCAACAATTACCAGTTCTAGGAATCCCAATTATTACAATCAAAATAAAAATATTTCTGAATTGTTAACTGCCAACATAGCTGTTTACATGCAAATGTTTTATTTCACAATACAAACAATTATCATTGATAAAAACAAATGAACAAAGGCAGACATATACATCAGTCATAAAACTCCAAATAAAGGCTCTTTGATAAGAGCAGAATTTAAATTTGAAAATTCAATGACCTCGCTTATGATTATGACGCATATCTTTGTTTGTTTATGCGGCACCCACAGAATTAAAAATGGAGTACAAAAGCGTAAGCACTACAATGGTCTTCTTCTTCTCTTCTTCTTCTCGTTCCTTTTTTCGGCTATATCAAACTACAATGGTCTGTTTTTAAACTAAAACGACCTTAACCACACCACTAAAATAATAAACTTGTTATAAGTTTTTACACGTATCCGTATTGGAGTTACGTTGACGTAAGGGAGTTGACAAGGAAACCTTTTTAGCAGATAACGTATCGTTTCGTGCTAAAACCAGTATGGTCAAAGCACTATTCTATGAAAAATAAAACTAAAAATGAACTTTATTGTTATAATCAATCCAAACCAATATCAAAGTAGACCTGTAAAATAACACTAATAGCATAGAATATATAGTGATTTTGGTCGGGATACGGATACGTTTACGTAGAGAAGGGATGTATCAATCCGTTCAACGCATCGAATCGGCCGAGAGGCCGAGACGTAACGGGCCTACACATGCGGATACGGATACGTGAGAAATTTGACAATCTAAAAATACCTAATGACAAACCTCAGATTGATACGGATACGTGAGAAATATAAGACAAGTTAAAAATACCTAATGACAAACCTCAGATATTTTCGTGGAGTCAATGCGGAGCACAATTAGAGCAAAAACTGTACATGTACTGGACTGCGTGAATGCGCAAGTGTGCCTCCAGATTAATTCCGGATTTTAAGACAGAGCTAATTTCTAGCTCTAAAAAAAGAGGAAAAACGGTATATTGGTATTATAGATTATGTTTTCGAGTTATCAGAAATTTACTTTAAAAAAGTACGAAGCTCTTTGGTAAATTTTAGTAAATGTCTTACGAAGAAGATATTTTTGTATTAAATTTGTTTTGTCGGGGTTTTAAAAAATGTTTTTTAGATATATCCGAATGTTTACAATTAACCAGGCACAAACGCTTCATTGATAATTATTTAAAAATTAGAATCTTAGATGTTCGAAAGGTCAATTGAGGTTAGAATCTATTAGAATTTTTAGGATGAATATCCTAAAGCGATAGTGACACAGAATACCAACATATCTTGATGCGGTAACGACATGTCGACACTAGGTTTGTTCCAACAACAGTCAAAATTAGTCCGGGATCGTCAGAATCATGCGCATATCCAATTTGAGCGTTCCAACAAACAGTGGATTGAATCCCCGTTTGTAAAGTCCAATGTTCCAACAAGCATTTGAACTGATTTCGGACTGTTCTTGGACCGTCAGAAAAGTTTGTGGATTTTTTTCGGATTTGGAATTTGCGCTTGCATAGAATGAATTTTTATATAAGTTTTGTTTCAAATTTTAATGGAGATCATTTATGTTAACCTAGTCCTTGTGATTTTTGGTATTATCATGTTGATAATATGATATGCCTTGTATTTTTGTTCTTGTTATGTAGTTTTAAGTAGTAAAATGGCTTTAACTGGAATATATTGTACGGTTTTTGATGATTTGTTGTATCAGTATTCAGTGTAAATATTGAAATGGAACATCTGTTGGGACGATTTTTTGTCCGATACTTCCATTCAATCAGAAATCCGTTCCAACAGAAAACTTTGATCCGGAATAGTTCATGAATTTATGGAATCCGCACATGCTCATTTCAAAATTCTAAATTAGTCTCGGATTGTTCCAGGATTTCTTGTTGGAACAAACCTCATGTCGACATCAATTTTGTCGCTATCGACATCACAGATCATATAACTACTATTAAAGAAAGCGACATGTTGATATGAACATGACACAGAATCCCACAGCTGAGCAAAATATCTCTCCTTTCAGGATAAATTGAACGTATCCAGAACTTATCCAGAAAATATAATTGATGATAATTATAAATGTAATAATGGAATCTGTTGATTTTATTATAAATGGCAAGTAGCTATTTTTGGGTTTTTGCTATATATATTTAACTCAAAACTCCAAGACAATATAGTAAAACTCAATAAACAACTTTTCCGATCGCAATACAAAAGGTAAATGTAAATTTCATTAATCAGCTATACCAATTGAGAACCAACCGATTTCGCCTGTAATTGGTACTTTACGTCATACCGGTGACGTCGGACCTACCATTTAGTTATCCAAAGTCCCTACCAACTAAAGCGGGACGAAATCGCCTTTATGTGTTCGGTTCAACCTAGACTTTCCTGGGGTACAACTAAAATGAACGTATTACAATGTTGTCATTTGTCATAGTCATATTTATATGTGTCAATATCCCAGATGACAGATAATTAATCGGGTTAGTGGTATGTGGATTTAATCTTTTAATAAGCAAAAAGAATGTAAATTTATTTATCTTAGCAAAGTGGTTATAATATGGGTAAGCTTAATAAAAATATAACCGTAGTAACAATACTGGTAATATTATCTAGTGTAAAATGTAGTGATATTACGAAATTGGTGTTTGGAGACTTTACAAGTGGATTACCAGCAGCATTTGGAGATTTCAATTCCGATGAGCTCACAGACGTGTTTGTTTTAAGTGATAATGATCGTACAGTTGATATTCTCCTTGCCAACGAAGAAGAGCCTCTACTACGTCCTGGGACAAATTTGAATTGTACTTTTCATAAACACAAGATTACAAGTGTTGTGCCAGGTAATTTTAATCTACCTGAGAAAATGTACTTTTAAAAATGTTTGTTATTTGTAATTTCAGGTGATTTTGATGGAGATGCTTTAATGGACTTGTTACTTACAACTATAAGAACAGAAGTACCAATAAACAATGCAAAAACAAACATTTTCATATGCTGGGGAGGAGCTACATTAAATTGTTCAGATGTTGATGAAAAACATCCTTTAATAACAATGATGGGTCAACCACTGGCTATTGACTATAATCAAGATATGATAATTGACTTGTTTGGAGAAGATACTGATGGAAACAGAGCATTTTGGATATTTGATAAAAGTAGAAATGAACCAACCAAGATTTTAATGCATAAAAATAATAAAAGTCCAACAGTTGAACTTAGAAGACCACATGCCCATGCATTTTTAGGTAAACCTGTAGGCTTGGTATTCTTCACTAGAGAAATCACTGATAGATAAAAGCAGTGAGAGGAGTTTTTATTGAATATATTTTCTTGAGTTTAGGTTTAATTTAATAATGTGCTTTTTTATAAAAATATCTTTTTGATGTTTCGGCACAATTTTGGTTATTTTAGTAATCTGAAATCAAAAACAGTGAAAAAATTAACATAATAATTACCGTAATTCGGGGTAACTTAAGACAATTTGCACACACTATTATTTGTCATCATCTAGGCAATCCTGTTGACAAATGGGAAATTGTTTTGTTCTCAAGAGGTGTGTTTGGTGTTCATGTTAACCGCTAAATATTCCATTCTTTTATCTTATCTAAGGTAAGTTCATCATTTCTCTTTAGGCTTCAACTTTGAAATTGTCAAATTTCATATACTTTTTAACTTACATTATAACTGATCACTATCAGAAAACAAGTAAATGTTGTAGGTAAGCTAACCTCAAATTTCCCTGTGTTGTTTAATTAGTGGTGGGAACCATTGAATAAAAACTATCGAATAAGTTCAGGGTTGCCGGATAGTCAGAAAAGTATTCATAAATAAATGAATGTGAATGTATTAGTAGAAGCAATAAAATTATTCTTGAATGAATTAGTGGTAGCAGTAAGTAACTAACACTGTCATTGAAAATGGATAACTATTAATACCAAATTATTTATAATTCATGAACAAATTCTGTTAGTAGGTAGGTTTGTTGTGAGTGAATCTGTAAGGCCCCCCACTGAGACTAGTAAGAGTTTATTGTGGCTCATACCTATTCAAATTTCACCACCTTAACGAAGCCGATTAATTTGTTGGGTGAATGATATTTCAGGTCCGAGGGCGAGAGAGAGACCCTGCCAAACATCAGATAATTGATTCGAGATACGGCGGGGCAAGCACAAATTATATGCTCTGCTGTTTCATCATCTTCCAAGGAAAGACAACAAATCGAATCCTCTGACAGTCCAAGTCTCAGCATATGATGATTGAAACGACAGTGGCCTGTTAGACACTGTAGGTCATGCCTGTTATAGCCTGACATTTGTTTGGATACGTTTTTCGAAGAATGTATGAAAGCCTTTGAATCAACTAATCCTGGTATATTGTGCCAGAAGTCTAAAGTTATTCTTGCTGTCCAGGTATTTGGTGTGTTTGGCAATACTTGTTGTGATGCTAATGCCTGTTAGTAACTAATCACTTACTAACGCATTGCAAATTACTAATTTTCAAAGTGTCTTTATATTAAAATACCTACCTTCAGTTTTTATTGGGTAAGTAAGTAGCTAAATAAAGAATCAAATTAGTAAATTTTTCACTTTATTTTCTAAAATTCAAAACATCTAATGTTACTATTTAAAAAAATACGCTGTAGCAATTTTTACTAGACAGTTTATTACTGTGATCATTAGTTATCTGGCCAAGTTTTGAAAAAATTGTTTCCGATGGGATGGACATGGCTGGCACGGAAGAATACTTATACCTAAAGCACTATTGAGACATTTCCAGAAAGAAGTGGACTTTTAAGTCTGTTCACAAAGGACATATCGAGATAATTTTTAACTAAAATATGAGCTGCTAAATGTAGCGTCATTTGTAAGACCATCCGTTAACTTGATGGTAAATAGTTTTTGGGCATTTTCACTATTTGAAGTAATTCCTAAACCTGATTTTTTATATCTGGAATCAAGAAAAATACATTAGCACATTTCATTACTAATTTATTCGATGCTTAGATTCATTCAATTAGTGATTATTTGATAATTCAAGTTATTCGATGGTTCCCATCAGTATGTACAATATATTTCAT
This sequence comes from Galeruca laticollis, assembly GCA_963921935.1. Taxonomy (NCBI): domain Eukaryota; kingdom Metazoa; phylum Arthropoda; class Insecta; order Coleoptera; family Chrysomelidae; genus Galeruca; species Galeruca laticollis. Next base: position 92,766,231 of record OY998183.1, read on the forward strand.
TGAGGTGTTGCCAAGTTTATGGCTTGTATAAAATATAAATTCTCGACTTGACCTTGGTAGGGTAACTTGACAAGTGTCCCAAATTACCGTACCAAAAAAGTATGTACAAAAACTAGCTAAGTACCTACCTAACATAATATTACCAAGTTTTCATTTTTGTTTCAGGCCCAGTTATGGTTCAAACTCAAAAAAGAGTTTTGGGATTTCGTAAGTACCAAGATTTCTTGAATGAACTTCTTAATAAAGCAGTGAGAGCTGTTAGATATGGACTTTCTTTGAGAAAAGCCGAAGAATGATTTGGTATACCGCTGTGCTCTATTAATAGAGCAGTAACAGGAAACAACGCTGGAAAGGTTGGCAGACCATTTGTTTTGATTTTAGTTGACCAAAATACACTAGCAATGTGTCTATGTTCAGTGGGGGATTGGGGCTTTCCCCTCACTATACGATATTAGACTTATTGTTAAAGCCTTCCTTGATCATTCTAGAAGGAATGAACTTAGATTTAAAAACAACATGCCAGGTCGAGATTTTGTTATGTCTTTCTTGAAGCATCACCAGAACACTTTAAGTAATAAAATGAGCCCGAACATAAAGAGATCTAGAGCACAGGTTGTTCACAATGCCATAAATCTGTACTTTGATAAGTTAAAACAGTCAACGGAGGGAGTTCTACCTCATTTAGTCATTAATTATAAAGAAACAAATATGACTGACCCCCTGGCCCTAAAAAGGTTGAAAGGAAAGGGTATTGACATCCTGAAAGGATTATTACTCCTCAAAGTCAAGCACTTCTGTAATGTTTGTGGCTGCTGGTAACAGGACACTTCTACCAACATATGTAACATATAAAGCTGACAATCTTTATAATACCTAGACAGACCATGGCCCTAAGAGGACAGTGTATATTAGGAGTAAGAGTGGGTGATTCACTATGGAAATATTTGAAGACTGGTTTTGAAAAATGGCCTTGTCTTATTTCTCAAAGCAAGATAAAGAAGCGAAGAAAGTTATGATTGGGGATAATTTGGCAAGCCATATATCCCCTTGTATAATAGAAGAATGTAGAAAAAACAATATACCGAGGACCTGTTCCAAAAGATACGATTCCTCGTTTGTTAAAAAAATGTCTAGATGCCATGGGAGAGGAAAATATTTCAAAAAACATCATCAGTGGATTTAAATGGGCTGGATTAATTCCACTAAATCTAGAAGAGGCGTTGAAAAGACTACCAGGTAAAAAGGTAGTAGAAGAAGGTAAATAACGTTATAAGACCGCCACCTGAGTGGCATCATTTCAAGAATATTTGGAAGAAAAGAGACAGATGGTTTGAGAAAACAGACAAAAAAGAAATTGGATGTTCCAGCTGGTAGAGGAGTCTGTGAAGAAGATGTTGTTACTTTGAAAGACAACTCAAAGCAAGAAAATAAAAGAAAACCATCCACTTCTAGAAAAAAACAGAAAACACGTAAAGCACTTGTGTTTAATGAAAGTGACGAAGGACTTGTGTGAAGACAGTTCAGATGAAGACTGGAATTAATTTCGAGTAAAACAGATTATTAATATTGAAGACAACAACCAAGAGTTCAAACACTCTACTCTGCAGCCGATAAATAAAAAGTGGAATGCTTTGTCATAATTAGTTATGATGGGACATTTTTATCCTGGGGTCATTGAGAAATTTGACGATGAAGGCGCAACAATAAGTGCAATAAGTAAGACATTACATGATAACTGGAAATGGCCTGAACGTAAGGATGAACTGTATTATTGCTGGTACTACGTTGTAGGTGGTATTAAGCCTCCTATACTGCTCAATAAAAGAGGAATTTTTTCAGTACCAGAATAAACTAAGATCAATTCACTTAAGCTAAATTATTATAATTAATCTTTGTAAAATAAAATTTTTGAATTTTTTGTATATGTTATTCACCCCAAAAATGTTTTCAATGTATCAAGTTTCCATAACATTGTGTCTGAAGTTATCGTTACCAATGCGTGATTTGAGACATCAATTTAATTTATACAGGTGTCTATAGTTACCCCATTCTAGGGTGTAACTTGAGAAACCCTCACAAAAATTAGAAAAAATACTTAAGACAACATAAAATACAAAATTTATTAACATATCATTGTTACCTATGGGACTAATGTTTTGACGTAGTTATTCCTCATTCATTTATTGTGGATATTTCGTATACAGTAATAGTAATGTAGTAATCTTATTTTAGGATATATCCTAATCTTACAATAGAAATGATGAATAATTACATAGTTCCAAAAATAAATGTTAACATTCAAATGTGAATAGACATAACATAGTAACTGAGATTACCTAGTAAAAAAATACATGGAACTAAAAATAACAAAAGTATAAAAAATATAGATAAACACACATACACAAGTATAAACAGATATATTCCAACCAATCAACGCTCTAGATATTCTAGCAATTTAATTTTAAATCCCTTCACAGTATTTTCCACCTTAATAACATTTGGTAGGTAAATTATTAAATTCTTGTAGCCCCTTGAAGAATAAATTTTTCATACCACCACCAGTGTGGGTTCTATGTATATGAAAATCAGCATTTGATCTTGTCTGGTGTTCATGTATTTGATAATTGAAAAAAATAAATTCAGTAAAATACGCTGGTTGCAGTCCTTTAGTTATTTTGGATATGAAAACCATCATTAGAAAAAACAATCGATTTGAAATTAACCCCTTACTGCATCCCGTGTCAAATATGGCACACGCCAAATTTTATTTTTTTTCTAAGTATTGACGTTACTCAGAACCTTATCTCAAATTGTGCTATATATGACACACTCGCTTACTGGTTTGTGGCGACGCGGTAGCCAATTCCTTCCAAAATAGACGTACACGATTTAGTTTCATATGTCTGTTGAAGTACAGGTGTTGTTGTTATTTATTGAAAGTTCTGTTGTTGTTATATGGAATATTGGCTAAAATTTTACGAAACTAAAATAAGCGGTCAAAAGGTAAGAGTTTATATTACAATTTATATTACAAGTTCTTGAACATGTAAACATATTCAACATATTGTTTGCTGAAAAAAATTACTCTGTTTACATGTCCCATATTTGTCACAGGCCGAAGTAAGTGGAAAAATAAATAGGGTTCACTTTTATTTTCAGATGGATACAAAAACTTTTTATGGCCTGAAAAGGGCCATAATTCCGGTTACTGACATAAGCGATGACGAAAACTTATCTGACGACGATGAAAATGACTTTGAAATAAGACAAGAAGTTTTGTGCTATGAATCTGAGAGTGACACTGACTTCTCAGTGATAGGAGAAGTTATTGACGAAACTGATGACACTGATGATGACGTTCCTTTGGTTTCCCGTCTTGAGTCTGCTAGGGCTCAATATATCAAAAAGACATCTCAGAACCAGAAGGAATATGAATCTTCTACACTGTCCACTTCATTTGGCAGAAATCACGGGGGAAAAAATCTGAAAAAGAGAAAGGTTCTGAATCACTACCCAACAATATACAGGATCTTGATGGAATCATCCAATTCTTCAATTTTTTATTTACGGATGAAATTGTTACTTATATAACGGAACAATCGAATATTTTTGGTGTACAATGTAGGCCTGAATAGCCACCTAATATCACGAAGGAAGAAATAAAAGTTTTTGTTGGCATATGCATTTACATGTCAATTGTTCAATCGCCAGCTACTAGAAATTATTGGAACAGTTCTTTAGATATTCCTTCTGTTTCTAATGCTATGAGTTGCAATAGATTTGAACAAATTAGAAGGTTTCTCCATTTCAACGATAATATGAATCAACCAAGACTTGGAGAACCTAAATATGACAAACTTTATAAAATTCGACCTCTGTTGAACAAAATTAGGGAAAGACTTTTGCTTGTTCCAAAGGAAGAACATATGGCTGTTGACGAACAAATAATCCCGACAAAAGCTAGGTCGAGTTTGAAACAATATAACCCAAAAAAGCCCCACAAGTGGGGTGCCTGGGTTTAGCTATGATTTCGATTTTTATAGTGGACCTACTGAACTAGAAGACGGCCTATCCAATTTAGTCGCGAGTTCTAATATAGTGGTAAAACTGTCATAACTGGTTCACTAGTATTCCTCTTTTAGTATACCTATCAAAACAGGGTATTTTACCTCTTGGAACCGTAAGATCTAATCGAGTGCCAGATTTCCAGTTTCCTAAGGAAGCAGAAATGAAGAAGAAAGGTCGAGGTGCTGTCACAGAAAAAGTTGCCAACATTGATGGTGTAGATAATTCTGTAGTATCTTGGTACGGTAATAAAATACAGTGCAATCTCACTAATCCGGCACTATTGAAAACCGGAGGGTGCCGGATTATTGGAATGTTCGGATTACTGGGTTGTACAGAAAAAGTCATAGGTAATATATAAAATAAAGCACCTCATAGAGATAATAAATGTATGTAATGTTTTAAATTAACATGTAAGTAGTACATACATATGCAATTAACTAGATTTGAAATATGTAAGTCGACGACGAAGTGACCACCAAAGCGCACAGGTATAGAGGGGGTGAGGGAGGCGTGGGCAAAGGGTGCCGGATTATTGGACGTGCCGATCTATCGAAGTGCCGGATTAGTGAGATTATACTGTAGTGAATACCATATCAACTTATGTTGGAAGTCAGCCCATGTCCGACGTAAAACGGTTCTGTAGAAAAACAAAGTGCCATATAGAGATTCCCCGTCCAAAGTGTATTGGGATATACAATAACTATATGGGTGGTGTTGATCTCTTAGATTCAATGTTGGGTTATTACAGAATCCAGATCAGGTCGAAGAAGTGGTATATGAGAGTATTTTACCATTTTATAGATATGTTGTGTGTCAATAGTTGGATTTTATGGCGACGCTCTCAAACTGACGATATGTACTTGCCTCTAGCAGAATTCAAACTGGCACTAGCAGAAATTCTAACCAGGGCTAATGTTCTACAAAAAAAAAGGGGAAGGCCAAGCAATGACTTACAAACTCAATTGCAATTAAAAAAGAAAAAATACCCATTTGCGCAAATACCAGCTCAAGAAATTAGAACTGATAACTTGGGTCACTTACCGGAATGGTCTCCTACTGAGCGCCAACGCTGCAAGTATATAGACTGCAAGGGAAAATCACACAATTATTGCGCAAAATGTATGGTTTTTTGTGTCTTAATAAGGACCGTAACTGTTTTTATCGCTTTCATACTGAATAAGAAATATTTTTTATATTTTCATTACTAAAATTAAAATGTATATTTTTTATTAATAATGTTCCATATCTAGCACATGTCAAAATTTTTGAATATAAGAAAAAAAAACATGCCGTATTTTTTTAATATTTTTCCAATCTTCTGAGGTCATAATACATTACATAAATTAAAATAATATTAATCAAAAAAATCATGCAGTACGGGGTTAACAGCCACTGCAGCATATTCAACATTTGATTAATGGAAGTATAACGACTGCATCTCAAAATGATTCTCGTACCTCTATTTTGAATTTGGGAAAGCCTGTTTTGGTTTATTACATGCATTAAGGTTGTGCAACGGTTTATTTTTAATTGAGATCTTTCTTTGATAACAAATATTAAATTATCATCAGTTGTTATAAGTATTGTAATTAAATTATTATCATTTATTTATTTTTCCTATACTTACTACGTAAGAACTGATATTTCCGTAAAATAATTCTCTTGGGACATTCCGTATGACCTATCTAACCTTTATTCGTATATGCAAATATTAAATTTGGCACATCCAATGCCACCTTGGGCCAAGGTACCTAATTAGTAGAATCGATCTACTAAAACTCGAAGCTCGCTTGTAGCTACCTCGAAGCATAATACTAGGCAGTACCTACCAAATCTTTCGCGTGAGGGCAGAAGACACCCATCCGTGACGCATTCTCAATTGTAGTCTGGGAGTAGATGGTGTGTAACACCAGTTGTGGTTTTTAAACTTTTGATTTTGAAGAATCATCCATTCGTGGTAATTATTTTGAAACCACTTGATAAGTCTGACCATCGTAGTTTTCGATAGATTGTATATTTTTGGTGTGTCAGACTTATAAACCTGTTTTAAGGGATTTTGGATATCTACTTTTTCAACTACCATTTTGGATCAGAACCGTTCATAATAGGTATGTACTGGTTGTCTTATTCTTTTTTTCTGCTACCAAAACTATCTTTCTTTGGCTATAAAGTTTATTACTAACTCTAGAAAAATTGTTCGGCTCATTTTTCTATTTTTTTTTATCACAAATAGATTCTCTAAAGGAGCGAACGGTCTTTGAAGTATAGTAGTCTCTGTCAGTTACATCAGACCTGGTAATTGGAGTCACTTTAGATTGTCTTACATAAGTAACCCCGTGCATAAGGGTAAGTGATTGTTTATTATTCATATCTTTCGTTTCAACAGCAAATACATGTTTTGTTGTTATCCGTTTTTTTTCCTATCCTTTTTATATATTTTTATTGAGTTAAAAATAGGAAAAAAAAGGTCAATCCATTCGTTTAATTAGAGTTTAACTCGATTTTAAGTGATATTTATTTTCATTTGTATGTAGATTTAAACACTGGGAGAAATTGGCAAAGTTTCACATTAATTTTGATATAATTTTAACATTTTAGTTATTGATAAGTAATTAGAAAATAATTATTCTAGATTTAGGTTTTAATGGCGTAGCATAAAGTGCTAGCTAATTGTCAAACTGGGAATTATAATTTTTGTTGTTGTCTTTTGAATACCGGAAAAAAATAAAACATTTTCTGTAGGGTTCACGTAAGGGGCTGTTCCTGTTGGCATACCTAGTTCTTACTACTTGGAGTGGTGTTCCAAAGATTGGAAGTTGAACACGAGGAATCAGTATCGTACTTCGTAGGGATCATCATTACGCAAGTTTTCATTATTTTCTTTTATTACCAAGTATAGTACGGTCAATTCTTATTTGATTAAAATAAACTATCGAAACAAACTCTTAATTATAAGAAATAAACATATAGGTGTTTAATTATTTCTGCGTTTTAGGGTGTATACTTTATTTAATTGTTAAGCGTTAATTAATGCTACGGATTTCTTTTCTAATCAATTAAAATATTACTCCACATACCGGTGATTACAAGATTTTGCGCATGCGCCTGAGCTCAAGCGACATTGTTTATTTTATATTTTTTTTAAAGCATGCATTAATATCGCCTGTAGTAAATTGGTTAGTAGTTTCGTAAATGTAGAGTTACTTGATCTTGTTTAACTATAATTTATAATTATAACCAATAATTTATAACTTATAATTAGTCTGTGAAGTCAAGTACATGCTTGTAGATGCTTTATCGAATTTTTATAGACTGAACTGGTATTGTTTGACTTACGATAGATATTGTGCTTTCTATTTGGGAACAGCTACCATTTTTTTTCCTTGTGTAACATTATCTGGGTTCCATAATTGCTTAATAGTAAGTGTTATTGCTAATTTTTTTTTAATTTCTTACTATCGCTGATGACTTAGTTATTTCACATGCATTATTGACTACTGCTGCTGTCGATTAAACGTAGTTAAGAGATTCACGACTTTTATTCTTTTTGTATTGGCACCTATTTAGTAAGTTTAGAGGTGTTGGATGAAAATCAGGTAGTTGCGCGGGGCAAACTTACCTGGCGCCCTTATTAAGATCATTATTTTTATTTGAACACAATTTTGAACCCCTCCCATCTCCGCGAGAGCTGGCGGCAACTCCTACGGTCGTAGGTGGCGACTTAGGTTTTAACGAAGTTCAGCTGGTATTGTTGAAGGATTACTTTTTATAGGTATTATCATTAGCAGTTGTCGGTCGCAGTTGGGCAGTACTCAAAATGAGGCTTAATTATACACTTATATGTCAATATTCTGGAGTTAATAGTCAGATTATTTGCTATTCTAGAAAAAAAAATTCGAGATCTTTTTTTATCACATATTCAGTATGACTGTTTAAACTCAGAGTGTTCTCTATAATAACTCCCAAATATTTAATTTTAGACACATATTCTAATGCTGTGCTATCAATTTCGAATTTTATTTCATTGTAGTTAATAGATTTAATTTATATTTAGTTATCACCATAACTTTTATTAGCATTCAGCTTCAATTTGTTTTTATGTAAGAATCACTCAATATTCTTTATAGAACATTTAAGAGCATCTACAGCATTATTCAGTTCCACATTTGAAGAACATAATAAATATGATTTAAGTAAATTATAAATAGAAGTGGCACTAGCACACTTTCTTGGGGGACACCAATGCTGATATCTATCTCTTCAAATATTGTAGAACTGATTTTTGTTTTCTGCTTTCTTTTATTGATGTAACTCATGAACCAAGCCAGTACAGATCCTGCTACATAATAATTTAATTTATTTATTAATTAATTAATTAAGTCTAGAAAGACAGCAACAGTATATTTATTGTCATCATATGCCATTTTCCATTTAGAGTAAGTATCCTGATTGCTGACCTAGGAATAATTTATTATGAGCAAAGTATTCAACGAATTGGTCGTACGCTGCCATTTCAAGAACGTTTTCCAATGTTGGTAGAGTATTTATCGGGCGAAATTCTTTTGCTTCAATTGTATTATTCTCCTTTGGTATAGAAACAACAGTACTTATCTTCAGTTGGTCCGGAAACATTTCTTTTTCCAGAGATGTATTAACAAGGTTTAATAACACATGCCCAAAAACCTCAAATGTTTCTTTCAAAAATTTGCTATTCAATACTTCGGACGTGTTCTTATTATCCAAAGAATGAACAATCTTTCTAAGTTCAGTCATAGTTAATGATTTAAATTCAGAGAACAAACTGCCAATAACTACATAATATGCAGATGACCATTCCTCAGACTGTGAAACACTGTTAACAAAATAAGTATTAAAATTCTCGGCTATGTCTTGTTCCTTATCACTAACTGTTATTGAATTGTTTTCACAGAAGATGACTTTATTAACTGCATTATTATTTACTGGATTTATTAATAATTTAAGAGGTTTCCACATTTTTCTTGGATTGTTACGATTAGAGTCAATTTGTTGTTCATAGTAAAGAATTTTTTTATGTTTTAACATATTAACATACTGATTTCTAACAATTTTATAGTGTTTCCAGAATTGATATCTCTGAGGAGACTTGTAACTTTTTTAAATTCTTTATATATTGAATCTCTTTCCTTGACTTTATTTTTCAATTCAATATCATTATAAGGTAATTTTATTATTTTTTATGGAGATAGTGTGTTCAGGTGCATGCTGATCTATTATCATTTTAGTTTCAACAATTATTTCATTCAAGATTGCATTAACATCAATCGAATTCAACAGCCATGCTTTATGTTTGAATATGTCTCAGAAGTAATATTTCGAACATACAGTTTTTTTCAGGAACATGTATATTGGATTTAAAACAACTGACAGATATTGAATGGTTAGTTATCTTAGGTGTATAAAATACAGATGCTTGAACATCACTACAATTTGTTATCACATAATATATAAGGGCTTTTGAGTTTGCTGTAATTCTAGTATACTGCGTGTACCTCCAGTATGTCGACTATCGCTATCACATCGGACTACACTCTAATTATTAATTTGTATTTCAAATTCTTCTATATCCTTGGTGACTCTCGATTCACTTAATACTATTAATGTAGGGTTATAACACATATAAGCAATTATGACCGATTTATGTGGCAGAAAACTTTCTATATGTTTAAATAAATAATGTCTTCAATGAAATGCGGGCAGCGGGCAGTCATTCACTTCAGGATATTTTTTTATCGTTGTTAAGAGTTTAAAGTTAAAAAGTGTCTCAATTTACCTCGAATTACGGTGTATGAGATACCTTGTAATAATTGCTATGCTGTTTACACATAGGACAAACAACATAATATATGGAACAGATGAATTATTTCAGAAACATCTGTCACAATTTTTTATAAATTTTAGTTTTTAATATGGTTTATGCCCCAATGCCATAATTTTGAAATATTAGCCAAATTTACACTATATTTGGCAAAGTTAACATAATTCGTTAAGAAGGCTATGATTGCCACAAAAGTAGACAAACATCTAGGGAACTTCATATTTTACAAAAATACATAACGAAAAATTTTCGTGGTGATGGTAAAATGTTAACAAAATTTTTTAAATCCGGTTTGTGTATAGAATTTTTCAGGATCTAAGAAAGTGCCTTTACTACCGAAACTTATATAAAATTCGATAAGACCCATAAGTCGTAAATTTATGGCTACTTATTGGGAGGGCATTGTGCAGGGCCGCACTATTATATTATAATACCTGGAAGTTTCCTTATAGTTCAAAGAGAAATTTGAATCTTATAAAATTTATTTGATTTTAATTAAGGGTATGTTTGGTTTACATTATTGTATCATTGTTGAGTTTGAAATTTTAAGATGATGGGACTGTTGAATTTTAATCTTAAATCTACTAAATAACGCACACATAACTCGATCAGATTAAAAATACTATAATTGGGTGGAAGCCGAATTACTTTGTGACCTGCTTCCTTTGCAATTTTGTCACAAACGTATTCCTTCAAAAACTTATAACTTCACAGTTTCCAACAATTGTTAACATTATAACTTTCGTGGAAATATATGTCACGTTCACACAAAAAGTCTTGTATTCACTGTTTCTATTACAGGAACCTGGTATCTTATTCTTTTGGCGACTATGGTAGGATGCATTATCCATCACAATACAGCTATTCATTCGGTGGTATATTCAGCATTAATTTATTTTGAAACCAATCTTCGAAAACTACCGCGGTTGTATCGCAGTGATAATCCAGGCTGGAAACCGAAATATTCTTGGCTGCTAATAACAGACATTCTGGTATCCATCCTTCTTCTGACCCCGCATGTAGAATAGTTATTCTTTTACCTTTATTAGACGAAGCTTTCATGTAACATTTTTTGGAACAATGAACCCATTCTTTACTGGGTGTATCATGGGTGTCTTACCAAGTCTCATCTAGGTAGATTATCGTTCGGTTTTCCGATCTAGCTATATTTATTTTTTCGATATATTCTATTCTGATTTTTTGCAAGTGCTGTAACTCCATTATAACTTGCCTTTTGTCTATTATTTTGAATAAAAACCGCAAACGACGTAGAGGACGCCACAAAGTAATAGTGGAACAATTAATCTCTTTATCAGTTTCCTGTGACAATCTCCGTGAAAGTGACAATAACGTGGGCACTTTTTGTTCTGCATACATTCCATAAAGATTGCGGCAAATTCAGTCTTCTTGTAAGAAATCAATGCACTTTGATACACCATTGTCTTTTCATGTTTCTTTGGGAGCTATTGAATTATTCACAATTTTCCAAACTGTACTTTCAGGCATGCTTGTTAAAGCTGAATTCTCTTTAAATGAAAAGTATTTTTCGTAGCCTCACTCTACTAACTTTAAGTAAACATTTTTAACTATCATTTTTGCCTCAACGGGAAAACATTTGCGCTTTTTGGTAGACATTTTAAAAGCCACTATCGAATTTTATAATACACACTGGTTCAAGGTTCGAGATAAACTGACACAGACAAAGGCGTAATACTTCTGGTTGTTGTCTTTCCAGTCCTGCTATAGATGATACTGGAATCATTCGCCCTTCAAAGCTTTTGTTTTATTAGTAGGATTTTACCATAATGTATATTTAATATTAGATCAATTTTCAATTTTTAGATTTGAATGATGATTATATGGCAGATTTGTTTATAACCACAAAACAAAGTTTTGAAATATGGCATGGTAGAGAAGAATCAGATCCGAAATTTGTATACAGCTCTTCTATTCAACTCCCAACTAATCCTAATAAAAATGAAGCTCAAGTTATAGGTCAATCAATCTTCATTGATGTAGAATTGAAAGGCAAAGTCGACTTAGTAACTCCAGTTTGTTATGATTGGGACTGTAAAAACAGTGCTTTACTTCTATATTCCAAGGAGAAAGAAGATTGGATTAGTATGCAGGTGTGTGTAACTTTTATAAATGATTTCAAGCATTTATTCATAATTTATGAGAATAAAATGATAAGGAGCTGCTTAGTTTTTTATATATAAAGTATATTATTTGTTCCTACCAGTGGCTGGAATAACAGTGACATAGCTCAGTTTTTTTTATTACAATGTATTAAAATATTTGAAATTAATTTTAGTCACATTGGGTTTTTAATTATTTATTTCGGATTTTTGTTGAATATACAACCAAATTTGAAGAAGTATTGTTAATGTAACACGAATTTAAAAATATTTATTGTACTTTTCAGGTGAATTTCAAAGATGATAATACAAATTTATGGAAGTTTTATCACCGTGAGGATACTACATATACTAATGTTATAACTTTAAGAAGTGGCGACTTTAACATGGACGGTTATCCCGATATATTAGCTACGTTATGTCCAGTACAAGGTGGTAATCCTCAAGCATTTCTGCTAGAAAACGTTCCATGTCAAACCTGTGGTATCCTTAACCGTACTTATGCTATCAGATGGAATTCTTTAAATCCTTTTAAAAATGGAACAGTTATGGCAGCTTTCTTTGATTTTTATCAAGATGGTATTTTAGATTGTGTTATGGTTACCTTTGATGGTAAACAATATAAATCAGCTGCTTTCAAGAACAGTTTGGATTATGATGCTAATTTTATTAAGGTAATGGTTCTTACTGGACTAACTAATAAGAATAATCCGATGATTATGGGGCGAGTTGGTAAGAAACGTAGAACCTATGGAACTAATTTACCAGGTAATTATTGGTTTTATATTAGATTCATGCATTTTACTGAAGCATTTGCAGTCAAAAAAAACTTACATAAAGCACCCCATGAAAATGGATCTTGTCATCAATTTATTTATTTGGTTTTCTGTCTTGTATGAACTATATATTTTTACAAATGTGTAATAACACATTCACAATTAACAGGTTAATGCTTCGTTGCTTAAATTTACTCCTTGTTATTTGTGTATTTTTTTGTAAATAAAATACAGAATAATGTGTAAATGTTTTTGAGCAATGTGGTTTTATGTATATGACAATAGCTCATGTCCATGAAGAGAGGGAAATGTTTCTTGTCTAAATTGAATTAAAATTTTGAGGAGGTACCGGTTTTCGTTATGGAGAGGGTTTTGTAGGAGAGGTAATAACATGGCCCTAGTGCAGAAATTTTGGTTCTATCCAAGGGAAATTTTTTGTTCATCTAATGCTAGAAGATTATTTAGTATGTTGTCTCCATTATCTTCATAATTGATGTCATTAACTTCTTTATTAACGTATTTATTCAAAAATGTTAGATTTTAAGTAATCGGGAAAAAATTCAGTCATCTCTTTGGTCTCTTTTGTAACTGTGTTATATTAAAAGGTATATTTATTTTTATCAAATATTTTCTTTATTTCTTATATGTTTATTCTTTACTATTTCTTGTTTATACCAGACCCATACACTTTTTTTTTGTTGTCTTTTGTATTCTACGAAGTTGGTTGTTTTTCTATTTCTCCAGATTATTAAATGGGGCTTGTTAAAATTATTAATTCACAGTACTTCTTTGACAATGGGAAGAATAGCTAATCATAAAGTTGTTTATATTATTCAAAAACAATATCTTGAATAGTAAACATATTAAATAGGGTTTCAAAAATTAGACACAAGGTAGTCGATACAATGTGAACATAAAATAGTTTCTGAAAATATGATCAATTACTTGGGCGTTTCATTTGGAACGAAAAGTTTTGGTCCAATAAAAAAATTGTATTTTTATCTCAAATTTTTTTTAGGTCCATCAATATCCTACAAAACAACGACCCAAGAAGGCAACACTCGACATGGGCTTTCAAATCAATTACCTCAATCAGCACACTTCAGTTTAAATCTTCCTTATTCTATATTTGGTCTTGGACGAACTCCAAATTTCGTAGACAAAGTCACAGTTGGCCTTTCAAATTACTCAAAACACTGGACTCAAATTATTCCCAACTCTCAGATGTTGGTAATACCTTGGCCAACAAACGAACCATCCAAATGGAAAGCACAATTATTTGTAACACCAAGTAAATTAATTCTGATGTCTGTTGCCGCTTTGACAACAGTTTGTGGTTTGATTACTGTGATAATAGGTATTTTGCACTGGAAAGAAAGACAAGAAGATAAAAAAGAAAGACTATCAGAATCACATAGATTCCATTTCGATGCAATGTGATTTTTGTCAATACGAAGCTGTTAAACTGAAGAGAAAATAATATTTAAAATAGAATCTCTACCATTTCATACAGTATGTATACTAAAGTTCTTATCATCTCCAAAAAGTAACTGTTTTTGATTATATTTCTAGTTAAACTTCGTCAACTGGCGTGGACATTCAACTAAATAAATAATTTTGATTTGACAAAGTTAATGTCGAAATTAATAATTTATTATGTACAAATTTACAAAATGTTACAAAGTTGAGTTGTGAACGCTGAATTTCTGTGGTTTCAGATCGGAAGACACTTTATGTTTCGATTTGATGAGTTTTAAACTAACTTTGTTATTGAGCGTTGAGCTCGATTCGATGAGTGTGTAAAACTCGCGTCGATGAATGTAAAACTCGCGTCTAGAAGTGTAGAACTGACGAGTGAAAAACTAACTTTGTTGTTGAGCCTTGCGCTCGTTTCGATGAGTTAAAAACTAACTTCGTTGCTGAGCATTGCGCTCGATTCGATGAGTGTGAAAAAACTGATTTCTTCACGTTGTGAGACGTGTTAAGTAGAAATCTGCGAGGGGCGTGTTTACACGTGGATTGGGTTGACCAACCGAAAATAAATATTTCCTATTGGCCAGCATCACTTGACTTGTCGGGTTCCCAGACAAGAATCAACTATGGGTGTCGCCAATAGTAAGTTAAGTTTCTATGGAATACTACAATAGCAATTGTAACCTTCTTACTTAGAAAGGTAATTCAAAAACATTGGTCCTTCGTGCCGGATTTATTCACAACATTGATTCGGTTTCGTGAACACCCTATCGTGATTACAGGCGACTTAAAACAGATGTATCGACAATTCCTAGTGAGAAGCGAAGATCGTAAATTTCAACGTATCATTTGGAGGAATCAACAGAAAAGGCTGTAAATTTTCGAATTAAATACCGTCACGTTCGGTATCACTTGCGCGTCGTACTTAGCCATCCGATGTCTGCATCAATTAAGTGAAGATGAGAGTGAAAGGTTTCCCGTAGCCGCCCCATTGTTATTAACCGAATTTTATGTGGATGATTTCCTCAGTGGCGCTAAGAGTAAAGAGCAAGCAAAAATCATGATAAAAGAAATGAATGGAATCCTTTCCGCCGCCGGTCTAACAATGAGACAATGGGCATCCAACGATCCTTCGGTGTTAGAAAATATACCTGTCGAAGATGTAAACCCGAGATTGCAACTGGGTGACACTACCTTGAAAACATTAGGCATTCACTGGGATTCGCAAAACGACACGATCATGTATACCGTTAATCCTATTCAGACAATTAGGATTACTAAAAGGATTATATTAGCCGAAGTTGCAAAAATATTCGACCCTTTAGGGTTATTAGCACCAGTTATTATACTAGCGAAAATCATTTTACAAAGCTTGTGGAATTATAAGTTTGATTGGGACGAATCGTTGCCTGTCGAATTACACAGTGAATGGCAAATATATTGCCAACAATTACCGTCAGTTAATTTGTTGTCATTTCCACGTACCGTGATTACCTCCGATGTTAAAGAAGTTCAATTGCATGGATTTTCCGACGCTAGTGAAAGAGCATACGGTGCATTCGTTTATTTACGTACTATCGATCGCTTAGGAAACATTAAAGTGCAGTTACTATGTGCTAAGTCCCGTGTTGCTCCTATTAAGACGATAACAATACCGAGATTAGAGCTGTGCGGGGCACACCTCTTGTCTACCTTAATGGAAACTGTAAATGCGGCCCTCCGAGAAGAAGTTGAAATTTTCTACTGGTCCGATTCTACAATCGTATTACGCTGGCTTCAAACTTGTCCTCAACAGTTGAAAACCTTTGTGACATATCGTGTAGCTGACATACAAAGAATGACGCAAGTGAAGCAATGGCGACATGTATCCACACACGATAATCCGGCCCGAAGGACCAATGTTTTTGATTATATTTCTAGTTGAACTTCGTCAACTGGCGTGGACATTCAACTAAATAAATAATCTTAATTTGACAAAGTTAATGTCGAAATTAATAATTTATTAGTACCATTTTGTAAATTTGTACATAATAAATTATTAATTTCGACATTAACTTTGTCAAATTAAGATTATTTATTTAGTTGAATGTCCACGCCAGTTGACGAAGTTCAACTAGAAATATAATCAAAAACAGTAACTTTCTTTTTCTCATGTTCTTCGTAATTGTAATATGTTAGGTCCATCAATCACATCCCCTCTTATAGAACAACATGAGTATAAACTCCAAAATTTGTTTAGGGGTTTTGCACATTATATAGGATTTTACAGGAATAAGTTACACAATTACATGATGATGAATCCATGAATAATAATAGGAGATTATGTTTTAAGTAAAACTCCTCAACACTTTTGCTCCCATGTGTATCAATGCACCAAAAAATTCTTTAGGTCAATCTGTGTGTATTTTGTCAATACACAGAACTGGGCATATTGAAATAGATATTTATCAGTAAGCAACACAGATATTATAAATTTAAATGTACTAATGTTGTCAGTAGTTTGAGTTCAGTGACACCCCAGTTGTAGGAAAGGTATGTGATCTGAAAATACGTGTTCCAATTATGGCATTTGTGTTTTTCTTGCCATTTATTGTTTTAATAGAGAATGGAGGCCTACTTCTTCATTGTATTCTTCCATTTTGGGGCCCTATAAGTGGATGTAGTCATGTATTCTCATGGTAAGTGATACTTTTGGAATATACTACTGCTCTAGTACTGCATTACAAAGCTCTAAACAAAAATGGATATTGCTGCGTTTTGTGAAATACTGGTTAAAGTTTTATGCAACAAAAACAAAATTGGAAGTAGATACCAATATTCAACAAATTGTATTTTAAAATAGTATCACAAGAAACTAAAATAATAATTTATGTTAGAAACTTTTACAAGTTCCTGAGGTAAAGTATATAAAATCAGTTCACATTTTCTCTACTCACTGGATAGGGATTGCTACAATTATAACTGTAGAACTGTATAGGAAAGTTATCGATGTTTCAAGTAAAGAGAATATTATAATTGAATATTTATCTTCGTTGACCACATAAACATTGCTAAATTTTTATTTAAATCTTAACGGACACTGTGTTTGTGTAATTTACCACCCATTTAAACGTATTTTTTGTAATAAGTATCTAATTTTCTTATAGCATTGATAATCGAAGAAAAATCAGGGGTTCTTCAATTGGACAATATACAAGAAAGTTTTTATTACAAACCATTTCTGACATAACTGCAGTCATTTACATTGTCAAAACCACATTCGCATATATCATTTCTTTAATTAGTACTTTAACTTCAATTTTGTTATAGTAATTCAAACCCCTTCTGCCTTTAATTTCCACATTGCATTTTCAGTAATTCGCTCAGTCTATATTTGCAAATTTTGGCTTTAATTTTTTTCCATATCACCTTGGATTTTTACCATAACAATGATGCTTCGTATTTCAATTTTATTTTTAAAATGTATGTCAAGTTATATTTCCAATTGATGTGTAAATAGTAATTTTAATGTATTATAATAATTGTTAACCAACAAATATTGTGGATTAGATAATATAATTTATAAATTAAATTCTTTTGTATAAAAACATTGTAAAATATATTTATTTTATGATTATTAAGTTGTTTTAATTACGTAAAAATACAATAGACATAATATTATTAATAGTGCTGAAAGTACATTTGTGAACAATTTGTAACTGAAACTTGAACAAATTTCAATTATTCCCATTATTTTGAAATTAAAATAAAATATATCATTATCACTAAATAAAGAAAAGTTTTTGGAGGGTCCAATAAAAAAAGTCTATGGATGGAGGGATTGTTAAATTTGATAATGACTAAAATCTTTAGCGGAGAAATGGGGCAAACAACGAATACATCAATTTTATAGTATTTATTACATACAGGGCCGGCGGAAGGCCCGTGCGAACCGTGCAACTGCACGGGACGCCAGATCAAGAGATAGTTAATAAAAAACTGGCAAGAACTAAAAGTGTCTAATATAAAAAATATAAATAATAAACTAGAGCACAAGAAAAAGTGTAAAATTATTTATTATCCAGTATAAATTAAGTGCATAATATATCAATCAGTTTATTTGCTTATGATTTATTGTGCCTTGCCGAGCGTGAACAGACGGGCGGTATTATTTTATTGACAAAGAAAGGCGTCGTCGCCGAGCCGGTCGGTCAGAAGATAAGCAAGCCCAAGCGCTGTTATTTTATTGGGGAATGAAAGGCGCCGCCAGTCGCCACTGCACCACCTACAGGTAATAAATATGTTTTGTTTTGTCTAGCCGGTATCAGGGTAGTGTTTTCAAATTCAAAAAGAAATAATTAGTTGCTACCTACAGTGTGTTACAGAAGTGTGGAAGTGTATGTTGTTGTTGTTTAAGATAAAGTGTGATATTTATTTAAATTTTAAAGGGTTAACCTATTGCTTAAATTACTGCAATGTCAGACAAAAAACAGTCAGGAGCGTAATTACAGAAAAAGAAAAGCAAAAATAGAAGCTGAAAATAAATGACAAGCAAAATTTTTTAAAATACTTTTGGAATCCCCTTCCTCATGTAATAGAGAACAAACTCAGGAGCAAGAAGGGACATCTGTTATATCTGGACCCAATACTATGCCTGAAACAAAAACTTATACAGCACAATTTGGTGAATCACATTTAGAAGTCGAAATTGAGGGATAGGCGGAAAAAGAACAAACAGAAAATAATATAATGCAGATTAAAACAAATGACGAATTGCAAGAGGTATGCATATGTAAATTATATATTTTTAACTAGGCCATCAAAATGTAAGATTATTTATAGTTATATATAATAAAACATCGTTTTCCAACTATTTTAGACACTTTTAATTACTTTTATAAACACGTGTAGGTATTAAAAATTATTTATATTTATCTAAAATAGTTGGAAAACGTTTTATTTACAAGTAAATGGAAAAACAACTAGTTTTGTATTTACGTATAATATAAAGAAAAAATGAGGCAAAAACTATTGGTATCAAACTGAAGTTTTGTGTCAATTGCAGGATTCAAAGGCTGAGTCGAAATCGAGCGTGGTATTATCATATGATCCAGGAGAGTGACCAGAAATTATACGAGATCAATAACGCCATATTTTGGTTATACGTGGACCTCTACAATTACAAATTAAAATTTTTGATTTTCCCGTAAACAAAGCGGGTCGTCGGTTTACTGTTAATAATTATAAAAGGCGATTACGTAATGGAGAGGAAATTTCACGTATTTGGCTTATTTATTCACGCAAAAATTTTGTTTTTGTTGTCGTATTTTTGGTACGGCCTTTATTACTTTATCAACCAGTGCAGGATTTTCGGATTGGCGTCACATGTCAGAGTATTTGTCTGAGCATGAAAAATCACCCAATCACATGAAAGCTTTTCAGTTATGGTGTGAATTCCAGCAGAGATTACGAGTGGGCAAAACAATTGATGCTGAACATCAAAAAATTATAAATACTGAAGCTAAACGTTGGACTGAAGTATTTAAACGTTTAGTTGCAGCTATTTCGAGGAAGTACTGATAAATTGTACGAAATAAACAATGGTAATTTTTTGAAACTATTAGAGTTTATTAGTACTTTCGATATTATAATGGCTGGCCATCTGCGGCGTGCAACCTCTAAAGAAATGTACGTTCATTACTTAGGAAAGGATATTCAAAATGAAATAATTAATATAACTGGATCTAGCATAAAAACAAAAATAGTAAACGACATAATTAAATCTAAATATTATGCTATTGTGCTGGATTGCACGCCCGATATGAGCCATCGGAACAGATGACTTTAATTATTCGTTATGTAAATATAGAATCTGGAAAAGAGGTAACAATTCAGGAATCTTTTATAGGCTTTATACTTCAACTGGAGAAGGTTTAACAGAATATTTATTAGAAGAGCTTAACATGCTTGATATTCCTTCAATAAATATGAGAGGACAAGGATACGATAATGGGGCTAATATGCGTGGGAAACATGTAGGAGTGCAAAAACGTACACTAAATGTAAATCCTTGCAGTGCACATTCTTTAAATTTAGTTGTTAACGATGCAGCTCTTACGTGTGTCCAGGCAGTATCATATATTGGAATAATTCAGGAAATTTACAATTTTTTTGGGAGTTCGACACATAGATGGAGTATTTTAAAAAACAACATCACAAATTTGACTTTGAAGCCGCTCAGCCAAACTCGGTAGGAAAGTCGCATCGACGCGATAACGCCATTTCGTTATGAACTTGGAAACATATATGATGCAGTTATGAAACGATAGATGTCCCGTCAGCTGAATTCGTGACCTTATATGGTATATTGTTACATCGAACCATCATCGGACGATCGACTACGTCATAATGCTGAATTGCACTACTGGACGCATAACTTCATTATACATATTTTATTTTCAGAATGATTATAGACTTCATATTGTTAACTTCAATAAATATTAATAACGTGTAATTATTGTAATTAAATAATTTTTTAAAAAAGTAAAGTTTTAACTTGAAAACATAAAGATGCTTTATATCAGGCGTATACTGACTACAAAATTGATGCATTTGGAAAAAATACAGCTTCGAATTTGTTAAGAAACATTAAAAAATTTAATTTTATATGTTGCTCCGTGATCTGGTATAACATATTATACAGAATTAATATAATCAGCAAAATTCTTCAACAGAAAGCAGTTAGTATACTAACCTCAAATGAAATTGACTGTCTCGACCCTTACTTCGTGGAATATGCTCATATTAGTGTTTTTAAATGAAACTCAAGGTCTCTAGTTAATTCCACAATATAATACAAGTTGTATTATATTGTGGAATTAACTAGAGACCTTGAGTTTCATTTAAAAACACTAACCTCAAATGATTTACTTTCAAAAACCGTAAACTATTTGAAGAATATAAGGTGTGACAGGGGATTTGAAGAAGTACTTGTAGATTCTAGAGAATTGGCCGATACTTTAGAAGTAGAAGTTAATTTTGAAGAAATTGCAGCAATCCGACCTAGAAAAATCAAACGTCAATTTACGTACGAAAGTAGAGATGAACCCGTGGACGATCCAGTACGATCATTTAAAATAAACTGTTTTTTATTTGATTCGATAAAATTTTAATTCCCTTGAAGAAAGATTTGAACTATTGCGTAATCGCAATAAAATCTTTGATTTTTTGTATAATATAAGCGGTATTTGTAATATGGATAGTAAAGAGATTTTAAAAAAGTGTCAACATTGCGAGTTATGTCTTACAGACGGAGATAATGCTGATATTAATGGTACAGAGACATAACACCATGAACTAAGCGTTTTGTCACCAATTGTTCCTTCAGAGAGTTCGCCAGTAGAAGTTTTAAATTTTGTGAGTAAAAATTATTTGTCTGAAAATTTCCAAATGTTGTTGTAACTTTGCGTATTTTATTAACTCTTTCTATTACTGTGGCAACAGGTGAAAGAAGTTTTTCAAAATTAAAAATTATTTACGTTCATGTATTTCTCAAGAGCGCCTAGTTAATCTGACTATGTTGAGCATAGAATTTGATCAAATGATGAATATATTAATATTGACAATATTCTTAAGGATTTTTCGCAAACTAAAACCAGAAAAGTTAATTTTAATTAAATTTAGTTTGTATTTAGTAGAATAATATAATTTTTATGCTTTTTTGAGAAAATATTTTTATTATGCTTATTTTTATAATATAATGTTTTAGATGTTTATAACTTTAAGTGTCATTATTAGTTTTTTTAATATTTAATAAATAATTTTCCTCTGTTCTTTTGTATTTTAATTTACACACGATTCACGATTATGAAAGTGAATATAGTAACGTATTAGTTTTTCTTTGAGTATTTTTATTTTAACTTTGAAAATTGATTCCACATCATAACAGTTATTGCAAAACTTACAAAATTTTAAAAATATGTGTTTCATCAAATCGAGGGGGGCGGAAAATTTGCCTTTCGCACGCCCTGGTTACATAGAACCATATTTATATGTCAGAAAAATAGTAAAATTTTATGTTACAGGTTAAAATTCATTTTTATGAAACACTTGAGTTTCAGAATCCCAATAAAAATTTATAATCTATATGCCTCATTGAAGTTTCTATTCATCTAAATAGGTCGACACTTTGTCCTTATGAACACAATTAAATTAGAATAATGTGTTTAATTGTTGAAAACTGACATTGAGTTTTATTATTAACCCAAATCAATCTATAATGTGGAACAGCTATAATACTTTCAATTCTTGAGAGTACATGGTGGACATAACTAAATTCTTCATTTTATAAATAAAAATGTGAGAGTTCCTCAATAATTTTTGTTTGCACTTTGAGCACTGCCACTAGATATCAAACTTCTGTATATCCACTAAAACATCTTAAATAAAAATGTATCAGTATTTGAGAAAGAATTGAATATCGTCAAAAGTTTAAGGAAAAAAGATATAATTTAAAGCTGGCAAAGGGAACAACGTTGTTATAAGGACAAACAAGAGATAGAGAGACAATAGAGTTGATTGAATTGAACAATTAACTCAATACTTCCTCTAATGTTCTATCTGGTTTTCGCAAAGCTTATAGCTGCACCACAGTATTAACGAGTCTAGTTGATGCTATAGATGTCGGCAAATGTACAATTTTAGCATTGTGGGATTTTAGCCGAGATTTTGACACTAAATCATAAATTGATGCTTAAAATATTACATCATACAGAATTTTCTGAAAGTGCCATTAACCTTTTGGATAAATATTTCAATAATCAAAATTAACTCGGATCAATCGGGATTTTTAACTTTGAATTCAGGAATTCCTCAGGAATCCATTTTGGATCCACTAATGTTTTCTATTTATACAATTAACTTAATAACATCTTTAAAAACCTGTAAAATTCATGTATACGCAGGTGATACCCAGATATACTATAGCTTCCTTCCAGTGTCCGTTGATAATGCCTGCGGAAATATTAATCAGGAACTAAAAACTCATAAAATTAGCGACGGATCATTGCTTATTAATCAACAGCTCTAAATATAATGTAATTTTGTTTGGCTCCGCTTATAACAAGGCTAAAATTGAAAACTTAAACATAAAAATTAACAACGAAGAGTTAGCCTTGGTTAATCATCATGCTAAAAAGTTAGGTGTCATAGACTCAGATTTAAAATTTGAGAAACACATCAATAAATTGATTCAACGTGCTTACGGCTCAGGTCCACCGTGACCGGACGTGCAACGCATACGGATGCCACCCCAAAGGAGCACCAAACCTAAGTTTTGTCAAAAAAAATTTAGAAATCCAGAGCTTTTTTCTTTTTTTAAATAATAGTGCGCAGAGTGAATAAAAATAATTAAATGCTTTTACTTGTCTCAAGCACAAGTGGCCACATTTAGTTTGTTAAGGATTAACAAGTATTAACTTTCGGATTGAAGGTTAAAAGTCGTCACTTGTTTTTATTCGCCCGACCCAATGTAAGAAATATTTATTTTGGTGCTACGTTTTCTTGGTAAAATAATTAACCCCAAACTTTCATCTCCATAAACTGTTTCTTTAATTAATAACAATTAAGAAACCAAGAAACTTCTAGTGCAGAAAATCAACATATAGCGATTTCGGCCCGCTTTGGTACCCCACATTGGTCTGTCAAACCGCTTTTCTGAGGTTTGACAGGCTCTCATTCCACCAAGGAGCATCATTTTCTGAGTGAGCTTTTGACAGTGGGCAACTGGATCAGGGCTGCCACATGCACCTGATCAAATATCCGTAGATTGGTTCGAAAATTTCCGCAGATCCAGAATAGAGCTTCAACATACAGTATGCGGTTATCTGAACTTACGAAAATTTGATCCTTAATGCCCTTGAACGCTCAAGTAGCGCGCCGGTGAGAATTTTGAATTTGTTTATTGAACGATGTACAATTTTTCAGGTTTAAAGTTAAGCCAACTGTAATTGTTTTTAATTTTTTTGCATGGAGTAGTCGACTCTGGGTAGGTATTGGTAACCTATGAGTTTCTGGGGCTAGTTTTGTTTATATTAATTGAAGAAAAAACTCTTTCTACTGTTGTAGAAATATGAGAAAGAATTCTAATGTGATTTGTTGATTTTACTAATAAAGGAAATGTTAGTTCATCATTTGCATTATTTAAAACTGATACTTTGAGCCGGAAGTTTATTTCAAAACTATCCGAGAAATTTAATTCAGATTTTCACTTATTACTATAGGAAAATGGGTAGCCGAAGCTGTAATAAATGGATTTATTTTGTTTTATATTTTTGGGAATTAAATATAATGAAGATTTCTAAGTTTTTCGTCAGTTTTTGGTTATGGTTATATTCGTGATCGTGACTCATGTAAGTTAAACAACCATAAATACAGATTGGTGTATGTCAGGTTATCTACTCTCCGCACTCTTCGTTTTCCTAGTAAGTATTTTGTTAGTGTGTAATATTTTGAGCAATAATTTACTCAGAGAACTCGAAGCAAACAGTACATAGTAATTATTATCATTGTTATTGAAAATTTCGTAGATTTTCGAGACTTTTCGGAGATTCCGTAGACATCTTCTGAATTCCGTAGTTCTACGGAAGATTCCGTAGATGTGACAAGCCTGAACTGGATTGAAAAGCTTCCATTAATGCATAGATAAGATAATATCATTAATGCCTCACTGATCCGTTCGACTCTTTGTTCCAGGTCGTAGTGCGGGCGATGAACTAAAATCGGAAAAGAATTATTAGGACACATTAGGTGCGTTCTTTTTGACTGAGATCTCAGATCACTTCAGTTAAGGTGATCTGAGATAAAGTGATGTGAGTAAGCTCCAAAAAGAGCGACATCTCAATTGAAGCGGGCGATCTGTCGATAGGTTTAAACTATACGACAAATTCGTATATATGCTATGGGTTCACTAGGTATGTTGTACAAGAATAGCTATAAAAAAGCTATTGAACTGAAATAAAATGAGACTACGTCGGTACAATTATTCACATCGTAATATGCTAGTATTGGGGAAAACTAATTGCACGTCTTATTCCTCCATTTTAATTATCCAGCGTTTAAAAATAATTAACAAAGAGGAATCCCCAACACTGAATGTGAGGAATAAACTTTGCAAGGTAAAAGCTCTTGTAAACTTGTTGTCCGTTGGACTTCCCAGTATTCACAGGTATTTTCTTGTTCGTTCAACCTTTTTCACATTCTAAGATTGTAAAAAGTACCTTAGTAATAATTACAGTTCTTCAATCGTCTCAAGAGGATAATGACATCGAATGATCTCTTTTTTAATAGTAGTTATATGATGTGTGGATCTGTTTATTTTATTAAGATCGGTTGGATCTTGGATCATTTTTAACCTTGTCAGGTGAAGCATAATGGGAAGAGAGATGGATAAATTACACGATACGACTTGCAGCATATAATGAAAACGATATTCATCCAAGTCCGATGTCGAATGCTCTGGTTCTAATTTAGAAATTTAACGTACTTATATATATATATATTTGATAAGCATCTTGAAATGGAAGGCGTAGAATTGAAATTATATTAGATGGAAGTATCTTACAGTGTATTGTGGTAAAAACTCTACGAAACAACACAATAATAAAACGGTAAAATATATGAATTGGAAAAACACTAAGCTTTTAATACCAGATCGTGGGACATTAGCCACGTTTAAAATAAAATATTTTGGATTGGCAACATCGAACTTCCTTCTGCACAAGCGCACAATTTGACAATTTATTCATTTGTCAAATAAAAGTTAAATCATCATTTCCCGTCGCCATATTTGCGGCGAGATCGCGAGGGTGTTTTGCGACAAGTAAATCGTCGTTTTCGACGAGGGGAGTCTCCTGCTCCCAACAGTTGTGGCCTATTTTTCTGACTATTTTTATTGTCATTACAATTTTAGAAAAATCTGTTATTTTACGGTTATTTCTTGTTTGGAATTAATAAACATGGCTTTTTAAAATGTCTGCCTTCAAATTGCGCGTAACCACTCCTTGTGGAGGAGCTACAAACTCCAATAAATCAACTAAAAATACTGGAAGACATAGGGATGGAGAAGAAAGGAAATCGCAATGTATCACTTGCAAGGGGCTCGACTACTGATTCCAAAAAAGGTAGATATATTTTGTGATTGTCAAAGGTCAGCTATTGTAGGTATGTGCGTATTTATATTGGTGAACAATTCAGAGACCAACAGGTTACTCGATAAAAACTAAGCCATTATTTTTTATTTACACACGACAGAGTAATAAGTTTATTGTTCTAAAAAGGTTTTACATACGTATAACACGTAATATTAAATATAAACTTCACATATTTTTTACAAATAAGTTTTTGCAGAAATAATTAGATATATTCATATTTCTTCTATTCACAAATTCTTTATTAAATCAGATATTCTAAATGACTATTAACAATAGTTACATTGATTTGAGATCCATGTCATTGTGAAACACATCTGAATCTAATTTAGTATGGCAAGTTTTCATAGAAGTTATATAATGTTAATTATTTATTACAAATAATACATGCTAGTCTGCTTAAATAAAGCAATCAGTAGTATAAATATTTGCACATATACAAAGAAACTTGTACATGAGAAAGAAATGGTTCTCATTTGCATTAACTACTAGGATTGCCAGATGTGATGCAATAAAAGACCGGACAACCACACACCAAAAAACTTCAAAAAATTAGGGACTACCACACACAAAGAAAACTATATATTTTATAAAAAAAAATTATAACATGGTCAGAACCAGAACACAAAAATCATACAAGACAAAACAAAGTTAGACTAATTTTTAACATATTTGGCATTAGATGCTGCTGCTTTTAAGTATCTGGCCTTATATGGTATCTCTGAATTCAATGCAACTGCTATTTATGCTGAAGAAAATGCAAAGTTCGCTTTTAACGCTTTCTAGGGACAGACAATTTCTTAAGCCTGTCCAAATATTTCCCATAATGCTAAATATCCTTTCAACATAGGCATATAGGAATGCTTCAAACATATTGGACTATTTTCAGCAATTTTAGTGCTGCCTCATATCCACTGTTTTTCCTTAAAGTGCAGGAAAAACAGTTTGTAATGCAGCCAGTTCTTCATACATGTTTTCTGGTGGAGGTTCCTGTATCTAGGGAGAAATTAACCACTGATCAATCAGTTGATCCAGCGGATATTTTGCTGTCCGGTTTACCAAGTTTTTCTCGAATGGTGGACAACAGAAAAACCGGACATCTGGCAACCCTATTCATCACAATAGAACAGTATTTTTATATCCACTTAATATTTGCACCTATTTTTGAACATGAAATAAATTTAAGTATTTAATCTTTCAATCAGTTTTCAACTACTTGTAATAGCTTAATTGGAATTACACTCCAAATCTATTTGGGCAATTAAGAAATTGATCTGGATCGTTTTTAGCTGTTGGAATGAGAGAAAGCTGTTCAGGTACTATTAGTAGCGGCCAACAAAATAATTAGAATCTAATAAAGTGGTATCATATGAGCAAATAAGTGATGACTTAATTTTGTTATGTGACTTTGATCTTGTGTCAAATACCTAATGTTTCATCTCGAGCAACAATATGATCTTAATAACTTGAAAATGGAGTAGTCACGAAAGACAAAAGTAATTGACCTGACATACCAATTTTGTTATCTTGATTCCGAGGATACAATTCTATTGAAAAATGAGAATTTCTTGAAGGGGAAACTGTAAGAACAGAATTTTTTAAATTTTGAAGACAATTTTTAAAATAGTTCACCTATTAATATTTTCAATTAAAATTAAGGCAAGTTTATCCTTGCAACTTTTTTTGATGTAAAAGTACTACATATATTTCTTGAATTTTTCACAAAGTATTGCCTAAATTAGCACAAAAGACAAAAAATTATTTTCTAGCGTAACAAAGAACACATACAAGAAGCTATGCTATCATCACTCTATATCTAAACATTTAACTAAAGATTGAATGTCTTGCTTTAAATACATTAGTAGAGTGATAAAGTGATAGTCGTAAATCTGAGAGAAATTTTTTGAAAACTACTAATTTTTACATTTACCATGTGGGAAGAGAGCATGACAGATTTAATACACAGTATTTACATGCTTGTATATTGTGAGTAAAATGTCAACTTACCCTAAGAACCCAACCTTGTTGCAATTCTTGTTAATACACATTTGAAAAATGTCGCTGTCAAATATTTAACTCTTGTGCTACCAATATGGGATGGATAATAATAAATTTTGCGGTATTCATTTTATAAATTGGTATGAAAAACTCTTTTTAATCATATGAGATAAAATAGATACCTAAACAATTTTTTCAAGTAGGTAACAAACTATATAAATCACATGTTTGTCCCACAAACTGTATACTAATTCCAAAAATATACATACTAATAAATTTCATATGATGCCTTAAATATTTTTCATGATTATTCAATGAATTAGGTTCTTTATTCATTTTTCTACTCTTGTTTTATTAATAATCAGATCAGTTTTAAAACATCTGGCGACCTTACCCGATACCTAATTTCCACTCGTGTCTATTGTTCCATTAGCCCTCTCTTAGGTCTCTAGCACTCATAGCTTTAGTTACTCCTTCTTTCCATGATTTCCTAGGTCTTCCTCTCTTCTTACGGTTTGGTCGCACCCACCGCATTACCAGCTTTGGCAGTCTGTTTTCGTTCATTCGCTGTACATGTCCGTACGATACAAGTTGCTTTTTCTCAATATCTGTTGTTAATGAGCCTTACACTCCCATACGTTGTCTGACGTCATCGTATCAGATTCTGGATATTCTACGAGATCGTCTGAACACAGTCGCCTCAAGGTTTCTTCTATTGTTTTCTGTAATTCTCCATGTCTCTGCTCCATAGGTCTCATTACTTTTGACAAAGGTTTCGTAGATATTGTATTTGTGTTGTTTTCCAATATCAGAACTCCACCAAATCCCATTTAAGCAGCCTATTGTTCGTCTGGCTTGTGCTATTCGTTTTTTGATTTCTCTGCCGTATTTTCCTGTTGTATCAAATTCAACTCATAAGTATGTGTATTCGCTACATGGTTCTATTTCTTCTGTTTCTAGTTTGATATTTCCTGGTCCAGCTCCTATTGGAAGGTATTTTGTTTTCTGAGTATTCATTTCCAGACCCCATTTCCTATAATCTTCGTTTAGTTTTCTCGTCATATATATAAGATCTTTGTCATTCGCTATGATGACCTGGTCATCGGCAAACTGTAGAGTGTATAAACACTTTTCTCCAAGATCGATACCCATTCAGCTGCATCTTTTCTTCCATTGATTTAACGCTCTTGCTATATAGATTTTAAAAAGTGTGGGCGAGATACAACATCCTTGGCGCAGACCTTTATTTACCGTAAATTTCTTTTTACATATTACCAATTTTGATTCTTGATGTTGATCCATTATAAAGATTCTTAAGTGCTTTTATAAGGGTGTGACTGATGTTGGTTTCTTGTAGCGTCTTCCAAAGCATTTTTATGGGAACTGTATCATATGCCTTCCGTAGATCCACGAAAAAAAGGTGAGTTTCCATATTAGTATTTGAAATATTTTCAATAATTTGTTTCAAACAAAAGACGTTATATGTACAAGATCTTTCCGCTCGAAAGTCTGATTGCTTTTTTTCTTCGTGTTCTCTATATTCAAGTTCAATTAGGTCTCACAGAACTCTTCCGTAAAGCGGACTAAGAGTACTTGTCACTGATATACCTCTATAATTCGAGCAGTCTAGTTTGTTACCTTTTTTATGGATTGAAGTTATATGGACCACCTTCCATTCTTCCGGCACTGGAGTGCCGTTTAGATACAGGTTTATACACCAGGTAAGTATATCGAAAAGTTTATCTGACCCATGTTTAATCAACTCTGTGGGAATGCCCTCCAGGCCTGCAGCACGTCCATTTTTGAGTTGTTTTACTGTTTCTGTGTTTCTCTAATTGTGTTCCCTGTGACGTTGATTGTTTCACCTTCAATTAATATTTCTGCTGTTGAGGTTGTAAGGTATTCATCTCTTATCTTCTGTCGGCAATTGTTCATAGTGATCGATTCACTTTTTTGTTGGTATAAGTTGAAGTTTCGCTCAGTTCTTTTCATTCGATCTAATATTTTTTATGAACTTCCATGATTCAGAGCATTTTTTACCACCGAGATGCATATTAATTTCCTGACATTTTTTGTCCCACGTTTTTCTCTTTGCATTAGCTACAGTTCGTCTTGTAATTCTGTTTATTTCTAGATATCGATCTCTATCTTCTTGTGAGTGAGCGTTAGTCCATTTTAATTAGAATCGGGATTAAAAATAAAATAAAAAATATACCATATCTATTATTTTGAGCCTTGAACGGACCTGACAATACCCTCTTTATTGTTAATCAACTCATTTCACAGCTTTCATTAAATATGCCACAAATTCAATCACAATTTAACAAATATTTTCATATATGAGAACCTTTGTAGAAAATCTTCAATTGTATTATTTACTCCAATCAAATTAAACAATACAGTACAATATAAATTTTATTGATTTACAGGCTATTTCCTACATGGCTCATTGCATTAAAGAAAGTTGTACTAATCAAATGATAGTAAATTTTATTAGTTTTTAGTTTTTGTTGGAATTGGCAAAATTATATTTGATTCTTTTGTTAAAAATCTCAGTAGTAATCCTAGAACACCATTTGTGGCTAACATTTAATTTTCTTTTTTTTTTTGTTATATAATGAAGTTCAAATTTACTCATAAAATAGCACATCAGTATGTCAGGCAATCACACTTTGATTTGACTAGTATTCCTGTCATTTGTCAATTTAAATTTTAACAAACCAGTAATTGCAATTTTACAACTTTTTATAAGAATTAATGTTATCACATAAAAAAGGACATAGTTTTAATATTTAGGTTTAAATTTTATATACATACTGTTGAAGTTTGACTTTTTTGTTATTACTGGTTAGATTTCTTTTTGACTTCAAAACTTTGTTTGGTTCTTCCAGTATGCTGATGTCCTGCATTGACAGTAAATTATTTTCTATAGTAATTAATATATTTGTAGTCTATTATAGTAAATTTTTTGATAATCCAATTTCATTCCATGTGTTAATAAATCTCTTTATTGCGTCAAAAATAACTAATTTTATTTACATAATATACACAATATAAAATAAAAGAATAGTACTTTATATAGTGGCTATAGTATAAAAAAGTAGGTACTTCATAAATAAATTAAAATTAGAATACAACAAATTTAAACAAACATATTATGTTACACTGTGACTGCTCACTCTGACAATAAATAATCCTTTAATACTCTTAAAAGAATTTACAAATGATTTTTTTTAATGTATTCTGGTAAACTATTGAAAGAATTAATACCTTTGTGAAATACAGAGTTGTATGTACTGCTTCTCCTATGCATTTCAATTCTTAAATTTTCCTTATTTCTTGTGTTATACTTACAGTAGAAACGCTTAGTCTTTTCCATCACATGACTGATACGACATCAACCATATGCATCTTAATCAAAACAATACGACAAAAGCTTGTATTGAGTTTAGCTCTTTTTCTGTTATTAGAAGAAGACAATACCAACATAGTATGTGTTGAATAATATCGTCAACTAAGTCTCGTGAAAAGCTTCACCATTTCTACTATATGTACATCAAGATTACTAGAGAGCTCTTTATAGGAGTGTACTTAAAACACTTTAATATTATTCGCATGGCATGGTTTTGCATCCTTTGAAGGCGATAGATTTCATTTTGGTTGAGTAGATACAAAATTGTAGGGCAATAACTAAAATATGGTAATATTACAGTGTTAAAGACTGTTAATCTGGACCATTGGCTGAGATGTGGAGAGCATCGTCTTAAATAGTTGATTTTATAGGCCACAGTTTTAATAACTTGATTTGCATGCTCTTTAAATTTAAAATTATTGTCTATAGTTACTCCTAAATAGACAAAAATTTTTACTGTCTTCGCTGTTTCGTCATCTAATCCTATATTTAAAGCCAGAGTTGGGCTAATTGAAATCGTGTTTTAAATTGCTGGATTTTTAAAATTAAAATCATGATTTAAAATCAGTTTTTTTCTTTTTTATTCAGAACATAATATAAAAGGTTTCTCAAAAATCAAAAGAAGTATCTGCTTTTAGCCAAAAAAAGAACAAAAAAGAGGTACATACTTCCAAATTCTTAAACTAAATGTAACACCTAAATTTTATTACTGTATATTTTCAGTCTATTCATTTTCGTTATACAATTTAAACAAAAACACGAGTTTTCCTCCTTTTTCTATGTCTAATCTGTTTCTAATATTCGAGTGTACAAGACCAAAAGAGCTAAATACGCGTTCTACTGAAGCTGAAGAAGCAGTTGCACACAGGAACTGTTTTATTATTGGCAACTGTTTCAAGATTTCCGGCTCATCATTTTGTGATAACCACCATTGTAGTCCATTTACATTTTTTATTACTTCGTCCGAAAACAACTTGTTTAAATGGAGCACTGCGGGCATTTTACTTTATTACTAAAGGTAACAGTCCAGTGTTTTCATATAACTCGTTAATTGTTTCTAAAGCTATATTCTTTTCTTCTTGTGTTAAATGGTATTTTGTTTTTTGTGGATTCAACATATACGCTATAAAATGATATGGCGATAGTGCTTGCTTATATAGATATTAAATTGTTGTGTTTTTTGTAATGGTAATTCCATAGATTCATCAAAAATATATTGTAAATGTTTCCACTGCTCTACAGCATCTGAGATAGTAGCATTTTTCCTCTGCACAGTATCAAGAGCAAATCTCGTGCTGCATGTTTAATCGCAATATTTGAAACTTTTTGGTAAATAGGGGAATCAATCTCCTTTTTATTTTCTTCGCAGATTTTTAATATGATGTCCCACTGAGTGACATACATCTCTAAGCAGTCGCCAAGGCTATTCCATAGCACATTGCTTGCAATGCCTAAAGCGCTGCCTCCTTCTTGACTGAATTTAGCTCTAGCCAAATGGTTATTTCGAAAATACTTAACAATTTGGACCACATGTTCTTTAACGTCTTTAACTTGAAAGTCCTTGCACAGTAAATTAAAAATATGTGCAGAGCAGCCATAAGTTATAACTTTCGCGTTCATTTGTTCTTTAATGTTTTTCTCATAAGTGTCATATTTGCGGCATTATCTGTCAAAAAAGATTTTACGGTACTCTTGTATTTTAATTCACATGAAGAATTCAGGTCACAAACTATTTGAGTTAAATATTCTGAAGTATGTGGATTTCCTGATGTGTCTATAGTTTCGTATAGGAGGGCTTGTCCATCTTCAGTGGTTACCCTTGCCCATATCACTGGTTCGTTGTGCACGTTTAACCACCCATCAATTGACATATTTACGGACTGTCCTGACAGGGATGAGAAACATTTTTCTTTTTCCTCTTCATAGATTTCGTCCAAAAGACTTTTTTTCTTGAGGGTGGTGTATAACCAGGCCTTAATAACTGAATGGCTTTTTTCACCTCTGAATACATCTGAAGCTCGAATTAGAAGCAAAAATAGCCTTTGCTATTTCTTTGTCAATTTTATGTTTTTCAGCAGTTGAAGTCCGCATTACAAAACCACTCATGGTAGACAGACTTTCTTTTTTTGGACTGGCTCAAAAATTGTTGGACTTGTTGGTACTTTCGGTGGAGTTTTTCTAACATATGAACTATCCGTTATGAGTGAACTACAACTTGACGCAGATGATGTGCTAGCAACAACTGTCAAGCGATATTCGACTGTCTGGAAAAAGAAAAAACATAATTGAAATTGATATATTGATATAGTATTGAATTATTGATTTTAAAATCAAGTGAAAATGCTCAATAAAGATGTAAAAGCAAATTTTTTTAAGTTGAAAAAAATTAAAAATTAAGTAAGTATAGATGAGTAAAGATAATCTTTAATTAACCTGGGAAAGGTCGCGTTAAAAAAGTTACATTAAAGGCCACGTGTTAGATTTCACATAACATTTAAAAACAATCCTATATGCCTAAAATCTATATCCTAAAATATCTATAAATGAATATTCAAAAATTATATTATCTTTGTTAAAAATAATATATCTATCAAAAAAAATTTAAAATTATCTCAAAAATGTATCTTCTTCTTCTCATTGACTTTCAGACCTTAAGGTCCATAGTCTCCCTATTGGGATTCCTAGCCTCATTTTTTCGGCTGCGGTGGCCAGCCGCTTGGCCAACCCTACTGCTTTAAATCAGTAGGGAGTTTGTGAATTCGGTGATTTAGTTTCTGCTCTGAAGTCTGTCCTTTGGTTCTTCTACTATTCTTTTCCATTCTTTCCGGTATTTAGCTTTGTTCTTCCAGTCATTTATTCCAATTTCTTTAAGATCTTCTTCTACACCATCCAACCATCTAGTTTTCGGTCGTCCCCTTGCTCTTCGTCCTTGTCTTTTAGTTTCCTGTATTTTCTTGACACACCTTTTATTACCTAGACGTTGTACATGTCCTGCCCACCTTAATCGTTTACTTCTTATTTCATTTGTTATTATTGGGCTATTGAATTTTTGATTAACTTCGTAGTTTCTTAATATTCTCCATACTCAATTTTCTTTAATTGGGCCGTATATTCTCCCTTTCCCAGATTTCTAATGTGTTTTCCTCTTTTTTTGTTAAATTCCAGGTTTCTGCGGCGTAAATTACGACTGGTCTAATTACTGTCTTGTATATTTTAATTTTTGTGTTTGTAGACAATATCTTTGATTTAAATGTGTCTTTTACTGCATAGAAACATTTGTTACCCTGTTGTATTCTGTTATTTATCAAAAATGTATCTACTTATAATATAATACGTATTATATATTTAAAAAATATTTCAAAATATCTCAGAATATATAATTAAAAATTACACTATGTTACTTAACTTAATTAATATTTATGTCTCAAAACTTTCACTAAATTATCTCAAAAATAAAATATCAAGTGTTTGGAGAATCAACAAAACACAAAAAATTTTAGGCAAAATCTAACCACGCAATCATTCCCGGGTTAATAATAAAACTCGTTATTAAATATAAATTAAATTAATAATTTAATTGCCTGTATTCCTATCTTGATAATTACAAACATCGTGGCGCGCTTTAAGTCTTTGGCTAACCCTTGAATATCTTTCTTGCACTTTCTACAAATAGCCCTACACCCCAATTTATTTGGATTTGTTGTCTTAATATAGAACTGCCATATTGGGTCCTCTTTTCTTCCACTCATTTTATTTTATTTATATGTTTTGACTTCACTTAACTAACCTAACTAGCAAAATGCGTGAAATTGTTGGGCAACGTCAATTTATAGGTTGAGAAGAAAAACAAGCCTCGACAGGAATATTCTTGCAAAAAGCACAACTAACGCGTTCGTGCCTCACTCGGCAGTACTCGGCACTGTATAAGTGAGTGTATAGGATGGAAGGAAAACAAATCACGACAAGAATTTTTTGGCAAGAAGCGCGACAAATGCGTTGTCACAGGTTTTTGAGCCGCAAATTGTATTATAATTTTTAGACTTATACATTAAAATAATTAACAATAATTTCAAAGAATCATAATGTTAAAATTTTATATTCAAATAAAAAAAATCGAATAAATCGTGATTTTTTTGGAAAAATCAATGGTTTTTGATTTTTTTAATAAAAATCAGATTTTGCCCAACCCTGGTTAAGTGTATACTTAAAATCGATTGTTTCATTGCAGATGGTGTCAGTGCGAAACCGTGGCCTCGCGGCAGTCGTCGCCGCGAAATTACGGGTGCAAGTCTTACCTCTAAAATGGAGGTATCCAGAAAACCACAACAACAACGTGCTAAGACCAATGATAAAAGACCACGGTCCCGTGGGGTTGGTTACTATTCAGGTGCCACGGCTCGAAATGAGACGGCCGGCTTAGAAGAAGAAGTTAATGTCCACCAGGTGGAATTGGGTTCAGTTTTTTCACCAGGCAGTAAGAAGCAGAGCCATAATAATTTGATAAATTTCTCTTACCCTCCAAGAGGAAGTTTTAATTGTATTGCAGGAAGACATGGTAATAATGGTAATCGGAAGATGGGCAGCATAAAGCATAAATATAATAAAGAACAGTTCTTGCAAGCTAAGTAAGTTTTGTATTCATTTCTTTGTGAAAGTAAAATTGATTTAATATAATATCTGTTCCCACTATGGTAACTAGACTATTGTTAATTGTTTTCAAATAGGCAAAAGTCCTGTTTGCTATTGACAATGAGTGGTAAGTGATTTACTTACCATCCATGGGTGGTAAGTGAGATCAAGTCATGAAAATAATAAAAAATATGTTTAACTACAAGCTGTTATTATTATTTAATATTTATAATTATAATACAATTATTAAACATTAGGATAGCTTCCCTCATATTTATTGATTTTCACATTCTTTTCCAACTGGTCTAAAAGAGGCTCAATGTTGTCTGACTGATTCGTTGCAATAACCCGATGAGACATACTACTAGAAGCTACAGATGAAGTGTCATTATGAAGAATCCTGTTAGTTACTCCAGTTTTTTTTCTAAATTGTCTTTGTACTTTATGATCTTATCAAATTTTTTATTTTTTCATGTTTCGTTCAGTCCTAATATTAATTGTTGTTATACAGGCTCACTATACTCCTATGAAGCACATATGTAAGTTGCGTCCCATTAAATATTGGCTGTTGTTCTTAGTTTTTCTCGAAAAAAATTTCCTAATATCCTGGACAATATTTTGGCAGCGTTACCTAATAAAATAATGGCATCATTTGCTGTCTCCTTTTTTTTGGTGATATAATTCCTATTTGCCAAATTTTGGAGGCTATCCCACTTTTCATTAGCTGTTGTAGATTATAGGCTTGACGGGAAGTGCTTTCAGCCTTTCAATTGTCAGCTTAGCATGGTCCTGGAGCTCTGCCTATTTTTGCTTTACTTATTGTTATTGCTTCCTTTATTTTAAGTATCCATCATTCCATAATCGTGTTAATTGTAATAAATTTATAACTTCTGCTATATGTGACTTCTCCGTGTGTCATCTGGTATTACCATATATAAAGTGAAGAAAGGATAGTAATTCTCATAATTCATTAAGCATTATTTTCAATACAAAAGTTTTTCATAAGGGTTGACAAGTAATTTTATTTACATCTCAAAATATTTTATTAAAATACCGAATTTGTTCTAACTGCAAACTTTTTTTTAGTTGTCAATTCATTGTTAACAGTAATGGTGATTATAAGCAATACTTGAATAATCCAGATGCTTTAGTAGACTGGAATTTAATTGAACAAGTAGTAAGTGTGATTTGATTTTTATTCATTAAATTAAAATTATATATACATGACTGTCCAAAATTAATGCACCACCTTAAATGTACAATAAGTTTTTTTTCTGAACTGTTGTGTTTTTTCATCTGTGCAATTTATTAGAAACAAACACTACATCTCATTAATATTGTGAGATAGCTTCATATTTTCTCAACATTTTTGTAAAAAAAAATCATCTTGATATCTCTGTTATCAAAGAAGAAAAGTATGTTCAGAGCATAATGTGATTCTATTGAATTGTAATATATATTAATGGAATATAAGCAGATAATTGGCTATGAAAAATCAAAAAATTTGACAGAACAGTTTAAGACTGACAATTTTGTTTACAATTCAATAAATTGTTTTGCTGATTTGCGTATGTTAGTTGACATGGACCATATTTCAAAAAATCTGAGCAGCGATGAATGTGTGAAGGCAATTACTTTAGCTAATGAAGGATTAAGTTTGGTCAAACAGGCTTGAGGTTACTAGAGTATCTGATACTACAATATCACAAGTCGTTCAATGTTTTCAAGAAACAAACTGCCATACGAGACGGCCTGGACAAGGAATATGATGGATGAGTCACAATACCACGTCAAGATCAGTTGATCAGGCTTCGTACTATCAGAGAACGTTTTGTCACATTGAGAAATTTACAAATACAAGTCACAGATGTTCATAAATTAGTAGGAACGCTATACAAATGTGTCTCGCAGAACATGATTTGAATGTGAGGATACTAGCCAGAGCACCAGCTTTAAATGTAAATCATCGTAGAAGTAGATTGCAAGTTGCCAGAGAGTACCTTGACCGGAATGTTGTTGCTTAGAAGTATGTATTGTTCGCAGATGAATCGAGGTTTTGTTTATATAGCTCAGATAGACGTGTAAGACTTATTCGATGACCAAGAGAATGCTATGCGATCTATGACTTTATCCAATGGAGGATCTGTAATGGTTTGGGGAGGAATATCTCTTACAGCGCGAACGGACCTTGTTGCTTTACGAAGGGGTCCCTTAACAAGTGAAAGGTATATTACAGACATTTAATCTAACCATGTAGTTCCCTTTGCTCCTTATATAGGAAATAATTTTCTTTTAATGTGTGATAATGTACAACCACATATTACACATGGGGTCCGTGATTATTTGCACGATGTTGGTATACAAACCATGAACTGGCCACTCTAAATCCCATAGAGAATTTGTACATTATTATTGATCGTGAACTCAGGAGCCGACAACCACCAGCTGTCTCTGTTTGCGACATAGAAGTTATGGTGAGAGAAGTTTGGGATGTAATTGAGCAAGACCAAATACGATTCTTAATTTTAAGGATGTCTAGACGCTGTGAAGAAGTAATTAGAAACAGAGGGGAAGTACTCGTTTTTAAGTCTTTTGGAGAGAAGCAACTTGTTAAAGAATATTTAGGTTATGTTTTCTTAGGTTTTAGTTGTTTTAAATGTCAGTAAAGTTTGGGCATATTACAATTCAATAAAATCACGTTATGCTTTGAACGTAATAAGATGAAAAACTGCAACTATATTTTTACACCCCATATAAGTGTAATGTTTATATATATACAATCTGGACGATTGTGATCGGTCAGATCTGGTGCAAATCCGGCTTAACAGTTACTGAGGGTGAATGTAAAATTCATGTGCATTAACTATACTAACATGAATCATGATTCAGAAAACATAAGTTTGGTGGCTTTAGTTCTTCGAAATTTAGATAATTGTGTGTCACACATATATTGATATGGTTAAAGAGAGTACGTAAATTGTTAAGATAGTTAAAGTTGGATTTATAGCTTAATAGAATGTAAACGTAGATGCACTGAAAAGATCAACTATACAATTTATGTACCTTCTTTATAAATAAACGTATGGGTATGCCATAACGTAAGTGAAACAAAGGAGTTGGCCAACTTTTATCTTTTTACAGTGCGTTGTTGCGTCCGGTCAATCAAAGGAATGAATCCTGTGTGATGTCAGCGAGTAGTTTTCATGTTTAAAAAATAATTGTAGGAATTCTCTAACTTTCTGTTACAGTTTATGGGTCTTGTTTTATAACATTTTGGTTGCCTAATTATTGTACTTGGAGTTTGTCCTTGTCGACACTTTTCCATTGCTAATCTCACAAAAGTAGTCAATCCATTGTAGCTCAAGCCATATAAATATTTAGAATATTAGAATACAAATTTAAAGATCAAACCAACACATGACACAGGCTCTTTGTCATTTGTATAATTTCTAGGTTATTTGGAAAGTCACTGACGAGTAATTCTACGTGACATCTGCCCATTCGGAAAATTTCCGTTCCGTTTATTTATAAATTCAACAATTTTGAGACTCATTAGGGGTCCAGTGCTTCTACGTTAAACTATAAATCCAGCTTAATTGAAAATTGTTGATATAACAATATTATAACATTCTAATGATTTATTTTACTATTTATTAAGTTTTCATAAACAATATTTTCCAAATCATTAAATTTCTTTGATTGGCTAATAATTTGTAAAATTTATAAATAATTCTGCATATTTATAATTGAAAACTTTTTCAAGTTAAAATTGATTGGGTTACTTTTAATACAAATTTCTCATAAATAAATCATTAACGAAAGTACATTAGAATGAAAGATGTCCTTATTAAATATTTTGTGTGTTTGAATTATTATAATTATAAATACTAAAGTTGAATTTTTTATTTGAATATTACTTTTTTTATCTGTTTTAGAACTTGCAAGTATCAGAAACTTCGATATGTCCAATATGTCTTTACCCACCTATGGCAGCTAAAATTACACGTTGTGGTCATATCTACTGTTGGTCTTGCGTTCTTCACTATCTATCTTTGTCTGACAACCCATCAAGAAAATGTCCTATTTGTTTTGATAGCATTTATAAACAGGATCTTAGAAGGTAGGTGAAAATTTTACTCTAGTTGAAAACTTCCAAACAAAATATGTAGAAACACAAAATATAAAGTTTCAAACTCAACATACTTTAAACAGCATGGACATTTTAAACAAATACCCAACTTATTGTGTTTATATTCTTTGAATAATGAGAAATCGTCTTTCTGCATTTCTTTTGACGTTGATTATTCTCATATATTTAAATAAATTTTTTGTGTAGCATGTAGATATCGCAATAACATACTGGTATTAAGTATTCCAAATTGATTTGTGGTGGTTACTTAGTAAGTGTCCCTCATATACTCGACGTTTACCGTAAAGGCATATTATCATTGAGGAAACCACTTACCTAGCAACCTGTATTCGGGAATAGAATAAACAACATCACATTTATAAAATCACTGGATCGAGTTTTAATACGTTAAAATACACAAATATAAATATCAATCGACTTAGTCAAAGTATTAATAACAATTCTCCTTCCCTGGTTCGTTCACTCTCCTTTTATAGGAAGTGTAGCTATGTTTTACTACATTCCTGACCTCCGTCTATAAGTTGTACATGTTTGTTTATACATTAACAAGAATGTGACTGACATTGCCCGTCTCAGATCAATGCTCGCTAAATACTATAATTAATATTAACCTAAATTTAAATCTTATTTCTAAGCTAATGTCCTTTTGCCGTTACTGTCCTTTAGGGATCACTACAGATTAGTACACTTTGTTCTTTTTGTGAGGTTAGTGAAATTGAAACTTTATTTTTTTGCCTTATTTCTACATATTTTGTATAGCTATTTAAAAAAATAATACGAATTGTAGATAATAACAAGATATTAGAGCCAAAAACTGCATTGAAACATGTCGAATATCTGGTCGCCCATAACCTGAAAATTGTTTTTTTTAATGTTCGAAGTGTAGAATTCCTCAGACATTTTTAAATTGGATCAATTTCGCGATTTGTGTAATCGCAATATAAATTTGAATCTCCTCGAAAGTGCCTTGGGCAATTAATATGTCATATTTTTCTCTGTCCTGCTTGGTAGATAAGGGGGTCTCGATCCGTGTCCAGCCTCTAAAAATTTCATATCCATGATTTATTTTTTCTGCCTATGCTGCGTTTACCTTCGATCTCGCCTTGTATTATAAGTTGTATCAGTTCAAATTCATCATTAGGGTTTGTAACTGTTCTTCTGACTATTAATACCACTGTGAGGTGTGCATATCATATATTATTTATGACTTTTGCATTTATTCTGGTAACCTCCACATGGTCCATAAAGAGACTTCCAGATTATGTGTTCAGCATACACATAAAACAACATTGGCGTACACCTATTTGTATATCAATATATTTTGTGTTGCCCTTTTCTTTTCATACACACCCCTTGTCACTTCAATGTTTATTACTTATAATTATATCTCTTCCATTTAACATATTTTATTATTTAAATCTATTAAGTTATATTTACTATATATTTTTTACCATTATAACTTGATGTGTTGCTAGTTATATTTACCATATATTTTTGGCCATTATAACTTGAAGTTTTGATAGAATAAAGAATAACTATCTGTTTAAACCTAAATTATAAAATTTCATTTTTCTTTACAGTGTAGTTGTGATTCCTTTTACATCCCTTCACACTGCCGACACCATAACTTTCAGATTAATGAAAAGACTTAGAGATTCCTTGATAGCATATCCGGCAGATGCTGAAATAAAGGATGTAAATTATATGTTCAATTTGTCTGAAAATGGTTCCAAAGATATTTATTCAAAGCTGCTTCTGGCAACGACAGAGGATATTCTTGCCATTATTGATAGGGAGAAAAGAGAATTAAAAAATCAATTTGAAGAGGAGGATGGACCTGAAAAAAATTTTGTTGAACAAGCCATGGCTTTATTAAAAGAAAGAGAAGATACTGTATGTGAAAATGTTGAGTGTGTTAAAGGCCATCCGAGAGCTTGTACAAAACTAAACCTGGAAGAAGTCTTTCATGATTTGGAAATAAGTGACGATATCAAAGATTTTGATAAAACTATTGACAATAATTCAGAAAGTTGTAGTCGTAATCAACCAGTTAAGATCCATTATTTTTATCAAGGTAAGCATATTTGTGAATTTTTTGTCTACAAATATAGATTAATTTTATCATGAGGCACAAGGACTTCTTTAACCCTTTCGAGACGAGTTTTTGTTTTAAGGGTTATGGGTTAGATTTTTAGTGGTTTAATGTCAGTGGCGGTCAAATAAAACATCTGCATCGAAATTTAAATGAATTTTTATTTATAAGAAGTGGTGGGGGTTGGTACACATATGTACCAGTCTCAAAGACCCTCAAAGACTGGTGGCATCTTTCAAAAAGTATTTTTATAAATTTTACATAAACGTAAAAATTGTTAAGTGTGGTATGCAGCAAAACAATTCTTGCATAATGGTAACCTACATTGACTGCACACTGTCTTGGTCCTCTTCTGAACCTTAGTTTCAGCACAGCGAGCACATCTCCTACGAGTTTTACCTTCCATTGGCAGGTGCATCGGAATGTTTTTTAGACTTAGTCTCTTTTTGGAAGGACGACCACTTGTCGATGGACCTTTTACTAAAGTAGTTTTTTTCTGGCCTTCGTTCAGAATTGCTTCTGCTAATGGTACGAGGAAATCCAGAAATGGCATTTTTTTTCCTGATAATTCTTTGTAAATTATCCAGGCATTTACAGCGGACATCATCAAAAGCCTGTAAAAAACTTTGTTCCACCATTTTTTTGATTTTCTATCAAATTCATACAATCCCGCCATTTGGTCTGCCCGGTCGACTC
This sequence comes from Galeruca laticollis, assembly GCA_963921935.1. Taxonomy (NCBI): domain Eukaryota; kingdom Metazoa; phylum Arthropoda; class Insecta; order Coleoptera; family Chrysomelidae; genus Galeruca; species Galeruca laticollis. The sequence continues at coordinate 92,809,705 of OY998183.1, forward strand.
CTCCCATGTGATCCCGATAAAAGGCAATAATTTCTGGACATTCTATAGGAGATCTTGTACAATCTTTGTTTTTCTTATTCGGCGATACAACTTTATTCGTATGGCAATTGCTGAGAACCAGGTACAATCTTTGTTTTTCTTATTCGGCGATACAACTTTATTCGTATGGCAATTGCTGAGAACCAGAACATCTTTAGTATCCTGCCATTTTGCAAAAATTACACCCTCGTTGGTGCATTTGAAAACGGATTGTCCCTTTTTCAGTTTTTCAGGTAGTTTCGGAATGTTTTTTCTGGTAGCTATACAGGTACCTACTGCTGCATAGTTTGTTGAATGAAGTAAGTCAACAGAGGTAAAGAAACGGTCAAAGCAAAGTATAACATCGACCTCTTGGATAGTATTTGCAAGCTTATTGACTACCCTTTCTCCTAAAGTACCATCTTGGTTGCCTCTTCTTTCCCCGCATAAATGTTGAAATCGTAAGTATATCCCGTTCCTGAGTCACAACGGAGTTACATTTTTATTCCTCGCTTTGTTGGTTTGAGGGGCATGTATTGTTTGAGGGATGACCGCCCCTTGAATTTAGTCATCGATAATAATAATAAGCTTTATTTGAAATAGAAATCCTACTACAATGAATATATATATACTTAATTAAGATCAAAAATTTATCATACAACATTCAAACTTACTACTAACATTAAATCTCAGTCTGATAAAATATGGGCCTTTAACAGTCTCTTGAAAGTCACCATTGTCACTGCACATTTAACACTAGATGGATGATGGTTATACTCATTCATACATTTGTGAAATAAAGATATCATAGTACTATACTTGTTTGTTTTCAGAATATTAAAATCCTGAACATTTCTTGTACTATATGAATGAATCTGCTCCCTTAATGACACAAATTCATCAAAATATGCAGGTAACATGCCCTTTTTTAACTTAAAAATAAAAACCATAGTAAGGTAGTAAAGTCTTTCTCTCACTGAGAACCAACCCAATGTAGACTGCATGATCTCAATTGGTGTATAACGGTTGCAACTTAGAATTATTCTCATACCTCTATTGTGCAAGATTTGTAACGATTGAATTGAACCCATGTCACCCAAATATAGAACACTAGAGCAATAGTCGAAATGGGGCTGGATTATTCTTCTGAATATTGTCATTCTTGAGAATAGTGATAGATTCTTGCTAATTCTATTAAAGAAAAAAAGTTTTTTGGATATCTTTTTGCGAATATACTCAAAATGAGGTTTCAATGTAAGTGTATTATCTAGTACAAACCCAAGATATTTTATCTGATTCACCCATTCAATATCTTCATCATTAACTTGTAATTTCATATTCTTAATGTCAAGATTATTTATTTTATGACTACTAGAAATTATCATTGATTTAGTTTTACTTGTATTAAGTTTTAACCTGTTGGTATTCAAAAACATCTGAATTCTTTTTAACAACCGCTGCATCCTTCCAATTACCTTAAAAATATCATAGCCACTGTATGCAATCAATGTGTCATCTGCAAATAAATTGATAAATTCCAGCTCTTCAACATAATTAATGTCATTTATGAAAATTATGAACAATAAAGCACCAAGTACGCTCCCCTGCGGTACACCAAAACAATTACCCTGCTCCGTAGATTTACTCTGACCTAATTGAACGTACTGAGATCTACCATTTAGATATTCTTTAAACCAACTTATAACCTTCCTCCTAAAACCATAGTATTCCAGTTTTCTAATTAATAAGATTCGGTCTATGGTTTCGAATGCTCTTCTCAAGTCTAAAAACACAGCTACTACATATTTGTTATTATCAACTGTTTGTTTCCATTTTGAGATAGTAAGCTGTATTGCCGTTTCACATGAGTGGCCCTTTCGAAACCCAGACTGATTTCCTAGAAAAAGATTATGCTCATTAAAGTATGAGACTATCTGATTATAAACGGCTTTTTCAAGCACTTTTTCAATGCAAGGCAGTGTATTAATGGGTCGAAATGAAGATACCTCTGATTTAACTTGAGTTTTTGGGACAGGTGTAATGGAACTAGCTTTTAAGTCTTTAGGAAAAGTTCCACTTTTTAATGAACTATTTATAAAATTAAGTACTGCATAACCCGTTGTCTCAAAAGTTTTCTTTAGGAATTGTGAATTGAGCGGAATATTTATATTTTTACACGTCTTTAATGATAATATTATTTCTTTTAATTCACCGATAGTCAAAGGCTGAAATTCATCCAGGTTGCATTCAAGTACAGGTAGATCACTATCAGAACATTCCTGTACATTATCAAAGCTTGCTATAATCTCCTCAATACTCCTTATAAAATATGAATTAAACATACATGCAGCTTCCCTTTCATTCTCTGCAAAAACAGTACTTTCATTCATTCCAAAGTTAATGTTTTTATAATTTATGGATTGATCCTTATTTTTTATTATGGTCTTCAAACATTTCCACATTTCTTTCGGATCGTTTTTGTTGTTGTCTATCATAGTCTCAAAGTATTTTATCTTTTTTTGTTTTAGCAAATCAACAACTAAATTTCTTTTTATTTTATAATCACTCCATAGAATGTTACTATTACTACCATTACTATAGTTTATGAAATATTTATATGCCCTATCTCGCTCAAGAGCTCTTATACTAACTTCATTGTCATACCAAGGAACATTCTCATTCTTACATTTTTTTCCCTTATTGGGTGATGATTATTTATCACAGAATTAATTTTTTTTTTAATTTTTTCATACAGATCATTATATATCACATTAATATCAACAGAATCAAAATTCCAATCACAGTTTATAAGTTCGACATTTAATTGGCAATATGCCTGATCATTTAAACATCTAGTTAGAATTGTTTTCGTTCCATTACTTATACTATTAACATTCTCTAATCTAATTCCTATAATTAAATGGTCAGTAATCTTTGGTGTTTTAAATAATTTAATTTCTAGCATATCATTATTTGTCAAGACATAATCAATAAGAGTACTAGAATAATCACAACATCTAGTACTTTCCCCAACAACCTGCTCTACTCCTAGAGATTGCAACATCGTTATTAATTTCTTACAATAAAAATAATCTATATTTAAATAATTGATATTGAAGTCTCCTACCAATATCCATTTTCTATTCATTTTCATACTATCCTCAATAATGTGCTCCAGTTTATTTAAAAAACATGCTAAACTACCACTAGGTGATCTATACAGACATCCAACAGTCCAACAAATATTATTGATTTTTACATGTATAAAAGTGCACCAATAATTACCATTTTCAGAATAAGTAACTTCATTTTCATAAATTACATCACTTCTTACAAAAATTAAGATTCCTCCAGTATATCGACTTGGAGCATCACAACGGACCAAAGAATATCCAGGCACATTAAGTTCAATTTCCTCCATATCAATTGTAGTTCTTGTTTCCGATAGAGTTAGGACACATGGTTGTTCACTAATTATTTCAGCAATTATTTCATCTTTATGGGCTGTAAAGCTTTGAGCATTGAGATATACAATATGACATTGACTTATTGTCTCCAATGGTTCCCACGATTTCTCAGAAAAAAACTTCTACGATGTCCAAAATTGTTGTTATTAAAATTATTGTTTGAGTTTTGTAAACCTTGTCTGCGAAAAACGAAATTTCTACAGCTTACAAATGGTGGCCAGAAGTCCTTACTTTCTAATTCCTTACTATGCTTGGACTGTACTCCAACTTTAAAAGACTTAGTGTTCCCTTTAGTTTGCAGCTGAGTCACAATTACAGGTTCATTTTCGGATATGTTGGCTTTTTCTCTAATATATTGTATAACCATTTGATTTGTTGAGTTACTTGAAACCTGTCCTATATAATACCACTTTTTATTTGGTATCCCAATGAGCTGGTTGTTTACATGGGATGATACTGCTTCATTATTTTGCTGCACTCCAGTAAATTCAGATTGTTTTGATACAGTTTTATTTTCACTTGATGTCTCAGAGTCTGATGTATCATCCCGAGTATTATCCTCTGTCACAAGTGCTGAGTTTACGGCTCTTTGTACTTGACTCAATGTAATCCTATTTTCGTCATCTTTGGTAGCACCATTCATACTGTTCTGCATGTCTTTTTTGGTAGATGATAAATTTGTCTGTGAATCGTTGGGCAGTAATTGTTGCTCTGGTTTTTGTTTTTGTATATACTCGTCAATCATTAAAATTTTTGAGGTTAGGTCTTCTACTGTTGCTTTTATTATTCCATTTTCAGATTTTATTGAGTTAATTGTCCTATTCATTGCGTCTATGTATTTTAAGACCTTATCAGTTTTTGAAAAGTCTGCCCTTATGTCATCAAATCCCTTTTGCATTGCTTTAAAAAGGGATGTTTCTATATCTCCTATGGATCTCCTAATTTTACCTCTATTTTCATCCTTCATCGATTTTAGGCAGCTGTATCTTACACAGGGTGATCTTTTTTCAAAGTTATTCCTTTATGTTCTGAGGCCGATAAGTTGGAGCAGTTAACACACAGCAAAACATTACATTCATCACATTTTGCGTGGGCATACGTCTCGGTCTCCTCAGCATTGCACTTACTACATGAAACCATGTTACACTTATTTTAATTTATTTCTCGATTTTCTTATTCTCTTAATAACTGTAGGGGTCGTTTGAAGGTCACCGTTTTTGGAAGAAATACTGCACCTCCGGCTTAAACAATACTTCCAGATGCACAGTCTTATTTCTGGGCACTATTATTCTACTTAATGTATTTATTAGGTTTTTGAAACTTAAGAATTAACACTTTAAAATCAGACGATAATTTCGATCTTGATTAACCTAACCTAACCTCGATTCATCAATGCTTTGGAAGTTGCTGTCCTGTCGTGATTTTTGAAACGTGTTTTTAAGCATTGAACGATGTCATCAATATAATAAGTTTTTGAGCAGTCGGCCGGCTTTTCTGGAGGGGCAAAATATAATTTTGAAGAAATAAGTTTGAATTTATCCCTCGAAATAGCGTTTTTTATAGTTATATTTCCCATTGATGGATGTTTTGACCAATAATGTGTAATTGATGGTTGTCGATTATAGGACATGATGAGAACTGAGCCGATCACAATCTGTATTTCACCTACATCAGTATCTAAAATCCGTTTTTTCCTCTTTCCTTTTGCATTTCGGAGGATATTCAGTTGGGCATTGGTGCATTGTGCAATGTACATATAAAGAGAGCGAGGAAATATTTTATGAAATACATCAATGGGGCTCATGTCTTTGTGAAATTTTGAAGATAAAGAACACTCACGTGAAACTGGAACACTTTTTCTTGGAACAAAATCTGGTGTTACATCTGACCATATGATTCTTTGAATCGTCAGAGTCTTTTCCATAAGCAGTTTCTCCAACCAGTGATTCACTTTCAATGATTTCTTCCAAGCTTTCGACCTGCTGAGAATCCACATCATAATTGCTGGACAATGACTCATTATCTTGGCCCGAATTTTCTGAAGATGATGGCTCCCATACATCGCTACTGCCCAACGAAAAGTCGGATAAACTTGAAACTTCTGACAAATGGACAGCGATGTGGTCCAACTCATCCATACTCAATTTATTTTTTCTGGACATCGTCTGAAACAAAAAAAAAAAAATAAAGTCAATACAGAAGACTATCAGTACATACATGTCCCAACATCTAGTGCAGTAACGGACTGCTGGTACATATGTGTACCACTGTAGAAAACAGCTGTTTTTTTCCTATTTCCAGCAGTGTTTCGCAACATATTTTGTCATAAGATTTTAAAACTTACCTTTAACTAAGTCCACACACAAAATTTGCGCAATTTAGGTCACTTTTTTCCGTAAAAATTAACTAAAAACGGAGCGTAGAACGTGGCCCGGCACAAATAAACAACTACCACATAACCCCAAATAAAATTCCGCGCATCACAGTTACATAGGGAGGTAAAAGACGCACCGGTTCGTAGAGAAACCATATAAAATATAAATATTTGCTTATAGTCTGTGCGTGATTCTTGCTGGTACATATGTGTACCGACAGGCTCGAAAGGGTTAAGTATATATAAACTTGGAATTCTAATCTATTCTCATTAGAGTGAAAAGATTGTCAATTGTCAAAATTGAAATTATAAACTCTGCTCATTAGGCCAGATTAATGTAAAAGTAATTAAATTTTAATTTTGCAAATATACAGTTGTATACATAAATGATGATAAAATGAATCAAATGCAAAAATAATAAACCATTAGATGTTCAAAATTACCACCAATAACCATCTTGTAATAATAAAGTCTATTTTAAAATACTTTGTTGAACATTTTGAAATGTTTCAAGTTTCATTTTGCTACTATTGCATGAGTAAATATTTCATCCTAAATCAAATTAGAAATTGTTGGTTTCTATTATATACATTAGAGATTTAAAACACCCATGGAAGTTAACTTTGGAGATTGGGGTGGCCATTGTATAGCCCCTTTCATCCAATACTGTCTTAATACCTTCAATCTAACCATTCCCTTGCAGAGCGATAATAATGTGATTTAGCACTATTTTTTTGGAAATGCAAGTTATTTATTAATTGGTGGCTGTGAGCATCTTATCCAATATATTTTCACTGTTCAAATGTCCCGCAATTATTATCAATTTAGCCTTACATGTTAAGCACATACAATTTAACTTTTGCAGTGCATGGCATTGATAATTCAATAGCTATTTGTATAACAAGGGAGGAACGTGCTACTTTTCCTCCCGTTGATGAAGTTTACTGCCCGAGGCAGTAATCGTTCATGGGAGGTAAAGGCAATTTACCCCCAAGTTATACATATAATTTTTCCACCTCCCTCAGATAAGACATTTTTAAATAATTCATTTATAAAACTAACAAACAAAATTTATTCAAGTACTAAAACTAAGAAGTAGGTGCAGTATAACTTATAGACACGTTATTGCATCCTACATATTTTTAATTTGTGGTAGAGTAATTATTTATACTAATGTTAAACATGCAGTTTTGAGCAGTGGTTATGTGATATTCTCACTAACAATGTTATTATAAAGCATGCTATAATATTTCTGTCCTAAATTCGAAAACCGAATGAATCTATGAATTGAAGTCAAATTATTAATGTAAAAATCGTTAAATTAAAATAATAATTTACTGATTTCTATCATTTTGCAAAATACAGGGTGTTCTATAAATAAACGGTAAAATGTATACTTATACAATAGAATATAGTTTAGGTCGTCAATGCCGTATAAGTTATTTCATCAATGATGTACCATGACATCGCATTTACTTTTCCTCCCTAGGGAGGAAAATTACGACGTTGCTCCCTACAATGGGGCCAGGAAATGTTTACTTTAGAAAGAGGTAGGCGGAAAAATGTTTTTGTCAAAGTTGAAGGTATTTTCTAAAAATTTAAAGGTAACGAAAGAGACATGAGGCAATCTACAGTAAAGTTACATTTTTCCATGTTAATGTACCTTTATCTTATATATTGCTTCTATTTTATTCCAAAGTGTTGAGTACATGGTGCTCTTTATAATGAGCATTGTGAAATTTAAACTTTGGAAAATTACTGAGTTTTTGAAAACAACTTTAAAATACCAAATTTGTTTTAAGGACATTTTCAGAAACAAACATGTATTTTCTACTGTGCAAAATTTGTTTTTCAAACTCCATATTAACCAAATATATTCTCATTTTCTCTTTTTATATTGCAACATAAGAAAAATTAGTTTTATCAGTCGAAAAGCAGAACCATATACGTTGAATTCTTATGGAGAAAACTATATTTTCATTTAAAATTGTCCATCCGATTTGTATGTATACTAAAACCAAAAAGTTTGTAAACTGCAATGACTAAGCAATGTATACATAAAGATGAAAGTGTTGTCACATTTAATTCTAAAAGGTCTTTATCTTTGTGAATAATTCAGAAATACTTTAAAAAACATTAGAACTAATAATTTTAACATGTATTCTTGGATTTTTTTTAAATTCAGTTAAGTTTGTCATACTACGATTTAGGAGTCTCATAGAAAAAGGTTATTTTTATTAAATAAACTTTGTACTTCTAATTCTTGTGTTTAAGAACTTTCTTCAAATAGTGGTAACGTCTGCCTGATCTGCTAATCGACAGACGTCTCTCTCGCTTCGACTCATACAAATTATATATACATATATTTGTCAGATAACTGAGTCGAACATTGTGACATGCTTCATTTTCCTTGTTTTTTATCTTTTTTTTACTCCCTCTCTACTTTCTATCTAAAACACTATTACCTTCAGAGGTCGCAGCCTTTTACCCTACCTCTTACGGCCTCGGTACGTCACTTCTAACACCTTTGAAACCTTACAATTTCTCGGGCGCCAGATTTTTAACGTGGTTGTCTCCACGGCCCATCGACTTCAATCGTCGAGAGTTCCAGGTAGCCTCAGATGGGGGTACGGAAACTACAGGGGTCTGGTGTCGTCAAAATCCGGGAGATTATTGCTAAATATAGAAACGTTCTCGCTAGTCCTAAAATAAATGTTATTATCCTGGTCCACACTATGGGGAAACTAAAATTCGTGCAGCCAAACAATTACTCTACCATAGGGAGGTGCTAATCTATAGTAGGTCAATAAAACACAAAGGTTTGGTTAGGTTCTATTATAATTATATTTACTACCAAGCCGTTACATATAAAAAAACAATACTCATAAGGGGAGACAATACACTTGTATCCCAAAAGCACAGATGTATTATTAAACTACAGTGGAATCTCTATAACTCTAATGTCAAGGGAAATGCAAAAAAATTCGAGTTAACAAGTTTTCGACTTAACAAGAATTTCGAGATACATATGACTTAACTGCTGAAGTTTGGACTTACAGAGGCGCGATTTCTAAGTGTATATTTCGATTTGTAGAGTCGAATTTGAATAATAATTCAACTTACGTTTTTTATATAATATATTTTACATATTAAAACAAATTACATATTAATGATGTAAACTGTACACTAAAAAAATCCGTTATCTTCTTTTGATTTAAACAATGAACCGAATACATGATCCTTGATATCATCACATCTTTCAACATAAGTTCGTAGAGTGTCGATTACAGCTCTGGCTTCTTTATTTGTTATTGTTGGTTCAAAACTTTCTGGATCAGTATGATCAACGTCATTTTCATTAACATCATCTATATTCTGATTAACTGTGTCGATGATTTCAGCATCAGTTAGTGTTCCAGTAGTAGCTAGCCCTTCATCACATGTGATAATCTTCAAATTGAACTTCTATATTCTGAAGTTTATTCCAGTCAGCCTCTACACTCACGTCCAACTCAAGGGGTTCTTCCGAAGCTTCTTCTTGTGGCATCGAAAATCCACAGCTTTTGAAGCAATTTGATATTGTAGTTTTAGATACACTTCTCCAAGGCTTGTCTGTCATCCTAATTGCATGCAATACATTCATAGATAAAGCTGACTGTTCCATATCTGTTATCAGTTTCCTAACAACTTCCTTTCCGTAAGCGGATTTGAAGTTTTTTATTATTCCTTGATCTAAGGGCTGTAGCTTAGATGTTGTATTGGGTGGAAGAAATTTAACTTTTACAGCTTTTAATGGCGGAATTATGTCGTGAGCTGTACAGTTGTCAATGAAGAGTAATATTTTTCGTTTCTCCTTAATCATTTTCTTGTCGACTTTCATGAGCCATCCTTTGAATATTTCAGCTGTCATCCAAGCTTTCTTGTTAGCATCATAGTCTAGTGGTAGAGATTTACAACCAGAAAAACAACGAGGCTTTTTAGCCTTTCCTATAACTAATGGTATAGGTTTTTCAGAGTCTGTCATGTTTGTTGCTAGCAATATTGTTAATCGCTCTTTACTGTTCTTACCGCCATGACATTTTTCATTTTTAAAAATAAGTGTTTTATCAGGTAAGCACTTGAAAAAAAAGGCCAGTCTCGTCGGCATTAAAGACATCTTTTGGTTCATAATCCTTCAATAAACTCTGCAACTCAATTATCCATTCATCACATATCTCGTTATTGACACTTGCACTTTCGCCGCAAACACAAGTTCATGACGCTTCTTAAAATTCACCAACCAACCGTTGCTGGCACGAAAAGAACTGTGTCCCAGTGATTTTGAAAATTCTTCTGCCTTTTCGCGTAAGATAGGCCCAGATACGCTTATGTTTTCCTCGTCTCTTTTGGTTGTGGTGAATTAAAATTTAACCGTTAATTTCTATACTTTATAATTACATTGAAGAACAAAATATTTGCACACTTTATTGAATTGGTTGATCTATATTGATTATTAAGTAAATATGGATTTAAATTTACTACTTGCCGCCACCTTTTTTGAATAAATAATGTAATAATTTTGGTTTCTACATACCTTTAAAATTTGTTACAGCTTTTGATGGTCAACACATATATCTCAATTCTATTAATGCAAATATGCTGGAACACAGTTATAGTTCATTAGAATTATGTCCAAAGACATTAACAGGTAAAATTGTAGAAAAAGTATGTCACTCAATGACTGAAGATTTACGTAAGAGAATGAGATATCTTCAGCATCTACCCCTTACTTGTCAATTTGAAATTGCCGAGATTGAGTTAAAAACGCCAATCGTGAAGAAAGAAACTCTTGAACATTTCCATGGTAAGTTCTAAGTTACATATTCAAGTGGTTTAGTAGTTTTCAATTGAGATACATGTAAATTGGTAACCAATTTTTTTTAAAGATTTTTTAGAAAAAATTTAATCAAATGTCTCGTAACATTTTGTGTTGAATTGCAATTTAAGGTGGTGAAAATAACAAAATTAATGACATAGCAACAATCAAGAAGGGTGTAATTTATGGAAGAGTAGAAAAAGTGTCAGCTTTGCAAATGCAACTGATATAAAACTGTATACAATTTAATGATCAGGTTTGTGTAGAACATTGGGTCCAATCTTGTTTCTTCTCTATGTCAATGATCTTACAAATTTAAATATTCATGGTAATTTTACTATGTTTGCCGATGATACCACATTAACTTGGCATGAGTCCAATGAACAGAGGCTTCATAACATTGTATCCAATGACTTACAAACGGTTAAGGAATGGTGTAGTGCAAACTACCTAACACTAAATATAAGTAAAACAAAAATAATGACATTTAAATGCAGATTACCACCTGTTCAATTTGGAAATGACACTGTGGAGAGTGTTGAAGAAGCAACATTTTTAGGACTCAACATTGATAGTAACCTGACGTTTAAAGGACACATTAATATCTTAAAAAAGAAAATATCCTCAGGCTGTTACGCTGTTAGATCAGCTTCGTGTGAATTGGGATTCTCGGTAGCTAAAGATGTATATTACGCTTTAGTGGAATCGCACTTAAGGTATTCCCTACAATTTTGGGGCTCTTGTAATGGGGAGCTGTTCGAAAGTATTTTTTTATTGCAGAAACGAGCTATGCGATTCTTATGTAAAATAAATAAAAGAACTTCATGTAAAACATATTTCGTGAAACACAAAATACTGACTCTTACATCACTCTATGTACTAGAAGTAACATCCCTCATTCATAAGAACAAAGAGCAGTATATTACAGAAAGTCATTATAATACAAGACAAAGTGACAATCTGTCGCTACTTATACCTAAAACTTCCTTGGTGAAAGCCTCATTTGTTTACAATGGAGTCAAATTATATAATTTGTTGCCAGCATATATAAAGAATATAGAGTATTTAAATAAATTTCGGCAAGTAATGAAAGAAAAGTTGATAGACGAGGCGTACTACAATTTAAATGAATGCTTTTCTCATATACATTCTCTATAATATTATTCTTGTCAACAGTGTATATAAACAAGTAAAGAAAATGAAATTAAAATATTTTAGAGTGCTTTTAATTATTGTATTATAATTTAGTTATTTATTGACAATACATATAAGTTATGTTGTATGTATATAATATGTAAGATTTGTGTGTGAATGTATTTATTTATTTTTTTTTATTTATATCTTTTATCTAGTAATGTTTAATGATTTGTTGGTAATTTAATTTTTAACTTATTTTACAAGGTGTTTGTCAATAAGACTTGTTCTTGGACAATAAACATATATTCTCTCTCTCTCTCTCTCTCATTTTTGGTTTCTATATAATTCTGATCTTATTAATTCCAACCATATTTCCACTGATTTTTTGTTGCTCCAAAAATTATGGTTTCAACTCATGTAATTTTGTAACACGTTTAAAACATGTCTCACATTCTGAATATTCAGTAAATTTGTTCAGTACGACATTTGAGTACTAACTTTAGATGAATATTTCCAACTACATTTTTTTACATTTATTATTTTATAAAGTTTCAAATCTTAGTCAGTATTATTTGATGTTGAAGAAGGTCCAGGTCAATTTTCGAACAATATGTAAATAGCGTTTTCGATTTACCTGCACTCTGCAAGTTCAGTTTGCCCTGAAATGACGTCACAAAACTCAGCGAGGGCATGCTAGTTCACATGATTGCACTAAAAAGTGCGATGAACACCCGTTCAGCTGCCAGTGCAGTGTTTCTAACCCAACATTCAGTCAAAAAGCCGAAAACAAACAGCAGGAAAGCAAGGAGCAAGACACCATATGAACATGAACAGCACTATGAAAAAAAAATATATATTTTAGAATACATGAAACATACAAATTAACTCTTCAAGTAGATAGAAAACACTTTGAGAAAAAATTTTCCAACGAAAAACGGTACACTTACTTCTTCATGTGAATATTTCCTTATCACATTAGTAAAATCGAGTATCTTGATCTTTTCTTTAGGATTCATAAGAAATATTTCTTCATTCGAACAACTAACTGAATATGAAAGTAATGCGGTTAGCGATGCTAATTCGAAATTTTTTATATTTGGCGCCATTTAAAACTGAACTGAACAAACTGAACCTTCGTTTCAGTGCAAATAAAATTGAACTGAGGGCGCACTCGGACAGTGCCGCTTGTAAATCGAACACGTGAAACTGGATGAGTGCAAGTTTGAAAACCATAATCGAACACAACTTTTGAACTGAGTGCGCACTCAGTTCAGCCGGGGCAGGTAAATCGAAAACGCTAAAAGTTTGTAACTGGCCAGTTTCCACTTTCGACATATACCTCAAGAAGAGGTATATTAACTTAAAAAAAACATTTTTTGTATTCAGGTAACTTTTAACACAGACATCTTGAATCAATTTTTGTAATGTTCTTGACACGTTTCAAACTTCTTCAATTTTAAAGTTCTCAACGTGTTGACTGTATAATTTATTAACATGTTTTTATCTTTTTTAATATGTTTGTCCCATTTGGAACGTGTTGCTTAATCCCCTAGTTTGCACTGTTTTTGATTTAATTTCTTGATGCATTCAACAGTTTTTTCAATGTACTGTTTTTACATGTTGAATTTTCTGTTTCAGCCCTAACTTTGTGTATTTTATTCATGTTATTGTTACAACACATTAACTTTTTTACATGTAATAATATGTTGTTCACCCCATTTTGTCCTGAAGGTCAAGATAAATTATGTGTTAATGATTGGTTGTATTGAAATGTATGCACACTGTTTTAGAAATGATGTTAAAGTTACTCGTTTCAGAAAACTATTTAGTGCTATAACAATGTGAGGTTAATTAATCTTGATTGATGTAGTATCTTTCAAGATCAGTCCCCTCTACTACAATTTTGAAATAAAATTCTCTGTAGTGTAAATGTTACATACTTCGATCAGAATCTTAATTTCATTTGAACATTCAATATTCAGTTCCTTCATCCTTTTACAATGTGTTTAAAGATCAGAGAATGTGTGAGCCTAGTGAATATTTCTAAAAGTTACGGGGTGCCAATTGTCTCCTACTAGTTGGGTAAACCATGTCACTCTTATGATTCATCATTATTTTTGGAGGATGATTATATTATGTAAACCTATTACTTTGTTCAATTGCAGATAAGATTGAAAGTCGTAAACAAATGCGACAAAAAAGAGCGAAAGAAGAAAAACGTCGGGAGAAACGGATTGAGTTTGAGGAAAATCGTAAAATGAAAAAATACGCTCATCCAAATTTGCATTTAGAGTCGAACATTCAATTTCCCGAATTTGGTTTTGAAGCAAGGCTTCCAACTGAATCTGAAAGTACTTTACCAAGAGAACAAAGTACTTCTTTCGAATTGGGTGGACCTACACCCAGCGTTTCACTGGAACGCACTTATGCCGGACCTTCATTTGCAAAAGTAAGTAATATTTCATTCTTCAGTTAGCAAACTTTTTACTATAGAGAGTAAATTTAAAGTTAATTTGGCAAAACCAAATTTGTAAGATATTTTAAACTCAAAATCAAAATAATGTCCAACTCTAGATTTGCCTTTGAAATGAAAAGTGTTGACATGAAGGTACTTTTTTAACCATCTATTGTTGCACTAGAATCTGAACAAGTGACTGTTTAATAGTCATTTTAAAATGTTCTCGTGCTAGATTAAAGTGAGGTTAATTAACCTTAATTGATTATAAATAATTAATTACGGTCAGTCCCCTCTACTACATTTGAAATTTTGTGGTGACCTAAAGTTATCCATGCCTATTGATGGGTTGCAGTATTTTAATGAAGTAAAACTGTTATCAGTTAATAAATGTACCTATTATGTAACATTTCAAGAAGAAAATATCTCAATTTTATACATAGATAAATCTGGACCATTTTGGTCAAAATTGAATCTATCACTGGTAGTCTATACATATATCACAAGCCCATTTGTCATAGCGTTTACCTAATATACCAATAATAGACTAGGAAATTAATTACATTAAGGAAATGGCCTCTAGGCAAAATTTAAACTATCAAAAAGTAATTGTGATAGTTAATGTACATTACCATAAGATTGAACTGGAAATTTTTACAATACAAAAAAGCAGGACTGTAAGAATGGCTTATTTCATTTAAAAAAGATATGCTGAAATAAGATTTATAATATTTTTAATTTTTATATGACATAAACCTATGAAATACTAATACCTTTAAGTAATAGATATCGGATTAAGGTGCATTAACATTGTTTAATTTCTAATGCAATAATTTAAATATTCAACCTTGAAAGATGCAATAAATAATCAATTATGTAATACTTCTAAACCGTAGCTTAAGTTATCGATATAAAAAAATGCCAGTTGTTGTCAGTCAATGTCAAAAAATAAAATAGAACTGTCATCGTGTTTTAAAAAACTATTGATGCGTTTTATTGAATCTCCTTCCAAGTCAGTGAAATAAAGAGCCATCGAAGCTTTTATGTGATTAAGGAATAATCGTTCGATTATTCTCATACATAAAAATTGATCATTCGAGTCGGATAAAGCATACAGTGAAAAATCTTAATCATTAAGATTGGAAAATGGAATGTGTGTCTGCTATCCAGTAAACCATATCAATTGGACTGGTGTTTTTCAACGATTCATTCAGGTCAGATCTTTCCAATATATTTTTTTTAACTTTTGAACTGTTGAGCATTTGACGTGCGAGTTTTCGCACACAGTTCTGCAAATTTTCGTAGACGTTGAACATTTTGTGCAGTATTAGTTTAATCAACTTACATAACTGTATAAATATGGATTCGGAAGCGTTATTATTAAAAGCGCATGCCGCTCGTAGAACTGCCAAAGGTAGCATCACTAGGATAGAGAATTTTATCAACGCAAATGCAGGCAGTTTATTGCATAAATTTGAATATGATACCAGGTTAGAGCTACTTGAAAACTCTTTCAAAAAATTTTGTGAGTCTCAGGATGTCATTGAGGGATCTGAGACAGATGTTGATAAGATTGGTGATCCTAGCGACTATGAAGAAAAATATTGTAGTTTAAAAAGTCAATTAAAAATTTTGATTCATCATTCTTCTCCTAAGGACATTGTTACTGTTGAAGGAACAAACCAACAAAGTCATCAGGCAAATTCTCTACAAAATGTTAATGTTAAAACAGAGGTTAAATCTAAGATGCCTGAAATTGTTATTGACAAATTTGCTGGTGGTCACCAAAGTTGGAATGGTTTTTATGATATCTTTAAAGCCCTTGTTTTAGACAATGACGATTTGGCAGAAATACAAAAACTTATTTATTTAAAATCAAATTTACTGGGTGAACCTCAAAAATTAATTGCAAATTTACCATTGGTCTCCTCTAATTTGTCAGTAGCCATTGACATACTCAAAGAAAGATATGAAAATAAGTTAGCAAATATTTACGTTCACATCAAGGGTCTATTAGACGTTACATCGATAAATAAAAGTAATTCAATGAATTTGCGTAATTTTGTTGTCACAGTTAAACAGCACACTGAGTGCTTAAAAAATTTGAATGTTCCTGTAGCAGAGTGGGATTTAATTTTGGTGTATATTTTGTCCCAAAAATTAGACATTAACACTAGACGTGGGTATGAATTGGAAAGAGGTCCTACTCTTTTACCTACTATAGATGGGTTCCTCAAGTTCGTTGAGAAAAGATGTCAGGCTGCTGAAAATTTGGTTTCGCCGGAGTTGCCTCGTAAAAACTCTAATATTGCTAATTTAAAAAAAAAGTTGAACTGCTTGTTTTGCAAAATGTCAAATCATAACATGTTTAAATGCTTTAAATTCAAAGAGTTGCCATTGAATAAAAGAAAACAGTTTGTATTTTCAAATCGATTGTGTTTAAAATGTTTTGCTCCACATCATGTAAGTCAATGTGAGTGGAAGAATTGCCCTATTTGCGGTGAAGCTCATAATGCTCTATTACATGCGGGAAATTCTGTCGATTATTCATCAAAACCCAATGATTCTCACAACAATACATTAAATGCTCAACAAAACTCAAGTTTTAATTCCAATTGTGGGTCTACTAATAATCACAAACAAAAAAGTTATCTCATGAACAACTCGAGTAGTAACTCAGATCAACCTTCTAACATAGAACAAAAACAAAATTCGGAGACTGCTCAAGCCTCCACTAGTGACAAGTTTGGGGTACAATCTAACACTATGTCAAGTCTTTTTATAAACCAAAAATCTTATATTTTATTGGCAACTGCATCCGTACATGTTTCAAATAACAATGGTTATTTAATATCTGCCAGAGCAGTGCTGGATAGTGGGTCTCAAGTGTCACTAATTACACATAAATTAGCTAGAAGACTACAATACCCTACCTATAATAAAAATTTGTCAATTTGTGGTGTATCAGGTCACATGCAAGTAAGTGAAGGAATGGATATTAAATTGTTTTCAAAGGTTGAACCAACAAAAACATTTGAAGTAAATTGTTCAGTAACAAATTTCATTTCTTCTAAGCTGCCTCAATTCCCTCTACAAACAGATCGATTAGAAATCCCTTGTAGCATTGTATTGGCCGACCCAAATTATGATGTTCCAGATCACGTAGATTTATTATTGGGTGCAGATGTTTATTATTCATTACTTTTACCTGGTCTGATTAACCTTGGGGAACACCTACCCATTTTACAAAATAGCCATCTTGGTTGGGTGATGGGAGGTGTCCTATCCCCAACAATCTTGTCAAATTTTATAACATGTGATCATGTTCCCTCTCATTCTTTATTTATTAATTTCAATCAAATCGATAATTTGCTGCAAAAATTCTGGGCAGTCGAAGATGTGCCACAAGGACGTATTTTATCAAGTGAGGATGAACTTTCCGAACAAATATTTAAGGATACCACAAAAATTTTAGTAGATGGTAGATTCCAAGTGGATATCCCATTTAAATCGCCAATTGAGAGTTCTAAACTAGGCGAATCCTTTTCATATGCCAAAAAACGTTTTCTTTCATTAGAGAAAAGATTGCATCATAATAAGTCATTGTTTGACCAATATTCGGAGTTTATTAAAGAATACATCAACTTAGGTCATGCACGGTACATTCCTCTTGATTATAAAAATATTCACAATAACCACAAATATTTTATACCTCACCATTGTGTGATTCGCAATGATAAAGCTACAACGCGGCTCAGAGTTGTCTTCGACGCATCCCTAAAAACCACCTCAGGATATTCATTAAACGACATATGTCTAAAAGGGCTTGTTGTTGCAGACATCGAAAAGATGTACCGGCAAATCTTGATTAATTCTGATCACATTTATTTACAAAATATCTTATGGCGAGAAAACATAACAGATGATATTAAATGCATTGAATTGTTAACTGTCAGCTACGGAACAAATTTTGCACCTTATGTAGCCACTCGTTGTATCGTTGAATTGGCAGACATGTATAAAAAAGAATTTCCGTTGGCAGCCATGGCAATCCAAACTCAAACATACGTTGACGATGTGTTGGCGGGAGCTGACTCGTTTGAGGAGCTCTGCGAACTAAAAAGCCAATTAATAAAATTACTTAATTTAGGCCAATTTACACTGCATAAATGGTGTTCAAATTCCATTGAGTTTATGAATAATTTTACCTCAGAAACTGAACCCAAAAACTACTCTATAAATTCTGAGAGTAATTCCAATAAAGTACTGGGCGTTTTTTGGGAATCGAAATCAGATCACTTTTCCATTTCTCTGCCCAAGAATATAAACGTAAACCCAATTACCAAAAGAAATGTTTTAGCTATTATAGCTCAAATCTATGATCCGTTGGGGCTTGTTGCTCCAATTGTCATAACAGCCAACATTTTCATGCAGAAGCT
Source organism: Galeruca laticollis (assembly GCA_963921935.1). NCBI lineage: Eukaryota > Metazoa > Arthropoda > Insecta > Coleoptera > Chrysomelidae > Galeruca > Galeruca laticollis. The sequence goes on from OY998183.1 coordinate 92,828,450, forward strand.
TTGGTTATTGAATTTAAATTGGGACGACTGTTTAAATTTAGAATTGCGTAACGAATGGATTAAATTTTCTACAAACATTCTTGAATTATCAAACTTAAAAATTCCACGATGTTTAATTATTAATCGGAATATCAAGCGAATTGAGGTTCATTCTTATTCAGACGCAAGCTTAAAGGCATATGGGTGTTGTATATACTTAAGAACTGTTTATGAAAACAACAGTGTTTCTTGTCATCTAATTTGTGCCAAATCTAGAGTTTGTCCTTTGCGAACAATTTCTCTTCCAAAATTAGAATTATGCGCATGCGTGTTGTCAGCAAAGACCACTCATCGTATTTTAGAGATATTCAAAAATAACTTTCAAATAGCCAGTGTTAATCTTTGGACTGATTCGCAAATTTCGTTAGCATGGCTACAATCACATCCAAGTAGATGGAACATATTCGTCTCTAATAGAGTTTCTTTAGTTCAAGAACTAACATCGTTGTACACCTGGAGGTACATTCCTACCAAACATAATCCAGCTGATTATGTATCTAGAGGTATGATGGCGCAGGAACTTATTTCTAATATGTGGTGGCAAGGGCCCACACATTTGAAAAATGTCGATTTTAATTTAAACTCATTTCAGTCAAATGTTAATATTCAGAAAATTCCGGAAGAACGAAAAATTGTTATGAGTACAACCTCTACTGAAAATCATATGTTAAGTATTTTCAATAGGTTTTCAGATTTTCTTAAAATACAACGTATAGTTGCATTCTGCCTTCGTTTTAGACATAATTTACAACTAAAGATGAGAAAAGGTTTGGTCCCTTAAAGGTAGATGAATTACAACATGCTTTAAAGGTAACATTGCAAGTTTTGCAACAGCATTATTTTTCTGAAGAAAAAGATTTATTAAAAAACAAAAAGGTCCTTCGAAATAAACAGCTTAGTTTTTTGAATCCTTTTATTGATTTGGAAGGCTTAATCCGCGTTGGCGGGAGATTGTCAAATGCTGATCTGCCATTTGCACAAAAGCATCCAGTATTATTGCCTGCTAGATGTCACATTGTTGATTTGATGCTACGCAAAGAGCACCTTAAATTATATCACGCAGGTGCTCAAACCGTGCTAAGTAACTTTAGACTACGTTATTGGCCTTTAGACGGCCTTAGAGCTGTTAAACGCATAATCCATAAGTGCATTCCTTGTTTTAAATTTAAGGCTAAGTGTGCCGAGCAAATGATGGCAGACCTGCCTAAAGATCGGGTTTCAGTTTGTCGTCCATTCTTAAAGGTCGGTGTAGACTTTGGGGGCCCATTTTTAATTAAAACTTCGAATTTACGCAAAGCCTCTAAAGTTAAAGCATATATTGCTATCTTCGTGTGTATGACTACTAAGTGCGTCCATATAGAATTGGTGTCGGGCTTGTCGACAGAACAATTTTTGCTCACATTACAACGTTTCATAGGCCGACGGGGCAATCCTTCGGTAATATATTCTGACAATGCCACTAATTTTTTTGGCTCCAGTAACCATTTGAAATCATTATACGATTTTTTTAAATCCAAAGGTAACATTGAGTATTGAAAATTTTTTATCAAAAAATTAGACTCAGTGGAAATTTATCCCACCTCGTTCACCACATTGGGGCGGTCTTTGGGAGGCCGCGATTAAGGGTGCTAAACATCACCTGATTAAAACTATTGGTAAAACAATTCTAAATTTTGAGGAATTTTCGACAGTCTTGGTTTGCATTGAGAGCATTATGAACTCGCGACCTCTTAGCATTTTATCAAATGATCCGACTGATTTAAACCCTTTAACACCGGGACATTTTTTAATAGGCGACAATATTTCAGCATTCCCAGATAAAGACTTAAGTAATATTTCAGAAAATCGATTGTCAATGTATCAGAAGTGTATTAAATTCAAACAAATATTTTGGAAGCGATGGTCCATTGAATATCTGAATAGACTTCAGCAAAGGCCAAAATGGACCAATCAAACCCGAAATTTGAAAATTAATCAATTAGTCCTTTTAAAGGAGGATAACTTGCCTCCTCTCAGGTGGGCTCTTGCACGAATCATTGAAATTATTCAGGGTTCAGACGGCAAAGTTCGTTTAATTAGAGTCAAAACATCAGATGGAACGTTTCTTAGGTCCATAGCGAAGGTATGTCCCCTTCCTGAGGATAACTAGATTTGTATATTGTTAAATTTTAAACTTTGTCATTAGGTTAGTTATTTTGTATATTTTTTGTGTTATCTGTGTTGTGTGCCAAAGTTCTCGGAAGTGAAGTGTTTTGTTTAAGTTGGAGTTTTCTCCCGGAAACGTCCAAGGCGGGAGTTATGTTTAATTTCTAACGCAATAATTTAAATATTCAACCTTGAAAGATGTTTCTGCCGGCGACAATAAATAATCAATTATGTAATACTTCTAAACCGTAGCTTAAGTTATCGATATAAAAAAATGCCAGTTGTTGTCAGTCAATGTCAAAAAATAAAATAGAACTGTCATCGTGTTTTAAAAAACTATTGATGCGTTTTATTGAATCTCCTTCCAAGTCAGTGAAATAAAGAGCCATCGAAGCTTTTATGTGATTAAGGGATAATCGTTCGATTATTCTCATACAAACATGTTATTTGAAAAAATGAAACTATTTACAAATTTTTTGTGTAAATATGTTTTTGCTCATCCCATACATTTCTAGTCAGTCTGATCGAGGTTTGCCCAGCCTTAATGCAGAAGTGAACTTTTTGGAATTGAGCTATATATTTACAATTATATTTTTTATCTCACTTTGTATAAACAAAATGTTATCGCTACTCAAATGTTTTCAAGAGACAAAACATCAGTAGTATGGGTTGACAGAAATTTTCACTTTCTAAAAATATATATCTTTAATTTTAAGATGTTGGCTACTGAGAAAAAACCGCCATTATCATCTTGGTCAGGTTTAAAGTCTACATCATCCACACCTGATTCGCCAAAGTTAATCAACGTGACTGGTTCCAAAATGAAAATGCTTTCTAATGTACGCAGGCCAAGCTTAAGTGAAGAAGATCCGGAAGGTTATGAACCAGTTCCATCCTTTAACAGAAGCTTTGGTGATGCAATAGCTCAAGCTCTAGAACTAAAAGAAAAAGGGGACATTGAATGTAAGTTACAATTAAATGTTTCTTCATTGAATGCAGTAGCTTCAGTGAACATTGAAAATGTTTTATTAACATTTAGATATAGGTTAGGTTTATAATGAGTGGGTCAATGAGGCCCTCCACTGCGACTCGTGAGAGTCTATTGTGGCTCATACCTATTCAAATTTCACCAAACAAATTTAGCTTCTTAACGAAGCCGATTAATTTGTTCAGTGAATGATATTTCAGGTCCGAGGGCCCTGCCAAACATCAGATACCTGACTCGAGCCGCGGCGGGGCAGGCACAAATTATATGCTCTGCTGTTTCATCATCTTCCAAACAAAGACGGCAAATCGTATCGTCAGACAGTCCAAGTTTCAGCATATGATGATTCAAATGAAAGTGGCCTATTAGAAGGCCTGTAAGGCACCGTAGATCGTGTCTATAGCCTAACATTTGTTTGGATACATTATTCGAAGGATGTATGAAGGCCTTTGAATGAACCAATCCTGGTATATTATGCCAGAAGCCTAAAACTCTTCTTGCACTCCAGGTATTTAGTGTTTGTTTGGCAACACTTGTTGCGATGCCAATTGTAGGTTCTGGTCCGATAAAGTCATGAGCGGCACCCTGTCTTACAAGAGAGTCAGCTTTTTCATTACCATCCATACCAGAGTGGCCATGGATCCAAACCAGCAATACCCTGTTGCGTTCTCCTATCGAGGCGAGTTTTTTTGGCAGTCTAAAACCAATTTCGACGTTACACGGTACGAGCTAAGTGCTTTCAAGGCCACTTGGCTGTCCGTGAAAATTTTTATTGATCTCTCTCCACACATGAAACAATGTCATAAATTTCCGCCTGAAATACGGTTACATAGGATCCCAGAGAGGTTGAGATTTCTGTCAGGTCTTCGCCCGTATACACCAGAGCCTGAGGTTGTCTTTGATCCATCAGTGTACCAACAGATGTCTGCTCTTGAGAGTTCATCCTTGCGGTGGACCCATTCATCTCTACTTGGAAATAGGACGGTATAAGGCAGATTATAGTTTACTGTTGGGGGCATTATATCAGAGGTCATTCCCAGAACACTATGACTCTCGGTGGCCGCTAGCATTCTACTTTGCTCTGTATAAGCCTGTTTTGTGCATTTAGAAATATGCACAATTCTATATGCTGTCCATCTTGCCTCCTTTTCCAGAAGTATATGGAGAGGAGGAAGGTCCAGGAGGATTTCCATGGCTGCTGACAGCACCAGTTATAGCCAAACTAGCCTGTCTCTGTATGCCAGAGAGCTTTGCTTGGGCCGTTTTCGGTAAAGCTTTTGACCACCAAGCATTATTAACATTTAGATATAAGTATAACATATTTCTAAACTGTATTTAATAAATATTCTGTATAATCGTCAATTTAAATATATGGCTACATCTATCTAATTGTTTACCATACTTAGTTTAGAACAGTATGTTATCTTTACTGGTTAATAAGCATAAACGCGTCAGTAATAACTAATTACTTACCTCCAATATTGTCATATGAGCAAATTGAATTCACCAAATATTTATCTATCGTTAAACTCTGTTCTTGATACTTAATATACTACCATGTATTCCTTACATCTATTGAATGACACCAAAACTAGGAATATTACATGTGCCTGCTTTTATACTAGTATTTTAAATATAAGGTATAAAATGACCACATATATATCGACTAGATATACAGTTGAATTATTGGATATTTACCCGTGCGTCATTAATATCTGATAACATAACTGATAAACGTCAAATTATCGTGTTCTGTTCTTCATTATTAATAGAAAGAGATGCCACTTAATAATTATGTCATTATGTTATCAGATATTAATGACGCACGGATAAAGATCCAATAATTCATCTGTACATAATCTAAATATTCGTTTTTATAGAACCCTCACCCCACCATTATTTAACTTATGATCTTCAAATGCCTCTTCTTTTATACAGAAAATTTATAAGTACATAATACATATTTACCTTTGACTGATTGTCCTTGTCTATTCCAGTAGTAAATTTTCTGTATGTGTTGAATGTAGATTCATTATCGCTGGAATATACAGGTAACATATTCAAATATCTTACCCTTAGCATTCATTCTAAATTTAAGACAGCTCAATTTTCGGAATAATCTGCTGGGAGGTTTCCATCTCCCCAGGCATGTTAATAATCTTCCCATCTTCTCCTGCGTAAATGAAGTTTATGATAATTCTTCTCTTGACAGTGGAAGTGGTGGAAACTCTTGAAGGTTCCTTGTCTACATCTTTGGAATTGGGGCGGAAGTTAATTTTTGAAGGTGTTGCTGGTTGTTTTGGGGAATTTCTTACCATATATGTTTACTACCAAAATCTTCAAAAATATGCTCAGTTTATTTCAAATAACCATATTTAACTCTAACATTACATTATATATATTGTATTTTTATTCTAGGCCCACGTCAGTCCGGCAAAAAAAAGAAAAAACCCAAACAGGTTTTATTTGCAACAGGTATGGCTTATTCGGAAAAATAATTTTTTGTTAATATATTATAACAATGAAATAGTGTAGTTCTAAGTTTATCATAAATTTTAAATGAAGCAGTCAAGAACATTGTTTCCACCAATTTTAAATAATTTTTGTTGTGAAATTTTTTGTTTATTTTGTCATGAAGAATTGTGTGTAATATTATGTTTAATGATTTTATGTTGAATAAACTTTAAAAGTTTTTGAAATGTTTTTTAGTATTACCTCATCTGTTTCACTGTAAAACTTTATTGAATGTGCCCTTGATATGTCAATAGAAACAACTAATGTATACAAAGTGAACAATATAGTCTAAGAACCTAAGTAAGGTCGACCTTCACTAATCTGTTTACCTGATGAAATTGTATTTTATCAAATAAAATATATTTCTATATATTTTCTATTTAAAGACTAAAACTAACTTTTCCGCATCTGTAAGATACCCTGAATAACATTCTATCATAAAATTGTCACTTGTATACACTTCGGGGGATGTACCGTGCTAACAAACCGAAATTTCTCCAAAAGTAACCAAAAATGCAGTACATCTGGATTTATAGGACCCGCTATAGTCAGCCGAAAATCAATAGGGTACATCTGTGAGACACCTTGAAAAACATCCAATTATAAAATTGACCACTTTTATACACTCCGGAGGCTGTATCGTAATAACAACCCGAAATTTCTCCAAAAAGGACAAAAAATGTGGCACTTCAGGTACCACAGAACCCGTTGTACTAACTCTGGTAAGCTAAAAATCAATAAGGTTCATCTATAAGACACAACCCGAAATTTCTTCAAAAATGACATTAATTTGGTACCTCTAGTACCATAACACACGTTGTACTGGCTTTAGTGAGCTGAATTTCAATAGAGATCTTTGAGACGCCCTGAATAATATCCAATCATAAAATTGGTTACTTGTATATATTCCGGAGGCTGTATCGTGCTAACAAACTGAAATTTTTCCAAAAATGTCTTACTTAAAGTACTAAAGCACCTGTTGTACTGGCTGTGGTGAGCTGAATATCAATAGGGTTCTTCTGTGAGATGTTCTGAATAATATTCAATCAAAAAATTAGTGACTTTTTGCACTCCAGAGGCTGTATCGTGCTAACAAACTGAAATTTCTCAAAAAATGACAAAATTGTCGTATTTCAAGTACCATAGCATCCGTTGTAGGGGATATTCTGAGCTGAAAATCAATAGATTTCATCTGTGAGATGTCTTTAACAATATTCAATCATAAAATTGGTGACTTGTTGCACTCCGTAGGCTGTATCGTGCTAACAAGACATGTAACGAAAAGTGGTCGACGACATACACACAGGATTTTTTTCCTAAAAACCGTTTCGTTTTGTTCTTGATAAAAAACGTAAAAATAACTCAAAATTTCCACTTTTTTGTGGGTAAACCAATACTTTTCTCGCATATTAGATAGGTTGGGCGGAAAAGTAATATGGTCATGGCTATAATAAAAAAATATCTTATTTTTAAAATTCGACTGACTTTCTTGCCAAACGAACGAAATTTCAATGGAAAGTATACAACATTCAGATTATGCAACCGCTAGGATGCCTACGTTTTTCTGGTCATTATTACATGGTTGCCGTGTACCAACAGGTAAGTTGATATCCGTAATTACAGTCATATGCTTACCACTTGAAAAATAAACGGTTTTAAAGATTAAAACTAACTTTTCCGCATATGTAACACGCCCTGAACAATATCCTACCATAAAATTGGTCACTTGTATACACTTCGGAGGTTGTATCGTGCTAATGAACCGAAATTTCTCCAAAAATGTATATCTGGATTTATAGTACACGTTGCACTGGCTCCGGTGAGCTGAAAATCAATAGAGTGCATCTGTGTGACACTATTGAACAATATCCAATCATAAAATTGGTCACTTGTATACACTCGGGAGGCTGTATCTTGCTAACAACCCAAAATCTCTCCAAAAATGTGGTACTTCAAGTACCATAGCACCCGTTGAACTGGATCTAGTGAGCTGAAAATCAATAGGTTTCATCTATTAAATGCCCTGCATTCCAATCATAAAATTGGTCACACTCTGGAGGCCGTATCTATCTAACAACCCGAAATTTCTCCAAAAATGTGGTACTTCATCACTTCAAGTACCATAGCACCCGTTTAACTGGGTCTAGTGAGCTGAAAATCAATAGGTTTCATCTATTAAACGCCCTGAATAATATCCAATCATAAAATTGGTTACACTCCGGAGGCTGTATCGTGCTAACAAACCGAAATTTTTCCATAAAATACAAAAATATGGTACTTTAAGTACCATAGCACCCGTTGTACTCTCTCTGGTGAGCTGAAGATCAATAGGGTTCACCTATGAGATCCTGAACAATATTCAATGATACAATTTGTGACTTGTTGCAGTCTGGAGGCTGTATCGTGCTAACAAGACATGTTATGAAAAGTGGCAGACGACGACAACGACTCCATACACACAGGATTTTTTTTCTTAAAACTGTTTTTTCGTGTTCTACTTCCTGAAAAACTAAAAATAATCCAATTTTTTTTTCAAAATTCCAACTTTTTTTGGGGGTTAACCAATACTTTTCTCGCAAATAAGATACGGTTAGGCGGAAAAGTAAAATGTTGTTAAAAGTGGATTGACGTTATTAAAAATCTTCAAAGATGTAATGTTCTGAGGCATATAAAATTATTGATGTGCCTATCTACATCTGATAAATATATAAGGTAAGTTCTTAAATTTTGGGTTATAGTGTTAATGTCATGCTAAACAAACCTAAACTACCATAAATTGTAATGTGTAATGTATTATTGCAACATCATCTTCACAAATGTAGAGAGCATAAAAAAATAAAACATGTAATAAGATATTTTAATTTGACTTCCTGGGATACAGGTTTGGACCATTATGTTTTATTCAGTATGTTGTCGAATTTCTACTACAGCTTCTGTACAAAAATAGGTAATAATTAATCTGCTTGTTTTATCTAATCTGAAATAACCAATGAATGTTTTTTTATGTTACAGACTGAACCCGCAATTCTGACATTGAAACTCCACTAGAAGCAATGAAACACATAATTATTAATAAATGTTTTAGACAATTTAATATTCATGTAATAAATATTTTACACTACAAAGAAGAGCGGTTGATTTCTAATATCACTAAAAATTTAAATTTTTGGCCATTGTACATAATATGACCATTTTACAAATTGTTCTCAAAATATTAACAGAATTAAATTTAAATCATACATTTAATCTAGTTAGTATGCACTGAAATTGGAACATAGGAGGATGTAATTGCATATTAAAATATAGTTCACTATTCCAAACTACTTTTAATAATGAAAGTTTTCGATATTGTCACAAATAAACATACTTTACTCTTGTACCAAATTCATACTGTTTGATAAAACTGCACCTGCTTTGTAAGCTTCTAAAAACCATAAGGGTCGATTCAGGTACCTCCTATTTATAGATTTATTACTTATGTTTGTATTTTAAAAGAAAGGGAAACTTTAATCTTTGTCAAAAGATATTGCTTCGAACAGAATAAAACGCACTTTCGAGTACAACGAATCGTTTTATTTTCCTGCCGTTACACACGTTACGGGCCATGCTGAAGTTTTTATAAATAATAACCCGTAAAAATAATAAAAAAGTTTTCCACATATTGTCAACTTTTCCAGACATACTGTATAATAATGAAACGCAAGGGGGTCTTACTACGAGTATAATGCATTGTTAATCAATCACCTACAAATAAATAATGTAATGTTTTTCTTATTTATTAAAAGTTTTTATTACGGGTGGGATAAATTTCAAACACTCTGTATGACTACTTACTAATTTATTTAAACACTAACTCACTAACACTTAATTTATATATACTTAACTAATCACTTATATTTAATTTATATGCACACAAACTTGATTATTAATTAGCACTTTACTGTTCGGTGTATTCTTTGTTTATTTCTCGAGATCACTTTATCAACTTTCCCTAACTCTTCCTGATCAGTCCCTTATATTAAAGCCATTTTTACTATTAAATTCCGGACTGCACAAAAACAATTGGTTCTGGCCTTTTCTAGATAACTGGTCACAAAAACAATGTTTACATAAGATAGTCGTAAACTCGTAAACAGTTTTTTATAACTGCGTATCCGCCATAATCTTAACTTTTATACCTGGCCTAGACATAGTCGGTTTTAGGGACTATACCAGTGTGCTGTTTCGTAACAATAATATAATTAGTGAGACTTCACATACTCTCATGAAATTGAAATGTACTCGAAATACATAACCTTCAATATTATGTATATCATAATGATTCTAGGCACCCTGTACTTTATGCGTATTAGAATTTTGTACAATCTGATCTGGACCATAAGTACACTAATTAATAAAAAATAAAGTTATTTTCTATGATTTATTTGATATTTAACAAATTCCCAGCAACAGACTTACAGCTTAACCAAAAATCACAAGGGAAAACGGGTTATAAAATAAACAGTTTTAAAGATTAAAACTAACTTTTCCGCATCTGTGGCCCTGAACAATATTCTATCATAAAATTGTTATTTGTATACACTTCGGGGGATGTATCGTGCTAACCGAAATCTCTCCAAAAATGTAGTATATCTGGATTTATGGGACCCGCTGTACTCGCTCTAGTCAACTGAAAATCAATAGGGTACATCTGTGAGACATCTTGAACAATATTCAATCATAAAATTCATCAATCGTATACTCTCTGGAGGCTGTATCGTGCTAACAAACTGAAAATTCTCCTAAAATGACAAAAATTTGGTACTCCAAGTACCATAGCACCCGTTGTACTGGCTTTAGTGAGCCGAATATCAATAGGGTTCATCTTTGAGACGCTCTGAATAATATCCAATCATAAAATTGGTCACTTGTATATACTCCGGAGGCTGTATCGTGCTAACAAACTGAAACTTCTCCAAAAATGACAAAAATATCATACTTAAAGTACTCTAGCACCTGTTGTCTTGGCTCTGGTGAGCTGATAATAAATAGGGTTCATCTGTGAGATGTCTTGAATATTATTCAATCATAAAATTGGTGACTTGTTGAACTCCGGGGGCTGTATCGTGCTAACAAACTGAAATTTCTCAAAAAATGACAAAATGTCTTACTTCAAGTACCATAGCACCCGTTGTACTGGTTCTGGTGAGCTGAAAATCAGTAGGGTTCATCTGTGACATGTACTTAACAATATTCAATCATCAAATTGGTAACTTATTGCACTCCGGAGGCTGTATCGTGCTAACAAGACATGTAAGAAAAAGTGAACAACGACGACATACACAAAGGATTTTTTTCGTGTTGTTGTTGATGGAAAACGTAAAAATAAATGAAAGAATCATTATTAAATATACTCAGTGATATAAAAACCCGAACACCCAGTAAAAATTATTTTATTTCGGTAATATTTGGCATACATATCAGGGAGTTCATGTAAATGATTAAAATTTCACTCCAATCGGGTGAAGATAATGTAAGTTTCTGCTCACTGACTTTAATATTAATGGGTTGAAGCTCCACGCATTTAGGCATACTCATAATTAGGTCATCAATATTCTCCTGGGGTATCTCATTCCATGCCATCTCATATCTCCTGTCGAAGAGCCATTAGAGTTAGGAGGAACGCTGCATTGTTCTTAACCTTCAACCAATTATGTTCCAAATATGTTCAATTGGGGACAAATCCGGGAATCTTGTGGGGCCAAGATAGGAGATGAATTTGAGCATGGTGGAAGTAGTCCAAGAGGTTTGTCTGACTGTATGTGGGTGACCTTTATATTGCTGAAAAGTTGGATTTTGAGGTGTCCTGTGGTAAGGAATCATATTAGGTTCCAATATTTCTTGAATTTATCGATGTGTATTCATATTGCCTCCGATAAAGACTGAAGGTGACCTTGAGCCATAAACAATAATGACACCCCATGTCATAACTACAACAGTGCGATGTACATGCTGCTCAACAAAAGATTGCGGGTTTCGACGTTCGCCTTGTGTCTCCTCACCTTTCTCGACCATTATCCATGTCATCACTGAAGACGATAGTGCTCCATTCCTGATTCCAAACTAGTCGTTCTTGGAATCACTGACGTTGATTTCTTCGATGCTCCAGAGTTAATAGTAGCACCAACTGAGGTCGGTATGAAAAAAATCCAAACCTTCTTATCCGTCTATAAACACTTCGCATTCCAAGGACCCTCACATGTTCTGCAAACCACTGAGTACCCATCAACTAACAATTTACTTTTTATAATGGCTTCTAGAACGTTCACAGAACGTATTTTATAAATCAGCCACTGTTTTATAAACACTTTCACAATGTTCTTACAGCTCTTATAAGCATGGAATTGGCGCAGATTATAAAACAAATCGCCTATTAGACATGCTCTATAGATGTTGTTTGATGCTATAATAAAACAGTTTTTAGAACATTTATGAATGTCTAATAAGAATTAAGAAAAAAACATTAAAAAACTATTGCATAACAGCTCTGTTACTAGGATGAAATGAGATATTTAAAGGACTTTTTTAAAGCCGTTATAAAAACGTTTTGTAATGCGACAAAATTCAGGTGATTGCTCGTATGAAATTATGATGGGTCTTCCCTATAACAAAATTTCCTCAGCCCACCCCTTTCCGAGATATCACCCTTAAAAGGTGGTGACTAAAATTGAGTTTTCATTTTTTTTTCTAAAATTTCCGTAAAGCTGGAATCCAACTTTCTATTTCAGCTTCTCGTTCAACATCATTTAGTGGTATTTCCTGATAAGAAACGCAATTAATGTTGAGTCCATCAGTCTCCTCTGTTGTAGTATAGTCATTTCGATTGCTAATCTTCAAGATCTCTGAATGATTGTTAGAGCTAGAGCCACTAGTGCCTTCTATCTGTGGATCACTTACGATCTCATGATATTTACTTTTAAGTTTTCTGTAATATGTACCATTTCATGTAATTTTTTTCAAGCTACTGTAGGACATTTTGTTTGTACATGCAAACAAAAAATATGATTAGATCAAATAAAAGTTTTATAATTATTGTTGTCTTAACATTTTAATGTTAAAAGACCTCCTTATGCAACATATTAGTTTTTTAACTGTTTTTCCTGAAACTATATAAAACAACAATTTTATAATTACTCGCATTTCTACCGAAATGCTGCTGAAAGCAATTCACTTTTATTAATAACAATTAAAAAACTATTTTATAATTAGTAATTATGTTCTTAACAAAACAGTTTAATTATTGCTTTTATAGCGATAAATTAATCCAAAAAAGCACCATTATAAAATGATTTTACAGCAAAGTATCATATGCTCTATAAAAACTATTTTATAAACGAAATTAACTGTCTCGACCCTTACTTTGTGGAATCTACTAATATTAGTGTTTTAAACTGGATATCCTTGAAGAATTAGAAATTAGAAGACACTTAAGAAACCCACAATATGAAGTCGTCAATGAACAGATAAATCTAGGGAATTCTTCATTTTTAAACTGTCTTCTTAAGTAATAATTGTAAATATCAGCATATATATTTTTTCTGGGTTTCTATATCATTGTACAGTTATACTGATCTTAATTGGGAAAAATGATATCCAGGATATCCCCATAGGGCTAATACTATCTAAGCTTTAATATTTGTAATATCATACCTTCTTTTTTCTATTAACATATATTAAGTCAATCACAAGGTAGAGGTCACTTCTTGGACTAGCCAAAAATAATTAAACATCAGGTAGGCATCAAATGAAATGTAACTTCTGTCATTCTGACGATGATATTTAGGTAATATCGAAACAATTGTATACTTAACAATTACTTTATACTTCAATGTAAAATGTGTTCATTTTTAATTCAATATAAATTTTGTGTTGATATTTAGTGTCTAGTTTTTTTCATTTTTACTAACGTGATGTAAAAAACAAATTTTTCAACATGTGTTTTTTGAAACTTCATTAATACTGTCTGTTGCTTTTTTAAATAAATATTGAAGTAGGTAAATAAAACAGTTTGGCGATTGATAATAATATATATTACTCATAAAACATCTTAAGCTCTCTTGAAAAATCTTTTAGCTACTTGGGTGCTCTTATCATTCGAGTAAGTCTGAAACAAAATAATACATCTGTAATAAATCAGTTAAAACTGTGCGAATGGATTTTGAAAGTCTGAATATAGGAGTCCACATTTATACAGAGTGAGTTTCAAGTGTGGAATGCTTTAATTTGAAAATAGGTTGTGCGATTTTTAGAAATTTTGGTTTGTGAGGGTTTTGTGATACAGCTAATATTTAGGTTGTTGTCAAATCTTCCGGTTTTCTTGAAATTCGGGTCGGGTCACTGGAAAATGGTCATAAAGAAATCCAAATCAAAGGACAAAGTTCTCAAAAGGAAATTATTCCGAAGAATCATTGAAAGAAGCTCTAAACCATATCCGATTAGGTGAAATTTTAATAAGAGAGGCTACTAGGCGGTTCAGGGTGCCATGAGCTACTCTGTAAGATATTGTGTGGTGATGCTGTCCAAAAAACGGGTCCACAGCCGATAATGGGTGTCGATTGCGAAAAAAGGATGGCTGAATGGGCTATTAACAGTGCTAGGTTCGGTTTTCCAATTAAAAAAGAGTTTTTAATTGAAACTGTAACAAGGATTACTAAAGAAAAAGGAGAACTGCATCGCTTCCCAAACAACAAGCCAGGTATTAGATGGTATAGATGTTTTCTACAATGTCATCCATATATTTCAGTTCGGGAGGCTGAGGGAATTAACAAAAAGGTCGAGCCTTAGTAACCGAGGAACTGATAAGAGCATGGTTCAGAGACTTGAACGAATTTCTTGAAAAAAATAACTTACAAGACATAGTTAAACATCCTCAAAGAATATTTAACGGGGATGAAGTCGGTTTCGCATGATGCCCCAAAACGGGTAAGGTACTTCCCCCGCGAGGATGGAAGAACCTTTATCAAATAAAGACAGGAAGTGATAAGGAAAATATAACAGTGCTCGTAGTAGTTAACGCCACTCGATATGTATGCCCACCTCTAGTTGTCTTCCCGTACTTAAGACCCCCGAGAGCATTAGTTAACAGCATACTCGACAAATGGGCATTGGGGAAATCTGAAACAGGATAGGTGAGGTGCGATGTATTTTATAAATACATTTGCAATGACTTCAACAAATGGCTAAATGATAACAAAATTGAGACGGACATACAAGCCATATGACCTTGCCTTTAAGCGATTTTTGCGACGAGAATTGCATAATACTATATGTTTTACTACCTAATACAACGCATATATGCTTCAGCCAGCTGATGTAAGTGTCTTCAAACCATTCAAGTGTGAGTGCAAAAAACCATAAGGACTGGCAACGCAAAACCGAAATAGCCAAAAATATCATAACAAATATCAATTTCTGCTCACTTTTTAAAGAAATGCTTGAATTAACAAACATGAGAACTTGGATTGAAAACGGATTTTGAAGATGTGGTTTATTCCCTAAACCCTTTGTTTTTGATCTGACGTTAAAATGTTACTTAGATTTTTTGTAGACCTTAACAGGCTCTACAACTTTTGTAGTTAAACACTTTTTTCTTAAACGTACATGAATAAATGTATTTAAGAAAATTCACAAATTTACCAAAAAAAATTTGTATTTGATGCAAAAATGTTATTGAAATAAGCCTGTCCAATTGGTATTGTGCCATTGGGATTTCTTTCATAATCCAGTTAATTTTTGTTTTGTCAGAAAAGTGTATTATGAATATTTCGCATTTTACGTCCAAGCACCTCGTACTAATTTATACTGTAATGCAATAGAGAAAAATCGTCAATTATGGAGCTTATAAAACTTTTACATTGTTCTTCGTTCATTGTATTTACTTCTAATATAATTGTAAGTGTTTGTTTAGTTTTTTAAGCGCGCCACGTGCTACTCGTAAATAAACAAATAAAACTAAACAGCACACAAGAACGGATGATGGACGAAATGGAGACGGATTTACTTGCGTATTTACTGCAAATCTCACAAGAAATGCGTCATAGAGTTGTCTATGAAATGCCTCCCTCGAGAAGACGATTCAAGTACGTTTTTCTCGCACATTTTGAGACGATTAATGCGTTCCGATTTCGACACCAGGAGACCAAACGAGGACGGTTTTCGAAATATTATAATATATATTATGTGGTGATTAAAAGTAAGTGTTACGCTTTCTAGGCCCTTCGTCAATCATACCATAGGTTGTATCAAAATCACTGGGATAATATATTTAGATAACTAATAACATTTTAACCCGTGACCACAGACAACTTAGACTACAACGTACTACTAACATGAAATATCATTAATACTTATGTTTTTGCTAACCATACGAAATTCCTTTATATACATATTGAAATAAACACACATCGTTCGTCGACTTGTTTTTGACCGTACCTTGCTAAATAAATTCTTTGTATACTTTCCGCGTACAATTATAAACGTGTTATTATTAATATCATATTTAGAAAGATTCGTGGTTTAATTCTTATTAGTAACTTTTCCTATAATTATTAATGACCTTATGGTTCACTGGCCGCCGGTAACTTTTCCTATAACTATTAGTGACCTTATGGTTCACTGGCCGCCACATCATCCCGTCTTGGAGGAGAAAAATGATCTCTGATAGTTTTTCGATATTAAATATACCGTCTTGTTATTAATCACTTAATAGTTCTCACATTGTTTGATTGTTTAGAATAACTTTTGTCCATTTTTTAAACACTGCATTGTTTATTTAAATTTTCGCTACACTTTGTTTACAAATATTATCATTATTATACAAATACAGTCGACTTTTATGAACAATCTGCTTCTTATTATTTCGAGATAAAATCTCACAGTTTACACCTATTATTTTTGTTATTTTAAATGGGCCTAAATGATAGGGATCCAACTTAGTTCTTTCTTCTTTTTTCAATATTACCGAATCCTCCTTCCTATCTTGAAATTTATGGGTGAAGATTCTTTTTCGCTGTTATTTACCCTAATTAACTTATTTTTTATTAAAAACTGCCTAGCTCTCTCATGCGCGCATTGTAATCTGTATTTAAATTTTTTATCATACCTGTCAAAGTTGTAACATGGTTCAATTTCCGAATTTAAACATTCCGGTATGTTACGTTTTCTACCGTATAGTAATTCAGATGTATGGTATCCGTGATACGTGTTAGGTATTGTATTATAGCAATATGCAAACATTTTCACAAACTCACACCAATTATCTCTAGCGTCATTGGTAAAGTTTCTTACGTATTCGTTGAATGTTCTATGAAGTTTTTCACAGCTGCCTATCGACTCGTGATGATATACTGTTGAAAAATTGTGTTTTATTTTTAAAAGTTTCGCTAAGTTTTTCATTATTTAGTTTTTATACTCCGTTCCTTGATCTGTCCTTATTTCTTTCATTAGACCATAGGCTGGTATAAAGTTGTCAAATATCGCTTTCGCAATTGTTGCTGTTCCGGTAGTTAAGGCTTCACTAAATTTCAATTTGTGTCTGATCCGCACGCTCATCCTTAACGAGATACGGTTATTTTTAAAACGTAAAATTGTCTGCCACAATCCGTTACAATATTCTGAAACAGGTGTAGTTTGTATAGAATTCAATACAATTTCTACTATAATTTTATTGTTACTTTTGTGATTTTTTATTTGTTGGTTATTTTCCTTTTATAAAAAAAACATTTAATTTGCGAAATTCCACAGATAGCCTTCCTTTTTTACTACTTCTGCTGTAAAAGTTTCTGCTTTTAGCGAATTTTAAAGATTTGGTAGAAATGTTAAGGCAGTTTTGTGATAACTGTAATAAGTGTATAAACGTTCGAAAATGGTTTACATTATTCAATAAAGAATAGAAATTAGTTCGACGTTGGAAAGTGCACACAAAGGGTGGAATTTAATTTTAATGAAAGAAATCCAAATTCTAATGTCTAATGTAAAGAAATGGATCAAATTAATAGATATAGCATCCTATATCTCGGTTATAAAGATTGAAAAGTCCGTTAAATAAATCTGCGGCACCTAGGTGACGAATGAAACCTGTATAAAATGTTTAAATAATGCATAATATATTTGAACTTACAATTACACATCCATCGTCTGAAAATTCGTATTCCCGTTTTGCCTTGATATCGTCAGGACCAACAGAATTAGTTATGAATTTGTCTCCATCTAAGGTGGTGACGTTCTGAAAAACAGAATGCTCCAAATAAATGAAAATGTTATGTACGTGTGCAATCACACGTAATATAAAATTAGCCATTACATCAAAGACTTTAATATAAACATATTTGTATTTTTCAAAAAATCTTGATAGTGTTTAAAAATTTATAAATATGCAAATTATGAGTGTTTGATTGGATGTTGCGTACGTGTGATGTGTATGGGTACATGCGTGTGATTTATTATTTCTATTTTTTCAACTTGAATTTTTTATTAAAATTAACGTGTCTCGGCATCTAGCGGCCACTGACACGGGATCTGTCATACATTTAGTTACAAATAAAAATCAAATTAAATTAAACAATTGGCAGTCTTTGAGGAACTGAATCATAGCACTAAACTGGTTAGGTTGTCCGAGAATGTTTTTGAGACTTCCACTGAGCTTGTGTTTGCGACGAGTTGGGCTGTAGTGTTTGCAATCTGTAAGAATATGCTCTATTGTAAGTCTTACATTATCACAGGATTCACAGATAGGGGGATTCTCTGTAGACATCAGGTAACCATGGGTTAGCCGTGAGTGACCTATTCTGAGTCTTCTTATAACACTTTTGTCTTTTCTTGTCATGGGAGGCATCTTCTGGGCGGTAACTGTTGGTTGTATTGTACGGAGCTTTGTGTTACATGTATTCCAATTTGTTTGCCATGTTTGAGTCATAATATGTCGAGCTGCTGATTTTAAATCTTGATGAAGTTGAATTTTCTCTACTGGCAAGTCGGCTGAACAAGTTTGTTTCGCTGCTTGGTCTGCACGTTCGTTGCCTGTGATTCCTACATGAGAAGGGATCCAGATGATATTCACAACGATACCTCTAGTGTGATGGTCGTGGCAGGTGTCGAGGATATCATGGACTAAGGGATATTGTGAACGGTTGTGTTTGATGGAGTATAATGATGAAAGGGAGTCTGTACATATGGCAAGTTTGTTGTTATCCTGTGTTGGAGTCCTCAAGGCTTGTAGTATTCCATATAGTTCGGCTGTATGTATGCTACATACGTCAGGAAGTTTGTATGTTGCTATTGTTGTATCTACTGTAGTAACAGCACATCCGGTACCATTGACTTCTTTGGAGGCATCAGTGTAAAGGATTTGGTCGAACTGCTGGTTATTTATCAGCTCACTGAATATTTGTCTAAGGACTATGTTAGGCGTTTCGAACTTGTTGTAGTTGTTTAGGCTTGTATTCAGTAGTGGTGGTTTTTTGGTCCATGGAGGAGTATTCGAAAGTTTTATGGGAGTTGTATCTCTAAGATTAATGTTTCTAGAAATAGGGTATAGCATTTGTGGAGATGAGAGCGATGTTTTGGGTTTGTTTTCAGGAGCTGGTTTTATAGAATCAATTAACTCAACCACTGGGTTTTGTGGGTAGGCGGATATTCTGGAAAAATAGGATAATAGTTGGCATTCTCGTCGTATGAAACGAGGTGGTTCAGAAGATTCAATGTAGATGCTTTCGGTAGGACTGGATCTAAAAGCGCCTAGACATATTCGTAATGCTGAGGTTTGGATAGTGTCAAGAGATTTGTGATACGATTTGCAGGCGCTCATGTAGAGGATACTTCCATAATCTAGTTTGGAGCGGACCAGTGATCTGTAAATCCTTATTAGTATTTCCTCTTCTGCTCCCCATTGGTGATGTGCTAATGATTTTAAGATGTTAATCCTATTTAGACAATTGGCTTTATTTTCTTGGATATGTTGCCTCCATGTGATCTTTTTATCAAATATTACTCCTAGGAATTTATGTTGATCAACCACTTGTAGCAAGTCGCCATTGAATTTTAGTTGTGGAGGAAGAGGATTTAATCTTTTGCTGAACTGGATTACTTTGGATTTGTTTGTTGAAAAGTGAGAACCAGATTTGAAAGACCAATTGTGGATGTTATCTAGAGCCTTCTGAAGTAAAGTACAAGTACTAGTAGTGACTTTACCTTGGCAGTAGAGAATGAGGTCGTCGGCATATAGTACATATTTGACAGGTGGATTTATAGGGGAGCAGATATCGTTGATACTCATCAGAAATAGAGTGGAGCTAAGAACCGAGCCTTGTGGTACTCCATTTTCTGGCGCGTACTGCCCATTTGTAACGACTTTGAACGATCTGTCGGTTAAGAAGTTTTGTAGAAAGGAGAGAATATTTCCAGTTAAATTAAAGTCTGTGAATTTCTTAAAAATGGAAGTTTTACGGATTGTGTCGAAGGCGCTGTCAATATCTAGACTCACGGCGATTATATCTTTTTTGCTTTCAATTGCTTATGAGATGTCTGTGTGTAGAGTAACCAGATTATCCAATGTGCATCTGTTTGATCTAAAACCTGCCTGCGCTGTAGATAGTAGGTTGTGCGATTCTAGGTACCAGTGTAGGCGTCTGTTAACCAATTTCTCGAGAATTTTACACAATGTACAGGTAAGAGAGATTGGCCTAAATGAGCTTGGAAAATTAGTATTGGAGTAGTTCTTTTTGATTGGTATAATAATTGATTCTTTCCATTGAGCCGGAAATTGTTGACTGCATCATATTTTGTTGTAAAGTTCGAGCAATTTGGTTTTTGTTGCTGGATTTAGGTGTTTTAGAAAGATCATAGGGATATCGTCCGGTCCTGCAGCTGTGTTCTTCAGTGAAGGTAGGACTGAATTTAATTCAGAAAGGGTGAAAAGAAAATTGAGTGGGTGACAGTTGTATGAGATTTGTTCAGGATGTGAGTTATTTGGTGAGTTTGGAGGTTCGGGGTTGGATTTGGTTTTATTTAGAAAGTGTTGGGCAAGGATATTAGCAATTTGTTGGTGATAGGTAATGACTTCACCCTCATGGGTTAAGCCAGGTATTTTAAAACTAGTGTTTTTTCCTTTCATCTGTCTTATCTTGGTCCAGATTTGAGATGGAGAGGTTTCAGAGGTTATAGTGCTTGTGTATTTATTCCACGACTCTCGTTTACTTTGTTTAAGAACCCTTTTGGATTTCGCTCTCATTCTTTTGAGGATTATCAAGTCTGAATCATTTCTGGTTCTTCGGTATTTATTAAGCGCCTTTTTTCACTCCTTTACTGCATTGTTACAGGATTCATTCCACCAGGGAACGGTTCGTTTTGGAGGGTTAACGGAGTACTTTCCTATACATTTATTGGCTGCGGAAATTATGGAGTTAGTCAATTGGTCAACAGCTTCGTCTACATCATTAGAATAATTGATATTGTCTGTATTTTCCTTCAGCGTTTGGCTGTAAAGTTCCCAGTCTGCTTTTGCGATTTTCCACTTTCCTTTAATGTTAACTTGCTTTGGTTCGTTGTCTGAAATTAGGATAGGAAAATGATTGCTATCGTAGAGGCTATCAAGGGTTTGCCACGTTAGTATAAATGGTATAGGTAATTAACTTATGAGATCCATTATATCTGTGTCTCTTACAGTGTAGTTTGGAGGGACATATACACTACAAATAGCAATTTTATTAGGGCACCATGCGCTGATGGCAACTGCTTCTAAGTTTGTATTTAAATTTAATTTTTGGTGAAATATATCATTAGAGACAAAGACTGAGGATCCACCACTAGCACGTAAATGAGTAGTTCTTATAAAATGATAACCAACGGAACTTTTTAAGTGAGGGTTGTGAGACTTGGTAAAATTCGTTTCTTGTAAACAAAGGAAATTTGGCGAGTAATCAGTTAAAAGCTGTTGTAATCGTTCCAAACGAGGGTAAAAACCGTCGCACTTCCACTGTATTAAGGAGAGGGGCATGATAATAAGAAATTTAGTATGACGATTTATGCGACTGCTGTGAGCCTTCGGAACTATATTCTTCATCACTTGGTTCATTAGACATATCCAAACTCTCAGTTTCTTCAGTGTCAGATTTAAGCTTTTTTTTAACCTGTTCGTTATACGGGTAATTCTGTTCTTTATGGACTTATTTGTGAGATCCGGGTAAATTAGGTAAAGGTTTGAGACTAGATCGATGATGTTCTCTGTGTGTTTTAGGGTTCCGAGTATGGACCAGAGTTACCAAAAGTATTTTCTAAGAAGTCATATAGGTTTTCTATGGGAAGTATGAAGGCATCTGGCGTTTTCTGGTAGGTTTTTGCTATACAATCTTTTATGGACGTAGAAAGGTTTGATTCCGTAGATACACTCACTTTGCGCTTCTTCTTTACTGCTTTATGAACTGCTGTGGAGAATGGAGGGGGAGGCATATCGTCCGTGTTAACTTCTGCTTCTGCAGGTACACTTGAGTTTTCACTGGGTGATGAAAGCTGGGAATATCAGCGTTTTTGGACTGGAGGCAGAGCGGCAGCAGGCTGGTTTTCTTGTGGGGTTATCGGGTCTTCGTTTGAACTCACTTCGTTGCTTTCTATTGTGTTTACAGAGTCTGTTTTTGAGGATACCTGTTCAGTTTGTTCAGTCAGAGTGGATTGGGACATTATATTGTTGGTTGGGGGATTTGGGCAATTTGTAGCGATGTGTCCGGATTGCTTGCAAATGAAGCACTCCATTTTGTCCGTAGATATAAAGATTCTGTTTTCGTTGCCGTCAAAAGGGATGGTTAATGAGGTCTGAAATTCGAAGTCGTCTGATGGGGAAAGAACGTAGGCTTGTCGTCTAAAACTTAATATATGAGAATATTCGTCGCCTGGGATACCAGCTCGCAGAAACGAGACAGGGGAGGTTAATTGTAAACCAAGGCTTTTTATTGCATTTTCAGCAAGATCATGGGGTATGTAAAGAGATATGTTCGAGATGATTATGACATTATTGTTGATGGTTTAGGTGCTGACTTAACGGCTGATACATAACTGTTGCTAGTCGTTGGGTTGTTGATATTTAAATTGTGCGACATTTTGGTTTCTGTGGGTTGAGGAAAAACTGTTTGATTTATTCTTGCCCTTGTACTCAAAAGCAAATTGTTAGAATGGCTTAGTTAATTACAACTTTATGGCTTTATTTTAGTGTTCAGCGATATATCCATAATCAAATGTTGCCTACGCCTCTGGTAATGAGGAGCAGGCAAAAACTGAATTTATCGAAACTCGGTTGATGAGTTGGCTATTATCAGTTTATTTGACGAAAAGAAACGAAAAAATGTAAACAATCAATCAGCGCAATGACAAAAACTCGATTGAAGATACTTAAAAATGTTCAATACATACGTCGGTTTTTGTAACACTGATTAACTATAAATTTAACTTGGTAGATCACTCAGGCAAAAACTGAATTTATCGAAACTCGGTTGATGAGTTGGCTATTATCAGTTTATTTGACGAAAAGAAACGAAAAAATGTAAACAATCAATCAGCGCAATGACAAAAACTCGATTGAAGATACTTAAAAATGTTCAATACATACGTCGGTTTTTGTAACACTGATTAACTATAAATTTAACTTGGTAGATCACTCAGTACTAGAAATAACTGAAGAGCAAAAATTCAAACGATGTTGACTCGTTTAAGCACGTGCATCGACTCGAATTTATTTTTTACTACATATCCTATTCCAGAATCACAGTTTGTTATGATGACTTATTGCAAATATCACTTACTTTAAGTAACCCTCCAGGCATATTTTCTTCATAACTCTCTCCCAATTTAAATTTTGAGGATATAGTTCTAAATAATGTAACAACTGTAATGCACCATTCGTCATTT
This sequence comes from Galeruca laticollis, assembly GCA_963921935.1. Classification (NCBI taxonomy): domain Eukaryota; kingdom Metazoa; phylum Arthropoda; class Insecta; order Coleoptera; family Chrysomelidae; genus Galeruca; species Galeruca laticollis. The sequence goes on from OY998183.1 coordinate 92,852,064, forward strand.
TCCTTTTTAACTTCCAACGTAGGGCTTGACGAGCACATCATTTTCCTCGGAATATAAGGTACACCTACAAGTACAAAATGAGAAAATAATAGGTACTTAACGGAAATTTAATAGTTAATGATGACTGTTGTTAAAAGTTGATTACTATGTAGATAGATGTACTAAACTGAATTGACTATCAAAGCATATAGAGATGCAACAATATAAGTACTAATAAGCAAACTGCTGGAATTATTGTACGCCTATGTCTTTTTGTCTCCACCTTTTAGGCTCCGTTTACCCCTTCCTTCTAGATCTGGCTATAATGTCATGTCTCATCGATACAGGTCTCTTTCCTGTGTTACCTTCTGCTGTTCTGTGCAATAAACGAGTGCTGCTGAATAAACTTTAAACTTACATTTTCAATCTTAAGTATTTTACTTTGACCCAAACCTCCAACAAAAACTTTATGTACATAGTACATATTATGTTCATCTTAGCGAGTTTATTCATATTTTTCAACTAATTCCTTGGGTGGATTTCATGTAGAAATATGCGCCACAACAACAAACAAAGGGATGCTGACTAGTGGATTTATTAGTTTCTCAATTAAAAATACGTGCATATCTAGACTTGATCTGATTTCAAGTACAGGAGTAAACCTCAACAAAAAATCCGTAATTCTCGAAATCAGCCACCGTGGCCACGAATGAATGGCTGCACGGAACGCAGCTACAAACAGTGCCTCTAGGATACCTACCTCCTAGTCTTACCACAGCAGCCGGGGCTCTGTGGCGGCAGACCTACTTTCCCTTTTTACTCGTGGGATGAAATATGAAGAAAGTAGTTGACAAAATAAGTCAGGTAGTAATGAATGAAGGAAAGGGAATTTTTGGTAGATCTAGCATGATAAAACGAACGACTGATAAGGGAAATCCTAGGAGTGATCCTGGGGTGAAGAGGAAGGAGGTATCCACAGACAGAAGGAGAATGTAAGGGAGGAAGTGGAGAATGAAAATGGGAAAGAGGAGAGAATATAGAAAGATTAAAGGAGCCAATAACGCGGCTGGAGAAGAGGGTGAAAAGGCTGGAGGAGCAGAAGACACCGGCAGAGGGGTTGGTCAAGGAATTAGAGAGGCGGATGATAGGAAGGAGGGAGAACAAACACGATGGGAGGAGGGGCAAATAGATTGGGAAGGATGTAAGGAAGTTTAGAGAGGCGGACTGGGATGGTAAAAAGGGTGAGGGAATATAGGTGAAGTTAGGAAACCCAAAGATAGGAGACGAAAAGGTTAAAGTGGTATGGGTGTCCAAGGAAGACGGTGGAATGAAGAAGGGGATACAGAGGATGTTTAGGGATAGGTACCGGATGCTAGAAGAAAAAGTAGAGGAAATGGAGTGGGTTAAAGAGGTACGCACTACCGAAAGGAAAGTTACTATTGATTTAGAAAATAGTGAAAATCTAGTCGGTCCAAAAAAGTTTTATGTTGGTTTCCAAACAGTGAAAATCTATCAGAGTTGGATTTATTAACTTTCAGAAATCAATGTCGCACTTTTCTTTTGAAAATGGTTAAAAACTCAAAGAAAGAAGCCCACTCATGTATAAAGGTACTACTGGATTATCTGCCTTGAATCAGGAAATTATTGTTTTAAAACTTGAACTTGGAAAGAAAATGATGAACACCGTACATGAAGTTCTGTGTGAAAAGAATAGAATCAGTGAAGATGTTGCAGAGAGAACTAAGACACAGTATATTATGCTCTGCAATCAGGGTAATCTTAAAGAAAACTTTGAGTTTTTCCTAGATGCTCTTCATGACCATGATAAAGAAGAAATAACGCTTGACGATTTTTATATCTCTTTTTTGTTGTTAAACTAATCCTAATTTTTACATGTCAATGCTAGTGCATAGTTTGGGTTTTCAGTAAATAAATCCCTTCTCACTGAAAACCAAAAGGAACAAAATATTGTTAATCAGATAATTGTTTAATATGCTTTGAAATTTCATGGAGATGTGAAGAAAATAAAAATTAATCAGAAACTGTTCTTTGCTGTCAAAGCACCACGAAAGAAGTATAACATATTCTTACAAAGTGAAAAATAAAAGCAGAACCTAATAAATTCAAGCTGAGGATCCAATTAAATAAGTTACAAGAAGGGAGAAAGGTTCCTAGGATCAAAGAACAGATTGAATAAGAGGCAATACACTTCACAATAAAAAAACTGGAAGACTATTTGAAGTAAATATTATGTATTGCAAAATCAAAACTTGATCTGTTTTTACTTTCATTTATTTTGTTATGATGAAGTAATTTGACAAGAGTATTTCCCACTTCACCAGGGTATTAATTTTCAAGGCATAGTTATTTATTAACTTAAACGTATTTAGTTCCAAATGATTCGTTGTAAGAGATTTATTAAAGTAAATTTATATTATTTTTAAGACTATTAATTTTAAAATGCGAAATTCACTACTGTTTTTGGACTTATTTCATGTTTAGTGTGGCTGTGATTCTTTTAAGGTTTAAAATGGTCATATTTTATACTTTTCGGTTTTTCTCATAAAAGTCCTATATAAGTTTTCGTTGTTATTTTGACACTTCTATAGAATTAATCCTATACTTATGCAGTGGCGTAACTGCCTATGGGCTCTCAAGCTCAGGGGGCCCTCGAATCCTTACCAGATGACAGGTTGCAACCCCACTTTAATCATGAAAACTCAGTTGAGAGAAATTCAAAAGTTATGCCTAGGGAATTCCCCTAAATTCATTCTGTAGGTTCACACAAAAACAATTGGCTCTGGCATTTTATAGATAAGTCTGGTCACAAAAAACAATGTCTAGATAAGATAGTCGCAATCGTAAACATTTCTAAGAAATCCCTGCGCATCCGCCATGATTTTAACTTTCAATACATGGCTTAGACAGAGTCGGATTCAGGGACTATACCAGTGTGCTGTTTCGTAACATTACCCCCTCCTTAAATGGCAGTTCCTCCTGGAACTTTTGTGTAGCCGAGACGGGATGTTTGAATCGGCAACTGGCCCCATTTCTACACTTTCCGATCTTATGGAAATAGCAGGGCACCGTCTTCATCGGATACTGATAACGGGGGTTGTAGCTGCAAATTAACATCTGGACTCCGGTATCTCGAAAGATAATCTCTACCATGTTCCTGATAACTCGCCAATCCAACTGGTTACTAGGCATAGCCAGTTTCTTCACGCTGGATTCGAACACATGGTCTCGGAAGTTTCGAAGTGCTTCCCACATCGCGGTAGGTAGATCGATCTTGAAATTCATTTTTAGTTACCACGTAGAAGACGTACCGCGAGTTATGTTTAAGTTTACTTGTCTTGCCAGGGGCTGGAATCTGGTCTTCAAGTTTTTCTAATTGCCCCAGCTTCTTTCGAAAGACGACTGCCAACCCTCGTGCGTTCTTGAGACGGGCAGGGATGTTGTATGCCAGTGAATAATCTTCCGGGAGAGTGAACAAATCTTGTCGTTGTTCTAAATTGACTCTATATCTAGCTTTCCCGGTACCTCCATACGCGCCCATAAATTCATGGAAGGTAGGGTCAGACACATCTCGAATATGGTTTACTCCTTTCTCTAGGCCATGGTCTCCTTCGAATGGCGCTAGTCGGTTTTGGTGAACTACTTTTGGTTTTCCGTTGGGGATCTTGCTTATGCGATATATAACATCATTGATCATTTTCTTGATTAAGTATGGACCTTCCCAGGATTTTTGTGATTTTGGAGAAAGTCCTTTTCTCCTCGTCGGGTTGTGTAACCATACTTGGTCCCCTTCTTTAAAACCGCCTTCTGTGGCCTGCGTGTCGTACCGACTTTTCATTCTATCGCTGGCAACTTGTAGATTTGTTCGAACTAATTCATGAATATCATCCAGCCTTCTTCTCAATTGGATCACGTAGTCTTCTCCTGCTAGATCTTCTTCAGGCCGACAGCCAAATTCCAGGTCACAAGGAAGCCTCATTTCACGTCCAAATAGAATTTTAGCAGATGTTTCACCCGTGGACTCATTGACGGCAGATCGATAAGCCAATGCGAATAGGGAAAGATACTGGTCCCAATCTCTCTGATGGCTGGAAACCACTTTGGACAGGTATTGTCCAATAGCCCTGTTCATTCTCTCGACAATTCCATCTGACTATGGATGTAATGCTGTTGTCCATCGGAGCTGTTCATCCAATAAAACCTCTCACGGATTCGCTGTAGGGTTTTCTTCACTCCCAGATGACCTCCCGATAGACTGTCGTGTAACTTCTCTAGTACTTCAGCTACTCTTGTTCTCGTGATAACTAGCTGTCTCCTCATCTCAGAACCATCATCGTTTTCAAGGACTCTTCTCAACAGCCCTTCTTCCAGGACAAGGGAGTCCCACTGAGCCCAATATGCCTTGAGTTTCGGTGAAAATCTTGACACTTCTTGCCATGTAGGTCGCCGATTTTCTTCCTTCCGTTGCCGGACCATCTTTAGGTGAGGATCATTCTCCAGATCTTCTCTGATCCTGGTGGGTGACCATTCTTCATTGACTACTGTAATTTTTGAAACTCCAACTTCTTTAGATTTCGACTTGTTGCATTGTGAATAGTCTACAGGGCATGACCGTCTAGGCAAAGAGTTGGCTTTTCGGTGATTCACATCAGCTGGATGTTCACCCCTGTCTGATTTCCCATCTTGGGTTGCAGGAGTCTTGGGACACTTAGACGGGCTGCGTACGTGCTCTAGCTGACCACACCTCCGGCATTTGGTCTTCTTTGGCTTCTTGACTGCCATACCATTCAACAAGTTGACGATCTAGTCAAATTTGTCATCGTCGTCTTCTTCCTGCATGGTCCTACCTTTGTTGTACCGCGAGTTCTTCGTGGCTGCTTTGCATTTAAGAGGTTTTTGGTTTGCAGGAGTCGTAGGACGTTTACACGAACTGCGTGCATGCTCTAGCTTGCCACAATTACAGCAACTGATTTTCTTCGGCTTCTTGTCTACCAAACCTTTCAACAAGTTGACGATCTGGTCAAGTCTGTCATCGTCACCTTCTTCATGTATGGTCCTAATTTTGTTATATCCTGAAGCCTTCGTTGCTGCTTCATATTCAAGAGCAGCTGTCAATGCGTCGACTAATATTTTCGGATGGGCTAAACGAAGCTTCCTCTGCATATCGGGGTCACGTAAGCCATCAATAAAGGCCTGGATGCCCAGACATTCCATCATGTTCTCTGGTGCTGACGGATAAGCAAATCGAACTAGTCGGGCAACGTCCACTTCATACTCTTGAAAGGATTCATCACGCTTCTGACTTCAGTAGGGATTGGTACAAATGTTCTAGATGTTCATGACCATGTCGCATGTCCAATCTTCTCTTCAGCTGCTCGAAGTCATCCGTTTCTTCCAAAGATATCATCTGAAGTACATCTAAGGCATTTCCTCGAAGCGCTATAGTTAGGTTCACTGCTTTCTCCTTATCGGACCAATTATTCACTCTAGCAGCTGCTTCAAACTGTTTCACATAATTGGTCCACTACATTTTTCCATCGAACGTTGGGGCCTTGACTCGGGCAAAACTACCAATGTCTTCTTACTTAGGGTGTGTTTCTGGCTTGCAAGGTTTTGTTTGCTCGGTCTTCTTTTTTTCCGTAGGCGTGTCTTGAGTTCTTATATCTGTCATCTTTTTTTCTAACTCCTTGATTTTGTCGTCTATCGTTGACATCTTATTCTCGATTTCAGATTTTAGAGACGAAATTTCATTTTCAACGTCAGCGGCAATGTCGTTTTTCATTAATAAGATATCGGCAGATATATCGTTCTTCAAAGCAGCAATATCGTTTTTCAAATTCGTTGAAATTTTCTCTTCCATGGCAGAAATATCGTTCTTCATAGCAGAAATCTTCTCGTTCATGTTCTCTTCCATAGCAGAAATCTTCTTGTTCATGTTAGCAGAAATTGACGAGATTAAGGTGGAAGCCTCGTCATTAAATAAAACTGTTTCTGGATCAAAGCCGTCATTTTCCAGTGCCACTTTAAGTCTTTCTACGAATTCACTATTCTTAACGGGCGTTTCCAACTCACTATATTCCAATTCTGCTCTTAACTCAGTCACTTTAAAGTCACATAGTCTCTTGGCCATTTTTACGTAGCAATTTATTTATATTATCCCATTTCTGAAATCAATGTGATGTTTTTCTAATTTTATTTATACAGTAAACGAGTGGGATAAACTTTAAACACATGGTATGGTTACTTACGAATTTATTTAAACACTAAACTACTCACTAACACTTAATTTATATACACACAAACTTAATTATTAATTTGTATCAATACTTCACTGTTCGCTATTTCGGTGTATTCTTGTTTATTTCACGAGATCACTTTATCAATTGAACTGACTCTCCATGGTCAGTTCTTTATATATGAGTGCCTTTTTTACTAGATAATTCTAGATTGCGGCTTACACAAAAACAATTGGCTCTGGCATTTTCTAGATAAGACTGGTCACAAAAAACAATGTCTAGATAAGATAGTCGCAATCGTAAACAATTCTAAGAAATCCCTGCGCATCCGCCATTCGTAACAGTACATTGAAATCTGTCTTTCCGCATAATTTCCTGCTCAATCCTTCAAATCCCAATCAAGCTCGCGGTACCTAGTCAACTAGACAAAGGATCATGCAAGTTTTCACCACTTCTGAGGTTGCGGTACAATCCGACCTCATGAATAGAATATGTGCAACATGTGGGATCTATAGAAAAACGTTACTGCGCTTTACATGTGGGGGGATGGTCAAAAATCTTCAAAAATTGCGTTACGTATTTCTTGAATGCCCTCTACATAACTTTCTTACACTTTCTCTGAAAAATTCAAGTAATTTCTCGAAAGTTCGCTAACTTTCGATAACTCGAAAAATGCGATCAATTTCATATATATTTACCAAAAAACTAAGACAATTAATTATAGTAGTCCAAAGTGTTTTATTGAATCTACCTACTGGTAATGACAGCTTTTTTAGGTGAAATGTGTATTGCTTGCGCGAATTTTCTAAATGCATCTGTTAAGTCAAAAATAAATACATGGATGTGTATAATTTGAAATGGATTGGATGTTTATAGGAATAAAAAATGTAATGAAAAAAAATATAGCTTTCAAGAAGTATCACAGCCTTTAATACAAATATATGACTAAAAAAAACCTAGCGAAGCGGGTGTTTGTAGTTTAGTTTAATATATTTTTTGAAAAAGTGTGTAAGAAAACTTACCAATGTCTTTGAAGTATGCATCCAAATTTTCACCTTTTTCAAAAGTGTATTTTCCTTCGAGCTGAACCATGATTAATTCTCCTTGAACTGCAAATAATGTTCTTATGAAAACACAGGCAGAGTCTAATTGATCAGTATTGATATGAACTTTACAAGTTCTGTAACTATAATAAAAGCATTATTTATAGCCAAACTTAAATAAATAATATAAAGATTAGAAAGTGATATCTGTACAATTATACAGAAATTTTTTTAATTATCATTTTTATGTACCATGAGTAAGAACTGATTGCATCATATTTATTATATGTGTTCATTATGATTAGCGGTTTAATTTCCAATAAATTTCAAACAACTCATCGGCTAGTGTTTCATATGGGCGTGAAATTTGCGTACATGAAAGGAATGTATACTTTTGTATAATTTTAAAATGTTTCACATACTTCATCTAAACTGTTTATTTAATTTACAGTATTGTTTATATCATCATTGTTCAGACACTTTATTATTTGTATTGACTATCATTTTTTTATTTGACCAAATTTATCAAATCAATCACAAGATTATTTCTAAATGCCATTTAACATATTGTTACGAAATTACACACTGGTGTACTGCCGTCCCAAAACAGATGCCGTGTATCTACAAAAAAATCAGATTTTAGGATTTTTGTCTCATTGGGTTCGTGGCAGGCCAATTTACCTTATTACTAAGCAAAAATGCCGTATGGTTATTTAATGTGTTGACAATTCAACATTTAATTTAGTCGTATGTGAAAAGTAGTTGCCTGTCCTAATGAAATATGCCATACGTACGTAATACTGAGCACAAAAGCCGTATCTACTTCCGCGCCTATGTATATACGGCGTTTTCAGTTGGGACATGTCAGATGCGGCATTTGTTCTTAGAAAGCGCGCCATATTTATGAAAATGCATTGCGATTTGCATTCAGTTGCCAGAGTGATTTTTAAGTGACAGCGTGTAGATTGGTGTTATTTTCACGAGGTTTTTAAATATGTTTCTATTTTTAAGAGTAGCATGAGCATTTATTGAACTAGAATATTCGCAGGAAAATGTCGAGTAGATCGATGAAAATTATGTCCATGGTTCTCAATGAACCCGATACCCCCAATAATAAGACTTTGTTTGACTCCAATAATATACAGAATGTCGATGTGATAACTGAAGATGGTTTTTTATTGACTTCTTTAGATTATTTTTGTTGGAAGATACGCTTCAACCCAAAGTTTTCACTGAATTGACTAACTTGATACCGTTAGACGATAATTCAAACACTTTATAACACCAATTACCTATTCAAAATATTTGTCAAATTCAAGAAAGTAATACTAATAAAGCATACTGCGAATTCATTAAAGTGAGTGCAACTTGCCAGGTAATAGATGATCGATTGATTTTAAATGAACCAAAACGTATAGAGGAAGATGAGAATAAGGAACCAGAACATATACAGGAACGTGAAAGCGAACAAGAACCTAGAGAGGAAGATGAAAGCGAAATAGAATATACAGTAGACAATGAAAACAACGCACAACATACCAAGAAGGATGAGAACTTAGAAAAAGGTTTCACAAAAAGTGGCAATCCAAGAAAGAGAAGAAAAATAGATTATCATGAGAAGCAGGAAGCGATTATTGAAAAAAATAAAAACTACTTAAAAACCACCAAGTGCTACCTGGATGTAAGTGTAAACATAAATGTTTCAATAATATTGCAGAAGACCAAAGAAAAATTTTGAATACCAATTTCTGGAGTCTATCTACCAAGGAGAGAAAAGCATTCATTCTAAATACCTGCAGTAGGCTTGAAGTGAAACGACGTACTACTGAAAGCGAAAGAAAACAGAATACGTTCAAATATAAGTTGAAAACTGCAAATGGTCAAATGATAGAAGTATGTAAGACATTTTTCCTCACCACACTAGGTTATAAAAAAACAAATGACAGTCTTTTACATAATACTTTGAAAAAAACTCACAAGAACCAACTATATCCTCAAGCAGTCCGGCGAACTCAGTAAGCCAAGAAAAAAATAGACTATGATTTAGTAGATGCTCACATAGAGTCCTTTCAGCCATTTATTTCTCATTATAGGTACGTTTTTATAGTAATGATAATAATATATCTATGTATTATTGCTACATGTTCTTTTTTTTCCAATTTCAGGCGAGAGCATGCACCAAAGCGAAGGTTCTTCCCTGCGACATTTCCATCTCTGTAATGTTCGACATATTCAAATCTCAATACCCAGACATGAAACTTAGCTACGAAGCTTACCGTTCGCGCATTAAGGCAAAAAACATTTCTTTTGCATCATTAGGACACGAGGAGTGTGAAAAATGCGAAGAATTCAACTTGCACGGTCATCAAGAACAAGATTTGCAAGAAAACTGCGAGAAATGTACTTCTTGGAAAAAGCACATTGATCACGCCAAAGAGTCTAGAGAGTTATACCAAGAACACGTCCAAACTAAGCTTGAAGATGGTACTGTCTGTTTTCCGTAGAGTTGCAGAATCATACATTCTTTCTCAAGTATAAAGATTCACCTGAAATTATACTTTGGGTAGACAACTGTTCTAGCCAAAATAAGAATTGGTGTTTCCTTTCTTATTTGGTAAGAATAATTAATTCTTCAGAAATATCCGCAAATGAAATATTTCTCAATTTTTTTGAGCCGGGACATACATTCATGTCAGCAGATAGCTTCCACCATCAGGCGGAACTATCATTAAAGAAAAAAGGCAAGGTGTACGATTTTGATGATTTTGTAGAGGCCGTACAAAAATCTCAAAAATCAAATACGGAAGTGAAAGTAGTGTCCCATCAAGACTTGTTCAAATGGAAAGATCTGAAATCTGAGGCAAAACTAAAAAAACAAGAGCGAAGAATTTAATTATCTGATATTGTCCAAATAAAAGCAACCCGTGGAAATTTCTTTTTTTATATTTCAAATCGTCGCTTACTACAGGTGAATTTGGATAATTGGACTTTTTATGTCAGAAGGCAATAAAAAAAGCGGTATCTTGTCTCAATCTGTGCCATACCGTACTGAACCGAGAGGTTTTCCCAAAACAAAAAAAGACGCAATATTGAAAAATCGTAGTGATATCATGCCAGAGAACCGAAAAAATTTTTGGATTAATTTTCCAGAAACAAACGACGACTAGATAGAATGTATGAAACAGACTATGGTTTGAATTATGAGCAGGATTTAAGTTTTGTTGTATGTTGTGTGTTTGATTTAATATTCATTTATAATAATTATATAATTTACTCAATACACCTATTCAGTTTTATTTTAGAAGTGTAAATATTCTAAGGACTTCTGTTGTAACTAGCGCCGTTTATGCAGATGCGGCATTTTTGTTTTGTATAACCCAGATAAAAAATTAGCTCAAAAAGCCGTATGTCATTTTTTTTATTAATGGTTGATGATTTTAACTTTTTTTCATCATCATAATATTTTTATATCAATCCTGAATAAGAAATCACATTTACTTCTTTTCAACCTCAAAAAACAGTGAGGGCTATAGAAAAAACTTTGAGCTTAATTTTCACTCTTTGAAGGCGTCTGTAGATACGGCATCTGTTTTAAGGACGGCAGTGTAGTTCTCGAAGCCGGCCCAGCCTATTCGAACATTATCGAAAGTTCAAATTTTGGCGATGGCACAAAGATTTTCCAGGGAGGACGTTTTTTGTAATTATTTTTATCGGGACACTTCTAGGAAAGACGGTCGTATTTAATTGGGAACCCAATTCTAGAAATTTTAGAACCGATTTTTCTGAAAGTGAATTTTAATATATAAAGGGTAGGGTTTATAAATTTATCCCGCCCGTCAGGATAAAATATTTTAAATAAATAAGAAATACATTACACTGGTGTCAGAAGTGGGATAATATAAATAAATATGTACGTAAAATGGATAAGAGACTAAGGGACCTGAAAGCTGAAAGTGACGGAACCAAAAAAAATAATTGGAAAATCGCGAGTTACAAACGTCCGGAAAAAATAATAAATTAGTAGAAAGACTCAAAATGACACTGGAAAGTGATGGCTTCGATTCAGAAACATTTTTTATTCAAAGACGAGGCTTCCACCTTAATATCGTCTCTAAAATCGGATATTGAGAATAAGATGACAACTATGGAAAATAAGATGAACGAGAAAATCAAGGAGTTCGAGACAAAGATGACAGATTTAGAAGCAGGCCCCAACGTTCGACAGAAAAACGTCGGGGACCAATTATGTAAAACAGTTTGAAGCAGCCGCTAGAGCGAATAATTGGTTTGATAAGGAGAAGGCAGTGAACTTAACTAACGCGCTCCGGGGAGATGCCTTAGATGTACTTCAGACAATACCCCTTGAAAAAACGGATGACTTCGAGTACCTAAAGAAGAGGTTGGACATGCGATATGGCCACGAACATCTAGAACACATGTACCAATCCCAGCTGAAAACCCTAATGCAGAACCGTGATGAGACCCTTCAAGAGTATAAAGTGGATATTGTAGTTCGATTTGCTTATCCATCAGCACGAGAGAACGTGATGGAATGTTTGGACATCCAGGCCTTTATTAAGGGCTTACGTGACCATGATATGCAGAGGACGCTTCATTTAGCTCATCCCAAGACATTGCTCGATGCACTGACTGCTGCTCTTGAATGTGAAGCAGCCACGAAGGACCATCCAAGAAGAAGATAACGAAGACAGACTTGACCAGATCGTCAACTTGATAAATAGTATGGTAAACAAGAAGCATAAAAAGATCAGATCCTGGTATTGTGGCAAGCTAGGGCGTGTACGTAGTTCATGTAAGCGCCCCATGACTTCTGCAAACGAAGAACCCCAGTCAGAGGAAAACTAGATCTGGTCGGCTACGAGGAGGCAGCCCAGAATTGTTCCAAAGACTCTCTCATTTTAATAGCCTCTCTCAGATGTTGTGACGATAGTGTACATATGGATGGCGAAGTGAATGGCAAGAAATGCTGGTAGACACTGGAGCAACTAGAACAATTATACGGCCAGAGATAATAAACTCCAAGAAAATGTTTCTACCAACGAGACTGCGACTGTGGACCGCTACAGGTGAGTGTGCCAACGTTCACGGAGAGACACAAATCCAATTGGGTATTGGTGCAGAAACGTTCACGCATGCGGTAATCGTAGCTGACATCAAAGAAGACGTGATTCTGGGAATGGGTGTAATGAGCCTACATGGTTTCCTATTGGTGGTTTTTTTATTGGCAACCGACTTCTAGAGACTCTAGAACCGAATTTTAATATAAATGCGAGGGTCTAACGGTTAGGTTGCAATTTAATCAAGTCGTGAGCAGAACAGAGAACAAGTCAATATAAATAGTGTTCGATTTGCTCATATAAATTTGAGGGAGAGAATGGACTGTAGTTTGGGTGTTTAATGACAATAATAATAATTGTATTAAGAAAATAATCGAGCTTAAAACAACCTTAGGATGAAAGTTGATCTGCACACTCGCTTTATTAATGCACTTAACAATTTACAATTCCAGTTTCCGAAAATTTGAGTCAAGAAGTATCTAGGTATGTCACGACGAGTCTTCAATTCATAATGCTTCATATCGAATATCGAAAGTGAATAGGACATAGAAGGAGGGAACTTTTTATTTTTGAGAAAATGAATTATTGTAATATTGCCAACAGCTCGACAAAATGAATTAAAAAAAAACAAAAATAAATTCTAATAATCGAACAAATAGTAAACTATGTTTAATATAAATTAGTTGAATAGTGAACAGCGTGTTTAAGAGGGTATGATTTTACAATAGTATACTGTAAAACAAGTATCACAATGACTCATTTTGTAGTACGAATGCGGTTTGCGAAAGAAAAGAGGCCACCACCGATAATACTGACGACTCGACACAACGAAGGATTTCCCGAGGATAAAGAGAGAAGCCCATGCAAGAGGAGTCAACATGAAGACCACCTACAATGAGAGACTAGGGATCCAGATAACCCTAGAAAATGCCGATAACTACAGGAAACTAAATAACTACCTGGAAGAACTCCAAGGTCACGTTGTAAACTGGTACACCTTTACCGACCCAGAAGACAATGTGGCGACTATCCCCAGACGACGACGTCGAGGACATCAAAGAGGACCTCCAGGGACAAGGAAAACACTTCAAGAGGATCGCCCAGCTTCACCCCAGGTACTTCATGGTGGACTTCAACAAAAAAAGCACGGAAAAGATGAGGAACGTCGAATACATCATCAGCGCGATGATACGACAAGAAAACCCCAGAAGAAATAGTGGGCCAATGCAGTGCTACAACTGTCAATGCTACCATCAAGGACAGTCGACCTGCCACATGTACACAGGATGCGGAGGAAGCCACCGATCCGGAGACTGCGAGGACCGAAAAACAGCTCTTCAACCTACGCACACTGTGAAGGTGAGCACCCGGACAACTACAGAGGGTGCCCCAAAGCACCCAAGAAAAGACGGCAACGCCAAAGACGACAGGACAACAAACAACCCCCAAGACGTCTGCTACCCAGGATCCAGCCAGAGACCGACCAACCGCCACCAGGACAGCGGGGATAAGCTACGCCAGCGCAACCGAGAAGTCGGCACCCAGTCAGCCAAAGCAACAGCAGTCAGACATCTTCGAAGCCATGAAGATGTTCTCATCCCACATGCAGCAGATGCAGGACATCTTCGTCAGCTTGATGAAACGTCAATGGATCCACACCATCACGGACCAAACCAGCTGAAGATAGGAACTTGGAGCAGCGGAGGACTACGAGCCAACAACAACCTGATGGGGACCATACTAGACGTATTCGCCCTACCAGGATAAAACTACGAGTTCATATGGCCAGACTACAGGATCTACAGAGACGATAACAACGCCAGAAACGGAGGAACTGCTATCCTAGTGAAGAATAACCACACCAGACCTCCTGGCGATGGAAGCCACCATCACTGCAGTCCAAACAGGCTTAGGCGAAATACTGATCGTATCAGTTTACAAGAGACCTGCAAATGACCTGCGCGAAGAAGATGTAGAAGTCCTCCTTCCAGGGCGGCACCCAAGCAGTCCTGATGGGAGACCTCGACGCCAAACCCAAAGCCTGCAACAGCAGATACTTCAACATAGCTGACATACATCGCAGACAGTCGACCAGAGCTGCATATCATAGGACCACCAGGATAAACACACACACACACCTGGCAGAGGAGAAGCAGACGTACTGGATATCGCCACACTACAAGACATCATAGAGGTATGGGACATCACAGAGGTATGGGACATCACCAACGAAGAAAGAGGTACCGACCACGAGCAAGTCATCCTCACACTGAGACAAGGTGAAAGAACAACAGGAATAGAAGCAAAAAAACGAATTGGAAGAAATTCAAGTGCAGAGCCAGACAGCTGATTGGACCAGGACCGTTTATCGCCAATGCAGAGGAGCTGGAAGATGAACTGAGACAGCTGGGAGAAGCCATCCAAAAAGCGATGGAAGACAGCATGACAACGAGACGGGTGGACAACTACAAGAGGTTCTCCAACATCAGCGACGAACTAGGAGAGCTCGTCAGGATGAAAACCAGAGTGAGAAGAAGAGCCAACAGGACAACAAACCCAGAAGACAAAAGAGAAGCGAACAAACACAAAGAAGAAGTCAAGACGCAACTGTAGCAAAACAAATGAAAATACTGGGAGAACAGACTAGAAGAACTGGAGCCGGACTCACCAGGACTATGGAAGTCTAACCAAAATCCTAAGACAAGACAAAAGAGAGAACCCAACAATACTCGGAGTCAACGGACTAGCCCACACAGACGTGAACACGGAGAAGCCTTTAGAAGAACAATGGAACGCCAGTTCATACTGAACGAGCACCCAGGCGAGGCCATGGACTTCTGAGACCGAGTCGAAGAATAAGTCCAAAACCAAAACGACGAAAACGACGACCAAGAAAAACTAGGCTACAACACCCCTGAGGAAGTAGCCTACATCATACGGACCAGACATAAGAGGAAGGCACCAGAGAATGATGGCATCACCAATAACGCCCTGAAGCACCTACCAAGAAAATGAGTGGTATTCCTGACAGCCGTCATCAACGGAATACTGAAGACCAAGCACTTTCCAGATGAATGGAAAGAAGTGGAGACCATCATGCTAAGAAAGAGCGAAAAGGGTCCGAAGTTCCCCGAGAACTACAGGTCTATCCATCTCCTCACCGCAATGAGCAAGATAACCGAGAGGGTCATCTTGAAGTAACTTCAAAAGGTAACAAAAGCCACCAGGATCCTGCCAGAAAAACAGTTCGGATTCAGGAAAAAACGAAGAGCCGAAGGCCAAGTCCTGAAGATAGTAGAACACGCCTCCCAAGGATTCAAAAGGAGTCAAGCAACGGGAGCCATTTTCTTGAATGTCAGAAAGCCTTCGACCGTGTCTGGAACGAAGGCCTCTGATATACAAGGTGAGAGAAGCTGGATAACCCAGAGCCCTCACGAAGCTGCTGCGCAACTATCAGAATATTCCGGATCAAGCTCAACAAGACCAAATCCGAACCGGGCTGGATGGAAGCTGGAGTACCATAGGGAGCAGTCCTCTCTCTGCAACATCTACACGGCGGACACCCCCAAGACAGATAACACCATGACGGCCCTCTACGCAGACGAGACTGCTATCGCAACTAGAAGCACCCAGCCAGCGATGGTAACGAGAAGACTACAAGAATCCGTGGACCGAATCGACGGCTGGTGTACGACGTGTTCTTCAGACAGAACAGGAAGAGACCAGAAGACAACGTGGACATACAAAATTATTGATGGTATATCATTCGACCCCCTTGCAATTTAAATTTTTTAAGGGGCAGACTGTGTAGAGGGGTGACGTTACGTATACAAGTATTATATAGTAGAATTTGTCCTCTTTGAAATCAATGATTTTACCACTTTTTTAGAAAGTTATTACCTCCGCATCAGTTATTTACGGAGGGTACACTTTTCGTTGGGAAATCGTGTATATTCAATCATTTTCTTTCCTGTTACGTACGCCAAAAATATGTACTTTGAGAAAATAGTTAGGCACGGAATTAGTTCTTTGAATTCAAATAAAATAGTTAGAAGACTGCTAAAACTTTTAAAGAAAATTTCTATAAAAAATATTAGATAATTGTTACGATTGCTAGTCCATTTCCATTACTAAGATTACAATGATATTACTTAGAATACACACACAATCAATGTACTATATATTTTTGGATTTATACAAACGTACAACTTTCCAATTATTAGAACTTGTTTGAAGAAGGGAGTAAAATCGGTAGATCTATGCAAAATTCGTAAGGCTGGCAACACAGTGTTTTATGCTATAATCGCGGAAATTGAATAATTTCCTATTTTCGAGCATAATATAATCTTTGTCCCTATTTTATTACTAAGTATGACTAATACAGCGGTCGGCTGATATTGGTAACGACAGTAACGTAATCTCCATATATATATCATAATTAATCATTAATCACATATTTGATACTTATTTGTAATTAATCCGCAGTTTTCTGTCACTTCACTTGTCAAAGGTTAAGAATTAAGAATTATATGATCATGATGTAAAATGTAACCTCAAAAAAAATTCAAATTAATATCATGGAAAATGAAAAATCCAAAGAAACACCTAAAGATTATAAAGAAGAGAAGCCTGCAGAAGTTGAAACGATACCAAATCAATGGATGGTATGAGATTTTTCAATGAGAAAAGGTAATCACAATTTCAAGAACTAAGTGAACTGTCTGCTTTGTAGATTAGAAGATGTTTTATTTATGATGAAGAATATAGCGATTGTACTTCATTGAGAGCCAGATTTAATCAGTATTTCATTTTTGGAAAAACATTAGATTGTTCCCAATGGAAAAGAGATTCTGTTAATTGTTACAAATGGGAAGACAATAAAGATACTAATGCAGCTGTAAGTAATTTACCATTTCTTATTATAATATAATAAAAAACTTCATGTGCTCAATTACTGTAAAAATTTAATTTCCAAAAATTTTTGGCTGTTCTACGGTTTTCAATATAACCGATGAAATTATTGTTAAAATAATTTTATTTAATATACAGATTTCTATCTGTTTAAAGAACCTCTTTCTGATAGAATGTATTTGAAACAAGTTTCTGCTCTCTAATTTTCCATTATGTGTATGTGGGTTAAAACAGCAGCTATTTATTGCATCCAAATTAGACTCATAGACAGTTTTTTGAGTTGACACAAACATATATCACCTATACTTGATTCATATTTGTAACTTTGAGGAAGTAAATTTATTCGTTCTATCGTTCTAAGACAAGTAACAACAAAACTCTTAAATATCAATAAATCGGCCTCGGATATCTTCAGAATGAAAATTATTTTTGTTTTGTTTTAATAGTAAGTTGTTACTAACCAACTATTATTTATAGAATGAACTAGTACAAAGTGAAAAACAAAGAAGGAAAGAAAGGCTTTTACCGCATTATAGCAATGATGTTTGGAAAAGAAGAAAGTCACCTCCAGATAATTGGAATGCCCCACTGCCAGATTATATACAAAAGGATTATGACCAAAGTTACCTCAATATTAAATCGAAAGAAATGAAGGGAGAAATACCACCTTCATTTGATATGAACTTTAAGTGTAATATAATGTAATTTTTATAGTCGTTTATTAGTAAATACATGTTAATATACTCTAATGGAGGTTGGATATTTTTTCACTATTTGACCTATTTAACTTATTCACAAAGTTTATCATTATTCTAATTTAATTATATTTAACTTTCTGACAATGTGTAATTCAAAGTCTGAAAGATATAGGGAGGGAGCAGAAGTTTCTTATTTGAAATTTACATAATTTTGATTTCTGCTTAACATATAGGTAAATAGGTTCAGATTTACTTTTTCTCACTGAGATATTTTATTATAAAAATTTACAAAACACAATTTAAGACATGTACTTTAAAATAATTGTAATAATAGAATTAACAACATAAAGTTAACACCAATGATTCATTTAACCTATTGGAATTATGTACATTTTGATTTTTAATATAATACACAATGTATCAGTTGAAAACCACATATTGTAGAAAACGAATTGTTTTAATAGAAAAAAGTTCTGTATGAGTAATTCTAACATGCAACCATCATCAATATACCAATAAGTTTTCAGAATATGAGGCAAATTAGAAAATATTAATTTTACTCAATAACAAATACTTTTATTTGTAACGATATTGATAATTGTTCTTCCTTAATATTTTGGTAATGTATTAAAAGAATTTATACTTGGAAAAATTATTATAAACTAAAGTATAAATTATGCTAAGATTCATGTAATACATCCATAACATTAACTATATCAATTCACTCATGTCTTATAACCATCTTCTCTTTCAATTCAAAATCATGTTTGTGACCAACAAATCTATGGATTAATTTTCCATTGAAAATATTTTTCGTGTTTTCTTTCCTGATGCTGTTTATATATTGGTAGGACTTGAGGAGAATAGTGGTTTTGTAAAAAAATATATTAGTGTTTCAATGTCAAAACTCAAAACTACCTAACATTGCAAATGTTGCACTAAGGGTTGGTTTTCAAAAATTCTTGAGCATGTGTTTTACTCATATTGGTATTGTTATTAGTCCAATACAGGCAATTTATTACTTGAATTCTGAGTTAGTTTGAAATAATGGATATATTATACAAAAGAAAAAAATGTGACTAATCCTGAATGTAAAAATGTATTGCTTGATGAGCAATATGAGTAGGATATTTCTCGTATATTACATACTAGTTTTTTCTAGCGATTTCAATATGCATTGAACTTTAGAATGAATTTGTTATTATTTATTTTGATCTACAACAAAATGTATTTTATATAGGAAGAAGAATAAATTATTAAATTTTCCATAATTTTTAAATACTGTATTACTTATTTAATTTCAAATAAACTTTTGTGCAAGGAATAAACTTTGTACTGTACGAGCAACAGACACTTAAAAAGGTAAAAGGAAATGAGAAGTACTGCACAAAATGATTTTTTAAATATCTACATAGGATATGAGTTTTTCCATAGTTTTCATTACTACTGTATCCGTTTCAATTTCCCCCTAGATATCACGTTTTGCATATTTCAGCTTTAATATTTCAATATTGCTGGCATTCTGACTTCAGACATGAATGCAAATATCATTGAGATTTAATTAGGAAGGTTATCAATGGATATGCATTTATTGTAAGCATTAGGAACATTATTGGTTGAAATAGTAAATTTCAATAAGTAGATTGACTTAATTTGAAATGTTTAAGATATTCCTAGCAACAGTTTTTGATTTTACTATTGCATGAAACTAAGTATTCCTAAAACATCTCTGATATGACCAGCAAATTTTACTATCTGATGTTAGGTTTTATTTTTTTTTGTAAAATTAATGAAACGACTCAATGTGTCTTTCAAACCCTGACTCTCATTTTATTAATACTCTCGGTAAGGATCTAAGAAGGATTGGAATTTAAAATAAGTTTTGGTAACATCATTATTTATTAAAAAATATGAAAAAAGTAAATGTATCAAGCTATTTTATAGTTTCAATACTTTTAAAATCAGTTATTTCAGATCCTATTTTAAACAGTATACCTATTGCCTCATTTATATCTTCTAAATTTAAAATCTTTGAACATTCTACTATGTACATCTCTATTTTGTCGTCAGATTCATTTTCATTCATCATAAAATTGTTGGTGAATTGTGCCAAATTTGTAAAAACAGAACTAAATGCGTCATCCAGATCGAAGAGTTCCAAAGGTGGTTGCGGTAGATCCTTGAAAGAAGGAGGAAATACAGCAGGTTGTAATGGGGGATAAGGAGCTTCAAATTTTGGAGTAATAATTTTCAGAGGTTCGTGCTTAATGCCCAAGTCTTCATATAATTTGATTGCATCGGGAACCAGCATTGTATTAATAGAGTACATTTTATGGTCAAATAATTTGGAATAATCTACCACAGTGTGGCCTACAGCATCACTTAAACAGAGTTTCGGGTTTTCTGCAAGCATTGCTGTTTCAGGCACTATATGATGGTCTATTAAATCTATGTCGTCATAATCTGTTGAAGGAAACACTACCTTTTCTTGGCCCATCAAGAAATCCATTATGAGTTCTCTTAATTTGTCGTTATTTTCATGATCGAGGTATTTATCTGAGAAAATGTGACTGGAGCCTACTGCTACTAACCTACCCCCTGATTTTTCATTATAATATAAGGCTCCAAGAGGTCTATCGATAGGAAACGAAGCTAACCCACTGGTAAACGCAGCTACACTGGGTTTACTAATGCTTAGAGTACAACCAAACGGATAAACAAAATGTATATCAAGTTTTCCTTTATTTAATACTGTAGTTATTTGACTATCGCTTATATAACATTCTTTTGGATGGAAATATTTGTAGTAGTGGGTACGTATTATACAGTCGATGTTTGGAATTATACCAAAATGTTCAAGTAATATATTTATATTACATGTATCTGCGGGATTTCCTTCTGTTAGTAAAATTAATATTCTCCCACCTGCTTCCACATAATTTTTCATTATATTAATTTCAGATTCTTCGAAGGTTATTTGAGGTGCAGCTAAAATAAATACCAAACAGTTTCGTAAAGTATTTTCAGTTATTTCTTCTTTGTTTATGATAATTTTTGCTTGAAGTTTTAGCTTTCGTTGAAATACTTTAAAGTTTTCATTTAATGTGAAGACTTCTTGCTTGGTAGAATTAAATATGATGGTGTTTTTATTATCTAACGAAATATCTTCTGTAGGAACCATATTTTATTAGAAATATAAGTATGTATTTTTCTTATGCAAAGTAATATATTTTTTTAAATCATTAACATGGCCAATATCTTTTTGTTTGAAGTCAATTGGTTTCTTAGCAACAACTATACAAACATTATTGACAATAAATTATGTCATCATCGGCTATGTTCCATAATCATCAAAGGGGTGTTCACTTTATTCTCTGTCATCAAAACTCGATAATTTAGGAAATTGTTTGAATAAAATGGAGAAAATTATATGTATGAATACAAATTAACTGATTATATTAACCTTTCAATGGTGGTGCACCGTAGAAAATCTAAATTAGTATTAGCAGGTATTATACACTGTGGTATTATGATTGCCATTGGATTGTTGAATACTAAACTTGATCTACGAATATAGAGATGAAAATGGCTACTTTCATCTCCGCTAGTTTGAAAATGCCAAATTTTTGCAGTTTTTCAAAGAAATAAAATATTAAATTATATTTACCCGGAGAACGCAACAGTGGTCGGCGACTTTATCGATTCACATTTGGACTTGTAGTAAAAATGAAGCTTGCATAAGTTATAGATTGCAGTTTCGGCCTTCTTAGGCCTCGTCATTATAACAACATGTTTCTACGTTCAAAGTTTAATGTGAACAGAAAACGACTTAGATACAGCTTGTTTATACAAAAAATGAAGATCAGTTATATTTAAAAAAAAATCCGAGGTAACGGGCCACAAAAACTTATCCTATACTGTCGTCTCCTCCCATGGGATTCAGGACAGCACTTTCTTCGCATTTACTCATATGCGTCGGATAAATCGGTCAAAAATTAATATTTGCTGATGATTAAAAATTCATCTGAAAGGGGAAATCCATACCTATGCTGTTGAATTGAGCCCTGTTTTTCGTTTCGAAAATATTGGAAAAATGTGTATACATTTTTCCCCGATATTACGACGCTATCATAAATTTATCCGTATTATATTTTTTTTTAAATAATCTTTTTATAACGGGACATTGGAAGGTGTTGATCCATCTCAGAAAGTTTGTTTCAGTATTTTTCCTGCATTTTAATAAAAAGTAACTGGTCATTTTAATGTTTTTGCTGTTTTCGGAGTTTCGGGCAATTGGTGGGGAAAGCAGTGTTTTACTACCTATACTATAAAACTATTATTTGATATTCTATAAATGCTCATAAATATTAAACCAGCAGTCATTGATCATAGGAGATAATTTTTTTTAATGCTAAACAAAGAAAATCAATAATTAGCTAACATGTCTACAAATATCAGGTAACTTGAAAACACAAAATACGGTCTCTTTTCTGTGCTTGAAAACGTGAGTTTAATTTACCGTTTAAAATCTAGACCATTGTAGAAAGTTGAATATTATCTATTCTTTTTTCAGGTATACTCATATAAATTACATAGTTTGGAGATTATTTTGAACTATCGGCAACATGGGGTGGGTAGTTGTGATACGACAGATGACAACGTAACTGTCTAGATGTGGTGGATAGCGAACTTAACGATCGAGTGAAAACTTCTTCACTCTTGTCAGTTTTATGTTTTCTAATTTGATAGGTTGACTCACGCAGGTTAATCCAGAGTTTTGCAAGTGGAAAATACAGGGTAGTTTAAAAAGTAATAATAAATATCATTTACAAACTGTACTGATAGAGAAATACCGAAAACCCTGTTATCATAGTACAAATATACATATCATAGCAGCAAACATCGATTTTGTGTGCGTTTGTTTGTGAGTGTTCTTATAGAAGTTGTTTGCTTTGATGAAATACTGTGATACAAAATAATATAAGTTGTTAAAAAACCGCGACAATATGGCCAATAAAGACGATCATCTTACTTATTACCGTGAGTTCTTTGAAAACTTTGCTCAAACTATTAATCCGAATGATCCGCTACCTGTTAAATTGGCAAGTTATAAGTTGGTAAATATAGAAGTTGTAGGAGCAATTATCGACTGGACTACGCAGTATTTATCTCAAAAGTGAGTAAAATATATATTCTAATAGTATTGTTACTTACTGTTATATTCTATACACTTCCCACTTCCTTCCGGGCGAAACAGGATAATATACGGCTACTTGCTTGTGCGTAACGACAACTGGCGAATGAATACGAAAAACGAAAACAAAACAACTCTGCCTACAAGGCCAATTTGATTACTACGGTGTTATTTTTAGTTTTTCTATTAAGTTCCGGTTTTAAAATCTGAATTTTAGGTATTTATTAAGAAGTACTTAACTGTTCACTAGATTGAGATATTTTTCTTTTATCTCTGTTTAACAAGTTGACATATTTATTGTTTATTTATATACTGTTGCATAATTTTATTTAGTTTGTAAATGAGACTAGATAATATATATACAATCTATTAATTACTTTCTAAATTTGTTTAAATTATAGATACATTGAAACTAGAGATACTTATTAGCATAGCAATTTTTTTTCATACAACACAGGCATAAGTGATTGCAAAACAGGTGGGAAGTTTTCATCTTAAAACACACAATATGTATCAATATTGTGAATATGCACAATTTTTGATGGAAAAGATACACATATCTAAAATTTATTAAAGCAGAATCAAATAAACAAATTCTTTCATCTTTTTTGAAATACGAGGTGCGTCCAATATCTTTTAGATGGCTTCTACTATCATCTGTTTTTTTCAAAAATAATGTTGAAAACTAAAACCTAATCTTTCTTCGAAGGAGAAAACAACTACTTTCCTGGCTTTATGCAGAATTATATTTATTACCTTCGAAGAACATGACGTCGATCGACTTTTTTGTCAGTTCAGATATCTCTGAAGGCTAGCAATTGTGAGGAGAAACGCATAATCGGTAGACCAGTTTCGACCTACATGGGTCTCATCAGACTAACCTAACCTAACCTAACCTTTTTCTTCAAAATTTGCACAAGGCGGTGCCTAAGAAGATACACAAAAATAAATGATAGGTACATAGTTTAAAATCAATTAAATATTATTTTTATATAAAATGTATTTAAGGGGGAACAGAATGTATAGTATTTCTGAATGCTAATAAGAAACGTATAGAGGTTAGGCATGTAATAGTAATTAAACTTAATAACTAAATAAGTAATATTAAGAAGACAATTTAAAAAAATATTGATACATGGTTAACTTTAAAATCTATAGCCAAATTGCATACTGACTATAAGCAGCTAGCAGCAAAAATTTTCTGTGACCTCTTCGTTGTTTAAGATGCACAAATGAAGAAAACAGAACTAAGTTGCGAAAGCGTTGTTGCCAAACCGAGGGACGTCCGATAACTTTAAGGTAAAAGTAACAACGGAATGTATATTTATATACAAAGTGATGTAAAATCGATAGTCGCGCTTGAAGCAGTAAATCGGTGAACTAAGATATACGATTTAGTTCATAATACTATTTTTGGACGTCCCCCTTGATATAGGTATGGTTCTACTCCATTTTTTGTTTAGATTACGAAAAATTAAAAAGTATGGTTTTGCTATCGGACGTCCAATGCAAAACAGATGTCCGATTGATAGTAAAAGTGTAATGTCTGGATGATATATATATATATATATATATATATATATATATATATATATATATATATATATATATATATTATTAGTAGGTAGATTTAAATTTGTGTAAGAATTGGTGCTTCCTGTGTACAGAATAATCCACGTTATACATCCAAATAAATTATTTTTTACTTTCTAGCGCATTTGAATAAAAGTTAGTCTTTAAAAAGTTTTTTATGATTTTATTCGTCAAAGATAAGACAAGGATATGATAAATGTTGAACATTGTTTTTCTTACAATTCAAATTTAAAAAAAAAAACATGTACTTCCTTTTGTAACGACGAAGTTCGTTAAGTTTCCGATTGAACCGGAAATTACAGTAAGATGCTTAAATACCTGAAATGTTCATCCTATGTATCCATACAAATCACCCAAATTTCAAATCGTCCGCTCACTTAATAACAAAATAGCGGGCTGGCTAGTAATTTCGTTGGCAAACTATACAAGGTGTTTCCTAAGTAATCTAAAATATTGTAGAGGACGCTTCGTCACTCCATTTTAAGACGAAAAGCTCTTATAAACATGTCTGATAAGTCTTGTCGTTAATGAGATACAGGGTGCTGAATTTTTGTATTATTACAATTTCGATGTTTCATAACTCAATCTGTAATGCCGGTGGAAAAGTGCCGTATTTTTTTTATAATTGTACTTACTCCCCTCTTTCGATTTTCACTAATTTCGTTCTTTTCAATTCATAAACGTAGCCGCTTTAAGGTGTCTAAAATTTTTTATTAAAAATCATCCTAAGAAAATTCGTAGCGGCTACGTTTATGGATTGGAAAGAATTAAATTAGTAAAAATCGGAAGAGGGAGGTAAGTACAATCATAAAAAATACGGTATTTTTCCACCGACATTACAAACCGAGTTATAAAACATCAAAGTTGAAATAATAAAACAGTTCAACACCCTGTATCTCATTAACGACAAGAATTATCACACATATTTATAGGAACTTTTCGTCTTAAAATGGAGTGACGAAGTGCCCACTACAATATTTTAGATTACTTAGGAAACACCCGTATATAAAGAAAACATATATTTATTTGGAATATGTACTGTTTATTTTTTGTACGAACATTTGTATCAGTTTCATTAAATATTTTTTTATGTCTAATCTATCTAAAACGCACAATAGAGAAGAGCTTGTACAGAGTAATGATGGATTCCTCACTACTTCATTATCTCTTTAGATTCCCTATTCTTTTGATATGATCTTCATTAGCGTTACACCTAAGTCTAGCAATTCAAGTGAATTCAAGACTTTTTAAAATTTCGTGTTCAGACTTTTCTTTTTGAAACTCTGTTTTTATTCAAAATTCAGAGTCTAACTTTTCACGGGTTTCGAATTATTCAAGAGTATGAAAGAACCTTCTTCAAACTCACACGGTTCAATGGAGCATATAAAGGAAAGTTAATTTCAATCGCCCCATTTTGAGCTCTAGCTCACTCTGTAGGATTAATTGTATGTTGATCTGGGACACCCTGTATACAGACATCACACCAGTAGAACCATTAGCACATGTTTAAGTTTTGTATTTATAAGACTCCCTGTATATTGGAACATAGATTTCATTTTTGCTCTGCATTGTTTGGAACCGGTGGTGTAGTAATGAACAGACTAGAGTTTTTTCCAAACCGCTATGGTGTTGGGAAAAAAACTCTAGTGTATACATAGCTTTTATTGCTCTCTACAACTTTTATTTAAGACATTTTTTCTCTTTAGATCAGATAAGGATGTAGTTATCGTCCATGCAGTTATCATTGATACACCCTCTATATGCCAGAGAGAGTGTCAACGTCTCCGAAATTTTTGTGGAATTCAATATTCTAGGTCAACTACTAACAATTCACCTAGTAATCTGATTGCATTTAGGTTTTCGGAATTTTCACAAAAAAAACTTGACTTCTGCTATCTGCTATAGTGAAGTAGAAAAATATACCCATTCGAAAATTAACCTGAAAATTGAGTAGTAATTTTACTTTATCTCGTGGTTTACCTTGGAAAATTCAATTCATTTCCCCTTATTTACAGAAATTCAGAATTCTTTAGTTTGTTTTATCGCCAGTAGTGTTTTATTTTACCTCAAAATCAGATTTTAGTGAATTGTAGAATGAAAATATCATTTTTCTATTACTAACGGTAGATCTTCTGCAATAACTAACTTTCTCCGCACTGTCAACAATGGTATCAAAATATTTAGTCTAATCAACAAGTTCAAAAACGTGTTAAATAGAAATAAAGCTCCTAAAAATATGTGCCATAGCTCATTCGATTCGGAATGACGTCTAGAAAAATGTTTTTTAAGGGTATATTAGCACATAAAAAATTGCAATTGTTATTAACAAAATAAGATAAAAAAAAGGTATTTAGTTAATAACTTTTAAAATAATGATATTTAAGGAATTTTGAAAAAAGATCCTGAAAGAGGAGAAAATTTCCAATATAAAAGTCCGGAACTCTATATTATTTATAATTTTTTTTAACGCTGAAAATAGGGCTCCGCGAGGACGTTACGGCATAGGCGCGCCGCCTAAAAAGCCGGTATATCACCTAAAATAATGTTTTTTTAATATTAAATAACAATTTAAAAATTTGAATAAATTATAGTGTAATCTAGACACTTGAACGAAAAAAACCTCGGTGAAAAAAATTTTTTTTGTCGATTTTTCAAAAAGTTACACCATTGTTAATTAACTAATTTTTTTCCAATCTCTGTTTTTATAAATTACGGTATAAAAGTTTAAATAATTGGTCTATAAATTTTTCGCTTCGTGGAGCTCTTTTTGTTTAGGTACTTAATAAAGTTATGCAAAAAAATTTATTAAAGTTAATTATTTTGTTAATTATAATAATTTTTTTAAATCAACTAAAAATGGAATTTCTAAAAAATGTTATAAAAAAAATTTTTTTTTTGGTAATATATTATTATTGCTGTTTTCGCATCTGATATAGATATTAATTAACATTGGAAAAAAAATTTTTGCGTCATTTGTTAAGAAATTCTTTATAAACAAATAGACTATTTTGGGATTTAAAAAAAAATTTTTTACTATCTTATAGCATAGGTGAAATGATGATTCTTAAAAAAAAATTTCTTGAATAAATTTTTTTATTGTTTATAATCGTTTTTTTTTATATTTCAATTGTTTAAATAATTAGTTAAGAAATTATTTTATTCTTAAAAATCATCATTGACCCTTTTCAATGGAATAACAGAGAAAACATTTTTTTTATAAATAATTTATTTGTTTATTAACTTAACAATTTGTTATAAACAAATAATATTAACCGTTATATTTTTTTTCGAAAACTTCAAAAAATTACAAAAACAATCATATATAACGAAAGTTAAGAAAAAAAGTTTTTTGTATTTTTTACAACACTTTTAAATATTATACAATAATGAAATTACAGCCGTTACATAATTTGTCAAGTTAAAAATTGTTATAACTTTTAAACTATTAGAGATAGGGTAAAGAACATTTAAGTCATTTTTTTAAAGGATTTATTTATCTGTAAAATGAATTCAAAATCGATTCTGTAACTATTATTTATCACTTGTTATAAGCATTTGTTTATAAATTTTTTTTTTACATCTTTTGAAATTCCATAGCTTATAAATTGTTAAATAATATAGAGACAGTTACGGACCCAAGAACTTTTTTATTCTATGATAAAATATCTTTCTAATTACGCATAAATTATAGCAATATCCATTTTTGTTTAAATAATATATTAATTCAAATTTATACTTACCCAATATATATTCTGCTACAGATCATTTTTCATTTATTCATCACTTGCATTATTAATATTCTGCTAAGTTTAATTATTTATTTATTAAAATAAGCTTTAATAACTTTCTACTGGAGCTCTATAAATTATTTA
The DNA here is from genome assembly GCA_963921935.1 of Galeruca laticollis. Classification (NCBI taxonomy): domain Eukaryota; kingdom Metazoa; phylum Arthropoda; class Insecta; order Coleoptera; family Chrysomelidae; genus Galeruca; species Galeruca laticollis. The sequence continues at coordinate 92,880,686 of OY998183.1, forward strand.
GTACAAAAAAATGACATATTTTATTAAATAAATGAATTTATTTTCTAATTTTTTTTTCAGGTATATTTTCTAAATTATGAAGCATGAAGTTTAATCCGATTATCACTAATTTGTACGCCTTTATACATTTTACTAATTAGTTACCTTAATGATAATGTAATATAAATGAACTTATAATACGTTTTTGAATTTTATCTATAGTAGCCCAGCTATTTTATCATAGAATAAAAAAGTTCTTGGGTCCGTAACTGTATCTATATTATTTAACAATTTATAAGCTATGGAATTTCAAAAGATGTAAAAAAAATGACTTAAATGTTCTTTACCCTATCTCTAATAGTTTAAAAGTTATAACAATTTTTAACTTGACAAATTATGTAACGGCTGTAATTTCATTATTGTATAATATTTAATAGTGTTGTAAAAAATACAAAAAAAAATTTTTCTTAACTTTGTTATATATGATTGTTTTTGTAATTTTTTGAAGTTTTCGAAAAAAAATATAACGGTTAATATTATTTGTTTATAACAAATTGTTAAGTTAATAAACAATTAAATTATTTATAAAAAAATTTTTTTCGTCTGTTATTCCATTGAAAAGGGTCAATGATGATTTTTAAGAATAAAATAATTTCTTAACTAATTATTTAAACAATTGAAATATAAAAAAAACGATTATAAACAATAAAAAAATTTATTTAAGAAAAATTTTTTCTTTAAAAATCATCATTTCACCTATGCTATAAGATAGTAAAAAAAATTTTTTTTAAATCCCAAAATAGTCTATTTGTTTATAAACAATTTCTTAACAAATGAAGTAAAATTTTTTTTTTCCAATGTTAATTAATACCTATATCAAATGCGAAAACAGCAATAATAATATATTACCAAAAAAATATTTTTTTGATAACATTTTTTAGAAATTTCATTTTTAGTTGATTTAAAAAAATTATAATTAACAAAATAATTAACTTTAATAAATTTTTTTTGCATAACTTTATTAAGTGCCTAAACAAAAAGAGCTCCACGAAGCGAAAAATTTATAGACCAATTATTTAAACTTTTATACCGTAATTTATAAAAACAGAGATTGGAAAAAATTAGTTAATTAACAATGGTGTAACTTTTTGAAAAATCGACAAAAAATTTTTTTTCACCGAGGTTTTTTTCGTTCAAGTGTCTAGATTACACTATAATTTATTCAAATTTTTAAATTGTTATTTAATATTAAAAAAAAATTATTTTAGGTGATATACCGGCTTTTTAGGCGGCGCGCCTATGCCGTAACGTCCTCGCGGGGCCCTATTTTCAGCGTTAAAAAAATTATAAATAATATAGATAGAGTTACGGGAGTTAGGACTTTTTTATTGAAAATTTTCTCCTCTTTCAGGATCTTTTTTCAAAATTCCTTAAATATCATTATTTTAAAAGTTATTAACGAAAAACTAAATACCTTTTTTTTATCTTATTTTGTTAATAACAATTGCAATTTTTTATGTGCTAATATACCCTTAAAAAACATTTTTCTAGACCTCATTCCGAATCGAATGAGCTATGGCACATATTTTAGGAGCTTTATTTCTATTTAACACGTTTTTGAACTTGTTGATTAGACTAATTAAAACAGATGAAAATCATCACATTCAATGTTAAAAGCTTTCTATAACCAGAAGTGAGGTCGGCAACACTGCTAGGATTCCACTATGCAAGAAAAATACATATACAGACGCCAAACTATACCGTTCTTCTATATGTATACTGACGGATGCCACTTTGTGCGTCATATGTATAATAAATATATAAGCGTGCAACTATAACGCCGCGTACGGAGACCCTGTGAACCTTGGTGTTTAGGTTTATACAAAAAACGACCAAAGTGACGTCCTGCTGATTTCATCAGCAATAGATCTCCAAGCATCCACTGAATCGTTTGCGATATTTTGGAGTCGGTAGATAAATCAAAAATCTTTCTACATCTTAGGGATTCTGTCGTAAGTAGGGCTGAATTAAACTCTTATTTACTACCCAATGCGAAAAAATTTATTTTCTTTTTCAAGGCTGAAATATGGACATGTTGGTACATTTTAATAAATAATTAATTTTTAAACTTACGTGAAAAATGAGTTAACAATATTATTAAAATACTGCACACTACTTTTAAGTTCAACTAATTTACAAGGATCTTTTTAATGTGAAGGTACATTATCTGATTGTCAGAGTGTCACAGTTTTTTGTTTGAGACATAACTGAGTTGGTGTGTCTAACTTGATAACTTAAAAGACAGTCTTCATTATTAGTACCGTGACCTGTCACTTAATCATGATCCTATGAACAAAGGAAGTCCTATAGACGAGGATATATTGAAAACTTTTTAGCCTACTATAGAACCAAACAAAATTTCAATGTCTAAATATTTTATTACTCAACATATTCTACTCTTAATTGGATGCATTTATTACAGCGAACGTGCAACGTCTCTAGACCTTTCAAAAAAAATGTTTCTTCTTGCGCTGCAAACCAGACTTCCACAGCTTTTATTACCTCCCTGTTGGAAGAAAATTTACGACCTTTTAAACATTTTTTCAGTTGAGGAAAGAGATGATAGTCGGACGGAGCCAAATCTGGTGAATAAGGGGGGTGTTCTAGTAATTCAAACCCTAAATCACGAATTTTTTGCTTGGCAACATGAGATTTGTGTGCAGGGGCGTTGTCCTGCAAAAACAAAACACCTTTGGATAGCTTTCCGTGTCTTTTCTTTTTAATTTTTTCCCGTAGATAGGTCAGTAATGTCGAATAGTAATCTCCCGTTATTGTTCTACCCTTATCCAAAAAATCAATCATGATTACTCCATGGCAATCCCAAAAAACTGAAGCAAGAACTTTTCCAGCAGATTTTTGGACACGAAACTTCTTAGGTCTTGGAAAACCAGAGTATCGCCATTCCATCGATTGTTGCTTTGTTTCTGGATCGTAGAAATGTACCCAAGTCTCATCCATAGTAACAATTTGGTTTAAGAAGTCTACATCGTTTCAAATCGAGCACAGATCGAACGCGATGATTCTACCCTTGCACGCTTTTGGTCAACATTCAAACATTTGGGGATCCATTTTGCAGCAATTTTTCTCATGTCCAAATTGACGTGAACTATATGATGAACGTGTTCGTATGAAATATTCAGTGCTTCAGATATCCGTTTTAGCCCAATTCGATGGTCTGGTAAAATCATGTCATAAACTGCATCGATATTTTCGGGGACTGACACAGAAACTGGCCTTCCCGATCGGTCATCATCTTCAATGGAAAATTTACCTCTTTTGAAGCTTGCAGTCCAATACGGTCGCATACGAAGGACATTGATCACCAAGGATATTAAGCATATCTTCGTAAATCTGCTTACCTCTTAACCCTTTTAAATACAGGTACTTGATGATGGCTTGATACTCCAATTTTTCGATTTTCACAATTTCGGTGGACATCTTTTTTCTTTTAATTTATTGCGTAACTCTAGTTTACTTTTTTGACGTCAAACTTTACACTGACACTTCTAATAAGTTATTGTTCGTTGCTATGGTAACGCAATATTTTGTTTATGCATGGAACTGGTCTAAGCTAACTAGATATCAATACATCCTCGTATATCATATATTTGTCCTTGTTAATGAGTGAAAGTTGTGACGTATATTACTGTCACTAATTACCTCACTGAAATCTCACAATAACAAGAGTTAATGTAGTATGTACACAACAAGTCTGTTATAACTCATTAATTATGTAGATGTTTAAAGTTATAAGTCGGAAATATCAAGAATTTGATTGTTCTTATAGTAAAGTAAAGATAAATAATAATAGGATTACTATGACACAAAACAATACAAAAACAACTGATCAAGGCCAACAACCTCAGCCCAGGCATACTAATAGGGGCTACGTGCAGGCAACTGCAGGAGTAGAAATACATAATAGAGCTAATGGTGAAGAATCTTCAATGACATTAAATAAATTCTTAGATGAGTTTAGAGCTATGTTTAACCAGTTAATACAGCAGAATAGTATGGTTCTCAACATGTTGACAATGCTTATCAACAAATTAAATAATGGCTAAGTTTCTCAGAGCTGCATTGTGGAATGCTAACGGCCTTGTTCAACACAGGGATGAAGTCTAGTTATTTCTTAGACAAAACTCAATTGACATTCTTCTAATCAGTGAAATCCATTTTACTAATAAATCTTACTTTAGGATTCCATTCTATAAAATTTACTACACAAATCATCCGGATGGTACCGCGCATGCGGGCACAGCTATTTTAATTAAACAAACAATCAAACACTGTGAGCTACCAAAATATGAGGAGGAATTTCTACAAGCCACATCAATTCGAGTAAATACAATGCCATACGAGATAACAATTACTGCAGTTTACTGTCCCCCGAAGCATAACCTAAAAAAAGATCAGTTTGAATCATTTTTCAACACACTTGGTTCAAGATTTATAGCAGGTGGAGACTACAATAGTAAACATCAGATGTGGGGATCTCGAATAACTATCACAAAAGGAAGAGAACTATCTAAAGTAATACAGGAAAAAAGATACTCCTTTTTGTCCACAGGAACACCAACATACTGGCCAACCGGTATAAATAAACTGCCAGACCTGCTAGACTTCTTCGTTACTAATGGTACCTCCCCCAGCATACACAGATATTATTCCAAGCTATGATCTATCTTCGGATCATTCGCCAGTAATTCTGACTATCAGTTCGTGCCCCATACACATTCAAACTACACCTAGACTACACAACTTCAAAACCAATTGGACCCACTATAAACATAATCTAAATGAAGAAATACACTTAAACATAAGTCTCAAAAACCCAAATGAAATCGAGAAAGCCACAAACGTATTCATAAATCTACTGCAAGAGACAGCGCAACAAACTCCTGAAATAGCAGTTAAAAAAGACGTTATGAATATACCTCTAGAAATTAAAACACTAGTAGCTAAAAAAATAAGAGCGAGAGCAAAATGGCAAAGGAGTCATAATCCTGCAGATAAAAGGAACTTCAATAAACTCAGCAACGAATTGAAAACTAAATTAAAAGCAATGAAAGAAGAGTCCTTTAAAACCTATATGTCTAATTTAAATCGTTTTGGAAGCCAGTAAAGTCTAAAAATAAACCCATATTAACATCTCCTCCACTACGACTAGAAACACAGACACATGCTGAAGAAAAGTGGGCCAAATCAGATAAAGAAAAGGCAGATGCATTCGCTAAGCACCTCTCAGAAATCTACAAACCTCACAATACAATACCAGACATAGAAATTACGGAATTTCTAGAACTCCCTATCCAAACAAACCAAACAATAGACCTGATTAGACCAAAAGACATAGCAAATGAAATAAAACTTCTAAACATTAAGAAAGCCCCAGGAATGGATTTAATAACTCCAAAGATGTTAAAAGAGTTACTGCGAAAGGGTATAGTACTCCTCCAATACAGTTAAATAACACACAAATCCCATAATCGACATTAGTGAAATACCTGGGCTTACATCTAGATGCCAAATTGAACTGGAAGGAACATATCAAGAAGAAACGAAAACAAATAGACCTAAGAAGTAGAGATATTTACTGGCTAATTGGACGGAAGTCTTCTCTTTCCATCGAAAATAAAATCCTATTATATAAGGCAATAATTAAACCTATATGGACCTATGGCATCGAAATATGGGGATGCGCCAGTAAATCCAACATAGCAATTGTACAAAGAAGCCAGTCTAAAATACTAAGAAATATTGTTAATGCCCCATGGTATATAACAAATAAAATGATCCACAATGATCTGAAGATCTTAACAGTAAAAGAATTCATTCATGAAAGAAGTGCTAGCCACCACAAGAAACTAGAAGCCCATACAAATCCTTTACTACAACTGCTACTTGAAAATTATGTAATAAGAAGATTAAAACGACGATGGCCAACTGACCTGCGAAATTAACAGGAAGCAGAAGGTCCCTTCGCTGGAGAGGACCTTATCATGCTAGTTGACCTCAGCTTCTTCCCATAGCTAGGTCATATGCCAGCACATTAGCTTATAGAATACCATGTATTTTTATTGCTGATTTATTGAATAAAAAAAAAAGTCTTCTTATAGTGATGGTCAAATGAGTAAGATATAAGATTGTTGAAAGTAGACTTTAATATTTGTAGTAATTAACCCTTTGACTTACAGTGTCTACAGTTGTAGACACGAACTTTCCAGTGAACGTGATAACTACAATTTGCTTCGTTTCGTGTTTATACAATCCAGAATACATTCGTAGATGTCACTGCATATGTGTTAGCCAGTTAGTGGTGATATCTGTCTTACACGAGTAGTAACATATGTAGTAGCGTGCATCGTGTTTACTTCGGTACATATTTATGCACTGTATAAATAAAAAAAAATCATTGTACCTTCACTCGTTTGATGAAGCTACCTGGATAGCAAAATGAGTCACAAGTTTAAGTTGAACATTAGTTCAACTATAATGAAGTTTTAAACAAATTAAAGTGTTTTATTTCATCGAAAAAGATTCAGTTTGCAAATGTCGTTCTATTAGTCAATATACTGTTAACCACAATAGGTGGCCCGTTTCTTTTTTTACATTTGATGTATAATAATTATTTTTGGTTAGACCAAGAAGAGACCTACCTTGTGTTTGAATTAATATATATTAATAGAAAAAAGAAAATATGATATTACAAATATTAAAGCTTAGATATTATTAGCCCTATTGGGATATCCTGGATATATTTTTTCCCGTTTAAGATTAGTGTAACTGTGCAATGATTATCCATTCTCAAAATAGATGAAACATATGAAGACATATTTTATTTGATCCTGGCAATTTCAGACCAATGTCTGGATACTGAATATGGCTTCCGAATTGAGTGACTCCACTTACTTCCTCACATTTTTGATAAAAAAAAACTGTTATCGAATAATTGAGCTATTTATTGATATATTCTTCGCATCACATATTGAACATTGCCTACGTTTTTTAAACAACTTATACATTGTTGGTTTATTATTAGACTTCATTTTTATTTTTTACAATCCACTTTGCTAGCCCTAACAAAGTGACAGTACAGCATGATACATTTTATTTTTTATTTTGAAATTTTTTGCGCATCAACCCCTAGGGTTATTAGCGCCCAACAATAAATTTACATTTAAGTCATGTACATAATAGGATTTCCAAACTTTATACAGTAAGTTAACCGCTTTCAGGAAAAGTAACAATTTTTCAACGTCACAGTTTTCTCCGATAATGTCTGTGATATTATTTAGTAAATTATACCGCGATCTTTGATGAGCAAAACGGGTACACTCCACTAACACATGCACTACCGACACTGGAACCTGACATGTTTCACATATGGGTGCCGCAGAATGAGACATTAGGTGGCCGTGGGAGAAACGAGTGTGTCCAATTCTAAGTCGAGTTAATATTTTTTGATCTCTTCTTTTGGGTGATGAGCTGATGTCTTTTTTCACATATATTGCAACACCTCCACTTGCACGTAGACAATCGACCCTATTTAAGAAATAACCGTTATAGTTTTTATTACTGTAAGTTTTATCTGCAAAGTTTGTCTCCTGAATGCAGATAATAGAAGGATCTAGTTCAGACATAAGTAATTGCAGTGATTCTAGGTGAGTGTAAATGCCGTTTATATTCCATTGGAGAATGTTTTTGAACATAATAAGAGTGTTTATAAAAATTTAATTGGAAGAAATTAATAGCTGCTCACTTCCGATGACGCTTCACTTTCATTGTCAGTTGATGGTTGCGAGTCGAAAAATTCACATTTTTTCTGAAGCTTGGTGCAGCGGGTTTTTATGCTTCTATCTTTCAAGTGAGGATGAATTTCATGTAACATATAGCAAAGTAAGGGTAAGTCATTAGTGTAATTTATAGCAATTTGGTCGGGGTGTGGTGAACCGTAACTGTATGCAAACAAATCCACCAGTTGGTCAAAATTTAGAACAAAGGGTGGTTCGTGAGAATTTATGAAAACTTTTGCTGGTTTAAGCAATGCGTCAAAATCGGGCCTTTGTTTTTTTTGGGGGGGAGGGGGGGGGTTTCGGGTGTGACAAAGATATTGTTTGTTGGATTTTCTTCTTCCGCAATTTCAGGTGTTTCCCGGTCGGAACTGGTTCTTTTGATTGCTGGTTCGGATTTTTTTGGTGTGGAGGGTAAATCATTTGTAATATGTTGTTGGTTTTGTGAATTCACAATAGATTGAGATGCTTCTACAGGATCTTTTGTACTGGAAGTTTTCTTAGAATCACTTGACTTATCAGAGGGCTTAGGTGGACTTTCTGAGTTATTTTCGGAAGTGTTGGGAGCGGTGGGTGCATTACAGCAATATGACCTGGCTGATTGCACTTGAAGCAGGTCAGGCCATAAACGGATACGAAAATTCGATATAGAGTATTTTCATAGGTTAATGTGAATTATTCAGGAATGTTACTTTCAGGAGATAGAGGAGAGGTGAATACCTGGTGCCGAAAACTAAAAATATGTCCGTATTCTGGGTCTGCGTGGTATATATCTGAACAGTATACAGGTACACCTTGCTGTGTGGTAAATTCGTGAGAAGTTTTGTCCTGCACATTAACTCTCAGCTTTCTTTCATTCAATAAGTTAGCTATCATATAGATCAGGTATTTGGGACAACCAAGGTAGTCCAACTTGTATATAAGACCTTTCGTCCAAACACTATCGAAAGCTTTGTTAATGTCTAAGAAATTTGCTGCTGTTTTGTTTCCGTTAAGCTTAGATGATTCTATGTTGGTGAGTATCGCTAGAGGGTGGGTCGTAGAACAATGACTTTTGAATCCAAACTGATACTCTGGGATACACTTTCCCATTGATTTCACTATTCTGTTTTTTATGATTTTTCCAAGGTTTTTTCCTAGCACAGGTAGCAGCGTAATTGGTCTATAACTGGTAGGTGTAGAGTGATCCATGTTTGGTTTCGGAATAGTAACAATTGTACCCGTTTTCCATTCTCTAGGTATGTAGCTGTTTTTCAGACAAAACTGATACATTTGGATGATATATTCGTGGATCTTATGGTGTAGCTGTTTAACCAACGATTTTTTAATGAAATCATGCCCTGGAGCAGTATTTTTACCTTGGTTTATTATACTGTAGTATTCTTCTTCTTCAATTTCATATACCTCAAGGTTCATGTTGACTTGCTGTGGGTCTATATAGTGTATGTTGTACCATTCTGAGATAGTTTCATAGTGGTGATCATCGAAATTGTCTTCTTCACTTTCTTCATATGTTTTTTCGAAATGCTGAGCAAATATGGTACTTTTCTCTTCCGGCGAGTCGACTGTTTGACCATTTTCTATCAGTGGGTGGCTCTCTTGTGAGTTGTTTTTATATTTCGAAAGTTTCTTAATATCCTGCCAATATGATTTGCCCTGTTTATCAATGATCTCCTCGCATACAGTCAACCATTTATGTTCTCTGTACTGCTGACTCATTATCTGTATGTTTTTATTATATTTATTTAGTTCTCTTTTTAAGGCCAGGTTGCCAATATTCCTATATTCCCTATACATTTTTCGTTTGCTTTTAGTCAGTTGTATGATGTATGGTGGTAGTTCCTGGGTAAAGTACCGCATTTCTTTTTCGAGGGTATTTTCCAATACAACTTTTGTTAGTTTAGAGTTGAAATTGCTGAGCATTATTCTGTTCATGTCCTGCTCATTGTTTGTTTTCCTGAAATTGTATTTCTCAATTTTGATATTTTTAATTGGGGTGTGAGGGTCAATAATGATTATGAAACCGAGGCGGTCTGAGCATAGGTCTGGTATATTTACAACACTTTTGATATTTCTTGCTAGATTGGAGGTATGAAAGATCATATCCAGTATTGAGTCTGCATTATGATTCATAAGAAAAGTAGGTGGAGTATCGTATTTAACAAAGTTGGTATTATTTAGGAAGTCATTCACTTGTTTTTTCTTCGGCTTTGTATTGGCATTGAAGTCTCCTATTACAATGGTATATTTGTTGAGGCTGCTCATCGTAAATATATTTACCTCTATTCTGGAGTATGGGTGAATGTAAACAAGAAATATATGTAAATAATCATCAAGAAATGGCATTGAAAAATGTATACAATCATTTAGAGAGTTGTTGATAGACGGAGCATTGCCTGGTCTCATTGTCAGTTTTGGATCTGTTAGGACTAGACTACTTCCCCTGGCGTGGTTGTGGATTACGTGGCCGTTTTTCTGAATGATATTCCAGTTTTTGATATCAATGGATTCAATATATTTTTGTATAAACTCTTTCTTCCCGGAATATCCATTGATGTTTGAGTATACTATATTAATTAAGGACATGTTCATAATGGACATTATTGGTGGGCTCAGTAGGCGAGTGATGTGAGGTGTCAGTTTCTTCCATGTCAAACATAAGGATGTACATTTTTTTTTCCTGAAAACACTGCAACGCTATCCACTCTGAAGTGGTTGACAAATTTGTTACGAAGTTGTGTCACTAGTTCGTCTCCGTTGGTCACTACTGGGTTGTTCAGGTCATTAATATAGGTATTCATGATGGTATCATGTATGGTTATTGGTTGATGTATTCTTGATATTTTTATTTCTGTTGAGACATAATGTGATTTTTTGTTGATTGTTTTTATAGAAACATTAGGTACGCCTTGTATTGGTTGTCTTGGTCTATTGGGGCACTTATATGACCAGGCTTGGTGGTCTTCTGCTCTGCAACTATGGCACTTAGGAGTCAATGTGGATGTACATTTGCTGGTTGGGTGGATTCCATTACATTTTAGACATTTTATGGATTGTTGGCATGTGTCTGTTGGATGATTGAAGGATAAGCATTTACTGCATGGTTTTGGAGCTGGTGCAGGTGGTTTACTGGGATAAACTGGATAGTGGCGATATTTGAAAAATAGTCATTGGGATAGCAACATCTGAGAAATTTTTTCTGATCCAGTTATTATTCTTATAAGTTTAGTAGGTTTTCCTGTAGCTCTTGATACGATTCTTCTGCGGAATCTGTGATCCATGTTGTTTTTGGTTAGAAATTTGCTGATTGATTTTTCTTCTATTTCAAATTCTACTGATGCAATGACTACAGAGTAGCTGGAGGATTGCTCTGAGGTAGCAGGTACAGTTGAATTTGTCGCCGATTCTTTTAATTGTATTATTTTTCCGACCTCAACCATTTTGTTCAAAGTTAATATAATGGATTGTTTTGTGGTGTCAGTTTTCAAAAGCAAGCCTTGCTTTGTGCTGATTATTGTATCCTTTTCATTGGGGTATATTCTCGCCCAGAAATCAGTGAAATTGAATCGCGTGTAGGATTCCTCATTTGTGATGTAGAATATGTGTTGGTGTTTCTTTTGTTGAATGTCCCTCATTATTGGCGAGTAGTGTATATTGGGATTCGTTGTTGGCTGGTTTGTTTTTGTATTGGATTTGTTATGCCATCTTTTCTGCTAGAATTTGTTGTGTTGGATTTTCCTAGAATGATATTGTTAATTTCTTTTTGAGTCAACTCTTGGGTTCGTTTTCTTTTATGCTTGTTTTTTTCTTTTTCCTTGAACTTCCGTCCAGTTTTCCGCTGGATTCGAAGTATCCATTTCATCATTAGAGTCATCATTTTCCTAGGACATGTTAATGTTTATTGTATTTGTAATATTTTCAGAGATATTTATTTTATAATTGATGAGATAAGAAAATTAGAAAATAAATTTAGAGACAACAATTAAAATAGGTAAGCCAATCCAAATAATATTTTACAAAAATTCAAAGAAAAATGTCAAGGAAGAACTGAAACGTTTTTTAAAAAATGTAATGAAAAAAATATAAAGAAAATTAATAACCTAATATAGAAACAAGAATCTATTAATAGGTATACACATAAAACACAATCAGAATTGATCGACAATTTAACTGAAACTGAAATACCAAATGAGGTAGTGAAGTTCTATGTTTAGGTCCTAGCTTTGCACAAAATATTACTAATAACAAAGAATTACTTGTGACAAATATCTTATGCAATATTGAATACAGCACCTGTCATCTAAATAATGATAAAAGAAATAAAATAAATCAGATATTTCCAATATTATCACTAAGTTTTAAAAACATATTTCAAAATAAAACTGGGAAATATTTAATGTCAGAATATAACTAAAACTTAATATTTTATAAAGCAAAACAATCATCCAAAAATCTTGAAAGACTAGACAAATCTGATAAAAATTTTATTATGACGTTATAAGATTGTTCTAATAAAATGATGTTGTTATTAAATGATGAAACAACTTAGAAAAAAATTTAACAGGATCCTACGAATATGTGCCAAAAACAAAATAATAATCTAATTCAATCTTGGGAAGAACAACTTTTATTTCACCAACAAATGCAAATCAATTAAATTCATAATACCATACTCCTTAAAATATATTGGCTACCAAAACTAGATAAACCTAACATAAGTGACTGTGCCAGTAGTCAACCAGTTAAGAGGAAATTTCCATTTAAACATATCCTAATTTGTTGAAAATTTAAAGTCAGGAAGTAACGTTTTGTCTCACTTTTACTCACAGGTATATTATTTTGATAAATGTCATAATTTAGGTTGTACTTGTCATTGACAATATAAAACAAAATATAATGTGAACATTGTCGTGTTTCTCCAGAAGTCGGCCATGAAAATCCTATTATCGACCAAGAATGTTGCAGTAGTCAACCTCAAGGAAAAGTACATACCATACCTAGTAGGTAGGTATCTAGGCATTATTAAAATTTTAAAAACGTACCAAGTTTTTGTAAAATAAAATGAATATTTACTATTTAGGTAACTAAAATGTTTTATTGAGAATAAAATCTAAAATAACAAAAACAAAAGTGATTCTTCACAAATAAAACTAAATTAAAATATACCTATACAAAAAATACCTAGTTATTAGGTATTAATGGCAAACAGACTATCTTGGTATCTATCATTAAGTTAACAAAATTGACATATAAAATATTTATCAATGATATCTTCATTATTGTTGGTCACGGAAATCAGTGCATTTTAAATGCTACATGTATCACAACCTACATTTTTTAATTCATTTTTCTCAGTGTCACTTTCCAATTTAAGATCATAGTTACTACATTTTTCTTTGGATTTTTTCAATAAATTACTGTCTACTAATCTATAACTATTTTTAATACTTTTAGCTTCTTTAATTTTTTTATTCCTATTACATATTCTGTTTTCACTTATGCATTTTAATCATAGTATTTTCCTCTTTTCATTTTTAGGTTGTTCGTTTAAGTTTTTATATTTCCTTTGTTATTACCTATTTCCACGATTTTCATAAACTTGCAAAGATGCCTCATTATTATTTTTATCACTCTCATGAATCATATTATTTTCATTTCTATTTTCATTCTTGTCATTTCCTTGTATTTCTTCATATTCTAGTGGGTCATTAATCATTTCATCATCTTCAGCTTTCAGTACGGCACTCTCATTGTTGTTTTCACTTATTTTATTTTTTGTGTCACCATTTTCACAATTTCCTTCAAATACTAATATATTATTAATTTTATAATCATCATTCTGTTCAGCAACTTTATCTTTCTTCTGCATTGTTTTCCTCTTTGTTCTGAGTATTTTCTCGTGCAATTTTTTTGGAATTTCCACTAGATAGAAGTATTGAATCTGGGTTTGCTTCGGTTTTCAAAATCATAATTGTTTTCCATAATCTCAGCTGTGTTATTGGCTTCAGTTTCACTTTGTATGTTTGCTTCTTCTCTGTCCTCTTGAAATTCCCATGCCATGTCATTCACCAATACTAAATTGTTGTTCAAAAGCATTGTCATTAACTTGGATTAATTTTAAATCTCCACTGTCAAGTACTTTTTAATTTTGTGCAACTGTTGAAGTAACATCAAGTGCCGTTTTCTCTGTTACGTTCTTAATTTCGACAATAATATCTGGAATATCGGCTATTCCTCTATCAGACAGCTTATCTTGAAGTTGGATTAGCTCATCTTCAGTAATGTTGAATGTTTCTCTTGTGATACTTTGATTTGGATTTCTTGAGACTCCTTTATTTCCAGCCGTTTAGTAGGTCCGGGTTAAATGGAAGAAGCCCACATTTCCGAAATTCTTTTTTTATGGTTTTTGGTAAAGACGTATTAGTTCAATGAAAAATTTCTTTCATAAGTGGGCAGAAGGTAGTTAAAATGGAATTTAAGTTTTCAGGTTTTGACTGCCTTATTATTACTGTCTTTTTCCACTCTGTCTTAAGCAATTTAAATACACTTACGTCTGCAGGTTGCAGGATATGAGTAGTATTTGGTGGGAGCGCATATAGTATTATTTTGTTCTTACCTCAGAATTTGCTTAATTCAAAGGTTAAATGCAACTTGTGCTCTTTCGATAAGTAGCAATAAGGGCCAGGAACTGTTTCCTTCATTTAGCCATTTATTCAGACCATTGGCTATATATTAATAAAAAAAACTCCTCGCATCCATCCACTGTCCAATTTACCTAGAAACTATACACTTGGCATACTATAAATAACCGCTTTAGGTGATCATGTATAAGGGAAAACCACCGTAGGATATACTGTTCTTCCCTCTGCATTAAAAACAAGCAGTACCGTTATGGTTTCTTTTTCATTTCCTTTTGTATGAACATAAAGAGGTTTCCATCCCTTCGGTGCAATAACCTTCCCAGTCTTTGGGCACATTGAAAAGGATGTTTCAACGCCATTCAGAATACTTGCGGGATCATTCTGCGTCGTTTTCAACCAAGAAGATTTTTGAATGTTCGAACAATTTTCGAATATACTGTACTGTTATTAAACTTCTAGTGGGTGTTAAAGCTTCTGGTTCCCAAAAAGAGAGCTCATGTGGCGTTTTAAAAAATATCTATACCATTTTTCGCTTGGTCTTCCATGATTGAATGGTGCTGGTCGTTGCTGTTTGAGAATAATAGTTTGTACTGTATCTAATAAGTCCACTTTTTTTTGTGGAAAGCCACATTTAGCTAGTTCACATAAACACCGAACCAGTTTATTCAGGATTTTCTTCGTCTACAGTAAGTACTCTACTAGGGCCCATCTTGCAAGGTCCTTCCATTATTCTGCCACTAATCCTATCTAATATTGTGGACTTGGGAACACCAAATCTTCTGGCGGCTTCCCTGACCGAAATTTTTTCTTCCCTAATTGCCTTGAGTGCATTTGATAGCGGTTTTTGATGTATTGGTCTTCTGCACTGGGGTATTTCCACTCACTAAATCATGAATTAAAAATCAGTTTTGAAAAATATTTGGCAATTAACCAAAGTTTTGAAAAACCATTTGGGTAGTCGAGCATTGGTCTCAGTACTTGATCAGAAACTTTATATGTGGTGGTGGATTTTGTTATTGATACTTAATTTTATTGAATTTATATGAATGCATCTATGCTGAACTCTATATAGGATGATAGAGGCTAAAATTGCCAATCGGTTAAGAAGCCTGTAGTCGTCTGGAGGTTGAAATTTTATATTTTTTGGTATGCCAGTTTTCGACCACTATAAAATAATACTTCTGAAAAGGAATTATTGGGTTTCATAGCTTTGGTTTTTTGAATAAATATATAAGTAACGTCACGAAATCTTTAGATATTACATAATCTTTTAGAATATATAATTATTATCTAATCTGGTAATGGACATTTGAAGACAGATATTATTTTTAGGTTATGTTCCGCGTTCTTACTTAAAATGGCGGAAAAGGCAAGGCCAAATGTAGAGCTCCTATTAGTTCGGTTATTTAGGGAAATGTTAGTCTAGAGTCTAGAGATTCATCAATAGCGGTATACTTTTTGCGACTCTGAATCTTATTTATTCTTCTCCAAATGTCTGAGGAGGGAGTTTGTCTGTTAAGAGTAGAGCAGTATCTTGCCCAGCTAGATTTGGCGTTTGAACGGAAAGTACGTTTACAGTTAGCTTGATGTCTCTTATACTCGTTAAAATTTGAAAGAGTTAGATTAGATTTGTATGCTTTGAAGGTATTTTTCCTTAGAGTCGAAGCAGCAAGGCACTCGTCATCTCACCATGGTGGAGTTTTGACATGCTTAGTTGAGGGTCGGATTAATGTACAGGATTTGTTCGCTGCATTTGTTATCGATTCTAATAAGAATAAAATCATTTCGTTAGTACTATGTAGAGTTGGTTCCGGTGTGAGAGATTGTTCTATGGTGAATCTGAATTGATCTCAATTAGCATTAGACATCGACCACTTAGCTAATGATATTAACATCATATTTTGAATCTTGATATCATTAATAGAAATTCGGATCAAATCCATATATATCAGGCAGGACGGTCAAGTCAAAAGATAAAATTGTAAGATCCACAACCGACTTGACTTGACCGGGGGGAGTAACTCTCCTAGCAGATCCGTTATTGGTGATAACTAAATGAGGAAAAGAATCTAGAGTTTCTACTAATGTATTGCCTTCCGGGGAACTCGATACTGACCCCCACAAGGCATGATGTGCATTAAAATCACCAGTGACAATACAGTCATAGTTAATTTGCGAAAAAAGATTAACGTAATCTTGCGCTGTTATTTTAACTTTTGCCGGTCGGTACACACTCAATATCGAATACTTTCTCTGATCAATGCTAATATTTACACCGCAAACTTCCAAGTTTGGATTAAAATTATGAACAAATGAAATAGGTTCGTAATTAATATTATTCGATAAAAGGTTGGCAACACCACCATCTTCCCTACTTCTGCCCACTACACTAAAGTTATTGAAACAAACAGTATCTGAAGGTTTGCACCAGGTTTCCGATATAACTGCAATATCAAAATGTTCTTCCAATAGCAACTGATGTAAAGAATATTTGTTAGCGTTTAGTGATCGAATATTCCACTGAATAATTTTAATTCTTTTAGAGGCCATTTTAATTATGCAAAAATGTTATTAACAATTTCTTTTAACTTTATTTTCAAATTCAATTTCATTAACTTTAAGGTTAGTAGCTAGATTTGGGGAAGACTTAGCAAAATTTTGAAAGCTTACTTTTATTAAGGTTTTTAATGTAGCACTGAGCTGGGTTATGAATTTATTGAACTCATTTACAGGTTCACAGTGTCCAAACTGAAATACTGGACCCGCACAAAAATTGGTCTAGAACTTTATATGAATAGGAGCAAAATTAGACGTAGTCTCATCATTTCTCCTCCTCTCCGGAGGACTGACAATCGGGGCTGAATAGCGTTTTTCAGTAATGCTTTTTATGAGCCGTACCGGAATTAGATTGATAGGGGGAGGTACCTTTCAATGAAGGGAATTCTGTGTCGGAGTTTATTAACGGTGCAAATTAATTTTTTTGAACAAGACAGGAGTAACATGGATTTTCGAGTACTTTCCCAGCTTCCTTAAAAGAAATATTTAAGATTGCCATAGCTTCATTCGTTTTATTGTTTTATATATCCAGGACATTCCTTAAAAACTGACTTATGGTTGTTATTTTTACAATAAATGCAAAATTTCGTACAGTTATCCTCATTTTCGAATTTTTACAACGTTTTTTTGATTTGCACCGGGTAGCTGAATGACCATAACGTAGGCATTGAAAACATTGCATAACTGGATTTACAAAAACCTCAACAGGGCACCTAACTTTATTGATATAGATGAATTGAGGAATTAATTTTCCCGCGAAAGTGATAATAACCATTTGTCGTGGAACTCTCTACGATATATCGTTTTTCTGGATTACTCGAGTCATTCTTTTGACTCTTTTAACAGTAATATTAAATTTTATAACGTTTAATAGGGTATTTTCACTTAATGTAGTATCTACGCCGCGAACAAGTCCCAGTTTTTCTGTCAAATAATTTGGTATATAGGCAATTAGGTTGTTTTCTTTAAAGAAAGGTTCATTTACTAATTTATTTGCTACAAGACCTGAATCAACTTCGATCTTAATACGGTTCCTACCAACACTAACAATTTCAATAATATTTCCATCATAGTTCGAAAGGGCAAGTAATTTTTCTCCAAGCTTCATAGGATGTAATCAGCCTACATTTAAGTCAATATGTTGAACAAAAATAAAATAAGGTCCGCTATCATTAGAATTAAATATATTGGAAGTATTAAATGTATTACTCGTTTGACTACTATATTGAAAAGAATTCGAGTGCGAGTTTTTATTAACCTCGTTAATGACATTATCGGAATTTTTGGAATTATTAACAACAGAATTATCGCATTTTAAAACATTATGGGATTCTACCATACTAATCTCTTCTGAAAATACGACATCTTCTACGTAAATATTATTTGAAATTTCATTACCTGTTGATACGGCTAATGGCGGATCCTTACCGCTAGGCCTATACTTACCGGGCATCCGCAGGCCAGTGCCGCGGCAATTGTTTAACCAAAAAAGTAAAGTAAATATTTATACTTATAGTATGGTTGAATTAATATTAACCTACAAACCACAAATGCGCGTATTAAATATAAAAGGCAAAGACGGTTTGTTTTGCTAAACACAATCACACACGTCCGTACTCTACAATAGTTCGAACTGGAATGACGTTACAGTTTTCGCGAATTTTTTGAAATCTACCGATTTTAGTTACTCGACAGGCTCTATAGATGGCACGGTCTGCAGTGTCCCTAGTCTGGTCAGAACGTTACTGTCAACAGTGAGCGATATCGAGACATGATTATCAACGTTTTCGTACCTCAATTGGAAGGCATTAATGTTGCAGACATGTGGTTTCAGCAGGACGGTGCCATATGCCACACAGCACGCGATACAATTGTCTACGCCGATAAACCTGAAAAAATTGAGCACTTGTAAGCCAACCTTCGACGCATTATTGAAGAAATACAATCTGCTTTTTTTAAATACCAATGTCAACAAATATCTTTCAAATAAAAACAATTTCATGTATATTTTTTGTGTTTCATTTCAATTTATAGTTCTCCGCCTTTAAAAAATACCCGTTACTTCAAATTTGAGGTTAAAATATATTAAAAAATTGATGGCTGCTATGGAGGCATCCATATGAATTGTTATAGCACAATTATTAGTAATGGAAGATCTTGAGGAAACTATCATAAGTAAACTTAACGTAAATATTCCATTCTTTTTCCGTTATGTAGAAGATTGCATTAATGATGTACCAATAAATGAAATTGAAAACATAAGCCAAATATTTAATTCTTATCATAAAAAATTCAATTTACAGCCAGAATTAAGAAAATAATAAAATGAATTTTCTTGATGTCACACTAAATCTATAATAATATAAAAAACAGAATTATGTATAAAACCAATTTGATCCTCAATATATTTAAACTTAAATTCATGTCATCCTATCTCCCAAAAAAATCAATGATTGTTAGTTTTCTGATAAAGCTATCCAACCATGAGATTCAGAATTTAGATACATAGAGTTATTGAAAAAGAAAAAGCTGCACTAAGAGGAGATAATTATCCTGACAAAATGATAAATAACATATTCAAAAGAAGGATAAAGAAATATTATAGTCAATTAACAAACAAAACAGATTCTGAACATCAATATGTAAAACACTTAGCTTTACCATATGTTCAGGACTGTCTCACAAATTATCGAATAATTTTAATAAATATGACATTAGAGTAAGTCATAAAGGACATCAAAAGGTTTCAGTGGTCTAAAATCAAAAACACCGAAAAACAAAAAGTAACATCTATGAAGATCCTTGTAATAATTGTAATGCTATTTACATAGGACAAACATCACAATATTTGGAGAATAGATTAAAAAGCCATCAATACGTTTTAAAAAACTTTTGCGCACTTATACACTCTGGAGGCTGTATCGTGCTAACAAACCGAAATGACTCAAAAGTGACCAAAAATGTAGAATATGTGGATTTATGAGACCCATTGTACTGGCTCTGGTGAGCTGACAACCAATAGGGTTCATAAGTGAGACGCCCTGAACAATATCCAATCATAAAATTGCTCACTTGTATATAATCTGGGGGCTATATCATGTTAACAAATCGAAATTTTTCCAAAAATGACCAAAAATATGGTATATCTGAATTTATAGGACCGATTGTTCTGGCTCCGGTAAGCTGAAATTCAATAGGGTTCACTGCGAGACGCCCTGAACAATATCCTATCATAAAATTGGTCCATTATATACACTCTGGAGGCGTATTAACAAACCGAAATTTCTCCAAAAATACCAAAAAAGTAGTATATCTGGATTTATAGGACCCATTGTACTGGCTGTGGTGAGTTGAAAATCAATATTGTCCATCTTTGAGACGCTTGAACAATATCCAATCATAAAATTGGTCACTTGTATACACTCTGGAAGCTGTATCGTGCTAAGCACCCGAAATTTCTCAAAAAATGATCAAACATGTAGTATATCTGGATTTATAGGACACATTGTACTAGCTGTGGTGAGCTGAAAATCAATAGGGTTCATTTGTTAGATGCCCTGAACAATATCTATTCATAAAGTTGGTGACTTGTATGCACTCCGAAGGCTGTATCCTGCTAACAAGACATGTTATAAAAAGTAGCCGACGACGACATACACACAGGATTTTTTGTCTAAAAACCAGTTTTCCGTGTTTTTATCTCTGAAAAACGAAAAAATAACTAAAACAAAAATTCCAACTTTTATGGGTTAAATCAATACTTGTCTCGCATCTTAGATAGGGTTAGGTGGAAAAGTAATAGCATTAACAAACCATGAAATAGCAAAAAACATACAATGGATTATAAAGATACAAACATTCTTGAAACAGAATCAAATACAAAGAAAGGAGAATTTTTAGAAATGGTTTATATACATAAAAATGAGAAATCTCTAATGATAAAAACACCTAAGCAATTTAAGCAACATTTATAATTCTATGTATGTATTATGAATAATTTAAATTGTTAATTGGTTCTTCATAGTATAATTGAAACAGATTGTATTTTCATATTCATGTAGTAAATGACATATTTTAATAAAAGCCAAAACTTCAAAAAAGATTTCTACAAAAACCCTTTATTCGTTAAAATAGACTAAAAATTAACTACCACTATCTTTGTTTTAATATGAAATTATAATCTTCTATTCAAAAGTTTTATTTTTAGGAATTGTTCTCAAAAGATTACAACTTACAACATTAAAATTAAATGATACTTTCAATCTAGTTAGTATGTACCGAAATTAGAACATAGTAGGAGGTTGTAATTGCTTATGAAAACAGTTTTCCATTCCTAACAACTTTTTATAAAAAGTTTTCGATATTGTCACAAATAAAAATCATTTACTCTTGTACCAAATTCATACTTTTTGACAAAACTCGTATACGAAAATTTTACATCTGATTTTTGTGCTTTACGTTATGGACCATGCAGGAAATGCAGAACTTTTTATAAAGAATAACTGTTTTTCGTAACATTAATAATAAAAAAATTTCCCATATGTTGCCAACTTGTTTAAACACACTGTATATACGAATTGTTTATTCTTAGGTAAATAAATAAATTAATAATTAAATTTCCATACTTATACATTAAGGAACAATACAGTACTAATTTGAAATTTTCAAGCATTTCATATTCTATATCCACACTATAATTAATTTTCTGTAAGATCTAGAATCCAATCCTACTTTTAAAATGATTCAATAAAGTAATATCAACAACTTTATTCGTTTGAAAATGTTTGTTTATGTAATTTAAAATCCATGTCGTACCTTGTAATTTGAAACTGAACTATATATTCCGTATTTTTAACGGTACCCTCGTAATACGTATTAAATGTGGCAACTAACGAACTCTGTCGATCCGGGATTCATTGACTTGCGTTTGCGTAGAAACCAATGTGCTGTAGACAACAGCGCACATTTTATCCTGTTTGTTAACGAATGCCGGTTGTCGCCTTCCATCATTCGATCTTTGTCAATAATTTGGCGCTGCTAGGTGGCATATTAATCCTTATTTTCTTAACATCTGGAATATCGTCGATACATTATAAGTAGTAAGTAATTATTTTTTTTATTTAACCAACGATATGTCGTAACGTATAAGTATGCAAAAGGTGTGTAAATCCTAGTCCAACATAACCTTTGATTTTTTAGATTCTTATGACCTCATGATGAATTTGAGCGAATGGAGACCTCAAGAAAGCATAATAAAAAACATCGAAGAGACTCTACAATTAGCATTAGTACCAAATAGCGATGCTCAGAAAACTGTTCAGGATAGACTTGTTCTTATGAAAAATTTGACAGATTTTCCAAATTATCTTTTATTCATATTGGGAAATCCAGGCTTTTCGGAAGATGTAAGATCTCTTAGCGGAATTTTACTAAAGAATAATATTCAAACTACTCAAAATACTCTTAGCCCAGACAATTTACAGAAAATTAAAAATGAATGTCTTCGTTTATTGAAGGATCCCTCTAGAGATGTAAGAATCAGTATCAGTAATGTTACTGTGATAATAGCTAAAGATAACCTAAAAATGTGGCCCGAATTAGTACCTTACCTAATTAAAGGGTTTGTAGCTCAAGATGAATATAGTGAGGTAGCATTAACAACACTGTTTAAAGTATGTGAAGAATTGATAAATAGTCAAAAACCGCAGGAAGAGATTTATAAAATAACCAAAGAAGTTTTTCCAAAATTTATTGAGTATGTTTGTGCAGAAAAATGTACAGTTCGCCAGAATATAGTTAGACTTACGAATCAGTTTCTTCAAGATTATTTTGTGGTTATGAAGCAATCTATTGACCTAGGAATTTACTTGAGAAATGTAATGCAACTTGCCAACACAGATGATTTGGATCTACAAAAATGTGTGTGCCATACTTTTGTTATTTATATTGATAATCATGAGGAGACATTATTGCCTCACTTGCATGATATTATCTGCTATTTATTAGAAAAATGTCATCATGAAGACCAAGATGTAGCTCTACAAGCTTGTGAATTTTGGTTAGCTTCAACTAAAATAAATACATGTAAAGATATTTTATCACCTTACATCGAGAAGCTTTTACCAACTTTGTTGAAAAATATGAGATATTCTGATAGTGAACTGAATATGATAAAGGATAGTTTGGGTTCTGATGCTAATAAAAAAGATTTGTCAAAAGATATTTCCCCGTTTCACTTTCGAGATCGAAACAATACAGAAGGTGACGAATATTATAGTGATGAAGAAGGAGAGGATCAGAGTGACGACTTTGATGATTTTTATGTTGGGTGGACTTTGAGAAAGTGCAGTGCTGCTTCCTTGGACTCCATAGCGGTAAAGTTTGGTGATGAAATCCTTCCATTGCTTATACCACTCATTAGTGAAATGTTACAAAATCCAGATCATTTAGTAAAAGAATCTGCCATATTAGCTTTAGGTGCAATTGCAGAAGGTTGTTTTAATGGGTTAAAATCTGAGTTACCGGAACTTGTTCAGTTCTTAATTCACTGTATGAATGATGAACATTCTGTTGTACGGGTAATTACCTGTTGGACATTAAGTAGGTATGTATCGTGGATTGTGAATGTTCGTGCCGATAATCCTGAAGAATATTTTGTTCCTGTAATGACTATTTTGTTGAAACATTTTGTTGATGAGAATAAACGAGTGCAACGAGCTGCAATTTCAGCTTTTTGTATCTTCCAGGAAGAGGCTCAGTTAAAACTTATTCCTTACATTGATTTTATCTTGGAGGGTTTCAAGTACGGTTTTGAACAGTTTCATTGTCGAAGTTTATATTTACTTTATGACGCTATAGGTGTACTTGCACAATCTGTGGGTAATCATTTAAGTAAGGATGAATATGTTAGTAAGTTGTTACCTCCACTGATGAACAAATTTACCGAACTTAAAAATTTTTATGATGATCATTTTATTGCTGTTTTGGAATGTCTAGCTAATGTCATCCCTGCCCTCGAAGCATCTTTTGTACCTTATTCTGAAATTGTTTATTGGCACTGTCTACAGCTTATTAATGACACCCTAATTGCATCTGTCAATTATCAGCAAAACCCGAATGAGTACGATCCACCAGACAAGGAGCCGATGAATGTAGCTCATGATGTTTTGTATAGTATGGCACTTGGTCTAAAAACATACTTTGTCAAGTATGTTACAAATAGTAATCTGATTTATTTATTGTATACTACTATGCAGGATAGCTCAAATCTCATTAGACAAACGTCCATAGCTTTATATGGAGAGCTTATAGGTTTATGTTATCCTTTTTTAGCATCTAGTGTGAATGAGTACATTCCTTTGATTATTAAGAATTTAGATGAACACACTGATGGTGTTTGTAACAATGCTGCTTGGGTGATAGGAAAGTTATGTTCAGTTATGGGTAACACTATTCAACCTTTTCTTACTGAAATTCTCAATGCATTTGTTCATATATTGAGAACCCCTGCGGTAGCTCGCACTATGCATAAAACAGTAGCAATATCCTTATGCATTGTTTTTTATGTATGTCCTGATGTGACGGTCCCAGAAATGGACATAATTGTTAAAAATTGTTGTATGCTCGTTAGAAATGTTCGAGACTCTGATGAAAAGGATTTAGCATTCCGTGGTTTGTGTGAAGTGATTATGCGACATCCTGAATTCAACAAAAATTATTTTATATTTTTTTGTGATGCCGCAGCTTCTTGGATTAGCATTCGTTTGGACTTAAAACAAATGATACGCAATGTATTATTGTCCTTTAAACAACAGTGTGGAGAGGAGAACTGGCGACAATTTTATTGTCAGTTTCCTGAAGCTCTAAAACTAAAACTTCAAGAGTTATATGGGGTATGAAGTAAATGTTCATCATTAATTGGGGAATTCGACAAATGGGTGGGAAAGCTTGAGTGCACCTGCCTTAAGTTTATCGCGTAATAGTATTTTAATATCGTCCGCGAGGGAGGGGCGTCTGCCGGTAACTTAGAGTCACGCGTTTTAAAAAAATCAAGAAGGATTTTTTTAGAGATTCAATATTTTGTTTGTGGGTTACTTTGTGTCAGATCAACTAATTATCAAAACTGTTATATCTCTTATAATAAATTGTACATCAATAATTGTAATTACTTTGAAAAATAATTTTATTAAGTATTATCTATTATTAAAATATATAGGACTATTTTTGTAAAAAAATATGAATTTTGGTACCTTAGAGTTTTTCAAACTTGAAAAATTGTTTAAATAACTTAGGCTATTTGAAAATTGTTATTATCAATCAAGTATACAGAGAAACTGTTAATTGTGAAAACATTTCATAAAATATGTTTGAATCCTAATTATGAAATTTTAGTAAGATGTATTATAATTGAATCAAGTTGGGTTATTATTTTATAAACTTTGGCAAATTTATTTTTAATTTTAATTATTCTTACTAAACCTTTGTCTTTTCCCCCTTTAAATTTACAAAATACAAATTTTACTATTAGATTGTTATATGTTTAGTTTTCTTTTCACCTCAACTTTTACAGTTAAAAATTTTCTTATTAAATCTTTGTTTTTACTTGTCTTATAAAATAAACCTTCCTTATTATTTTATTGTTCTTTTTAATAGTTATGATACGCCTTTTTGTCCATTTTCTTATTTCCAGTTGTCACTTGTTCAGTCTTTCCAGTTAAGTGTTTGTGATACATCTGAAATTTTTGTGTATTTAAAATATACACATATTTGTATAATTTTCTGGTTCATCGATTTAAATTTTTAATATCGAATACAGCTTCTAAAGTGTTTTATTTCTATAAGCATTTATATTTGTTCATGATTTTGCTAAAGTCACTATTTTACTCACAGCTGTTGTCATTTTTATAGTAAAAATACGTAGTTGTATAGGATTCGGATTCACTGAATATGTAGTACCTTTCAGTGAAATTATTCCATTTATATTACTAGTTTATCTTAAATACTTCCCAAATAATTATTTTTCAGGTGTTTATTTTAATGTTAAATGCATTTCCAATTTTTTCTTATTTTCATTTAATTGGTAATAATAGCTTTTTTCAAATTTGAGCTATATTATATATTTTTAATTGTATTCTAATTTGAATGCCTATTGTGTAAAAATACTATAATTATATCATACACAGTATGATTCTGCATTCATGTATGTTCTTTTTACTATTTCTTTTTTTCTTTAGTAATAGGTTTTAATACGCTATTTTCAAATATATAAAATATTCTAGTTGATCAACTGGTATTTTCTGTCTTATGAGTCCATATATACCAAAACTATAACTGACAAAGGACTGACTGTCTAGCTTGGTATATTAAAACTAATAGTTCATTAATTATTTTGGTTCCATTAGTTAATTTTTGTAATTATTTTAAAATGCTTGGTCCATACAATTATTTTTATATCCTTTTTTAATGTCATCATACTTCCCAGTCAACTTGCTAAAAATGTTTTTTTACCCTTTTGGTAAAAATTTAGCATATAAAGTATTTATTGTAGATATTTTACCCAAATGAAATGTTTAAATAATTTCTCATTAAAAACAGTTAAAATAAATAATTTAATTTTCAATTAAACAATTTTTTTCAATGTCAGCTGTGTTATTTAAGCAATTATTTAAATGTGGTTCTAGAACTATTGGTATATCTATCTCGAATAAGCTAAAAAGTGGCTGTATTGTTTATATTAATACAATGACATAATCTAATTTTAATATCAGATTATTAATTTAACAACAAAAACATTTTAATGATCCATTTTCAAAGTTTCAGTGATGTTGAATGTTCATGAAATTGTAAAATCTTTATTCTATTTGTTTTAGAATTGTATAATGATCAAGTGACATGTAGTACATTTTACAACTAGCTGTTGTAAATATAAAGGACTTTCTTTAATCTGACGAATTTTCTAAATTAATATGCAAATTAAGAGTCTCCAATTTAAAAAAAAAAACAAGTTGACAAAATACATTTG
The DNA here is from genome assembly GCA_963921935.1 of Galeruca laticollis. NCBI lineage: Eukaryota > Metazoa > Arthropoda > Insecta > Coleoptera > Chrysomelidae > Galeruca > Galeruca laticollis. The sequence continues at coordinate 92,907,736 of OY998183.1, forward strand.
TATTGAAACTAATTTATTTAAGTAGTAATTGTTTTAGAGGTGATGGGAAGTTATTAGTATTAGTTGACAAGGGGATTTTTATGATAAAATTTTTATTTCAATATGGAATATGATATAGTTCCATTTGTTGTTGAAAATTGCTGAAAACATTTGGGGCTGAAGTCTGAGCAAAAATAATATTAATTAAAAATAAGTAAAATTTGGGTAGTTTATCATTATGGCGACAAAACTTTTTACAATATATATATCTTTCAAACCTGCCAAACTTGTACATGACTTGTAGTATTTGGAACTGAGCAAATCAGAATTAAAATAGAGATATTGTAGTTTTCTGTAATAATCTAGGAACTCCTTTTCTGGTAAATTATTTAATAATGGCCACTAAGCCCAATCAATGAAAGGTTCATAGTATTGTGGAGTAACTTGCATACATTCTATTTTCTACTACATTTTATAATAATCGTCTCTTGTCCAAATCAATGAAGAGAGAATATTGTGCATAAATTTGTATCAAGCCTTCCAATAAGAACAGTTATTATCCATATCTCAGGAACTATTTATAGTACAATTATGGGGAAAATAAAACTAATGTAGCCTCGAGAAAAACTTGAAAGTAATTCATTTATGATAAAATGCAAGTTTGGCTCTGCTTATTGATGAGAATATCTTGCTTCCACCTACCAATGGAAGAGAATTAAAGTAAATTCATAATTTATTTAAGAATATCACGACTCAGTAATTCTTAATTAGATAAATTTCATAGTTTTTTAAATACATTCTAAGCTTTTCTCTATGCTATCATAGTTGCAAACTGAAGCTTATTTATTCATGTTAAAAGATTTTCATATAAATTAATCAATAAAGTCATTACTTTGTCAAAAATAAGATAAATTAAGGGTTATTCAATCAGCGAGTTATTCTCCTGAATATTTGCTGGGTAGTGTTAATTATTTATAGTTCTTGTTGCATACAATGCTGAATGATTGTTGAGGAAATGAGCTGTACTTTTGTTGATACTGAATAATGTTCCCTAATGTTTATTTGTGAGATTCATCCTGGGAGTGTTTTAAACTTTACTGGGAAATTGATTTGAATGGGAATTAATTATACTTGAGTCTGTATATAAGACTAATTTTACTGAACATAATTTTGCTTATAGTGAGTATAAAAAAGTTAATCTTTATATTTTCAATATATAGTATATGATGCAAGGATAATGAAAACAGTGGTCTAGGTACTATGTACAATGATCGGAAAAATGGTTTATCAAACAGAATTCAATTCATGTCACCTGAACCCGTTTACAATTAATAAAATATAGTTGGTGGAATTTTGAATTAAGTTTAATAGACTATTAATGCACGAAAAAAATTCCACAACCCAATGTGTTGTTTGTAGGATATCAGTTTAATTTAACTACAAAAATTTCTACAAGACTAAACAATTACCCTCGGTAATAATTTGCCACAATGTACTGTTTTCATGTATTATGACTTCTTTGACAAGCAGATCCTAGATCTATATTTACTTGAATAAATGTGTTGAATATTCATTCGTCCTTAACCTAAAAATTATTTACTTTATTTATAATTAAGTTTTTATTAACCTTATCTATATATTTGAAAGATAAAAGGGCATTTAAAAATATTTTGCTTAGTGAGCAATGAAAACAAATATAATTATTTTTTTAAATTTATCACATATTAGTTCAAAACCTGATTGTAATTTTTGGTATTTCAATGTTTGGCTTAGAAGAAGTGTGGTTTTTCCTTGACATTTGCTTGTATTAACATTTTTGAAACTTAATGTTAAACTGTGCTTTGATCAACATGTTCTCTTAGATGTGGACTCATTTTTTTATCAAGCTTCAATTTGAGAAAAACTTTTAATGACTTTTCGTTTAGATATATTAACTATATCTGTCTTCTGTTTATGTGTATATTTGGGAGGACTTAATGATTATAGTACTCCTACACTTCCTTCATGGATTTCTTAGTTAAAAATATTTATTTTGTAGCTGATGTAGTAATTTCTAGGTTTGCATTCCTATGTTAGCGATAATGTGGCTTCTTGCTAGTTAAAGCACAATCCATCTTTTGTGAGTAAAGCAATTTTGTCCCTTATATATAACTAAGGCTTCCAACATTTTTCGAATGAGCTATTCTTGAAAAGTTTCAAAAACTAGATTGTTTTAAGTTTGGAGATAGCAACATGGCAGATGTTGGTTTGTATGTATAATTGTTGAAAGGGAATGCCAGAGGTTTGACATTGACATTCTCATATTATAGATGGATAAAGTCGTCTTGTGACAGTATGCACTTGTATATTCATTTTGTTGCTATATAAACAAGCTACCACTACTAGCCACTATTTTGGTTGGTCATATGTTGGCTTTGCTGGCAAATTTTCTTTTTTTATATCACCTGCAGATATTTGAAGTTATCTTTAGTGCACTATTATTGGTCTGATGGCCTGTTGTTAACTTGCTATTCTTGCATATGCTTTTGCAAAGTCATTGCAACCCCCGTTTTTTCTACTTGGTTATTAATAGGAGCATTGGCATTTATATTTGTTTGAAATTTGTATCCTAAATATTTCACGGTGGTGCTTTGTGGTAACACTTGGCCTTAGATGTTTTTTTTTATGAAGTATATCTCTTAAATATAAGTATTCATTTTTATGTATATTGATATTGAGTTTGTTGTTTTGAAAATATAATATTGTATTTTTCCAGTGTATTTCATTGGAATTTAATGTAGCATCTGATAAGTTAGCAGAAGTTGTGAAGTTGTTGGGAAGTCTTGAGTGAATATTGAATACCAAACCTTGAGGAACTCGTGCCTTAATACCGAAAGGTTCCTCAGTGGTGTTTCTTACTTTCGTAAAAAAAGTTCTATTTGTGAGTTAAGCCTGTAATAGTTTGATTCAATAACTTGAAATATGTAAAAAATTATTGGTTCATAATATTATAGTAACTCTTCAAACCATACTGAGGCAAACAGTAGCTCGTAGTAGGTTCCTGATCTATTAAATATAATTTGAGCCATTGTGTTATGGTCACCACTCAATCTGTACTTTTTGAGGTGATAATTCCCAGTTTTTGTTCTACATCTTCTAAGTCCTCTGTAAATATTTAGCAATATCATCTTTGCTATATTGCTAATATATGAATGTATATAATGCCCGAATTGAGATTAGTTATAACCAGTTGCAATTATTGTGTTCTTTGTTGAATTTGATCATGTTACATCATTAATTGCTTGTTTTCTTCACTTCTAGAGGATTGCCATCTTCTATCTGTATTGTTTTTATGAATATGAATTAGTTTCCATGATGTAGCATGTTAGTGCCACTTTTGTTTTTTGTTGATAGTAGCTGTTTCATTGTGAGCTATTGGATTTGTTTAATCACAGCTTCTAGTTTAGTGAAGTTTTGAATGTTTTTGTTTATTCTTAATTTTTCGTTAATTGTCTTGATGTCGTCAGTCCAGTTAGTTGTTTTGTAATCATAAATCTTTGTATTGTTGCTTTCAATATTATGTGATATTTTAAGTTGCATGAGTGATCAGAATTTGGATCAGTCTTGATTTTCATTCCTTACTGGTAATGTTTTTCCCAGTTGTAATGTCGATGCTACTGGGAGTTTGATTGAAAAATGGTAGGGTATTTCCATTGATATTTGGGTATTTCACATGACTGTTCCATTGTGCAGGTTTGCAGTTTAGGTCGCCCACAATGAGAACAATATATCTTCTAATTCGACATTTGGCAGACTATTTGAATGTTAGGATTGTGTAACTTGTGAATATAATGATATGAAGTTCATTGAAAATTCTTTGTGCATTACAAAAAATTATTTTGATTTAACCTTGTTTGTGAAATACTAAATTACCACCTACCTGTGTAGGTGTCATAGTTGTATATGTTTAGTAAAAATAAGAATAATGGAGTTGCTGTCTGGTGTTTGATAATGGTTGTTTAGCTGGTGACGCTACAAAATCTTGGTTTTGTTGGCTCGTTGAGAGGTTTCGCTGGTTTTGGACGTTAATTCAGGGTGATTCCGATGAATTACTGTTTTTTCTCTAACCAAAGGTTTGTCTTCGGAGGAGGTATATCAACATATCTTGTTTATGGTATTCAATTTAATTATAAGGATTGTGGGATGTTAAGTAGTAAACAGTGTTTCTAAGTGATAGATATTTTTGGAAGTTTCCAAAATATATTTTTTACACAATTTAAATTGAATTATTTTACATTTGTTGAATTTTGTACTCTAATTCAGCCCATGAAATTAATACAGTGCTGAACATTTGATATGTATTGTTGACTCCCCAATTTTTAACATATACAAAAAATCGGTTGGACAATTTGTATAACGTAACAAAGGCTTTATGCATCGGTTGCATTAGAGATCTGATTTTCAGTTTTATTATGTCAATGGAAGAACCCAAGGAAAAATATTTTTCTGTTATTTTAATAACGTTTATTTCATTCCTAAAACTATGGGTGTTTATCGTTCCTCAAAACTGGTTGAGCTTCGTATAAATCCAGAATCGCAGTAATAAAATTATATGACCACACGTCTTCAATTCTTCTTCTCAGCTTGCCACAATCCACTCCTGGATATAAGCATCTTCGATGTTTTTAAATTTTTTTCTGTTTCTGGCTTGATGTTTTCCTAGTTTCTACCTGCTGTTTTCATTATATCGTCCACCAATTTTCGTTGTAGTCTACCTTGACTTCTCTTCGTTTCTCATGGCCTACATTGAAGTGTTCGTACTGTCTCTCTCTCTGAGTTCTGTTTGGCTATATGGCTACTCCACCTCCATTTAAGGCCGGCTATCTCCATTACATTCTTCAATCCTGTTCGTCTCATCATCTCTTCATTTCAGATCTTATCTCTTGAGGAGATGTTGACCATTGCACATTCCATCACTCTCTGTGCTCAACTTATCGCTCTGTATAGTCAAAGTGTTTCCTTCCCTTTAAATTTATAGTAACTTCTGAATTCTTAAATATATGTACCAAGCTTTCCAAAGGCGGCCAGGTCAGCGCCATTCTTCTCATTACTTCCGCCTTTTGGCTTTCTTTCCCCAGGGTCATGAGTTCCAAATAGATACAGTGAGTGACATCTTCAATAATATTATAGTATATGTATTATGGTACCTAACTAGATTTAGATTCTTTTTTGGTAGGCAGATCTTCAGTTTCAAATTCAAAGTTGACCAAATAAACTGAACTCAAGTAAATACAAGGGCGATTTTTTCTGGAATTACTACATATTTTCCACAATTTGTGGGTTAAAAACTGATTATGAGAAGTGAAAATATTTACGGTATTTGTGAAACCAATTTAAAAATAAAATGTAGCATATAGAAAACAAACCACATCTAAAATTGATAAGGATAACAAGTTAATATAACCAGTATACCGTTCTAAATGAAACTAACCGTTTCTAATTAATTTCACAATATAATAAAAAAAATTATAAAAATTCTATAAAATTGACATTTGTTTCAATATTACTAATTATCATCGTCAGAATTCGTAATATTGAAACAATTGCCAATATTTTAGAATTTCTATAATTCATTGTGGAATTAATTAGAAACAGTTAGTTTCATGTATATGCCACACATGAGTAACTATACGCCACACAGTAAGGGTAGAAACAGTAAATCTAATGACCAGTATATGTAATTTTCGTTAGTTCCGTTTTTAAGTTGAATATCCAAGTGTGTGGCCAAAAACAGCAATGTAACTCTCACCGTATTTCAACGTGAGCTTCGCCTAACTTAACTTTAACAATTTTCAGAGGTTTTCATCTGCTCGTGTAGACTTTAATTTAACTTAATTTTATATGAAGTTGTATGTGAAAGGAAGAGGTAAAAATAATGCGATGAACAGATACTGTTCAAGAAATTCCAGTGTCCACTACATTACTAATTGCAGTTTATAACTTTCTAAAATACAATGTACCAACATTTAATTGTACCTATTATCGATTGTAGTTCATTTAAAGATCTAACTTATCTTTTGATCTATTGTAGACTATTAATTCTAACAGTACATTTTCTACAAACTAAAGCATGTTTTTTTTTGAAATATTACTTAATTATGAATAAAATTACATTGGAAGAGATCTTATAACATGGATTTGTTAATCTGCTGCTGATTTCATTGACACGTTACTGCATTCTCTTTCTTGTCAATAGTATGAATGTTTCCACTGTGATGTGAATTTTTAGTTTCTTCGCTCTGAGATAATGAAACTAACATAATCATCTTTTGCAAAGGGAATGATCGCTTGCAAGTAATAAATGCAGTGTGAAAAGTTACCAGAAATCTTCTTTTCTTATTCACTTTTTGTCAATTCATTATCATCGTATTTGATTTCAATATTTTCTATTTTATTAGACAAATTATGTGGATCTTTTTAGTGCAAATTGTAGTGTACTGTAGTTGGAAATTTTTGAAACTTATTATATGTTTCCATAGCATATTTCTACAGTATTGGTTTGGATTAGTATTTATTTGAAACGCAGGGTACCTTGAGAAAGGACATCACTTTAGTGGTTCCAACAAACCTATTTTTAATGTGCCTTCTACATTTTATAACCTTATAACTTCCGAATTATCCTGTATATATTCTTCCGAAATTTGGTACACGTAATACCTATTACATGGAAAAGTATCACCAAAAAAATAATCTTAACAAAATATTGTAAAACGCGTCCTCTCTGAATAGATATATTTTTTAAAATTGGAAATCTTCATAATTGAATATATCATTTGCTTTTTATTTTTGCGCAGAAAAATCTTTTGATCGTCAAAGTTTTAATATATGAAAGCTTTGGTATCCTATAGTTTTTACTTATTTTTAACTTAAAAATCGATGTGAATACAGGGTCGTAATTATGATATGTTCGTTTAATGTCCAATATCTTGAACATCCTATATAAGGATAATAAAGGGTAATGAAATAATAAATATGAAAGTATTAAAATGTTTCAGTATATGTAATTTTATTTGGAGACTTTTAATAAGCAATATCGAGATATGTAACTGCACAAGTGTCTGTAAAATAATTTTTTCTCATTTCTCATAAACTATATGTAAATAATAATGAATGTAAAACAATATTATTTACAAGATCAACATCACTGAAGCTTTTATTTGGGTTTATAGCATATGATGAATACTTATTTTCAGACTAAACTGATGATTTGATTAAGCACAGGTTTACTTGACAGTGGATTTCTTTTTTAGCTGATTCGGCTGCAGTAGTACAATAATAACATGTCCCTTATAGCAAATGTTATTCTTAGTAGCTGTGCAAAAAATCACAGTTCATTATACCTCTGCATTGTGTAGTTATAATATAATCGAAATAATTATCTGAAATTAATATTCTATCAGATACTATATGCCCTTTACATTCTTGCAATCGACTTAAATAATAAATTCAGTCTTGGTACAGCTACAAAATCAAACTAAATATGAAATGTTACCCATCTATTCTACATCTTCAGTTTGATTTATAAATTTAATATTTTTTACTTGTATTTGCTGGACTCATTTATTTTTTCCATCTCGGCGATCGATTTTTTGAAAACAAATTTCATAATAATAGCCGATGTGAATACAAAGTGAGGTTAATTAATATTTTTTATGCAATTTTAAGTGTGTATATTGCAGTTCAAGTGGTATTAACTCATCACATCTTCAGTTCCTATAATTCTTATTTGAGATTGATTAATTATCTCCGAATATGTTCAGTTTAAAAAAATGAGTCATATGCTCATTAAATATTATATTTCCAGTCATTTGAATAAACTAATTTAAAATTCTTTTGTCAACGAAGATAAAATCAAAATGCTCAAAATCGTATCTACTTACAACGAAATAGTAGGTCAAGTAATACGTTTTAAAAATCTGCATTATCTATTCTTAATTCCATTTTTTAGTTAGTAGTTTTTGCGACCTAAATGTTTCCTATAGAGTGATCAAAAACCTTTCAATATAACTGTCCTCTAATCCATAATATAGTAACAAAGTTAGCAAAGTATTATCTAGAATAGTCTGTTTTCTCGTTAAAATTTATTAGACCAATCGCTGAGCAGAAAGGAGGGGGGAATAAGAGATAATAAACTATGCACTCGTCTACACCTTCATTTTGGCGTTCTAAAAACCTCATGAAAGATCTTGCTTGTCTCGTAGGGATACGAAACTATCGATAGTGGGCCCATCGATAGCCTGCTCATTAACCATCGATAATTATTGATAGTTTAATATTTTAAATAAATGTTGGATTTTGGATTTACCAAAAAAAACGAAAATATTTCTTTTATTCTAATTAGCTAACAACCACACATTTTTAGTGACAAATATCAAATTATCGATATATTTGTCTTTAAATCTTGACCTTCTTTCATTTATTATAAGGCCTGCGCAGCTGAAGTTTGTTTCTGACTCAACTGAAGATCCTGGCGTGCATAAATACTTAACCGCTAAGTCTTGCATAGGATTTACTTCATCACTATTGACCTATAAACACAGCAACATTAATTTCTAGACCATTTAAATGAAATAGAAAAGTTACCTTCCAATAGAGTAGCGGAACACCATCTTCAGGCAGATTTTGTCTTTTGATTATTATTGTATCAACAATGTGATTTATTGATTTTTGCTGTGATTTTTTTCATGCATAAATCCGAAAATACCTTTTTGGGGAGTTGGTTGAAACACTTGCTTCATTTCCATGACTATTTTTCAAATCCCTTATTAAATGACTCATTTCTTGATCCAGGAAACAGGAGGCCTGGTTAGCATTTTCTGCACTTCAGAACCCATCTTTTTTTCCATCATGGATCTAAAATTGTGCTAATTCTGGTAATTGTTCTGGATTCGTAGGGAAACAGTCGATTTCTTGTTGAATCAATCAACCCTTGACAAAACAATATGCATAGGTTTGTAGACATATTAGCAGTATTTAAGAAATTATAAATACCATAGGATATAGTAATAATTAATGATACAGTCACATATTTACTACCAATTTTTTCTGTGGCATCATCAAATATAGAAAGACATTTTTCTATGTCTTTTAATATTTCAATGTCATCTGTAGTCAATGGAGTGGGTGCATTTTTTAGTTTTAGTAGTGTGGAGTTAAGAGCATTGGATTATTGATTCTTTTTATCATTTGAAAACAGCTGTTCCATCGTGTTGTCACTTCTTGGATTAATTTGTAAGGGTTTTTATTTTCGTCAATAGTACCTCTCCATAAAATTTTCTGTTCCTCTTTAGTTGTAGCCAGATTGCTGCTTTTAGAAAATGTAACAATATCTTTGCACTTCTTTAAAATTGGTTGTATTTCTGTGTTTTTAAAGTTTTCCTGCACTGCTAAATTCATTGTAAGTGCGAAACAAGGTAAGTGTTTTTTGTTAATAACTCACAGGCTTTTGTCATATTTGCAGCATTATCTGTAACTATGCAGGTCACTTTGTCGAATAAATCCCATTTCTCACATACTTCTTTGATGTTTTTTTGCAATATTTTCTGAAGTATGAGATTAATCAGTTTTTTAGTAGCTAATATTCCTCTTCTAAGGGTGAAATGTGAATCAATGAAATGGCAAGATACACAAATGTAAGCTTCATTTGATGTAGATGTCCAAATATCAGTAGTCAATTAAACATATTTTATATTATCTAAATGTTTTCTTAGCACTTCAGAAGTTTTCACATATAGTCCTGATAAAAAGCTTATTCTTTATTGTATCTAGACTTGAAATGACATATTTTGGATCTAGTAACTGAACAACTTTTATTAAACCTTCATCTTTTACAATTGTGAACAGTTGATAGTCTTGAGCAATCATCATAACAAGAGCTTGATCTATGACCTTTTTTCTTTGAGAGTTATTATCATATTACAGTGTTCTCCGGAAATAAGGACTGATTGATCGACCACTGGATCTAGTTGAAGAATCTTCAGATATTGAGCTTCTCTCTTCAATATGAGTGTCACCATAATCTAAAATTTATTTTTGAATACTTGAATAATTACACAGGTCTGCGAAAAAAATTTGTTTTGTCAGCTGCATGAGATATTTTTACTGAATTATATGTTTTAAAGTGCGCTGATTTCAAAAGTGATGTCCATTTTTTTCTATCACAAGGATTTTTTGCAAATTCAAACACAAAAAATTGGTTAAAGCACTCCTTTATTCAAAATTTTCAAACAATGAATATTTTTTTTAAAGCAAACGAAACATTATTTTGATACATATACTTATTCATGTTCTTTATGAAACCTCTTCTTTTCTTTTCTTTGATTTTTTGACGAGTCCTTTTCCGATTTCCATCTTCAGTTTCTCGCTTAAGCAGCCAACAGTAGTCAGCAAGCATAGTGACATCCCATCGCCCTTGGTACCTTCTCTCGATATCACGGACATCCTGGTGAAACCGCTCCCCCTGCTCTTCACTGTAAGCTCCCAGGTTTTCAGGGAAATAGTCTATGTGAGAGTGTAAAAAATGGACATTCAAGCTCATCTTGCAGCCTTGAGCTTCGTATGCTGCTAGCATCCGTTGCACAATTGTTTTATAGTTAGGATCCTTAGTATTTCCCAAAAACTTTCTCACTACGTCCCTGAACGATACCCAAGCTTCTTTTTCCTTCTCATTCACAGTTTCCACAAATGAAGGGTCCGTTAAAATTTTTCTTATGTCGGGGCCGGTGAAAACTCCCTCTTTCAACTTTGCTTCTGACAGCTTCGGGAATTTTGTACATAAATATTTGAAACAGTCTCCATCCTTTTGCAGAGATTTTACAAATTGTTCCATCAACCCCAATTTGATATGGAGAGGGGGCAACAAAACCTTTTCTGATGGTACCAAGGTAGTGTTTATAACATTTTTCCCCTCCAGGTTTTAAAGTTTCTCGGGATGGCCAATCACTTTTTTCCAGTGCTGTTCTCTGGCTCTACTATTTCACAAGCATGGGTATTTGGTATAGCCTGCCTGCTGACCCAAAAGCATTGTCAGTATTTTGAAGTCCCCACAAATCATCCATTGATGGTCTTCATACTTGATTTTTTCCAGGATAATGGCCAAATCTTTATAATGTTCTTTCATATGCACAGAATGTCCAATCGGAATCGAGGCAAATTTATTTCCATTGTGCAATAATACTGCTTTAAGGCTAATCTTAGATGAGTCAATGAATAGGCGCCATTCAGATGAGTCATACTTTATATCAAAGCGATGTATGAGTTCTTCCACATTATTGCAGAAAACTAAATTTCCTTCTTTTGAGAAAAACTGGGTAAACTCTTTTTCTCGGTGTCTGTACCAGTAGAAAGAAGTGCCAGGTGATAAAATGTTTTTATTTTTGAATCTAGAACCTAACAATTCGGCTGCATCTTTTGAAAGACCTAAATCTCTTACTAAATCATTGAGCTCACCTTGAGAAAATAGTTGAGGCCCTCCATCTTCGTCAAAAGGTAAATCTGAGCTTGATTCACCCGGAGGAGGTAATGTAGCTTCGTCCTCCAACTCACTAGGGTATTCGTCCAAACTGGAAGGTGGCTGCGGGATAGATATCTCGGAGCTATGGGGCACTGGACGTATAGCTGAGTCAAGATTAGGATAACTTATGTTTCTTTTGTTTTTTGAATTGAATCCCTTTACGTCAACTGAGCAGAAGTAGCAGTTAGTGGTGTGATTTTTCTGCTCACGCCATATCATAGGAATTCCAAATTTCCCTTAAACCACAAACGAAGATCTTCTTCGCATCTTCTACACACCTTATGCAGGGTCCATGGTTTATCTTGATCACCAAGTTTTAATTTAAAGTAGGCAAAATAAACTTTCCTTACAAAATCACTTATATTTCTCTGTTGACTTTTAATAGTGAATTCACCACAGATATAACAAAAACTGTTTGGAGAAATAACACAACCCCTTGTAGCCATGATTAACAGACAACAGCACTGTTCACTTGAATATCAGTGTGTCTACTGAGAGCTTTTCTTTGTTTCAAGCGATATACGTCATTTGACTTGTCTCAACATGTTAAAACATTCCCAGTCTCACCAACAGCTCAGGTTGTTTTTCTCAATTATCAAATAAAAATCATATAGGTTTATTACCAATGAACATAGATACTGCAATATACATAAAAACTTATGTGATATAATAATTTGAATATTTTTTCTGTTTTTGGGAGGCAAAATCTGTAAGAAAATGTAAAGAAATCCTATGCAGTTTTTTGGTCGCAGACCTGTGTTATTGATGTTGATACCTAACCTTGCTCGAATGATTTAGATATCAGATTTCAAATGATCAGAGAGATTGCTGGTATTTCCACTAGTCTTATATTCTCTGCCACATTCACAACATTTAGCCAGCATAACCTTCATCCTCATCAGAACCACTATCATTATCTAGAATGAAAAATTATATAGATATATTTTTGTTGAAATGAACAAAGTGTTTATTTTTGTAGTGATTTTTGAATACCGAAGAATATCGACTTACCTCTGGTTCGCTTCTTGTTGAAACTGGCAGAAATATTCATATTCAAGAATTTTTTCATTTTTTTAAATATTACAAAGTGAGCTGTGTAAAAACAAATACACAAAACACTATAATATGAACTATTATTATCCATATACACTTACTAATACTTATTGCACAAATCGAATAACTAGACTTATTGCACAGCACAACTAAAATCTTATTTAAAAACATTGATTTAAAATTGAAACACTTAACCGCTATTCGCGGCTATTCTTCTTTTTGTGTTTTTTTATGAATCAAGTTAAGCTTCTTCTTGCCTCTTGCTATCGTACCATACTCACTCGCTCACTCCACCTATGTATGCATACAGCAAATATCTCATTTAGCAAATTCAGCCAGACTTTACAGTAAAGATAGATTTTGATAAATTTCATCTTTGCGACTGTTGCTTAACTGGAGCTTATCGTATTCCACGTTCTCGTTTCTTGATTACTATCAATAATTTTCGATAGTCTCAATATTTTATCGATAGCTTCATATCCCTATTGCGTCGTAAATTATTCAGCATCTAATATAAAAACATGTAGAACACAAAATTTACTATATATTTTGTTTTAAACAGTTTTTCGTGCGGTAAACTGTTTTTGAGATAAAGGGCGGATAGCGCAGCCATACTACTTTGACCCCAACCGAATGAACATGTGTTTTACTATGCGTACTTTGACGTCAACCATGAATCTTTGTGAAAAATTCCTTGTACACTGTTATTAAATCATAATAGTATTTATGAATAAACTAATTCATTTATCATTCAATACGTAGAAATTAATAACATTTTACATATATTTTGTTTATTCATTTAATAATAATTAACTACTTTGTGTGATTAGAAACTTACCAAATGAAATAAGTATCGTATATCTTAATGTATTCAAAGTCCATTTTAAGAGTGGAAGTAGAAATAAAAAGAGTAATTATATTTGTATATATTTCTTACAATTTAAATTGGGGTGAAGTTACAATTCACAAATTTTTGATAATTTAAAAAACAAAAGTATTAGTTTTTCTTCTTCATCGTCATCTTCTTTGCGTTCGATAATTTCCATTTCATTGTTCATCATATTCGTTGTCCTGAGTTGTTACCAGGCCTTCTAAGATTTTCAAGTAAAATGCACTCTCTTCCTCGGGTTCCATAAATAAAGCATTGGAGCAAACCTGCCCATTATACAAGTAATTCATCTGGAGCTGATGGAAATATTGTTGTCATTGGCATCAGCATTATGCAGTAATTGGTAATAGGTAAACAGGGTATTCTGATGGACTTGTCGGTGGAGGATTGGACAATTGGACAGGTTTATGAAGTTTTGTAGATTTAATGAAATGAGTATATCGAAGATGATCGATGTTTTCCTCGGATTTATAAGCATTGTTTATTGCTATTAAAATATGCACTCCATTTTCGTGATAATTTTTGAATGGGACTTATCAATATTATCGAACCTTTAAAAATCTCTGCATCAAATGTCGAACTATCTTCAACTACTACTGTTTTTGTGAAGACAGAAAATAATAATAAACCAATGTTTCCGCCCAGCCCATAAATTATCATGTTTCTCATTAAATTATTTAATATTTGTGGTCATACCACTTGACGTCCCCTATCCATTTAACGAATGTTAGCAATTATGTTGGCTATATGGCTATTACTTTATTTACAGTTATTTGTTTGTCCGAACCAAGATATCCTCTGTTAGAGTCCTTAATTTCACTGCGTGTAGCAAAACGGAAAAGACCTAAAACCCTACCATTCTCAACTCTATGTGGTACATATAAACACAAAATCGTCTTCATTCGTACAAGGTAGCCGTAGTAGGTCAATTCTTCAATTGAATTATCCCAATTTTTTTTCAGTAGATTTCCGATAGATTTGATCTTTTGTACACTTCTAACTTGTTTGAACCAAATATGAGTTTGGTCTTTTTGGTGTAAAGCGGAGACAATCGATCACATGAACTGATCACATGATCTATGACATTAAATTTCTTCAATATTGTGTGAAAGAAGAACCGAGTCGTTCGCCTATTTCAGATTGTTTAATGCTATGCCCTTTATCATACGCTACCATTGGTTATGTAGAATATCGCGTTACCTCACGAATGGCCCAACAATAATTGATTTGTCAGTCATTGGACGTGACAATTTCCTAATCTAATTTTGTTGCGTTCATCATCATCTTATTTGAACAACTGGAACTTGCAAATAGGTATTAAAAATACAATATGGAAATATACTCGCGGCTGGAGTTTAATTTACCAATAATGGTAACATGAATAAAGTTTCGCTACTAATTGATGAATTGTCACCAAATTATGAGCAATGGGAATTAGATTTGTATTCTTATTATGTAAGTCCACTTCTACTGGATATCTGCCACGTCAAGTACGTGAATGTCAATATAAATTAATTAGCGAATATTTTTGCACATATTGGGAAGATATGGAATTACTCAAAGTATGTAAGTATTATTAAATAGGTATATCGACGGTGACACTTCAATATGTCGTAACTCAAAAATGGCCCATTTTCAGGAAGACAAAAACACTTCTTAAAAAAACATATTTTTTTATGAATACATTTTATTACAGCATTGCACGACAAAATACATTTTGTTTATTATTTTTGCAATAATTTAACAGAACAGTTTATTTTCTAAAAGCTACTTGACTTACGCTATATTGAACACAAACAAGTTGAGACTTACGACCAATTGAAAGTAACTTACATGGTACTCTGATTAATAAAAAAATCTGCTTTTTTATATTCAAAAACGAAAATTCAAAAATATGCACAAAAAAAACAATAAAATTTTTAATAAACTAAAAAAAAATCCAATTTATTTATCGCTGTAGGGTAGGTTGTCATAAAAGGTCCAACAATCGCTGGGAATAACTGGTTTCATTTGTTGCAAATGGTCATATTTCGTCTTTTTAATGGGTAATCGTTCATTAAAGAGGCGAGGAAATACAACAGGTTGAATGGCCGTTGGACTTGTAGGAAGATCCGTGTAGGCATCATCAAACTGAATTTTGTATTTTATTTTTCCTTCAGGTAGATATTAGAAAGCTATTATGTCGTTAACCGTTGGATCTCCCACTTTTCGCCCAGGTCTTACTGAATGGTAGCTCATGTTTTTCTTAAAGTCCGTAAAAAACGAGTGATCCAACGTAATAGTTTCATATGGATTGATTTTTCTTGACTCCAGACATAATCGAGAATAATCGCTTGGCAAGTAAATTGATTTGTTTTTTATTTTCCTCTCAATAAGTGCGTGGACACTGTCGCACTCCATTTGAGTGTGCCCTTTCATGAGATACTTTTGCTCAATATTGATTTTAAGCTCACTTGATAGATGCAAAAGGGCATTGGCCATTACTGAATTTTTATTTTGGTAAGAACACCCATCTGAGTAGATAATAACTGGCTTGAAATCGTTAAGGTGTCTTTTGATGTAGTCTGTCAAACATCAGGAAAAGACAGATGCCTGGAGGTCGGCTTCTGATTCATTGAACCAATAGCACGTGCAGTGCTTATTAGTTAAATTAAAAATAGTAAAATTATGTCTACAAAGTTTTGTTTTGTAATAGGCAGATGATGCATTAACTGCAGGACAAATTGTAACTGCTTAAAGATCCATTGTGATGGTATGATAAATGCCATTCTCACTGGCCTTTTTGTCATTAGATTTTTCTGCTCTTGTCCGTTCCTTAGCATCTCTGTGACTAATCCAGACATCTTCAGTTAAATTATTAAGTTCGTATTGAAGGCAAGTGTCGCATCTATCCGTCTTTGGCTGGTATAGTGAAATATTAAGTTTTCTGAGCATTTTTATAAGCGATGTTCCCGAAAGAGTTGATTCGTTGGATTCTTCAGATTTAATTTTGTATGCATTGTGTAGATCAGAAAGATTTGAAAAACTTTGTTCCAAGTAGAGCATCTTTTTTATATTTTCACGTTTTTTCTTATTAGCCATCGCGAGAGTGTTATTTTCTCCATTTTCTGTATTCTCACTGTCGCTATTAGATGCATTATTAATTTCGTTTTCCGGTTGAAAATCGTTGTCTTTATCCACGTAGTTTTCTACATCAGTTATGTCTTGATCTTCTTCGACTGTAAAACTGCCTTGATCTTTTTTAGTATTGTTTGCTATAATGGAAGTTGCTTCTTCACCATAAAAGTCTTGAGAGTAGACTTGATTGCTGTTGGTGATGGTTTCGTCTGAGGCGCGTGGAATCGAAAACTCCACCGGCCAGTCACTACGCAGATTAGGTATAATAATGTTATCTTCTAGTATATCAATAGGCATACTTATGTCGAATGTTTCAATATTTGCAGGAGGATCAGGATTTCCCTCCGTTTCAGTAGCATTACTTTCACTTTGCTTTAAGCTGCTTCATGCTTCATTTAACCCTAGAATACTTACCATACTAAATCACCTTTTAATAATAACCATCGTAAGATTTACGACGATAAAAAGAAACAACTCTAAAGAAAATGTTCCTAAGCTTTAATACATTCGTAAAAATTTTGTAACATAGAACAGGGTATTAACGCACTAAATCTAATAAAAAAAGGATATATTTTATATATTTTGACTACAGGACACACAAAGAAAGGCGCGATGTTCCCCGCAAAAAGGCCGATGGCAGTGTTGGCAATGGTGGGTTGTCATACGACGTTTTTTGGCTGAACAAAAATGACACATTGCTCGTTTCTTTACATTATCTATTGGTGTTTCCTGTCCTAGCTCCAGATTTAAAATATTTTCTATCAACAGCCTTACTGGACGGTTTAAAGTTGGCCATTTTACGCGCTGCTCCAACCACTGTTTCGTGAGCTGTTCTGAGAGAATAGCCATAAACTCTTTTCTTGAAACAATTTTACATCCCTTTCTTCTTTGATTATGATTATAAATTATCCAGGCGTTTATGCAGGAAATATTGATCATACCATAAACAATGCAGAGCGGCCATCTTCTTGTTTTTCGTGAAGTACTTCTGCTCCCACACATTTGATCAAACGTATCGACGCCGTATTTAGTTTTGAATAAAACTTAACTAAATCTGGTTTTCCCGATGTCATGTTTTGTACTTCCGAACTATCATGCATAGTAGATAGTAAAATAACTACTTTTGACACCTTAGTTTTATAGGATACCATTGTTGTCTCGTTATCAAAGCAATGTAGTGAGCTTCCAATAGGTCGATTTTTACTATCCAACATTTGTGGCGGTATCTCTTTTTTGTTGCTTCTTAGAGTGCCTACCAGGGTCAAGTTATATGGAGGCTTTAATAATTCCTTAGCCAGTGGTATACTCGTGAACCAATTATCCATGGTCACGTTTCTGTTGCTTTCATAAATTGCTTGGGTTAATTTTTTTACGTAATATTGTCCTAATGGTTGTCCATCGGTTTTGGTTCCCTTTCCCAAATATACTTCAGCATCAAACATATGCTTTGTGCCAACATCACACACCATAACAATTTTCAAGCCATACTTTGAAGGTTTATTGGGTATATACATCCTAAAGGGACATCTACCCCTGAAAGCTAAGAGCTGCTCGTCTATTGTAACGTATGACCCTGGTTTATATGATCTTCGACAGTTGCTTATTAGTTGGTCCCATATTTCTCGAATTGGTGCTAATGGATCGTCTATTTTTCTTTCAGGTCTAGTTTCCTTGTTGTCAAAACGTAAGCAGTCTACTAGAAACTCGAATCTTTCGCGACTCATAGTAGCTTTGTATATGGACCCGGAAATTTTGTCATCAAACATCTCCCTTGTAGACAAATGATTATCTTTTTGACAACCAGCAAATATCAATAGTCCAAGTAAAGCATGAAGTTCCTCCAAATTCACTTGTGAGGTAGTCAATTTTAAGGTAGTGTTTTTCTGCGAACGGATTGAAATTTCGTGATTTGTGTACTCCACTATTTTTTCTAGGATACTTGGATCTAGCAGACAAAGAAAAACATCCAGAGGGGTTTCTGCCGCTTTAGCATCATTTGTAGGACCTTGTATGATATGCAAAATATTACGCGATGGTATTTTAGTTACCGCCTTTGCCACCGAGGACTACCTATGGCGTTTTTTCCCTTAAGACTTACAGGTAGCTGGCATTCCTTGACTTTAAGATTTTTAGAAACTGTAGTATTATTCTCTTCATCTGCAAATGGAGACTCTTGCATAATATCATCGCTTTCAGTAAGACCTACAGGCAGCTGGCATTCCGCTCCGTTTTGATTTGTAGGAACTGTTTTATTGTTCTCGTCATCTATATCTGAACACTCTTGCATATGTTCGCTTTCAGTAATATTTGTTCCAACGTTATACTGATCCCCGCTCTTTAGGAATTTGTTTTTTCCCTTTTCGTCATGTTTGATTTTTATTTTTGCTAGTTGATGGTTTATCATAATCAGAATCGGAGTCACTTGAAGGGCTATATTCTGACCCCGATGGAACAAATACTTCAACGTCGTCGTCCAATTCGGAGCCGCTATCCGATTCGCAGGCATTTTCATCACTTTCACCAGGAAAAAGATCTTGTAAACACTTCTCCATTTCAAATTCCAATTCTTGTGGGTTTAGTGGTCTTAACATATCTAATTTCTTTTTATCCATATTTATTTACTGTAAAAAAATATGAAAAATCGGTCCCGATGCCAAATGTTTAATAATAACGTTGATACTTACCTTCGTAAAAAATACGACACTACCGTTGAAATAACTCACTTCATTGGCACTTTGCACCATACTAAATACGTGGCAGGTCGAACTCAAGTCTACTAAGGCATAGACGGGCGCTCAACTTTTATAGATGCTTCGCGACGATAAACACGTGGTCAAACCAGATGCCCGTCGTAAAATTTACGATGGTAAGTGTTCTAGGGTTAATAGACACAGTTCCAGTAATCGTTTTCCTCTGGAGCTAGGCCATCACTGAAAAAAAAAACTAGTATAACTAACTAAAGAGATTAAATTATTATTTTGAACTTTATTATCAAACTTTTATAAAGTAAATAATGATAATCCTAAAATAACACTTTAAAGGGAAGAAAACAAATAAGTGCATGGTTTAAAAGTATTATGAAGTAATATATTTCACATTTTATTCTAACTTTACGAAACCTACAAATAAACCATTTAAAATAGATAAGTTTGCTAAGTTTACAAAGAACAAATTTCGATTAAAAATTGCAATAGACTGAACGGCATAGGATTATCCGTGATTATTAAATATAAATACCCAGTTTTACATAACAATTAATTCATTACAATAATTATTTTACATTATTTTTTGCATAAAAATGCCTTGATTTTCTAATTAGGGTAATATGTCGTATCTCAAAATTTCGTAACAAATCTAAAAAACAATAATGCCTAAATCAATAGTACCAATAAAAGGTAATTATTTACAAGAAAATAGGCGAAATATCTAAAATCCATGCTGTTTATTAACAAACCAATTAAAGCTTTTGTCCAATATGCTTACTATTAATTTAATAAACAAAATTATATAAAAACGAAATTTTACTTACCAGAGATCAAACAAACGTACCGAGCACCACGTCAAACTGATTGAGTTACGACAAATTGCACCTGCTTCCGAGTTACGACATATTGTTTTCGCTTATGATTGACGTGATGTGTGGCCCAAAGACCAATAAGAATTTGTCAGAACATTTGTTCGAATATTAGCTTGAATTTAAGCGCGAAATCTCATTTTGTGTAAAATCGGAGTTACGACATATTGAAGTGTCACCGTCGATATGGAATATGTAAAATTTCAACGCATTAAATATAATAAATAAAATTAATAACTATTTTTCACCGAGATTCATGGACATAATTCTTATAATAGATGTTAACATCATTATAGCAATGTAAACTGAGATAAACGCGAAAACCCGATTTTTGTGACCTTTGATCTTTATCTCTTATTCCGAGGTGAAGCTCATAATATGACTGGACTATACTTTACAGTAGAATATCTAAACCAACCCTTTTCCGTCCACGTTCAAAGGGATTTAGAAAGCCTTCAATAAAAGGAGTTCATCTATTTTGGTCTGTATTATTCTAATCAATCAGGTGATATAACTTTTGAAGGTATTGGGTGTGGGATACATTATTTTGTTAATAACTCCTAACTCCTAGACATTGGCCAACATTATCATCTCTTGTTGTTTTTATGATTGGGTGTATCCATGTCATAGATATTGTTGTCTTCTTCACATATAGCGGTATTTTAAGATTTTGATTAACAAAGTTCGTTTTATTTTTGGAAGAATTGATGACAAAGTAGATACCTCTTGAAAATCGACGATATATTCCCTATGATTGGAAGGTCTTAATTAATTGTTATTTACCTCACTCAGCGTACATTTGACGTGTAATAAAAAAAATAAAAAATTGTGTGTGCTTATAATTGAGTCGGCGAATAGAAATTTTGTATGTTTTCAAACATTAATTTTTAAATTTAAGGAATCTGTACTTTTAAAAGAGACAAACGCATATTTTTCATTTCCTTTCTATTGCCTATTGAATGATATCAACTGTTATTATTTTGTATTGAATATGAATGAAATTATTAATTATAGAAAAATATATTTTTATATTTTATAAATAGAATAAAACAAACAATAAACAGTGAACTTGCAACATGATCTACCAATTCGTTTTATATGAAAAATAATCAATGACGCATTAATATAATTTGCTATTTAAATAATCACATGAAAAATTATATAATGGTGTCAAATACAGTGTTATGAAAGTCGTTAATATAATAAACTACTGTATTTGCAACTGAATTTATCCATGTCTGTTCTGAATTATCTTTTAATTATAAGAATAATAATCAACGTCCTTACATTATCTTCATGGCATATTGCATTTAGTGTAAAAATAAGAACAAACTTTTATTAAAAAAATATTAAATTGTTCATTTTCTCATTTGTGAATCAACTTTTTGAAATGCTCTTTTATTGATCTCCTGATCTAAGTCTCCTTTTGACATGGCTTTCTTCATTGCTTGTTTCCACGTTGTTTTTGTTATGCCCCTTTTAAGCCTTTCGATATCCGTTATAACATCTGTTTATGAATTCGTTCGCATGGCATCCTCTTCATATGTCACAACAACTAACTTGTTATCTTCTATTATTGTTGTTTCTGTACCCTTATTTGTTTATTTTTAATTATTTGCATTCCAGGGATACCCGTCGATGTCCTCCAGAAATGCATTTCCTACGTTAGAAGACTGTAATGCACCGATAATTTTCCTTCCTATATTTATACGATGTTGACTTTGCGTATAAAGCAGATCAGTTCGTAATTTTTTCCACCAACGCTCATATATTTAGTTTTTGGTAAATTTACTGACATTCCTTTATTCAGTACTGCGTATAAGGTAGACCAGTTCGTAATTTTTTCCACCAACGCTCATATACTTAATGTTTGACACATTTACTGACATTTTTCACTTTTCATATTTATAAGTTTCGGGGCCATGAACTCAATGTCATCTTTGTATTATGCAAATATGACTTGTCATCTTCAAAATGTAATGTACCGGTTGGTCCATATAAGAATGCAAAGTGCCGTATCTCGGAATTTGTTGTTCGGGGAATTTTATATTTTTTAGATGTTGATTCAACGGTTTTTCCAGACTTGACTTCATTTATGACATCAATCATTTCTTGTGCATTTTTATCGTGCCGTTCCATCTAAAACAAAAAATTGATTAGCTCCAAAATAGCTGACACTCGGAAAATCCAATAGATGACACCCTATGTCATCTATTGGTTGCCACTATTTTACAGTATTAGAATAAGTATCTATCAAAATTTGAATTCGCAGGCGCAACCTGCAATGTATTGTTTATGAGATAGGTCAAAGATACACCTAGTTTATGTTAAATTTTTCAGAACGTAAACTTATTTTTATCGAAAAATCTGTATAACAATCACGGTTCAAGTGTTAAGTATGTAGACAAAAATTGATGTAGAATAAAGGGATATAATGTCATTGTATTATATTAACAATATATTCATGTAAAATAAATTGAGGCGTTTCCTATTTTTTAAGGACACGCGCTCTCACCTTTGAGGTATCTTTTAATTTCATTCTTGCTTTTAAAAAAAATAATTTTGAATTTCCGATATGAAAAAGCTCTTTCAGTTGAACTTCAACGATTTCTTTAAAATTAACGTCTTAAAATTAAAAACAGCAATCAGATTAAGGACCAGTTTCACCACCTTCTGATAAGTAACGGATAGCTTAAACGTAAGTTTTACTTTACTTTATGTCAAGTGACAGAGACAAAAGTGAATAAGCTATCCGATACTTATTGGTGAACTGACCCTAAGAAGTATAAAAGATGTATGAATCAGTTGATCTGACATAAAATTAATCTTAGCGTATATTTCCGTACATCGTCCGCGAGGGAGGGGCGTTTTTAAATAAAAAGAATAGAGTCACGCGTTTCACAAAGGTATAAGATTCTTTTGTTGTTTATATAGTTAAGTCGCGTTTTAGTAACCCAGGGATTACTTACTGTAAGAAAAAACACTTCTACGTTATGTTAATTTTTTTCACCCAAATTAACTATAATAGAGGTTTCGGTAAAATTTGACTATTTGCTATGTTATTTTTTTTAAATATTCATTAATAATTTCTTATAATATATTAACAACTTTCCAAATTGTTGAAAATACTGTTTTTGCCTTTTTACTAATCCGGTATGTTTACAATTAGCTTGTGGTACAGTTATTTTCCTCTTATTTGTTCTCAAAATATCGTTTTTTAGTATTATTTATTTATTACTTTGGTTTGGTTTCAACAATACATTCAATTTTGTTATAAAGCAGTTTTATATTTAATATTTTTGAATGGTGCAAATTGCTACTACTTTGCGAACAAATAATTAATGGGATTTCATAAGTTGATAACTATACAATTTACCTTTTAGAAAAATGAAGGTTCAAATTACCATCCTCAAGAGGCAAGCCTGCACTTTTGCAGGCTTGCTTTTATGATCTAGTTGTCACAATTATGATAAGTTTTTTTCTTTTGTTCTTGATTCAAAATATTTTTTTTAATAAAGTTGATTTTTTTAGGAGCTGTACTTCATCTAAAAACGATTCATAGATTTTTTCTGCTCTAGATATCGCATCTATTTTAAGATCAATTACCCATTTTGTTGAAAGTTCTGGTCCAATACAATCCTTATAAAGTAAATTATGCTATTCGTACAAAGTCATTAAAATTATCATGCATTTGTTTCCGACAAATGAGTTTTCCATAATGCTTTGCCAATTGATAGAGAAGGATTCATTATAAAGATTCCAATACTTCCTATTTCCATTTCTGAAAAATACGTTCATAGATTGGTGCGCTGCTTATACAGGGTGTTTCATTGGGAAACTTTAACTCTAGATGGACATCACTTTGCTGGTTCCAGATAACTGTATAACCGAGATAGAGGATATCGAAATCACCCTGTATATTTTGAAATTTTACACAGTTAATGATTATCAATTACATCAATGTAACGCCAAAAAGATCATGCGGTTAGTTGTTTTTTGTGTGCTTATCTAACTGTTCTTTTAAGATCAAGTCAATATATAGAGAAGAAATAAAAGCAAAACATGTACCAAGTGAGCATACGGGACAGTTTAAAATAAATTTATGTTTTGTTATTATTAATGAATAACCATAATAATTAGTTTTTATCAAATAATAAATAGTATGTAAATACTAATGCCAATTTAACTTGCAATTATCAGCAAAAAACCTGCAATAGAAGTCCATATAGAATGTTTTTGTTTGTACAGTTTCTTAATTTTGTTAATTTTGCAGTTCCTGTGAAAGTTTTTGCATGCCTAATTTTATAAAGTTAAAAGCTTCAAAAAAGTGCTGTAATTATTTTGCAAAAAATTTTAAAAGAACTGTATTAAATTTTAGTTTTAAATTGACGCAAAATTTTTATTTCTGTAGGTAATGCACATAATAAATTTTTTTTATTTTAATTTTTAGTTTCATTTCTATTACCTTTTTTGTTACAGCGCAGTAAGTATGTGTTCGTTATTATTATTGTTATTATTATTATCGTTATTTATTATTGTTATTATTATTACTATTATTATTATTTCCAAAAGTTTAATGCACTTAGTCAGAACAAGCTGGTTATAATGACATATCCGGAACGAGAACGAAAATTGAATTATACCGAGGAACAGTATAAGCCCATAAAATCGGCATTTTATAGATCACTCAGCTGATGGAATTTTTTAACAGGAAGCAAATATGTTAACTATTCTAATAATCTACAATACAAGCCCCCCTTTGGAATGCTGATTACCACATACTCAATAGTACGCGAGGAGCTTCCTTTTGACGACTCTACCACATTTTTTCTATGTAACTTTTTTCGATTCCTCCCCATTTCAGCGCGGGAAAGTCTAAAAGTCTAAAAACGTGACAATTTCCCGGGGTCTTAAAAAGTCATGACAACTTCTTTTTTTGCTCAAGTTACTGGTAATTTTTTCGACATTGACGTTTCTATCACCCAAAATGACAGGGTATAGTATTGAAAATCGATTGACATACTAGGCTAAGATATAAAGATTTGGAGTGAGCATTTTGTGTAAAAAGTGGAGAATAGTTTCATATGAGATGTTTTCATTCGACTTTATTATTCGTAACTTCGTTATGAACAATTGTATGCAAAAAAACGCTTTTTTTAGTTTTTTGCTTATAAAATTAAAACTGTCAGGGTAATCGTGATGGCGTCAATAGAGAAATTGTAGAGAATAAAAATACAAAGAAAATGATAGGTCGAACAACTCGATCGGAACGTTAGTTTATGAGAAAACCGGCCAAAGTACAGTTTTTTCAAAAGAACTGTTATTTTTTTAGTTATAGCGTAGATACTCCGGCGAGTAAGTTTTTAATATAAAATTTATATGTGCAAAAAGTAGGCATTGTCCAATGCATAGTTTTCGATCTGTGGCCATTTGAATTTTTACTATGCAATTTTTCAGCAGGCCTGAATGCGACAGGTCAATTTACAAAAACGTTTTCGAAAGTAAAATTTTCATACTTCAAGACGTTCATCTTGATTTTGCGATATTCTTATTTGTCGCTGAAATATTCAAATGAAAAGATCATGAAATACGCGCGGCAACAGTATTACTATATACATGTAGAGATAGCAACGATTAATAGAAATAGAAGAATAATCGATTATTTTATAACAATTTAGGTGGTGACATAATTTTAATATTTTTAAATAAAATTGCGTCTAAATTATAAAAAATACCTCAAGAAAGCATAATAATACTTGTAGCCGTCCCTGTACGAAAAAGAGTATCTCGCAATAATATAAAAACATTTGCAGATCTCTCGAAAGGAAGAGCTATAGAACTAGTACAACGGGATTCGAAACAAGAAAAACCCCATGTTAAACCACAAAGGGATAAAACAATGGAAAATGTTACGATCAACGGTACCAACAAGAGCAGATTTCCTTTTGTCACTACCGAGGTCACGTGGCGGAAGATTGTCGTAAAAAATGGCAAAAAA
Source organism: Galeruca laticollis (assembly GCA_963921935.1). Taxonomy (NCBI): domain Eukaryota; kingdom Metazoa; phylum Arthropoda; class Insecta; order Coleoptera; family Chrysomelidae; genus Galeruca; species Galeruca laticollis. Next base: position 92,933,897 of record OY998183.1, read on the forward strand.
GGAAAATGAATATCGGGCAGCTACAACATCTAAAGCTGAACCAAAGGTAGAAACTTCTAACATCAAGTGCGACGGATGTGGAAAACCGGGTTATTTCCGAAGCAATTGTCCTATCTGCAGCCAAAATAAACCATATGTTACCACACAATCTGTAAATTTCTATTCGATACATACCCTGACTAGTTTGAGCACACAAATTCCTACGATACCAATCACCGTGTGCGGAATCTCGGGCATTGCTCATATTGATACAGCAGCCAGAATTAGCATCGCAAGCGGAACAATGTATCAGCAATTAACACAAATACCTTCCGTCAATTTTAAAAGACGACGAGCTACTGTTACTCGCTAAAGGTATTAGTTGCGATCAAGAAATACTCATGACAACAGTACACATTAAGATGGCATCTTGAAGGCTTCAGATCGATTTTACCATTCTACCGGAAGCAGAAGACAATTGCACTCCTAGGAATATATTTTTTGGAGAAAGCTGCAATTGTCCTAGTACTTCCCCAAAGAAGTTGGTTTTACGCCGACAAACCAGATCAAACATTCGAATTTACGCTTTTAGAGGTTGGAAGGACATCTGAGCTTAGGCGTGGTGCAGTCACACTTAATCAAGATAAACCTGCGACAACTTTGTGTTCCACAACAGTCACGCCCAAGACTGGGTCCTCATTCCTAGAGATATTTACATCACCACTAGTAGAGGAACACCCATATAGGTTATATGAATTAGATAACTCATCAATACATGAGAACCCATTAGCGGCACAGACGGCGATAACAGTTCGTACTTGCCCAGCGTTATCGACAGCATTTTCCAAGATGCACTACCTGCAACTTTGAGTCCAGTTAAACGTGACCCGCGTAAACTACGTGGATTCGAACTGTTTACAATAAACGTGCTGCTAAAAGCCGATGAAGCTCCTGAACTCTCAGAGGAACAAAAAGACTCTCTAAACCAACTACTAGTAAAATATCGAGACCGATTCGAAACCGATAGTCCTACCATGCAAATTGAACATTGCATTAATACTGCAAATCATGCACATTATAGATTGATTGCCAATCGCCAAGCTATACTTCGGGAGAAGATGAATGATATGTTGGCAAAGAATATTATCGAAGAACGCATTACTCTTTGGACGTCCCTAGTAGTGATGGATCACCCAATCAGACCATTATCCGCTCCCACGAATTGATGATCTTCATGCTGCTGAAGGCCTGCCTTATATGTCTAGCTTAGACTTGCAGTCCGGATACTGGCAGATACCGGTCTGAGATAGAGACAGAGATAAGACTGGGTTTATTACTCCCTTTGGAGTATACAGTTTTAAAAGAATGGCCTTCGGTCTCAGAGGAGCACCATCAACCTTTCAGCGTCTAAAGGACCGATTCAAGGTATCCCTTAGCAACGTGGCTCTACTTAGACGACTTAATAATACGATTCCCTACGTTCGAACAACATCTAAAAGATTTGGAAACCGTACTACTCCAACTTAGAAACTATAATCTAAGAACAAATAGGAAGAAGTGTCGTTTTAGTTGCTCACGGATTAACTACTTAGGACACCAGATAACAACGACAGGCATAGTCATGGAATCGACGAAGGTATCGGCAATAACGTCCCTGCCACCATCCCGCAACGTCAAGCAGCTGCTATCCTTCGTTCAAACCTGTTCTTGGCATCGACCAAATTTTTTCGCGTTAGCCCTCCTCTGACCGACCTCACCAAGAAAAAGGCCATCTGGAAGTGGGAACAAGTCGCATTTGAACAATTAAAAGACCTTCTCACCACTGGTCCTCTGTTGAAACAAGCTGACGACACCCAACCATATATTATTAAAACCAACGCCAGTTCAAGAAATTACAGCACCTCGGAATTGTATGGGCTGTTTCAAAATTCTGAGGGTATATAGAAGGAACCAAGGTTACTGTAATAACTGACCACCTACTCCTAAACTGGTTGCTCTCCGTTAAAACGCCAACAGGAAGACTGGCACGATGGGTGTTACAACTCCAATCATAAAATCTGTATGTGCGCCATGCTCCCGGGCGAACGAACACAGTCGTCGACTTTCTGTCAAGGCCACAACGTAAAAATCATACAGAGGACTGCCCAATTTGCAACATCCACGTAGACTTACCCAAAGACAATGAAAAGGATTTACGTCGAAGGCAACTCTTCGACGCATATTTGCAGGAGATAATAACAGCCTTGGAGTACTCAGAAAACTTGGAATCATCTCAGAAATGGTTTAACAGAGAGTACCTACTACATAGAGGGGTACTGTACCGTTATAGCGACGAGTAGGAGGATGATGATACCAGATTCGTTGTCTCTGAAACCGACCGACGAGCAATTCTATAAGCTTATCATGATGCCCCCACGGCGGTACACTATGGAGTCGACAAGAATCACCGTATCTCAAAAAGATATTATTGGCCTAAAACGAGGCAGTATATTGCAAAATACATCTCGAACTGCCTCGAATGCCAAAGGTATAAGATAGACAATAGAAAGCCTGCTGGTCTAATGCAGACTTTAACTCATAACCAAAGATTTGAAGTGATAGGTCCCTTGCCAACTTCCATTTAAGGAAAAAGATGGATTTTTGTTATAGAAGATACGGTCAGCCGTTGGATCAAACGATTTTCGCTACAGGACGCCACGGCCGCATCATGCGCTCAAACTCTTCTGGACGAAATTTGTCTAAGATATCGCCTACCTAGAAGAATTATTAGCGGCAATAGTGTACAGTTCATATCTGCTATTATGCAAAAAAAAATCAAGACACCTGACAATATACAAGTGCATATAGGAGACCACATCGTTGACAACGTCGATGAATATGTGTATTTGGGACATTGCATCAAATTAGGCAAAGAAAATCAAACCGCCGAAATAAACAGACGTGTTCGTTTGACATGCGCAGCCACGGGTAAACTGTAAACGTCTTGAGAAATCGAACTATTCCAATAAATTTGAAACGAAGGGTCTTTAATACCTGCTTATTACCCGTGATGACATACGGAATGGAAACCATGACACTCACTGTTAAATCAGCTAACAAGCTTAGGACCACTCAAAGAGCCATAGAACGGATGGTGTTAGGAATGAGCCTTAGAGACCATATCACAAACGAGGGTATTAGACAAAGAGCTAAAGTTGAGGACGTCATAACACGCATAGTCCACCTGAAATGGACCTGGGTAGGGCACATTGCCCGATAGGACGACTTGAGATAGTCAAGACGCATCATTCAATGGATGCTACGCCTACGTAAACGCAACGTTGGCAGACCACAGTTACGCTGGCTCGACGATATTAAAAACAAAGTGGGCAACAGATGGCATCAACTTGCACAGGACAAAGAAACATGGAAGAATATAGGGGATACCTATGTCCAGGAGTGGACTGTGAAGGGTTGCTGAAAGAAGAAGAAGATTATGCAGATACTAACGTTTTGCCTCGGCATTAAACAATCACACATACCCATGTACCACGTTGAAGCGAACCCTGTGGAACGAAAGAATCGAGACCTCAAAACACAATTGGGAATCCTAGTTGGTAGATAGCAACAAACATGGTGCGAATATTTACCAACTATTCGATACGGCTCGAGTATTAGACTTCTGATCCGTGTCGCTTTCCAATGTTTCTAGAGCTCTGATTATTGCAGGTCATTCTTCTTGTAAGGCTTTCAAAGCGTCATGTCTAGCAGACCATCTTGTAGTGGAAAGGCTTTTTGTCGTTCGTGTTGTGTTTTTATATTTATTCAACACCGCCCATCTATGTGTACAGCTAGAAAAAAAATTGTACAGCTCTTGAAGCAAAGTAAATAGTGACATAGCCTCAATGTAAGAGTCTACTGCGTGAGTGCCAACTAGATGTAGAGAGTGTCTTGCACACGGAATATATGATGCAAGTGGACTGACATTAATAATTCTAGCCTGTAGTCCTGAATAGATCCCAGACATTTTGGAAGACATTATCGTAATATTGCCCACGGCACTTTTATATGACCAAACCAAAAAGTTGCAGAGTTTCAGTGACTGCGATAAATATATCAAGGGCCTTATGTCTAATATGCGGTAATCGTTCAACAGTTTCTCCATTTTGTTTTACATAGCGTATTACAAAAGATAATTGATCTACGTGAGAAATGTTCGGTGTTGAATGGACAGTTAAGGAAAAGTACTGAGAGCTTTTAGCTTCCTCTAAAATGTAGTTTCTAACTTGTTTACCAAGGAGTTCAATCAATTCATCGCATATAGTGGATGAAAGATAGGACATATGTCATTTTCCAAGGTTTCCATATTGTCTAGTGTGTTCAGCCAAAAATTGGTCAAATTCAGCAACGACTTCTAGTAACATCATGTAGTTTCCATTTGAGTTGGAACCAAATACCTCTGTTGATCCTCGAGAAGCTAGAGCTTTTATCTCCACGACAACTCTTTGCAATAACATTTGCCAGTAGCTAATTTCTCGATCTATCATTTCAGATAGTTGGGAATTAACCTTGCCCAGTTTCTCTCTTCTTTCTTTTAAAGAGATGGTGTTGTTTATATGTGAAAGGGAATTTTCATGTTCTTTGAGCCTTGGCGTGACATTTTTCCAGTCACTAAAACCATTTTTCAAAAAAGATGATTCCTATTGTGTTTCCGAAGGACCACAAAAACTGCACATTTAGGTTCAGAGTACACAAGCCATGCTCTGTCTTGTTTTCCCCCATTTGGATAAATATTTATAAAAATGAGTTCCTCAAAAACGGTTACCATACTCCTTCTCTGCCTTTGAAAAATTAGCTTCTTTATTTTGAATTAACCCATGTTGGGATACGAAATCACGTGGTTCATTATTTACAACCCAGTTTGCTAGATCGGGATAAAAAATAAGTGTTTCAGGTTCACATTCTAAATTCTGTTGAATTGATGTTGGATTTTCAACGCTATTGGAGGGGCTCCCAGCGTGTTTCTGTGGTTCAGTTTCAAATTTTCCGGTTCCGATTCTGTTCCTGAAGTAAAAGTACATTGTCTAAAAATAAGCAGTCATTTATTTTCGTCTTCTTTTGACAGCCAATTCTTTATTGTTCCAGAGTATTTCTTATTCTCTAATTTTAATTTATATCTTTTTCTGAACTCAGCCCCAGCAGGGCGTTTTTTTGGTTGGCACATTTTAATATCTGGAAATAACGAAACGAACAGTGCCGCATAGAAACAACAATTTGCGATTTTTACATTTCATTCCACGGATTGCAACCGAACAGCTGTATATAAATCATTTTAGTTGTCAAACTATAATAATAAAATAAGTGAAATCGTATAAGTTGGTTTTCAAATGGCAGCCTGTTAAAATTTTCTCCGATAATTCCTGTTATCTAAATAGCAGCACCGGTTGCTCACTCGTATAACAGAAAAGATCCTTCGTCTATTATTTAACGCCCTGTGTTATATTATTATAATGTAATGTCTTAAAACTTACCTTAGCTATAGTGATGTGAGACGAGAATATTCTCTGGTAGAAACCTCTTCCCGGCAATTTTCTCAAAATGACATTATTCATTTTATTAACACCTCTACATTTTTTTAAAATGGCCGGAAAAAATTTAGAAATGCTTTCAGAAATAGAACCAGAATAGTTTAGTGCTCTAGTGACGGACGCCTGCGCGAGGGTCAAAGCAAGAAACTTTATTAATGAAAAGTATAAATATATTTTTATGGTTGCGTCGCCCATACACTTAATTTATTAATAGGAGACATTTCAAAAATGCGAACGATGGCTTCGATAGAGGAGTATCCTTAGTGAAATTGATATTTCACATCTTTTACTGGCAACTTTCAAAAAACTCCAGGCCGAAAAAGGGAAACAACCATGTCAGTACCATTGAAGTTACCCGTTAAAACTCATTGGGAATCAATTTTCCACTGCTTGAAACGTTTTCTTGATTTCAGATACGCCCTAAAAGCTTTAGCAGTTTGTAAGACTAGATAATATATTGAGCAAGCACGTAGCAAAATTAGTTTTAGATGAAGATATATTCTGGGTACGAGCGTTAAAATTGTTTAATTTGATTAACCTAATTGCCTTCCGGAAGCGTGCGTCCAAGCCATGGTCTAGGTTGGCCTATGGCTAAACCGGGCCTGGGCCACAGATCGAAAACTATGTGCGGTGACTGCTTCTTGTACATACAAAGTTTATATACTAATACTGGCCGGATGATCTAAGCCACAACTAAAAAAATAACCGAGTTATGAACTTTTGAAAAAACTGCACTTTGACCGGTTTTTCTCGATTCTCTCCTAAACTAACCGATCGAATTCGACCTCTCATTTTCTTTGTATTTTTATTCTCTACAATTTCTCTATTGACGCCATCACGATTACCCTGACAGTTTGAATTTTATAAGCAAAAAAACTAAAAAAAGCGATATTTTGCATAAAATTGTTCATGACAAAGTTATGAATAATAAAGTCGAGTAAAAACATCTCACTACATGTATCATATGAAACTATTCTCCAAACAATGGCGCACCTTTTACGTGAAAAAATCTCTGTAGGCCTATACGAAATTTTTTGTTACCATATTTTCCAAAACCGAACATACTGCTACACACAAGTCGATTTTTTACTTGAAGAAATTCAGGAGGTATTTTCCGCTGATTTTTTCCAAGTGTGCCAACCATGATAAGCTAATGATTTATAAGTAAGTCGTTAGCAAGTGGTATGGAGGAAAAGTAATTATCACATTCCGTCCAGACTTATCACTATTGGATATGAGACGCTTCACTACACAGGAAGCATCATTTGGCAAACAATGTGGACCTTCTGGTTGCTTTCCCGAGTATATTACCATATTGTAAGTATAAAATGTCGGGGCGGCAACTAAGCTGTATATTTTTATGCCAGATTTGGCAGGTTTTACTCCCTGTTTTGGTGGAATTCCATAAAAAACGAAGGACCAGAAATCATGTTTTTTATGTCTTTATTGCATAACTTCAACTTATTACAAAAACACTTACTTCACTAAATAAAGGTAAATCTTAAATTTTATAAACCCGATTTTATGTTACACTGCAGGTACCAGAGCGTTGGTCTGTTCCCTAGAACTATATCTTTTCCACTCTCTGTCGTTCTTACAATTTTTACTAAAAACTTGCTCTGTATTTCTGTACATTTCTCCCCCCACATAATATATCTGATGCAGTGTTATTTTTATTTGACAAGACCCAATATGTCACCTTATTTTATGAGACAAGGCCCATTAACAATCACTTGCTGGTGAACGACTAAAAATTATCTTGCCCAAGATATTACAAGTGGTGCCTGGACAATTTCGAAAGTAGGAGAGTGGGTCGATCGTTTAGTTACCCTGTTGAGACACATATTTCTGACTCAATACAGCGTGAGACATATCATTTTTGATCAATTTATTTTGCGCAATGCAGCACTCGCCAACACTAATACGAAGAGCATTATTTTACAAATCGGTCAAAAATATCGCGAATTGGAGCCAACTCATCATATTTTGTCCTTTCTTTCTTGCTATTTTTATCATCGAATCTTATAGCCCGAAAAATGACATGAAATCTGCGCTCTGACATGACAGCTGCAAAGTATTCTGATGCTTTACCGTCGGTACTCCATAATTCATAGTGATGTAGGTATTCAAGTGCTGTCCCTTCTTTACTCCTGTCATATATAAAAGCCCCAAGAATGCGCAGTTAGGTTAAATTTTCCCCCAAGAAAATAGCTTCGCTTTTTGTTTTCGGTTGTAAGGGAGCTTCAGCAATAGGAACATCTTCAGTGCCGCTCTCGCCTGATTGTTCATTATCGGTGTTATGCAAACTGTGTTCAGAGGGAGTGTCACGAAGATCCTCGTCGTCAGAAGCCAGCGGTTTTTCTGTTTCAGACGAAATTTCTTCAAACCATTTAATTAACTTTTCATCTTATTTCGTGTCCATCTTTCAGTTATTATGAGCTCTAAAAATAAAATAAAGATAAAATAACAGTAACACATAAACAAACTTACGAAAAATATAAATTAAACCATGAAAAAACATACAAAATACAAACATTTTCAAACGTAATTGGTCTTCTTACAGGTTGGTGTACGCTATAGGTCGCGTGTTAGATTAAAACTAATATCATTGATAACCTTATATAGTAAGATCTACCCGATATCGCTAAACATTTTGCGCCAGCTAAAGGCTCAAGTACACGTGGCGAGTTTATAAGCTAATAAGTGCTAGTGCGCTAGTAGTCGAGTACACACAAAATTTCACACATGCTCAGTAGCTAACTAGCTGGCGTGTAGAAATTAGCTGCAAAAAATCTGCATCTGCTGTTAGGTTAGGTTATTGTGAAAATTTGCTAACTTATTGGTGGTTTCCCGTCAGTGTCCTCCCTAGAACCTGTTGTGAAAATGAAGTGGAACACGAGTACTATTTCATTGTTTTTACAAGCGTACCAACAATTTCCTACATTGTGGAACATTAAATATAAAGACTATAGCAACAAATCGTTGAGGGATACTATTTTTAAACAACTTAAGTCTGAGTTGAAAGAAAATCAGCTGTTAGGCGAAACGGATGCGAAACTGCTTAAGTCTAAAATCAAGTCCATTAAATATATCTACAGAACGGAATTGCAAAAAATTTAAAAAATCAAAAAGAGTGGCTGTGGAACTGATGAAGTTTATGTACCAAAGTTATCCTGGTTTAAGGATGTTACTTATTTGAGTGAGGTTGCGACAACAAGAAGCAGTACATCGAATTTGGTGAGTAAATTTAATGACTTGTTAATTTAATACATCACATATGCATACTATGTTTTTGAAACATTGTATGACTTTTGAAGTCCACGTTTCTCCCATTACCATGGTAGAGTATTTTTTCCGTCAAGTACGTCATATACGCTTGTCCTATCCCTTTAGCGATTTGGCTTACATTGTTGCTGCCAAGTATGGTCACAGGATGTAGGATGCTGGTATTTTGTCTCCATTCACCAGATACTACATCTCATGTATTAAAATCTTCTCTGTCCACTGCTTGTTGTGACATAGAGTGACTTGTGACAGTCTTTCGCCGCCAGTTATGCAAACTGCAAGCAGCCCATACAACTCTATCGATAGTATCGGGTTTCAACTCAATTGGTCTTGAAAACACTCTAAATCGCCAGGCACGGGAAAGACGATAATTGAATATGTTTTCTTCATCACCTAGTTCATGTTTACTGAAAGGCTTTATAAGATCGGTTCTTAGAGGGAAAGCGTTTTCCCCGACGATAACAGGAAACGCAATGGTTTTATTTTCTATTGCAATGGTCAGAGTACTACTTCTAAATACTGCACTGTTACTTGCTCGGCCATTTTCTCCTACGTCAACATAAGTGAAGCAATAATCTGAATCAACCATAACAAATAATGTGATACTGTAGGTTTTCTTGTAATTGTAGTATAATAAACCTGAACAGAGAGGTCGCATGATGACAACGTGTTGACCATAAATCCGCCCCACAGCATCTAGGGAAATTCCAGCGCTGGAGGAATAACTTTTCAATTTCTTTCCAATCTTCAACACTATTTGGTAACTGAAAGGAAAATATTGGTTTTAAGTACTTATTATATTTTAATGAATAAAACATAAAATATACATTATTATTAATTTTTGTCCTTTTTTCAGGACCTAAACCAAAGTCAAAATTCAGATTAAAGGGGAGGCGACACCCTTGACTCTGCCATGTCTGGCATCGCGAATAACTCCACTGTTGAAGCAAACACGGCCCACTCGTCTGGATTTATTTAGCCCCCTGAGCCGCCAAGATAGAGGTTTAGAAAAAATATAGAAACTGGTAAATCCGACAATGGGATATATTCCAAGCAATCAAGAAAATAGACGACATTTCAAACAATACTGCTGTGGATAAGTCATATGATCTGTTTGGCAAGTATGTAGCAAGTGAACTACGTCAGCTACCGAGCAGCCATCTTGCTGCAGCGGTATAATTCAAAATTATATCACTCGTGCTAAGCTAAGCATATTGGACAGTGCATCAATCCAACAAGAATTTCAGAACTTTCCTCTTTTCGCGCCTTCTCAATCAATGGCTTCCGCAATTGGTTCTTCAAACGACGAAGAGGACATCTTACAAACAGTGATGATTAATACGTTTTCACACATTATTTAGAGAGATTTCATGAAATAAATTCTTTGAAATAAATTACAATAAATTATTTACACTTACCTAAATGAATGGTCGAAGAACATAACAAATTGCTGAACGCTTTTTGAGGGAAATCAAAGTGGGTACAGTTTGTTCCTCATATACATTTGGTAATTCTTTCTTCTTAATAAATCCATGTCATTTTCGTCAATGTTTCTTAATGTGTCAGACTTACTCCGTTCTTTTCTAGGTTTAACAGGTTTAAGTACTATGTCTCTTGTCGAAGATAAAGGAGTTTTTGTCAAAGTAGGCGTATCTGCTAAAGCCTCCATCGAATTAAAATTTCTACTCAACACAGGCTGATACACATTTTTAATTATTAGTTTGGCATCAGCAGATAAATGATTTTATTTAAAAATGTCACTTGAAGATGCCCCCCTATCAACACAATTCCAAGGACGCCACATTTTACCACTTGGTTTAGGCATAGGCCATCAGGTCTATATAAACAGAATTTGTATCTGATTGGGCTTTGCTCGAAAATGTTTTAAATTTGTGGTTCTTGTTATCTATTTTATGGTCAAAGGGATAATGAGAGTTTTATTGCAGTCAGATGATCAACGGTATATTGTTGCACTATACTGCCTTCGACAAGAAGGGCAAAGTAAATAAAATTCTGAAAACAGACAGATCTCAGTAATTTCATTTCCAACAGATCCAGCAACATAAATTACAAATGTAGCCTTTAAATAGGATCTATACGCACAGCTCCTTCATAAAATGCATCCCAACAAAATTCAGATTTACGAGTATCTACAGTGATTTTGAACAGTGTGTGTATAACCTGACGTTTTTTTAATATTAATTGTTAATTTATAATTATAGACTGTATAGTCGTCTCAATAAATATTTAACTTGAAAGCAATATAGCGCATGGATTGCTTGTTACTACATTTAAGCTTTCTAATGTCAACTAAGTAATAATATGACCAATAATTAATTATACATGGTGGAATAGGAACAAATTCTGTAACTTAATAAATAAACGTTTATCGCAAAATTCCTGAAACTCCTAAATTTTGTATTTTTCAATTGCAAATGCAAGGGCGAATTTTCTACAAGCAATGTGTCAGAAAAAATAAAATAACGAAATGTTTAATGGATTTACTTTAATACGACAATAATGTTCAAGTGCCCTCCACATTGTAACTGACAATACCCTAACTGATAATAACAGGTATTCCTAACATTTTGTTACACTTCCAGCGTTATTTGTCTAATTTCGTTTGAGTCTTTGTTGAAATTCGGTGATGTTGCTGGGTTCAGTAGTATAAACCTTGATTTTAGATACCCATTTAAAAATCTAATGAGGTGGGATTGAGTAATTACTGGCAACTCACTTGGGCCCCTTCTTCCAATCCAACTATTCAAAAACATTTCGTTGAGATAGGTCCGTACATTTTCAGTTGTATATGGTGGTGCCCCATCTTATTGAGACTATATCCGTTGGTCAAATAAGTTGGGATCGAAATTATTGGGTAAGAAAATTCTTAAGGTAGGTTCACCTTGTTGAATAGTTATGTATGTATGTCCGGTTACATTTTCATCGAAAAAAAATGACTCACTCTGCGATCACCAATAATTCCAGCCCAGACTTTTGTTTTTTGAGGCCCTTAAGTATCCAGTGGGAATTTTCGTTAGCCCAATAACGACAGTTGTGCCGATCGACGTGCTCATGTAATGTGAACTTAGCTTCATCAGGAAACAGCATCCATTCCAAAGCAATTTGCCCACCATCGATAGAAACCATAATTCGAGTCTACGATCAGGATCATCTTCGTTAATCTCGTGCAGATTTTGCATCTTATGCTTCTGTAAATTACACCATAAAAGGCTATTTGCCTAGCAGAAGGAACATAATTTTCTTCAACCCTCAGCATAATGTTCAACCGGGTTTCTTCGTTGATTTTTGACTGATTTTGCGAATAATCGATAGTACTTACCTAATTTGAAGATTATCCGTCGAAAAATTTGCGGGTTATACAGAATTTACAGAGAAAAATCCAAAAAAAAAGATTATGTTTTTTCGCCACTTAAACCATCACTTTTGGACTAAATACTTTATACTTAAAACAGCTTAAATGTATAGCACTGTACAGGAAAGTGATCAACAATATGTATTCTCACAAATTATAATAAAATTTCAGTTAGTTTGCTGATAATATTATTTAAATTACCACTTTTAGGCTTATTTCAGAATTAAATAGGGCTATTGTAGAGAGTAGCATAACGCGACTTCGAAAAAATTTCAATGCAGTTTTTCGTTTCGGTGTTCCTAGATGCCAAAATCACCCTCCGTTCCAAAGGTTATATATATATATATATATATATATATATATATATATATATATATATATATATATATATATATATATATATGTGTGTTATAACGGAATTTGTAAGCACGATAGAGGGCGTATTTTTTGACAGATCGAAACCAAACTCGCTACAAAAATCGTTTAGGCCAAAATCTTGGACGAGTTCGTTAATGAGCCAAATCGGCTCTGTAAAAACAAAATGGCGGCCTGTCAAACTTGAAAAAAAATCGTATTTCCTTTGTTTTTCATTTGACGCAAATAAGTTACTGAACTTTTTCATAGACCTTAACACGTTCTACAACTTTTGTATTTAACATTTTTCTCTAAATCGTACATTAAAACATTTATTTAAGAAAATTCACAAATTTACCAGAATTTTTTTTTATTTTTGATTTGATGCCAGAATGTTACTTTGGTTTTTTGTACATCTCAAAACATTCTTTTACTTTTGTATCTAATTTTTTATTTTGGGTTTTATGCAAACATGTTACTGAAATAAGCCTGTCCAATTGGTCCTGTGCCATTGGGATTTTTTATAAATATATAATTGTAAGACAACAAATTATGTGAATAATTTTAATGACAGAATTGACAGATATCTTTCCGTGAAACGTAATGCGTAACCAAAACCATAAATCTAAATATTTATTCTCTAACATTTGTTTTTCATCTTTCAACGCGAATGGGAACATTTTAAATTTGATAGGTCATTATAAAAAATTAAATTTGTTTGAACCATTTAATTTTTAAATAAATATCACCTTTGGTTCTCTTTATTTATATCAGTAGGGGTGCGTTTATGAACGCTGTGTTGCAGTGTGAGATATATATTAAATGTTTTATGAACGGTCACTTCGTACCTAAGTATAACTCACGGGAATCGCCGAGTGCACTCATAGTTCCCCGCTCGAGATCGAGGAAATTATTTCCCTGTATTTCGTATTACACAAATGTTCTTGTTTATAGAGGTTAAGGCGCCAGTAATCGTTATTCTGTGGGTTGACGTTAGCTATGTTTCCATCAGCAGAAGATTTTCAAATTCCATTGGTAATAATGTTAAAGTAAAAACATTCCACAATCCCTGTTTTCAGCAGCCAACGTTAAATAATTTCAATATTAAAATCAAATTTGGACAGTGTCGACCTACAAATCGGTAGGGCGCGCTCTAATCGTTCTAGTTGGCTTGTCCCTAGGTTTCTACCCGGCGTCTGACTGACATGTTACCCTGTCAAAGTTAGCTCCTCACCCCGCCAATAGATTATGAACGCAGTCTAGCGTATATATACAGATATGCAACCAACAAAACAGAATACGATAGTTTGTAGCATGGTTGCCAGCTGCAATCGATTATTGAGAATCATGGTATTTTTACATTATTATTAAGATGTGAAATCAAATATTTGATTAAACTATATTTTTATTGAATTAATTTAACCCCTCAAGAAAATAAATAAAATTTTAAACACATTTATATATGATGATATCCTTATATTGTGTATTTGAAAGATATCCAATACTTTGTTACGGGTACATCATGTTATTCAAGAGGGGGAAGCGTGAATCCAATGATAATATTCCCTTCCCCTTCTTGAATAACTTGATGTGCGTTACAAAACATTGGATATTTTTCAAGAAGGGGAAGGGTGAATGCATTCAGATTTCGTTGTGCGCGACAGGATTCATTGTCATAGAACTATATAATTCTGACAAGCGTATAAAGCGAGGATGTAAAATAACATATAAAGAAATTTTGTAGATAGAAATTTCAGTCCGCGTTTATAATGAACACTAATTGTGGAAGAATTCTAATATAATTGGAAAAGGATTGCATATGTATTTCAGAGTAATCAGACTGTAGATTTGTTTCATTCAGAATGGAATAGTTTTATACAATCAGAGGTTTTTTTTTATAAATAGGGATATTTTTGGAAAAGTAGAGTTTTAAATAGATAAATTAAATTATTTTGGAAATAAACAAAGCATTAAATATCATCAAATAGTTAAGAAAAATATGAAATTAAATGAAAACCTCTGATTTCTAAATTATTGTTAAAAAAATCTAGTGAGATGATGAGTTTTGTCCATAGCAACGGACAGGAGAAATGAGGGTTGTTTATTTTGGAAAATGAAGAGGGGTGATATATGATATTTTGGACAGAGGACGTAGTAAAATAAAATTTTAAAATTATAATAAAATAGAAGTAAAGTTCTCATAAAACTCAAGAAAAGTAACAGAAAAAAGTTAAATAAAGTTGTTGAAGAAGTATGTTGAGAAGATTTAGAAGCTAATTGAAACGTTAAACGGGACACGGTAAAGAATTTCAAGACTTACCTGGAGAAGTTTTGTCAAGCTGGAATTCAGGTTGAGTGAATGCAGTTGACATATTAATATGAGAGTTGGTGGTATTGGATATTGGTGATCGTCGGTGCCAGAAGACATCATTGTTAGTGAAAGGTTAGTGTTAACCAATTTGAAATTTCAAATTTTGGCCATTTCAAACAATATAAATTTGCGCAAAGGTACCTATTTGTTGAATTATTCGATTTTAGTTGTTTGTTCCACTATTTTGATTTTAAATTTGTTTATATTAATACATGTATTTCTTTTCCAATTTCCAACGTAGTTTTGACAATATATAATTATAGTGTTCATTTTTGTTTCTATACCCTCTATTAAAAACAGGAATATAATCAATAACATAGGCGTCTCAACATAAATTTATACAAGGTATAATTTTATTTTAAATAATAGACAAAAACAAATAGTTCTTTATTAAAATATATAAAACAAAATAATAAATCACATAAAAAAACTTTAGACCTGAACTCAAAGAGATTAAGGAGTACTCATGGCCAACTATGATACATTTACCCTGAGCTAGCCGAACAACATTCTTTATTAATCTACATAAAACAACAATAAAAATAAATATATAAATATAATATATATATATATATATATATATATATATATATATTGTAATGTTTTTCTTATTTACTTAAAATTTTTTTATTACGACGGGGGATAAATTTATACACACGGTATTTCTACTCACTTAATTTATTTAGATACTTTACTATTTAGTGTTTTAAATGAAACTCACGGTTTCTAGTTAATACCACAATATAATACAAATTGTTGAAAATTCTAAAAAATTGACAACTGTTTCGATAAATCAATATCATCGTCAGTTAATATTTTACTTTACTATTTACTTGTTCGCTGTTTATCACACGAGATCAAATTGTAAAACTGAAACTGCGGTTGGTAGGTAGTCGCTATAGTAAGCGTCCTCTATTCCGGAAAATTCTCGATTGCGGCTCCCATCGTCAATCGACCTCCCTTAAATATCTAGATAAGAATAGTCACAAAAATAATAATAGATAATTCGAAAAAATCCCTGCGCCAATGCGAAAGTTTCAACTTTCATACATATCTTTGGACAGAGTCGGATTCAGGGACTACAGCAGTGTGCGATGTCGTAACATTACCCCCTCCTTAAATGGAAGTTCGTCCTGGAACTTCTGTGTAGCCGGGACTGGATGTTTAAACCGGCAACTGGACTCATGTCTGCACTTTCTGGTCGTATGGAAATAATAGGGCACCGTCTTCAACGGGTACCGATAACGAGGGGTATAGCTGCAAATTGATATGTGGACACCGGTATTTTGGAAGATCACATCATGTTCCTGATAACTCGCCAATCCAACTGGTTGCTCTCTATTCTGGGCATTGCTAGTTTCTCTACGTGGGATTCCAACACATGATCTCGAAGGATTCGTAGCTCTTCCCACACATTCCGGTAGGTGTATCGATCTGGAAATTCGTTTCTAGTTACCAGGTAGAAGACGTACGTACCGCGAATTGTGTTTGAGTCTCTGTGTCTTGCCAGAGGTTGGCATCTGATCTGATCGACGTTTTTCTAATTGTCCAAACTTCTTTCGAAAGACGGTTTCGTGCCATCGTGCGGGCTTGTTACTGGCGGAGATGTTATGTGCCAGTGAATACTCCTCCGGAAGCGTGAACAAATCTTGTCTTTGTTCCGTAGTGACTCCGTATCTAGCTTTCCCGGTACCTCCATACGCGCCCATAAATTCTTCGAAGGGTGGGTCAGACTCTTGTATATGGCGCACTCCTTCCTCTATGTCATGGTCTCCTTCAAATGGCCCTAGTCGGTTTTGGTGAACTACTCTTGGTTGTCCATTGGGGATCTTGCTTATGCGATAGATGACGTCGTTGATCCTCTTCTTTATTAAGTACGGACCTTTCCATGATTTCTGTAGTTTTGGAGAAAATCTTTTTTTCCTTGTCGGGTTGGGGAACCATACTTTGTCCCCTTCTTTAAAACTGTCTTCTGTAGCACATCGTCCATGCATCTTCTCAATCTTCTTCTGCTAGATCTTCGCCAGGCCGACAGCCAAATCCAGGACACAAGGAAGCCCAAATTTAATCAGTCTAAGTATCACCGTTCAAAAGAAAAGCAATAAGAGATTCGTGGGTATTTCACGCAGAAAGAAAAAGGGTCGACTGAAACTAGAATTAAGTTCTGGGGAGGAGGGGAGGTCTGACTACCGAATTTTTTTTTCAAATTTTAAGCCCCTAAAACTACATATTAGCTTCGTTTTTCTCATAAAATTGTTGCATACAGTTCCTAGCTTTAAGTACATTTCAATCAAGTAGGTTTGCTGAGATAATTTTTTCATTTTTAGGGTTCAAGGGGGGTGGGGTGGGGGGATTCTATCCCCGTAGTTACGCCACTGGGCTCTTGTATATTTAATTCATATTAAAACTGGTAAAAGTGAAATCTGCTTTTTAAGGACTGATTTTTGAAGAACACAGGTCTACAAATTGAAAGTTTTTAACAGATGTTTTTATTTTGAGAACTGAATTTATATAATTTTGGTGTGCTGATTCCGAAAATCTTATGCAATTATTTGTATCACGTAAGGTTTTTCTACAATCTTTAAAGAAAAAAACGACACTTTTAAACGTTTATAGTTTTTATTGCATTAAAAAATGTGAAACACAAATGACAAATGTACTTTATTCACTATTTATTTGAATGAAATATTTGCCTTTTTGCAAGAAAACTACGTTGGGTGGACTTCCGACTGTGTGTTTTAAAGATATCTCGCTGTAACATCCAGCAGTAGTCCGCCATCATTGATACGCTCCATCTTCCTTGATATCTTCGCTCCATTTCTTTAATATCCTGGTGAAATCGCTCACCCTGTTCTTCACTAACAGCCCCCAGATCCTCAGGAAAATAGTTCAAGTGTGAAAACAGGAAGTGTACTTTCAAACTCATATTACACCGTAACTGCTGAAAGTGTTGTAACATATTTTTCACAATATTTTCATAATCTTCGTCTTTACGATTTCAAATAAACTTTTCAATTACTTCCTGAAATGAAGCCCAAGCATTCTTCTCGACATTAGTCAGAGTATTTTCAAACTCCTTGTCTTTGCTTAATGTTCTTATTTGAGGCCCCATGAAAATACCTTCTTTAAGTTTCGCATCGGACAAGGCTGGAAATTTCTCGCACAAGTATTTAAAACTCTGTCCGTGTCTAGTGCTTTAACAAACTGTTTCATCAAGCCGAGTTTGATGTGAAGAGGAGGCAACAACACTTTTTTGGGGTCAACTAAGCTATTTCTCTTAATGTTTTTACTACCAGGTGTCAGACTTATTTGAGACGGCCACTCTGTTTGAGTCCCATTCGTATAACCGCCCTGTTGTCCCAATAACATACAAAGCACTTTTAGGTCACCACAAAGCATCCACTAATTTTCTTGGTAATTTATTTTTTGTAAAAGAAACTCGTAAGTTTTCATACGTTTCTTTTAGGTGTACTGAGTGAGCTACGGGAACCGAGGCCAATACGTTACCATTGTGCAATAAAACGCCTTTCAAACTTCGTTTACTTGAGTCAATAAACAACCGCCATTCTTCTTTGACGTACAACACATTTCCTAACTTTGAAACCATGTCAGGAATATTGTTACAGTATACTAACGTCCCGGTTTGAGTAAAATACTGACACAAATCTTTTTCGCAATTTCTGTAAAAACTTGGTATAACTCCAGGTGCCAACAAATTTTTGTCACGTAGCCTGGAGGCTAACAATTCGGACGCATCTTTTGGAAGGTGCAAATCTCTAATTAAATCATTTAGTTCAATGCACAATAAACCTTTGGTTTCAGTGCACAGTAACCCCGTTAAAATCTAGTTCACTTTGATTAAACACTTCAGGTTTGGTGGAAGTTTCTGGGTTAAAGTCCGAGTCACTTCGGTCGGAATCTGATATACCTGATGCTGATGAAATAACGTTTCCTATCTCTTTTGGCACGGTAGGTATCGACACATCTGGTTCATGAGGAACTGGTCGAATAGCAGAGTTAAGATTGGGACATAAAATTTGTCTCTGTTGAATCCCAGAATATTACACGAACAAAAATAGCAATCATCACTATGGTTTTTGGGTTTCCGCCATACCATAGGAAACCCAAAGCTTAAACATGTTTTCCTACCTTTTTGCCAGTTTCTTAATCCTTCTACACAAACAGAACAAACGTAATGTGGTGCCTAGGACTTATCTTGGTCACCAATTTTTACCCTAAAATAGGCGTAGTAGACGTTTTTCACAAATGAAGTTATAGTTTGCCTCTGCTTTGCCACTATATAACTGCCACATATATAACAAAAGCTATTTGGATTGTTTACACATTGTCTTCTTTCCATATCTAAACGTTTAGGAAATTTAAAAAACTACAGAAAACAACAAAACAAACGCAGGCAGACTAAAACGATGACTGATCGATATCGATATAAATGAAATGGTAAATAAACGTGTATTGACAAGTTTCTGCGTCAACTATGTTGTGTTAAGGCGGGTTTATACAACATTTAGATAGTCATAATCATAATCACAGTCACAATCATAAGAGTTAAACTAATTATTTCTTATAGGTCCGTTTATACAATTGTCACAATCATAATCATAAGCATAATTTTACTGACCTTGAAGTTCCTAACTTTTAACTTTATGATTATGATTAAGACGAGAATTGAAATGCGCATGCGTCGAAACCAACAGGCGATGAGCAATGTTGACAAAAAGGCGTCTTGGTCTAAGAATGAATTTTATTGGCCGTTTTTAGGAGGTATTTCTGTGCTCCGTCAATCATTGTTTATATTATACTTCATTGATTTGTCTGTTGGCTAATTTCATTTATATGAATTTTATGCTTATGACTGTGACTATTAAAGTTATATAAACGCCTTTTAGAATTGTGATTGTGATTAAGTTTATGATTCTGACTGTGATTTTGATTATGACTAGTAAATGTTGTATAAACCCGCCTTTACTGAGAAAACTGAAATCAAGCAATGTTGCCAGATCACAATGACAATAGCTCTAATATGGGAATTATGGAAAAAATAACATTAGGTACATAAATATAGGTACATATGAAAAACATAGTTTAGGCATAGAGATTGTACAAAAAAAAACTATACGTGATAGAGCAAAAATTAGGTGATTTTTAGGATTCTGCGTCACAAAATAACTTAAAAATAGCTAACAGCTTCAAAACATCAAAATCATTGTAGACATGTGTAATGTATTATTGGAAAGTGAACTCAAAACAACAAACAATATCCAAAATATAAATGAATCTCGTGTTATTCTTGCGAATTTTAGGGCCAAATTAACTTAGCAAGTGGTCGGAATCCGAACTGGATAATCTACAGTAGTTTTTAAAGCTTCTCCTGTACGTTATTCCAAAATCTATAGAACCGAAATCGTCTCATTTCATATCTTCTAATAAATGAGTCCCACTATATTGACTTCTTGACATCAGTGTGGGTAGAATCTAAAACCGCTTTTTTCTCCGCCTTTCTTATTCTTGGTAAGCAAAATTACGCACGCTGCTGCTTCAAGGAGTTTGTTTTCTGCATCCATCTTTACTAAACTCAGGTGTGGACGCGACTATGTTTTAAACCAAAGCTTCATAGCAGAGTTATATAGCAAGTCTAGAACCGGCTTTATTATCAGGCCCCAAACAGCCCCTATATCAAGGATGGAATAAGCAAAATTCTACACGAGTAGAAAGATTTGTTTTCCGAGCCGTATGCGAGAGAAACGGTCCTCCGAGTGTAGAATTTTGAATTCCACCCATGTTATAGACTATACTTTTTCTACGACTATCAAATATAAACAAAAAACATATTAGTGTTTTTAAATGAAACTCACGGTCTCTAGTTAATTCCACAATATAATAAAAGTTATTGAAAATTCTAAAAAAATTACAATTGTTTCGATAAATCAATATCATCGTCAGAATGACAGAAGTTACATTTCATTTGATGCCTACCTGATGTTTAGTAGTTATTTTTGGCTAGACCAAGAAGTAACCTAACTTGTGATTGGCTTAATATATGTTTATAGAAAAAAGAAGAAGATGTGATATTACAGATATTGAAGCTTAGTTATTATTAGCCCTATGGTGATATCCTGGATATCATTTTTCCAAGTAAGATCAGTATAACTGTGCAATGATATAGAAAACCAGGAAAACTATATCTGCTGATCTTTACAATTATCACTTAAGAAGACAGTTTATTAGTGGAGAATTCCCTAGATTTAACTGTTCATTGACAACTTCATATTGTGGGTTTCTTAAATGTCTTCTAATTTCCAGTTCTTCAAGGAAATCCAGTTCTTGTTTCTTTTCACAAATATGCAGCACTTCTAGTTCTGTGTTAGGTGTCAATGAATGATTGGTGTCAAGTAGATGTTTTGCGTAGTGGGATTTATCTGGTTGTTTTAATCTGTATGCTCGTAAGTGCTCACTGTATCGTATTTCAAAATTCCTATGGGTCTGACCCAAATAGACAGCATTACATTCTGGACATTTGAGTTTATATATACCTGACTTCTTTAATAGTGGTATTTTTGTTTTTACATTTAACAATTTTGTACTAACGTTACTTTCTGTTTTAAAAGAAATTGTTGTATTCGTTGCTGAAGGGCTTCCCATTGGTAAACCTTCATTTTGAATATATATATATATATATATATATATATATATATATATATCTTATTGTCAAAAGTGAAATAATTCTGATTAATGCATACATCAAATAAATTAAGTATATCTGATATTATTCCTGGAATAATATTTTTATCTTCTAGTAATTTTCTTACAAGTATTAGACATTCTTTAGGAAGAATTTTAGTAAACATATTAGTTACATCGAACGAAATGAGTTTATAGTTATCTTGCAAGTGGATTGCTTTCAACTTTTTGATTAGATCTATTGAATTTCTAATTGAGTACTGAGATTCATATCCGTAAGTATTGAGTATATTGTTGAGCTTCTTTGCCACTATATTACTAGAAGCATTAACATAAGAGACTACAGGTCTAATTGGTTTCGTTATTTTATGTAATTTAACTGTTCCATATAATTGTGGACAATGAGGATTCTTATGTATGATAGACCTCTTTTCGTAATCATTTAAAAGATAATTTGAATTATTAACAATATCCCTTACATTATTAGAAACCTTTTTTGTTGGGTCTGCTTTAAGAACTTTTACATCGCTGGATTCTATAAAGTTATATACTTTGGAATTGTAATTTTCAGTCGTCAAAATGACAGTAGCGTTCCCCTTATCAGATTTTGTAACTGTTAGGTTATTATTCTCTATCTTCTTTTTTATTGCATTTAAAACTGTAATGTCATTTTTTGTTTGACGTTTAACTTTTGAAGGTTCAATATTTTTGATTAAATTGGCAATTTTTAATTTCTCATAAAGAAAATTATTTGAATTAGATTTTAAAGCTATTTCTGACTCTGTAGCTATAATTAAAACAACCAGATAAATCCCACTACGCAAAACATCTACTTGACACCAATCATTCATTGACACCTAACACAGAACTAGAAGTGCTGCATATTTGTGAAAAGAAACAAGAACTGGATTTCCTTGAAGAACTGGAAATTAGAAAACATTTAAGAAACCCACAATATGAAGTTGTCAATGAACAGTTAAATCTAGGGAATTCTCCACTAATAAACTGTCTTCTTAAGTGATAATTGTAAGATCAGCAGATATAGTTTTCCTGGTTTTCTATATCATTGCACAGTTATACTGATCTTAATTGGAAAAATGATATCCAGGATATCACCATAGGACTAATAATATCTAAGCTTCAATATCTGTAATATCACATCTTCTTTTTTCTATAAACATATATTAAGCCAATCACAAGTTAGGTTACTTCTTGGTCTAGCCAAAAATAACTACTAAACATCAGGTAGGCATAAAATGAAATGTAACTTCTGTCATTCTGACGATGATATTGATTTATCGAAACAATTGTAAATTTTTTAGAATTTTCAATAACTTTTATTATATTGTGGAATTAACTAGAGACCGTGAGTTTCATTTAAAAACACTAATATGAGCATATTCCACGAAGTAAGGGTCGAGACAGTCAATTTCATTAAAAAAACATATATTGAATTGATAACTCCTTAATTTCTTGAGGAGTTGTGGTGAAATAATTACTGCTATCAGTATCAAACATTAAAAAAGAATGAAGCCATGTAATAGATATTATTTGAATAAAATTATATACACCTACTTATTTTTTATGAAGTATTAATCAATTTTAATTTAAAAAAATATATAATTAAACAATTTTGACCATCAACATTTTTGACAGTTGACAATTGTTGTTCTTCTTTTTTTCTTAAAACTGCCACAAAATACACTTATGCTGCACTTCTGGCTCTAACAATACGGAATGAGAATGACCCTATTAATCATTTTACGCATTTTTCTGCATTTCGATATTTCTGCACTACTTCTACTCTACGTAGAAAACTGAACACGCCTATTTTCTCTTAACCCGTTATATTGAGAGGGCGCTACAAGTATTCTTTCCATACCAATGGCGATAATGAATATTCTTTCCCTAGGGTTAGAATGAAGCTATTCCATAATCAAAAACTACGTTGGAATATAGAAATTCAATAATAATCGTAGAAAAAATATGTGTTGGATTTTTTATATTTATGTACAATAACCGAAATAATGAATGTATTCCATTTGGGTTTTCCACACTGAAATGAAATATCTTTTACACCGTCTATCATCGTTTTCGGTAAAGGTAAACTACAAAGTCACGTACTTAATTTTCCAAACCCTATATTCCCTGAATGTATAATTATATGCACGTATTGAACGTTGCACT
This sequence comes from Galeruca laticollis, assembly GCA_963921935.1. Lineage (NCBI taxonomy): Eukaryota > Metazoa > Arthropoda > Insecta > Coleoptera > Chrysomelidae > Galeruca > Galeruca laticollis. Next base: position 92,957,712 of record OY998183.1, read on the forward strand.
GAAAACTCAAAAACTAAAATATTTTTAGAGATGTTAGCTCGTATGTACAATTGAATACAGTTAATGTTGAAACCATCAATTCTAAAAATAATGACTATTAATGTGTATTGCGGTAGTCTAAATAAAAAACAACTTAAATGTGAGATTTCTGCTTCCTGTTTCGCCCGTAGATATCCGTTTTGTGTAAAGAAATAAACGGAATATATTCTCTAGTTTTAATTGTGCATGTTTTATTTTTAGAAAATGCCCGCCAAATTTATTTTCGCCTCTCATCAAGATTATTATAGAAGAAATTAGAAAGGCCTGCAAAAAACACCCAATTAATTATGGATTTAATCCAACAGATCACGGTAAGTTTTTATTTATTACTCCAGTGTCACAACTTCTTTTTAATACTTTACCAATTCTGTTGCTTATAAGCTCCAGCAGCCAGTATAATCAGAGTTTGGTTTAAATGAGGATATTGTCAGTGTTTCCCTTTCCCCTAAAGGTACGTTTTCCTCCACATTCGCGGGTCGCCAACGACTGTGACTAAAGTAGCAACGATTATATTCGTCGACGAATTTTGCAAAGAGATGTCTTCCTCCGATGGAATCTTGTTGAATATTCGTCAACAAATTTCATTTTATAGCAGTTGCTTTTATATTAATAACTAGCTGACCCGGCGAACTTTGTTCCGCCTTAATGGCAACAAATAAGCAGACTTTTTTTTTAATTGGAAAAAATACAAAAAAAATTAAATACCTACATTAATCATTCATAATTATTTCTGTATTTTAGTACATAGGTTGCTCTTCATTTAAGTACCTTGTGATACACGACATTTTTTGTTTTATTATCAGGCGCAAAAACAAACAACGCAGATGGTCTTCCGACCCGTGAACATGCCACGTATAACTGACCATGGGAAAAACATGAATGTTCTAGATTTAAACCACAAACTTTTAAGGATTGGCATTGTGATTTGTTGATGGTCATGGCAAATGCAAGACGTATCGGAAATTGAAGTCTTTTAAATTCAAACGGCATATCGGTTGGGATCATCGGTATCCTCGGAATGAGAACTTCCTCACCTTTGAATTTTCCTATCATTATCGTAGCGTAAATTACATTGTTCATCAATTTTCTAACCACCAAACGCGTACCGTTGCACAGTTTTGGTTGGTTTATGTTTCGAAGAATGATTACTACGGAGCCAACCTTTAGGCGTAAATTGTACGGTGGCAAGCCAGGCACGTCCAAAGAGTTTAAAAATTCAATTGGATAGTTGGTGGCTTCATCTTCATTTGTGACGCAGTCAATAGATTTGAATGAATGCATTGTTCCAATGATCTTATTTTGAATTATGTAGTTTAGGTCATCTACATCTTTATTCTTAGCCGCTAAAATTGCTCGCTCACTTTTCTGCGTCGCAAATTATCTATTTGTTGACCTCTGTTGTTCGCTCGACGATTCTGCATTACCAACCGAGCTGTTTCACGGGCTGCTTCAATTTGCTCTCGTGATTGAGAAGCACGAAGTCGAGCCATACTATCGCGGCGCTGTTCACGTGCAATTTCTTGTTCTTCTTCACTCCTTTCATTTGCAGTATTTCGTATTCTTCTTGCATCACGGCTTTGTCGGGAAAGATTCGATCGTCTTGGTCGCGGCATTATTAATTAAACTTCACTTCACCTAAAAACTCAAATTTTCAACCATACCGAGTTTTATAGTTCACTTCACTGTTTATACGAATGGGCAATGGCACTATCATTACATTATAATTGTTAATTATTTATTTAATAGAAATAGTTTTATTATTGATTTCTTACAAATATCAAATTGTCATCCATACGTCATTACATAGCTGTCATTATACGTCAATTACATAGCTGTCATTTGCGTTTTGTTATTCCAAGTCTGATTCTTTTTTGTTATACCACGTTTTATAGTGACTGACGTTTCATGTCAAGTCACACGGGAATGCTGTCGAACGGGATAAAAGTATCCTATGGGAATGCTGTCGAACGGGATAAAAAGTATCCTATGTCCTTCTCCTGGCTCTAAACTACCTCCCTGCCAATTTTCAGCTAAATCGGTTCAGCCGTTCTTGAGTTATAAGTGGAGTAACTAACACGACTTTCTTTTATATATATAGATTATTGTATTATTATATTTTTCTGCTACACCTATAATAATAAATTGAATATTTCTCAACAAAGAGTGATTTTAATGCTTCTACATTATCAGGGTCAAAATGAAAATTTGCTTCTTCAATTATCACTAGAGTCTAAGTCTAAAAGAAGGCGGGAAAAGGTGTTGCCAATGTTTGAAAATAGGCAGTATGAAGGATTTCACTCTATTTTGATTAATAAACATTTGGTTGATATTGAATCAAAATTTAAAGAATTTTTCCGAATTTCCCGCCATCAGTTTAACCACATATTTGAACTAATAGGGCATGATCTTCTGAAAGCACCCTATAATCGTGTTAAGGAACCAATAACACCAGCAGAAAAATTATGCGTGACGTTAAAGTAAGTAAAATTGTTATGTTTTAAAGAAAATAATGTTACTCTTGAAGAGGAATAATAAAAGAACAAAAATAAATTTTGATATACCTTAATTTTAATTAAATCAACATATTTTTCTACAAATTGAAAAAGCAAAAGAAATGGATATACTCAAACCTATTATGTTTTTATAATAATAATGATAATACAAAAACTAACAAAATCCATTGTTTATGGTAAAATTCCCAAAATAACGTGATGTACTGAATTGTCCTTAATTGTGACTATTATTAGTATTCGAGCACATAATTTGATGGTCCTGTTCCCAGTTATTATTAACAGTAGAAGTAGTATTAGGTGAGGGAGTTGGTAGAGGTGTTCTGCATTGATAGTCGTTTGTGCATGATTGAGGAGATGATTCTGAGCTTTGTAGTAACTCCATTTCAGTATCAGAAATCACTTTAAAAACTTAATTTTTTGTTTGTGCCATCAACTATGGGGGATATTTTTTCACAGTCATTGCGAAGGTCTTGAAAAGTAATTCCATTTCATCCTCAGCTAGTGCAGGAGGAACAATTAGTTGGCTCATGATTGCCTCTCGTCCCAAATTATTTTTATTTATTGCAGTGAGAATTTGCGATGTTACGCTTTTCTTCCTTTTCTGAGGTAAATCTCTTGGAGAAACCTCTGTTAAGGTCGATGAAGTACTACCAGTTTCTGCAGTTCTAGCGGTACGTTTAGCCGGAGTTATTACATCAATTGCAGATTCAGTGTCATCCACAAATGTGTCATTGGCTTTGTCGTCTAACTGGTACCTATGAGATTCCTCATGTAATTCACTTTGATGCGAAGTTTCATCCATACTTTTTTCAACTTCAGCTTTCGTCAATAATCTAAAACAATGTAAATTTTGTATTAATTATGTTAAAATCAGTAATGAAACATTCTTTTTCCACTACGATTTGTAAATTTCCATAAAAATGTACTTAATTTTTTTTATTGTTAAAATTTTCTAAGAAAAATTCAAGATGTTTAGTGAACAAGCAATTACTTATCTTACAGAAAAAAATGTGTACCTTCTTTCGTGTTCCACTACCTCTAAAAATCCTAACATGTTCAAAACTGGGTTTCTTTTTCTTGAGCCATTTCCTTGACTTCCGGTTGGTTTTTTGTATACTTTTTTTGTTTACATACAGTACCTAAAAAGTAAATATATATTTCTGAGCGAACCTTTACATAGATAACTATGGGGGACTAATATTAATATTAACAAAAGTATTTTTATTGTAGATTTCTGGCAACAGGAGAGTCTTACAGATCGTTATCTTTTGCGTTTAGAATAAGTCACAGCCACATAAGCACATTTATCTAAGAACTCTTAAGAAATATATGTAAAAAAACTAAAGCCATTGTAACTACAGCCACCTTCAGAAGTAAATTTTAAAAAAAAGGCAAAAGATTTTTGGACACATTGAGACCTCCCCAACCTCGTTGCAGCTATTGATGGGAAACACGTACGAATTATGTGTCCAGATAAAACCGGTTCTCTATATTTTAATTACAAGAATTATTTTTCTATAATTCTGTTAGCACTTGTTGATGCTAACTATAAATTCGTTATATAGTCCGGGAGGCAGCGACACTTTTGATGTAATTATTCCCACAAAGCTGATCTTTTCTCATTTTGAAGTTTTGATATGACAAGTAAACGGAACGGCAGTCTACCGCGCCAATATGGGGGCAAACATTAAAAACAATTTTTGAAACCTGTAAATAAATAATATGTAAATGCCTTATTCCTACAAGTATAAAACTTTGTAGAGTGGTCAAGGATACCTAAAAATGCAGTATAATGATAGTCTACCGCGTCGGAGGGGAGGCCATCATAGGTCTACCACCCACGCAAGGTGTTCAGAAATAAACTTTTTTCACTTATTTCTACAAGGCTGAAAATTTTTTCTCGTATACTTTGGTTTATAAGAGAACTAAAAAAATAGTCTACCGGTCATATGATGGTGCAAAGCCTTGATAGACGCAATGGAATGCACAATCTCCTGAGACCAGCAGCAGCCGCGTCGATCCGCTATAATTCGCTCTGAATTATTGCATACCGCGATTAAATGAATATGTACAAACCCGCTTTTTTATCTATACGTATTTTACGATTATTATTGTCAACTAAACGTGTTCTACCTTCGATACAATGTGGCTAAAGTTTCGCTAGACGTGGCTTAAACATACATAAAATTATGTCATTTCGTCTAATTATTTACAAATTTATAGGTATTTCATACTGCACTAATTCAGAATCAGCTCGACAACGTTGGTGTAAGGGTCACAGTATTCGGACAAAAAAAATTAGTCATGTTATGGAAGAAACTGGTTTAAGAACGAAACAAGATGTGACCGTAGATTTATATCAAAATAGGCTAAAAGAGAGTTCTGTACAGCTTGAAAAATTTATACAGCTCATTAAAGAAAGGATAAATCCTTTTGATAGCACTATGGGTAAAGATTTATTCTTCAATATATCTAATGTGCCGAAGATAAAGATAGATTTGATCGAAGTTTGAAAATGAATAAAATTAATAATTTCACAGTGTTACAGAGCAAGAAAAAAGTTAAAGTTACTGGAAAATTAGTTGAAGTGCGTTTGCAGCGAGACTTATTTGGCCAACTTTTAGTTGTTGCTCTAGATAAACAATTAGATATTGAAAAAGTTTTAAGTTATCTATTGACGTCTATTCCATTTTCTTTATGTTATCTCGATGGAAGTATTTGCAAAACTAAAAAAAGTGCTTTACTTAAATTACTAGAACATGAAATCGATAGCAACTCAACACCAAAAGTAAACGTACAAATTTACGATGGATTTTTCTTTATACATTTAATGAAAAACATACCAGCTACATTTGAAAACATATCTGTTAAATTACTGCAAATGTTTTTGAGAAATGACGCACAGATCGTATTATAGTATTTGACACCTATAAATGTCCGTCGATAAAGAAAGAGCACGCTTTGAGAGGAACCAGCAGGGGTCGTAGTCTACCGCGTCGATGGGGAGGCCATCATAGGTCTACCACCCACGCAAGGTGTTCAGAAATAAACTTTTTTCACTTATTTCTACAAGGCTGAAAATTGTTTCTCATATACTTTAGTTTATAAGAGAACTGAAAAAAATAGTCTACCGGTCATATGAGGGTGCAAAGCCTTGATAGACGCAATGGAATGCACAATCTCCCGAGAGTAGCAGCCGCCGCGCCGGTCCGCTATAATTCGCTCTGAATTATTGCATACCGGGATTAAATTAATATCTACAAACCTGATTTTTTTATTTATACGTACTTTACGATTATTATTGTCAACTACACGTGTTCTACCTTCGATACAATGTGACTAAAGTTTCGCTAAACGTGGCTAAAGTTTTTACGCGTAACTTGCAAAAATCGTAACGAGTAATAAATAAATAATAAATTAAATGTTAATTATGCTTTTTAGAGCTTACACCATTATAAAACGTGCGATATAGTAATAACGAAAAAGGGTTTACGAGTGAGTTTTTTGCTAGTATGATATTACTATAATAAAAGTGGAATAGATTCTCGGTCGAACTATCCTACAGTGTGGACGTATCCATTTGAGTTCTCTTGCGATAAGTGATTTACTTACCTAGCAGTTTCCTATTATTATTTTTTCTGTGTTGTATATAATTAGTGTAGCAACGATACTGTAACTAGTTTTTATTTATTTATTTGTTTTGCCCCGGCTCTTAAGCCCAGATGTCCGGTGGCCAATATGAAAAAGGGGGCAAGGACCCACCTCCGCGATCAACGAGAAGAAGTTGTCCTAATGTGCATAAGGAAGAAATTACATTTTCTGGAGATATTGATATGAATCATCAAAATAACCAAAATACGATGGATTTAACAATTAATAATATTTCAAACGAAACGGTGAACAAAAACAATGATGATACGGAGTCAGTAAAAAACTTACTAATAGGTTCGAATATATCAAGTAATGTAAACAGTGGTCGTAGGCCAGTTAATACAGACAATAGATTTCTAACGACCGATTTAGGTCCATACTTTATTTTTGTAGAGCATTTAGAACTAAATATTGGTCGTTTACATCCGATGAAATTAGGTGAAAAGTTGTTAGCGCTATCAAATTATGAAAATAATATTACTGAAATAACTAGTGTTGGAAAAAATCGCGTAAAAATTGAAGTAAATTCGAGTAACTATGCTAATAAATTAGTAGAAGAACCATTTTTCGAGAAATATAACCTGATTGCATACATTCCAAATTATTTAATCGAAAAACGTGGCATAGTAAGAGGTGTTAACACATCTTTGAGCGAAAATACTCTTTCAAATATTATAAAATCGAATGATTCAATTAAAAAGGTACAACATTTGAATAGAACAGTGGAGAAAGATGGCGTTATACAGCGGGTTCCTAGGCAGATGATAATTGTAACTTTTGTTGGCAAATTAATCCCACAATTTATTTACATTAATAAAGTTAGGTGCTCTGTCGATACCTATGTTAGTCCAGTCATGCAATGTTATCATTGTCTTAGGTACGGTCATACATCGTCTCAATGCAAAGGTAAGAAAAGGTCTAAAAATTGCGGATCAGATGAACAAACTGATAATTGTCCGAATAGCTGTAGTAGATACTGTGTTCACTGTCAAACTAGCAACCATTCTTCTTCATTCAAGGAATGCCCAGTATATATAAAACAAAGGAAGCTATGGCTAATTTGAATATATCATTTAAAGAGGCTGAAAAAGTAGTCGATAATCCCAGCTACACTAGCATTATCCAAAAAAATAGTTATGCTCCACTAGCTAATTCAGAAGTTGATTTTCCCACTCTAAAACCTTCCAGTTATCAAAATCGTTACTCTAGCAATCCTCTAAAAGGAAATAGTCCAACCTCACCTACTCCGGAAATTAGCTCAAATCAAATCAAATCCTCGTAAAAAGAGAAAAAGTAATAATACTCTATCTGACTTCCCTCCCAGTCGTAGAGAATACAATACCAGCTTTTGTGCAGGTCCTGTAGTCCAGTTTAGTCAAAAGAATACTGAAAGTGATTTTGATAAATTTGCCTATCAACAGCTCTAAAATAAAAACCATGCTTGAAAATTGTATACGAGTTATGCCTCAATCTTCTTCATGTGCAATCAATAATAAGTTAATATTTAACGAAAATGATATTGATAGTAAAATTAAAAATATTGTCGATAGTTTATTCAACTAACCATGGTCAATACTAGCTTGAAAATAGTTCAGTGGAATGCCAGATCTTTAAACTCCAATTAATTTTCGTTAACACAACTTAATGTTGAAGACAATTTTGATATTGCTCTGATATCCGAAACCTGGTATAAACCAGCGGATGTCAAAAGGTTTCAAAATTTTAATATAATAACAAAAGATAGAAACAAAGGACATGGTGGTGTGGCTATATTCATATCAAACTCAATTAAATATGAAGTTATTGAATTTGTTAATAACTTCAATCCCAAAATAGAAGTATGTGGTATTAACATTACTAGTGGTGATGCAAAATTGACAATTATAAGTTTGTACAAACCTTCGACAACTAAAGCAACTGTACAAGATTATATCAATTTATTTAACCAGATTAAGCACGAGTGTATGATCGGTGGTGATTTTAACGCTCATCACGGAATATGGGGTTCGGAGACGTGCTCGACAGATGGTAATATACTAGTTGAAGCGTTAGATTATTTTCCTGCTTCAGCTGTAGCTAATGACGGTTGTGCCACAAGAATTTCTTCTCCAGTACAAGCTAAATCTGCTGAAGATCTGACTATTTTATCTTCAAAATTGTGTTCTTCATTTACGTGGTCCGTTTTATCGGACACATATGGTTCTGATCACTTCTCTATTAGGATTGTGATCAACGATATCCAAAAGGAACATTTTTCGGTTAAGCGTACTTCTAAATGGTCAATGTCCAACGCTAATTGGAAGTTATATCAAACCTCTATCATTGAATCATTCCAATCCGTCCCTATTTGCAACGATTCTAACGCCATGATATCTTTTCTCACTGATACAATAACGGCAGCTGCAAATAAGTCTTGTAAGGTAATAAAATCAACTACTCATAATCCGACTAAATACATTCCCTGGTGGGATCAAGAATGCCTCGCAGCGACAAATTCTAGGAAAAATGCGTTAAAAGCTTACAGAACAAACTTAATCCCTTCTAACTTCATTGAATATAAAAGATTAGATGCTATATGTAAACGGTTATTCAAAACCAAATCAAGAACAAATTGGGCCAAATTTTGCTCCTCACGTAACAGACAAACTCATCCAAGCGACATATGGAGAAGGGTTAATAACGTTCAAAGTGTTAAAAAATCTTGTATAGTCAACGAAACATTAGTTGAAAACTTGCTTCAAAAAAATGCACCCGACCACGTCCATTATCCAATAGACTGGCTTACTAGCACCGATAAACATCAATGAAATAAAAACAAGTATTAAAACTTCTAAAAAGTCTAGTCCAGGAATTGACGGAATTTATTACCTTATGCTAGGAAACATGCCGGACGTAGCGTTACAGTTCTTGTGCAAAATCTATAATAATATCTTGATGAAAGGAGACAATTGCGACTCTTTAAAACAATGTCTTATCGTTCCAATTCCGAAGTTAAATGATTCAACTGCCCTCAGACCCATTGCCCTTATATCTTGTTTATTAAAAACTTTTGAAAGGATTATGAAAATTAGACTGGAATGGTGGTGTGAAAGCAATACTGTTTTTCCAGACACACAGTTTGGTTTTCGTAGGAAAAGAGGCACAGTAGACTGCATTGCACATCTAGTCACAGATATTCAATCAACGTTTACCGAAAACAATTATCTTGCTGCATTATTTTTGGACATTACCGGTGCTTACGATAATGTTCAACTGCATTCTCTTTTTAATAAATTAATTCAAATTGGTATTCCATCCAGATGCGCGTATGTCTTGGTTGAACTATTTATGAATAGACAAATATTTATTCGGTGCAACAACCAAATTCTTGGCCCACGACTTGGTTTCAAAGGTTTACCGCAGGGATCAGTTCTAAGCCCGCTACTTTTTAACATATATACCTTAAGCGTACATGTTATGGATATAGAGTGCAACATATTGCAATATGCAGACGATTTCTGTTTATATGTAAAGGAAAAGACTTATCAACAGTGCATTGAAACTCTAAAAGCCATTATGCAACATTGTAATAAATGTCTCTCAGATCTAAGTCTACACCTATCACCTAAAAAATCTTCTGTTGTATTCTTCACACGACATCGTCTACCAGCTGTTTCCAACCTGCAACTCACTAATATGACGATATCAGTTAATAGAAATTATACTTACCTAGGTATCACACTGGATTCAAAACTAACTTGGAATGATCATATAAACCAATGTATTGTCAAATGTGAAAAAAGTTTAAATACGCTGAAAGTTGTTAATCGTTACGATTGGGGCGCTGACCCCAAAACCAATCTTATGTTCTACAGCGCCTATACGAGATCCATCTTGGATTATGGAAATTTTTTATATGGCTCAGCCACAAAATCTCGCTTAATCAAATTAGATAGAATACAATTCAAGGCTTTACGATTGGTTTTAGGTGCTCTCAAATCCACACCTACTAACACACTGTTGGCTGAATGTGGTGAACCTCCTTTACATCTGAGGCGCTTATTTCTTGCAGAAAAATTTATTCTTAAATGTACATCCAATAACCAAAAAGTACTTCTACAGAAGATAGGTCAATTATCAGTCAGCAACCTAACAGAAAAATGGTGGCTAAATAAAAATTCTCCAATTTTAGCTATTGCATATCCCAATACATCACACCTGTCAATTAACAGAGACGAACAAAGTACTTTTTCAGCTTCTTATGACATATCTTTTTTTTCGTGTACAGTAGTTATACCTAATTACGACGTACCAAGTAGCTATTGCACAACTATGGAAGAATACTTTGGAAAGCTGGGTAATCTCTGCAAAATATTTACAGACGGGTCCAAATCTTCTTTAGGTGTGGGATGTGCTGTATACATATCTAACGAGGAAACAACACTACAATATAAATTAAATTGTCATTGCTCAATCTTCACTGCAGAGCTATTGGCCATATATTATGCACTATATTGGGCTTTATACAGTAATCTCCGATATAAAAACTTTGTCATCCTTTCGGATTCCCAGTCAGCTTTAACAGCCATTAAAAACTCTGCAAGAAGTATATATCGCAATAGTATAATCGTAAAAATATTATGCATATTAGTTGAATTAAGACAACTTAACAAGTCTGTAACGTTTATGTGGGTCAAAGGTCACTATCAAATATCTGGAAACGAAAAAGTTGATAAACTAGCGAAAGTCGCAGTTCTTTCCGGATCGGAAGATCTTTGTTTACCATGGAGTGACGTCATTTACTCAAGAAAAGAGAGTATGAGACACAATTGGGAAATAGAATGGTCACAATTCTGCAACAGAAGCAATAACTCGTACTGCAAAATACACCCCACTCTTCCATCCACAAGACTTGAGGAGCATAGTCATCCTATAAGAAAGATTAACGCTATGTACTTCAGATGTCTCGTTAGTCATGCAACAGTACGCGCATACCTTTACAAAATTAAAATGAGCGACTCCGAATTGTGTGATTGTAATCAAAGTTATGATGATATTAATCATTGGATGTTTAGCTGTCAACATAATAGTCAAGCTACAAGACATCTGATGGAAACTCTGTCTAAAGAAAAGGTTCCTCTCCCACAAAGTTAAGTTTCTCTGTTATTCCGCAGTCGGCGACATACTATGGTTCGCACTATATTATGGGAATTTCTTAAACGTACCAAAAGAAAAATATAGAAATCAGTACAACTGTATTTTAGATGTAGAATGGTAGAGGTTAGTTGTAGTATACCTATTGTCTTTTCTTTGTAACAATGATATACCCCCTTACCGTTGCCTTCATTGTGTGTTGTAAATAAAGTCGCTATGACGGGCACCTTAGCGTGAAACTAGTGTCCATGTCTATTATCCTTTCTTCTTTGTTTTCTACGAATTCTGTTGTATAGGGCAATGAATGATGTGTGACGTGGATATGAGTAAATATGTTTGCTGCGACATGTCCTTTGTTTCCCTTTTTATGTCATATTACTTATTTACTTATTTCGTGGCTGAATGGGATCCAACTCCCAAAGCCAATAAACGAGAAAAAAAAGGTGGAATATAAATTTTTTTAATAACTGAATTTTTTTTCTTTTTAACGCTAAATAATTAAATTTATTTCAATTAAATTACTATCACAAAAAGATTTTTTTATTGTAACAATATAGTATTTTATAAAACAGATATATTGTTTACAATATTTTTGTTATTGTTCATCGCCACTGGCATTTCCTTCCTCATCGGCTTCCAAATCGTAATCGCTATCTTCATCATTCTCATTATTCATCCAATCGCTTTCTTTGAGATATTCATAAGAGCAGAGAATTTGTTCGCCAAAATGCTAGCACAAAGAAAAGACACCTAGCACAACCTAGCACAAAATTTTTAATAGCTAGTACATCAACAATGCTTTTGAATTCTGGGGGTGGTGGGCGTCTGCAAAATAATGCTATGGTTACACGAATGAACGAAAATGTTGGATGTATTTGTCCCTGAACATCATTTTCCTATAAAAAATGGCCCCTAAACAGATGTTGCCAGATTGTGCGTGATATATATATTTTCCCATCTAGCAGGGTATTTGATTAATTAATAATTAACTATTATTTAATTAATAATTATCTATTTATTTTCAATTAATGCTAAAAAACGAAAGAATACAAAAAATCTCCACTTTTAAAAATAATTTTGTTAAAATAATAGTAATTTTAATAAAACAAAATAATTAAATTCAACCATTTTGTCACGGAATCAGAAACAATCCGTGCACGAATAAGTTGCAAATTACGTCACACTATAAAAAAGGCAACGACAAACGTTTGCGTACAGACATGTTGGATAAATAAATGTCCAAAAAAACGAAGCCGTGTTGGATATGTACTTTGGACAAAGTTGTGCAATCTGGGAAGGGGCGGCTGAGATCCCTAAAAATGTTCCAATATATTGAGAATACATGTTTTAGTCTGATCGTGGTTCACTGTAGTCCTTATTTAAAAGAAACACTCAAACTATATATTTAAATTTGCCAGAATATTTATTGCCGAAGCTGATGGTTAATTAACCATTGTAATCATAACATAAATTTTGCATTTCACTATCAGATTTTTTTTAAATTCCCAAGTTGACTTAGAAGGTGCAGCTTTTAATTCTTAGAGCCGGTTAATCAGAGCTTCGAATATTTCTGTGGCATATCATAAGACACCAACACTACTATGTATTTTTCAAAGTTTTTAGTATGTAACTGGCAATGTATGTTTGTTCGGTTGCAATCTTGCAACTCAGTTTTGAAGCAGATATCTTCAACCGATTGATTTGAAATTCTGTATATACGTCTAGCTTGCATGCCAATCCGTGATTAGGTATGTGACGTCATTCTAAATTCAACATGGCGGATCACCAAAGTTGGCGGACTAAAGAAAGTGGACTAATTTTTTTGCTTTCTTACAATATGGGTATTAAATGGAAGGCAGCAAAATTGATGACATAGGTATTCTTATTCTTACAAGCGGGATATTTAAATTTGGTAGTTTGGATTATTGGTAGGTAAATTTTATAGTTTGTCTTAAAATTGTTTATTATATAATTATTTCATTTCAAAAAATTATATTCGATTTTTTGTAATGAAATAATTATAATAAACAAGTTTGAGACAAATAATTTAGATAAATAAGAAAACAGCAAACATTTAAATTTTTTATTAACCTGCACATAATATAAAAAAATATTAATCACAATTACATATTTCTACTAAAATTACATTACATTATATTTAATCCAATATCACATTACATTATATTTAATCCAATATCACATCAAATTACACATTGTTAATTTAAAATTATTGACAACAAAACCAACAAACATTTTAATAAAAGGAAGTTAAAAACTAGATTCTCCATATCCATGAAGACAGGAACAGATCTAAAACAAAAAGTAAATTAAAAGTAGTACGTTTTAAGTAACAAAAAAATATTTTTGTTTGTTAGTCCTCTTACCATCATTATATTTTTCAATTAATAAGGGAGCACAAACTTTTATGAGTTGAGAAAATACGTATGATTTATGTTCTACACAGATGAATAAATCAAAATTTATATGACCATTTGCAAAGTGTTATTTTTTTCAGTTATATTTTCTACATGAACGAAAAGAGGTGAAATATGATAACAAAGTCATGCAGCATTGAAAGAAATTTAACAACTTCTCTGTACACAAATCAGACGTATTTTATCATCATTTTCTTTGAAGGAAGTGAAACCACGGTGGTGAACAACTAAAATATCTCTCTGCAAATTAGCCTTACATTCTTCGCAATTAAAAGTTGTACGAAACTAGAAACATAGCTTATGATGAAAATTTGAAAAATGTTTTGTTCTTAAACCCAAATTGCGAAGTAGCCAAAAATATTTACTATTAACAATTTTTTACAATACAAATATGACGAATTATACCTGGTAATGACATTTTAAAGGTTCACTTACTTTTATTTACTTTATTAGAACGGGAAACCTAAATAAATTGAACAAAACTATACTAATTTTACTCATCCTTAGAACTTGTAACCATAACCAATATAACCATATTTTTAGTTTTGACACTTTGACAAACACAAACCGTATTGTAATGTAAGATTGCTTTTGTATATTTTTATTTTTAATGACTTAAAAGTTAATATACTAGGATATTTTATAATATTTATTCACAATAAAGGCAATATGTTGAAATTCATTGTCATTTATAATATTTTAAATTGTTTTATTCTATTTTGTTTATGTAAAACAGTCTTGTAGTTGGAGCGACTGTAGAGACTCCATGCGCGAATTAAGGGTTGCTGCCCGAAAAGTCACTTTTTAAAAAGATACTTTATTAACAATACAACTACACAACTTAAACACAAAAATACACTATATCCAATACATTCAATTAATCGAACTTATATACTAAAATAAATGCAACTATAGGCTAAAAATGTGCAATTCTGCAGAATCATCATTTGTTGTACAAACATGGATCAGCGGTCGTGAGTTATGCCGGAAGCTCGAAGGTTAATACCATGCATGAACCATGGGTCAGCGAACTGTAACTTCTCCATCCCCTGAAGAAGTTTTGTAAGGGACGAACAAAACTGATGGTGATGATGGCACATCCTGATGAACCTCTGGTTCTTCTGGAGTTTTACGTTGACGTCCTCGAAGTTTATATAATCCCAGTATTATACAAATGGTTATGATGATGTAGATTGGAGTCATCCAGAAGTGTGTGGGGTCTGTTTTTTGCTGATTGGTAGATATTGATTGTAGTCGTTCTTCTTCCCTGGTAAGG
The DNA here is from genome assembly GCA_963921935.1 of Galeruca laticollis. Taxonomy (NCBI): domain Eukaryota; kingdom Metazoa; phylum Arthropoda; class Insecta; order Coleoptera; family Chrysomelidae; genus Galeruca; species Galeruca laticollis. Next base: position 92,972,759 of record OY998183.1, read on the forward strand.
AGGTGGAGTTGGTCCAGCGGGATTTTCTTGATTGTTAACGGTTTGGTCTTGGCTATCTGAGTCTGTGAGGAGGTTTTGATTCTTGGTAGGGTTAAAGCTTCTTCTCGTATTACCGATTTTGTGTTTTCAAATGCTTCCATATTTGTTCTGAAGCGACATCCTGGAGGAAGTTCGATGAGGTATGTTCCTTGAAGCACCATAATTTTTGAAGAGGAACACTGTGTAGAAATCTTTGTAGCCTGGGGAAAAACTGCTATATAATGGGCTTCTGACATCTCTTGAATGAATGTGGAGTTAATTGCGATAGGTAGATGTTCGCATCGGGCTTCTTCGTTGGTGAGCTTCAGGATTTCGTTAACACAATCATAGCTTTCTTGAAGTAGCTGTTCTACACATAGGTATTCTACGCCCATTGGTTCACAGGGTGTTTCCATATATTGGTAAAGGTTTTCATTAGAGGCTAGGTAAGGACCAGGTGGAATGATTATTGTTTGGTTATATGTGGGAGTTGAAAATAGATGAAAATATGAGAACGGATTGGGATAGAAGACTGGAAAGTGGATGACAAATACCAATGTGTGATTGGTGTAATAACCGTCAACTCTTAGAATGTTGAAGTATTTCGTGAAATCTTCTTGAACGTATGCCAATTGTTCGGATGAGTGATGTTCATGCATTTTCTCTACGGCCCATTTCAATTCTTCTGGGTTGATTAGGCTGCTATGAATGATATTTAATCTTGCAAATGTGATGGCCGTTTCTAAGTCCGTGAGAAGCTGTAAGATAGTCTGAAGAGTTAGGTTGAGCTGGTCTAATATGTTTCGTACTTCCATGTAGTTATTGAAGTCAAATACAAATTTGTTCATATCAGTGCTGATTTTGTTTATCTCAAAAGCAATGTTTTCTTGGTTGTGTGTAATGAGTGTCACTGTAGTATTATAGTTTGCCATGATTAGTTTGTTTAGACTCGTATGCCTGTCAATTTCTGATATAATGTTGTTTTGATTTTTCTCAAGTGAGGCGATGGCCTTGTCGTATCTTTCGGCATCTTCTTGATCCAAATTGCCTGATATTACTTTGATTATGCTTCCCAAACCATTAATTAATCCTCTCTTCAGTTTATATTCTGGATAGATGCTGTGGAGTTTCTGCTTAGCAGCGATTAGTAGGTACTGCAGACTCTGGTCGAAATTTTGAAGCTGATCGAAGTAAGGTTGTGTTAGTCCTTCTTGAATTTCTGATGTTACTGTTCGATATTGGTTTTCGAGTGCATTTATTTCTTCAGCTAATGGTCTCAGGGGAAAATAGTGGATAAAGTCGTGTTTACTAGTTCGAATTCTTGCTAGTCCCAGCTTGAGGGGTAGAATTCCTGGGTTGTCCTTGAGATCCTGGATCAGAACTTCTTGGGCCATGATGTATGTACATCTGCAATATAGGGTTCATATTAGATTTGTTTGGCTGGTGTTTGACATTTTTCTTGTGTATAGTTGTATTTTGAGTGTCAACAGTGACCTCGTTGTCTTTTGTAATGATCTTAGGAGAAAATCTTGGAAGTAATTTATTTCTTTTGACCATCTTTTTGGTATAAATTTTGGTAGAAGGTTTGTAGGATATAGGAGTTTGTCGTTTCTCATTCCTTTTTTCTATGGCTTTTTCTTTGATGTCTTGGATTCTCTTGTTGATTTCTTTATATATTTCTTTCGTTTTTTCCCGATGGCCTTGTGTGTAGTTGTTTAACAAAGCTCTATCGATGTCCATGTCAAAAGGGTCTTGAGCGCCGAAATGACCATTCAGGACATCTATTGGTTTTTGTTTAGTTACAGAGTGAACAGAACTGTTGTAACCCAGGATGGCATATAGCATTTGTTCCTTAATGCTTAAAGTTTTCTTCTTTGTTCTGAGGATTCTGAGATGTTCGAGTATTGTGGAGTGGAAGCGTTCAACTATTCCATTCGACTGCGGGCTATCCGCAGTTGTGTAATGAATTATAATCTTATGGGTGTCTACAAACTCTTGCATAAGTCCATTCTTGAACTCGGTACCACTGTCAGCTACCATCATGTGTGGCATTCCATGATGTGTTACATAGATGAGGAGAGCATTTAGAACGTTGATAGAATTAGATCCTTCTATCGGATAGGCTTGTCCATACTTGGAAAATGCATCGACGATAGTCAGAAACTTTTGACCATTTGCTTGGAAGGTATCGAGATGAATTATTTCCAAAGGTTTTGTTGGCGTTGGTGTTATCATGAATTTTGGTTTTGGAGGATTTCTGTCGTATTTGCTGGCTAGACAAGTATCACACAAATTGATAATTTCTTCAACATCTTTCTTCAATGTAGGCCAATAGTATAGTTTCCGAATTTGGTTTTCGGTTTCATTTATACCTCTGTGGTTGGTCTTTCCTTCATGGTATTGATGTATAATGTCCTTTTGTCTTTGGGAGCTATTAACATCTTCTAAAACTTGATTGCATTTTACTAAATCGTAGGCCGTGTTCTTGAATGTTTCTCGTACTATGTTACAGAGAAGTGGATAGAGATCATCATTTTCGAAGTACAGAGCATATTTTTTCTTGGGATCGAGATAGTTTTTGAAGAAATTGAAAAAGTCTCCTTTTAGATTGTTTTTGCCAACTTGAATATAAATCCTTTTCTTATTAACAAAAGTTACTTCGCTAACTGGTGGAGCTGGACTATGGTTAACTAGTTTGAATATCACTTGATTGTTGTAGTGATTTAGTGGTCTCTCGCTTATGGGAATTCCTAGGATAGGGTTTTCTTGAGCTGTATGTCTTGTTGCATTTGAATCGGAATCGTCTTCTCTTTCTTGAAGTAAGTCTTCTATAGTTGGGAGTTCTTCCATGTTTAGATTGTTTGACGAAGAGTGTTGCTTCTCTCCTTCTTCTAGTAATTCCTTAATTATTTGGAGTTCTTTGGGATTTAGATGGTCTGTCGTGCGAAAAATTTCTGTTTCGATATCTTCTAAAGGATCGAGGGTAGATCCTGGGTGGTTGTACATTGATGCCGTGTCTTCGTTATCTAATTTACTTATTTCTTCTTGAAGTTGTTTGTCAAGTTCATGTGCGTTGATCTCAACTCTAGAAAGGGCGTCGGCGTTAGTATTAGATTTACCTTTTTTATATGCAACTTCATAGTCGAACTCTTCCAATTTCAGTCGCCATCTTACTAATTTAGAATTTGGGTCCTTCAGCGAGAACAACCATTTGAGGGGTTGATGGTCTGATAGAATCTTGAATTTCCTTCCAAAAAGATACGGGCGAAAGTATTTAGTAGCCCATATTATTGCTAGCATTTCTTTTTCTATAGTTGAGTATTTAATTTCTGTTTCGTTTAGAGTTCTGGACGCGTATGCAATTGGCTTGTCGTTGCCAATGGGACCTTGAGAAAGTACGGCTCCAATGGCGAAGTTGCTAGCATCTGTGGTGAGGTTGAATGGCTTCGTGAAGTCTGGATATTGAAGCAGTGGTTCATTGGTTAAGAGGTTTTTACAGGTCTTGATACATTCTAGGAATACTGGTGTGTGTTCTATTTTAGCATCTTTCTTCAAGCATGAAGTTAAAGGTTTCGTTATTCGAGCAAAGTCTTTGATGAATTTTCTATAGTAGCCCATTAATCCCAGAAATCCTCTGATTTCTTTGGCTGTTTTCGGAATTGGGTAGTCGACAATAGCTTTGATTTTGTCAGGATTCGGCTTAGTTCCTTCTGGAGTCACAATGTGACCTAAGAAGCTAACTTCCTTTTTCAGAAATTCACATTTGTCTACCTGTATCTTAAATCCCGTTTCTCTAAGCCTTTTGAAGATTCTCGTGAGGTTGACAAGATGTTCATGCAGGGACGTAGAAAAAACGATTATGTCATCCATATATACAAGACATATTTCTCCTTGCAATCCTTTGAGAACATTGTCCATTACTCTTTGAAATGTTGCAGGGGCGTTCTTGAGTCCAAATGGCATTCTGAGGTATTCATAGTGGCCGTTCTGGACGTTAAATGCAGTTTTAGGGATGTCTTCTTCTGCCATTTCAATCTGGTGGAATCCACTAGCTAGGTCGAGGGTAGAGAAATATTGACATCTTCCTAGTTTGTCTAAGATATCTGTGATGTTTGGGATTGGATACCTATCGTCTATTGTCTTCTCGTTAACTTTACGGTAGTCTACCACTATTCGCCATTTAATCTTTCCCGAGGCGTCGGGTTTCTTGGGGACGACCCATATAGGCGATGACCATGGTGATTGGCTTGGTCGAATTATTCCTTGATCTAACATTGATGCTATTTGTTTTTGGACCTCTTCTTTATGAATATGAGGATAGCGGTATGATTTGGTGTAAGTGGGAACTTCATCTCTTGTTCTGATGTTATGCTTGATTTGATTGGTGAAGGCGAGGGGTGACTCTGGATGATGGAAGACATCTGAAAACTTTTTGCACAATCGTTTAATGTGCTCTTCTTCTTCTGGATTGAGATGATCGGTTCTAAGTAGATGTTCGACATCTGTCTTCTGGTATTCCTGAGGTATAATGTCGGCTGTGTAAAGATGGTAATCGGGTAAGTGGATCCCCGAACTTATTACTGGATCTGTTAGTGCTATCTGTATTGGTTCGTCCGTGGCATTGATGAGTTCTGTCCATGCTAGACCATTGGCTGCTGTAGTTAGACTTTCGTTAAGGAAAGCTCCTTGTATCTCTTGTTTCGGAAGTATGACAGTTCCATGTGTTTCTTTAACGGGTACTCGGACTTGAGTAATTGTCTGTGGTTCGAGTTGGATGGAGTAAAATTGGGTTTTGATACTTTCATAATATTGAATAGGTAGAACAGAATTTTCTGTGACGAGTTCAGAATCAGGAAAATTGAGTTTTGCTTTTAGAAGCTTGAGATTATCAAGGCCTATTAGGCCATCAAAGGTTTTGTGGAATTTGAAGAGGTAGAATTTGAAATTTCCGTTTTTTTGGAATTCGGAAAATATAGGTATGTCGGCACAATAATCTTGAGAATGATTTTGGAAAATGGAGGTTACTATAAAAGGTTCATGTTTGATTTTATCATGGAAATATTTCGAGGCGATGTCGGGATTGAGGAAAGATTTGGTAGCACCAGTGTCGATAAGTAGTTTAAGAGGAGGGTTGGAGATGGTTATATAGGGTAGTTCCCTTTTACCTTGGTAAGAATTAAGCTCTATTACGTCGCGTTGTTGTTTTCGGCATTTTCCCAAAAATTTGTCGATTGTTCTTCGTAATCATTTTGAAATTTTTCTTCATACGATTCTGTTGTCTCGCAAAACTGGTTTCCTTGGTGGTAATAATCGTAAGCTGTTTCATCATCAAATTCGTTGGTATCATAACCATATGCTTCGTTAGCATGTTCAATATTAAATAATTCTTCAGATGTGAATCTTGGTGGATTTTGCTGTTGAGATCTCCAGTTTCGGTTCTGAGTCGTAGCTCCAGTGCTAATGCTCATTGGTGTAGGTTTATGTGGCTGAGATATTCCAGGTTTATTACTCCAGGTGTTCTGTTGTTGAGGCCTGCTGAACTGTTGAAACCTTGACGGTCCAGGGAATACTTTCTGGCCTTGTGGGATGAAATTGTTTTGTTGCGCCGGTGGTCTAAATCCAGACTGTTGAGGTTGTGGCTGCCATTGCGGTCGGGGATGTGGTGGTTGCCATTGTGGTCTGAAAGTTGATGGTTGCCATTGTGGTCTAAACGTTGATGGCTGCCCTTGTGAAGACATAAGAGGAGCTGGTGATTTATATTGTTGGTTTGCGCTGATATGCCTGCTGGTTGTTGGTTGAGGGTTTACTGCTTTCTGGAGATACCTTATATTGTTTTCTTCCTGGATGTACTGTATTGCCGTAGATAGGTTGCTTGGTCTCATTGCTCTGATAGTGGAACCTAAGGGTTCCCGAAGTCCTGCTAGGAAAGTTGTTAGGGCTTGTTTCTGGAAAAAGCTCTTCTTACTTGCCTTTATGTTGATATCGCCGTTGTGGAGTTCTATGTAGTTAGATATTGTATTTAGCAGACCCATTACTTTCTCGTAATACTGCTGTGGAGATTCATTGGGTCCTTGACGTAAATTTACTAAGTCTCTTGTGAGAGAATTCTCATTACGTTGGTCGGCGAAGTTTTGGATCAAAGTTTCTTTGGTATGTTCCCAATCTGTACATCCGTAGACTGAGATGACTTCCTTAGCTCTTCCTGTTAGTTTACTTAGGATTCCTTGGAATAGGAGGTGGTTTTGAAAACTTTGGATGTTGTTATTGTCCCAGAAATGGCTTAGGAGTAGAGTAGCGGTATTAATGAAGTTATACAGCTCGTTGGGATTTCCATCGTATGGGGATAGGATGTCTAGATGTTTTGGATTAAATTCAGGCATAATGTTGATTTGAGGTGGGGTAATTATGAGTCTAGGTGTGTTTAAATTTAGGATTGATGGACGTAATAATGATTGAGAGGTATGAGGAGTGTTTGCTTGGGGTGTTTCTGACATATAGGTAATAAAAAGGAAAAATTATAATTGCTTACAGGCTAACGATGATGCTGAGGTGCATTCCGGTTACTAGTGTTGTTTTTTTTTCTTGCTTCTTTAATTCTAAGGCTTTTGGATGAACTTCACTTGGTTTTCCAAAGGTATTTCTTCTTAACTTAAATTGATTTTTATCTTCTAATAATTATGGATACACTTCACTTACTTTTATTCTTCTTTTGGCACTTTTGGACGAACTTCAACGTTTCCCAAAGGTTCTTGAAGTGGATAAACGTTAAAAAACGAAGAGGATCACTAAGGGCTCTTCCACTATACTACTGACTGCGCCAATTAAGGGTTGCTGCCCGAAAAGTCACTTTTTAAAAAGATACTTTATTAACAATACAACTACACAACTTAAACACAAAAATACACTATATCCAATACATTCAATTAATCGAACTTATATACTAAAATAAATGCAACTATAGGCTAAAAATGTGCAATTCTGCAGAATCATCATTTGTTGTACAAACATGGATCAGCGGTCGTGAGTTATGCCGGAAGCTCGAAGGTTAATACCATGCATGAACCATGGGTCAGCGAACTGTAACTCGCGGGTGGCGGCGCAGAAACGTTGTGCCACTTGCCGCCTATGCATCAAACCGTCTCCTATATTATTTGTCTACGTGACACACCATAGAAGGTACATGCTCTTGACAAATCTAACATTTTTTTGTTGCTATAAGGATGGAATCGAATAAATCATATCAATATACATGAAAAAAAGGAATGTTTAACCAACCATCAGCACAATTTTTTTGGGTATAGTCAATTACAATATATCAAAGATTTAATGGTAATTTTGCTGAATATTTATACGGAATTGAATATAGCAATCAGATAAAGTATTTGAGTTGGCAACCCTGTGTTAAGTGATAGGCGTCGTCGTAGCCTGGCAAGCAACTTGTACAGGCGCGGTTTTAATCATTTTTATGTTTATTGGAAATCGTTACGTTTGTTTTTAAAACATTTTCGAATTTTATTACTGTAGTGTGTTCGTACTGCAAGGACCTCAGATTAACAAATAAAATAGATATGTTTGTTTTGACTTTTTCCTGTCCCAAACATTGAGTCACATTCTAAGCTCACTTGCGGACACTTCCACTGCTTTGCCATATTTACAAATCCTCTTTAGTTGCGGGAAAAAAGAAATTATAAGTTTAATTGAATATTTGTTAAAAAGTTATGCAAATAAAAAAAAATCATACTAATTTATGCATTTGAGTCGCTGCTTTTAAAATTAATTAATAATACTAGAATTTTATTTAATAAAGGCATATTCTTATATACATTTTAAACAAGTATTTGTTGTATCCTTATATACCTTTATGGTTATAACTAAAAGTGGCAACATTGCTCAAAATTTCAGTACCTGTTTAATGTGTCAATAGTAATCTATTTACTAGTTTTCTCCTTGTTTAATTACCATATAAAGAGAGATGCAAATATCGTCAGAGTGTGATCGACGATCATTTTAAATACTCCGTAGTATTGTAGTAAATAATGTCAAACGTGGTTTGTTTATACGAGCGTCATTACGACTAGAGAGTTAACATTTAGTTCTTTCGTTTTGATGTGTTTTTCAAGACTTTAAGTGACAAAATAAACTTTTAAGTTAATTAATTTAATATTTTTGGATTATCATGGTTCGTTGGTGTCAAGTTTGTCAGAAAACCAGCTAAAATTACGAAGGCCATGTATCTACAATACCATACCCACTTTTTGTAATTCATTCATTATTTCACTACTGGCGTTTAGAATTGTGGGCCGCAAAAATAAACGATACTGCCTCTGGAGTATATACAAGTGACCAATTGTATGATTGGATATTATTCATGACATCTTAAAAATGAATCCTATTGATATTCAGCTCACTAAAGCCAGTACAACCAGTGCTATGGTACTTGAAGTACCACATTTTTTTTAATTTTTGGAGAGTTTTCAGTTTGTTAGCACGATACAACCTTCAGAGTGTATACAAGTGACCAATTTTATGATTGAATATTGTTCAGAGAGTCTTATAGATGAAACTTATTGATTTTTAGCTCACCAGAGCTAGTACAACGGGTGCTATGGTACTTGAAGTGTCACATTTTTTGTCCTTTTGGGAGAAATTTCGGGTTGTTAGTACGATACGGCCTCCGGAGCGTATACAAGAGACCAATTTTATAATTGGATATTTTTCAAGGTGTCTCACAGATGTACCCTATTGATTTTCAGCTGACTAGAGCGAGTACATCGGGTCCTATAAATCTAAATATACTATATTTTTGGTTATTTTTGGAGAAATTACGGTTTGTTAGCACGATACATCCCCCGAAGTGTATACAAGTGACAATTTTATGATAGAGTATTGTTCAGGGCATCTCACAGATGCGGAAAAGTTAGTTTTAATCTTTAAAATCGTTTATAATAAATAAATAGGCTAGTGACAACCGTATCTCGATATTTTATTCCTAGTCTTAAATATCGAGGAAAGAACATTTGGTTATCATAAAATTTGAAAAAGACTCTATTACACCGATAATTATTCTTATTTATTTGCCTTTTTTCAAGATTTAATGATAGAATTTGATACTTTTATAATTTTTAAATAATAAAAGTATTCGTAGTTCAAATATTAATAAAAACGTGTAGGGACATAAGAAGAAAAAAGGATAGATTCTGAAATAAAACTAATGCCTCCTTAAATGCTCGAATTGTCTTCCATCACACTTAATGCATTGTTGAAGCCGCTGATGCGTGGACATTACAGCAGTTCAATTTCTGCTCTTGACAGACTGAAATTTTGTATGCACGTTTAGTTTGGATGACAATACTTGGTTAGCTGTGTGACGTCATTCTAAATCCAACATGGCGGAACACCCAAGATGGCGGACTAGTTATTTTTAATGCACTCCTAAAATATAAGTATCAAATGACAAGGCTTGCTTAGAATAACTCGAAAAATAAAGTGACGTTACTTTAAATCCAACATGGCGGACGTCTAAAGATGGCAGACTAAGTTTTAATGCTTTTCTACAATATGGGTATGAAATGAAAGGGCTTGCCGAGAATAACTCGAAAAATAAAGTGATGTCACTCTAAATCCAATATGACTAACTTCCTAAAAATGGCGTTGGAGTTTTTTATGCTTTAATACAATATGGGTATCAAAAGAAAGGAGTTGCTGAGGATAAGAATGCAAGTTACACTCCGTTGCTCGAATCCGTCTGAAATTATGTTGTACTGGGTTTTTGGAGTCCTCAATTATGATATTGAGGTTGAATTGTTCGAATCTGTAGCATTGGTTGGTTAACTTCGGCTTGTGTAATTTGGCGAGATAGGCGTCAATAGCATTGGTTTGCGATCTATCCAGGAGAAGGATAACTTGAAAATTAAACCCGGAACTGTGTTTCGTAAGACACAATTTAAAAGGTCTCCTTATTGAAGAGCTAGACTGGCAAACGACCTGGCGACAATGATTCGTTGAACGAGATGAACACACTGAGAAACCTGTCCAGCGTTAACTGATAATCAAAAAATAATTTAATTTTTTTAAAAAAACAAGGTTTTATTTAAATGCACTAAAAGGAATGAAATAAACTTTTTCTTCAAAACTTTTATTGTCAACTTATAACGTCATTACACAACTTATATGATATAAAAGCGAGATATACCTGTGTAGATAAACAAGTAAATTAAATCACTTCACCTGATTGATTTTAATTTTTAAAATTTTCAAACTAAGTAAATACGAGGACTTAAATCTCGCGACAAGCTTTTATATTGTTACGAAACAGCACACTGGTATAGTCCCTAAGTCCGACTCTATCTAAGCAAGGTATAAAAGTTAAAATTATGGCGGACGCGCAGGGATTCTTAGAATCTTTTACTATCTTATCTAGACATTGTTTTTGTGACCAGTATTATCTAGAAAATGCCAGAAAGCCAATTGTTTTTGAGTGAGCCGCAATCTAGAATTATCTAGTGAAAAAGGCAATAATATATAAGAGACCGACCAGGAAGAGTTAGTTTAGTTGATAATTTGACATCGTGAGATAAACAAGTAAATAAGTGAATATAAATTAGTTTAAGTGAATATACTGTGTATATAATTAGTGAATAGTATAGTGAATAAATAAATTAGTAAGTAGCCATACCGCGTGTTTAAAGTTTATCCCACCCGTTTACTGTTTAAATAAATTAGAAAAACATTACAATATCATATAAATTGTGTAATGGCGTTATAAGTTGATATTGAAAGTTTTGAAGGATAATTTTATTTTATTCTTTTTAGTGCATTTAAATAAAAAAATATTTACTTTTAATTTATTTCGATCTAGAAATGAAACCTTTTTATATTAAATTTTTATAGGCACCTGACACAATATTCTTGTATAATATCAGAACTTCTAAGAAACAAAGTGATAGTATAAAATTCGTATAGCGTACAATCCTAACAGTAATCGTAAATAAATCACAAACCAGTTGTCAGCAATTATTGCCAGTATGCTAATTGGTTATTCAATTAAATTGGGTCATTTATGTCGATTAGTATAATATTCTGTATGAAATCAAACTTTCGCTTGCTATTCAATTGATATTATCCTAATTGTTGTTTTGTTGTAGCTTATGAACCTCTCAAATTAATGAAGACTGTGATTGCTAAAACCAATGAGGTTTGTCTAAGGTACCTGGACAATAGTATGTTATGCTCACTGCCCTCTCCGGATACAGGGACGCCTTATTGCATCACTAGTGTCTATGCAATCAAAAACATACGTAGAAGAATGGAAGACAGACATGTAGTCATCCATGATTTGAACACTATGTTCAACATTCAGGTAAATATACATAAACATGGTTGTTCAAAAATATTGAACTATTATTTATGAGTAAACTGTAACAAAAAATGCAAATTTTGAGAATATTTATTAGTAAAATTCCAATCTCACAATATCTTACATTTTTCGAAAAAGTACTAGAGTATTGTGATTGAATACGAATATAATTTTTCAAAAAATCGTCTACCGCAATTTGTGCTGGTTTTCCAGGATTCTTCTGTTTCTTCAATTTCTCCGAGTAATGTTTTTTGAATTTTTTATATAGTTGTTCTACCAATACTATTATATCTGGAATCATTTTTAGCTTTGTTGGGTTATCCGGAGACAAGCCTTCAAAAACATTTTCTACAATTTTTTCTCTCTAAATTATTTAGAGCATTAGTAGATCTGAAACATCCTGGTACATCCATTTTCTAATTAATAAAAGTCGTACAACACTTTACAGAACACTAATTTATTATAACTACTAGTAAGCAAACTGGTATTCGAAGAAATAAATTTTACAATAATAAAAAGTTCCAACTAAGTTTAAAATCAATAATCCAAACGGGTTTCATACAAATTATTACAATTAATTATATTTATTTCCCTATTTCTAAAGTATAGTCCAGGAGAATTAGACCCCAAACCTTTGAAATATGGCTGTGTCGTGAAGTAGATTAGATATTGGTTGGAATTGCTTGGAAATCATCTAAGAAAAGAAAATATGAAGGTCCTCCAGCTGAAAAAGTTGTGCTATTTGCAGGAGACATCATAAACCGCAAAAAAACGCAAAAATCGCTAATTTTTTCCGATATTTCTTAATATAACTCTTTAAATATGCAAGATAGAGAAAAAAAGTTTACTTACGAATTTGTTCTTTATGACATTCTCTACAAGATAGAATTGGTTTAAAATCGATATATTCAATTTTTTCGTTGAGAAATAGTGATAAATGCAAAAAAAGTAGCTAAAAAATGAGGTTATTTCGCAGATAAGAAATCATCCAATCACGCTATAAATTGGGATTTAAGAACCTTATTCTAGTATAAAACAATATGCCAAAGGCCGATTAAATTGGCCTGATAGTTTTTACATGAATTAATTGTTAATTAATATCGGCGAAAAAATTAACGTCATTTTTGCGTTCATGCCAGGCTTACATTTTTGAGTTGTAATAGGCGCCGATTTTTTTACAACTACTTATACCTCTAAACTATAATACACAATAGTTATAATGAACAATTTTTAAGTTTTTATCATTTTTTACGCGATTTTGAAAAGTTGAAAAATTTTGTCTTATAAATAATTAATTTTTGAAGCGAGTTTGGATACCGAAGAAAAATACTCAAAGTACCTAAAAAAATCCCAATGGCACAGGACCAATTGGACAGGCTTATTTCAATAACATGTTTGCATAAAACCCAAAATATAAAATTAGATACAAAAGTAATAGAGTGTTTTGAGATGTACAAAAAACCAAAGTAACATTCTTGCATCAAATCAAAAACAAAAAAATCTGGTAAATTTGTGAACTTTCTTAAATAAATGTTCTTATGTACGATTTAGAGAAAAATGTTAAATACAAAATTTGTAGAACGTGTTAAGGTCTATGAAAAAGCTCAGTAACTTTTTTGCGTCAAATGCAAAACAAAGGAAATACGATTTTTTTTCAACTTTGACAGGCCGCCATTTTGTTTTTACTGGGCCGATTTGGCTCGTTAACGAACTCCTCTAAGATTTTGGCCTAACCGATTTTTGTAGCGAGTTTTATTTCGATCCGTCAAAAAATACGCCCCCTATCGTGCTTGGTAATTTTGGCATCTAGGAACACCAAAACGAAAAAATGCATTGAAATTTTTCCGAAGTCGCGTCATGCTACTCTCTACAATAGCCCTATTTCATTCTGAAATAAGCCTAAAAGTTCTCGGAAAGACGCTCCTTTAAAAAAAATGCGTTTAATAGATTGATATTTTGAGGAGTTGGGGTGGACCATGGCCCACCCTGCCCCCCTTGTAGGCACGCCTATGGTGTACAGTATCTACACTTTCTGCCGAATATGAAATGGATACTCGTACGTAGAACAGTTTTAAAGTACTGAGCACAAATCTTTTTTAAATTTTTAAACAAAACACCCTGTAACTCAGTAAGCAGCTACATGTAAAACAGTACTTTGTGACTGTGACTACATTTTATCTCTGCAATCTTAAAAAAGTACTCTTTAACTAATAATATTGTGAACTTCAACTTTTCAATTAGTATGATTATTTGCATAAAAATGGGATATTGTCTGTTTTATACATGCTTGAATACCGATAAAAAAGAATGATATAGATTTTGCTATTTATATTTATCAGCACCAGCATTCAACAAATCAGATATTTCATTGTTGTTTCTAACTGCTTTTAACATATTGCATCTCATCTGTAAGTTCATAAATTTGTATAGCAAAGTACTGCTCATTCTTTAATATTGCGATAGCCGTTTTCATCAATTTTAATATTTATAAATTAGATAATGTACTTCTAAATAATATTTTTAATTTAAAATCTCCGGATTTGCGAGCTAAATATTGAGGGCATTAGTTATGCTAAGTACCAGTACTTTAGTAATATTTTGAAGAATAACAACTTTGACGTAGTGCTCGTCCAGGAAATTCACCTGGTCGACGAAACACAGGCTAGAGGAGTAAAATTGCTGGCTATGATATAATCGGCATCACTTACCATCATACATACGGACTAATAACATATGTCAGGAACGACATAGAGAACATTAAGCTGATAACCACATCCACAGATGACGATATTCACATAACACTCCATCGGACGGGCGGATAGGTAGTTACATTAGCGGACGGGTTAAGCCTATCAGAAACAAGTATCAAAAAGTTAATTTTTTGATTTTTTTTTCAACGAACTCTTTTCATATTGGTTAAATTGATACTCATTCTCATTTTCATTATATTTATTGTAGGCGATTTAACAAAAAAAAAATTGCGGATTATAAAGAAAAACACAGTTATAACACATCATTTTATTTATGACATTGTTTCACATGAAAAAACTAAAATCAGCTATATTCAACGGGTACACTTGAATAAAAAAGGTTTAAATAGTATATAAAATAAAAGACAAATTAAAAAATAAATCGACACAAAAAATTTGATGCCTTAAATTGAAAGTTGATTCCGTTCGGCGCATTCACCACAGCAGGCAATAATGTGCTCCATGCAAAGCCAATATTTGCAAAACTTACAAAAGTATCTTGTTTGCCGGTTTTTACAATATTTACAGTATCCTCGTTTGTTTGGAGGTGGATCCTGTGGTGGTACCATATTCACTCCTGCAAATTTAGCGGCCGTCTGTCGAATATTTCTTGGAAAATTTAACATAGTTGCTCTTTTTGCTATGTTTACTTTCACCAACTCGAATCCTAACTGTTTTAAAAATAATCTTCGATTTATTTGGGATTCAGGTTCATTATTACTTCTATGAATGATAAATGCGTTGATACCCGCTAGATTCAGCATGCCATAAAATATCACTAACGGCCATCTTCTTGTATTTCTTGCCACACTATATGACGAAATCATTTTATCAACAACATCGACCCCGCATTTGGTGGTGTTGTAGAATGTAATGATTTCAGGTTTTCACCCGTGCTTTCATCTATTACACCTTCTCGATGGAAAGAAGATATCATTAGAATATTTTTATTTTTTTAGGAACATGAGATGCTAAAGTCATATATGTTCCAAATCCAAAAACAGTCGAAGGAATAGGTCGCTTATTTTTCTCTCTAAATTCCTGTGGTATACCTTTTGCTCGGGAATTTAGTGTTCCGACAATTGTTAGTCTATGTTGTGTAAAAGCTTCTTCAGTCAGGGCAAAACTGTTGAACCACCTATCCATAGTGATATTTCGTCCCGAATTCGAAATATGTTCAAACATTCTAAGAGACACTGCTTTAGTTGAATTGTCTACCTGAAATGGCCCTTCTGGATGCATACCAGCATAAATTTCCAATTTTGATGTATAATAAGTTCGAGCATCAACTAGTGAAAAAACTTTTATGCCGTACTTACTGGGTTTCTTAGGCATAAACATGCGGAAGGCACATCGACCGCGAAAAGGCAACACCATTTCGTGGCGTACTCCCCTATAGAATAATAACGCTGGCAATTGTTATTGAATATTTTAAATATTTCCCTTATGGGCGCCAATTTATCTATAGATTGCCTCTCTGCTCTCGTTGTCGTATCATCAAATCTGATGACTCTCAAAAGAAATCGGAATCTCCTTTGTGACATTGCTGCTACGAATATTTCCGATCCCATTCCATCATTACTCCAATACTCCTCCAAAATTCGTCTAGCTGCTCGTTCAGTGCCGGCAAGATAAAGCAACCCAAAAAAGCACTTCATCTCTTCTTTTGACGTCAGAGCTGCATCGTTTGGATCCTGGTACTTGCATGCTATTTTTTGAATATATAAATTTGTATACCTCACAACAATATCCAAGATGTCATCAAAAAAGAGATGCCAAATATCAATAAGTTTTAACATTTTTTGCTTCGCGAAGAGGCCCAGGTAAATGCGTGACAATATTCTCTCTTCTTGTGCGAACATTGCGTGCACCGCCAAATTTTCTCCATTTGTGCCCATCCTTTGCATGATAATACAAACGCCGATCCTCTGTTGGCTCATCAGTGTCTGCATTTGTTGCTTCTATTTCATTCTGTTCCCTCTCATTATTTTCAGTCTCAGAGTCAGTGTCATGTTCACTAAATTCTACATGATCTGAGTCCACTATTGAATTGTCTGAATCTGCAGCCCCTTCCTCGTCAGTTGGAACATATTCATAAAGTTTCATCAAACGTTCAATTTGCTTTTCATAGGTATCAATTTTAATTGAGCACTATAATAAAACATTTATGTTCTAAAAATATTATAGATATAACAATATGAAAATCACTTACCATGTAACAAGAAGACATGTTCAGTATTATTGTGCGCAAATCATAGTATACCATGTATCTGTATACACAAACTAATAGAAACGGGACATGAATTATAATTGAGGGAATCCCCCAAGCACTATCGCATCTCTTATATAGATTCTAAAGTACAATAATTTAATATCTCTACCATAGATGGTGCCTAGAGTATGCTACGTAATTGAATACACGTTTGAACGGGTTAAGTCTGTGAGTGCAAACAACGCTATAACGCAAAACATTGGAATCTTTTTTTAACACAATTTAGGCTGTAAACTTCATTTTAAATAGTAAAAAGGTATATAGGATATAAATATCCCAACGCCATAAATTAAAAAGTTATTGCTAATTTTCAAAACCTTATGCACTGATAGGCTTAGCCCGTCCGATGGAGTGATAATAGTCGTCAGGCTAGGGGACATGAATATAGTTAATGTGTAGAAACCCCCATCAACTCATTAGCCCTTGTACGTACTTCCGACCTTCCCTCACCCAACCCTGTACGCTGGAGATTTTAACAGCCACCACACCACCTAGAAGTACTACCAAAATGACTAAAATGGAGAAATATTAGCTGACTGTGCTGAAGATCAAAGTCTGTACCTGGTATTGAACTCCAAAGACAGGGGAACTTCCAAATCTGCGGTTTGGGGTAGAGAATATAATCCTGATCTTACTTTTGGAACATCAAATCAGAATGGTCAAACCATCACAACCTCTAGGAAGGTCCTTAAGGATTTCCCCAAAAGCCAATAGCGACAGAAATTTGCTCGACAGCATTTGTTCGTAAGATAATTGTACGAGCGGAAGTTTGTTCGAACGTAAATTTGTTCGACCAGCCCTTGGTCGACCTACATTTCGTCGAAAATTTGAGAATATAATTTTAAATACCCAAACTAGAGAAAAGTTATAATAATGCATGTTACAATATGTAGAGATATTGTTATGCAGTCATTTTACCCCTAATTTCTAGGAATAATTTTACCTCTAATTTCAGGTACTTATCGATATTTAGCAGGTACATATAATAACGATTCAGTTGTCTTTAGTCCTGTTATCTCTCAGTTGTGTTAGAGTCTTTGCATTGAAAGTAACAATCCCTAAGTATATATCCAAATGGCGTTAGAATTTGTGAATAGTTCTAAAGGCAAACCAAAACTATGTTTAGACGGTTACCTGTATGTGAAAGATAAACAGTGCCAAAATAAAATTTACAGGAAGTGCGAGCGAAAATTTCAAGAAGACGTTTTGTAAATGTCGTTTGACTACCGTAAATAATGAAGTGAGTAAGCAGATACAACATAATCATGCCGGTGATGGTGCACAGATTGAAGCAAATAAAATATTGAATAAAATAAGAGAAGATGCTGTAAATACTCGCGATGCACCCCATTATATTGTGTCCAGTATATCGAGAATATTAGTCAAGCCGTAAGTGCAAAACTGTCTTCAGTAGATTCAATGAAAAGGACAATAAGAAATATTAGAACCAAAGACAATTATGGTCCAGTCATTCCAAGTCACAGAAGAAATATTGTGTTTCCAGATAATTATACCACTACCGGAAACGGCGAGCAGTTTCTATTGTTCGCTTCTGGGCCCGTAGAAGACAGAATGATAATATTTTCCACCAGAAGAAATCTCCAGCTCCTAACAAGAGCGGATCACTGGTACGCAGATGGTACCTTCAAAACCGTTCCACCACTATTTCAGCAACTATACACTATACATGGCTTACGTGGACACATTGCTTTGCCATTAGTGTATGCGTTACTTCCCAGCAAAAGTGAACAGTGTTACATTCAACTTTTAAGAATAATAAAAAACTTGGAGCCAACCGCAAACCCGAATTCAATTATGACTGATTTCGAACATGCAATGGTAAATGCCATAAAGGTTGAATTTCCCGAAGCATTGCATCGTGGATGCTTTTTCCACTTCTGCCAATGTATTTATAGAAACATTCAATCAAATGGTCTTAAGAGAGAATACGACACCGATCCAGACTTTGCCTTAAAACTCTGAATGCATTAGCATTTGTTCCTAGGCCACATTTGGAGGATTATTTTGATTCACTTTTTGATCTAAACATTTTACCCCCTCATGCACAAACGTTGATAGATTATTTTGAGTACACTTGGATCGGTCGGCCAGATCGACGCCACCGCCGCCGCCCGCCACGTTTTTCCCATCAGATGTGGAACTGCTATGATAACGTTCAACATGGCTTACCGAAAACCAATAATGCTATCGAAGGTTGGCATCGAGGCTTTCAAAATCAAATTTCAGCTGAGCATCCAAATATATGGAAATTCATTAACGCAATTAAGAGGGAACAAAGTTTGAACGAGCTTCGCATAGAGAATTATATCAGTGGACAGGAACCTCCTGCTGGAAGCAACATATATATAGACTGCGCCGAGATACTGGCGCGCGTTGTGAGTACTTTTGAATCTAATGTTGACGTAGCAGATTATTTACGTGGCGTGACGCACAATATTAGCTACTAATAAATGAAATAAAATTAGTAATACTATATGTAGGTACTGTGTGTGTATATTCTATTCAATAATATTTAGTATACTGTGATTAATATTATATATACACATTATAAGCCAGAAATTAAATCATTTTGTATCTAGCTGATTATTACTTTTCCGCCCAACCTTTCAATATGCGAGAAAAGTATTGGTTTACCCCAAAAAAAGTTGGAATTTTAAAAAAATTTTTGAGTTATTTTTACGTTTTCCATCAACAACAACACGAAAAAACGGTTTTTAGAAAAAAAGTCCTGTGTGTATGTCGTCGTCGACGTTGTCGTCGGCCACTTTTCCTTAAAATTCTTGTTAGCACGATACAGCCTCCGGAGTGCAATAAGTCAGCAATTTTATGATTGAATATTGTTAAGGAGATGTCACGGATGAACCCTATTGATTTTCAGTTCACCAGAGCCAGTACAACGGGTGCTATGGTACTTGAAGTACGACATTTTGTAATTTTTTGCGAAATTTCAGTTGGTTAGCACGATAGAGCCTCCGGAGTTCAGCAAGTCACCAATTTTATGATTGAATATTGTTAAGGACATCTCACTGATGAACCCTATTGATTTTCAGCTCACCAGAGCCAATAGAACAGGTGCTACAGTACTTTAAGTATGATATTTTTGTCATTTTTGGAGAAGTTTGAGTTTGTTAGCACGATACTGCCTCCGGAGTATATACAAGTGATCAGTTTTATGATTGAATATTATTCAGAGCGTTTCAAAGATGGACACTATTGATATTCAGCTCACTAAAGCCAATACAACGGGTGCTATGGTACTTGAAGTACCAGATTTTTGTCATTTTTGGAGAATTTTCAGTTTCTTAGCACAATACAGCCTCCAGAGAGTATACGATTGATCAATTTTATGATTGAATATTGTTCAAAGTGTCTCACAGATGTACCCTATTGATTTTCAGTTGACTGGAGCGAGTACAGCGGGTCCTATAAATCCAGATATACTAAATTTTTGGTTATTTTTGGAGAAATTTCGGTTTGTTAGCACAATACATCCCCCGAAGTGTATAAAAATAACAATTTTATGATAGAATATTGTTCAGGGTCACAGATGCGGAAAAGTAAGTTTTAATCTTTAAAACCGTTTATTTTTACTTTTCCGCCAACCTATCTAATATGCTAGAAAAGTATTGATTTACCCCAAAAAAAGTTGGAATTTTCAAATTTTTTTTTGAGTTATTTTTACGTTTTCTATCAACAACAACACGAAAAAACGGTTTTTAGAAAAAAACTTCTATGTGTATGTCGTCGTCGTCGTTGTCGTCGGCCACTTTTTCTTACATGTCTTGTTAGCACGATACAGTCTCCGGAGTGCAATAAGTCACCAATTTTATGAATGAATATTGTTAAGCACATATCACAGATGAACTCTATTGATTTTCAGCTCACCAGAACGGGTGCTATGGTACTTGAAGTACGACATTTTGTCATTTTTTGAGAAATTTCAGTTTGTTAGCACGATATAGCCTCCGGAGTTCAACAAGTCAACAATTTTATGATTGAATATTATTCAGGACATCTCACAGATGAACCCTATTGATATTCAGCTCACCAGAGCCAATTCAACAGGTGCTACAATACTTTAAGTACGATATTTTTGTCATTTTTGGAGAATTTTCAGTTTGTTAGCACGATACAGCCTCCGGAGTATATACAAGTGACCACTTTAATGATTGGATATTATTCAGAGCGTCTCATAAATGAACCCTATTGATATTCAGCTCACTGAAGGCAGTACAACGGGTGCTATGGTACTTAGAGTACCAAATTTTTGTCATTTTAGGGGAATTTTCAGTTTGTTAGCACGATACAGCCTCCAGAGGGTATACGATTGACGAATTTTATGATTGAATATTGTTCAAGGTGTCTCACAGATGTAACCTATTGATTTTCAGTTGACTAGAGCGAGTACAGCGGGTCCTATACATCTAGATATACTACATTTTTGGTTATCTTTGGAGAAATTTCGGTTTGTTAGCACGATACATCCCCCGAAGTGTATACAAGTAACAATTTTATGATAGAATATTGTTCAGGGCCACAGATGCGGAAAAGTTTGTTTTAATCTTTAAAACCGTTTATTTTCACATATATTTGAAAATTTGTCGAACAAATTTATGTTCGAATAAATGCGAGTCGATTAATTTCCTCTCGAACAAATTACCAGGGTGCCAAATTTCCTTTCAACAAATGCTGTCGAACAAATTTCCGTCGAACAAATGCTTTCGAATAAATTACACCAAACCCACGAAGTGGGTATTCAAATTCCAATAATAAAATCATTTCCTAGGCCCAGATGGAACTTTAAAAAAGCTAATTAACAACTCTTCAAATCTGAACTTGACAACTGTCTCAGGTGGATCCTCGGTAAACAGGAAAACTATCATAGATTCATTGGCTCCCTGAAATGCGTAGCAAGAAAACACATCTATCGATGCTACCGCAGAGAGTATATACCGGGCTGGAGCGACGAAACCGAATCGCTATATAAAAACTTTCTCGAGAGCGGTAACCCAGAGATAGCAGATGATTTAATGCAGTCTCTCGATGCTTTGCGTAGGGAAAAATGGTATGAAACAACTAAAAACCTTAACTTCCAGCACTCAAGTAGAAAAGCTTGGAGCCTACTCGGAAAATTAGGTGCTGCCAATCCCGTAACACGTGAGGCCCCAAAAGTAATATCAAATCAAATTGCAAACCGTCTCGTGACCCTATCGAGAGCCCCTAGGGATGTTTCACGCACAAAAATCACAAAGTGCCACCTTTCAAAACCACTTACCCCTGAGGAAGTTACCAACGCGCTGAAAACTATTAGTTAGTAAGGCTCCTGGTTTAGACGGAATTCACAATGAGTTCCTAAAGAACACTGGCCGATCAGCCAAAAAATGGTTAGCTGACTTTTTCACCGACATACTTAAAACAGGCATTCTCCCAAAGGAATTCAAAAAGCCAAAATCATAGCTATATTAAAACCAGGAAAACCTAAAGAGAAAGCAGAGAGTTATAGACCAATATCCCTCCTGAGCTCTTGTTATAACTCCTTGAGAGATTAATCCTGGAAAGAATAGCAGATAAAATAAACGAAAACATCCCCGTCGAGCAAGCATGATTCCGGCCTGGACGTAACTGCACAGACCAGGTTTTGAGCCTAACCAAGTTCATAGAAGCAGGTTTCCAGGAGCGTAACAAAACATCAGCTGTGTTTATTGATCTCACTGCGGCATACGACACGGTTTGGGGGAATGTGTTGATTTATAAATTCCTGCGAATAATTCCCAACATAAACCTGGTTAACCTATTAAACAACATGCTTAGTGCTAGAGTATTTCAAGTCATGATGGGTGATCAAACAAGCAGAATGAAAAAGCTACATAACGGCATACCGGAGGGCTCGGTACTGTCGCCAATACGGCCTGTTAGAAACAATTTCGAAAAAGTTCTTATACGCTGATGATCTAGCAATAGCTATTCGACGGAAAACGATTGAAAGCACAGAGCACATAATACATAACGACCTCCAAATCTTGAAGAAATACTACCATACATGGAGACTCACTGTAAACCCGAATAAAACGGAATGCACGTGCTTTCATCTAAACAATAAGCTGGCCAAACAATAACTTACTCTAGTCTTCAACGGCACCATAATTCAACATACCCCAAAGTACCTAGGTATCACCCTCGACAGAACCCTAACATACAAACAACACCTGAATAATGACGCAGCTAAAGTCCGCACTCGTAACAACATCATACAGGAGCTATCTGGCACAACCTAGGGTGCCACTGCTACTACGCTCCCGAACACGGCTCTAGGCCTTGTTCATAGTGCTGCGGAATATGGGGCTCGGTGTAGCTGAATAGCCACCATACAAGGCAAATGGATGTACATCTGAACCAAACAATGCGCGTTATTACGGGTGCATCAAATCAACACCAACACATTGTGTTTAGGATTGATATCACTTTTTAGAATCAAACCAATTTCACATCCACTAACAATCAGCTTTATTTCTATTCTAAGGTTACAATCAAAATATAAAATCTACGTTCTACGTTACAAGCTACGAAAAGTTAACAACTGTGTTTCGCAAAAACAGTTCTCGATCCCCCGCTCACTTCCCACTCCCGGGTCGAGTAGGTGGTCTCATCCAGAATCTTTTATTGTGCGGCGTTGCCACTACACACTTTTCCGCGGACATGATGGGGAAACTGAACACATTGGCTCTCAACACTAAGCCACATCGCTCCCCCACATCTTGGAAGCCTTGTTGTATGAATACACAAAAATCATGGAGGATCAACAATTGTCCATCCATCAACACATCGCCAGCGCCTCTTCCCGAAGGCTGAAATCTCGTAGACCACCATGAGGACAGCAGTTGAATTATATAATGACAATTTTAACATCGAACAGAAAGGGTCAGAGGAGTGTATACAGGCTACGAAGCCCGACATCCATTTTAACCTCACCACAACGCAGAAACCTAATGGATTTGATATCCCGCGACAGACCCGGAAAACTGCTAACAGAATCCATACTGTCCATGGAAGAACCACTGACTTTCTGCATAAAAGGGGAAAATTGATATCTGCTCAGTGTGACTTTGGTAACCCGCGTCAAACCATGTGCCACATAGTTCAGGAGTGTGCAAGCAGGGCCTATGCTGGGAACCCAATTGATTTCATCAGACTAACGCCGCCAGTGGTTGAGTGGGTGAAGAACCTGGACGTTGCGCTGTAAATTAAGCACTATGTTACCTATTTATACGTTCATTTATGAACTTTTTTCAGTGTATTTTCTTAATATTTTCATGTTTGTGTAAGATTTGTATTGGTTAGTTTGTGTACATATTTTTGTATACTTTTGAGAATAACTCCATGTATGTACCATACGATAAATAAATACTTTAAAATCAAACTAAAATAACAATGTATACACATTAACTCATACAAAAAGCTTGATTAATTCACCTTAGTCCCATCCTTCATAACCTCAAGAAATTTTTGTGAGGAATTTATCGATTGTTATTAGCCAGAATTTTGGTAAATCTACTTATACTAAAACCAAAAAGTTTTGATAGTGCAATGACCTCGTAACGTGCACATAAATACTTTAAACAACTCTAGAACTAATCATTTTAACATGTATACACGAATTTTTTTAAAATTCAGTTTTGTATGTAATACTACGATTTATAAGTCACATAAAAAAGCCTATTTTTTTGAAATAAACACTTTGTATTTCTATTTCTCAAGTTTAAGAACTTTTTTCAAATAGTGCCACTGACTGAACTGTGACTCGAAAGATGCCTTTCTCTCTTTTGCTCATTCCTTAGACAAGGAAAAACGAATGGACGAGTGAGTAAGAAAGTTCGAAACGTGTTACCAAAACGGACCAAACCGATTGAACAATGTCACACCAGTGGCGGAACAATAATGTAAACAGAAACTAAATTAGGATGGAAATAAAAGTATTAGTAACATGTTTAAGGCAATAATGACAGTTCATTTTTTCTTGCCATTTATATTTGATCTTTTCGTAACACAATTGAATAATATCTTTTTTTTAAAACTGCTGCTACTGGAACAAAATAATTGTTTCATTTCACAGCGCCAGCGTTATCTAGCGGACCTGTTTCGAAGTAGTGAATGTACTAATGTATTTTTTTTAAATTATTTCCTTGAATTTACAATCTACTACAAAAAATAGAGTAACAAGTAGATCATTTGTCATAGATGGAAGGCTTCTGACCAGATTCTTTTCAATCTTCTGTACTCCAATGGTGGGTTGAATATGACGTTGATTAGTTAGTTGTCATGATCTGTACATCTATTTCTATATTTATTTGAATGGGTTCTGATGACATCGCCGATATATGGAATTCTTAGATCATTATGGATAGTTTGATTTGATACATATCATGGTGCATTTAGAATCATTCTAAAAGTTTTGGATTGGAAGGACAGTAAAATTTTAGTATTCAATGGCTTGCTACACCCCCACAGTTCAATTCCAAATGTCCAAATTGGTGTTAATATTGTTTTATAAATTAAAATTTTATTTTCTAGTGACAGCTGCGATTTTTCATTAATTAGCCAATACATATTTTTGACTTTTAAATCCAATTGTTACTTTTCCGCCCAACCTATCTATATGCGAGAAAAGTATTGGTTTGCCCCAAAAAAAGTTGGAATTTTGAAATTTTTTTTTGAGAAATGTTTACGTTTTTCATCAACAACACGAAAAAACGGTTTTTAGAAAAAAAATCCTGTGTGTATGTCGTCGTCGTTGCCGGCCATTTTTACTTACATGTCTTGTTAGCACGATACAGCCTCCTGAATGCAATAAGTCACCAATTTTACGATTGAATATTGTTATGAACATATCACAGATGAACCCTATTGATTTTCAGCTCACCAGAGTCAGTACAGTGGGTTCTATGGTACTTGAAGTACGACATTTTGTCATTTTTTGAGAAATTTCAGTTTGTTAGCAACAGACTCCGGAATTCAACAAGTCATCAATTTTATGATTGAATATTATTCAGGACATCTCACTGATGAACTCTATTGATTTTCAGCTCACCAGATCCAATACAACAAGTGCTACAGTACTTTAAGTACGATATTATTGTCATTTTTGGAGAAGTTTCAGTTTGTTAGCACGATACAGCCTCCGGAGTATATACAAGTGACCAATTTTATGATTGGATATTATTCAGAGCGTATCAAAGATAAACCCTATTGAGATTCAGCTCACTAAAGCCAGTACAACGGGTGCTACGGTACTTGAAGTACCAAATTTTTGTCATTTTTGCAGAATTTTCAGTTTGTTACCACAATTCAACCTCCAGAGAGTATAGATAAATTTTATGATTGAATATTTTTCAAGGTGTCTCACAGATGTACCCAATTGATTTTCAGTTGACTAGAGCGAGTACAGGGGGTCCCATAAATCCAGATATACTAAATTTTTGGTTATTTTTGGAGAAATTTCGGTTTTTTAGCACGATACATCCCCCGAAGTGTATACAAGTAACAATTTTATGATAGAATATTGTTCAGGGTCACAGATGCGGAAAAGTTAGTTTTAATCCTTAAAACCGGTTATTTTCTTTTGGTTTTAATGTGTGTGCATCACGTCAATTTCTGATCCAGGTGGTGACCAAAGTATTTGACTTCATTCTTTATAGGTATGGGAGCATGTACTAATGTATGAGCATTTTTTGAAAAAAAAATCTTAATTCTTGTTATACAATTGAGTAGTGGATTTACAAATCTACAAGTTTCTCTCAAGGTCACAATTTACATCTTTTCCCTCAATGAGAAATTTTTTTCTTGTATAGGATTCTATATGATGAATTAATTTTTATTGTTATATTTTAGGAAGCGAGTCCGTCCAGTTACTATGCAGTATTTGATGGCCACGCAGGATCTGAAGCTGCTGAGTATTGTTCAGGCCATTTACACCAGTTTCTTGCCGAAAATAAATATTTTGCTTCAAATCCAAAGCAAGCCTTGCTAGATGCCTTTTGTAAAACAGACGCTTTGTTTCTAGATAAATGTAAAGTTGAAGTAAGTGAACAATGTAATAATTTAATATCTTTCATTTATTGATAAAATTATAAAACCAAATTACACAGGACGAAAAAAAATTGCAGCAATTTAGAATATGCTGAATAGTATTATTAGTAGATTAACTGATCGAAGTATGAAAAAATCTCCAAAAAGTACATATGAAGGCTTTCTTGTTAATTAAGCAAACCACATATAAAGTACCGTCAAACGGGGTTATTTCGACCATGTGGGGAAAAGTCGATCAAGCACACCACTGTGAAGAAAATAGCGTGTAAAATGAGTGTAAAATGAAGCGCTTGCGTTTTTAACCCGCCAACAGCTGTCCACTGGTTCAGTGAGAGAGTAGACGTGATGGAGTGTAGAGTGTGTAGTGATACATACGGTAAGTATGTGTAGGTTAACGTGTTTATAAAGGGTTGAAAATTGGCTAAAATTCAAACATGCGAAAACGATTGATTCCACAGCTAAAACTATGCACGGAGGAAAATAATTCGTGAATATACGCGAAAACATAGTTATTCGTGAATGCGAATAAGCAAAAATAACACTGTAATTTAATTTTTGCAGCGCTCCACTGGAGATTTTAGAAAAAAAATTCATTGTTGTGGGTAATTTCGATCACTTTCAGTTTTAAAAATATGTTTTTACCTTTTAATTTACTAAGTCATATTTTGAGTTATGTTTATTTGTATGGGGAAATCACGTATGAAGAACAACCTGTACAGTGTTGCCAAGCATATAGCGTTTTCCTGTTCGGTCAGAGAATCATTTTATATGTCCATATTAAGTCTGTTTTTCCGTTTCAGATGCCTCGTCACTACCAGAAGAAGTTGGGGCCTCGAGGGAAGAGGAATTATGATGACAGTTTTCTTCAGAGGGCAGTGGCGGCGGTAAAACAAAAAAAAATGACGATGAGTGCTGCCGCTGAGCAATTTGCCGTTCCTTACGCGACTTTGAATGATCATTATCACGGAAGAGATCAGCTTAAGTATGGGAGACCGTCCGCTCTAGATGCGCAGGAAGAAAAAATGTTGGCTGAAGGCCTCCAAATTTGCGCTAATTGGGGATTTCCCTTGAAGCCTATCGATATCAAACATATCGTTAAGCATTATTTGACGAAGAGAGGAGTGACAGAACCAAGGTTCAGAGATAACTTACCCTTATGGGGCGACATACCAATCTTACCATAAAATTGGCAGAAAATTCAAAACGGGTTCGAGCAGCGTTGAGCTACGAGTTAGTGGAAGATTATTTCAAAAATTTAAAAGATGTCATCAAGGATATTCCACCTTCTAATATTGTGAATTATGATGAAACAAATTTTGTAGATGACCCAGGCGCTGTGAAA
Source organism: Galeruca laticollis (assembly GCA_963921935.1). Taxonomy (NCBI): domain Eukaryota; kingdom Metazoa; phylum Arthropoda; class Insecta; order Coleoptera; family Chrysomelidae; genus Galeruca; species Galeruca laticollis. The sequence goes on from OY998183.1 coordinate 93,000,601, forward strand.
GTCGTCTTAAAAAAAGGCACCAAACATGCACATAGAGCTATAGATAGCACTAAAACTAGCACCACTGTCATGTTTGCGATAGCAGCACACGGCACAATGCTTCCACCATATATTGTTTACAAGGCAAAACATTCATATGTGGGATGGACTGAAGGGGGTATAGAAGGGGCCAGATACAATCGCACTCTCAGCGGTTGGTTTCATTCCACCATATTTGAAGACTGGTTCTTTTCTATTGTTTTGCCCCATTTCAAAAAGATAGATGGAGTTAAAGTTCTAGTTGGAGATAATTTGAGTAGCCACGTCACTGTGAGTGTAATACAAGAATGCGAAAATAACAATAGCACGTTTATCCTCCTCCCACCCAACTCAACACACCTGCTACAACCTTTGGATGTAGCTTACTTTCGACCTCTTAAGGTGGCATGGAAAAGGGTTCTAGAAACATGGAAGTTAAGAAACAGAGGAGTGTTACCAAAAACTGTTTTTCCAGAGCTTCTAAAGGAGGCTGTGGAGTCTGTTGGTCTCAAATTTCAAGCCAACTCTATTGCAGGGTGCAAAGCATGTGGCATCGTTCCATTCAATCCGGACGCTGTTCTGAAGAAAATGCCTCGTAAAACAATTAAGAATACCCATGAACCATCATGGACAGGTGCTATAGTAGATCATCTTGAACAACTTCGGACGGGTCCAGCGAAGACTGTGAAACGAGGAAAAAAAACTCAATGTATCTGCAGGAAAGAGCATAGGAACATCGGATCTGTTGATGACTGAATCCAAACGCACATCACAAAATATCAAAACCAGAATAAAGAGACGGGATGCAAGTGAAAGTGAGTCAAAAGAAGAGCATGGACAAACTGAAAATATGAATATAAGTGACACTGAGTCAGAAAAAGAGTCGGATTTAGAGGTTGTAGAATTAGAGAAGTCATTCACAGAAGAATATGAAATAGGAGAACCCTCTATCTTAAACGAAACATTAGCAGAAATGCAAAATTCTGAAGTTTTTATCGCGAGCGACTTCGTATTGGTGAAATTTAAAACCAACAGACAGGACAGACATTTTATTGCCAGGATTGAAGCTATTTCAGACGAAGAACTAACTGTTAATGCAATGCGCGAGAAAGACTCAAAAAAGACGTTGTTTTTGTGTATCCGCAAGTTCCAGACCTCTCAATAATAACGTTAGAGCAGATTGAGAGAAAAGTCAACCTGAAAGGGGAAAACGCGGATGGCACACCTTTCATTTATAAGGAGAAGAACAAGATCTTCTGGAATGAGTTTCTGTCCAGTTATTTTTAAGTTTTCTTTGTACAGCTGAGATTCTTACATTTTTTGTTGATTGAATCTATTCAAGTTTAGACTGAACTCGTAATAGTATGTTCCTATATGTTTTCTTTTTATTTATATAGGTTTTGTGAAGTTTTTTTACGTTTATCAACCCAGAGCTGTGAAATAAGGCTGAATAAATAAAAATTTTCCTATTTTTTGTTGAATGTATCGACCTCAAATAAAACAAGAAATGAATTCGATGTTTTTTTTTAATATTTTTCGATGCTTTTGAATAGGTGATCGACTTTACCCCAAATGCGGGGAAAAGTCGATCACTCTTTAGGACAAAATAAAAATTAAATAGTAAAACTCAAAAAAATTGTAATGGTTTCATCAAATGGCTCAATGTTCAAGGTATCTTCATTTTCAATTTTATTTGAATAAATTGAATCGTTCAGGTGCTATGCTAAAAATACCTTGATTTTTGATCGAAATTACCCCGTTTGACGGTACCAATTAATAATTTATTTCAATAATGCTTTTACATTTTTTCATCACTGTATAGTAAATATATTTGTAAGTTAATTAGATGTCAACTAGAGAGAAATTGAATCATACAATTAGAACCTCCATACAGCAAAGACCCAGTGCTTTTAGTGTCAAAAAGTGAGTGTGCTAATTTGAATGTAAGGGACCATTTTTTATTCCTTGTTAACAAAAAACCAATAACTTATAAGGATACAAACAGTTCATCCACCATAAAGAAATCATACCTACTTGTGAAAGCAATAAGGTAAATAACAGGCCACCAGGCAAAAAGTGTGGTTTTTAGTTTGCAAAAATCACGGAGTTTCTTGATGTTTTTATTGAAAAGGTAAATGACCCATGTAAATCACATCCTATGACAGTTGGACTTCATCAAGTTCCCAGTTAAATTTACCCTAATGCCTTTATACGCTCTGTTAGTCTTTATGTGCATAGGGCTATGCAATGTAATAAAAATATAAGATGGAACCCCCGTTATAAATGCTGGGCATAAATTGTGCGGAGAAGGTGCAAGATAGTTGTTGCATACATATATTTTAAAACACATAACTTAATATATAGGACTTATCCGACTTTAACTGAACAACAAGAAATCAAAAATAAAATGATGGAAGGAAATATCACATTTTTGAAGCTACATCTTTCGATAGAACAACATAAAATGTGAATGAATTTTTCACGTTCCCTATGAAACTATCAAAGAACTAGCAAACTAGAGATTGAAGTATATTCAAACAAACCTGTAAACAACTATCCGTCCTGTAAAAAAAATCAACAAATTCTCCTATTTGTGAATCATACTCTCAACCTAAGTTTCCATTCAGATTTGGCCCTACCAACTCCATCCAATATCCCACGAGGGTCAACTTGATGCAAATCATGACGAGATGTTCATTCAACAATTCATTAAGGTATTTAAAAAATATATGTATATGAGAGATGAATTGATTGATATGAGAAATTGTCTCTTCAAAAACCAACAGTAGTTACCGATTATAGTTGGATCTTATCATCCTTGGTACCAAATTTCTATTGACTTGATGCCTTCATGAAACCTTTCACCCTGCCACTTACTTGTATCGCTGAAATTATAAATGAAAATGGAGAGGTTTGACATTAGTCAAACACAATTTGTAAGGTGCGTAAGGAGCATAAATATATAATTAACTTTTGTAATTTATACATAATAAAAATGCCTTATTTCAATTTAGTGTCACTTAATCAATATGGTTCCACAATTCCATCCTAATTTTACAGAATAATTCCAAAGAACAACTGAAAAAAGTATCTGGTACCAATAACAAACTACTACCAGAACTGCCAATAAACACAGATTGTACATGCCCAAATACACTCATGGGCCTACAAAATGGACTCACTTGATTGAATAAGAGGAAAACTCACAACCAGAAATAAGTAAAATTAAATTGGCTTTTGTTTCACAATATGAGCAGATAATAAATAATGGTGAAAAGTAATTGACTGTAAGCTAGATTTTGGCAGCAAAATACCAAGGGACAATGTAGAAACACTGTAAAAAAAGAGAGAGAAATTTTAATAAAGTTTGTGTTGAATGGGTATCAATATAAGTTGGAGTGTTTGTTTTGGTTGGGTGCCCTGATATAGGATTAGTTTCCTATGCAGGGCTGGATTGGGGGTGTATTGGGGTTTTTTTGTGCGCGTTTGAATATGAGTCTGGTGAAAAAGGTGGTTGGTGGAAGGTTGGGCTGGTTGAAGAAGTCTGAACGATTTGAGAAAGTGACTTAAGAGAAATTAAAAGGTGTGGAATTGGGGTTTTGGAGTGGGCTTTTCGCTAGAAGGTGTTCCAGAGGAAGAGCATACTCGGTTTGGCTTTTTTTTTGTTTTTGTGGGTTTTTTGGGGAATAATCATCATCAAGCAAAGGGGGGGAGGGATACAGCTGCCGCTGCATTTGTTCCCTACGTCGATTGATTCGTCGGTCTATTTGGGTAGTGAATAAATTCATCCTGTTAAATAAATTCACCATGTTACAGGGAAACCGCAGAAAACCTGTAACGCCGACGGGTGGGTGGGGCCGGTTGGAGGTTAGTCACAAGTGTTGACTAGTTGAATTGTGAGAGTATTAAAGATAGGGAATTGTGTAGATATCTAGATAGAAAGAAAGAAAATATGTGTGAGAAAGATATAGAAGATTATATGTGTGAAAATTGCAATGTCTGATTTCTTTTCTTTCTTTTTCTTTTTTCAACCATCTTCTATCCATTGGATATAGGTCTCTCTCATGTTTGACCAGACACTTCTATTTTCTGCTTTCTGGTACCAGTTCAGCCCAGTGAATATTTTCAGATCATCATACCATCTCTGTTGTGGTCTGGCAATACTTCTTCGTTCTCCCCAAGGTCTCCATGTGAGATGTGTCCACTCCAATTCTCTCTGTGTCTTACAACATGTCCTGCCCATTGCCACTTTAAGGAACTGAATCTCTGTATGATGTCGGTGAATTTTGTCCTTTCTCGTATCCACTGGTTTGTTTTGTGGTCTCTCAGTGACATTCCCAGTATTCTTCTCTCTATGGCCCTCTGGTGTATTCCTAGTTTGTTAATAATCCTTTTAGTCAGGACTCGGGTCTCGAATCCGTATGTAGTGACTGGAAGAATGCATTAGTTGTAGATTTTTGTTTTTAATGCCATGGGGATTTTCATGTTGAAAGCGTATTTTAATTTACCATACCAATCTGACTCTCCTATCGATCTCAATTTCTTGCATTTGTTTATTTAGTGTCACTGATTGTCCAAGATATATGTATGATTGTGTTTTGTTTATTATTTGTCCATGAAACGTAATGGTTTGGTCTGCATCAGGAACGTTTGCCATGAATTGTGTTTTTGCATTATTAATATGTAGTCCAATTTTGGCAGCTTCTACATGTAGTTCTTCCAACATCTTAGTTAGTTCTTGTTTATCTCTTCCAAACAGGACGACATCATCAGGAAACCTTGAATTGCTTAGGCATTCAGCATGGATGTTTATTCCCTTTTCCCTCCAATTGACTTTCTTGAAGACATCCTCCAAAACCAGAGTAAAAAGTTTTGGCGAAATTACATCTCCCTGTCTGACGCCTCTTTTGGATTCTATTTTATTTGTCTGTGCATGAATCTTTCTCTATCAAGAATGTCTGATTATCGAATTGAAATTGGGGATTGGTCTAGGTAGTCGATGTATATGTCTGGGTGATCGTCGTAGGCTGTGTCTAGTAGCCGTACTGGAGGGAATGGGAGCTTCCTCTTGGGTTTTCTGCCGATAGCCGAGATTTCGTTGCCCGATTCGATAGTACGACTAACGTATCGGGCTTGTAGATTGTTCAGACGGGACGGAATGGTCTCGATGTTGATATCGTACACTGTAAATAACCCTAGATTTTATACTTCTATAAGATAGGGACAAAAATACTTAGATCTATAAATAAATGTGTGGCCTTCTTGTTTTAACTTTGACTGCGCTCAAGCCCGAGGATTGAGCTTAATTAATATAATGGCAATAATACACAAATAATTTGAAGTTCAACCAAACTTGGTATCCCACATTAATTCATAAATTTGTAATATATAGCTTTTTTATGGATATTTATATCTGTTGTTGATTCATAATTTTTTTTTCTAGAAATTTAGTAGTGGTGCTACTGCCGTTGTTGCATTGTTACGTCCTAAAGAAAAAATGTTGTATGTTGCTTGGGCAGGAGATTCTCAAGCTTTATTGGTAAACAAAACACGGGCATTCCAAATTGTTGACCCTCATAAACCATGTAGACAGGTAAGTTAAAAGTGCGTCTCATGTGTGTTACGAAATTTAATTATTAAAATTAAATTCTCGAGCATAACTTTTGAGAAAATCAACATATTGACATATACTCTATTTAACTTATTCCAGAAACGCTAATAGCGATCCGATTTTAAAGTACAGTTCCTATTCTATATTGAGAAGTCTTTACCAGTCTACAAAATCTGTTTTATGCCAAAATATAAAATCCTTCAATGTATGTATAGTTAGTGCAAGTTTTACAAGAATTGTACTTACAACCACAGGTTAATCCTTGATGCTGCTAATATCAACAGGTTCACATTTAGACAACTGTGTGACTGAATTATAGTGACCATGGGAATATGTTTTAGTTTGGATAACCCGATTCTGGATAGTGAAAAGTGCCCTTTATCTTATAGAACCTTCAATGTGAAGATTTGCTTTGCCTCCTCATTATAAGTTTATAGTATAGATGTTTATTCCTTTCGGATTCTGCTAGATTCAGTGGTGTTAGTTTCTTGTCCCAGCTCTTAATACTGCTAAGCACTGTCAGATATTTGTTCCTAAAATAATTTCTCAGTGTTTTTGTATGTAATATCTTTATTAGCTGCTCTATTTGACTCTTCCGTCCCTCGGGGATAGATAAGGGGTTTTCTGTATATGGTGTAGCCGCTGTTTGATGAGTAGTTCTTATTTGGTACAGTCTGTGAATATTCGTTTTCGACAATGTGAGCACTCCAGCAGTGAATGCTGGCATGTCCATATGTTTATAGCTTTTAGCTTATGCATCATAAACCAATAGAAGATTTTCAAATATATACACAAAAAAACTGCATTAAAAATGTATTTACCCAATATTAGAACAATTCAGAACATTATTTAAAGAACCATTCTTACCTTACCAGTAGGCGCTACAACCCGGGGTGAGCCTTGGTCTTTTCAACGATTTGCCTCCAAACAAAGCACTTCCTGACCTTATAGTACCCCAGCCGGTGTCTTTCGTTGTCCTCAAATCACCCAGTACTTGGATAAATCATGGATTTAGAATTTTCTTTGGCTTTCTGGTGTCTTCCATCCTCTGAACGTGCCCAAACCAACGGATGCTTTGGGATTTCATGAAGTTGACAATGTCTTCACCGTTTAGTTTTGTCTAGGACTTCCCTGTTTGTGCAGATACGCCAGTCTGCTTCATTGATGTTGATTGCTTCATAGATTCTTCTAACGATCTTATGTTCGAATCTTGTGATCTTCTCTTGGTCTTGGTCTGTGAGTTAAAGAACCAGTAGTTTGACAATTTACTATGTGATATTTTATAATTTTTATGACTTGATTAAGAATAATTTCAATCTGTGCCCAGTTTGCTACAAATAGTCATTCTGAGAAATGGCCTTGTGGCTAAGGTGGTTACTTATGATTAAAAGTAATGTGTCAGGTAAAGAATAGTATCCAATTATTCTCTATAAAGACTTTTTTTAATTTTTCTCATTAGATATGGAAGTTGCAGTGAAGTTAACACATTACTGCCACCTGCAATTCTTGTTTCACTATAACATTAGACCAGGACTGTCCAACATGAGACCGTGAGACGTTATTTTTTGCGGCCCGCGGAGCGGGTCCTTAAATGAATAAATTGCTCTCAAATTCGAAATATGCAGAATTCTTACATTAACGATAAAATACAAATACAAATTTAATAACGTGTGACGCCACTGGCGACGGTTAGACGGTCGCAGCGATGTTACTGGAAATCGGACCGATCTTACTCGATCACCCTAGAATATTCGAGAAACCGCGCGCACGTATATAAGAAAGGTTGAGTATAGCGAGACGCGCAGAGGGCAGAATTAGTTAATAATTGTTTTAGTGTGCGGTGCGCACCAATTCTAAAATCTTTTTAAGTGAAATACTCGGTGAAATATGTCTTCACAGAAAAGAAAAATAATGCATGAACATCGAGTTTATAATGGCCGTTGGGAATCAGACTATAATAAACGTCAGTGCATTATTTGTATGCAAGTACTATCAGTTCCCAAAGAATATAATATGAAACGACATTACACTATGTTACACGATAAAACGTTTCGGCAACATACAGGGGAGTCAAGAAAGGCTATCATTACGGATTAGTAGAAAAAACTAAAACAACAAACAACGTTTTTTTTAAAATCTGACGCTGATACCAAGTACAGTATTGGCGTTTCTTATGAAGTAGCGCTGCAAATTGTCAAAGTGAAGAAACCTTTTAGTGATGGAGTGCTTATTAAAAAGTGTGCAATACAAATGGCAAAACAATTCAATTAGTCAAAAATTGCCGAAAAATTCGAATTGCAAAACGGGTTGAGCATATTAATCAATATGTATCCAAAAAACGGCATGACATGGTTGAACAATGTAGATATTTTTCGCTATGCCTGGATGAAAGCACTGATCTGCCCGACATTAGCCAGCTTGTAACTATTCAAAATTACTTCAGTGTATCTGAAGAATGCTTGATCTTATTCCTCTCCATGGTACAACCAAGGGTACGGATATTTTTGAAGCTGTAAATAAGGTGATTTCAGACTACGGGGGATTTGATAAATGTTCCTGTATTGTATGGTAGGAACTGAAATTGGATTTGCAGGACTTTTAAAACAAAACAACATTAACTGTCCTGTGATACACTGTATTGTTCACCAAGAGGCCCTGTGTGGAAAAACCTTACGTCAAATGAATGTCATGAAAGTGGTGGTAAAAATAACCAATATGATTCAAGGAGGCAATCGTGCTTTGACTCAAGAAAAGTTTCGTGATTTTTTAGTCGAAGTAAATGCTACATATGGGAACTTGTTACTTCACACTGATATTCGTTGGTTAAGCGCCGGAAACTGTTTGCAACGATTCTTTGCTTTACGCAAGGAGATAACTATTTTTCTTGAAGATGAAGTTAAGTCTAACACTGAGGAACTTGAAAATCAAATGGTAGATGCTCAATTTTTAGTAGACATGCATTTTTAACAGACCTGACATCTCACCTTAACGAATTGTATTTGAAGCTACAAGGAAAACAGCAGAGTATTGCCAACTTATTTGGACACATAAATGGATTTAAAAGTAAAATCAAGCTTTTCAAGTCTTCATTAGAAAAAAATGGTTTTTAATTTTTTCCAAGTTGTAAAGAGCATTTCGAAGAAATGAAGGATTTGGAGGAAGTTTCAAATTTACCTCACATAAAATACATTGACACAATTGTAGAAGAGTTCGAAAATCGATTTAGCGACTTTTAAAAAATTGAAAGAGAGATGTCAGTTTTTACTCAGCCCCTTACAATTTTATTTGAGAATGTAAGCAGAGCAGACCTTGAACTGGAATTGTGTGATTTGCAATCAGATCCTTTTTGCCAAGGTAGAAACTGGATTGGACTTTTTCAAGTTGCTGCAAGAAGACCGATACCCCAGCTTGTGAAACTTAGGACTCACACTGGACTCAATGCTTGGAAGCATGTATCTCTGAGAAAGCAGCTTTTCCAACATGAAATTTGTAAAATCAAAATATAGATGTTCCCTCTATGATAAGTCACTTATTCAGTTGCTTCGTTTATCAACAACAAATATTAACGTTAATATTGATGCATTAGTTAGTGAAAACCAACATCCTCAAACTTCCCACTAATTTTTTTGTAACTTGATATTTTTTTAATAAATAAAAGTAATAATACAAACATGTTTTTTCTTTGTATACCATACCTATTAAAACTCACTGATAAAGTTGCATACGAAGTATTTTATAACACAGCCCTCCAAACCGCATATTTTTTAAAGAGGCCTTTGGGACACTTGCAGTTGGACAGCCCTGCATTAGACAATTACTTACACATATTAATCAATGCCGAATGTTTTGTCATTATGATCGAGAGAATGCATTAATAATATAATATTATTAAATAGTATGAAAATAACATTGGACTGTTTTATGCCCTCTCCGATCAGTTAATGGTTCTCCCACTCTGCGTTTTGTAATTTCGTCACGGTCATACAAAACATTCTAATGTCACATATTGTTTTTAACGAACAGTCTATCCTATTATAATGTTGAAAAAAGGGTTAACTCTCTTTAATTTATCAAGAATAACAGTATATAAAATAATTTAGTCAATAAAACCAATTATTTATTTTTTAGGATGAACGAGAGCGAATTGAAAAACGCGGTGGCTGTGTGATGTTATGGGGGACATGGAGAGTCAATGGTCAATTAGCAGTATCCAGAGCGATAGGTATTAACTTTGAAGAATATCTGATTCTTGAAATTCAATCTACAGAGTGGACAGATTGAGTTCAATGCCATTAGAAGTTATAATCATATTTATGTAAAGATGAATATATTGAGGGTCAAAACGCAGTAACGAATTGGAAATTTCTCAGGAGAGCAATAAATCTGTTTTATTTTTGTTCTTAAAGACAAGTAATGATTTAAAAAAAATTGCTGTGTGTGTGTGTGTGTGTGTGTGTGTGTGTGTGTGTGTGAGGTTACAATGGCTTCGGAAGAGGTTCCATTCGCCAGATTTAATTTGTATTGCAAAAATTGATTGATTGTCATCACTCTGCCTTCACACTATATTTAATACCTAATATCTTTAACTAGTTTAATCGTTTTTTTTCCTCATTTATTTTTTGTTCTTTTTTTTTATTCTTTTTTTTATTTTTTTCATTTTTTTTTTATTATTTTTCTATTTTTTTCTTCTGTTTATACATATATGTGTGTATGTTTTTTTTTATTTTTTTTTATTTTTTGTTTTTTTTTATATATATTTTTTCAATTCATTTGGGGAGTGCACAGGGACACTTATATTTACTCTGGAGTATGTCAGAGCTGGACAACACAGTGAGTGTACCGCGTATAAATTAGGGGTGCAACATAGGTTGGACACAAAGGATCTTAGATATTAATTTCTAGTCTAACAATATGTATATATAAAATTCTATAAATATGTACATTGTTTAAACTAATTAGTTGATTTAAATTAAGTGGGTGCTGGATCAATACAGGTGAATTCTCTAGATCTTGATACAATAAATCAATTTTGTTTTGAATATTTTTACAATTTAAAATTACATGTTCCAGGTTTCCTACTTCGCCACACGCACAATACGGTGATTCGTTTAATTTGATTTTATATAAATATTCCGGGACAAGTGCGTGGTTAAATCTTATCCTACATATGGTTGAGACAAATCTTTTGGTATTAGCTGTTGCTGTAAACCAAGGTTTAGATGGAATATCAGTTTGTATATTTTTATATGCTTGACCAGTTTCTTTTCTTTTAAATTGTTCTTTCCAGATTTGTTTTGTTTCGATTTCCAATAAGGATGATATATCAGTGTGAATGCACTTATATGGAGCAATATCCTCTTTGTAGATTCCTTGTTTGGCTGCTTCATCAGCTTTTTCATTTTCCTTAATCCCGCAGTGGGCTTTAATCCATATAAATTGTATTTTGACATCCAGTTCTTCCATTTTTTGATATTCTAGTAAGATATTAGTCAGGATATAGTGTGATTTTTTTGAATAATAGATGTTTTTGATGGATTCTATCGAGCTTTTACTGTCCGAAGCTATAACATATTGATTAGTATCCCTTTCCGTAGCTTTAATATATTTTATTGCTTCCAGGATTGCAACTAGTTCTGCTGAAAAAATTGAGAGGTAGTCATTTAGCCTTAAGGATAAAGTATAGTTCTTTTTTGGATCAAAAACTGCACATGCTACTTTGTTTTCCATTTTGGATGCATCGGTGAAAATGATATTATGTTTTGGAAAATATTTTACGACATCATGTTTAAATATTATTCGCCTCAAATTTATCGGTGTTAAGGAATCGGCACTGTATGTGGTTATTTGTGTTGTATATATCCCTGGAATAAATAGGATCTAAATTTGCACAATAAATATCTTCTTTAAATTTTTGGATTCTTGAATAGGCTTGGCCGATTGTAAAACTTTTTTTGTTACTATAATAGTTGTGTGAAAGATCCGGAATATAGAGGGAGTAGATATTATTTACGAGGTCACAATTTTTGGTTATTAATTTTGCTAAAAATCTGCCAGCTAATATTTGCCTACGGAATCTTATTGGAACTTCACCAGCTTCAGCAGCATATGCAATGTTAAGATTGTTGCATCCTTCAGCAATGTTTTTACATCTATGATATATACAAATGTCATCAGCATATTGTATTACTTTTGTAGCATTATTTATTATGACAGAATTTTCTAAGTCTATAGTATATATTAGATACAAAGTTGGACTTAGGATACTACCTTGTGGAAGGCCAATATTCGTTGTTTTTGGACCGTCCAGTTCATTATTTATTTTCAAATATATAACACGATTCGAATAAAGGTGTCTTATTTTGCTTGAGAAGTTTTTTGATAGTCCCATCCCCACCATTTTATTGTACATAATAGTTAAATCGACATTATCGTAGGCGTTTTCCAAATCTACAAATATTGCAGGTACTGATTGTTTTTGACAAAAGGCCGAATTTATTTCACTAACCAAATATCCTATATTTTCATTGATAGAACACCCGTTTCTAAACCCTAATTGTCTTTTAGATATTTTGTTGTTAATCTCTAACCAGTGATTTAGCCGTGCTTTAATCATTCTTTCTACAGTTTTCATGAGACAGGATGCTAGTGATATACCTCTATATGACTGAGGTAGATCCATATCCCTACCATGTTTTAATATTGGTGATACTAAAAATTCTTTCCAGTCTTCTGGAAAGGTCGCTTTTGACCAAATATTGTTTATTATGTTCAATAATATTTGTTTTGCAAAATATGATAGTTTTGAGAGCATATTATAGTATATAAGATCTCTGCCTGGGGCAGAGTTATTGTTATTTTTTGTGCTAACTTCTAGTTCTAGTAATGTAAATTTGCTATCCAAATATTGTACAATATTATTGTATTCCAACTCTAACTCAAATTCTGTCTCTACCCATGGCGGAGCTAATTTATTAAAAAACAATTCTGTCCAATCTCCTATTTGAACATTGTTTGTAGGAGGAGAATATGAATTTTTTAACATTTTAATATATTTCCATGTCTTTTACCGGTGTGTTTTTATTAAGATTTTCACAAAATAATTTCCAAGACTCCCTTTTGCTTTGTATAATAATTTTTTTTGTATGTGCTCTGCAATTTTTAAATTTCAAGTAATTTTGTAAATTTGATTGCTTTTTAAAAAGCAGAAAGGATTCTTGTTGACGTTTTATTGCATCATTGCACTTTTTATTAAAACCAGGTTTGGACCCTTTCTTCACTTCTGGAATGGCAATTTTGGATGCCTGATTTATTGCTTCTGTTATATCCGTGTATGAATTTCCTACATTCTTTATTTGTAAAAATTCGTCTACCTTTTGTGAAATAAGAGGCCAATCTGCCCTTTTAAAATTGGATCTATTGCTTTTATTTATAGTTGGTATGTTATTTAAATATATGTTTATAATTATAGGAAAATGGATGGAATCCCCTAAAGGTTGATCAATTACATTCCAATTACATTTTAGTGTTAAATCGGTAGAACATATGGAAATATCAATTGCCGATTTGTTTCTGCTACCAACTCTTGGAATTACTGTTTCTGAGCCATTATTGATAAAGTTTAAGTGACATTCTTCAATAGCAGAAATAAGTCTGGAACCGTCAGAATCTATGTAACTACATCCCCAAGCAGAGTGATGACAATTAAAATCACCTCCGACAAGAAAGGGTTTGTCAAGACTATTAAAAAATTTCTTCCACTTTTCTTCACTGATGTTGTTTTTTGGTTTTGAATATATGGAGTAAATATTTATATTAGTTTTGTGGTCTATTCTAACTCTCACAGACACGCACTCCAACTCATCAATTTTAAAGAATGAATTGTTTTGTGAATATGCAATATTTTTTTTTAATAATATGGCTACTCCTCCATACCGATCATTGTGATCTGACCTAAAGATATTGAACCCACTTATAATAAAATTTGATGATTTTTTTAACCAAGTTTCTGATATCAAGGCTACATTTATTTGATAATCAAAAAGACATTTTTCAAAGATTCCTTTTTTAAATATAATAGAACCGGCGTTCCATAGTAGGATGTTCATTTTATTCGTTGTCATCTAAAATTTGAGTTATTATTTGTTTTAACTTATTTTCTATTTCCTTATCTTTCAGTATAGACCCATCAGTATAAGTTAATATGTCTTTAATAAGTGTTGTTAGAGATTCACAAGTTTTGTTAATTTTTGTTTCATTATAGGTTTGCTTTTGATTGTTAGATTGGTAGTTAGGAATGTTAGGATAATTAATATAAAAAGGTTGTGATTGTATACTTGGTACCGATAGAATTTCCCTATGTTCTTGTCGCAAATCTTCGTCAATGGGAGTATTTAGTTCTAGACGTTTTCTTTTTAAATTAACTGTATATCTGTTACCTGCATTTGTGCTAGATACACTTGAATAACTTCTCTCAACTTTTTTGGATGCTTCAACATAAGAGATATTTTCTGTTACCATAGATTTTTTTATATTTTTTTGTCTTTGGAACTCATTACACTTGTTTTTTTCTGTGGCTAGATGGTTTTCATTACAAAATAAGCAATTTATATCCGTTTTTGTACATTCATCATAATTATGTGATTCTCCGCATTTTTTGCATCTTTCTTTTGATCTACACTGTACACTCATATGGCCATATCTTAAACAATTATTACACTGAACTACTTTAGGTATGTATTGTTCCACCTCATATACTAATTTTTCAATTATGACTCTATTGGGTAATGTTTGCCCTTTGAAGGTTACTATGATAGTTGTGGTTGGCTCTACCTCATATTTTTCATTTTTTCTTACAATTCTTTTTACATGTGACACTTCAAAATTATATCCTAACTTTGGTTTAATTATTTCTTTTAATTCCTCTTCGCTTAGCTCCTTATCAACTTGTTTTATTACACCTTTTTTGTGATTATTAAAAACCGGAATGTAAATATCATACTCTTTTTCTCTTAAAGACGTAGCTTCTAACAACTTATTTGCACTTGAATATGAATTTAACTCTACTTTAATTTTTTTTGCTCCAATAATTGACATATTGATAATATTATTTTTTATATCTGGAACTGCATTCATGATTATCCTTGCAGTTGCTATTTTATGTAAGTTTCCTATATTCTCTTTTTTACTAAGAATATAAACGAAATACGGGCCACTATCATTAGAGCTGTATTTATTGACAAAATTATTTATGTTTCTTTTTTGTGACCTACTAATTATTGTGTTGTTGTTAGTTTCATGGTCGGAGTTTTGCCTTTGTTTTCTTTATTCCTATTATCAATTGCATGTTTTGTTATATTTTCAAAAAAAGTACTAATATGATCATTACTTACTTTATCATTACTTCCTTTGTTTAAAGTTGGGTTATTACTTTTCCGCCAACCTATCTAATATGCGAGTTGAAATTTTTTTTGAGTTATTTTTACGTTATCCGTCAACAACAACACGAAAAAACGGTTTTTAGAAAAAAAATCCTGTGTGTATGTCGTCGTCGTCGTTGTTGTCGTCGGCCACTTTTCCTTGCAAGTCTTGTTAGCACGATACAGCCTCCGGAGTGCAATAAGTCACCAATTTTATGATGGAATATTGTTAAGGACATTTCACAGATGAACCCTATTGATTTTCAGCTCACCAGAGCCAGTACAACGGGTGCTATGGTACTTGAAGTACGACATTTTGTCGTTTTTCGAGAAATTTCAGTGTGTTAGCACGATACAGCCTCCGGAGTTCAACAAGTCACCAATTTTATGATTGAATATTATTCAGGGCATCTCACTGATGAACCCTATTGATTTTCAGCTCACCAGAGCCAATACAACCGGTGCTACAGTACTTTAAGTACGATATTTTTGTCATTTTTTGAGAAGTTTCAGTTTGTTAGCACGATACAGCCTCCGGAGTATATACAAGTGATGAATTTTATGATTGGATATTATTCAGAGCGTCTTAAAGATGAACCCTATTGATATTGAGCTCACTAAAGCCAGTACAACGGGTGCTGTCTGTGGTACTTGGAGTACCAAATTTTTGTCATTTTTGGAGAATTTTCAGTTTGTTTGCACGATACAGCCTCCAGAGAGTATACGATTGATCAACTTTATGAATAAGTTTTGTTCAAGGTGTCTCACAGATGTACCCTATTGATTTTCAGTTGACTAGATCGAGTACAGCGGGTCCTATAAAACTAGATATACTAAATTTTTGGTTATTTTTGGAGAAATTTCGGTTTGTTAGCACGATACATCCCCCGAAGTGTATACAAGTAACAATTTTATGATCAAATATTGTTCAGGGCCACAGATGCGGAAAAGTTAGTTTTAATCTTTAAAACCGTTTATTTTTTGTTACCTTACCATATTAAAAAAACTGCGAGAGACAACAGATTATTTTTTTTGTATATATTATAAAAAAAAATAATAGAAAATATTATGCAAAGGCATAATAAATATGTATAATTAAATCTGGGTACTAACATTTCCGAACAAATAATTTAAACTGATCTCGTAACTTTATTAAATACCTACTTATTCTAATATCACATTATCAGGTAATCTCCTAAATTTAAAAACAACATCTATTTAAAAATATATTACTTTTCCGCCCAACCTATCTAATATGCGAGAAAAGTATTGATTTACCCCAAAAAAAGTAGGAATTTTGAATTTGAGTTATTTCCACGTTTTTCATCATGAACAACACGAAAAACGGTTTTTAGAAAAAAATTCCTGTGTGTATGTCGTCGTCGTTATCGTCGGCCATTTTTCGTTACATGTCTTGTTAGACGATACAGCCTCCGGAGTGCAACATGTCACCAATTTAATGATTGAATATTATTCAGGACATCTCACTGATGAACCCTATTGATTTTCAGCTCAAAATATCCCCTACAACGGGTGCTATGGTACTTTAAATACGACATTTTTGTAATTTTTGGAGAAATTTCAGTTTGTTAGCATGATACAGCCTCCGGAGTATATACAAGTGACCAATTGTATGATTGGATATTATTCAGGAAGTCTCACGGATGAACTCTATTGCTTTTCAGCTCACCAGAGCCAGTACAACAGGTGCTATAGTACTTTAAGCAGGACATTTTTGTCATTCTTGGAGAAATTTAAGTTTGTTAGCATGATACAGCTTCCGCACTATATACAAGTGACCAATTTTATGATTGGATATTATTCAGGGCGTCTCAAAGATGAACCCTATTGATATTCAGTACACTAAAGCAAGTACAACGGGTGCTACGATACTTGAAGTACCAAATTTTTGTCATTTTTGGAGAATTTTCAGTTTGTTAGCACGATATAGCCTGCAGACTGTATACAAGTGATCAATTTTATGATTGAATATTGTTCAGGGCGTCTTATAGATGAACCTTATTGATTTTACCTCAGCAGAGCTATGATGCCTGAAGTGTCACATTTTTGGTCCTTTTTGGTTGTTAACACGATACAGCCTTCGGAGTGAATACAAGTGACCAATTTTATAATTGGATATTTTCCAAGGTGTCTAACAGATGTACCCTATTGATTTTCAGCTGACTAGAGCGAGAACAGCGGGTCCTATAAATCCAGATATACTACATTTTTGGTTATTTTTTGAGAAATTTCAGTTTCTTAGCACGATACATCCCCCGAAGTATGTACAAGTGACAATTTTATGATATAATATTTTTCAGGGTACCTGACAGATGCGGAAAAGTTAGTTTTAATCTTTAAAACCGTTTATTTTTTCATGTACTTAATACAGCGTTTCACAACCTTTCAGTATTCAGGGCCCAATTTTAAATAACAATTTTTATGGCGCCCCCCTACCTTTATTTTTCATATAATACTAAATTACGACGAATAATATACGTTGAAAATTTAGGTCCTAATCCTTATCTCTAGACTTTATGACCCTAGGCCTAGAGCCCTAATATAGAACTTAAATTACAGACCTTCAAATTTACCGAGAATTTATTGAAAGTTGGCAATGCCGCTCCGCTACATCACATCCATATAGGTAGATAAATCATAAATCCAGAATCGAAGTTTCTCATCTGCCCTCTAACATTAAGAACATTCTCTGGGCTTACCGTCGCTACAAGAAGTTTCGACCGTGGTTTCGATTTTCTTGGAATATTATGGAAGATCTGTTCGACAGCGGAGCAAGCGTGTATAAATGCTACGGCTGTCAGAGGTTCCGGTCAGTTTTAATCAAGTCACGGTGTGTAAGTTTTGTGTAATTGTACCATATTTCCATATAAGATATTTACGTAAATTTTACGGCAGTAAATTCATACAGAACTATGGATAGATATTTAACTGGAAGCGAGCGACTATTAGATAATAGTGAAGCATCAACAAGTGCACAGTCGACCGTGGTTTCGAAGATAAGATCAAGAAAATATTCGCAAGAATACCTAAATTTTGGATTTACCACTACTAAAATAGACAATGGATAGACATGTAAATGGAAGATCTGGAGAGGAATTGCAAGGACAGTGGAAGACTATTCGAATTTATAAAATTACAAAACAAAAGAAATAAAGTACCTGCAAAAAAGATTGGACACATTACTTCAAAGAAATGTTTAAAAACAGGGAAGGAAGTATAGAGAACACAAACGAGAGCCGTGAGGGAGATGTTGAAGAACCTCCAACATATGACGAGTTCAAGGAAATAATTATTCAACTAAAACAAAAAAGAGCCTCAGGTCCTGATCAGATCATGAACGAATTAATAAAGACTGGAGAAGAAAAATTACTAAAAACAATCTACGAATTAATAACTGTAATATGGGAAGAAGAAGATATGCCTGGGGAATGGAGAGAAGGATGGATAACACAAATACTAAAGAATGGAGATCCAAGATAATGCCAAAGGTATAGATGTATAACACTGCTTAATACAACTTACAAAATATTTACAAAACTTATACGACGAAAGTTAACAAGATATGCTGAAAGAACAATTGAACAATACCAACTTGGATTTCGGAAAAATAGGTCGACCACAGATGCAATACACATTGTAACACAGACAATACAAAAATGCTACGAACATGATATAGACTCAAACAGGCATTGAACAGTGTCTCCCGAAGTAAAGTATTACAGGATATAAGAGTTGGCAATACCATCAAAGTTGATCAGATTAACAATAATGTATATAGAACAATCAAAGGCAAGAGTAATAACAAGAAAAGGAGTCACGGAAGAAATCTCGATTGAAACAGGAGTAAGACAAGGAGACGCCCTATCCACCACACTCTTCAACATTGCCTTGGACGGAACAATAAGGCAGACTGAAATAAGTCGAACAATTGCGCAAGCTTCAACGTAGGTAGTAGCATATGCCGGCGATATAGCATTAATGGTAACAGACAAGAGAAGCATGGAAAACGCATTGTTAACTCTCATAAGAGAGGCAGGAAAGAAAGGATTACAAATTAACGAAAAGAAGACAAAATACCTCATATGCTCAAGAAGAGAGAAACCGAACATAAAAGAGATAAAAACAGGGGAAACTTGTTTCGAAAAAGTGTCACTCTTTAAATACCTAGGGTTAATTATTACCAGAAATAACAATCGAAACGAGGAAATAACCCAGCGAATACTAATGAGCAATAAGATATTTTGGAAGTACTGAAAGATAAAAATTTGAACAAACAAACAAGGCTGAAAATATATAAAGTAGCAATACGTCCAATTGTAACATATGCAGCGGAAGCAATGTGCCTCACAGCCAAGGACACAGAAAAACTAAAAATATTCGAAAGGAAAATCATACGAAAAATGAACGGTCCCAAAAGATTAAATAACGATCAGTACAGCAGCCTAAACAATAATGAGATTGAAGGTATTCTAGAAGGAGAAGACATCGTTAATGTAGTTAAAGCCCAAAGACTACGGTGGTGGGGACACATTCATCGCCGATAACCAGAGGAGCTAATAAGAAAAATCACTGCATGGACCCCACAAATAACAAGACCAAGGGGAAGGCCAATAGAAAAATGAAGGAATCAAATAATTGAGGACATTAAAACTCTTGAAATTATAAACTGTGCCAGGACAGGAAACAGTGGAGAGAAATTGTAGAAGCTTTCGAAATATGTTTATTTCTTCATCAGTCAACTACAAAAATATATACACAGGTAAAATAGGCAAAAATATTGATTTAAAATTATTATTCACAAGTAATCGAGGTTAATCCTTAAGAAAATCACGAAGGAGACCATTGCATGGAAACGACTCACTTGTTGAACTTTTAAAACACCAAAATGTGAACCGTGTTATCGTTCATAGCACCAAAAACAAATGAATTGTTGTAAATAAGCAATATTCTTTTTTGAAAAACAAAAAGAAGACGGCCTTGTGAGCGAAAAAGTTAGTAAATGACTCTTAACTATTTTGTACCGTAGGTATGTAACCAACAATCCAGACAGTCAAGAAAGTGATTAAAAACAACTGTGTTGCATGGTAAAGAACATCAGTACAGTACATACTCGGTTAATCCTCTCACTATTGCTATGACCGTTTGATGAGGGAATCATACAACCCAGGACATGAAATGGTAGATTATTTCATGTCGTTCTCCCCCACATCCTGAAAACCACTGTCACTAGTTTGCAGGGTGGAGGGGAAATATGTTTAAGCCACGAACTGTGAAGATGATGAAGGTAAAAAAGGTGTCGGCTAGGTTAGTTGTTTTTCAATTTTTGTTGAAATCAAAATTGAGGATTTTTGAATTAATAATACTGAGATTTTTTATGTCTGAACGTTTGTTCATGGCCAAAGGTTCATTGTTGATGTATACCATCTCTAAGAAACTTCTTTTAACAGAATTATTTTCACAAGTCAAAACTTTAGCGGCGTCAAATTTGAAATTGTGTCCTGTATCAAGGTGAAGAGTAGCCAAAGCACAAGATTCCTCTTTTAATTTTATGTCGCTTTTGTGGGATATTATGCGATCCTTAAGTGGTCTTGAACTTTAACCAATATAAACCTGATCACAATTTCCACAATCAATCTGATAAACTGTGTTGGACTTCCAATCTCTATGTACTCTGTCCTTAGTTTTACTGAAAATTTGGTTGACTGTTTTAATGGTTTTATTAGCTATTACTAGATCTTTTTAATTTTTCAGTATTTTAGTAATTTTAGGTGTAATTTCTTTAATGTAAGGGATGCTAACATACCTTATTCTTTCTAGGGGCTGTGGATTATTTTCCACTATAGGAGCAATGTCACCCCGATCACGGTAATTCGAAGTTGTAAAAATTAATTTTTTCAGAAGTTGATGTGGATATGAATTATCTAACAATAGATTGTAGAGCTTTCTCAAACTGTCATTTCTAAAGGAGGGGTGGCAAATTTTAAATATACGATGTTTGAGGGCTAAAATTAGGTTAATTTTCATTTTGTAGGGATGGTAAGAATTAAAATTCATGTATCTACCTGAACTCGAGGGTTTCGTGTTTCAATTCAATATTATTTCGTTTTCATTATTCCTAATAACTTTAGTGTCAAGGAACGGGACACTATGGTCCAAACCTTCTTCTTCGATGGTGAACCTCAAGTACTGATTGTAGGTATTGAAAACTCCTAGTAGTGCATTGCAGCCATTCAGAGGTATGCTACATATAATGTCATCAACATATTTTTTTATGAAAGGGATGGTAAATGACAGCTTAGGCAAACACGCATCCAATAGATCGTCCATTATGTATTGTGCAATGACCGGAGATAATACCGATCCCATTGGGCAACCATAGACCTGTCTGTAAAAATGTTCATTGAAAGAAAAATAGGTATTATTGAAAACAAATTCTATTAATGTTAAAAAATCGTTCTTACTAATAGTGCAATTAGTTTCTATGGCATGCCAATGTCTCTCAATACTATTATTTACTAAAGACAAAGGGATCTTAGTAAACAATGATTGTACATCCAAGCTAATGATTTTATAGCCTTGGGGTATTTGATAATCATTAAATTTACTAGAAAATTGAAAGGAATCTGTTATATAGTACTCGTTTTCCTGATTGTATGATTTACTCAAAATGACAGTAATCAATTTCGCCACTTTAGAAGTCGATGAATTAATCGATGAAATGATTGGTCTCATTGCAAGCTCCGCCCTATGAATTTTAGGCAAAGCGTAAAATTTGGGTGCAACTGCATTATAAATCTGATGGTTTTTTGCTGTTGTCTCTGAAATATGTTTCTCTTTCTTTAATTTTGCAATCAAAATGTAAGCTTTTTGTTGATTGTCACTCGTAGGATCTCTAGGAATAGGTTTATAGTATGTTTCGTCGTTTATTAAATTTAGCGAAAGAGCATTATACTGATCTCCATACATAGCAGTTGTAGCATTTCCTTTATCTGATTTTATAATCATTATATGTGGATTTTCTTTAAGGAATTTTCTGGCTAAATTATACCAATAATTAAGAAATTTGTTGTTAATATTGTCACTATTATGTATGTAGTTAGTGACAACATTAGTGATTTGTGAAGTATAAATGTTTTTTAACCTTTCATCCTTGACATCATACAAGCAATATTCAATATCTGCTAGTAAGTTTCGAAAAGAAACGTCATTGGTGTTAGGTGGTAAGTTAAATTTAGGATCAAGAGACAAAATCTTCTTTACTTCAATAGGAAATTCTATAGTAGTTAAATTTTTGAACCATTCCTCTTTAATTATACTTTTTTCAAAGTTCTTAGTTTTATTGATGTTAGTAGATTTGATTTTACGAAAATTTGACGCCGCTAAAGTTTTGACTTGTGGAAATAATTCTTTTAAAGAAGTTTCTTAGAGATGGTATACATCAACAATGAACCTTTGGCCATGAACAAACGTTCAGACATAAAAAATCTCAGTATTATTTATTCAAAAATCCTCAATTTTGATTCCAACAAAAATTGAAAAACAACTAACCTAACCGACTCCTTTTTTGCCTATCATCATCTTCACAGCTCGTGGCTTAAGCATATTTCCCCTCCACCCTGCAAACTAGTGACGGTAGTTTTCAGGATGTAGGGGAAAACGACATGAAATAATATACCTATTCATGTCCTGGGTTGTATGATTCCCTCATCAAACGGTCATAGCAATTAATAGTAAGAGGATTAACCGAGTATGTTCTGTACTGATGTTCTTTACCATGCAACACAGTTGTTTTTAATCACTTTCTCTGACTGTCTGGATTGTTGGTTACAAACCTACGGTACAAAATAGTTGAGAGTCATTTACTAACTTTTTCGCTCACAAGGCCGCCGTCTTCTTTTTGTTTTTCAAAAAAGAATAATGCTTATTTACAACAATTCATTTCATTCGTTTTTGGTGCTATGAACGATAACACGGTTCACATTTTGGTGTTTTACAAGTTCAACAAGTGAGTGGTTTCCATGCAATGGTCTCCTTCGTTTGCAGGTAGTGCAAGTGAGTGAAATCGGTCGGAAGGAATTGGGCGATATGGTGGATTGCTCTGCTTTTTTTTATTGGAATAATTATGGATTTGCGCCATGCGTCAGGGAACTGATTAGTATTCCAGATTAGGTTATAGATTTCAAGAAGCTTAGAGAGAGATGGATTGGATAGTTTTTTGAGAAAGATGTAAGGAACATTATCAGGGCCGGCGGCAGAATTTCTACTAGTAAACAAGGCAGATTTAAGTTAATTTAGGCTGAAAGGGGCGTTGACGGAAGCAACGTCATGAGGGTTTGACTGAAAAGTGGAGGAAGGCTGAATATGAGAATTGTCATAAACAGAATTGGGGTTACAATTATTAAATTTGTCATCAAAATTTTGTCCGAGTGAATCGGCAATTGTTTGGTTGTCGGAGATAACAGCGGCATTCAATATTAAGGAAGGAATTTTAGTATTGGTTTTCTTGCCTTGAATTTGTGAAATTTTTTTCCAGACTTGACTGGGATTTGTATTATGATTCAGCGAGGAGGTATAGCTTTGCCATGAGGATTTTTTGCTTTGCTTGACTAAGAATTTAGCTTTAGCTTTGAGCTGTTTGTGTAGGAGAAGGTTTTCTTGTGTTCTATTTCGTCTAAACCTGTTAAGAGCATGTTTGGACTCTCGGATAGCATTTTTTTTCGCAAGCTGAATTCCACCAAGGCACAGTTTTTTGTGCAGAGGTAGTGACTGATTTACCGATGTCAGTCTCTGCAGCGGCAAGTATGTTGTCAGTAAACATTTTTAGAGTGTCATTTATGTTTGCAGAAATAGCTAAAGAGGATAAATAAGTTTGGGAGAGAGAAGTTAACAGACCAATTTGCGTTTTTTAAGTGCCAGAAGCTTCTAGTTATAGTTTCCTTATTATAATGATTGGATATAATGATAGGAAAATGGTTGCTATCATGAAGGTCATCTGAAACTTGCCAGGAAAGGGAAACTGCAGTTTTAGGGTCACATAAGCTGAAGTCAAGGGCAGAAAAGGAGCCAGAGGAAGGAAATGTTAAAGTGAGTGTTGAGTCCAGTATTCAACAAGCAGGTTCCGGAGGATTTTATGACGTTTTCTATAACTGTGCCTGTAGTGCAACCACGAGTTGAGCCCCACATGGTGGGATGTGTATTAAAGTCACCAACAAGGATGTATGAGGGGGGGGGGGGAGCTGAAATACTAGGTCGGTTAAGTCTTCTTCGTTGAGGGGCTGATCAGGTAGAATGTAAATACTGCAAATGGTAAGCTTATTAGGGCACCAAGCAGTTACAGCAATTGCCTCTAGATTTGAGGTTAGTGGTAGATGAGATGAGTATACATCGCTAGATACAAATATTGAAGTACCACCACCGGCTCTCATACAGTTGGTACGGATGTAATGATAACCTTCAAAGTTTTTTAGCTTGCATTGTTGGTCAATTTTGAAGTTGGTTTCCTGGAGGCAGAGAAAGTCAGGGGTATGGAGAGATACGATTTTCTGAATTCTTTCTAAACGAGGATAAAATCCATCGCAGTTTCATTGAATTAGAGAGAATGGTACGAATTAAAGGGGGAAGAGGTTAATTACTGAGATAGTGTACATGAGTCAGTGGTGGTACCGTCATTAGAAAAAGGATCCTCAGTAAGATTGTTTTGGTCGGGGTGAAGTTTAAATTTAATTTTATTGGTCAGACGTGTAATGCGATTTTTCAAAGATCTTCTGTTGATATTAGAATAAATTAAGGATAGCTCTTTCAGTAGGGAGGCAGTGTCGGAGATAAATTTATTGGCTTCAGGTAGAGGGTGGTTGACGCGGAAAATATTTTCGAGGAACGCAATAAGTTGGATGCTATAGGGATCGAGACGGAACTATAGAGGCAGCACTTATTCCGAAAGTAGAGCGCCCTGAAGTTAAATAAGAAAAACATTGTGATGTAAACAGTATAATAAACAACCTACAAAATGCAAAAAAATGAATAATCTGTTCATTTTCTTTGCCAGGAAAAATTGTTGGTATGTAAGATGGGTGTAGAGGATTATCTGATTTTTGATTATTGACAAAATGAGCACTGCAAATTCTAGTATTTTTATTTGGTTCCCAATCCTCCCGCTGTTTTCTGAAAGGTAATTAAAAAACTTGAAGTTATTCGTTTTCTACAAATGTTTACTTTCTTTCTCTTAATAGTATTTAATTATTTGAACTTATTATATAATATTAAAGTCAGCAAACACATAACTAGCTTTTTATTTTATATAATCAATGAAATCGTACAGAAAACAATATTTTATTCTCTCGATAATAATCTTTTATTTATGTAAAAGAAAGTTTAGAACTTTTCTAATAGCTGCCAATTGTAGTATCATACTGATTATACACAAAATAATAGTTAACAAAATGTTTTAATTAGAACATTTTAATTACATATGGGTTTTTACTGCATTTATTCATTTTTGACGTTTCAATGAATTTTCGGAGAAACTATAAAATTTCAACTGCGTAGTATTTTTATACAGCATATTTGAACAGCCATGAATACAGAAAGATACTTTTGATGACGACATCACAAATATTTAATATCAGTTTTAAAAAATGAACATTTTAAAACGCTGATTATACAAAACTACTATAATCCTAATAGTGTTTATCACGTGTTTACATCACATTGTTTGTGTTTTTTTCACGGCAGATGGAATAAACGTCATCTTTCTCGGTCCCTATTAAGGGAGAAGGATTTAGGAGACTCTTCAAAAAGTTTTTGTATGATAGAACGTGATTCGGGGCTTATATTGTGAGAATCATCTTCCGCCAGTTTGGATTTGTTGGTTCTTTTTTTTGCAGATTTTTTTGAATTAGAATTTGGGAATTCTGGGGGAGGCATTGGATTGGGATTAGCGAGAGGAGTATTGGAAGGTGATATAGAGTGCGGAGAGTCAAGAGTGCTATCATTAGATCGGGGTCGTTTTTCGCCAGGTACAGGGGAGGAGGGAGCGAGTGGCACTTGAGAGGGTAATTCGGGATTGTCTGAAAAGGTATCAGTAGTAGCTGGGTCAGCTGAAGTGGAGGGTTCAAGATTGACGGAAGTATTTAATAGAGGGGGAAGGTCGTGGGAAGTGTTGGGACATGATTCAGCGGTATGTCCAGCCTGCTTGCAAAGAAAGCATTCAAGTTTATCAGTAGAAATGGATATTCTGTGTGATGTATTTTCATGCGTAATAAGAATCGAAGTTTGCAGTGAAAAATCGTTACTGGTGGGCAGAACGTAAGTTACACGGCGGAAGCTCAGGACATGTGCATATTCGTCATCAGGCGAGCCACATTTCACGTATGAAATAGGGGAGGTAAGTGTTAATCCTTGGTCATACAGGGCTTTTTCAATAACGGAATGTGGAATGGAAGGACTTACATTGGAAATAAGGATTCTTTTGGTGGGGGAATAAGCCGACGAATAGGAATGACATTGGAAATTGGAATTAACTAAGATGTTTTGATTCGATTAGAAGGTCGTCGACTTGAGTGGTAGATGATAAATAAATACATATGCGGCCATGAGAGATTCTGGAAGCGAAATGTACGTTTCTGGGAGAGACAATGTTACCTATTGCTTTGATATAATCGAATAGTACAGTGTTGGGGATAAAAGGCATAATGATGGCTATCTCGAGATGGTACCGGGGGAGGAGGTAGTCTTGCAGAAGTAGCCGCGGCATAAGTTAGGGGTGTTGAAGGGGTATTTGTGTTTATAGATATATATTGTTTAATGGGGGTTGAAGATGTGGTGGTATTTGAGAGCAGTGGTTGTGAGGGTAGGTTTGACATATTGATGTGATCATGGATACCAAAATCACTATCAATAGCTAGAAATTGAAATAAAAAGAAATATATAAGTAAATCTCAGCTCAGAAGACAGTATGTAACTAAGTGACTGGCCTATTTATTTCCAACACAAATAAGTACATTTCAAGAATATTTACCAATTTTGCAGAAAAACAGCACTTTTACAAGTTTTATTATCACATTTTAATGATGACAAAAAACGCGTTTTTAATTTGCTATGATATTGACGACTTAACGATCCGATTCAATATCTACCCATTCACGAGTTCTGACTCGTGAATGGGTAGATATTGAATACAAACACTCCTAAAATTTCAAATGCTGTTATCTGTTATTTTTGGGTTTATCTAGTGCCGAGTTTTTAACTTAGTTTTTATTATGTAATAGTTTGGAAACAGTTGACCTGAAACTTACACATTACGTCATTTTCGTGGATAGTTGTCTGAATCTGACAATCACAAAATAATCAGTTAAAACGAACCCATTTTCTTCCTAACATCTATTAAAAATGTATACTTAACATGTATTGGGCACTCCTGACTACTCTCACCAGTTTTTGTTAATGTATCAAAGTTATTTCAATTATTTCTAAATATTATATTACCATAAACTTTTTTAAAGTATATTACATTTTTTGTTCTAAGTTGAAGATATGTTTTAAAGCTTTCTTTGCCTGACTGGAGATATTCATTTAGATTTATTCTGGAATGTAGCCCTATTAACTGAACTATTTAATTTTAAAATAGAAATTTAATTATGGTGTAGCTATAAATCTTGGGGTTATAAGTAATAGTATGAACTCAGTATAGAACCCTACCTCTAAGTTTTTTATTTATAGTTTCTATACATGGTAGTTAAAAATCAGATTAAAATATGAAACTATGACATCTACATCAGCTACATCACGTTACATATAGACTTGTCTGTGTATCTCCATAACAAACAATTCTCGAATGTAATGTTACTTGAACAAAAATTAATTATTTTGAAGAACTTGAAAATTCAGGTTTGGGTTGATTGGGATTGTAAGTTATAATTTTTGTCCCAAATAAGATGGGGCATTCTTGAAAAATATATTGTAAATCAGTATAATGTTTTTCGTATGTATATTTCAGGTGATCCAGAGTACAAACCTTTTGTCATTGCCATTCCAGATATCCAGGAAATTACTTTAGACAATGATGATTTCTTAGTAATAGCTTGTGATGGATTATGGGATATTCTCCCAAATGAAGTAGTTGCCAGAACCGTTTATAATTTGATCAAAGAAAATCCAGGTATGTCTGCTTTTCAAATTATAATTATTCAGAGAATCTATTAAAATATGTATGAGCTTTTAAAAGACACTAATTTTGGATGAAAATTTGTCAAAATAATCTAACTATTTATGAGAAGACAAAATACATAAAAATACTATTTTGGCACGGAATTTGGAAATAGTCTTAAAGCTGTTTTAGACTACACAATTTCTTGTACAAGATTTGGTTCAATTTCTTGTACAAGATCTAGAACCACAAATTGTTTGGCAGTAAATTTATTCTGTATTATACTGTACAATATATTGTTCAAGAAATAGTTCGTGATTCTGCGCAGTACATCGTTTTTCTCGTGTTAAAATCAGAATCGTCTATGTTAAAGTATAAATGTAATGTTCTATGATCCTAGTGAAACGTCAATCATAAAACAACCTAAAAATGTTGGACTTTGGTTGATCCGTTTAATGTTCTATGATCCTAGTGAAACGTCAATCATAAAACAACCTAAAAATGTTGGACTTTGGTTGATCCGTTTAGTGCGTGAATTATTGATTACTTATTACATAGAATGTAGTTTGAAAGATTTGAGTTATCTGACAAAATCTGCGATTTACCATGCTTATTTTGGCATCTACCTTTATATTATAATTGAACGTTTCTAAACTTTTACCATATACATACCGTATAAAATTCTAAAAATGAAATCTAAGACTGCAACAATAATTTTATTTTATTATTAATTTACAAACTTTTAATAACAGAATACTAAATAAATGTATTGTGTATTTTAACATTTATTTTTGGTTCACACATTGATTGATAATTATATTAGAATAGTTATTTAAATTGATTGGGCTGTCAGAA
The DNA here is from genome assembly GCA_963921935.1 of Galeruca laticollis. Lineage (NCBI taxonomy): Eukaryota > Metazoa > Arthropoda > Insecta > Coleoptera > Chrysomelidae > Galeruca > Galeruca laticollis. Next base: position 93,029,666 of record OY998183.1, read on the forward strand.
ATTTTATATTTGAAATTACAACCACTTACTTTCGCCACTAGAGACGAAAGTTAACGTTATGGGATATTCTATCACCGGTGTCGGAAACTGACGTATTCGGTTGAAGTAAAACGTGACGAAAGTTGTTGTTTTATAGACGGTTATTGAAAAAAGACTTTTTTACCGGACAAAGACTTTTTACGGGTGATGATCGTGAATGAAATTAGCTTTTATTAGATAAAATTCGAACGTTATTTATTAATATGTGATTACAAACATTGTTAATTATACATATAATTATACTGAAAAAAGATTCTTAATTATTAAAATAAAAATTGAATATGCTACCGCTAGTATTATTTACATTGATACCAGAGGAAGATGCAGAGCATTAGTAGAGGCGCAGTTTGTTTCATTTAATACTTTTAATGATGTTGGCGAGCTAGTTGGAGCAAGAGAAGTACTGTCTTTTTTTTCTTGATGAAAATTTAATATTTTATTACATGTGTGTGTGTGTGTGTGTGAGTGTGTGTGTGTGTGTGTGTGTGTGTGTGTGTGTGTGTGTGTGTGTGTGTGTGTGTGTGTGTGTGTGTGTGTGTGTGTGTGTGTGTGTGTGTGTGTGTGTGTGTGTGTGTGTGTGTGTGTGTGTGTGTGTGTGTGTGTGTGTGTGTGTGTGTGTGTGTGTGTGTGTGTGTGTGTGTGTGTGTGTGTGTGTGTGTGTGTGTGTGTGTGTGTGTGTGTGTGTGTGTGTGTGTGTGTGTGTGTGTGTGTGTGTGTGTGCGTTTGTCGGGAAATCACTATGTGGCCATATACATTATTTGAACAGTAGTAATGTGGCCATCCTGAATTGTGTGGCCATTTTTGGGACCCCATAAGTTAAAAGCAGCTTTAACGCATTCTACACGTTATGCCGATTCGAATGGTACCTACTTTATTACATTGACCCCAAAAATGATGTTATAGGTTGTGCCAAAATGTGTGCTAATCGATGAGATGGAAGCGAACATTGTGTGGTCAAAGTAGTTGATCAGCATGTGCTGCCCTCTATAATATCTTCTTTAGGCGAACTCATTTACACGGAATATAACTTACCTTATGGGACAAGTGCAAATATTTGGAAGTTGTGAATATGTTATTTTATTATTTGGTACAGCGCGGTGTTGCCGCTTCAGTAGGTTGCTTGTAACTATTGAATATTAAATAAGAAGTCTTTGCGTTTTCGAAAAATGCACGCTTCAGCCCAGACACTTTTGTTTATTAGGAATCTATAGGGCATACATAATCAACTTTAAATGGGTTCATTGAAAACAATATCAATAGAAATATTCTGAGTATAAAATTTAGAATGAAAAGTGTATTGAAAAAATAAGTGTAACCATAATTATAATAGTATCTACCAAAATCAATTTTTCCTCAAAGTACAGATGTCAGTTATGGCAATGCAACCTTCCAAAACTATCTTTTTTACTTGTCGGTGTTCTCTCTTTTGTAATAACCATCATTTTAGTGTACAAACAGTCCAATGGATGTAGTCGGTGTTTGACAGTTTCTAGACTAAAATGAATTGCAGTTGAAATATAGGCAATTTTTGACGTTGGTATAGCTCTGTCGCTATCTATAAACCAAGTGTTTGTTTATATCAGCTCTTCTCGAAGATTTTAAAAATGAAATTAAACACAGGGTGCTCTGTTTAAAAAGTTTAAGTTAAATGTTGGGATTAAATTCGGTATTATAAATTTATTTTATTGTGTAATAGTATTATTAATATCAAATTAATCTCAATGAGTAACTAATCAATGCAAAATTATCACAAAGAATTTCTCGAGTAAGTATTATATTACAAACGTATTAACGTCAGTAACCATTATGGGGAGGTGGATAATATTAACAATAGAAGTTGAGCAGACAGTAATAATAAATATTATAGGTACAAATATAAACGACAATCGCTGTAGAACAAGCATTAAAATAACAAAAGAAAAGAGGAAATGTAAAAATAGTGAGGAGATAAAAATAGGTACATGGAATATAACGCCAATGTTAAAGCCAGGGAAAATGAAAATATAACAAAAAAAAATGGGAAATGTAAAAATAGTAATAAGAGGAAAATAGGTACATGGAATATAAGGACAATGTTAAATACAGGGGAAATGAAACAAATGGCAAATTAAATGAAAATATATAAGCTGTAGATAATAGCCCTACAAGCAATAAGGTGAAAAGAAGAGGGGAATGTGGAAAAGGAATACTATACAGTCTACTATTCAGGAGAAAGGAAGTAGGGAAAAATGGAATGAAAGAATTGAAGACCTAACAAGTTAGGTCACTTCTTGGTCTAGCCAAAAATAACTACTAAACATCAGGTAGGCATCAAATGAAATGTAACTTCTGTCATTCTGACGATGATATTGATTTATCGAAACAACTGTCAATTTTTTTAGAATTTTCAATAACTTTCATTATATTGTGGAATTAACTAGAAACCGTGAGTTTCATTTAAAACACTAATATGAGCAGATTCCACGAAGTAAGGGTCGAGACAGTTAATTTCATTAAAATTTCATATTTTCACTCCCAAATTATAAACCCCTTATTAAATGTCTGAAAAATATTTATACAATACTTGATTCACATTTCACACCTTTATGGAGTAGTATCTCCCTTATTATTAGCTTTCGGAACAAGTGTATATAAAAAGGTATACTTATTGTTAGATGTTGCTTTAGCAATTAGGTAACATAATTCTGGATCACCTTGTACAAAATAGTAAATAGTAACTTCTTTATAATTGCTTCTTCTTGACTATTTGATTGTGGACAAAAAACTTCACGTCTCTCCAAGTTTATTTAATACAATTATATTTTCACTGATACATTTTTCAGCTTCTGCCTTTTGAGGAACTTTCATTTTTTTTATATTTTGGGAGAGAAATTCTAAGATAGCTTGCTTTTCACTGGAACCCTATGGTCTTTTAATACCTTTACATTTTGTATTTGGAAATTAGGCAACTAATAATTATTTTTCAAATACTCAACGAAAATGGTAATCTCCGCGTGCATTATTATAAAATTACGAATAAAACAAGTTAAAATAAGAAACGTTGATAAAACACAATATATTTAAAAAAATGGCCACACCACTATAGTATGAATAATGCACATGGCCACATAATGATTTCCCGGCATACGCATAATTACCGTTTTCCGTGTAAACTGCAACGAATGATCCTTTTTTATACATTATGGGATAGCAAACACAACGACGAACCACTCAGTAAGAGATTTAAAAGAACACTTATTAGTAATTAGGTCCTCTTCGGTGTGTTTAATAAGACCTCACAATGTGGGCATTGGTCATAGTTTCTTGTTCCCGACCGACCGCGATCATGTTTACAACGGAAAACTAATAAAATATAGCTGATGCGTTATCCCAACTGCAAGTTTTGAAAATCAGAAAAATGAACGTATTCAGCACAGTTTAAGTCTGAATCCACATGAGTACGTGATCACGGATCCATTGTAACCACGTGACTACTACCAACCAATCAGAGTGCTGCATCCAGCACTCTGATTGGTTGGTAGTAGTCACGTGGTTACAACGGATCCGTGATCACGTACTCATGTGGATTCAGACTAAAGGTTACAGAAGTTGGCTCACTTGTCGTCGGCTCCAATTTTACCACTGGTCAACCTGAAATTGTTTCCTGTGCGCATGAAGGTGGAGCGAACTGATACAATGATTATTTGAAAACTCATTAAACATCCAACCCCTGTGCATAATAAGTGACAAAACTAAAATATAAATTAAATAAATAATGTATATGGAACTATTAAGTGGCCACCTGGATTTGACCCTCATGGATTCATTTTTTTAGGGATTTCTAAAAGACATTTTCAATAATAATAATATAAAAGAGATTGAAGAAAAGAAAGGATTCAACTTGAAATTAACAAACTAAATGAAAATGTTGAAGTCATCTGCAATATTATTATAAATATAAGAAGGCGTTATTAATTATGCATTGACAATACTGGTGAACAAATCGAACATCTTTTATGAGTGATTCCTTTATAATTTTTTTAAATTAATCTTTATTTTCTATTTTGACTTTTTCTTTCTTGATGTAAACCATTTTAATTACTTTATCAGAAAAAATTCAATTATCAAACATATTAGTTATCGTTTCCACAGCTTTTTTTGATGATGTTATCTTTTTCATATTAACAGTAACTAATAAAACTGAGATTGTCAACATTTAACTCAAAAATAGTACAAGGTAGGGGTAACATATTATATAATGTAAAAATATACAGGGTACCCTATTTAAAAAAAACTATTAATTTCTGTATTCCCTTAATGCTACTGAACTTTTGATAGCATGTTAACACAATTCAGCTGTAACCAAACAACTAATTTATAATGAATAACACTGTGCATGAAATGAGGGGATCTTGGGTTCGATTGTATGATTTATCCTTATGTTTATATCTATATATATCGTAATTAATTATATTGTAAATGAAACTTTCCAAATTTATGTTCATTTTTATAAATCGACATCTCGTAGTACTGAGAAAAAAAGGAAAACAAGTGAAATTAAACATAAGTATCTAAAGTTCAGCTATCTTTGAAATATCGGACATTTAAATTTTGAAATTGGAAAATAAATACGTTTAGAACATGTTTTAAAATAAAAAAAATATTGGTCTATATCTGCTACCAGGTCTAATCAACAACGCTGGTAGTACGTTACCCCTAACTGGGATTTTTGGTGAACTATCTGGTGTCGCAACAATAGGTAACTTTAACAAACCCAACATCCATGTACTTAGGACCACCGGATTTATGTTCCTTCCGAAGTACGGCATACATTCACTATACCTCGTACTTAACGACATAGTACCTACGAGTTAGGGCTACTACGTAAGTTAATAGGTAGTAAAACCCAGCTCTATCCAATTTATTATCACTTGTGGTAAAAACTTTAAATTTCTAATTTGGATATAAAAATAAATAAAAAAACGCGAACTGCCATATCATATGTAATAAAACCGTCAAAAATGTATACGTTTATAGCATATTTTAAAATAAAAAAGGCATCGCTTTTGTTTCAAGAGTAGAGGATTATTGCCAAGATAGTTTTCAAAAACTGTTAATACATATGATGTCCATTAATTTATAAACACTTAAGTATTTTTATTCTTAGTAAAGGTAGTTGCAAGATTTACCTTATTCTAAACGAGTCTTCAAACGATGTGACAACCATGTATGTGTATGGCCCCGTTATGTTAGTAATAACTTAATTTTCTACATAAAGGGCGACCTTGACATAAAAGTGTGTAAGGGAGTGTGTATGGCCGCATTAGGCGATATACCGTAATATATAACCATATCTATCTTTTAGAGGTCTGACCCTCTAAGTCTGTTAGCATCAAAAGTGGCGAAAGAAGGAGTGTTTCTAAATAATTCAAATCGCTATAAGTAGGTAAAAAAATTCCACATATAGTAAATGTGGAAATTTCAATGTCCCCTTAATTCACGTCAGTGTCAAGTGGCCGCACAATGATTTCCCGGTGTGTATGTGTGTGTGTGTGTGTGTGTGTGTGTGTGTGTGTGTGTGTGTGTGTGTGTGTGTGTGTGTGTGTGTGTGTGTGTGTGTGTGTGTGTGTGTGTGTGTGTGTGTGTGTGTGTGTGTGTGTGTGTGTGTGTGTGTGTGTGTGTGTGTGTGTGTGTGTGTGTGTGTGTGTGTGTGTGTGTGTGTGTGTGTGTGTGTGTGTGTGTGTGTGTGTGTGTGTGTGTGTGTGTGTGTGTGTGTGTGTGTGTGTGTGTGTGTGTGTGTGTGTGTGTGTGTGTGTGTGTGTGTGTGTGTGTGTGTGTGTGTGTGTGTGTGTGTGTGTGTGTGTGTGTGTGTGTGTGTGTGTGTGTGTGTGTGTGTGTGTGTGTGTGTGTGTGTGTGTGTGTGTGTGTGTGTGTGTGTGTGTGTGTGTGTGTGTGTGTGTGTGTGTGTGTGTGTGTGTGTGTGTGTGTGTGTGTGTGTGTGTGTGTGTGTGTGTGTGTGTGTGTGTGTGTGTGTGTGTGTGTGTGTGTGTGTGTGTGTGTGTGTGTGTGTGTGTGTGTGTGTGTGTGTGTGTGTGTGTGTGTGTGTGTGTGTGTGTGTGTGTGTGTGTGTGTGTGTGTGTGTGTGTGTGTGTGTGTGTGTGTGTGTGTGTGTGTGTGTGTGTGTGTGTGTGTGTGTGTGTGTGTGTGTGTGTGTGTGTGTGTGTGTGTGTGTGTGTGTGTGTGTGTGTGTGTGTGTGTGTGTGTGTGTGTGTGTGTGTGTGTGTGTGTGTGTGTGTGTGTGTGTGTGTGTGTGTGTGTGTGTGTGTGTGTGTGTGTGTGTGTGTGTGTGTGTGTGTGTGTGTGTGTGTGTGTGTGTGTGTGTGTGTGTGTGTGTGTGTGTGTGTGTGTGTGTGTGTGTGTGTGTGTGTGTGTGTGTGTGTGTGTGTGTGTGTGTGTGTGTGTGTGTGTGTGTGTGTGTGTGTGTGTGTGTGTGTGTGTGTGTGTGTGTGTGTGTGTGTGTGTGTGTGTGTGTGTGTGTGTGTGTGTGTGTGTGTGTGTGTGTGTGTGTGTGTGTGTGTGTGTGTGTGTGTGTGTGTGTGTGTGTGTGTGTGTGTGTGTGTGTGTGTGTGTGTGTGTGTGTGTGTGTGTGTGTGTGTGTGTGTGTGTGTGTGTGTGTGTGTGTGTGTGTGTGTGTGTGTGTGTGTGTGAAATTTTGGCTGTAGAAAACTTAGTTCTTAGCCACAAAAATTATTTAATTTTATATTGAAATTTGTGCGTTTTTAAATAGCTCAACTAAGGCGTCTAAAATAGGTTTTTTCGTTTAAACTTATTAGATGCGTTAAATTTGTCGGTAAAGAAATATTGTGATAATGAGAAAATTTAGAAATATATTTATTTGATAATGGTGATTTCTACAGAAAAAAATTAAACAGTTAAGATCAGCTATTGAACTATTGTCACATGAACATATAGAAGAGCCTATAATTCTTATTTTAGCAAGGTGCGCGTGATAGATGCCATGGTTGAATTTCATTCTAGTTACTATCGTTGTGTAGTAAATATTTGTGATGTATTGTTGATTATGTGGTATTGTTTTGGGTATTTCTGGATGTATAAGTGTGTATGGGTTTTTAGATTTTTTTACGTATTCCTGACAATAGGTCAACTACGTTATAAAAATCGAATAACTTGTTTTCCAAAACTGCATATTTGGCAAGGCTATATACAATTTCATTTCCTTTAGTGCCAGCATGTCATTTTACCCAGATGAACGTTATTTTAGTATCAGAATTATTTAATAGGTGTAGATAGTTTTTAATATTCCATAAAAGAGACTTTTTTACCTGATTATATAATTTTTTAGTTCCTATAGTTTCCAATGCAGCTTTTGAATCGGTTATTATAAGACTATTGCCTATTTTGTTCACAAATATATAATTGAGGGATTGTCATATTGCATACATCTCCGCTGTGTAAATTGAACATGTACTATGTAAACGCATTTTAATAGAAAAACATTTATTTGAATGATAAAAGGTACATCCAGTTCCATTATTGGTTTTTGAGCCATCCGTGTAAATTGTTGAATAATTTGTATAGTTTGAGATAATAGATATCATTATGTTCTTGTTAACTATGATTGAAAATGAATATAAGGGGAATAAGATGTTAGGTTCAAACATACATGAATCATAGCTGAATCTAAACATTGGATATTTGTCGACAGTATGAATTAACTTCTGAAATTTATTAGTAAAAATAAAAGCATCAGCCAAAGGTGTATTATTTTTAATCTTCCAATATTTGTTTGTTAAACATTGTGTTGTGAGATAAGCAAGATTATTGCAGCAATCTTTTTCTCTAATTTTGATTAAATATTTATTTGCCAGATACTCACATCTAATTGCTAATGGAGGTTCAAGAGATTCAACTAAGATTGCATCAGTTGCATCATTGCTCCTATATAAATCCGTAGAGCTTTCAATTGAATGCGATCTACAATTTGTAGATTTGATTTGCTAGCAGAACCATACAAAGTCAATCCATAGTTCAATATTGAGCGAATGTAGGATCTATAAAACATTAATGAAATGGTCACACCAACACCAAACTTTAACTTAAAAACACATCTTAACATGTTTATCCCTTTTTCACATCTACATTTGATATACTCAATATGTTTTGTCCGTAACAACTTAGTATCCAGAAATCTACTTAGGTGTTTCTAATTCTTTACCTATGGAATTGTAAGTTCAGAGAGGAGCAGTGTTTCAGGTGGCTGATAGCGATGTCTCGTGAAAAAGGACAGTGCATTTTTCAGGTGATATGGTAAAACCTAAGTCATGTAAGTATTGTGTTGCCGAGAACACACAAGCACTCTTGGTATGAATTTTTGATCGTGTAGTAGGCAAAATCATGAGCATACTGAACTTTATAACGAGAATCATCTATCTGATGCAATTCTGTTGTATATAAATAAAAAAGAAATGGGCTCAAAACAGATCCTTGTGGTAGACCTTGAGACAATACCCTCAGATCACGAAGTTTATTCTTATGATCTCCGAGGTAGATTTTCCAATTTGTGTACATATTAGATATATTGATCGCCACTTTATTACCGAAACCGAATTCAATAAGTTTTTTTGTTAGTATGTTAAATCTACAGCATAATAGGCGCCTTTTATGTCGATAAATAGACAAGGAAGATATTTGTTTTCAGAAAAACGTGATTAACTAACTGTGTTATAGCATATATTGTGCTGTAACCCTTATTATACCCATATTGTGTTATCAGACGAAGTTGATTGTTTTCTGTAAACCTTCAAATCGTTATTTGATCATTCGCTCAAACGTTTTTATTATGGTGGAAAATGGAGAAATTGGCCGATAAAATGTCACAATAGAGTTATCCTTAAAAGGTTTTGGTAATAAGGCAATAATTACGTCTTCTATGATTTCCATATAATCATTTTGTAACCATCAGCCGTTAAAAATATCTAAAAGATTTGTTTTTGCTAATTTGGGAAGGGTTTCTATCATTTTATATGTTAAGTTGTCTTTCTAAGGCACAGTATTTCTGGAAGTTTTGACAGTGTGAAGTAATTCCTGCATATTAATATGAATTTTTAAATAAGGATTTGTTTTTAAGATTTGTGATTAATTGATCTCGAATTTATTTTGGACAGTTGCAGGAAAATTAAATCAAATATTTCTTCAAGCAATTGTGGAGTACAATTATTCTGAAAATGTTTATTTGAAATTCTTTTTATGGAATTCCAAATTTTACTTTGAGGAGTATTCCTATTAATAGAATCTATAAAGAATACCCAGCTATCTTGATTAGCTTTTTTAAAAGTTAATTTGGCAATTGCTACACTTCTTTTATAATTAATAAAATTTTGGAAATTAGAGATTCTTTTATATTCAAGAAGAGCTTCTTTCCTTTTTTATACTGCTTCTGTACATTCTATGTTCCACCAAATAAGTTTTTTAGTAGTTGGACTAAAAGGTTTTTTAATAGGTATAGACAAATATGCGGCTTTTGACATGGCTGTAATTAACAAGTCAGCTTTTTCTGAGGGATTAGTATTAGTATCATTTTCAGTTAATATTCCATCATTTTATCAATATAGTCCTGATATGTTATCCAATTTGCTGTCGAGTCATTCCATCTATTAGAAGTTAAAATGTTTGCACGATTACCTGACAAATTGAGAGAAATGCAAATTATAGAATGATCAGAACCTAAAGTTTCTTCCATAATTTGCCAATCTAGATGGGAAACTAGGTTAGGAGTAGCAAAAAGTAAGATCAACCCTAGAAGGATTTTTATTAGGCCTGTGTATTCAAGTTGCTTTACCATTATTGACACATATTAAGTTGCAGTGACCTACAGCATCAATAAGTCTTTTACCTTGTACATCATCCTTGTGGGATCCCCATAAATTATGGTGACAATTAAAATCTCCACAGATAATAACCTTACCTGAAAATTGTGAGCAAATATTTATCCAGTCATTAACATTAAAAGTATTTGCATTAAGCAGTTTATATATGTTTACTAAGGTTATATTCAAGTCACTGATTTCTATTGCACAAATTTCTATGCTAGCGTTAAAAATTTTTATCATTTCAATTTCATTAAAGTTAATATTTTTTCGACATAAATGCCCACACCTCCGTAACCATCATCCATTTTTTGTATGGGATAATAACCTCGAAGAGACAAAATACCTTCCTTATTAGTTTTTAACTCTTGTAATATTAAAATATATATATATATATATATATATATATATATATATATATATATATATATATATATATATATTATATGTGTGTGTGTATATAATAATATTCTAATTATTATAGTAATAATTAGAATTCTTATTGGGTTCGCCAAATTACACATATATTTTAATAATGATTCCTTTTATTTAGTATGCTATTTATAAACATGTAGTTTATTTAATTCTTATGTTTTCTTACCTCGGCTGCTCTTATTCGTTTACGACTCTTAAAATCAGTAGGGTTCTGGGCATATTATTATAATAAAATAAACCTTACTTATTAATGTCATATATTTATGTGACTGATAAAATTTTTTTGAAAACTTTTAAAAACATAAAAAAACAATGATTCATATATAAACTATTTGTTACGTCTTATTACACAGTTAGACTGATGAAACTACTTATTAATAAAATAAATGATTAACCTTTTGTTCTACCAATTCTTACGTTATACATAAATAATGAGTTATTTTATATATATCTAAATTTCCACTTTGAATATGACTTTCTTTATATTACAAAAAAATTATACCTTTCTTTTTAAAACGACTTTTTCTGGCTCATTTGCATAACTTGGTCGAAATCTTGTGAGCGTTGAAATTCTTAGAAATTTACAAGCACCTGCATTTCTAAATTTGCTTCTACTTTAAACAAAAAACCTTTTAAAATGTTTCTTTCTAACTAGGAGAATTATGAAATGATTTTAAATGCTAATTTTTAGTTTTATTCGGGACGTGAAATTGGAAACACATTTGATATTTTTATCGACTCAAAATTTACGTTTTAAATATTATTTTACCGTATGGTAATAATTGTGTATTGATATAAACTGGAATTAGTTGTGGTCTGTTACTAGTGGAAATTTTTATATATATTTTTTGGTGAAGTTCGACATGAAAGAAATTATACATTTATCTACACTTTACAATGGTAAGTTTTAATATTACTTTTCTCTGGTATATTATATTCATGTAAAGATAAAAGAACTTTACTACCAGGTATATGAGCTCTTAAATTTTCTTATATCATTCGAAATTATTATTTTGAAATTATTATTCATACGTTCTTATTTGAAAGTTATTATTTATTTGGTACCAAATATATTTAATTAACACACAACCGACCTTTTGTTCCTTTTTCTTGAAATGATGCCACACCGGGGGGGGGGACGCTTCCAATAGATTTTCCCGCCTTCGATGGATGAATATCTTGCTCGTAATTATCTGGGTGATAATTGTTTCCTCTGCTATTCGTAGTCTCACAAAAACTTTGTTACACTTGATTTATCTATAACTGATTAAATTTATATGGATTTATATATCTTTGCCTTGATTAATTATAAAATTTGTTACATTGAAAAAAAATTGGATAACTTTATATTCGTGTTACTTATATGATCACTGACGCTCAACTCCCAATTTCCCGCATTTTACATCGAACGAAACCCTTTTTATGGTTTGTCACCGGAAGTGGATTTTGTTCTCGAAAGTTCGATTGAAAAATTCACCTGTCACTTTGTTTATTCTTGTTTTTTATTGTTTTCTAACTTAAACTTATTGCAAACTATTGTTTTTTATTCATAATACACTTATTGTCATTGACTTATTCACTCACACCTTATTATTATTGTCTTTTTCCATATTACTGTTTATTTGCGATGTTTTGATTGGTCAATGCAATTTCATTAATTTTACGTTTTCTACAACCTACATATTTACCTATTATACATGTATACAATTTATTTCTCATTATGTTTGATGTTATTACATCTATACACATAAACTATGTCGGTAATCATTTATTTCATTATTGTATTTTATATTCAAAATTATTTATGTTGGTATAATTTGTCTCAACTGTTTCATTTGGTATAAATTTGGCCTTGCCTATATTACAGATTCCTACTTATTATAATATTTCCTATATCTACTTTTATGATTAATTATTAACTAAATATCTTATTCTATATATTTTATTACTTCTAAATGTCTTTTTATTGTTTAATCATTATAGTTTTTGTTGATTTTGCTAGGAGATTCTATTTATTTTTAAAATATAAACAGATGCTCTGGGTGTCTAAGATTACATGCAGCGTTATATTATTTCTTGATCTGCGTTTACTTGTGAGGTTCTGTCTAAGGTTGTTTTTATTAAGTTGAAGAATTAATTTTACAACTGTTTTTCTGATGGTTGTTTATGATTTCTTTTTATATTTATTTACTTTCTTTTTGATTATACCCATTGATCGTACTTGGTTATATTGTTATACAAGGTATTTTATTATTTTGATACATTATCATTAAAAAATTATTTTTATTGACAAATTTTAATTTTATATCCTTTATCAGGATTCTATATAGGTTATGTATATGTTCTATTTACAACAATATATATATATATATATATATATTCAGTGCGTCTCAAAGATGAACCCTATTGATATTCAGCTCACTAAAGCCAGTACAACCACTGCTATGGTACTTGAAGTACCAAATTTTTGTCATTTTTGGAGAATTTTCAGTTTGTTAGCACGATACAGCCTCTAGAGTGTATACAAGTGACCAATTTTATGATTGAATATCATCTTTTAGATAAACCTTATTGATTTTTAGCTCACCAGAGTAAGTACAACGGGTACTATGGTACCTAGTGCCACATTTTTGGTCCTTTTTGGATAAATTTCGGGCTGTTATCACGATACAGCCTCCAGAGTGTATACAAGTGACCAATTTTATAATTGGATTTTTTTTAATGTGTCTCACAGATGTATAGTATTGATTTTCAGCTGACTAGAGCGAGTACGGCGGGTTCTATAAATCCAGATATACTACATTTTTGGTTATTTTTGGAGAAATTTAGGTTTGTTAGCACGATACATCCCCCGAAGCGTATACAAGTCACACTTTTATGATAGAATATTGTTCAGGGCATCCCACAGATGCGGAAAAGTTAGTTTTAATCGATAAAACCGATTATTATATAATTAATTCATGATTAATTAAACTATTTGCAATAGAATATGTTCTAAAAATTACTTTAACTCGATTTATTCCTACTGATATAATATCACGTTTTCGTTAAATTCGTTAATTTGGCAAAGATAATGTCGAATATGAATAGGAAATAGATAATCTACCTAGCTGTTTATTTTTATGTTCAACATATACAAAAATTGACCGTTATCAGTCGATCGGCATTTATTATTAAAATCATAAACTGGTAAATTATCATTAGTCGTACCTGTTTTTTCGTTGTTGTCACTGTTGGTGCTTTTTTCAGGAGACCCCCGGGGTCTCCTGAATCATAATCCATTTTGTTACTTACTGTTTTTTCCTGTGTGGTATCTGAACTAAAATTAATGTTATTCAACTTAATTCTTAAATAGTTTTTACTTAAATAAAGAACTATTAGCACTCAATTACACTATCACTGCATGAATTGTATTACATATTTTATTTTTTGGCTCAATTGAATTTTCAATATAGCTTTCAGCAACCGTGCTACTCTTTCAATTATCATGAAATTTAATTTCTGTAATATCTGCTGCAGAATCTGCTAAAAGAGTAGCAGATGATCTTCTGAAACAGTGACCGGTATACATTTTCACATCTGACAGCTTCAAAAATTAGTTGGAATTTCTCCTATTTTATGTACACCAATAACTTGATTAGCACATTTTCCTCTGGTATACCTAAAAAACGTTGACTAGTCGCGTTAGTTGGACGTAGAGCATTAAATTTTTGGTAGAATTGGATATAATCCAGATGAGTTATTGTGAATCTTTGTTCTTGATGTATTTTGGAGTCAGGTATGTGTACAAGTACGCATCCTCGATCTTCTACATTCTACAGTCAACTTTGTCAATTCTTCTCTTCTCCAAAAACTAATTAATCTGCTTTCCTGACAATGTAAGTGACTTTTTTGGTCGGCACCCTACTGGTTTTTCTTCAAAAAGGTCAGTAGCTTAGGGAATTTACTTATGTCGATATTCTCCTTCATGTTTATGGTAGATTTCAACATGGGAAATGCAAACCACGTCGTTGATAGTTTACAATTGTCGTATTTATTGTCAAAATGTGCTAAAAGAACACTTTCAGGAATGTTTAACCTTTTTCTCGCCACACCAATCCTTCAATAGTCGATACGTAGCTTCGTAATTTTTTTTCGATTTTTCAGGTAATAAATTCGAAACTGCCTTCTTTGTGACGATTTATAACTCCGGTGGAGTATTAAGAAAGCAATCGTCTTCACTTTCACTGGTCATTTTCCTTAAAAGCACAAAAAACAGCAACTCCGCAAGCCCTACTAGTTACCATACCAAAGCACGCCGTTAAATTTAATTTTATGTAAAGATTCGATCGAAACTCTAATTTTGGTAATTTTTCACAGTTGCACACAAAATTTTGTATCCCACATGACCGTGAACTATCTTTTTTTATTCGAATTATTATTTGGCTCGGCCAGCACCTCGCCAAATAATATTCATTCTCATAAAAAGTCCCAGTTCACTGCCTTGTAACATAAATAACTATTATGATCAGGTATAAAGATGAAAATGTTCTTAGGATGGTTTTAAATGGTTATATAATATTTGCTCTCTTCTCAGTGAGTTTACTACAATAACTTGGTGGATGGATTTCTCATTTTTTATAGATTTTCATTTAATTCTGATAAAGAATTGAAATTGTGATTCAGTTCTCATACAATATGCATGTAACAATACATTAATCTTATAAACCTTTTTCTTATTGATTGTTTGTTATATACGATGGCCGATATATGCTAGGCAATAGTAAAGAGAACTACTTAGAATAAATAGTTCATTGCTGTATGATATGTTAAATGCAATAATTTAATGAAGTATGTATTCAGTCGATAATTAAGATAATTGAAACGATTTGAAAATATATCACAAACATGATGACGTGTGTGTGTGTGTGTGTGTGTGTGTGTGTGAGATTTTGGCCGTAGAAAACTTAGTTCTTAGCCACAAAAATTATTTAATTTTAATGTTCAACTTTATATTGAAATTTGTGCACTTTTAAATAGCTCAACTAAGGCGTCTAAAATAGGTTTTTCGTTTAAACTTAATAGGTGAGTTAAATTTGTCGGTAAAGAAATATTGTGATTAATGAGAAAATTTAGAAATATATTTATTTGATATTGGTGATTTCTACAGGAAAAAATTAAATGGTTAAGATCAGCTATTGAACTATTGTCACATGAACATTTAGAAGAGCCTATAATTCCTATTTTAGCAAGGTGCGCAGGAAAGATACCATGATTTAGTTTCATTCTAGTTACTATCGTAGTGTAGTATTTATTTGTATTGTATTCTTGAATATGTGGTATTGTTTTGGGTATTTCTGGATGTATAAGTGTGTATGGGTTTTTAGACTCTTTTACGTATTCCTGCCATACACTATTCCAACTGTGAGTGATTTGTCTTTTAAGTGACGGCAATAGGTCAAGTGTGTTATAAAAATCAAAAAACTTGTTTTCCAAAACTGCCTTTTTGGCAAGGCTATCTACAATTTCATTCCCTTTAATGCCAGCATGTCCTTTTACCCAGATGAACGTTATTTTAGTATCAGAATTACTTAATAGATATAGAAAGTTTTTAATATTCCATAAAAGGGAATTTTTTACCTGATTATATAATTTTTTAGTTCCTATAGTTTCCAATGCTGCTTTTGAATCGGTTATTATAAGACTATTGCCAATTTTGTTTTCAAATATATAAGTGAGGGATTGCCATATTGCATACATCTCCGCTGTGTAAATTGAACATGTATCATGTAAACGCATTTTAACAGAAAAACATTTATTCGAATGATAAAAGGCACATCCAGTTCCATTATTGGTTTTTGAGCCATCCGTGTAAATAGTTGAATAATTTGTATAGTTTGAAAGAATGGATATCATATTGTTTTTGTTAACTATGTCTGAAAGTGAATATAAGGGGAATATGATGTTAGGTTCAAACATACATGAGTCATAGCTGAATCTAAACATTGGATATTTGTCGATAGTATGAATTAACTCATAAAATTTATTAGTAAAAATAAAAGCATCGACCAAAGGTGGATTATTTTTAATCTTCCAATATTTGTTTGTTAAACATTGTGTTGTGAGATAAGCAAGATTATTGAGGTTATTGCAGCAATCTTTTTCTCTAATTTTGATTAAATATTTATTTGCCAGATATTCGCGTCTAATTGCTAATGGAGGTTCAAGAGATTCAACTAAGATTGCATCAGTTGGGGATGATCTCATTGCTCCTATACATATACGTAGAGCTTTAAATTGAATGCGATCTACAATTTGTAGATTTGTTTTGCTAGCAGAACCGTACAAAGTCGATCCATAATCCAGAATTGAGCGGATGTATGCTCTATAAAACATTAATGAAATGGCCACACCAACACCAAACTTTAACTTAGAAACACATCTTAACATGTTTATCCCTGTCTCACATCTACATTTGATATACTCAATATGTTTCGTCCACAACAACTTACTATCCAGAAATATGCCTAGGTATTAATAATTATTCACCACTGGAATTGTAAGTTCAGAGAGAAGCACTGTTGCGGGTGGCTGATATCGATGTCTCGTGAAAAAAAGGACAGAGCATTTTTCAGGCGATATGTTAAAACCTAAGTCATGTAAGGATCGTCTAATAGTATTCATCATGTTCTCGAGAACACACAAGCACTCTTGGTGTGAATTTTGGATCGTGTAATAGGCAAAATCATCAGCATACTGAACTTTATAACAAGAATCATCTCCTATCCGATGCAATTCTGTTGTATATAAATTAAAAAGAAAAGGGCTCAAAACAGATCCTTGCGGTAGACCTTGAGACAACACCCTCGGACCATGAAGTTCATTCTTATGATCTCTGAGGTAGATTTTCCGATTTGTGTACAGATTAAAAATATTGGTCGCCACTTTATTACCAAAACCGAATTCTATAAGTTTTTTTGTTAGTATGTTTAAATTTACAGCATCATAGGCGCCTTTTATGTCGATAAATAAACAAGCAAGATATCTGTTTTCAGAAAAACTTACTTGTACGTGATTAACTAATTGTGTTATAGCATCTATCGTGCCGCAACCCTTACGATACCCATATTGTGTTGCCGGAAGAAGTTGATTGTTTTCTGTGAACCATTCTAATCGCGCTTTGATCATTCGTTCAAACGTTTTTATAATGGTGGAAAATAAAGAAATTGGCCGAAATGATGTCGCAATAGAGCTATCCTTAAAAGGTTTGGGTAATAAGGTAATGATTACGTCTTTCATGGTTTCTATGTAATCATTTTGTAACCACCAGTCGTTAAAAATATCTAAAAGATTTGTTTTTGCTATTATGGGAAGGTTTTCTATCATTTTATATGTTAAATTGTCTTTACCAGGCGCAGTATTTCTGGAAGTTTTGATAGCATGAAGTAATTCTTGCATATTAAATGGAGTTTCTAAATAAGGATTTGTTTTTAAGATGTGTGATGGATCAAGTTCGAGTTTATTTTGGACAGTTGCAGGACAAATTAAATCAAATATTTCTTCAAGCAATTGTGGTGGTAGAGGAGTACGATTATTCTGAAAATGTTTATTTGAAATTCTTTTTATGAAATTCCAAATTTTAGTTTGGGGCGTATTCCTATTGATAGAATTTATAAAGGAGACCCAGCTATCTTGATTAGCTTTTTTAAAAGTTAATTTGGCAATTGCTACACTTCTTTTATAATTAATAAAATTTTGGAAATTAGATATTCTTTTATATTCAAGTAGAGCTTGTTTCCTTTTTTCTACTGCTTCTGTACATTCTATGTTCCACCAAATAGGTTTTTTAGTAATTGGAATAAAAGGTTTTTTGATAGGCATAGACAAATCTGCGGCTTTTGACATGGCTGTAATTAAAAAGTCAGCTTTTTCTGAGAGATTAATATTAGAATCATTTTCAGTTAATATTTGATCAATATGGTCCTGATATGTTATCCAATTTGCTCTCGAGTCATTCCATCTATTAGAAGTTAAAATGTTTGCGCGATTACCTGACAAATGGAGAGAAATGCTTATTATAAAATGATCAGAACCCAGAGTTTCTTCCATAATTTGCCAATCTAGATAGGAAACTAGGTTAGGAGTAACAAAAGTAAGATCAACCCTAGAAGGATTTTCATTAGGCCTGTGTATTCGAGTTGGTTTACCATTATTGACACATATTAAATTGCAGTGATCTAAAGCATCTATAAGTCTTTTACCTTGTACATCATCCTTGTGGGATCCCCATAAATTATGGTGACAATTAAAATCACCACAGATAATAACCTTACCTGAAAATTGTGAGAAAATATTTATCCAGTCATTAACATTAACAGTAGTTGCGTTAGGTGGTTTATATATGTTTACTAAGGTTATTTTCAAGTCACTCATTTCTATTGCACAAATTTCTATGCTAGCATTAAAATTTTTTATTATTTCAATTTCACTAAAGTTAATATCTAATGCCTAAATGCCTACACCTCCGTAACCATCATCCCTTTTTTTTTGTATGGGATAATAACCTCGAAGAGAAAAATTATCTTCCATTTTAGTTTGTAACTCTTGTAATATTAAAATATCGAATGAATAGCTTTCTAAAAATTGTAATAAGTTGTTTTTTTATTAGTAATTGAACGACAATTCCATTGAAACAAATGTAATTCACCAAAAGTCCTCATCATAAATACTCTCTAAATCACTGACTGGATTATTTATAATTGAGCTAAATTGATTTCTAATACTATTATGGATTTCTTCTAAATTTTTGTATTTACTTTGAAAATATGTAGGATCAGTAAGTGCTTTAGTTATTAACGAATTAACTTCAAATATTATTTTTTCTTTATGAGCCATGAAATCATCACGGTGAGGGTTTGGAATGACAGGTTGTGATTGTGGGCGTGGTGGAACTTTTTTTGTAGTTTGAGATACTCTAATAGGAGATACACTTTTACGTTTAGTCGGTTGTGTTCGAGGTCTTTGGGTGAGTGATTGAGTAGCAACATGTGAGTCTTTTGGGCTAGGTGGTAATTCTGGAAAATTATTAAGATTATTAAGTACCGAAAATCTATTATTGGTGGTAATTTTAGCATAAGATGGATTATTAACTATTTTTTCCGCTTCCTTAAATGATATATTATGATATGCCATTGTTTTTTTTATATTAGATTGAAACTTATATGTGGGACAATTTTTATTTAATGCATTATGATCAAATTTTTCACAGTAAATACAATATTCATGAGTAACGTTACAATTATGATTTTCTTCCATTTTATCACCACATTTTCTACACTTCTCAACTCCTTTGCATAATTTTGTCGTGTGTCCGTATCTCATGCATTTGAAACATTGGACAACCGGATATATATACGGTTCAACCTCAAAATTACATAAATTAATTTGCACTCTAGAAGGGAGGTTACTACCTAGAAATGATACGATTATCATTTGTCTTGGTATTAATTTTGTTGTACCATCTGAATTTTTAAATTTCCTCATCATTCTTTTCACACTCATAACTTTTTTATCCGAGTTAATATTGTTAACTAAATAAGTTTCATCAAAAAATGTATCTACCATTCTTATAACTCCTTTTTTTTGGGTGAAAAATGTAGGTACATAAGCTATAAGATCATTTTTGATAATTATTTCGTGATTAATTAAACTATTTGCAATAGAATATGTTTTAAAAATTACTTTAACTCGATTTCTTCCTACTGATATAATATCTGATACGTTTTCCTTAAATTCATTAATTTGAAAAAGATAATGTCCAATACGAATGGGAAATAATCTACCTAGCTGTTTATTTATATGTTCAACATATACAAAATAAGGACCGGTATCAGTCGATCGGTATTTATTATTTATATCGTAAACTGGTAAATTATCACTAGTCGTACCTGTTTTTTCATTGTTGTCACTGTTTTTTTCAGGAGACCCTCCAGGGTCTCCTGAATCATAATCCATTTTGTTACTTACTTTTTTATTTGTGTTGTACCTAAACTAAACTTAATATTATTCAAAATTCTCAAATAATTGCTACTTAAATAAATAACTGCTAGCACTCAATTCGTGGGCGATGTGTACACTATCACTGCATGAATTGAAATGAAACATGATGACAATTTAAAAAATGTTTGAAATACAAATTATTTACCTCAGCTAATTTAGTAGACAAAGTTACAGGTACAACTGATACCGTTTATATTCCTCTTCTCAAACACTTTATATAATACGCCACAAAACACTGATAACCGCCTTATTTGTTCTACTCGACACCAATGTTTCTACAACCAAGTCCTTAATCAAACCTGTAATTTCGTTGAAATTATTGACGGCTAATTAAAATATTTCATAGCTTAGGTTATGGTGCTATGTCTATGAATTTCAACTGTGTAGATAATTGTTATTTTCTTATTATAATGACTAGTCTCGAAACAACTTATGTGGGCGAATATTTTTTTTCTACAAAAAGTATTTATATAGGTAAAAAATGTGGGAGGTTCTAAATCATCTCGTTTTTTTTAGAATGAATGCCAATTTTTTATAGAATGTCACATTGCATCACAAACGCAACTTGAACGAGTACCATTCCTTCAAGAATGAATATAAATAATATTGTCTGATCTTCAATTTAGAATTATTTCAAATAACATTATTCTAATTAAAATGATTTTGGATATAGTTTTATAATAATCTAGCAATGAAGTGTTAAAGTTACGAATAACTTAATCGTCTCGTTATGATTTAGATGAAAAATCTCTTTGAAATGTCGATTTTGTAAATATAATTACACTGTTTGGATATAATTAAATATTTCTTTTTAACCCATTGAAATTTTTTGTATATTGCGTTTTGAACGGATTTAATTCCCTATCCAGCAGCGGCTGGATGGAGAATTTAGACATTATGTATGCTGTGAATGAAAGTTAATTTAAAAATGTTCATTTCTCAACAGATTTGACTCATTCATTGGCTTAATTAGTTGATTTCTGAAAATACGCTCATGCAAAATAATAAAGACTGGTATATGGGAAACACCAATCATTTAGTTTATCTTCTTCAGGGACACAATTATTTGATAAAACGGCCAGATAATTGAAGGCAACTCAAAGGTTAATTTTAGTGAGATAATGTATGAGAGGTCATGCTGCCTGGTAATAAAAAACGGATTTTACATCAAAAAAAAAATTGGAATACATGGAGCCTGTTTGCGTCTATTTTTACTTATTAAATTGAATTAAAAATTCCGCATTCTTATATATTTGTTCTAGCTTCATTATCAACACTAATTTATGCTAAGAATGAAATTATTTAAGTCTTTGAAAGATATGCATTTAAAATAATGAAATTAACATCTATTAACTAATATACTAAAGATATGTAACGAATTATTTATACTGTAGGAGACTACCACTACCATAAAAAGTTCAAGTACCTTTTGCATTTTAGTCTTTAATAGAATTATAATAAAAAATTGAAGTAATTTGAAAATAGCATTATCAAAACGTTATATAAATAAACAAATGTTCTATATTGCTGAGTAGGGAAGAAAACACAGTTTAAAATTGCCACATCTTTAAACATTTTTGACATAAAAGGTAAAGTAAAGGTACTCGAGTCTTATTGCTTTGATAACAAACTTGTAGTCAATACCGATAAAACAAAAGTAATGATATTCTCAAAAAGTGGCCATGTAAATAATTACAATAAAAAATTTCATTATAGTGGATATTGTTTGGAAACAGTAAAGCAGTTTGTTTACTTGGGTGTTGATTTCTCCTCCACAGCCTTGTTTTGCACCATGGCTAAGAATTCTAAAATCAAAGCTAATCGGGCCATTGGAGCAGTAATGGATATAATGTGTCGGTCAAAAATGAATACTTGGGAATCGCGTATCAATTATCTTCTCTTTCTTTTGGAATTGGTGTATGGGGTCTGCGTTACACTGATATTATAGAGCGTGTACAGGTAAACTTTTTCAAAAAACTCCTAAGTCTGTCAAAGAATACCTCAGATTACATCGCACACTTGGAAACAAGTTCTGGTCATTTGTCAACGGTTGTTTTCAAACATGCCTTACTTTGGTTAAACAAACTCAAAGTAATGAACTCTTCAAAGCTTTCAAAAATTTGTTTCAATCGACTTGCTCAGTTATCATCTGATAATAATTCAAAGTATAATTGGGTGACACAACTTAAAGAATGGTTTATTTATGCGCAAAGTGAGTGTCTATGGGAAGATTATTTAAGTACAAATGTACGCAGTTTAGATAGACTTATTCTAGACAAATTTCGAAAACGACTGCTTGATAGTGAAAAACAGAAAGGTTGCTTCTAGTTACTCTTTACTATACTCACACTTACTAGTTGGTGAAAATAGCAGTTATTTGCAAACATCTGCACACATTTATATAACCAGAATAATAGCGCAACTTAGAACCTGTAGTAAAACATTTTTAAAATTGTCTTTTAAAGGAAGTTTTTATATTATTGACAGCACTGAGAATTTCACTGTCTGTAATATGGATTGCCCGGAGTCATTACATCATATGCTTTTTGAATGTCCCATTTACAGCCCTCTCAGAAAAAATAGTTTGAGTCATCCATTCTTTATGCCGTTTCCTGGTGTTTACAGTTGTTATATATTCTTGCGTGTCTAAAATGGCAGTTTTAAGCCGACTCCAGGTGTGCTCTATTTTTTCCTAAATTGCATATTCAGACTCTATGATTTTTTGGGCTTTGCTCAGTTGCTTGTTGAGTTTATCAGAGATGATTTGCTTCTTTGCTTCGTCTGTTAGGGCTGCCGTGTTGGGTTTTCTTATGACTTTATTTTTAAGTTTTTTCAATCGAATTTGCATTAGAGCTACTACGAGATTGTGATCTGACTCCACATCTGCACCAGGGTAAGTTTTCACACTGCGGATGCCATTTCTGTATCTTTTTGGTACTAGGATATAGTCAATTTGGTTTCTAATTGGATGGTCTGGTGTGTCTTGGGGAGATCTCTATGTATAGAGGCGTCTTGGGGGTAGTTTGAACCACGTGTTAGAGATGAACATTTTCTTCTCTTGGCAGAATTGAGCTAACGTATCGTCTCTTTCGTTTCTTATTCCTAGTCCATGCTCCCCAACAGTGTCATCGAATCTTCCCTTGCCTACTTTTGCGTTAAAGTCTCCTAGGATGAGGGTGGTTTCAACCTTTATGGTTTGGGACAGCTGTTGTTTTATTTCCGCTTAGAAATATGTATTCTCTGATTCTGGTTTATCAGCTGTTGGAGCATATGCCTGAATGATATTTAAATTTTTCGGTGTTGCCTTGAGTTGTATCATCATTGCCCTGTCAGAAAGTGGTACGAAATTAGGGACCGAGCAAGCCGGTCCAGGATCCAGCATAATCCCGACGCCATTATAGTGTTTGGGATCATCGTTCCCAGAATAGTAAAAGTGTAATTGTTCACTTGAACTTTCCCGCTGTTGGGCCATCTTGTTTCACTTATTCCCGTGATATTTATTTCCAACCTGTACATTTATTGATGTATGTTGTGCATTTTTTGGGCTTTGCTCAGTTGCTTGTTGAGTTTATCAGAGATGATTTGCTTCTTTGCTTCGTCTGTTAGGGCTGCCGTGTTGGGTTTTCTTATGACTTTCTTTTTAAGTTTTTTCAATCGAATTTGCATTAGAGCTACTACGAGATTGTGATCTGACTCCACATCTGCACCAGGGTAAGTTTTCACACTGCGGATGCCATTTCTGTATCTTTTTGGTACTAGGATATAGTCAATTTGGTTTCTAATTGGATGGTCTGGTGTGTCTTGGGGAGATCTCTATGTATAGAGGCGTCTTGGGGGTAGTTTGAACCACGTGTTGGAGATGAACATTTTCTTCTCTTGGCAGAATTGAGCTAACGTATCGTCTCTTTCCTTTCTTATTCCTAGTCCATGCTCCCCAACAGTGTCATCGAATCTTCCCTTGCCTACTTTTGCGTTAAAGTCTCCTAGGATGAGGGTGGTTTCAACCTTTATGGTTTGGGACAGCAGTTGTTTTATTTCCGCTTAGAAAGATGTATTCTCTGATTCTGGTTTATCAGCTGTTGGAGCATATGCCTGAATGATATTTAAATTTTTCGGTGTTGCCTTGAGTTGTATCATCATTGCCCTGTCAGAAAGTGGTACGAAATTAGGGACCGAGCAAGCCGGTCCAGGATCCAGCATAATCCCGACGCCTTTATAGTGTTTGGGATCATCGTTCCCAGAATAGTAAAAAGTGTAATTGTTCACTTGAACTTTCCCGCTGTTGAGCCATCTTGTTTCACTTATTCCCGTGATATTTATTTCCAACCTGTACATTTATTGATGTATGTTGTGCATTTTTCCCGGCATGAACATGCTTATCACATTCCATGTGCCTATTTTCATTGGCTTTCTCCAATTAATTTGAGTTATTTTTGTGTTTGTTCTCGTGGGGATTCTTAGCACCCCTTGACCATTTAAGGTCTGCCACGGACTAGGGGCCATTGCTTTGTTCCTTACTGCCATAATTGTTTTTCTTGAGAAAAATATAGTGCGGTAGTTTCTCCTTGCTTTCCGCACCGCTGTACAAACGCCATTCTGTGGATTCCACTCCGCCGTATGCTGTCTGGTTCATGGCCGTAAAAGTTTCTCAAACTGTCGTCCATAGTCAGTTTTGTGCAGCCAGCTGCCGATACACAATTTTTCACCATATCTGGTTACCCTTACCTAGTTTGGCCTGCAGGTCGATGCAGTTACCGAGGTGTGGCACGTGGAGCCATAAGTAAGAGCTGAATGCCCTGTGAGGACCAGTTGTCCGAACCCTCCTCCAGTCTATGGCTCTTGGAGCGACCGATTCAAACAAAAGGTACTACCTCTACAACGCAGCCATTCGGTAGTTCAATACATATATATTTCAAATAATCAACATTCAGAAATTATCCATTATTGATTGTACATCGTACCCTGGGTTTATTTATCGTATTTGTACTGGACACTGTGTTATATACAGTGTATCGGAAAGGTCCAGCGACATTTGAAAATAACACAAAATAACAATTTCTTTGTAGATGTAAATTATCTCCAAAATCATCACGTTAATAAAAATAGGAAATGCTTGGGATAAATTAAATAACATTGTTGTTGGTGGTTATTTAAATATCCATTTAAAAAAACTGACAAAAAATTGAATTTTTATTTTGACTAATCCTGTATTGGATTTAAGGAATATTAGCAGAATCAAGCATTTTTATGAATTACAATCAAAACTATGGCTACAGTAGATCATTGCTCCTGTACACTTTTTAATTGAACTTGTTACGATTTTTGTCGACATTGGTTATAATTTTTTAAATACTGTTACGAAACAGCACACAGGTATAGTCCCTAAAACCGACCCTGTCTAAGCCAGGTATAAAAGTTAAAATTATGGCGGATACCCACTTTTTTTATAACTGTTTACGACTTCACGACTATCTTATGTAAACATTGTTTTTGTGACCAGAGTTATCTAGAAAAGGCCAGAACCAATTGTTTTTGTGTATGCCGCAGCCCAGAATTCTCTAGTAAGAAAGGCATTAATATAAATAAGGACCGATCAGCGGATGAGTTTAGTTGATAAAGTGATCTCGAGAAATAAACAAAAATACACCGAACATTAAAGTGCTAATATAAAGTTTGTGTGCATATAAATTAAATTTAAGTATATATAAATTAAGTGTTAGTGAGTTAGTGTTTAAATAAATTAGTAAGTAGCCATACCGTGTGTTTAAAATTTATCCCACCCGTTTATTGTTTAAATAAATAACAAAAACATTACAATACCCTGTTTAACAAACACTTGTAACGGGAGAGTGGAGAAGATTTTGACGTTGAAATAGCGTTTCGTTTAGAACAATCATAATTTTGATGTGGTACAGTGTTATGGAAAACCCTGTATATTTTTAAATAGTTTTGAAATGTGTAGCATAAAGCTGCCTACTATATTTGTGAATATTTTTTTTCATATCTTATAACAGGTATAATTAATTCATTTTAAAAAGCATATTACCCTTGATTGTTGAAAATACATCACTCATAGTTTAAACTCATGGAACTGTGACAATTTTTCTATATTAAACGAACGATGGTGTGCTGTGCAAGATAATTAATCTTATTAGTAAGAGTCATTAATTGTAATAGGAAAATAATAGAGACTTGTATTAGGGTTACTTGTTAACTGTTTAATTCGATTTGAATTAGATCTTATATTTGTTTCCCACTATGCGATCCAATCGAATTTGATTTAATTATGAAGATTAAACCCTCAGAGTGATGAGTCATGACTGTATTAGGAGAAAGGATATTTCTTAAACTGTTTAAACTCTGAACATATGATATTGTTACGAAATAGCACACTAGTGTAGTCCCTGAATCCGACTCTGTCTAAGCCATGTATGAAAGTTGAAATTTTGGCGGACGCGCAGGGATTTCTTAGAACTGTTTACGATTTTTTGTGACTATCTTATCTAGACATTGTTTTTGTGACCAGTCTTATCTAGAAAATTCCAGAGATCCGATTGTTTTTGTGCGAGCCGCAATCTAGAATTATCAAGTAAAAAAGGCATTCATATATAAAGAACCGAACAGCGGGAGAAGTTTAGGTTATAAAGTGATCTCGTGAGATAAATCAGTGAACAAGTAAATAGTCTAAGAAAACAAACAGTAGCGAAGTGTTTATATAAATTAGTTTAAGTGCATATACTGTGCATATAATATAAATTAGTGAATAGTTTAGTGAATAAATAAAATAAGTGAGTAGTCATACTGAGTGTATAAATTTATCCCACCCGTCAGGATAAACTGTTTTAAATAAATAAGAAAAACCTTACATTGGTGTCAGGGGTGGGGTAAAATAAATTAATAGGTACAAAAAAATGGCCAAGAGACTAAGTGACCAGGGAAGAAATTTAAAAGCCATCTATTCCAGGAGATTTGCGACAAGCTGGGAATGAAGAAGACCAGGACAACAGCATTACATCCACAGTCAGATGGAATGGTCGAGAGAATGAACAGGACTATTGGAAAATACCTGTCCAAAGTAGTTTCCAGCCATCAGAGAGATTGGGACCAGTATCTTTCACTATTCGCATTGGTTTATCGATCCGCCGTCAATGAGTCCACGGGTGAAACACCGGCGAAAATCCTGTTTGTACGTGAAATGAGGCGTTCTTGTGACCTGGAATTTGGCTGTCGGTCTGGAGAAGATCTAGCAGGAGAAGACTACGTGATCCAATTGAGAAGAAGGCTGGACGATATTCATGAATTAGTTCGAACAAATCTTCAAGTTGTCAGCGACAGAATGAAAAATCGGTACGACACGCAGGCCACAGTAGGCGGTTTTAAAGAAGAGGACAAAGTATGGTTACACAACCCGACGAGGAGAAAAGGATTTTCTCCAAAATTACAAAAATCCTGGGAAGGTCCATACTTAATCAAGAAAAGGATCAATGATGTTATATATCGCATAAACAAGATCCCCAACGGAAAACCAAAAGTAGTTCAGCAAAACCGACTAGCGCCATTCGAAGGAGACCATGACCTAGAGAAAGGAGTAAACCATATTCGAGATGTGTCTGACCCTACCTTCGATGAATTTATGGGCGCGTATGGAGGTACCGGGAAAGCTTGATATGGAGTAACTTCAAGACAACGACAAGATTTGTTCACTCTCCCGGTAGATTATTCACTGGCATAGAATATCCCCGCCCGTATCAAGAACGCACGAGGGTTGGCAACCGTATTCCGAAAGAAGTTCGGGCAATTAGAAAAACTTGAAGACCAGATTCCAGCCCTCGGCAAAACACTGAGACTGATCCACAATTCGCGGTACGTCTTCTACGTGGTAACTAAAAAATAATTTCAAGATCGATCTACCTACCGCGATGTGTGGGAAGCACTTCGAAACCTCCGAGACCATGTGTTGGAATCCAGTGTGAAGAAACTGGCTATGCCTAAGATAGCGAGTAACCAGTTGGATTGGCGAGTCATCACGAACATGGTAGAGGTGATCTTTCAAGATACCGGTGTCCAAATATTAATTTGCAGCTACAACCCCCGTTATCAGTATCCGATGAAGACGGTGCCCTGCTATTTCCATAAGATCGGAAAGTGTAGAAATGGGGCCAGTTGCCGATTCAATTATCCAGTCTCGGCTACATAAAAGTTCCAGGAGGAACATCCATTTAAAGAGGGCGTAATGTTACGAACTAGCACACTAATGTAGTCCCTGAATCCGACCCGGTCTAAGCCACGTATGAAAGTAAAATTTTTGGCGGATGCGAAGGGATTTCTTAGAACTGTTAACGCTTTTTTGTGACTATCTTATCTGGACATTGTTTTTGTGACCAGTCTTATCTAGAAAGTTCCAGGGAGACGAATGTTTTTTGTGTTAACCGCAATCTAGAATTATCTAGTAAAAAAGGCACTAATATATAAAGGACCGACCAGCGGGAGAAGTTTAGTTTATAAAGTGATCTCGTGTGATAAATCAGTGAACAAGTAATTAGTCTAAGAAAACAAACAGTAGCGAAGGGTTTATATAAATTAGTTTAAGTGCATATACTGTGTATATAATATAAATTAGTGAATAGTTTAGTGAATAAATAAATACTACTATAATATGTTAATTGTTACCTACGGTCAATTTTCTTTGATGTTTCTATTGAGACAAAGACTGCCGGCGTATTGGCGCTTAGCGACAATAAATGGGAGGAGAAGAGCGACGAATACAAATACACATGTTTTAGAACATCGCGTAGTGTAGGGAAGAGCAATGCGACAATGAGCGCTGTTACACGCGATAAGAGCGAGCAATCAAACATTATTGTTTTAGTTGCTATTTTGCGAGTGGTTTTACCCTTCAGCAATTTTTCAGGCCCCAATTTTCAAGATCAAAAGTTTTAGTATATCTCTCCCCCTGGTTGTTCTCTCATTACTGAGAATCGTTATCATTGACAACTTGTGCCGTTATAACTCTCAATTGACTTCGATTTCGAGCATTTACATTTATACAGTTTCTGTAACTATCAACCTCTCCAGATTGTTATCATCGGTTCGTGCAATGTATCTAATACATCTCAATATGCTCGCAACTAGAAAAGAATCTATTCTGGATGCTCAGTTTCATGTGTCGCCTCTAGCACCACACCTCGAACGCATCAATTTTTTCTCTGTATCTGTAAAAGTTGGAAGGGTGGGTGACCCCACAGCACTTAGGCCACAATTGTGCTCGACAGTCTCATCTTCTTGCTCACATCCTGTACAAAGGGGGGGGGGTAAGACAGACCCAGTCTGTGGAGGTGTTTTCGTAGGTGGCAATGACCAGTCAGAATACCCATGGCTGTTCGTAGGTTCCTCCTGTTCATAGTCACGTATTTTTTGACTACTTTCCTGTCCCGATATTGTAGCAGTTCCTTGGCAAGCCTGCACCCTTCTGCGTCGTCCCATCTACCCTTAAACTTATTAAGGGGTGTTCCTTTAATAGGTCGGCCGTCGCTGACGCCGATAGACCAATGAAAGTACCAGGTCCCAAGATTTTGTGGGAGGCTGCCTTCCTGGCTAGCGAGTCTGCAATACGGTTTCCTTTCGATTTATCATGGCCCTTAATCCAGCCTAAAGTGGCCGTGTTATTGTTACAGGCTTCGATTAAGGCCATGTGGCATTCTAGTACTAGGCCTGATGTAATAGGTGGTCTGTTCAGGGCTAGTAGTGTTTGTCTACTATCCGTAAGGATATATAAATTATTACCTGTGGTGTTCTTTTTGGTAATCTCTTGCGGCGATGCAGATAACAGTGAGCTCTATTTGAGCAACACTTGCATTGCAGCCCATTGCCCATTTTATGTTTAGATTCAGGGGTCTGGAGAAAATTCCACATCCTGAGCCCACATTTTATTTAGACCCATCTGTGAAGATGCGGATTGCGCCTTCTTCCAATGGGTCTCGTGCGTTGTTTTTAAAGATTACCTTGTAGGGCCTGTTGAAGGCATATCGCGGTGGAATCGAGTCCGTATTGGCCTGCAGCAGTGGGATCTCCCTGAGGGCCTCATGCCACAAGTTACGTCTCAGTTTACCGGATCCTACATCAGGTTGTATACCGGTAGAGCGTAGGTGTGTCATGGTCATCAAAACAACCTCCTTGATGTATATGTCAAGGGGAGTGAGACCGAGGATTACCTCCATAGCTCTTGTTGGTGTGGTTCTCATGCCTCCTCTAGTGTTGAGACATGCTGTTCTTTGGATTTGATCCAGTTTACGGACGACTGTCAGCTGGTTTGCCTTAGCTCCCTAGGCAATCGCGCCGTACGTTAGCATAGGTCTGATGATGGCAGTGTAGATCCAGGCAGCAGCACTAGGTGACATTCCCCAGGTGCGGCCGATGGTTCTACGACACTGCCCATAAGAAATATATGCTTTTTTAACTCTGTTTTCTAAGTGAGAGTTCCACGTTAACTTACTTACTTACTTACAATGCATAATGGATTTTCTCCCCCACTCTGGACTTCTATCGTGTATCTATGGATATATCTTTGTGTCACAAATAATCAAAACTAACATTCTTCGCCCATTGTTATTTCTAACATTTTCTCCATATGTTCCTAATATTTATTTAACTGCGTTGTCTCTGGTTCCTACCCTACTGTTAAAGTTTCCTATATAATTAGGATTCCTTTCTCTTCCTCCACTACTATCGTCAGTCGTCAGTCCTTCTGAAAACAAATTTTTTTTTACTGCGCCGTCCTCATTTGCTCCATATATCACTATTACTATTTTCATTTTATTTTCTTCTTTAATATTTATCGACAATATTCATTGACCATGCTTTCCAGCTATGCACTTGTTTCTCCAATCAATCCACTGTATTTTATTATATGTTTAATAGCCGCGCCCCTACACCACATGTCATGATTTGCGCCTATCGTCGCTTGTTCCGTCGCTCCACTAAGCTGTCAGTCTAAGAAAGTAGATGGCTCGGTGCAATAGGCACTGGAATTTGGCTCGATATTTTCACTTCCGATGGAAATATTCTCTAATTATTATTCGATTAGAAATTATTTTTGAAGATTCAGGTATCTCCGCTAGTATTCAAGTACCAAAAAAATTGTCTACTTTATCTAGATTAGCAGTAGCAATGGTTACATTCGTACATAATATTAGTAAGTGCTTTATTCAATGAAAATAATACATTTCCCATCTATTGATATGTCTTTATAATAAATTCAACGTTTGGAGACCTTGGAGTCCGTCATGCACTCTTAAAGACGAAAATAATAAAAGTTTACAATACGTTAACCTCGATATTTAAATGAAATCAAATGGAATAGAATAACTGAAGTGAAGAGAACGTCCAACCTATTACCATTAACTTGAAAAAAATAATTGAGAAATAATATTACAAGGGAGCGCTGATAAATATATAATTTGTTTCGGCTGAAACGGAAAATAAATCTGAAAGTCTTTGTCACTGTTGTTATAAAATGTCAAAATTCACCAAAAACCCTGAAGACGACCTTTTCAATAGTATTCTTCATTTCATTTTCAAATTACCTAATTGTAATATTTTTATTAATATCGCTTTCAATAAAGGTACGAAAATACATATTTCTACACCAACATAGTTTAATTGAATGGAACAACGCATATCCTCAATTAAAGCTTTTAGCAACTGTTCCTTCTGAAATGTCCCTGATTTCTATATAAACACAACGAAACTTATATGGAATCATTCAGTATTTGAGACTAAAATATTTTGTAGGGAAAAAACTTGGTATGCTAGTCGAAGATAAGGGTTTTTGCTGTAAATAAACATGATAACAAAAAATAAACGACTGCACATTAATTAAAATCTTTTAAATTTTGTGTTCAGTAGTAAAATCACGTTACTCCTGTAATTTTATTTCGGTCCAAAGAAGATAATAATGTCTTATGTTGGACTAACTGATGTGCAGAGGGGGAAAATAGTTGCTCTCATTTAACAAGGAATGTCCCAAAGAGACGTAGCAGAGGTAGTAGGTGTTAACCACGGTGTTGTATCAAAAACGTATGTAAGGAATTTGGAATTAGAAACTCTCAAGAATAGGCATAGACAAAGTTGTCAAAGAGTTACAACAGGACCGTTTTGTGTGCCAAATTGCTAGAAGAAATCCGAATGTTTCTCATCCAGAGCTGAAACGACAACTTCTAGAAGCTACAGGTGTAAATGTTTCAGTTGAAACTATACGAAAAAGACTTCGTGCTCGAGGGTTGTATAACAGGAGACAGTTACGGGTTCCAGAGTTGTTCAGGCAAAACAAAACTGATCAGTTAAATTGGTGCCTTCAACACCAAAACTGGACAATGGAAAATTGGAAAAAAAATCCTCTTTTCATATGAGACCAGAATTGGCCTTAGATCAGATGATCGTGGAATTCGGGTTCTCAGAGCTCCAGCTCCCTGTACGTGAAAATTGACCTGTTTTGGCATTTTTTCATAATTTGAACAAAACTCGAAATATTTGAGGGTGCAAATTTTAGTTGGGAACCCAGTATGTGGTTATACAGAAGTTATATTATAAGGTAATTGGGGGGAAGACGCGTAACATTTTTTTAAAAATAAAAAAAAATAATTGTATTCAAAACTTACAAAAACTGTGTATTCTATTACAAATACAATAAACAAATGATTAAACACAAAAAAGTTTTTATTTTCTTAAAAATAAACGAAAAAGTTGGATAAACATTCACAGTTGTCATTTCGGCAACTTACCTCAACTACGGGGTAAGATGCCGACAGACTTGGGGTGAGATGACAAATTTGGGGGTGTGATGCCATAGACAGAAAACATTGTATTGGCCATCATACTCCAGCTAAAGTGCCATCTTACATCAAGTCTAATGTTTTGAATGTTTTATTTAGTGACTTTTGCGCAGGGATCGCACATATTGGGCCCCGAAGCACAGGTTTCGTGTAGCCACTTGTTGCATACCACACAACAAATCCAGTCAACTTTGGGACCCTTTTTGTCAAAGTAAAAGTCATTGCAAATTGCACTACTGCTATCGTGTGCTACATTCTTCTTTTTTTGTTACCTTTTTTACGAAGTTTCTTCTCTAACTTAGCTGCCTTCCCTTGTTGCTTCTTTTGTTTTTCTTCAATTTTTTTTGCGTTTCTTTTGGCGGTAGTCAGGAGAAGTAAGGACTTCTGCATGTTGTTTTCTAACGTTTGGCCTACTAGGACCAGCTACGGATGGAATTGGTGCAATATCATCAAAATTTACTACAGCTACGTCGCCGCTATGTTCGTCAGAGTTTTCTGCATCGACATGTTCCACTTCTTCCTGTGAATTTCCAGTTAGGTGCTCAGCTAAAGCATATGCATGGTCGGGAATTGCATCTTTGGAGCATGGATAAATTTCACAAGCCCGAAATCCAGAAACACCGTTCTGAACCGTTGCGGCTTGAGACCACGCTTGGTTTAATAGTTCCTCAAACTGATACCTGTAAAGCACTAGAAACAAAGAAATATCTTTCAAACTTATTTACTTAAATCAAATTACCTAGTTATTCGACGCCCTGGATGATTTCTTATCCACTGATTACAAGTGCTATTCCAGAAGGTCTTTAAAGGTTTAAAAAATGAACGGTCGAGAGGCTGAAGCCAGTGAGTCGTAAGACTTGGTAAGCAAACCACATGAATTTAATTTTCAGCCAAAAAGTCCAAAAGTTCCACGTCATTACAATGGGAAGCATGACCATCTAATATTAGGACTGCAGGCCCTGGTCCCTTACGAGGCAAAAAATGGTCTTTAGTCCATGATGAGAAGATACTGGTTTTCACATAGGCGGACTCTGGAGACATCACTACTACCGATCCAGGGGGCATGTTATCTTCAAACTCCTTTTTTTTGTTTTTGCCTTTAAATATTACGTAGGGAGGCAAAAAGCTACCTTCTGCATTACAGCAAGCGATGACGCTAACTGTTTCTCCTTTTTCTGAGCTTGTGACCGACTGAACATCACTAGCTCCTTTTGTGGCTACGACTTTGGTAGGTTTATTGCATAATTGCAAGCCAGTCTCGTCCATATTGAAAATGTTTGCCGGTTTATCAAACAAATTGAGCGTCGTAAATGTATCGTTCAACATTTGGAAGTATGGATCTACTTCTGCGGCAGACATACCAAGTGAACGAGCAATTGAACGACCTTGAGCTACTCTCATGGTTAGGGTTGGGTGTCGTTTTAAAAAAAGTTTAAACCAATCGTAGCCTGCTAATTCTTTTCTTCGTTAAATCTACATTTTAACCCATTCCTTCGCGAAAAGGTAAAAGCAAGGTGTCTTACGTCTCTTGAAGTTCGAGCATAGCCAATTTTTTCTAACCGTTTTATATAAGACACCAGTTTAAGTTCATTTTCAATACCTAATGACGCGGTTGGCCCAAGACTGCCCTTTTCAAGATTGTTATTCTTTACACGTCTCATCAAGGTTCGTAGAGGGATTCTATATTCTTTAGCAATCGCATTTGCACTCAGGGTTGGCTGCTGACGTAAAGCATTTGCAGTTGCTCTTAGGTCTTCTTCAGTCCATTCGCCTCTAGTTGATTTTCTGACGTACGTTCGTGGCATTTTATCTAAAACAAACAAGATAAATTAAGAAACTATTCAATTAGACGTACTGAAAGGAAACCACTAACCAAAATAGACGTAAACCTGAGAAAAAACAAGAGTTACAAAGTTTACAGTGCAATTAAGATAAGGCATCTTACCCCACACGGATCCTGGCGTTTTACCCCAACCCTTAGGTATAAGATGCCAAACCCACAAATCAAAATAACAAAACCCTTTTTCTCATTCAAAATAGGACAGGAGTATTGTAATGAATGCCAAAACCCTACATAAATTATATTAGCACAAACAAAAAACATTTAACACTGTATATCACATAATTAATTTCTATCGTAAAAAACTTACCGGCATAAAAAAACACAACATCACCTCAAGGAACAGTTGCATGCACTTAAGCGCTTCGAAAACTATGATGTTCTCTAATAATAAACACAATAACAACGTAGCCGTGTATGTGGCGCGATCTATTGAGTATTGTCCAAAATACTTAGATTAGGCATTTTCCCCCTTTTGGCATCTTCCCCCCAATTACCTTATATCCAAAACTTATAAATATGGTAATGAGTACTAAGAAAAAGTTCTGCGTGAAAGTGAGTATCGTAAATAAAGGGATGCCTTCATCACATTCGAAGTTCAGCTGACAAATACACCATTTTCAAGTCGACCACGCTTTGTGTATACGAGGATATTAACCAGTCCAAATACATTGAAAAAATAATGAATAAAGTAATGTCACGGAAAAGTGTTAACGGAGAGGTGGCAACGAAACGAGAAGTAAACGTTGAGAGGAAAATACAAAAATCTATATAGAGGCTGAAATTAACGATTATACTTTAGATTTGTTTAGAGTGATAGAATGGTGAATATAATTTGGTTACCAAATAAGAAAGAATACCTCAATAAAGAACGAACGCAAAAATCTACAATAATAAAAAGAGATACCGAGAATCAGATGGATATATCAAGTAGACCAAGATATAAAAAAACAATGAAACTGAATGGATAAGGAACGTTAGTTAAGGATATGGCAAGTGCGAGTTTACAGTTAACTGATTGAAGTAGCTTAAGTTATGTAGTATAGTTTTTGTGGGAATGTGTAAAGGAATCCAAAGAAAAGTTCTTTCTGTCTGTTGAATAACGGTAAAAGTTTAGATTTTTTTTTGTTTTCCAACGTTCCATGAAGATTATATTCAAATTCTAGTAGAGAATATACGTTGGATCGATAATAGTAATTTATGCAACAAGTGCATAAAGTGGTACTTTTTTTCACGAATGGAAAAAGTTGACCCAGTCGAGTGCGGCAATTCCATGAGTGAAAAAAAGACACTTTATGCACATGTTGCATACATTATTTTTTCTACAGCCCTATATAAAAAAATAAAATGCAAATAGAAATTTGGGATATTTTAATTAAGCTCCTTTGGTAAATTACAATTATATGTATTCCAAGTTTCATGAAAGTTCATCTTCGATGCCCAGCCAAGTATCTTAGAAGTCCATCCTCGATGCCCAGCCAAGTTTCATTGGGTTATCATATGGAAAGTGTGAAATAAAGTTAACGTTATGGCACTTTTTTTAACGCTTTTTACCTTTTTTTCACTCTAACCATAAACAACCACTTTAAGCGCTACAAACCGATGAAATACAAGATACTTTAAAGATAGGGCGTAGAAAAAAGAATGAACGTATTTTTTACAATTGGTGAAACCCTGTATTTTTTACCTGTGCCCAAAAATTATTATTGTATTTTGTTTTATACCTACATATAATAACGTGATACGAAAGCATATGCATTCCACTTGCACGCTTTCTTAATTTTGGAGAAATTGCATGCACAATTAATTATCTCGTATAAATATTGTCCTATTTGATAAATATCTTGATGTACATCATAATTTTACTTAAAATATGTGCTTCCGTGTTAAATTATACTCACTGAGCGTTTATTAGAATAACTCTAGTGGGGAAATGTTGATTATGATTCAATTAAAATAAGACAGAGAATGTCGCAATCAAAATTCTACATTAATTCTAATTAAAATTTTATATATATATTGTTCATCTAGTATCATTCGAATATTCAGAAAATGTCGTAAATAATATATTTGTTATATTTTTGTCATTTCCACAATATTGGCGAGATTATAAATATCACTATTGATGCTAGTGGTTCTTGTCTAGATCGTAAGCTATTGTTTCTCCTTATTTCTACAGCTTTCTTGACCTATCTTTCTAATCAAATTCCCTATTTACCTTGATTTCTTCCTCCAATATTATCTGGGATTGGCATTTTATTAAGTTATATTTTTTGAAAGGTATAATGGATCTCAGTGAAACACAGATACAAAAGTCTAAATAGTTTCATTAACTTTGAGCCGTAATTTGTAAGTCTTTCTAGGACTACTTCGCAACGACTAATAATATGGAATCTTTGTTACAGTCAAAATTAAAAGAAAACTAAACACGATACGTTATTCATAAAACTCCTGACTCGGCTTTAAGAAAGGCGAGTCCATTTAGGATAAACAATCTAAATATCTGAATATAATTTTTGCTTAATAACCAATAATATTAATAAATATATCTCTACAATATCTACTTATTCGATGAATGTTCACTTGGACTGAAGGGTGTAGTAAATAGGCACAATGGTATATACTGGGCAAAAAATGACCCACACGTAACGCGGGAGTTTCATACTCAAAC
Source organism: Galeruca laticollis (assembly GCA_963921935.1). Taxonomy (NCBI): domain Eukaryota; kingdom Metazoa; phylum Arthropoda; class Insecta; order Coleoptera; family Chrysomelidae; genus Galeruca; species Galeruca laticollis. The sequence continues at coordinate 93,067,385 of OY998183.1, forward strand.
ATTACAAACATTGAACGTCTGGTGTGGCATCCTAGGTGATCATATGGTTGAACCATATTATCTTGAGGAAAATTTAAATGGCGAATAATATCTGCAATTACTCAGAAAAGCTGTTGATTTCAAAATAACACGAATTTTTAAAAAAATGCTGATAGTCTACCAGAAGCTTTGCTGGCGTTTCAACGTATTCACATTACGCTGTAGAGGTTCGACAGTTTTTAAACGAAACATTTCATGTCGTTGGATAAGCAAGCTTGGCCCCAATGCTGGAATGGCCACCTAGATCACCCGATTCAACCCTCAGCCTTTTTTATGAAAATATTTAAAAAACAAAATTTATGCCACTCAGCCGGAATCTATAGATGTTTTACGTCAAATAAACCCAGAAATGTTGTGTGCTTTTGAAGCTCGATTGTATGGAATTCAATGGAAATCAATTTGCATACCTCACAAAATATTTATTACTGGTATGCTGATTTGTTAAGAATTAAACTATAAATTATTAGTAAATTGAATTTATCTCTAACTCCCAAATTATTTATTTTTCATTGTAGATATTATATATTTTTCAAATCTCCTTTTATAGGAGAATGCAAAAATGTGAAGGGTGTTTTATTAAGAAAAATGAGAGGGGTGACCGTGGGAGAAGCGGAGGAAAGTTATAACGAGTACACATAAGCAGAAAGACGTCCCCCTTTATACGATTTTGACGTATTTATCCATTTTTTTATACAAGCGGCGCCTTAAGATTTATATATGACTGATAGTTTTCAGTGATAAATGTGTCCCAAAGGTAATCTCGACGGTTAGTTAAAAAACAAAACTTTTAAATTCTTAGGGATTCCGTAACTTGTATTTCATTGGTTTGTAGCGCTTAAAGTGGTTGTTTATGGTTAGAGTGAAAAAAAGTAAAAAAGCGTTAAAAAAAGTGCCATAACTTTAACTTTATTTCACGCTTTCCATAAGTTAACACAATGAAACTTGGCTGGGCATCGAGGATGGACTTCTAATATACTTGGCTGGGCATCGAGGAGGAACTTTCATGAAACTTGGAATACATATAATTGTAATTTACCAAAGGAGCTTAATTAAAATATCCCAAATTTCTATTTGCATTTTATTTTTTTGTATAGGGCTGTAGAATGTATGCAACATGTGCATAAAGTGTCTTTTTTTCACTCATGGAATTGTCGCACTCACATGACGGCTCGTGCGGTCAACTTTTTCCATTCGTGAAAAAAAGTACCACTTTATGCACTTGTTACATAATAGTATATTAAGTACCAAGTGTCAAAACGGTTACTTTAGTCACGAGCTTTACTTGGCACGAGTGAAGCGAAGCGGAACGAGTTCCTTGTGAAACGAGTGACTAAAGACGTTTTTAACACGTGGTGCTTACTATACTTTTTCTTCGCCCGCGGGAAGGAAAGCATTATATTATATTTGAATTATATTCATTACATGACGGACGATGACTGACAGCTGACTGATAAGTCAAATGACGTAGAATAACAAAATTATCAAGTAGCATGAAATTTAACATACAAAAGATACACTTGATTTGACGTTTAAAAAACAAAAGATAAACGAGATGTGACTTTTCGCATTTTAAACACTAGTGTTTAAAGAGTCGTTTTGCGCATGTCAAACCCGTGTTTAAAGTGCGATTTTAGTAGCGGAAGTAGAAAAATTACTATTTGTACAATTAACTATGCTAATTAACAAATTTAGTACTTACTGTAAGGTGAGTTATGACTTCAAACTACTCAAACTTAAAGCTGACATTTGCTTTTGAGTAGGTACATTCTACATTTTTATTTGACAGGAAAGAATTAGTCCGGGAGGTAGTGTCCTATTTAACCGGAGCATTTTCGCAAAGCTCATTTTTCTACTATAATTTTTTTAACCATAGTTTATCAACGACTGGGGCTGGCACAAAAGTGTGGCTTAAGATATGGAGAGGCTGGGAAACTCGTTAAAAAATTGTTTTTCCGGTCATTTTAGCAAAGTTGAAAAACTGTAGGTTATTTATGTATAATATTTCTTTCATAAAAAATATGTCAGCTACATGGGGCAAGTGGAAAAACTTGTTACCTGCTTGCCTGAAATAAATGTAAATATATATATATATATATATTATATATATATATATATATATATATATATATATATATATATATATATATATATATATTATAGTATATCCTATATTCTTTAATAATATTTGCCCACGTTCGGGTGACAAATTATTGTATATATCTAATCTCTCCTATTTTTTTTTACTTCGCAATTTGGGTTTAAGAACTATACTATTGTGAAAATACCTTTACCTGTAAATATAACCTATAAAAATTTTAATGACAGCAGTTGTCAAATTAATATGCCCGGCTAAATAAATATTAAATTTTATATAATGAAAGATAAATCAATACAACACCAATCAACTCACTCTTTTCTCAGGGAGGGATCAAAGATTTCAACTAATAATTCAAATTTGTAAATTTCCAAATAATGTTCTAAATTACGTATCACACTATTCAAATCTACAGTAACTGTTTATCCAATACACTATAAGACAATTTAAATTATCTTATGACATATATGAATTTACTGTCAGGAGATTAACTAAATGTCACTTATTATACTAAATTTTCTATAGTATAAAAATTATCAAATATAATGAAAATGAATATGAAAAGAGAGCCAAAAAGATTTGGAATTCAAATTTATATAATATATTATCAAAATAACACTTACAAAAATTAAAACTCTTCAAAAAATATCATAAACGCATAAACAAAGATAGAATTTTCTATCAAACCTTAATATTAAAAACAATCTATATTAGAAATTGCCGATCTAAATAATTTAACCGAAAGTTCAAAATGTCTAAATTTATACTTGATATCTGTCAATGTAAAATACGTAAATTTTCTTGTAAATTGTCTGTTCCCAAAATTGTCTGCACTTGACGTAGAATTTTATATAAGTAACGTTACTATAATTTAATCATAAGATGCATCTATTTTCGAAATAATTTTGATCAAAGGCCTATTAATTCTCGAGAATAATATATAATATGGACTGGACTCACCAAACTGGATACTAGAAGATCTCGTACGTATTCTAAAACGTATTTTTAGAATTTACGGAACAAACGTTTCCAAATCAATAATTTAGAAAACGCGGAAAACACTTGCACTTTAGCGGTAATTCTTTGTGAATAGTACACGCACTGGCTTTACAAAAGGCAAGATTTGTTGAACTGATAACGATTATATAAATTCCCTAATATTCAAAATTAAATTTGAGACAACTCTTATTATGATGTCTCATGGGGATTTCAAATTCAACTAACTAAAATGTTTCAATAAATAATTCTCTTCTCCTTTGGTTACCTAGAATTCTTTTTTTTTTAAATTACAAATTCTCGTTTTTTTATATATATATATATATATATATATATATTGCATTATTTTTAATTACTTTATGTTTTTTATTTTTGTCAATGGATTTATATAGTAAATTGGCTAGCTCAGGATATTTTGATTATATTGTTTTACTTTATTGTGTTATTGGAAAACATGAGAACTCTTAACTCCCTTTAGATTCTGGCAGATATTATAATATGCGAAATTTGTATTTACTAAATATTATATTATTTTAACTCCTTTGAAAACGCTTTGAATATCTATGCGGAACATACCTATTCGAACCTCTATGATGATTTTCTGGAACTATTTATGTCAATTGTTAAAATAAAAACAAACATATGAAATGAAATTTAGTTTATATATATACGAACTATCATTGAATTGAAAAACACTATCGGTATGCAGCAAAATCAGTTAAAACAAATTATTACTATAAACTAATATACATGAAATGGTTAGAATTTTTAATACATATAAAACAACGAATAGTGAACTTTTGGCCAATTAATAATGTTTGTGAAATTTTTAATGGTATACCATATAAATTGTTTATACACTGACCTGTTTCTATCACTTTAAAGTTTCTGTTGTGCACTCTGCTTCGGATTCATCTCTCTGGAATGAAGCTGGATTCTTGTTGAATATCGTAGGAAAACAAACTTGATAGTTTGTTGTAGGTAAGTCGAGATTTTGGTTTAATTTTTCAGTAAATACAACTTATAATGTTTATTATCTTACTAAATGTCTTTGAAACTAATAATCAATATTCCATTGTGGACTTTTGATAAAATTCAGACATAGCATCCCTTCTCAAAATATGGATTAGCTGCATTTTCCACAAATAAAGAATGTTTACAAATATTTTCTTCTAGAAATGTCTCTATTATTATTATTTATCATTTAAATTCAATTTTGCTTTTGATTTCTAAAGATTTCCGCAGAATTTAACAAATTATTAGAAAAATTTTCTTACATGTCCATCTGCTTTTGAACCACCACACCTAATTCATTGTTCCCCAAAATAACAAAACTGTCGTTGCTAGCCTTGTTATTTCCAACAAAAAACTAACAAGTAACTAGATATCATGGTTTAATTTATTTACTGTCTAACATTAATTATAATTATTTTCCTCGTATTTTTATTGTTATTAATTATTTGTGAAAAATTTTAAAATAATTCATTATATCTATTTACATACAATATCATTCCAAAATATGCCTTATTTTTATATCAATAATAATTTTTATCCCACTTTAAATTACAATATCTATGAATTTATAATCATAATCTTCTTAAAATCTTTTATAATGTCTTTCAATTACTCTTTTATATGTAATTCAACAATTATTTTATATAAACTTTGGCTTAACCTTTACTATTGTTATCAATCTTTAAACACTCCTGCTGTTTTGAAAATAATCAATACTTCGAACATAACATATCTCTATGGTTGAAAATATTTCTGCTCTGTTAATTCTGTGTTACATGACATGAAGTTTTTACTGACACTTCTACATAAGAATCAACAAATGATATAACATGTATTCATATTAGTATCAGTTATATATATATTGTTTATCATCGTTTAAATAATAATTTTATGTTCTTTTTCAGATTCTTTTGTTATTCTAGATAGAATATACAATTCATTGTCTATGTTGCTGATAACAATTTGGATTTATAATTTACTAAGAAAATGGGTTAAGGTTTTGTGATTCATAACTATTTACAATCTGAAAATAAAGGTAACAAATTTTAATCTTGCTAATATATTTCTATATTATAAAGGATAATTAATCTCATAGATGTTCGATTTGATATGATACATATTGTTTAGTTATAATTGTCAATATAAATAGTAATTTTATCTGTCTGAAGAAAGTGATTTCTATTTGTTATTCAACAAAGTTACAAATTTCTCATATTTGTGTATCATTCTCTTGAATATTCATTATGATATATATATATATATATATATATATATATATATATATATATATATATATATATATATAGTTTATTTTGTATTCTTGGGATTGAAGACCATTTTTAAAGACATTCAACTAGTAGTTAATACATTTTTATTTAACGTTTCGGTCTTTCCATGACCTTCATCAGAAATAAAATTTTTGTTAAAACTTCGACAGAACGGTCATTTGATTATTCAATATATTTTATAGATGTTTAGGACATATTCCAATACAAATTTTCTTCAATGACTGTCATATTTTTAAAATGTTCGTTTCGTTTGTGTGTGAGTTATATTCTGTTATGTGATACGTCCTAAACATCTATAAAATATATTGAATAATCAAATGAACATTCTGTCGTAGTTTTAACAAAAATTTTATTTCTGATGAAGGTCATAGAAAGACCGAAACGTTAAATAAAAATGTATTAACTACTAGTTAAATGTCTTTAAAAATGGTCTTCAATCCCAAGAATACAAAATAAACAATATATAATTAAATAAAAAAGACCAAGAACCAAAAAAAGCGAAACCATATATATATATATATATATATATATATATACAAATAATCAATGAAAAGATTGAAGAATAACGCGTGGAATATAAAACGAAAACAGAATTAGCGGGCATATCACGCAAAAGAGGTTACAGAGAATGAGTGGTAACCGTAGACATGCATGTTTCTGGCTCATTAGCCTTCATCGGTACGGCATAACCAAGAAAAGGTGTACAACTTGGGAGCAAGGATGTTAATTGAAACATGAGAAAACACAAACAACGGATTTCAACAAGATAACCAAACGCACATTTGAAGGCGCAAATTCTGTTTTCGTTTTATATTCCACGCGTTATTCTTCAATCTTTTCATTGATTATTTGTCTATTTCCAGGGTCAGAAGGTTTAGACAGGAGAGCTATAGACGCCTCCGTGTCTCTGTTGGTTGTTGTCTTGAAAACTCGGGATCTTCCATTTGAAGGCGCAAATGTGCGTTTGGTTATCTTGTTGAAATCCGTTGTTTGTGTTTTCTCATGTTTCAATTAACATCCTTGCTCCCAAGTTGTACACCTTTTCTTGGTTATGCCGTACCGATGAAGGCTAATGAGCCAGAAACATGCATGTCTACGGTTACCACTCATTCTCTGTAACCTCTTTTGCGTGATATGCCCGATAATTCTGTTTTCGTTTTATATTCCACGCGTTATTCCTCAATCTTTTCATTGATTATTCGTCTATTTCCAGGGTCAGAAGGTTTAGACAGGAGAGCTATAGACGCCTCCGTGTCTCTGTTGGTTGTTGTCTTGAAAACTCGGGATCTTCCATTTGAAGGCGCAAATGTGCGTTTGGTTATCTTGTTGAAATCCGTTGTTTGTGTTTTCTCATGTTTCAATTAACATCCTTGCTCCCAAGTTGTACACCTTTTCTTGGTTATTCCGTACCGATGAAGGCTAATGAGCCAGAAACATGCATGTCTACGGTTACCACTCATTCTCTGTAACCTCTTTTGCGTGATATGCCCGCTAATTCTGTTTTCGTTATATATATATATATATATATATATATATATATATATATACAGTGCTATTCAAAAGTCCCCTTCCCTCCTCGTATCTTTTGAACGGCTACGCTTACATCAATAAAATTTGAAGGGTGAAAATAAAGTGTTGTAAACTTCTCTAAGAATGGTAACAGGTGACGTAATAGTAATAGATGACGTCACAGTGCCACTCTGGCCAATAATTTTAAATAGGACCTTATGGCTAGCGATATCTCGTTTGAAAGGCATTGCCATTGGCTACATAGCCATAATAATTTTGTTTGGGTTTAAATTAATTTTGACGGATAAATTAAATAAATAACAGAATTATTGAAATTATTTTTTTAAATTTAATTAATCAAATATCAACAATGGATTCTTATAGCAAGTGTTCGAAATGTGCTCCGTCTACTTCCTGACAGTAATACATCGGCCGGCAAGGTCCTATAGAATGGCCACCTCGGTCACCAGATCTGACACCATTAGATTTTTTTCTATGGGGGTATTTGAAATCCAAGGTTTATACTACGGCACCAGATAGCATTGGCGTTTTGAAAGAAACAATTACTGAAGAATGCAATGCAGCTGACACATTCGAACGAGTACGACAAGAGTTTACTATAAAATAGGATGTATTACTTCAGGAAGTAGACGGAGCACAATTCGAACACTTGCTATAAGAATCCATTGTTGATATTTGATTAATTAAATTTAAAAAAATAATTTCAATAATTTTGGTATTTATTTAATTTATCCGTCAAAATTAATTTAAACCCAAACAAAATTAATATGGCTATGTAGCCAATGTCAATGCCTTTCAAACGAGATATCACTTGCCATAAGGTCCTATTTAAAATTATTGGCCAGAGTGGCACAGTGACTTCATCTATTACTATTACGTCACCTGTTACCATTCGTAGAGAAGTTTACAACACTTTATTTTCACCCTCCAAATTTTATTAATGTAAGTGTAGCCGTTCAAAAGATCCGAGGGGGGGAGGGGACTTTTGAATAGCATTGTATATATATATATATAAATATTTTTTTCCCACACCTTTTCGGTGGTATTTGATAATGTCCGGGCCACTACGCAGCCAAGGGCACTACCATTGTCAATAGGGGGAGATGATCCGCCTGATGATTCCAACGGTTCCAAGTATTACGGACTTTTGCATCCACATTACGGTGTTTTTAGGTAAGTTCAGTTCTTTTATGTGTCGTACTGTTTTTGTATGGACAAGGCCGTTTGCGCTTATAATTAAAGGGACTATTGTTATCTTCTCCAAATTCCAAATCAATTTCATCTCTTGTGCAAGCGCTCCATATTTAGTTCTTTTTTCGGGGCATATGCTTTAGACATATTGTAGTCCAGCTGCACTGCGAAGTCAATTATGATGGCTGTGTTATCACTTTTATCCCAAATCACCATGTCCGGCCGGTTGTGCTCCACAGGTCTATCTGTAACAACTGTGAAATCCCAGTAAATTTTCATGGTGTTGTTTTGAAGTTCGGGCTGCGACACATATCTGTGGTGTGCGGTAAAATGATTCAACATACCTGTTTGCAGGCATATTAATCAATAATATATATATATATATATATATATATATATATATATATATATATATATATATATATATATATATATATATATTATTGATTAATATGCCTGCAAACAGGTATGTTGAATCATTTTACCGCACACCACAGATTTGACTGGTGCACTTCACGTCATGTGTTTTCACGTATTTTAATTACTCACGTCGTAGGTAACTTTTATTTTATAATCTTTATGTTTCATTAATTGATGTTTGTAGCAATAACCTCCTGAAGAAGTTGTAAATTGACAACGAAATATAGAGGCACTTTGAACAAAAGAGTTTGAGTATTGATACAGACCGAATACCCAATATTTACCTTTCGTTTCCTATATATATATATATATATATATATATATATAGAGAGAGAGAGAGAGAGAGAGAGAGAGACAAGTAATATATATATATATATATAAAAGATAAATTTCGGGTTTCTACTGTACACCTCCGTTTTAGTCAAAATTTTTAATAATTTCGACATATTAGTCTGACCGTTCTTCGAAGAGAAAAACAACTACTTTCCTGGCTAATACCACGCAGAATATTGAAATACATCCCCTTCGAAGAACGAGACGTCGATCGACCCTTTTGTCGATACAGACAACTGTGGTGATTCGCAACTGCAAGGAGCAGGGCATAGTACACTGACCGGTTTTGACATTCTTGGGTCTCTTCAAGAGTGCCGTAATGCCTTCTAGTTCAAAGTCTCTAATCTGAACTGAAGATTCCACCTTCTGACAATCTCTATTTGGCTCGTATGTTTACACACTTGCGAGAAGTAGTCAGCTGGCGCCATATTCACTTTCAATTGCGAACCACCATTTCAGATAATTATTCGACCGTATAAGTCGTATGAAATAAAATGAATTCAAATTTCATAAAATGCGAGGTGTGTCTATATGAAAGATAAATTTCGATTTTCTACTGTACACCTCCGTTTTAGTAAATTTTTTAAATAATTTTGGCATATTAGTCTGACCGTTAGGTTAGGTTAGAGAAAAACAACTACTTTCCTGGCTAATGCCACGTAGAATATTGAATTACACCCCCTTCGAAGAACGAGACGTCGATCGACTCTTTTGTCGATACAGACATCTGTGGTGATTCGCAACCGCTAACCGGTTTCGACCAAGAAGGTCGAAACTAATTGGGCCATAATATTAGTTGACCCTAGTAACGCAAATTCCGTACAGTTATGAAGACAGCTTTTAGAATTTTCGTGTCTTTTTTAATTTTCAAAATCAAATGCTCTAGATCCGTGACTCCTATTTCCGTCCAAGCTTTATCTTCTGTCGGTGTCGGATAGCTTGAACGTAAGTTTTGTCTTTTCATACTTTAGGTCTAGTGACAAAGACAAAAGTTGTGAATAAGCTATCCGACACTTATCAGAAGGTTGCGAAATTGACCATTTATGTCGCTTTTATGTTGCGTTACCCTGTCTCTGACTTGCTGCTTTTTTGAGTGATTCATCTCTTTGTTTAAATATATGTGAGATGTTAAGAATTTTATAATTTTGTCCCATACACACACACACACACACTTATCTTTCAGTTGATTGTAATTACGTTAGATAAATTAATTCTGCAGTTTGTACAATAAAATTAATTGATCATTTATCTCTCATCAGCCATTACTTTATAAACCGGGTGAAGTTAATGAACTAAATTACTATAAAACCATTAATCAAGAAATTAAAATGGTTTAGACGTGAAGACCAATTATAGTAGTATCTTTATTATGATTTCAATGGGAATTGGAGCATTCAAAAAACTACTCACATAATTTGATTTTTTCCTTGATAATGATTTGAAGGTATGTTATTGATTACCTCGTAACGGATCAATAAATGTATATTCCGTTTCTGTATTTGAAAAAATGATGTACAATTATGACTTTCAAACAGCTTTATACCATTTATCCGATTACAATAAAATGTTGTGGCTAATGAGCATCAAATTGAAGGAAGCCTTCAAACCGACTCCGACGATACCTATACAGTATATATTAGAAATAGCCCCAACGCAGAAGCTTATGGAAGACGATTTTGATGAGTCAATACTCTCTCATTAATAATAGATTAAAATATAGAGGAAATTATTATGATGCATACATTTGAATATCCATACAAGTAGTTCGATATATTATTTCCACCGCCTAATCGTGAACTTTCAATAGCTGTCGGCTCTTAATTGATATGAGCCTGTTCCGTGTGTTAAACCACAATAACAACAATGTGCTGCTGCTATTCGTCGACGACTTTGAACAAAACCATTTTGATAGACAATACAACTCATCAAAGCTACATTCAAATTAGCTGAAATCTTGACAAGACAAAGCTACCAGATAATTGACAGACGGTTTAACTCGATTCGTGGTTACACTAGCAAGTAAATGTATATGTATAAAAATTCAAAAAGTTATTGTAGTATACCTATATAGTTAGGGTTAATATATAAGACTTTGTTAATCAATACGCTGAATTTCAGCAATAATTCATAACATTCTCAGGACTGGCTCGTTAGATTGACATTTCTGATACTTTCAGTAGATATCAGTTGAAAATGTCGATCTTCTCTCCATTCATTCAGTAGAAGAACTAAAAGGCGTGGAAATTTATGAATATTTTCCAAAAACTGGAGCAAAGTTAGTAGCTGCTTACATACACTGTTCTACAAATTCCACAATACGTCCTCCTCAGAACAGCAATGGGTAACACATAGGCTATTTTAGAAGCACTAGAAATATATAAATGTCAACATTTCTGATTTCTTCTGATCACACTATCTGCCGTATAAAAATTACACCCATTACATGATTGATTATATTAAATAAGGAATAGCTTTTGTTATCTCATTACAAAGTATTAAAACATGATTTTTATGGATACCGTAACATGTAGGAATTTAAGTAAATTAAGGTACAGGTTGGCAAATTAATTTTGGCAGTTGACGATACGCGAGAAAGCCATACAACGTTGTGAACGCAGTTACTGGGAAGAGCAGGCGACGTATATTCCGCATGCAAAGTTTTAAAGGTTGTGAGACGGCTAATACGTACGAGGGTAACACAATATTTTGAATTTGGATTTGAAAATAATAAATTGTGGCACTTGTATAATGCTATATAAAATCGAGTTTACAAAACAAAATAACATTAATGTGTCCTTGATTCTTAATTAAATGAATAAGGAAATAAAAACTATTAGATTTTTCTACAAAAAACATAATTATTTATTGCTTCAAAAACCATACATGGTATTCTATGTATCCTTTAATATTTTATGTGATGTAAATAATAAATAGATTCCAAGAGACATAAACTTTCACCTTTACTTCCAATTTATGTCTTTTTAGTGGTCCTTTCATAATATTCGTCATTGAGGTTTATTTGTATATAAATTGGAAGTCAGGTAGATTTTGTAGATAGAGCCTACAATATGATAAGGATTGTTATACGACTTTCTAAATTTAACAATGGCCAACAATTTTTCCTATCTGTTCGTAGTAATAGTTAATGTCATACCTACCTGTTAAGCTTTTTCACTTACGATAATTCTAATCGTCAAATTCGCCACTACTGGTTAACACAAAATTCTCAGTGGATAAGAGAAACATACAATCCCCTCAACAGGTTAATGTTTGCATATGGATTGTTAGAAATCATAGTATTGGTCACATTTTAGTTGTGGGCAATTTGAATGGCAATCATTATTTAGCACATTTTCCAAAAATGTGTTAGTCTAGCCGAAACCCCAGAAGAATGGAAAATCTCATATATGACAAGTATACATAAGAAGGGAGACAAAGCTAAATGTAAGAACTATCGAGGCAAAGCGGTCACAAGCTCGGTAAGTAGAGCGTATGGAAACGTTCTAAAAAATCGAATAGAACAAAAATGCAGGGACAAGGAAGCAGAAGAGCAGGCAGGCTTCCGAGCAGGTACATCTACAATAGACCATATATTCACCCTTACCCAAGTAATACAGAAAAATATAGCTAGAAACCAAGAAGTACATTTACTTTTTGTAGATCTCAAAAAAGCTTACGATAATGTTCCGATAACAAAGCTTTGGCAAACTTTTGAAGACATCAATATCAATTATGAAATAATTAAAGCAGTATTTTAAACGAAACTCAATGTTTCTAGCTAATTCCAAAATATAATGAAAAATGTTGAAAATTTTAAAAAAATTGACAATTGTTTCGATAACTGAATATTATCGTCAGAATGACAGAAGTTACATTTCATTTGATGCCTAGCTGATGTTTAGTAGTTATTTTTCGCTAGACCAAGAAGTGACTTACCTTGTGATTGACTTAATATATGTTAATAGAAAAAAGAAGAAGATGTGATATTACAAATATTGAAGCTTAGACATTGACGACTTCATATTGTGGGTTTCTTAAGTGTCTTCTAATTTCGAACTCTTCAAGGAAATCCAGTTCTTGTTTCTTATCACAAATATGTAGTACTTCTAGTTCTGTGTTAGGTGTCAATGAATGATTGGTGTCAATTAGATGTTTTGCGTAATTGGATTCATCTGGTTGTTTTAATATGTATGCTCGTAAGTGTTCACTGTATCGGATTTCAAAATTTCTAAGGGTCTGACCCAAATAGACAGCATTACATTCTGGACATTTGAGTTTATATATACCTGATTTCTTTAATGGTGGTATTTTTGTTTTTACATTTAACAATGTTGTACTTACGTTACTTTCTGTTTTAAAAGAAATTGTTGTATTCGTTGCTAAAGATATTATCTTTGAAATATTAGAAATATTTCCTGCATATGTGATGGTTTTATAAGTTTTTTACTTAATGCCACTTTTTCCTCTTTTTTATTAATCAACTTATTTATCATATGTAATGGATAACCGTTGGATGTTGCTATTTGTCTAATTGTATTAATCTCTCTATCAAAATTACATTTGTTCATAGGAACTGAAAATGCTCTATGTATCATTGAAATATATGCCGCTAGTTTTTGTGACATGGGGTGATTGTAACTATATGGAATTTTCACATCAGTGTGTGTTGTTTTTCGGTAAATTGAATAATCAAGTACATTATCAACTTTTTGAATTTTCAAATCAAGAAAATTAATTGAGTTATTTTCTTCAACTTCCAATGTAATTTTTATTTTTGGGTGTAAATTATTAATGTGGTTGAAAAATACATCTAATCGTCGTTCACTACCTATAGAACAAGCTAATATGTCATCTACATATCTATACCAAAATAAAACATTTTTTGAAATGTTACTTTCAAAGATTTTTCTTTCTAAACTGTCCATAAAAATGTTTGCCAAAATAGGTGATATAGGGCTTCCCATTGGTAAACCTTCATTTTGAATATATATGTTATTATCAAAAGTGAAATAATTCTGATTAATACATACATCAAATAAATTAAGTATATCTGATATTATTCCTAGATTAATATTTTTATCCTCTAGTAATTTTCTTACAAGTATTAGACATTCTTTAGGAGGAATTTTAGTGAACATATTAGTAACGTCAAATGAAATAAGCTTAGAGTTATCTTGTAAGTTGAATGCTTTTAGTTTTTTGATTAGTTCTATTGAATTTCTAATTGAGTATTTAGATGCATATCTGTAATTATTAAGTATATTGTTAAGCTTCTTTGCCAATATATTATTAGGAGTATTAATATAAGAAACTACAAGTCTAATTGGTTTCGTTATTTTATGTAATTTAACGGTTCCATATAATTGTGGCCAATGAGGATTATTATTTATGATGGACCTCTTTTCGTAATTTGAATTATTAACAATATCCCTTACATTATTAGAAAACTTTTTTGTTGGGTCTGTTTTAAGAACTTTTACATCGCTAGATTCTATAAAGTTATATATTTTTGAATTATAATTTTCAGTTGTCAATATGACAGTTGTAATCCTCTTTATCAGATTTTGTAACTGTTAGGTTATTATCTTCTACTTTCTTTTTGATTGCATTTAAAACTGTAATGTCATTTTTTGTTTGACGTTTAACTTTTGAAGGTTCAATATTTTAATTAAATTGGCAATTCTTAATTTCTCATAAAGAAAATTATTTGAATTAGATTTTAAAGCTATTTCTGACTCTGTAGCTATAATTTGTTTAATATTATTCGTAAATTTTGGTGGTATGCTGTACTTTAAACCTTTATTTAAAAATTCTATTTCACTATCTGTAAAATTAGTGTCTGAAAGGTTTTCAAATCGTGGTGCAAAGTGTGTTGGTATGTAGGTACTTACAGTTTCATGATGTTTAGAGTATTGAATTCTATGTTGTGTGTGTTCAAGTTTATGTTTGTTCTTGTTTCTCAAATTTCTTGTGCTTCATCGTGCTGAATTCTGAATGTACAACTTTTATGTAGTTGTCTAAGGAGTCTCTTATTTTAAACCATTTTTTACATTCTTCTTTGAGCCATACTCGTTGAGCACATTTTATTGCTTTTTGTGCTTGCGGTGTTTTAGTATGGCACTCTATATCACATAATTTGGTATTACCTTTTTTCTAAGGCATTCTTTGTTGAACCAAATGTTTTGTAACATTTTTTGTTCATTAGTTAATAATTAAAGCAGTTAAAAGTATGTGTAACAAACCAATAACGAAGATCAAAGTAGGAAGACAAGTAACATCCGGATTCACTGTATTAAACGGACTAAAACAAGGGTGCTGTCATCGCTCTTCAAAATATATCTTAAAGGAGCTCTGAAGAACTGGAAAGAAAAAGTTAAAAATATGGGTATACCGCTAATTGACTCTACCTTGTATACATTATGTTTCGCAGACGACCAGGTACTGATTGCTCAAGATTATGATGATATTAATTATATGACCCGAAAACTTTTCGAGGAATACAAAAAATGGGGTTTAGAAATAAATATACGAAAAACAGAGTATATGGCAATAAAGGTACGACAAACAAGAATTCATATTAGAGGACGGAAATGTCATTAAAACAACTAGCGAGTATCCATATTTGGGAGTGAAAATTTCACAGAACGGACATGATGCTGCAATTAAAGAGAGAAACTGCTTAGGAAGAAGAGCCATTGCCTTACTAAACAACATACTGTGGGGTAAAAACACTACGAAAGAAAACAAAAAAACGAATCTATAACACTATTGTAAAAAAGTATAATTATCTATGGTTCCGAAGTATGGCCCCTAAAAACCACAACAGAAAAAACCCTACGAGCATCCTAAATGGATTTTTGGCGACGAGCAGCCGGAAAGTCTAGAAGAGAACGAATAACCAACGAACGGATTTTTTGTAAATCAATGTTACTTTGGGTTACGGTTGTCCAGGCATAAACTTTTCTCTCTCCTGAAGAAGAATCAGTATTTTATAACAATTTTAGAAGAGTCATAATATCTACGGCTATGACTTTGATTTTTGAAGGTCTATTTTTACCGACAAAAACGTGCCCTATCGTACGAATCAAAGCAGTCTGTCCCCTTATAATCAAATAAGAATTAAAAGAGGTCTACGGTTTTATTTTTCAAAGAAGTATTTGCTTAACAGAGATTGATAGGATCAAGTTACGTCTGTCGTCTATGTTCTTAAGTCCATCCGTTTGTCGCTACACTTCTCAGTTTTATTTTCGGAACGTTGGTTGTGTTTTCTACATAAAGGAATGCAACTTATTTTTAGGAAATATTTGCTACAGGAACAACTTTCCATTTGAATTAAATACATTTTTGAAAATTGGAAAGCATATGCACGTTTTTTTGTTTATTTGTAGCCAAGTTGCTAGGTATTATTATTTTGTTTTTCTGCTACTCTGAACCACATACTGGAATTGGTACAACTGAATGTTGACTCTGTTAACTTTATATCACTTAAAACATCACATTCAACTCCGTTTACAGTAATAATACTCCTACACATTTTAAGTCTCATAATTTATCACGTTTGCATCAATCTTATTACTTTTATCCATGTTACTTACAAGATATGTATTTTATGTTAACAGAAAATTATTATTAGTGTCAAGAGAATTACATTTTTTGTTATATTATTTTGTTGAATATTTTTCTGCTAGAAAATCTTATTTTTAGCTATAAATATACTGTCAATAACTATAGTAATCACTTTCACTACCAATAATCGGTTGATATTTATTTTCCATTAATATTTTTATACGTAACGTAATCCTAATAATTTTTTCATATAGTTCATGCCTGTATTGATTTACCAAAAAATATTTTTTTCATAGAAATATCTAGAAATATTGAGGTTAGTAAATTTCTCTTTAAACCGGTGTCCAGAAAAGAATATAGAGTTTCTTTGCATTAATAAATGATTTTATCAGTAAAATACATAATTACATAGTTTTCTAAATGTGGCAAATAATTATCGAATGGCCAAGGACTGTACCTACTGTTTACACCAATTTATTTTTTCATTTTGACGAAAAATGAAAAGCCTTGAGCCATATACTGTTAAATAGAGATATAAAAACTATGTAAAATTCGCTATCACACGCTTCTTTTATTAATTTAAAATATGCGACGAGCTGTACAATTTACTATGTATAAGAAGTGTAGTTCTATAAATAATAATCGACCTCTTCGAGGATTTTCTAAATACATGCTAAAGTAGAAACTAAATATATTCATTACCAGGCACCTCACAGTAAGATTTCTCTTTTTCTGGAAATCAGACATTAAATTGCTTTGGCGAGAATACTCATAACCCGCTAATTGGATTTTCCCAAATCCGATTATAAGTTTATAAAGGCATATGAGGGTCACGAATCCTCATACTGCTAAATTTCATTTAAGTAGTATCCGAATTCATACATCAGAAGGCGTTTAAATGTAAAAAAACTACAAGTCACAACCAAAGTTGTTGGTTATTCCAATATTTTAGGAAGATGAAGGTAATTTAAAATTAGCTTAATTTTTGTACCCTATACTCGTACAGGTGTAAGGTTCTTCGTGACGTATGTTGCTCTTAATCGCTGACGATCTCACATTCTCCAACTAAAACCTTTCTGGGCCTTCTTCGGAAATATCTTTATATGTTCTAACTTCGAATATATTATGTCTCAATTCTATTACTGTTACTAAATGAAACTTACTGTTTCTGGATAATTCCACAATATATTGATAAAATGTTAATAATTCTAAGAAATTTGACAATTGTTTCGATATTAAATATCATCGTCAGAATGACAGAAGTTACATTTCATTTAATGCCTACCTGATGTTTAATAATTATTTTTGGCTAGACCAAGAAGTGACCTACCTTGTAATTGACTTAATATATGTTAATAGAAAAAAGAAGTATGATATTACAAATATTGAAGCTTAGATATTATTAGCCATATGGGGATATTCTGGATATCTTTTTCCCAATTAAGAACTCAACATGCGACCACAGTAAATTTCTCTTGCACGTTTGTCCGCAGCATTTAGTCGTTGTCCAACTTGAATACGGTATGGATAACCACCAATTGATTTGAACATGCGACGTAAAGACGTTTCACTAATGTTGAGTTTACATGCAGTTCTTACAAGACTTCTTTGAGGTGATTGCACAACTTGGTTAAAAACACGTCCTCCATTTTCGTTAGTGCATACTGTTTTTCGACGACCTGAAGAACCTTTACGTTTACACAATACACTACCAGTGCGACGAAATTTTTCAACAACAGCTAACATCACACTTTTACTAGGAGCTGCTTTATTAAATTTTTGTTGATATTTTATAGACACCTGTTCTAAGCTTGGACCATCATTACGACCTTTTCCGTATGAACGAAAATAATGCTCTACCAAAAAAACTTTTTCTTCCGTTGGTAGAACCATTTTTAAATCAAATTTAACTGCAGCGTACTATTAATATATCAACTAATGACAATTAAGTCAAATATGACAAATCCATATTACATAAACAACTCCACAGCACTCTCTGTTTCGGTACTGTTTATTTTGGCGGATACCGTAATTAATGGCTGGCAACTAAAAATAGGATCGTGGAACACATGAGGACAGAGAACAAATCACAATACCATGGGAGTAATCTTGAAGCGCCTATCTTGACGCTCGGTTGTACGCCTCGATTGACCAGTTGGTCTTCTTTGTGTTCCTCCACCTTCTTCTGCCCACTCACGACACACACACATGACCGTCAAGTACTGGTAACACATAGGATAAACCAACAACTCGATAGGCTACAATTCTACCCCTCCAAAATCGATAACATGGTGATAATTTTAACGTCTTCGAACTTGAGGTATTTTGCTACGCTTAACACAAGTATACGAAATCGCAATAACTAACAATATCTGTACTATTCGGCTTTCGTTAACAGCTCTCTTAAGAAAAAAATTGAAAGAAAAAAAATGTTTTTGTCAACATGGTCAAAGATGAAACGTTGATATTATTATCTAGTGATGAGCAAATGCAAGATCAAGACCAAGATTTTTGTTTCTATTTTTTCCTGGCTTTGTTTAACAAGCTGGCTCAAAAACAAAAACATATTTTCATGGCCACTTTTTCTCCTCTATAAGATAATAATGATATTTATCACACTTAGCCATAAAAGCTTAATGTTTTAGACAGAAATGGGTCGTCCACGACTTAACAGTAAAACTTTTGGTGCATTTTGGGAATGAAGTTGGCTACAAGGAATCACTTCGCATTATATTTCGTTTCTTAAAAATAATGTTCCGGAATTACAACGAAACCTGAACGCATCCTGCACATTTTCATTACATGGACATTTAAGTAGGCAAATTTTTGTACCCCAGACTAGTAAAATCTTTGATAGAAATATTTATTCTTTGAATAATTCTACCCGAAAAAGTCACATTTTATTCAATCCGTTTAATCTTCTTGTTTACGTAGTTTTCGGAAAATCTATATACATACTGCTACATAAAACTTCCATATTTGTTAATTAGGATCCGAAAATTTATAAAAAAAAATGATTCAAAATACCTCGCAATGCTTGCCTCTGGGTGTTTTTTCAGAAATAGCTTCTGAGACTCATTTTTGTGCATAGTTATTAAATGTTTCTTTAATCCTGAAGTATTTCGGTTTTTCATTTTTATTTGTGCACAAAGTACACAATCCAAAGACATCTTCTTTGTCGCTGTCCGAAACAATATTAAAAAAATCGCTAAACTTGCTTTTACACTTGGGTTGACCTAAATCTGATGTTTTTTAGCGAATTTTTTTTATGAAACATTTTATGACCCTTTACCAAAATGTCTAGTATTTTCACGTATTGGTACATCTGCCGCCGTTTTTTGATATTGTTCGATAATTTATTTATGGATCTGTAGATATATGGTGTTCAAAATTGTAAAATCTTGAAATTTTATTGTTTACGATACCTTTAAAATATGTAAGATATTTGTATGCGTCCTTTTTTTATTGTATATATTTAAGGCGTAAATGCATTTTAGTTAATAGTGTTGTAACAATATGTTGCAGAATTGATAAGATCTTTATATTGTTGTAAATTCAAAGGATAGTTTCATTTTATTTTCAAAATACTTTTAAAATATCACGTTTTGCAACAATAATTGTAAATTGTTTTGTATGGGCATAGAATAACATATTTTTGAAAGTCGACATCTTGTCGCGTTGTCCTATAGTTAAGAAGTTAGGAAAAGGTACGTTTCACCCTATTATATATTGTATTGTAAAAACCCTAAATTTAGTGTCACTTCTGCATGAATTTTATGGTCGATTTTCGGAAGATATGAAAGACATTTTTGAATTACCTTTCTGAGTAAAGAGGTTACAGTTGCTATTGTAGTATTCCATAGAAATTTAACTAATTATTGGCGGCACTCATAGTTGATTCTTGTCTAGGAACCCGACAAGTCAAATGATACTGGCCAATAGGAAATATTTATTTTCGTTTGGTCAACCCAATCCATGTGTAAACACGCCCCTCGCAGATTTCTATTTAACACGTCTCACAACGTGAAGAAATCAGTTTCTAACTCATCGAATCGAGCTCAACGCTCAACATCAAAGTTCTCTCACTTACAAAGTTAGTTTTTCACTCATCAGTTCTACACTTATCGACGCGAGTTTTACACTCATCGAATCGAGCTCAACGCTCAACAAAGTTAGTTTTTTACACTCATCGAAGCGAGTTCAATACTCTCGATAGCAAAGTTTTACACTCATCGACGCGAGTTTTACACACTCATCGAATCGAGCTGAACGCTCAATAACAAAGTTAGTTTAATATTCATCAAATCGAAACATAAAGTGTCTTCCGAT
This sequence comes from Galeruca laticollis, assembly GCA_963921935.1. Taxonomy (NCBI): domain Eukaryota; kingdom Metazoa; phylum Arthropoda; class Insecta; order Coleoptera; family Chrysomelidae; genus Galeruca; species Galeruca laticollis. The sequence continues at coordinate 93,088,187 of OY998183.1, forward strand.
CTGAAACCACCGAAGTTCACCATTCACAACTTTGTACCATTTTGTAAATTTGTATATAATAAACTATTAATTTCGACATTAATTTTGTCAAATTAAGATTATTTACCTAGTTGAATGTCCACGCCAGTTGACGAAGTTCAGCTAGAAATATAATCAAAAACATACGGTAAACAAATAATAAAATTATATCTTAACTACCCCCCATAAATCAACCGGCAACCCTTCATTTTAAATGGGTTTACAACAAGATCCTCGTTTTAGCACAGTACACTTATTTTATTAGTATGTGATATCACAGGTAATATTGTGAGTGGAATAATTTGTCCAACAAACATATTTTTATTTAAATTAGTTATACTTATTCAAAATTCAAATTGCTTTCATGATATTTTGAGGTAAAAATACACATTTTGTAAGAATTAAATTGGAACATTACTGAATAAATGAAAAACAAGCAAGACTGCAAGAGTCTTGCAGGCCGGTCTTGGTCTTGCATAAGTCTTGCACAACTCGGTCTTGGTCTTGGTCTTGCACACTCGGTCTTGGTCTTGTAAGCCTTTAGTTGGTCTTGGTCTAGCATTTTTTGCAAGACCAAGACTAAGACTGCAAGACCAAGACCAGTCTCGCTCATCACTAGAGCTCGGAAAAAATGCAACGTGCATTTTTTTGCATCTTTCGCATTTTTTTATACTTTTTCCAAAAAATGCATCTATTTAAAGATTTGTGCATTTTTTTGCATTTATTGCCAATTATTTTAAAATCCTATTGAACAGAAAGTTATCATTATGGAATTTTTAAATCTGTTTGAGTTTGGAACTACCTGCTACCCCAAAATTTAAAGAACTTGAAAGAGTAGGTACATACTTTATTGAAAGGGTCTTACTATATTGATTATTTTATTACTTTATTCTTAAAATGGGAAATACCAAATACCATAAACAAGTAACTGTAATCAAATTGGGACCGTCGTTCTAAATAAATTCAATTCTGTGGCTCAAAATAATACAGGCTATCAAATTTTGAAAAATATGTCGAACATTTTTATGGGAGAAAACGATGTAAATATACCAAATTTAGAATTAAACATCATTTGTAAATATAAATATGCTCCCATTACATCAGTTGATGTTGAACGCAGCTTTTCAATTAACACGTTTTCTGACAAGAGACAAAGTTTCCTCCTAGAAAACTTTGAAAAACACATAATTATTAAGAGTTTTTACAATAATTGTAAGACATGACTTATGTCTGTTTAAATATTGTTATTTTGTTCTATTGTTACCATAATAATTTTAATAGTACCTATGTATTATTATTATTATTAATAAAATCAGATACTTAATATAAATTTTCGTTGTATACCGAGTTCTTAAATCCCGCCCCCACTCCCTACCATAGTAAAATAATGAAATAATAGTATTATTCAACATTATAATATACATCATTTCTTGCATTTTTTTCTAAATTCCTTGCATTTTTTTCTAAAATCCTTGCATTTTTTCTCAATATGTGATGCATTTAAAATGCGCATATTTTTGGCTTTTTCGGTTGCATTTTTCCCGAGCTTTACTCATCACTATTATTATCATAGCCTGCTCTAAATATGATCATGGTGTTGCCAAAAAATCAAGGTTAAGAAGTTATTCCTTGTGGGTGTAACACTTCTAATGTCACTGAGTATACAAAGTCTAGCAAATATGTCATTTGAACAACAATTTTATAACATTATTTATAAATCTAGACCAATGTGAAGGGTCTAGCACACCTTCAGAACCATATTAGGGCGAAAAAAAAAACGTTAGAAATCATTGTCAACGTGCATAAATTCATGCAGTCAAATAACTTTTTCTATTTTGCATTTGTTTCACTCGCCCTTGTACTGTATCTGGAGAGATGTTAACCATTCGAATGGACCTGAATGTTTGGATATTATAACTTAGTCTCTTCTAAAAATATATTAAATAATAGATATATTGAAATACACATACATATTTAAAGATATTATTGAAATATTGTTGAATTATTCAAATACTCAATTATTATAATTATATCTAAGTAATATAATAAATTATTCATGAATTGAATTACTTTTATACTCTTCTAATTAATCTAGGTAATGCTCTGTTACGTACGATCTCTCGGGCTCCTTCGCCCTTATACTGGGTCGGGAGGTGTGTTAGAATTTCAAATCAGTCTGGCTTTATAAAATCTGTTATAAAATAATTGTTTAAACAACACTATACTGTAACGTCAATGGGCCTATTTATTGCACACCCTTATTACCCGATACAAGATTAGTAATCCTCGAGCATTAATACCTAGTGTAGTGAGAATGTACTGAAAAATTTCTAGCATACTTCGTATGTCTGGCTATCAGTCTATACATATAAAGATACCGACTAAAGAACTATACTATAGTTTCATTTTAAAATCATTAAATACTATTGAAATATTTCAAATTATATTGAATGATTGTTAATTTTAAAATACAGTGAGCAAAAGTGTTTTTTATTTTGTCTTTTTAGACATAATAATATGTGTATGTGCCACAACATTGATCTTTTGTACAGAACTGCTGTAGGCATTTTATTTTTTGTCAAGATATCTCGGAAGTGTGAATATAGAAAACATTAATTCAATTCATTAAAGAAATTGTTGAAGTAAATAATCCGTTAGACGTATCTTGATGAGATGAAAAATTTCACAGGACAGTACTTACTACATAACTCACTGTAGTAATAGCTCCAAAATTCTAAAAGATGGGCTACCATAACCACTAACATGTTTTAGTAGTATGGAGTCAGTCGTTAAGTTTCACAGAACTTATAAAGTGTTTTGTGTTTCATTCCTTTTTCTATGGTCACTCTCGGTATATGCTCTAAAAAAACTCCTAAATACTTATCTAAATAATTTGCATTCTTCAATTTATTGTCATTTGCCATTACGTTATCATCATCTGAGCTTGAAACTTTTGATTCCAAATCACTAATTCTCTCATCATCCATGTAATGTTTAGTAAGAAATACCATAGATAAATACTTTTAACACGGGGAAGAATGGAATCTCCTGTACTAAGTCCGAAGCCACAAAGTTTTGTCGAGTGCTGCGCCATCTATTGTGGTGGAAGGTTACTATTCACCAACAGGGAAAAAATAAAGGAAGAGACCTGCATGATTAGTCACAGTTTACTAGCTACTACTAGATGGCAAGCCAAACAAATCTGAAGGTTTTTTTTTTAAATTATGCCTATATTGTTTATTCTTAAATAAACAAATAAAAACAGTCACACAAAGTTTAAACACTTTTTGAAACAACCTGTTATTTTATTTTCGCTTAAAAGTAGAATAGGTTGTTTAAAAAGACTTTTTAAAGCTTTTATCCGTTTTTATTAACCAGGATAGTTTATTAAAAGACGAATGTCGACAAAAAGTTTCAAAAATTTAATATAAAATTTTGTTTATAAAATAGTACAGGTGATTTTCTTTATTTTCTTCTCAAACTTAAGATCAGAATAATTTATTGATAATAGCATGTGGTAACAAATATTACACATATGATACAATATAATGGATACACATTTTTCAAAAAGTTACCTTTTTAACAGCAACTGACGACATCTTCTAAACCGGGTAGCTCTTTTTTTAAATTGAATGGCTATTTGATAGAGACGTCTTGCTTTTGGTGATAGGTCTTTAACCCTAGAGACATTCACCTCAGCAAGTAAATCAGATCTTTCTAAATTAAAAAGTAATATCATTAGCAATAAAAAATAATATGAATATGCAATATACATTGCATTTAGATAACATTTTTGTTGAAATGTTAAATTTTAAACCCTATTTTAGACAATATTCTAATAGAAGTATACAGTCAAAACTTGATGTAACTAAATAATATGAAATTATAAATGCATTTCTAAGTACCTAATCATTTTTCATGTTTTTTAATAAATCAAAATATTGACCTATACCTAATATCTACTATTTCTGTGAAAATTTCTTTGTTAAACACCTATATATTAATAAATCAATTAATTATTCACTCACTTCTTTTTGGAGTAACTGTTGCATTCAAGTCTGCTGGTGTGACAGAAGTAGAATCTTGAACAGCATGTGTTGATAATTTCAGCTCGGGTTCAACTGAATAGCTACAACTAGCCTCATTAATAGCACATGATTCTTGTGCTTTTTTAGCTCTCAGTTCTACAAACTGAGCATTTAAAGCTTCCTGCAACTTTAAAGTCCTAGGACTCTCAGTTACAGGTACAGTGCCAATTTGTGGTACAGCTAAAGAGGTTGATGGTTCAGCTTCAATTATTGAGGAAGGAACATCATCACTTACTGTTTCTAAAGATTCTAGAAAATAAAAACAATTATTGAATAAATGTATCCTAGTTAGTTGTTAGTTTTTTTTTCTTTAATTATTATAGATTTACCTGGTAAATTGACTGATGAGAAAACTCCTCTTTTCAGAACTTTATTTGGACCAAAATCTTTAGATAAAAAGTGTAAGGCACACACTCTACAATTGTTGTAAATATTCTCAGATGTCATTTTCTCCTTTAACCTTCTGTTTCCACATAAATTTACCCATTTGTCAAAAATGACTTTTTTAATTTTTTAAAATTGACATCTAAACAGTTTAGCAGTGGCTATAAAAAATCGCAGGGCATGAGAAATACACATAAACAAAATCCAATCCACAAGGGACAAAATCACAAAAATGCAATCGAAATTTTATCGAATAATACTTGACAGTTCAGTTAAATGAGACAAAGTCAGGAGATGCATTAGAGTAAACTGCGCAAGACAGTCAGTCCTATTAGTCCTATTACAAGTAGACAAAAGAAGCTAAAGGAACACTGTATATATTAGGGGGCTTTAATAGTAGGGTTGGCATACGAGATCAAATGTATAGAAATATATTAGGAAAACATGGCAAGTAAGTAAGAAATAATAACGGGAAAAGAATATTAGATTTTTGCATGATAAATCAATTCGTAATAACAAATACGTTCTTTGAGCATAAAAATATACATAAACACACCAGAGAGGTAAAAAGTAGAGGAGAAAAATCTACAATAGATTATATACTAGTAGAAAAGAACAATAGAAGAGTAATACAAGATAAGAAAGTGAAAAGAGGACCAGAGATAGGCAGTGATCATTATGCAGAACTGAGCACAATAAAAGAGTATGTAATGGAAAACAAAGATAAAAGAGAAACACAGCCCAAAAAAGAAGAATTGAAAACAATAAAAACGTATAAATTGAGAAACAAAGAAATAGCAAATAACTATGAAATATACTTGAGCAAAAAATTAGAGGATGTGGAGAAGCAGCTAAGCAATGACATTGAAATAGTTTGGAATTCAATGAAAAATGCGATCACAGAAACAGCAAAAGAAGTATGTGGAATATACAGAAAACTAAATCATAGACAACAAACATGCTTGGTGAACTGACGAAATTAGAAACAAAATTAGAAGAAAAATATATGGAGAATTTACCTAAAGTCTAGGAAAACTGGGGATTATGAAAAATATAAAACCGAGAGAAAAAAACCAAAGAATTAGTAAAAAATGCAAAAGAAGATCAATTGAAACAATTTGGAGGAAACATGGAGCAGGATAGCAAAAGTAACCAAAAACTTTTTAACAGAGTGCTAAAATCATGGAGTACTGAGAAAAAACATAAATATAAATAATATTAAAAACAAGAAAGAAGAAATGTTAACAGAAGATACAAAAATAATGGAAAGATGGAAGGAATATTTTCTAGAATTATTAGATAATGGAGAAAGCACAACTAAATCAAATGAAGAAAAAATACTAACTATACAGGACGATAATGATGAAGAAATATCCATAGATGAATTCACAGAAATAATTAAAATGTTAAAAATGATAAAGCACCAATATACGATAATGATGAAGAAATATCCATAGATGAATTCACAGAAATAATTAAAAAATTATAAATGGTAAAGCACCAAAATGCGATAAAATAACTGGAGAAATGATCAAAAACATGGGTAAAAGTGGAGATGAACTATTACTAAAAATATACAATAAGTGCTGGAAAACAGTACAAATACCGAAAGAATGGCAAATGGCATCAATTGTGCCTATATACAAAAAAAGTGATAGATGGGAATGTAGTAACTACAGGGGACTGACATTGCTCTGTACAAACATGAAAATACTAGAGCAGATATTAGACCGAAAAATTTAAAAGTCATGGAAAACATACTAGACGATGCGCACAATGGGTATAGAGGTAGAAGGAGCATGCAAGACAAAGTATTTATCATTAAACAGATGACTGAGAAATGTATATAAGAGAAGAGAAATATATATTGTGTATTCATATATTTAGAAAAGGCATTTGATATTGTATCAAGGAGAGAATGCGGAAAATATTAGAAAACAGAGGGGTAGATAACAAAACAATAAGAATGGTACAAAAATATATGATAGTAATCTAAATACTGTTATAAGTCATAATAGAAGATGAGAGGCGTTCACAACTCAAAGTGGACTTAGACAGGGCGGAGTATTGAGCCCTTTTCTTTTCATTGTGCTTATGATGATTTAATAAAGAAAACAAATAATAAATGTAGGAAATATATAGTAGGATATAGAACTTGCAAAAAGTTGAAATAACAAATGAAGCCTGTGCAGACGATATTGTTATATTTGCGCAAAGTGAAAGGGAACTACAACAAATCCTAAACATATGGAATGAAACATTAAATGAGTATGGTATGAAAATAAGCACGAATGCCACTAAAGCTGTGGTGACAGGTGATAATACCGAAAATATAAAAATATGTATTGAAAATCAGAGTATAGAACAAGAGGAATTATTTCAGTATCTTGGAGTAGAGTTGGATCAGGGCGGAACACAAGAAGCCGAAATAAATAGAAGAGTTGAAAAAACAATGAATTTAAAGTATTCTATGAATAAAAAGTTTCTTATTATGAAAAGACATTTCCCGAGTAACTTAATTAAAGGTCTTTAAATCTGTTTACATACCAATTTTAAGACTTTGATGCGAATATTGAATATTTAATAGGACACAAAAGAGCAAAATATAAGCGGCTGAAATGAAGTATCTAAGGCGAATAAGAGAAGTAACAAAAAAGATAAGATAAGAAACACAATAATAAAAGAAGAACTGGAAATACAGTAAACTTTAGAGTATATTGATGAACCACAACTGGGCGGGTGATATTCCCAAAAAAATGAATCCATTGTATTTAATTCAGGGGAACGTGGTGGCCATTCAAATGGACCTCCCCGACCAATCCACCTGTTATTAAGATGATTTCTTACATAATTCAGGAAGTGGGGAGGGGCTTAAAAGCTTGGTATATGGACCATAAGGCAGAATCTTGAAATACTCTTCCAAGTTCAAAGAAATATCCTTCGTAGCCTCCGGAAGTGTGTAGAAGTGCAAGGTGCCCACTTCGAACATTTGTATTGTAGTTTTTTGTTTGTATTTGATAAGTTGTAGGCTAACCAACTAAATTTTTCTACATTTCAATTTTTTCCTCACGTAAGTAACACGATGTTCGACAATATCAATTAGAAATGTTTGATTGTATTTTAATACCTCATGTAAGTATTTTCAATAAATAATTACAATTGATGATAATTTTCTTCAGAATGTCTCTTTATGGCGAACGGTTTCCTTGGCATGTACAACGATCTAAAAATTTACATATCTCCTAAACCATAAATTTTATCGAGTTAAACAAAGCGTATCTTTTTGTTAATAAATCGATTGAAGAATTTATTTTGCTATCTTTAGATTGTACAGGATGTCCCTGTAAAATTTACGGATCGTTATCCATTGGGCATGAGCCGCCCCTGGCCTTCAGATAGTAGTGTATAATTATTTATTCCGTCAAACACACTACATGGGCATACCGATTCATCCATTAAAAATTCATAATGTTCCAATGTATAATTTAGAAAGTATACGTAAATATAAGTTCTGATTTCGCAACTTTAAAGGCCTATAACTCAGAAACCATGGGTCGTATGAGAATTTTTTTATGTCACAGCATTATTTTCACCTCATCCACTCACTCCCGAATTTTTTGCATCAAGTCCCGGAACACCCTGTATATGAATGAATTTAAGTTTTGTTAAATACTTGAAAATAACTAGAGAATTTTAATAAACAACAATTTTCTGATTACTGACAATAATTATAATACCTTGCTAATCACTGTCATTGCTTTGGACAATGACTGTACTTGTATTGTCAATAACTATCGCTTCATTTCTATCCACAAGCTATGCTATCATATTTTGTGTAGGGTTTAACGATTATTTGTCTGATCATTTCCCAATCCAAGTAACTCTTACTCATTATCGCTTTAGTGAAAAGACTGAAAAACATAATAGCTCTTTCAGCAAATTTCTTGTTTGGAATGAGCAACAAAAAGAAAATTATAAACTTTCCATGCGCCTATCGAACCAAGCCTATTTTATTCCTGATGTGCAGCTTTCATATAATAATTTTTGGTCTGCTATTTTTAAATGCGCGGAAAGTCTCAATATGTTCAGATTCAGAGACCCCAGTGTGAAATCAAATTACTATCTTAAGAGTAAACCTTGGTTTGATAATGAGTGTGTGGATGCAAAAAAGCTCTTAAACGCTTAATTGAAATTATTCAAAAAATATCCCTCTGATGTATCTCAAAAGCTGAACTACACGCAAGATAAGACAAATTATAGAAAACTAACAAGAACAAAGAAAAAAGCATATAAAGATGCCTTTATATCCCGTTTAACAAGCTCACGTAATCCTAAAGACTTTTGGTCAGCAATTAAACAATTCCAAAATCAGTCAAATCGAAATCTATTATCCGTGGAAATTTGGGAAAACTTTTATAATGGTATTTATTCGCAGAGAGTGTATGTTGACGTCCAATTCACAGACGTCAATCGTCCTCTCCTTGATTCGAAGAGATATACCACGTTCTTAACAAGTGCAAATCTAGAAAAGCACCGGGAAATGATTTAATTTCCTATGAGTTCTTAAAAAATGTTCCTCACAATTGGATACTTTACCTAAATGTTTTGTTTAACAAAATTTTTCAAACAGCTCTCATGCCTTTGCAATGGACTGAAATAATACTTACAATGGTACATAAGGGTGAACTAGCGTGTGAACCATCGAACTATAGAGGGTTAGCATTAGCTAACTGCACTGGTAAAGTCTACCAGTATACTTGACAACAGACTCACACAATGGTCTGAGGAATGTCACATTTTACCTGAAGCTCAGGCGGGTTTCCGTTCTGGACGAGGGTGCATAGATAATGTTTACACTTTGAATTCCATTGTCAACTTACATATCAGGCTTAAGAAGCGAAAAATATTTACTATTTTCGTAGACTTTAAACGAGCTTTTGATCCCATTGACCAGCAAATCATATGGGCAAAACTTTTTCAGCTAGGTTTATCATCAAAACTGTTGCGTGTCATAAAACACTCATATGATAATACCACTATTAAAATAAACGGTTTTAAAGATGAAAACTAACTTTTCCGCATTTGTGGCCCCGAACAATATTCTATGATAAAATTGTTACTTGTATACACTTCGGGGGATGTATCGTGCTAACAAACCGAATTTCTTCAAAAATAACCAAAAATTTAGTATATATGGATTTATTGGACCCGCTGTACTCGCTCTAGTCAACTGAAAATCAGTAGGGTACATCTGTGAGACACCTTGAACAATATTCAATCATAAAATTGATCAATCGTATACTCTCTGGAGGCCGTATCGTGCTAAAAAAACTGAAAATTCTCCAAAAATGACAAAAATTTGGTACTTCAAGTACCATAGCAGCCGTTGTACTAGTTTTAATGAACTGAATATCAATAGGGTTCATCTTGGAGATGCTCTGAATAATATCCAATTATAAAATTGGTCACTTGTATATACTCCGGAGGCTGTATCGTGCTAACAAATTGAAGCTTCTCCAAAAATGACAAAAATATCGTACTTAAAGTACTGTAGCACCTGTTGTAGTGGATGTGGTGAGCTGAAAATCAATAGGGATCATCAGCAAAATGTCCAGAATAATATTCAATCATAAAATTGGTGACTTGTGGAACTACGGAGGCTGTATCGTGCTAACAAACTGAAATTTCTCAAAAAATTATAAAATGTCGTACTTCAAGTACCATAGCACCCGTTGTACTGGCTCTGGTGAGCTGAAAATCAATAGGGTTCATCTGTGACATGTCCTTGACAATATTCAATCATAAAATTGCTGACTTATTGCACTCCGTAGGCAGTATCGTGCTAACAAGACATGTAAGGAAAAGTGGCCGACGACGACGACATACACACAGCATTTTTTTTCTAAAAACCGTTTTTACGTGTTGTCGTTGATGGAAAACGTAAAAATAACTCAAAAAAAAATTTCTAAATTCCAACTTTTTTTGGGGTAAACCAATACTTTTCTCGCATATAAATTAGTTGACGGAAAAGTAATAAAAACCGCTGATGGATTTACCAAAGCATTCGTCGTAACTACAGGAATATTACAAGGCGAATCTTTGAGTCCACTACTATTTTTTTCTGTAAGAATGGGGCTCGGGGTGTAAACATTGATGATAGGAATGAAATATTAACTCTTTTGTATACAGACGATATTGTAATACTGGCATTTTCTGAAGTTGATGTAGGAAGGAAATTGCAAATCCTTGAAAAATACTGCGCTAAAAATAATTTAACGGTTAACACTACAAAAACTAAGATCATGTCTTTTTCTAGAGGTGGGTTTCAACAAAAGTCTTATAAATTTTATTTTAACGAATGTTTAATCTCTATGACAAACAATTATACTTATCTAGGAGTACTATTTACATCATCTGGCGTATTTTGCGGGATATCAAAAACAATATAAGGCAAAGCAAGCTATAGGACCAGTGTTATCTTTAATGGCAAAAATGAAAATAGATAATTTGTCCCCGCGGATAAAACTATTTGAATCTCTTATTGCTAGTATTATGTACAATGCATTGCCTATTTGGGGATTAAGGTATCCAGATATTATATTCAGGTATATTTTCTAAAAAGAGTTTTGATGGTGCCCTTAAATACTCCTGACTATGCTCTACGACTTGATGCAGGTCGGGTAACATTGTCGTATAATTTGTTCAAGATAACATTAAATTGGATTATTAAGATACTTCTAATGGATGATTGCAGATACCCTAAGTTCTGTTTCGAACGGCAGTTGAAATTATTACCTGTATGTGATGAAAAATTTAATTGGGCGAAGCAAGTAAAGTCGTATTTTGATTTTATTGACGCATCTGATATTTGGGATAATATTAGCGCTGTTAAACTAAAAATTAATAGAAAGTCGTTGCTCTCACGGTATTATCAAAAGCTACATTTATTAGACGTTAGACGAAAAGAAAACAGCTCATTCCTTACATTATATAAATCACTTTCTATTGTGATTGTATTGCTGCTTACATATGGAATAATCTAAAGCTCCGAGCATTCGTGATTAACGAATGATGATTTTTGAGCACTTTCGTTGGTTTCGGGTTAGTCCAATAGACAAAAAAATTATTTAGTTAGTTCCATGCGTCCATTATATGTGCTATTTTTTAATGCTTTGAATGTAAATCTTGATTTTTTGTTTGTTATTTTTTATTTAGGTATATTTGCCTTATATTAGTATATAGTATTAGCCTTAGACCAAAGATGTAACTACAAATAATTATTCATGCACTGTCAACCGAACCCTTGCTATGAATGTATATTCTATAGGCAATAAAGTTTATTATTATTATTATTATTATCATTCCTTTCTCTGGGCTCAATCCACATTCTTCCCGAAACGTTTCAAATACGAGAGCGTACTCAATCTCGATTAATAATGTGCCAAATTCCCACGAAGAATAAAAAATAGGTACGATGATATAAAGGACTAAAGCCAGAAAGGATATGGAAGTAAAGCTTATACAAACAACCAAAATATGAATTTAGATTTTAGTATAAGGTGTTGATGATGAAGGACGGTCCTGAAAATGTGGAGGATTGAAATATTGTATAGTGTGTGGCTGGGACTGCAGACTGCAATAGTCGTGAGCTAATCCTCCGCAATTATATTGTGACTTAATTACAACCCATCGCACAGTTTTCTTGATTCATTACTTCCCACGCGAAAATGATGAACTAGCCAGTGCAGACATTTTCAGTGACGTACATGGAATTAAAAGCTATGGAGAAATCGATGCAATTGTATGTGTTTTAGATAGCATTTTATCCACACAAGAATGTTTTAAAGCGAGAGCTTGTTCGAGCTATCAGTTTTCTGCCATCTAAAATACGCAACGTTTTATCCACAATCACACATATTTGGAATCAAAAACGCCAAAATTAAATCTCATGTTATCATAAAATGATTTGACAACGGGTGTTATTTTCGATTACTTATCGACTCCATTTGTAAAAATTCGGTTTTGAAAAGAGGAAAAGAGAAAATAGTCTTACAGAAGCTTAAAAAGTAACTTAAGGCTTATTTCCTTAAAGAACGCCTGCGAGTATTTGCTGAGTTCTGTAATAGAAAAGAAAAAAGTGGTCGAGGGGAGCAATAAATGAAGAGATACTCCTATATTTCTACAATGTTAATAAGCCGTCCAGCTGCAGGAATATATTTTACCTCAATTTATATTTCGTTACTCTTGTGCATATCAGAGAAATCATCAATTATAATGAAAAGGCAAGAATATGCCCTACCCACACGAGAGAACTTATTGATATACTTGAGAATGGAGACCTATGTGAAATAGAAATGGAAGATATTGGAGTCAGTAGTGAAGAAGAAGACGAAATTATAGTAGCTCCAGAGATATTTGTTTCTAGATTTGGTGTAGGACATCGTATCTAGAGCTGAAGCTCATAGAATTGAATCTACAGAAATCATTCCTGACGATGGAGCGGATTTACAAGAACACGAAAACATCGATGATAATAAACATCCAGAAGACCCAGAATATGAACCAGATAAGAATGCTGAAAACTTAGCTTCAAAAAATTATATTCACCATTGTAATAAGAAAAATGTAAACTGGAATCATGCTACATTTACTACTTCTAGTATTGATTGGGATTGTTATGAAACTGATGAAAATTATCATTTTGAAGGTCCTCTATGCCCAATAGAATATTTTAGTAAATACATAACAACAAAATATTTTGAAGATATGGCGAAAAGTATTTGCTTTGCACATTATTATAGGCTGTTTGAGAAAGTTTTCCAGAATTCGAATGCACTGGGAACGAGTATTAGGAATAAATGTCTTCTAAGACAATATGAGTCGTGATCAGTTTTGTCAACTAAGGATATGCTTATATCTCGTAAACAACTTGGAAATATCTGCAAATTGCACGGACCAATTTTTTAAGGAACGGCCTGACATGGAATCTATTAGAAGACGATGTGTAGAACTAAAACCTGAAGAACAACTATGTTTGGATGCAGATAGTTTTCATAAAACAATATATAAAGGGAAACCATGTCCATAGGGTATAAAGATATTTGTACTCTGTGGAAATAGTGGAATAGCATACGATTTAATTCCATATCAAAGTAAAACAATAGGTCTTAATAGATATTTACTGAAAAACGATGGCCAAGTGGCCGCGGTGGTCTTGCATATCTGCCAAAGAATTGCCAAACCTGGCCACAAATTATATTTTGATAATTATTTTTCTTCATATGAACTGCTTATGAAATTAAGAGATATTCAAATATGTGCTGCTGGAACCATAAGGATTAATAGGTTTTTGAAACCACTAGTGATGTCCGACAGTGAACTTAAAAAGAAAGGGAGAGGTTGGTCTAATGAATCGGTTAGTGGAGAAATAGTCGTAGTAAATCGCAAGATAATAATTCACAGTATGTTTGGCATCAAATTTTATCAGAAAATGCGATTAAGATGAAGTACGCAGATGGGTCAAAAATATATTGATATAAAGCGACCTGATACAATTAAAAATTACAATAACGGCATGGGGGGAGTTGATTTACTAGATAAAATGATAAGTTTGTACAGAATATTTATACGATAAAAAAATGGACTGCAACTGATCATGCACTTTATCGATTTTGTTGTCGGGGATAGCTGGCTGGAATATAAGAATGATTGCATTACATATGATGTATCCCAAAAAAATACCCTTGGTTTGCTAGCCTTTAGAATGAGGGTGGCTGAAAGTCTGATATCACTCGGCAATACTATACCCAAATCACCACCACCGCCCAAATTATTTCGAGCGTCAGAGAAACTGACCTCTTCGGGACATCCATAAGAATTATGTTGATCACATGCCTCAAATGAATGAAAATAAAGAAGCAACCTGCTGTAAATTACAGGCATACAAAGGGAAAACACACGTCTTCTGCGATAAATGCATAGTTTATCTGTTTTGTAAAAGACAGAAACTGCTTTATAAAATTTCATCTAGATTAGAAAATTTACGGAAAAACTGAAGTATGTTATATGTTTTATTTATTTTCTATATTATTGTTCAATGAACAACTTTTGTTTTTTTATATTATAGAATATTTTATGATTTTTTGTTTGTTTCTATATTTATTGTAATAAAATATGAGAAAATATTTTTTCATTCATTTGCATTTACTGAGACACCACCATGTACATCATGAAATAAACTGAAAGGGTCCGAAATAAAAAACATTTAATGTACTTTGTAGCATAATATAATATTGTTACACAAATTATTATTTTTAGTTATTAACAATAAAACAAGTCTGAAGGGGTTCAGCTTCCGAAGTTTGTCAGCTTTTTTCCACACTATTTTTTCTTGGCGTTCAGTCAGAATACTATTCCTATCGACTTTTACATACGTAAATTTCATGCCATGTAAACTTTTTCTCAACGTTTATTTACTGACTTCTGGAACAAGTTCATGATCCTCAACAGCTTCCATAATATTTTGTAAAATAGTAGTTCATGTAAAAGAAAACACAGTGGGTACTTCTGCGTATGGCGATTTTGTTATTTTAGTTAACTGTAATTTTTATGCGTCCGCTACTGTTTTTTTGGCGCTTGCATGAATTTTGCTTTCCCTTAGTTTGTCTGTATCGATGACTTTGTACACACATGCATGTCAACTGACACATCTTTTGGACTACGATGATCACTTCCAAGTGATATAGGGTAAACCTAGAAGAGATGGCGCGTTAGGTGATATGACGCGGACATGTTTTCTCCGTTGCTACCGCTTCTAAGAGAAATATGGCAACATCACTCCGTGGCTTTGAACTACTGAATCATGGTTGTAGTAGTGTTGCTTGATTCGGCTCGTCGTTTGTGAATTGTTTGAGCCAGTATATTTCGATTACTGCTGAAAATTTTTGGAATACCAAAGATAGAAGATTACAAAGGTATGTTACACCGCACTTTTGCGGCGTTTCTCAGTTTTTTCTTGTTATTAATATCCCAGTGCATGTTTCTAACCTCAACCCGTTGAATTCCTCTAATCTGTTTTGTTGAGATTTGATGCGTCAACTCTCCTTATAGTGTAAGGAGAGTTGACGCAGCCTAATATGAATCATAAATGATTTTATTAACAATTTGAATGTTTACAGCCATGCCAACTGAGTACAAGAGGAAGGGCAGTGAGGCAAGAGGCCAGTGGAATACCGATCAACTCCGTACAGCAATTAACGCAATCGACACGGAAAATATGAGCATCCGAGAAGCGGGCCGCGTCTATTGCATCCCAGAAGCTACTCTACGGCGTCGAATGAAGAACAGGAAGAACACCTGGGACCTACATCTACCCTAGGAGATTATAACGAAGCTAAAATAGTGGCACATATTCAAAAATTACTAAAGCATGGATTTGCCCCTACACGGTCTCAGGTGCGTTCTATGGCGTTCGAGTTAGCCGAAAGATTGCAGTTACCGCACAAGTTTAACAGAGAAGCACGTATGGCTGGGTATCCATGGTTACATTCCTTTTTGAGAAGGCACCGACATATTAGCATAAGAAAATCTGAAGGAGTTTCTCCTGCCAGAGCTTTAGCAATGACACGGGAAAATGTGGCCTCATATTTTTCGCTGATCGAACAAACGTTGATTGAAAACGAAATGATGAACGAACCTGGACGCGTCTACATTGATGAGACTGGGTTACAACTTAACAACCGTCCCGAACACATCTTTGCTACCAAGGGGTTCAAAAACGTCGTGTATGTTACATTTTGTGAGAAGGGGGAAACCATCTCGATCATCGTTTGCTTCAATGCCGAAGGTACCTACATACCTCTAACATGTATCTTCAAGGGGAGGAACAAGAAGCCCGAATACGAAAATGGAATGCCGTTTGGGTCCTTCGTAATTATGTCGCAGAAATCGGCATACGTTAACAGCGACATTTTTTCAATTGACTGCAAGAACAGTTTATTCCGCGTAAACCTGCAGGAAAGGTACTACTTTTATTAGATGGACACTCCTCACATTGTAGCAACGTTGAAATGGTCGAATATGCAGCTGAGAATGAAGTCATTCTCTTTTGTTTGCCAAGTCACAGCACCCAGTTTTTGCAGCCCTTGGATAGAGGCGATTTCAAAGCTTTCAATGCATTTTATTACAATGCTGCCAATATATTTTTACGAAGAAATCCCGGAAGACGACTTAACAGGCTCCAGTTCGGACATTTACTTGCCACTGCTTGGGAAAAATCCGCAACGATAAAAAATGCAAAGTCCTCGTTTAAAGTAACAGGGCATTATCCCGTTCGATCCATCGATCATTTCTGATTATGCTTACCTAACAGAGCAAAAAGCTCAAACAACAGCAAGTCATCCAGAAGAAAATCTTCAGACACATGCAAACGCCCCAGTTGGCGTTGTTAGGGATACGTCAAATTCTCCAGAACCTGTTTGTTCACATTGGCCTGAAACAGACCCCTCACCAAATGAAGCTGCACTCGACATCAGTACTCGGCACAGGTCAGTTTCACCTCAGCCTATTCGTTTCAATTTTCCTGGAAAAGGCCAAGGTAGTCGAAACTGTACGGAAACGGAGCAGACAACTTGCTTCTGTTTTAACAGACATTGACAACATCTCAGAAAAGGAACAAAAGTTGGCGGTGAAAGAAAAAAAGGCTAGAAAACCAAAACGCAGTGAAGCAAAAGCCACAACAAAAACTGTAAGACAAACTGAAAAAAAAGTGCTTTCGAGAATCATCTAGTGACAAAGAGGAAAACTTGAGTGTTGTCTAAGATGATTCGTCAAGTTTTGAAGATGAATCGGATGTTTGTGTAGGATGTGGTGAGAACTACAACCAAACGAAGAAAATGGATGATTGGATCCAATGCACTACATGCAGCCGATGGATGCAAGAAGGCTGCACGAAGTTCGTGGACGCCTGTGAATATTGCGGAAAAAATGCAATGAAGTAGGCAGCTTTTGTTTTTGTACCTACAAGAATAATGTTTTTTTCTCAGAATTTAACTTTTGTTACTTTTTCAAATAAACAATTTACGTTGAAAGTATGAATATAGTTTAATGAAATACCCACTGAAAACGTTTTTAACATTCTTTTCCGCTATTATTGCACGAACTAATGAATGCGTCATCTCCCCCACACACTTAAGTGAGATGACGCAACATCGAAAAAAAAACATTTATTTTTCTTGACACATTTACCAGTCGAACGCTTTTTGAAGTATACAATCGTAAGCTAATACATCACCCCCTCGTGAGATATTTTTATTTCTGTTAATTTCTGCACTGTACTGGTTTTACACCAAATTCAAAAAAAGTGCGCCACCTCTCCTAGATTTACCCTACTGGAAGTACAATTTGTTTTTCATTTATTGGCCAATACTTGGATCGTTTCTTCTTTTTGGATGTGGAAGGGTCTTCCATTTTTCGGGTACAATAAATCTGGAGTTGTATCTAAATATGTTAACACTCATAAAATTATTAAATAACCACTACACTGTCACGTTAAACAGTTATTGTAACAAGAATATCACGATAAAACATCTACAATAGCACTACCCACACTGTATAAATATAATGCTCGTGGTTTCAATCGCTTCATCTAAATTTTCAGAATCTTGCTGTTTTCCGTCTGCGTTGATAGTGAATAGACAAAGTGATAAATTTTAAATGAGACGAAGTGATTTTTAAGCATTACTCAGTACTAATTTTTCTAATTAACATTGTTCCATCATACCGTATTGTGAGTTATCCATAATTTGCCGCACCCTTTAATTTTACTTCTTACATTTTGATTGTGTTAGAAACTGGTAAATCACGGTTGAGATATGACAACTCTGTTTTAGTTGGCAGGCGGCGATTAAACTTTCAGGAATTATATGTCGGTCATTGAAAATAATTTCTAATTAGGAAATATGTCCGCAGTAAGTCCGCCTCTCGATACAAAGTTCAGAATATACAAAATACTCAAAATTCTATT
Source organism: Galeruca laticollis (assembly GCA_963921935.1). Classification (NCBI taxonomy): domain Eukaryota; kingdom Metazoa; phylum Arthropoda; class Insecta; order Coleoptera; family Chrysomelidae; genus Galeruca; species Galeruca laticollis. Next base: position 93,106,700 of record OY998183.1, read on the forward strand.
ACATAAATAATTTCGAAGTTACGGATAATTTCAATTTACTAATAGAAATAGTTCAATTCTTAACAAATTAGCATAACACCAATAAATTAAATTGACTTCCATTATTTTCCATATAATAATCCAATCGAGCTTAAAAAGGGTTTCGCGCATTATGTAACATTTCTGGTTTTATTTGTCAACGTTTCGGGTGACCTAGGTGGACATTACAACATTGTGCCTCATGTGCGTATCCAACGACCAGGAAATATTTTGTTATATCTACATCGAGAGGTACCCCAACTTGTTGAAACGCCAGCAATATATTTCTATGAAAAATACACGTTATCTGGGAAGCAGGCTCAAAATGTATTGATTACAATTTATTTTTTCATACTGTCACCAAATTATAAAGACACATCATCTTTATTAGAAAACATAAGTAATGGTTAATGTGCCATGAATTTTATGTAAATATTTTAAGAAGCATCTATTATATAACTGTGGTTGAAAATAAAACAAATAACTGGATTTCATTACGCAAGTCCGGAAGAACCAAAAATTAGATGTAAATTTGTTCTAGTAACTCACGAGATTTTTATTAATTTCGTTTTGATTAACAAAAGTTGTATTTTTTCTCGTTCTAAAGTAAACGATAATATACTTTTATGTTAACTAAAATTAACTGTCTCGACCCTTACTTCGTGGAATATGCTCATATTAGTGTTTTTAAATGAAACTCACGGTCTCTGGTTAATTCCACAATATAATAAAAGTTATTGAAAATTCAAAAAAATTGACAATTGTTTCGATAAATCAATATCATCGTCAGAATGACAGAAGTTACATTTCATTTTATGCCTACCTGATGTTTAGTAGTTATTTTTGGCTAGACCAAGAAGTGACCTACCTTGTGATTGACTTAATATATGTTAATAGAAAAAAGAAAAAGATGTGATATTACAAATATTGAACCTTAGATATTATTAGCCCTATGGTGATATCCTGGATATCATTTTTCCAATTAAGATCAGTATAACTGTGCAATCAATCAATATCATCGTCAGAATGACAGAAGTTACATTTCATTTTATGCCTACCTGATGTTTAGTAGTTATTTTTGGCTAGACCAAGAAGTGACCTACCTTGTGATTGACTTAATATATGTTAATAGAAAAAAGAAAAAGATGTGATATTACAAATATTGAACCTTAGATATTATTAGCCCTATGGTGATATCCTGGATATCATTTTTCCAATTAAGATCAGTATAACTGTGCAATGATATAGAAAACCAGGAAAACTATATCTGCTGATCTTTACAATTATCACTTAAGAAGACAGTTTATTAGTGGAGAACTCCCTAGATTTAACTGTTCATTGACAACTTCATATTGTGGGTTCCTTAAATGTCTTCTAATTTCCAGTTCTTCAAGGAAATCCAGTTCTTGTTTTTTTTTCACAAATATGCAGCACTTCTAGTTCTGTGTTAGGTGTCAATGAATGATTGGTGTCAAGTAGATGTTTTGCGTAGTGGGATTTATCTGGTTGTTTTAATCTGTATGCTCGTATCGTATTTCAAAATTCCTAAGGGTCTGACCCAAATAGACAGCATTACATTCTGGACATTTGAGTTTATATATACCTGACTTCTTTAGTACAAAATTGTTAAATGTATAAACAAAAATACCACTATTAAAGAAGTCAGGTATATATAAACTCAAATGTCCAGAATGTAATGCTGTCTATTTGGGTCAGACCCTTAGGAATTTTGAAATACAATACAGTGAGCACTTACGAGCATACAGATGAAAACAACCAGATAAATCCCACTACGCAAAACATCTACTTGACACCAATCATTCATTGACACCTAACACAGAATTAGAAGTGCTGCATATTTGTGAAAAGAAACAAGAACTGGATTTCCTTGAAGAACTGGAAATTAGAAGACATTTAAGAAACCCACAATATGAAGTTGTCAATGAACAGTTAAATATAGGGAGTTCTCCACTAATAAACTGTCTTCTTAAGTGATAATTGTAAAGATCAGCAGATATAGTTTTCCTGGTTTTCTATATCATTGCACAGTTATACTGATCTTAATTGGAAAAATGATATCCAGGATATCATCATAGGGCTAATAATATCTAAGCTTCAATATTTGTAATATCACATCTTCTTCTTTTTTCTATAAACATATATTAAGCCAATCACAAGTTAGGCTACTTCTTGGTCTAGCCAAAAATAACTACTAAACATCAGGTAGGCATAAAATGAAATGTAACTTCTGTCATTCTGACGATGATATTAATTTATCGAAACAATTGTCAATTTTTTAGAATTTTCAATAACTTTTATTATATTGTGGATCTAACTAGAGACCGTGAGTTTTATTTAAAAATACTTTTATGTTAATTGGCATGTTTACTAGGTACGCATGTTGACTTTTAGCTTTCACTTTCCAAAAATTGGAAGAAAATTCACTTAGATTTTAATCCTAAATTGTGAGAAGATACTGTAAAATTAACTGGGGCTGTGATCGCTTTTAGACCTTGCGATAGCTAGTTCAGAGAAAATTGATTGTATCACGCGAATGAATACTCTTTATGAAATTAGTAACTATGTAACGCGAAAAATTCGACGAGCTGTCGGAGGTTTAATGTTGGCAAGCTTGTTGACGGGGAGAATTCAGAGCGCTGACTGCGCGAAGTATTCAGTCCTCCATGTGCCGTCAATGTGTAAACACACATTTCTAGTGTTAAATTTTGCATGTGCTCTGGGAACCATAACGTTGTTTCACGAAAAAATCCTAACAACTTCTACGTAGGGGAAGAAAACTCCGCTTAAGTTAACAGCTGACAGGGCTGACCCGTAAATCTACTGGTCCAGGAAGGGTCGATGACCAAGAATACCAGTAGAATTGGTGGAATTAGGAAACACGTGTTAAATTTCTGTAGACGGCGTTTGTTAGTAGGATTCATTATCAAGGGTTTTTTTATGTGGATGTTAATTCGCTGATTGAAGCTTAACGAGTCAGTGATACCAGTTCCAGGAGAGCTGGAATATTCTGGAGCGACTTCAGTTGCTGTTCTGGGTCCGGAAGAAGGATAAGTGAACAGTTTTCCTTTGTTATTCTTCATACATTTGTACATTCACCTTTATCCGTCACATTTCACAATTTTTTTTATGTAAAGTTTTTATTTCTCTCTTTTTGCGGCAATTAGTATAAATTCACTTTTCACTTTGTATTTAAAATTGTAATAATTTGCTTCATAGTTTAAAATATTGGGCTGTTGGCTCTAAACGCTAGGATACTACGGTACATAACTGGGTACTGCGTTATTTACTTAAGTTTTCGAACTCTGACGATTTTATGAAAATAATTTTGCGCCGTACATAATTTCGATCTATATCCAAAAAGTTAAAATTAACTGGGGCTGTGATCGCCCTTAGACCTTCCGATAGCTAGTTGAGAGAAAATGGATTGTATCACGCGAATGAATAATCTTTCTGAGATTAGTAACTAAGCCCTTGTCTTACCTTGCGTTCCTGACCTGCGGTTTGCTAGGTGGATGCAGAAGTCTGGGGCCCCCTTCTTTCAGGTAGATTGGAGACACCACATACACAACACAAAGTTGATAAATAAAAAGAAATAAAAGAATAATAATAGAAAGAAAAAAAGAAAGACAATTATATACACAACACAAAGTAGCGGGGATGCGACAGATACAACAAACAATACCACCATTATGAAATATAAAGAGTATGGGATACTAATCAATTGTAATACCGTTTCCATACCTTTTATAAGGATTGGTCAACGTTACAGACACACGACGATATTGAAAAGTTCTTCATAACATAGCGGAAATGACTAGAAGAAAAGTATAATTGTCTAATGAATGCGGTTGTAAGGCAGGTTCTAAGAACTCATTTTACCTTGTTCTTCAAATATAATATCTAGTATTATTATACACATGTGGTTGAATTTTTTATTACCAATTTAACTTCCAAACTTATGATAATATATATTGTGTTATTCAATGATGTGTTTCACTGAATCTTTTATTTCCACCTCACTTGAGAGATAGATGAGCGGCATGTATTTCAAATAGTTCATTGTCTACCTCTTCAATTCAATCGTTACTGATTCATTCATTGACGGTACACATTTAATTAAGTTGAAACTATCCATTGTAACAAATTATGATAATTTTCAATTTATTGATGAAAGAAAATATTTAGATTTAGTGGTACATAATTAGTGAGTGATTCAATTAATAACGATGATTATAATAATTATTAAGAATTGCTAACGGTTAGTTCCGATTTATTTTTTTATATTTATGCAAGTAGAGCAATGCAAATATTTTATCTTTTTAAAAATAAAAGCAAAAATACATTATTTGAGTTATATTTAGTTTTATACGATGTTGGACCCGAAAAAATGCCATCACTAATAAATAATCTATTCAGAATCTATATTTGTTTCAGTAAATTAATACAATACATTTAAATTGTTGCCGGTTTTGATAGATATATATTAGATAGCCCTGTAAATTTTTTGTTTTCAAATTCTTCAATAGTACTTAATATTTTACATGAGATGTCTATAATCATGACATACTTTGGGAGTTATAGGTGGATCAATAAAGGTTATTTTTGAGGGGATGTGGCAATAAAGTACCTAAGTGTACTCTTTTAGATATTTAATCCAAGCTTACGAACAAATGTTTGTTCATATTCAAGGACTGTAAATGAGTAACCAAAATTATCAATTTTGAAAATAAAATGTTAACTTCCGTAAATCGGGGCTACTTTGAACACTTTTAATATAATAATTTGCTAGTTAGAACAACGCTAGACAATTTTATAATTTGTTTCAAGGTGAAAGTTAAATGTCAAATAAAAATACATAGTACATACAATAACCACCTGTATGACACTCAAAATTATTAAAAAAGTGTTCAAAGAGACTTCATTGTGACACTGTAAACAATGTTATAATGAAGTCTCTTTTATACGTGAATTATAAAAAAATATTTATAGTATGATGAAATTTATTTTTCATTCTCCCCCCTACGAAAATAGTTTTTTTTATTTTAAATAGGCAAGCGAAAGCGAAAGTAAAACATGCTAGGTTATCGGTAGCTAAGTATGAAAAACTTTCGTGCCCTGGACAACGAACAAATAAAATGTCAAATTACTTGTCAAATATTTATTTAGATTGGAAATTAAATGTAAAATTACAATTGTTGTATATTCCTGAAATATTTAATGGCAAATGTTGATTGAAATCTTGTTTGAAAGCAACGTCACTGGAAATTTTGACTTGCTTGTCGATTTGCGCAACGTTATCATTAAATTCTATTCCTGAATTTTGGCTTTTCTGAATAGATATTGATTTTGTGGGCATGATTTCTTGTCTGTCGATTTGCGCAACATGATCATTAAATTTTTCTGAATGTTTGCTTTCCTGAATAGATATAGATTTTGTGGGCATGATTTTATTAGCAACTTCTATTTTATGAGTCAGTGAATCTGCTATATATCCTTCCGCTACCACTGACGACCTCCGCCCTCCGTACCTTTTCATATCTAAAATGTTCACACCTGGGTCATTTGTTAGTAATGTAGAGGACGTTCTTCGAAACGAGTGGCCGGTGTACTGATTGGGGTTTGTAATTTAAGAAATTTAGCGATGTCGTCCGGAATTTTTGAAATTGTATGCTTTCCCACCACCTGCTTTACACATCTGCCTCGCTCATAATAAAAAAAGCGTTCATCTTGCGCCTTTTTTGGTCTGTTACTACACAAATCTTCTTTGCTCATTCTTATTTGTAGTAAGAATCTGCACTAAAATAACACATTTTTTTATACTTCACGTCCTCCACTTTTAAATTATATAACTCGTCAGTTCGGCATACCCCAGCTTCTCCAAAAATCGCTACCACTTTTTTCATTAAATCTATTTCATCAGGAGCTTGTAACAAAAACTTTGATTTATCACCTTTTGTAAATACCTGAGATTTTCGAGATTGATATCCATCATTTTTTCCTTTTTATGAATACCTTCAAGCGGCCAAATTTCGAAATATCCTGGTTCTTATTTAATGAAATAGTCAATTTCAACATTGAGTATTCTGACCATAATGTAGCAGGGGACAATGTCTTTGATTTTTTTAAGAAAAATACCAATAATACATCTTCAGTTATTGTGGACACATCTTTCGTTGTACACCATTTGATGAAATTTTCATAGGCTTGAATGTAACGGTCGCACTAGAGATCCCGCTGTCAAAACACAATGGAACCGTCTCAACGCCCAGGTTCGGTAGGAAATCAATGCTGAAAACCAGAGAAAATGGAAGGCCGAAACAGCCGGACTGGACTTCAGACAAGGGCGCGTGTTTTGGCAAAAATTCAACCGCCTCGTCGGCCTTAAGAGAAAGGTTGAATCACATCTCGAAGTGCAAGGACAGAAGATCTACACATCCGAAGACAAAGCCATCGCCTTCAAAAATAACCTACAAACTGTCTTTTCACCACCTGACAACCCTCGATTTCTCAGGGACTTTGTCATCGAAACCGACCTCCTGACTCGAAACATTACTCGAAGCCCACACGTTCATATCCCACTAAATGAGAACTCTCCGCTTCTTACACCTTTTACAATCGAACGAGTTCAGCGGGCGTGCCGAGCGGGGAGTAACAGTGCCCCAGGACACGACGGAATCTCGAGGCAGGCACTTAAAAACCTGCCAGGAGAAACCTTCCGCCCTGTTCAACGCCTGCCTGGCATACTCATACTTCCCTCGTTGTTGGAAATCAGCCAACGTAGTTCTCATCCCCAAACCCGGCAAAGACCCTACAAAGCCTGAATCTTACCGCCCTATCTCGTTAATCAGCGTCTTAGGTAAAGCCTTTGAACGCTTGTTGAAAGAAAGAATCTGGGACTTTTGTACTGAAAATAATATAATTCCGGCATTTCAATTCGGTTTCAGGCCGGGCCACTCTTGTCAGAACGCCACCACCAACCTTCAAACAATCGTCACCCGAGCTTTAAATCAACGACGCTGTTCTGCCGCCATCCTCATGGACGTTCAAAAAGCTTTCGATAAGTCTGGCACGCCGGACTAGTGAGAAAGCTACTGAGCATCCGATTGCCAAATCAAATTGTAAAACTATTATACTCTTATCTCACCGACCGATCGATCAGCGTCAAAGTTGGTTATATCATATCCGATTCTTTTACACCCCAAACTGGCGTTCCGCAGGGCTCGATACTCGCTCCTTTACTATACATAATTTATACGTATGATACACCAATTCCACGACATCCCCGAGATAACATCCAACTATATGCGGACGACACCGCACTAATCATTTCTGCCACAGACATTCGCTCTCTCAACATTCGATCCCAAAATCTACTGACTCAATTTTCTAATTGGTGCAGGAAATGGCGGGTGACTCTCAACCCTCAAAAAAGCCAAGCCATCGTTTTCAAACACCCCGATACCATGAGCGAACGACTTCTACCAACAAACTTCCGCCTCGTGCTCTGGGGAGATCGACTCGAAATCCGCAGGGAAGCCGTTTATTTGGGAGTGAGATTTACTCACACTCTCAACTTGATGGCCGACCTCATGGACACTTTGAATAAAGTCCGACGTCGAGTAAATCTTCTCAAGGCGCTCGGCGGCAGCTTCGGACACACTCATCCTACCACCTTACTTCTTCATACGTATAAAACATATATCCGTCCAATAATCGACTATAGAGCTAACGTCTATTGCACCCTCCCCAACCATCTAGTCAAAAGACTTCGAACTTGTGAGCAGTCAATCCTCAGATACTGCCAATACAAGGCTCCATACTCTCCCACTAATACTGTATATGTCAATACCGACATCGAGCCCATTCCATCACGTCTAAATAATTTACAAGTCCGATACGTTAGTCGCACTATCGAGTCGGGCAGTGAAATCTCCAAAAACACTCTACTCACACCGTGGGTCGCGAACATACGACCCCTCGGTAGAATCCCCAAGAGGAAGCTCCCATTTCCTCCGTTACGCTTGCTAGCCACGGCCTACGACGGCCTCCCCGACGAATACATTGACTACCTGGACAGCTCCCCAATCTCCATGCGATAACCGATAAAATCTCACTATAAATCCAAGTCCAAAATCATTCATTATTTAAACATTTCTAACAAATTCTAAACTCTCTAAATCTCAAACTATTAATCGTTCAACATTTTGGATAATCCCTATACTTTCAGCCGCCCCCACACCACCCACGTCGGTGTTGCAGGTTTTTCTGCGGTTTTCCTGCATACTCTGTGAATTTATTCACTAGCCAAATGGACCGACGACCGTCGACAGGGAATAAATGCAGCCGTACCCACCCGCCTTTTTAGATTTTTTATTATTATTATTCCACCGACCACCGTAAATAGTCCCAAACCACCGAAGGCACGTCACCGCAACTTTTCATCAAATTCCAACAAATCATCTAATTCCATATACTTTTGAAAAATGTCTCCCATACACTTTTTCACATAACTCCAAAAAACCAATAAAATTATAAATCTGCAATATTCCATAATATATCACTCTTAAAATATCGGAGACATTTCAATTTCAAATTCAGTAAATAACACTCAATTTTCATGAAATTTCTGACACCTAGCCAGCTCAACGCATATATCTACGTATCGGCAGCGATACATGGTTCATCTTCCACATTTACGCTTCTATCCTAGACACTTTTTGTCACACCATCTCTTCACACTTTTGAGCCATTCACTTTTTTAAAACAATTTTTCCTAGTCACTTTTGAAAAAAAAATTCTAGACACCTTTTCAACCCCCCAATTCAATTTCTCAGTAAGCGTACACTAAACCATCCAACACACCCCCAACTCAGCCCTGAAGAGGAAACTAATCCTACACCAGGGCACCGTTCTTGAAAACGACAACCACCCAAAAAACCAAGCCATCCAACACAATTTCATTACGAATTTCTCTCTCTTTTGTCTTTAGATTTTTCCGGTAACAAACTTCTACACGCAATAATTGCTGCTTTAATTAAATTCTAGCCAAATAATAAACTTAAAAAATGTAGACTTTATGGAAGAATAATTATTTGACAACCGTCAAAATATTAGTTTTTGTTGACACGAATGTTACCAAAGTAACGTTAACCCACGCCTTCTACCCATTTTATTGCAGTTTACAGAGAATTTTTCGCATCTTTAAATTGAGTGGTTTAATAATAAAATCGGGGGAAGAATGAAAAGTTTAATACATTACACGCTGCAAAGCCCTTTTAGGTGATCGGAGTAGAGTTGCACAAGTTTGACTTGAATGTTTGAGATTGACTTGAGTTTGACTTGAAATTAAGTCAAATCAAACTGGACAATGGTTACCGGTTTGAAAATTCAAACTGTTTGTCAAACTAGTTTGAGAGAGTTTGAAAAATAATTTATTTAGTAGATACACCTTTAATGGGTAAAATATTTATGTTAAATATAGTAAGTAGGTACAACAAATACATTTATTTTAAACAAAATGAAAATACATTATTTCAAACAAAAAGAAAATACATTATTTCAAAAAATTTTTTTGATCAACTCGAATTTGTCACCTCAAAATTCTTTGTGAAAAGTAAAGTTCTTAAAAATTAAGTGAAAGCAACAATATATTACATAGTAACCTCTTCCTGCGATCCTTGTGTGATATTTGTTAAGGATTATTGTTGAAGCCACGAATTTAAACACATTAATGTTCTAATAGACTGGTCATTTAATCGGTTTTGTTTTTTTGTGACTGTCAAAGAAGCTCTCGAAAAATAGCGTTCTATGCAGGCTGATGTTACTGGGGTGGCTAGAAAGTCTCTCGCCATTTTTGATAAAGTGGGAAATGCAATTTCGTGCCGTTTCCACCACTTTAATATGTCCTCGGTACTGTCTGCTCGTGATTCAGCTGCGTATTTGTCGATTTCGTATCCATGAATTTTCGTTTCTATTTATTTTTGGAGATGATTGGAAAAGTCCAAGCAAGTTTATATCAAAATCAGTAACTTCATCAGACTTTTTTTCAAACACACTGACTGTACATTCAATTTGGGTTTGGGGTGACTGTTACTGTGAGGTGAATAATAATTTTCTTTAGAAATTTCTTCAAATTTCTTGATGGCTTCATCTTTTAAGGATTGTCCCCATGTCGTTAAAGAAAATGTTTCAATTTTATGACGAGAATCCAGAATCAAAACGATACAATATATCCAGTTAGTCCTACTGTAATGCTTAACAATTTTATCACGAGCTGCCTGAAGGACAAGAATTATTTTTGCATCAAGATCGTCTCTATTTTCTTTATTATCTAGTTCATGCGCCCATCTTTCTAGTTTGTCGAGTAGCATATTGATCCCAATGACCACCATAGGAAGGGTAGAATATTTCTCTCCTTCTAAAATTTTAGTTAGTGTTTTGAAACTTTGTAAATACTTACATGTTCTTTCAATAACATTCCATTCTGTATCGTGTATTCGAAAATGTGAAAGAATATCGGTATTGTCACAAAGAATATTAATCGAACGTTTGAATTGTAACGCCCAGGATAGCATTTCCAATGTAGAGTTCCATCTGGTTTTTACCTTCAGTTTGGGAATGGTCAAGTGTACATTTAATGAGTCGCAAAATTTTGCGAAGTTTAATCTTAACATTTCGGAGTTTTTAGTTTTTTTACAAATTACCTTAACCTTTGCAATTGTTGCAGTATTTTGAGATATTGTATTTCCATTATCACTAGTATCAGAATCTTCGTTTTCTTCAGACGTTAACTCAAACACTTGCATTAAATTTCGGGCAGCTAAGTCAAGAATATGTGCAAAATACAAATAATGCTTATTCGCACCATCAAAATTTTCTATTATGTTTCCCAATTCTTTTAAAAAAGTGAAATTACTATTAGTGTTGTCAGTAGTAATTTCTTGAATAGAGTGTGTAATATTGAATTCAGCCGTTATTCTAAAAAATAAAGTTGCGATTGAAAGGCCAGTATGTTGTCCTTTTGCGGGTACAAAATCTAATAAAAAAGAATGTAATGTCCAGTTACTATCAATAAAATGAACGGCTACTCCATAGTAGCCCTTCATCGAATGAGAAGACCATCCATCCATCGTAAACGACATTTTTGAGTCACAAGCATTTGAAAGTATCTTTACTGAATTTTTACAAAACATCAAATTTGGAAAATATTCGTGACTTCAACTGGTTTCTTGAAGGAACAATTAAGTTTGGATTAATGTAGTTGTATAATTGGTGGGTTATATCATCTTCAAAGAAGTTTAATGGCAAATATTTTTTTACAGTGTACTCCACTAATAGATCCATAAATTTATTTTTCCCTGTCCCCTAATCCAAAGTTTGTCCAGTAGAATTCTAAAACAAACAAAAACTTTTTTTGTTTTTATATAAATATATAAATGGAGACTTTAAATGGCTCCGACATCACTCGAACGCCGCGCCGCGCAACAGCCGCTGTCGTCGCCTCTATTGTATAGTAATTCACCACGTTTTCGGGTCAAAATCAAGTCAAAATAGTTTTTAGAAGGCATTCTTAAAGTTAAAAAATATGCGGTTTGTTTTATTGTACTTAAAATTTTTATTAGCAGGGGGCTCTAGTGCTACATTTATTAAATTCGTCTTTGGTAAAAAGTTTGACACCATTTTAGCGAAATAAATCAAAAATCAAAAAATCTGGCACAGAGCTCCCTGCTAATAAAAATTATAAGTACAATAAAACAAACCGCATATTTTTAACTTTAAGAATAAAGGAGATGCCGTCCAAAAACTATTTTGACTCGATTTTGAACCGAAAACGTGGTGAATTACTATACAATAAAGGCGACTATAGCGACCGCGGCGTTCGAATTTAACACGTGATATCGAGGCCTCTTAAGTAAATTTATTATGAAGGTAGATGGTGGCTGACCTCTATAAGGCCAAAAATCACGGGCGCAGTCATAAAAAAGTGGGGTAACACAGTTGTGGTTCTAGGGTTACCAGGTCATTTTTACAATTTTGGATCCAACGTTCTATGTTATTATTACCACAAATACTACTTGTTCCAGAAGTTGTTGCTTCCTGCGGAAATTCTTCATCATACAATTTTTTGTGGCTCTTCATCAAATGCCGTTTTAAAGAACTAGTTCCACTATTTGCACTTTGCAATTTTCATTGTTTTGGAATCGCCTGCAGCAACATCAAAAAATCTGTATATTTCTTTTTCTTGTTGATTAATTTTGCCTCGTCTACAGATTTCTTTCTCGTAGTTTTTGCAGGGGGGAAATCTTCTAAATCAGATTCACTTTGTTCTGGTACGTATTCCGAGCCGCTACATGAAAAAGGTTCAAGTTCAGACATTTCGACTTCCGACATTATCGCACTTCAAAGCAAACGTAACAAGCCAAGCGTATCTATCCTTCTAAATATGAACTATACACTAATTTGCGGAGTAGCAGAGTACAGGTTCAGACATGAAAACAAATGGCGGTAGGGGTAGGAGGTAGGCGGTACGCTCTGTTATTAGAATTGCAAGTCAACACGTTGCGCAATATAATATTCAAACTGTTTGAAGAAGTTTGATTTCAAGTCAAACCTAAAGATACAGAAATCGATTCAAGTCAAACTTTTTTACATATATAGATTGATTTTCAAGTCAAGTCAAGTTTGTTGAGTAAAATCAAACTAGTTTGACTTGATGCATCTCTAGCTCGGAGGTATTCAAATAGCCTCGGCTACGCTTTGCTTCGCCTCGTCTATTTAAATACACCTCGCACCTAAAAGTAAGCTTTCGCAACTTGTAATGTAAATAACTAAACTTAAGACTGATTCCTACTTTCTTTTACTAGAGCAAGGGGAAAGCAAGGATAAATTAAAACTATTTAAAATACAATGTAGGTATACCGAATATCCCACTAGCTTGAATTATTCTACGTAATTTTTTTTATCGGTTGCGAGTTTTTTTAAGAAAATTCACAACTCGAAAAATTATTCTAGCTCTTGGGAGATTAACGTGAAAATTTTACTTGTAACAGTTTTACCTCTTTTTTATATCACAAATTGAATTTGAATAAATCCTTTTAGAAGTATAAAAGAAATAATTAAAAAATGCATATTTTTTAAACGATTGTTTTGCCATAAGTCAGTCAGGGATGGTCCGCTCTGGTTCTCAACGCCACAGTTCTTCAAATAAAAAAATCGGTTTATTGGCCCTATGTACCGTTTGGATTTTCTTTTTCAGATGCAGTTTTTAGTTTTTGGCTAGCTCGAATAATAAAAAAGTGCTATTCCCTTGGAGGGCATCATTAAGTTGAAGGGGTGGGGAAAGGAGGACGTATTTTTTTCATGACGGCGTTGACCCGTAGATATTTCATTTGAGGGACCAAATTTGATATGTCAAACCGTCTCTGAGATAGCTATAGCGAGGGCGAGGGGGACGGAGGGGGAAAATTAGTTTATTTGAGTTTTTTTCTCCAAATTAAATTCTCTACAAGCTCAATAAATTATTATATATTATTATTACGGACATAAATCGCATGAGTTTTCGCAGCCCGACGTAACACACCATGGTGAAAATAATATAGTAATTTGTCTATGTAACACACCTTCTTATTTGACGATCTATGGACACAGAAAACGGACCAGGGGATAGAATGAAAAGTGCTCTCTTGTCGAGTATGAAATCACAATTACTGCAGCGGTTGTGTCTCTAAATAGGCCGATAATGAAAGTCTCTTCAAAAAGATTTAAAGTTTCCTTTTTTTCGATACTACCGCCATCTGGCGGTAAATAGAAGCGGATATTTATTATACTGCCAGTACCTCGAAGGTAGTAAATTACATTAGATTCAAATTCTGAAGTTCAAACCACAGAACAGGGTTCGAACTTTCAGAATTCGAATCAAATGTAATTTACTACCTGGGGGCCGTTCAAGTATTACGTAAGCACCAAGGGGGGGTGGGGGGGTCTCTGTTTTGCTTATTTTGGATGACATGGGGGGTGGGGGGTCTAGATGATGATTACGTCATCGTTAGTTATTTAAGTTTTTTCGGGGATTCCCGCAAATAATACATATGCGTAGGCACTCGCTTTGAGAACTGATTAGGGGAATTACCGCGCATTAGGGAAATTACCGTGCGCTATTCACTTGTCTAATAATTCACTCTCGTGCCGGCCGGCTGCAAGTGCGCATCTATCAGTATTGTTTTGTTTGGATTCTAAACGTATTGTAAGCATTGAAAGTTATCATTTGTGTTTATGTTGATGCAATTAGCCAAAGTTTAACGTTTTAATTATTTAAATTTAAATATCTTATTAGAATGTCATATCATATAGACAAATCCAAGTTATACCAAAAACTGTTCGAAAGTTTTAAAAAATCTCATACTGGGACGAAAGTGCAAAATGTACAAAAGTTAGTTAACGAAGTTTGGCGAAATTATAAATTACAAGCAAAGTCAGATAAGGAAGTAGATATTATTGTATCTAAGAGAATTGAAGAAGAATTGCAAGCGGCGACTAAAAATAAATCCAATCTGCTTCATTTTTTTTCCAAGGTGAGTAAATATAAGTACAAAGTTTCTCTTTACGTTCTGTAACAATTAAAACGATTTATGAGTAAAAAATATGATGGCCTATCTCAAAGTAAAAAGGTAAATGATTGATATTTTATTTCTTAAGATCGACTCCGGCAATTGGTCACAAAATACACGGAGTTTTCAATATCTGTATGTGAAGGGTTTCTGTGGGGAAAAGCTTTCAATAATATTTAAACGCTGGTTTTATTAAATACGGTGAATTTATGTAGCTTAATAAGAGAATTTCCAGCAGAACTCTTAGAAATTTTTCATTTTTAGGCAACGTCTTCTACCAGTAAACCTGCAGAAAAAACACAAATTATACAGCCATTTTCTAACATTGAAAAACAGAAAGAAGATAAAATTAAAACCGGCAATGAATCACAAGAGCAATGCGAAAATAATAATAATGCAGATAAACAAAGAGCAAAACCTTCTCAAGAAGCTTTGAAAAATAAGATTACTATACTCGAAAAAAATCTGAACGCTTTGTATTCTGCCAGAGATACTATGCCAAATTGCGCTGAAGTTGATAAACAGATCATTAAGTTGCGCGAGGAACTAAAAACAGCAAAAAATACTTTAAACAGGAAGATTCAAAACGCAGTTGCCCAGAAGAAACACAGGGATGGTATGAAAAGAAAGTTAGAAGATATTTGTCAGGAAAAACCTGAAATAAAAAGAAGACTATCTCTGAGGGAATCAGTAGGACATCCTAAACTTGAAAGCGATCAACCATTACTATTGAAAACAATTGCGGATATAGCTTTATTTGGGAGTGCATGTGATGACAGGAGACGAACGGAATCTATTCGCAGCGTAAAAACTCTTGACGAACTCACACAAGAACTGCGTAAACTAGGATTTGACATTAGTCGCAGTGCGACATATCTTCGTTTGATTCCCAGAAAATCGAATTCTACATAGGGACGAGGACATGTATCGACAGTCCCTGTTAGGCTCATTCGTGCTCAAACTGATCACCACAAGAGCCACTTAGATAGCAAGTTCGCTGAAACATCAATCCATTATTTAGAGAACATAGCCATCCATACTTGGACCAGATCAAGTATTTTTCTTATCTCAAGATGACAAAGCTCGAGTCCCTATTGGCGTCACTGCGGCAAATAAGCAAGCACCACTTTTAATGCATATGGAATATAGAATCAAATTACCTGACCACGATTGGGTAATCGCTGAGCGTCATAAATTAATACCATCTGTTTATGCTGGTATCAAAGTTACTTCCAATATGCTAGGACAACCGCAAGCCGTCGGATATTCTGGGCCAACATTCATCGCTATTCGAAGTGGAAAGCATAGTTCATCTACTGCTAATACTCATGCTCAGGATTTCGAGACGCTTCTCGAACTTGAAGAGTTTCGACCATTAGCAAAAACTGACCATGGACTAGTAAAACCAGTAGTAATTATGACGGTTGATGGAGGGCCAGATGAAAATCCGCGTTATCAAAAAGTCATAGGGTTTGCTATACAACATTTTAAACGACATGATCTCGATGCATTGTTTATAGCTACCAATGCTCCTGGAAGGAGTGCGTATAACAGAGTAGAGCGAAGAATGGCTCCTCTGAGTCGGGAACTGGCTGGTTTAATACTGCCTCATGACCATTTTGGGTCTCATTTGGATGAACGTGGCATTACAATTGATGAACAATTAGAAATATATAATTTCGAATTTGCAGGAAATGTATTAGCTGAAGTATGGAGTTCAATGGAAATTGATGGCTATAATGTTACTGCAAAATATGTTGAGGCTGATGAACAAGATGTTCCTGAATTTCCAGACATTAAATGGTACTCAGAACATGTGCGTGAAAGCCAATACTTGCTTCAAATTGTAAAATGTAAAAATACGGAATGCTGTCGTCCAAGAAGTGGCCTATTCAGATTACTAGACAACAGGTTTCTTCCACCACCTGCAAAAGTAAAACAAACAGTTGATGACTTGGTTTTGGATGAAGGAGGACAATTTCTTGATCTTCCAGTCAATTTAGCTCTACGCTTGAGTACTACCCTCAAAGATTTTTTGCAAATGACCTACGATTATTTTTGTCCGACGGTAAAATTTAGGCTATCAAGCCGAACATGCAAAACGTGTGGTCTTTATCATGCTTCCGTCAAATCATTAAATCGTCACATCGACAAGATCCATAAAAAAGTAAACACGCCCACAGAGGGAAAAGTTAGACCTGTAAGAGTCGCTGCTCGTCGTGCTAATGAACTGATGTGCATTATTCAAAATTTAGAGCACCAAGATGTTGAATGGCTCGATGAGAGTGATGTAGACATTCCAAAATCGGATGAAAGTGAGCAGACTCACAACACTGAGCAGCAATCCAATGTCATCGATAACTTAGAATCATGGATTCAGGTTTCATGGACTGAAGACTGTTAATGAGTTCCGAAAATATTCTTTATGTTAGTTATGTTCTTTATTTCTGATTATATTTTTTTGTCATTTACTCTATGTGTATCAGTTAAACCTAATATTTTCATGAATTTTCCTATTTTAAAAATAACAATATAAAAAAACATTTATTACTAAAAATGTTTACGTAAGCATAGGGGGAGGGGGTAAGTGCTTTGCTTACTTTTGATGACAAGGGGGCGGAGGGGTAAAAAATGGTAAGAAATCTGCTCACGTAATACTTGAACGGCCCCCTGCGAGGTACAACAGAAATATAGGTAGTTCTCCATTATACAATCAAAATTAAGAAAACATGCAATAAATAGCTATCGAACTAAATGCATTTGTTATTAACTGCCTTATTTTTGAATGTATAATAAATTTACACCCTGAAGTGGAGATGAAATAAAAAAACGGTTTATAATAGTTATTTATGTAATAAGGATCATAAAGACGATCATTATGGTACAAGTCGTGAATGTTATCGGGCGAGGCGTAGCCGAGTCCGATAACACGGCGTGTGCCATAATGATTGTTTATGATTCGTATTACATACAAAATTTTATCTGATGGCATTTATATCAATACATTTTCGAAAAATTAAAAACTGCATTTTCGACATGTCACAATGACAACTATTTTTAAAGGAGTAAGTATTGTGTAGTTTCAAATATTAGTAGGTGAGTGAGCTGTGCTTTGCCATTTCCTTGACAACGTCATCAGGTTGTAACGGCAATATTTATTTATCGCTGTCAAACTCAATAATTATTGTCAGGTAGAATTTAATATAATTTAAAAAATGAGTGATTCTGAAGCTGATAGTTTACCTTCTGATTTGGAAGAAATGTCGAGAAATATCGTAGACTCCCTTTTGCCGGAAAAATCACGGAGTGTATATGAAATGGTGTTTAATCGGTACGAAGAATGGTGTTCTGCTAAAAAAATCAAGAATATCACTCATGAAAAAGTATTGTTGGCTTACTTTGAATGCTTATCTAAGGAAAGGAAACCATCTTCTCTTTGGTCGTATTATTCGATGATAAGAAGTATTTTATCAACAAGAAAAAACGTCGATATTAGTAAGTACCTACAGCTGGTTGCATTACTAAAACGTAAATCAGAAGGTTACAGAGCTAAAAAATCCAAAATTTTTACTAAACAAGATGTTACAAAGTTTTTAACGGAAGCATCAGATGATACATACTTATTTAATAAAGTTGCCATGATAATTGGACTAAGTGGAGCATGCAGAAGAGAGGAATTGACAAATATGCTTGTTGAAAATGTAATAGATGAAGGATCCGTTTTTAGAATTACATTACCGAATACAAAAACAAAGGTAATGCATTGTAACTTCGGGGAATATCCCAGGATTGAATATGGTAGAACTTGTCAGACAATATGTGAAAATACGACCTTGCAACACAAACCATCTACGTTTTTTTGTCACTTATAGAAATAAGAAATGCACAAAACAACCCGTTGGAATACATACCTTTGGTAAAATGCCAAAAGTTATTGCCACTTTCTTGAATTTACCTCGCCCTGAAGAATATACCGGACATTGTTTTCGGCGATCGTCTGCTTCATTTTTGGCTGATTCTGGAGCTGATCTGTGTACCGTGAAACGCCATGGCGGATGGAAAAGCAATACTGTCGCTGAAGGTTACATCGAAAATTCGAAAGAGCAAAAGAAAAAATATCAGAAGCAATTTTTGGTGCCAACAACCAAACAGGATTACAAGTTTGCCAACAATCATCAACTACTGATGTAAAAACTGTAGAATCCATTGGAATTAATATTACAAATTGTAGTAATTGTTCTTTTACCATTTATAATAAATAGTTTTGTACATAGTTATGCATTTTGAATAAACTTTTTTTATCAAACTATTACATGTTTTCCTTATAGAATTTCATTATGGTACTTAGTACCATAATGAATTCATTATGGTACTTAGTCCCATAATGAATTCATTATGGTACTTAGTCCCATAATGAGCTTCCTTATGTCATCAAAATTGAGTGACATAACGTTGTCATTATGACATGCCATCAGATAAATTTATTAATACAAATTTATGTTTTTTTATTACAGATACATTAAAAAATTTAAAAGTACAATAATGAACATAAAAAATTATGGATAGGTATATATATTTTATTTTTCTACGCCCTATCTTTAAAGTATCTTGTATTTCATCGGTTTGTAGCGCTTGAAGTGGTTGTTTATGGTTAGAGTGAAAAAAAGTAAAAAGGCGTTAAAAAAAGTGCCATAACGTTAACTTTATTTCACGCTTCCCATAAGCTAACACAATGAATCTTGGCTGGGCATCGAGGATGGACTTTCATGAAACTTGGAATACGTATAATTGTAATTTACCGAAGGAGCGTAATTAAAATATCCCAAATTTCTATTTGAATTTTATTTTTATGTATAGGGCGGTAGAAAAAATAATGTATGCAACATGTGCATAAAGTGTCTTTTTTCACTCATGGAATTGCCGCACTCGCCTGGGTCAACTTTTTCCATTCGTGAAAAAAAGTACCACTTTATGCACTTGTTGCATAAATTACTATTTCAGTCTAATCTAAAAAGAATCTAAAGTTATTACATTAAAATAGATTCAATTATTAAACGATGCTGCAAATAAACATACAGAAGCTATTTGAACAAGAGAAAATGTTAGCACTTTCAATAACAATCAAAGTAGTTTATTTGTGAAATATTAACCCATTACTCATCATGTGGTGAAATAATAAAAAAGTAATAGAAGTTTTATTGAACCTTTATACAATTCCTTAATTAAACTAAAAATTCAGGCAAAAAAATTTACCATCAGTTCTTTTGAAAAAAAAACAATCAGTTGCGTGAACGCATCACCGGTAAATACGATAAATTATCTATGATATGCCTGGAAGCAATCAACATGAAGGTAGACATTACATTTTATTCGGCATCTTCTACATAATACAGTTTGATCATTTCAAACATATCTATATGAAAAATTTGTTGACTTTCTACGTTTTTTAATTCAATTATAGTCTTGCTTTCGTAAAAAACATGTAAATGATGAAATCCTACAAAAACAATAATTTAAGACATTGCGTGAATGCATCACTGGTAGGTAATGGGTTAAGTAGGGGAAAATACTGTTAAATGGTTCAAACGACAAGAGCAAGTAAAAACGATTGCTAATAGGGAGAAATAATATTTGATATCATTACGATTATTACTTTTCCGCCAAGTATTTTGTTACCTTAGACAACCCCACACACAAGGCAGGCCTTCTGTGGGGCTTTATTTATTCACATATATATATATACATACATAAAAAATAATAAAACTATTAAAAAATGTATAAGTCTTGGAATGTATAACATGAAACAAATTCTGTCTGCAATTCTGAGAATAAACAACTCTTTACATACACAGTAGAAAATAACCTACCTGTTGAAGGTAATCGTACTGTCCCACTGAACTGTTCTGGCAATTCTTGTTGTTGCGGAGTAACACTTACTTCATCTAAAAATATACAAACTTTCTTACGCTGACAAAAATATAAATAATAATTATAATGGAACATGTTCACATTGCAACAAGTATACAGAATAATAAAAACTATAGTTCAGCCTACATAATTAAGATATATTAACGTTGAAAAGATGGTGTGGCCACCTCAAGATGTTGAGCTTACATAAAACTTGAACTTATCCGAACTTCCCAGCAGTCTAAAAAGAAAATATACTGTTGGATCCAGCTTGTGTACTTTTGGCTTGTGCTAGCAGGTAGTTTGAATATATTCACCGTCGACAGAACACGTTTTTACTGCTAGTTACAGTGACATTTCAGCCCCCACAGATTCGATTCATGTATCTCCACTACGAAGGCTATACCTATTTTAAACATTTTACTTACTACTATGGCAGGAAATGCTTGGACATTTTAAAGATGATGAAC
Source organism: Galeruca laticollis (assembly GCA_963921935.1). Lineage (NCBI taxonomy): Eukaryota > Metazoa > Arthropoda > Insecta > Coleoptera > Chrysomelidae > Galeruca > Galeruca laticollis. The sequence goes on from OY998183.1 coordinate 93,127,722, forward strand.
AGGGCTCTTATCTGAATGACTTGAATAAGAATTTCCTACCTAAATTTGTGAGACCCGAGATAGAGGAAGTCGTCTTTCTTTTAGGCAAACAAGCGAAATTTGTGACATTACTATGTTACTAATTATTAATATGATTTGATAACAAGATCTACCACAGGATATGTATAACAAGTCAAAACTGTGAAATATAGCTGTTTTCAAATGTTATTGCACAGTTTACTTGTTCTTGAGTGTAGATCATTTATTTAGCTTATCATTTAAAACAATTCGTACATCATAGTATACTTAAAAACTGATAAAAGTTATATGTGTATAAAAACACAAAATGTTGACAGTATTAACAGTAAATTAATTTAAGCTGACGATCAGCTTAATGAATGTAACATTTTATAGACGACTTTTGGTCTTTTATGACACAGCTTATTAGGGATTAGTTCCTAGGTTATGTTAATACTAACAATATATTAATGCAAAAAAGAAAATTTTTGTTCCTGATCAATAAAACCCAATAAACGTTCTGTCTGTAGAATATTTGAATATCTGCCTTTTCTACAGCTTGATCCAGGCGTAGGATCCAGATTACTGGCAAGATGTAACGTTGGCACTGCGTCACGAGTAAGGCACTTTTTCATACCTGCAACTTTACAATTTCTTTCAAGGTGCTCTTCACACCCCACGCAGTTTTTATATACTTCCTCCACTGAATACATATCATAATTCTGCGGACGTATATTTTCTAGCCACATTCCATATACTTTCGGATCAGTTTTTGGAAAACGATTCATTTTACCCATGCGATTTGTCACAAACCCGTACACATTATCTTAATTTTAAAGGGGTTTTATAGTTTTCATCCATATCCAAAAAAAAAATAATATATAATTTGTCTATGCAAAACAATTATCACTGCAAACACAGATCATATATACTAACTACTATTAAAAAAATACTGGAAGAACATGTGCTGTAAATTTGGAAAAATGATTTCAAAGTGAATATTTTTCTTCTACTTCTATTAGTCATAATTCATGCTGTCACACAGCTGAATGAAACTTTTTCACACTGCCACCTTTACGAGAATAGAAAAAAGAATGGTCTATTACTTAAAGTTTTGTTTTATATGGTACCCTCTACTAGGAGTACAACTGCATACAGCGCGCCGTGGTTGTGTCTCTAAGTCCTTAGGCCATCATGACAACTTTAGATATTCAAAAGGCATTCGACTCCGTATGGCACGAGGGGTTAATATTTAAACTAATAAATCTACAAACACCAAACTACTTAATTAAAATAATAAATTCATATTTAAGTAATAGAACATTTTTCACCAAAATTTATAAACACTCAGCGGGTCCATACTCCATTAAAGTAGGAGTTCCGCAAGGGTCGGTACTATCACCTTTGTTATACTCCATTTTCATCCACGATCTCCCTATCACACCCCAAATACTAACCGCCATGCACGCTGATGACACGTGTTTTGTAGCATCTGCTAAGAACCCAGAACACGCACTAAACACAATACAAACACATATTAACACTAAAATCAACCCCTATTTTGACAAACACAAACTAACTGTCAATCCCTCCAAAACAGAGTATTTATTACTCAGGAGGATAGCTAGAGGAGCCCACCCATTGCAGTCGCAGCTTTGTATCAATGGTCGTGTCATCACTCTGAGTATGAACATCAAATACTTGGGATATACAATGCAAAATAATACAAATGCAAGTGCACACATCGCACGACAGATACAAAAAGCCAAGATTGCAATGGGTAGACTCTACCCCTCAATTTGCAAACACAGCAAACTCACGACACAAAACAAAATTCTTATTTATAAACAAATCATTCGCCCCATACTTACTTATGCAGCTCCTATATATTACACCGGCACACAACATAATTTCCACTCTTTGCAGGTTATACAAAACAAGTGTCTCAGGATGGCAATCAAACAAAACACAATTTATCCGAAACTCCCAAAAACCACCTGGTTACACGAAAAAGCCAACATACCTACTATCAAAGACTTTATAAACAAAATCTCGGTAAAGTTCTATAACTACTGTCTGCCACAAGATCTTCGTAGAAATCTCAAAGACGCAAACCGCGCAGAAGGCATCCGCGATAGTGGGTGTAGGCTTTTGCATGGATCACTAATTGCATAACTTGGTTGTTTAAAACTCCGAACCCATTTTCAACATAGGGGGTAACTTCAACACAGGCAACTGTGCTGCAACACCCCTTAATCATTAATAAACTTGATTCTAAATAAATTAAACAAATCAAAAACAACATCTGCCACGTTGCCTTTTCAGGGATACCAGAGCCGAAAGATGCTAGGAGTCAAAACTATATGTTAGGGACAAAGTTATACAAACAGCGAAAACACTCTCGGAGCAAGGAGCCAGTATAGACGTCAGACAAACACATTAATGCTAAAAATCGCCAGACCATCGGCACATTGTATATTTGTTTTTATACTGTATTTTTAGTATATTGTAAGCAGGGAGTCAAAAATCTCTAATAAAGAACATTTTTAATCTAAATCCTTAGGTTTTAGCGGGAACGCCTAGATCTTCATTCTATCATCGTCCGTATTTTGTGTCTAGGGACGACTAACAGAAATAAACAACTGGATAAACGTTTGATTTACGAATAAAACCATTAAAACATGTTGCTTAAAGTGACCCATCCAGTGCCAAAAATTAGCGCAGTAATTTTTACTTTTCCGCCCAACCTTTCTATATGCGAGAAAAGTATTGGTTTACCCCTCAGAGTAACAATAAACATAGAGAGGGCTATTCATTCATAAACACGTTTATTTTTGCGGCCAACAATTCTAAACGCCAGTAGTGAAATAATGAATGAATTCCAAAAAGTGGGGATGGTATTGTAGATACATGGCATTGCTAATTTCGGCTGGTTTTCTGACAAACTTGGCGCCGACGAACAATGATAATGCAAAAACATTACATTAATTAACTTAAAAGTCTATTTTCACACTAAAAAGTCTTGAAAAACACATCAAAACCAAAGAACTAAATGTTTACTCTCTAGTCGTAATGGCGCTCGTATAAACAAACCACGTTTGACATTATTTACTACAATACTACGGCTTATTTAAAATGATCGTCGATCACAGTCTGACGATATTTGCATCTCTCTTTATATGGTAATTAAACAAGGACAAAACTACTAAATAGATTACTATTGACACATTAACAGGTACTGAAATTTTGAGCAATGTTGTCACTTTTAGTTATAACCATAAAGGTATTTACGGATACAACAAATTCTTGTTTAAAATTTATATAAGAATATGCCTCTATTAAATGAAATTCAAGTATTATTAATTAATTTTAAAAGCAGCAACTCAAATGCAGAAATTAGTATAACTTTTTTTTATTCGCATAACTTTTTAACAAATTTTCAATTAAACTTCTTTTTTCCCGCAACTAAAGATGATTTGTAAATATGGCAAAGCAGTGGAAGTGTTACTACAGTAAAGCTTTTGATCGAGTACAACATCACAAACTAGTGGAAATATTAAATACTGTTGGGATCGATGGAAGAGACTTGGAAATAATATCGAGACTATATTGGGATCAGTCAGCATATGTGTCCGTAGAAGGAGAAAAATCAGATGCCATAAAGATCGCACGAGGTGTAAGGCAAGGATGCGTATTGTCCCCTCTATTATTTAATGTTTATTCAGAATACATATTTAGAGAGGCTCTCGAGGACGTAGATGAAGGAATATTACTAAATGGTAAAAGATTAAACAACATCAGATACGCTGACGATACAGTGATTATGGCTGGAGACCTCAATGGATTACAACAACTAATGAACAGAGTGTATTCAGTTAGTCTAGAATACGGTCTCGATATAAATGTCAACAAAACGAAGTACATGGTAATCAGCAAAAGTCAGATTCCACAGGAGCACCTCACCCTAAATCAGCTACAAATTGAGAGGGTCGGTAAATACACATATTTAGGAACTACACTCAATGACCAATGGGACCACTCACAAGAAATCCGCTGTAGAATAGAGAAAGCAAGGGCCGTATTTCTCAAAATGGCATCAGTTTTTAAAAGTCGATCTCTGACGTTAACTACCAAAATAAGACTCCTTCGCTGCTACGTTTTCTCCGTCTTACTGTACGGGGTCGAATCATGGACCTTGACCGACGCAACAACAAAAAAACTCGAAAGCTTTGAAATGTGGCTCTATCGTAGAATATTAAGAATCTCATGGACAGACCATGTGTCCAACGTAGAGGTCTGCAGAAAAATGCAGAAAGACACCGAATTAATAAAAACGATAAAGATCCGCAAGCTAGAATATTTCGGTCATATAATGCGAAATGAGAAAAGGTTCACTCTATTACAAAATATCTTGCAAGGGAAGATCCCTAGTAAACGTGGCCCAGGACGACGGAGAAATTCATGGCTCAAAAATCTCAGGACATGGTTTTCAACAACTACTACAGGACTATTCCGTGCAGCAGCAAATAAAATCATAATAGCCAGAATGATCGCCAACATCCGGACCGGATAGGCACTAGAAGAAGAAGAAGTGGAAGTGTCCCGCAAGTGAGTTTAGAATGTGACTCAATGTTTGGGGCAGGAAAAAGTCAAAATAAATATATCTATTTTATCTGTTAATCTGAGGTTTACCCCAAAAAAAGTTGAAATTTTGAAATTTTTTTTTGAGTTATTTTTACGTTTTCCATCAACAACAACACGAAAAAACGGTTTTTAGAAAAAAAATCCTGTGTGTATGTCGTCGTCGTCGTCGTCGTTGTCGTCGGCCACTTTTCCTTACATGTCTTGTTAGCACGATACAGTCTCCGGAGTGCGATAAGTCAGCAATTTTATGATTGAATATTGTTAAGGACATGTCACAGATGATCCCTATTGATTTTCAGTTCACCAGAGTCAGTAAAACGGTTGTTATGGTACTTGAAGTACGACATTTTGTAATTTTTTGAGAAATTTCAGTTTGTTAGCACGATACAGCCTGCGCAGTTCAACAAGTCACCAATTTTATGATTGAATATTTTTCAGGGCTTCTCACTGATGAACCCTATTGATTTTCAGCTCACCGGAGCCAATACAACTAGTGATACAGTACTTTAAGTACGATATTTTCGTTATTTTTGGAGAATTTTCAGTTTGTTAGCACGATACAGCCTCCAGAGAGTATACGATTGATCAATTTTAGGATTGAATATTATTCAAGGTGTCTCACAGATGTACCTTATTGATTTTTAGTTGACTAGAGCGAGTACAGCGGGTCCTCTAAATCCAGATATACAAAATTTTTGGTTATTTTTGGAGAAATTTCGGTTTGTTAGCACGATACATCCCTCGAAGTGTATACAAGTAACAATTTTATGATAGAACATAGTTCAGGGCCACAGATGCGGAAAAGTTAGTTTTAATCCGTAAAACCGTTTATTTTATTATTATTTAATTTTATTTTAAAGAGATTTTTTAGAAAATATGCGACAGCTAATTGCTTATATACATATACCATTTCGATACGCACTGAGACATCGCGAAACAATGTTTGTTAAGTTACTATGCTGGTAAAAAAAGTTTTTCAATAATTTTTAACAGCTGATAATGACGTCATCATATTTAATTTTTTTCATTGAATGAGGATTTCAATACATGAGCTAATAGGTTAGTACATGTTAACTAATATATTTATCAGTAGGTCATATAATTTGGATAACTGAAATAAGTCATAATGTGTAAGTTAAATAAATAACTAAAATTGGCGTCTAATTCTTCAAAGATACACTCCTGTTCAAAGTAGCCCCGTTTCACGGTACTTACATTAATCTATGGAGAATTTTGGTTAAATTGTAAATTTTTGTAAGAAATTATTTTATACATAATTCTATAGGTAATTCAAAAAACAATATAAAATCACATCAAATTAATTGATTTTGAATTACTATAAGTATTGGTTTACCCACAAAAAAGTTGGAAATTTGAAATTTTTTTTTGAGTTATTTTCACGTTATCCATCAACAACAACACGAAAAAACGGATTTTAGAAAAAAATCCTGTGTGTATGTCGTCGTCGTCGTCGTCGTCGTCGTCGTCGTCGTCGTCGTCGTTGTCGTTGTCGTTGTCGTCGTCGTCGTTGTCGTCGTCGTCGTCGTTGTCGTCGGCCACTTTTCCTTGCAAGTCTTGTTAGCACGATACAGCCTCCGGAGTGCAATAAGTCACCAATTTTATGATGGAATATTGTTAAGGACATTTCACAGATGAACCCTATTGATTTTCAGCTCACCAGAGCCAGTACAACGGGTGCTATGGTACTTGAAGTACGACATTTTGTCGTTTTTCGAGAAATCTCAGCTTGTTAGCACGATACAGCCTCCGGAGTTCAACAAGTCACCAATTTTATGATTTAATATTATTCAGGGCATCTCACTGATGAACCCTATTGATTTTCAGCTCACCAGAGCCAATACAACCGGTGCTACAGTACTTTAAGTACGATATTTTTGTCATTTTTGGAGAAGTTTCAGTTTGTTAGCACGATACAGCCTCCGGAGTATATACAAGTGATGAATTTTATGATTGGATATTATTCAGAGCGTCTTAAAGATGAACCCTATTGATATTGAGCTCACTAAAGCCAGTACAACGGGTGCTGTGGTACTTGAAGTACCAAATTTTTGTCATTTTTGGAGAATTTTCAGTTTGTTAGCACGATACAGCCTCCAGAGAGTATACGATTGATCAACTTTATGAATAAGTATTGTTCAAGGTGTCTCACAGATGTACCCTGTTGATTTTCAGTTGACTAGAGCGAGTACAGCGGGTCCTATAAATCCAGATATACTACATTTTTGGTTATTTTTGGAGAAATTTCGGTTTATTAGCACGATACATCCGCCCAAGTAACAATTTTATGATAGAATATTGTTCAGGGCCACAGATGCGGAAAAGTTAGTTTTAATCTTTAAAACCGTTTATTTTATTATTTATTTAAATTTATAGTACTTTTTAGTACGAAACTAACGGTTTCTAACTCTAGAAACAGTAAAAGTAATATGAGTAGTTTCCACACAGTAACTGTCGAAATTCATTTTATTTGACTAAACAGAATTTAATACTATTGATACTAGAATTTTGTCAATACAGTTAATAAATATATAATGCATATAATTGAATCGTTATAGTATAAAATAACAGAGTTCCGTATCTGTGGTCCATTTACTTACAGTTATTCATAATAATAGACAGTTTAATATAGCGTTATTTGTTTCAGTAGGATAGTGAAATGTCTCTCAGCAAACATGACCATGATATTTTTTGAATGAGTTCGTTAACATTCCAATAAATTACTTAACAGATTTTGTACAAAAAAGACAATGGTATCTACAAGATAAGCAGAAGACCTTGATTTGTGTTTCGAGTAGATGAACTGTACGCTTCAGTGATCCCAACACAATTACGGTTAAATACTGTTAAAAGTTATTTATTCTGCGCAATTCGTTCAGCCGATTAAAAAATAATTGTTAAGTGTAAATGGAAATAACATTTTTCTTGTTACTTTAGATCATGAAAACAGCTTTAACCCAAAATTGTCATTTGTGAGGAACCTTTCAAAACTCATCCCAAACGCTCCTTTTAGTAGAAAGTGATTTTTTGTAATTCATTCACACAAGTGAATTATTTTTTTCGTCACATAAATAAAATTATCCATTAAAGGACGACAAAATGTGCAACAAGTCCATAAATGCCATAAATAAATCTTATATTCTACCAAAACTGCCATCTACGGATGTTAGTAAAACTTTTGCGCCATTCATTATAAATTACCCACCCCCTATCATCGTTATTATTGCTTTTAGGAAAAAAAGTTTGTAATAAAAGTTGTTTGGCTATAACTGCATTTTGGTAATACGCTATCAAAAGTTCAGCAGCGTGTACATTTAAGGGAATGCAAAAAATAACAGTTTTTTCTTAAATGTATATTTTAACATTTTTGGAATGGTCTTTTTTTTCTGACTTCAAAAATATATAATATTGTAATGTTTTTGTTATTTATTTAAACGATAAACGGGTGGGATAAATTTTAAACACTCGGTATGGCTACTTACTAATTTATTTAAACACTAACTCACTAATCACTAACACTTAATTTATATATACGGTATATTCACTTAGACTAATTTATATAAACAGTTCACTAATTTATATTCACTAATTTATTTGTTTATCTCACGATGTCAAATTATCAACTAACTAAAACTTCCTGATCAGTCTCTTATATATTAAAGCCGTTTTTACTAGTAAATTCCGGACTGCGGCTTACACACACAAATAACTTTTCTGGCCTTTTCTAGATAACTCTGGTCACAAAAACCAGTTCTAGATAAGATACTTTCAATCGTAAACAGTTTTTTATAACTGCGTATCCGCCATAATTTTAACTATTATACCTGGCTTAGACAGGGTCGGTTTTAGGGACTATACCAGTGTGCTGTTTCGTAACAATATGTTACCTCGTACCGTTTTTGAATTATTAAATGTTGAAAATCCTAGTTTTAGTAGTCACTGTAAATATGAAAAAGATAACATTATTAAAGTAAGCTATGAAAAAGACAACTAATACGTTTGATTATTGACATTTTCCTGATAAAGTAATTAAAATGGTTTATAGTAAGAAAGAAAAATATGTTCGATTTGTCCACCATTATTGTCAATGCATAATTCTTCTTATATTTATAATAACATTGCAGATGACTTTCTTTACATTCATTAAGTTTGTTAATTTGAAGTTGAATCCTTTCTTTAATCACTTGTATATTATTATTATTAACAAGATGCGGAGGTGCGTCATCCTGCATCCAAATCATATCAGCAAGTTCGGCTTCGGGAAAATTCTGTAAAAGAATATTTTCTACTTCTGGGATGAGTATTTCCAGATAGGTAACTCCAGTTAAGGTATAATCATAATATATAGGTCCAATAATTTTGTTTCTAAAAATTCCACACCAAACAGGATTTTCCTGATTTTACTTTTCCGCCCAACCTATCTATATGCGAGAAAAGTATTGGTTTACCCACAAAAAGGTTGGAATTTTGAGCTATTTTTACGTTTTTCATCAAGAACAACACGAATAAATGGTTTTTAGAAAAAAAATCCTGTGTGTATGTCGTCGTCGTCAGCCATACATATCTTGTTAGAACGATACAGCCTCCGGAGTGCAACAAATCACCAAGTTTATGATTGAATATTGTTCAGGACATCTCACAGATGAACTCTATTGATTTTCACCGCACAATAGCGAGTACAACGGATGCTATGGTACTTGAAGTACGATATTTTTGTCATTTTTGATAAATTTCAATTTGTTAGCACGATACAGCCTCCGGAGTGCAAAAAGTCACCAATTTTATGATTGAATATTATTCAGAACATCTCACAGATGAAACCTATTGATTTTCAGCTTACCACAGCCAGTACAACAGATGCTATATTACTTTAAGTACGACATTATTGTCTTTTTTGGAGAAATTTCAGTTTGTTAGCAGGATACAGCCTCCGGAGTATATACAAGGGACCAATTTTATGATTAGATATTATTCAGGGCGTCTCAAATATGAGCCCTATTGAGATTCAGTTCACTAAAGCCAGTACAACGAGTGCTATGGTACTTGAGGTACCAAATTTTAGTCATTTTTGGAAACTTTTCAGTTTGTTAGCACGATACAGCCTCCAGCGTGTATACAAGTGACCCATTTTATGATTAAATATTGTTCAGGGCGTCTTTTAGATGAACCTCATTGATTTTTAGCTCACCAGAGCTAGTACTACGGGTGCTATGGTACCTGAAGTTCCACATTTTTGTACTTTTTGGAGAAATTTTGGGGTTTCGCACGATAGAGCATCCGGAGTGTATACAAGTGGCCAATTTTATAATTGGATATTTTTCAAGGTGTCTCATTCAAGGTGTCTCATTCAAGGTGTCTCACAGATGTACCCTATTGATTTTCAGCTGACTATAGCGAGTTCAGCGGGTCCTATAAATCCAGATATAAAGCATTTTTGGTTACTTTTTGAGATATTTCGGTTTGTTAACACGATACATCCCCCGAAGTGTATACAAGTGACAATTTTATGATAGAATATTGTTCAGGGCATCTCATAGATGCGGAAAAGTTAGTTTTAATCTTTAAAACCGTTTATTTGTATTTGTTTCACTAATATTTTTCCTGTTAAAAACTCCTGCCATAGAGAAAGTTGATTCATAAGTCCCTAATACTTTTGTAAAATACTCGGAATCTTCAACCAACTTTTGAATGATCTGGCGGCAAAAGTCAAACATTTTCCCTTTATCAGCTTCTGTTAAAACTGGTTCCGGAAAATTTGTATAGGGTTTATAGTTGTTATTTTTTAAAGTACGTTGGATTTTAGAATAACTCTCACCTAATTGATTAACTGAAGTATATATACTACATTGAGAATTTTCTAAAAAATAATACAATGTTTCAAAAAAGTCTACTCGATGCTAATACTTCTGATGGATGAGTTTACCTTCGAAATGGAGCAATATATCTAGCTGTTCTTCCTGGTTTACTTGAACTACACGTTTTTTCTGCTAAAACTTAAGGTATTATTTACCATTTGGTAAACATTTTTAAAAGTATATATGATGGGGTTGGACGATTTGTATACAACACCCTGTATGCTCTTTGTGCTGCATGCTTATTTTTGTTATTTTCTATAAAACAGGTAAAAATTTGGATTTTTTCTTCCTTACTGTGAACCATTTTAATTACTTTATCAGAAAAGTCAATTATCAAACATATTATTTGTAATTTTCATAGCTTACTTTAATAATGTTATATTTTTCATATTTACAGTAACTACTAAAACTAAGATTTTCAACATTTAATAACTCAAAAACGGTACAAGGTGGTAACATATATATTTATGAAATCAGAAAAAAAGACCATTCCAAAAATGTTAAAATATACGGATTATCCATTTAAAAAAAATTATTATTTTTTGTATCCCCTTAAATTTGCACGCTACTGAACTTTTCATAGCATATTAACAAGATTCAGCTGTACCCAAACAACATTTATACAACACTTTTTTTCAAAAAGGGACAATAACGATAATAGGGGGTGGGTAATTTATTGTAATGTTTTTATTATTTATTTAAACAGTAAACGGGAGGGATAAACTTTAAACACACGGTATGGTTACTTACGAATTTATTTAAACACTAAACTACTCACTAACACTTAATTTATATACACACAAACTTAATTATTAATTTATATCAACACTTCACTGCTCGCTATTTCGGTGTATTCTTGTTTATATCACGAGATCACTTTATCAACTAAAACTAAACTCTCCCCGCTCGGTCCTTAATATATTAGTGCCTTTTTTACCAGATAATTCTAGATTGCGGCTTACACAAAAACAATTGGCTTTCTGGCATTTTCTAGATAAGACTGGTCACAAAAACAATGTCTAGATAAGATAGTCACAATCGTAAACAGTTCTAATAAATCCCTGCGTATCCGTCATAATTTTAACTTTCATACATGGCTTAGACAGAGTCGGATTCAGGGTCTACACTAGTGTGCTGCTTCGTAACATTATAATAAATAACCCTGCACCTCCACGTCTCAAGTGACTCTAGAAATGATACAATTTCCATTAAATAAACAATTAAAGCAATGAAATTTAAATCACAACATTTTTTGAAATCACGTAAAATATCATGTCGTTTATCAAATTTATTCTGGCCCACAACTGCACAATCATTTTTGCCTGTACAAGAAAAACTTTTGTGTTGGGTACCAAATATTTGTTTATAAAATTCGTTATTAAAACTATGGTATGCGTTGTCAAAAATAAATGTAATTAATGATAAAAAATTATATTTAGATAATGTTCCATTTTTTTATCAATTATGTTGGTAATCATATCCAATAAGATGTTAGCATCCAAGGAAACCAAATCATAGTTTTCTGCTAATTTACAACCCCTAATAGCAACAATAAACGAAAAGGTGTCTTTTATATTATAGTTAGTACGATCTTCAAATGAATTTTTTAAAATATCTGCCAACATTTTTGCCAATTTATAAGTAGTACAATTAACTGAACTAGTATTGGACGTAACGGTATATCCGGTTTATGTATTTTGGGCAAACAATATAGTTTTGGAAAACTAGAATTATAAATAAATAATTCTTCAGCAATATCATCGGATAATTCTTTTTATTTTGAATAATTATCCTTCAAACTGTTCTATTAATTTTAATATGCATTAATTTAAAGTTAAGTTGATTTGTTTATTTTTAAATTTTGAATAAAGTTTTTGCAAAAATCCCAAATGTTTACCGAAAGGTCCTATTTACTTCCATAGTAACAATGTTGGTAAATTAATACAAAAAACCGATCGTGCAAAAAAATGTTTTTTGTATATTTTAGTTTTGAACGCATCTTAGTCTTAGTTTTGTGTAGTTGGCAAGCTGGTTCGTCTATGCCCAAGGAGAAGCTCTATAAAAACGGATTATTTTCGTGTTTGTTAAGAATGAATCCTTAATTGACTTATTTAAATAAGTGATGTAAATATATTGACATGGTGTAAGTGATTATAAATGAAATTGAATCCAGATTTTCGTTAAAATAAATCTGTTGAATAAATAAATTACATAACATCAACTTACATTTTGTACAACTTTTTCAAAAATACGGTCTTCATTATTCGATAAGTTCTGTTTAATGTCATCCTAACTATCAGTCAAGTATCTATTCGATTTTATTCTAGAATGGGAACTTTGATTGCTTTTTAATGTTACCTTTAATTCAGTATTAACTTGAAATGCTACTTGCAATTTAAAGTTTCTCCAATGTTGTTGACCGAAACAGTTGGCCCTCTTAGCTCATTTATCATTTCTCGCTCTCTCTTCATTTGCAGTAGGTTGAATGAATCCCAAAACCGGAGTATATAATAATTTGTCGTGAAGATATTCGATTCGAGTGGGTGACGCACATGCGATTATATAATAATAATAATACGTTTATTTTCAACAGAATACACCCAATGACAGAAAATAATATAATTATAATAACATAATTTGAAAAAAGGAAGAATGAAAAGAAAAGGTATACAGAAAAGAGGACTTATAGGATTTACCCAACACATCCCAATGTTTATATATCTTGTGCATCTTTGTATGATTCCAAACTAGCGTTGTAAACTGTCATTATTTAAATCACAATACTGACATATGCATCTAAATAACTTACATATCCGAAGTAAGGGAGATCTAACCAAAACATTCAAATGACATGGCGAAGTATAAAAGAAAAGTTCGATGATATTCTAGGAACTAATATATTAAGCTTACTTAATACATAAGGGCAATCAATTATATATAATTTTCTGCAGGAATGACAAAGATGCACCGGTCCATCAAAAGATCCATCTCAAATTGTTGTAATGTTTTTGTTATTTATTTAAACGTTTTTATTACGGGTGGGATAAATTCATACACACGGTAGGTTCATTTACTTAATTTATTTATTCACTATTCACTAATTATTTACACAGTTTATTCACTTAAACTAATTTATATACACACTTCAACAATTTATATTCACTTATTCACTGTTTATCTCACGATTTCAAATTATAAACTAAACTTACTTTCCCCGGTCGGTCCATTATATATTAGTGCCTTTTTTACTAGATAATGCTAGATTGCGGCTTACACAAAAACAATTGGCTTTCTGGCATTTTCTGGGTAAGACTGGTCACAAAAACAATGTCTAGATAAGATAGTCACAATAGTAAACAGTTCTAAGAAATCCCTGCGCGTCCGCCATAATTTTAACGTTCATTCATGGCTTAGACAGAGTCGGATTCAGGGTGTACACTAGTAACATTACACCCTCCTTAAATGGAAGTTCCCCCTGGAACTTTTGTGTTGCCGATACTGGATGTTTGAATCGGCAACTGGCCCCATTTCTACACTTTGTGATCTTATGGAAACAGGGCACCGTTTTCATCGGATACTGATAACGGGGGTTGTAGCTGGACACCGATATCTTGGAAGATCACATTTACCATGTTTCTGATGACTCACCAATCCAACTGGTTACTAGCTATCTTAGGCATAGCCAGTTTCTTCACGCTGGATTCCAATATATGGTCTCGGAGATTTCGAAGTGCTTCCCACACATCGCGGTAGGTAGATCGATCTTGAAATTCATTTTTAGTTACCACGTAGAAGACGTACCGCGAATTGAGTTTCAGTCTCAGTGTCGTGCCAGGGGCTGGAATCTGGTTTTCAAGTTTTTCTAATTGCCCGAACTTCTTTCGAAAGACGGTTGCCAACCCTCGTGCGTTCTTGATACGGGCGGGGATGTTGTATGCCAGTGAATAATCTTCCGGGACAGTGAATAAATATTGTCGTTGTTCTGAAGTGACTCCATATCTAGCTTTCCCGGGACCTCCATACGCGCTCATAAATTCATCGAAGGTAGGTTCCGACACATCTCGAATATGGTTTACTCCTTTCTCTAGGTCATGGTCTCCTTCGAATGGTGCTAGTAGGTTGTGGTGAACTACTTTTGGTTTTCCTTTGGGGATCTTGCTTATGCGATATATAACATCATTGATCCTTTTCTTGATTAAGTATGGATCTTCCCAGGATTTTTGTAATTTTGGAGAAAATCCTTTTCTCCTCGTCGGGTTGTGTAACCATACTTTGTCCCCTTCTTTAAAACCGCCTTCTGTGGCCTGCGTGTCGTACCGACTTTTCATTCTGTCGCTGGCAACTTGAAGATTTGTTCGAAGTAATTCATGAATATCGTCCAGCCTTCTTCTTAATTGGATCACGTAGTCTTCTTCTGCTAGATTTTCTCCAGGCCGACAGCCAAATTCCAGGTCACGAGGAAGCATCAGTTCACGTCCAAACAGGATTTTCGCAGGTGTTTCACCCGTGGACTCATTGACGGCAGATCGATAAGTCAATGCGAATAGGGAAAGATACTGGTCCCAATCTCTCTGATGGCTGGAAACCGCTTTGGACAGGTATTTTCCAATAGTCCTGCCTATTCTCGCGACCATTCCATCTGATTGTGGATGTAGTGCTGAAGTCCTGGTCTTCTTCATTCCCAGCTTGTCACAAATCTCCTGGAATAGATGGCTTTCAAAATTTCTTCCCTGGTCACTGTGGACTTACAAGGGCACTCCATATCGGCTGATAAATTCTTTCACCAATACATCCGCGACAGTTGTGGCCTTTTGGTTCGGGATAGCGTAAATTTCCACCCACTTTGTGAAATAATCCATTACAACCAGTATGTATTTGCCACCATTTTCTGTCGTTGTAAATGGCCCAGAGATATCTAAAGCAATCCTTTCGAAAGGGCTTCCAACATTTTACTGTTTCATAGGTGCCTTTCTGTTGCGATGTGGTCCATTACTCGTAGCACAAGTCGTACATTTCTTACACCAGTCCTTCACATCAAGGGAGTTGTTCATTCAATAAAACCTTTTACGGACTCGCTGAAGGCCTTTCTTTACTCCCAGATGACCTCCCGATGAAATGTCGTGTAACTTCTTCAGTATCTCAGCTACTCTCGATCTAGGGATAACTAACTGTCTCCTCATCTCGCAACCATCATCGTTTTCAAGGACTCTTTTCAACAGCCCTTCTTCCAGGACAAGGGAGTCCCACTGTACCCAATACGCCTTGAGTTTCGGTGATAATCTTGACACTTCTTGCCAGGTAGGTCGCCGATTTTCTTCCTTCCACTGCCGAATCTTCTTTAGGCAAGGATCATTCTCCTGATCTTCTCTGATCCTGGTGGGTGACCATTCTTCATTGACTACTGTAATTCTTGAAACTGCAACTTCCTTAGATTTCGACTTGTTGCATTGTGAATAGTCACAGGGCATAACCGTCTAGGCCAAAAGTTGGCTTTTCGGTGATTCACATCAGCTGGATGTTCACCCCTGTCTGATTTCCCCTGTGACTGGAGTTCTTGGGTTACAGGAGTCTTGGGGCGCTTAGGTGGACTGCGTACGTGATCTAGATCGCCACACTTCCGGCATTTGGATCTTCTTCGACTTCTTGTCTGCCATACCTTTCAACAAGTTGGCGATCTGGTCAAGTTTGTTATCGTCATCTTCTTCCTGCATGATCCTACCTTTGTTGTACCGCGAGCTCTTCGTGGCTGCTTTGCATTTAAGAAGTTCTTGGTTTGCAGCAGTCGTACGACGCTTACACGAACTGCGTGCATGCTCTAGCTCGCCACAATTACAGCACCTGATTTTTTTCGGCTTCTTGTCTACCATACCTTTCAACAAGTTGACGATCTGGTCAAGTCTGTCATCGTCACTTTCTTCCTGTACGGTCCTATCTTTGTTGTAACTGGAAGCTATCGTGGCTGCTTCATATTCAAGAGCAGCAGTCAATGCGGCGACTAATGTTTTAGGATGGGCTAAACGAAGCGTCCTCTGCATATTGGGGTCACGTAAGCTATCAATAAAGGCCTGGATGCCCAGACATTCCATCATGTTCTCTGGTGCTGACGGATAAGCAAATCGAACTAGTCGGGCAATGTCCACTTCATACTCTTGAAGGGATTCATCACGCTTCTGCCTTCGGTGCTTCAGCTGGGATTGGTACAAATGTTCTAGATGTTCATCACCATATCGCATGTCCAACCTCTTCTTCAGCTGCTCGAAGTCATCCGTTTCTTCCAAAAGTATCGCCTGAAGTACATCTAAGGCATCTCCGCGAAGCGCGATGGTTAAGTTCACTGCCTTCTCCTTATTGGACCAAGTATTCACTCTAGCGGCTGCTTCAAACTGTTTCACATAATTGATCCACGACATTTTTCCATCGAACGTCTTTCTACTAATTCACTTTTCTTACCGGACGTTTCCAACTCACGATCTCCCAATTCTGCTCTTAACTCAGTCACTTCCAAGTCACATAGTCTCTTGGCCATTTTTACGTAGCAATTTATTTATATTACCCCACACCTGACACCAATGTAATGTTTTTGTTATTTATTTAAACGTTTTTATTACGGGTGGGATAAATTCATACACATGGTAGGTTCACTTACTTAGTTTATTTATTCACTACACTATTCACTATTTATATACACAGTATATTAACTTAAACTAATTTATATACACTTCACTAATTTATATTCACTTATTTACTGTTTATCTCACGATGTCAAATTATAAACTAAACTAACGTTCCCCGGTCGGTCCTTTATATATTAGTGCCTTTTTTACTAGATAATTCTAGATTGCGGCTTACACAAAAACAATTGGCTTTCTGGCATTTTCTAGATGCCTGTTTTATTAGATATTAGATAAGACTGGTCACAAAAACAATGTCTAGATAAGATAGTCACAATCGTAAACTGTTCTAAGAAATCCCTGCTCATTCGCCATCATTTTAACTTTCATACATGGCTTAGACTGAGTCGGATTCAGGGTCAACACTAGTGTGCTATTTCGTAACATTGTTTAGTCAGCAAATTATGGTTGAAACCTCTTTCAGGATAATGACCAAAGGTTTAAAACACGCATATTTTAAAAAATTCCTCTGGACGGATTTTAAGGCTTGTATGGAATTTTAATAGACAGGCGACCAAATGACTGAGGCGTAATCTAGTTTGCTTCTAATAAACGTAACATACATAATTTTTAAAGTAGCAAAACTAGATCAATTACGAACCCAGCAACCCAAGGTTTTCGATGCCGTT
The DNA here is from genome assembly GCA_963921935.1 of Galeruca laticollis. Taxonomy (NCBI): domain Eukaryota; kingdom Metazoa; phylum Arthropoda; class Insecta; order Coleoptera; family Chrysomelidae; genus Galeruca; species Galeruca laticollis. Next base: position 93,145,536 of record OY998183.1, read on the forward strand.
TTAGTAATATCAGAAATGTCATATCAAATTTAATATGCAGTCAAGGAAGTACCTACCCAGAATTGATCATTCAAAAAGCCCGCTTGAAGGAATTGTCAAAATTATTCTCTCTATTCTGTTCATGCTTTGCAATAAAGTAGTATGCAAACCTCTGTATAAAGTTTAATCATTGTCTGGAAAATATACACGCCTTGGTCAAATATCTCATGTCGACAATAATTAAATGTCAAGTGTTTGAGTTATTTTGAAAAGATTCTATTGTTTTCTTTGTGGATTGCAACTTATTATTATTTCTTTTGTTTTAGGTAAGACAATTGCAGTAAAGAAACAGGTAAATTTAAATTTGCTTCTACTTCTAAAATTTCTTCAGTCACGGTCAAGCACACCCGCCGACAAAACATCGATGTGCACATATGAAATGTCAAAACATTTTGATAAAGGACAAAATTATTGTGCCAAAACGTCAAAATCATATTTCTATAAAAACACGTTTTTAATTAAATTAGACCATAACTATTGGTACATAGGCTAAGGGTAAATTGTTTGGACCATAATATGGCGATGGGACCAAATATACCTCAATAAAAGGTAAAGGGCGTTAAAGTTGAATTTTTTTTGCTAATAATTTCACTGTATATTTATCGATTGTTATCAAAATCGGCACAGAGGCATAATTTTATACAGGCAAAATCATTTTATGTATTATTTGACATTTTCTTACAGGGGGTGCCTCGTGAAGAATTTCTGATGATGAAATTGACTGGTAAATTTTTTTGACGAAATTTTTTAGTGATTTTTATTAGAAAATATGACATAAACATCTTTTCTACGTAATATTAGTACTTTTGTCAAACACGATATTCTCATTCGTTTTCGAGAAAAACGCAATTGAACAATTCAGTGTATCGGAAGGGGATTTCAAATATTATTTCATTTATGAAAAGTGTGCTTTGGACTGTCAGATAATTGTTGCTGGTAAATGACATTTCTTGTCAGTGAATATTTTTTGCTGCGAGTTTGTAATAAATTGTTACAATTTTTAAAGCTATCATATACTTTTTCGATTGAAATGCATCGTCACAATAATTTAACGAATGAAGAAATGCGGGAAATGATTTGTGTATACGCACAAGAACATTTTTGCGGGCGCTCTGCAGCCATAATGTATGAATTGTTATTTCCAGACAGAAGGCAACCAAATCACAAAACTTTTTCAAATCTATTTCATCGTTTGGGTGAAACCGGGTCATTTCACAATAAAAATCAAGGTGGTCGTCCGAAACAAATTTCACCTAATCAAGAAGATGAAATTTTAGTTCGAATAGATGAAAATCCTACAGTAAGTTCACGTCATTTGTCATCAGCAACAGGAGTAAGTCAGTCGTCTATTATTAGAATTCTAAAGAAAGAAAAGTTCCACACTTATCACTTCACTTCTGTTCAAAATTTGCTTCCAAGAGATCTCCCACGACGGTTACAGTTCTGCCAACGTATTCTCAACAAGCATAATGATGACCGAAATTTGATTAAGAATATTATGTTCTCCGATGAAGCGACTTTTACCAGACGAGGGGTATTTAATTGGCGAAACAGCTATTATTGGGATTGGGAAGAAAAAAATCCGCATGCTCTGAAAGAAAAACATTTCCAGCATGAGTTTAAATTGAATATTTGGTGTGGCATTATAGGCGACCAACTACTAGGGCAATATGTTCTGCCTCCAAATTTAAATGGAGATTCTTATTTATTTTTTTTGCAAAATACTTTTAGTGATATTTTGGATAATCTGTCACTAGCTGTAAGAAATAAAATGTGGTTTATGCAGGATGGAGCTCCCCCTCATTTCCCTTCAGTTGTTAGAAATAATCTAAATGACATATTTCCTCAACGATGGATTGGCAGAGGAAGCAATTTTGAATGGGCACCAAGAAGTCCTGAGTATAACCCGCTTGATTTTTATGTTTGGGGTCATATGAAGTCCTTAGTTTATGCCAATGAAATTAACTCGAGAGACGAAATAGAAGCCTTAAGATACAAGTTTTTTAATGTCAGTTACTTGAAATCCCCTTCCGATACTCTGAACTGTTCAATTGCGTTTTTCTCGAAAACGAATGAGAATATCGTGTTTGAATAAGAGTACCAATATTACGTAGAAATGATGTTTATGTCATATTTTTTAATAAAAAGCACTAAAAAGTTTCGTCAAAAAAGTTACCGGTCAATTTCATCATCAGAAATCCTTCACGAGGCTCCCCCTGTAACAAAATGTCAAATAATACAAAAAATAATATTGCCTGTATAAAATTATGTCTCTGTGCCGATTTTGATAACAATCGATAAATATACAGTGAAATTATTAGCAAAAAACGAAAAAAAAATTCAACTTTAACCCCCTTTATGTTTTTTCACCGCAATATTTTATTGAGGTATATTTGGTCCTATCGCCATATTTTGGTCCAGACAATAATCTACCCTTAGTCTATTCCCCAATAGTTATGAATTACTCCGTATATAAAATGGTCTAAGATATAAAAATAATTCCATTAATTTTAACAATATGGAAATCTAATAACAGTAAATTAAAAGAACCGTATTTTGTGTGAATATAAATAACGTAAAAATTTTACTAATAAAGATAACAAAATTTATGGGATCTATTACTAAGCGATATGCCACCATACGGCGTTAAAGTGAACTTCTCTAGATGTGTGATTAGATTTGAATATATGCTTGTTTATCACTTCTTTTATTTGTTTCGTGTGTGTTTGGACATTGTTTTTCGTATTTTATATTCGATGTTAAAAGTGAAAGGTTTAATTGCAGAAACGATTTTTATATTTGTTAGCGACAGAAGTCGTGAATATTGCTCCATACCGCAGTGCAAATTGATAAGAAATAAAGACGTATGATTGAGTTTCCATCGATTTCCTGAAAGTGGAAAGTTTAGAATACAAATAAAAATAAAAATGGAGAATTCGAAATGAATAGCTTAGGAAAATAAATTAAGAATTGGATAACCTATATCGAAATATACAGTGTTGGGAACATTACGAGGGAACATACGTTTTACCGTCAATATGTTAGAAAGAGACAAATACATATAAATCAAGTGTATTTATTCTGTTTCGCTAACAGGATATCATAAAGTCGAAAACGTGCATCAAATGTATGTCTAAAGGCGTGATGGGAGTATACTCCCACCACGTGTAAAGGTTTGTCTGGTAGGCACCGCCTTCGAGAAGCGTGTAAACACAGATGTGTAATGTGGACAGTTTAGTTTATTCATTGAGAAATAATAAGATTGTACTAAACTAATAGCTTAATGCAATGAACAATAAAAAAAATTCACATTACTTTCGTTTATCCCTTCATGATTAATTTACAAAGAATTAATTCAGTAGTAATAATCTAATTCATTATATTAGTTCGGTTAGTACCTACCTAGTAAGTATTTGAAATAAGTGCCACTAAAAATCGCTGGAGGATAGCGTTGATTGATGACTTATATCAATCAACGGCGAAAAGCTAAAAAAATTACTTTCGTCGATATTGAGGGTACAATTAATGAATATAAGCATTCATTAACATCATAAGGAATATTCTATGGCAACAAATACAGAGTCCAAAAGCGACAATATGTAAGAAAACAAATGTATTCAGTGTATCACCGTTTTCTTTAACAGGGTATCATAACATGAGAAATAAGTCGTATGCTAATATTTGTTTATAACTGTCTTCTAGTTACAAAAATATCTCAATATAAACCGCCTGTTTCCTACGCTTCTGATAAAACGATTTCGTTTACAGCTCTAATTATTCTATTTTGATCTATCCCTCCTCTTCATTTTCAATCCACGCGTTAGAATTGTAAGTGCCCTTAAATTTTTCCTTTTTATTTGTGAGAGAAATCAGTCACATTTAATTTCAACGTAAAACGATAATCCCCTCACGGCCAACGGGAAATTATAACGGTCACATGGCGTTACCAGTGTGTTAGATAAAGACAATCGTGAGACAGAGAATGAAAAGCCTGCGTAAATTATTATACCAGACGAATACAAATCGCGTGTGCGCCTCTTGAAGATGTTTAACTGTACAATCTGGGTACTTCACTAAACGTTTGTTTACGAATGAGTAACGATCTTTTGCAAATATTATAAAATGTGTACGCAAGTACACCATAAAGTGCAAATTGTAAAATGGTACTACCAGGGTCATTCATATCGAGAAATAGCAGAAAATTTGTTTATTGTGGCATTCGGAAATGCCCAACCAATTAGCAAAAAACAAGTGAGAACGGTTATAAAAAATTTTGAAGAGCATGGTATGTATCAATCCTACTAAACATGGACCGCGTACACAAAATCGTCAAATCCAACCCGAAAAAGAAGAAAGAGATATTTTAATTTGTGCCAGTGTGGAAAATAATCCCCTACAATCGTCCACTCATTTAGCAAAGGATTTTGATGTTGATCCGAAAACGATTCGGACTGTATTAAAAAAAATGGTTATTGTAGTTTCAAACTGAAAAAGAGCCATGAAATTTTTCCAGACGATCAATTTCGTAGAATGGAATTTTGTGAAATAGTTATGGAAAAAATACAATTGGACGCAAACTTTTCGAAAAATATTTTGTTCACAGATGAATCGACTTTTCCCATACACGGTGCACATAGTTCATCCGTTATTCGATATTGGTCAAAGACAAATCTACTCAAACATTACTTTAGTAGAACTCAATATCCCCAAAAGTTAAATGTTTGGGCTGGAATATTAGGTGAACATTTAATTGGTTCCTTTTTTATTGACGGCAACTTAACCGGACAAAAATATTTGGACATGCTGGAAAATCAAATTACTCCTGCCCTTATACAATTAAGTGTCAACTTTAATGATATCTGGTACCAACATGACGGTTGTGCATCACATAATTATCGACTAGCAATAAAAATTTTAAATACACAATTTCCCAATCGGATAATCTCCACGAATGGTAACATTAGATGGCCTGCGAGATCTTTTGATCTGGCTCCCAACGATTTATTTTTCTGGGGTTATGTAAAATCGAGAATTTATGGATTCCAAGAAAGCAGAGCCACTTCTCTAAATGAACTAAGGCAACAAATTTTACAAATTTGTATGCATATAACACCTGAAATGCTCATACGTGTTCGTCAAGAATTTTATAACCGTCTCGGTTACTGTTTAGCTCAAAACGGGGGTTTATTCGAACATTTGATTTAAGCTCATTGAAGAATTAAGAAGTTTTATTTTTTAATTTATTACATATCAGAATATTACTCTTATTTAAAAATTGTAGGCATTATCATTAGAATTAGACATTATGTTTATTTTCAAAAAACGTTTTTTAATTTGTACTGTGTGTGTTTACACAGAGAATTCGTTTTCTTTTGCATACAAACGATAAAGATACGAAATTTTTTTTTACTAACATATTCGAACCACAGCAGATGTTTAGAGACCAATTTCACGTTGCCAAATCTGAAAAAAAGTAAAGGTTTTAACCGCTTTCAAACTGAAAACTAGAGCAATTTCCAGCATTACAATAAAATGTTCAACGAATAGATAGAATTAATTATATCATGATCTGTTACCATCTCTTGAATTATCGTAATTAAAAGCTTCTTATAACTTGTTCTCATGTTAGAACAATGCATTTTACAATTAATATAAATATACAATGAAAATTGGCGACACTGTTAGTTAGGCTGGCGTTGTGGGTTTGGGCATGTATTTTCCACTTTATGAGATCCTGTTAGCGAAAAATAAGAATTGAGATATTTGGAAACACATATTATTATTAATACAAATTAAAATACGACTTATTTCGCATATTTTGGTATGTTTTGCTGTTAGCGAAGAGGAGTAATACACTGAGTTTATGTATGTATTTAGTCTCTTTCTAACAAATTGACGGTAAGACGGATGTTCCCTCGTGATATTCCCAATACTGTATGTATGTGGCTTCACTTCATTTTAAAGATATTCCAGGAAGTCATTAATCAATTTATCTTGTTCATCTTAGAACATCTTTCAACAACATATAATAAATTAAAATCCTTAGTATTAACTCAAGAAAAGGACGTTTTACCTGTACGTTTAACAACATTAAAAAGAACAAAGTTTTGAATTTAATAAGAAGTGAACACTTACGAGCATAAAGATTAAAACGACTAGAGAAATTCCACTACGCAAAATATTTACTTGACACCTAACACAGAACTAGCAGTACTACATATTTGTGATAAGAAACAAAAACTGGATTTCCTTGACGAGTTAGAAATTAGAAGACACTTAAGGAACCCACAACATGAAGTCGTCAATGAACAGATAAATCTAGGTAATTGCTTATGTAAAAGAAATAATTTTCATCTTGTATGTACCCTGTATTATACCTTCGGGAGTTATGTACATCTTGCTTCATTGGTTATTATAAAGGATTCACAACCTTAAAATTAATATCGTGTCACTTCATCAAGGTCCTTTTATCAACACTGCATTCGTGGTAACTCAATAGAGAAGTCATTATACCATACTAATGAGGTAGAATTTATTCATGTGCGACTTATATACGGGGCAGTGGCTGTAATTGAGCCGTCAATTCCAATGATGGCATCCCTCGGGTAGTAACAGCTAGCAGCAGTCGAAAGGGGATGGCTTGTTTTTTTCCTGTTCGGGGATTGTAGTTGGGGCGAGATCCCTCGATGTATTTGTCTATTTTACACGCTTTATTGTATGGAATATATTGAGTTTTTTATGTTCTTAAGTCAAGTGTGTTCACACTGTAGTGGCATATTATTACAACCGATTTATAGTGTTTGGTGAAACAGAGAAAAACACCGCAATTCAATAAACTATGTACACAGGACGTCCCGTAAATTAGAGGAATGGTAGTTCGTTATAATATATAAATACAATTTTTCTCTAAATTTGTTAGTTTGTAAGATGCAGGATAATAAAAGATGTAGACGAAATACATATTTTATTGCATATCTTCTCGGTGATAGAAATTACACCAGATATACATTTAGTAGAGTGAATAATAAACCTAAAAATGGTAGATAAAAGTAAAGAAAACAATGACTGCATATGATAGTTCTTAAAAGAACTGGCACAAGAAAAAAACAGATCGAGAAGAACCGAAGTGTCCGATTCGATCCATCACAAACTAAAAACATCTAGTTTCTATTAGAAATAATCCCCATTCTCTTACTTTTAGAACTTCCCCTAAGCAACTTCCTCTTTCAATGGTTGTAAGAAAAAGTGCCTTTGGGCAAATGCATTAAAAGGATCTAAGCATATATAGACACGGACAAAAAAAGCCATATGCTGTTGATATCTGAGAATGGAACAGGTGCTCTCAAATTGGAACGTATTAAGTGCCAAATTCACATCGATTAAAATGTACCAGCGTGTAATTTAACTGAACCTTGCGATTGAAACTAGTAAGCTCTATACTTGATGTACAGTGCTTGTCATATTTTTATTTTGTTTGTTTCTTTTTATTCTTATTTTGAAGGAAACATGGACGACTTTCCATTAACATTTTCATAAAGTTCATGACTTTCGTGCGTACACTTGTGTATGATTTTTTAGCAGCACTTGCTTGTTCGTTGGGACAGGATAGTGACGTCGAACTGTTTTTTTCCGAAATGTCCCAAAGCTATTAGATTGAAATTAAATCAGAAATTCGCGGAGCCAAGTTAAAATTTAAATATCAATCGCATCTAGCACAAGGCTTGAGATATGAATCAGTTTATTATCTTGCATGAAACTAATTGTATCCGTCATAAATGGAGCAAACGACAAAACACGGCTTTGTTCAATGTTTTCCATACTGTAATGTTTTTCTTATTTATTTAAAACAGTTTATCCTGACGGGTGGAATAAGTTTATACACATGGTATGTCTACTCACTTAATTTATTTATTCACTGAACTATTCACTAACTCCACGGTATATTCACTTACACTAACTTATATACATTTTACTACTGTTTATTTACTTAGACTATTTACTTTTTCACTATTTATCTCACGAGATCAAATTATAAACTAAACTTCTCCCGCTGTTAGGTAGTCTTTATATATTAGGTGTCCTTTATTCCGGAAACTTCTCGACTGCGGCTCTTAAAAACAATCGACCTTCCTGGAAGTCTCTAGATAAGACTAGTCACAAAAAATAGCGGTAAACAGTTCGAAGAAATCCCCGCGCCTTCGCCAAAATTTCAACTTTCAAATATAGCGTTAGGCAGCGTCGGATTCAGGCACTACACCAGTGTGCGATTTCCTAACATTACCCCCTCCTTAAAGGGAAGTTCCTCCTGGATCTTCTGTGTAGCCGGGACTGGATGTTTAAACCGGCAACTGGACCCATGTCTGCACTTTCCGGTCATATGGAATTAACAGGGCACCGTCTTCAACGGGTACCGATAACGAGAGGTACAGCTGCAAATTAATATGTAGACACCGGTATCTTGGAAGATCACCTCTATCATATTCCTGATGACTCGCCAATCCAACTGGTTGCTCTCTATCCTGGGCATTGCTAGTTTCTCCATGTGGGATTCCAGCACATGATCTCGCTTCCCACACATTCCGGTAGGTGGATCGATCTGGAAATTCGTTTCTAGTTACCAGGTAGAAGACGTAACGCGAATTGTGTTTAAGTCTCAGTGTCTTACCAGGGGCTGGCATCTGATCTTCAAGTTTTTCTAATTGTACAAACTTCTTTCGAAAGACGGTTGCCAACCCTCGTGCGTGTTTGTTATTGGCGGAGATGTTATGTGCCCGTGAATACTCTTCCGGGAGCGTGAACAAATCTTGTCTTTGTTCTGTAGTGAATCCGTATCTAGCTTTCCCGGTACCTCCGTATACGCCCATAAATTCGTCGAAGGCTGGCTCAGACTTTTGTTGTAGATGGTTCAGCCCTTCCTCTTTGTCATGGTCTCTTTCGAATGGCGCTAGTCGATTTTGGTGGAGAATTCTCGGTTTTCCATTGGGGATCTTGCTTATACAATAGATGACGTCATTGATCCTCTTCTTGATTAAAATGCACCTTCTCATGATTTCTGTAATTTTGAAGAAAATCCTTTTCTCCTTGTCAGGTTGTGTAACCATATTTTATCTCCTTCTTTGAAACTGCCTTCTGTGGCCTGCGTGTCGAACCGTTTTTTTCATTCTGTCGCTGGCATCTTGAAGATTCGGTCGAGCAAATCCGTGCACAACGTCAATTCTTCTTCTCAATTGGATCACGTAATCTTCTCCTGCTAGATCTTTGCCAGGCCGACAGCCAAACTCCAGGTCACAAGGAAGCCTCATTTCGCTTCCAAACAGGATTTTGGTGTTTCACATTTGGACTCATTTATGGCAGAACGATAATCCAACGCAAATAGGGAAAGATACTGGTCCCAATCTCTCTGGTGGCTGGAAACTACTTTGGAGAGGTATTTTCCAATGGTCCTGTTCATTCTTTCGACCATTCCATCTATCTCTGGATGCAACGCTGTTGTCCTGGCCTTCTTCATTCCCAGCTTGCCACAAATTTCCTGAAATACCTGACTATCGAAATTTCTTCTTTGATAGCTGTGGACTCTCAAGGACACTCCATATCGGCCGATAAATTCTTTCACCAGTCCATAGATTCGGGATCGCATAAATTTCATGTTTCATCATACTCTGAACACTGCCACGTGATTATCTGGATAAACAGAATGTAGTATCACTTGAAATTAATATTCAACTCACTAATTAGTTATCTATATTTACAGATGATGTTAGTAAAGGTTTAAATTAAAAAAAAATAATTGAAAGTATACTTTATAATTGGTGACATACGGAACAGAGCCAAGGTATCTGTCAAGGAAATATGATAATTCAATAATCTTTATAAACAGGAAATAATCAAATTTAGTGATTTTCTTGCCAACTTAAATTTATTGGTTACTAATTGAATGTAGAACAATAAAGACAAATTGGGAAATAACTAATAGTTTATGTAAGAAAATTCACAGATTTAAAACCATACAATTACATATGTACTAATAATTATTTTAGGTTGCAGATTTTGTATAATTAAATGTAAATAGTGATACCTTAAAAAGGGAATTATAACAAAATTTGTTAGTATAATATATGAATAAGACATTTTATATAATCCCTAATACAATATAAACTTATATCAATAAGTGTTCATAAGTCCAGAACTGTTGAAATAAATAATTTTACATTTTTTCTAAAAAAACATTAAAGTCAACAATTATTGTGACAAAAATACGGAAAAGCAGGCTATGCATTTGAGGAGTCGAAAGTTTGTTGATTTTATAAAAAAAAGACAATCGTGTTTGGGTGGAGAAGATGATGGCTTCTATATAAATCGCCTCTTCAAAATTTTATAAAATAATATAAAAAATTTAAAGTTTTAAACCAAAAAAGGTATTGAAAGAGTAATATTGATGTTGATTAAACTGTGTGTATAAACAGAAGTGAACAGAAAGGTGCATTTCTCCGCTGAGAAATCGTCAAGAATTTGGGAGACGCTAGCTGCAGTTCAGGTACCGAAGCTTCGAGAAAAAAGGTCTGTGTTTTTGAGTATTAATTTTGGAATTCCAAAAAAATATAGTGAACAATAAAATATATATTTTGAACGTTTAAATAATATCACAAAAAAGGCCAAAAAAACTTTATAATATGATGAATATCATATGATATCTATGGATATCCATACAATTTTAATAATAGATAGTATAGTACTTAGTTGTTAAATTAAATCATTTCATCAATTGTGCACGTTGTACATAAATGTTCATATAACTTCTATTTCTTCTTTCCTTCTGATGCATATTTTACTTCTTCTATCCATCATTTTCCTTATCTCAATTCATTCGTATTGCTTTTATATATATGTGTAATTGTATAGTTCAAATTTAAATAACATTAATAATTTCACCAAATTTATGAACGTTAGAAGTGTATAAACAGTACATACATATAACATTGACTGTAAATGCCACGTTTAGTGTCGCGTGTATCTCTATAAGAGCATACATTTCTTTTATGCGCAGACGCAATCAACCAAGGTATTCAGTGCGTATGACTGGATGGAATGCAGGAGTGGTATGAGGAAGTTTTGATGTTAAAAATAATGCAAATTTTGATAGTAACAATTTATTAAATCATTTTATAGAAAGTGTTGGTATTTTATTTTTATTCATATCCAGAATAAATTTATTGAAAAATCTGCTTACTTCAATCAATCTAGGTGAGAATTTTTGAAATCATTAAAATCAAAGGTATGTATTCAGGAAAGACTTTGTTTCTGAATTAAGTAAAATATGTCTATCTAAGAAGTAGATATTCAAAATTAAATTATACTTATATTTGTGCGTCCGGAACTCAAAGAGGAGTCTTCATGCTACCGACTTTATGGAAAAATTTTAAATTAACATTGACTTATATTTATTAGGAGCTAGCCGAAGGTAAGTCAAGTCTCTATTTTAAACACGACTTGTACGACTTTTATGACTTTAATCATTATTAAAATAACTAATAATATATCAAATTAAAATAAACGCCCAATTGACATTGTTATAATATATATATATATATATATATATATATATATATATAATTTTAAGAAATAAGAAAGATATTTGCCAACTTATTTGTAATGGATATTTTTGTGGGGATGTGGCAATAAGACTCCAGAGTAAATTCTCTCAGATAGTTATTCCCGAGCTTTCGAATAATTTTTATTCATTATCAAGGGCTATAAATAATTGGTCAATGTAATCATTATTAATAATTAAATGCAATAATAAATACTTCTCTACTAGTTTAATTATATAGTTTTCTAAAAGTGGCCAATCATTGTCCAATGGCCATGAACTATACTGTTTATCGCTATAGGTATTGATGAATATACCGGGTTGCCAGATAAGAAAGCAAAGTGCGGTATATCGGAAACTATTTGTCGTAAAGACTGGCGGTAGAAATATTGACAAAATCTTACGACTATAACAATGAATATTATGTTAAAGACTCCTTTGAAATTAGTAAATCATTCAATAACTTACTATTACCATCAAATTACGTTCTTTTAAGTTTAGACGTAGTATCACTTTTTAGTAATGTTCATTTGAATATATGTTTAACATCTCTTCAACATAAATGGAATGATATAAGTAAAAATTGCAAATTGGGAAAAGAAACTTTTTTAGAATTAATTACATTTATTTTTAATAATACATTTTTCTCTTATAATAACAAAAATTACCAACAAACCTTTGGAACACCTATGGGCTCTTCAATATCTCTTATATTAGCAGACTATGTCATGAATTATATTTTGGACTATGTTATTTCTGTTTTACCCTTTAATTTGTTCTTCATCAAAAAATATGTAGATGATATAATATTATCTCTTCCATGTGATGAAATAAATAATATACTCTTTTACTTCAATAGCTTCGATCCGCATATACAATTTACAATGGAAAGGGAAAATACAGAACAATCTTCACCTTTTCTTGATACCAAATTTATTAGAAATAATGATAATATAATCTTAATTGACTGGTATAGGAAACCTATCAATTCTGGGAGATATATAAATTACCATTCATATCATCGACGTAGTACAAAAATTAACTTGATTAAACAGATGAAAACCAGAGTCCTAAAAATTTCCAATCCAATATTTCACAATAAAAATCTAAAAATACTCTACAAACTTTTCTATAATAACTCATATCCTTCATATCTTTTGAAACATGTTTTATATAATACTTCTGACAATAGAAATGACATTACTGTTGACATAATACGAAACGAAGAAAACAGTGACATTTTAACTACTAATATTACATCTCCAACTTATATTTCATTTCCATATATAAAATCTATCACACCTAAAATTTCTGGAGTATTCAAACCACATAATATAAAAATTGCGAATAAACAATGTGTTACAATAGAATCAATTTTCAGTAAGATCAAAGACAAGACTCCTACTACTAAATTAACTAATATAGTTTATGAGATTCCTTGCAATATCTGTAATAAGAAATACATTGGTCACTGTAAAAGATCGCTAACTTATCGAATCGCCTCTCATAAAAGTGACAGTAGATTATATCCTGATAGATGTGCTTTAGCGGAACACGTGCTTTATGGAGGCCATTCTATGGATTATCAATCTGCCAAAGTCTTAGCAATAGAAAGTAATTATAGAAAACGCCTTTTTTTGGAAACAACATATATTGCAGAACAAAATTATGTAATAAATAAAAAAACAGATTTAAATAACCTTAGTGTTATCTATGCATATCTTTTAGATTATGAAAAAAGAACAGAAGATTCATAACAATCTTTAATTTTATGATAAAAAAATAAAAATTGTAGTAGTTCAAGATCAAATATTTTGTTTATTGTCATATTGTTTTTTGAGTTTTTCATTGATTTATGTTTAAAAGAATTTATTATAAAAATTTACAACTATTCCAAAATTCGCTATAGATTTTATGTAAGTATTTATTATTTCATTTAATTATTAATAATGATAACATTGACCAATTATTTATAGCCCTTGATAATGAATAAAAATTATTCGAAAGCTCGGTAATAAATATCTGAGAGAATTTACTCTGGAGTCTTATTGCCACATCCCCACAAAAATATCCATTATATATATATATATATATATATATATATATATATATATATATATATATATATATAAATAAATAAATAAAGACATTTTAAAACAAACAAACGATTTGACAAAAAAATCGAAGTCTTATATTATGGCTTCTGGTGTCCGTCCGTCCTTCAGTTTTTTGTACAGGGTCATTCATTAAACTGAAATTATTGTTTAGACGTCTACGTAAACGTCACATTGCGGCGCTTCTCTACTAGTTTAATTATATAGTTTTCTAAAAGTGGCCAATCATTGTCCAATGGCCATGAACTATATTGTTTATCGCTATAGGTATTGATGAATATACCGGGTTGCCAGATAAGAAAGCAAAGTACGGTATATCGGAAACTATTTGTCGTAAAGACTGGCGGTAGAAAATAGGACTTTTTAAAAATAAAATTTGAAACTCTATTATAAATGTTTTTGATCTTTGAAGTATTCCTGTTTTCGGCAATATAAATAACATATATTAAGCGCTATTAAAACGTAGATTCGAAATATATAATTAGTGCATAGGAAGTTTGATTATTCACCTGCAAAAATTAGCATCACAATAATCATTTAAAATTTTTCAAAAATTTATTTCAGCACACTGTATATTCCAACTTATGATTTAACACGATTGGTGTCGGTTAATCTGAGTCGCGAAATCTACAGTATATTAAATTTCCCACTAAATTTAAGTCAATATCGTGTTTAAATGCTGAAGAAATCTTCTGTGTTACAATTCCAAATCATTGACTCTACTATTTAAAAATTGCCCAACAAGCAAAAACTAGCAAAGTGTGTTTAACGTACTTATGCTACATCTTTTTACACTGTAAATGCATTTTGCAATTTTTTGTATCCGGCATCAGTGAGGTGTATCGAAATGCCTTCCGCAGCGAAGACTTATATAATGAGAAACCTTACAATTTAATGGAAATTCTAACACTTTTTTTAAAGGGATCTGCTACCGATCACGTCCGTATTGTGTATACCTGGTAGCTCAGTTCTGTGAGTTATGATTACTATTTACGTGAGAAAATGTAATAACTGTAGTCAGTAAATTGATGGTTGATCTAAAATGGTTTAATATGTTTTAATACTATGTATCGTATTGCAGAAATTTGCAAAACAAATTTTATCAGCAGCAGAAAAGAGTTTTGGAAATATAATACTCATTAATAGTACGGAAAAATGTATTTATTGTTTTTGATAATATTGATAATTTTCTATTGAGAACATGCTAAACGAACTAAATGCAGAAGCAAAGAAAATAAGCCTTAATATGAATGATTCAAAAACAACACTTATGACAAATACAGATGAAGATGCCACAAGCAGAAGACAGTCGAATAAGTAAATGAATATAAATATTTGAGACAACTTGTTAATATGAGTAAAGAAAATCAAACTGCAGAGATAAAATGACGTAACCGGCTGGCTTGGGTAGTATTTAGAAAGCTCAACTACATCGTAAAAAACCAAAAACTCCCGCAATATGTTAAAACAAACGTATTCAACCAGTATGTACTCCAGGTTTTCACCTACGGCTCCCAAACTTGGACAGTCAGAAAAGCACATATGGATAAAATTGCTTAATCCTCCCTCGACGTATCGAGTGGGGTACCTCAGCGTCAGTTATTATGGCTTAATTTTTAAAATATTGCTTTTTATGCCTCCATATTTTTTTTATTGTTAATAAAGAGCAATAAAACTTGATCTCTTTTCAATTTTTTCACAACTTTTAAAGAAACGTAATTGAAAAATAAAAACTGGCACGTGGTGCATTTGTACCCCGCTCGGTACTTGAAGCCAACAATTTTTGCTGCCACCTCCACAGGCGCAGTAAGATTATTCACCGCCGGAAGGGAGTAAATTCTTGTCTGAGCCTGCAGTGTGTGATTGTCAATCGTACATAACGTGTCACGTTATAGTAATTTGTTATAGTTTCTTGCAATAACGTTGCAGTGAAATAAATGGTTTTAAAGATTAAAACTATCTTTTCCGCATCTGTGGCCCTGAACAATATTCTATCATAAAATTGTTACTTGTATACACTTCGGGGGATGTGCTTGTGCTAACAAACTGAAATTTCTCCAAAAATAACCAAAAATGTAGTATATCTGGATTTATAGGACCTGCTGTACTCGCTCTAGTCAACTGAAAATCAATAGGGTACATCTGTGAGACCCCTTGAACAATATTCAATCATAAAATTGATCAATCGTATACTCTCTGGAGGCTGTATCGTGCTAACAAACTGAAAATTCTCAAGGTCTCTAGTTAATTCCAAAATATAATACAAGTTAATGAAAATTCTAAAAAATTGACAATTGTTTCGATAAATCAATATCATCGTCAGAATGACAGAAGTTACATTTCATTTTATGCCTACCTGATGTTTAGTAGTTATTTTTGGCTAGACCAAGAAGTAACCTAACTTGTGATTGGCTTAATATATGTTTATAGAAAAAAGAAGAAGATGTGATATTACAAATATTGAAGCTTAGATATTATTAGCCCTATGGTGATATCCTGGATATCATTTTTCCAATTAAGATCAGTATAACTGTGCAATGATATAGAAAACCAGGAAAACTATATCTGCTGATCTTTACAATTATCACTTAAGAAGACAGTTTATTAGTGGAGAATTCCCTAGATTTAACTGTTCATTGACAACTTCATATTGTGGGTTTCTTATGTGTCTTCTAATTTCCAGTTCTTCAAGGAAATCCAGTTCTTGTTTCTTTTCACAAATATGCAGTACTTCTAGTTCTGTGTTAGGTGTCAATGAATGATTGGTGTCAAGTAAATGTTTTGCGTAGTGGGATTTATCAGGTTGTTTTAATCTGTATGCTCGTAAGTGCTCACTGTATCATATTTCAAAATTCCTAAGGGTCTGACCCAAATAGACAGCATTACATTCTGGACATTTGAGTTTATATATACCTGACTTCTTTAATAGTGGTATTTTTGTTTTTACATTTAACAACTTTGTACTAACGTTACTTTCTGTTTTAAAAGAAATTGTTGTATTCGTTGCTGAAGATATTATCTTTGAAATATTATTAGAAATATTTCCTGCATATGTGATGGTTTTATAAGTTTTAATTTCATCAGCTTGTTTAGGATATATTAGTTGTAATGCCACTTTTTCCTCTTTTTTACTAATTAGCTTATTTATCATATCTAATGGATAACCGTTAGATGTTGCTATTTGTCTAATTGTATTAATCTCTCTATCAAAATTACATTTGTTCATAGGAACTGAAAAAGCTCTATGTATCATTGAATTATATGCTGCTAGTCTGTGTCACACAGGGTGGTTAGAATTGAATGGAATTGTTACATCAGTTTGTGTTGGTTTTCGGTAAATTGAATAATCAAGTACATTATTAACTCTTTGAATTTTTAAATCAAGAAAATTGATTGAGCTATTTTCTTCAATTTCTAATGTAAATGTAATTTTCACATATGCAGGAAATATTTCTAATAATATTTCAAAGATAATATCTTCAGCAACGAATACAACAATTTCTTTTAAAACAGAAAGTAACGTTAGTACAAAGTTGTTAAATGTAAAAACAAAAATACCACTATTAAAGAAGTCAGGTATATATAAACTCAAATGTCCAGAATGTAATGCTGTCTATTTGGGTCAGACCCTTAGGAATTTTGAAATACGATACAGTGAGCACTTACGAGCATACAGATTAAAACAACCAGATAAATCCCACTACGCAAAACATTTACTTGACACCAATCATTCATTGACACCTAACACAGAACTAGAAGTACTGCATATTTGTGAAAAGAAACAAGAACTGGATTTCCTTGAAGAACTGGAAATTAGAAGAGATTTAAGAAACCCACAATATAAAGTTGTCAATGAACAGTTAAATCTAGGGAATTCTCCACTAATAAACTGTCTTCTTAAGTGATAATTGTAAAGATCAGCAGATATAGTTTTCCTGGTTTTCTATATCATTGCACAGTTATACTGATCTTAATTGGAAAAATGATATCCAGGATATCACCATAGGGCTAATAATATCTAAGCTTCAATATTTGTAATATCACATCTTCTTTTTTCTATAAACATATATTAAGCCAATCACAAGTTAGGTTACTTCTTGGTCTAGCCAAAAATAACTACTAAACATCAGGTAGGCATAAAATGAAATGTAACCTCTGTCATTCTGACGATGATATTGATTTATCGAAACAATTGTCAATTTTTTAGAATTTTCAATAACTTGTATTATATTTTGGAATTAACTAGAGACCTTGGGTTTCATTTAAAAACACTAATATGAGCATATTCCACGAAGTAAGGGTCGAGACAGTCAATTTCATGGAAATTTTCCTAAAATGACAAAAATGTGGTACTTCAAGTACCATAGTACCCGTTTTAATGGCTTTAGTGAGCTGCATAGCAATAGGGTTCATCTTTGAGACGCTCTGAATAATGTCCAATCATAAAATTGGACACTTGTATATACTCAGGAGGCTGTATCGTGCTAACAAACTGAAGCTTCTCCAAAAATGACAAAAATATCGTACTTAAAGTACTGTAGCACCTGTTGTATTGGCTCTGGTCAGCTGAAAATCAATAGGGTTCATCTGTAAGAGGTTCTGAATAATATTCAATCATAAAATCGGTGACTTGTTGAACTTCGGAGGCTGTCTCGAGCTAACAAACTGAAATTTCTCAAAAAATGACAAAAAGTCGTACTTCAAGTACCATAGCACCCGTTGTACTGGCTTTAGTGAACTGAATATTAATAAGTTTCATCTTTGAGATATTCTGAATATCATCAAATCATAAAATTGGTCACTTGTATATACTCCGGAGGCTGTATCGTGCTAACAAACTGAAACAAAAATGACAAAAATATCGTACATAAAATACTGTAGCACCTGTTGTATTGGCTTTGGTGAGCTGTAAATCAATAGGGTTCATCTGTGACATGTCCTTAACAGTATTCAATCATAAAATTGGTTACTTATTGCACTTCGGAGGCTGTATCGTGCTAACAAGACATGTAAGAAAAAGTGGCCGACAACGACGACGACGACATACACACAGGATTTTTTTTCTAAAAACCGTTTTTTCATGTTGTTGTTGATGGAAAACGTAAAAATAAATCAAAAAAAATTTTCAAAATTCCAATTTTTTTTGGGGTAAACCAATACTTTTCTCGCATATTAGATAGGTTGGGCGGAAAAGTAAAAATACAGGTACGAATTCTAAGAGACTGACTGAATTTGAAATGGAACAGTTTCTGAATGACGATAATGCAGACGAATTGGATGATATTATAAACTATTGTGATACTGAAGAAGACAGTGATGGAGAACCGGAAATATGTGAAGAGGTAGATGACGATATAGGGGACGACAATACTGAAACGGAAGCTTTAGGAGGAAATGTACAACTGGAAGCAGTTTTACAAGACAATAATAACCCCGATCTAGTCTACGAAACCAATAATGGCACAGAATGGGCAAAAGTACCTTTTAGACAGTCGCGCAGAACAATCAGGGATATAGTCAAGATAAAGCAAGGACTTACTGTATTTAGTTTAAATTTGACATCTGAATTGGATGCATTTAGGTTGTTATTTTCCGATGAAATAATTGAAGTTATTGTACTTCAAACAAATAATAATGCTGAACAGGTGAAAGTGCACTTATGTTTATTTGTACAACTTTTGTAACTTTTGCATTTTTTTATAATTGTACACTGAACTCCTAGCCTATTTGGGACTTCTAATTATTTTGGGTTCACTTCAAGCTTCAAAGGAAACTGTAAAAATGCTGTGGTGTACGGAAAAAGGTTATGCTAGGCCAATAATTGCTTCAACAATGTCCCGTACACGCTTTCAGTTGCTATCATCATTTCTTCGGTTTGATGAATTTACAACCAGAGAAGCTCGCAAAGCGATTGATAAATTGTCTACCATTAGGGACGTTTTTGATATCTTTGTAAGCAACTGCAAAAAGGCCTACAATCCAGGAATGCACGTAACTATCGATGAGCAGTTGATTTCATTTAGGGGCCTTTGCTCATTTCGGGTTTATATGAAGAGGAAACCCGATAAGTATGGATTGAAAATATGGGCGATGACCGACAGTGAAACTTGCTATAGTTTTAATTTGCAAGTATACCTGGGAAAACTCAATAATGTTGTAGAAAAAAATCAGGGAGAAAGAGTTGTGCTTGATCTTGTAAGTTCATTAGGGACAGGATACGGTCTTACAACGGACAACTTCTTTGCAAGTTTGCCATTGGCAGATAAATTACTGGAGAAAGGAATAACTCTCTGCGGTACTCTTCGAGCAAATAAGACCTATATTCCCTAAGAATTGCTAGCATGTTTGCATTCACGCAAAGCCATACAATGGTCTCCTATATGCGAAGCAAAGGAAAAGCAATTATATTGCTATCTACAGAGCATCACGAATTATTTAGACACAGTTTCATTTAAAAAAGTGATATAATGATAAATATCTAAATATTAAAATTAAAATACAAAACATATACATGTGAAACTTCTTTGATTCAATTCACTTCAATTTCTATTTTTAAGGTTATATTGCTTATTTTAGTTAGTGTTTAAGAACTTTATAATAAAAGATAAATTCCAAAAGTGAAGGCCAAACAATGTAGCAAAAACTATTCGTGACAAATTACCAGTCATACCACAAGAAACAATAACATCGACTAGAAGTTTTTACGATGTTGTGTCATGTTCTGTCCTAGTGAACACAATAAGCATTGCAAAATGTTGGTAGAATTATCTGATATTTTTGAACAGTGCAACAGACAAGTTTTTACTAAATTTCATTCTAATTTAGACTCTTAATGATTTTCAATTTTTTTCTCAAATTGATAAGATTGATGAAGGACATTGAGGATATTAAAAAATAATTTTACCAAATATTTAGTTGCATCAACTGATTAGAAGCATATTTAAGGGACGTATGGCTGTTCGCATAGTGAAGCGATACAAGCGACGGCAAGAGCGTAGATGGTGATAAGATCGACGAATACAGACACATTTTAATAGTATATCCCATAGCAATGTGCCCATGTTTCACGGAATAAGAGAAGATCAATCAAACATATCGCCATTCTCACTAGTCCATTTGCTCTTCGGCAATTTTCCAGAACCGAATTCTCAAGAAGAAAGTTTTTTTATATAGAATGAATAGAAAATAATAATACATATTTCCCCAATTTAAGAAGTTTTTCTGGAAGTTAAACTAATTATTTTTGGAAGTTTAATCAATCAGCAAAGATCTCTTACTTTTGAAATTGAGGAAATAAATGATGAAACGTTCCATAAACATTCCAGGTTTGGTTGATTGCATGAATATTAATATTCCTTGTGCTTTTGTTGCGTTGCATAACATACCATATTTTCAATGAAGAAAAAAAAAGTACGTGGACACAGAGGAACGCAACAAATAAGAGCAGCAGTCTTTGCTCTTAATGTCGCTTGTGTCGTCCCGCTACTATTCAAGCAGCCTAAGGCAACTTTGATTATTTTTTGGGGCAAAATCAGTTCTTTTAACAAAAGTCTCATTTTTTAAAACTAGATGTTCCCATTAAATTAAAATGAGATCCTCTCTATTATTACTGACGGGATTTTAAATATTTTATTGGAATGCCCTTTTTACGGTTTCATGGGGATTTTGTGTAATTTTAAATACAATGTTCAAAATCACAAAAAATGTTATTACAAAATTAGAGTATTATCTCAGTATAAAGAATCACAATAAGAGTTTATTTCAATAGATGGCAAACAAAAATTGAGAAAAATAATGTTTCTGATAATAGAAGTTGTTGCTGAAATGGATGTTAATAAAAAAATCATATTTCACATGTGCTACTAAAAGCATAAAATATTGCGACGATTTTAGTGTATTAACAGCATATTTGTTAGGTCATTTTATCGAACTAAAATCGAAGTCCCGAACAATAACAAAAGTAACCTGCGATATGAAATGTTTTGTGCTCAAGAGATATTGTAAAACTACTTTGAAATACCTTAAAAATATGAGAAAACAAATAAAGCAACTCTAAGCTAACACAAGGAAATACAAAAATCACAGAAAAAAAATTGTAATAAATTTCCATACATACTGTTTTCGTAATTTCCAGTTCTTAAATTCAATGATGTTGAATTTAGAAATAACATTTTAAATTGAATTATAATTCACTGGTAAAACAACTACATAATATAGTTCCCAACAAAATACACACTCAACCAACATTGATATAGACATTGAGAAATGTTCCATTGATATTGATATTTTAACTTCAATTTACAATGCCTCATTATACGCTCATGGATCACACAAAATGAAATAAAACATAATTATAATAATATTGAATACCTTGGTCGTTGAACTTGTGCTATGAAAAATAAAAACAGTTGGAGTTGGTCTTTTTGGCGAGGTGCCATGTAATTTCCTGTTTGTCGACGTTTACAACGTGATAAATTTATAGATGATGCTTCTTGTTCCGCAGCTATTATATTTCGCGTTCGTACTACCCATATTTGAAGTGTGTATAATAAATTGTTTATTAGCACGTTAGATGGCCTAAACTACAACTAGATCAATGTGTTTTCTAATCGTAACTGGCGGTGTTAAGGATGCGAACCAAATTTAATACTAAATTTGAAGTTTAATTATTCAAATTAAAGTATGTTGAACAATAAACACTACTATTGGTTGACCCCAAAAAAAGTTGATATTTTTTATGTTTTTTGAGCTATTTTTACGTTTTTCACGGAGAAAAATGGGTTTTTAGAAAAAAAATTCTGTGTGTATGTCGTCGTCGTCGTTGTCGTCGACCACTTTTTGTAACATGGCTTGTTAGCACGATACAGCTTCCGGAGTGCATAAAGTCACTACGATTGGGGATTGTTCAGGACATCTTACAGATGAACCCTATTAATTTTCAGGTTAAAACGAAATGTAGATCTTCAAGAAAGTGCAAAAGAATGTAAAAAACTAGACGTTTTTGTTAAAAAACGAAAGAAATGGATTCTGAGCCCGTTGGTAATCAAGAAGTTCCATTACCATCTACCAGTACTGAAATACAGTTACAACACATTCAAATATCCCCGAATCAAGTTTTCGAAAATGTGCTCGAATAAAATTATGATCATTCGGCTGCATGTAGGTACTTCTCCGCAGCGCGAAATGAACATAACCGAGTTAAATATTGAATTGTCACAGCCTTCAAACGAATGTACAGTGTGACCCAAATTGGTATGTTTTGCAGGATATACCACAAACTAGAGGAGATAGAAAAAAAGTAGTTAAGATGTTATGACTTCTTTTTTTGTTAAAGTAACGATTGCCCAATCAAATCTTCAATGGGTCCCTTCATTAGAGAGATACAGCGCGATTGTTGAAATCGACAGGGTTCTAGAACTTCTTTATTAAGAAAAATATTTAAAAACTTTTGATAGATATATTATGAAAGAGTTCAGTGACGCACCAAAAATTTTTTTAGGGGTCTCATTAACCCGCCTTTACACGCGTCTTTTATTTTAACGTAGGTACACGCGTGTGAGCGTCCCGCTCACATACATCAACTGCATTGATATCGTTGACTAATGAATGTCGGTTTGCATAAAATTATATAATATGATTATACTCACAAGTATAAAAGAAAAACCTCATAAACAAAAATCCTTTTAGTCATTTAACAAAACAAAATGAAGACATACTTCAATGTTAATTCATACATAAAAAGATTAACGAATATGTTCACTCAGATTCTTCCCCTCCTATTTCCCAACAAGAAATACACAAAGTCTTTGTATGTCCCTTGCAAATCGACTCTCCACAATTCAGCTTACAGTACTTTGCCTGATTTTTTTCGTTTTTCTTTCTAGGACAGTAGGCACATTCATTTGAGACCCGTTGTATGTTTTGAGGTTTTGTTTCTTCCTGAATACCTAAATGTTCTCTAATTTGCATTTGTAGCAATAGATGTGGAGTTATTATATTTGCTCGTAACATTTGATATGGTCTAATCAGCTCTAAAACTAGTTTTCTTAGAAATTTACGTTTTGGCATTTTAATACCAGTGTTTTCGTAATAAATTATATGACAATTATTGATGCCAGCAATATTCATAAGCCTGACTATTCTCCAGAATAATAAATACTCTATTTTGGAGGCGTTAATAGCTAGTTTGTGTTTTTTGAAATAGGGGATGATTAATGTGTGTTTGTATAGTGTCTAGTACGTGTTGAGGATTCTTTTCAGATGCTACAAAACACGTGTCGTCAGCGTACATAGCGGTTAATATTTGCGGTAAGATTGGGAGATCATGGATGAAAATGGAGTATATCAGAGGTGATAATACCGACCCTTGCGGGACTCCAGCTTGAATGCAGTAGGGGCCTGTTGTGTGGTCATACATTTTTATAATTTTTTTTCTATTGTTCAAATATGAGTTAATTGTTTTAATCAAGTAATTTGGTATTTGTAAGTTAATTATTTTATATATTAGTCCCTCGAGCCACACGGAATCGAAATCCTTTTGTATGTCTATAGTCGCCATAATGGCCTTGTTTTGCATCTGAAAACCTTCCCCAATGTAGTTGATGACTTTTATGATTTGCGCGACCGTGCTGTGGCCGTTCCAGAAACCGTATTGCTCGAGGGGAATAATATTATTTTTATCAATAAAAGATTGTAATATTTTTAAGACTATTTTATCTATCACCTTTGCTATATTATTCCGGAGGGATATATGTCTATAGCTATCCACATAACAATGTTCTTTATTCGCTTTGATGATGGGTAGGATGTTCGATATCTTGAGCATATCGGGGTATTGACCAGTCTTAATTATGTGATTTATTACGCAAGTAAGTTGGACTATGGCTTTCTTGGGATGTTCTTAAGTAGAATGTTATGAATGTCATGTAACCCTGGAGCTTTTTTGTTTTTTAATTGTTGAATTGTGTTGTGTGTTTCTGTACAAGTTGCTGTGTTTAAATATTAATGAAGTTATTTTGGAAGTACTCTCCGAACTTTTCTGCGATATTTGTCATGTCGGTTATTGTATCACTGTTGTTTACAATTTTGGTAATCGTTTTGTTCTAATATCTGAGATGACGGGATATTTTCCAGAGCGAATTATCTTCTACCTTCAAGTTGGTAAGAAATTTTTCCCAATCATCATTTTTGTATATTTTTATTGTCTCATTTATTAAGTGTTGGTGATGTTTTAGTAGGGTATGGTCCTCTTCAAGTATGGTGCGTTGTCACTTTTTCCTGATTTTATTCTTTTCCTGTATAATTTGTATAATATGGTTGGGAAGGGTGTTTTGTTTTTGCGTTTTCGATTTTGTTGTGGTTGTTTGGTTTCTAGCCTTTATTATTATGTTCTGGAGGGTTTCTATTGTTTTGTTAAGTTGATCTATATTTTCAATTTTGTCATTTATTTCAAGATGTTCATTTATGTATTTTCTGAAGTGTGTCTAATTTGTGGTTTTATAATCGTACGTTTCATTATATACTTAATTTGGTTGTTGCGTGTAAGTGTTAAATGAATAAGTACAGGATCGTGATACGAATTAAAATCTGTTAGCGTTTTTATTTTTGTAAGGTTATTCATATTTTTCCTTATAGCAATACCTAGTATGCTGGGGGATTGGTTTGCGAAATGGAAGAAATGTTGGTGTAGAATATGTTGCAGTCAAAATTATCGCAGAAGTTCAGTAGAGTACTTCCGTTTTTGTTATGGTGCGTCAAGTAGGGATCCCACTGTGGATGTTTACAGTTGAGATCTCCTACTATTAGCACCTTGTTATGGGTTTTTATTATATTGAAAAAGTCTTCATCTTTTAATTTTATATTGGGGAATTATATATAGGCTCCTACTAATTTGATTTTGTTGTCAAAAAGTATTGCGATATGCTCAATTGATGATTTATTTTGTTGCAACAGTTTGAAATTGATGCCTTTTCTGATTAATAGTGCTATACCGCCACCTTTGGCATCGCCGGGGCGATCTGACGATATTCTGGGTTTCTGATATTAATTGATTTATTTGGCTAGAGGAACGTCTCGATTAGAAAGAATATATCTGGTTCGTGGATGTTGAGAAAATGTCTGATTAAGTGGAGTTTGTTAAGTACTCCTTGTACATTAAAGAAAATTATTTTGGGATTGAATCTTTTTTGAATTCTTGTTTTTCCACCTACCTGCCTAGATGTCATGGCTGTCAATGTTAGTTACAAAGTTATTGTATATTGTAAACTTCTCCATTTTGTTAGAAGCTTTCCGCATCTCTTGCAATAAATCTTGTAGGGCTCTGGCAAGTTCGTCGAGATTTACAAAGTTCTCTGAACATGCTGTTAATTTCTGTAAATTGGTTAATGTCACTGTTTGTGGTTGAGGGTTGGTTTGTTGTTTTCTTCGCTTGAGGGGGGGGTGGTAATTCCGAGGGGTTGTATGGAAGGTATTTTTGGTGGGAATGCTGGGGAAATCTGCATTGTTGTTTGTTTGTTTGTTTAGTCCAGGGATTTGTAGTGGGCAAGGGAGCGGAGATGTATATTGTAGGGGTAGGTATGGTTTTTTGGGTTAAGGTTCTTCTTTCCTCCATCCATATTTTACTGTTGATGAATTCTGGACTGACTTCCGCGTTGGCGAAATGATCTCCATTGCAATTTACGCATCTCGCGGGGGTGGTTCTTTCCTTTGTGCATTCGGGTGTGAGGTGTGTTCCGGCACCTTCGAGGAATCTGGAAGCACGGCCACAGTTGGCAAATGTGACATTGAATACGATGGCGGTTTGATATTGAAGCTACCTAGCGCTAGATAGCAGCACAAACACAAACACTTTTTCTGTCTTAGAAATTACGATCTGTCAAACGTCAGCTGTTAAAATTTTAGCCAAATTCATCGATTAGTTTATTTGTTGTAGTCGTTTGAAGTAAGCAACTTTTGTGTTTCTTGTAACATGGAAAAAAGAGTGAATTTCGTGTAGTGATTAAACACTATTATTGGAAAGGAAAAACGGCGAAAGAGACAAAAGAAAAGCTTGATAAACATTACGGCGAATCTGCTCCGTCAGATTATATGGTAAAATATTGGATTGCTGAATTTAAACGGGGCCGAACAAGCACTGCAACAATACCATCAACAGGAAGGCCAAAAGAGGTGGTTACTGATGAAAATCCTCGATATCGTTATGAATGATCGCCGGGTCAAAATACGTGAGATTGCTGAAATGGTAAACATATCATATCAACATTTTGCATGAACATTTGCATATGAAAAAGCTATCGGCAAGATGGGTGCCGCGTTTGCTCAGTGTTGAACAAAAACGAGTTCGACAGATCACTTCACAGCATAATCCTGCTGATTTTTGGCGTATGTTAATAACTGTTGATGAAAGGTGGGTCCACCACTACTCACCTGAAACCAAAAATCAATCGAAGCAATGGGTGGAAGCTGGTGGAAGTGCTCCGAAGAAGGCGAAGACAGCGAAATCGGCTGGCAAGGTTATGGCCACTGTATTTTGGGATGCACACGGAATATTGCTCATCGATTATGTTGAAAAGGGATCCACAATCACAGGAGAGTATTATCGTGCATTATTGGATCAATTGGTTGATGCAATCAAGGAAAAACGACCACATTTAAACAAAAAAAAAGTGCTCTTTCTTCAAGACAACGCACCGGTTCACACAGCATTAGATATGATGCTAAAACTACGAAAAATCCACTTCAAATTGGTTGATCATCCACCTTATAGTCCAGATTTAGCCCCTAGTGATTTTTTCCTGTTTCCAAACTTGAAAAAATGACTCGCAGGAAAAAGATTCATCTCAAACGAAGAAGTGATTACCGAAACTAATGCGTATTTTGAGGGGTTCCGAAAATCGTATTATTCAGATGGTATAAAAAAGTTGGAAAATCGTCTTACTTAGTGTATTGAGCTAAAAGGAGACTATGTTGAGAAGAAATGGTTTTTGAAAAAAAAATGTTTTTTTCCTACTTAGGTAGCTTCAATATCAATCCGCCCTCGTAATTGGTTTGCTTTGCCTTCTGTGCTCCCATTGCACCTGGTATGTTCGATCATTCTTACATTCAAAAAATCTAATGTGATGTTTGAATTTGTTACTATTAGATAAAGTGGTCTTCCCTTTGTAGTCATTCTGTACACTTCTTTGGTTTCTATTTTGTAAGTGTTTAGTAGCTCTTCCTTGATATCTGTTATTTGAAGTCCCTCTGCCAGAGGGACGGAGGACGAATGCATGTGACTTATCCTCCCTTCTCGAGTAAGTGTGATATGGTACCTTTTCTCTTCTTAGAGCGGTTTTTAGTGTTTCGAAATCCTCTACGTCTTTTGTAAATACAATAGAGGAGTTGTTTGTGTACTTGATTTCGAATTGCTTTTTTTAGTTATGAAACCATGTCTTTGTGGGCCGTAACGTTACCTTCTATTACTATAGGTGGACACGTGGTATTGTCTTTTTTTGCTGGTGTTGGTTTATTTCTTTTTAAGTTAGGTTTGTCGATAGCTTCTTCGTCTGAGCTGAGGTCTGCGGCTTTTAATTTTCTGAAATGTATTTTCTTCCGTTTTTTCTGGGTGTTGTTTGTTTTTTGTGTTTCATCTTCAGATGCGTCTGACAGTGAATCAAATCTATTTTGTGTATCAAGTGTATGTGGTTTTTTGGTTTTTCTTAAGATATTATTGAAAGTTGTAAATCTTTTTGGTTTTTCAAATCCTGGCGGCGTAATTTCTCCGGTTTCCATGTGTACGGGTTGGGATTGTATTTGCATCACATTTATGTCTTCCTTTTGTTGCTTGTTACTCTCATTAGACACCATTTTTAACTGTCATGCGATTATTGGTGCATTTTTACTAGTTAATTTTGTGTATTGAGAGACGAAATTATCAGTGGGTTGATTATTGCTGTTTTCTGCGATTTCTACTTCCTGCGCCCATGACATGTTAGCGGCAGTGTGGATTTGGACATTGGTTGTAATCTCGGTTATGTTTTTTTGATGCGCCCGCAGTCTATCTTCGGATTTATCAGATGAATTTACATTGATATTTGGACCAATCGTGTCTTCCTCCATTTATTTTGTATTTTTCTGATTATTTATATTTGATTTATCCGGCGTCGAGGTATAATTAGTGTTATTGCCGCGACAAATAGGAAAAGATAATTCGGAGTTTTTGTTGTTAAAATACGGCAATTCTGGCTTCTTTACTGAGGTACTTTTTATACTTATAGTTTTGTCTGGTTCGATGCACTTTTTTCCGTTTCTATACAGTTTTTCGTAGATTCTGTACACTTTTTATCGTTTCCTAGACACTTTTTTCGTGTCCTAGACACTTTTCTTCGTGTCCTATACACTTTTTATTTTGTACTGGACACTTTTTGATTGTGTTTTGTTGATTTATTAGTGTGTCGATGTCTAGGGTTTCTAGACACTTTTTAGGAATATTTATTATCGGGTCTAAAATATTTTCTGGACTGTGATTTTAGTTGTATTGTCAGCAATCAGTGATTCTTCGTCGATATAAACTATTTTCAAATAGTCTTTGTTCTTTGACCTTAATTCTTGAGTTTTGTTTTTAGTTCTAGCTCTTTCATTTGAATATTTTTCTAGTATCTGAGAGTTTTTATTTAAAGAAATGGGACATGGATTGTCATGAGCAATGTTTTGGTAATTTTCCTTATCACTTTTTTCGCTGATTGATTTTTTTAAAATTTTTGTTAATCTTTTTATTTTGTTTTTTGTGACTGGTTTTTTAACGTACCTTTTAATTTAGTTCTAGGGGAGGTTTTCACAGTCACTGCCGGCTTTTTTACACACACAGTTTTATCACAGATTAATTTATCACTGGCGAAAAGCTCTGGTTTGAGATTATTGAGTTTTTGAATTTTCTCTTAATCTGCGGGTATATTCCGTTGGATACGGAATACCCGTGATTGGAGGAGAGGGTAGCAAGGAAAGATCAATGAGTTAATTCTATTGATTCCTTATGAACACACACTTTTAATTTTATCGATATTTAAAAAATTCAATAATTTTATAATCCCAACTGATAAAAATTCAACACGTTCACTTGATATTAGCATGGAAGTGAAAAATTTCTCTTCATTCTGTACTAAATTCGATGTTTCTGCAGCGTAGGTTGCGGTCGGTCGTTTCATTGTTTTATATATCCGTTTTCTTGTGTTTTTGCTTACTGCCTTGTCTTTGAGTATTCTCTTATTAGCATACATAGCGTAATACCCTTGTTGTATTCGGTGTTGTAATGTGTAGTCTAATTTACAGTTGTCGATTGTTAATTCCGTTATACTTTTATGTTTTCTGTTGTGTTGCATGTATTTTGTTTCGTTCGGCATGTAGAGTTGATTTATGTAGGTAATTATTGTTTTTTTTTACTCAAATCAGCTATCAACCAGGGGACAACGAGTTAATACACATTTCCAATTGAGAGTTTTCATAGTAATTGCATACACATGTTTTATCACTGATTTGTATATTTTCTAGGACCCTAATGTAGTTCATCTGAGCGCACCTACTAAATTACTACCTGCTAGAATTTCATTATATTTAATTGGGTGTTGCATACTATTGCAATCTATATAGTCTAGACTAAAAGTACATCGGCATTTCGATCGATCATATTAGTCACTCCCAGTCAGAGTCGAGCATCATAATATGAACACTCCCTAGTATCAGAGTAGAAATTAAAAGTTAAAGAATTAAAAATGAATAGACGGAATGTACGAGGTGAGATCTAGTAGTACCAAAGAATACATTGTCGCATAACACACATTATAAGATGAACCAAGGAATATTACAGTTACAATGCTAACATTTTATAATATTCTAATATTCCAATAAATAACTCCCCATTTTTGGATGATATGATACAAATTCATCCATAGTGTTTTTTGAATAAGAAAGAATATCACTACAGGTAATAATATTAAGTATAGCAAACGCGAAACGTGGTGGCGAGCGGTTGCGGTAGAGACCAACGTTGTAAACGCAGTTGCCGGGAAGAGCAGGCGAAGTACATTCCGCATGCAAAGTTTTAAAGGTTGTGAGGTTGCTAATACGTACGAGGGTAACACAATATTTTGAATTTGGATTTAAAAATAATAAATTGTGGCACATGTATAATGCTATATAAAATCGAGTTTACAAAACAAAATAACATTAATGTGTTCTTTATTACTAATTAAATGAATAAGGAAATAAAAACCATTAGC
The DNA here is from genome assembly GCA_963921935.1 of Galeruca laticollis. Classification (NCBI taxonomy): domain Eukaryota; kingdom Metazoa; phylum Arthropoda; class Insecta; order Coleoptera; family Chrysomelidae; genus Galeruca; species Galeruca laticollis. The sequence continues at coordinate 93,176,528 of OY998183.1, forward strand.
TTTTTCAACGAAAATTGGTTTTTTTGTACAGACATAATTATTTATTGCTTCAAAAACATACGGGGAATTCTATAATTACCCTTTATTATTTTATGGTGATGTAAATAATAAATAGATTCCAAGAGACATAAACTTTCACCTTTACTTCAAATTAATGTCTTTCAAGTGGTCCCTTTATAATATTCGTCATTGAGGTTTATTTGTATATAAATTGGGTAGATTTTGTAGATAAAGCGTACAATATGATTGTTGAACGACTTTCTAAATTTAATAATGGCCAACAATTTTTCCTATCTGTTCGTAGTAATAGTTAATGACATACCTACCTATTAAGCTTTCTAAAATTGTTATTCTTAATAATATGTAGTAGATAATAATGTAAAAATTCAGGTTTATAGAAAAAATTTGAAAAACAAAGTGGGGGAACCGCCTTTAGAGATGGTCTAATAAGTATACTAATAATATATATAAAATATTAAAGCTTTTTGTGGTAGATATTTCTAGTTTAATATGTAAATTTTAGGGGTTTTTGCAAATATTTACTATGAAATTAGAACATCCCTTTACACTTTTTACAGAGTTAGGACTGGCAAAACAAAAAAATCTTGGTTCTGGGTGCCATCAATTATTGTTTATTTAGAACTATGTACAGATGTGCTACAAATATTATATTACTTTAGTGGAATTTGTCTCTAATATCTACAACTTTATAACACCTATTTACATTTTTACATTTGTTGCGTTTAATGTATTCCACCACCTACAAACGAACACTATAATGAAAAATATGTTTTAGATGTACAGGGATCATCAACAGCAAAATAATGATATGCATCTACAAATGATTCTTCAAAATCACTTACTATATCAACTTCATCATCCTCGCTATCTCAATCTTCGGCCAAATTAATAATAATATTATCTACAACAGTATCTAAAAGTGGTTCGTGATTCATAAATTCATCTTCAATCTTTTTAACATTGTCACATTTAACTTTCCAATCATTTGTAGAAAATATGTCAAAAAATTCATTACAGAATTCTTTCCCCTTTGTAAAATTAAAGGTAATATTTCGTTTGTCCACATATTCTTTAAGTGCCACCCAAACACTTTCGATCGGATTTAAGTCCGGGTGATAAGGGGGTAGCCTTAAAACTTGCAATCCATGTTGAATAAACAACTCATCAATTTTATATTGCGGTTTGTAAATTTTTGCAACGGTATAAAGATCCGGTTTTAACATTTGTTCATTGAAATATATGTTTCTTTCAGAAAGCCAGTTTTTTAATTGTTGTTTAGTCCAAGCAGTCGTAGGTAATTTTCCATTTAGAACATTGTGATATGGGGCGTTATCAGTTACCACAACAGCGTTTTTTGGTAGGTTTGGAATACGTTTTTCTTATACCCACTTCTCATAATTTTCGTACGCCATTTCATTATGATAATCTCCTGTTTTGACTGGGAGTTCCACATAATACCAACATTAGGTACGAAACCATTTTCACTTCCTGCATGCACAATGATGAGTCTTTTAAAACTGGTTTTCTTAATTCTTCGTTACTATTGTTGCTCCATCCTTTAAGGTGCGTGTGACATGAATGAATGTATGTTTCATCCATATAAATGATAGGTTTGTTCTGTTCTCTGCACTTTTTTATGTTTCTTAAATATAGTATGCGTAAATGTGTGATTTCGTGACGTTCCATTAACAAACTTCTGTTGTTTTTTATGTTGGTCCAACGAATACCCAAAGAATGTATTTTTTTCCGCAGAGATTCGCGACTTCCTGCGAATCCATAACTATCTGCAAAGGTTTGGTGTACATTTCTTAACGTGGGTACTTCTTTCTTGGATATGTGATAATTTATTATGCACCTTCTAAGCACAGTTTTGTCGAATTGATCCATACGGATACTGGACGTTCTCTGTTTTGCAGTAGGCACATCAGTATTAGCATTACTTCCTCCCATAGCCTCTTTTTTAATACGGGAAAGCGTTCTAAGGCTAACTTTAGTAGCAGCAGAAACTCGTTCAATGACCTGACAATAAAATAAGTCAATATAAATGTTGTATAAAAAGTTTTACTCATGTGTATTTTTATACAAATAAAATGAGGAAGTAGTTAAATTTGTTTTCCGTTCTTTGAAATAAAAAATTTTGTCGTGATTTTCGGCCATTTAAAAAAAGTATTACATTCAAAAATACTATATTACGTTTCAGTTCATTAGTTGTTTTAAACGATCTTTAGATTTTAGTTCAAACATATTTTAATATGATCAAACCGCAATTGTAACTGAAATCGGAAGATGGTTCAAAACAAATAATAAAACCGAAACGTAATAGAGATAGGTATGAAATGAGTATAATAATTATAATTATAAGCTAAAAATCCTATTACATTTAAATAGGCATCTGACACAAAATAAACGTGCCCTTTTATATACTCCTGTAGACAGAAACAGAATAGTTATTTATGCAACAAGTGCATAAAGTGGTGCTTTTTTTCACAAATGACGCATGAGCCGCAGGCATGCAAACCCCAAAAAATGTCTCATTTAGGTTGCTGCAAATGGAATAAAAATGGCGTCGATTTGTTTGACGGTGCATAAAATTGACAATGAGTGCATAAAATACTTTTTATAATTCGCGTATAAAAGAGACTTCATTATAACATTGTTTACAGTGTCACAATGAAGCTCTTTGAACACTGTTATAGTAATTTTTAATGTACAGTTGGTTATTGTATTTAGTTATATTTTTATTTGACATTTGACTTTAACCTTGACAAAAATTTTAAATAAAATGGTCTAACGTTGTTCTAGCTAGCAAATTATTATATTAAAGGTAAATTTGAATGATTTGTATATTAAAAATATTAATGAATAAAGTACGCTAACGTTTATTTATCAATGATTTGTCAATTGTTAATTTTTATATTGTATGGGATCAATATATAGGCATAGAAAACGTTCGATTTTTGGGATAAATTACCAGATATCTATGTGAAGATGTATTACAGAAATAATTATGTTCATGATATAATATAAATAGATCGCAAGAGCATATACGAAGAAGCTCTTCTTTTTTAAACAAATAATCAATCTCTTTTTGCTTAAATGAAAGTTTGTTTACAATTTACACAATTATTGGGTTATAAAATGTCAAAAGTCAGAAGTTCTGAATAAAACCATCTGTGATCTGACCAATTAGGAATCTACAGAATTGCCAACTTAAATTCAAACCACTCCTCCTAGTTTAAAAACAGGGATTATATGAAATTCTATTTTATTTAAATAAATGCGAATTATAAAAAATATTGTGTAAAACTTGTGCCACAATGACTTTCTGTAGTACTCGTGATTTGCACAACTCACCGCTTCGCGGTTCGTTGTGCAAACTTCACTCGTACTACAAAACGAGTCATTGTGACACTTGTTTTACAATTAACTATTGTCTCACCCTAATGTCACTTTTTTAAATCGTTGAACAAATAAATATTTTATGTACGAAAATCGATTTAAAAAATTTACTGTAAATTTGTGAAATAATTACTTTGGTTTAAAAATTTTATTGCAATAATAAAAACTTACCTTTGTTAATGGAATTGTCGACTTTCCATTGTTTGCCTCTTCGGTCATGAAATTTAAAACGTTCATAATTATTTCACAACACTGCTCACTCAACTTTTTATGAACAACTTTACTTTCTGGAGTCGCCATAACAAATTAGTATTGCACAACCTCAGTAATCACACTTTTCTCTGAACTGTACTGTCGAAACGAAGCTACGAATTCAGCCAGCGAAGTGAGCTCTTGCAATCCGCATACGTCTTTGCTACGTCGCATCGGACGTTGCTAAACTCCCGACTGCCAAAATTAATTTGTCAACCTGTAAATATGCCTCTGCTCAGAGCATTTGCTTTCGTCAACAAGAGTTGTAGAGGGAGTAAAATTAAAAATGGGCGTGTTCGCCATCACGTTTGGCGTTTGCTGTAGATATTTTCTTTCTTTATTTGGAGTACCCAAATAAACGGATAATGTTGCAAAAAGAATTGTGTGTGAAGAAAATAATTTGCCATATATTTGTGTTGACTGGTCGGAGAGCAGCTAAGGTCAACTGGCGTCAGAAATACTTCGACTTCGACAAACTTTTAATAATATTGCATCGTTGGTAGAGAGGAATTTTGGATTAAATTGTATTCAACAGGAAATGAACGACTGTCGTCAGTTGCAAGGTGAAAGAAAGCCTATGAAAGTATAGTGGGTAGCTCAGTGGGCATAGCACTTTGGAACCATACCTCCGGGTTCGAGAAAAATATTTTTGATGTTAATATGTTCTCAGTATTTTTATATCGTTTATATGTTTATTCATGTTATTTTGAATTTCATTATTTTCGTAACTAATAGTGGTTAATATATTGAATTATTGATCCGAGGAAATAATAGAAAAAATAATGAATTTTTACCTCTATCTCGTTTTTTTATGGATTGGTGTTTTTCATTCCACAACTTTCTCAAATGTGACTTCATTTACTCTGTAATACCATACTCATTTTTTCTGTCCCTATTTCTATTTCTTCATTTGCTAATTAAAGTCACCTCCCTATAACTATTCCTTTTTTTTTAACTTCAATTTAATGGTTTTTAAGGAAATAATGGTAATCGCAATATTTAACAATTGTACTGTTATACAATTATAACCTAAAAACTAACGAACAGTACTAGATGGTATAAAACATCAATTACACTGTATTCCATCAAAATTCTTATTTTCACGTTCATTTTATTTTGCGGAAATAATCTATTACTAACAATTGGCAGGAAACTGTTGCATAACAAATGAACAACGTCGTCACGACTACGAAATGTTTCATTTTAATTTTTTTCTACATTTTGTAATACCGACTTTGAAGGAATTTATAATAATATTGCATGAAACTTTGTTACCGTACAATATTCTTAAAAAATGAGGAACAATATTTGTATTTATCTTGAAAATTGTTGTTTAATACGTAAATCCAATAATTCACATTATTTTCACTTCACTATCTTGTTTATAAATAGCTGCAAACACCGCAAACACCCGCCTCGCTAGTTACAATTACTTCGAACACAACAATAGAAGAATGCAATGTCAGCCTTTATATTTATATATATTCATATATAGTTTATTCTAGATTCAAGATTTTAGTTCGACATTCATTGTACAGCTAAATATCAAATTGTAACACATTTTTTGTAACTAAATTTAAAAAAAGTATTTTCTTGAGTAAAATACGTAATTGGCGCAGTCCACAGTAGGATCCGTGCGGTTGTAACGAACTTTGACGCATAGTAGCCATTAAATAACTTTCACAATTTGATGTGTTAACGTCTAGTGCGGATTCCAAAGAATCTACCATTGCCGAAGAAGAACATGAGTACTACAATCAACTGTACCAAGTTTCTTATTTTTACCTGTACTCACCATTTAAAAAGAGTATAGGAAATACATTTTGAATATTTTTTATTTGTTTTTTATGAATGATATAGAAAATTTATTAAGAGTATTTGATAAGTTTAACATTAAAGAAATAATAGTTTTCATAATTTAGATTTATCTAATAATTTAAATAATATAAGAATGGCTACATCAACTACAAAATCCGCCATTAATTAGGAGCTATTCAAATTAAAATTAGAAAATATTAAGCTATACGATGGCGACATGTTGTGAAAGATTGCTTGAAGCCTATGCATATTATAATGATATCATATATTGGAGTGTATCCAGGAAAAATTGGTAGAAAAAGCAGAGGCAATGGTCGGGAATAGAATGGAATTAAATACATAGCCTAAAATTAAAGAGGCATTGAGACAATGTTTCTCAGATAGGAGGGATTTAGACTGCATATTGCAAGAATTGACACGAACGAGGCCGAATAAAAATGAAAATTTTATAGATTTCGGAGATAGGCTTCAATTATTAAAATGTAAAGTAATTCAAAGAATCAGTAATGATTTTAGTTTAAACGAAAACGATAAGAAATGTCATATTAACCATTGTTAAACTCTTTCATATAGCAGGATGTACTGGCGGCCTTAAAAACAATATGTATCTCAAAAAACCAAATTCTTTAGAAGATGCAATGGCTTATGTGGACAGTTTTGAGAATTTCGAGAGATTGTATGGTCAGTTTAGTGAACCAAAGCAATGTTTCAAAAACAATAATTATAACAATTTCAAATAGTAGAATAATAATTTAAATAATAATTTTAGTTATCATAGAAATAATAATTTTAATTATCCTTGAAATAAGAATTATAATCAATACCAATATAATAATAATTAAAATAACAATTATCAAATATCAACTTTTCCAAGTCAACCCATAAATATTTAACCACGGTCTCAGTAACCACGAAATTACCCCACTAATTCTCAGGTGTTTGGACCAAGACGTAATGTATTTAGATCTCACCAGATACCTGCAAATAAACAGCCAAAACCAGAACCGATGTGAACAACATCGAGAAATTTTGTAGACTATCAAAGAAATCATAGTAGTAATTTTAGTTCACAAAATAATAATAAAAATAGATTTCAGAATAATAATAAATATGTCCGTAATAACGGTCAAAGACCAAATTTTGCAGGAATTATATAATAATAGTTATGAAAAAAAAAATCGAAGATGAAGAAATAAGGAAAGATTTTGAGATTGGGTAACGTTTTAAAGAAAATGGTTCAGAATAGAATCGAAAATTTCGGTTAGCTCCTCAAATAAAAAATCGGGGGTAGTAGGATAGATTCATTATCTGATTTATCATATTTATTCAATATTGAAAATGTTATAGAAAATCATGAAAATAGTATTCATAAAATTTATATATCCGATATTCAGTCAACAAATTAAAGTTTTGTATCGAACGACACCGATTTAGAAATAGTTCATACGTCCTTAGAAAACCCAATCATGGAACTAAAAGGAAATACAAGAAAATTAGGTAGGGAAATAATCAAATCAACTGAAAATATACAAATGCTTAAAAGTAAGTCAAGTGAATCTAATAATAATATTTATTCACAGCAGCATAATACAAATACAAAGTAAAAAATACAAAGTTCAGCTGTGAATAAAAAAATACTCGATAAGCGTAAAACACTTGTTTCGAGAAGTAATTAAATTAAACAATGTATCACAATGAATATCAAAAAGTTTCAATCAATGATAGACCTATCTCAATGTAAAATGTAAAACACAGTCCTGTAAAAATATACGAGCAAAAATACACATTCACATACATAGATACACATGCACACACACGGAAAGCTAAAAAGTAAAAGTTACTAGTTACACGAGAAAACAACAATAAATACAGATGCACCTCGTTATCAAACAGATAAACATTTAAAATAGGAAAACCAGCACCATTCGACATAAGAAATCTCAAAACACCAAGCCGACGATTTAGCAAAGGTACGTAATTTTTGTATTATCTTGAGTTTCTATATTATCTAATGGAATATTCGCTGAAGTTCAATTCTCTTACTTTGAAGTATGTGTTTTTTCAGTTCTTTTTTAAAGTGGTTATTGTTTTTTATTGTTTCAGGAATAATATTATACAGTTTTGGAGCAAAGAAAGAGTATGATCTTTGAACAGCGACCTTAACCATCAGGGGAGTAACGTAATGATCTTTTTGGCGAGTGTTGTATTGATGGAAGGGAAGTAAAGCTGTATGCTTATTTGCATGATATTTGATACTTGTGCATAGAAAATACAACTGTCTTATATCTAGAATTTCAGTTTCAGTGTACAGTATGTCAGAAGAACATCTGCTGCTTCTAGAAAATATTAATTTAAGGAAGCGCCTTTGCATAACTTCGATAGAATGTATGTGAGTATTCAAAGTTCCCCCCCACACCGCTATTCCGTAACGAATATGACTTTCTACTAGTGAATAATATAAAGTTTTTAAGTGCTTCAGTGGCAGGATTTCTTTGAGTTTCCTGAATTTATATAAAATAGTTCTCAATTTGTTGACAGTATACTTTATATGTAAATCCCATTTCATATGCATATCAATTATAATTCCTAAATATTTAATTTTTTTTTCGGGGAGGATGTGGAAGGGTGTTTCATTCCTGACTACCAAGTGATCAAATGGAGGCATTCCAGCTGAGTTACAACAAAATGGTATATAATGTGTTTTATCTATATTAACCATCTATATTATCCAACCAACATTTTATCGTAGAAAACTCCCTTTCAACCGTATCCTTCAATGAGTCACAGTCATCTGCTTTATAGAAGATGGCTGTATCATCTGCAAATCGAATTATATTTCCGTTGTTACTCAATGAGAAAAGTCCGTTCACATATATATTAAACAATGTTGGTCCCAGTACGGAACCTTGAGGTACTCCACAATCCATCACCCTCTCACTGCCGAGTACATCACCGATTCTCACCGCCTGGCATCTTCCTGTTAAATGACTTTCGAATAGGTTCAATATGTTACCTCGCATTCCAATATCTTCCAGCGACTGAAGAAGAAGGTGATGACTGACAGTGTCGAAGGCTTTGGATAGGTCTATGAACACACATAAGGACGGTCTACCCTCATTCAAAGCTTGGGCAACTTTTGAATTCAATGACAGAACAGCATCCTGAGTTGAAATTTTCTCTCTGAAACCAAATTGATAATCTGAAATTAGTTTGTACTTATTGAGAAAACTAACAACCCTCCCCTTAATGATCTATTCGAATACTTTCGATAGATGGGTAACTAGAGAGATCGGACGATAGTTGGTGATGATGGATGTATCCCCTTTTTTAAACAGTGGTGTAATAATTGATTTTTTAAACTTAGCAGGGTAAACACCTTCCTCCACACATCTATTCAATAAATAAGTCAAGGGTTCTAGAATATAGACTGATATTTGTTTTATGGTTTCTGTCTTCAAGTCATCATAACCTACTGCCTTGTTATTTTTTAATTCTAAAATTATGTTTTTCGTCTCCATGGTGTTAATTGGTTCGAACACAAATGAATTAAGAATAGGTGATCTTTTTATTTTGTAATTTCTGTTGTTTTTTATCCGACCAGCAAGAGTTCTACCCACTTCAACAAAGGTTCCATTAAATGCATTCGCAATCTCTGTTTTGGAAAATGATAACTTTAACAAGGAGATTGAAGAAAATAACCATACTATAAATAATGAAATTGATGAAAGGAACAAAAATATTAATAAAATGACAAATAAGAAAATTGACGAACGGAATAAGAACATGAATGAAAATATAAAGAAGAATAGAAATAATAAAATTATTGATAGAAATAGGAAGATAGAAGAAAATTAGAAGTGCGATAACAAGAGAAATGAAGAAAGCAATATAAAAGTTAACAAGAAAATGTGAAATAATGGGAAAAACTAAAATTCAAGGATTGCAAGATTTCATAAGAAAACTTAGGGAACATTTTGCATTAAGATGGTTCTCAATACAGGAAGGCATTAAATGGCATAAAATATATAGAACATGTATGTACATATGTAATTAGAATAGATAATTTGAGCAGAATATATTGCACGCACATCTGGTATATTATGTCATCTTATATTGCACGGACTTCGGCCGCTCTACTTTATCGATCGCACACCATTGCTTGTTCTGAATTTCAAACTTCAAAACCTGGCCATGATAATTAATGACAGGTTTATTGAAGGCAATTTTATATATCGCGTTTATTATGAAATTACCGATATTTTGGTATATAATTCAAGCGGTTAACAGATCGGTGTAGTTACTTATATTATCTTATATTATACCCGCTTGCTAGGTAGTGTCGTCAAGAAATAAGTTAAATTATTCTTTATCGGATAGAATAACATTTGGCTGGTTAACAAATAGGTGAGAAATAAAAAATAAAATTGAATTATTTAATTTAAACATAACCTGGTCAGGAATTTGATAGGAAAGCCATTTTAAGCATATCTATCTATTATTGAAACATTATAAAAAACATGTTTCATCTGGTTAACTGATCGGTGAAGGTCGTGCCCTATCCGGCACTTAGACTAATAGTATTGTAAAAAAATACAACAACTTTCCGTCGATAATACAATCCGAGTTATAAAACATCAATGTTGAACTTTTTTATGTAAACTCTGTTTGCAAATGGTGAAAATAAAATAAAAATTGATTCCGATCTGGATTAAATTTCGCATAGGGGTTTTTTAATACGAGGGTTCCAAAAAATTCATCAGTTGCTTGAGAAAAAATAATTTCGCGTGGAAAATTTTGAAACATTTATGAAAATTGAATTTTCCGGAAAACTGAACATCAGATTTTGCTCATTCACGAACTTAACCTTAGTTTTTATATTCTGAACATACATATAAAATTTTATTAAAAAATTCGCTTGCGTTTTTAAATTATCGTGTTATTATTATTATTAAAAAGGTTCTTTACTTAAATATTTTAATTCCCAAAAATTACAAATAACAGAGTGAAAATAGTAAGTGCCGGTGGTCTGGATTTCATCCTGCTATTAGCGTACGTCATGTGAGGTTATTAAGACACCTTGCGGAAACAACATTATCCAAAAATTATTGTTGTTTTAACTAATTTTGTCCCCGGCATATACTTTGGCTCCCAGAATCTTTCGGCTAGGTTTTCCCTGAAAAGCAGCTGAAAAACAGGGTCTCAATAATTGATAAGGGTTGTAGATTTGGAGAGGCAACATCTCGGACATTGATTTTAATTTATTTTACGTTTGAATGTGTTTGGGGTAGTTCAGTTAGCTTGTCCGCCCTGAAAATACCCCTGTTTGTTGAAATGTGGGTTGATGATTGACAACCTTGTTATGTAATTAGCGATCCATGCAGAAGCCTACACCCACTATCGCGGATGTCTTCTGCGCGACTTGCGGCTTTGAGCGCATTTCGAAGATCCTCTGGCAAACAATTATTGTAAAAATTTGTAGATATTTTAGGGATGAAGTCTTTGATAGTGGGCATGTTAGCTTTCTCATGTAACCACGAATTTGTGGGGTATTTTGGGTAGATAGAGTTGTGTTTTATTGCCATTCTCAGATATTTGTTTTGTACCACCTGCAATGAGTGAAAGTTCTGTTTCGTTCCTGTATAATATACTGTTGCTGAATATGCTAGAATTGGTCTGATAATTTGTCTGTAGATAAGTAATTTATTTTGTGTAGTGAGATGACTGTATTTACAAATGACGGGGTAAAGTATGCGCATTGCAATCTTGGCCTTGTGCACCTGACAACTTATATGAGCTTTGGCGTTTGTGTTACCATAGATAGTATATCCTAGGTATTTTAAAGTGTTGCTCGGGGGATAGTGTGACCATTTACACAAACCCGAGATTGCAACGGGCAATTTCTCCTGGACATTCTCCTGAGTAATAAATACTCTGTTTTGGAGGCGTTTATGTTAAGTTTCTGTTTGTTAAAATAGGGTATTATTTGTGTGTTAATGTGAGTTTGTACGATATTAAGTGCGGTGTCTGGATTCTTTGCAGATGCTACAAAACAAGTATCGTCTGCGTACATGGCTGTAAGTAAATTTGGGGAAGTGGGAGATCCTGGATGAATAAGGAATAAAGCAAAGGTGACAACACTGAGACCTGCGGGACTCCAGCCTGGATAGGATAGGGTCCAGCAGTATGTTCGTTTATTTTTATGAAAATTTTTCTGTTACTGACCTATGAATTAATTAATTTAATTAGATAATCTGGGATTTTTAATTGTATTAGTTTGAATATTAGACCCTCGAGCCATACGCAGTCGAAGGATTTTTGTATGTCGATCCCGAAAGCCTTCTCTTATAAAATTTAAAACTCTATTGTTTGCGCTATAGTACTGTGTCCACTTCGGAAACCGTATTGCTCGGGGGGTAATAACATGTTTTTCTGTGAATAAATTATCGTATTGACAGACAGACTTTTTAAAAATAAGGTATGTAATGTTTTTCTTACTTATTTAAAACAGTTTATCCTGACGGGTTGGATAAATTCATACACACGGTAGGTTTACTTACTTAAGTTATTTATTCACTAAACTATTCACTAATTCATATTATATACTCAGTATATTCACTAAAACTAATTTATATAAACACTTCACTACTGTTTATTTACTTGTTCACTTCACGAGATCACTTTATAAACCCGACTCATCCCGCTGGTCGTTATTCTTTATATAACTGCCTTTTCCTACGATCGCTACCCAAAGTAGCAAATCTAACCGCAAAGTTGATGTTTTCCGTGATCTGTCATAATTTGACATTATTTCCGCTCTAGAGCGTACTTTTCCGCTCACATGTTTTCATTTACAATAAACTAAAGAAAGTTAGTAAATAATAGGTATATTAATAGTACATTATACACCAAGCGACTAAAGTGACCCATTTAATCCCCGAGGGAATCAATCCATATACATTTTTAATAAAAATAAATATTACTTAGGATGGACTTTTACGAAAGTTGGCTGGGTATCGAGGATGCACTTTTATGAAATGAAACTTGGCTGGGCATCGAGGACGGACTTCCATTTTTTTGTAGTAAGTCAAAGTGCGCCAATAAAAAAAATAGCGTCAAATATTCGTGGATAACTGGTCTTTCAAACACGCGCGATTTTTCGAGCACGATGGCGCAGTGTTATAAGACCTTGTAGATTAGACCGATTCAAACGTAATTTCAATTATTATTTTCTATCTTATAAACCCATCCAAGACACCTATGTTATAGTTGTAGTTGATATTTAAAAATATTCAAAGAGTATAAATAATTAATCCCAATATTTTTCGAACCTCAATTTGTTTAACCTTGTAAATGTCATCTTAATGTCGTTTACGGCTTTTGTAAGTTTTAAATTGTCATTAGTTGCTTTGACGCTGTTTTTGATAGATTAAGTTATTTTTCTTCTCGAAACCTTGACTCAAAACATCAAATTGCAGGAGGTTATGGACACAGGACACGCGTGAGACACCATTGAAGCTTCTGTAGTTTGTAATTTGTTGAATTTTTGTGTTAATAAGTGATATCATGAGCCAGCTTCCGCTGATCGAGCATCTGAAAGGACCCGAGAACTATGGTACGTGGAAATTCGCGGTACAGATTTATTTAGAACACGAAGAGCTTTGTGATGCAGTAAAAGGCTTTTTCATGTTTTTTTTAAATTATTTGTCTAAAAATAAGGTGATCGTAGAAAAAATCTTGTGTGCAATTCGAGCAGAAAGTGCGTTGCCGCTTTCGGCAGATTGCCCGCGCTCCGCTATGCGTCGCGTGGGCAACTCTCTGCCTCAAGCGGCAAAGTATCACTTTCCGCTCTTAATACACAAATAGCTATTTTTACTAGATAATTGTAGATTGGGGCTTACACAAAAACAATCGCTTCCCTGGAATTTTCTACATAAGACTGGTCACAAAAACAATGTTTATATAAGTATAGTCACAAAAAACAGTTCTAAGAAATCCCTGTGCATCCGCCAAAATTTTAAATTTCATACACGGTAACAGGTATTTAAACGTATGAAACATGTATCGAATCTCAAATCGTCAAAATCATTCCATTACAATACTTCCCTTATATACATATTATATTATACATAAGGTGAAGTAAAAATTGTCCTCACCCTAATGTTGTCAAATTCTTCCTTGTATGTTTTAAAGATATATATTATTTGAATGAAGATATTGAACAGAATTTCATACTGATCTTATCCACCCCCATCAACAGATCCCTCTTAAAATGCATCTAAGTGTTTTATTGGGAATACCGGCCACGTGTCTAATATAAACATAGTGCGCACGGCTTCGTATACATTTTTATAGCTTGTACAAGGGGATAATGATCTAATATGTGCATCTAGGGGTTGAGGGTTGGTCGACAACAATCAATTCAGCTTTGTCCTTGAAGCTCGAGGGTGATTCATTCCCTATTCCAATTATACGGAAAGTTTGATTCATTTTGTTTTCCAAATTTCTTGGAACATTAGATGAGATTTAGCCGAATAAAGGGATATTTCTGACGAAACACGTTCAAGTAAGCTGAAGCTATTCAATTTTGTTACTATATGTGGCGAAACGTCGAAAATATATCCCTATAAAAACACGTTATTAATTAAATAAGTCCTTAGGGTAGATCAAAAATAAAAATAAAATCGATATACTATACCGCGGAAAACTTTCGTCTGGGGTAGGTGAGTAAAATGCCGATTAAGAAAATTTTTTCATTGAACCCCCAGCTAGCGCTTTGTATTAAAAATTTGGTGAATCTAGTTATTTTACTTGTAGAGACGAACAAAGCCAGCTATTGGGACGCAAAAAGGGCAAACTAGAAAGATGGACAAGTTATTTTAAGCAACTATTAAATGGCGACAAAGAAGGTATACAACAAGTAGAGCAGGGAGATAATAAGGACCAAAATGATGAAAAAGTTCCAACATAAGACGAAGTATACAGTGTTATGAAAATTCCGAGGGCACACATGTTTTATCGTCAATGTGTTAGAAAGAGACAAAATAGATATAAATTCAGTGTAATATTTTTTTTCGTTAACAGGATATCATAAAGTGGAAAATGTCTGGTAGGCACCGCCCTCGAGAGACGTGTCCATAACGTCAATGTGTTACAATTTGTTTCTACATACGAACAGAAACAGTGTTGCCAACTTTCATTGTATATTTATATTAATTGTAAAATGCACTGTTCTAACATGATAACCAAATATTTTTGTCCGGTTAAATTGCCGTCAATAAAAAATGGCCCAATTAAATGTTCACCTAATATTTAACATTTAACTTTTGGAGATATTGAGTTCTACTATTGTAGTGTTTGTATAGATTTGTCCTGGACCAATATCGCATTACGGATGAATTATGTGCACCGTGTATGGGAAAAGTCGATTAATCTGTGAACAAAATATTTTTCGAAAAGTTTGCGTCCAGTTGTATTTGTAATCTGTATCTGTAAAGGTTTGAAGGGTGGGTGGCCCCACAGCACTTAGGCCACAATTGGCCCATTGTGCATCCTTCTGAGGTTAAAAACTTCCTTCTAGCTCGTCATCCAGCCTACTTCCTTGAAGTAGGCGATAACGTCGCCTGAACAAGTTCCCTAATATTGGCGTATGTTAGCCTGTGCTCGCCGAATACTTGAAACCTAAAATGAGAGAGTGTCTGACATTCGCAATGAATGTGTTCGACAGTATCATCTTCTTGTTCACATCCTCTACAAAGTGGGGTGTTAGATAGACCCAGTCTGTGAAGGTGTTTTCGTAGGTGGCAGTGACCAGTCAGAATTCCCGTGGTTGTTCGTAGGTTCCGCCTGTTCATAGTCACGTATTTTTTGGCTACTTTGCTATCCGGATACTGTAGCAGTTCCTTGGCAAGCCTGCAGCAGTTCCTTGGCAAGCCTGCAGCCTTCTGCGTCGACCCATCTACCCTTAAACTTATTAAGGGAGTGTTCCTTTAATAGGTCGGCCGTTGCTGACGCCGATAGACCAATGAAAGTGCCAGGTCCCAAGAGTTTTTGGGAGGCTGCCTTCCTAGCTAGCGAGTCTGCAATCCTTTCGATTTCTCATGGCCCTTGATCCAGCCTAAAGTGACCGTGTTGTTGTTACAGGTTTCGATTAAGGCCCCATGGCAACATGCATTTATATCATCAGTAGGACAATTCAAAGAGGATTGCATAAAAAAATTGAGGTGGAATAGTTTTCGGTACTCATGCGCCGATTCCTCCTGGACTATATGAAACTCCCGCGTTACGTGTGCGTCGTTTTTTACAATTTGTCTGTTCACTACACCATTTAGTAAGCAGTTCTTGGACTAATTTCGTTTTGTAAGGATGGCATTTGTTTTTATGGGTTTATAGGAGAATCCAAGACTGCAAAAATTTATCATGGTGAAGAGGGGAAGTTATAACAAGTGATTATGCGCATATGAGATATTCGGTTTATAATTAACATACATTTTGAATTTGGTTCTAGAATTTCGCTATAATTTCATATGTTTCAGTAGACTTTTCAAAAAAGTTTGTTTCATATATTTAGGCATTTCGTATATATTCATGTACATCCAAGAACCACATTGACGCAGAAAACACAAAAATTACAGAAACGTTCTTGAAACACTTGTCTATATATTTGATGAGATTCAAATTGTTGACGTATATGATAATAGCCCATGAGTTATGCAACGGTAAGAAACAATAAAATTTCATGTTGAAGTAGAAATAATTGAAAACAATTAAGTTAGAAATATTAAGTTGAAACTGTATTCGAACCGACACACGTGTAAAATGACAATTATAACTGTACTGGGATGCAAACTGCTTATTTTAAAATAAAAACGAAATTATATAGGGGAAAGAGGTGATAAAAAAACCAAAATTTATAAAAATCCTGCCAGGCCTTTCCGAGAATTGACCCACTAATAGAAGACTTGAAAAGAAGCGAAAAATTTCAATACTTCAAATAATCAAATCAAAGTTTATCTTAATGTGTTCACCACCTCACTCTAAGGAGTATGGTGATAAAAATGTCAATGAAAAATTTATATATCGCACTAAGAATACAAGACTCAAAATTCAAGGATTTTGAGATTTTTACCACATCATATTGTTCTGGTTGGTATGTTTGGTAATTGAATACTAATATAAGTCAATGTGGGTAGTTTTAGAAATATCAATTTTAATTGATAAACGTTTCTTCTGAAACACTTTTTAAACACTAGTTTAGAGTATACTTATGTCTTTTCTGTCAGTTCTAAGCCTGGAAAATGTGCGAAGAAAAATACTGGAATATTTAAATATTAATAAATAATTGAGCAACGTTCTTTACCTGCTGCTCTGACTACCTACCTCCCCAAACTTACCGCGGGAAGGAATTCATGCTAGGGGTAAACCATCTCGGAAGGGAAGGGAATTTAATGATAGAACGTACAAGCTGGAAGCGCTGCTAGAAGTACTTTTGTACAGAGAGCTTGTCCTGCTGGAAGGACTTACTTCCGCGCGTAACACTGTCCTTCCAGTGGCAGTACGGCGTTCTTTCTACTGATGCTTCTCCAAAAGACTGCATTGTTTTAACAAGTTCATTGTGTAGTCAGTAGTTAGGTAAATTCGAATTTTTAAAATTTATTAAAACAACATGACTACATAAAAATCTACAGTAAAAATATCTCAAATATCGACAAGATGGATTTACGAATTTATTCATTAAAAGTAGATTTTAAAAAATACATTGTAGAAAAAATACTCTAAATCTGATCTGATCTCGTACACATTTTTTCTACCACAAAATAAATTAACAAAAAAATCTTATGAAACAAACAAAATAAACATCCTATTAATTAAAACACAAAGTTTTACATATACTGTACATAAGTATTTTTAATAAAAATATTTTAGTTTAGAATTTGTTGTATCAGAAAATATGGTAACTAGGCCATGTTGTATGTGATATGTGAAACAATTTCGACCTGTGGTTGGAGCACACTTTTTGCGGTACTTTTCGCATTGGACTGCAAATAATGCACTTTGATTAAAGTCTTTTGCGTTCATCGCTGTCTTGACTGAGAGCAATAAGAGTATGGTCTCCTGCTATTGGAGAACGTTTTCGTAAAACTTGTGCTGCAGAAACATTAATTGGTAAATTGCGATTTGGCGGTTCTACTTGAGCTTCATGGCACCAGTCATTTTTAATTAATTGCTAAGCAAGTGCTTCAGTAAAATCAGAATGTTTTGTGATTGAGTCTATTTTGAAATATTTGAAAGCTAGATAGAATTCGCTTCTATTATACCAAAAAGTGAGCAAACATACGATACTCCCATCGCTGTGTATTCCATACATCTTCCAAGGCTAAGCCACTTTGCCGTATGTGGTTGTGAAAATCAATAGCTAGGGCACCATTAAAATATTCTTCTACAAGATGAGGCCTTCCAACTTCCTCTATTGGCGATTTCAAAAGTCCATGCGCCGCCTGGTGGAAATTATATAAACTCATTTAATAAGTAATGGTTTATTAACCATCCGTTTGTTTACATTGGTGTCGAGTTTCAGAATCGTTTTGTGTGTGAAATTTGTTAAATCGGACTAGTTACATTAATATTTTGAATTGTTTGGACTGTTATTTTGATGTTATAATGGCATCCACCTCAACTACAACAAAATATAACACAAACTGTTGTGTATACGATTGCCATTCCCGGAAGGGTGCGGACAGAAATTTAAATTTTCATTCTTTTCCCAAAAGTAAGAGCGGCATTTCCGTTAAAGTGGTAAATAGCCTAGGACAGGAAGAATTGATGGATAGAAGGAAAACTTGGGAAATAGTTTTGCTTATGGGAAAACCAGTGACAGAAGCTATGCGTCTTTGCTCTAAGCATTTCAGAAATGAAGACTACTGTGCCAGAGGTAAAACATAAATCTTTGACATAAAATCATAATCATAATAAGAATATGGTACAAGTAACTTTGGAAATAATATTGATTTGAGATAAAACCAATTTTAATTGAGATTTTAACAATTTGTGTTTTCCTTGCAGGTGTAAAGATGAATAAACCAAAGTTGATCCGTACAGCAGTACCTTCCCTAAACTTGCCTAAAAAAAGACAGCATTCAAGTTTAGTGAGTGATAATTCAGGCCAAGGGACTCTGCAGCCTGAGAAACTATAACATTGAAAGCCTCCGGAATTGTTACTTCCTCTACTTCCATGCTGAAATCTTGAGCTGTAGGTCGTCCTTTTTCTAAAAAAAATTATAATACTTACTACTAATGATACTATTTTAAAATTACTTAAACATTACAATTCTATGAAGAAATCAACTTACAAATGCAAAGTCAAGCTAGACTCCTGACAAACTGAAGATAACAGTTGAAAGCATTCTTGCTGCTGATCATGAGTCAACTCCTTTGTCTCAGTAACTTTGGACTCAAAGCAAGATGTTTCCAAAATCGGTTTTGCTTCATATTCTTCTTCCACTTCCCTCTTTTTACTACTCCAGTAACATTTAACATCTGTAGTATAGAGCTTTTCCAGAGAAGAAATGTTAGATCTAGAATTAGAGTAGAATGTAAGTGAAAAGAAATTAAAATGTTTTTGTTTCACGGAATAAAATAATTATTAAAAATAAGTATTTATTACCTTGTACATTTCAAGAGTACAGCAGCAATATGTTTATATATTCCAGAAAGGCCAGCCTTGCAACTGCATGTAAATTGGGAAACTGATAATTTATTCCCATGAATATCCAACTTTCCCTTTATTTCATGGGGAGCACTTTTAATTGCACTGGTTTGAAGGCACAATGCTAGTATCTCTACAGATATTTCATTTACTGCAGTTTTGCCAATCAGAATAATGTGTTTAGCATTTAAGAGTGCTTCGCCTTCTACAAAACATCTGCTTTCAAAGTTCGCCTGTAGATAGGAAAACACTGACGCGAAACCTAAATACAGTTCGTCGTTCTCCATTATAAAAAGAGAGAAGAACGGGAATAAGCGCGATACACCAAAAATAGTCAAAAGAGTCAAAATATATAAAAACACAGCGAACACTACGAAGACACAAGCCAAATGGAATGTTAAATCACAAGTAACCTCACTAAGTAGATATACCCGGCAAAATTATTACTTCTTATCCACCATGTTTGTTTACGAACGCCAGCGCCCCCATCGGTAGTCGAAATCGCCAATAACTATTCGACCTTCTTCATCTGTTCTTGTTTTTTAGCTGGCGTCCCATTTAAACCAGTTCCGCAAGATCTCACAACAGTATGCACGCGTTTATCCCTCCAAGCCATGCATATCAGATTTTGATCAGAGTTAGTCTGCACCGTCGATGTTATAAACTGACCACTTGTTTCAGGACAACGGCGTTTTGCTTCGGACATAGGACAGTTTTTACTATGCCTATATAACATAGTCCTATTTTATGCAACTCATTGGCGGTTTTAACTGAGGAGAACCAAGTGTCCCCTATGACAATTCTTCCTGTGCCATGCCACGGATGCGTTAAGTGGTAGCAGTTCCAGCACCAAGTCCTTTTTGCCATCCCTTGAGATTCTTTTCCCTCATTAATTTCGAGACCAATCATTATACCTGAAGAGACATCGGCAATTGTTTTACATTCGCACCCAACTCCTTTCGGTTTCCGCTTGATTTTGATAACCGCAGGCATACCTCCTTCTTCTTTGTATAATCCCTTCCCATACCAAGAAAACATGGATTCATTAACTGCAAGTTTGTATTCTGGAGTGAAAGTATCGTTTCATTTGGAGGTGGTCATATCAAAAAACGGTCGAACTTTTTGCCATTTATCATCATTTTCGTTATCAAGTCTCGAAAATCCCATACAACCTAAAATTTCTTCAAACCTGTGAAGTCCCATGCCGAATTTTTTTCCAAACGCAGAAGCTGGCAATACCGTCATTCAGTGGACCAATAGTCTCTACGGGTATGACAAACGCTAAGTGTCATAGCATACATTAATCCAATAGCTTTATAAACTCTCCTTTTTTAATTACCTTCTTTCTATCTCCTAGGTTTGCATTGGTACTTTCGAGTATAAAGTCAATTTCTTCTGATGGAAAAAAAGATCATCCAGAAGTCTATTTCTTTCATAGTTTGTAAGTTGTGTAGATGTAGTAGTGATTTAAAACGAGAGTTTTTGAAAGCATTAAATCCAAATGATATCCATGTAGTGTCATGAACTATCACCTCATTCGGATCCTGAATATTGATCACGTCATTTACTAGAAAAGGTTCTTGATCAGCTGTTTCGTTACCACTTAGTGAAGAATCATCATTATTGGCGTTATCAAGAGTTGGAGTTCCCAGAACCATCTTCTTTTTGTAACGTGTCCATTTCATTTCCGGAGATTCCCAATGACAATGTTCTATAACTTGGGCCTATAACAAAATCAGTGAATTAAGAAGGTTTTAGATACTTTAAAATTTTCAATCCAACGCAGTGTTGCTCTTGATTCTATCTTTTTGGGTTTTTGAGATACTTTAATAAAAAAAACCCTTATGATTAAACGGACAACAATGTGGGTGCCCACGGGATCATCTATTCAAAATTATAATATAATATTGTATTGTCATTCAATATACATATATGTGTAAAATTTCAGATCGGTAGAAATACATTAAAATTGACTTCGAAGATTCCGTTACATATATCTATACTATGCTGAAAACATTAAATCAAAAATATAAATAATGACTTACCTTATTGTTCATATTCAGCAGGGATATCAGGATTATTCTCCACTTTCAAAACGTCTGTGGAGATTTTGGTGATATTGGAATCAATGTCCCATAAAACGGATGCACACTTTTTCGATTTAATAACATTTTTCACAATCTCCTAACACCTTGCGATCTGCCACTGACTACCAAATTGTGCAAAACTCCAGGAGTTATCATTTTTACTGTGAAATTCATAGTCCGGAAAAGTAAGGTCGAAAAATCTGTTAAACATCAAAAGTTTCCCAGCGCTGATTTTTCATTTTTAAATGAAAATATATCGACCCAGCATCACTCTCCTAGATTGTCTAATAATTTCCGCTGGAGCTTGCGACGCAGCTTGCAAGCACAGCTCGGACCACATAAAATTCAAGCAATTTATGCTCGTATCATTTCTGGATGTGTTCTTACAAAAAAATCGTAGAGATGAAAATTGCAGCAAATCTTATGCTCTTGAAGGTGACTTAAATAATTTTTCCAAAAAAATTTTTTCCGATGTTAAATTTTCCAAAAATGGAAAAAAATTTCGTAAATCATATTTTTGGCTGGTAATTATAAATAAAATATTAATGAGGTCAAAACATACATAAACATAGAGGGCGAACTTCTAAAAATTTACGTTTTTTCAGATTTGGAAAATTCAAAATGGCGGCTGCTCAAATTGGAAACAAATTTTTTTTCAATCGCGTTTAATTTTATGAAAATTAATGATATCGAGAAGCGGTTGGTTGCAATCGACAGAGTGAAAGTTATATTTATATAAATAACATAAACAATTTTTTTTACATAATTTTTTAGAACATTTACCGAAAAAAAAATTCCATCTAGTTTTTTCTCATTTTGGCGTTGAAAAATTTGTTAAAAATATCTTTTCA
Organism: Galeruca laticollis; assembly: GCA_963921935.1. Classification (NCBI taxonomy): domain Eukaryota; kingdom Metazoa; phylum Arthropoda; class Insecta; order Coleoptera; family Chrysomelidae; genus Galeruca; species Galeruca laticollis. The sequence continues at coordinate 93,198,658 of OY998183.1, forward strand.
CGTTATAAATATGTTTGTTTTTTAAAGACGAGTACTTTGAAAAAATTTTTTTTCAGATGCGACTTTTACAAGCTGAGATAAATAAATTCAAAGTCTGCTAGATACTGTCATAATATTAATTGAATTTTTCAAATTTTGATCACTTCGCTAGGCTGTTGAATCCCAACTCAACTTAAACACAATTTTTCATTTTTCTACCGTCAATTGGTCCATTCAAAAGAGAACAGTAATCCTAGCTCGCTCGGCCAAACGGTGCGGCGGCAGCTGCTTGGCGTTGTGGGGGGGGGGGTCAGCACTCGTTCGCAGTTCAACGAAGCTCAAGCTTTTATTTTGGTTTTCTTTGTAAAAAGTGTGCATTTATAGTATGGTTATTATTAATATGATTACATATTGCTAGAAATAAGGTACAATGATATTTATAAATTTTGATATGATTCAATTAGTTGATTGTGAACTTGCAATTGATAGTAGCAATAATATTGATGAGGATTTATTTGCTAATGATAATGACGAGAAAAATTGTACAGAGCCACTTCCTCAGAGACCAAAAAGATGTAAATTTGTAAATAAATATTATTCTTAGTATCTATGTTTCGAATTATGTATAATATATTTAATAAATGGATTTATGAATATAAATTATAAATATCTTTGTACCTTATTTCTAGCAATATGTAATTATATTAATAATAACCATACTATAAATGCACACTTTTTACAAAGAAAACCAAAATAAAAGCTTGAGCTTCGTTGAACTGCGAACGAGCGCTGACCCCCCACCACAACGCCAAGCAGCTGCCGCCGCACCGTTTGGCCGAGCGAGCTAGGATTACTGTTCTCTTTAGTATGGGCCAATTGACGGTAGAAAAATGAAAAATTGTGTTTAAGTTGAGTTGGGATTCAACAACCTAGCGAAGTGAATAAAAATTTGAAAATTTCAATTAATGTTATGACAGTATCTAGCAGAATTTGAATTTATTTAACTCAGCTTGTAAAAGTCGCATCTGAAATTTTTTTTTTCAAAATACTCGTCTTTCAAAAACAAACATATTTATAACGTGAAAAGTTATTTTTAACAAATTTTTCAACGCCAAAATGAGAAAAAACTAGATGGAAAATTTTTTTCGGTAAATGTTCTAAAAAATTATGTAAAAAAAATTTTAAAAATTTTGTTTATGTTATTTATATAAATATAACTTTCACTCTGTCGATTGCAACCAACCGCTTCTCGATATCATTAATTTTTAACGCGTTTGAAAACAAAAAATTTGTTTCCAATTTGAGCAGCCGCCATTTTGAATTTTCCAAATCTGAAAAAACGTAAATCTTTAGAAGTTCGCCCTCTATGTTTATCTATGTTTTGACCTCCATATTAATATTTTATTTATAATTACCAGCCAAAAATATGATTTACGAAATTTTTTTCCATTTTTGGAAAATTTAACATCGGAAAAAATTTTTTTTGGAAAAATTAATTACGTCATCTTCAAGAGCATAAGATTTGCTGCAATTTTCATCTCTACGATTTTTTTGTAAGAACACATCCAGAAATGATACGAGCATAAATTGCTTGAATTTTATGTGGTCCGAGCTGTGCTTGCAAACTGCGTCGCAAGCTCCAGCGGAAATTATTAGACAATCTAAGAGAGTGATACATGGCCGATATATTTTCATTTAAAAATTAAAAATTAGCGCTGGGAAACATTTTATGTTCAATTTCCTAACTTTCCCGTACTGTCAGTAGAAAAAACCCAAACACGTTGCCCGACATGCAACATTTTTACAACTAATGGATACTAACAAATAAAACGTTATAACTTTGGAACGTGCGCTAGAAGGTCAGATTTTGTAGAATCTGTTGGCAAGACTGCAAATCCTCCTGGAAGTATTCTAAAGCCTATTAGTCCGGGGAAGTAAGGTCGAAAAATCTGCTCATTGGAAAAAGTTTTCTGTAAATTATTTCTCGTTTTTTAATGAAAGTACATCCCCCACCAACATTTCCTAGTTCGTCTAATAAATTCCACTGATGCTTGCGACGGAGGTTGCAAGTATAGCTTGGAACATGTAAAATTCGGGAGTTTTATGCTCCTGGCATTCCTGGATGTGCTTGTACAAAAAAATTGTAAACGTAAAAAATGTAGAAAATCTTTTGCTCTAAAAGGTGACGTAATTCGATTTTCCAAAAAAAAATTTCCGTCCTTAAATTATCCAACTTTTGGATATTTTTTCGAAAATTACATTTTCAATTGGCAATTATGAATAACATAACAATATCGAGGTCAAAACATGGATAAACATATGTTACGGGTTTGAATAGTTTGCACTGATTAAATAGGTATAAACAATGCAGTCTTTTAAAAGGATGAACTTCAAATAATTTCAAGTTTCACCTTTAAACAAAATAAATTAGTGAGATGAATAAATACATAGATTATTCTAAATAAATTCTTTTAATACTCTTTAAGTGTTGTTTATGAGTATAGATTATAGTATTTGACATTAAAATTTCCATGGAACTTATAATTATATGTTAATTAATTCTGGGAATCCAATCTGGTTCTATGTCATATAAATCTGCATTTCTATGATTGGGCAGGTTCAAGGTTAAGCAGGTGATATATTTAAAATTTCTTAGCATGAAACTCTAACTTCAATCATGTCAACTCTTTTTTGTTGGTGATCTTTTTGATACCTTTTCTTTTTTTGGTCTTCGATTTTTAAGCATGAGCTTAGTTTTCTAGCATCTAGTATTTTTACGGAAAAAGAAAAGAAACGCTATTAGTTGCTTTCAAATTGTATTTAGTTTTTGAAAACAATCTCTGAGGATTTGAAGATTTGAACAATTAATATAATCCATCTAGGCCACACAAGATCATCGGTAAGTGCACACATTGTTATTGATTAACGGATTCACCGTATGTGACATAGACTTTCAGGACTTTTTCTTATATTTCTTTACATCATTATTACCCTATCTACTTTCTCATTGTCTCTACAATTTTATAGTTAAATATAAACTTCTAAGACCTCAACTGTATAGTGATCCATGCATCGCATTAACTGTTACCTCTCGGATGGTGGTTGTAGTTCACCACCACTGTAGTAAGATTGTCCGATACAAATACTGGCATCTAATATTACTTTAATTGGAGGAATACATAAAACCGGCCAAGTAAGCTCTTTCCAATTAATTAGAAACTCTGGGGTGACCTCACAAACTTTCAGCTGAAATAACACTATCGATATATTATATATAATACAATATTAATTTAAGACTGCTTACTTATAATTATTTTTGGAAACCAGCTGGTACCATTTGGGTTATTAATCAATTTTGTTTAATCACAATTTCCAGTGTAAACTGTGATATTAAATCTGTTTTATAGTATAAAGTACAATCAACTTTATATTTACCTCCCTACTCTACCGGACTAAAATAATATCTCAATGAGCTAGCCTACAGGGGTAATACATAGAGGACAAACGTCTAAAAATTTAGGTTTTTTCAGATTTGGAAAATTCAAAATGGCGGCCGCTCAATATGGAATTACATTTTTTTTCAATTGACTCTAAAGTTATGAACATTAATGATATCGAGACGCGGTTGATTGCAATCGATAGAGTGAAAGTTATGTTTTTATAAATAAAACAAACTCAATTTTTCAAAATTTTTTCACACAATTTTTGACATTTACCGAAAAAAATTTTTTATCGTTTTTTCCTTTGAAAAATGTAATAATAATATCTTGCATCATATGTATCTTTGTCTTTGAAAGACGCGTATTTAAAAAAAAAATTTCAGATACAATTAGTAGAAGCTGAGATAAACAAGTGCAAACTCTGTTCGATACTGTGACAATATTAATTAAAATTTTCAAATTTTGACCGTTTCGCTCGATTGCAATCATTGATAATCATAAATACTATCAGAAAACCAGAAATTGACAATATTATGGAAAAAAAACCAATAAAAAAAGCGCGAGTTTGTTTCAACTGAGAACGAGCGCTGACCCCCACCACTACTCCAAGCAGCTGTCGCACCACATAGTGCGGCAGGGAGCACTAAGGCACCGTACATAAACAAATGTTTATGTACGGTGACTAAGGTTATTAATTGTACTGTACTGTGCCCATTGAATGGAGAAAAATTAAAAATTGCACTCGAATAGAGTGGAGATTCAGCAATCGAGCGAAACGGTCAAAATTTGAAAATTTTAATTAATATTGTCACAGTATCGAACAGAGTTTGCACTTGTTTATCTCAGTTTCTACTAATTGTATCTGGAATTTTTTTTAAAATACGCGTCTTTCAAAAACAAAGATACTCATGATGCAAAAATATATTATTATTACATTTTTCAAAGGAAAAAATGGAAAAAACTAGATAAAAAAAATTTTTCGGTAAATGTTAATAATTATGTAAAAAAATTTTGAAAAATTGTGTTTGTTTTATTTATAAAAATATAATTTTCACTCTATCGATTGCAATCAACCGCGTCTCGATATCATTAACGTTCATAACTTTAGAGTCGATTGGAAAAAAAAATGTAATTCCATTTTGAGTGACTGGCATTTTGAATTTTCCAAATCTAAAAAAACGTAAATTTTTAGACGTTTGCCCTCTATGTTTATCCATGTTTTGACCTCGATAAAACACCCGAATTTTACGTGTTTCAAGCTGTGCTTGCAAGCTCCGTTGCAAGCGTCAGTGGAATTTATTAGACGAACTAGGAAATTATCCTTTTATTAAAAAATGAGAAATAATTTACGTATAACTTTTCCCTTTAATTTCTTTACTTCCCCGGACTATATAAAATCGCAATTAAAAACGAACTCAAGTGCGCAGTTTTGGTCCTGCCGGAAGGACGCTGTACGTTCTATCATTAATCGTTCATAAATACTAACAAATTACAAAAACATTCATCATACACTTTGTGAAATATATTCTTTCAACGTTTAATTGATGTTAAATAATAAAACGTAGCATTTGTAATTTATGCAGGCCCATGTATTTCGAGGTATCAGAAATTTGTGTTCTGAGAATTTGCTCTACCTTTTTCGTGACATGTACTATAGTGGGCAACAAAATTTCCTGAAATTCAAATTCCAATGAATTCTAATAATAACAGCAAAATCAATATAAGTATTTGCAGAAAAATTATTTCCTTTTAATCCATTCGATACACCTTTACATATCATGCGAGTACGTTTATTAAATGTGAATATAAATATTATGACCATTCAGGGCTTTGACCCACCTTTCATAGAGTAACGGTAGCATATCTCTTAATTATTACGTAATGTGCATTTGATATAATGCGAAATGAATTCACCGTTGATTACATCAGTACAACTGTTTTCTATATTTTTTATTGCAATATTAATGTCTGCGTGTAAAGATGTTAATCTGTTTTTAATTTACACTTTTTGAAGTGAAACTTTTTATGAGACACTATGGGATATTTGGCATGAGAATAAACTCGTAGAGCTAACAGATCTGTTAAACTCCTTGTCCTTTTCTAATTATTATTTACTTGAGCTGAGCGATTGAGACGCAATGCTGTTCTCATCACCTGTTACCTCACTTCACTCTTCAGCTGACTACGTCACTAGTCAGTTAACTGAGCATCGTAGAAAGCACGCTAGACACTGTATAGACAGCGAATCATTATATGCCATCGTAGTTGCGAAAACATATTAAATTACAGTTTGGCTCGAAATGGTGGTTAGTTCGAATATTTAATAAAATAATTCCTCATAAGGAATATTTACTTTTGTTTGTCATTTATTGTAAATAGTTTTTATAGTCTATCCGCAAAAGTATTGTTTTTCTTGTGGAAATAATTTTTTTTAAATTTTTTTAAAGAATTATCATTTTATTTTGTTGATGTTTAAGATTTTTCTTTGTACACTCATTGACAGTTTTTGCGTAACAAAAAGTTTCAGTTCTAACGCTTAGTTTTCTACTAACGCATAAGTATTTTTTCTAAATTTGACAATGACCCCTTGGAATATGAGGAGAGTTAATAGTCAATTATTATACAGAGTGGCCGTACGAAACAGAGTCATTATCAGGAACTGCGTCAACGCTTCAAAAAACGCAGAGACCCGTCGATTTGTTATCTAAAGGGGACACTTCTTTCCGATACTTTTGACTTCGCTACTTTCATTCCCTAGCGGGGGAAGCATTACCTCAAAATATTTAAATGGCATTAGGGGTCGAGTATTAAAGACCTTTCAATTCTCTTTACAACAGTCTTTAAATTTTAAAATTGGGCCCAATACTTTTTAATAAATTCTATTTCAAAATTCAAATTATGTTTAGTTGTTTACTTACTTCTTAGGAAAATTAAATGTTTAAATTGATTACCACCCGCGTTCATACAATAATAAAGATTTTGTTCGAAACGTTCTCGCACATTCCGAGGAATTTCCGGAATGATTCGACAATTCTTTGACGCAAATCTTCTAAAGAGGCTGGTTGTGTTTAGTAGATTTTACTTTTGGGGTATTCCCAGAAAAAAATAAACGGTTTTACAGATCAAAACTAACTTTTCCGCATCTGAGAGATGCTTTGAACAGTATTCCATCATAAAATTGTCACTTGTCTATACTTCGGGGGATGTATCGTGCTAACAAACCGAAATTTCCCCAAAAATAACAAAAATGTAGTATATATCGCTCTAATCAACTGAAAATCAATAGAGTATATCTGTGAGACACATTGAAGAGTATTGAATGATAAGATTGGTTACTTGTATACACTTTGGAGGCTGTATCGTGCTAACAAACTGAAAATTCTCCAAAAATTACAAAAATTTGGTACTTTAAGTACCATAGCATCCGTTTTACTGATTTCAGTGAGCTGAGTTTATCTTTGAGACGCCCTGAATAATATCCAATCATAAAATTGGTCACTTGTATATACTACGGACGCTGTATCGTGCTAACAATCTAAATTTTTCCTAAAATGACAAAAATGTCGTACTTAAAGTGATATAGCACCTGTTGTACTGGCTCTGGTGAGCTGGAAATCAATAGGGTTATCTGTGAGATATCCCGAATAATATTAAATCATAAAATTGGTAACTTGTGGCATTCCGGAGGCTGTATCGTGCTAACAAACTGAAATTTCTCTAAAAATAACAAAAATGTCTTACATAAAGTACTATAGCACCTGTTGTACTGGCTCTGGTGAGCTGAAAATCAATAGGGTTCATCTGTGAGATGTCCTGAACAATATTCAATCATAAAATTTGTGATTTGTTGCACTCCGGAGGCTGTATCGTGCTAACAAGATATGTAACGAAAAGTGGCCGACGATAACGACGACGACGACGACATACACACAGGATTTTTTTTCTAAAAACCATTTTTCCGTGTTGTTCTTGATGAAAAACGTAAAAATAACTCAAACTTTTTTTTCAAAATTTCAACTTTTTTGTGGGTAAACCAATACTTTTCTCGCATACTAGATAGGTTGGTTGGAAAAGTAATAAAGTGGCGACCAATGTGGTGACCGTGGAGGCCATTCAATGCTACCTCATCTCCCAATCCAGTGCCGTGGAAAATGTTGGTCTAAACACTGACGAACAATCAAAGCATAATGCGAAGGATTACCGTCCTGTTGAAACATTAAATTATATTCACTACACAGTTGATAATTTTCAATAATATCGGCCAAAGTAGGGTCAATAGCATCTTCCAGTAATTGCAAATACATTTCGCGAGTCAAATTACCAGGTAAAAAATATGGATCTACCAGCCGGTCACCGAAAATACCAGCCCATATGTTTAATTTTTACGGTTGCTGTGTATGTACGGTCTGGAAAATTCTTGGGTTTGAATCAGACCAGTTGCGGCAATTACGACGATTTACAGTACCGTTCATAAAAAAGCTGCATTCATCGGAGAAACAGATATTAAAAAGAAACTGTGGATCGTTCGCTACCCGCTCACTCATTATTTCGCAAAATTGCAAACGGCGGTTATAATCATTGTTATTAAGTTCCTGCACTAAATGTATTTTATACGGATGGAATTTGTTCTTCAAAATGTTTTGAATGCTAGTTTGATTGATCTCAGACACAGACGCTAATTGCCTTGTACTTAACGTAGGATTTAGGTGAACATGTCCAGAAACTGTAATTTCACTAGCTTCATTAACTACATGCGGTTTTTTATTAGCTACTTTTCTCGTTTTTATTAGCTACATTTCGAGTCTCTTGAAATTTTTTCACGACCTCGTAGAGATACTTCCTACTGACCTGTTTATCTTGATATTTTTCATTAAATGGGCACTCCATATCGGCTGATAAATTCTTTCACCAGTACCTCCGCGACAGTTGAGGCCTCTTGATTCGGGGTAGCATAAATTTCCACCCACTTTGTCAAATAATCCATTACTATCAGGATGTATGTACCACCATTTTCTGTCATCGGAAATGGTCCAGCGATGTCTAAAGCAATCCTTTCGAAAGGGCTTCCAACATTATACTGTTTCACGGGTGCCTTTCTCTTGCGATATGATCCATTATTCGACGCACAAGTCGTGCATTTCTTACACCTGCTCATCACATCGTCGTAGCTGTTCATCCAATAAAACCTTTCACCCACTCACTGAAGGGTTTTCTTCACTCTCAGATGATCTCCAGAGATGGACTGCTACTCTCGTTCTCGGGATAACTATCTGTCTTCTCTTCTCGGAACCATCATCATTCTCAAGGATTCTCTTCCATAGGCCTTCTTCCAGGACAAGGGAGTCCCACTGAGCCCAATATGTCTTGACACTTCTTGCCAGGTAGGTCGCCGATTTTCATCCTTCCATTGCCGGATCATCTTCAGGTGAGAATCATTCTCCTGATCTTCTCTGATCCTGGTGGGTGACCATTCTTCGTCCACTGTCGTAATTCTTGAAATTGCAACTTCCTCAGATTCCGACTTGTTGCAGTGAGAATAGTCTACAGTGCATGATCCTCTAGGCGTTTCGGTGATTCACATCAGCTTGATGTTCACCCCTGGGGCGCTTAGACGGGTTGTATACGTGCTCTAGCTCGCCACACTTCCGGCATTTGATCTTCTTCGGCTTCTTGTCTACCATACTCTTTATCAAGTTAACGATCTGGTCCAGTCTGTCTTCATTACCTTCTTCTTGCATGGTCATAACTTTGTTGTACCGCGAATCCTTCATGGCTGCTTTATATTTAAGAGAGCAGAAGTCGTAAGACGTTTATACGAACTGCGTACATGCTCTAGCTCGCCACAATTATAGCACCTGATCTTCTTCGGTTTTCCATCTACCATACCTTTCAACAAGTTGACGATCTGGTCAAGTCTGTCATAGTCACCTTTTCCCTGCATGGTTCTACCTTTGCTGTATCCCGAAGCCATCATGGCTGCTTCATATTCAAGAGCAGCAGTCAATGCATCGACCAACGTTTTGGGATGGGCTAATCGAAGCGTCCTCTCCATATTGTGATCATATAAGCCGTCAATAAAGGCCTGGATGCCCAAACATTCCATCATGTTATCGGGTGCTGATGGATAAGCAGATAGAACTAGTCGGTCAATATCCAGTTCATACTCTTGAAGGGTATCGTCACGTTTCCACCTTCGGTTCTTCAGCTGGAATCGGTATAAATGTTCTAGATATTCGTGTTCATATTGCATGTCCAACCTCTTTTTCAGCTGCTCGAAGTCATCAACTCTTTAAGGGGTATTGTATGAAGTTCATCTAAGGTCTCTTCCCGAAGCGCGATGGTTAGGTTTACTGCCTTCTCCCTATCGGAGCAATTATTCACTCTAGCGACTGCTTCAAACTGTTTCACATAATTGGTCCACGTCTTTCCGTCGAACGTTGGAGTCTTGACTCGGGCAAAACTGCCAATGTCTTCTAACATAGGAAGTGTTTCTGGCTTGCCTTGTTTTGTTTGCTCGGTCTTCTTTTCTTCCTCTGGCGTGTCTTGAGTTCTTAAACCTGTCATCTTTCTTTCTCCTTGATTTTCTCGTCAATCTGGTTTTCCATCATTGACATATTATTCTCCATATCCGATTTTAGAGACGAAATTTTATTTTCGACGTCAGTGGCAATGTTGTTTTTCATTGATAAGATATCGGCGGAAATATCGTTCTTCATAGCGGAAATATCGTTTTTCACATTAGTTGAAATCTTCTCTTCCATGGTAGAAATCTTCTCGCCCATGTTAGCAGAAATTGACAATGTAATGTTTCTCTTATTTATTTACAAGTTTTTATTACGATGGCGGGTTAAATTTATACCCAGTGGATGTCTACTCACTTAATGTATTCATTCACTAAACTATCCACTAATTTATATTAAATACACAGTATATTCACTTACACTAATTTATATAAATACTTCACTACTGTTTATTTACTTAGACTATTTACTTGTTCACTGTTTATCTCACGAGATGAAATTATAAACTAACTTCTCCCGCTGGTAGGTAGTCTTTATATATTAGGTGCCTTTTATTCCAGAAACTTCTCGATTGCGGCTCCCAAAAAACAATCGACCTTCCCGGAATTTTCTAGATAACACTAGTCACAAAAAATAAGGGTAAACAGTTCGAAGAAATCCTTGCGCCTCCGCCAAAATTTTAACTTTCATATATAGTATATGACAGAATCGGATTCAGGCACTACACCAGTGTGCGATTTCATAACAATACGAATCCACTAATTTCACGTTCTTTGTGTAACCGTATCGTATCCATTTGTCTTTTACAAATGTGATGAAAAAATTACAAAACAATGCAAACCAAGAAAATCAACATTTAAACCATTGGCGTACTCAACGACCCATGTGTCATTTTCACTATTTTGACAAAAATGAATAAATATCCAATTTTAAAAACTCTTATTAAAAACCAAACAAGTACATAATTTAAATTTTAAAATGTAATTTATTAAAAAGTGTTGGGCCGAATTTTAAAATTTGAAGACTGCTGCAAAGAGATTTGAAAGGGCTTTAAAATGATACCTTACTCGGCCCCTAATGCCATTTAAATATTTTGAGGCTATGCTTACTCCCACTAGAGGGTGAAAGTAGCGAAGTCAAAAATGCCGGAAAAAGTGTCCTTGATCAAAAATCGACGGGCCTTTAAAACGTTGACGCAGTTCCTGATAATGGCTGCTTCGTTTTCGTCCGGCCGTTCAATATTAGGAAATCTTGAATTGTATAGATTACGGTACTTTTTAAAAACGTGTAAAATCATTGTAGATATGAAACTCATTTTGCTTCTTTTCGTCATTGTTATACATTTCAAGGCGTAAATTCATTTTATTTGGTAAACATGTGTTAAGGTATTTGTAGATCTCTTTGTATCCTTTCGGTATTTTTGTGCATTCAAAGGGTAAATTCACTTTATTTGTAGCTTTGATAGATATTTACAAAATATCACGTTTCGCACTATTATTTGTAAAGTAGCATTGTTAGAGCAAACGAAATAACACATTGTGAAGTTCGTGAAAGACATATCATTGTGTTTGAAATCCTATAGTTACAAATTAAGGAAAATGTCACGTTCCACACTATTATTTCATTGTGTTGTTTGGAGCAAACTAAATAGCGCAATGTAAAATTCGTCAAAGACTTATTGTCACATTGTATTTGAACTTCTATGCTAAACAAGATTGAATTTTTTATTAATGGATCGGTGTTCGGAAGGTTACAATAGGACAGCCTCACTTTTCAATGGTAATTGAAATATCTATTGGAGGCGTCCATTGTTGATTCTTGTCAATCGTCTGGCAAGTTAGATGATACTGGCCAATAGGAAATGTTTATTTCTTTTTAGTCACCCCAATCCACGTGTAAACACGCCCCTTGCATATTTCTATTTAACACGTCTTACAACGTGAAGAAATCAGTTCATGACTCAACAACGAAGTCAGTTCAATACTTAAGTTAGTTCAATACTCAACGAAGTGAGTTCAGCACTCATTCAAGAAGCATTCACATTTAGTTAAGCAGTTATCACGTAGTTACGCAATCGGTTAGTAAGTTATCGGTGACAATATCAACGAGTCAGTTGGTTGAATAGTGAATCGGTTCCTTAAGTTGTGCAACAAAGTCGAAACTCAAGTTCTAAGTATAATTCAAGTCGAAACACATCGTTTCACGTCGTTTCTTAATTAGTTTTCGAGTTCAATACTCAATCCAGTTCAACACTCAGTTCAGTTCAGTTCATCACTCAACAACGAAGTCAGTTCATCACTCAATCCAGTTCAGCACTCAGTTCAGTCCATCGCTCAATCACGAAGAGTCATCATTACATTAAGAAGTAGTCTTTACTTAAATTCAATGAGTCGTCTTTACATATCGAAGTAAGCTTCGCTCAAAATCAAAGAGTCAGAGTTACTAAGTCTAACATATCGTTACTTAGTTGCTATACGAGAAAAGTGCGTACTCATCAAGTCGAAACATAATGTTCCCGAATCATTAAGTACTTATTTACCTTCCGATCTGAAACCCATCGAAGTTCAAACATTCATAAATTTGTATCATTCATTGTAAATTTGTATATAATAAATTATTAATTTCGACATTAACGTTGTCAGATCAAGATTATTAATATAGTTGAATGTCTACGCCAGTCGACGAAGTTCAATTAAATTTTAATCAAAAACACACCCTGTATATTAAGTTCATTTTTAGGCATATTATACAGAACGTAAAAATGCCGCCGGGCTTTGAATTTTTGGTTGTTAAAGATTTTACAAACGAACCACCAGTTGATACACTACCAGCCTTGCTAGGACCTCAAACTGAAACATCACTTCACAATATCACCTTTCCTCAAAACCAAATTCTAGATCACCTGTTGCATTTTAAAAACTTATTCCTCCCCTGGTCTAGATGGATTGACTTGATGATTCCTTAAAAAATGTGCTCACACATTATCATATCCGCTGTCCACAATCATGAATTTCTCTTTTTGGAAGGCTGCATTTCGCTCATCTAGAAATTAGCATCAGTCACCCCAATTTTTAAAAAGGGTAATAAATTGGATCCTAACAATGTCCGTCCCATAAGCCTCTTACCCATTGACTTCAAAGTAATGGAACCTATTGTTGCCAGCCAAATGATCGACTTTTTGTTATAGGAAAATGTAATCCCAAACTTGAAAAAGTGTGGAGTTAATTATTTCAAAATCAAACTTGGGACTTATTAAAAAATATATTAGTGAATAAAAATCCAGATTCTCACTTTAAAAGATATAATTCCAATTTATAAGTATTTTTCAGAGATAAAGTCATGGTGAATGATTTTAGAGTATAGTATATAAAATATTGTCTCATTGTACATTAAGTTATAATTATAATTAAGTTAATATATGCTCATAATTGAATATGTTTAAAAGTAAGATTCAATGCGTTTAGGCAGTGACTCCTAGAAAAATCCGAGCAAATCTCACAGTTTGAACTAACGTAGAAACCAACTAAAAGCATGTCCACATAATGGAAATATTATTTAATCTGCAACTAAGCTGCCCCAGTTTTTGTAATAATGGTATTGTTTGAACTACATTGCTTAATCGATCTTTTTGACTTAGATTTCACGTCAATTGCACTCTTCTCATTTGAATACGTTTCAAAATCGACCTTGTTATATAGAGTTAATATTTCGAAATTCTGTTTAACGTGAACTGCTTCGTCAACTATTAGATCTGGTAAAGTATCTCTTAGCCATCCGACAAACTTGGAGTAACCAAAATCTAAAAGAAAAAAATTGAGAATCGATACTACAAATAAAATTGAAACATAGTATGTATTATGTAATGTTTTTAAATAACAGTAATATGAAGTTAGTTGAAGTCACTATACCATTCGCAAAGACGAGCCTATATTCTCGTTTTTGTCTAAATGCTGTGTGGTGGGTAAGAATTTGATTAGTTCCACCGGTGCAACTGTAATATGGTTCTTGTTGTTTCAAAACTCTTTGATTTCAACACTAAAGAAGGGTCGACCTAGGTCCGTCAAGCTGGCCCCCCCCGGTTAGATTTTTTTACCAAAATGCTAGCACACATAAAGGGCACCCAGCACAACAATTTTTATAACTAGCACACCATCAGCTCGCAATAAAAATGCTTTTGAATTCGGGTGGTGCCAGGTTAACGCTACCCCCCCCCCCTATTGGAATTTTTTCGCCAAAATGCTAGCACAGATAAAGGACACCTAGCACACTATTTTTTATAGCGAGCACACCAACAGATTACAATAAAAATGCTATGAAATTCGGGTGGGGCCAGGTTAACGCTAGCCCCCCCCCCTATTGGAATTTTTTCGCCAAAATGCTAGCACAGATAAAGGACACCTAGCACACCATTTTTTATAGCGAGCACACCAACAGATTACAATAAAAATGCTATGAAATTCGGGTGGGGCCAGGCTAACGCTAGCCCCCTCCGGTTGGAATTTTTTCTCCAAAATGCTAACACAAATAAAAAACACCTAGCCCAACCTATTTTCTATAGCTAGTACATCAACAATACTTTTGAATTCAAAGGGTGGAGGGTGTCTGCAAAATAACGCTATGGTTACACGAATGAATGAAAATGTTGGATGTATTTGTCCCTAAACATCATTTTCCTATAAAAAATGGCCCCTAAACAGCATTATTGTTGTCAGCTGTAGCCGGATTGTGATACAGAAAAAGAATGAAGAAAAATAGATCAAGCTATAAAAATTCGGACAATTTCACAACGTCAAGTGACTCTTTATGCACATATTCAACAGACTCCGAAAACGAAATCCAAGTATTTGATATCGAGCTGCCATTTAATGAATTCAACATTTTTTCAGAGCAGGTCGTACAATATAACAGAATGGATAAATCTAAATCAAAATCAAGGCATAAAAGGGGTGTGATAAAAGATTATTACATTCGATGCAACAAAGCTGAAATGTTCCTTTGTTTTTAAAAGGAATAAAATATTTCCTAACGGAACATTTTACGCAAGAATATCTGCAAAATGTAAAGAATGTAATGCTATATTAGAAGGCAAAATTATATCAAAAGATTATCCTATCATTAAGTTCACTGTGTCGGGACATTATATTCAAGCACATATAAACAGTTCAATATTGCCGTTACAAGGTAAAGAAAGACAACAAATTGTATCTCGAATGGTTTATGAAAATACGTCCGCAAGCAGTATTCGAAATGAAGTAGCTCGAACATATATGAGACTGTAGGGATGCACCGGAATTCCGGCGTTATCACTAAATCCGGCCGATCCGGCCGGTCGGCTGGAACGGTAGTTCCGGCCGGATCGCTTTCCAAATTTTCGGAACTTTTTGGAAATGTCTTAAGTTTTAAATTTTTAATATAATTTAAATTCAAATATAAGCAAAAATAAAGAAAATTATTTTAAGGTTTTTTTAATTGGTGCCTACTTTTACCTATTGTTAAGTCGTTAATTAATCACAAATATTTTTTTTTGAACAAAATATATTTTCTTTCCAAAAATTACAAAATATAAATAGTAAATGAAAACATTAATAACAACCAAATTCTAACAGCAAAAATAACAGCCAAATTCCCTTTCATGGATAAGTCTTATAAGATAAGTATACAGTTTACATGAAAAATTAGAGAAAGAAAAACTTAGTATTCATAATTTATTTTATTAAGATTATTGTGCATAAATAAGAGCTTTTCGGCATTTTCAGAGTTTAGCCTACACCTATTATCAGCGTATATATTACCAATTTCTGAAAGTAGTCGCTATGAATAGATACTAGTTGCTGGGCTTGATAGGAACTGCCTAAGTTATTAGATCAGGAAATTTTTCACGGTGCCTGCTCCACCACTCAACTGGATCTGCCTTTCTATCTATAATTGGCGTCCCACAATAAGTATCAAGTTGATGGATTATGTCATTTTTTAAACCAGATATAGAAGATGCAGACGTTGAAGCTGTTACAAAGTCATTCTAGCAGTTCCATAATGTAAAAGTGGAATTTGTTGATGAATCAGTTGTTTCATTTATTCTTGCTCGTTTCTGAATTGCAGCTAAAAGCTCATCATCTTTATCTTCGGTAGTAACCCTTTCATCTTCTCGTGTTTCTGCTTCATCAGTGGTACTGCAAGTATTTTTTATTTTTCCCAAAAGAACTTTTTTAATCTCGTCACTTATTGAGTTACTTGAAAAAAAATAAGTTTTATATCGAGGATCTAAAATAGTAGCTTATATATTGTATAATAATTTTTAGATTCAACATCGGAAAATCTCTTACTTATTCCCGTAACCAGGCTTTCTTTTATATTTCCAACACCATATAACTGTGCTATCTTATGAGACAAAAGGTAGCGTTTTAATATTGCAATGACTTCTGAAATTATCGATTCTGTGTTGCTCATTAATTTAGTTACCTCTTCAAAAGGGCGCAATAACTCAAGAACCGATTGAAAGAGGTCCCACTGGTTACTTGTTAAATTGTTTAAACTGCTATTTTCGGTAAGGTGAATAGTTACACACCATCTTAAATGAAGCAACCTTCCTAACATGTAGAAAGTGGAGTTCCACTGCGTTTGTACATCTTGTATAATATTTTTCCGTTCCATTTTTAGCTTGTATTTCAATTAATTTACTGCATGCTAAAGAAGAATGATTGAAATGAGTTGCAATTCTGTGGGCAGTACTAATCATATCTGACACAGTTCTTTGAGATTGTAAACTTTCATAGATTATTAGTTGCAGTTTATGTATAAAACACCCCTTACTGTTTATTTCTGCATCTTTACATCCTCTCACCATATTGGCTTCACTATCCCTTATCAATAAATGAATTTTTTGTTTGTCATTTGGTGCGTTCTTTTTGACTGAGATCTCAGATCACTTCAGTTAAGGTGATCTGAGATAAAGTGATGTGAGTAAGCACCAAAAAGAACGACATCTCAATTGAAGCGCGCGATCTGTCGATAGATTTAAACTATACGACAGATTCGTATCAGCATCTAATAATGTTAATTAATGTATCCATAATTTGTAACAAAAGAAAAGTATATAACGTATGTTTATTGTTTATATGTCAATGGTTAAAACCTTAAATAACCTTGGTTAAAACTACAAATAAACAATGGAAATCAAATATTTCTTCATCTCCTCCACTTTATTTCCGACTCAATTCCAAGTGATACCCCCTTACAACATATTCAGCATCGGTGAAGGGGGAGGAAAAATCTCAACTCACTTGAAGTGAGTAAAACAAAAAGAACGCTCACATTACTGATGTGAGCTGAGATTAACTGAGATCTCAGTCAAAAAGAACGCGCCTAATAGCCCAACCGTTTGTCAAAGTTTCAAGTTTATCGTATGACTGCCTGCAAATTTATCGTAACACAAAATAACATTTCGTTTGTCCCACTTTTCTGAAATCCAGTGGCCTGTAACACTAATGAAGCTTTCATTTGTATTTGAGCATGTCCAAATATCAGAAGTAAGAGAAATAAACGAAGCTGCACCCAGAACCTTTGAAATTTTTATCCTAACTCTATTATAAATGTCTGGGATTATTTTATCAGTTAAATATTTTCTGGAGGGGGATTTAATCAGTATTTTCTACCAAGGAAAAAGGTTAGTTATCTAAACAAATCATTTCTGCAATTTTATAGTGAATTCTTTCAGCTCTCTTGTCATTGATATCCCATGCTTTGTGAAGTTGTGTAAATTCAGTTAAAGTTGGTTTGCCTGGTCTCGACTGAGCCTGTAGATGCAGATGTAGATGCGGAACCGAGTGCAGAACTCTTGTTTTCTACGAAATAAATTAAAACTTTATTATATGCGATCTAAAAGCTAATATTTATTTTACTTCCAATTTGACTCAATCAAGCTATCGTAAATCATGAAGTAAAATTTTCATTAAGACAGAACCAAAAAAAATTGATATCAGACTAATCAAATCACTAGACACGATTTCAAGTCTAAAAATGTTATCTATTGTATCGGATAAATAAGCGACAAAAAAGTAAAACATTCAACAAACAAAGCTACAAACCCAATCCTTTACCACAACAAAAACATATAGATATAAATATATTGTACCTTTTCCTCTAAAGTTATTTGAAAATTCTTCAGGATGATGCCGCTTCAAATATATTATTAACGGGCTTATAGATGCCGATTTACCAAATCCTCCCCTCGAAACCACCATTTGACACAAATTGCAGGTAGCTTTGTTTTTGTCTTCTTTAAGGAAATCAAAAAAATTGCCAAACTTTTGACATTTTGACGATCTGTATTAAAGAAAAACAGCAATTAGTTGAATTAGTTTATTTAAAAAAAAATAGGCCATTTTATATCTATGTAATTATTATTATTGATTTTTTTACTTACTTAAATACACGACACAACACTAAAAATCTCGAACACAAAATTCTCAGAAACTTAAAACGTGAATACCAGCAGACATAAATACAAAATGCAAAGAGAGATTTTCTGTGAGCAAATGAATAATGAAATGACCTGCAGCCCTGTGCCTTTGCTTATGATTAGCAGGTGTCTGGGATGCACCGACTTTCGACCAGATATATTTTGTAATTGGTCAACAGTGAAGGGTATGCGTGTTTCCTTGCCTATGATAGACCGGCGGCTGTGGTTCTCCGACTTCTTTTTAATTTTTTTATTATTGACAGGTGGCTTCTATTCTCCAATTGAATGAGTAGAATTTTTATTTTGTTAATGCTGATTAAAAATTAATATTTAAATAAACAGTAATTTCTATGTAGGTAAAATTAATAGTAATAAGCACTCTGCATACTGTAGCTAGTTTAAAAAAAAGTAAAAAAAAATCAGCCTCAATATTTTCAATGTTTTACGTATAAAAGTAGGGATGCACATACATTTTAAATATAGGTCCCGAACCGGCCGGAATTCCGGCGATCCGGTCCGGTCAGCGGCCGGGACACCGGTTCCGGCCGGATCAGCAAAATACCCAATCCCTATATGAGAGAAAATGACTTGGAACCCACATTCATTCCTAAGCTATCTACTCTACGAGGGACTAAATCAGATTTTTTGAAATCAACCAGAATGGACGATGATCTTATTGTGACATTACACAAAGCTAAAAGCACTAAAGAATTTGCGAATACCATCTGTAGTCTAGTGGAATGGTGCTCTGTCTGCTAAGCGAGAGGCCCCGGGATCAAACCCGGGCCTAGTTAACATCATAACTAAAAATTCGGAGAGCCACCTGTCGGAAGGCAATGGCAAACCACCGACAGTATTCTGCCTAGTAGAGCCTCTCAACATAGACGTTCGGATCCGTCGTTAAACTGTAGGTCCCTTCTATCTGTGGTAACTGGAGAGCACAACACATGTAGAAGTGAGAGGTCGTCTACGACCGATCACGGATATTGCACTGTAAGAAGAAGATACATAATATTGGTTACAGTCCATTTTACGTATATTTCTGAAATAATAGCTAAATAATGGTTTTTAGACATTTTTGCAAGGAAGGTTATGCTAGAATAAGCATTGACGCCACTGGTGGAGTTGTGAAAATAGTATATTACATTAAGAGTGCGGAAAGTGACACTTTTCACACTAGTGGGAAATATTGTAGCACGAGGCATAAGCCGAGTGCGAGACTCCCACGACAGTGAAAAGTCACTTTCGCACAAGTAATGTACAATATTTTTCCTACGACCACCCATTTTATGGAACAATATGTAAATATCAGATCGTGTATATTGAGTGACCTGACTAATCTTACGTTTTATTTGTGACAGTATATGATTGAATATTGTTTCTATAAAAAATGCACATGTATTTACAACTACATTCGTAGTGAAATAAAGAAATAACGATAATTAATGTTTATTTGAAAAAATTACAAAAGTAAGTACTGGGGAACTGGGGAACAAATTGAATTATATACTTTACAGGGCAAGCATGCAAGTTTCAGGGCGACGCTGAAGGCGGAGTAGTGGCCATGGGAGTAGAGAGTGCGATATGTGTTACTTTCCTATGAGGTCGTAGGAAATAGTAGTTTGTACAACAAGTGCGCAAAGCGTTACTTTTCCCACGAGCGCAAATCCAGCGAGTGGGAAAAGTGCTTTGCGTACGATTTGTACACAATATTTTTTCTACAACTACGTTTATTAATTAAAGAAAAAAGTAACTTATATATGTATTTTATTTAACTTAAACAGAACGAATTTAAGAAATGTACACAGAATATAGAAAAATTAGTTGAAAGTTGATAGTAAAATTGGAACAATTTCGAATTGTTATGCCTGGTATATTATCTATTTTTGATGATAAGTTATTGTTAATGTTTGTCAACGAAGATGTTGATGCTTGTTTTTCATTAGGAATAATATTATATGAAGTCGAAGCCCCAGGTATAATAGATTTTTCAATTTTGTTGGCAATATCAATTTTGTTTGATATCGAGTCGTAAATATATCCTTCCGCCACTGTATTTGAGCGCCATCCACCATGTCGCTTCAATGTTAATAAGTCTCCGCCTGAATTTGCTAAAATTGTAGCTGAAGATCGTCTAAAACAATGACCCGTGTACAACTTAGAGTTAGGTAATTTTAAATATTCTGCAATTTGTTTAGGCATATTTCCGAATTTATTTATGCCCACTACTTGCTGCGTGCATTTTCCGTGTTGGTAATTAAGAAATAACCTCTTCTCATTTGTATTTTGTGGACGCAGACGTGCATATTTTTTGTATAAATCATAGAATTTTCCAACTACAGTAAATGTACGTGGTATTTTTGTCTTAGTTATTGGAACAGTAACCAATAAGGCTTCTTGTAAATCTTTTACGTTATCAATAGTTAATTTCCATAATTCTTTCCTTCGACATGCTCCGGCTAATCCAAAAGCCATGACAACCTACAAGTAAATTTGTGATTGAAATTAAAATTTTAATTTAGTTCCAAAATTAAAGTAAAAAGATTAAATAAATTGCAAATATATAAAAAAGTCGACAGGATTTGAACCCGGGCTTCTTCGTTTCAATGCTGATGTGTTTTCCACTAAGCTATCGCTGCAACAATTATGAAATACTGTATTTAGGTCTTTCCGCTGCTTTATTTTATTTTAAGTATTTTATTTCGATTTTTCTATATTATGAAGTACATTGGTTACTAAATAATAATAGATTGAATAACTGAATATAATCTTTAAAATCATGACATACTTTGACGAGTAGATAGATATTGTCTTCTAAAAATTTATGGATTTCAGCAGATGTCAATGTAAGGGATTTTTTTTGTCACAGCTTTTTTCGTTTTGCTTTTTTAAATATACTCGAAGTTTTGTATACTTTGAAATATCTATGTTATGTTTGATACTTATGAGGCTCCTTATCATTGAATATATAGACCACAGTGTAGACGGTTTAAAGTTTGCAGAAATTTCTTGAAAATAAGCCAACAAAACATTTTCTGAGAATGATTTCATATTGTTTATTTCCCTCCAGTTCATAAATTTGCTGTATTGTTTTTGATATTTGTTTTTTTGAAACTCCAGGTAACAAATTTTCGATTGCATTTTGAGCCTTTTCGATAATATCTGGAGGACTATTCTCAATATCGGAATTCGACAACTCGAAAGATAAATTATGATCTCGGTTCATAGTTCCTAAAATAATGGGTAATAAATGAATTTGTTTATAATCTATAATCAATGAACTGAAATACATAATCTAAAAAATAGTTTACTTACAGAATGTTTAGTTTAAATTTAAAATTTAAACACCCAGAAATCCACTATAAAGTATTGTCAAAAAAACTTGACATTGACAGTTCCGTGGGCAAAGTGACATACATTTCCGTGCGGAAAAGTACCACAACGTGTACTTTTCCCACACTCTACATTATTACTTTTCTAACGGATATCAAACTAATTAAGAAAAGGCTTGTTTTGCGCATAAAAATTTGTGTAGAAAAGCGTGTTTTGCATAGTAGTTGTAGAAAAAAATAATTTATCCAGATGTAGTAAAATCAAAAAGTATTTTATCATATGAAATTGTTATAAACTATTGTGGTCAATATTCGGTTGCTTCGATGTTAAGTGACAGCCGTTCTGCATCTACTATCGGTGCGTGGTTAAGCGTTTGGAATCAAATAGTGGGATGTTTTCCCAGTGAAGTGGTTACAGATATGTCATTGGCTCTAATGTATGCTATTGTTTCTGTTTTTACATAGTACCGTTCATTAAACGAATATTTAGATAGTTGTTATAAAACTGTTAGAAAGTATACCAAAAACATTTTTGTATTCTTTCGTTTTTTAGCATTAATTGAAAGTAAATAGATACTTATTAATTAAATAATAGTTAATTATTAATTAATCAAATACCCTGCTAGATGGGAAAATATAGATATCACGCACAATCCGGCAACAGCTGATCTAGCGTTAACCTGGCCCTACCCGAATTCCAAAGCATTTTTATTGTAAGCTGTTGGTATGCTAGCTATAAAAAATGGTGTGCTAGGTGTCCTTTATCTGTGCTAGCATTTTGGCGAAATAATTCCAACCAGGGGGGTAGGAGGGGGGGCAGCGTTAACCTGTCCCCACCCGAATTCAAAAGCATTTTTATTGTAATTTGTTGGTGTGCTAGCTATAAAAAATGATGTGCTAGGTTGTGCTACGTGCCCTTTATCTGTGCTAGCATTTTGGCGAAAAAATTCCAACCGGGGGGCTAGCGTTAACTTGGCCCCACCCGAATTCAAAAGCATTTTTATTGTGAGCTGTTGGTGTGCTAGCTGTAAAAATTGTTGTTCTAGGTTGTGCTAGGTGCCCTTTATGTGTGCTAGCATTTTGGTAAAACAAATTTAACCGGGGGGGAGGGCAGCTTGACGGACCTTGACCTTTAATCGTCGAAATTCAATAGACTTTACGTTCTTGGGTGATTGTTAACATTATTATTGATTTTTAAACACATTAAACTGACTTTAATATATTTAATAACACATCTAAATGAGCCAGTTATTTATTATTCCGTTCAACTTGTAGGCTTCCTTATAAATTCAGTTCACACTCAATCTTTCCATTAATAACTTTACGTTATAGCTTTATGATATGGGAATTGTTTTACACTTTTATGATGCCGACAGCGAAATAGGCATTTTCAAAAACCCTCATAACATCACAGGATATGAAACCGTTGCCACTGTCCTAATTAGTTTTTTAACTGGATATGAAATGGAATTGTGAAATAATAACATTCTTTAATTGGCTCATAGAGGGAGATACAAGTTTACAATTAGCATTAGAGTGAAATGGTACATTTTATACTTGGGAAATTTTACAACTGAAAGTATTTATATTTTTTACAATGTTATAAGCGCCTCGTTCTCCATTACATGTTATGGTGGTCTTGACATTAGGAAATGTTTTTTACATATGTAAGGTAGTAGCCGCGTGTCTGGATATTGGGTAGGTAACGCGTGCTTATATTGATTATCTGCGCTCATGCGTTGTCTATACCAAAATGTCATTGCAAGGGTCCATTAATGTAATTCCGTCCCTTATTTCATCTTAGGGTTAAAGACATTTTGAAGTTTCATTAAGCAGAGCAGATAATAATGTAATATTTTTCTTATTTATTTAAAAGTTTTTATTACGACGGTGGGATAAATTTATACACTAAACTATTCACTAATTTACATAAACACCTCACTACTGTTTACATGTTCGATGTTTATCTCACAAGATCAAATTATAAACTAACTTCTCTCGCTGGTAGGTAGTCTTTATATAGTAAGTGCCTTTTATTCCAGAAACTTCTCGATTGCGGCTGCCAAAAACCAATCGTCCTTCCTAGAAGGTCCTCGATAACACTAGTCAAAAATAATAATTGTAAACGGTTCGAAGAAATCCATGCGAGTTCGCCAAAATTTCAACTTACATACGTAGCTTAAGACAGAGTCGGATTCAGGGGCTACACCAGTGTGCGATTTCGTAACATTACCCCCTCCTTAAAAGAAAGTTCCTCCTAGAACTTCTGTGTGGCTGGAACTGGATGTTTAAATCGGCAACTGGACCCACGTCTGCACTTTCCGGTCGTATGGAAATAACAGGGCACCGTCTTCAACCGGTACCGATAACGAGGGGTATAGCTGCAAATTAATATGTGGACAGCCTCCTTTTCTCCTTGTCGGGTTGTGTGACCATACTTTATCAACTCCTTTGAAACTACCTTCTGCGGCCTGCGTGCAGTGCCGTTTTTTCCTTCTGTCGCTGGCAACTTGAATATGCGTTCGAACTCATTCGTGCACATCTTCTCAATTGGATCACGTAATCTTCTCCTGCTACATCTTCGCCAAGCCGACAGCCAAACTGTAGGTCACAAGGAAGCCACATTTTACGTCCAAACAGGGTTTTCGCAGGTGTTTCACCCGTGGACTCGTTTTTGGTAGACCGATAAGCCATCGCAAATAGGGAAAAAAACTAGTCCCAATCTCTCTGGTGGCTGGAAACTACTTTGATCAGTTAGTTTCCAATGGTCCTGTTCATTATTTCGACCATTCCATCTGATTGTGGATGCTGCGCTGTTGTCCTGGTCTTCCCAGCTTGTCACAAATTTCCTGGAATACCTGGCTTTCGACATTTCTTCCTCGATTGCTGTGGGCTTCCAAGGGCATTCCATATCGGCTAATACATTCTTTCAACAATACGTCCGCGACTTTTGTGGTCTTTTGATTCGGGATCGCGTAAATTTACACCCACTTTGTGAAATAGTCCATTACTACCAGGATGTATTTACCACCATTTTCTGTCATCGGAAATGGCCCAGCGATGTCTAAAACAATCCTTTCGAAAGGGCTTCCAACATTATATTGCTTCATGGGTGTCTTTTTTTTGCGATGTGGTTCATTACTCGAAGCACAAGTCGTACCTCTCTTACACCAGTCCTTCACATCGTCGGAGCTGTTCATCCAATAAAACCTTTCACGGACTCGCAGAATGGTTTTTTTCACTCCCAGATGGCCTCCCGATGGACTGTTGTGTAACTTTCTCAGTACCTCGGCTACTTCCGTTCTCGGGGTAACTATCTGTCTTCTCTTCTCGGACCCATCATCGTTCTCAAGGATTCCTTTCAACACGCCTTCTTCCAGAACAAGGGAGTCCCACTGAGCCCAATATGTCTTGAGTGTTGGTGAAAGTCTTGACACTTCTTGCCAGATAGGTCGCCGATTTTGTTCCTTCCATTACCGAATCTTCTTTACGTGAGGATCATCTCCTGATCTTCTCTGATCCTGGTGGGTGACCATTCTCCATTGAATACTGTAGTTCTTGAAACTGCAGCTTCCCTAGATTCCGCCTTGTTGCATTGGGAACAGTCTGTTGGGTACGGCCGTCTGTACAGGGAGTCGGCATTTCTGTGATTCACATTAGCTCGGTTTTCGCCCCTGTCTAATTTCCACTGTGCCTGTAGTTCTTGGGTTGCAGGACTCCCGGGGCGCTTGGACGGGCTGCGTTCGTGCTCTAGCTCGCCACATTTCTGGAATTTGATCTTATTCGGCTTCTTATCGGCCATACTCTTTATCAAATTTGTGGCCGCGTTACCAATAGTTATAGTAAAAGTTACCGGCGGCCAGGGAACCATAAGGTCACTAATAATTATAGGAAAAGTTACTAATAAGAATTAAACTACGAATCTTTGTAAATATGATAATAATAATAATACGTTTATAATTGTACGCGGAAAGTATACAAACAATTTATTTAGCAAGGTAGTGTCAAAAACAAATCGACGAATGATGTGTGTTTATTTCAATATGTATATAAAGGAATTCCGTATGGTTAGCATTAATTATAAGTATTAATGATATTTCATGTTAGTAGTACGTTGTAGTGTAAGTTGTCTGTGGTCACGGCTTAAAATGTTATTAGTTATCTAAAAATATTAACCCAGTGATTCTCCAGTGTTCTCCATCAGTAATGGTATGATTGACGAAGGGTCTAGAAAGCGGAACAACTACTTTTAATTTCCACAAATTGACGATCTGGTCCAGTTTGTCTTCGTTACCTTCTTATTGCATGGTCCTAGTTTTGTTTTACCGCGAATCTTCTTTCGTGGTTGCTATGCATTTAAGAGGTTCTTTGTTTGCAGGAGTCGTAAGACGCTTACACGAACTGCGTACATGCTCTAGCTCGCCACAATTACAGCACCTGATCTTCTCCGGTTTCTTCTCTATCATACCTTTCTACAAGTTGACGATCTAGTCAAGTCTGTCATCGTCACCTTCTTCCTGCATGGTCCTGCTGCTTCGTATTCAAGAGCAGCGGTCAATTCATCTACTAGTTTTGGGATGGGCTAATCAAGTGTCCTTCCATAGCGTGGTCACATAAGCCATCAATAAAGGCCTGAGTGCCCAAACATTCCATTATGTTCTCTGGTGCTGATGGATAAGCAAATCGAACTAGTCGGGCAATATCCAGTTCATACTCTTGAAGGGTATCATCACATTTGCTTTCGGTTCTTCAGCTGGTATTGGTACAAATGCCTATTCTTCAAGCTGCTCGAAGTTATCCGTTTCTTCCAGAGGTATCGTCTGAAGTACATATAAGGCATTTCCCCGCAGCGCGATGGTTAAGTTTACTGTCTTCTCCCTGTCGAACCAATTATTCACTCTAGCGGCTGCTTCAAACTGTTTTACGTAATTGGTCCATAATATCTTTTCGTCGAACGTTGGGAGCCTTGTCTTCTAACTTAGGGTGTGTTACTGGCTTGCAAGGTTTTGTTTGCTCGGTCTTTCTTTCTTTAGCTGGCGTGTCTTGGGTTCTTAAATCTGTCAACTTTCTTTCTAATTCCTTAATTTTCTCGTCCATCGTTGTCATCTTATTCTCAATCTTTTCGTCCGTCGTTGTCATCTTATTCTCGATATCTAATTTTAGGGACGAAATTTTATTTTTGACTTCAGCAGAAATGTCATTTTTTAATGATAAGATATCGGCAGAAATGTCGTGCTTCATAGCAGAAATATCGTTCTTCATATCACAAAAATCGTTCTTTATGGTTGAAATCCTCTCGTCCATATTAGTGGAAATCTTGTCCTTGTTAGCAGAAATATCGTTCTTCATAGTTGAAATCTTTTCGTCCATATTAGCCGAGATATCGTTCTTCATATCAGAAAATGATGAGATTAAGGTGGAAGCCTCGTCTTTGAATAAAAATGTTTCTGGATCCAAGCCGTTACTTTCCAGTGCCATTTTTAGTCTTTGTATTAATTCACCCTTTGTTCCGACGTTTCCAATTCTGCTCTTAGTTCCGTCACTTTGAGGTCACTCTGTCTCTTGGCCATTTTTGCAAGGCTATTTATTTATATTACCTCACACCTTACACCAATGTAATGTTTTTCTTACTTATTTAAACGTTTTTATTACGACGGCAGGATCAATTTATACACACGGTATGTCTGCACACCTAATTTATTTATGCACTAATCTATTCACTAATTTATACTACATACACTGTGTATTCACGTACTTTAATTTATATAAACACTTCATTACTGTTTATTTACTTAGACTTAATTTATATTCACGAGAATAAATTATAAACTAACTCGTTGGTAGGTAGCCTCTCTTATATATTAAGTGCCCTTTTTTCTGGATCCTTCTAGATTGCGGTTTACAAAAAAATAGCCTCCCTGGAATTGTCTAGATAAGACTGGTAACAAAAACAATGGACCTCAATGGAAATGTCTAGATAAGAATGGTAAAGGTAAAGAGTTCGAAGAAATCCCTTCGGATTCGCCAAAATTTTAACTTTCATACATGGCTTAGAAAAATTCGAATTCAGGGATTACACCAGTGTGTGATTCGTAACAGTAAAAGCAATCCAGCTGCTGGACCAACGTGGAATAGTGAGAAGACTCAAAAGTGCCAAACCTTTTGAGCTAGTGTAGTGGGTTAACAGCAGAGCTCAGTGCGTGTTGTGTAGTAAAACCAAGAAAGAACAAAGCTGAGAAATTACCAGTGAGCTAAACTCGGTAAAACACTATAGTTTTAAGATTTTAACAGAAAAGTATTACTCTTTAATCTTGTTTCTAGATTAGTTGTAATTAAAAGGAAAAAACTATTCTGGCTTCTGGTGTCCGTCAGTCTGTTCGCCCGTTCGCACGGACTCTGAATTAACATGGCTTAAAACGCTTCCAATTGAGAAAAATCCTTCGACAGGGTAATTAGGTAATCGAACTGAAATTATTGTTTAGAAGTCTACATATACGCCACACTGTGGGGCTTCTCTATTTTTTTAATTCATGGTTTCGACTTGCCGTCAATTCGTATTCTAATTTTGGAGTTTGCAGATCAAAATTTATTATCTGAAATTGCCAAAAAATTCAAAATTTGAAAGCTGTCTTTTTGTATTATAACGTTGGCGGTTGTTCAGATTACATTACCAAAGCTTTTAACGCCGCTCGCCCACTGAATAGTGACAGTTTTCAAAGCATTCATGTCTACGCTGTTTTGACGATCTCATCTGCTTTATACCTGTTAGGATATGCGACTTCAACTTCTAATTTGATTACTGAGAAAATGTATTTAAGCCTAACTCTATATCTACTGATAAAATGAGGGATCACTTTGTAGAAGTATATTTTATCAGGAATACACGTGTACGGTTGATTCAAGATAAAATAAATTAGATTTCGGAATTATACATAAAAAATAACAATGTATTGAATGAGTTAAACTTCCGAGAGTAATAAACTGTTAAATTCAGGATTGAGTCATATTGTAAAACTGAATAGGTGGTTATAACGGTATTCATTTTGTACTGATGAATCTTTTTTATTAAAATCTTGAGAGTGTAGATGAGGGATAATTAATCTCGGACAACGACCCAAAGAGAATATATTGGAAAGCGCACAGGTTATTTTATAAATTAATAAATATCAACAAAAACTTTAATCGAGCGAAATGGTATTAATAAACTTCAAATTAATTCATTCGTAACATAGTTAAGAATGTTGAAATGATCGCGTTTGACTTTTTCAGTACATCTTACCTATAAAATATTCTGATGGATCTGGTTTACTTAAAGATGTTGAATCAATTTGCATTCCAATGAATAAAGGTGGACCTAATCTTCTGATGGCCACTAGTGGTCTAGCATTCATACGAGATGGTTGTGTAAGGGATTCCACCAAGTGTGCTTCATGGCAGCAAGTAGTTACTAAATTCGAAGTTTCATGATTACACATCTTGCCCTTACAATTGATGTATTCTTTGGGAAACCAACGTTGTACAAAGAAAGGTTCATATTTCAAAATATGTTCGGTAGGAATCTGGAAATTCAATTGTGCAAGATGAAAGTAATTTTCACGTTTAAATTAAGGTAGATAGAGAAAATTCTGTATCCTTCTGTAATAATTACTGTAAATCTTAGATGAAGTATTTCCATTGAAATTATATATAATTTCTATGAGTATTTCGTGAATTATGTGGAGAATATAAGTTTTGTTTTAACTATAGTAGGGGAAGGCCGGGCAAAGCGAATACCTTAACCCTTTCAAACCTATTTTTTTGTAAAAAAAATTTTTTCTTGTTGCCGAGTGTTTTTTAACCCATCATTATACAGTCCATTGGGACTCAACAGTTGCCATTGTAGTTTTCTATATGTACATTAGAATATAAAAAAGGTCAGAAAACATTTTTTTACATGTTATAATAAGACTATTTTCTATGGAAATTTACGAAACAGTTGCGATTTTTTACACGGCAAAGGTGGACTTTACATTTTTGACAAAAAATATGACTACGCTGTTTGCAATGTGCCATTTTGCATCTAGTGGGTTCCTTGTTATTGTCATAGAGGGGCATATGATCAACATTATCAAACTGTACATCGGCAATGGGTCTTTTCTCACCTCGTCTGACAGTTTTTGATGATATTGGTGTATCATCACAAGCTGAGCTGGGTCTTCCTCTTTTTCTTACATTCTCAATAAGCCCACCTGCCATTATGAGACCATTGGTTACGCGAAAGTGAAGAAAATTAATTACTTTATCTTTGGGAATATTTCTTAGTTGACAGTCTCTTTTATATTCCAGCTATGAATTAGCTAGAACAAAATCTATCATGTGCATTATATATATGTGCTATTCACTCTTGCCAGAGTGGTGGCCGCTCTTTTGATCTATTAGACTTCTTTATTTGCGGGTTTTTCTTTTTTTTCCTATAGATTGTCGTGTCTTTTTGCTATTTCTGTTATCTTGTTCCATTTTTTCCGGTCCTTTATATCTGTTTTCCAATCTCTTATATCCAGTTTTTTCATATCTTCCTTAACTTGGTCTTCTCATCTTGTCTTCGGCCTTCCTTTTGGCCTTGCTACTTGTGGTATCCAATTACTTATTATTCTTATTATTGTTGTCGGCTCCCTTCTGAGTACATGTCCGTACCATTTTAATCGTTTGGCTTTTATGAACTTTATAACATCCTGTCCTTCCATTTTTTGTCTACTTTCATGGTTCATCATAGTTCTGAAGTCGCCCCCTTCTGTTCTGACTGGTCCAAAAAAATTCCTCAATATTTTCCCATCGGCACTCCTTAAAGTTTCTTCATTTTTATTTGTCAAGGAGATTGTCTCTGCGGCATATGTCATTGTTGGTCTGATAGCGGCTTTATACAGTTTCAATTTGGTGTTTTTGGTAAGATGTTTATCTTTAAGAAATTTGCTGTATTTCCAGTATGCTTTGTTTCGTGCTTTTACCCTTTCTGCCACTTCTATATTTCTGTCGTTCTTCTCGTTTATCGTAACGCCTAAGTACTTGAAGTTTGCTACTTTTTTAAGCTTGTAGTTGTGTACTGTGATTTCTTTTATACTCTCTGTTGTTTCCCTGCTGCCTAGCATATATTTAGTTTTTTCTGGGTTTATCTCCAGACCTCTGCTTTTTGCTTCTTCGATCAGGTCACCTAGCATTTTATCCAAATTACTCCTATTCCTTGCTGTAAGTACCAGATCAATTGCATACCCTAGTATTTGTGTCATGTTCTGGGCTATTGTTGTGCCTGTTACTATCGCCTTAATCGCTCCATCTAATGCTATATTGAATAATACCGTTGATAATGCATCCCCCTGCCTCACACCATCTACCATATCGATTTCCTCACTAGTTATTACTCTAGTTTTCGAGTTGTTTATTGACATATTTGTCAGTCGAATTAACTTATTTGGAATACCCATTTTCCTCATGTCTGCTATCAGTTTACGCCTGCGAATGCTTGCTTAAAATCTACAAACAATATATGTAAATCGATTCCATATTCATAGCTTTCTTCTATCGTCTGTGTCATTACATGCACTGCATCTATAGTTGATTTACCACTTCTGAAGCCATATTGGTATTCCACTAGTTTCTGTTCTGCGTATTTGTTTATTTCCTTTCTTAAAAGTGATGTCATGACTTTGTACACTGTGTTAAGCATGGTTATTCCTCGGTAATTATCGCATTTTGATTGGTCTCCTTTTTTGAAGATTGGTATTGTTAGACCTAAACGCCATTCTGCTGGCATTTGTTCTTTCTTCCATATGTTTATAAGTAATTCATATATCTTTCTTTTTAGTTCTTCGCCACCTTTCTTTATCAGCTCATTAACTATTCCATCTGGTCCTGCTGCCTTCTTCTGTTTGAGATTTGTTATTATTTTTTCATATTCTGCATATGTTGGGAGGCATTCCTCTTCATCTTCTGCTGTTTCCTCAAAATTTGCTGTAAACTCATCCTCCTTTCGATCTTTCTTGTAATATGCTTCCCATTCTCTATTGCCGATTCTGGTCGTTACTTTGCTTCTTTTACTTTGTTTTCTTATGTAATCATATAGTTTTTTATTATCTCGGTTGTCACTTTCTATTTCTATCATTAACTCCTTTATCCACTCCGCTTTTTTCTTCTGACAGCATTTGTCCGCTTCTTTCTTCTTTTTCTTATATTCTTTCAGTTCTGTCTCTCCTCCTGTATTTAGCCATTGTTTTCGTGCTTGATCTTTTTGTTTCTTTTTGCTTTCACATTCTTCCTTTTTGCTTTCACATTCTTCATCATACCATTGTTTACATCTTTGTAGTATTTCCTCGGCTGTTTTGGTAATACTGTTTTTTATGTTCTCCCATTTTTCTCTATATTTCCATCTGGAACTTGTGTTAGTCTATCTTTTAATACTTGTCTGTATCTTTCTTCCGTAGGTTCTTCTTTTAAATTATCTATGTTCCATTGTTTTTTGCGTGCTTCCTTTTGAACGTTCCTTAGTATCTTCATTTTAATTTTCACCACAACTAAGAAATGATCCGAATCCACATTAGCGCCTCTGAATGAACGAGTATCTTCTACT
This sequence comes from Galeruca laticollis, assembly GCA_963921935.1. Taxonomy (NCBI): domain Eukaryota; kingdom Metazoa; phylum Arthropoda; class Insecta; order Coleoptera; family Chrysomelidae; genus Galeruca; species Galeruca laticollis. Next base: position 93,230,988 of record OY998183.1, read on the forward strand.
GTTTTCAGCCATTTTCTTGATATGAGTGCGTGGTCTATATGATTCCCTTCATTGGAGCCTGGTTTTGTCCATGTCACTTTATGCTGTTTTTTATGTCTGAATTTGGTACTTATTATGAAAGTGTCGGTACTTATCCCAAAATTACAGAGTCTTGAACCATTGTCGTTTGTCCTGTCGTGTATCGTTTCTTTGCCTGCAACATTTTCGTTATATTCCTCCTATCCGATTTGTGCATTGAAGTCTACTATGACTAGATTCATGTCATTTCTAGGTATATTTTCCGAAACCTCTTGCAGTTTGTCATATAATTCTTCTTTGTCTTCACTATTTCTGTCCTCTGTTGGTGCGTAAACATGTATTACTGTTATATTTGTTTGCTTATTTTCAATCCTAATTGTTGAGATTCTTCCATTTACTGCTTGAAAGGTCATTACTTTGTTTCTTAACTTATTATTCACCATAAATGCTGTGCCATTTTTCCCCTGTTTCTTTTCCCCTGCGTAATAAAGTGTGTATCTTTCCTTATCTATTCTTCCCTCACCCTTCCATCTTATTTCCTGCAGTGCCAATATCTCAAGCTTGTATCTTCCCATTTCTCTAGCTAACTCATTCATTTTACCAGCCTTTAACATTGTCCTTATATTCCATGTGCCGATCTTAACCGTTTCTTTATTCCCTTTTTGCTTCAGTATATTTATTGTACCTCTCTTGTTTGACTTTTTCTTTTTCAATTGCATCGCCATTTTCGTTGCCTGGTCAGTATGCTTATTTTCCATTCCTTTGAATTTTATTCGTTTTTTGAATTTACCAATTTTTCATGTGCATTATTAATCGCAGAGTCCATTTTAGTGATTTTATGAAAATTCTATAGGTGCTAAAGTAGAGAATGGGACACTTGGGGACCGGAAGCTCGAATGGAGACGCCATTTTTAACCAGTCGGCCATTTTTTATCCAGTCAGCCATTTTTTATCCTTGTAGATTTCTATAGTGGTGTCAGCCATTCGAGCTTCCGGTCCCCAAGTGCCCCATTATCTTGCTAATCATTTGATCTAATAAGTCAACACCTCCCATTGAGTGATTGTATTTTGCAATTACTTCAGGGCTCAGTATATTCAAGTATTTATTAGATTTCTTGTCCCACCTTCTAGCAATATCTTCTTGTCCTTTTCCAAGTTGGAAGCCATGCAAACAGTTTTAGTGTCTAACCATTTTACCAGTGAAATATTATCTGCACTTCTAACTTCGTCTGTAAAACCCCTTTTTTCTCTTTTTAATTCTTTGTCAGACAGCACAGGCAGATTTTGAAATCGACACAGTACAAGCTGCCCAATTTTTTTTCTGTCAGAGCCTTCAAAACATCATAGGATGAAAAGTAATTGTCGTAGAAGAGTTTATGATTATTTGGAGGAATTCTGTTCACAAAATCTAAGACGACACTGCCCCCTAGTCCATATTGGTTCAAATTTTGCTTATGTAACCCCGTTTCTTTTGCTTGGTAGAATAGGAAATCATAGACGATTCCACTTTATACACACAAACAATAATTTTTTATGCCCCAAGGATAATGTTTTCCTTTTACATATTGTTTGGTATTAAGATTACCAGTAGAAGGAATCATTTGCTCGTCGATGCAGAGGTTTTCTTCCAAAATCAGTTGGGAACATATTTTCCTAACACTATCTAACAAATGACGAACTCTATAAAACTTGTCTTTGCAATTTTCAGGATGACGAAGGAGATCAACGAAATGTAAACATGTTCGTAGCTGAAAAAACCTGAGACCACAGGCAGATTTTGAAATCGATTCAGTCTCACAGTACATGCTGCCCAATTTTTTTTCTGTCAGAGCCTTCAAAACATGATAGGATGAAAAGTAATTGTCGTAGAAGAGTTTATGATTATTTGGAGGAATTCTGTTCGCAAAATCTAAGACGACACTGCCCCCTAGTCCATATTGGTTCAAATTTTGCTCATGTAACCCCGTTTCTTTTGCTTGGTAGAATAGGAAATCATAGACGATTCCACTTTAACCACACAAACAATAATTTTTTATGCCCCGAGGATATGGTTTTCCTTTTACATATTGTTTGGTATTAAGATTACTAGTAGAAGGAATCATTTGCTCGTCGATGCAGAGGTTTTCTTCCAAAATCAGTTGGGAACATATTTTCCTAACACTATCTAACAAATCACGAACTCTATAAAACTTGTCTTTGCAATTTTCAGGATGACGAAGCAGATCAACGAAATGTAAACATGTTCGTAGCTGAAAAAACCTGTCCATTAACATATTTTCTAGAAATAGACCGATACCAAGGTTCAGGGAACCGATGGCAATATGAAGTGCTATAAGAGTTTTCATTTCATGTTGATTAGTTAGATTGAAAGAAGGTATTCCTTTTTGCAGCGCATACATATTGGTATACTGAACCAGTTCTTGAAATATATCATCTCCACTATATCGTAAAGAATACTGCAGTGATGAATCTAAACTTTGTGGTGGACTGCAATTATTTGAATCTTGCAAAAATGTAGTATCTGGAGTAATAATCGTCTGACTTTGTTTTTTTCTTCGTAGTGCTTGCTTGAGTTCATGACTTATTCATGGTTTCTTCAAGTTCTGGTTGATTTTCTTCAGATTCAGAGTCGCTGGAGGATTCTGATGATACGAATTTAGCAGTTTCTTTTTGTCCAATTCTCTTGGTTTGTTGTGGAACATAGTCATCATCGCTGCTATAATCTGACCGAATATCTATATCTGAAGTGTCATCTTGAATAAATTCTAAAACATCTTGAATATCTGCATCATTATTTAGGTTGTAACGCTCTTTTCTTAGCTTTTTTTGTGGAGGTGCTCCTGAGGGACCTTGAATATATCAAATTCGAATGTCAACATAGCGTTCGTTCAAGACCTAATGTGCAGTATAATGTACATTCCAAATAATACAGAAGTTATTACGAGGACTTGATGTACATAATACTGTACATTCATTCAAAACGTAGATTTGAGCATCAAATATAGTATTCCATGCTTTGTAGACTTATCTGAGAGTACGAATTCATCAATTAGTAACTTATTATACAAAAATTCTAATGAAATTGCTCAGTTTTAGCAAAAAATACAATAAATGATCACTCACCAGGCAAATCCAATTTCTCGTCGGCTATATTCAACAAGTGACTAATTAGTTGTGTAATGAAATTTACTGTCTCGACCCTTACTTCGTGGAATATGCTCATATTAGTGTTTTTAAATGAAACTCACGGTCTCTAGTTAATTCCACAATATAATAAAAGTTATTGTAAATTCTAAAAAATTGACAATTTCTTCGATAAATCTGACGATGATATTGATTTATCGAAACATTTGCCAATTTTTTAGAATTTTCAATAACTTTTATTATATTGTGGAATTAACTAGAGACCGTGAGTTTCATTTAAAAACACTAATTAGTTGTGCTCTTACCTACTAGATGTCGCCACTCGTCTCAGTATTTTAAAACACATGTACATGAGAAATGCCACACGGTCTCGAAATGTAAATTGCGAACAAAATAATAATGATGATAATTAATTAATAGTATGTACACCATAATGTACTATAGGTCTGAAAGGGTTAAGATGTTAACGGTTGTTGAAGAGAAGGTATAAGATACAAAAACAAGAGATAAATCACAAATCACTCTTTATTAAGTGTTCTTTTAAATAGAATTCTTATTTGCGTGAAATAACTACACAGTTTGTAACTAAAAACAAAAATACCAAAAATGTGATATTATCCACTTTGCCCGAACCCCCGGGTAAAGTGAATACATCACTTGGGCAAAGTGAATAACAACATATTAATGTCAAGAAACATAAGTGATCAACATAATAATCCAAACAAAACTTAACTTTGCGTGTAAACTAATTATTTGGTAAACTGAGGCCGGCAATTATCACTAATGTATCTTCCAGAGCCTTTAAAAGCTGAGCATTTTTCGTGACACCATTTGGAACAAACATCACATCGAATCCAATCTTCAATTGGATTCTCATCTTCTTTAATATACATTTCGCCGCAAAAAAGACAAAATATCTTCAAAACTTTTAACTCTCTTTGATTCGTTAGCACCTTTAACGGTCTTTTTTTGTTCGTCTTTATAGTGCCTTTAGCAATCTTAGGAACTTTTTAGTTTCATCATCCAGTTTCTTAGTTACGTTCTTCCTTCCTTCCTTCCTTCTAGCCCTTTTCTATCCGTTGGATATAGACCTCTCTCAATGTTCTCCAGGTTTCCCTGTGTTGTGCAACCTGATACCAATGTATGCCTGCTGTGCGTTTTATATCGTCGTACCAACGCTGTTGAGGTCTGCCAACGCTTCACCTCTCGCCCCAAGGTCTCCATCTAGTCACTTTGCTGCTCCAGTTGTTGTTTCTAGCAATATGCCCAGCCCAGTTCCATTTGAGTGAGGCTATTCTCCTTTCGATGTCTTCGATTTTTGACGTTCTCCTGATCCATTCGTTAGTTTTTTGGTCTTTCAGTGTTACTCCAACTATCTTTCTCTCTATTGCTCTTTGATGTGTTTTGAGCTTGTTCAAGTTCTTTTTTGTCAAGACCCAAGTTTCCGATGCATATGTAGACACTGGCAGGACACATGTATTGTATACTTTTGCTTTTAGTTTTATTGGTAGATTTGACTGAAACACCTGTTTTAGTTTGCTATATGCTGCCCATCCTAACCGTATTCTCCTATTGAGCTCTGTATTCTGGCATTCCTTACTAATTGTTATTTCTTGGCCTAGATAAATGTACGACGCTACTTTTTCGATTAACTGGTTCTCAATGGTTAGTGTATTGGTAATTGTATCTTCGTTTGTCATGAATTTGGTTTTATTTATGTTTATCTCTAGTCTAACCTTGTTTGCTTCATGGTATAGTTCCTGAATCATGCCTATCAGTTCTGCCTCGGTTTGAGCGAATATGACGATGTCATATGCAAATTTCAAGTTGTTCAGTTTTTCGCCTGCTATGTTTATTCCTCTGTCTTCCCAGTGTAAATTTCGAAATACATCTTCGAGAACTAGCGTGAATAATTTTGGTGATATTACGTCCCCTTGTCTCACTCCTCTTCCAGTCTTTATCTCATTTGTATCTGTTTGCATCCTGATCTTCATTTTAGAGTTTACGTAGATGTGGCTTATGATACGATGTCTTTGATAGATTCTGGCTTTTCTCATTGCTTGGATTACCGCCCAGGATTCCACCGTGTCGAAGGCCTTCCTAAAGTCAACAAATGCCATCCATGTTGTGCTGTTGTACTCTGTGGCTTTCTCTATTAATACTCTGATTGTGTGTATGTGTTCTATTGTACTCATATTTTTCCTTTCGATAAATATGCCTCAAATTTATTTTTTAATCTATTAGTAATTATTTTCATGAATAGCTTATAGATCTGTGAGAGAAGACTTATTGGTCGGTAATTTTCAAGACTGGCCGGATCTCCCTTTTTATAAATAAGGATAACTATGGAGGTATCCCAGTCTGTTGGAACGGTTCCTTCATGCAGGCATTTGTTAAAAAGTGATTTTAGTTGTTCCATTAGAATTTTTCCTCCTTCCTTTAGCATCTCTGGCAGTATACCATCATCTCCTGCTGCTTTTCCGTTTTTGGTTTGTCGCAGTACTCTATTGATTTACTCGATCTCGATTTCTGGAAGGTCTTCGGATCCAACATTCATTATTCCTCTCTTTTCCTCGCTTTCTGCCCCTTCTGTCTCGTGTGTGAGCTGTATAGTTTTGTGTAGAATTCCTCGGTAACCCTCATGATTTCTTGTCTATGAACGACTATATTTCCCTCCTCATCGGGTAGCTTTTGGATCTCTTTCTTGTAGCTGTTTTCTTTATGGAAAATATTCAGTCCCCTATTCCGTTCAATGATATTTTCTATTTGGTTCTCTTGGTATTCCCTGATGTCTTGTTTTGCCGATTTTCTGGCCGTTCTGTTTATCTCCTTGTATTCTACAGTGACGCGACAAAAAGGATTGGATCCAGTCATCTCCGGCTTTTTTGTATTTATCCCAACTTTTTGGATAATTCAAATTGGCCGAGTTGTGGAGCAACGATGCCACTTTAGACGTGCCTGTACAAAGTTTTCTTCTTTGTTTCATTGTGGACACTTACCTTTCAGGTAGGTTGCATGAAAGGATCGAAGAGAAACTGCAGCCTGTTATTATTACCTAATAGCTTCCCAAAAAAGAGATCTCATAAATCTTGGGTACGCCATTGGATTAAGCAAAGAGAGAAACTCAGTTTACTGAATAATCTATTGGAAAAATACGAACTAGAGGATCAGGAATGTTAAAAAAATTTCAGTATTTACAACACAGTATCACAAAATAAAGCCTGCTGTAGAGAAATAAAGCACTCATGCGAAATTCATTTCCAACATTCTAGCATTTGAAATGGCATCTAGCATTCCGGTTTTTATATTGCTCTTTTGACCAAACCCATAAATTCGAATGGGATTCATATAATCCAATTAATTTTAGTATCATTTTTCGTGACCAATTGATACATGCACATTCCTTTTACTACTTTTCTTTTGATTCATTTCCTAACTAGATTTAGTTGTAAACACACTAGAATAGCGACTATGTTTCAGAGACAATACCGGAACTCACCTGCAGCAAAACATATTTCAAATGACACATTGTGTATCATGTAAACACGTGGAGACTTGTTGAAATAAATATTTCGTGATATATTGTCTCATGACATTTTCAACAATATTTCACGTATTTCAAGAATGGTGTCACCGTGAAACTTGAAGTATTTTTGACTGATGACACACAAATCTCATGAAAAACTTTCCTTGTGGATACTTATCATTATAAACATACGAAATTATTATTACTTATAATATTACATTATAATATTACTTTTATTCTGCTTTATAAATAAATATTTTACATATTATTAGAATTAATTGTATTATAATCCATTCTTATACACAGTAAATTTCATTCTTAAACACAGCGCCGGACTAATGATATTTGGCGCCCTAGGCAAATAATTTTTTTTCGCCCCTTCCATCTATCTCCTCTCCTCGTCTTTCAGACAACACATACGACTTACATAAAAGTAGTCATAATAACGTTTTATTTATTATTGAAAATAAATATATAAAGAAAAAAATTAATTAAAAAGAACACATATAGAAAAAACGATTACGAGAAAATTATGAGAGTGAGGACAAGGAGACAAACATTCTAACACTAGAACAATTAAACATAAAAATTTAGGAGCATAATTATAAGCATTGCTAATAAATACTCACTCAACACTCTTGATGATCAATAGATTACGACATTTTTATATCTCTGAAACTCATAAGCTTTCCAATGAACTTTCTTTCTAGCTTTCAGAAATATAAATTTCTCAATGACGAATTGATCATCAAGCGTATCCATCAGTTCGTGTTCAATGTTTAATTAATTCATTTTTTTTATTTGAAAAAAATATGGTGTATTCTGAACACTATAAATAATTTATTCCCGTTGGAAATTTTACTTAAAGTTAATTTTTCAACAAGTTAAACATTTGTTAACTGACAAAATTTTCTTGAACTTCAGTCTTAATTGTAAGTGAAAAAAAATGTTTAAATAATAGTTGTAAAAAATTTTCGCTTCGTAGAGCCTTTCTTACCCACATACTTAACAAGATCGTGCCATAAAAGTTAAAAAAAATATTTATACTTTGTTTATAATAATTTTTTTTATTTGAACAAAAACAGGAAAATCCAAGTAATATTGTTATTGTTGTTAATATACAATAATAAACAAAGTATAAATATTTTTTCAACTTTTATGGCACAATCTTGTATGTGGGCAAAAAAGGCTCTACGAAGCGAAAATTTTTTACAACTATTATTTAAACATTTTTTTTTCACTTAAAATTAAGACTGAAGTTCAAGAAAATGTTGTTAGTTAACAATTGTTTAACCTGTTGAAAAATTAACTTTAAGTAAAATTTCCAACGGGAATAAATTATTTATAGTGTTCAGAATACACCATAATTTTTTCAAATTAAAAAAAAATATTCAATACCTTAAATAAATTAATTAATGTGCCGTACTCGCTTTTGACGCAATCTTAAAATATCGCGCGCAGACCTATTTTCAGCGTTAAATTAAAATTATAAATAATGGAGACAGAGCTCCGGGAGTTGGGAGTTTTTTATTGGAAATTTCCTCCTAGTTCAGAATCTTTTTTTGAAATTTCTTAAATATTAATAGTTTATGAAATATTGGCAAAAAAACGAAATGCCATTTTTTTCATCTTTAATTGTTTATAACTTTTGCAATTATTTATGTGCTAATACACGCTTTTAGCACATTTTTCTAGGCGTCATTCCGAACCCAACGATCTATCGCACATAATTTTAAGAGCAGTATCTCTATTTTGTACCATTTTCAACTTGTCGACTAGACTACAATGTTTAAAAGAGTCTCTCAGATAATTTTTCACTCTTTTTATGTTTGAGAAGGACTTTTCTCCCGAAGCATTAGTTAAGGGCATGCATAAAAATATTCTCAAAAGTGTTTCAACGTTCGGAAAGGTTGAAACTATTTTTTCAGTTTTTATTATCTTTAAAATTTCGTGTAGATTTACATTTTGGCTTTCCGATTCCATGTTGATTTCATTATCAGTTTCGGTATCTTTGGAAATTGTCAGCTCATTTTGGAAACTCTGGTCTCAAATCGTCGCTATAAAGTTCAAGAAGTTTTTGATTACTAGAGATTATTTCGTTATTAAATTAGTCAAGAATCCAAATTTTTCTGATATTTTTTCATACGAACATTTTCTTCTGCTCAACTCCGCTACCGCTATATCAATAATGACGTAAAATACATTGGTCTTCATATTATTTGAACCTTCAATAAATTCGACGGTATTTTCCCTTGATTCTCCACTGCCAGGTTTCATAATTTTTCTTGTTTTAGTTTCGACTTCATAAACTAAGCATTTTGTCAAGTTCCTACCAATTGTTTCATAATTCTGGAAATTATTTCTAATGAAGTTCAAATAACCTACCAAAGAATCGTATAATTTCACCACGAGAAGTACGTCCGTCATTACTTTTTGAATACGTTTATTTGTTTTATCAAATTTGGATAGAATGTCGTTCCACACTGCCATTAATACACCAGTCTCTAATTTCTCCACAATTTTAAGTAAACCATTGGAACGAACTTTAGTAGCGGCTCCCTGGTTTTTGTCATTAACAATTTGCTCTAAGCAATTAAGCAATTTTCAAAACAGACATAACCATTATACAAGGCTTTAACAGCATCTGCTCTTCACACACACACACACACACCAGTCCAAACCCGCCCCTTCCAGGATACATCGACAGCGATGTATCCCGTCTCGTCCGATGGGGCCTCAATCTGCTCTGCTGTCGTTGCTCTACCATTCTCTTCCCTGGGTTTTGCATGGAAGAGTCTGGTTGTCTTCTTTTCTTCAGGGTAGTGCCATGCACTTTGCTCCTTCTGCCTTCTGTTCTTGACGTTCGCGTTGGGTGTGTGTGTTTCGCAGCCTCTAGAAGGGGCAAATCCTTAGCCGGCTTACTACCACTAAGGACGACCTTAAATAGTGGATCCACTTGCTATAGCTGTCCCTAATCGAGATCTGCTCAACTTTTCAAGGGATCAGCAGGCCCTCTCATAGGTGGTCCCTCTTCTTTCTTTATTCTTGTTCTTCAATGGCTCTTCACTGCTGGTCGTGGTCCAGCTGTTTTCTTGGCCGTGGATGTCTGTCGTTGTCTTCTCTGGTGTAGTAGGTCAGCTTCCTCATCTCGATGTTGGGGTGGAGTCCTCAGTGCTTCGAATATTCTCCTGGCTTTTTCTTCCATTATTCTTGTATCTTCTTCTGGTCTAGCTCTCTGTGGATCTGCTGGTTCCTGATGTACCAGGGGGCGTTCATAGCTTGTCTCAGGCTGATGCACTGCTGGGCTTGTAGTTTCTTTCGGTAGGTCTTGGCGGTGTATCCCTATGCTGTGGATGCGTACAGCATGATGGGTATTAGGATTGCCCTGATGAGGTGGATCTTGGTCTTTAGCTCTAACTTGGATCTTCTTCCGATGAGTCCTCCTAGTCGTCCTCTTGCTTTCCTGGTCTTGTTCACTACGTAGTTCACGTGGTCCTTGAACGTCAGCCCTTGTTCTAGAATGACTCCTAGATATTTCGCCTTGTTGGTCCATCTGATTTCTTCTCCTGCGATGTCCAGGCTGTCTTCTGGCGTCTTCCTCTTCTTCCTAAAGTCGTCTCTGCGTTGATTTCGATCCTCCATGTTGAACACCAGTCGTCGATTCTGTCAACGGCTTCTTGTAGCCTTCGTGTCACTATCTCTGGTTGAGTACTCCTTGTTGCGATGGCGGTGTCGTCTGCGTAGAGGGTCATCATGGCTGCTCTTGCCGACGATCGAGTAGTAGACACTCTTTTTGGACAAAGCTTGGATTGCAATTTTGAAAGAGAAACTTCACAACGATGTGTGGATGCAGAAAAAAATATATATACGTAAATCGTTGAGAAACATGAAAAATTTTGTTGCACAATTACCAACTAAATTGAGACAATGAGCTGCACACGGGATGTATAATGCTAAATTATTCCGTGCTTTGATTCGCTGTTGTAGACCTGAATACGCCCCAGACATATTACTGGCATTATCGTATGATTGCCCCTGCAATTATTAATATCTAAGGAAGCTCTATGTTCAACTTTATGTCCAACTTTACTCATGAATTTAAAAAAGCGTTCAACATCTGGTAATATAATAACAAAATATAAAAGTAAGTTGATCTATATGGGAAACGTTAGGAGTCGAATCTAAACTTATGGAATAATATTTAGATATTTTCAATTCTTGGCCTATTTTATTTCTGACCAGTTCTGCAATACATCCTATGAATTCATTACATATTGTTTCAGAAAGATATGGTACTTGACCCTCACCTTTTTTCAAAACTTCTCTCCAATAACTAATTTACAAGACATACTGTTGTTGTAAATAAGAATCAATTTGATCTTGAATTTTTAAGCACAAAATGAAAGTTTTGATATTTTCTTGATATTCCAGAAGACTCTCATGTTCAGATATTTTTTCCATATGTTTCCAATCGTTAAAACCACTCATAAAAGATGAGCGGTTATTAATATTGCTGAATAATTTACATTGTATGCAGTATAATTTGTAAGTAGAATCAGAATACAAGAGCCACTCACGACGTATATTTTGTCCATTAGCCAGCTAATCCAATTTTTGGAATAATGCAGATTTCAAGACCGCATCTATCAAGAGATCATTGATTTTCCAAGTAGCAAGATCCAAACAGAAATGTTTAATTTCAGAAGTTCACAATCATCTCCATTATCATTATTACCAATAATTTTCTCGTCTAATTTGATTGAACATGCCGTTCCACCTGTTCCACACATGTGACTGGATTTTGACTATCAACTGAAATCAGGGATAATAATAATCAATACTGATAATAAACCGCTGCCAATGGAATCAGTACTTCCACTCCGTACATAGACACAAAATTATTTTTTGCTGAATATTATTTTTCTCGACGTTCCTGATCATGTAGAGTCATTTAAACAAAACAAAAAAATACCATCACAACGAAAATTTCAAGTATTGCATCTAGTAGAATATATATGCTACATACCTGTGTTGACCGAAAACTCATCTTGAGAATTCTAGCAGCTAGGTTTATTTTTGTCGATGAAGAAATTATCCAATTTGGGAATTTTCTGTAGCAGTTTTTCAGACTTCTCTTGCTTTTATTACTGAGATTTACGCCTCTGTGCCCCATTAGGTTTTATATAACTCATTCTGAGTTTAATTTAAATTTTACAATCGTTTATTACAACTTTCATCACAAATCACAATAGCAAAAGTTCAGAAGAGTGGATTGGGAAAACGGATTCTAGAATTCCTTCCTTTTATATAGCAAATTGTAAGTGCAATAATTCTCTTTGAGTCCTACCGATTTTTAATGATGCCGTCGATTATGCTGACAACGTTCAAATAGTCGAAAAAAAGTCGGTTTTGGGTCCATGATATAAATATTAACAGAAAACTCTTAAGAAGAATTTCATACTTTATTTGACGATTTAATGAGTGATGAAGCAAAATGTTTCCAATACTTTTGGATGAGCCTTGAAAAATTTTTTATTCTCTATTTAACACGTGCCCACGTGTCCACGTAAAGTAAAGAAGAATAAAAAATATGACTTCTCCTAGCAGATTCCTGTTGATGTTTGTCGCGCATTTAAACGAATTTGCGAACTTTATTTTTTTGAATTATGTCTTAGCGGAATTCCGTTTGCACGATGCGTTCGATACGTATTTGTTTAGTTTATTACATTTATAATAAGGCAAATCTGTTCCCTCTGTCCGATGCGTCCATCCTATGCGAACAAATACGCGTCTACCTTAAGTATTACCGGTCTCCTATTTATCTCTCTTGTTCTCCTACCACCCATCGTAGCAAGACATGAATTGGTATAGTAATAGGTGTACTGTTATTCCTCTCTCTATCTTCTCCTGCACACGGAGAATGTACTGGTGAGGTATTCATTGTGATAGAAATGGTTTAACTATTATTAATAATATAAAGGAAAGCGTTAACCCAAGAAATGATAAAAATTGTCCAATGAAAGATCGAAGGAATAAAGAATCTTCCAACAAAATACTTAGCTTTTTAATACATTGAACATCCAGTTTTACTTATACAATTATTAACATTCATTGAAGGAATATTTGACATTTTTTCGGCAGAATGTCAACTAAACTCCAGGGGATGACATTACAAGTTAGGTCGTTCGGAGCCTCAGGTCCTCCGGAGCGGGTTACCGATGTCAAATTCGTGACGATGACCCGAAAAAACCCGTACGACGAGTTTCCAGCGATTCGGTAAGTTATACCAGCAAAAGTCCTGAGTATGACGCTACTAGCCAAGTCGTTGGGAGCCCCAGGTCCTCCGCGGTGGGTTACTGATGTCAAATTTATGACGACTGACCTAAAAAAACCTGGGGCACGAGTTTTTCTTAATTTATCGATAAATTAAACGGTACCTCCAGATGATGACGTTCCTAGTGTCATCCTAACCGCTTGAAAATATGCAGTTGAAAGAATGCACTTCTCGATGAACAAAAGCATTTTCAATCCGTTGCCAAAAAACCTGTGCAAAAAGTTTTTAAATGATTTAAGGAAGAGAATGCAAAAACCACACTCAATCCATGGTAGTGTGCAAATTTCTTGGGTTTTGGGTGTGATGATTAGATGTAAGCGTACCACATACTAAACCATTCATATTCCAGACCATTAATTAGGGCAATACATACGTCCAATCTGTGGGAACGAAATAATATCATATGTTTAACAGCTCACTGGGATATAATATACTTAACACAAGTAATAACAATTAACCATGACCATCGTCAACATGTCGATGACCAGTGTTACACTTACGAGTATGAAATACAACTAATGTTTACTATACAGAATTGAAACTATTTATACATGCTGAATCAATATTATTCAGTCCGGTAACACTGTTTACATTTAACAATATTAACCTTGTCGAGTTGGTTGCTTTACAATTTCTTAGCGTTCTAATCTGAACGTGTTTTAATAATTACCCAAATAAACGTATTCCCTAAAGAATTGTGGTTCACTCTTACTGACTAACCTTTATTAGTGACCTTCTGGTTGAATAACCGCCACATAGGAATTTTTGAGCTAAATTTCCTCGATTTTTAATGTTCTAAACTTATCTACCTATATTATTAAAAAATCGCTGAAAATGTTATATATAAGGCTTAGGCAAAGACTAGATATATGGAAAAACTAACCCACCATCTCACAACGAACGAATTTATGACTAAAATCCTATAGAAGAAATACTGTATTTCTCTGTTATAGCTCTGGCCACCTTTTTGCTTATATTATCACTCCGTGAGACCTGCTTTCAGTCAATAGAAGATATAAAAGAGAGTTCACTGTGGAATGGAGTCCTAAAAATTGGGTTTAAAAATTTTTCAGCTAATAAATTATGAAGGGTCTACTTTGAATTTGGATTAATAATACATGCATACATATCCTGTGGTTCATGGACCGATTATCAGAACTTTTAACATATTAATAAATTAAATCTTAGAAATTGTTATAGTAATTTATTTGAAGTTATTAGAACAGACGAAACTTCAATAAATGAATTTTGACTTTACTAAAAGCAAACTTACCTGTGGACCACCCCAGCCAGTTAATACTAACGCACCACCTTCGCTCATTGTTTCTAAAGCTACTTGGGCACCATAAGTAGTTATTAATAGAGGTATGTTAGTTTTTGAGCTAAAACTTGGTTTTACTTCAACCAAATAAACTTCATTGTAAGGTGAGTTTAAAGTATCTCTGGCTTTGTGAACGCTTCTAACTGAATGTGTGTATCCTCCAGTACTAAAATGGGTGCTGTGAGATCTTATTGTCGCATATTTAAAATCCTCCACAGAGAATGTTTCTTTAAAGCAGCCGCTTGTGGTAAGAACTATTAACAATAAAATCAAACATGTAATGTGCCAAAATATGAGTCAACCCCGATGCTATTCTTTTATTGAAACATTTGCAACTTTTATCCATTCTTTTTCTTAACAAAATATTTCGAACAAACTTCTTTGTTGAGCTAATGAATATGTTACCGGCAATATGTATAATTCAGGTATTCTACGGGGTATCAATTTGAAAACGTACCACCCTCTTTATTTCGGTCCCTATAGAAAATTCACAAAAAATCAATTATTTTTAAGGGGGACAGTTTTCAATTGAATTACATCAACCGTCTAGCGGGGGCGGACACAACCCCTAAAATCTTAAATGACAATCGGGGTTAAGTGATAACTTATTTTAATTATAGAAATATAAAGTATTAAATGTTCTTCATAAAAGCAGATAACTTAACCTGTAATTAACTATCTCGACCCTTACTTCGTGGAATCTACTCATATTAGTGTTTTAAATGAAACTCAACGTTTCTAGCTAATTCCACAATATAATGAAAAATGTTGAAAACTCTCAAAAATTGACAATTGTTTCGATAACTGAATATCATCGTCATAATGCAGAAGTTACATTTCATTTGATGCCTACCTGATATTTAGTAGTTATTTTTGACTAGACCAAGAAGTTACCTATCTTGTGATTGATTTAATATATGTTAATAGAAAATAGAAGAAGATGTGATATTACAAATATTGAAGCTTCGCTATTATTAGCCCTATGGTGATATCCTGGATATCATTTTTCCAATTAAAATCAGTATAACTGTGCAATGATATATAAAATCAGGAAACTATATCTGCTGATCTTTACAATTATCACTTAACAAGACAGTTTAATAGTGGAGAACTCCCTAGAGTTATCTGTTGATTGATGACTTCATATTGTAGGTTTCTTAAGTGTCTTCTTATTTCCATCTCTTCAAGGAAATCCAGTAACGTCAAATGAAATAAGCTTAGCGTTATCTTGTAATTTGAATGCTTTTAATTTTTTGATTAGTTCTATTGAATTTCTAATTGAGTACTTAAATTCATATCCGTAAGTATTAAGTATATTGTTAAGCTTCTTTGCCAATATATTATTAGGAGTATTACCATAAGAAACTACAGGTCTAATTGGTTTCGTTATTTTATGTAATTTAACGGTTCCATATAATTGTGGACAATGGGGATTCTTATGTATCATGGACCTATTTTCGTAATCACTTAAAAGATAATTTGAATTATTAACAATATCCCTTACATTATTAGAAAACTTCTTTGTTGGGTCTGCTCTAAGAACTTTTACATCGCTAGATTCTATAAAGTTATATATTTTTGAATTATAATTTTCAGTTGTCAATGTGACAGTGTTGTTCCCCTTATCAGATTATGTAACTGTTAGGTTATTCTCTTCCACTTTCTTTTTTATTGCGTTTAAAACTGTAATGTTATTTTTTGTTTGACGTTTAACTTTTGAAGGTTCAATATTTTTGATTAAATTGGCAATTAATTATTACTCCTAATAATATATTGGCAAAGAAGCTTAACAATATACTTAATAGTTACGGATATGAACCTAAGTACTCAATTAGAAATTCAATAGAACTAATCAAAAAATTAAAAGCATTCAAATAACAAGATTCTAAGCTTATTTTATTTGACGTTACTAATATGTTCACTAAAATTCCTCCTAAAGATTGTCTAATACTTGTAAGAAAATTACTAGAAGATAAAAATATTAATCCAGGAATAATATCAAATATACATAATTTATTTGATGTATGCATTAATCAGAATTATTTCACTTTTGACAATAAGATATATATTCAAAATGAAGGTTTACCAATTGGAAGCCCTATATCACCTATTTTGGCAAACATTTTTATGGACAGTTTAGAAAGAAAAATCTTTGAAAGTAATATTTCAAAGAATGTTTTTTTTTGGTATAGATATGTAGATGGCATATTAGCTTGTTTTATAGGTAGTGAACGACAATTAGATATATTTTTCAACCACATTAATAATTTACACCCAAAAATTAAATTTACATTAGAAGTTGAAAAAAATAACTCAATCCATTTTCTTGATATGAAAATTCAAAGAGTTAATAATGTACTTGATTATGCAATTTACCGAAAACCAACACACACTGATGTGACATTCCCTTATAGTTCCAATCACCCCATGTCACATAAACTAGCGGCATACAATTCAATGATACATAGAGCATTTTCAGTTCCTATGAACAAATGTAATTTTGATGGAGAGATTAGTACAATTAGACAAATAGCAACATACAACGGTTATCCATTACATATGATAAATAAGCTTATTAATAAAAAAGGGGAAAGAGTGGCATTACAACTAATATTTCCTAAACAAACTGAAGAAATAAAAACTTATAAAACCATCACATATGCAGGAAATATTTCTAATAATATTTCAGAGATAATATCTTTAGCAACGAATACAACAATTGTTTTTAAAACAGAAAGTAACGTAAGTACAAAATTGTTAAATGGTAAAACAAAAATACCAACATTAAAGAAATCAGGTATATATAAACTCAAGTGTCCAGAATGTAATGCTGTCGATTTGTGTCAGACCCTTAGAAATTTTGAAATCCGATACAGTGAACACTTACGAGCATACAGATTAAAACAACCAGATAAATCCCATTACGCAAAACATCTACTTCACACCCACCATTCATTGACACCTAACACAGAACTAGAAGTACTACATATTTGTGATAAGAAACAAGAACTGAAGAGTTGGAAATTAGAAGACAATTAAGAAACCCACAATATGAAATCGTCAATGAACAGATAAATCTAGGGAGTTCTCCACTAATAAACTGTCTTCTTAAGTGATAATTGTAAAGATCAGCAGATATAGTTTTCCTGGTTTTCTATATCATTGCACAGTTATACTGATCTTAATTGGAAAAATGATATCCAGGATATCACCATAGAGCTAATAATATCTAAGCTGTAATATTTGTAATATCACATCTTCTTCTTTTTTCTATTAACATATATTAAGTCAATCACAAGGTGGGTCACTTCTTGGTCTAGCCAAAAATAACTACTAAATATCAGGTAGGCATCAAATGAAATGTAACTTCTGTCATTATGACGATGATATTCAGTTATCGAAACAATTGTCAATTTTTTAGAATTTTCAACATTTTTTATTATATTGTGGAATCAGCTAGAAACGTTGAGTTTCATTTAAAACACTAATAACCTTATGTAATTAACGATACTTAATTTCTTAGGTGTTCAATGAATTTATAAAACCTGCTTTTAATAGAACCATAGTCGGAAAGCAAAAACAGAATTACTAAAAAAATATTAAACTTATCTAGTCATAATAAACAGTAAGGGCCGGGACAAGTGTTGCACGTACATTGATAATGAATATACTGTTTTTAGATTGTTTATAACATAAAAATCGATAGGCGGACACTATTAATATATTTACCTACGACCACCCCTGTAAGTATTCAAAAACACACAGTCGGCAATCAATGTAAAGTAAATCGCACGGCTTCCATAGCAACCACTTAGCAACTGTCAATAGACGTAGCTATTTTATTCAAAATGTTTTACTTAGATATTTGACGTTGAATTTTATTCTATATATTAATGGTAGATAACATTTATTATATATATAAGATTGCATTTAATACTAAGAGTTATTTGGAATTATATGATAATTGGTTTCGTTTCATTCAATCCGCATCTTTTAGCTGTCTGAGTGTACCTCATATTAGTAAACAATAGTATATTATACACCAAGCGACTAAAGTGGCCCATTTAATTCCGCGGGTGGTGTTTGATTCCTGAGGGAAGTAATCCATCTAAGGGATTATTGTCACTTAAGTCGGTAGGTGTATATGATATTTTGTACAATTCCGGTAATTCTACATATATTTTTAATAAAAATAAATACTACTTAGGACGGACTTTTAAGAAACTTGGCTGGGCATCGAGGGTGAACTTCTAAGATGCTTGGCTAGGCATTGAGGAGCGAGTTTTATAAAACTTGGCTGGGCATCGAGGATGTACGTTTTTACTTGTACTTTAAATACCTTAATAAGATTATAAACACAAGTACAAGTGGGTCGTACGTAAAGTATAGTACGTAACTCGTGTTGTAACGGATTTTACACACTCGCGGAATTACGCACTCGCCGCTACGCGGCTTCGTGCGTAACTTTTCCGTTCGTGCGTAAAATGCTTCTTACAGCACACGTTACGTAATATACTATTACAGAACTATACACAAAGTACTTTTTATACTCTTATTATAGTTATACACTGTTTCTTTTCGTTGTGAAAATTTGTCATCAATAACTTACTAACATACGCGTCTACTGATTAAGTAGCCGAGAGATACTTGAGCGGAAATAAAACACTTGAGTTACTTCAGTGAGGTACTGAGATATAACTGAGCTGAACCGATTCACTAGAAGAAACATTCAAGACTGTCGTTTGAGATGAGATATATTTCAGAAGAAGACTCGTAAGCCCCTCCTCAAATTAGAAATATGGAATTCCACATTATCTGGAATTCCCAAAATCGGTCATGAGTGCCAATTTTAAAGTAAACATTATGTATATTCTGTAAAAAATTTTGATCTGGATTTGTGGAGATCTGTCTGTACATCTTGTGTATATCAGCTGTTAACACGTATCGAGAAGACCGAAAACGACATAATATGTCGAATAAACTAGAAATACGGAATTCCACTTTTTCAGGAATTCCCAAAATCGGTCATGAGTGCAAATTATAAAGGAAATATTCAATAGATATTTGCTACCCAAAACCCATTTCAGATAATACCATCAATAAAATCAAATAGATATTTTTACCAATGGCTTATAGAAATTCTTATTAATAAGGATATTTTTCGACCATAAAAATTTCAAACTTCAGAAGAATTTAAAATGCATAATAAAAGGTATTCAGTGCGGACAATAGTTTTCGGAATACAAAAAGGGTAGTAATTTCTTTCATTCAGAACAAATGTTTTGTAAATTCTATTCAACATAAAATTTTACAGTTGAATCATCTTTTCGTGATATTTATTCTGATATAAATATCATCTAACAAATGACCCAATTTTTTTAAATTTATTCCGGAAAATATTAAATATTTTGTACATACTGACTTTTAACCATAGAGAATAACACCTTAACAGTTCACAAATCACAATTACTGATTCATTTTGCACTAAGATTCTAAATAAGTAATCTTCAAATGATTGAAACTCACCTACATTCAAATTCGTCACCACACCAATTTTAAGTGATTGTCAAGAAAACGATTTCAGAGGCAATAAGATGATAATTAAAAAATGTTATGTATTCCCGGACTTTAATGCTTATTGGCCTCGTCGAACAATTTACATTGGAAATGTATTGCTTTTACGATTAGATACTATTTCCTGTCTATTTAGATTTTTTGTTGGCGAAAAGCTCTGGCTCAACCTCACGTTGCTTTTTCATTTTGGCTTTCAGTCTACGGGAATATTCAGTAGGGTATGCTTGGTGGAAACGTTGGAGCTGAGAAATCGATCAGGGTAGTTCATTTCCTGCTTTAAATCTTGAAAATATTCAATTTCTGTTTTTTTTTCGTTTTTCCGTTTTCCTTTGTATTTCTGAATGTAAATAAACCGTCGCGCCTAGGAAGGTTACTTGACATAAATGAATTATCTTTGCTTTATGGAGTATAAATCGAATTTCAAGTTGTTTTTGGTTGAAGTGAATATGATACACAAACTCTCGTAAACCACACGGAATTGTGAAGAGTGATAATGTAATTTTGACCTTTTTGTTTAATTGCTGTACAGGTTTTATGCAATATCAATAGGTATTCACCACCAATTCATCCTTAGTAACTGTGATAGAATCTGCCGAATATCGTTTCAAATAAGTTGAAACGTATAATAACTAATTATGTTGTGAATTTTTTTCGTTTTTATATTTAAGATTATTTTCATTCCAGTAATGTATTTTGAATTTGGTATGGAAAAGGTAAGTATACAACTGTTTCTACTACAAATACACGCACTGCCACACTAAGTAGAATACATAGTATATTTTTGTGTCTGTTACAGTGGCGTACTTACGGGGGGTGGGTGTATAGGGACTCAGCTAAACTTATAAGTATCCACCGACTCTATTGGGGTTAGGGTTGTCAGATGTCCGGGATTGGAATTAGGTAGGTTGTACCGGAACCCAGAATTTCATTATTCTATCCCAAAAACCTATCTAGAATTCCAGAGTTGCTAAAAACTGAAGATGCGGTAGATACGGATGCCCTTTATTCTGAGTTTTCTCATCTCTGCGAACTGTATTTAGTGAACTACCCAAATTATCAAATTTGGGCGCTTTTTTTTTGAATTGACCAAAAATTAAGATTTCATATACTTAAAAAAATCCACTCCAATTGGCAAAGCCTTTTCCAAGCGGATGTGTGGACAAAAGAAAGAAATCGATCTTGTGAAGGCTGAGCTGAAAATTCAACGAATTTCAATTAATCCTCTTCGGAATTGTTGTCCTTTATAAATGGCCCCGAAGGCGAGTAGCTTTAAAACTCGTCAAATCTAACGATAAATATAAATAGTGGTTAGTGCATTTACCTTCGTTTATGCTTTCGACTTATTTTGTGTTTATATTAATAAAAGAAGTTAGTTATGCTAATGTTTTTTTTTTCAATATATTATGAGCGGATTTCGGGGGGTAGGGGGTGTCATAATTAACCCTCCACGTAATATAGAAATACCTGTTTTTTATGTTAATTTTGAGGAATTTTTATTTTGTTCGCGAGTGATGATTCCCCGTCTAGGATTCCGCGTTTACTATCCAGGAATTCAGCCATCCTTATCTGACAACTCTAATTGGGGTGAAGGCGAAGAAACTTATTTATAGTCCGTTTCTTATTGTCTGACAGCACGCGAAAAGGTCACAGATGTTAGTCAGGTAGTAAACCATAAGCGTCCCAGTTCATCTAAGGAATTTATTTACTATTTAATTTTATACCCGATCTGATATATAAAGGTAATATAAATGTAAATTCGGTTAGTTAAAACAACTAACTGACCTTCATACATTTGTAGAGTACATACAGTTAAAACAATAAATTATTTTTGAAATAATCTTGTAACGCAACTATTCTGACTGAATATTTCATTATCTTGAGAATTTGAAGCAGGTCAATTCTTGGGAGACATATTAACAAACCATTTATCAATTCATTCTCCAGATAATTACTTTCTGATTTTCGAAATGTTGATAATAACATTTCCAAGAAACATTACGATAGGGTCCTACTAGGGATTGTCCCAATGACTATTTAGAAATTTTGCAGGTATATACGGTGAAACTTGGTCTCGCCCAAATTTGTATAATTTGTTTTGATTATAGTCGCTTATGTTCCATAAGTGTTAACTGTGTTGTGAAAAATGTCTTCAAGTTTTACCCTAGTAAAGTGTAAGAGCGTGCTTAGCTTACTAACGAAGACTGTAGTGTTAAATGTGCATGATGCTGTTGTACATCAAATGCCGGCTGCTACTGAGGAGGATGATACTAAAGATTGAATTTTATATTTCCTATAAATGGTATGTTTACTTTACA
This sequence comes from Galeruca laticollis, assembly GCA_963921935.1. Taxonomy (NCBI): domain Eukaryota; kingdom Metazoa; phylum Arthropoda; class Insecta; order Coleoptera; family Chrysomelidae; genus Galeruca; species Galeruca laticollis. Next base: position 93,253,220 of record OY998183.1, read on the forward strand.
TTAATTCATTGTCAATAAATTTGAATTATGAGAATTAAACTATATTTTCTTTAATTAATTTAATTTAATAAAAATGTAACTTGTTAATAGGCCTAAACGAATGAATTTTATTTCAACTGTAATGTTGACCGATTCTAATTAAATAAGCAAAATGAACTAATATCGTAATCTCCGCCACTGCCGCACTGTTTATCCTTTTGCTGGCATTGTTCAGTTTTATTACCATATTGTATTTTGAGCTGAAACAGGGATGTACAGATAACCAATACATATACCTATTTGTTTTACATTAGAATTTTAGTATTTACTTGTAAAATTCTTAGGATCACTCTGTAAGAGATAATTTTCTATTTGAATATTTAATGAGGCTACTGTGCTGTCAGACATTAAGAAATAGACTATAGGCAATAATCAGTATTATAAATTTCTTGATTTATATTTACATTCCGACACCTGAAAGGGTATGGGGAGCGGAGAAGATTTATATTTACCTGATTTTCTCAAAATTATTATAAAATCATAAATTAAAATCTGGCACCAACATTTAAATTGCAAAGTGCTCAGAAATAAAAAATAAACATCATGCACTGGCCTGTTTGGAAGTTTGTAGTCAGCATGCTCACCCGAATGTTCACAAACTTCCAAAAATATTTTGTACACTACCTGAGTCCATTGTTAACCAGAAAGGACCTTGTAGGAAATATCCACCATAAAAGTTTACCGGGATACCTATGGCCGAAACGGTTGACAAAACTTTAATATAGGAAAGTTGTTTGAGAATGTAAATTCTTTTTATTTTATTACCATTGTTATACAGGGTGTCCCAATATTTTTTACAGGCTATAACTCAAGAATTAACGTTATTTGAAAATTGGGTAACGTTTTTGGGCACTACAGTAATTTCGTCCGAGGTATACAGGGTATCTGTGACGTCATCATAGAAGCAGCGACGTCAAGTAAAAATAGGCCTATCTGAAGTGAATCCAGACATGATAATTGCGCCATTTAAACGATCACTGGCTATTGTTGCAAATAAACAATAAATTGAAAATTTCCTATAACTATCTACCCTCACTGTGATACACCGTTGAATTTTAAATAAAAAGCCCTTTCATTTGAGCTAAGTTTGATCCACACTTCCATTGAATTGCTTCTATGATGACGTCACAGATACCTTGTATACCTCGTATGAAATTATTGTAGGTCCCAAAAACATTACCCAATTTTCAAATAAACCCATTCGTTAATACCTGAGTTACATCCTGTAAAAAAAATCTTGGGACACCCTGTTATTTAAGAAAAATGCATTGTAATATTTGGGTCTAATTCTGTTTTTATAATACCTTTTCTTATTGTTGATAAAATTGTAAAACCTTATAATAAATTCTGTTGACAAAAATATGTTAAGAATAACAAATTTATTGTTAAACAGTTTCGTGAAACATTTACGTAGACTCCCTTTCACAAGAGAAGAAGCCACCTGAAGTTGGAATATTTATAAATCGTAGAAACCAAATTCTGTCTTGTTTATCTACGTCGCTTAGTAACGACCAATGTCGTAGAACGAAGATTTATGCCGATTGGTTCTGACAACAAGTTCGCGCATACGACTTCAACTTCGAGAGGCTTCTTCTTAAGTGAAACGAAGTCTGACATTTAAGTAAACTCAAAATTTGTATAATTTTATAGTTTATTGCGTTTTCTTTTCAATTTTGCTGGATGGTGAATTTGAATTGACAGCCCGAAGCATTTGAAATACCTTATCCTTTGTACATTAACGATATTTGTCGCCTATTGTTAATCTTTAACTATTGCATATTCCAGCTTGCTAACAACCAATCGGCGAAATGCACTTTCTCGAATCCTAACTAAAATTTATGAAGCAACACCCTCAGAAAAATTTATATTTAATGGACAACTTCGGACGGAAGTTTTATCTTTAGTTCCTTTACATCTAAACTAACATCTATTCAGTATAAAGTAACTACACCAACTGTCAAGCAACAAGTATCTAGTCAGTATCAAGTGTATCAAGTATTCAATGGTTCTTAACAAATACGTATTGCAAATTCAAATAAAATTAAGTTAAGTTCGTTATTTCTAAAATTGTTACCGGGTGTTGCGCGAGGGAAATAATGAGTTTTGTAAATAAAACTGTGAATCTCTTTACTTCTGAGTTTTATTCGACGTCAACGCATTCGAAGAGCACGTTTTAAAAACCATCCAACAAAAAGAATACAGTCCACTTTCTCCGACTAGTAAAATAGTCACACTGACGGAAGCAGACGAGAATGTACCTACCAATTCCGCACTGACCTTTTCAACCTTTAAACGTATAAAAACTTATTTAAGAAATACTACTGCCCAAGTGAGTCTTAATGGACTAGTCATGCTGTCAGTTCATAGAGAAGAAGTTATATCAACTTAAGAAATAATTGATGACTTTGCTCTCAAGTCAAGGCGCTTAGATTTTGTATTGTAATGCTTAAATTGTTATTATCACCATGATAGATAAATATGTTTTTGGTCAAAATCATTTTTACATCCCCCACCCCCTCCTAAGGTTCAAGCCTGGGTACGCCAATGTGCTGTTAATAATTTTAATATATTTAAGCTCCATTACTGACCGTTGCACTATTTTCGATGTGCATGTTGTTACGGCGGCGTGTTTAACACGTCATTCCGGTATACTTTTACAACCTTCTGTGCGTGATTTGGGATGACTCATTTCATTTTTATTTTGCTAGACTTCAGTAATGTTTTGTGCGATCTGGTACTAGTTTAACCCAGCGAATTTCCCCAGTTCATTGTTTATCTCCGTCTGTGCTCTATCCAGGATCTCCATCTGATAATGTGCCCACTTCAGTTTTTCCTATGTCAGGCAACATATTCATTACAACTGTAAGAGCTAATATTTTGTGCGATATGTTTACCTTGCGTTTTTCTCTTGTCAAATGGTTTATTCGCCATTCGAAAATATTTTAAGAGTCGAGTACCGATTTTCAAATTTTGGTCATAGGGTAAACTGTCCCACAGTGAACCAATTTTTATATATAGGGTCCCTACTTTTTCTTTTTGATGAAAATACCTCAGAAAACATATCGAATGAACACTCCCTGCTTTGATCTGTGTAATCATATGGGTACTCATTTGATTTTTCGATATAGTTTTGAATTTTTTTTAAAAACTATGACATATGGTTCACTGTGTACGATGATGTGTATACAGTGAACCACCATCCAGTACACAGTGAAACATAGTTCATAATTCAAATAAAACGAAGACGTTATTTCAAAAACTTTATTGATATCACATGACTTAACATAAAAAATAAAATACAACATTCTTGATATACGTACTAGACGCAAGTATAAAAATTGGTTGATTTATAATTTAAACAAATCTTCAAAAATGTGGAAATAGAACTAAATATTTTGTTTTTAACCAAAACTAACAGCAAACTCCTTAAAATATTATTTGGGAAACAATTAGACTAGTCAACCTATAGTCATTTTCATCTCTGAAAAATACAAAAAAGAGATGACATAAACACAGGAGACTAATAAAATTGGGGAATATTTCAATAGCTAGCGAATATCGAGACCGCAAAAGTCCATGTTGAAAGAGTAGAAGGAATTTTTGCACCAGGAGGTGGAGCCATGGTCTAATGGTTTTTGTAAAATAATTTTGACATCCGATTTTGAAACTGTAGATAAATCGGGTATGTCAGGAATGGAGAACACATATTATGTTGGACAGCTAAAATTTTAGCTAGGTAGTAAATTTTCTTTTTTTCCTAACTGGTTTTTTGCAACAGGGATCGTATCTCCATCTGAATTTTCATCAAATTCATCTGTCATAGCTCCATCACTTTCCAAAATCATGGAAGTATCAGATTCAGATGTAGAACTATCCTGTAACACTTTCCTCACACCTTTCCCTTTCTTATTGGCGCATAGGATTTTTGTGTTCATTTGTCGCTTCTTTGCTTGTTTTTCTTTTTCAATTTTCTCCTTTTCTGGCGTGTCCGTTGCTATCATACTCCTACCTTTTTCCTATTCTTCCTTATATTTTTTCTTGGTTTTTCTTTGAAAGGTGGACGGAATTCTGTCGGATCTATGAATTTTTTGTGACCTGTTTGTGACGATTCATTTACTGATGAATCTTCTTGGGGGGCGATGTTTTCTTTTTCTGAACAATCAGGTTCCAGATCTATTGATATATTATTGTCCGCTGCCACAGCAGTAGGATCAATTTCTTCAAGTTGTGGGCGATTAGTGACTGTGCTTGGTAAAAAGTCGATATCTGTAAAAATCGTTCTATCAAAAGGAACGATTCCGGTTGCTTTAAAGCTATTTACTATCGAGGTAGGTGTCATAGTTTTTAGATATGCTTCACCAATGAAACTACCCACATCATAAATTGTTACTGGTTGACCGGGGATTTCTCATAATCCAGGAATCCATGCTAGCATTATAAAAGGTTTTGACGGGCTTGAATAATCCAACATCGAGAGGTTGTGTTTTATGAGATGAATGGGGTGGCAAAGTGAGTATCGTAACCTCATGTGATTTGGCCACTTTCAAAGACTCTACTGACAGGTGCGATTCATGATTGTCGAATATTAAAAGTGATGGATTATCCATTGAAGAGGAACTACATTTTATAAAATGTTTCATAACTTCAGGAAATAATTCCGCTCGGTGCGGCCAAACCCAAAGTACCAGGGAGGGCGCCTTTGATCATGAAGTTCTTGAAGTTTTTTCGAGGAAAAATTATGACGGGTGGAAGTGAATATTCACCAGCACAAACAATAGCACATGTTGTGCATAACGTTCCTTTTTCGCCACTTGTAACTTTCGAGAGACATCTTATTCCTTTCGGTGCCAGTACTTTTGGAGGCTTTTGAACAGTGGTTGTCGCTGTTTCGTCTAAATTATAGACGCGTGTTCCATTAGCAAAATTGGGATGGCGTTTTAAAACATCTTCTAGATTTTGGAAATATTTGTCAATGTTATGACGATTGAAACCTGTAGCTCGAGCCAAGCTACAACTTTCCGGTGCTCGGAGAGTCACATCTGGATGACGAACACGAAAAGATCGGAGCCATTCCAAGCCTGCCATTTTCTTTTTTTCCAGGATTTTGGAATGCGTATTTGATTGATGATTGCTGTCTCGTACGCTAACATGCGGTAATCTCTATTTGTTAAACCATAGAAGAGATATGCACAATTGTTGAGATATTTTTTCAATGCCTCTTCCTGCTCCGAATTGAAAATCTGATTAACGTTATAGTTAGGAACTAATCTGACATTCAGACCTTCTCTTGCATTTTTTGTTTTTAAATAATATCTTCTCAAGGTTGCGTAAGGAAGTTCTTTAAGTTTAGCTGCTTTCCTTATTTTTTCCCCGCTGGTAATAAGTTTAACAACTGCCCTCATGTTTTCTTCTGTGTGAGCCCCTATTTTACGAGGCAGTTTTCTGCGAGCCATGCTGTAAAAAAATTAAAACATTATTTACAATTTCTGGAGTAAAGTAGTACACAGTGAACCAATGATTCACTGTGTAAGCCTCCACTTGGTTCACTGTTGGACGTGAGGTACAAAATCGTTTGAAGGTAAGAAACGAGAACGAATAATTTGTTTAATCAGGCATTTGCTATCGATTAATATCCTACATAGATCATTCATCACAATGAAATCTTAATTTCACGATTACAAAGCGTAGTTATCTTACTGGAACAAAAATATGGAGGGAATTTTTTATTTTACGTACCTGGCTAAATCACTAAATCTGCTATACAACCTACTAAGTTGAATGTTCGAGCGGCACAGATCAGATGATAGGTAGTGCAGTGAGAGACGCTTCAAACACACCGATCGTTTTGTTTCTAATGTAGGCAACCGCGCATTGTACTTAACAGGTCCACTGTGGGACATGGCTCACTGTTGGACAGTCGATCCTATATTACTAGTTGAATAAGAAGTACCTTTTTAATAATATAATTACCCAAAAAATGAACGCATAAACTAGTTTGACTCAATTCTAAGAAGCAAACTTACGTTTGTTACGAGATATAATTACACCACTGCAGAAGAATTCCAAACTGGTAGGAATATCTCGGTATCGTAGAAAGTTTATCGAAACTAGCCAATTGTAGTCGTCAATACTGCCATACGATCGATGAGCATTTCTTCTGAGTTGGTCAACAAAGACTGGAACAAAAGTATTATAATTTGATTTTACTTTTATTTATAAATAGTCAGTGGTAATTAATTTTAAAAAAATAATTTTAAATATATCATATAGCCTACTACATGTATGGATGAGTTATCTTATATGAATAGATACGTTATCAATTTTAGATGTAGATGTATCGTCTAGAGGTCAGTTAAGTTACCCTGCCCCCCCCTTCAATACATATTTTCAACAACAACCCCACACACATTTCCCGAGAAACTTCAGCGGTTTGTGTATGGGGGGATAAACCCCAGCCGCCCCCGCCCCCTCCCCATCGAAGTTTTAAATTTTTGTTTATCCCATTATTCACGTACGTGCCCCCCCATGACAATTTGCAAAAAAGATATACTGTAACGGAATCCACTTTAAATGCCCTCCTATGCACCAGTATGCAAAGTATAGGGCAGTATAGTCCACTTCTAATGCACTAATATGCACCACCAACAAAAACACCCCTTCCCCTAGTTAGTTCAACCACATTATTTAAAGTAAAGTTGCCTCCCCCCCACCAATGACAATTTTCTAAAAAAATTTATATAGCAGTGACATCCTCTTCTTATGCACTATTATGCACCATCAACAAAAACAGAATCGCCCTTCCACCTAGTCTGTTGAACCTCATCATATAAAGTAAAGTTGCTCCCCCTCCCCCCAATGACAATTTCCGAAAAAAATATAAGGTAGTGGAGTCCACTCCTAATGCACTCTTATGCACCACCAACAAATACAAAATTTTCCCTTCCCCAAATAAAAAAAAAGTATATTATTTTTCCTAGGCCAAAAAATTGGAAAATTTACAAAATTATGGCATACCTTCGTGAAAAAGGGCCCGGAAAGTTATCGAGAGATCAGAAAGTATCGGTTCTTTAAATTAGGTTTTCTGACTTTTCTTAATGCTGTTATTACTGAAGCATCAAAGTTTTCTGCATCTATTGCATGTCTTGTCGTATTAAAGGGATTTTCCTATAAATAATCAGTTAAAGCTTTGTCTAGCTCTATTCTAGTTAAAACCGGTCTTCCATTTCCTATTTTTCCTACAACAGTTTGATCCTTGTCTTATATTTTATTCAGTTAAAAAATATTCGAACCAGTAACAATGTAATACTTTTGTACTTATTACAATATCACACTACTAAATTTAAGCTAGTTTCTGTATAAATGATATAATAAATTTTTATTTTTTCCATTTCGTTTTATTGCTTTACAAAATTTAATTTTATCATTACATCTACTAACATTTTTGTTGAGCTGGCATCACTGCCCTAGAAATTATACCATAGCGGCTGGTTTAGCATTGACAAATTTTAAAAGATCAATTTACACAACTACAAAAACACTATTTTCGATTATCATAGTTGTACCAGTTTTATATGACGCGCAGTGTACATGTATACAACTTTTAATATTGTGGATTTAAGGAATGATCAAATAATTTGAAATACCAATATTCTTTTTTTTATTGCCCTCATCAAAATTTCAATATTATTCCATTTTATCTTGTATAATGTCTCTTCAGACGAATAAACCAATGAAAAATTTTCAGTATAATTTGTTTCAACAATCAACGACGTAAGAAAGTATAAAAAACACAATAAAAACGGCTGAAAAATCGATAAACATCACATAAAATATGCGATTTCGTTTGTTCAAACAATCAACGACACGTAAAATCATCGTTCGTGATAATGACAGGCGTATTTCAATAATACAAATCGAAAAGAACCGGGCGATTGCTGATAAAACCGAATTGAAACGCCAAAATCGGTTTCGCGGAGGGCGACTTTCGAACGCTGCTGCCGCCATGTTCTCCACTGTTGGGAAAAGGCAGAAGCTTTGGTTTTTAGAGGAGATCGATGATGATATAAATCTGGCTGCGAAGATGTCGCTTCCGCAGCAACTGATAAGGCTTATCAGGGGGCTGGCAGCACTGCTTTTTCATATAGTCCTACCCCTCCCCTTTTTATTACTTTTCCGCCCAACCTATCTATATGCGAGAAAAGTATTGGTTTACCCCAAAAAAAGTTGGAATTTTTAAGATTTTTTTGAGTTATTTTTACGTTTTCCATCAACAACAACACGAAAAAACGGTTTTTAGAAAAAAATCCTGTGTGTATGTCGTCGTCGTCGTCGTTGTCGTCGGTCACTTTTCCTTACATGTCTTGTTAGCACGATACAGCCTCCGGAGTGCAATAATTTACCAATTTTATGATTGAATATTGTTAAGGACATGTCACAGATGAACCCTATTGGTTTTCAGCTCACCAGAGCCAGTACAACTGGTGCTATGGTACTTGAAGTACGACATTTTGTCATTTTTTGAGAAATTTCAGTTTGTTAGCACGATTATACAGACTCCGGAGTTCAACAAGTCACCAATTTTATGATTGAATGTTATTCAGGACATCTCATTTATGAACCCTATTAATTTTGAGCTCACCAGAGCCAATACAACAGGTGCTACAGTACGATCTTTTTGTAATTTTTCGAGAAGTTTCAGTTTGTTAGCACGATACAGCCTCCGGAGTATATACAAGTGACCAATTTTATGATAGGATATTATTCAGAGCATCTCACAGATGTATCCTATCGATTTTCAGTTGACTAGAGCGAGTACAGCTGGTGCTATAAATCCAGATATACTACATTTTTGGTTATTTTTGGAGAAATTTCGGTTTGTTAGCACGATAGATCCCCCGAAGTGTATACAAGTGACAATTTTATGATATAATATTGTTCAGGGCCACAGATGCGGAAAAGTTAGTTTTAATCTTTAAAACCATTTATTTATTTCTTTATATTGTTGACCGGTCCTAGACATAGCAGCAGGGCCATTTTGTGTTCTCCTATGAATGAAATTACGAATTATATGTGTGACCTTTAGGAGCCCTATTATTATAGGTTTGGTGTAATGTGCTCTTCTACTATAGTTATTTCTGGCAGCTGAACCAATCGGCAAGGATCTCTGATTTTTGAAATTGAGGAAATAAATAATGAAACTCTCCATAAACGTTACAGGTTCGGTTGATGGTATGAAAATTAATCTTGTGCCTTTCTTTGCGTTGCATAACATGAAGGAAAAAAACACCTGGGCACAGGTTAACACGACAGTTTTCTCTTTGCTCGATACTCTATTTTTGCGCCTATCATCCCTTAGTCAGGATTCCAGATACTCAAGTAATTGGAAAAAAGAGTTAATCTGTTGGATTTTTTTTGGTTACATTACAAATAGTCGAGAGCCAAAGTGATTGGAGCAAGTCTTATTTGTCTTCTAGTGCCTTGCATGTAAAAGTTTGAATCAACTAAATCAACAATGTAATATACGATTATAAAAAGACAAAACTATAATTATTGGCTGTCCACCTGTCTAAATAGATATGAATGTTTTCGAATCTAAAATAACTGTTTTTCGGGAAAATCTAGATAACTATAAAACGCAACCATACACAATTAAAACCGTATTAAATGGAAAAGCATTTTACATTTCAAACGGAGTTAGTTTGAATAAAATAGAATGGCGAGTAGAATTACTTTTTTAAGAAATGGCTTGGTAATGTATACTTGAGCGTATCCAGTTTGGGTATGAGTGGAATGTTATTTTTTCATGTATATATTTTCATTCGTCAGATATCAAATATTACATTTACTAGGCAATGAAAGTCTTGACGTTGTAATGTACAATTTGCAAAGAATATTAGCTTCCCAATCATGAACTCATTGTGAATAGCCAAAAAGCAAATGAGTCGTCAATGGAAGAATAAGTTTCATATAATTTATATATATTGCAAAATCCGCTCTTAAAATGTTAACAATTTGTTATGTCATCACGTGACAGCAAACGCGCCCTCTATTGGTGTGACGTCAAATGGTCGTATCTGTCAGTTATGTAGGTTATGTTTTGGCTACCTTCAGTTCAATTAAGTTGTGTTTTTAGTGTTTTCAACATTTTATTGCATTCTTTTGGTGTTTTATTGGGATCTTGTGTTTGGTAGACCATGGAACCCGGATTTAAAAAACTGGCAGTAATAATTTACCAAAAATTGACTCTATTATGATGGCCTTATTTTTTGGAAGCAATCCGAAATTTATAAATGCTGAATTGAGAGAAATAAAAGCTTTAAGGTGAGTGTTTACAAGCCTAGTGTAATATACTGATACTAATATACTTCAATATTCTTAATGACAACAATAACACATACCATAATAATTACAATGAATGTTATTTGATCAAAAATGCCAAACAGATAAATAATGAACCTATACATAAATTCATCTTCTATTTCAATATCAAAAACAAAGTGTTCATGGCCTGGTTACATAAGTCGCCGTTCACAGGAAAGGTGTCACAGTCACATGTACCTTTTAGATAGCTGTGAGATTCTGTTTCAAGATTTTATCGAATAAAAAATACTATTCGAGTTCCTCGATAGCTAGCGAGTTGAATTGCTTGCATTTCCACAAAATTATAAGTGAGTTTATTTGTGTTCTGTTGGGTTAATCATAGACAAAATATTACTTTCTCTTGTCTTGTGACACATACGACTATCTGACGTCACAAGATTGTCGCGGAGAAGCGCGCGCGTTTACATCCAAATTTGAATCCCATTTCATGTTTTTTACTTATTATTGAGTGAAATATTCGTAATGGATTCCCCTAATTGCAAAGAAATGAATGATGTACGATGTAGAATAACATATATTTTTTTCGGAAAATATGCAAGCTGCTCATTGTACCCTTGCCGCACGCCTTTTACTAGATAATATCACTCACCTTCTCCCCGTACCACCTGCTCCTCTTCCTGCACTTCCTCGTCGAGCATCTTTCTTGGAAGAACCAATCCTATTAGTAATGCCATTAAAGCTGCTATAAATATAAGAAAAGCTGTGGCTATCAATAAAATTGTTATATAAGCACCTCTCATGTTTGTTTATTATTCAATTTTAAAACATGACAATGTCAGTGACAAAAATTGTCATAATATACTACCAGCTAGTTAATATTTCACTAACTAATAATATGTTACGAATATTCACGAGCATTCAAAAACATTATTTAGATTGATACTTTTAATACAATTTCAATTATTTAGGCGATACACGTGTTATTCTTGATGATATAAAATTAATAAGAATATTATATTATATGTATAGTACTAAAAAAACCATACTTTACATTAAATAATTGTCATGTCATTATGGCAATTGGTATCCCTATTTGCTGGATTGCCAATTCGCCAAAGGTAATTTTCAAAAATTCATTGATTTAGGTTATGTTAACAATTTGATTGTCATTGTTTTTCTGTGTTCCTGTTATTTATACATGTTTCATAACTAGAAAAGAAACGAAGGGATATTAGTCTATAGTTGGAGCATTTCTGGCTATCTGTTTCACCCATAACCGGTTTGGAAAATGAGATTCACTAAAGTACCTACTATAAGGACCGGTTTTTTCATCTTCTAATAATTGTTAGCCACATAACTTTAATCGACGAATAAATGTTTACCGCTTCTTCACCCTGCTTGGTTTAAATCCGAACTAACAATAAGTATTTTTCACTTTATTATGTACTAAACAAATGTTCTACCCTTGGCAACCCTAAGAAAGATGCATATATACAGTGGCGTAGCTAGGAACCAAGGGCCCTGGGGCAAATTAAAAAATGGGGCCCCACTGCTATGTAAACTGATTAGGTTTTATCAAATAAAAATATGAAATATACAAATACTTTAAAAATGCTAAGCTACTTAACTTCTTAAGCTCTTTTTAGTGCACTGCAGGGCAGGTAATAAAAATATTAAACAGTAACAACATAAATTACAATTAATACTTGGTGTAGGTTTGGCTAATAAAACGAAATAGAGAAGAGTCGAGTTTGGCCCATATTATTTCTTAAATAATTTTTTATTATTTTTAATTTGCTAAATGACCTTTCAGCTGATGCAGAAGTGACAGGAATTGTAAAGAATAATAACATTGCTGTAAATACTTCCGTTAGGTCGCATTCTAGCACTCCATAGTTGCTCATTATTACCTTACATAATTGGTGAACAGTCCATGCTTGAGTTAGTTGAGGTAAAACTAGGTGGTAAACATTAATAAATTGAAGTGAAAAACTAGGGCCTATTATATCTGAATATTTTCTTTGGAATTCGTCACACTTTTGTAATAAAGTTGCTTCATCAACATGTAATAAAAATGTTGGTGTTAGAAAATCGAATTTATGACAGACTGCACTCATACCAATAAAACGTGTTTCTTATTGAGATATTACTGTGTCTAGTACATTATTGAAAATCTTAATTTTAAATATTTTTTCTCGGTTTGGAAATCGGTGATCAGCAGCTAATTCATCAAAATGTTTTTATCTTTTCTTTGCCTTTTTTCTTGAAAATGGGGATCAATACCATATTTTCTTGCAGTTTCACTGGCTTTGCACTTGAATAATTCGAAATCATTTCTATAAATTTGCAACTTTGCTTTGGTCTCTGCTAAAACTTTACTCGCCTCGCCCAAATTGATGTCGCATTTTTGTAAAGTTTTGGATGCATAATTGATGTCGTTCAATACACTGTGCATGAATTCGCAAAGCAACACGAACTCAAAATTTAGCATTTTTGTTTTAATAGTCTCTGCTTCACTACGCTCATCTTTATTAGGACTCTTTAGAACTATTTCTGATAATGCTTTTATAATATCAAAATAACGAAGTTTTATTGCAGATATCGTATTTACCCTATTGGACCATCTAGTCGGATTTAGTTTTTTTAGAGTGGTGTCCGATTCGCCAGTGAATTTTGACAGTAGATCCCAACGTTTGATGCTGTTTCCGAAAAAGTTATACAAATTTTGCAACGTTGCGAAAAAATTCTGTATTTCCACACAACTGCTAACGGCATCATTTATCACCAAATTTAAATTATGAGTGGCACAATGTACGTACTCTGCGTTAGGCTGGATATCCTTAATATGTTTTTGTACACCATTATACACACCACTCATCACACTGGCTCCATCATAGCCTTGCCCCCCCACACATTTTTTTAAATCAATATTTTTGTCGATAAATAATGTTGTCACTTGGTTGACTAAATCTACTGCGCCATGTTTGAAGGCTGCATAAAAGCCTAGAAACACTTCTTTTACTTCTATATCAATTGGCTGTCCATTTTCCGATCTGGTTATTACTGCATACCTCACAACAATGCTTAGCTGATCTACCTTCCATATGTCCTGTGTCGTATCCATTATGATGGCAAAAAACGGTGACGCTCTAATTTGTTCTAGTAGATGGGTTTCGAGTTTGGTCCCCAAGCTCTCAATCATTTCATTTTGAATTGTTGCACTCAGATATCTTGTAGATCCTAAAAACATAAAAAAACACAAATCCAAAAAAGTCCTGATATTAAACAGTTAATAATTATAAACAAAATAAAACAATAAAAAAACTTAGAAATAATTATTATTACCTTTGGGCATATCCAAAACTTGCCGCAAAATGTGATCATATCGGGCGACAAGTTCTACAAAGAACAGAAAATTTCCGTGGTTTCCTTCCTGACTTAAGTCTTCTTGATGTCCTCTCAAAGCCAAAGAACTCTTTGCTAGGGTAAGTATGATATCGAATAACCTTTGAAGAACCATTTTCCAAAATGATGCTTCTTTGCGAATTTCATTTTCAAATTCCTTGTCGATAGTATTAGTATCGTTTTTTTTCCAAAATTCATACACAGCACATGCTTCCGAATGGCCACTCGAACAACTGTGTTGTTTAATTCTTTCTGATAAATGCTTCCAATCTCGAAATCCCGTACACCAAACATTATTCCTTTGTGAAGCAAATAACCAACAGGGTTGACAATAGGCAGCGTCTAGTATTTTGGAATAACACAACCAAAAACGATTAACTGGCCCATATTTAGAACACGAAACGTAGTACGATTTTGAAAAACACCTATTGTTCTGGTTGATGTCTGTTGGAAAAGGTCCTGAAGGCTGTAAAGGCCCCATATCAAAAATTTAACGTTTTCCGTTATCACTTAATATTTTGTTCGTGAAGTTTCCCAAGTCATAAGAGGATTTGTCGTACACATTTTCGAAAAATGTAGAGGTCTGTGGTTCCTCCAAACTCGCTCTTATGTGTGTCATGCAAACATCATCCACGTTCACAGATCGGCGGCGGAGGTATCTTCAACTGCAATAATTGTCGAATCTTCTTCAGTAGGCTTCTCAACCAACACTGCAGTTACCACATTATTTGAGTCACTATCAATAGAAATATTTTGGCCAGATGTACTTGCAGAAGGCTGACTAAAAAACTTGTCAATTTTGGGCAATTTTTGTTTACTATCTTCTCTTTCTTGGCGTTGTTTGCGTTTAAATGCACCACTGGGTTTCTTCTTTTTATCCATAATTTTAGTTTTCTTATTTATTGAAACAATACAATATTAGATTGTGCTCGAGGTAGGTACCCAACTCACTGTAGTCACTGTTCACTGACGAAGTTAAAAGTAAAATAAAAGGAAAGAGAAACACAATGATACGCTACTAGCTACAAGTGTTGTTGGGGAATCCCCGGAAAAAAATTATCACCGTTAGTGTTACCACTGTTGCTAGTTTAGCCGAAATCTATAGATTTGACACGAGTTATTGACTTAACGGACATCAATATGAGTGGTAAAATCAAATAAAATTGAACCACTATATTCTATATTGACCAGTACAAAAAAGTTTATTGACATTAGCTTTCTTACTCCTGATACAGCATTAATTTTTTAACCGTTCTCGAAAAAAAAATCTTTCGAATTCACAATAAAACGCACATCGATGAATAATAAAACGCACATATCACCATTCGTCAAATTGACAACACTGCCAACCTACAGAAAGAATTTAGGGGAATTCCCTAGGCATAACTTTTGAATTTCTCTCAACTGAGTTTTCATGATTAAAGTGGGGTTGCAACCTGTCATCTGGTAAGGATTCGAGGGCCCCCTGAGCTTGAGGGCCCCGGGGCACTTCCCCGCCTAGCCCATAGGCAGTTACGCCACTGCATATATAGCAATCGTCCATGTATTGGACAAGGAAAGAGAATAAGGAAAAAAACGTTTTTATCTTGACAGTAACTTATGATTTGTATCTGAGCGTAATTTGAGTAATAATTCATTCATTGGTAAAACAGCTCTTGATGAACCTATTTCTAAATAAATATAGAGGAGTTGAACTACTACAAAACACATACATAGGAATAATTATTAGAACATGAACATACCGATTTGTTGTGTTTTGCAAACTATGTTCTATTTCTTGAAAAAATAAGCTGAACAGTAGGTTTTTGCAAGCGGAACTATATTTAAAATTTATCGTCGGTCCAAAAATTGTAATGATCAATTTTATATCGAATCGAATAACCTCATACTTCTGGCAATCAGTGTATTTCTTGAGTTAATTCCAAATTAAACAAATCTTCTGAAGCATTCATATTAAATTATCAATTATTTTTATACATTAAATTAACGATTAACGACATATACTTTTTAGGTTATGTTGCTACTAAAGGATTTAATTGACAGTTGTGACTGCCTAATAACTTATTTGGCAAATAACTCGAATTCGAAGGTTTCATTTATTAAGAGATGCAGAAACCGTCTTTACGGTTATTCTGTAAATAGTAATTAGTAATGACTTTATTAGGAGGTGAAAAAACCGGGCCTAAATATTTTAGCACTTTCATTCTTGTATCCGAATATTTTAGTAATTTCATTCATTCTATTCTTGAGTTCTCTAGTATCTCAACTGCTATTTTGACTCCTTTGTGGGTTTAATTTTTTCATTCATCTCATTAATTTCATGGCGGTTTGCACTTTCTTACTTAAATGTGTTTAATAATTTTCTTGGTGAAATGTAATTATTTTGAGATATTTTTTGTGGTAATTCTACCAGTTTTATTTTCTATAACTATTTGCAATCTGTTGCAGCATTTTTGTTCAGTTGTTTGGTATGTATTAAAGAATTTGATATTTTCCATTATTTAGTTGTATACATTTAAAACTAATTATTCCTAGTATCATAAACAAAACAAAAATACATACCCTTACGATTTGAAAACTTCCTACATTCCTTGACCATTAAATAATGAAAAGGTTCTTTATTGACATGTTTTGTATCCCAATTTACAATATTCATAAAAATTATGTAATGTAATGTGTTCCGGTGGACTGCCGATTTTACTGAATATTGTGTGGGTGTGAAGTGTAAGTATGAATCCTTACTTGTTCAGCGTCATCCTTTCGGTGTGATTTTTTGTATAACTTTATCCCTAGTATGCGTTTGTGGCTCCTAGCATCTTTCGGCTGTGTTTTTCCTGAAAACCAGCTGAAAAATACGGTTTCAAAATGGATTGAGGAACTAATTTTTAAGGTGGTAACATGACCATAGATAAATACTTTTAATACGGGGAAGAATGTAATCTCCTGTACTAAGTCCGAAGCCACAAAGTTTTGTCGAGTGCTGCGCCATATATTGTGGTGGAAGGTTACTGTTCACCAACAGGGAAAAAATAAAGGAAGAGACCTGCATGATTAGTCACAGTTTACTAGCTACTACTAGATGGCAAGCCAAGCAAATACTGAAGGTTTTTTAAATTATGCCTATATTGTTTTTTCTTAAATAAACAAATAAAAACAGTCACACAAAGTTTAAACACTTTTTGAAACAACCTGTTATTTTATTTTGGCTTAAAAGTAGGATAGGTTGTTTCAAAAAGCTGTTTAAAGCTTTTTATTAAAAGTCGAATGTCTACAAATAGTTTCAAAAATTTAATATAAAATTTTGTTTATAAAATAGTACAGGGGATTTTCTTTATTTTCCTCTCAAACTTAAGATAAGAATAATTTATTGATAATAGCATGTGCTAACAAATATTACATATATGATACAATAATAATGGATACACATTTTTCAAAAAGTTCAGATTTTTTAAAGGTTTCAGCAGCATACCTTTTTAACTGCAACTGACGACTTCTTCTAAACTGGGTAGCTCTTTTTTTAAATTGAGTGGCTATTTGATAGAGACGTATGACTTTTGGTGATAGGTCTTTAACCCTAGAGACATTCACCTCAGCAAGTAAATCAGATTTTTCTAAATTAAAAAATAATATCATTAGCAACAAAAAATAATATGAATATGCAATATACATTGCATTTAGATAACATTTTTGTTGAAATGTTAAATTTTAAACCCTATTTTAGACAATATTTTAATAGAAGTATACAGTCAAAACTTGATGTAACTAAAAAATATGAAATTATAAATGCATTTCTAAGTACCTAATCATTTTTCATGTTTTTTAATAAATCAAAATATTGACCTATACCTAAAATCTACTATTTCTGTGAAAATTTCTTTGTTAAACACCCATGTGTTGATAATTTCAGCTCGGGTTCAACTGAATAGCTACAACTAGCCTCATTAATAGCACAGGATTCTTGTGCTTTTTTAGCTCTCAGTTCTACAAACTAAGCATTTAAAGCTTCCTGTAACTTTAAAGTCCTAGGACTCTCAGTTACAGATGCAGTGCCAATTTGTAGTACAGCTTAAGATGTTGATGGTTCAGCTTCAATTATTGAGGAAGGAACATCATCAGTTACTGTTTCTAAAGATTCTATAAAATAAAAACAATTATTGAATAAATGTATCCTAGTTAGTTGTTAGTTTTTTTTTCTTTAATTATTATAGATTTACCTGGTAAATTGACTGATAGGAAAACTCCTCTTTTCAGAAGTTTATTTGGACCAAAATCTTTAGGTAAAAAGTGTAAGGCACACACTCTACAATTGTTGTAAATATTCTCAGATGTCATTTTCTCCTTCAACCTTCTGATTCCACATAAATTTACCCATTTGTCAAAAATTACTTTATTTTTTAAAATTGACATCCAAATTGCTTGGTTTGGGTAAATTCACAGATGACGGTATTACAGCAATCAGTAAAATAAAGTTCGTTAGTAACCTTCCAAGCGTTAAAAATGCAGTTTAGCAGTGGCTATAAAATATCGCAGGGCATGAACATGACTGACGTTGTTATAGTTATTTAATTATTTATTTACCGGATTGATTTACATATTATTATGAAGAAAGTAGGTTTGGAGTTAAACAACTTTGTTAAGTAAGTAACGAGCCATGCAGAAGCCTACACCCACTAACCCACTATCTCGGATGCCTTCTGCGCGATTTGTGTCTATGAGATTCTTACGATTATTCAACGACAGAGCAAACGCAAGATTCTGATTGGTGGATAAATGCGTGTTGATAATTGAAAATCGTGTGTTTTCCATTTTGTATTTCGACATTTAATTGGTTGATTCACAAATTAAAATAAATATACGTAATTGCCTACAATGATGTGATAGTGACATATCGTAGCTAGTGATTAAAATGAATCCTCCTGTGGCAAATAGATTTGGTAATTAAAATCTGGAGCAGATTTCAAAAGAAGTAAAGGAAAACGTTTGCGATTGTTTTTGATTATATTTCTAGCTGAACTTCGTGAACTGGCGTGGACATTCAACTAGATAAATAATCTTAATTTGACAAAATTAATGTCGAAATTAATAATTTATTATATACAAATTTACAAAATGGTACAAAGTTGAGAATGCAGAACTTCGGTGGTTTCAGATCGGAAGACACTTTATGTTTCGATTTGATGAATATTAAAAACTAACTTTGTTATTGAGTGTTGAACTCGTTTCGATGAGTATAAGAACTTTGTTATCGAGAGTTGAGCTCGATTCGATGAGTGTGGAAAACTCGCGTCGATGAGTGTAACACTTTGTTATCGAGAGTTGAGCTCGATTCGATGAATGTGTAAAACTCGCGGCGATGAGTGTAAAACTTTGTTATCGAGAGTATTGAACTCGCTTCGATGAGTATAGAACTAGCTTTGCTGTTGAGCGTTGAGCTCGATTCGATGAGTTAGAAACTGATTTCTTCACGTTGTGAGACGTGTTAAATAGAAATCTGCGAGAGCCGTGTTTACACGTGGATTGGGTTGACCAAACGAAAATAAATATTTCCTATTGGCCAGTATCATTTGACTTGTCGGGTTCCTAGACAAGAATCAACTATGGGTGCCGCCAATAGTTAGTTAAATCTCTATGGAATACTACAATAGCAATTGTAACCTTCTTACTCAGAAAGCTTATTCAAAAATATCTTTCATATCTTCCGAACATCGACTATAAAATTCATGCAGAAGTGACACTAAATTTAGGGTTTTTACAATACAATATATAATAGGGTGAAACGTGACCTTTTCCTAACTTCTTAACTATAGGACAATGCGACAAGATGTCGACTTTCAAAAATGTGCTATTTATATGTCCATACAAAACAATTTACAATTATTGTTGCAAAACGTGATATTTTAAAAGTATTTTGAAACTAAAATGAAACTATCCTTTGAATTTACAACAATATAAAGATCTTATCAATTCTGCAACATATTTTTACAACGCTATTAACTAAAATGAATTTACGCCTTAAATATATACAATAAGAAAAGGAAGCATACAAATATCTTACATATTTTAAAGGTATCGTAAACAATAAAATTCAAGATTTTACAATCTTGAACAGCGATAATACCGTAAGATCGGAAAAGTACATTTGGAAGCAATTTAGTGGATTTTGTGTGACTCGAAATTATCAATTATAATAGATAAATACTCGTATTTATTTTTACCACTTTCGTTATTACGGTCGTTGAATAATCTTAACAAATACAACTCGTGTAATTTATGATTATCGCAAATACCTTCTCTTTTTCGTAACATATAATGTTGCTTTAAGCAAGCAACATTATATGTGTCTCAAAAACGAAGGTATTTATGTTTCGATAATCATCATTACACTTGTATTACTATTGAAAATTTTTTGGCAGACAATAATTATAAAAGTTTGACGATATTTTAATTATAAAGTCTTTGATAATAGGTATATCGACTTTGTCATGTAACCATGAGTTTCGTGGTAATTTGGGATAGCAACTGTTTGTGATCGCCATCCGCAAACACTTATTTTGTACCAGCTGCAAGGACTAGAAGTTGTGTTTGTGTTTTGTGCTTGTGAGGTATACTGGTGCTGCGTAAGGGAGTATTGGTCGTATGATTTGTTTATAAATGAATATTTTGTTGTGGCTTGTGACTTTACTGTGTCTGCATATGAGTGGGTACAGTCTACTCATTGCAATCTTAGCTTTATGTACTTGTTGCGTTATGTGAGCATTTATATTAGTGTTGCCATGTACAGTATACCCCAAATATTTTAGGGTATTACTGTCCATCTACATGCAGCTGAGATTGCAATGAACTGTCTTTTCTAGCTAATCTCCTGAGTAATAAAGACTCTGTTTTGGATGCGTTGATAGCTAGTTTATGTTCTTGGAAATATGGTATTATTTTTGTATGAATGTGTCGTCGGCATACATTGCGATTAATATTAGGGGTGAGGTTGGGATGTTGTGGATAAATACGGAACAGCAAAGGTGATAAGGTTCAGCTGTGTGGTTATTAATTTTGGTATAAGAAATTATGTTGGTTACATAAGATTTCAAAATTTTAATTATAAAATCCGGTATTTTCAATTTAATTAACTTGTAGATTAAGCCCTCGAGCCATACGGAATCAAAAGCTTTTTGTATACTAATAATTACCATTATGACTTTGTTTTTCGCCTAGAAAGATTCTCTAATATGGTTGAGTACTCTAATGAGTTGAGAGACAGTACTGTGGCCTACTTTGAATCCGTACTGCTTGGGGGGTAAAATGTGTTTATCAATACATTGTTTAAGCCTTTTTAATATAATTTTGTCTATCACCTTTGATATATTGTTTAATAAGGATATTGGTCTATAGCTATCCACATAACAGGGTTGTTTTGTTACTTTTGATATTGGGTATGATGTTGGCAATTTTGAGCATATCGGGGTATTGTCCCATTTTGATGATATAATTTATGAATTGTTGAATTGTATTGAATATTTCTGTACATGATAGGTTTTTCTGGTTTAATGTGTTTATTGAGTTTAGGTGTTGATGTGTTAGTTGTGTAATAATTTGACGGTGTTGTGTATATGGTGTGTTGTTTATGAAGTTGCTTTGGAAGTAATCTTCAAATATTTCTGCGATTTCGGTCATATCAGTTATGGTTTGTCCATTATTTACAATTTTGGATATTTGATCTTGTTTATATCTAAATCTACTCGTAATTTTCCACAGAGAATTGTCTTCTGTGTTAAGTGTGTTTAAGAATCTTTTCGTCAATATTTTTGTATTCTTTGATTAAGTGGTTGATAGATTGTTGGTATTGTTTTATAGTAATATATGATTATTTGTGTGTCTGGTTTGTTTTTTACGAATTTTGTTTTTTTCCTGAATTATTTGTATAATATAATCAGGGAGAGTGTTGTGTATTTGTATTTTAGGGTTTATGTTGTGGAAATATTTGTAAATTTTCTATTATTTTTTTCCAAATGTTCTGTGTTTTCTATGTTATTAATTATTGTGAGAGTTTCGGTTATGCGCTTTCTGAATTTATTCCAATTTGTGGTGGTATAATCGTATATTTGTGTTGTGTCTGGGGTGTATAACAATTTTAAATGGATAAGGACAGGATCGTGGTCAGAGTTGAGGTCACGAAGGGTTTTTATTTTGGTTATGTTATTTATGTTTTTGCCTATTGCGATGTCTAGTGTACTGGGGGAGTGATTTGCGTAGGGGTATGTGGGTTCGTCTGTGTAGAACTTCCATTTGCATTGGGGTTTTTGGCGAGATGATCCCACTGTAGATGGTTGTATTTCAAGTCGCCACCAATTACTACTTTGTGATGTGTTCTTTGCTACATGTCATGTGAACCTACCCTAAGTAGTGTCAATGTCAACGAATCAGTCAGTGATAGAATTCTCAGATATATGTTGTTGATAAAATATTAAACTATTAAATAAAAGACTTTATAATATTATAACTATATTACATGGTGGCAGCGGAAACACGAAATGGCAGCATCACTACCATTATCACAACTAAAACAATTTTAACCCAGCTGAAGAGTGGGAGAAATACCGCCAACTCAAAGAAATTTATTGGATTGCAACAGGACTAGACGGAAAACCGCTTAAAATACAAAGGGCAATATTACTACATATTCTGGGAGAAGAATGCATCAATTTGAATAATACATTTACCTTTGAAGCCGAACCAGATGCAGAGGGCAACCCAAGAGACATTGAAGAAGTTCTGACGGTAAAAATTATTCTAGATACCTTCTCAAACCATTATACCCCGTACAAAAATGAAACTTACATAAGAAATATATTCCTAACTACTAACCAAAAGGAAAGACAATCAATTGATGAATATATAACCGAACTGAAGATAAAAGCCAAAGATTGTGGGTTTAAAGATCTAACAGAGTCATTGATCAGAGACAGAATCATAGCGGGATAAGAAGTAATAACTTAAGAACAAAATTACTGAGAATAAGAAATTTATACCTACCAATGTGCGAACAAACTGGGTTGAAGAAGATGCCGAGAAGCAGGTTAATAAAATGACTAAAGCTACAGAAGTTCTAGCAATAAAAAACAAAATTGTCAAAAAGGAGACAGCACATAACAGTCTTAAAAAATACAGTTGTGATAAATGCTTGTATAATCATGAGTATGGAAATTGCCCAGCATTTAGACAACGCTGTACCAAATGCAATCGCCTTAATCATTTTGCTAAGGCATGTAGGACTAAATCAGTTAATGAAATTGAAGTATAAGAACCAAGTACAGATTCAGATGAATTCCATATAGGAGCCATATATATATATAAATATATATATATATATATATATATATATATATATATATAAACGAAATAAATCAAATCAATAACGAATGGGTTGAAGAAATAAATGTTGAAAACACACCTATTACATTTAAATTAGACACTGGGAGCCAGACTAACCTTATACCATTATCCCTTTTTGGAAATCTGAAACGTTTTTTCAAACATAAGTATGAGATCTACGAACATAAGGGGCTTTTATTTTTGAACAAACGTGTTATTATACCTAAGGTGCTCAGGAACAGTATATTAAATAACTATATTACATTCTTGAAATCAATTTCTTTTAATTTAATGTCGGGTGGGTTATAAGCGCCTACTATTTTAATTTTGTTGTCAAAGAGTATTGCGATATGCTCATTTGATGTGTTATTTTGTAGCAGGTGTTTGAATTTTATGCATTTTTTTATTAATAGTGCGATACCGCCACCGTTGGCATCATCGGGGCGGTTTTGTCTAAACGTCTCGATTAAGAAGAAGACATCATGTTGCTAAGAACTTTGAATTTTGAATTTTTCCGTCTTATTCGTGGCTTTCCTCAGCTCTAGTGTAAGGTCGGACCCAGCTCTTGTTAGTTCGTTAAGGTTTACTAGGGAATGAACATGCTATTAAGCTCCATGAATTTACTGATATACGCACTCGTAGTGATGGGTTGACTGGTAGATATGTTTGATGGGAATTGGGGGTGAACATTATAGAGGGTGGTTTGAGGGGTGTTTTTGGAGGCAAGAATGAGAACATCTGTATTATTATTAATTTTTTGCGTCTAGAGGTTGACTTTGGGAGGGGGTGCAGAGATGTATTTTGGGATTGACTTAGGAGTTTGATTTGCTCTTCTTTCTTCGATCCAGATTTTTCTCTAGACGAACTCGAAGCAAACTTCTGCATTGGCAGGATGGTCGCCTTTGCAGTTTGCACACCGAATTGGTAGTGACCTGTCCTTTGTACATTCGGTGGTAAGATGCTGTCCCGCCTATTTCGAACATCTGGGTGCTCGTCCACAGTTGGAGGTGGCATGTCCCTACAACTGGCAGATGTGACACTGGATAATAGGGTTCTTCTGCCTTCTATGCTCCCAAATCACCCTCGTATGCTCGATGATTCGGACTGGTTTCTTTAGGTAGTCTAAGGTAATGTTGGTGTCTGTAACAGCTAAATAAAGCGGTCGACTTTTGTCGTCACTCTGACGACGTCATTTATCTGTATTTTATAATTTTTTTCAAGCCCTTCCTTGATAACTATGATTTGAACGCCTTCAGCTAGACCTCGAAGGACAAATGCGTGAGTTTTTCCCCGCGTCTGGTATAGGTGTGTGCTGTTGAACTTTTTCGTTCCGGAATATTGTTTTTAATTTTTCAAAGTCGTGAATGTCGTTGGTGAAAATTATCGACGAATTATTAGTATATTTAATTTCGAAGGGATTTTTAAGCTCTTCTTTAAGTTTGTTTACCATATCCCTACGGTGAGAAACGTTTCTCTGTAATGATTGGGGAGCAGGTACTGGTTTTTTTGGTGTTTTTGGGGGAGGCTTTGGTTCTTTTGTTTTCTTGCTTGTTTGAGATGTCCTCGTCTGAGCTCTGATCTGTAGGATTGATTTTTTTAAAATGAATTTTCTTTCTCTTTTTTTGAGTAGTGGCATTGGTACGACCTCGTCTTCTGATAAATCAGATAGAAACTCATAGGTATTATGCGTCTTTATTTGATATTGTGTAATGTTGGTTTGACTGAATGTTTTATCGAAATTTGTGTATTTGCGTGGTTTTAAAAATCCTGGGGGCGTCACTTCCATTAGCATAGCGGTGGTTATTGCATTTATATCGTCTTGATTTGGTAGCACAATCATTATAGGAGACTTCAATGCAAATATAGGGAAAGGTAAAGTGGATGATATTATTGGGGATTTTGAACTAGGATTAAGGTACGAAAGAGGAGATAGATTGACAGAGTTCTGCCAAGAACATGATATGGCAATCACAAACACCTTCTACAAGCTGCATGAAAGACGATTATATACATGGAAATCGCCAGCTGATAAAGACAACAAGATTAGATGAAATCAGATAGACTATGTTTTGATAAAGAAGAGATATCGGTATACCATCAAATCGGCTAAAACCTACCCGGGTACGGACATCGGGTCAGACCACAATCCAGTGATAGTTAAAATGGAAATCCGCCTCAAGAAACAAGCAGCCATAGATAACAAAAAGCAGCTCCCAGTTTCACATATGAAAAGCCCAATGGTAAAACAACAACTTACAGAAAAAATAAATGAAGAACTAAGCAAAATTGATTTAACTCCGAGCTCCGACGTAAACATAAAATGGGAAACTCTTTAAACTACAATTATGACCCCAACAACAGACCTATTAGCAACAATCAAGGATACAAACAAGAAAAAATCATGGATGACTGATGACATATTACAGTTAATGGAAATCAGAAGGTCGTACAAGAATAGAGACGAAAGCGCATATAAGACCATACAGAAAGAAATTAGAAAATACGACACGCCAAAGAAAAATGGTACGTAGGAAAATGCGTAGTAATAGAAGAACTCCAAGCAAAACATGATGACTTCAATCTCCATAAAAAGTTTAAAGAACTAGCGGGCATCAAAAGAGCAAACAAAAGCAGTATTCTACTAGACAAAAACGGTAAGATAATTCCAGACACCAAAGGGAAACTAGAAAGATTGAAAGAGTACATCGAAGAATTGTTTGAATATGAGAGACAACAGGAAACAACAGATTGAGACACAGATAAGGAACAGGGCCCAAATATAACAAAAGAAGAAGCTATATATGCAGTTAAAACAGCTAAAAACAATAAAGCTCCAGGACCTGATGAAACACCAACAGAAATTATCAAATTAGTTGCAGAAGGACAAATTGGAGTACTGGTAGATCTGTACAACACGGTATATAACACCGGAATCATCCCTAGAGAATGGCTCAAATCAACGTTTATTACACTGCCAAAAAAATCGAACGCTAAGGAATGCAAGGATCATCGGACGATCAGCCTAATGAGCCATACCCTTAAAATATTCCTTAAAATTATACATCGAAGAATTTTTAGAAAGATTGAGCAAGATCTTAGCGAAACACAATTTGGTTTCAGAAATGCAATGGGTACTAGAGAGGCGTTGTTTGCTTTTAATGTGTTGTCTCAAAGACTCATGGACGTCAATCAGCCAATATATGTAGCCTTCCTCGATTATAACAAAGCCTTCGACAAGGTCCGCCATAATCATGAAACTCATGAGAGATAAAAACATTGACAGGAATGATATTAGGATAATAACATATCTCTATTTTAACCAGACTGCCAAAGTTTCGGTGCAAAATGAACTTTCAGAAGAGATACAAATAAAACGTGGAGTAAGACAGGGATGTGTGCTCTCACCATTACTCTTCAATTTGTATTCAGAAGATATAGTACAAGAAGCACTGGAAAATCAAAAAACAACGGGAGTGAAAGTTAATGGGAAGGTTATAAACAACATCAGATACGCGGATGACACAGTACTAATAGCAGAAACCCTGGAAGAACTGCAAAGGCTAATAGACCTAGTAGTGCGGATTAGCGAAGAAAGGGGGCTCACACTTAACACCAAAAAGACTAAATTCATGACAATCACAAAACACCAACAACAGCGAGAAACATTATGGATCAAAGGGGAGCCAGTGGAGAAGGTCCGCAAATACAAGTACTTGGGAACAACTGTAAATGACAATAATGATTACTCACAAGAAATAAGATCAAGAATCGGAAAGCCTAGAACAGTGTTTAATAAAATGAGGAATGCATTAACCAGAACAGATCTTAGTCTACATCTTAAAATCAGAATGCTTAAATGCTACATATTTCCAGTACTATTATATGGAATGGAAGCCTGGACGCTTAAGAAGTGCGACACTGACCGGCTGGAAGCATTCGAGATGTGGGCATATCGAAGAATCCTCAGAATAAGCTGGGTGAGCAGAATAACGAACAAGGAGGTATTGAGAAGAATGGGAAAAGAGAAGGAAATAATCAACACAATCAAAATCAGAAAATTGCAATATCTGGGCCACGTGATGAGAGGGGAGAGGTATACACTGTTGCAAACTATTATACAAGGAAAAATACAGGGTAAAAGAAGTATAGGAAGAAGACGCATCTCCTGGTTGAACAACCTAAGGCAGTGGTACAACACTAGCTCTGTTGATTTGTTCAGATCCGCAGCTTCAAAGATAAAAATCGCCATGATGATAGCCAACCTTCTTAAAGGAGAGGGCACGTCAAGAAGAAGAAGATTTGGTAGCATATTTAGTTTTCGAGCAATTATTAACGGGCCTTTTAGGACAGTTCTTTCGTATTGGGATGTGAAAGCGTCAGTAGTGGTGGTTTGTTTACTAACACTTTCAGCATCCTCAATTCCCTGTGCCCAGGAGAGATTTGCCAGTTTATGGGTTTGTACGTGCGTTACGACAGTGCTTTGTTATTCTTGTGATATTTTTAGGCTATCTTCTTCTTACGAAGATGTATTATTGGTACGAGTACCGATATTATCTTCTTCCATATTGTTTCTTGATATTTTAAAATGTTTTTCAAGGATTTGTCGGGTATCAAGGTATTGTTGGTCTCGTTTTCTCTGCACAGAGGTATTGTAGTAATATTTTTACTTCCTATACAGTTTTTAATATTTTCTGTTTTCTTCTATACACCTTTTTTCTGTACCTAGACACTTTTCTTTTATTATTTCAGTATTCTCCGTTTGCGGAGTTATTTGTGGTTGCTTGCGGTTTAGTAATTTCAATGCACTTTGTTAATGTTAACATGTCGAGCGTTTCTAGATACTTTTTCGGTATATTTATAGTTTCAGAAATTTTTGGTATAATACGAGTATTTAAATTATCTGTGGTATCATTAACTGTTAAATCGTCTTCTATATATACTAGTTTTGATATTTTAGATTTTTTGATTTTAATTCAAACTTTTTTCTTTGAATTCTATTTATTTCCTCCGCGTATTTAGAAGGATGCTTTATATCTATATTACCGGCAGTGTGACGTGTGACGTCACCTTTTTTAAGAAGTTTTTTGTTTAGAACCTTTCGATAATCTTTTAATCTTGGTGTTATTGTTTTTTTTTTATTAAGTGTCTTAGTAATTTTAAACGTTTATGTTTGTGTCTAGGAGAGGTTTTCACTGAAGCTACACATTTGCTAACACACACGTTATTATCAATTTTCGCTAGTGAAAATTTCAGGCTTTATCGCCTATTTAACTTTTAGAT
The DNA here is from genome assembly GCA_963921935.1 of Galeruca laticollis. Lineage (NCBI taxonomy): Eukaryota > Metazoa > Arthropoda > Insecta > Coleoptera > Chrysomelidae > Galeruca > Galeruca laticollis. The sequence continues at coordinate 93,281,630 of OY998183.1, forward strand.
TCTCTCCTTTGGCCTCCGGGTATACTCTGTAGGATATGGAGTAGACCCCGTGATTGGAGGTGACGGTATGGATATAAAATAAATGAGAACTGTCTCTACCGATTTCTTTACAAAACACTGTAACTTTAATGAAATTTCTTAAAATATTATACAATTAGGAAAATCTAAATATCCCGCTATTAAACTTGATAGTTAGCTTGGGAATGCCTCGACCATTCTGACGATCATACAACCAGCAAGGTCGTGACGATATAAATGATCTGTGACGTGCAACGGTATTTGTATTAAAAACTCTATAAATACTTCAAGGTAGGTATTTATTATGTGCAAATCAAATATAAAAGAAAGTAACGACAACTTTAGGAAGTTCAATTATAAAAGAATAAAAGAAGTAACACACGCATCTAACTATCTTTTGTTGTAGCATGAAACTTTTTTATATCTGAAATTATACAAACGTATAACGGTATAGTAAAATATTGACATTACAAAAAAGTGCGCTAATGATTCTATAAAATGACCACAATGAAAGTTTAAGCTAGAGTTTTACAAACTTTCTGTTTTGTGGACCCATTGCTTAGCTAATATGGAATTTTCACAATTCACAACTTGAGTTGTGTTTTTTGTAGTTGGATGGGTGAAATTAACGGACCAAATTGAAATTCAGTACATAAAATAACTGCTTGAATAATAACTGAATAATTTTTGAGAAATATATGAAACTAATGCTTTAATCATGAATCTGAGACTTCCTTGGTAGTGATGTTCCAGTGTTATATATATATATATATATATATATATATATATATATACATATATATACATATATATATATATATATATATATATATATATATATTATAATGTTTTTCTAATTTATTTAACAGTTATAAAAAAAACTGCGTATCCGCCATAATTTTAACTTTCATACCTGGCTTAGACAGAGTCGGATTTAGGGACTATACCAGTGTGCTGTTTCGTAACATTACCCCCTCCTTAATTGTAAGTTCCTCCTGGAACTTTTGTGTAGCCGAGACTGTATGTTTGAATCGGCAACTGGCCCCATTTCTACACTTTCCGATCTTATGGGAATTGCAGGACACCGTCTTCATCGGATACTGATAACGGGGGTTGTAGCTGCAAATTAATATGTGGACACCGGTATCTTGAAAGATAATATCTTCCATGTTCCTGATGATTCGTCAATCCAACTGGTTACTCGCTATGTTAGGCATAGCCAGTTTCTTCACGCCGGATTCCAACACATGGTCTCGTAGGTTTCGAAGTGCTTCCCACACATCGCGGTAGGTAGATCGATCTTAAAATTCATTTTTAGTTACCACGTAGAAGACCTACCGCGAATTATGTTTCAGTCTCAGTGTCTTGCCAGGGACTGGAATCTGGTCTTCAAGTTTTTCTAATTGCACGAATTTCTTTCGAAAGACGGATGCCAACCCTCGTGCGTTCTTGAGACGAGCGGGAAGGTTGTATGCCAGTGAATAATCTTCCGGGAGAATGAACAAATCTTGTGGTTGTTCTGAAGTGACTCCATATCTAGCTTTCCCGGTACCCCTATACTCGCCCATACATTCATCGAAGGTAGGGTCAGACACATCTCGAATATGGTTTACTCCTTTCTCTAGGTCATGGTCTCCTTCGAATGGCGCTAGTCGGTTTTGGTGAACTACTTTTGGTTTTTCGTTGGGGATCTTGCTTATGCGATATATAACATCATTGATCCTTTTCTTGATTAAGTATACACCTTCCCAGGATTTTTGTAATTTTGGAGAAAATCCTTTTCTCCTCGTCGGGTTGTGTAACCATACTTTGTGCCCTTCTTTAAAACCGCCTTCTGTGGCCTGCGTGTCGTACCGACTTTTCATTCTGTTGCTGGCAACTTGAAGATTTGTTCGAACTAATTCATGAATATCGTCCAGCCTTCTTCTCAATTGGATCACGTAGTCTTCTCCTGCTAGATCTTCTCCAGGCCGACAGTCAATTCCAGGTCACACGGAAGGAAAGATACTGGTCCCAATCTCTCTGATGGCTGGAAACTACTTTGGACAGGTATTTCCCAATAATCCTGTTCATTCTCTCGGCCATTCCATCTGACTGTGGATGTAATGCTGTTGTCCTGGTCTTCTTCATTCCCAGCTTGTCGCAAATCTCTTGAAATAGATGGCTTTTAAAATTTCTTCCCTGGTCACTGTGGACTTCCAAGGGCATTCCATATCGGCTGATAAATTCTTTCACCAATACATCTGCGACAGTTGTGGCCTCTTGGTTCGGGATAGCGTAAATTTCCACCCACTTTGTGAAATAATCCATTGCCACCATTTTATGTCGTCGGAAATGGTCCAGCGATATCTAAAGCATTTCGAAAGGGCTTCCAACATTGTACTGTTTCATGGGTGCATTTCTCTTGCGATGTGGTCCATTACTCGTAGCACAAGTCGTACATTTCTTACACCAGTCCTTCACATCATCGGAGCTGTTCATCCAATAAATTTTTCCACGGATTTGCTGGAGGGTTTTCTTCACTCCCAGATGACCTCCCGATGGACTGTCGTGTAACTTCTGTAGTACTTCAGCTACTCTTGTTCTCGGGATAACTAGCTGTTTCCTCATCTCACAACCATCATCGTTTTCAAGGACTCTTCAACAGCCCTTCTTCCAGGACAAGGGAGTCCCACTGAGCCTTGAGTTTCGGTGAAAATCTTGACACTTCTTGCCAGGTAGGTCGCCGATTTTCTTCCTTCCACTGCCGAATCTTCTTTAGGCAAGGATCATTCTCCTGATCTTCTCTGATCCTGGTGGGTGACCATTCTTCATTGACTACTGTAATTCTTGAAACTTCAGCTTCCCTAGATTCCGCCTTGTTGCAGTGGGAGCAGTCTGTTGGGCACGGCCGTCTGGACAGGAAGTCGGCATTTCAGTGACTCACACCAGCTCGATGTTCGATGTTGAAATCGTACTCTTGAAGTCGTTCAATCCATCTAGCGATCTGGCCCTCGGGGATTCTTGAACTGCATCAACCACTGTGCTGCATGATCAGTCCGGATTAAAAACTTCCTACCATAGAGACACTGGTAAAAGTGTTCCATCCTTTTTCTTGACAAGCACTACTGGAGTCACCAATGGACTAGTAGATGGTTCTATTACTCTTTCTTCAGCCATATCTCGAATTATTCTAGCTTCCTCTGTCTTCGCTCGTGGTAGTCGTCGAGCTGATTGCCTAATTGGCTTGGCATTACCAGTATCTATTTTGTGTTTGACGGCTGATGTTCTACCAGTCTTTCCTCCTTTTGGTACGAATAGGTCTTGTTACTGCAAGAGAAATTCTCTCATTCTCTTTTTTTCAGCTCGATTTAAGGATTGACCAGCTACTGATAACATGTCAGTGGTCGTTGTTTGCCGAACTATAGACGTCACTGGTACACAGGATCCAATCCTGGTTTCCTTCTTGATGCTCCCTGAAGCGCTATAGTTAAGTTCACCGCTTTCTATTTATCGGACCAATTATTCACTCTAGCGGCTGCTTCAAACTGTTTCACATAATTGGTCCACGACATTTTTCCATCGAACGCTGGGGCCTTGACTCGGGTAAAACTGCCAATGTCTTCTAACTTAGGGTGTTCTTCTGTTTTGCAAGGTTTCGTTTGCTCGGTCTTCTTTTCTTCCGCTGGCGTGTCTTGAGTTCTTATATCTGTCATATTTTTTTCTAACTCCTTGATTTTCTCGTCCATCGTTGTTATCTTATTCTCAATCTTCTCGTCTATCGTTGACATCTTATTCTCGATTTCAGATTTTAGAGACGAAATCTTGTCGTCAATATTAGCGGAAATGTCGTTCTTCATAGCAGAAATATCGTTTTTCACATTCGTTGAAATCTTCTCTTCCATGGCAGAAATCTTCTCGTCTATGTTAGACGAAATATCATTCTTCATAGAAGAAATATCGTTCTTCATATCAGAAATATCGTTTTTCACATTCGTTGAAAGTTTCTCTTCCATGGCAGAAATCTTCTCGTCCATGTTCTCTTCCATGGCAGAAATCGTTTCGTTCATGTTAGCAGAAATTGACGAGATTAAGGTGGAAGCCTCGTCATTAAATGAAACTGTTTCTGGATCAAAGCCGTCATTTTCCATTGCCACTTCAAGTCCTTCTACTAATTCACTTTTCTTACCGGACGTTTCCAACTCACGGTCTTCCAATTCTGCTCTTAACTCAGTCACTTTCAAGTCCCTTAGTCTCTTGGCCATTTTACGTGGATATTTATTTATATTATCCCACTTCTGACACCAATGTAATGTTTTACTAATTTATTTAAACAGTAAACGGGTGGGATAAATTTTAAACACACGGTATGGCTACTTACTAATTTATTTAAGCACTAAACTACTCACTAACACTTAATTTATATATACTTAACTAATAACTTAAATTCACTTTATATGCACACAAACTTAATTATTAATTTATATCAACACTTTACTGTTCGCTATTTCGGTGTATTCTTGTTTCTCGGGTCGGTTCCTTATATATATTAGTGTCTTTTTTAGATAGAAAATTCTGGATTGCGGCTTACACAAAAACAATTGACTCTGGCATTTCCTAGATAAGACTGGTCACAAAAACATTGTCTAGATAAGATAGTCACAACCGTAAACAGTTATAAAGAAACCCTGCGTATCCGCCATAATTTTAACTTTCATACCTGGCTTAGACAGAGTCGGATTTAGGGACTATACCAGTGTGCTTTTTCGTTTCGTATTAATATATATGTGTATATATATATATATATATATATATATATATATATATATATATACATATATATAAATTGATAATTAAGTTTGTGTGCATATAAATTAAGTGAGTAGTCTAGTGTTTAAATAAATTAGTAAGTAACCATACCGTGTGTTTAAAATTTATCCCACCCGTAATAAAAACGTTTACTGTTTAAATAAATTATTTCTACCATTGTAGTTTCCTATTAGTTATTTCTAGGATTCAAATGCTTAATACTTCCTATAATATCTTTCATGCATTGTTGTACTGCAGAATATGAATGATAATAATTATTCAAATCAGTAACTATTTCGTCGAAAAATGTCCATATACAAACTTAAATGAATACAAAAAGATTAGATTAAGAATTCATTGATTACTTTTCTTTAAACTAAATTAAATATGCCAGAAATTTTTTCTATCATTTGACCCAAATCCCGTAAGATAATTAGCTTAATCTACCATCTGTGTCTATCCCCCCAGCTTAAACCCCGGAGTAACTACTTCTCGTAGAAAACCAGCCGGCCGGCGTGCTCAACGATGTGTGGCATCCACTTTCTGATGACTCACAGGCCACAATTCGCTGTCAGATCCCACGAATTCAACATTTTCAGAAGCTTGAACCTCGTATAATACGCAAGCACCACACACTGTGTGTACTTGCACGAGTGTAATACAGCGACGGTTTTGTTTAGTCGGCGAAAATATATTACTTTCTCGAAACGTTTGTCTGCCTATATTTGCTTGCCGGCATTAATATATAGTGGCGGAAAAATCGAAGTTTTGTTTGTGATCAGTGCAATTTTGAAGTGAAATCAAAATAATTGGGCTATTGGCTAAATCTGGAGAGATTTGTACATTGTTAAGAGTTACTATAAGGTAGATACACTTACATTGAAAATAAGTTTAAGCTTAAATTGGTGATAATATCCCAAAATTACAAATGAAATTCAGAATATTTCAATATTAAAAAAACTGATTAGTAATTTTCCGTATTTGTAAATAATTTATTATTCATTGGCTTCGAAATTTATACCATAATGATCAATATATTAATCATTTCATCTCACTAGCTCATTCTATTTTGAGGCCAATTAATCGTATTTTTTGATAAAATTTTCTCCAGATTATGACTAAGGAAATTACTTATTATTCCTATATTTTTCGTTTCTCGTCAATTGCTTTTTCACTATCTTGTGAAAATTATTAAGTGCGTTTTGGATTTTAATCCCTATCAATCAATTTGTTTCTGCACATAATAATGTTGGAATATTGCGCAAATTTATTGTTTTTGAATTGGTTCATTTTGAATAATTAGAAGTTTTCAATGCAGTAATTTTTATTCATATTCATCACAAAAGTAATTTTAGGCATTTTATTGTTTAATGCCCTAAAAATTCTTTCTTATTCGTTACGATATTTTGCAATTAAAAAAGTTTCAAATATTCCTAAGCCTCGTATTAAAATTTTGTAATTTTTAAATTTACATACGTATAATTTCATTTGGTTTGATGACGTTATTTATTACCAATTACGCGGAATAGTATATATTATTAAAAAATCAAATTTCACTATATTTTCTTGTGCTGCGGACTTATTTTCGAATCAAGCTATTTTAACATTGCACCCATCAAAGTAAATGTTAAAAAAATTACATTTCAATGAAAGATTTCGAATAGATAAAAAGGTTGTCAAAACAACATGAAACTTGTAAAATCCTATATAGTCTAGTCGACAAGTTGAAAAGAGTGAAAAATAGAGATAAAGCTCCTAAAACTATGTGGATTCGGTATTTTGTCTAGAAAAATGTATCGAAAGCATTTATTGGCACATAAAAAATTGCAAAAGTTATAAACAAATTAAGATGAAAATAAAAGACATTTTGTTTGTTATATCTCATGAACTATTAACATTTCACAAATAAAAAAATATTCTTAACGAGGAGGAAAATTCCAATAAAAAACTCCTAACTCCCAGATCTCTATCTTTATTATTAATAATTTTAATTTAACACTGAAAGTACTTACCCGCGCCTCATTTTTGGGATGTGCACGCGAAGTCAAAAGCTAGTACGTCACATTAAATAATAAGCTATTAAGTGTTATTTCGAAAATTCGAAAAAATTACGTTGTATTCAGAAATCTTCAAAGAATTTATTCCCGTTTTCTACCAAGTTGGACGATTCTTTATAATCGTTTTTTTTCATATATTTGAAATGTTTGAATAATTAAAAAAAAATTCAAATCCTAATTGACAGTCCTCTACATAGTAATATTATTTTAAAAGTTAGAAAACAAAAAAGATCGAAAAACGTGGCAAACAGCGTTAATTTCTATAAACAAATACGCATAGCAACTGATTAACAATAACTAAAAAACTGTTTAAGGACTCTTTTAAAAGATCGTTTAATCCTCTATAATAATGACCTGACTGTTTATTTTTGTATCTCAAATAGTTTCGAAGATATTTTAGTTTCTTAATTGGAAAATTAAGCTGCCGCTGTAACTTCGGCACTACGTATTCTTTCAAAGAACAATAAATAATGGAACAAACTTTTTTTCGGTACTTTGCCATATATTCTTGTTTTCGAAATTTTTAGTAGGTTCAGAAAAAAAATAAAGCAAAGTTAATAAAAAACAAAATTTGCAAAAAAATGTTTTTTTTCTACGCCCTATCTTTAAAGTACCTTGTATTTCATCGGTTTGCAGCACTTAAAGTGGTTGTTTATGGTTAGAATGAAAAAAAGTAAAAAAGCGTTAAAAAAAGTGCCATAACGTTAACTTTATTTCACGCTTCCCATAAGCTAACACAATGAATCTTGGTTGGGCATATTTCTATTTGAATTTTATTTTTTGTATAGGACTGTAGAAAAAATAATGTATGCAACATGTGCATAAAGTGTCTTTTTTTCACTCATGGAATTGCCGCACTCGCCTGGGTCAACTTTTTCCATTCGTGAGAAAAAGTACCACTTTATGCACTTGTTGCATAAATTACTATTCTTTGTTACTATATAGAGGACTGTCAATTACGATTTAAATTTTTTTTAAAATGATTATAAAAACATTTCAAATCTGCAAAAACGATAATAAACAATTGAAAATTGTTAATAAGAAAAAAAATTGTTTTTAAAGGCAACAAAATTGTAGAAAGAATTTTTTTAAAATATCAAATTTGTCTATTTGTTTATAGACAAAAGACGGAAAAAATTATTTTCTTAAGTCAATTAATGTCTTTCATTAACGTAAGATACATTATCTGTGGTGGGAGCAATGTAGAGTGGACTGTGTGTTCTGGTTTGCTGGTAAATAGACTCACCAATTTTCTATATACATATATTTACACAAACTATTTTCATAACTATTTACACTACTATTTACACTACACAGATGGAAATAATACAGAGCTTTGAAAGGTGCCTCTAAGGTAAAGCTATGATTGAAGGGAATAAAACTCACAAAAATGAGAACATTTGTTCACTACTAAAAATAAGCTTCAGATAATTGCCATTTCTCACACATAAGTACAAACTGTGATCAACTGTCAATCAGATTGACCAACATATATAAAATAACAAATAAATGTGTTTCCAACAATACAAAAACGGTAATATGACAGTAAATTTTAAAAAAATCACAATACTTCGATTTTTCATTTTTTGTTAATTAAAAAAATTATAATAAACAAATTATTAAAAAAAATTTAATTTTTATGACATGATATTGATAAGTATGTATATAAGAAGAGCTCCACGAAGCGAAATATTTTCAGGGCAAATATTTAAAAAAAATATTTACAATGAAGATGTAAGTTGTAGAAAACTTTGCTGTCTATTTGGGTTAAACCCTTAGAAATTTTGAAATTAGATACAGATTAAAACAATCATAGAAATCCCACTACGCAAAACATCTACTTGACATCAAACATTCATTGGCACCTAACACAGAACTAGAAGCACTACATATTTGTGATAAGATAGAAGAATTGGATTTCCTTGAAGAATTAGAAATTAAAAGACACTTAAGAGACCCGCAATGTGAAGTCGTCAATGAACAGATAAATCTAGGGAGCTCTCCACTTTTAAACCGTCATCTTAAGTAGTAATTGTAAAGATCAGCAGATATAGTTTTCCTGGTTTCCTATATCATTGCACAGTTAAACTGATCTTAAAAAAGAAAAAGATATGTTCATATAATATAAGTCAATCACAAGGTAGGTCACTTCTTGGTCTACCATTGCATTAATTTCAATTGTCAAAGATTTAGAGTGTAACTCTCTCAAAGGTTTGTACTCATTTATTTATATAGCAGTCCTATAGTTCATATTTGTTAGTCAGTTGTATTTATCAGAATCGAAGTTTACCTAATTATTGTCAAAATTACTCTTAGAATATTTAATTTCTGGAACTCAAAGGTTACAATCTACTCAGGATATTAAAAAACATTAAATGTATGGACCAATGAATAATTATGTCGGTGCCAACTGAGAATAACAACTGGTTCGAAAAGTTAATCTGTATTGTTGTGCATTACTCAATAGAATAACAAACGGTACATGAAGAATTGTTTTTATATTATGTGTTCCCATTATCATTTTCAGCGCGTGCCTAGACTGATGGCCTGATGCATGGCCACCATATCTACCAACTGGTATTTTATTTCGTAACCTGAAAAAATGTTTCGTCCGCTTTTTCATATCGATTATTGTCATTATGAAACGCTTTTGATTCGTTCGCTAAATAAAATTCATTTGAACTTTATATTCTGTCATATTACTTTTCCGTCAACCCTATCTACGTTGAGAGAAAAGTGGTTTACCCTAAAAAAAGTTAAAATTTTTGATTTTTTTGACTTATTCTTACGTTTTTCAGGGCGAAAAAAACACGGAAAACAGGTTTTTAGAAAAAAAATCCTGTGTGTATGTCGTTGTCGTCGGCCACTCTTTATAACATGTCTTGTTAGTACAATATAGTCTCCGGAGTGAATAAAGTCACCAATTTTATGATTTGCAGCTCACCAGAGCCAGTGTAACGGGTGCTATGGTACTTGGAGTACCACATTTTTTGTCATTTTTGGAGAAATTTCTTAGCACGATACAGCCTCCGGGGTGTATACAAGTGACCAATTTTATGATTGGATATTCTTCAGGGCGTCACATATGAACCTTATTGATTTACAGCTCACTAGAGCCAGTACAACAGGTGCTATGGTACTAACAGTTCCACATTTTTGGAGAAATTTCGGGTTTTTAGCACGGTACAGTCTGTAGAATGTATACAAGTGTCCAATTTTATGATTGGATATTGCTTAGGACGTCTCACAGATGAACCGTATTAATTTTTAGCTCACTAGAGCTAGTAAGATGGGACCTATAAATCCAGATAAAACATTTTTGGAGAAATCAACGATCTTATGATTGGATATTATTCATCTTAAAGATGAACCTTATTCATTTTCAGCTCACCAGTGCCAGTAGAACGGGTTAAATAAATCCATATATCGTCGTTGATCGTGAAATAGCTCGAATGTGGAAAAATATGAATTATACGGGGTGAACAAAAAATAAGGTATTTCTATTGTTTAGCATTAAATTACTGCATAATTCAAAAATATAAAAAAACATTATAATAGAAAATGCTCGAAAACAAAAGTCAATTTACTAGAACAGTATTTAATGCCCAGTTACATTAAAAAACCTGGATCGTTGCTACGTAGGAGATCACAACTATTTCGGGTTTACACATAGAAGATTTTTCTTATGAAATTTAGGCACTTGGCATGTCATTAACCCTATGACGCATACGTGAAATTTTTTACACCTTTGCATAGAATGGGACCGCCGGACCCTCATATGTAATAATACACAAAGATAAATTTCAATAAAGCTTTATTGCTTTTTAAAACTTAAATTAGTCAACAGTTAATACAAATTGCATGACTATGTTCTTTACATTTTTTTTTTGAAGTGAAACTTTTTATGGGACACTAGCGTTTTGTCATGAGAGTTAACTCGTCGAGCTAACAAAACTGTTAAACTCCTTGTGAGAGAGGCGGAAAAAATTAACGAAGATCCGCACAAAGAGGAGACGCCGAGAATAGTCGCAGGGCATTGTTTATTGATGGCGATCATATTATTCCGTTTATCAATCCCCACTTCGCTGCGCGAACGATAAAGTGAGAACGCATTCGGGGGGAAAAGGATACCAAAAGCGCTTAATAATTTCTGCCGATATTGGTATAATCCAGTGCGAAATTAATATAGAAATTGTTTACCTTTAAAATTAAGGCGATACAAACTAGGAAATTTCTTTGCATTGTGTATTTATTTGTATTATTTTGAAAAAAATATGTAATAAAACGTAACAAGAGTATTGAAATATATTGAAAAAGGAAATAAACAGGTATACATGTCCGTACAGATAAGTTCTGTACTCATTAAAGTTTAAGCATAACAATCATTCATCACCGTATGATGCTGAAAATCTAGAAAGATCACAAGAATTAAGTGTCGGTGATTTGTGTGCAGTAATATGTACAACTGCAAAACAATTATCCATAATTATTATATCAATATATATTTATCCGAAACAAAAAATTAATGAAATTATCGAGTTTATCTTCAACAAATTATTAATATATACTATACCACATGCATCCGAAGCTAAATCAGAAAAAGATAAGATTCCAATGATCTTAGCTGGAGATTTTAATGTAAATTTTAGTGACAAAAGTTCAGAACCACTCATTTCATTTTTATATGATTAATTACAATTAAAAATAAACAATGACATTCATATTTCAACAACAAGATATGGAACTTGCTTGGATGCTGTTTTTTCAAGACACTTGAATTCATTGAGATCTGAAGTATTTGCATCCTACTTTAGCTATCATCAGCCAATTATTTCTATTTTGCCAAATAAAAATGACAGTGCAGATAAAGATATTTGAATCTGTGATTCATTAACATAAGTCATATTAATTACTTATATAGTTCTTTCCTTAATGTAGAATGTTTATGTATATGTAATATATATATATATATATATATATATATATATATATATATATATATATATATATAAGTATATGTCTATTAAATTATTTCATATTAAAAATTTTTTAATATTGTTTTTATTCTCAGTTATTGTCAATGAAGATACAAAAAATGTATGCGTCAGTCCATAACTAACAGCGTCAAAAGTGAAACTTTTCATGTAATTCAAAAACTGTCAATGAGTGTACAAAAAAATACATTGCAGCAAAGAAAAATTGACTGGAAATTATAATAAAAATGATTTATAATAAAAATCAAGAAAAATCGACAGACTATCCCGAATTAATTACTACGGAAGTTTCACTTGTACGTATATGTATATAGTTTTATGTATATGTAAATAATAGTACGTACAAGTGAAACTTCCGTAGTAATTAATTCGGGATAGTCTGTAGATTTTTCTTGATTTTTATTATAAATCATTTTTATTATAATTTCCAGTCAATTTTTCTTTGCTGCAATGTATTTTTTGTACACTCATTGACAGTTTTTGAATTACATGAAAAGTTTCACTTTTGACGCTGTTAGTTTTGGACTGACGCATACATTTTTACATTTATTAAGGATTTGTTTACTTTTCTTTGATAATTTGCAAGGACAAATTCAGCATCGTTTCTTTACTGCAGGCTCTGTTGTGGGGACAATTCTACATGTGAACGTAGCTTAACAAATATATTACATTATTTGTGTTGGTACCATTGTATGAAATGAAAGTATTAACTTCTTGTTTTTGACAGCGTTGCTTTGTACACGTGCTATATTTTTGTTACACATTTTCTATAAAATATAATTAATAGTATCCTTGTGTGTCTGATTTCTTTATTAAAAACGATAACAGGTTATGGGCCCAGTAGCCATAACTGTAAAGTGCTGATAAAGAAAATCAGTATTGTGAGTAAAAAGCTGAATAGAAAATGGCGGCATCAAGTAACAACCCTTTTGGAAGTGTAAAACCGTTTAATGGTGTAGGTTTTACAAATTGGATATACCGTGTAAAATTAATACTAGAATGGCGTTCTCGAAGTTATAACCTTGGATCGACCGAATAGTCCCAGAGAACTGGAAACATTTCAGAAACACGACGTCAAGGCTCGGAACATTATTGTTCAATGTTTAGCAGACAATGTTTTGGAAACTATCAAAGAAAAAGATACAGCCCTACAAATGATAGAAACATTAAAGAATACCTATCAAAAACAGGAATAGCCACGCAGATTCAATTACAAAGAAAATTAAGAACTTTGAAATTCAATGGAAAAGTAGCCCTCAATGATTATTTGATTGAATTTGAAAAAACCATTACAGAATTGAAAAGTGCTGGCGGCAAGATGGGAAAAATGGAGTCAATTACACAACTACTGAGTAGCATGTCGGAAAGCTATCAACCGATTGTAACAGCATTAGATGTTTTATTTTGTGATGAAGACTCATCGTCTGTGTTAACTTCTGATTTTGTTAAGCGGAAGAAAAAAGGCAGAAAAGGTCTACAAGTAAAAGAGATGACAATTCACAAAATGTTTTACTATGCAATTTCAGAAGAGATGGACACAAAAACAAATTCCGAGGAAAATGCTATAACGGTGGGGGTAGAGCCCATAAGAAGTTCCAGTGCAAGAAAAGGGAAAAGACAAACATAGCTAAGCGAACAGAAGAACCAGACATTATGTCTCTGGCAACCAATAATACAGATACAAGCAATTTAGAACAGGCAGTAAATGTAAGTGAAACCAAAGTAGACAATTCAGATATTGTATTCATTGTGGATAGTGGAGCTACTTGTCACTTAATTAACAAGCAGTATAAAAAGTTTTTGATAAATATTAAGCCTGTTAACCAATCTATTAATGTTGCCAAGTCAGGAGTAAATAAAATGTCAAGGAGATTTACTCTTACATTCACAATATGGCAGAATCATTTTGAAGAATGTATTTCAATGTGATGACTTGAACTATAATCTGCTTTCAGTGAAAAAGATGGAAGAAAAAGGTGTGAAAATTAAATTTGAAAATGGTGAAGTGAGTGCTCATTTTAATCGAAAGTGTATTCTGAAAGGCGAAACAACAGGTAATTTATACTATGTTAAATTGAAATGTGTTGAACAAACAGCTTGTATTTTAGATAATAACTTATTACATAGCAGGATGGGTCACTCTAGTCTGTATCCTACAAAAATGCTTTGTGAAGTTTGTCTCCAAGAGAAACAGGCTAGAAGTCCATTCCTCAAATCAATTCCAGATGATGTAAAAGCGACACGACCTTTTTAGACTATATCTTCAGATGTATGTGGGAAAATAACACCTCCCACACGTGATGGTTTTAACTATTTTGTTACCTTTATTGATCACTATTCACATTTTGGTGTAATATTTCTAATGAAAAATAAAAATGAAGTTCTTGATATTTTTAAAAAGTATGTTGCACAGGTAGAATCTCAGTTCAATAATAAAATTCAAAATTTACGATGTGATAATGATTTTAAAGCATTTTGTAAAAACAAGGGGATTAATGTACAATATACAATTGCCAGAAACCCTGAACAGAACGGTGTAGCGGAAAGATATAACAGGACAGTTCTAAATATTTGATTCTAATCTAGAGAAAAACTTCTGGGGCGATGCTGTATTATCAGCTGCATATATTATCAATAGGCTCTAATCTAGTGTCATAGCAAAGAAGTGCACTCCAGCTGAAGTTTGGTTTGGATTTAAACCAAATTTGGACAAAATTAAAGTGTTCGGATGCGAAGCACATGCTCAAATCTCAAAAGAGACTCGAGATGGAAAATTTGACGCTAATTCAAGGAAAACGATATTCATTGGATATTGCAACAATGGATATAAACTCTATGATCAAGAAAATGATGAAGTTATTTTCTTAAGATTGGTTATTTTCAATGAAACAAAAAGGGAACAAGCTAAACTAGAAAAAGTACAAATAGAACTAGAGGATGCTCAAGAAGAGGAAGAACAAGGAATTAACAATGAAGAACAACCAGAAAGTGAGTCTGAAGAAGGAAAGGTAAATGATATGAAGCAATCAAATCAGAGGAGGAGTACTAGGATAAGACAAATGCCAAGTTATCTAAATGAATTTGAAGTGGATATGATGTTAGCTCTTTCAGTTGGCTGTATTTCTCCGGAAATTCCAAGAACATACTCAGAAGCAGTAAAGGCAGACAGAGAGTGGGAAATAGCAGTCCAAGAAGAAATAGATGCACTTGAAGAGAATGAAACCTGGTATATAGAAGTGCCACCTCCAAATGTAAAAATAATTGATTCGAGATGGGTATTTTCAGAGAAAACCATAGATGGAATCAGAAAGAAAAAAGCAAGACTAGTTGCAAGAGGATTCCAACAACCATTTCTTGAAGACGAAGAAGTATTTGCACCCGTAGCAAGGATGGTTACCTTGAGAATTTTACTGGCTCTAGCAGTTGAATTTGACTTGAAGGCTTATCAATTTGATGTCCACTCAGCTTTCCTAAAGAGCGAACTTGAAGAAGTTATCTATATGAAGCCTCCAGTAGGATTAATCAACTATGCTCCAGGACAAGTCTGTAAATTACGCAAGTCATTGTATGGCTTGAGACAAAGTCCTAAGTGTTGGAATAGTTTCATCAACAAACATATATTAGATTTAGGTTCTAGCAGATCAAAAGCTGATCCATGCTTTTATTTTACTAAACTGTAGTTAGTCCTATCTCTAGCAGTTGCTCAGCTAATGGAATACTTGTAAAAAAATTACCTATTGTCAAATTTCTCAACGAATATTTAAATGGCGCAATCAATGTCTCTACAATGTGAATTCCCATATTCTCTTGCGCCTCAGCGCCTGGTTGCTTACCCACATAAATCGTTCCATTGACATCATACCCACTCTTACTTTCACATAACCAGAAGAATTTTATTCCATATTTGGCCGGTTTTCTAGGCATATATTGTATAAAATTACAGCTGCCTCTATAAACAAGCAGCTGCTTGTAACGTTTCTTTCTGGAATCATTACAGTTTTACATTGAGTTATAAATAGGTCCCAAATATATCTTACGGGACTAGCTTATCAGTTTGAAGTCTAGTTTGCCTAGCTCTTTTATCGTCGAATCTCAAAAATCGCCTTATATATTCAATACGATTAACAGACATAGTAGCTTTGAACATAGTATTTGAACATTTATCCAGAAATAGCTCCCTTACCGGAACATCCCAACTTTTTTCAACTCCTGCTAATAGAAGTAAGCCAATGAACGCATTCATTTCATCTAGTTCAATATCCTGCCATATATTTCCTTTCTTATCAAACTCTTTCCTTGCTTCCACATTTGTGTACAAAATAATTTCTTCCAATACTTGTTTAGTCATAAAACTGCTCCAAGCATCTTTCAAAGAAGATAATAGATTTTTTCTCGCTGGACCGGGAACAAAGCGGATAATATTGTGGCACCTAGTCTTTACTTGAAGAGGTGCAGTTTTATACCACTCATAACCATTAGCAACTATCAAAGTAGAATTTGAACCTGCCCTGGACTCTACTATTTCTTGATCTCCATCATCTTCTGAAGAAGAGTCTGAAGGCATCAGGTAATTATCATCTAATATTGCAATATCAGGATCTTGTGTTTCATCAGATACTATACTGAAATTGGACACATCCGAATCCACCTCTTCATACCACTGTAAAAATGTTTCTTCAAAATTTGGACATTAACGTTGTCAGATTAAGATTATTAATATAGTTGAATGTCTAGACCAGTCGACGAAGTTCAATTAAATTATAATCAAAAACACTATCCATTTTGGATGTTGGCAATCATATTAGCAATCATGACTTTGTTTGTCGCTGCTCGAAACAATTCTGTTGAGGCTTTCCCAAACCAAGAACGCATATTTCGCAGCCATGAGATTTTTCTCCTGTCGGGTCCTCTTTTTCCTTTTACTTTCCCTTGTATTATGGATTGCAGTAGGGAGTATCGGTATAGATTTCTTATGACGTGTCCCAGATATTCGAGTTTTCGGCTCTTGATCTTTATTCATTCTTTTGAGCACTTCTTTGTTCGTTATGTGAGCTGTCCACTGTATTTTGGAGCATTCCCCTGTACAGCCACATTTCAAGCACTTCAAGTTTTTTAGTGGTGGCTTTTGTTAGCGTCCAGGATTCTACACCAAACAATAATACGGAAAAGATATAGCATCTTAGATGTCTCATCTTTGTTTCGAGCAATTACAGTTCCAAGATACTGTTTTACTCGTTCTATCCGAGTTCCGTTGATATATAGGTGAGCTCCATTTATATCTTTCTTGCTAATCATTTTTTTTGTTTTGTGAACATTGATATTGAGACCATGTTGTTGGCTGTATTGCGTGTTTCGGCCCATTAACCTTTGTAGTACCTATCACTATGGTATCGTCGAATCTTTATCATATAAGTCGGCAACCTTTTGAATGTTGATCATCTTTTGACGTTGAACCCGATCAAAAGCTTTTTCGTAATCAATTATACATGCGTACACGTAACAATTAACGTCTCTACATCTTTGAATTAGGACTTGAACTCCAAAAAGTGCCGACTGCATTTATGAAACCGAATTGGTTATGTGATATCTGTTCTATATATTATATATTCTTCGGTGGATGACTTTTAAAAATAGCTTCAGCATGTGACTTATCAGACTAATAGTCCGATATTCTTCACATCTCTTTGCTCCAGGCTTTTTGGGCAGTGCTATAAATTCTGACTGTAACCATTTTCCCGGAATATTTCCAGTGTTGTAGCCTTTGATGAAGATGCCTGCGATCCAGGCTATTCCTTCTTCATCTAATAGTTTGAGGAACTCCGCCTCTATATTATCAGCTCTAACTGCTTTTCTGTTTTTGATTTGTTTTATCGCTATCTCCACTTCTTGTTTCGGTATTTCTGGACCTGTGTATATTTCTGAGACTGGACAACTGACTTCCGGCCTTTGATCTTGGAAGAGTGTCTCCAGATATGATTTCTATCTGTTTTTGACGTCTTGTTTGTCGGTGATTATTGTTCCATTTGTGTCTGTAATCTTCATCAGTTGTCGTTTCTTAAAGGTTTCCGTTACCTGTTTACCTTTTTTATGGACGTTAAAGCTGTCGTATTGGACTTGTAGTATTTCTATTTCCGCACATCTTTCCATTGCTTCTTTTTCTTTGATTTCTCTAATCCTTCTTCTGATCTGTATTTGAATCTTTCTGTCTTCCTCTTTATTTCCCTTGAGTGTTCTTCATTGCCCCATTAGATCTAAAATGTCTTCGGTCATCCAAGATTTCCTTCCTAGTTTTCTTCTCTGGTTTCAAGAATTCTTTCTTTGTTGACTCTACTATCTTTTCAAATTTGTTGATCTTGCATGTTTTTTTTTGTTTTAAAAATAAAATACCTTAAAACACCGAAAAGCTTGGGCCATTGGAAATACACTGTCTCTGTAAGTGTACTGAAGCTTCACAGAAGTTTTCCTTACACTGTGCCCAAGTCTGAAGCAAAACCTGATAGCACACCGCTGTTCGAAATTTATGTCACTCATATTTAGAACGCATCAGAGAAAACTGCTCGAAAAAAAATCGATACGTTTAACCAAATGGCTTTAGTGAGTACAAATTCGTATTGAAGTCGTATCACATGTTCACCTGCCGCACCTCCCGCGTTCCAAGTGTTGGCAGATCGAACATTACATTGCCAATCTCATTAATTTATACACCTCGTATATACCTTTTTTTTGTAAATCTGTTTTTCATTCTGCACTTTCTTTTCATTCCTCCTCTTCAGAAAAGGGTAATAATTTAGTTTATTCAATGGACTGGATATTAATCTGTTTACACATTTTTAATAAATTATTTGTTAGGTACCGTATACTGCAAATCATAGTTTCTCAGTAAATTATCCAGATTGGCGGACATTGTAACATTACTTACCACATACTAAGCTCATAAAAAATAAATTAGCGGTTTCTAATTCAGTGAACTGAAAATTATAACGTCCATTATTTCATGAAATACTCAGCCATATAAAATCTTTCGAAGTAAAGTTAAATAGGTACTTTTTATACAGAATGGATAGCATTTTCAGATGTTTTGTTATCAAATCAATGTCAGTATAATTATTATGTCGTTCCTCTCCAAATTAATATTTTTTTTATATTTACAGTATTGTCTATAGAATTACAAAATGCTGAAATTAGTAAATATATGGGGTATAGAGGCTGAAAGAATGAAAATATGAACAAGGCGAAAGATAAAAAACGAAAGAAATAAAGAAGACCAAAAAAGTAAAAAAAATCAAATGTAATGATAATATTTTAGAAAGAGTATCTAAGCACAAGCATCACAGAAGACGGGAAAATAGACAAATCAACCAGATTATTCTACACAATAAATAAAACTATCCTAGGCCATAAACAGATAGATATAGAAACAAAGAAAAGAATACATAATGTATTAAGTAGTCCTACAATAATATATGCAATTGAGAAATGGGTAATTTATAATAAGCATGAAACTAAAAATGATGCAATTCAAACGAAACATTTGAGAAAAATAGGAGGAAAAACGAAATGGGACAGAATCAGAAACTAACGCTAAGGAAAATGTCTGAGCAAATATCAATAATTAATAAAAAAATGAACAATTAAATTGGTATGGGCATATAATGAGAATGAGCCAACAAAGAATAGCTAGGAAAATAATGGAGGTAGATAAACCAAAGAAAAGCAAAAGGGAGACCAAGAAGAAAATGGATTGACCAGATAGAGGAAATAGGATTAAATAATCTGGAAGATATGAAAATATAGGGTTGTCCAAAAAAAACCGGAATTTCCTTTTTTATTGATATTTTTTTTATTTATAGGTCGATTTTATTGATGTCGGTTTTGTTTAAAAGATAATCGATCAAGAGACACTACTAATCTAATATTTCGCGTTTTGTTTAAAAAACAAAATGGCGGACACATCCAAACTTTACCAAACTTTAAAACTGTCTGGATTTTTTTTGTTTCGCACTGTATATGTTTGCGAATTATTTTACGAAAGTTCAGACATTTGTGAATGTAATGAGAGGTCAAACATAGAAATCGGTCAAAAATTGTCTGATGTATGGCTCGAAAAAAACAAGTATGTTATTACATAGTGAATTTTAATTTATTTCGATATTATCTACTAAAAGTTAATTGAAACAAAACGAATTTTTATGAAGAACACATAACAATAACTAAAGTTAAAGAGAGAATTAAACATTAATATGGCCACCATTAGCTTCAACTACTAGTTGAACACGACTTCGCCAGCTGTCGATTGCTTTTCTAATATGTTCTCGTCTGATTTGGCCCCAACATTGAAGAATTATTTGTTTAAGTTCTTCGACATTTTCAAATGTTGTACCAATTTCATGAATTCTAGCCTCTAAATCGCCCCACAGGAAGTAATCGCACGGATTTAAATCTGGACTATTTTAAGGCCATTCGTGAGGCTCTAAGAAGTCAGCTACGTTTTCTCTTAAATAATTGAGGGTATGTGCACTGGTGTGACACCTTGCGCCGTCCTAAAAACATATTCACAACCATTCAAAGAGCAAAAAAAAAACACAAGCATGCCTGCATAAAAATATAGTCCGGGGCTCGATCCTCTATTTCGGGAAGCATTTGTGTTAAAACGGTATCGCAGTAAGTTTGAGAATTTAACCTGACGCCTTGATTAATAAAAATTAAATTAATTTTTTGATTCCTCGAGATCGCTGCAGACACCATTACGTAATTACCAAACTTGTTTCTTTCCCTAAACAGGCGATTTAAGGGCACTTCCCTTTTGCGTTGGTGGTGAGGTATACATATTCTGTCATTTTGCGCGTTTTTCAGAGGATTTATTGTAAAAATCTTCTCATCAGTAAACCAGATTTTTTCAATTTCTCTTCTAGTCCTAAATTTATTTAAAAGATTTCTGCACCTCAGCAATCTTCTGGCTTTTACTTCATTAGTAAGTTTAAAAGAATATTCTCGTTTAATAAATTTAGGTCCTAGATCGATATTTATTATCCGGTTTACGGAACTATGGGAAATATTACACCTCCTCGCAATTTGCGGAGCACTTAAACTAGTACCAGGTGCTCTTTCAGGACTAACTGCCAAATTCGAAACTCGAAGAATGTTTTCCTAAATTAATTTAATGTGGTTTATAAAACATAAAACGTACGGTATCCTACTCACCTGTGTTCGTATACTCCTTGGGCGCCCACTACCTTCACGCCTTGCAAGAGACTGCGTTAAATTAAATTTTTTAACGAAGTCGTAAATTGTACTTTTTTTGTAACTCTCTTCAGGAAATTGTTCTAAGATTTCATCCTCTCAAAATTAAAGTTTTAATAAAAATTTTGTCGTCGTTAGAAAGAACCATATTTTGATGAGCCTAATAAGTTTTATCACAAAAAAGATAAATTTGACAAGTGTCAACAATTCTGATTAACTACAAGCAACAATATTTGACATTCGCCCACTTGATTTTGGAAAATGTCGAAAGAAATTAAAATTCACTATGTAATAACATACTTGTTTTTTTCGAGCCATACATCAGACAATTTTTGACCGATTTCTATGTTTGACCTCTCGTTACATTCACAAATGTCTGAACTTTCGTAAAATAATTCGCAAACATATACAGTGCGAAACAAAACATTTCCAGTCAGTTTTAAAGTTTGATAAAGTTTGGATGTGTCAGCCATTTTGTTTTTTAAACAAAACGCGAAATATTAGATTAGTAGTGTGCCTTGATCAATTATCTTTTAAACAAAACCGACATCAATAAAATCGACCTATAAATAAAAAAAATATCAATAAAAAAGGAAATTCCGGTTTTTTATTGGACAACCCTATACTTGCCAGAGACAGAAAGGGCATGGAAAAAATGGGTTGAAGAGGGCACGGAGTCCCAATCCGACGGCGGAAATACGTAAGGATAAGCAAGAGGATGAGGTCTACACAATTAAGATTGGTCGCCACATTTGGGGTTCTTATTAGACATTTACATTTTAAGCCAAGCTACAGAGATTTGGAGTGAGCATTTTGTGTAAAAAGTGTTAGAAGAAAACCAGCTGCGCCATTGTTTGGAGAATAGTTTCATATGAATAGAGAAATTATGGAGAATAAAAACACGAATAAAATGAGAGATCGAATAGCTCGATCAGTCCGTTAGCTTAGGAGAAAATCGGGAAAGCCGGCCAAAGTGCAGTCTTTTCAAAAATTCATATTTTTTGAGTTGTAGCGTATATCCTCCGGCCAGTATAAGCTTTTAATATAAACTTTATATATGCGAAAAGCCAGGCACTGTCCGTTGAATAGTTTTCGATCTGTGGCCATTTGAATTTTTTACTACGCAATTTTCCAGCTGGCCTGAATGTAACAGGTATGGTCCGATTTCAATTTACAAAAACGTTTTCGAAAGTAAAATTTTCATACTTCAAAACTTTCATCTTGGTTTTGCGATATTATTATTTATTGCTGAGATATTAAAATGAAAAGATCATGTAATACGCGCGGGCAACAGTATTACTATATACATAATTTAAATAGAAGAATAATCAATTATGTTATAACAATTCAACGATTAATCAAATAAAACCAAACTATACTTTTAGGCGGTGACAGGGGAAATCAGACAGGGGTGCACATCCAGCTGATGTGAATCACCGAAAAGCTAGGCTGCCATGCCCTGTATACTATTCACAATGTAACAAGTCGAAATCTAAGGAAGCTGCAGTTTCAAGAATTACAGTAGTCTATGAGGAATGGTCACCCACCAGGATCAAAGAAGATCAGGAGAATAATCCTCACCTGAAGATGATCCGGCAGTGGAAGGAAGAAAATCGGCGACCTACCTGGCAAGAAGTGTCAAGATTTTCACCGAAACTCAAGGTGTATTGGGCTCAGTGGGACTCCCTTGTCCTGGAAGAAGGGCTGTTGAGAAGAGTCCTTGAAAACGATGATGGTTCCGAGATGAGGAGACAGCTGGTTATCGCTAGAACGAGGGTAGCTGAGGTACTGAAGAAGTTACACGAAAGTCCATCGGGAGGTCATCTGGGAGTGAAGAAAACCCTTCAGCGAGTCCGTGAAAGGTTTTATTGAATGAACAGCTCCGATAATGTGAAGGACTGGTGTAAGAAATGTACGACTTGTGCTACGAGTAATGGACCACATCGCAAGAGAAATGCACCCATGAAACAGTACAATGTTGGAAGCCCTTACGAAAGGATTGCTTTAGATATTGCTGGACAATTTCCCACGACAGAAAATGGTGGCAAATACATACTGGTTGTAATGGATTATTTAACAAAGTGGGTGGAAATTTACGCTATCCCGAACCAAGAGGCCACAACTGTCGCGGATGTATTGGTTAAAGAATTATCAGCCGATATGGAGTGCCTTTGGAAGTCCATAGTGACCAGGGAAGAAATTTTCAAAGCCATCTATTCCAGGAGATTTGCGATAAGCTGGGAATGAAGAAGACCAGGACAACAGCATTACATACACAGTCAGATGGAATGGTCGAGAGAATGAACAGGACTATTGGAAAATATCTGTCCAAATTAGTTTCCAGCTATCAGAGAGATTGGGACCAGTATCTTCAGTATCTTTCCCTATTCGCATTGGCTTATCGATCTGCCGTCAATGAGTCCACGGGTGAAACACTTGCGAAAATCCTGTGTGAAATAAGGCTTCCGTGTGAGCTGGAATTTGGCTGTCGGCCTGGAGAAGATCTAGCAGGAGAATACTACGTGATCCAATTGAGAAGAAGGCTGGACGATATTCATGAATTAGTTCGAACAAATCTTCAAGTTGCCAGCGACAGAATGAAAAGTCGGTACGACACGCAGGCCACAGTAGGCGGTTTTAAAGAAGGGGACAAAGTATGCTTACACAACCTGACGAGGAGAAAAGGATTTTCTCCAAAATTAAAAAAATCCTGGGAAGGTCTATACTTAATCAAGAAAAGGATCAATGATGTTATATATCGCATAAGCAAGATCCCCAACGGAAAACCAAAAGTAGTTCACCAAAACCGACTAGAGCCATTCGAAGGAGACCATGACCTAGAGAAAGGAGTAAACCATATTCGAGATGTATCTGACCCTACCTTCGATGAATTTATGGGCGCGTATGTAAGTACCGGGAAAGCTCGATATGGAGTTACTTCAGAACAACGACAAGATTTGTTCACTCTCCCGGAAGATTATTCACTGGCATACAACATCCCCGCCCGTCTCAAGAACGCACGAGGGTTGGCATCTGTCTTTCGAAAGAAGTTCGGGCAATTAGAAAAACTTGAAGACCAGATTCCAGCCCCTGGCAAGACACTGAAACTGAAACATAATTCGCGGTACGTCACTACGTGGTAACTAAAAATTTATTTCAAGATCGATCTACCTACCGCGATGTGTGAGAAGCACTTCGAAACCTACGAGATCATATGTTGGAATCCAGCGTGAAGAAACTGGCTATGCCTAAGATAGCGAGTAACCAGTTGGATTGGCGAATCATCAGGAACATGGTAGAGATTATCTTTCAAGATACCGGTGTCCAGATATTAATTTGCAGCTACAACCCCCGTTGTCAGTATCCGATGAAGACGGTGCCCTGCTATTTCCATAAGATCGGAAAGTGTAGAAATGGGGCCAGTTGCCGATTCAAACATCCAGTCTCGGCTACACAAAAGTTCCAGGAAGAACTTCCATTTAAGGAGGGGTTAATGTTACGAAACAGCACACTGGTGTAGTCCCTAAATCCGACTCTGTCTAAGCCAGGTATGAAAGTTAAAATTATGGCGGATACGCAGGTTTTTTTTTATAACTGTTTACGATTGTGACTATCTTATCTACATTGTTTTTGTGACCAGTCTTATCTAGAAAGTGCCAGAGCCAATTGTTTTTGAGTAAGCCGCAATCTAGAATTCTCTAGTAAAAAAGGCATTAATATATATACCGACCAGCAGTTCAGTTTAGTTGATAATTTGACATCGTGAGATAAACAAGTAAATATAAATTAGTGAACTGTTTATACAAATTAGTTTAAGTGAATATACTGTGTATATAATTAGTGAATAGTGTAGTGTTTAAATAAATTAAGTAAGTGAACCCACCGAATGTTTAAAATTTATCCCACCCGTTTACTGTTCAAATAAATAATAAAAACATTACAATAACTTTTAATATTACTGTTTAATTTAATACAGTAATATGAGTAGATTCCACGAAGTAAGGGTCGAGACAGTTAATTTCAATAACTCTTAACATAAATCCAATATTTATGAACTTCCCTAACTTTTGTGGAGCAGATTATTTCGAACATTAGCAAACCTTAAATATTCATTTCGTAGATGGAAACAATCTGTTTATCAAGAAAATTCATTTAATATTAATTTTCATACAAAAAGTTCATTTCTTCTCAAACATCCCTAGTACGTAGTGACAAGAAAATGTATATACCAGGAATAGATCATTTAAGAGACTTGCTTAGGGATTTCTGAAATTCCTCTTGTCGCTTGGCACAACTGTCCAATACGCCAAGCGAAGTTTAAATATTATATTTATTACTGCAAATGAAATTTCGTGTACGTTACCTTTAAAAGACATATTGTGTTGGAATAATGAAACGTTGCAACTATGAACGATTGAAATCAAATTCCAATTATAAAATTCAATACATTATTACTTTGGATTTGTGGATATGAATGGAATTTGATGTGAATTTCTGTTTTGCATCTAAAATTATCTGTACATTTTGAAATTCTGCCAACTTGTTCATGATTTAGTCTAAATAAACGTTTTACTGTAAAACAAATATTTTTAGTACTGCGTCATCGTATGCATGGTTCGATTTTACATTTTTCCATCAAAATGAGTGTTCCGAACATTTATTTTTATTTTACTTATGTACACAGATATGTGGGAATGAAATAAAAATTTAGCTGAAACTGAATTTTTTATAGAAATTACCATATGGTAGAAATGGAATGCATTTTTTTAGTTATTAACGATTGGTGTTGATGTGATGAAAATCACTTTGCAAATAATCCTTCAACTATCTACACAATAATATTTTCAATATATTTTATGTTACTTATAATAAGAGATCTGGATCTAAAACTACAACCCTCATCCTTTTTCCTGATGAAATATTTTTTTTTCAATAAAATATATAGATCAACAAAACCTGGCGTGACTGACACACCCCATATCTTGGCAACGACATTTTGATTATTATTATTATTATTAAAAAAGGTACTTTATTAAAATGTTTTGGTTCCCAAAAATTACAGATAACAAAAAGAAATAAATATAGGTCTGTTCCAACCAACACAAAAACCGTACAATTACGATACAAACCCAGTTGACCTGCTGATTAGTGAATATAATAAGTCTGTGTAATTTACATCAAATTTGCTGCGTTACTGAGATTGTACGGTAATAAAACGGTATTTACTTCGGTTGGAACAGACCTATAGTATGCCGGTGTTCTGACTTTCTTCCTGTTATCGGCGTACTGTGTAGTTTTGAGGCTCCTTCCGGTAACAGGATTATCCAAAAAATTTCGTGAATACAACTAACTTTGTTCCCGGCATATAGATATGGCTCCTAGATTCTTTCGGCTGATTATTCCCTGAAAAGCAGCTGAAAAACAGGGTCTCAATAATTGATGGGGGATTTAGTTATGGAGACGCAACATGTCAGACGTTGATTTTGATTTGTTTTATATTTGGAAAAAAATTGGGGTAGTTCAGTTTGATTTTGTGCCAATCTGAGTGTACCCCTGATTGTTGAAATGTGGGTTGATGGTTCACAACATTGTTATGTAATTAGCGATCCATGCAAAAACCAGTATCGCGAATGTCTTCTGCGCGATTTGCGGCTTTGAGAGCAATTCGAAGATCATTTGGCAGACAATTATTGTAAAAATTTGTAGATATTTTAGCGATGGAGTCTTTCATAGTGGGCATTTCGGCTTTGTCATGCAACCAAGAGTTTCTGGGGTGTTTTGGGTAGGTTGAGTTGTGTTTTATTGCTATTCTCAGATATTTGTTTTGTACCACCTGCAGGGAGTGAAAGCTGGTGCTGAATATGTTAAGATTGGTCTAATAATTTGTCTGTAGATGAGTAATTTATTATGTGTGGTGAGTTGACTGTGATTGCATATCAGAGGGTAAAGTTTACTCATTGCAATCTTGGCTACAAATGTTGGCGTTGGCGTTTGTATTGCCTTGAATGGTATATCCTAGGTATTTTAAGGCATTACTCGGAGAAATAATATGTCCATCTACACAAAGTTGGGATTTCAACGAACCATCTTTCCTGGCTATTCTCCTGAGTAATAAATACTCGGTTTTGGAGGCATTTATGATTAGTTTTTGATTTTTGAAATAGGGTAGTATTTGTATATTAATTTGTGTTTGTATGATGTTAAGTACGGTGTCTGGACTTTTTGCAGATGCTACAAAACAAGTGTCGTCTGCGTACATGGCTGTTAATAAGTTTTAGGAGGTTGGGAGGTCCTGGATGAATAAAGAATAGAGCAAAGGTGACAACACTGAGCCCTGAGGGACTCCAGCCTGGATCGGATAGGGTCCAGCAATATGTTCATTTATTTTTATGAAAAATTGTCTATTTGTGACATAGGAATTGATTAATTAATTTAAATAATTAGTGATTTTTAATTGTATAAGTTTGAATATTAGACCCTCGAGCCGTTCGGAGTCGAAGGCTTTCTGTATGTCGTCGCGACCATAATGGTTTTGTTTTTGTCCCGAACGCCTTCTCTTATGAAGTTCAATACTCATTGTTTGCGCTATTGTACTGTGGTCACTTCGAAAATCGTATTGCTCGGGGGGTAATAAATTATGTTTGTCCTGTGAACGTTTGAATTCTTTTGAGAATGATTTTGTCAATCACCTTTGCAATATTATTTAACAATGAAATTCCTCGGTAGCTATTTACATAACATGGATGTTTGTTTGCTTTGATTATGGGTATGACGTTGGCAATCTTGAGTATATCGAGGTAGATGCCAGTTTTGATTATAAAATTGATAATGTATGTCAATTGTACAATTGCTTTTTTTGGTAAATTTTTTAGTAAAATGTTGGGTATACCGTCGTGTCCTGGAGCTGTTTTGTTTTTTAGTATTGTGTGTGATGCTAGGTTGTCTGTGTTTAATGTGTCTAGTGTCTATAGTCTATATAGAAAGGACAAGGAGTAATAAATCATTCATTTAAGTAGATTTCATAGACGTACCAAAATATATTTTAAGAGGGTATACCGTAAGGTACATTTTGTATTGAACGAATGAGTTGCAGCTATGCTAAAGAATATACGATTTAGGTCAGAGGTAACGGGATGTACTAATTTTAATAAAAAAAAGTGATAGAGGTAGAGGTCATTCGGAAGCAAAAAATGTAGTTCATTATAAAAAAATTCTACAACTTCCTCAGGACTAAGATACATAATACCGAAATGTACTTTTAAGTATTCGCCAATTACAGAACCTTTCTGTCTGTACTCTTGTACCAAATGAAACTCCTGAATCTTACGAAACCAAGCTTGACAGAGATGAAATTTACAACCAAAAAGAATTTGATCTCTGCCAAAACATTCATATATAGCGTTATGAATGCTTAGTTCAAAATCTACTACGACTTCTTTAGGTTGAAAATTTAAGCCTACTTCTTTACATTTTTGTCTTAAAATTAAAAACAAATTTGAATATGTTTGACTTGATTTGTCCGGCAGCAAACAAAAAACAAGAGGTACGTAATAGCCGTTTTTAAAACCATGAATGGTAAACATTTGGTAAAAAAAAAGTTGAACAGTATTTAAAAGTCCCATCCATCAAACTACAATCCGAATTACATAAAAAATTAAGGTTGGAAAAACAGGAGCACACAATAATTTTAAATACCTGGTCTGCTGTTAATAGAAATTCCTCTTCTCGGGTCGTTCGTAATTGTAATTTACGAACACTATTAAATACTTCTTCCTGATTTTTAGGCAATAGTGTAAGTGCATCAACATCCTTCCCCTAATCCCCTAAATATCGATCAAAACAATGAAGATTTCTTCAAAATATTTAATTCAAGAAATCTTTGAAACCTTTCAGAAATATACATAATTCTATGGGCCTCCGATTTTATCTATTATAAACCCTAATGAATCTAATAGGATTAAACTAAATGGTTGCGGCACAGTTCGAACATTTCAGTAATCCTCAAATTGATACAAGTCAGGTAAAATTTTATTTTGTGGCAGAGTTCGGATATTCCCGTTTATTCATAATATTTTTTATTTGTATTACTCCTATATGTAGTGTTTGGGGAATTTTTCTCAGAAATTTTACATGGCAAGTGGCCTACTGTAATCGGCTTAATACGATTACACCTATTTACAGATTATTCGATTATTGAGAGGGATTTTCCAAACAACCCAGTTTTCTTAGAAACACTATCGGGAATATTATTTTAAAAGAAAGTAGGTACATTAAATCAGTACTTAGTATTAGTTATTTGAGTAAAGTTGTATGAAGTTGTATGGTTGTCATAATATTGTAAACAGTTGGAATATATTTAAAACATTTGTTGAATGTTAATTGTGCAAGTACCAAACAATGTCGATAAGCCAAGGACCATCTAAACGACGAAAAACAGGTCCATTATCTTTAAATGAAAAAACTCTGATATTGAATTGTTATATATCATTGAAAAACAAGGATCCAAGTGCAAGTGTTGATGATATTGTGGAATTAACGGCTGCTATGTTGTGTGTTGCTAAATCAACAATTTATAGATTACTAAAAGAAAGCAAGAATGGAACTCTTCAACCCCCTAAAACTCCTTCAGTCCGAAAACCAATTGAGATCGATGAGTCATTAAAACAAAGACTAAGGCGTAAAGTCCATGGATTTTACTTACGAAAGGAAATTCCACTTGACAGAATTATGACATCAGTGCAAGAAGATACGGACTATCCAAAATTTTCCAGAATGACATTATGCAAACTTTTGAAAGATGTGGGTTTCAGATATACAAAACATAATAGAAAATCTCTCTTGATAGATAAACCGGAAATAGTTTTTTGGAGAAGAGACTATTTAAGAAGCTTTCTACATGCCAGAGAACAAAATTTGAAAATCTTCTACTTAGACGAAACATGGATAAATGCTGGATATACAGTTTCCAAATCTTGGCAAGATGAAAACATTAAAAGCGGAAGGCAGGCATTCGTGGAAGGTTTGTCGTTAGGTTTGCAGCCACCATCTGGAAAAGGAAAAAGACTTATCATTGTCCATGTTGGAAGTTCTGAAGGTTTTGTTGATGGTGGATTATTAACTTTTATTTTAAAACGCACGGGGGACTATCACGAAGATATGAATGGGGATGTCTTCGAGGAATGGTTTGTTCAAATGTTGGATCTGATTCCAAAAGGAGCTGTTATTGTTATGGACAACGCAAGTTACCATTCACGGTTACGAGAAGCATTGCCCACAAGTCGTTGGCGTAAAGCAGAGCTTTTGGAGTGGCTTATTTCGAAAAATATTAAGTTTCCAAAAGATCCACTAAGGAAAGAACTTTACAGAATTGCAAAAATGAACAAGAATAAATACAAAACCTACATTGTAGAAGAAATGGCTTCTTCTCGTGGTATATCAGTTCTTCGACTTCCCCCTTATCATTGTGAACTTAATCCCATAGAATTAATATGGGCTCAGGTAAAGGGGGAAGTTGGAAAAAAAAATACTACTTTTAAAATAAACGATGTTGTGAAATTGTTTGAGAGTGCTGTAAGTCATGTGAGTAAGGAAAATTGGACAAACTAGAATCGAGCATGTTATCAAAGTAGAGGCAAATATGTGGAAAATTGACAATATTTGTGTTGATTTAATCGACCCTATTATTATTAATGTCAACAACGATTCTTCCTCTTCCGAGTCGGATATAGAATAAAATGTAAGTAATAAATGTATTCCAATAATTATTTCTTTTCATTTTTTATTATATTATAATTTAAAACGTATTTTTTCCCAAAATACACACCACTGCATTGCGTTATTGCTTATCTGCTAATCCTTTAACAATGAATAAACCCTAAACTTTGCTGAAACAAATACGGGGTCGATCTACCTGGTTTTTAGATTTACGGAAGAAATGTAATTTAAAGTAAGAGATTTATCAAAAATTTCATGGTGCTCCCTGTAAAGGTTTTGCATACTTAATTAGGGTTCATTACTCCTCGTACTTTTTGTACAACTATAGTGAGTGTAAGTGTTGGTTGACTGTTTGAGATATGTCTGGGTGGTAATCTGTGTGTGGCGAATTGTTTATAAAATTGTTTTGAAAGTACTATCCGAAATTATGCGCAATTTCCGTCATGTCAGTGATTGTGTGTTCGTTGTTTTCTATTTTGGTTATGACTTTGTGTTGATTTTTGAAAAATCGCGCGATTTTTCAGAGTGAGTTGTCTTCCGGTTTTAATTTGTTTAGGAAGTTCATCCAATTGTAGTTTTGGTAATCTTTTATAAGGGTGTTTATTGTGTTTTGATAGTATTTAAGCAGGGAGCGATCTTCTTCACTTCTGGATTGTTGTCATCTTTTTCGTATCTTGGTTTTGTCTTGTATAGGTGTAGTGATGTAGTCGGGAAGGGTGTTATGAAGGGGTGGTTTCGGTTTTAGGGCCGTTGTGTGTTTTCTGGCGGCAATGATAGTGTCTTGTAAGTTTCCGATTGTTTTGATGAGTTGTTCTGTGATTTCTATTTTGTCTGTGATGTTAGTGTTATTATTTATGAATTTTCGGAAATTTAATCAGCTGGTGGTGGTGTAGTCGTATATGTGTGTTATGGGGTGTTGCATGGTGTGAGGGAGTTTTAGGTGCATAAGGACGGGGTCGTGATCGGAGTTAAGGTCATTTAGGGTTTTTATTTTTGTGGGTGTTTACAGTTTAAATCACCTACCATTAAAACTTTATTGTGCGAGCTCATTGTGAAAATGGAACTCTCTTAATTTATTGGTAGGAGGGTTGTATGCCCCTACTATTTTAATTTTGTTGTCAAATAGTATAGCGATATGCTCAATAGAAGATTTGTTTTGTTGC
Organism: Galeruca laticollis; assembly: GCA_963921935.1. Classification (NCBI taxonomy): domain Eukaryota; kingdom Metazoa; phylum Arthropoda; class Insecta; order Coleoptera; family Chrysomelidae; genus Galeruca; species Galeruca laticollis. The sequence continues at coordinate 93,313,604 of OY998183.1, forward strand.
AGGAGTTTGAAATGGATGCGTTTTTTTATTAATAGAGCGATTACCGCCACCAGGGACATCGGTGGGGCGGTCTTCTCTGAATAGACGATATTCTGGATTTTTAAACTTTATAACTTGTTTGGTTTTATTAGCGTCTCGATTAGAAAGAATATATCTGGTTTTTGGATGTCAAGAAAGGGTTTTTTTGTAGGGATGGTTTTGGATGAAGACTGGGGAAATCGGTTTGGCTGATTTGGTAGGGGTTTGTTCTGTTGTTCCAGGGATTTAAGTGTAGGGATAGGGGCGGGGGTATACTTTGGGAGAGCAACTTAGCTTTTTTGGTTTTGTGCCCTCTTTTCTTTAAGCCATACTCTACGTTTCACGTACTCCGGGCAGACATCGACGTTGGCGGGGTGGTCACTATCGCAGTTAGCATATTTGGTTCGTTCTTTGGTGCACTCTGGCGTGAGGTTGGGTCCAGCACACTTCAGACATCGTGGGGTTCTTCCACAGTTGGTAGTAGCGTGTCCCCACAGTTAACATATGTGGCATTGTATAATAGGTTTATTTTGTCTTCGATGTTCCCATTGCACTCTTGTGTGTTCAATAACTCTGGAGTTTTTGGTATAGTGGTCTTCCTTTGGTGCTCATACAATATATGTCTTTCGTGGGTATTTTGTACGTTTTCTCCATTTCTTCTTTGATATCGATAATTTGCAGTCCTTCAGCCAGCCCCCGAAGGACGAACGCGTGGGTTTTATCTCTCTTCTAGTAAGGTATTTTTGAGCTTTTCGAAATCGTCGACTGACTTGGTAAAAACAATCGACAGATTGTTTGTGTATTTTATTTCAAATGGGCTTTTTTATTTCATCCTTCAGGCGGTTGACCATTTCCCTTTGGGCCGATACGTTACCATCGATTATTATGGGGGACATGCTGTATTATTTTTGTAGGTAGTGGTGGCTTTCGGGTTCTCCTTCTTCCTTTTAATGTTTTGGCGACATTTCTATCTCTTCCTCTGAGGTTGAAACAGAATATGTAAATTATTTGAATTTTAGTTTTTTCCTTTCCCGTTGAGTATTATTAGTTTTTTCCCTGTTTCTTCGTCTGAAGTATCAGATAACGTGTCATGTTTATTAGTAGTCTCTATGGTTGGCGGTTTTTTGTTTTGTTTTAGGATGTTGCTAAACGATGTGAAACGTATGGGTTTTTGGAAACCTGGGGGTGTGATGTCCATCTAGTCATCGTTAGGGATGGTGGTGATTACGTTAATATCATCTGGGATGGTAGTTGCATTTGGCTTTTTCATAACCATTTGTCGACAGTATCACTCACAGACACAGCTTGTATCTGCATACCGTAGGGTTTATTATTAGTGTTGAGATTATAGAGGTTAGGGTTTAACTTACTTTTGACAGCTATAGCTATACCATTGCGTCCCTCACTCTTATCAAGTCTAAATATTTTATAATTCTTAAGTTTCCAATTAATGTTATTAACAAGGAATGTTTCTTGTAGCATAATTATGTCAGGATTTTCCCTGTGCAGGAGTAATTAAAGATTAGTGTTATTCGAATTTATACTACGTATATTCCACTGAATGACAGTGAATGGGAAAATTAAAGTAAAATAAAAACCCAAAATGATGATGCACAAGGGAAATTGACTGGATGAGACTTTTAGACTTCCTCCTCCATTTGCTCCTCAGTTGTCTGCTGGCTGAGTCTAAAGCAGACTTTTTGGCAGGCATCAGTGAGATCTTTCACCATATTACATGTAAGTGTGTCACAGGTTTCTAAACCTGAGAAAGATGCTTTAACTATTGATATGAGGTCCTCTGCATTTGTTTCAGTGCCTTTTACATAATCTGAGAGATTAAGTATCTCATTTACATTTGGTGTTGATGAAGCTGGGAGTGGGGTGCTATGTGGACTTAAGGGATTATTATTTCTAGTATTGAAGAGGCCCCTTTTTGGGATAGAAGGAGTCGGCGAGTAGCTGAATTGATCTTACCTGACATTGAATTAATGAGTGATAACGGATATATTGAACTACTTAAAAGGCAGACTTTATGAGCCTGATTATCGAATCCTGGGCTGCTTACTTTTTTCCTTTTATTTTGTGTCACAGCAGAACTGTATGAGGGTCTACTTGGTTTAAGGATAGTCGAACTCCTTTGAGAAACATTTACTAGGCTATTAGATACTGATTTAGGAGACAGAGGGGGAAAATTAACATTATCGGGCGGGATATTATTATTCAAAGTCTCACCAGTGTATACTACTTTTAGGGATAGTCGAACTCCTTTGAGAAATATTTACTAGGCTATTAGATACTTATTTAGGAGACAGAGGGGGAAAATTAACATTATCGGGCGGGATATTATTATTCAAAGTCTCACCAGTGTATACTACTTTTATAGCATCAAAGTGAGACAGGTTTTGAAAGCTCATAACTTCGTTAATTCGTTTTTGTTTACTTAGTTAATCGCATACCTCTGGTTTCTTAATATATTGAAAGACTTGATGATTCTTCTTGCAGTACAGGCAAACCTCTGAATCAGGAAAATTATCACATTTTCCATGCAAGTGGTTATCGGATCCACATTTAGCGCATCTAGCCTTACTCCTACATTGCTTCGATGAGTGATTGAACCTGTAACAGTTTCTACAGAGCAAGGTAGGTCTAATATATGTAGACACCTCCAGTTTGTTAGAATAAGTATGAACAAATCTAGGAAATGATTTGCCAGCGAATGTAAAAATATGAGAGCCAGTCGGTACATACTTAATTGATTGATCGGATGTATCTTCTACTCTTCTGTTTAGTCTCTTTACTTGCAGTACTTTATATACTCCTTCACTTTCTACATTGGTTCTTTTCATGACTTCTTCTTTAGTTAGATTTGGACCTACACCTTTGACAACTCCTCTGCATGAGACTAATTTTGCCGGGATAAACATTTTATAGCCCATAGCTACGAACTCTTTGTTCTCTTTAAAATCATTAGCTTCTTTTGGTAGCCTAAAAGTGATAGAAATCGTATTCCTACCTTTCCTTTCGATTTGATTCCACATATTTTTTTTGATGTAGTAGTCTGCCCAATTCCACTGGGTGTAAGTTCCCACGTTCATATCATTATGCTGGACCATAACCTTAAAGGGAGCTGAATCATACAAATAGTACTTTATATTTTCAAATATTGAGATCTTTTTGTCTTCGTTGGTTTTTCCACTATTATCAAGGCGTCCTGTTTCCACAGGGGGCCCGTCCATCCCGTACTATCACCCATACTAGGTTAACTTATGCAACTACTGAACTACTGCTATTTTTACAAAAATATTATGTATAACTATTTGCTTACTGGTTTACTAATAATTATATTGAATAAACTAAACTATATTCAAAGATTCTTATTATTTGTAAAGATTTCCGTCACACACTTCCTCACCTTGTCAAAGCTCGGTTTGGAATCCATATCTAAGCATTAATATTTGTAATATATATTCTTCTTTTTTCTAATAAGTCAATCACAAGGTAAGTTACTTCTTGGTCTAATCAAAAATAATTATTAAACATCATGTAGGCATCAAATGAAATGTAACTTCTGTCATTCTGACGTTGATATTTAATATCGAAACAATTGTCAAATTTCTTAGCCTTTTTAACATTTTTTTTCAATATATCATGGAATTATATAGAAACAGTAAGTTTCATTTAAACTAGTAATATGAGTAGATTCCACGAAGTTGGGGTCGAGACATTTAATCCGTATATTGCATAGCCTGCTTTGAGTCGTGTCAACTTATTGTAATATAAAACGTATATAGGTAAATGTGAAGGTTTCACTCACTGTTTTCTCCTATTACAGTGACGTAATGTATCGTTGAGCTCTTGCCAGAAGAACAGACAGTCGTGAGTGAAGCAATACGAAAAAAAAATCTGGATTTGCGGCAAACCAACTAGTGGCTTTTGCATTATGATAATACATCCGCTCACGCATATTGGTTGGTTCGTGATTTTTTTGCCAAAATCAACAGGCTTGAACCAACGTATTTTTTTGACCTAGCCCAAAGTACAACCTACCTTAACTACGAAGACTTTCCGTCTTAAATTGTTGAAATTTAAGTTTTAATATACGAAAAAGAAACAATTTAAATTTTTCATAGATATATTGGCAATAATAAAATAGAATTATAATTCTTACTTAAATTGCTTGAGTATTTTTTATCATTAATATATTTCTCATTTTTATGTAAATAAACCATTTTTAAAATAATTCTGTGACAACTAAACGAACTTTTTGATTCATCGGACTGGTCTAGTTAATTACTAAAACTAAAACAGTGACTAAACTTAACGTAATGACGAGAATATAAAACAATTTGAAGTTGATGTCAACGTTTTTTAGATTAACAACCATGACATCATAGTGGAAGTCGTCGTGACTAACTGGCATGATGTATTCTTAAAAATAATTTTAGCGTATTAGTTTATTGAGATAATTATAGAAACTTTATTGCAGCACATGAATAAATGTTTGTTAACTTTCTTATATAAATTTTCTTGATTTTTGTTCCAATTTAATGAATAACGCGTTTTTTATCGAAATATTTATTGACGTTTCGGCTCAATTTCGGCGTTCATTATCAAAATATTTTGGTAATACAACAACAAATATAAACTGATAAAAAATAGACGGTTTTAAAGATTAAAACAAACTTTTCCGTATCTGTGAGACGTCCTGAACAATATCCTATCATAAAATTAGTCACTTGTATACACTTGGAAGGCTGCGTCGTGCTAACAAACTGAAATTTTTCAAAAAATGACAAAAATGTGGTACTTCAAGTACCATAGCAGCCGTTTCTTCTTATTATGTGATTAGAAATTATTTTCAAATGGAGGTATAAGTATGAATCCCCCCTCCGCCATTCACTATTGGGTTATAGTCCTTAGTCCACAAAAAGAGTAGCAGAGTCTACACGGAAAATGAGGAAGACTAGGAGGAAGATGCTGATGAAGAAGATACCTAATCAAAAACATAATAAGAATCGGTCCATTTCTCAGGTAGCGGATTGGGTTAAGCCTTCTATATATGGAAGGATTCGAGGAAATTCCAGTATATGTTTTTCGGGATACCACACTGCCCAAGGAAGAAGTGGTACTTCGACAATGTCTATGTTATTCGCAATAGCCGAAATCGGCCGCTGTCCGAATGTTTTGCCCACAACGCGTTTTGTATATTGCAGTTCACCCACGAAGCGATTAAGAAGATTTCTATCGAGCAGTGAGCAAAACGAATAACCCAGAACGCATTGTGGGTAAACTACGTTACTCAGGAAGCGAAATTATATTTCGGGCGGCTTTGTTTCGCATTGTGGATCTTTCCGTTTACCCACATTGCGTTCTGGGCATAGAGCTTTACCCAGAACGCGTTGTAAATAAAATAACAAATAATTAAACAAAAATATGTATTTTAGCGGAACATTAAAATATATAACATAATTATGTTAACAAACATAAAAAACACATTAAAATAAAAAAAAAACAAAAAAATAATATGGAAATATAAAAACCAGAAATAAATAAGCAAACAAATATGTTACTTATTTTTACAAGACGTGCTTTGATGGAATTTTGAATTGGATTTAATATTTGATTTAAGGCACTTACATTTTTTTGTGTGGCACCCTAAACAACAATTACACCGAACAAAACCTTGCTTAGACCCAGAAGATAATTTAGCTTCTTCTCGCACGTTGACAGAATAATCTAATGGCCCTTCAGATAATGAAAAAAATACTGAAGGTGATAATTGAAACTCATTACGGGTATATAATCGTTTCAGTTTTCCATTTTTAGTACCGAGAATATAAAAACCTTGGTCAGTCTTGTCTATAATGATTGCTAATACATTCCTAGGAGCTAGACGTCCCCGATCTACCTCTGGTATATTTACTAAAACATTGTCACCTATATTGGCAGGTGGGAATTTGTGTTGTGATTGGGCAAGCATTTTATCAGCCTGTTTTTCTAACCCCCGTTTGCAACCTTTGACACAGACTTAAATACATTAAAATTACTTCTCTAGTTATATTACAGTATTTATTTTTAAATTCATTTTCCATGGCCTTCTCTTTTTTATGTCCTATTTGTAAACGTGCTGTGTGTATTATATCATACATCTCACTTGCTGTACAGTAAAAAATTAAACCTGATTGGATTCTTGATTTTTCTTTACTGACTAGTTTATCCTTTTCTTCAACTGTCAATAAATCATATCGTTTTAATCTACGATAATCTTTTGATGATAATTCAAGACCATCCCGTTTCTTTTATCGAGCAATTTTGGTTACTTGAACTATTTCTAAGTAACGTTCATCCGATAATAGAAACGACCTGTTTTTCTTTTCCAACATTAGGATCCGCAATCTTTCTTCAAATTCAGCTTTCATCTTGTTTAAAACAATTGCCGGTACACAAACCACACAACAAATAAAAATCTAACCAATATTTACGCACGTGTTTCGCTATACAATAACGTGCTTGTGCTTGTAAAACGTAAAAGCCCGAACGCGACGTGGGTGAACGAAAAGATCCACAATGCGAAACAAAACCGCCCGAAATATAATTTCGCTTCCTGAGTAACGTAGTTTACCCACAACGCGTTCTGGGTAATTCGTTTTGCTCACTGCTCGATAGAAATCTTCTGAGTCGCTTCCTGGGTAAACTGCAATACACAAAACGCGTTGTGGGCAAAACATTCGGACAGCGGCCGATTTCGGTTATTGCGAATAACATCTATACCGCATTGCAATACGTCAAACTCTTGTAGTTTTAAACACCCGAACAAGTCTTAAAACAATTATCAACCTTCTTCATAGCTAGCTGTAGGCTTAGTGTAACACTGAGCAGGGCTGTGGCGAACCAGACTTATGAGGCACGCAATTAATTAAAATTGAAATCTATTTAATAACTTACGGATTCATCCGACAATTTCCAGATCTAAAGCATCTCTGACCAGTGCCAGATAATAGAAACAAGTTTCGAGTCATTATAATAGAAGTGTATTGTAAAGATCACTGTATTATTATTAGGTCCAGTTGCATACTATTTAATACAATAGCTATTTGTGTATTAAGAGCGGAAAGTGATACTCTGCCGCTTGAGGCAGAGAGTTGCCCGCGCGACGCGTAGCGGAGCGCGGGCAATCTGCCGAAATCGGCAACGCACTTTCTGCTCGAATTGCACACAAGATTTTTTCTACGATCACCTTATTTTTAAACAAATAATTTAAAAAAAAAACACGAAAAATCCTTTTACTGCGTCCCAAAGCTCTTCGTGTTCTAAATAAATCTGTACCGCGCATTTCCACGTACCATAGTTCTCGTGCCCTTTTAGATGCTCGATCAGCGGAAGCTGGCTCATGATATCACTTATTAACACAAAAATTCAACAAATTACAAACTCCAGAAGCTTCAACGGTGTCTCACGCGTGTCCTGTGTCCATAACCTCTTGCAATTTGATATTTTGAGTCAAGGTTTCGAGAAGAAAATTAACCTAATCTATCAAAAACGGCGTAAAAGCAACTAATGACAATTTAAAACTTACAAAAGTCGTAAACGACATTAAGATGACATTTACAAGGTTAAACAAATTGTGTTTCGAAAAATATTGGAAGTAATTAGTTATACACTTTGAATATTTTTAAATATTAACTAGAACTATAAACATAGGTTTTTTGGATGGTTTATAAGATAGAAAATAATAATTGAAGTGACGTCTGAATCGGTCTAATCTGTAAGGTCTTATAACACTGCGCCGTCGCGCTCGAAAAATCGCGCGTGTTTGAAAGACCAGTTATCCACGAATACTTTACGCTATTTTTTTATTGGCGCACTTTGACTTACTACAAAAAAATTGAAGTCCGTCCTCGATGCCCAGCCAAGCTTCATTTCAAAAAAGTCCGTCCTCGATGCCCAGCCATGTTTCATTTCATAAAAGTGCATCCTCGATGCCCAGCCATCCTAAGTAGTATTTATTTTTATTAAAAATGTATATGGATTGATTCCCTCGGGGATTAAATGGGTCCCATCCGCGGGATTAAATGGGTCACTTTAGTCGCTTGGTGTATAATGTACTATTAATATACCTATTATTCACTAACTTTCTTTAGTTTATTGTAAATGAAAACATGCGAGCGGAAAAGTACGCTCTAGAGCGGAAATAATGTCAAATTATGACATATCACGGAAAACATCAACTTTGCGGTTAGATTTGAGTGTGCAAAAGCCTACTTTGGGTAGTGATCGTAGGAAAAATAATTTATCGTACATTTACGATTCCCTAGATACGTAGAGGTGAAAATGAATGCTTTGTCTGTTGTTGGTTGTTAAGTATGACATGTGTATTTTTTTGTATCCGTGATTTCGCAATATTGCTGTATGTTTCTCCTGTTTGTGGCTATAATCTAACCTGTTCGCCTCTGAGTTCCTACTTTTAGTCTGTATTGTTCATCACCTTCGATGAAAAGTGGTTGTGTCTCATTTTCTTCTTGGTTATCATCTTCTCCTCTGGTATATTGTTGAACATAATATTATTTCCAATTGATCCTAACCAGTACTCTTGTAATTTGGTTTGTTCTGTATATCTCACTGTATCATCGATACTTTTTTTTGGCTTTGACACTCGTCATTCGGTCAGTCACAACAGGAACAAACTATTAATATATAAAAAAATATTCATCTCACTCGCACCTATCCAGTTCTAGAAGAAGGCAGAACCACCTAACTAAAAATACAAGGATATAACAGGGTCTCTCGCTTCTTGTCTAGGGGCCCGTCAAGACATTATAATTTATCACAAACAAAAATAGGCAACGGAAAGGTAGGAATAACTACAATTGGGATAAACAGAGGTAAACAAATCTGGTTCACACATTCACAAGCGTACTTTTGATTCATATATGAATTTCATCAGAACGTTATATACTTCCATTTTGTTTAAAGTTAAAAGATGGCAAATATTGAAGGGTGGGAAAAAACCGTTTCTTATTAGATCATTAATAAGGTTTTGAGTTCCTTGGGAATAGAAGCAGTTAAAAAAAATATGATTCAGATCACTTTTGATATGATAGTGTTGACACATGTTTGTGTGAAGAATTTTTATTTTATTTAAATGTGCTGGATGACATGCGTATCCAAAGCGTAGTTTAACAATAGTTGTTATGTATTTACGTGGACAGGAATAAGAATTGAACGAACCGCAATTCGGAATTTCTTATTGAATTGATGAATATTGGTTATTAGATATTTTACAATAATCGTTCCAAGACTTTTTACATAGACAACTTTATTTTGCCTAGAATTAGCAAATGCGTCTGGTACAGTAAGTGGATAGATAGATAAGGCGCCATTTTCTACTGCATTTTTAGCTAAACGATCTATATGTTCATTATGTTTAAGTCCTATATGTGCTTTGATCCATATTAGCTGTCCATGTTTATTATCTTTTTTTAATTTAAATAACATTATTTTATATAAAATATATAGAGATTATCTGATAAAGCAGGTATAGTAGGATTTTGTATGGCTGTTAACACAGAGAGAGAGAGTCAGCTAATATAATAGCAGAACTTTTTCGGGACAAAGAAAAACTTTTTAACGATTCATAGATGCCCACAGCTGCAGCACAGAAAACTGAGAAGTCTGAAACAACTTTTCGACATTATTACCTGAAATGTAAAAAATTAACTGTCTCGACCCTTACTTCGTGGAATCTGCTCATAATAGTGTTTTAAATGAAACTCACGGTATCTAGTTAATTCCACAATATAATAAAAGTTATTGAAAATTCTAAAAATTGACAATTGTTTCGATAAATCAATATCATCTGACGATGATATTGATTTATCGAAACAATTGTCAATTTTTAGAATTTTCAATAACTTTTATATATTGTGGAATTAACTAGAAACCGCGAGTTTCATTTAAAACACTGGAATGTAAAACGCACATCCAGTTCTATATAAAGTTTTGGAAGTGTCTGTATATATCTGTATAGAATCAGGATAATTTTCTAAAATGGAGTTTAAAACTGTGAGACTTATCATAGGATTTACAATATCTGGGTTGAATAACATTAAACATATGAAAAAAGTAGTCAAAATCATCTAGTCATATTCTTTTCTGATCTAATTACACATATATTGTTGTTGTTTCAGAAAGCATCCCAGAGAGGCAGTGAATTTTTGCAGATCCATTAGTTGTTAGTTAAATCAAATTCGTTTAATTTACATATAATGTGATATAAAGATTCATTAGAAGACATACTTTTTATGAGGAATTTATGGCTAAGATAATTTCTTCTATATTTTAAGTGAGGTTCTAAAGCTTCCACGTGAAGTGGCTCAATGGGAGTAGACCTCATAGCACCCATACACATACGTAAGGCTTTGTTTTGAAATACGTCAATTGTTTGTAAATTATGTTTACTTGCGGATCCATAAAGTGTACATCCATAATATATTATGGATCTTATGTAACATCTATAAAAAAGTAACTCCCCCACCAAGTTTTAAAAATGGATTTTAGAAAATGCATACCTCTGTTGCATCTATTCAATATGGAGTTTCCAGGTTAACTTCCTATCAACTATCCAGTGCCGTTCCTGGGGTGGCGAACGCCTGCGTGCAAGAATAATTTTGTGCGCCCCTATATACTATGCTTAAATTTTGATGATAAGGCCAATTTTCATAATCATTTTTAGTTTAAGGTTTAAACTGAATACGATACGATACGATTTATTGACCAGTTTTAAATACAAAAGCATTTGTGTAGTCCTAATACTAAATTACTAAGTAGTTATCAAAATTCCTAAATCAGATAATAGAATAGAAATAAAGTTAAACCAATATTTTCATAAAATTAGATTTCTGAAGTAACATATATGTAAGAATGAATTAGTAAGACTAATAATTGAACGACATGTAGTCCCGAACTGCGTAAAAACAATTTTGTAGTAAAAATTGTTTTGAAAATCTATAGAACTGATTCTGGCTCATATTTTTCACATTCTTATCAGCATGCAAATCTAGGAACTTATTATACAATCTAACATCTAGTTTGTTGTATTGTGTTTGATGCAGCCTAGAAAAAGGCACAATGAGTCGCTCTGCACCTCTGGTGGTATAACAGTGAACACCAGAATGAGTTGCCATATGTAGTACACCCCTATGAATACACAGTGTCTCAAACATGTACATGCAAGGCAATGGCAGGATCCCATATTCCGCGAAAAGTCCACTGCAATGTACTCGACTTTTTGCATTATGAATAATGCGCAAAGCAGTCTTCTGAAGAGTAAAGACTCTTTGTACTCTGCTAGAGTTACCCCATAGAGAGATACCATAAGCCAGATGACTGTGGATCAACGCAAAGTAAATCGTACGCATAACAAGATTACTACCAATAGTTTCCTTATAGACTAAAGACTAAAGTCACTTTAGTGTAAGTATTTGATTATGAAAATGGGCGTAATAAAATAAAACAACGAAAAAATATGACAAAAAATTTATTTTCGACATCAAATAAAATAGACTATTAACGTACAATATAGGTCATAAATAAAACACGTCCATTCGGAAATTAACAAAAAATCTAATGTAACTCAATTCACTCAACTGAGTGAATTGAGTTAAAACTCTCAAACGGCGCTCAACGCAAACAAATCCGTTAACTTGAAAATGTGCAAGATCTGTCTAATACCTAAGTACCTAATGATCAAATAACAAGGTAGTTTTATAACATAACACGTCTTGCTTTTGCAGATGCAAGCTCCTTGACCATCTCATTGTGATCGATGGCTTCACATATTTTATTTTCGATTGAAATAACAGCTAAATCTGAAAGCCTTTCCTGGCACATCGAAGTTCTCAAATAAGATTTTACAAGTTTTAGCTTTGAAAAACTCCTTTCGCCAGACGCAACAGAAATCGGCAGCGTCAAAAATATCCTTAATGATATAGACAGGTTTGGAAACAAAGACTGCAAATTTTTCTTGGTTATATAATTCAGAATATCTATGGGTGAGTCTGAGGTATTGCGAGAGTCTTTGACAGGGTTAAGGATTTTGTATGATGAAATTTCATTGTACAAATCAAGACCATCAATATCCTTGCAAACATTTCCTTCATGGTGAATTTGCAAAGCCAAATCCAAATCTATGCACGATCGTTTAATCTCATCAGAATTTAGGTTTTGAAAATCACTTAAAAATCCAAATAAATCATTGCATTGCTTCAATCTCTCGAAACGACTTTGTAGGGATTGAACTGTTGTATCCAAAATTTGGAAATAAAAACTGATCTTAAATTTTCGCTTTGGATCTATAACTGGATCGTCTGTACTTTCATATGAAAATTGACGCTTTCTCTTTCGTTCCCTAATTGAAAGAAATGTTTGCTCTACATCATTTTTTCCAGCTTCGGCTTTAGCCTCATTCACAAAAACATCAAAATTTTCATCTGACCTTTTTTAAGTGAAGTAGTTGATGGGACTTTTTATTTCTCTATGGCATTCATTAACAACTGTATTTGGATTCTGCATCATTTTACTCACTATATTGACCTTTGACAATACATCGTACCAAATAATGATGGAACAAATAAATTTAAACGTTTTAATTTTTTTTAAAAGTACCTTTGCTGAATGTTTGGTATCCATGTATCTTGAATTATCTTCCATCAAATCAAGTAAACTCCTACAAATCTCGAGAAGTTGAAATCTAAGAGGTTGAACGGCTCTGACTCTGCTTTCCCATCGAGTTTTACTCACTGGCTTTAAAGAGAGATTTTGTAAATTTCGCTTTAAAATATTCCACCTGTAGGGTGAAGCAGAAAAAAAATTGAACAGCTCCTGAATAATTGAAAAAAAAACCTACAATCTCGTCTGAGATTTTAGCTGCATCATTAATTGTCAAATTTAATGTATGAGCCCAACAAGGCAAAAAATAGCTCTCGGGTTAACTTTTTTAAATTGAGCTTGAATGCCCACATGCTTCCCAGACATATTTGCGCCATTGTCATAACCCTGACCTCTCATATTAAGAAAATCAATTTCAAAAGTTGGTAGTATCTCATCTCTCAACAGATTGAAAAGCCCTTCTCCTGTACTATCCAAAACTTTAAAAAACCCTAGAAAGTGTTCTCTTATTTCAACCTCATTTGAAGAAAAATGAACAAAGCGAATTATGGAAGTCAACTGCTCAACATGACTAGCATCTGGAGTTTCATCCAAAATTATTGAATAATATTTTGCTTTCTTGAGGCAGTTCAAAATTTCTATGCGAATATTTTTTGATAATAGATGGATTAATTCATTTTGAAAGTGATTGCCTAAATAATGGGCCATGTTTTTTTTCAACTCTTTAGACCTTTGAATATTGCTCAGGTGCTCCATCATAATCGGATCGAATTTGGCAATCGTTTCGACCAGTTTGAGAAAATTACCATTATTTGATTCGAAAAGATTAGAGCTGTCACCCCTGAATGCTAAATTCTGACTGGCCAAATATTGCACAATACAAATCATTCTTTTGATTATTGCACGCCATCGTCTTTTTTAATTTTCGTAATGATGTTGTTGCTCTTTATCAATTGTGCAATCTTTGCTCAAACGCAATTTTAATTCGTGCCATTTTTAAGCCCCTTTCATATGTTCCATACTATTTTCATGTCGGGAAATATTAACTGAAATGTGCCTCCAATTGGAGTACACAGTGGTCAATTGATGAGACAAAGCGCTAAAAACTTTACAAAAAATGCAAAATACGCAATTAATTTTTTTAGAATACACCAACCAATCACTATTAACTATTTCGCCGTTTGGCAACTTCCTAAGATATTGAAAATTTCCTACCAGACTCATCAACAGGAAAATTTTCTTTAATTTGAATAGCTTCCTTTGTCACGATTGATTGGATTAGATGATGACTCAAATTATTTGGCCATGTAGATGGATCAGCAATATCAATATCACTAATATCAGCAATGTCACTGTGCTCAGATCTTTCTTCATTCTCGCTTACCGGATGACCCAGTTCAGGAGTTGGATCAGGTGAAACCGGCGTTCCAGAACTTCCAGACGTGAATGGCTGCCGAACTTCGATAATAATCATCGGTTCTGCAACAACTTCTCTTGACAGAAGTGGATTCGCCAAAGAACTGCTGAGTTGAAGGAATTTGTTCAGCGAACCGCTGAGTTTATCCCGCTCTGCCTCCAATTTCAATCGACGTTTTTTATTTTGGGCTCCCGACAATTTTTTTTACTGCCATCACTCATTTCTGAAGAGATAAAAAAAATAATTAGAAAAAAAACTGACCGGAGTCAAAATATAATCAGAAAACTCTCTAATCTAAATATTACTTGATTTAATAACACGTTTTCTTTCATCATCTCTTACCTTAAGATTTAAAATCAGCAACACAACGGCAACACGTAATATTATATTCAAATGAAATTATTATTAATCGTCAAAAATCACCGACGAATACTCGATGACTGAACTGACTGACTGAAACAAGCCACATTCTCCTGTTTTATATCACCGCTAAAATCTGGTGGAAAAATCTGGAGCCGAAAAAAAGTTTTTTTTGGAGAACTTTTCAGAAAATAATATTTTTTGCACCTTCGACCTCTCAGAGGCACACGCCGCCGATAAATGCATAAAAAACAATAACATGTATATTATTTGTCGAGCGAGCCGCCAAAGGCGAGCGGCATCCTTTGAAGATACGCCGCCGCCCGTAAGCCGAGTGCCGACACGCCGTCAACAGATTTTTTGCATGTAGATTCCAGTGTAGAAGCAAAGTCTAGAAGTTACTTCTTATATATTAGTTTACTGTTTCTTCCTGTAATCAAAGTTTACAGCTTTGCTATAATTTGATTTTTAATACCTTTAATGCAGATTTTTCTTCCAATTAGAAGTGCGTTTTTGCAAGAGTAGCGATTAGTTGAATTTGGCGCCCCTTAAATTGGGCGCCTGCGTGCGGGGCATTCGCTGCATACCCGCCAGGAACGGTAATGCAACTATCATTCTCAAGTATTTTATTGATTTATAAAAGGGAAACGCTTGTGTATTCAAGTGAATTGTATCGATATTAGAGATGTTATGTCTAGAAATAAAAATAGGTAAAAAAACTTTTTAAGTTAAACGGTTTTATGTTAAACATACATTGCAATGTTTAAGATAAATGTACTAAAAACCAAAAAATAATAAAGTAGATACAGTCGTGGGAATTATAAACATATGCATAGACTAGACTAAAATAAAACATAAAACCGTAGGGCACGTCAATTGTCTACAATCGTTGATTAAAATTTTTGTTTTGTAATGTTACACTATAATTAGGCAGTTGTTCAACCGACAACGATGGACGTGTGATAAGTAGGGCTAGAATGTGGAAACAAGCTAGCAAGCTCGATTATAAGCGAGTTTTAGGGTTTCATAGTGGTGAGCGAGTAGTACTTTTATCATATGTTTTGTCGATTAAAGACAAACTACGAGCAGTGAAACGATTCCTCGCCAGCCGGCAGTGTGAATGTCCAACGATAAACTAGTTGAAACATCTCTTTTATTTACATGGAGTGTATAACTATTGGAATTTCCATGAGCAAGAAAATAGTAAGTAATTTCCTCACCGTCTGCGGGCCAACTGCCTAACGACGAGTTAAACGATTCTTCTATCGCACATTAAGTCGATAATTTGTAGACAATTGACGTGCCCCACGGTTTTATTTTAGTCTAGTCTATGCATATGTTTATAATTCCCACGACTGTATCTATTTTATTATTTTTTGGTTTTTAGTACATTTATCTTAAACATTGCAATGTATGTTTAACATAAAACCGTTTAACTTAAAAAGTTTTTTTACCATTTTGTTCCCACGAGTTATGGACATTTAAACGGTCGACCCCCCCAGAGGTCCAATAAAGGGGCAAGGCTATGTACAACAAGATGCGCCTGAGTCTTGAGGGGAAAACGCTAACGACATATCATTTTTATCCACCCTAATGCCATACAGTTCTCGGCGCGTTTTAACCTTTCACCTTAACTTGGGTGGTGTACCGCTAACGACGTATCATTTTTAGCCACCCTAACGCCACACAGTCCTCAACACGATACAAAATCTTGACTTGGGTGGTGGATTCAGGCTGGATTAATCAGATACCTAAATTACAGATTCAATTTCTAAATTTAAATCTTATTATTATACGCCATTTAGTGGCTGCGCCCATCTTAAATATTGAGGTTGTATAGTGCACTGTATTCTTCTTGTCAAGCCCTTTTATTTGTTGATACCCATATTGGTGGGATTGATAAAAAATTGTTATCAGCCATTTGGTAGCGGCGGCCATCTTAGATTTCAATTTTGCATAGTAAATTGTATTCTACTTGTTGAGACCTTTCATTTGATACCCATGTTGATGGGATTGATAAAACCTACGTTATCCGTCATTTTGTAGAGGCCGTTATCTTGGATTTTAATTTTATATAGTATATTGTATTCTACTGGTTGAGCACTTTCATTTGATACCCATATTGATGGGATTGATAAAACCTACGTTATCCGCCATTTTGTAGCGGCCGCCATCTTGGATTTAAATTTTTTTTATAGTATATTGTATTCTGCTTGTTGAGCCCTTTCATTTGATACCCATGTTGATGGGATTGATAAAACCTACGTTATCCGCCATTTTGTAGCGGCCGCCATCTTGGATTTCAATTTTTTATAGTATATTGTATTCTGCTTGTTGAGCCCTTTCATTTGATACCCATATTGATGGGATTAATAAAACATAAATTATCCGCCATTTTGTAGCGGCGACAATCTTGAATTTATAATGATAATGAATAAACATAATTGTATTGTCACCAAAATCCAAAGTGTATACAAAATTTCAGATTAATCGGTTGGCAGGAAGAGGGTGAAATTTGAATTACTAAATTTGACCCAAGAATAATAAATAAAACAAACGGGGTGAGCTAAATAAAACCGTTTAAAAATGCAAACTGATGATTTCGTGGGAGATACTTCAGAACCATTTTTAATGAACCATTTATAAGCAGATCCGTATATTTTATCTCTAACGTCTCACAACACACCTTTTCACAATCTGAATTCCACTAAGGGGGAGGGGGGGTAATGTTTTATGTTTTTGTTACTTTTGAATTGTGGTATCGCAATGTGTGCGGTATAATTTATACTGCTGATTAAGATTTGATATTTATCTGATGTGGAGTTTAAAGAGAAATCTTCTTAAAGAAAATTTTCAATTGTACCAGTATACAATGGCCAGTTAGCTTTTTTTATGCTCCATTTATTTTAAGGAGTATTTCATTAATAACAAGGTCAATTGGAAGCTCCATAAGAATAACAAAATGATTCGATCCTAATGTATCATCTACACTGACCAATTAATTCTATTCGGGCGAACAAAAGGTGATATCTATCGCAGAAACATTTTGATTAGGACGAGTTAAAACTGTGGGTTGTCCATTATTCATTACTGTTAGATTAAGATCATCTGCAACTTTGATAAGCTGTATTATGATGTGCACCCCAGAATGAATGATATGCATTGAAACCACCGCCCACGATTATAGGATTTTTTGCGTGTGAAAAATGTGTAAGCCAATCATTAACAGAACATTTAATTTTCGGTGGTTTATAAACAGTAAAAAGGCTTAGTTCCGATTTACCATATTTAATTTTTATGCCACAAATTTCCACGCCACTATACACATTAATACTAATTTTGAATTCTCAAAAATTTATTGAATTATGAACTAAAATGGCAACACCACCGTAGGCATCATGTCAGTCTTTACGGATCATATTATAACCGTTATAACAATATTGTATATGTTTTTAAACCAAGTTTCACTAATAACTGCCACATCTATTTTTCTAGAATTTAAAAAGTGTTGCAAACTATTTTTATTTGCCACAGCTGATCTAGCATTCCACTGCATAATGTTAAGTGAAACTTTTTGAGCCATTAATAATTATTAACTGTGAGTATCCTCCAGTACTTGTTTTATGCTACTGATTATTGAACTTTTATTACTTGATTGCAAGTCGTCTACTGATCTTATCCAATAGGTTGAATACAAAATTGGAGACAATATCAGCAATATTCTGTGTTTTACTTTCAATACTATTAAAATTGGTTTATAGGGATTAGCAGGTAATGGTTGATTAGGACCAAAAGTAAAAGGAAACATAGGCGAGCAAGAAGGAGACTGATTGGACGGAGAGTTTGATTTCCTTTTCTTTTTGATTGGAACTGAATAGTTTTTTATGTGCCGCTTGTTCTTGGTAGCGACGAAATTAACCTATTGCTTTCCCTAGTATTTTCTATCATAGTTTGTGTAGAATTATTATTAACTTGATTAGTAAGACTGGGGAAATCTTTATTATAATCAGATAACCCTGAAAAAGAATCAAGACTTACAAAAGAAGAAAGAGAGTTTTCACAGTATTTTCTAGCTTCCAGAAATGACGTTTTTTGTTCAACCATAATAGTTTTAATTTTTTTCTGTTTCTCATATTGAGGGCATTATTTAGATATTGATAGGTGATCGTTTTTACATTGTTTAACGATAACATTGAACTACTTTACCTATCAATTGTTCTACCTGACAATATACTTTATTAAAGGGAACATATTTTGGTATAATATTACCTTCAAAAGTAATAGTAATGGTTCTTTTTGGTACATAATCAATTGTGTTATCCTCTCTTTGGATTTTACGTTTAGTACGATAAATATTGATTACCAGAGAGGCAGACTCTACATATTCCTAAACGCAACATATTTTGTTATAATATTACCATCAAAAGTAATAATGTTTTTTTTTGGTACATAATCAATTGTGTTATCCTCTCATTGGATTTTACGTTTAGTACGATAAATATTGATTACTGGAGAGGTAGACTCTACATTCTCTAATGAATATTTTTCATCATATTTAGTGTCAACGTCCCTAACGATACCCTTTGATTCGAGTAGATGATTTGGAATATAAGCTACCAAGTTATGATTTTCCAACAAAGGATTTTTAACTAATTAATTTGCCTCAAGAAGCGATTTTGATAAAACTTTAATTCGATTTTACCTATACTTTTAATTTCTAATATATTAGTGAGCTTTAATTGTTTAAAAAGTATGTGACCAACTAAATTACTACTTTTAATATTTTCAATGTATACCCAAATAGTAGATAAATTGTACTTATCTGACAATAAGTTAAAATCTATTGGAGCTGGTTTTACTGCAGAAACCTCGTTGCTGTTTTGAGGGTTATTAATCGGGAACATTTGATCATTATCACATAACATAATTGACTTCACTTGAGTCGAGAATGACGTCCCTTTTTTATCCCGATAATGGGGGAAAAATTATTTAGTTAAAAACTCTAATCGGAATATTTTAAATAACCACGTGAAAGAAAACAACAAAGTTGGCACTAATATTGACATTTCCACTAGTAAAACTTATTTTCAAACAACGGGTGCGTTTAGAAAACATACCTTATAACTAAACCGTTGAGTGAGCGTTCATTGAGCAACGAATGGTAGAGGTATGTCTTCTGAACGATAATTCGCTCACTGACCAAAGTGCGTTCACAGAACATTCACCCAACGGTTGTCAACAGTTGTCTTTTCTGAACGCACCCAACGTTTGTAATTTTCGCCATGTTGTATGTAGTTACGGGATGTCACATCAGTCGTTATTGGTGAGCACGAATTTTAAACTAAATGCAAATACGTTAATAACAATCTCCTATGCATACAAAATTATATTGCAGAAGTTTTTGAATTTGAATTTGTCCATTATTGACCTAGGTTAACCATAGAAAAAATTATTGACCACTAATAGAAAATTTCAACTTCTCAGTTGGCTAGAAGATGCAATAATTGTCACTCCATAGCTGACTCGGTGCAGTGGCAATTTTATTATTGAAATTAACTGTCTCGATCCTTACTTCGTGGAATATGCTCATATTAGTGTTTTTAAATTAAACTCACGGTCTCTAGTTAATTCCACAATATAATAAAAATTATTGAAAATTCTAAAAAATTGACAATTGTTTCGATAAATCAATATCATCGTCAGAGAGATTAATACAATTAGACAAATAGCAACATCTAACGGTTATCCATTAGATATGATAAATAAGCTAATTAGTAAAAAAGAAGAAAAAGTGGCATTACAACTAATATATCCTAAACAAGCTGATGAAATTAAAACTTATAAAACCATCACATATGCAGGAAATATTTCTAATAATATTTCAAAGATAATATCTTCAGCAACGAATACAACAATTTCTTTTAAAACAGAAAGTAACGTTAGTACAAAATTGTTAAATGTAAAAACAAAAATACCACTATTAAAGAAGTCAGGTATATATAAACTCAAATGTCCAGAATGTAATGCTGTCTATTTGGGTCAGACCCTTAATAATTTTGAAATACGATACAGTGAACACTTACGAGCATACAGATTAAAACAACCAGATAAATCCCACTACGCAAAACATCTACTTGACACCAATCATTCATTGACACCTAACACAGAACTAGAAGTGCTGCATATTTGTGAAAAGAAACAAGAAGTGGATTTCCTTGAAGAACTGGAAATTAGAAGACATTTAAGAAACCCACAATATGAAGTTGTCAATGAACAGTTAAATCTAGGGAGTTCTCCACTAATAAACTGTCTTCTTAAGTGATAATTGTAAAGACCAGCAGATATAGTTTTCCTGGTTTTCTATATCATTGCACAGTTATACTGATCTTAATTGGAAAAATGATATCCAGGATATCACCATAGGGCTAATAATATCCAAGCTTCAATATTTGTAATATCACTTCTTCTTCTTTTTTCTATAAACATATATTAAGCCAATCACAAGTTAGGTTACTTCTTGGTCTAGCCAAAAATAACTACTAAACATCAGGTAGGCATAAAATGAAATGTAACTTCTGTCATTCTGACGATGATATTGATTTATCGAAACAATTGTCAATTTTTTAGAATTTTCAATAACTTTTATTATATTGTGGAATTAACTAGAGACCGTGAGTTTCATTTAAAAACACTAATTTTATTATTATTAATATTGTTTTTTAAATTGCCAGCTCCATCAACAAAAGAACGCATTGATGAAGCAAGTGACGGTCGCAGCGTTGAACATCCAACTTCCTCACTCTCTCGAATGGCCACTGATGAGCAGGAATCAAGGAATGAGCAGGATGATGTCAATAGGGTTTGTTATTTTTGTAACAAGGCTCGTACAGTTTCGAACTATCGTGTGATACCTTTGTATAATTCCACGAATGATCAGTAATTGAAAAATGATATTTTACTTGCAGTTGGTTTGAACGATCAAGATATGGAGAACAGGGTACAGTCAACATCCATATAAATCGTTATATTTTAAAAAATATCTGAATGTTTTCCATTATTGAAGCATTTGTCTGTAGTATGTATGGTTACAAATCTTGCGAAAAGGTAAATACGATCGATATGAACTATTCCATGGAAATTACACAATAATAAATGTGAACGATCATTTTGAAAATAATCAATTCAAGAACTTTGGTGCTTCCTGCTTGCCACCTTGCTACGTGGAATTATACCAACAGGTGGAAAGAGCAATTTATATTGCAAATATATGGAATATTGCAACATTATTTGATCCGTACGAATTAGAAGCCGAAAATAGCGGTTGGATATTGAACGGATCCGAATATCAATTCAAATGGTTTGAAGGGCCGCAATTACCACCATCTGACAAAGACGTTGTCCTTGGCAGTGATAAATCGGAACGTAATTTTGAATTCAATTGTTCTAATTCATCAATTTTAATAAATTATTAATTTTTACTTTCAGCTGAAGATGATAACGCAGCGTACGAGAGTGACGAGGACATAGAATTTGATGACGACATAGAAAATGAGGGCTGTTCAACGGAATAATATTTTATTAGATAAATATTAAATTAATGTTAATATTGTTAGTCCATGAGTATGGAATTCGATTAGTATTAGTAATAGATTAGTGTTAAGGGTATATATTGTACTAGAAATAAAAATAAACTCCGTGTTATACTATAAAAAATTTTTTAAAAAAAAATTGTTGTCTTCGCAATTTACTTCTGGCATTTGTCCAGGGTTAAATTATGTTAATCAAATCGCCAGAAGTGCACTCCATGAAATAAAATATAAAATACAAAATAAATTGAGTCATCGCGTGGGCCACCGACGCTCTGAATATCGCTAATATCTCGCTCGTTCTTCCACTTAGCCTTCTGGCATTTCGCAGTCGATCTAATTTTGAATTAGAGAATGAGTATAAAAATTGCGCCTTCTGGCGGTTCTTTATCTTCCACTTAGTCTTCTGGCAATTATTTTCCTACTTGTTTGTATCATCTCCGATTATTTTGCAAATTTTCAACACTACACCTTATCAATTTGTTTACGTGAAAAAATTGCACATTTAACCCCCTACTTCCGCGTTCTTCTTCCAGGGTGACTTCTGGCGGCCCACCTTACGTTACGTCGGTAACAACCGAACCTGTAATTGATAAAATTGCCACTGCACCGAGTCACCCCTTCCCCTCCGTAGCTCTTACACTATTATTCGCGAAATAATTTTGGTGCTCGGTCACTAAAATAGTCTTCACCACCTTGGTATATAATACACTAGTACCTGGATGACCGAGCTTTGCTCGTTAACCGATTCATTTCATCCTCTACTTCTCGCATCATTTTATATCCCTGTGCATAACGATTTTGCGCTCGAACGATAAACTCCAATAACTTCATCATTGAGGTAGTAATTCCTGAATTGAGTGGATGGTTAACTCTTTCATTCACGGCTTCATCAGGGTCTAGAAAGTATAGTTGTCCATACTGTGGCCGTTCAAAGACACCAACATCATTTTGGGTCGGATGTGCTGCCATATTCATTTTATGATATACTTGTCCGCAAACAATAAAACTATAAATTCCATGGTTATTTATTGTTCTATCATCTTCTACATTGAAGGATGCTAGAGAAAAAGATGCGTTTATCTTTCTTATTTTTTTATGAAATTCTTCCGAATATGGATGACGGTTTAAAAAGAGACGTACTAATTCATTTGAAAATTTTGGTTGCTCCATTACAATTCGTCCATGCAAACAACAGTCACCAAAAGAATTTCTATGTATACGGTTAGAAACGCGTTCCTCAGCGAAATGCAATGCACCACAATGGATACACAAAATTTCAAATGGTCCTAAGGCGTGATATTGCACAGCTGCAGTAACGGCACATTTATAAGTCGGCAAACAATTATTAAGTTCTAAAGCCCTACGTCGTCTTCCGTCTCGACGTCTTTGTTCTTCTAATCGGTGCTTTCGTTGTTCCTCATTTTCATTAGCTACTCGTTGTGCCGCACGCTGCCGCAAATCTTGCAGACGTTGATCTCGTTGTTCGTCATTTTCAGTAGCTACACGATGTGCCGCACGCTGCCGCAAATCTCGCAGACGACGCTCTCGTTGTTCGTCATTCTCAGAAGCTACACGCTCTGCCGCACGCTGCCGCAAATCTTGTAGACGTCGCTCTCGTTGTTCGTTATTTTCATTAGCTACACGTTGGTCCGCACGCTCTCGTGAAACATCTAAATCATAACACCTTTCTGCTCGTGTAATTTCAGTCAAATTTTGCAAGCATCTCACTTTAGCAGCACGTGTGGGACGAGCAGAAACCTGATTATGTTCTGTATTTAATGAGTCTTCACTGTGAGAAGCTTGAGAATCCTGATCAGTTTGATGACGATGCTCTTCTAGGTGTTCTTGAGACGGGTTGCGGCTTCGTGAAGTTAGATTGTTTATAAGCGTTTTTTTCCAAGATCGTTTAGGCATTTTTAAGTGAACACGTGCATTAAGAAAACACAAATAACATAAATAAACAATTGATTTTAGTCTAACCTCAAAGCAAACACTCATTTACTTCGTGTTACTTAACAACGCCATCTGCTGTTGTGTCGTTAAAGCAATTAGTTGCTCACAAAAAATAGTATTATTATTCGCCAATAGATGTCAGGAAGAGTCATATTTTTCAGTTGAGACTACTCAAACGCCTCCTTTTTGTTATTTTTCTTCCAAGTTTATGTTTAAGTTGATTATCGATAAAACACGAATAAAATGACATTTTCTAAAAATGATTCCTAGCTAGATCGATTTATCGCCCCCGAAACCCCCTTTATACTAAATTTTATGAAAATCGTTGGAGCCGATTCCGAGATTCCTATTATATATATATATATATATATATATATATATATATATATATATATATATATATATATATATATATATATATATATATGTATATATATATATTATAATATATTTAATGCTCTACTGTTTTTATAATTATGTATTATATGATTTTATTTGAAATTTGATTATTATATGCTGCTGTTACAATCGTGGTAGTAACTACACTAATGTGAAAACACCTTTATCACTGAATATAACCTATTTGAAATTTTGACAGGAATTTATGTTTTCATATAACAAAGAGAGATTTTCATTCTTTAATTCTAATTGTAATTTTGCTACCAGCGACATCTGTATTCTTTTTTTTAAAATCTTTATAAAGTCTATGTATCATTAAGTATCTTCTGCATTATTGTCATTCGAAATTGTAATGTCAAATTTTATTTGCATATTGAATCTTTTAAATTATTTATAATACATTGTATATCACTAGTATTACATCCAAATATGTACATTTTTCTTTATTTCAATGTTTTCTTTAGAATTTAGATAGAGTATATGTATTAAATCCCCCTAACAAAAGAATGATAAATCGATTCTTGCATATAATTATAATTTATCTTTCAAAATTGCCAAATATCATACTAATATCTTAGTAACATAGTTATATCTTTCAAATAATTATCTCTAAAATTTATCTTCAATCAAATTAAACTATTATTCCTAATTCCTATAAAACTTCTTAAATCTACTATATCTATTAAAATTTCACGTAACATAATAGTTATTCTATTCTAAAATTTCCTATATACATGTTGATCAATTTTTTTATGGTCTCAAATGTTTCCAACTCTGTTCTGCTCTGCCTAAACAACTTATATGTTACAGGATATGATTTTGTTTCAAAATTTCTCAGTATTTTTTTTTTATACTTTGAGTATCCATATTTTCATTAAGCAACCCTTAGTTCCTTCGAAATTCTTTTGTTATACGTCTTTAATAATTCATTTATAACTTCATAATATTCTTCGTTACAATCTGTTCAATTACCATTACTTTTCACATCTTCCATTTATTCTATCTCACACTCATAATTATTTGCCATTCCCATTTCTTTCTCACACAATCCTTCATATTTCATCATCAAACTCTTCAATTTCTCTTCATATTCCTTATTTCCACTCATTAACTCCAATTCTACCATAATTCCATTCCTCTTTATATTCCATAACTTCCTATTATCCTCTTCAATTGCCAATACTTCCATATTTACCTCCTCAAATTCAATTATTTTACCATTTAATTCTATCTATCTATTCAAAATCAATTATTTCCTTATATTTCATCAATTCATCAATAACTATGTCTGTTTCTAAGTTCTTCATCGACTATGCTTACATATCAACTCCTTTTTCATCCTTTAATTCAATCTTTTGTATCATATATTTGCTTAGTTCATATAACTTCCGTTCGTTTGTTCCTATAAATGTAATTATTTCATCCTGTCCATCTATTTTGTTGCTTAATTTTCATTTCTATTTTCATTATCATATCTTCTATCAAAGTTGCTAAAATCTCTTCTATTCTCACAATACTTGTTGTCATAAATTTTATCTCCATTTCCATATATTCATTTTTCATTTCAGTAACTTCTATTTTCAATTCCATAATTCATATCAACATGTCTATCATTTCTTCTATTATCAATCCATGTTTATATAATTTCTATTTAAATATGTTTTTAAATATTACTTGTTAATCATAAACCTTTTATTTACACATCGTTTTTATATCCATTCTTTACCATGTACAATTCCTTTTCGTTTTCTAGGTTTCATTCCTATAATCCTGTCATATAATTGAATTTTATTTTCTTTTCCTAAACTTCGTCTTATTCTCTTCTCTTATTGTTTGATTCTCTATGAGTTTCTGTAGCTTCTTTCTGTTTGCCACCATATTTTTTTTAATTTTGAAGTCCCATATCTCATCAATTTCTTCCCATAAATGCATTGAAATTTGCATCTCAAATTCTTCCATCTCATTGAAGTTGCTTTTTATTATTTTCATATCCACCATAATCTCAATTCGATTTCTTTCATTTCCAATTCTCTTAATAAATATTCTTGGATCAATTATTTTCATGTTTCTTTTAAGTTTCACTCTGATTTCGCCATTTTCTGTGTAAATTATTGGTTCTTCAATTTGTCTTATGGTTTCATCTATTTCTTCCTTAGTTTCTTGTAATCTTCTGTTCATTTCTTTTAATTCCCAATTAAGTTGTATCCCCCTATTATAATTATTATTTATTTTATCATATGTCACAATTTGTTTCACTATATTGACATCTAAGTATTTTATTTTCCAATAAATATTTTCTTGATAAATTTGCATAATTTCTTCACTTCCTAGGTTCTGTAAATCAATGTCTACCATTTCATCTTTGGTTTGTTTTTGTACTTTAATATTCTGTATCTCTTCAATTTCCTTCTCAACTTCTTTAATCTGTATTAAACTTTGTATTTTTATAAGTCGTATTTCCTCAGTTATATTCTTATTTTGTTTGTTTAGTTTCACTTGAATTGCTCCAGATAAATTTTCTTCCATGCATTTATCTAATTCTTGTACTTCATCTATCTGTTTTTCTCTAACTCCATTTTCTTGGTCTGTTTTCAAATTCTTATTTTGCTCTACCATATCTACTCTCATATCGGCCATTTGTTCACTCAATTGCTCGTTTTCATCTCTAATTTTCTTTATTTCATTTAAGGTTTCCATTTTTCCTTCTTCTATTTTCTTTTCCAGCCTGTCCATGTTTCCTGTGATATTGTTAATATCCCCCTTAATCTCCTCCCTCATTGTATACATATCTCCTCGCATATTCTTTTCCATACTATTCATATCTGCCCTATTTTCTTCAAATTTCCTATTCATATTCTCATTCATTTTCAAAAGAAATTGTTGCATCCAATGATCATTGCTATTTGTTCCTCCTTGGGGTTCCCGTCTACTATCCTCCTGTTCTTCCCTTTCTTCATCGGATCCACTTTCAACTCCTACCTGTTTACGATCTCTTAACGTCATTCTTTGCTCCATCGTAAATATTTAAATTTTTTTTATAATAATGTCAATAAATTTTTAATATTTTTATAATTATATGCACAGTTTTAATCACCCCACGTTTTGGGTGACAATTATTATAATGTTAACGTCAACCTAATTATCAAGAAAAATTCTTAATTCGCCCCACGTTGGGCGCCAAATTATAATATATTTAATGTTCTACTGTTTTTATAATTATGTATTATATGATTTTATTTGAAATTTGATTATTAGATGCTGTTGTTACAATCGTGGTAGTAACTACACTAATGTGAAAACACCTTTATCACTGAATATAACCTATTTGAAATTTTGACAGGAATTGTCAAATTATTATGCCCGGCTCAGATGAATATGAAATTTTATATTCTGAAAGATAAATTACTACAAAATCGACTTACTCGCTCTTACCTCAGGGAGGGTTCAAAGATTAAAAAAAATTAATAATTTAAATTTTAAATTTATAAATTTCCAAAGAATATTCCAAAATTGTCAATTATACTATTGCAAATCTATAGTGACTGCTTGTTCAATATATTCTAAGACCATTAAATTATCTAATGACATCTACAATTTTTCTGTCACTGAAAATTAACTAAATGTTACTGATTATATCAAAAGTTTTATAGGATCCAAAATTTTTCAAATTCAATGAAATAGGAGTTGAATTAATACCAAAGTGAGTTGGAATCAAAAATTATATATTATATACCATCAGATAACAAGTGAAAATGAATTATTATTCCCAAAATATAATAAAGAACAATAATCGTACTTTCTACGAACCTTAAAATTAAAAAAAAACAACCTATATACTAGAAGAACAACCTAATTAACTACTTATTCTAAACGTTCAAATCGTCGAAAATTACACTTGACGTGTATAAATGTCAAATAACTATATGCGATAAAATTGTCTATTCAAAAAATTTTCTCTTCTCTTCAGGTGAAATTTTATATATCTTTAACGTTAATTCTGTCAGTATTCAAAAATGTGATATAGATGCATCTATCTTAATTTTATTTAAAGGCCTGTTAATTCTTGAAAAATAATTTATAAAATCTGGACTGGACTCACCAACTAGGTATCAGGATCACTCGTTCTGATTCTAAGCACGTCTTTTAGAATCGCCGGAACCACTTTTCTAAATTTATAATTTAGAACCCGGAAAAATCACTAACACTCTTTCAATATAATTATTTAAGGAATTATTCACGCACTGATCTTATCATGCTAATTATTATAATCTGATGCTATTTTAATATATCAATTACTATTATATTATTCAGCAAATTTGAGAGAACTCATATTAGATGTTCTCTCGAGAGGGGTTCAAAATCAACTAACTAAACTTTTTCCATAAATAATTCTGTTCTCCTTTGGTTACCAAAAAATTCCTTTTTTAAAAAAAAATACAAATTTATGTTTTCATATAACAAAGAGAGATTTTCATTCTTTAATTCTAATTGTAATTTTGCTACCAGCGACATCTGTATTCTTTTTTTAAAATCTTTATAAAATCTATGTATCATTAAGTATCTTCTGCATTATTGTCATTCGAAATTGTAATGTCAAATTTTATTTGCATATTGAATCTTTTAAATTATTTATAATACATTGTATATCACTAGTATTACATCCAAATATGTACATTTTTCTTTATTTCAATGTTTTCTTTAGAATTTAGATAGAGTATATGTATTAAAAAAAAAAAAATATATATATATATATATATTTATACAAGAATTGCTCATTTAAAGATATAAGATTAAATTGTATACTATGCTAGTAAATAATTATTGTGGCAGAGAAATAAGATATATCATCGACTCTGTCGCATGTTACAGAACAATGTATTACTGAAAAATATTGCGTTATTAAAAACATTCTACTCATTATTGAGTCGTATAAGTTTTAACTAATTGTCCCAAAACAATTCCAATAATTTTAATTAGTTGCTTTTGTCCATGTTCAAGCATTTATGAACATCAATAAAAGAAATTACAAATTCAATACATTCATACTTATAACACTATTATTTCCACTCATAAGCTGATGCATCGGTAATAGGTTCACTTATTTATTTCTGCATATCGCTGAACTCTCCAAATTAGCCGTTCATTCTAGCACTAAACTGTGTTTACTTCGTAATGTACACATTACAAGTCCTAGGATAATGTTACTACCATATCAAGAGAGATATGCTGAAATAATAGTCCAATCATTTCTCTAGAAACTGCAAATTGCTCTTTTAATGGTTATTGTATAACTTCGTTCAAAAGGTTAAAGTTCTTTAACGGCCGCAGCATCTAAAGTAAATAGTATTGTAACGAATTTATTTCAAAAATATGGGCTCAATTCGTATTCTTATTTATTAAAATAATTTATTGCAATATTTAAATCTGTTTACATTACTTATCGCTAAATTAGTACACTTCTTTTACTTAATTTTCGTTATTTATTTTGACGTCGCAGGACATTTTTTTCAACTGAACTAACAGGGCTCTTCTTCCTACTATCAAATTCTTCTCGAATTTGGGACGACCTAAAATAAGACACGAATAGACTTAGTAATATTTATTGTCAACTTTTAAAATCTTTTTAGTGATAAATTTGTTTCATCACCCTGTAAATTATTTCAGTGTGTTTCTTGTTAATTTTTTGTAAACATTTTTATATCTATACCGAATTGGTTTTTTGAATTATTTTAATTGATCTTGTCTTAAACCTTTTATGTTCTACACGTTATTGAATTACAGACTCTAAAATCTGTAAGTTTTACTATTGTTGCTGTTTACAAATATTTACTGAATAAATTTTGTAGTATCTCCTGATGAAGCTACCAAACGGTGGCGAAATATTGAGAATAGGTCAATAGAAGTTTTATTTCATTTTACTGACCGCATACTCGATCACCAAGCTACACTAAGGATGGAAAAAAACTTATTTATGATTTGAAAATTGTAAAAAATATTTGCATTGCCTTATGGATTACAATCTCCAATATTACTTATAGAAATTTTGTCGCAGAAGGAAATAAAAGCTATCCTCTCCAAATCTCTCAATTGCCGACGTGAATTTAGATTCTGACAAACAGAAACTATATGCATATTGACCCGAAACAAACAAATTTTGATAAACAAGCAACAAATAAGGGATTTTCTGTTGGGATTGAGTTTTCAGGTAATTAATATCAACAGTTCGTCATTAGAGACCGAAACATGGTTTTGAACAACTGGAGACCGGATATATTGTCGGAACAATAATAAAAAGCATAAGCTTACCGTTGATATGAGAGGGTTAACTAGAAGTGACTATTGTACTATAAAAGCAAAAATAATATAACTTCCATCTGACATTTTTTTCTTGTTTCAGGTATGTGAATCCCGAAGAAATTGAAAATTGATCGTAAGTGAAAAAACTCTTAATTTATATCAATTATTAGTTGTTTAATAACTAAATAGGCTATCATCATTTCTTTTAAACAATGTAATACTGTAAACCTGAAGTGGATAGTGCTTTTTTTGTAGTGTTAGAAACATCTGTTTCCTTAATGTCACCACAAACATTATTAACAGCGACATAAATTTATTTATATTTTGTTTTGGGTTGTATATTTAACTTCTCAAATTTATATTGTCGTTGTTATTGCTGTAAGTCATAGCAAAAAAACTTCTTTATTTGTGACGTTAATACATAAATATAGCATTTAACAAATGTCTTCTATATATAGTGCGGTAAAACCAAATGGAATAA
Organism: Galeruca laticollis; assembly: GCA_963921935.1. NCBI lineage: Eukaryota > Metazoa > Arthropoda > Insecta > Coleoptera > Chrysomelidae > Galeruca > Galeruca laticollis. The sequence continues at coordinate 93,344,784 of OY998183.1, forward strand.
ATCATTATTTCGTTTACTGTACATATTTATAGAAAATCCCAAAATACGACAATATTAAATTATTCTTCAACCTCCTTCGAGTGACAGATACAAACTCCAATTTTTTAAATGGGTTTCTAATAAATAGTTTCAAAGGTTTCTTAATTCTCTAATCAAATTTATTCCAAAACTTAACACAAAAGAACTGAATAATCTGATTACCAAAATTCGCTATAACACACTTAAAAACTAAAGTGTAATATTTTGGTTAGACGTTCAAAATCCTCACCGCTAACGTCTCAGCAACATCCTAATCTTAAATAGAAGTAGTTTTAACTTTATTTAATATATTATTCATCCTCTTAAGTTATCTAAATGAATAGGTTCAGTTTTGTACACAACACTGTTCACATAAAAACAAATCTAATAAGTTAACATCAGGTAATCGTGCTGACCATTCTGCCGATCTTCGCTTCCCTGTCCACTAATTTTGAAATATTACGTCTAGGTACTGCCGGTACTGCGTTGGTAACGTGGCGGTGCTTCATATTGCAACAACGATATGGTATTCGCTGGACCTGGAAGGTTTCTGTATTCTATTCTATATCTTTAGTTGTCAAAAAGTGATATAATAGGTACATTATTGTCTTACAACGGTATTGTGTAACCTTACCTTGCTGTTGTTACTACAAGACGTGAGGTTACATTGCCAAAGGTTCGCTGTTCGCCGGAAAGCATAAGGCCGTGAGTTATTGAGGAATGTTTGAAAGCAGGTCCTATTATATTCTTTTAAGGCGCCACTTGATTAGTAGGACATTCAAAAAACTCTTACTGATTAATCATGGAACCAATAATGAATAAATTAGCTATTATAACTTTTCAAATATGTTATTTATATTGTTTTGCCCATACGTTTGTGAATAAAATAAAACACATTTTATTGCCAATCTTCTTCTTTCGGTTCCGTCTTCACCTTAGTGAAGGTTGGCAACAATCTCGGCGAACTGGGTTCGGTTTTGAGCAGCTCGGAATAAGGAATGTGAGTCTAGTCCGGTCCAGTCTCTTATGTTTTTCAACCACGAATGTTGGCGTCTTCCTATACCTCGTCTGCCTTCCATTATTATTTTCAGCAGCCTCATTCTATCACTCCTGATTACATGTCCCAAGTATGCGGTTTTTCTCTTCTTTATTTCGACAACTAAGTCTCTGTCCTTACCTAATCTTCTCAGAACTTCTTCATTACTGATGTGGTCTGTCCAGGGTATTTTTAAGAGTCTTCTATACACCCACATTTCGAAAGCTTCTAGCCGCCTTAGTGTTTCGGCCTTTAGGGTCCAGACTTCGGATCCGTACAGCAAGACGGAATAGATGTAACAATTGACAAATCTAAGGCGTAATTTCAAGTTCAGTGATCGGTTACAAAGCACTGGTCGCATTTTATTGAATACTGATCTGGCCTGTTCTATGCGCGATCTGATTTCTGTACTAAGACTCAGATCAGATGTTATCCAGGTACCTAAATACTTGAACTTGGTTACGTTTTCGATGAATAGTCCTTTATATATATATATATATATATATATATATATATATATATATATATATATATCTGGTGCTGGATTAGTTCTTCTAGTGATGGCCATTACTTTTGTGTTCTCTATATATTAATTTTAAAGCCCAGGGTCTCTCCTACTCTGTCGATTCGATTTAAAAGTTGTTGGAGTCCTTCTAAGCCATCGGCTATGATGGCGGTATCATCTGCAAAGCGTAAGTTGTTAATCAGATGCCCGTTTATTCTAATGCCGTGTTCCATACCCTGTAGAGCTTCATCGAATATGTAGCCAGAATATATATTAAATAGTAAGGGCGATAAGACACATCCCTGTCGCTTACCCCTATGAATGGGTACATCATCTGTTTTGTTTCCTTCAACCCTGATGGCTGCTGTTTGGTCCCAGTATAAATTTTTCAGGAACTGGATGTCGTTATTATCGAGACCCTTTTCTTTCAGGATGTTAAACAGGGCTGTGTGTTCTACACTGTCGAACGCCTTCTCGTAGTCGATAAAATAGATGAAAGCCTCTTTTTGTTGATCTCGACATTTCTATAACAATACAGATAGGCTGAACAGTGCTTCCCTCGTGCCCATTCTTTCTCTAAAACCGAACTGTGCGTCATCTAGATCTATTTCGCATTTTTTGAATATCCGTTTGTGTATGATTTTTAAAAGAAGTTTTAATGCATGACTCATTAGGCTAATTAGTCTGAAATCTTCACATGTATGTGCATTTGCTTTCTTCGGTATGGGAATGAAGTCGGACTTCAACCAGTCGCGTGAGTTACAGTTCGCTGACCCATGGTTCAAGCATGGTATTAACCTTCGAGCTTCCGGCATAACTCACGACCGCTGATCCATGTTTGTACAACAAATGATGATTCTGCAGAATTGCACATTTTTAGTCTATAGTTGCATTTATTTTAGTATATAAGTTCGATTAATTGAATGTATTGGATATAGTGTATTTTTGTGTTTAAGTTGTGTAGTTGTATTGTTAATAAAGTATCTTTTTAAAAAGTGACTTTTCGGGCAGCAACCCTTAATTCGTGGGATGTTTCCGCTCTTGTAGATTTGATTTAGAAGCTTAGTCAAAACCTTTCTATTCTGCTCGTTCAAGAGTTTGAAAGTCTCAATGTGGATTCCATCTGGCCCAGCAGCCTTTCCTGTTTTGCAGGTTTTGAGTGCTCTTTCAACCTCCGATGTCAGAATATCTGGTGCCTCTTCTGAATCTTCTTTATTGTTAAAGTGACGTGGATCTTTAGTAGAGAATAGTTGTCGAATATAATTTATCCAATGGTCTTTCAGTTCTTTTTCGTCTAATATGGGTTTATTGTCGTGTCCAACTATTCTGTTTGGGATGTTCTTTCTTCCCTGGACTACCATTTCTTTAACTTTCTTATGAATTGCGGAATGATCGTGCTTTTGTTGTAACTCTTCAATCTCACAACATTTCTGGGCCATCCAGTATTCTTTTGCTTCCTTTATTTTCTTTTCTATTTGTTTGTTAAGTCTTTTGTACAAGGTCGTATATCTATTCTTGTATGTTCTGCGTTTATCCATCATATTTAATATTTCTTCAGTCATCCATTCTTTTTTCTTGTTTGTACGTGTTGGACCAATTACTTCCTTCTCAATTCTATGTATTTTATCCCTCATATTTTTCCAATCTTCCTCAATATTTTTCCAATTTCTGGGTTGTTTATGTTCGATATTTCATAGTTGACTTTCTCTCTCAATTCGTCTTTTTTAGATGGGTCGCGGAGGTTGTTGATGTCAACTAACTTGACGTGTTTCTTTGTTAGTTTTTTCAATTTTATATTAAGGTTGCAAACTACTGGGTTGTGGTCTGAGTTAATATATGTTCTTATGCCATGAATTCCATTTTTGAATCGTTCTTTTATTAAAATGAAGTCGATTTGGTTTCTGACAACGTTTGTTTCATTGTGTTGCGGGGATTGCCAAGTGTAAAGTCGTCGGGAAGGTAGTTTAAACCAAGTGTTAGCTATGACGAAGTTCTCTTCTTGACAGAATTGCACCAAGGTGTCACCGCGGTCGTTCCGCTCACCCAGTCCATATTCTACGACAACATTATCCACTATTCCTTTACCAACCTTTGCATTGAAATCTCCAAGAATAATGATGGGTTCGTTTTTTCGCGTGTATGCTAGAAGTTGCTTTAATTCCTTATAAAAATTAGTTATTTCGTTGTTGTGTTTGTCTGCAGTTGGAGCATAGCATTGGATGATATTGATGTTGAACTGGTTAGATTTAAGTTGCAATAGAAGTGTCCTATGTGAGAATGGTACGAAGTTAATAACAGATTTGTTTAGTCTATTGTTTAATATGACGCCCATCCCATTTGGGTGATTTGGTAAGTCGTTTCCAGAATAGTAGATTGTGGTATCTCCGTGTTGTTGTTTTCCTTTTCCTGGCCATTTCATCTCACTTATCCCGAGAATATTAATTGATATTCTTTTCATTTCCTGAATGATGTTGTTCAGTTTTCCGGCCATAAACATACTACGAACGTTCCAAGTTCCTATTCGCAGTGCCGCTTGTCATTTTTCCACATTCGGGTGGTTCGTCCTGGCGGTGATTATTCGCACCCCCTGACCATTTAAGATCTGCCGCGGACTAGGGGCCGTTGTGTCATTACTCGCCATGGTTATTGACTCTTGGGATGTCCATATGGACCTTTAATGCAGTGGTTTCCCCTTGCCTTCTGTATTCCCATGCCGTTGACTTTTCCAGTTCATCCGCCTTTTGGAGCGATTTCTCACTCCAAGGGCAAGAGAGTGCCCTAACCTCAGAATTGAGGGGTTCTGCTTATACCGGCAGAAATTCGGTCGCCATTTCCTCGTCTGTTTTCTAGCAGGGTGCACCACGTGCAGGTGAGGTTGGCATTTGGGTTGGTGCTCATTCTGAACCATCACCCCTTACACCCCTTATTGCCAATGAATCAGTTTAATTAAATTTAATAGTACCTTGAACAGATGGTGTAATAACCTGTCTCAATAAATATAAGGTAACCGACTCTAATTATGAACTGATAATCAGTTATCAATGGTTGGTTAATTTAAAATGTTTCACAGTTTCTAATGTTATCAACTATCTGAGATCATCATGTACAATACACTAAATCTGTAGTAACATGTAAATGGTATACCAGTTACAGCCTTACAAACTGTAATAATTAACAAGATGTCACCAAATAGATCAAGAGTGTCTATTATGTAGTAAGATTGAGCTGAAATATAATTTCAAGGCGATAAGCAATAATAAAGTTAATAATTCAACTTTACAAAGTTGAAAGAATGTAATAATAAAATTGTGAATTGATAGACGTCTATATAAGGATGTGAAGTTACTAAATATTGAAATATAAAAGTTAATGTGTCGTTAAACGTTAAAACATGAAATTACAAAATGAATAAATTGCTTAAAGTTCAGATGAAAACGAAGAAAACTTTAAATGTTACTTGCGGTTAATGTCCAAACTATTAAACGTCAATTGGCTTAATTGACAAGCTTGTGGAACAAGATTCAGCCATCCTGTTAACAATCGTTGTCCATAATGGAATCACCCCGCAATTGTCACCAACAAACATGAGTCCAGCATCGTCCCTTGAAGTGAAACGCCATCACGAGCTCTTGTCGCTCTGCAACGCTAACGCCATCCGAGATACGACGCGTCTCTACTACCATGAACGGAGTACTATAGTCTGTCAGCTATCTCTACGAAAATATATCCCATACAGGAAACATCCAAAATTTGAGGATTCTTAAAATATTAACATGATCATTCTATCTATCATCGATTACCATCACCCATAAAAAACTACTTAAACCATATCCATTTGGCAAAAAGTATGTGTAAAAAAATGTATGTAAAAAACTATGCTGTACAGAAAAACCCTAAAAATAAATTGGGGCTATTGTGTAAAAATATACGTGCAAGACGAAAGCTTACCTTGTTACCAAGGACTTTTCACCACGATAGTCCCGAAAATAGATGGTATAAACAATGTGCCACCGGCCATTTTCTATACTTCCGACTTGTCATACTCGACATCACAACTCGAAAAGTATCAGACAAGTGATTCCAATTTATCTTCCCGTTACTTTTGACATCTGCGATTAGTGTTACCACTGACAATCAAATCAAATACCCACATAAAATGATTAAATACTCGTGGATTGGTTAAATTACATGAAAAATATTAATGAAAATATTACTGTAGACACCCATTTAATTATTTAAATCCCATTATTCCAGGATATGCTTAAATAATTTTAAAACCCGTAGTTAATTCCCTCATGCAACCAACTATACAGAAGTGTGTATAAAGTTGCATATTCAGTGGGTGGATTAACCGAATTATCCCACCTCCGTGAGTTATAATACAATGCATTGTATTTTTATCATGCTACAATTGGTACATTTTTTAGTGTTTTGAAGAACTTGTACTAGGGCAAAAATGAATTTCAATAGTGATGAAATGATTAATATGATCTGGAAGAAAGTCAAGTGCTCCTAAAATAAATTATACGATTAACAATGAATTATATAGAAACAAAAAAAATATTTACCATTCAGGTGATCAAACATATGTGTATCTGTCATTTTATAGATGGAAAAAAGAAAATGAGCCAACTATTTTTTTGTACAATGAAGGAAAAATGTTTCAGTTCCAATTTCCACATAAAAAGACCACCTTAATATAAAGCAGCTCACAACACACATGACCAATCTTTGTAAACAACGTAGAAGCAAACGTGTACATGTTGATTGTATGTTTGCTTTTGTACTGTATATATCGATCTCCCTACAATATATACATTATTATTTGTCATTACAGATCTTTCACTTTACATTTTTTATTAGTCGTTGTAGTTGCTTTGTAAGTTTTTTTAAACGTTTGATATTGTTAAGACTGTCGAAAGCCGGCCCTCACAAACTATGAATTGTGATAGGCTAGTTCCACCACTAGTGGAAAAGGTGATAGGTGAGAAGTCAGTATGAGTCGACAAGTCGACAGTGTTCATAAAATATTATAATTCAGCGTAATAAAGGGCGATTAAATTGGAGTACCATTTTTACTCTTAATACTATTTTTAATTGAAATTCATCATTGTACCTTACTTTCCTCTTTCTATTAACTGCAAAGCATTGTATTGCAAGTAAATATTTCTCTGTGTAATAAAGAAATTTGGAAAGTTTTTGTTTATATTATTTGTTTTTAGATAAAATTGAATATATTTACACATGTAGTTGAAAAAAAGATACATGTCAAATAAAATTTGAAAGCAATCAACAGCAACTCTGAAACGGATACAAATATTGTTAGATTGAGGCAAGGTTGTGACACGATGTTCTGAGTTTTCAGACTAAGTGGCCTATTTTAAATCATATAAAATTGCATCTTTTCTGCAATTTCATTTTCTTAGCATGAAACAAACAAAAATTTATAATTATGAAAACATGTTAATATAAATGGTACAAATTTTGAAAGGTAGAATATTTTTAAAGTATGTAAATTTTTCTTCCATTCTTGATTTCTAGCCATTCCCACAAGCTGTCATTTGGTATCCATATTATTAAATATCACATGTCCTTTCATGCAATATGTAATGCATATTGTATCTGGTGATAATAGTTATATTTTTCAATTATCACTATTATATTTTCATCAAAATGAATTACGTAATTCTTGTCTTTTGAGAGTGGTTTTAATTTTTCTTCATTCGGATACTTGAAAGGACACATTTTTCGCTAACAAACCCATATTATCATTAAAAAAGGGTTTCAAGAGAATGTTGAAAGATGTTTTGATGATACTAGAACAAACAATCAGTATTATTTATCTTATATTTTCATATTAATCAAATAATCCAGTAAACATAATCTCAAACATACTATTTAAAATCAAAAATACAGATTGCAGGATAATTTATATTATTATAACTATTATTTTTGATATCGCGTAGTTACGATTACTTACTTTTTAACAATTTATTCCTTTTAACAACACTTATGAAACTCTTAAATAATCAAAAATCTACATTTAAATGGAAATTCTTACGGCAGCAAGTTTTATTTGGATACAACCTCAAAAACGGAGTTAAGATTAGTGGTCTGTGCTCAAAAATAGTTGAAATATTGAAACAACTGAGCCAGAGATACATTTGTTTGAATCGTCAAGAGTGGAAAAGCAGAGAGAGGAAATAGGTTGTATATCAATGGCTTATTTGCATTAGGACGTAACCCCGAGATATCAAATTTTACAGGAGGAACAAAAAACTGCATAACTATACGAAATTTCAATTAATTTTTGTAAACTATTTTTTTTCTTTTCTATTTAATTATCTTAAATGTCATTTGTCAAAACAAAACAATTTTTAAATTATTTTTTTTGTTTTTGTGGGATACGACCTATTCTCTTTCTAAATTAGTATTTTTTTGAGGCTTACGTTTGTTTTTATTACTTTTAAAGTTAAATCTTAAAGCTTTTTTAAAAAAACAAAGTGTAGACTACCATCCAAACCAGTCGAAGGCGCTAACAAAGGAAGAAGTTGAAACATTTATGAGGGAAGCCCCAGACAAAGACTATTTACTAGTGAAAGTTATCGCATTAATTGGCATTGCCAGAGGTTGTCGAAGGGAAGAAATTTATAATTTAAAATTAGACAATGTAGAGGATACTGGTTCGTATTAATCACACAAAAACACATGTTCGACGGGTTTTTACTGTTATCAACAGCAATGCGGCACTATATTTGGATGTGTTCAGAAAATATAAAAATTTGCGAAAACACCTTTCACTAAAAGCACTTTTGGTAGGCTACAGACAAGGAAAATGCGTAGGTCAAAGAGCTGGAATACACACTGTTGGCGGGGACCTAAAAAAATTGCTGAATTCCTCAATCTTGAGCGTCCAGAAAAGTACACCGGACATTGCTTCAGAAGGATTTCGTCAACGCTGTTGGCCAACGCTGGGGCTGATAAAACGACATGGTGGATGGAAGAGTTCATCAGTGGCTGAAAAATATGTGGAAGAATCCGTCGAGAGCAAAAAGAAAATAGCAAGAAAGATACAAGGTGGAGAAACTTTTGTACAAGTGTTAAACCAAAACCACACATCTTCCAACATTATTGAAAATAAAGAAGTACATCCAGTAATTCCTACAATAAATGTTTCTGGTAACAATAGTTGCACCATTACTGTTAACATTCAAAAATTAGAATAAAAGTTGGTATTTGATTTTTTATTTCTAATTATTTCAAAAGGGATTGGGAGAATTTAAGAGTACTGTAAAGTACAAGGATACCGTGAAGTGTTATTTTCCGGACTCAAATTAGTACAGTATGAAAAAAAAACAATTACAATACTGTTTATAATGACCATTATAACAAACAAAAAGAATACTTACGACATTGCTTGTACTTCTGTTTTTCCAAAATAAACTTATGGAAAACCAATTCAAATACACGCTGCGACTTGTGTTGCATTCTACCATGTAAACAGTGTGGGTTACGTCTGATTGAAGTTAAAAATAATTCAAGAACGATACGTCCTATTACTTTTTGTATTATACTGTTCTATATAATTTTTGTATGCTTACGAGATATTGCGAGCATGCGCAGTATAAGAATAGGCATCTATTAAAATAAAAAACCGAATTTCGACAAAATTGTGGGTTACGTCTTATTGCAAATAAACCATCGATAAGTAAAAGCCGGTTCAGTACTACTAGCGACATCTAACGTAAATATTTTGAACATAATAATTACTAGATAAGTAACTAGTATTGTGTATGTTTTTAGGTTTATATACCTGTGAGAAGGCCCCTTTTAAATCGTAACGTTACGTCGATGTTTTGTTAGATATGAATAAAGTACCTTAGCGTGGCAATTAATAGCTTTAGTAACATTACCTAGTTACTATATGCAATATGGTTTCAGAAAGATGATGCACCATTACGATGCCAATCGGCAATATCTCCACACAATATTTCCAAATCGCTGGTTATGGAGACGTGGTTCTGTAGAGTTCTCTACACGATCACCTGATCTCACGCAGTTAAACTTCTTCCTAAGGAGACATGTAAAAAGAACGGTCTACAAAAACAATAAAACAAACTCGACGGTGTAGCTGACTCTTGTGTTTAGATCGATCACCACGCAGACATTAACTGACGTTAAAAGATACTTCTATTTATGTTTAGGCTGCTGCCAAAATGAAGCCGTGCTTTTTGAACATCTGTGGCAAATGCTTTTCAATACTCTTTTTGGAAAGTTTCGGGCTGTAGGTACGTCAATGTCGGAAAAAGCTCTCTCGGACAAACTGTAAAAAAATGTGGCTTTGACTTTTCAAAACCCCGCGAAATTGGCATGTTGGACTTTCTGAGCGAAAAAGCAGAGGAATAGACAAAAGTCGCAGAGGAAAAGTGTGGTAGAGTCGTCAAAACGAAGCTCCGCACTAACTAAAGTATGTGGTAATCAATTTTCCAGGGGTGGGGGGATGTAATGTGGACTAATATTCTAATTTGAATTTATAATAACACACTGATAATACATCGAAATATGTCCATCTGATCTCATTACCATAATGCAATTGAATAGAAACATAAGGAAAGTAAAAATATTCAGAATACACCTGAGCACAATGTTTAGTTATTTAAAATGGAATATTTTTTTGACACTTATCGTAAAAGTATTCAAAAAAAAATATTGCGTCGCGTAAATTCTATTAACAATAAAGTAGAAAAAATAACTCAACTATGCATCTACAGTTGACCAAGGTTAAAAATAATTAATCCGCATACTGTTGCATGCTTCCTTTCGTCCAATTTAACACTTCAGTGAATTATTACTTGTTCGTTTTATGTATTTTCCTATTACCTGCTTGTGGTTTCAAAATTCCAATCAATAAATAAACGAAGGCTTCCGGGGCCCGTGTCAATTTTAGAAGAGAAACTTCTGCGTCATTTTAAATTAATTGTTCCAAGACTAGGTTTGCATGTTGTGCTAGAACTTGGTTAACTAGTCCCTACGTTACAGTTGGCCCAGTTTTAACTATTTTTTCTCAATCCAGAAATTTCTCATCCTAAATCACAATGAATATCCAAAACTTTGAGGTTCCTTCGGTTTACATTTTTACACTGTTCCTATAGATTATCAAAAAATGTATTTTAGCAACGAGTATGCCGCGTGCATTTTAATATTGTGCCTTATGGTCGTGTGCCAGGTTGGCGTCGATTGTTTCACGTGTAAACAACTTCAAGGAACCTGGTGATGTGAAGCTCTCTGTTTATCGATAACCTAGGCGCTTTGTTTGGAACATGCTGCTAATATTGGTTTTCTGCTTGTTTTGTGAAGCGGATCGTCCATGAATAATTGAAATTCATTTGTACAAATTAGCTGTTGTACAGGTGCTAAATCCACGTGATTTTGTTGCTCGAGAAAATTCATAGAAAGCGCTACTTGCAATGCTTAACAATGTTCTCATATTCGTTAATGATGACGCTTACTCCAACTCTGTGTAAACAAGCTGACTATGCCCGATGATGTACTGGAAAGCGTTGAATGAATCTTCAGAAGTATATCAATATAGTGTGTTGTCATTAATAGACGTCATCTGCCTAATATCGTATTTAAAGCTGCGTGAACGTAAACTTTAAATGTACTTGGCATTGCTCACAGAATAAAAGATACATGTGCTTTTTCTTTTATTGAATTTCAAAGCTCTTGCATACTCGGTATTATGAAAAATATTTAGATATTACTTTTTTAAATGAAACTAACTGTTCCTAGATAATTCCACAATATATTGAAAAAATATTAAAAATTCTAAGAAATTGACAATTGTTTCGATATTACGATCATCTTCAGAATAACAGAAGTTACCTACATTTTATGTGATGCCTACCTGATGTTTAATACTTATTTTTGGCTAGACCAAGAAGTGATCTTGTGATTGACTTAATATATATGAATAGAAAAAAGAAGAAGATATGATACTACAAATATTAACGCTTAAATATTATTAGCCTTATGGGGATATCCTTAATATCTTTTGTCCATTTAAGATCAGTATAACTGTGCAATGATATAGAAAAAACCAGGAAAACTATATCTGCTGATCTTTACAATTATTACTTAAGAAGACAGTTTAACAGTGGAAAACTCCCTAGATTTATCTGTTCATTAACGACTTCATATTGTGGGTCTCTTAAGTGTCTTCTAATTTCTAACTCTTCAAGGAAATCCAGTTCTTATTTCTTATCACAAATATGTAGTACTTCTAAGTTCCTCAGGCGCAGGAATACCTCGTCTAGATATCTCATGTGGTCTTAGAAGGATCTGCCGACCACGATGATGTCGAGGTATACCAGGCACGTCTTCCAGGAGAGTCCTTTCAACACTGTCTCCATCAATCTCTCGAAGGTGGCTGGAGCGTTACAAAGTCCGAATGGCATAACAGTGAATTACCACAGCCCTGAGCCGACGGTGAAGGCGGTCTTCTCTCGATCTTCGGGAGCCAGTTCTACCTGCCAAGATCCGCTCTTCAACTCTAGCGTAGAGAATATTTTAGAGCAGGCCAGCGTGTCCAAGGTGTCATATATCCGGGGAAGAGGGTAACTGTCCTTCTTCGTCACGTTGTTCAATTGACGATAATCTACGCAAAATCGTGTTGATCCATTCTTCTTTTTCACCAGTACGACTGAAGAGGACCAGGGACTGTCAGATGGTTCGATAACTCGTTCCTTCTCCATATCGCACACTATTTTGTCAGCCTCTTTCTTGGCGAGGAGAAGTCTTCTAGCTGATTGCCGGATTGGTTGGGCATTTCCAGTGTCGATCTTATGCTGAACCACATTCCAGGTGAGCCTCCAATATAGTTTCAGACCTCTCAGGCACGCTCACGTATTCAGCCAACACGACACGAATAGTCTCTTCACTCCTTCCATGAAGCACCAGCTCTTCTCCATTGACACGTAGGACGCCGTCTCTGAAGTTCAGCTCGAACCCTCTGGAGTTCATGATGTCCATTCCAATGATTGCCTCATCTTCGATGTCTGCGACCAGTGCCCGGTGTTTCAGTTTTGTGCGGCCTAAAATCAAATCAATCGTTAGCTCGCCGCATACAGTGGCTAGCTCCCCTGTTGCTGTGCGTAACTTCCAGATTGACGATTCGATTATTACTGGTGCTTTGGCAAATATAGGTCCGAGAATTGTCCTCGTCGCACCTGTATCCAGCAGCATGGTGCGAGGCTCGTTGTTAATGAGACCGTCTACGAATACGCCATTGTTTTGTCTTTGAAGAAGACATATGGTTTATTAATTGAGGCTTGTTGGATACAGGCTGCCCCCTCTCATCGACCTTCTTTAGATTTCCTGCGTCGGTGTAGATTCTATAAATATTGGGCATTTGCTACGTACGTGCCCGATCTTGCCACAGTTCCAGCATCTCATCTGTTTTTTTTTCAGGCAACACTTCCCTCATCACTCTTCTAATGGTTGCCTCAAGGTCAGCTGGCTCCTGTGGATCTTCTTCCATCATACGGACCTTACCTTGGCTCTTGCATGATTGTTTTGCCGCCTCGAACTCCAGAGATCGTGCCAGTGCATCTACGAGGTGAGCTGGACGAGCTAGTGTTAATGCTTGCCGGGTTTCTTGGTCGCGAAGTCCATCCAAGAATGCCTGAACCGTTAATATCTCCATAACATTTTCCGGGGTGGCCGGATATGCAAGACGAACCAGGGTTCAAATTCTTGTAAGGATTCGCTCCATTTCTGGCAGCGGTTCTTCAGTTGTACTATTTATACTTGGATTAACATTCCAGGATTATTTCGAATGTTATCGCAGTGAAAACGTATCCTATCAATTAATTCATTTCTTTTATTTACAGGTGTACTGTAGACTAAATTTTTAAGATAACCCCAAAGATGAAAATCGTATGAGTTGTTATCTGGCGAACGTGCTGGCCATAGAAATGGTCTACCCCTTCCAAACCACCTATCTGGAAACATATTGTTTAGATGGGCACGTACCTCACTAATGAAGTGAGGGAGGGTATGCTTCATCGGACATAAATTGCATACATTGGCGCTTTTCTAAAAGTACATCCTCTAATAAAATTGGCAGAATATCCTGCAAAAATTCTAAATAAGACTGTGCGTTTGAACGATCAAGGATATACGGAACAATTAAGCGGTTGTCTATAATAACTACCCATACGTTGACCATAAACCTTTGTTGGCTTTTAGTCTTAATACAGGATGCTTCCTGTAATTGAACATTCAAAACCAATGTGAATGCGCCAATAGGCGTGCAGTGCGATATAAAATTGCCCGTATCTCTTAAGGTAGGTGTCCACAATGAAACAAAAATATCATGAAGATTTTATTTCATGAGGCACTTGTTTCGCGGCGTGTTTTGACAAAAGATAACAATTTCTCCCCTTCAAGTTTTCGCGAGATTTTGAAATTTTTGTTTCATGAGACACAGTTCAAAGTATTTCTGCTGTTTTCATAGTGATTTAGTTCTTCATGCCGTTACAAGCAATGGCTAGAAACAAGAAAAGATGCGGCTTGTTACTACTTAATAGTCTGCCAAAAAAAATAACTCATAAAACTTGGGTATGCGATTGGATTAAGCAAAGATAAAATAGAATTTAATGAATAATCTATTGAAATAATTATAACAGGACGATCAGGAATATTATAAGAATTATCTCATGATGTTTGCTGCCGATTTCTATTCATACTCTGAAGGCTATGCATTTTATCGTTAACCTCTTGAGCGGATATTCTCATAGCATCAATGGGGGTATTTCGAGCATTTCGATTTTTATATTGTTCTAATGAGCAATCCCATAAATTCGAATGCGATTCGTATAGTTGAATTAGTTTTAATATCATTTTTCACGACCAATTGACACTACATGCTTTTCTTCTATTACTTTTTTTCTCATTTACTTCACTTATTTTCACAACAACCAAATGAAACTCGTAAATACACTAGCATACCGATTTTATTTCAGAGACAACACCAAAACTCACATACAGCAAGTGAAACAAATATTTCAAATGAAACATCATGTATATGTATTTGATCTTGGTCATGAAACAAATGTCTCGTGAAATATTGTGTCGTAACATTTTTAACAATATTTCATATATCTCAAAAGTGTTTCCACTGTGAAACATGAAATATTTGACTCGACACAAACATTTTATGACAATATTTCATCGTGGATCATTATCTTTAAACCGTTTTATCGAGATGTCACAAGAGGACTTGGTATCCCTAAAAATGTTCAAAAAAATCAACTGCTGCATTTATATGTGAAAAACGGTATATTTACCAAAAAAATTCCGCATCCACTTAGTCGGTACCTGAGTTCACAAGTATAGTGTAGACTTGTTTATAACGCCAAAAAGTGTGCAATTATGGTGTTTATAGACGGTATAAATTTTAGGTACTAATTTCCAATCAGCCATTTGTAACGTTTTTATTTTCCCTATATTTCGCCCTACGAAATCGAATAATTTCTATCCCAATATGGCCCTGGCGTAACAATATTTTCTTCGAACTGTGTAGGATATCGTTTCATATGACCAATAAAAATAAAAAATTTAGGAACAATATATCTCTGGACGCCGAAAAAGTTTTTTACGCCTCAATCTTGACTTTCAATTCAATTACCTGGTGATCGCGACACTTATACCGGCGAAATCGAAGGTCTGACTCAGGTATTTAGGCAAGTAACTTCTAATTTGCATCGTGCATACGAGCGCAGTGCGAAAAGTTACAACTTAAAGAGGCGCTCTGTATCTTATAAGGTAGACGATAAGGTGTGGCATCGTAACAAAGCTTTGTCCAGCGCTGCCAACCAGTTCGCAGCCAAACTAGTGCCGAAATATATTCTGGGTACCGTCAGAGAAAAACTCTCTAATCTAGTCAACCGTCTAGAAGGCCCAAATGGTTCAAAAGCTGGGAACTGGCACGTTAAAGATTTGAAGCCGTTCAATACGTTTGATCCCGAAGGTCTTGACGCGAGCTCGGATACTGAGGAAAATTAACTCTAATACCCTCTCACCGCGTTCTCTTCTAGTATCGTCTACCGTCCCACATATTTTCTATAGCTTACCGCTACCGACTATCGTTCCGTTTGTTGCGACAATCCTGTCGAGTATCGTATCGTTTCTTGCCGATAATCTTATCGGATCACTTATCGTTGCCGTCGACGTTTTTGTTGTCGAATACCGTATCGTATCGTATTTTCATTAGTTGATCCCGGTCGGCTATATCGTTTCTCAAATATCATTTCCTTCGTTTTTTGTCAGTTATCGTACCTGTCGTTCTCTATATGTCTGAAATACTTCATTCATGGTTCTCTTGTCCCCAAATACCCTCACCGATTGAAACCCTACGTTCCTGTCGCCGTCCCTTTTCATTTTGAGTAGAATCTCGCGTACTCGGTTCCACTCTTTGGAGGAGGCTGTGTAAAGTTTTTATTTTCCCTATATTTCGCCCTACGAAATCGAATAATCTCTATCCCAGTACGGCCCTGGCGTAACAATATTTTCTTCGAACTGTGTAGGATATCGTTTCATATGACCAATAAAAATAAAAAATTTAGGAACAACATATCTCTGGACGCCGAAAAGGTTTGTTCCGCCTCAATCTGAATTTTCAATCCAAGTACAATAGTTTTAATATCGCCTCTAAAAAAAGATGTGCGATGTGCAAACAATAGTTTTTAGTATCGCCCTTTTACGAAATTCTGGGTAGACATCATAATTGGTGAATTTATGGTCTCGATTCGTTTTATATGGTTTGTTATATGGTTTTTTTAGAACTGGCTTAACCGTTATTTTTCGGGAATAAATTTCAAAAAATAGGCTGCCTGTCCCCAAAAATCTCGTGCCGACATTCAGTCTGCGACGAATACTTGACCAGGGCAGTTGTAAAGTTCCGAAAGTGTCAACTCTACTTACGTGTCGTATTTATCGTTATTAAGATATCGTATCGTACAAAAGTACCGATGCTACCTGTGCTTAGTCGGCGAATTAAAATTACCGTAATATCTGTGTATTGTGCTACTATAGAGATTATGTTCCCGAAGAATACCGAGTGTCTGTGATTTGTTCCATCACGCGGTGAGAGTAGATTACTTATTACAAGTACTGTCCTAAGAAATTGAATCGACCGCATCGAGAAACCACGCCTCCGGCGTTTATGCAAGTGTCATCACCCAAGCTGATTACCTGGTGACTGCTGGACTCAGGTATCGTTAATGATTATTTGGTATCCCTCCTACCTGGAGTAAATCGCACCTTTTCTTAGTTGATGGTGAAAAGACTAATTTAGTGTCACGCCATTTCTTTAACGAAAGAACCATACGGTATCAGAACTATTTTATTACGATAACGAGTTTTTTTATTACTAATATTAGCATTGTTTTAAAGAACTTTTATGTTTTATGCTGTTTTCTAGAATAACCGTTAAGAAATTCGGCGTATGACTCGCCGTGTAGTGTTGAGCGATAATTTGTTTTATTGTTTTTATGTATATATTAATATTTGAACGTATGTAAGATTGTGTATCTTATTGTTGCTGTCTGTTGTGGTACCCGGTTATGCATGTATCCATATTGTAAATTTTTTGATCTTCTGTTCACTGACGCTGATCAAACATGTTAATAAACTGGTTAACATAATAAACGCGTTTTAGTGAGTACTTCCCTAACCTCCACAGACACATTACCGAAAATACCAAATTTTTTATAATTTCTCTCCCTTATCGCAGTTTTTGAAAATTTTTTTGTGAATTAAAATTTCTGGCGCCCTTTAATTATCTTTCTGGTTGATTAACTTTCACAAAATAAACCCACGACTCTTAGCTCTCCAACCGAAACAAGAGTGCCGTTCGCATACGTCTTTATTGTTTATCGCCCAGTATCGTTTCAAATAATAATACTTTACTAAGTCATCTTGGGTCCATCCAAGGAAACTTGCAAATATTGGTACCGAACAGTTAAGACAGTAACACATTTTATAATTATAAATAAAAAACTTTTTAATTCCCAACTTTAGAGCCCTATAGTTCATTAACGAAGGGCGTAAAGAAAAAAAATTATATGAAATACCATCATTATCTTTTGTCTCTCTATCATTTCCCAAGTTTTTGGTACGAACTCCTTTAATTGTACTCAATTAAAACTAAATATTTATGGAGTGTTGACAAACAAGAAGATAACAGTTGAAAGTTTATACGTCGAATCTTTTATCATAATTAATTTCTTTCAAATTATAATAGTTTTATTTATTCTTGATTCCATATGTAAGGACTCAATCATTTTAATCATTTTCATGTCGGAATTCACGTGATGCAGCAGTAAATTGTAACGTATTTATTTTTTGTTAGAATCAACGGTACGTAATATCTGGAACGTTTAATCTTGTTAAAGTCTGGAACAAAATAACGAATAGCTTTAAAGTTGTTTATTTAATGCAAGTATTTGGTATGGCGGATGAAAAGTAGAAAAAAATGTTTATCAAATTAAAATGTGTTTCTCATTAAACGAATGAAATCTTTCGTCGAAGTAAGGCAGACGAAACGAAAGTTTGTTGAGCTTGAAATAATTTGGGTTTTTATTGGCTTGCGAGATTCTCGAGAAAATAAGCGGGAGCGAAAGTAGACAGTCCAAATATGAACACTTGAAGTCACTGTTATTACAATGTTGATAAAATAATCATGTCTGGGTTTTATTAAAAAGGAACTGGACAACTGTGTGATTTCCCTATCATTTTATGTTTTTTTGCCATTTTAATTGAGTTGTTTTATTATTAACGACTTAACATATATTTACTTTTTGTTGTTTAAGAAAATAATAATTGAATAAATAATCTATGACAATGATAATGCCTATACTACGAAGCATTCTTTGCAGAAAAGGAAATAAATAGAACGCTGTAAGACCCTACTGTACAAACTCTATTCAGCAGTATAGAGTTATTAACCTTCATAACAGTAACAGCAAAAAATTTAATATCTATCACCAAACATTAAAAATTGTTGAAAAATATAAATATTTACGAAGTATTATTACCAGTGTGTCTAACGACCTGGAAAACCGGGAATTGTCAGGGAATTTGGAAATTTTGGAAAAGTCAGGAAATGTCAGGTTTTTTTAAATAACGTGGAAATTTTAAATTACTATGTTTTATTTAATTTTTTTAATTAAATACGTCTTATATTTTCATTTATTTCATAATCACCATGCGCCAGATGTTTGCTTTAATTCATTTGTGCGTCTCACTCGCACGCGTAATTCTTTCTCACTCTTGTTTCCCCGCGTACTCCATGCATTCCTTCGCTCAAGTCTTCACGTGCTTGTTTTGTTTACCAGAACGCCACACATTCATGTTGATGCAGATTGTATTGTAGGTTACAGTTAAAAAAATAACAGCTTAGTTCTTAGTTAAGTGTTTTGTGTCAATTTAAGAAAATGGTAAGTTTATTGTTTTATACATATAAAATAAAATTATTTGACATGAAATGTCGAAATATTAGATTCCTTAAATTTTAGAGCTGTTTTTATACTATTCGACCAGTAACCAATTTTTTCATTCTTTCTACTCCTCAATTTTATGATGGCTAAATATTATATTCAAACATGTTACAGAAAATGTATTAAAAAAATAATCTTATATATATAGGCATAAGACAGGCCCTAGGGCCTATAGCCGTGTAAGAATTTTCCATCTGTATCTATCGCTTGCTACGCTTTTCCAGTTCCGTATTCCCTTTTCCGCGACGTCCTGCATTACGGCTTCTTTCCACTTTCTTCTGGGCCTACCTCTCTTCTTCTTTCCCTCTGGTCTTTTCCATGCTACTTCTTTTACATCTCTTGACTGTTCCATCCGTTCTAAGTGATCTAACCACTGCAGTCTTTTTGATTGGATTACTTCAATTATTGTTGAGTCATTGTATAGATCATACAACTCCTTATTTGTGCGCCTCTCCCATCCTTCTTCTGTTTTTTTCCGCCATAAATTTTCCTTAATATCTTCCTCTCCCAGATTTCGAGTTTGGATTTCTGCTTCTTATTCATAACCCATGTTTCACATCCGTATAGCACTGTCGGTCTTAATATTGTTTTATAAATTCTTTTCTTTGTTGCTCGTGTGACTTGTTTTGATCTCAAGATTTTGAGTAATCCTCCAGCACATCTATTGCCCTTGGCCAGTCTAAGATCGATTTCTGCTTCTTCCTCACATTTATCATTTATTAGGAAACCTAGATACATATAGTTCTTGGTTTCCTTTATTTGTATTAATTTATCGTTCTGTAGCTCTAGCCGTAATGCCTCAGGCTCTTCCGTTACTGTTTTATTTCTTAGTTTCATGTACTGGCTTTTTGTTTCATTTATCTCCAACCCCACTTCTTGTGCTGCTGTCACTAGATCTTTTGCTATTTTCATCAGTTCTTTTTTTTTCCTTGATAATAAAACCACGTCATCTACATATGCCAAACATTGGTGGCTTTTGTTCAGTAATGTACCCCGACGGTTGATTTTGCTTTTCCTTATAACATCTTCTAATGCTATGTTGAATAGCATAATAATAAAATAATCTTACTAAAGAAAATTTGAATTAGTTACTTTCAATATAACAATTTTAAATATGTTAAGTATCTTAGATCAAAGGATGTTTTCAACTTAATTAGTACAATAATACATTACTGGTTCTTCTATATAAAATTAAAATAAAACTAAATTTCTAAATTTTTATAAACGAATTGGTAGATTCAAATCAAATGTACAGCCTTTGGGATTAAACTTGCTTAAATTGATAAAATAACAAAAGTTTACAATTATTTTAGGTATTTTTTTCGATGCGAATAACATTGGTATATTTTTTAGGCATCATCAAAAAAGAAAACAAAATTTAATAACGAATGGTTGTTGAATCCTAGTTATAGTTGGATTAAACAACTTAAAAATGATCCATACCAATCTTGTTGTAAAATATGCAATGTTTCATGATCCTTGAGCAATATGGGAGTTTGATCTGTAGTAAGGGATCAATTTCCATCAAAAACTTTATTGTAAGCCAGGCATAAAAAAATTAATATACCTACAACTCTACCAGATACTCACTTTCAACAAGTTTTACGCGGAGTTGCTTCTTCTTCTGAAATTCAGCAATTTATTATCTGTCTCTGTCTAGCATATCTCAAAAGTCAAAAGTGCTGAGTAAAACCTGCTCTGATCTGACCAATCAGAAATCTACAGAATTGCCAACTTAAATTCAAATCATTCCTCCTAGTTCTAAAAACAGGTATAATGTAATTCTATTTTATTTAAATAATTCAATAAATACGAATTATAGAAAATATTGTGTAAAACTTGTGTCAAAATGACTCGTTGTAGTACTCGTGCTTTGCACAAATGACCGCTTCGCGGTTCGGTGCGCAAACTGCACTCATACTACAAAACGAGACATTGTGACACTTGTTTTACAAATAACTATACCACGCATAAAACTCAAAATTCATGCAATAACAGTTCTTACCTTGGGGTCATTGAAGTTATGTGGAACGAGGTTTCACTTCAAACCACAATCCGAGAAACAGAATTCGAGCACACGCTACCTCAATAACTGTTAATTTAACCTTGTACTGACGATTAGCTCAGGCTTATGTTTGAAAAATCAGTGGGGCTAGTGGGAACGACTTTAGAGCGACTAATGAAGTTATTACCAATCTCGCCTCCAGAAATCAAAGTCTCCCCACTTTACGGTATCGTTACTTACACGGTACTGATTGAAAAGTATCAATATTGACTCATATCTATCGATTTTGTAAAATTTAAAATAAAATTAATAGAATATTCATAACCTTTATTGTTGATATGAAATTATAATTCATAAAATGTATTCTATGTGTTTTGGTGGAATTCCATAAAAGACGAAGGACCAGAAATCATGCTTTTTTTATTTCTTTATTGGGTAACTTCAATTTATTACAAAAACACTTCACTAAATAAAGGAATATCTTAAATTTAATAAATCCGATGTTATGTTACACCCCATAGCTACCAGAGCGTTGGTCTGTTCCCTAGGACTACATCTTTTCAACTCTCTGTCTTTGTTATAATTTTTACTAAAACTTGATCTGAATTTCTGTACATTTCTTTCCCCACATAATAGATGATGCAGTGTTATTTTTATTTGACAAGACCCAATGTGTCTCCTTATTTTATGAGACAAGGCCCATTCACAATCACGTGCTCGTGAACGAATAAAATATTCTCATGTCCAAAATATTACGAGTGATGCCTGGACAATTTCGAAAGTAAGCGAGCAGGTCGATCGTTTAGTTACCCTGTTGACTCAATACAGGGTGCGTCATATCATTTTTGATCAAATTATTTTGCGCAATGCAACACTATGGAAAAAAGTCCATTTTTGCAGTGCTCCCTCTTGGGCATAGACAAAGAAGCTTGCCAACTGCACAAAAGTAAGACTAGGATACGTTCAAAATTATCAAAATATGATATAGATGCAATAAATATTTTTTTCTACACCCGTGTTATAACAATGCACTTATATGCCCATAATCCGTTTCATAATGATACCCATTACGATACAGATTTTTCATTACGATACAGATTTTTAAATCAATAGAAACGCACAGTTTTTCAATCAAACATGCTCTGCATTTGAATACTACGAACTTAGTAAAAAATATATGAATCTACGGCCTAAAATTTGCCCCATCCCATCTTTTTTAGTTAATTATTTAAATGGAAAATGCACAATTCAAAACATTGGTTCTAATAAATTTGGTGAGATAGGGAAGAAAATAGCAACATATTTAAATCTGCCTGATCCGAATTTATATACAGGGTATTGTTTTCGTAGGACATCTGCAACCGTATTAGTAGATGACAGTGGTGATATTTCTACATTAAAACGCCATGGTGGCTGGAAATCCAATTCAGTGGCAGAAGGCTACATTGAAAATTCGATTCAGAATAAAATCAGCATTTCCAATACAATATTGAACTCTATTGAGACTAGCAATAATGAAATAAATGTAAATATTCCTTCCACTTCCAGTGGGACCTGGAATAAACTTTTCAAACTGCCCAATAAATAATCTTAATATTTCTAAGAAATCGGATTAATTACAATTATTATATGTTGAATATAAATACAAATAAAATGTTTATAGCTTTCTTGTATTTATGGCAAATACGAATAATTACTGTTACCTGTTGTGTTCAATAAAAATATAAAAGTTATGGTTTTTGATTATTTATCGAGTGTAGAAAAAATAGCGTATGCAACTCTCATGTAATGGTTATTACATGATCGCTGCATAATATACTATTTTATAATTCGTTTGTAAAGGAGACTTCATTATAACATTGTTTACAGTGTCACAATGAAGTCTCTTTGGACACTGTTTTAGTAATTTTTAGTGTCATACAGTTGGGTATTGTACGTAGTATATTTTTTATTCGACATTTGACTTTAACCTTGAAACTAATTATAAAATAGTCTAGCGTTGTTCTAATAGCTAGCAAATTATTATATTAAATGGTTTTAAAGGTAAATTTGTTTAAATTACATATTAAAAATATTAATAAATAAGTGTTTTTAAATGAAACTCAAGGTCTCTAGTTAATTCCACAATATAATACAAGTTATTGAAAATTCTAAAAAATTGACAATTTTCAATAACTTGTATTATATTGTGGAATTAACTAGAGACCTTGAGTTTCATTTAAAAACACTAATATGAGCATATTCCACGAAGTAAGGGTCGAGACAGTCAATTTCATTAATAAATAAAGTATACTAGCGTTTATTCTACAATGATTTGTCAATTGTTTGATTTATATTGAATAGGGTCAATAAATAGGTATACATAACCTTCGATTTTTGGGATAAATTACCAGATATCTATGTGAAGACGTATTGTAGGAATAATTCTGTTCATGATATAATATAAATAGATGGCAGGCATATACGAAGAAGCTCTTTTTTAAACAAATAATCATCCTTTTTCTGCTTAAATAAAGGTTTGTTTACAATTTACACAATTATTCTGTCATAATATGTCAAAACTCATAAGTGCTGAATAAAACCATCTGTGATCTGACCGATTAGAAATCTACAGAATTGCCAACTTAAATTCAAACCACTCCTCCTAGTTCAAAAACAGGGATTATATGTAATTCTATTTTAATTAAAAAATTCAATATGCGAATTATAAAAAATATTGTATAAAACTTGTATCAAAATAACTTATTATAGTACTCGTACTACAAAACGAATCATTGTGACACTTGTTTGAAAAATAACTGTTTTATCAATGTCAAATGAAATCGTTATATTAGCATACTGATACGACTGCTTTTGACCGATACCTAGTTGACACTTACTTTCAAAGTATCGATACAAAAATTACTTGGTATCTGAAGGAATGTATCGTGTAAGTATCTACTTGTATTTACTCGTATCGTTTCAACTCTGGCTATGGGCGATTGGGATGCTGGGAATCGCATTCGACAGCAGCTGAGGACCTCTGCGATGAGATACCGAACATATTTTGTTTCTAACAATCCCTCAAGTTCCATTAATTTATGTTACCACATGAAAATCGATCCTCACTAATTTAATTTTTCTCTTCTGAAAATGTGCTAGTTAATTTAAAGCTAACCTCACCTTATAGGGTGTGTGGTGGAGAAAATTGACACGTAAGTTCCAAAGGGCGTGGGATAAAGCATGCTTATAAATTAAATAACAGTAGCTCAACCAAGCGGGCCTCAATGTAAATGAAGTCCGTTGTAATGTTGTGAACTGTGAAGTGAACTGAACCTCAATACTTAATTGGTTGCCTGTGGAGTAAATTGTGGCTTATTATTTGATTACAGGGTATGTACTCAGAATATATATTACTTATAGAGCAAATTAGTTATTTTCTTAATCTAAATATTAATACAAACATCTAAGAAAACAACTTTATAGATACAATATGGAGAGCGTTGCGGTGAACTGTGTTTTGAACCACAATTATTTTATCGAGGTAATTTTAAGGGTTATATTGAGATACTGATTAGATAGATGGAAGCTGTTTGATGTGAAGTTGCTTTATTCGAACGTGCTGCTCGGTATGGTGTTAGACTGTTAGACTAGAATTATTCATAAAACTAATTTCAACTATAAAGTTTCGAAGAGGGGGCAGAAGTTATGGCATGAAGAGGGAAATTCGGAAAAATTATTAGTAGTGAGTTATAAGAAAAATGGGAAGAGCGTTGGAATGGAATCGAAATTGCGCTTTCGTCTTGTTGAAAGGAAAGCTTTGTTTACCATGCACATTTATCAACAGGCGCAGACCGGTTACGGTAAGTTACGTCAGGTTACTTTACGTTACGTTTTGTAGACGTTAGGAGATTAAAGCCATTTGCCAATAGCATTTCGACATTTTTTCTTCTCTGTACAGACTGGACAACGCATGTAGGTGTCATATATACATATACATATATATATATATATATATATATATATATATATATATATATATATATATATATATATATATATACGCAGGTCTTTTAGGCCCATAGATTGGAAGCGATTTCCTTCCTATCTTTTGCCTTCGTTTTCCCCAGTCCTGGATTTCACTCTCTCTCTTAAGTCTTCTATCGCTTCTGTATACTATCTTTTCTTTGGTCTGCCTCTCTTTCTTATACCGGCTTGTTCTATATCAATAATTTTTTTGGTCGTTTTACTATCTGGCATTCTCTGTACGTGCCCCAGCCAACCTATTCTTCTAGATCTTATTATTTTACTCAGTTCTGCTTCCCCAAATAAATTCTGTATTTCGTTATTCGTTCTTCTTAGCCACATATCTCCCTCTTTTTTCCCCTAATATCCTCCTGAGTATTTTCCTTTCCCATCTATCTAATCTGTCTTCATCTGCTTTGTTAAGTATCCACGTTTTGCTTCCGTAGATTACTGTTGGTCTTATTACTGATTTGCACAGATGTAGTTTTGTCTTTCTGGAGATTTTCTTTGAACTTAATATCTTGTTCATTGCTCCTGCCTGTTTACTTCCTTTCGTCAGCCTAGTTTCTAATTCCCTCCTTCGTCGCCGTCGTCCTTGATAACCACACCTAGATATACAAAGCTTTGGACTTGTTCGAAATTCATTATTTTTGTCCATTCAGTTGTGTTGGAAACTTCCCATTGCTCCTTTTCTTTGAGGTGTTGCCGCAGGTTCATTGTCTCTGCTGTTTCTATCAACGCGCTGCATATTCTTCTCAGTTCGTTTTCTGATGTTGATAGCAGTAATTGTGTTGTCTTAGTTTTCAGTGTCCCTGCCCTGTTCATGCCGTTTTTGCGTATTATCCATTCTAATACAATATTAAACAAGGTGGTGGACAACGGATCTCCTTGTTTTAATCCTGTATTGGTCTCGAAGCTTTCTTATGTTTTTTGGTGCACCTTGATCTTAGTTATTGTACGCTCGAGTGTCATTTTGGTAAGACTTATCAGTTTTTTTTGGGATACTTAGATCATTTATAATACTGTATAAAGATTTTCTATCTACTGTGTCATACGCCCTTTGGAAGCCTATAAAAATGGCATAGATTAGTAGATCGTAAACGTACCCCATTTTTTGAGTTTGTTTCAGAGTGAAAATATGGTCCATGACTGATCTTCCAGATCTGAATCCGCACTGATAGTCTCCGAACAAGTTTTCTCCATATTCTTTTAACCTTTTTTCTATAGTTTTGGCCATGATTTTATACACTGTGTCCAGTAGCGCGATCCCTCTATAGTTTCTACATTCGTCCTTTTTCCCTTTCTTGTAAATTGGTACCGTTATTGAGGTTTCCCACGTTTCTGGCATTGTCTCTTGTTCCCATATATTCGATATCAAATGGTAGATCTTCGTTTTTAGTGCGTCTCCGCCGTATTTTCTTAGCTTTGGCTCTATTTCATCTTCTCCAGGAGATTTGCCGTTCTTTTGTCTTTTTATTATTTCTGAGATTTCTTCTCTCGATGGTGGTGATATCTCTCCGTCGTTATGTCTATTTTGGGTTCTAAGCTCCTCCCGCTGCTCGTTCTCATTTTCTTTATTTAATATTTCTTTGAAATACTCTTCCCATCTTTGTATCATTTCCCTTTCATCCTTTATTATTTTTTGTTCTTTATGCATATGGTCCTCTGCCCAGTTTCCCTTTATTATATTTTATTTCTTCATTACTTTATTTATAAAATTTTCTTCTATACTTTTTATTTTGTCCTTCAATATTTTCGCTTTTTTGCCATGCATACCTTCTTTGTTCTTCGTATTGTCTTCTGTCTTTATATGTACCAGTTTGTAACATTTTCTGTTTGGCTTGGCTTCTCTTTTTAGTTTCTTCTCTGCTTTTTGCATCGAACCATTCTTCTCCTTTCCCCTTTTTTATTTTCGATGGTATTATTTTCCGTGCCGTCTTTTTTATAGTTTCCTCTAAATGTCTCCATTCGTCGTTTACGTTGTAGTTCTGTTGTTCTAGGGTTTTCTTCAATTCTTCTTCGTATTTTCTTTTTGTTGTTTTGTTATCTATAAGCCTTTCCACCAGTAGATTTCTTATTGATATGCACCTTTGCTTTTCCTTTCTTTGTTTACTGTTTTGTATTATTTTCGCGACTACCAAAAAGTGGTCGCTGTCCACATCTACTCCTCTATAGGTTCTCACGTTTTCTACTGTTTTCGTTGATTGTTTTTGTATAAGGAAATGATCGATTTGATTGGAGTACTTCCCGTTTGGTGCTAACCACGTTCCTTTGTGGATTTCCTTATGTTCAAACTTTGTGCTGGCAATAACTATCCACATCTCGGTTGCAAAATTAATCAGTCTTTTCCCATTATCATTTGTTTCGTCGTGTTTGCTGTATTTTCCAATTACTGGTACATACATACTGAAATGTTATTCTAATTTATTTAAACACTAAACTACTCACTAACACTTAATTTATATATACTTAACTAATCACTTAAATTTAATTTATATCCACACAAACTTAATTATTAATTTATATCAACACTTTACTGTTCGCTATTTCGGTGTATTCTTCTTTATTTCTCGAGATCACTTTATCAACTAAAACTAACTCTTCCTGGTCGGTCCCTTATATATTAGTTCCTTTTTCACTAGATAATTCTAGATTGCGGCTTACTCAAAAACAATTGGCTTTCTGGATTTTTCTAGATAAGACTGGTCACAAAAACAATGTTTAGAGAAGATAGTCACAATTGTAAACAGTTATAAAAAACCTGCGTATCCGCCATAATTTTAACTTTCATACCTGGCTTAGACAGAGTCGGATTTAGGGACTATACCAGTGTGCTGTTTCGTAGCAATACTCTCTTCTATTTATTTATAATATATGTTAACCGACCACTCATGTTTTTTTGTCATAGTTTCACTCTAGCTTACATTGTTATTATGTGTGAAAATAGGACTAGAACCTAGAACATCTGAAGTGTATTTCATGCTTTTCTTGCGGCAGCATGTTAAGCAATTAAAAAAACTTTTGCGAACTCATCCGGAAGTATTTAGAACCTATTGATTCATCCTGAAGAAGATCTGGAAATAATGCATTAAAACCTCCGTGCTCACCTCATTTTGCAAAAGTTTTTTCTCCCGTTTATATTCCTCATTACAAGGAGATCCTCGTCGGAGGAAAAGTACATGATGAAGTTCCAATCAAGAATAACATAATTTACTTTAAAAACTACGACGAAACAATCACGGCTAGAGTTCCTATCGAAGAGTGACGACTTGGTGTATTCGTTGTATTCGTTCATATTAAAATATCTCTGACGACTGCAATCACTAAAAATTCGGTTGGATAATAGCAAGGTTTTGTAAAGTGCAGCCGCGCAAAGATCTGTTTGATAAACAAGTACAAATACAGTTCCAACTACAATTAAACTAAAAAAAAACTTCATTTATTTTTAGTTTAATTGCAAATTTACAGTCTACTCAACAAATATACAGTAAATGATATGGTTTCTTGCTAATTGACTTGAGGCGGGCACCATCCACTGATGGGTCTCCGTAACTCACTCTATGAGGTCTTCTGTCCAGCGTCTTTTCAATCTTCTCTTTTCCTTTGGATCAGTGTAAAGGTTGGATATTAGTGGATTTTGGTGGGATTCGTCGCGGTTTGTGTTTCTTATGGCAGAGTTGTTACCACCAACTTACTTTTTGTTACCAGTTGTTCGGTTTAATTTTTTTGTAGCGGCTACTTAGTTATAGAGCATCTCAGGCGGAATTCTTTTTCCAGCTAAATAATTATCTAGGAGTAGGTCTTACCGGTTCGCGGGTAATACTGCTTTATTTTCTGATAAATGATGAATATTTATTTATAAAGAAATGAAATAATTTGTAGAAAAAAAAAAGAAATTAAATCAAGTTAAATTAAGATACGGTAAGAAATGAGATATTTGTGGAGAAAGAAAAAGTATGTTAAATCAAGTTAAATTAAGATAAGATAAGCGAGCGCCACCTAGAAAATTATCAGCTTTGTAGTTGTTTGTACTTGGTACACATCCACATCAATAAACCTTGTGAAGACGGTTGGAAGGTATATAAATATGAACCAAGTTTAGACTTAGAGTGTCCATAAGCCTGACAGCGTGTACACTGGACTATATTATTTTCAATTCTGGGTGCTTCCACTCTGATATTAGTATCGAACAGATTCTCTATGTCGTGTATTTCTTCATTGTTTACCCTGTATCTTATATTCATGATGTTTTTCAATTCATTCCCTTTTTTTCGAGTTCTGTTTTGATTTCTTCGGTCGGAATATGGTGAAGATCTCGAAGTACGACTCTATATGATTTTTCTTGTTTGATTTGGTATGTGTGGTGTATAATGTTGTCATCTTTTAGATGTCTAATTAGTTTCCTGTATCCATCGATGGTGTGGGTATTTATTTTAATTGTATTGTTGGATTGTGTTTTGGTAACATATAGTTAATCTTCTAAGACCTCAGCGAAGTTATCTATTATGGCTTTGAAATTTTGAACACCGTAGACAAATATTGGTGGGGGTCGGGGATTTTCGTTATTGCTTCCTCTGTAAGGACTTGAAAACTATTATATGTTTTGGTAGGTTGTTCATTATTATTTCTTTGCATTTTTCTGCGTTTTATTTTTCAGTTAGAGACTTGCTGCCACGAAGGAGTTTGTTTATCTTTGTTATTAATGTCATCTTGATCGCTTTCCATTGACTCATCTGAAGATGGTAGATCTGGATTTTCTTGAGTTGTAACGGCATCATTATGTTGAATCATGTTTTGTTGGGGGTAGTGAGGGGTTGGATTTGGGTTGTAAATATGTGGGAGATTGACAGAATAAAGGTAGTTCGGAAGAGGTAGGATTTGGTTTTGATAAGTTTGATAGTATTGGGGTTATACTATATTGGCGTTAGGTATTTGGCTTGTTTGTTGGAAGTGTTGGCACTGTTGTCTCTGCATTTGGCTGTTGTATGTATATATGACTTGGACCGGATCCGTTTCAGGATGGAAGCATTTTAGCCACGTTGGATTATCTTTTTCTTGGCTTTTGCAGTTAGAATTTCGTTTAATTATCGATTTTGTTCTTACGAACAGTCAAATAACTAATTTGTATTACGGAACTGTTGCAGTAAAATATAAGCTACTAACACTTACTTACCAGTGCAGTAGTTGTTACAAAGAATCTGCTGTTTCACTTTCACTTTTTAACAGTGTCGTTTAGCTAGTGTATTCGTAATTTTAATAGCGAAATATTAACTGGTGATAGTTGGTTGATGACTCGACTGCTGATAAATAAATGAAGTTGATTTAATTAATAAATGCATCGTGATTTTATTAGTTCTGGTATTTTATTATTCCCTATTAACATAGACGAGGCCAAAACAGTTTATGCTGAAGTGTACTTGTTCATATTAGGCTCAACCAGTTGAGTCTAGGCTATACTAGTTTCTCCTGTCGATCATAGGACGAATTGGTTTAGCCTAGAAAAAACTAGTTCATCCTAAAATCGGGTTTATCCGGCAACATATGCAATTCTTCACAATACTGACAGGATGTGGAAGTAGGCAAACTGTGTTAATTCTCCGGATCCCATTGATTAGGGTCTGACGAGACTCTCGAAACTCGAGACCTCTCGTCTCGTCTCGTCTCGATTTCGGGACGAGATCGAGACGAGACTGAATTTTTTTTCGAGACGAGATCGAGAATTATATTTCGAGATTCGTCTGAATGCTGCTCAACTCTTAATTGGTCAGAAAATCGAAAATAAAGACTATGTTAGGAAATAATTTTAATTTACCTATTTTAAACATAAGAAAATTAACAAGGCATACGAAGATAATAAAGTAAATAACAAAGGTAAAAACAAATGTTTTCATATTCTTAAAAAAGAGGCCCTTACTATTATAACTATTTTAAAGGAAAATTAACTTTAAACACTTAAAAATGGAAAAAATAAATGGTTTTTGAAATTAAAACTAACTTTTCCGCATCTGTGACACTCTGAACAATATCGAATCATAAAATTGTCACTTGTATACATTCCTACTTCAGTCAATAGGGTGATCTGTGAGATGTCTTGAATAATATTCAATCATAAAATTGGTGACTTATTGCACTCGGGAGGCTGTATCGTGCTAACAAGACATGTAAGGAAAAGTGGCCGACGACAACGACGACAACATACAGATTCTTTTCTAAAATCCGTTTTTTCGTATTGTTCATGCTGAAAAACAAAAAAATAACTCAAAAAAGTTTCGAATTTTTTTGGGGTTAACCAATTGTTTTCTCGCATATTAGATACGAGGAAAAGTAAAAATAATGACAGACAAGAAAAATATATGTAACATGATTTTTAAATATAAAAAATGTTTCTTAGCATAACAAAATTATGTACACTCGTACTAAATATATCTTTATTACACAGACAGTTAATCGGCTTCGTTCTTCTTTATTGGTCAGAGTTGCTCTTGAAAACAGCCTTTCTGCAGGAACTGAAGTAGCTTAAAATATCACGAACCATGCTTGATAAATTCGGATATATGACCTCATTTTTCACCACCACTCTAAAATATCTTGATTTCCTTCAGCTCTCATAGACAAACAATATTCATCTATTTCTTTTCTCCAGTTTTGCTCTCTGTTGCCATTTCGTTCTTCAAATAAACTTTGCAAATTAAAATCTTCGGTATTGTCATCAATACCATAGTCAGTCAAACGATGCAATATTGAAGGAATATCGATACTGGAAGTAACATGATACTCTTCCTTATACAAGTCTTCCAATTTAGATATTGCTTGTTACTTTAAATCTCTTCCCCAATTCGTGAAGTTGAATATATGTCTTATGTCATGGATCCAATATTAATGCAACACAATATATCCAATTGGTTTTTGAACATTGTTTGAGGATTTTATCTCTTGCTGCTTGAAGAGCTTGTTCGTTGGTTGTATCCCTATTTGGGCGATTGTCTAGCCTAGATTTCCAATTTGTCTAAAAGCATATTAATTCCTAAGACGACCTTAGGTGTTGTACAGTATTGTCTCCTTGAAATGAATCCAATAATTTTAACCGTTTAAATAATTAAAAATTCGGTTTACTAGCTCCCCAGTCTTCAGACGAAATAAGATAATCCTTTAAGTCGTATTTATTTTCACACAAAATATTTAGAGGCTTTTTCATTCTTAGGGCTCAGTTTATCATATATGTTGAATTCTATCTCGTTTTAACGTCAATTACTGGCATCAACATCGTTAAATCTGCAGACTTACAACAGTTCATAAATTTAATTTTAATCTGCTCTGATCTTTTAATTTTTAGAGCTAGGCTTTCTAATATTATTTACTGACAATCCTACTATTGAGTTAAAATAATTTGCGTAATGTCAATGAAAGAAAGTTTTCAATAGACGAATGTTTGTTCACGAACGAAGAAACAATTTGGAACTTTCGTAACTAGGTAAATTTTGAATGCATGGATAAAAGAGAAAATTAAAAGATAAAGGATTCGTTTAATTTTCACATTTTGAAACTATATTTTTTATTTTTGGGCGGAGTTTTGTTACACGCGTTACACAGTTTACTTAGCATATAACTCCGTATTTTGGTACACTGCAGACTTCTGTTATACATACATATGTATAATATTTTTTAATAACATTGAGTTTTTGTTTTCGAGACTCGAAATTTCGAGAATAGAGATCGAGAAATTGTCTTCAAGGAAAACGTCGCGACGAGAGTTTGTTAATTTCTCGACTCGATGATCGAGACGAGACATTCCTTTCGAGACGAGATTTCTCGTCTCGTGGAACCCTACCATTGATACCAACGGATATTTTATTCCAATATAAACATTGCAGTTTTCAATAAAATTGTTATTTTCAATGTCTATTAACCCTTAACTACATGGGGTCAAATTTGACCCAATCACTTGAACTTCAGTACGCCCCTGGTAAACAGTTTAACACACAACCTTCGTATTCCATGTATTGTCCCACTTAAGTATATACTTTAGGATGCTTCTTAGTAGTAGACAATCGGTCTGATAGTTCACACATGCTGTTGATTTTGGGTCTGAGTTGACCCCACAATAGTAGTTGCGTTATTATTATTTTATTTATTATATCAGAATGGCTGATGACTTTGTAAGAATTGGCAGAAGTAGGGTAAAAAGTGACAATGTTTTTGACTTTCTCGAATCTGTAGAAGAGCCAACCGAGAATATCGACACTGATAGTGACTATAATAACAGTGATACTGATAATGAAAGTGAACACTCGGATCACGACACAGATTCAGAAATTAGTGTAAGTGACTTATCAAGCGACGAAAGTGGAACAGCATCTAATAGTAAAACACATTTTTACTATGGACGCAACAGATATAAGTGGGGTGAAAATGCTCCGGCACCATCAAGAACTCGCGCAGAGAACATTATTACACAGGTTTCTGGTCTTCATGGACCTGCTTTATAAACGAAACCATCCAGTTCACTACGTCACTTCTTATAACTCCCGACATGTTGGCAACTATTCTAGAGTATACAAATGAAAAAATTACCGCGATGTGTGTAAATTATGGGGATACCTGTACATTTATCGATCATCTAAATGAAGCTGAACTCAAAGCTTTTTTGGGTCTTTTGTACCTTTCAGGTGTACTAAAGTCTAATCATGCGAATGTCGCTTCTTATTTCTTCTCACAACAATAAGATTTGAAAATAATGAAATAAGAGAGCAAAAGAAGGCCAATGGAGATCGACTTGCAGCAGTATCCTATTTATTTAACGCTCTTATTTCTAACAGTATAACAACTACACCTGTTCCGAATATGTTACAGTCTACGAGATGCTGGTTGGGTTTAGAGGTAGATGCCCATTCAGAATGTATATGATAGCCAAACCAGTCAAGTACGGCATCAAGATCATGTATTTATGTGACGCAAAGACACATTATTTGGTGAATGCTTTCGTGTATACAGGTAAAACGAATTACCCTAATCCTAAAACGCTATCCATACCAACAAGATCAGTACTTGCTTTAGTGGAACCAATTACTAATAGTAACCGAAATGTCACGGGTGATAATTGGTTTACCTCACTAGAGCTAAAGAAACTTCGACTTACGTATGTAGGCACAGTGCGTAAAAATAAGAGAGAAATTCCTCCACAATTTCAACCACATAAAAATTACGAAGTTGATAAGTGTCTATTTGGTTTTACTCGAGATAACACAATCGTATCATACGTCGCTAAAAAAAATAAAAGTGTAATTATGTTGTCATTCATGCATCATGATAAATCTGTCGATCAGGAGAGTAAAAACCCTTAAATAATACGTTTCTATAATACGACGAATGGCGGCGTCAATGCTTTAGACCAAAAATATGTGCTTTATCGTTCAGGCCGAAGATGCCAGCGATGGCCGTTAGTAATTGGATATTGCAATAGTGAACATTCACATTATTTTTCTCGCTGCTACTCCTGAAGTTAGAAAAATCGATCGGATATTATCCAAGAGCTTGGAATCAGTCGTATAAATGAACATTTAAATGTAAGACTTGCCATGCCCAAATCGTCCAGAGAATTGCGCTTGATAATTGCCAAAACATTAGGAACTGAAATTATTCATGAAGATAAGTCTAGACGAGAAAGGCCGGTTGTAAGACAAAGATGCTACTTGTATCCCAGAGGTCCCAGAGGTAATGATAACAAACATTCCACATTTTGCTCAAAATGTGGAATGGACCATCTGCAAAACACATCTACTTCAGAAAGTTACGTGTACTGTGTGCCAAGAATAGATAACACGTATAATACGTTCAAATTGTTATTGTTACAATATTCTCACATTAGGTAAATAACATACCTGTTATGTGCTATACTATTATAATTTTTTTTGTATTAGGTTAAAATGTTCCTATAATAAACTACTTTCCGGAGAACAAACATTTAGTTTTATTTTTTTAAATATTTATTGTGCTAAACTAACGTGTTATGTTTTTGATCATTAAATATTTGAAAGCTCTATCGTTTTTATTTAAGCATCTTAACTTTCCTGAAATCAAATTTAAATTTACAAAATATCTGTTTTTTATGTACACATACATTGATTAAAAATACAAAAAAACAATAAAAATATATTTATGTAATTTTTAAAATTTGTTTCTTATATGACCCCACGATAGTAGTTATGTGATCACAGATATACGATAGTAGTTCAGGGTTAACAAGTCATAAGGTCAGATATTCAACGTTGCGGGCTTAGACCTAAGCGTTGATTACTTTTCCCAAGATACAGTTTTACATAATCGAGTTTGAAATGGGAAATCAAATAATTTTACTTGTTTCACACGTCTAATTTCTATAATTAATTCGTATGTTACGATAATACAATATAGCATGGCTAGATTTGTTGAGACGAAATACCTATAACAGTGGGAGATCCGTCATTTTGTTATTACCGTATTTTTATCTTTCATTCATAAGAACATTTCTAAGACAGTACTTTGTAAAAAAATTTAATAGTTTACACCAGTTAATCTAGATAGGTAGGGTCTAATGAACGGAACCTTAAACTAGCCGCTATAATTTATATTTATGACAATATGACTCAAGGATTTTTAAATTTCGCTTTAAATTTATCCTGTGTCTGTGTCAGAGATAAACATATTATGAGAAAATTAGTGGGCTCTGTAACAATATTGACGCTGAAGTATATGTAGTGTGCCGGGAGGAAAGAGACTCTTGATTTGGTTACACTGTTTATTATTTTGATATTATACTAAACTCTACACTTGTATAAAATAATTATATTTTGCATATTGAAAACCTTGAATACCTAAAAAGAATAATTGACTAACCTGATTCTTACAACATAATTACTTACCACAACAGTGGTTTCAGAAAACAAAAACATATTTAAAAAAAACGTACATCACAGTATCCCTCACGTTATGATATCAATCAAAATTAACACATCTCGAACTTCCAGACTAACAAAAAATAACGTTAATAATGAAATCGTCCAACCTACAGGAATTTTTAACAATTTTGTAAATCATGTGGTTAAGTAACTTTAACCAATATTTTAATATAGTTTATTTACGATAAAAAGACGATGACGTTGCAAAACAAAATATTGTGATGTTGCCAAGCTGTAGTTTTTTCTTTTACTTAATGAAAACTAGAAAAGTCAATATGATGTTAGATTGACAGTTCTTCTTTTTCATTGTTCCGTGCCTCGTAGGGCGCAAGTCAAAAATATTTATTTAAAAATAAAAGGCTTGTATGATAGGCCTGATTAATTTAATATAAATATTTATTCATGAAAAACTATGGATAAGATACAGGAAACAGTAACCAATCATTCTATATTCGAATTAACATTTAATTATTTTACATAGAAGAGGGTTAAATGACGAACTGTAGGTCCTTATACCTTATTCTATGCTCTATATAACCATCTTCAAGAGCACTGCAAGGGTTTACTCTAAAAGGAATCAATACAAGCTGTAATCATCTTCATGCAAATTTAAATATTGTTTCTTTATACAATATCTATTATATTTATTTTGTTACAAGATATAAAAATAAAAAATCTCCCATTTTATTAGTATTATTTATGTAGAGATACTGTGGTCGTTATTTTAATTTGTGTATTATAAAATAACTGTACCTAATTAATTTAATAATAGTTATTAGTGATTTTGAAGAGGTGGAAATAAAGCAAATTGGATAAAAATATACAAAAAATGAAATACAAGATTTCCACTACTCCACTACAAAATCATCACTATCTTCATCGTCACTGTCAAAATTAATAATAAGTGAAGGCACATCCTGTCTATCAAATACTACTTCTCTATCCCACCCATCTTATATAATTTTTTCAGTGTGCTCTACTGTCTTTGACGAAATATCAGGAGTCACTTTTTCTAAAGACTTTTTCCAAACTCCTATTGCTTGTTCTGTTGAAGAACCATCAGTTCCCACATGATCTCTATAAATTTTCTTTAACTACGCCCCAAATATGTTCAATTGGGTTGAAGATACTGTGGTAAGGGGGAAGTCGAAGCACTTTGTGACCATATTTTTCAGATAATATGTCAGCTTCATATACTGTTGGTGGTTTATTCCTACAAAAATGCATATATTTAAACAAAATAAGTTATCCAACCAGTTCTGTATATCAGCCTTTTTGGTAGATGTTGTTGGTACTTTATTGATCACTGTACTGTGATAAATTGCATTATCCATTACAATTGTGGCAGGTTCTTCCAAGTTCACTAAAAGCTGGTATTCGAACCAATGCAAAAAATTTTCTCGGTTCATTTCACCATCTTGTTTTTTGGAAGAAAAAACCAGCCCTGCTCCAGGAATAAATCCAGAAGAGGAACCAGCATGCAATACTATACACCTACAATAAAGAAATAGCAAATTACTACTAGGTTTCCTAGATAGATTGCATAGCTCAAAAGAACTCTTAATAATTATATGGATTTAAATAAAATAGTGTGACTAGTAAATATTTGAAAAGGTCTTAAAATGGTAGGAATGTTAGTACATCATAAATTAATTGCTAAATTTTATTATTCAATCACCTTGGACCACCAATTTTGGTTTTTTTCACGCTTCTATGATTAGAATCTTGCCAAGAACGTCCAACAGTACCGTCTTTAAATATCCAGATCTCATCCGAAAACACAAATTGATATAAACCTTCCCTTTTTATCTTAACATATTCATGTAGAAAATGTACACGTTTTAATGCAATATGTGGCAACTCCATTAAACCACGACGAGGATCATCTTTTTGGTATTTGAATCCAATATTTTTCACTATCTTCGAGAGTGATGGTAAACAATCATTAAAGAGTTCACGCTCCTGGAGTTTATCTCTTAAAGTTTTCAAGGTTATGTGTTCCTCTGAAAAAATATTGTGTTAGTTAATTGTGAATAAAATAAAACAGTAAATTCAATATACTCACCGTTTCCATACATATCGTATATAACATTTCGGAAAGCATTTTGATCAAAGTTATCAATTTCAACAGTAGGTTTTATGCGTTGTCTCTTTTTAGGTGGGCTTTTAGGCTGTTCACCTCTATTATGCTTGGCGGCAATACGGTTAACAGTGGTAACGCTAAGTTGTAAACCTTCTGCAATTCTCTACAATATAATTACTTCTATTTATGAAAGAATAATATATTATCAAGTTTAATTTACCTAACCTAACATTGAAAACATTTAATCATTTATATTTAAGTATGTAACAATAATACTAATAATGATGAATACAAATAGCGAATACTATTACTTACGTCTCTTACAGCAGTAAGCGGGAGAAGCGGGCCCCCATTTCGGCATTCTCGTTCAAAACAGCTCAACAAATATGTTACCATCTCTTGACATTTTCTGTTCAGCTGCTTCGGCATTTTATTAACCACACACTGTAGATTTGCCTAAATAATTAGTTATGAAAATAACTGTTTTTTTAATCATAAAGAAGCAATGAATTTAAAAGCACCAAAAAAACTTGTAAAAACGTCAAAGCAAACTGGGGAATTTTACCAGTTGATTTGACAACGTCTTGAAGTTTTGCAAACCCGTTAGCTGTAAATTGCCCTGGCTGTTGAGGATAAATTGTATTCACGGTTGGTAAATTAATATTTATTCTGACAAGCAGGAAAGTAACTAAAAATGACATCATCGTCTTTTTATCGTAAATAAACTATATTATCTAATTTAAATGTATATTCTTCTTCTTTACGTGTCATCTCCTTTAAGAAGGTTGGCTATCATCATGGCGATTTTTATCTTTGAAGCTGCGGATCTGAAAAAATCAACAGAGCTACTGTTGTACCACTGCCTTAATGTTCAACCAGGAGATGCGTCTTCTTCCTATATTTCTTTTACCCTGTATTTTTCCTTGTATAATAGTTTGCAACAGTGTATACCTCTCCCCTCTCATCACGTGGCCCAGATATTGCAATTTTCTGATTTTGATTGTGTTGATTATTTCCTTCTCCTTTCCCAGTCTTCTCAATACCTCCTTGTTCGTTGTTCTGCTCACCCAGCTTATTCTGAGGATTCTTCGATATACCCACATCTCGAATGCTTCCAGCCGGTCAGTGTTGCACTTCTTAAGCGTCCAGGCTTCCATTCCATATAATAGTACTGGAAATATGTAGCATTTAAGCATTCTGATTTTAAGATGTAGACTAAGATCTGTTCTGGTTAATGCATTCCTCATTTTATTAAACACTGTTCTAGCATTTCCGATTCTTGATCTTATTTCTTGTGAGTAATCATTATTGTCATTTACAGTTGTTCCCAAGTACTTGTATTTGCGGACCTTCTCCACTGGCTCCCCTTTGATCCATAATGTTTCTCGCTGTTGTTGATGTTTTGTGATTGTCATGAATTTAGTCTTTTTGGTGTTAAGTGTGAGCCCCTTTCTTCGCTAATCCGTACTACTAGGTCTATTAGCCTTTGCAGTTCTTCCAGGGTTTCTGCTATTAGTACTGTGTCATCCGCGTATCTGATGTTGTTTATAACCTTCTCATTAACTTTCACTCCCGTTGTTTTTTGATTTTCCAGTGCTTCTTGTACTATATCTTCTGAATACAAATTGAAGAGTAATGGTGAGAGCACGCATCCCTGTCTTACTCCACGTTTTATTTTTATCTCTTCTGAAAGTTCATTTTGCACCGAAACTTTGGAAGTCTGGTTAAAATAGAGATATGTTATTATCCTGATATCATTCCTGTCAATGTTTTTATCTCTCATGAGTTTTATGAGGTGATTATGGCGGACTTTGTCGAAGGCTTTGTTATAATCGAGGAAGGCTACATATATTGGCTGATTGACGTCCATGAGTCTTTGAGACAACACATTAAAAGCAAACAACGCCTCTCTAGTACCCATTGCATTTCTGAAACCAAATTGTGTTTCGCTAAGATCTTGCTCAATCTTTCTAAAAATTCTTCGATGTATAATTTTAAGGAATATCTTAAGGGTATGGCTCATTAGGCTGATCGTCCGGTGATCCTTGCATTCCTTAACGTTCGATTTTTTTGGCAGTGTAATAAATGTTGATTTGAGCCATTCTCTAGGGATGATTCCGGTGTTATATACCGTGTTGTACAGATCTACCAGTACTCCAATTTGATCTTCTGCAATTAATTTGATAATTTCTGTTGGTGCTTCATCAGGTCCTGGAGCTTTATTGTTTTCAGCTGTTTTAACTGCATATATAACTTCTTCTTTTGTTATATTTGTTATTTCCTGTTGTCTCTCATCTTCAAACAATTCTTCGATGTACTCTTTCCATCTTTCTAGTTTCCCTTTGTATATACTACGACATAATATTCCACTGTACCAATCAATATCTTCTATCATGTTTTGGATGTTATTTTCTTTCGCCAAATTGCCACATCAATACTAAATCCTCGGATTTCCTTGTCTGCGAATCAACACAACTCCAACCATACCGAAATATAATTCACTCTGTATACACGTCTATTCGTCTATATAAAGTTAATATAACGCACAGAGGCACTCCTTAGGGCTTTGGCCCCGTCTCGCAACGACGACGGGGTGTGGAATTCCGAACGGGATTGTTTCAAGGAGGGAGCGAACAAGCCTTCATGTTCGTTTAACGAGTAACTAAGGGTGGATTTGTCATTGCGTGGTATATATTATGTTTTTAAAATAGATGGTATACGATTAGTATTTAAAAGGAATAAAAAATTTTAGGGTTTCCAGTAAAGAAGTTAACACAATAAATAATAAAAAGCGTTCCCTTTTCCGTATTTTAAAAGTGAAGAATATGCAAGTGGAAACAGTGGAAAATTAATATGAAATACAAGTATAAATAAATCAGTACAAAAATCTCTTGACAAGTTAAAAATGGGTGACGCAGGTACACCCCTTATAAAAGATGTAATATAAAATTATACGATGTATAGGGTGACACAAGTACTATATCTACCTATAATCTTTTTAAAATTAAGGTGAGCTATGGCACACTTTATTCCTTATAAATTTGAAAGTTTCAAATAATTGATGTACTTGCGTTCAACCCTGTTTAAATAATGTTAGTGTTTTTTGGGTTGCCAATTATTTTTGGTACCAATGTATGTTAGTATTTACTTAATTGTACATTAATATTAACGCAGTTGGCTATAATCTGATAACGATTTGTATAAAAATGGCTCCATTCAACCCTTTTATTCTTAGTCTTTGAAATACTCAACATCTAGCAATAGTAATTTGGTGATTTAAGGAAGTTAATTAATAGAGTTAGTTTAAAAGGTTTTAGTGTATAGCCATAAAGATTATAAGCCCAGTCCAAATCTTTCTTTTTGGCCTGGTACTACGACGGATTTTGAATTTGACGAACATTTCTGATTTCCACATGTTGTGTTGTGATCTGAATATATAATAACTAATGGTTTTAAAATGGAACAGTCTAATTTTACTAATAAAATACTATTCGGAAACTTAAACTGCAAAATTAATTTTATTGTCAAAACTTGACAGACAACAACAATAACTTAAAAACAAAAATATCACACAGAGAGATCACATCTACAAATCTGGCGATATTGAATATTTCTTTCTAACAACCCCACTCGACAGATTATTCTTCGATGAGTCCCATTGACGTTTTGAGACGTTGAAACTTTTCTTTGGGGAGAGGCTTTGTGAAAGCATCAGCAATTATATTTGAAGTTTCACAATACGTGAATTGAATTATATCACTGTCAACTAAATCACGTAGATGATGGAATCTGACATCGATATGTTTTATTCTGCAACTAGACTTTTCATTGGTTGCTAGTTTGATACAACCTTGATTGTCTTCATAAAGGACAGTTGCATTTTCACAAGGTATTCCGAAATCTTCTAAAAGTCTTCTTGACCAAACTATTTCCTGGCTTGCCAAGGCCGCTGATATATATTCAGCCTCTGTAGATGATAGGGCTACTGAAAATTGCTTCTTGCTAGCCCATAATATAGAATTATTCACAAGAAATAATATAAAACCGGCTGTAGATTTCCTATCAGAGACATCGCCTGCCCAATCGGAATCAACATATCCGTTCAGAGTCGATTCAGTATTCGAACTAAATATCAGTTTATCTTTACTTGTAACCTTCAGGTATTTGAGCACTCTCTTGACTGCATCCCAATCCTTCTGACTTGGCTGACTTACTCGCCTGCACAAATATCCCACAGCAAGAGATATATCCGGACGGGTTGTAGTTGAAAGATATAGCAGTGCCTCCACTGCTTTTCTACATTTTCCATTATTGGGTAATAAAGGGGAATTTGTATCGAATTTGGGGTACTCCGTATCCATTGGAGTAGCTACACATGAGACATTTTCCAATCCATTCTCTTTGCGAAGGGTATCAATTTTTGAATTTTATCCAGTAGAAAGGTTCCATCTTCAGTTCTTTGAACCCTGATCCCCAAAAATGATGAAATATTTCCTAAGTTGACCGTTTCGAAACTCTCATTGAGTTTATCTCCAATCCAATGTATCACTTCATCATTTTCATGACATATACACAAATCATCAACATATAACAATACATATAGTATAGTCCCTTTATTCATTTTTATATAGAGGCACTGATCATTTTTACTCTGTACAAATCCACATTACAAAAGTTTTCCGCTTATAGTATCATTCCATGCTTTCGCGGATTGCTTCATACCGTATACTGCCTTGTGGATTTATATACAAGATGGGAATCATTTTCATTTATATAACCTTCTAGTTGAGACATATAAATCTCTTCATTCAACAGACCATTCAAATATGCGGTTTTTATATCATAATGCCTGATTTTTAATTTACGAACAGCTGCTATTGACAACAGTATTAGAAAAGTCGTTTGTCTCATCACCGGAGCGAAAATACTATCATAGTCCTCCCCATATTTTTGTGTGTAACCTTTTGCGACTAAACGAGCCTTATATTTCATTATTCCACCATTTGAATTGATTTTTGTCTTGAAAATCCACTTACATTTTGTAACTCTTTTGTTCGGAGGTAGCTCGGTCAGCGTCCATACGCCTTTCTTCCTGAGTAATTCCATTTCATCTTCTATAGCATTTGTCCATTTCAATTTTTCATTCTCTGATAATTTCATTATTTCGTACCAAGTCTCAGGATCATCATTTGTTTCACTTGAAGTAAAGTAGGACAGTTTCTCAGGAGGTTTCTCCTTATTATTTCTTGAAGATCGTCTTAAATACTCCAACCCTTCATCATCCAAACGTGTCTCTTCGCTTTCAATATTAGTATTATTTTCGGCAATAACATTTTCCTCGATACTTTCTTCCTCTTCGTTTACAAAAACTATTTCACTGTTTTCGTCCAAGATTTTGATAGATTCAGATTTCATATCTGTGTAGTTTTTATCTTCGAATAATTTTATAGTTCTACTTATTATTATTTCATTGGTTTCTGGATTCAAAACTCTATAACCATTGGAAGTTTCATTATATCCTACCAAAATCCCTGCTTGTGCTCGAGCATCCCATTTTGCTCTTGTTTCTTTAGGAACATAGGTATAGGCCACACTGCCGAAAGCTCTGAGATGATCCAATCATGGTTTTTCTGAATTCCACAGTTCATATGGAGTACATTCGATAGCTTTTGTAGGAAGGAGATTTTGAAGATAATTCGCTGTGGCAATTGCTTCACCCCAATATTTATTCGGCAATCCTGCATCAAACAACATACACCTTGCTGCTTCGCATAAGGTTCGATTTGTACGTTCTGCTATGCCATTTTGTTCGGTCGAATACGGAACTGTAGTTCGAAAGGAAATACCTTTCGTCTTTAGAAAACCTTGAACTGCTGATCCACAATACTCTCCTCCATTATCAAATCTGAACATTCTGGGTAACACTCCGAATTTATTTTCAACAAGAGCGACGAATTCTTCAAATTTCTGAAATACTTCATCTTTGGAATGGTATAACGGGAGTGGTCATCAATAAATGTCAAAAAATAGCGTTTCTTTCCTGGGGTTTCTGTTTTCATAGGACCACAAACATCAGAATGTATCAAATCTAGACATTGATTTGATCGTTTGTCACAATTCTTCAAAAATGGTTTCTTTGTTAGTTTTCCTTTTATGCAACACACAATTCATAATTTCATTGCAATTTTCGATTTTTATTCCTGAGGCTAGATCATGTGACACAAGTCTCTTGATATCGAACGGATTTTTATGACCTAGTCGTTTATGCCATGCGTGAATATAATTTTCATGCGGATTTTGTGTTGTTATATTTGCTCGCTCATCTGACTTCAAACATAATCTGTAAATACCATTCTCAATTATTACCATCGCAATATTTTTCTCTCCCATTTTCACAATGTTGCTGATTAAAAACGACGTTGAATCCTTTTTCTGTTAGTCTCTTCACTGATAATAGATTACTTCGTAAATGAGGTACATATAAAACGTCTGTGACATGAACATTTTGACATT
Source organism: Galeruca laticollis (assembly GCA_963921935.1). Taxonomy (NCBI): domain Eukaryota; kingdom Metazoa; phylum Arthropoda; class Insecta; order Coleoptera; family Chrysomelidae; genus Galeruca; species Galeruca laticollis. The sequence continues at coordinate 93,389,444 of OY998183.1, forward strand.
TTTCATCGACTTGACCTTTAAGTTATCCATCTCCAATTCCTGAACATACCATTTCTTGAACATTTGCAACAAAAATTTTATTTCCATCGGCACATCGGAGGTTGACGAAGAAATTTTTGTTGCTTGTCATATGACTAGAAGCTCCAGAATCGATGTACCATTCGTTCGAATTCCGGTTACCTTCACAAAAACAGAATTCTTCTACTGCACTCTTTGCAATTTTATCATTTTTCTGAATCTTTTCATTGCTTCTTTGAATATTCTTTTTACGGAAATAACAGTCTTTCTGAATATGACCCTTCTTTTTACAGATGAAACATTCTTTATCGAATCTACTTGCTGTCTCTTTCTTCTGCTTGTTATATGTCTTCAATGCAGTTTCTCTACCTTTTTCACTGTCGTTTCCTTGCTTTCTATTGAACTCATCCATTAATTTTGCTTTCACATATTCTAGAGTGCGTTCATCGTCGGGTCTAACATCTAGTGCTGTAACTAAAGGTTCGAATTTTTATGGGAGACCACCCAATAAAAGTGCTGCTACGTGAAGTCTTTTATCTCTTCACCGGTACCTCTTAACATTTCGACCATTTCCAAAGTTGTTCTTATGTATTCTGACATATTTTGTCCAGGTTCAAGTTTGGCTTGGTATAATTTTCTCAGTAAATAAAGCTTATTGGATAAATTCGCTCTTTCGTGAACCTTTTGTAGAATATCCCACATATCATTAGCTGATGTACAATTACAGATGTGGATTATTTTGTTATTTTCTACTAATGAGGATATAGAACTCTGTGCTTTCTCATCCAAATTTGACCAATTTTTATCTGAAGTCTCTGGTTTTGGTTTGTCGACAATCTTCCATGTTCCCTATCTAATCAACATCATCTTCATTTTGAATTTCCATGGTTGGTAATTACTGTTATTCAATTTGGCAATTCCAAATCTTGAATTGTCAGAGGACGATTCCATTACTGTATGGTTTTACTGCAGCCTTATGTTTCCGCTTCACTTTTTACACAGTCTGTCTTAAACAACTCCTGGGCCCATAACCTAATGGTTTTTAAATGGAAGAACAGCCTAATTTTACTAATGAAATACTATTCGGAAACGTAAACTGCAAAGTTAGTTTTATTGTCAAAACTTGACAGACAACAACTTAAAAATAAAGTTATCACACAGCGAGATCACATCTACAAATCTGGCGGTCTTGAATATTTCTTTCTAACAATAACTAATAACAATAAGGATGGAGGCAGATTCATTAAAACTCAAACTCTAGTATTTACTTGTATTTATTTTACGATCACAAGCACATGTGTTCAACTATCTATCGAGTCTCCCCGCAGCTGTCAAAACCCCGGTTGACATTATTTACAACCTTCTTTGAAAGGCCTTAAGGTGGTTTTGCAAGAGTTAAACTAGACATAACATAATACGCCCTTTTCTTATGTAAAAAAATTCATTTTACCACTAACTACTAGAAGTAACTAAAATCAAATACATTTTGCTACTGTAAAAACTTAACACTATTGAACTTTTAAAACTAGACAACATGTATAAACACTTTTGCAAAAGAACCTTAGTCATTTTCTGTAAACGTAAACCTTCTCGGTCTCACTATTACTCTACCACTTCTAGTCTGAACAGGACTTTGTACTAATTCAGATTGGACATCTGATTAGATATCTTGCTCTGAAGTAAGTGATTGTATTTCTAAATGATTACTTAAACGTTCACGTTCATTATCCTCATTATTTAGTGTTGCCGTTTTATTTGTATCATTAACCGGTTTTAGAATATGTCTCCTGTTACGACAATACTTAACACCGTCTGGAGTTCTCACTGTGTAATATCTCGGCTAACGACCAACTTCAACTATTGTTGCAGGATACGTGTATCTTTTGTATTTTAAATTTCATGTTTCGTGACATTTTTCTGTTCTCTGTCATTTGATTTGCCAGTCAGCCGTCAGCCATCGCCCGCCATGTTATGAATATAATTAAAACACCCAAAATTTTGTCGTTCCTGCCGGTGAAGAAAAAGTATAGTAAGCACCTCATGTTAAAACCGTCTTTAGTCACTCGTTTAACAAGGCACTCGTTCCGTTTCGCTTCACTCGTGACTAAAGTAATAGTTTTGACACTTGGTACTTAATAGACTATTAATGCATCAAATCCTTTTTGATGTTGATCTGTCCAATGAAAACTAATATTTTTCTTTAATAAGAGTCTTAAATGTGTTGTTCGGTTTGCCAAATTGGATATGTATTGTCGTAAATAGTTAACCATTCCAAGAAATCTTCTTACATCACCTAAACAAGACGGTACTGGCAGCTGACATATAGCTTTAACTTTATCTGTATCTGGAGTGAAGAAGAACCTGTAGGCCTCCAAAGAAAATTTTATCACGTTGCTGCGTATGAATTGGCTTGGAGAGGTGGAAATCGGGCATTGTGACTTATTGTTGATTTGTTTTATTGTTATAGGTGCAAGATATCAGCGAAAAAAAGAAAGTTTACCGAAGATTACATTAAGTTTGGATTTACTTTCATAGAAAAAGACAAGTTACAGTTGCCTCAGTGTGTGATATGTATGAAAGTTTTAAGTAATGATAGCATGAGGCCCAATCGCCTTGAAAGGAATTTGAAGCAACAACATCCTACCTGGTTTTGAAGACAAAAGAGTTTTTTTCTTCTTAATGCAGAATCACTGAAGCGGATGAGATTGGATCGGGAAGTTATCACACAAACGTATCGCTGCATATCAAAGCTTCATTTGAAATAGCTTTTATGATAGCAAAGCAAAAGAAACCACATACTATCGGTGAAGAATTAATAAAACCATGTGTCCTAAAAGCCACGCAGATAATTTTAGGCGAAGATGCAGAGCAAAAAATGAAGTCTATTTCTCTTTCGAATAACACAATCAAGCGTAGAATCGATGACATTGCAGCAGACATTAAGTCACAAATAATTAACAAAATAAAATTATCGCCATTAGTTGCGATGAATCCACCGACATCGTTAATTGTGCACAGTTAATAGTTTATGCTCGTTACATCCCAATCTTTGACAGCAGGTACTACATGTGAAGATATATTTTATTAAATATCAAATTTTGTTGAACAAATAATTTGGATTGGAACTTTGCACAGATGGCGCACCTGCAATGATAGGTGTACGATCGGGCTTAGCTAAAAAGCTCAAGGAAAAAAATCCCGCAATGGTTAGGACACATTGTGTTATTCATAGGCAAGCTTCGGCTTCCAAAACTTTGTCACAGAAATTACGCCAGACGTTGGACTCAGCTATAAAAATTGTCAACTACAGCGCTTTGAACAGTCGGTTATTTACATTACTCTGCGAGGATCTCGATTCTGATCACAAAGTTCTTCTGTTCCATACATAAGTACGCTGGCTGTCCAAAGGCAACATGTTGGCTCGCCTTTATGAATTGAAAGAAGAGGTAAATCTTTTTCTTGAGTCCAAAGAAAAACACGATTTCCTCACAATGTTTAAAGATGACATATTTCAATAGAAGTTGGCTTCTCTAACTGACATATTTGGTGCCTTGAATGAGCTAAACTAGTACTATAATAAACAATTATGATTATATTCAGGGGTTCATAGCAAAGCTTCAACTTTTGGAATCAAAAATTATCTTCTGAAAATATTACATCTTTTTCTCGACTGTTCGAAGCAACTAAAAATAACCATAGATAAATACTTTTAATACGGGGAAGAATGGAATCCTCTGTACTAAGTTCGAAGCCTCAAAGTTTTGTCGAGTGCTGCGCTATCTATTGTGGTGGAAGGTTACTATTCACCAACAGGGAAAAAATAAAGGAAGAGACCTGCATGATTAGTCACAGTTTACTAGCTACTACTAGATGGCAATCCAAGCAAATACTGAAGGTTTTTTAAATTATGCCTATATTGTTTTTTCTTAAATAAACAAATAAAAACAGTCACACAAAGTTTAAACATTTTTTGAAACAACCTGTTATTTTATTTTCGCTTAAAAGTAGGATAGATTGTTTCAAAAAGTTGTTTAAAGGTTTTATCCGTTTTTATTAACCAGGATAGTGTATTAAAAGACGAATGTCGACAAATAGTTTCAAAAATTTAATATAAAATTTTGTTTATAAAATAGTCCAGGTGATTTTCTTTATTTTCTTCTCAAACTTAAGATAAGAATAATTTATTGATAATAGCATGTGCTAACAAATATTACACATATGATACAATATAATGGACTCCAATGTTTTTCAAACACTAAGTTTTTTCCGATATACATTGTGTATTTTGTAGTGTATTTGTCATCCAAGGGGCGATCTTCGTGTTTTTCCTTTTACATTTTTTTTATATGTACAGTCGTCTATATATTTTTGAAGTGTTTCAATGAAAGTATTTGTTGCATAGTTAGGATCCGGATTCAAGTATAAGAAATCCCAAGATTTTTGTCTGATTGTATTTTTAAGTTTTGTTTCATCTATGTATTTCACTATTCCTCGTTCCTTGGGGCATTTGCTCTTATCCAGTACTATCTGTAGTATTGTTGAGAAATGATCTCTAATGTCGGTTTGCAATACTAGGGATAGTATTTGATCGAGTACGTTGAATTTGGATTTTAAAAATATGCGCCGAATGTCGAATTACTGGAATTTTTTCATATAACGTTTTCACATTATTTTCAAACGATGTTACTTGCAGGTTACTCGGAATTCTTTGTGTTTTCAAGAGAGTGCTAACGCTTTCAATTAAAGTGTTGATTTTTAAATTTAATTGAGATATTTCATCTACCATCAACCTTTTAAATTCTAAAATAAATTTAAAATATGATTAAATATAAAAATTAATTAAAATTATGAGCAGATTCCACGAAGTAAGGGTCGAGATAGTTAATTTCATTAAAATTATTTAGTTCAGTCACCTTGATCATCAAGTGTATCTATTTGTGGTGATGATTTATCTCTTTTGTGAAGTGTTCATCTGATTCCACAAGATTTTGACCCTAAAAAAATTAAAAAAGATACATTATAAAATTAAGTATTTTTATACTAAAAGTCAAATTTAATATGCAAACTTTAGGTTATTATAAATTATGATTCAACTTAAGAAACAAATTGCCTCTAGGAACAGCAAATCTCGCCATATCATTTGATTCTTTATTCTCAAGGGAAATTCCTTCAGCTTCATACCTCATAGTTTCGGCAATAGATTCCACTTGAATCTCTGGAGAAGTACTACCCGATTTATAATTCCCCGACTTTTTATACAATACTGAAAAATATATTATTTGCACAAAACATTCTAATTAATTTCTTTAAATACTTACAATTTCTTTGTGGTGTAGGTTTAAAAACAGGATAAATGTTACGATTTAATGAGGGACCCTCGTCTGAATCAGAACTAGAGTGATGGGACATATACCTTATATTTTTTTCCGTATCCTTGATCCTCGTCCTTTGTAAATATCGGAACTAGACGAAAGATCTGTTGTAATCAAAGCCTTTTTAGCTTTTCTTTGCGCTACAGTAAAGTCATCTACAAGTTAAAAAATTATTTCTCTTTAAAAAATGACAAATACAATAAAACTCTGTCAAAGTCTCTAATATACTGATCCATTTGTTATTGTTTTACTCCTGACATTTTGATGTCGTTAGCGTTAAAAATGAAGTTTAGCAGTGGCTATGAAAGATCGCAGGGCATGAAAATAACACACTGGATGCAAATTTGAAAGCTGACATGAAAGCTCATTTATAAGCGCTGGATGACGAATTTCGCAGATACTATCGAGACATCGATTCCGAGTCACCAATATGGCACATGACAAGAAATCAATTTGTTGTCGATGTGTTACAGTTACCAGAAGAAGTTGAGGAATAATTTGTAGAAATGAAGGCTGATTCGTCCATGAAAGATGACTTCCATCTTTTGACATTGGAGCAATTTCGGATCAAAAGATTGCCTGTTAATTCGAAACTTGCCTCTCTTGCTTTACGAGTACTAGTTCATTTTTCTTCAACTTACTTGTGTGAGACAGGCTTTTCTGCTCTAGTATTAAGTAAAACTAAACAACGAAATCGTCTTGATAATGATAGCTCTGACAAAAACAGAACCTAGAATCAACCAACTGGTTCTGAACATGCAACATGCATTTTTTTCGATAAAACTTTTATTATTTTAATTTCATATTCTAAAAATTGTTTATTAGAATTAAAATAAAAGGCTATTAAGTACATAATGTACGTATTTTTTGTATTTATTGAAAATGTAAAGGTTGGGAAACCCTGCTCTAAAGTATCACTAAAAATCAAAAAATCGTCAATGTACAGACAAACACCTTCTATATCAGATATTATTTCAGTCATAGCTCTGTAAAACATTTTAGGAGCACATGAAACACCATAAGGCAATCTACAAAACTTGAACCTACCAAAAGGCGTTCCAAATGTGCATAGTTAGGAACTTTCAGCATCCAAAGTTATCATCTAATACCTTGATTGTGCATCTAAAGTAGAGAAGTACTTTACGTTAGACAATTTTGATCGAATTTCTTCAAAAGTAGGGATTTGGATAATGACAACGTTTTATAGCTTTGTTTAGATTTCTAAGATCTAGACAAACTCTCAATGACTTATTTTTCTTTTCTACAAGAACTATTGAACTTACCCACTCACTTGGTTTACTGACTTTTTCAATAACCCCTATAGATAACATTCGGTCCAACTCCTGTTTTAGTCTATTGTGCAGACTACTTCTTGATAAGTACAAGTGTCCATGTCCACTTCAAATGACTTAAAAATATTTATGGCTTCCCCTCCAATATAATGTAAGAAAAGTGCTACTTTTCTGGTCTCCGTTTCATCTTCCAAACCACTGACTCTCAAGTAAATCTTAAAATTGACTATCCAGTCCTCCCAGTTTCTCGAAATGTTACTTTTTAGTGACAATGGGGGTATATTGTGCCCAACTTCTGAATTCATTTTAACGCTAGTTTGATTGACTACGGTGAATTCTTCTAAATCTCTATCCGTATCGGACATTATTTATAGAGTTTTGACCAACGGATTGACAACGACGACGACTGACTGACTAATATATTCAAAATCTGCCTATTTTCTTCTGTTTGCCTCGTGCGTCTTTAAGGTTATGTAAACATTTTTAATATAGAAGCATCCTTTTCACTAAATTCGACACAACACTTCTGACACCATGTTGTGTTGTGGACTGATCGTACGTTATAAAATAACTAATAACAATCACAATGAAGGCAGATTCATTAAAACTAAAACTCTTGTATTTACTTGTATTTATTTTGCAATCACAAGCACATGTGTTCAGCTATCTATCGAGTCTCCTTGCAGCTGTCAAAACCCCGGATAACATTGTTGCCAACCTTCTTTGAAAGGCCTTAAGGTGGTTTCGCAAGAACATAAAATAACACAACAGACACTTGAGTTGTCTTATATTTTACGGATCGTATTAGTTCCACAGACATTGGGTTGTCTGATATCCGGATTTTGGATCTGTCTGACCTTACTGGATTCTCGGATATTTAGTTTCAATAGAAAGAAAGCTAAGTCGTAATTTTTTTTCACCTTCCAATGCCTAGTTTCGCATTGTTCCATTTTTGAAAAATGGTTAATCGATAAACCAATTATTTGTATCTGCATTTGTTTAATTTTTTTTTCAATTTAATATTCCACCTATAACTGTAAACTAAATTAGATTGTGTAAAAATAAATAACGGTTTGTATATTTTTCATTAAATCCGGTTATCAGATAACCTAATGTCTGTAGAACTCAGTAAGGTCCGTTAAAACCAATATCAGACAACCCAAATGTCTGTGGAACTAAGTAAATTGCGTCACATCCAATATCGGACAACCCACATGTCTGTGGAACTCAGAAATGTTCATCGAATTCAAAATCTGTCGAACCCGGCGAAAAAGAAAGATTTGGACTGGCCTTATAATATTTATGGCTTTCACTAAAAAAAACGTTGGGCGCCAATAAAACTTACTTGATGTTATTCAATGCCTTAAGTAGTCAAAGGCTCAGTCTGAGTGGTTGTCAACCTCGACGATCCCGGGTTGTTAGTAAAGGTGGTGTTAAAATAACAGTCAGTATATTTAGTATTTTACCATTTAATCGAAAATATACAAACCATTACAAATACAGGTTTATTTAGTTTACAGTTATAGGTGAAAAATGAAATTGAAAAAAAATTAAATATCAAACAAATCCAGTTACAAATTGGTTTATCAATTAACAATAGTTTAAAAACGGAACAATGCGGAAACTAGGTATTGGAAGGTAAAAAAATACTTCGCTTTTCTTCCGGTTGAAACCAAATGTCCGTCAATCCAGTAAGGTCAGAAAGATCCAAAATGTCCGTCTTATCCAAAATGTCGGTCCGTAAAATCCAATATCAGACAACCAAATGTGTGTGGAACTCAGAAATGTTCGTCGCACCTTGTATCGTTGATATTTACTGAGTTCTGGTGAATTTACATATGAAGTGGAATTTTAAATTATATATAATATATTTAAACAAAACCCACTGTGCCGCCCATGTGCTATGTAAAAAACCGAGGTATGTAATTAATAGACAGGATTTTTACGATCCAAAATCAGGCCGTAAAGTGCTTCACTTTAGTTACTGTAATCGACAAATAAAGGGTTCTCCATAATCCCTTTGTTAAGGAAAATACCGATAGGCGATAATATTTGATAGTTTTGACAAACAGAGACATTAAATTACCAGAGACAAGTTTCGAAACAGTTATGGCAGATTCTTTGTTATTAGCCGGTAACGTCTATCATAACGTAATGCAAAGTCAAAGTCCCCTTTTAATAAAGAAAATTAATGCTCAATATGCACGAACGTCACTTCGTTTCAAGAATTCCATTTTTTTCTTATTTTTTCATTAGCATAATTCAATAATCGGTAATTATGACATTTTCGAAGTATAAAATAATGATTACAGGACAAAAATTCCTTACCACCGATGTTTTTTGAACACATTGAAAAAAAATTTATACGTAATCACGTCATAAGCTACGACACTTCATTAAATGCAAACTTATCGGTACGATTATCTCAGTATATGAGCTAAATTAATACATCCAATTTTTGGCTATACGATTCCTCTTCACGTCCATTAGTCTATGTCCACATATAATAATATCTAAAGTTGCAGCGGTTTTATTACTCCTGTTGAGGTCGCCAATTATTCTCATCTAATGGACTACTTGCTGATTATGGCGATCTATAAATCTTGGAACACTTCTAATCCATAACTGCCACTTGATTGGTGACCGTCTGTCTACTATTGTGGACCCACGGTTAGTGGTTCGAATTTATAGACATCATTATTTTAATAAATGGCAGTCATCACAAAGGTTTTTTAAAATTATTAGCCGGGCTTTGAGTTTGCTTGTTATTGTATTGATAAAAAAGGTGAATTAAAGAAGGTGTACCCAATATATCGCTTAAGTTGGTATATATTCACTAGTATATATTGTACAGTGTTTCTAGAAATTGATTATTAGCTAAATCGACAGTAAGATGAAAAATTCCCGAAGCGGGTCGATTTTTTATTTTAATTTACTATTTTTTAAAAGAATAATCTTTGATAGGTACTAGGTTAATAACCTTTGAGTGATGACGTCAGCAACCGATTATTTAAATAATTCAATTTGCGGATTTCCCTTGCTGAGTTGATTCCAAAAATGTATCACAACTTGATTCAAATTGATACAAAGTGGATAAAAACACAAAAGTTTTTTAAATGACATTGTATCTAAAAGTATTTATTGCCATTTGTTTTTCCAATTAAACGTTAAAAACTGTCATAAATATCCAAGTACAGTTCCGTATTATTAATCAAATTGATCATATAACCTACCCGTATTTAACTGTTTCTTTACAAATGCCTTTAACTGAAAGTGACATAATTAAAATTTTAATGATCATTGGTGTTGGCGATAGCTTGAGGACTCAACAAGGGATATACACTTTATTTCATAAAATGCACCCAGATTGTGAACGTATTTCCCAATGTACGGTAAGCAGAATAGAAACGAAATACAGAGAATTGGGGCACGATAAGGATGACCCGAAACAAGGAAGACCTACACTTTATGCAAATATTCCACAATATGTAATTTTGTCGGCAGCAAACGATCCACACTGTACAGTGCGGGGATTATCTAGGGATTTGGATATTGGAAAGTCTTCAGTATCAAATATTTTAAAAATAGCAAAATACCATCCTTATAAAGTACATCTCATCCATGAATTGGCTGAGATGACGTGCACGCAGAACTGAATTCTGTGATTACAAGATGAATCGAAACAATAATGACTTAAGAGGGGCCTCCTCACAGGTATATAAACCTAAAAACCTACACAATACTAGTTACTAATTTAGTAATTATTTGGTTCAAAATATTTACAATAGATGTCGATAGTAGTACTGAATCGGTTTTTACTTATTCAACATATTTTCTCTCTCTGTTTTTCCACTCTTGACGGTTCAAAGAAACGCATCTCTGTTCGAATGTTTTGATTTCAAATATTTCGACTTATTGTGAGCACAGAAACCTTATATCTGTTTTTTATGTTGCATCCAAACCACAGTACACCTGTGCATAGATAAGAGAATATTATATACACGGATACAAACAAAATTTGTTGACATAATTTCCATTTGAGTATAGATTTTTGATTATTTAAGAGTTTCATAAATGTTTTTGAAAGGAATAAATTGTTAAAAAGTACGTAATCGTATCGACCCGATATCAAAAATTATAGTTATGATAATGTAAATTATCCTGCAATCCGTATTTTTTAATTTTAAAAGCTATGTTTGAGGTTATGTTTACTGGATTATTTGATTAATGTGAAAATGTGAGATAAATAATACTGATGGTTTGTTCTAGTATCATCAAACCATCTTTCAACATTCTCTTGAAACCCTGTTTTAATGATAATATGGGTTTGTTAGCGAAAAGCGAAAAATGCTTAATTGAAGTGAAGTGACATTTGAAGTATCTGAATGAAGAAAAATTAAAACCGCTCTCAAAAGACAAGAATTGCATAATTCATTTCGATGAATATATAATAATGATAATTGAAAAATATAACTATTATAACCTCATACAAGGTACATTACATATTGCATGAAAGGACATGTGCTATTTAATAATATGGATACCAAGTGACAGCATAGCGGAAATTGCTAGAAATTATGAATGGAAGAAAAATTACATACTTTAAAAACATTCTACCTTTCAAAATTTGTACCATTTATATTAACATAATAAAATGTTTTCATGATTATAAATTTTTGTTTGTTTCATGCTAAGAAAATTAATCTGCGGAAAAGTTGCAAATTTACATGATTTCAAATAGGCCATTTAGTCTGAAAACACAGAACGGCATGTCACAACTTTGCCTCAATCTAATCATATTTGTATCAGTTTCAGAGTTCCTGTTGGTTGCTTTCAAATTTTATTTGACATGTAGGCTCTTTTTTCAACTACATGTGTAAATATATTCAATTTTATCTAGAAACAAATAATATAAACAAAGAGTTTCCAAATTTATTTACTTGTAATACAATGCTTTACATTTAATAGAAAGAGGAAAGTAAGGTACAGTGAGGAATTTAAATTTAAAATAGCAAACGTTTAAAAAACTTACAAAGCAACTATAACAACTAATAAAAAATTTAAAGCGAAAGATCTGTAATGACAAATAATAATGTATATATTGTGGGGAGATCGATATATACAGTACAAAATCAAACATACAATCAACATGTACAAGTTTGCTTCTACCTTGTTTGCAAAGATTGATCATATGTGTTGTGGAGATAGGAACTGAAACATTTTTCCTTCATTATACAAAAAAATAGTTGGTTCATTCTCTTTTTTCCATGACAGATACACATATGTGTGATCACCTGAATGGTAAATATTTTTTTTGTTTTTGTATAATACATTATTGGTATTATTACTTTTCCATCCAACCCATCTAATATGCGAGAAAAGTATAGGTTTACCCAAAAAAAGTTGGAATTTTGTATTTTTTTTAGTTGTTATTACGTTTTTCAGCAAGAACAACACAAAAAAATGGTTTTTAGAAAAGAAAACCTATCTGTATAACTCGATACAGCCCCCGAAGTGCAACAAGTAGACAAAATTAACTTTTTAGTCGTCCTTTGTTTTACAATTTTTTTTTAATATCAACAACTAAGACTATTACTAAGTCATCCTTTAATAATAATTTGGTTTCTTATTTTCTTTGATTTTTTGAAATGCTTATATAATCAAACAATTTGCAAGGAAATTTTGACTATTGGATAGACAAAGTTTTAAAATATTTATGGTTCAAAGATTTTTAAAATATAATGTTACCTACTTCATTCATTAATTTTATTCAACAATTACTATTACCTATGGTGCATAGGCTGAGGCAAGCTAAAAAGTGGATAACCATACTAATTTCTTATAAAATCTTTGGACAGGTTGTTAAGAGAAAAACAAATACACCTTGTCATTCTCTTCTTAAAACTGTTCTTAAAAAGACTTATTGTATGACGGAGGTAATGGAGTATGGAACTCTTAAGGAAAAAGTGGCTAAGAGCATTTTTGAACAAGTACAAAATGTTGTGGTGGTTGATTCAGGATTGTGGGTAGATGTTCAACACGGTTTTCTAGGTGCTTCTCCTGATGGTAAATATATTTAACATAACAAATAATTACCATGTGTTATAAATTCTTTTTGCATATTAAATGACATACATTTATTGATAAAATATTTTAGGGCTTGTAGGTGATGATGCACTACTTGAAATAAAATGCCTCCACTCTGCATCAAAACTGAATTTACAAACAAATACAATAAGCGAAATAATTGACCTCACGAAGAACAAAATTTGTCTAGAAAAACACAACAATAAAATTCAACTTAAGCGGAATCAAAATTACTATTATCAGGTATAAACATGATATATTTATTCCAAAGAACAAAAACTCAAAATCATTCTCACATAATATATTTAATCACTTTGATGTATTTACCAACAATAAATAAGAATAACATTAAAAAGTAGTTATTTGTGTAATAGGTGCAAAAACTGCATTTTTGTTGCAACGAAGCATGATGCACTAAACACAATCTTGTGGAGTAAATAAAAATAGCATTTACGAAGCACAAATTTACTTATTTAGCATGAAAATTACTTAATTATAATCACTTACAAATACAATACACACTAAACTATAAATTTGGGATATTTTTATGAACACAAAACATATGACAACAGCATATTTGACCCATAGAGAAAGTTATAATATTATTTGTCTATTAATTGACCGTCGTCTTCTGTCATTGTTCTATATTGTTCTATACAGCGCCATGCATCAAGACGGTGGAGCGGTTGAACTAAAGTAAAAAGATGTTCGTTTGCAAAAATTTGCGCACAACAAATCTCAAAAAATACAATGATTTGAGATTTCATATTTTCAGAATCGAATTCTCTGGGCTTCCTTTTGGGAATCAGGTTTTGGTGTCCAGATTGGTGACCACAAATTGTCAAAACTGTCAAAATCACACCATCACTTAATTGCTTATATCTTTTTTATAACAATATAGAACTCAACCAAAATACCTGATCCCCAAGACAAAGGTCCAAGTTATATTGTGTTAAAATTTCAACACTTAATTTCCCTCCGTTATTTAGATTTGTTGTGTACAAAATGACCTAAATTTTGTTGCAAATCACGGGTGCAAACTGTTTTTAGGTTCCTAAAACGTGAGGCCCCTCTTAAATAACAATTTCAACGTTTTATTTTAAGATGAGGCAACATTTTACTTGATCTTGCATGTTAACTGGCAAAGCATTCGATATTGGTCTCATGAAAATCCAAATTGAATGTAAGAATGCCGTATGAAAAGACCACAAAAATTCACATATTGGCTGGTATTGTGAGAAATACAATTATTAGTCCATATTTCATTTTTGAAAATTTAACAGAATTATGTCTGGATTCTCTGCAACATTAATACTTGATTTGACCCAACTAATAATAGAAGAATGACAAATAACCTCGAGAACACCCAAGGAGATGAAGGTGTGGATATAACGAAAGAGGAGATTCTATATATATGCGGGAGCAGGATATGAGCGAAACTCAATTTGGGTTCAGAAATGGTTTGGATACAAGAGATGCACTATTTGCTTTTAAAGTAATATCACAAAGAATGTTGGGTATGAACCAAGATATTTATATGTGTATTTTCGATAATAATAAAGCATTTGATAATGTTCAACATAACCATTTAACGAAACTACTAACAGACAAGGGTCTAGATCGTAGAGATATTACTATCAACACTATATTACAATCAAAAAGCTAAAGGCGCGTTTAGATTGCGCGAAATTGTTTCGCGCAACAGTTTCGCGAAAATGTTTCGCGTCGTATATACCTGGTACTCACCCCGAAACTTATTTCGTTCGTTCTCGCGAGTATGTTTCGTAGTGAGCCACTCGTCAGTCGGTATTGAAGCGCGGATCAGAGAGCGTCTCGTGTTTCTTGTAGTGTAAACCGATTCTACTGTTTCGCGCCAAAAATGAACCAGGAGGATAGCATCCGCCTCATTGAACTTTATGCAAAGTACCGATTTTTATGGGATGCCAAAGATAAGGTGCACCATAACCGCATGAAGAGAGAGGATGCTTGGAAGGAAATGACTTCAAAATTGCTACCTTAAAGGCAAAAATTAAAACATTGATGGGTTCCTATAAGAGTGAGAGGTCCAGGGAGAAAAAAAGCAGAGTCACTGGTTCCGGTATGTAAATTTTTATTATTTTATGCTTTGTATTAATATATACTTGTTTGTCGGACTTTTTGTAATTGTGTCACAGCATGCATACTAGTACCATAAAGCGAGATAACTCCTTAAATAAATACACTAAAATAAGCGTATTATTTATTAGTATTATTGTTACAGGTAGCGATGAAGTATATGACTCTAAATGGTTCGCCTACAAATACTTTGAGTTTTTGGCTGATAAAGACATCCCAAGGGAAACTGTGAATACTGCTAGTGTGGTAAGTGGATCCTTAATATTGGTCCTGCCACGGCAACGGTTGATTCAAAATAAAATGATTAGCTAAATGTAAGCGAACATCTTTGAGCTGTGCGGATGTCCTTCGCGGAATATTGCGGATTGGAAAGAACGATGTCATAGGTGCGTCGTTGCGCCATCTACCATTTATAATGTCGCCATTGTTGTCAGTGTAGAAACTTCCAGGAGGAGTGTACGTTCCATGAGAAGTACTTTTGCGTAGAAAGTTATGTAAATAAATGGTTGCTAAAGTAACTTTTGTTGCTATTTCTGGTTGCACAAGTAGAGGCTTTCTCAATACACGAAATACTGAAGTCATTATCCCAAAGGCATTCTCCACGACGCGACGTGCTCTCGAATGACGGTAATTAAATACACGTTCCGGTGAACGTACCACGGGATTACCATCAAATGGTTTCATCGTGTACTCACTCAAAGCAAACGCCTTGCCACCTAATACGTAATATGGTACTGGCATAGAATATGGAACTTGTAAGACTTCTAGGCGAGGAATATTTTATTCGCGCCTCTCCAATTTATTGTACAATGCCGTATTTTTGAATACACCACCGTCCGATATCCGCCCTTGACATCCTACATCAGCATAGATAAAATTGTAGTCTGCGTCGACTATTGCAAACAGCACAATACTAAAAAAAAATTTGTACTTGTAGTATTCAGTCCCTGAATTAATAGGTGCTTGTAAAATAATGTGTTTTCTATCCATAACCCCGATAACGTGAGGAAATTGCCACTTTCGTTCAAATTCGGAGGAGATCTGAAGCCACTCTTCTGTAGTAGATGGTACCTGAAATCAAAACAAAATAAATTAATAACATTCAAAATAAAGGCGAAAACATTTTTATGCCAAATATGTTCACAAGGAGTCAAAAATAAAATTAACCTGGTTCCGAAAAGAATTACTTAACCGTTGTTTGTTTTGTTTCAGGAACACTCCGAAATAGAAGTTCCTGTAACGCCAACTTCGCCTACGGTCACCCCCGCAGAATATACATCTGCAACTACAGCAACTGCAACTACTACATCGGCAGCTACTTCATGTTCGACCACACGTCAGCAGATGTCACAAGAGACTACCTTTCCTACCCCAAATACTAGCAGGAGACAGAGAACTGGCATCAAACGTAAGGCAGCTGAGCAAGAATCTGACTCAATGATGCAAGAAGCTTGTAACGACATAAATGCGTTACTAGAAAACTCGATTCAGAAAACCAGTTATCGCCGCGATGACGATATACCCCACCAGAACAGCAGAGCCCCCATGCCGGATGCGCACGAGGAATCGACAGAGACTACCACCACCACCACCACCACCACGATGGATATAAAAATGCGAACCAACAGACGAAGAGACGACTTGGTTTACGGACTCCTGCTCCTCCAAGTTCAGCCGCCTTCAGTGCGAAGCGTAGGTCGAGGGTATTGAATTCAACCTTAAACGCTTTACACTATCTTCCGCCGAGTGTTGTACTAAGTCGGAGTATTGATCCTACTTTATACATCATTCATTAGAACGGCCGTTGGTTTCTGGTATTGACGGAAACGTGAACGATTGTTCTAAGTGTTAGAAGAATTTCGGTGTGCTACTGACACACCGAAAACTCTGCAGTATCTCCGTAGGGAAGCGCCGTTAAGCTGAGTACTGACTGACTATAAACGATCGTTTTAACTGTTAGAATAATTTCGGTGTGGTATTGACACGCTGTAATAACTACAGTCCCTGCATGTAGAAGTATTCGTTAAGCTGGGTAGTGACTAGCCAAACGATACTCCCAAATCTTGAGACTAAAACCGAAAGAGTATTGATCCGCCGGTTGCTCATATCCCCGGTTAGCTGAACATTTCACAGGACATAGAGAGTCTCGTACACCGTCGAGTATATCGCCGAAATCGAAACACACACCGCTTTAGTTCCACCCAAGTACAATTCAGACCACCAGTACCGATCAACCGATGAAAGGATACGGATCATCGAAGCGTGACCTTCAAAATATTTACGTACCAGAGAGTTATATAGAATATTGAATTTTAATTTATTTTTGTCGTTGTAAATATTATTTTCAGAAATAAAACAGTTAATTTAATTGAACTCTGTCTCCTTTGGGCTTACCTGGGCAATACGCATTACATGCTATGCAAATCTTGAAGTCATCTGTTAATTCATCTAATTATGCGTACTTCACCTATGCTTTGAATTTGGCGAATGAATTACGAAAATACGACCAGCACTCGCTGGCGCACGTCAAACGAGCCTTCGCTAATATTTTATTTGAAGCAGATATGGGAATGTATTCTGCTTCATATGGTAATACTTTACAAATACACATCCCGCACAGTTCGCCTTCTGCGTCGTCACATAGTTCACATGATTATAGGAGCCAAACATCGACTTTTTCATCAAACGCTCCTCTAACAACATTAGATACCTCAGAAAATATCACTCCAGAAGTCGATATACAATCTGTTTTATTAGATATGTGAACATTTTTCGTTTCAATAAATAATAATAACTAATAAAATAAAAAAAAAGAATATCTTTTACCTTTACATATTCCTTAAGTGACTGAACTAACGCATCGCAAACTTCTGGAATAATTCTTGATATTGTGTTTTTCGATATTCTGAAGAGGTATTGTAGGTTGCTGTAGGAATCTCCCGTAGCAAGAAATCTCAAGCAAACTGTCAACCTCTCTTTTACAGATATAGCCTGTCTCATGTTGGTATCCATTTTTCTTATTTTAGGATCAACTAGTAATAAGAGCTGTTCAAAATCTTCTGTGGTCATCCGAGTAAAGTTTCGAAAAGAATATTCACAAGGTTCCGCTGTCAAATCCCTCAGGAGTCTGTTTCTATATTGAAATCTTTCGACGAAATGTCTTTCGACCACCATCGGCGTGTTCTTTTATTTCTTTTTCTTTTCTTTCTCAACACAATTTTTATTATATTGTGGTATTAACTAGAAACCGTGAGTTTCATTTAAAACACTATTGTAACGATGATATTGATTTATCAAAACAATTGTCAATTTTTTTAGAATTTTCAATAATTTTTATTATATTGTGGAATTAACTAGAAACCGTGAGTTTCATTTAAAACAATACTATTGTAACCCTTTAAATAACACCCATTTTCAAATATGTCCTTCAAAAGCGTATTCAAATTTTGTTGATTCGTTTTTTACATACAGCTATAAAGTAACTATTAAAACAAAGATGATGTAATAACCGTAATTGAATAAATTGATAATGTATGATTCATATTAAGCGTATAAACATATTTGTGCACGGTTCCGGTGGATATTAGTCCATGAATATAAACATACGAAATCAATAAATATGGCATTTCAGAATTAATTTGATCAATGATAGATATTACGGTGCTTTACACAATAATTTATAACGAAATAATTTATAAAATTCCACGCTCTAAAAATATGTACCTAAGCATTTTTTCAGTTTAATTAGGACCTAATTGAAACAAATATAGTGTTTTAAATGATACTGTTTCTAGCTAACTCCACAACATATTGAAGAAATGTTAAAAATTCTAAAAAATTGACAATTGTTTCGTTAGGTAATATCGAAATAATTGTCATTTTTTTAGAATTTTTAACATTTTTTCAATATATTGTGGAATTAGCTAGAAACAGTAAGTTTCATTTAAAACACTAATATGAGTAGATTCCACAAAGTAAGGGTCGAGACAGTTAATTTTATGAAACAAATATAAATGTTGTATTTACGGGATGTCATCAGTCAATATTTTGGTTCAGCGCGAATTTTAAACTAATGGTCTTTTTATTCAAATAATTTTATCGTGTTAGGTAATTTCAAGCAGCAGATACGTTAAAGACAATATCGTAGGTAAACAAAATTATGTTACACACATTTTTGTTAAATTACTATCCCTGGATTCTCAAAACATTTGTATTTGTCTATTATTAACCTAGGTTAATAGTAGCCAAAAAGATTCACCACTAATAGAGAAATTCAACTTCTCAGTTGGCTAGAAGACGCAATAATTGTCAACTTCATAGCTAGTAGTGGAAAATTTTTATTATTAGTAGTAAGCACGTATCAAAAGACTATCAAGATTTAACCAATTTATCATAAAATTGAATTCACTCATAAAAGGAATGTTAACAATTCACATAAGCATATTATTGTCACTATTTGTTGTAATAATTCTCTTTTTTGTTTCAGGTAAATACGTTGTAACATATGTATCCTCTACAATAGTAAGTAGTAATTTTTAAATATTCGATAAGTATTATATCAGCCATTACACATTACATTATTAAGAAAAATAGACTCTAACGTCTGAATTTCCATACTCAGATGTAAGTTTTGGATTACAGATAATATATTCCGTTCACTGAACATTAAGAGGGGTGAATAATCATTATTGCGTTGGATCCAAACAACTTATTGACATCGTTGAAGTTACCCACTAGTTAATGGAAAAAACTTTGAGAGCTAGAAGTAGTATGGTACAAATTATACTGCCAGATACGATTTTGGTATCTGAAAAAATGATTGCTGTTATAGTTATTAATGTGTACGGTCGATGTCTCTTCATCACCTCTTGTTTTTGAAGTACAAAGTACACACCGATAACTTTTTTTAAATGGTCCTCATTTTGTGTGTATTGGGGCGGATATTATAAATAAGTCTTGAAGTCTCATTTTTAAAATAAAAAGAAGAAATGAACAAAACAAAAACTTTTTTAATTGGCGTTTTGACTTTTTGAATGTAATCACTTTTATCAATATTCATAGCATCTTCTTCATCGATTAAAAGTTCTTCAAAAATATCTTCGATATTGTTTGCTAACATTGTAAAATTCAAAGAAAACAAAGTAAAAACATAATCAAATTGGGATCTGTTGCTAAGCGATACGCAACCACAGGGCGTTAAAGTGAACTTCTCTAGATGTATGATTAGATTGGAATAGATGCTTGTTTACCACTTGTTTCGTGTGTTTTGGACTTTTTCGTATTTTATATTAGATGTTAAGTGATACGTTTAATGTAAGAAATGATTTCTACATTTGTTAATAAAAATTTGTGACAAAACTCGTGAATATTGCTCAGTACCACAGTGCAAATCGATAAGAAATAAGGACGTACAACTGAGTTTCCATCGATTTCCAAAAAGTGGAAAGTGTAGAATACAAATAAAAATGGAGAATTCGAAATTGCAGATGCTAGAAAAGCTTATCAAAATCAATTAAGAATTGGACAACATATATCGAAATATATGTTTGTGTGTTCACTTCATTCCAAGAAGTGTGTTGAAATCATTAATCAATTTATCTAGCTCATCTTAGAACAACTTGCAACAACATAAAATACATTAAAACTCTAAATTAAAATTTTTGATACCTATAAACTAAAAAAAGATTGTTTTGAATTTAATAATAATAGTGTCTAAGAAAAATCCTAATTATTAATAAAAGAAAATATAATGCCAAAAGGTGTAAAACACTAAACCACCATAAACAAACAATTTCACTCATAAACAGTAGTTTCGACTTGACAGTTAGGTAGCGCTGCGATCTTAATCTGGGATGCCAATATAATTAATGGAGCTTATAAATGCCAAATATATAACAGAACCAACAGACCAGAACAACTAAAAACTCGATACCTAACCAGGTTTTTCCACAAACTTTAACCGATATCCCTTCCTCCCGACAAAGTTAACTCCGCCATTTTGAAGTTCACTATAACATGTGAAGTCATTCTTCAAGTTAACTTTTAGTTATTTGTCAAAATAGTTTTTCAAAACACGCCCTTACTAAACATTATCGTTATTGACAAAATAAGTTTATTTCACGTTAACATCTTTCTGATTAACTGTTTGCGAGTATTGTCCTATAGTTTTCAAGATAAATACTGAAAAAAGGAGTCGCCGGCAGTGTAAAAATTCACCAAGCAAGATTTGTTACGTGTGTGGACAGTAAACATTATTAAGTCTTAAGAAAAAAATTATCGGAAAAAGTGAGTAATGCTTATTTCCATTATTTTAGAAATGTCCTAAATTCCAGAACTGTTTTGCGTTATGCTACTTGCGTCTACGGGGACCGAGATACTTTAGCAGATTGGCTTCTTGACATATATGACGTATGCGCATTGCGACCAAGAAATTTGTTGACGTTTTAAGTTGATAACCTTTCTGGCTTTCTGTACAGTTCTTTAACAGAGATAACCATCTGTTCTTTATTGTTTTTAATTAAAAATTACGAAATAAGTTTGTTCGTTTTGTTGTTCGGAAATTCGTATTAGTGTGTTTAGAGACAGTTTTTTAATATAGACATGGACTTAGTTTGCAAAATTTGCAAGGGAACACCGTTCTCGAAAAAAGCAAATTTAATGGCTCACATTAAAAGGTTTCATCCCAGTAAGTACTTTTTTAAATTGTATAATTAGATACTTTATATTGTCAATGTATCTATAAAATGTAGAATATTGCATATTATTCTTTACCTAGTAATTAGTTCATTTATTTATTATTCTACTATGAAGTATGAGGGAAAAGGGCCATTTTTTATATTATAGTTACAACCTATTTAAAAAAAATAGTTTTAACTCAATGGTTTATATAGGTACTCTCTAGTATTAATTTATTTTTCAGGTAAAATAGAAGTACTGGCTCCAAAAAAGAAATATAATCCGACTGCTGCTTGTGATAAATGTAATAAATTTCAAGTTTCAAGTCTTAAGTACCACGTAAAAAATGTCAAAGCTCACAAAATTTTTAAGGGCCCACCCTGGTACCATAGTAGAAGCTAGGGCTAAATAAAAAAATTATAAGACGTCACCCATATATAAATATCCCACGATTCTATCACTTAATGTTTTACATCAAGCAATAAAAACATTCAAATTGTCGACGTAAAGCGCGAAATCAAAGTAAGAAATGCGCATGCGTTATATATGTCGAGAAGCAAATCTGCCAGAGTATCTCGGTCCCCCTAGACGCGAGTCGTTATGCTAGACTCCTGTCTCGGTACCGACTGTGACGCAAACTTAGCGATTACAACAATGATACCAATTCCTTTTAGTGAAGACATATCTTCTCATTTGTCTCATAATAAAAATCAAACCGAAGAATTAAATATACTGAGCATCATAACGATGGCAAATCCAGATCAAAAATTGATAATCAAGATCAAGAGATTTTCTTAACCATAGTAATTTGATAATTTGATACAAGACATTAATTTTTTTCTGTTAGAGCAGTCGAATTACTTGGATCTACACTGCAGGAATAGGTTAGGTTTATAATGAGTGGGTCAATGAGGCCCTCCACTGCGACTCGCGAGAATCTATTGTGGCTCAGGAATAGGTACATCTGATAAAAAAATATATGTACAACGGAAACAAAATAAAGAAACGGCTTCATTTTACTTTGATTTGGAAATAGTATATCGTAAAATAAGTATCACAATGTAGTAACGAACCGCGAAGCGGTGAGTTACGCAAAGCACGAGCACTGCAAAAAGTCATTGTGATACGAATTTTACATACCATTTGTTATAATCTACGTGCAATAATGTTTTTAATAAAAATAAAATAGCAATTAGGGATTTTTGTGCTTAACAGTTGACAGAATTTTTAAAATTAAAAGCTCAACAAATTACTAGTGCATAGTTCGGAATTTATGAATATGGAACTAAACAGCGAATTACCATGCACTTCACCAGAATTTCGCAATATTGCTGATAATGCAGTTAATGATTTACCTGAAAAATCTAAACAAAAATATGAGAAGGTATATAAACGGTTTTTAAAGTGGTGTGCAGAAAACAAAATGTGAAAATTACACAGAAAATGTCCGCTATAAATGTCAGTCTGTCAGCCAGTTAAATAGTGCATCCAACTGTATAAAAGTTATTTTGTAAAACTGTTTTCGATGTCGCAAAGTAAATTTTGTAGACATGAATTATAAAAATATGTTTACATACCCGTTAAAATTTCTATATGAAACAAACAAATCGCGATTATTTATTGATTATAAATGTTTAAACGGGAGTCTGGCAGCATGCTCGCCAATAGGCCAGTGTCCTCTATATACAGCAACCGATGTAGCTATGTCTTTAAGGGGCATCTTTAAGAGGTTGTCAGTGATACTCTTGATGTACAACGGCCAGGTTATCCTGGAAGTTCTGCACATGATTAAAGCTGCCCACCTGGAATTCGCTTGAAATAGAAAGAAGATAAACAAGTTTCTTTTCACTAAAATGGAGGGGGAAGGTTACCGGTTCCGCCCGCGTACCATCAAGCCGTTTCTTGCTAGAAAGTCGGTTTTCTCATTACCTGCGATGCTCCCATGATCTGGTCCCAAATTATATCCACGTTATATTACTCACTCAAGTTCATTAGATGGCCTAAATATTTGCTGAATAGTTTGGAGAATATTGAAACGGAGTTCAATTCCAGTATAGTCGATTGGTTATCTGACACTATAGCCACGTTGCTGATTGAAAGGGCGGTTTCTATCAATATTTGGCACGCGTTTCAAATAGCCGGTACTTCCGCCTGAAATACGCTAGATTTGTTTGGAAAACTGCATGACCCTTCTAGAAGAGAAGTTTCAAACTACATGCCAACGCCATAGTCCATCTTTGAACCATCCGTGAACACCGACAAATCATAACTTTCTAGCTGGTTACCAAGTCTCCATTCTCTTCTAGCTGGTAATTTGAAAGTACGTGTCTTGTCGAGAACCGATAATGGAGTGAAGTAAAATCCGTTGTGGTAGGCACAACGTTCCTGTCTATAAGCCTAAAGACGCTGCTATGTCCATAGGGTTTATTTAGTCATTCTTTGAGTGTGACCGCGCTGCTTACTGCTAGGAACTTTATGTGATGATCAAGCGGCAGCAGGAAAAGAACCACGCACAACGCGTCACCGACGTTGATCCTAACGCTCCCGTGACACGAATTCACGCGCTCCTCTGATTCCCACCTAGCTTGATGGTTAAAAAAATTGGGATTTTTTTTAGAAAACAAGGAAGGTGATGTTTCATTGATTCTGATATATTGTTAGAATAGTACTATACTAAACTACTATCGATCTTGTTATAGCTACTACCATTCATAAAAGTAGCGTACTTTTAAAATATTATAGAAGAAAGGAGTTGGGATATATTATGTTAAATTTTTGATTTGATCGTCTCAGAAATAAGTTTATTTTTTTATAAGTTTTAAAATTAACAATATTAATTTTATAAATATGAGATAAAGACAAACGGAAATTGCAATTTCGATTTCCAGCGGACAGACTGGACGCGGTATTAAATTTGTCACACAACACTATTAATCATGTACAGTCGATTTAACTGAAAATTACCTATGTGGTAATTTATTTTCAATACTCTCTCATTTGGGCATTTTTCAAACAGTAGATACGCAAATGTCAGAAAAATTTCTGTCGGACATATTAAAATCTGCATTTGCTACAAAATTTCCAGTTAACTTAAGCAGAACAAAAGATGTGGCTTGACTTTTCTAGACCCCTTGAAATTGCCATTATTGGTGAATTTCCCGATATAATAAGCGGAAGAAACGAGAAAAATCGCGGAGGAAAAGTGTGGTAGAATTATCAAGTACTATAAAGTATGCGGTATCGATTTTCCAAGAGGAGCCTGTACTGTGGACTATTACTATGATTTCATTTCCATTCCTCCTTTTTTACTGACAAAAAATACAACTAATATTCAAACATCTACAATATTTCCACGTCCGCGTTGCGTATTATTCTTGTTAATTTCATTGTAAATATAGGCACTAGCCATTGAAAATGCCGTGAGTGAATGAAATGGCAATTATTGGTTTTCAATAATGCAATTAAAATCCTACGTCCAAAATGTCATTCGGTACATGTATACGTTGAATGATAACGATGCGGTTTTGTTTCGTTATTTTATACGGATGTCGCATCGAAATGTTCGTACGAATAAATATAGATGCATAATAATCATGAAAGGAATATTAATGAGCCGTTGGTTCATCATTTTGTTGATTGTATCGCGTTACTAACCTTCATTACCCTGAAAGTTAATCCATTATTGTGAAATTAAAGTAAGATAATGAACTTCACTATGATCTATTGATAACAGATATACCACCATAGATAGACCATTTATTTAATCCGAGACTAGGTTTGTATGAGCAGCAGGTATTAGTGATGGGCGATATATATATATATATATATATATATATATATATATATATATATATATATATATATAGAGGGAGAGAGAGAGAGAGAGAGAAAGAAAGAGACAAGTAATCACGGCTGAACTATTAACAAACAAAATTGAAAATATCACGGGGATTGCAGCCTAAATAATATTTATATTCTTGTTATACAAAACCGAGCGCTTTCGAAAGACTATTTCTTTCTTTTTCAAGGTTGCATGTTAGAATTATAAGAAATCAAAGAAAACAGGATACATAGTAATCACATCCGACTTAAGTTAGAGCTAAAATCAATGCCTCAACATTGAATTAAAATGCAATAGGAAACCAAAAAATTGAAAAAGTGAACAAGTAAAAAATTGAAAAATTGACAAATTGCAAAATTGAGTTTAAATTAACAACATAAAATTAATACTTAGCTAAAATCCCTCCTGAAGGAAACACATTTTGGTTGAAAGAAACGAAATCTACGTGATTTTGGAAATTGTGAGATTTTGGAAATTGAAAGAAATAGAAATAAACGTAAATTCTTAGAAATGTACCACATCCAAGTTAAGGACCTAACTATGAATAAAAAATCTGACATCGATGATATAAGTAAGATTTATACATATTTGTTACATTTTACAAATGTCAACCCAGCTAGCAGCGACGATTCTTCCCTTAGTTAGTTGCTGTGGTATGTCTGTGTGGAAATTGTGGCGTTTCTTTCACGGGCGTTGCACTATCAGCTAACTCCGCTATAAACATTTTTTCACACTATAACATAATTCACAAAAAAGTAATAGTATAGCATGTTGAATCAA
The DNA here is from genome assembly GCA_963921935.1 of Galeruca laticollis. Classification (NCBI taxonomy): domain Eukaryota; kingdom Metazoa; phylum Arthropoda; class Insecta; order Coleoptera; family Chrysomelidae; genus Galeruca; species Galeruca laticollis. Next base: position 93,415,624 of record OY998183.1, read on the forward strand.
ATAACACCAGGCATTGAGAGTACTTAAACCAACAGCATTTCGGGGAGGTTGTGGTGGGTTCCTACCTCTGTCGGGACTGACAAACTTGACAGGGTGTGGGGCTTGCCATTTCCCTCTTTGAAGTTTGTTGTATAATTAAATTAAAAAATTTAAAATATAAAAAAACTCTTGCTACTCAGAGGGTGACAGCCTCTGAAGTTGGCAATTTCAGAATCTTAAATTCCAGGGTGAGAGACTGGACTTTGATTAATTTTTTCTTTTCTGTAAGGAAACCTCTTGTGATAATAAAACTTACCACCTATTGGTGTTGTCCTCTTTTAGCCTGTGCTTTTTTACACGCGATAACTGCCTGGATGTGTTCACAGCCGCGGGACGGATGAAGTGAGAGTTCATGCTGTTTGGTGGCTCTGAGCATATTCAACTCCTTGTTATAAATAACCTACCAAATGATAACAGCAGGCAACTGTTATATGAAAGAAAAAGAATTTTTTTGCAAGAAGAAAAAATTTTTAACGGTAATTGGACATCAAGATCCAAAATTTTAAATATTAATCTCATTGCTAGTTTTGGTGCAACATTTGGTATCCCACTTTGCAATTTTCTAACTACCCTGGTATGTTTAACATATAATAAAACAAACTCGTTTGAAGAGAATACGACTGAAAGCAGGTGGTATGGTAAAGTAAAAAACATTACTGTCTATCCAAAAACTAGATACACTTGAAACAACCGAATCAGTTTTAAATATTCTCTGTCAAAATGTAGTAGTGGTGAAGTTAAAAAAACCAAAATGTGTTTCCTTCAGGAGGGATTTTAGCTAAGTATTAATTTTATGTTGTTAATTTAAACTCAATTTTGCAATTTGTCAATTATTCAATGTTTCAATTTTTTACTTGTTCACTTTTTCAATTTTTTGGTTTCCTATTGCATTTTAATTCAATGTTGAGGCATTGATTTTAGCTCTAACTTAAGTCGGATGTGATTACTATGTATCCTGTTTTCTTTGATTTCTTATAATTCTAACATGCAACCTTGAAAAAGAAAGAAATAGTCTTTCGAAAGCGCTCGGTTTTGTATAACAAAAATATAAATATTATTTAGGCTGCAATCCCCGTGATATTTTCAATTTTGTTTATATATATATATATATATATATATATATATATCGATATTTTAAAAATATCGATATTTAGTCCCAAAATATCGATATTTTAAAAATATCGATATTACGATTTTTAAATATCGATATATCAATATCGATATTTAAAATACGAATATAGATATTTGTCATTTAATGGTCCTCTTCTCAAAATCATATGTTTTTCTACTTCCAAATGCAAATCGGCTAATAATAAAATAATTACCTACATCCGTTGTCCTAAAGTAAGATAATATTTCATGGTTTCGTTCTATTCTTATTAAATGCTAACGTTTCCAGCGCCATCTCTTAACAAACGGTTATACATATTAAAACTTAATGTAGGGATATAGTTGCTCATATATTTAAGTTCGAATTATTCGTGTATAAGTTACTTAGACCATAAATTCAAAATTAATTTATGCAACACACAACACAACCAGTGGAATAACTGACACCTCTGTACATGATTGTGAACATTAACATTAACTCTTGGTGAATACTCCTTGACAATATAGATGGCACAGAGATAATTTGGGATTCCCGGCTTGGCACAAACGTTAAAACGATTCATTTACATACAATATACAATCATTATACTTTTGATCCTTCGTTTATTTTCTGGTGTATTTAGCAGGCTTTCTATACAAAATTGTAAGTTAATTGTAAGAGTTAACACTATGGCGCCAAGGATTAGTATACTTTGGAAGTACTTCACAAAAAAAGATAATAATCTAGTGACATGTTTATTATGTGGAAAAACACTTAAAACTTCAGGTAACACCACAAATTTAAAAAATCACTTAAAATCGATTCATCCAAAAGTTCTTAATGACAAACAATCACAGGAGTCAGGACAAAATAGACCTAGTACATCAACTAATACCGTTTCGGACATGGAGAAGGACAACGACTATAGTGAAACTGAAGAAATGTCTGATTCCGAAATTTGTTCCAATGTAAGTACCAATACCAATACTAGTAGTATTAGTACGATCCAAAACAAAAGTTTTAAACGACAAAAAACAATAAACGGAACATCTTCCCAAATTACATCTTATAAAGAAGGAGGAGGCAATAAAAATAATAAAATCAGCACAACCATTTTATATATGATGTGTCACGATTTTCAGCCAATAAGTATTGTGGAACAGGAAGGTTTTCGTGAGTTGTTGAAAGTAACGGCACCTAGTTATAAAATACCCTCTCGGAAAACATTTGGAGTGTTATTAAATCAAAAATATGAAGGTATTTCCAATATTTACAAAACAAAAATACAAGATGCTTCATCATACTGTCTTACTACAGATATATGGACTGAACCTTTTAATACAAAAAGTGTCTTAGGCATCACTGTTCATTTTCTACAAAATTATAAGTTAATGTCCTTAAACATAGGAGTATTTGAATTAGATCAAAGACATACAGGTGATTATATTGCTGAAAAGCTAAAAATTATAAATAAGGAATGGAACATAGAAAATAAAAAATCACAGCAATTATAACGGACGGAGACAAACAAAAACGTATTCATTGCTTTGCTCATCAGATAAACCGTGTGGTGGAGAGAGCAATGCAAGGCGATGAAAAATTAAACGAAATAATTAATAAAGTTAAGAAACTTGTTACTTGGTTTAAGCAAAGTTATGTAGCTAGCGATGAGTTACGTAGAGCCCAAAAAGGAGAGGGAGAGCACTCTGCCAAAAAATTAAAACAAGGCGTAGCTACTCGCTGGAATTCGACCTTTTACATGTTAGAAAGATTCTTAGAGTTAAGAGAACTTGTAAATTCAATCGTAAATAAATTTGACAGTGCACTAGTTATGTTAACTGGTAAAGAAATGAAAGAGTTGGCAATTATCAAAAAAGTTTTAGAACCTTTGGAATTAGCGACAAGAGACATATCAGGGGAGAAATATGTGACAACGAGTATCATCATACCTCTGATCTACAATCTAGAAAACTCTTTAAAGGCGATAGCTATTGAACCAACAGTATAGCAACAAATCTAAAAACTAATTTATTAGCTGAGATTTCCAGAAGATTGGGAGCTGCTGAACAAGTACAGTTGTTAGCAACAGATATGCTACTGGACCCACGATTCAAAAAAATTTATTTTAAAGATATATTAAACTGTGAAAAAACAGTGGATTATATTAATAATATGATTCAGAATCAAACAGATTCTCACCAAAGAAAGGAACATGCTCCAAACCAAGTATCTATATCAAAAAGTAAAGGAACATAAATAATTTTTATTCTTGACTAATATTTGCTTTTTTCAGACAAAAATAGTTTATGGGGTTCTCACCAACAAATTGTAGAAGAAAAAAGTTCACATTTGCAAGAAGGCGAGAAAATCTCCCTCTTTTTAAAAAATAGTGTGATTAGCTTGGATTAAAATCCATTAGAATGGTGGCAAAAACACGAGCAAATATACCCCACCTTGGCCAAAATAGCTAGAAGGTTTTTGGGAGTTGTTGCCACGTCAGTCCCATCCGAACGACTTTTTTCAAAAGCCGACAATATGGTAACTGAAAAAAGAAATAGACTGTCTGGTGAGAAACTTGAAAAAATGTTATTTCTACAGTCTGTAGACAAACCGAGGACAAAACCTACTGGGAATAGCAGTAAATTAGCTACTTAATTTTAATTTTCAAAGAATATTTTGTTTAGTTTCGAAATGTAAATTTGTGTTTGTAACTTCCGTTCTTTTTTAAATTATATTCTGCAATGCATACTTGTCTTTTTATCAAAGGATACCTAACATTGTAACGATCAACATTTTTCCAACTTCAAACTGATACTGGAGAACTGGAGACATTTGAAGGCTAAAGGCTAAAGTACATTTTTGTAATATCGATATTGGAAATTATCGATAATTTGTGACCGATAATATCGGTACTTCGATATTTGCTGTTCGATATTGGATATCGATATTACGTTTCGATATCCCATCACTAGCAGGTATCATCTTTATAGTGTCTATATACTATAAAACAAAACCTTCTTTCCGCATTGTCTGTTTATTTGCTAGTTCCTCATAACCTACGCAACGCATTTGGATGCGTTTTTCGCAATTATTCACATACTTTTTCACGAAAGGTTAATATTAGTAAAAAATAATAATTTTCTTTTGGCAATCGTGTAAAAGGTACTCTTGTCACTATCCTAAGTTTACCCGGCCTTGGAACTCTCCTCAGGTGGTGAATTCGGCCTTAGTTACACTATTTTTTATTATCTCAATTGGGATAAGGTGAATCAATAAACAAAATTTCGGGACAAATGGATTTATTTGATACAAAAATAAATTTACAAAGGCCGTATATTCTCTATACAATACGAACAACGATCAGTTATTACAATAAAAATGTCCCAACTCATTATTTTATATCTACCACAAATAAGTTAGGGACTTATCTTGGGAAGACTCGGGCGTACAGCTCGCAGCAGTATTCACAGGTCCTTGAGCCGTCGTTGTCTGGACTCTGTAGCGATATGGTCCGGTGAGTGGATCGTTTGAGGGTCCGTAAAGGTTCTTAAAGGTCCGTAAAAGTTCGTAGAGGTCCATACAGGTAAAGGCTGCAGAGCAGCAAGAAGAATTAATATCACCCACAAAATTATGTGGAAACTGAGTGCTGAAGTTGATTATCAGCGAAGAATGAAGAAAAGAGAGCGAATTCGACTTGAATCGAAGTTTAAGTAGATATTTAACGATGGTAAAACGATCACCGATATGTTCCTAAGATCTGAAATAAAAGGATTTGGAATTAGAGGTGGGAGTAGCCGACGAATAAGTAACACTCCAAAATGAAAATAAAAACATGTCTCAGCGACATGTTACACTCTATTTTTTATGATTTCATGGTAGATTGGGTATTTCCATGTCAACATTCTCCGCTGATCCCGTTGTTACCATACTTTTCTTTCACAGGAATACAAATTTCTTATTAATCGCTGTGTACTGTATAAGATGTAGTCAAAAAATTAGGTTAAATGTCTAAGAACTTTTACTATAGAGTCCACAATTCCGACAGGATGTGGAAGGAAAGAAATCGTTTTATTACGCCGAATTCCATTGGTACCAACGGATCTTCCATTGCATTTCAAAAGATTAGAATTTCCAATAAAATTATTATTTTCAATAATGGATATTTAACGGTGCGTTGAGTGCTTAGCCCGTTCGCGCGTCACTTTTTGTTCGTATGGTGTAGCGAAAAGTCAACTGCAGACATTGTTATAAATAAATTATATATTCAAAGACAATAACTCCACATTTTTAAACGGTTTTATTCAGCTCACCCCGTTTGTTTTATTATTTATTCTTGGGTCAAATTTAGTAATTCAAATTTCACCCTCTTCCTGTCAACCGATTAATCTGAAATTTTGTATACACTTTGGATTTTGGTGACAATACAATTATGTTTATTCATTATCATTATAAATTCAAGATTGTCGCCGCTACAAAATGGCGGATAATTTATGTTTTATTAATCCCATCAATATGGGTATCAAATGAAAGGGCTCAACAAGCAGAATACAATATACTATAAAAAATTTAAATCCAAGATGGCGGCCGCTACAAAATGGCGAATAACGTAGGTTTTATCAATCCCATCAATATGGGTATCAAATGAAAGTGCTCAACCAGTAGAATACAATATACTATATAAAATTAAAATCCAAGATAACGGCCTCTACAAAATCAATCCCATCAACATGGGTATCAAATGAAAGGTCTCAACAAGTAGAATACAATTTACTATGCAAAATTGAAATCTAAGATGGCCGCCGCTACCAAATGGCTGATAACAATTTTTTATCAATCCCACCAATAGATATGGGTATCAACAAATAAAAGGGCTTGACAAGAAGAATACAGTGCACTATACAACCTCAATATTTAAGATGGGCGCAGCCACTAAATGGCGTATAATAATAAGATTTAAATTTAGAAATTGAATCTGTAATTTAGGTATCTGATTAATCCAGCCTGAATCCACCACCCAAGTCAAGATTTTGTATCGTGTTGAGGACTGTGTGGCGTTAGGGTGGCTAAAAATGATACGTCGTTAGCGGTACACCACCCAAGTTAAGGTGAAAGGTTAAAACGCGCCGAGAACTGTATGGCATTAGGGTGGATAAAAATGATATGTCGTTAGCGTTTTCCCCTCAAGACTCAGGCGCATCTTGTTGTACATAGCCTTGCCCCTTTATTGGACCTCTGGGGGGGGGGTCGACCGTTTAAATGTCCATTACTCGTGGGAACAAAATGGTAAAAAAAAATATAATAAAAATAGGTAAAAAAACTTTTTAAGTTAAACGGTTTTATGTTAAACATACATTGAAATGTTTAAGATAAATGTACTAAAAACCAAAAAATAATAAAATAGATACAGTCATGGGAATTATAAACATATGCATAGACTAGACTAAAATAAAACCGTGGGGCACGTCAATTGTCTACAAATTATCGACTTAATGTGCGATAGAAGAATCGTTTAATTCGTCGTTAGGCAGTTGGCCCGCAGACGGTGAGGAAATTACTTACTATTTTCTTGCTCATGGAAATTCCAATAGTTATACACTCCATGTAAATAAAAGAGATGTTTCAACTAGTTTATCGTTGGACATTCACACTGCTGGCTGGCGAGGAATCGTTTCACTGCTCGTAGTTTGTCTTTAATCGACAAAACATATGATAAAAGTACTACTCGCTGACCACTATGAAACCCTAAAACTCGCTTATAATCGAGCTTGCTAGCTTGTTTCCACATTCTAGCCCTACTTATCACACGTCCATCGTTGTCGGTTGAACAACTGCCTAATTATAGTGTAACATTACAAAACAAAAATTTTAATCAACGATTGTAGACAATTGACGTGCCCCACGGTTTTATTTTAGTCTAGTCTATGCATATGTTTATAATTCCCACGACTGTATCTATTTTATTATTTTTTGGTTTTTAGTACATTTATCTTAAACATTGCAATGTATGTTTAACATAAAACCGTTTAACTTAAAAAGTTTTTTTACCTATTTTTATTACCTCTTCTTTTATAAGATGCACCCGTACGTAGCCGGAGCGGATGGCTAATTATTAATAACGTGATTTTGGCATTAATTCGGATTAGAGTTTTTTAGAATAACATGTGATTTGGGCAAATATTTCTGTTATGATGGTGTATCGATAATATCCAGTTCATTTTTTAACGTGTTATTATTTCCGAGAATAAATTTAGATAGATTGTAGAATGTGGGATTTGTTTAAACGGATATGGCGCCGAAGCCTCCGTTACCACTACAGCCCCGTCGGATTTATTGTGGTTTCTCCTATCTAACCTAGAGTATGCTGCCAAGGCCTGACCTTTTGATTAGAGTCCACAGCTGTGAACTGGTCACTCCAAATAGCTTGCAGGTTTGGGCTTTTTCTCTCCCAGCATTGCAAACCTAGGCCTGCATAGTGCTTCACAATTGTACCATACATGTACGGCAGTTTCTTCCCCCTCCTGACAGAACCAACACAAGCTATCCTCTACCAGACTAATTCTCTCCAGGTACTTGTTGAGTATACAATGCCTCGTTAATTGAACTACCACTATCCTTTCGACCTTTCGGCTGTGGCTAAGTAGATCTGATGTGAACTTGGGCAAGCAGTGTTCAATGAACTACTTTGCCTGTCGTTGTCCTTGTGTTTGCAGTCAACAGCTCTAAAACTCATTTTCTAGGTGGCCTTCATGGCCTGGTACCCAAGCTATGGTTAGCTTGTTAGACAAGCCCACTTCCTCTAAGGCCTGGCCAGTTTGGAACTAATCTTCTGTGAGCGGATTGCCTTTAGGACCGCTTGGCTGTCCGAGTAAATAACAACGTTTTTACTCTCGACTTCTTTTTGCTTTATCAGCATAGCTTAGTGCATTATTGCGGCGATTTCCGCCTGAAAACCAGTGGCATTCTGTCCGAGGCTTATGGATACCCTCACCCTCGATCTGTCTCCGTAGATGCCAGCTCCAACCCCCTAGTATACCTGAACTGGTCTGCTTTAACTGGCGGAACTTCCTTCCAGTCTTTCCTATCCGGTATGGCAATTCGAAAATTCCTGCTGAAGATGAACACCGGAGTTGTTTACCTCCTGATTCTCCTCTATTTTCCAGCTCATGGCCTTTGACGTTCTCTAATTGGACCTCCATCTTGTTAGAGTCTGGATAATACCGTCTTTACTTCTCCTTGTATGTGGATATGTGAAGGTGGCAGATTTTGCAGCACACCTAGGGATGCAGTTGGGGTTGTTTTCATGGCCCCAGTTGTGTATACGCATGCCTTTGCACTTTGAAGTTGTCTGATTGCTACAGTCTGCGTGATCTTTGCATCCCAGGCAACTGAACCATAGGTTATCATAGATCTTATTACCATTTTATATAGCCATAGGTTCATCTTTGGGTTGAGTTCCCAGCTTTTTCCACAAAGCCTCCTGCATCTCCCAAGAGCAGTTTTTGCCTTTTGGATCACCTTATTAAGGTGTGTACCCCAAGTCAGTTTTTGGTCAAAAGTGACTCCCTCTTCTGAGAAGGGGATTTCCACGTTGTTGAGCATGGGGCGTCTCAGCCCTCTCAGTGCTTTTTTTTCTTGTGAAGGGGACAATACTGGTTTTTTCTGCAGAGCAGCCGACAGATCTTCTTCCCTGCACCATTTGTCTACTGTTTTCAGAGCGTTTTCCGTTCTTTCAGAAACATATTCTAGGTTCCTGCCTTTGATTACTAGCACTATGTCATCCGCATAGCCAAAGCAGTAAAATCTTTCCTTGGCCATTTTTGCCAAGAGATCGTCGACTAGGACCACCCAATATAGTGGCGATAGAACGCCTCCCTGTGGGAGCCCCTTCTCACCTTTGCTTCTACTGTGTCCTCGCCAAGGGTGGATATGATGATCATATCTCTTAGGCTGCGTTCATTAGTGAGGTTGTTGGACCGTTGTACGCCCCTCTATCTCCAAGTACGCGCCTAGTGCCACCTCTTTATCATCAATTAACTATGTCCGGAGTCTGTTAAGATCATCCAGCGCGGAGTCTGTCAACTTTCCTGGTTGATAGGCGTATTGGCGTGCGCTCAGCGGATAGATTGACAATGTGTAGTCCCTGATATGTCTTTTCACAATTTTTTCCAGTGCTTTATGCAGGAATGAGAACATGCATTTAGGTCTAAATGACATGGGCGTTTGGTCCGAAATCCTGCCGATCTTTGGCAGATAGACTACCGTCGCCTTTTGCCATACTACTGGTATATGACCCCAAGCGATACTTGCTCTTAAAAGATTACATGGTGTGGCACTAATATGTCCTGACCCTTCTGGAGCAATGATGGGTAAATTCCATCAGGATCTGGCGATTTAAAGGGGGGCGAGAAACTCGCCTATGGCCCGCTTGATACGTTACCAATTCATTTGCCTTATTCCAGTCCACCGTTAGCGGCCTTCTGTGCCTCTGGATTTGTTATATCGACCTAGATTGATCAATTATGGATGATCATGGAAAGTGGGTACTAATTAGCAGTCATACGCTTTCCTAATTTGTGCTGCTATATACCCCGTCTGATCTTTATAGGGCGCTGGGAGCGCCCGTAGTATCTTCCCCTGCACCCTGGTGTTTTCTGGCGTTTCTGTAATCTCCTCACAGAAACGCTTCCATGATTTCCTCTTTGCCTTGCGGATCTCCTTATTGTTCTGCGTAAGTTTTGCCTTATATGTATGCCAGTCCTGGTTGATTTTTGGCTTTATTGAATAGCTTTCTTACCACGGATCTGAGATCTACCAGATTATTTTTCCACCATACCGTCTTCTTTCTTTGTTGCCTTGTTTGTTCCGGAAATTTGTTCTGCCTCACTCAGTTGTTCTACTACCAGGTGAAGGCCGTTCGTTGTGGAAACGATTACCGTGTCCCTCTGAGAGACTCCTCAAGGGCTGTTTCATAGCCTTGCCAGTATGTCCTCCTTGGGTCGCAGAATTTCCTGATGTCGAATCGTATGTGGCGATGGTCCGAACATGATGGTTTGTCAGAAACATGCAAATTCGTAATATTATCGCTGACATCGTGGCTGCAGAAGGTGAGGTCCAAAACCTCTTGCCTGACCGACGTCATGAACGTGGGTTGTGTGCGTATATTAGCTATTTCTAACACTTCATCAATAATAAATTCATGCAAGGACTCACCTCTACCAATGGTGTTGACGCTTCCCCAGATTGTGTGATGGGTGTTTACGTCGCCTCCGATGATTATTTGTTGAACTCTTCCGTCTGCAGTAGGCCACAGCGCAATTGTATATATAACAAACAGGCTATTGGATTGTTAGCCTCTGTGTGACACAGTAACTTACCTCCGAGCACCTTTGATGGCACCGTTGTTCAGCCATGGTTCTTATATAAGGGCGATGTCGAGGCCTTCTTTTTGGAACCTTCTGCGCAGCACTGCTGAAGAAGACTTGGCGTGGTGAAGGTTTATTTGGATTACCTTATAGTATCCATTTTTTATGGAGAGGAGCTGGGAGAGCGGCTCCTCAGTAAGACCTCCTCCTGTTCCATGGCATCGTCTTTTTGCTGATAGATTGTATGTCCTTTCAGCTGACGATCTTTCAGTAGGGGTCACCTCGGCGCCGACCTCCCTTTCCTCCTCCACCGTTACCTTGTCGTCGTCGGCCTTTGACGTGCTGGCATTAGGATCCACGACGGTTTACTGGACGTCATCCTTAGGTTTCCTGTCCTGCTTCTTTTTGAACTTTAGCTTTCCAAAGCCGAAGTAAGGGCTCATGTTCAATTTTTCTAGATCTTCAAGGGGCTGTTTGTCCACAGAGAAGGTCCAGAGTTGGCCTTTGTCCATTGGGATTGATCCCGAGGACTTCCACAGGCTTTTGGTTAGACCTCTGTTACCCACCGAAAGTTTCTTGACGATTCTTTCTCCCTTTTCGTCTGGGATAAAAACGGTGCAGGTCACTGGCTTTGATAGAACCTCGCCGGCTAGTGCCTTTAACACTGCGCCTTCCCAGTGATTGAGTGTTGGCACCGTATTTTAGCCACTTCACACTAGTTTTGTCAGCGCATGTGACCTCAAAGTATCCCGGCCTGTGGTTACATTTTTCAAAACGCACCTGTGGGTCATTTTCAGGGATGTTCTCGTGAGCCATAGAGATTGCAGCTTGGATTTCTTCGATTCTCTCGGTCGTCAACTGGGCTTCAGGGTAGCCTTCACTGACGACCGTCACTCTCTCGCCACGTTTTTATACGACACACTAGTCGTGGTAGTCGGTTTTTGGGGTTGCAGACCCCTTGGCTTTTTAGCTTGCCTTTTCTGTGGTGTGCTGTTTTCCGACCTTGTTCTTTTTTGGAATTTACTGGCTACGTTCTTAGTTGAGTCCTGTGTTTTACCCCTACCCTCTATATGGTTAATAAAGTTTTGTCTGATCACAGAGCGCTTAGCTTCAATGTAGCTTTTGCCCTCCTTGATCAGTTTGTACGTCCGAGATCTGAGTGCCCCCGACAGAGTGGCTTTCTGGACCTCTTCCTCAGTCAGATTGTCAATCTCTTCCAATGAGTTTACCCTGTAGCTGGGGCCGGCCTTAGTTTTGCACTCGCCCTTTTTGTTTGGATTTTGATTCGTTTTTTTATTCATCTTAATCCCACGAGTAGCTAGGGCCGGCCTTAGTTTTGCCCTCGCCCTTTTTGTTTGGATTTTGATTCGTTTTTTTATTCATCTTAATCCCACGAGTAGCTAGGGAAGTAACTAGTCCACCCATACAGATCCCCGCATGGCTGGGTAAGGCATGAGATAAAGGGGGTGTTGCCTGGTGCCCCCGGGGGAACGTTCAAGATCACATATTTCCCTGTAACCATCCAATCCTCGGCACGTTGTCTTCCACATTGACTTGGGGGACTGTTAAACATGTATAGTGTAGGTGTGTGAGTGTGTTGTGTATGCTTGTGTAAGTGTGTTCCCTCCTCTTTTCTCCGGGTTTGGGACCGTTCCCTTGGTGAGCGTAATCTGACCCTCTACGACAATTTTGTGTTTGTCGAGAAGCGCCCCAACCGACCAAGAGAACAGAGTTAAAATTCAGATAATTGATAATAAGAATAGGAAATTTTGCATTTTAACGAATAGGATATCAGAAATATGGGAAATATTTATCATTGTTTTTAACAAACTGTTATAGACTCGCAAATGCAACCTTTTCCAAATACCTAGTCATCTTTATAATTAGATATGCTTATTAAAATTTTTAACGTATTTTTATATATTTGATAAGGATGATTTAGGTATAACAGGTGAAGTAATCTACATACAGTCAGTCAGTTATCGGGAATAGATCGTTTAAAAAACTCACTTAAAGGTATAATTGAAATTCTTCCTCTATGCTCATTAGAACGACCACCATATTTTCCTCATAACTCCTTATTGGTATGGTATCATTTTACAATGAAAAAAAACTTGTAGAATACTATTAGACGTACCATTCTTTCCGTAACTTTTTATTTTATTCAGTATGACGAAATGAAAGAAGCATAGGATTTTTGTAATAATATATAATATTTAGAAGCAAAATCGACTGTGACAATTTAAGATGTGGGAATACAATAGAGAATTATTCTGTTACCGTTATAAATGAATCTAACTAAACTAAATATTTCTAAATAGTTCCACAATATAATGAGAAAATGATAAAACTTCTAGAAAAATTCACAATTATTTCGATATAATAAAATATCATCGTCAGAATGACAGAAGTTCCATTTCATGTGATGGCTTAATATATATGAATAGAAAAAAGAACAAGATATGATTTTACAAATATTAAATCTAAGAAATTATTAGCCCTATGGGGATGCTGGATATCTTTTTTCAAATTTAAGATCAGTATAACTGTGCAGTGGATAGGAAATCAAGGAAACTATTATTTGCTCATTTCTTTACAATTATTACTTAAGAAGACAGTTTAAAAGTGGAGAACTCCCTAGATTTATCTGTTCCTTGACGACTTCATATTGTGGGTCTCTTAAGTGTCTTCTAATTTCTAATTCCTTAAGGAAATCTAGTTCTTGTTTTATGCTAAATTTGTTGCTAAAGATACTATCTTTGAAATATTATTACAAACATTATCAGCATATGTGATGGTGTTGTAATTTGGTATTTTTTTGAATTTGTTTAGGAAATATTAGTTGTAATGCCACTTTTTTCTATTTTTTATTAAGTAATTTATTTATTATATGCAACGGATAACCGTTGGATGTGATTATTTGTTTAATTGTATTAATTTCTGTAAAAAAATTATATTTGATCATAGGAACTGAAAGTGCTCTATGTATCATTGAATTGTATACTGCTAATTTATGTGTCATGGGATGATTGGAATAATAAGATAGAGTTACATCAGTGTAAATTGAATAATCAAGTACATTATTAACTGATACGAAAATTAATTGAGTTATTTTCTTCAACTTCTAATGTAAATTTAATTTTTAATTCGAAATTTTGAAATTAGACATATTGAACACTTACGAGCATGCGGATTAAAATAACCAGAGAAATCACATTATGCAAAACATCTACCCAAACATTCATTAACACCTAACACATAACTAGAAGTATTACATATTTGTGATAAGAAACAAGAACTAGATTTCCTTGTGAAATTAGAAATTCTACGTATTCTTCTAGTGCCTATCCGTTACAGAATGTTGGCAATCATTCCAGCACTAATAATTTCATTTGTTGCTGCTGCGAATAGTCCTGTGGTGGATGTTTCAAATGAGGTTCTTAAGTTATTTAGCCAGGATATTCGTCTTCTTCCAATGCTTCTGCTGTCCTGCACTTTTTCCTGTAAGATGCATTTTAGTAATTTGTATTTGGTTTCGTTTCTCATGATGTGCCCCAGATAGTCCAATTTTCTACGTTTTACTGTGTTTATTATTTCTTTTTCTTTATTTAGTTTTTGGAGTATTAGGGTGTTCGATATTTTGTCCACCCATTATATTTTGAGGATTTTTCTATATGTCCACAACTCGAATGCCTTCAGTTTCTTTGTTGTTGCCTCCGTTAAGGTCCAAGACTACGTATAACAAGATGGAGAATACGTAGCATCGGAGCAGTCTGAGTTTTAGTTTTGAATTCAAATTATGTGTCTTGAATAATTTGGTATTTGATTGAAACCTATTGCTTGCTTTTTGAATTCTTGTTTTTATTTCTTGAGAATGGTCCCATTGTTCATTTAGTACTGTGCCAAGTGCCAAGTGCCAAGATACGTGTATGTTGACACTCGTTCTACCGCTTTATCATTGATGGTAAACTGTACTTCTCCAATTCTTTCTTTACTAATTACCATGACTTTTGTTTTACTGGTGTTGACTTCTAGACCATATTTTTTACCTACTTCAACTACCTTGTCCAATAATAGCTGCAGTCCCTGTGCAGTGTCTGCAAATATGACGATGTCATCGGCATATCTAAAATTGTTTATTCGTTCGCCATTTAATAGTACTCCTGCTTCCGTGTATTCAAGGACTTCTTGAAAAATTGCCTCTGAGTACATGTTGAATATAAGAGGTGACAATATACATCCCTGGCGTACTCCTCTAAGATTTGCACTTCTTCTGTTTTGGCATGATTAATTCTAACGGAAACTGATTGATTCTAGTATAAGTTCTTAATTATGGGTAGGTCTTTGCCGTCAAGTCCACTATCTTTCAGAACTTTCATCATTTTGTTGTGTTGAACTTTATAAAACGACTTTTGATAATCAATGAAATAAGCATACACCTCACAATTCATATCTCTGCAACGCTGGAAAAGCATATGTTCACTGAAAAGGGCCTCTCTTGATCCAAGTCCCTTCATAAAACCAAACTGTGTTGGCGATATCTGTTCTTCACAGAGTCCCCGATGTATGATTTTTAAAAATAATTTTAATAAGTGTCTCATAAGGCTTATTCTGTAGTCACTGCACTTTTTGGCCCACGCTTCTTAATGAGAACCATAAACTCCGATCTCAACCATCCTTTGGGTATTTTCCCACTGTTGTATATTTCATTGAATATGAGAGTTAGTTCTTTTTTGAAATCCTCATCAAAAAGTTTATTATCTCTGACTGCACCTCATGTGAGCCAGCCGCTTTTCCATCCTTGAGGGTCAGTATTGCTTCCTCAACTTCGTTTAAAAGGATGTCCCGTCCTGTTATGTCGTTTGTTGTTCTGTTCTTGTGTCTGAGAACAATTCTTTCACGTAATCTTTCCATCTTCATTTAATTCGTTCGATGCCAACAATTATTTCGCCTTGTTAATTTTTCCTATCGATTTCTTCTTGAACTTTCCTGTTATTTCCTTGATCTTCTTATATACACCAAATGTGTCGTGCTTTGATTGTGCTATTTCAATCTCTTTGCACTTGTCTTTGAGTTCTTGTTTTTTTGCTTCTCTGATTTTTCTCCTCTTCTGGTTGTTGATGGATCTATATCTTCATGTCATTATTTATTTTGGTTTTCCTTCTTTCTTCGATTAATTTCAGTATCTCTTCAGTCATCCAGGGTTTCCTCTTGTCTATATTTGCTATTAGTACCCCTTTCTTTATTGTTTTTGTGACTTTGACTATTTTCTCTATTTTTTCCTCGACTTCTGAGCTGTTTTTTACATCCAGTAAGGCGTTACTAATTAGATTCATGGCCTGAGTTCTTACCTCTGGTTTATTGATCTTTCTTCTATCATAAGTGGTTGTGCTTTGTTTTACTTTCAGTTTCTTCCATTGTACCCTAAATGTTGCTGCCAATAAATTGTGATCAGAGTCCATGTCAGCTCCCGGATAAGTTTTGGCTATTTTACAGCTGCTTCTATATCTTTGATTAACCATTATGTAGTCGATTTGATTTCGTATGATTGTACCATCTTTTCCATATTTTGGGGTTTTGCAGGTATATAATCTGCGCGGAGATATCTCGAAAAATGTGTTCATTATAAATAAATCTTTTTTACCTGCAAAAGTAAAGAGTTTTTCTTCACACGCATTTCTTACTCCAAGCCTATGGGGTACAATATGGTTTCCTCTTCCCACTTTTGCATTAAAATCACCCATCATTATAAATAGTTCTTTTTTAGAGATTTTTCTGATGAGGGTGGATAATTCTGTGTAAAAATTATTTATATCTTCTTCTTCATGTTCACTTGGTGCATACACTTGAATGATGTTAACGTTTGTTGGAATTGCTTTTATTTGTATTAGCATTATTCTTTTATTGACGGGCACAAAGTTTGTGACATTTTCTGCAATTGACTTGTGCAGTATGACTCCTACTCCATATTCATATTTGGCGGGACATTCTGAGTAGTATATTCTATATTCTTCAATATACAGTAATTTGCATCTGGCCATCTCATTTCCTTTATTCCTAAAATTATAATTTTCAGTCGCTCCATTTCTTTGATGGCGTTTTGTATTTTACCTGTTTGGACCATGGTTCTCACATTCCAGGTACTCAGTCTTGTGCGTTGTTGACCGAGTTTTTGTGTCTTCACATCCTTGTTCATACTTGCTTCCTCCGGAGATCCGATCGGGGTGCTTACTCCGGAATCATTATTTAATTTGAACATTGCCATGTGAATGAATACTTTGTAAGCCTTTAATGCAGTGGTTACCCATGATGCCGTATGAATCCCATTCCATCATCTTTAGGGGAGCAAATGTTACAATACTTATTTGAATGAATTTTGAGCTCTACTTACATCCTTGTGAGGTTGAACCAATTATGTTTGAAATTGAGTGATGTACATAATGTATTGGAGATTATCTCTTAGATGCTCGAAACTTATAGTTAAAATTTAAAATAAAGTGATATTTGATCAATGATTGTATAAAACACACAGCTCCCCTGAAGTTTATACAGGGTGTCCCGGTACTAATGGGAAAAAAGTCAGGAGCGTATAATCTGAGCCAAAATAATGTTAGTACTTCATATAAACTTTTTCTATGCAGGCTCTCGTTTTCGAGTTATAGGCCTTCAAAGTTTTAATATTGAATTTGGTTTTTATTTCTATATTTTGTACTAGTTATTTGATCTTTATCAAATTTACGGCAATGCTATAATGTACGTGTATGTTTATTTTGGTAAGGTAAACAGATTTACAGTAGTGCCTTGAAGCCAGGGACGGACTACTCCCTGTATGAAATTATTGAAATTCACTTCCCCACACATTAAGCTAACGAAAAGGTACTCTTATTGGAATTCGATGAAATGAGCCGTTTGGCTAATATTTACAGTTTTATTAATGCACTACGTACCAATTTACCTAACTAACTTATTAATACGATGTCCAAGATTTACCTACAGTACTACAAAAAAATAATTTAACGATAGCAGACGATAAAAAACATTAACGACTTATTAATTCGACAGTTGGTAAAAACTTTTTAAAAGTGTTTTTACCGTTTATCAAGTAACCATAGGATTAGTTGTCAAACGTTGTGTAGAATAGTTCGTAGTCAATACTTGTCAATAAGTCCTTAATTTAGCAGTTAAAATGGCGGAATTCACTTTTATTGAATGCGCAGATATGCATTTAATGTATGGACCGGGTTCTCTAAATTGTTTAAAGGCCGGAAGGCTCTATGCAGAACATTTTGCAAACACAGCATTGCCAGACAGACGAATGTTTGAGCGCATTCATCTCACGTTACGAGAAACAGGTATGAATAAGTAAATTTAATTTTCCATGTATACAAAACAAAATTTTAAATTTTAGGAAGTTTTTTGCCAAAAAAAGATGGAGAAGGTCCAGTACAAAGCGTCCGTACTGTGGCAGTTGAACAAGACTTGTTAAATGCAGTTGATAATGAACCATCAACGAGTTTATGAAAATTATCAAGAGAACATAACGTCTCGAAATCAGTTGTTCATCGCGTCCTAAAAGAACAGCTGTTATATCCTTTCCACATGAAAAAAGTACACAGTATGACAGTGGCTGATTATCCTGCACGACTTGAGTATAGCCAGTGGTTTCTGCGACAACAAAAAGCAGACAATACATTTATTAGTAACGTTCTCTTTACGAACGAAGCCGGTTTCACCAGAGATGGAGTCATAAATTCTCATAATATGCATTTATGTGATGATGTGAATCCACATGGCATTATCCAATCTAGGAGCCAGCAATAGATTCATTATTAATGTTTGGGCAGGAATAGTTGGCAATCATTTGATAGGGCCATACTTTATTGACGGTACTTTGACCGGTCAGAAATATTTGGAGTTTTTGCAGAATGAGTTATGGCACCTGTTTGATGATATGCTACTACAAACTCGTAGGAATTTATGGTTCATGCATGATTGGGCCCCCCTCATTTCAGTTAAGATGTACGACAGCATTTACACACAAGGTTTCCTAATAGATGCATTGGTCGTAGAGGCCCTTTTCAATGGCCACCACGATCAGGAGACGTTAATCCTAAGGATTTATTTCTCTAGGGTTATCTCTAGGGTTTATGCAACTCCTGTGCAAACAAGGCAAGATTTAATAAACTGAATTGTGTTACACTGCAATGTTATTAGAAATAATGTGGGATTGCTTTTTCAAGTGCAAAGAAACAACCTTCGTAGACTTAGAATGTGCGTGGAAGTGGGAGGAGCTCAGATTGAACATTTATTAGAATAACGTTAGTTTTTGTTGTTGTTCAGGAATTAGTTTTAGTCTAATGTTTTATAACTTGTGTTTTTTGAGGTTTTCTTAATGGTTTAATAATGTTGTGTTCGTAATTTTGATTAAAAGCGACTAATTACGTTGTTTGCGTACCAATTTAATTCCCATTAAATAAGTTCTTAATGTTTTTATCATCTGCTACCATCAAATTATTTTTTTGCAGTACTGTAGGTAAATCTTGGACATCGTATTAATAAGTTAGTTAGGTAAATTTGTACGTAGTGCATTAATAAAACTGTAAATATTAGCCAAACGGCTTATTTTATCGAATTCCAACAAGAGGGCCTTTTTGTTAGCTTAATGTGTGGAGAAGTCAATTTCGATAATTTCATACAGGGTGTGCCATCCCTGCAAATTTTTTTGATCACTAACCATTGCGAGTAGTCCGTCCCTGGCTTCAAGGCACTAATGTAAATATGTTTACCTTACCAAAATAAACATACACGTACATTATAGCAATGCCGTAAATTTGATAAAGATCAAATAACTAGTACAAAATATAGAAATAAAAACCAAATTCAATATTAAAACTTTGAAGGCCTATAACTCGAAAACGACGGCCTGCATAGAAAAAGTTTATATGAAGTACTAACATTATTTTGGCTCAAATTATACGCTCCTGACTTTTTTCCCATTAGTCCCGGGACACCCTGTATAATAAATAATATTCGAAAGCTTGGAAAATCCTTACCGAGTTTTCTTAACTTTTTGCTGCTGTCCCCAAAAAAAGTGTGATATATATGAATATTATGTCAATCACTAGGTAGGTCACTTCTTGGTCTAGCCAAAAATAACTACTAAACATCAGGTAGGCATCAAATGAAATGTAACTTCTGTCATTCTGACGATGATATTCAGTTATCGAAACAATTGTCAATTTTTTTAGAATTTCTACAATTTTCTCATTATACTGTGGAATTATTTAGAAACAGTTTCATTTATAATTATAACATGAGAAGATTTCGAACCGTAAGGGTCGAAACAGTAAATTTAGGAGATTATCCATTTATATTTTTATTGAATTACTCACTCTAACATACTATATTAACTAAGGTCATAAGTAAGTGCGTATTTAGTATTTATGCACTCTTATTCGTAGTGTGTCAATAACCATATTCTTGAATTTCTATGAAACTGTAATAACGTCATATTATGTATACTCAACATACTCGATAAGGCTAATTTTATAACACTTGTTGCTAAAAATAATAATTAATCCGCTAGTCATATGTTTTTATTTCACGGAAATTATGTTACAAAACACTTACTGGTTTTAATTACTTTCCCTAATATTCATAAAATGACACAGAAATGTTGATTCGGACAATCTAGTCATAATGATTGTAAATATAATACAGATTATACATATACATCTCGAGATATGTAATTTAGATATTTGTATATTATAGCGCCCCTTTTTGATAAATATTATTTTCCAGAACAAAACTTGCCGTTTTTTGAAATAAAAAAAACTATTTCCCTGATTTTATATACCTGTACAAATATAATGAATTACCTTCCACGAATACGTGATACGTTGACTCATCGATACAAAACCTCGTGGTTTAAAATTAAGAGAAGAAATATGTACCGGATTTTTCACTAATTCAACCCCCATTACTTTTGTAACTAATAAAGATACAAAAGTTGTACGAAATCAACTAATTTTTTTCAAAATGACTTCAAAAATCAAATGTATTCAGAATAGACAACGTATTAAATGCAACTTAATTTTTTTAAATGAGACACCTAGTATATTTTTGTATTTCTTGGTAGCCCT
This sequence comes from Galeruca laticollis, assembly GCA_963921935.1. Lineage (NCBI taxonomy): Eukaryota > Metazoa > Arthropoda > Insecta > Coleoptera > Chrysomelidae > Galeruca > Galeruca laticollis. The sequence goes on from OY998183.1 coordinate 93,436,257, forward strand.
TTTTATCCTGATCTCGAATATATGCATATGTCGATCTGTCTCTCTTATTTTGAGAACTACAAAGTTTCAAATTTTATGAACCACTTTGCATGCTCATTACTCAGTTGCCAAGGGTTCAAATATTACATAAAGCCTCCCATGTAACGCGCAGTAATGTTCCTCCGAACCAGAACATTCTAGACTAGTTTTTTCGAGATCGTAATATTTGGTGGAGGCGTCGGTTATACTCTTTATTGCTGATATATTTTTGTTCACTCACTATCACTATAAAATCATACTTTTTTGACAGGTAACAAAATACAACGTTTCACGAAATTACTTTTTTTCCCACGGGAAAAAAGTGAGAACTTTTTTCCCGGATATATATACATATAGATAAAGGAAGATATTTGATTTTAGAATATTTTATTGAACATAAGTTACATTTCCTTTATATCAAGAGTCAGAGAAAACTCGGAATCAGATATTTTTTAACTTTATATTTTCCAAAATAACTACTAAACAATCACTGAGTTCGCCATTTTTGAATCAAATGACAGAATTAAATTGACATCTATTTGATTACTTTGAAGTTTTCCTTAGCAACGCAGGTCTAATTGTCGCTATAACTACAACAGCTTATTAGTTTAAAAATTCAAATTTCATATCGATAACATTCTGACTTCAATACATTGTAATAATATGTTCTTTCACTATTGAATCGTCGTTTTTCCTGTCACGGAAAAAAATAGTGTATTATACACGGGAAAAATATTAGATTTTAGCTCTCGGTTTGTTGTCTCCCTCCGCTTTGCGTCGGGACAACATAACCTCGAGCTAAAATCTATTACTTTTTCCCCTTGTATAATAAATAACTATTTTCATAAAATAACATGTTATCCATTGTTAGCGTCAAATCTGAGTAACTGAAGTGAACAAAACAGCCATGTCTCGAGTGTCTACCCGAAAGTCTCAGGATCAACTAAAATTACAAGTTCCGGGACTTCGAGATACGAGATGTCTGAGGTCCCAAATCCTATAAATTCATGAGCCGGTTATCTTACATGGACAAAATTCATTCTATTTTGTATTTGCATTTTGATATTTTTTCCATAATTTCGATAACTCCAAATTTGACGAAAACGTAGTAGATATTGAAAGACAAAAAATGTGTAATTCAATAATTTGACTATAAGTGTTTAAAATTTTCATCTTATTTAATTACATTTTTTATTTCAAACTATAGCTTGTTGTTGCCTTTTTATCATAACTTTGTTACTAAAACCGCATTTTGAACACGGGTTTGACATGCACAAAGCGACTCTTTAAACACTAGTATTTAAAATGCGAAAAGTCACATCTCGTTTATCATCTGTTATTTAAACGCCACATCAAGTGTATCTGTTGTATGTTAAATTTCATGTTTCATGATAATTTTGTTGTTCTGTGTCATCTGATTTGTCAGTCAGCCGTTAGCCATCGTCCGTCATGTTATGAATATAATTAAAATATAATATAATTTTTCTTTCCTGCGGGCGAAGAAAAAGTATAGTAAGCACCTCGTGTTAAAAACGTCTTTAGTCACTCGTTTCACAAGGAACTCGTTCCGCTTCGCTCCACTCGTGCCTAGTAAAACTCTTAACCTTTTTGACACTTGGTACCTAATATACTATTTTAATTTCTTTATTGATTTATATTGAACTGCTAATTAAGATTAAGAATATGATCATTTGTTTCTTCAATATCTGTATCTTTTTATCCTTTTATGCTTCACAATCCTTCATTCGGGACTGTAGCAGATGTAGCCTTCAAATACCTCTAATTCTTCCATCTGATACTGTTGTTCATATAAATACTGTAATGTTTTTCTTATTTTATATACTTTATCCTGATGGGTGGTATAAATATATACACACGGTATATTTACTTATTCTTCATTTATTTACACACGGTATATTTACTTACTCTTAATTTGTTTACCCACGGAATACTTTCTTACTCTAAAATCTATTTATACTAGAGGTTCTCAAAATTTTTGTCCTCGTAGACCACTCAAAATTTTACCGGTTTCGGTAGATCGTCTGCTGCCGTTAGATTTCAGCCATATTTCCAAAATTCGTTAAAAAATGTGAAGATCGAATCTCCCGTGAACCCCTAGGAGGTCAACCTGGACCAATTTGCGAATTACTAATTTATACACTTATTTACTTAAATTCCACTAATTTATATTATACACTATTCACTAATTTATGTTCACTGTCCGCGCACTGCTAAACTAAACTGGAAACTGACTTCCTTAACTTGAGAGAGAAATTCGTAATGAATTTTTGTTGGGTCGGCTTGGTTGTGGGTGAAATTGTTGATTTTCGAGATTGGTGCCCTGGTGTATGATTAGTTTCCTCTTCAGGGTTGGGTTGGGGGTGTATAGGATGTTTTAGTGCGTGTTCGAGACTGCAACGTAAATTGGTGGTTGGTCGAAGTTGGTAAGTTGAAAAAGTGTCTAGAAGATTTTGAAAAAGTGACTAGGAAAAAATTTAAAAAGTGTATGGAATTGAGAAAATTGAACGGGCTTTTCGCTAGAAAGTAACGGGAGGAAGGTTTTATGTTGAGTTATATCGGAGATTGATGTTGTAACCAGCGAAACTTAAAAGTGTGTGGAGTGGTGTGACAAAAAGTGTCTAGGATAGGAACGTTCTGGTGGAAGACGAACCATGCATCTCTGCCGATACATAAGATATGCTGTTGAGCTGGCTAGGTGTCGGAAATTATTTAGTGAAAAATGGGTAGTTTGTACTGAATTTGAGATGTCTCCGGAGAGAGAAATATTGAATATATGTACTTTTATTAGATTTTTGGAATTTTAGCGGAAAAAGTGTATAGGAGCCATTTTTGAAAAGTGTATAGAATTGAGTGATTTGTTGAAATTGAAATAAAATGTTGTGGAGACGTGCCTTAGGGGGTTTGGGATAGTTTACGGTCATCATCATCATCATACAGCCCATTTCACGTCCATTGTTGGACATAGGTCTCCTCCAAACGTCTCCAGTTCTCTCTGTCCCTGGCTGTTGCAATCCAATTTGTCGCTATCCTCTTTAGGTCATCCGTCCACCGAGTGGGAGGTCTGCCTCGGCTACGCTTATCAGCTCTTGGTCTCCATTCCAACAGTTTTTTGGTTCATCGCCCGTCGTTCATTCTAGCAATGTGCCCAGCCCATTTCCATTTCCGTGTAGTGATTAGTTGTATAATATCATCTACTCCAGTACGTCGGCGTATCTCTTCATTTCTCACTCGTAGAATTGGTCGACAAATATATATATATATTTGGGTCATGAGATTAAAATAACCAGAAACAACCAAACCTGCGAACTAAACAGGCGAATTACCCTGGGATGGATGGCGTACGGAAAAATGAAGGACATCCTTAAAGGAAATATCCCAATTCCTTTGAAACGAAAAGCATTCAACAAATGCATATTACCGGTTCTGACCTATGGCGCAGAGACACTAACTTTAACGAAGAAAACCGCAGAAAAACTAAGAGTAACACAAAGGCGAATGGAGAGACCGATGCTTGGCCTGACCCTGAGGGATCGAGTGAGAAATAGTTTACGGTGGTCGGCATTAAATAATAACAATCATCGCAATCTAAGGCGGGTACAGCTGCGGCTGCATTTGTTCCCTGTCGACGATCGTCGATCCATTTGGCTAGTGAATAAATTCACAGAGATGCAGGAAAACCTCAGAAAAACCTGCAACACCGACGTGGGTGGTGTGGGGGCCGTCGGAAAGTATAGGGTGTGTCCAAAGTTTTGAACGAATGAATAGTTGTGGAAATGAGAATTTGGATATTTAAGAGAGAAATGTTAGAAATGGTAGTTTTAAATATTGAATGAGAGTGTTGGATAGGAATTTTTTAAGTGGTCTATTAGATAATATCGAGATTTATTGTGAGAATTGTGGTGTCGGATTATCGGATCGAAATTGGGGATTCGTCTAGGTAGTCAATGTATTCGCCGGGGAGGTCGTCGTAAGCCGTGGCTAGCAAACCTAAAGGAGGAAATGGGAGCTTCCTCTTAGGTTTTCTATCGAGGGGCCGTCTGTTGGCGATCCACGGTGTGAATAGGGTATTTTTAGAGATTTCACTGCCCGATTCGATAGTGCGACTAACGTATCGGGCTTGTAATTTATTGAGACATGAAGGGATTGGCTAGATGTAGGTATTGACATAAACGGTATTGCTGGGTGAGTAGGGTGCCTTGTATTGGCAGTATCTAAGGATTGACTGCTTACAAGTTCGAAGTCTTTTAACTAGATGGTCAGGAAGGGTGCAATAGACGTTTGCTCTATAATCGATTATTGGACGGATATATGTCTTATACGTATGAAGTAAGGTGGTAGGGTGAGTGCGTCCGAAGCTGCCGCCGAGCGCCTTGAGAAGATTAACTCGACGACGGACTTAATTGAAGGTGTCCATTAGGTCGGCCATCAAGTTGAGAGTGTGAGTAAATCTCGCTCCCAAATAAACGACTTCCCTGCGGGTTTCGAGTCGATCTCCCCAGAGCACGAGGCGGAAGTTTGTAGGTAGAAGTCGTTCGCTCGAGGTGTCAGGGTGTTTGAATGCTTGGGTTTTTTGACGGTTGAGAATCACCCGCCATCTCCTGCACCAATCAGAAAATTGAGTCAGTAGATTTTGGGATCGAATGTTGAGAGAGCGAATATCAGTGGCAGAAATGATTAGTGCGGTATTATCCCCATATAGTTGGATGTTATCCTGGAGATGTCGTGGAATTGTGTATCATACGTATAAATTATATATAATAATGCGGTGAGTATCGAGCCTTGCGGAATGCCAGTTTGGGGTGTAAAAGAGTCGGATATGCTGTAACCAACTTTGACGCTGATCGATCGGTCGGTGAGATAGGAATATAATAGTTTTACAATTTAGTTTGGCATTCGGATGCTCAGTAGCTTTCTCACTAGTCTGGCGTGCCAGACTTGATCGAAAGCACGTCCATGAAAATGGCGGCAGAACAGCGTCGTTGATTTAAAGCACGGGTGACGATAGTTTGAAGGTTGGTGGTGGCGTTCTGACAAGAGTGGCCTGGCCTGAATCAGAATTGAAATGGGCCGGTAGGATTCAGGCTTTGTGGGGTATTTGCCGGGTTTGGGGATGAGAACTACGTTGGCTGATTTCCAACAACGAGGGAAGTAAGAGAATTCCAAACAGGCGATCAGCAGGGCACAGAGCGAAGGGAAAATCTCTTCTGGCAGGTTTTTGAGTTCCTGTCTCGAGATACCGTCGTGCCCTGGGGCACTGTTTTTCCCCGCTCGGCACGCCTGCTGAACTCCTTCGATTGTAAAGGGTGTAAGAAGCGGAGAGCTCTCATTTAGTGGAATATGAACATGTGGGCTTCGTGTTATATTGCGGGATTTCAAAATCCCGAGAAAGTTCAGTTTCTTGAATTCGGTTTCCAAAAAAACCCACAGTAGTTCCTAGAATCCTGCGCAATCGCCAAAATTTTAACACTCTAATTGTTCTTATTTTTATAAACATACAAATGCAATTTTGAGAAATTTGCCGGATTTTACAAAACGATTTAGAACGTTATCAAACTGTTGCTTGAGTTTTTGAGATAAATCCAAAATGTAATAAAACTTTGGAGAAATTGTTTGAATTTTCCAGAAAGACCCAGAACATTACCAGACTTTTAAGAAATTTCTTGAATTTTCTAGAGAGTTTCAGAAAGTTATTCGGTTTTTCAGAAATTGCTCGAATTTCCCAGAAAGATCCAGAAACTTTTTCACACGCCTTGTGAAATGTCTAAGCAATAGAGCATATATTTCTTCCACCGTTATTAATTAACTCTGTACTCGTGGATAGAATTGTTCTTTCAATGTGATTATATGAAATTACGTTATTTTTGACAATTATATTTTATTTTTTAAGTTCTGTATTCCCGAAACTTATTTCATCGAATGGTAAAATCAAACACTACATTGGATAATGTTCTATTTAGCTCTAGAAACAATTGTTTTTGAGGCCAAACAATATCTGTGGCAGTTGGGATCAGTCTGCGTAAAGAATTTAGTTCGATGAACCTCAGACGGTTACTCTTCACTGCAGGTGCCTCTTACTTTGTTAATGTTATCTCGATTAAATAACACTACAAGGGAGGTTGAATATTTACAAACTTTTTAGTGTATGATAGTCTTAAAAATTTTATAGGTAGTTTTTTTCACAGATATATATATATATATATATATATATATATATATATATATATATATATATATATATATATATATATATAAAGAGAGACGTGTTTGTCCCTATATTTCACACTGCAGCGAAAAGTACACGTAACAGGCAAATAATGTTTGTATGTGGTTGTTCTGTTCACGGAACTGTTCCCTTGCCTAATTAAATAAACGATATGGACTGTATATTGTTTAATTATAACAGCCGTTGGAATTGACAATATTATAGTTATAAAATTGATAATATTGCGAGACAATTGTAAGATTAACGGCGTTTTATGCTAAACTGCATCTGCTAGTTTTTTTGTATAAAACTCTCGCACCACTTGAACAAATGTTATATTCGAGAGTAGATCAACTACACTAATTACGGGTAGCAGACCAACTGAACTGGACAGTGGTGGTAGCCCCAAGGTTTCCATCGTGCACTACGGTGATTGTATATTGATAGATGTAAGGGTGTAAAAGATACGGGGATTGAAAGTAATGTGAATATACTTTGGAGAATTCGTGCAATTTTTCGATAAGTTTCTGAATCTTTTTGATAATTGGAGCAGTTTCTCGAAAAACAATTATCTGACAATTTCTGGAAAAATAAAGCAATTTCTTGAAAGTCTGATAACGTTCTGGGTCTTTCTGGAAAATTCAAACAATGTCTTAAAAGTTCGATCATTCTTTGGATCTCTCAAAAATTTAAGCAGTTTGTCAACAATTCGATAACTTTCTGAATCTTTTTGAAAAATTCGAGCAATATCCTAAAAGTTTGGTGACGTTATGGATCTTTCTGGGAAATTTAAGCAATTTTTGGAAAGTGACGAGCACTTTGACTCTTTTTGAAAAATTTGTTTAATTTATCGAAAGTTCCGTGGCTTTCAGTAATTTTTTGAAGAATAAGAGTATTTTCTCGAAATATGCATTCTTTTTTAAACTCCTCGAAATATTAGAGAAATTTCACAGTAATTCGATAACTCGTTTATTCTTTCTTGATAATCTCATTAGTAACTTATTTGAGCTTCTTGCAATCTTAGAAAAAATTCCTAATAGTTTCATAACTCTTCTATACTATATAGATAATCTCAGCACGTAATATATATATATATATATATATATATATATATATATATATATATATATATATATATATATATAGTAGGAAAGCTAGTTAACCCTGCGAATAACGGTATGTCTGTAGGGCTAGAAATTCTTATAGTGATGAGTCACAGTATACTCAGTACGGTTACCATCGCCTGGCCTGGCACGCATCAGCTCTGCACGTGATCAACTCTGCTGTCAGTGTACCAAATGTGTTCACGTTTACGCAATGAACAGAGCGTTTGCCTTTTTTATAATTTGCATACTTTCTATAGAGCTTCAAAACGGTTCCATTATTCATGTCTTCAAATATAACAAAGGATTCTTGAAGTATGTTTTTTTTAATCGGAAATTTTCACAATACTTAGGTTTCCTTTATCTTGAATGTCGTCAAACGTGATTTTCATATGCTCCGCTCTGCGAAGAACACCGGCCAGAGCAAAAAAGGTACCTACTTTAATCATAAGATATACCTCATCAGGAGCGAGTATACACTTGGATATGTCTTCTTTGGTAAAAATACGCACTTTATGTGGTCGAAAACCAACATTTTCTTTATTTAGGAACGATGTCAACTTATGAATCTTGCTTATGTCCAGGTTTTGTTAACTCACCATCGAGTAACGCGACCATAGGTTATTGGATGGCTCAACTTTGGAATGCCACCAATCGAGTTTGGGCTTCATATTTTTTTTACAGATAGGTCTTATTATTAAAACGTTTTATACCAAGTTATAAGTTGCGAAAACAACTACTTTTCGAGGTATGAATTTTCAAAATTATTAAAACTTACTTGTTTTGTCATGCAGGCACATTTTAAATTTTAAAATATCTCCAGACTGGTTCGAGTCTCATATCTTTTATACATACAGTTCTTATTATAGAAACGTTTTATACCAAGTCACAAGTTGAGAAAACAAATACTTTTGGAAATATGAATTTTAAAAATTATTAAAAACATTTATTTTCCATGCAAATACACTTATGAAAGTCAATGTCTAAACTCGATAACCGACAATGATATACTGCATTGTCGCCAACCGTTTGGAAACTTTTCCCCTGAAAAGAATTCGCCTATTTTTCTTTTTCAATATAATAAAACAATTTGATATATTTATCTAATAAAATTGAATAATATAATTAACCTGACCTGGTCAGGTTTAGGTTAGGTTTAGTATGATTTTAGTCTTGTATAGATTTAAGGTTAAATTTCGGAATGCTGCTGGTAGAATTTTGGGGAGAAATTAGGGGAGAGGAAGGGGTAGTAGATACCACCTCTAAAAGGGGGACTGCGGGAATCCCCTTTCGGAAATATGGATTTTTTTTTAAGTTGTAACCACACTTCACTAATATGGATTCAAATTTGGTATGCTATTGGTCGAATTTTGATGGGGGGATAGGGGAACAAATAGTGCTGGAAGCCTCCCTCCAAAGGGGAAATTATGGAAACCCCCTTTCGGAAATATTAACTTTTTAAAATTGTAACCTCACTTCACTAAAATGAATTTGAATTTAGTATGCCTCTGGCTGAATTTAGCAGGGGAAAGGGGGTGGGAGTAGTGTTTCGAATATCGCTCTCTGGCCCCTGACACAGATCAATGAATAAAATCTGTTTCTATCAGCATATAAAAAATATTACAAACATCACTCCCAACCCCTGTATTGTAAATAAATGAATATTGAAATACAAATAGTAGTATATTATTAAACGAGCAATTTATGATAGCCATTATTCACGCAGGGTGACGTTTGCGTCTCGAGCCGTAGGCTAGGGACCCGAGTTGAATAAATTGCGAGTTGAATACTATACTTTGTCCACGACCCTTGATTTCTTTATTGAATATAAGTTAGGTAAATAATGCGAGTGTAGAACGGAAAGTTGTTATTGAAAATCAGTATTACTTATATTTATGTATATATTTCCGGTTATTTCTGTTGGTTTACAAGAAAGTTCATCACTATCCGAATTCATCGTTACAATATGTATATCGGCAGATCGCCAAGTTCGTAATAATTTGGTATTTGGTATTATTGACAATTCTAACTTTCAAATTAATAAATTTCTGGAGTTCGTCAAATAATTCGTGTGACAATATTGTTATGAAAAGTGTTAATACTAAAAATTTCGATATTTTATCGATACGATATATTTCAGAAACAAATTTAATAAACAAAATACGCAAACTTAAAGGTTTACTTAGTGAAAATATCGTATCGTATCGTATCCCCCATCTCTAGTCACCTATCGGGATGTGCCGGAATGTTGTGAGTGTTGTGTTGTCATAGCAACATATGCTCTGTAAATGCAGAAGCGTGAATTATTATATGTTACTCTAGTGATATATGGGTACCATATACTTTTAGTTAGGAGGTAAAATATTGATTTATTATTAAGTGGTCGTGGAAAAAAAACTTTTTTATTCTAACATAACTTAACCTAACCTAACCTAAAAATAGTCTTATTTTCAATGTTTTCAATGGGAGTCTATGGTAACTTTAAAGGCCCATAACTTTTGAACCAGGATACTCAGACACCTAGGACCACCGTAATGTTCACTGCTTATCCTGAGCTACAATATTTCTAAAGTTGAACGTTGGTCATGTGTGGTCTCGATATTTCGGAAAGAGAATTAATGTCGCTACCGGTAATTCATTTCTTGCAGGTGTGGTGGTCGATGATTGAGTTTCATCCGCACTGATGGCGTTATTCTTGACGTCGTTCCCAACGTCATGCATACTCAAGCCTGTGAATGCTCTATTTGCTTATAGTTCCTAAAATGGATATTCTCGAGCACCGTTCCTAAAATCATCGAATTGTATCGTCCTCACAACAGCGTCAGTTGACGTCACAACACAAATGTCATTTGCCATTTTGTAACGTCAAATTTAAATAAGTTTTTCAAATATGTTATCAATTTCTCCTATAAAAATGAATTATACAATCAGTTAATCAGTAGTATTAAACCCAAATTGAACATTAGTATCCCGAACAACTTATGAAAGCCAATTTGTTAATTATAAATACTAAAAAATGTATGCCAGTGGTGAACGAATTTACCTCAACATATGTTTCGGTAAATAAGAAAACACTATAATTATACATAAAATCTATGAAGTGGATAGACATTGCAGAGAATGAAGAGATATTTCAGATATTAATTTCACAAAACTTTTGGTTGTGTTAATAGGAAGAATTTGACATAAAGATTTTGTCTTCATAGGAGCTTCATATAAGTGTTTATTTTTGGATTCATATGTATGTGTAGGTAACTTAATTTTATTTTTCATAGTATGGTATTTTACAGATGCACACAGAAAACATAATTTCTTTAAGTCAAAGATTTTGTTTATATTATACAGTGCGTCACTGGGGCACATGCTGGAACTAGACATAATAATCTAAATAAAGCTTCTTTGTATAATCTCTAAAAGGGACCTATAAATGCTCTGGAAGCACATCCCCAAGAAAATAGGCCATACCTGAGATGGCTTTCCACTAGACCGTAGTACAATATCTGCAAGTATTGACATTATACATAAACTTTCTTAAACACTTAAAGTTATAAAGCACAATCTCTAGTTTTTTTCTATAAAAAATATGTGAAGCTATTCTTATGGTCTCTAGAATTAAGAAATGACAAATTATGTTTTATTAAAATTTAGAGTAAGTAATTTATGATGAAACCCATCCTTAATTAATCTTAGATCATTTTCAACTATTTCAAATCATACCAATTATCTATTTCATAAATAATGGCTGTATCATCTGCGACTCTAATTGTATATATCCAGTACTGCTCACTGAAAACAATTCATTTATAGAAAGATTTAATAACACAGAATCCAAAATTGTTCCTTGGTTATAATTATTTATTAAATAACGTATATTTTGTTGTTTATAGAATTTTAACAATATTAACAAGTTTGGTGTTTTTAAATGTGAAAAATTTAAATTTCTGGGTTATTGGTCTCGAATTTCATCTTCATGTATAGTTTAATAACCATATTTCAAAAATAGAAATCTGAATAGTTTTTTCAAAATTGAACAGATGGTTTTCCACTTTAGTTGTGGTTTTCTAGGTGAAATCAATAAATAATTCTATTATGAAGTCTTCGTAAAGTTCTTTTATTACCATTATTCATCCTTATTCTTCAAGTAATTGTTCGATAAATAACTGTTTACATTATTAAATAACGTATATTTTGTTGTTTATAGAATTTTTTGTAACAATATTAGCAAGTTTGGGGTTTTTAAATGTGAATTTAAATTTGTGGGTTGTCGGTATAAAATTTCATCTTTCAATATTTTACATTTCTTTTTATGTATAGTTTGATAGTAATATTTCTAAAGTAGAAATCTGAATAGTCTTTTCAAAATTGAAGAGAAGGTTTTCCGTTTTAGTTGTGGTTTTATAGGTGAAATCAATAAATAATTGTATTATGAAGTCTTGGAAGGCTCTTTTATTACCATTATTCATCCTTATTCTTCAAGTAATTCTTCGATAACTGTTTACATTATTAAATAACGTATATTTTGTTGTTTATAGAATTTTTTGTAACAATATTAACAAGTTTGGGGTTTTTAAGTGTAAAATATTTCAATTTCTGGATTGTCGGTCTCGAATTTAATCTTTCAGTATTTTAATTTTATTTTGATGTATAGTTTTATAATCATACCTCAAAAATAGAAATCTTAATAGTCTTTTCAAAATTGATGGGAAGGTTTTCCATTTTAGGCTGGCCACACTTTATATAGTTTGATTAAACAATATAAAACAAGTGAAGAAAATATTTTGTAGATAGTCTAGTCTTAGAAAAAAAATATTTTCGTTTAAAAACTATAATCTTGTCACACGTTGAAGAAATGAATCTAAATGAACAATAGAACGAATTAAAAGATTAAACTACAAAAATAATTGAAATACTACCAAAACTGCTATCTACGGATATCAGTAAAACTTTGCGCCATGTACACATCTCAAGTGACTCTAGAAAGAATAAAATTCCATTTAATAAACAATTCAAATACCTAATTAAATTAAAATCACACAAATTTTTCAAATCACGTAAAATACCATGTCCTATATTAAATTTATCCACCTTTTTCTATTTTCAATGGATACTTACAAAGAAATATTCTTCCAAATAATTCTCAATTTATTGACTGAAATTTATTCAGATAAATTTTTTATATATACATAGTTATTTTCCAACTAATTTTAAGCTGATCTAAAAAATCATTTGGCAAGAAAAAAAATTTAAAAGACTTGGCCAAATTTTTGGTAAAAGGCGCAAACATTGGGCCGAGTCTTTTAAAAAATTTTTCTTGCCAAATGATTTTATAAATCAGCTTAAAATTATTTGGAAAATAACTATGTATATATAAAAATTTTATCTGAATAAATTTCAGTCAATAAATTGAGAATTATTTGGAAGAATGTTTCTTTGTAAGTAATTTATATATACAGTATATTCACTTAAACTAATTTATATAAACAGTTCACTAATTTATATTCACTTATTTATTTGTTTATCTCACGATGTCAAATTATCAACTAACTCGTCCGCTGATCGGTCCTTTATATATACTAGTTCCTTTTTTACTAGAGAATTCTGGATTGCGGCTTACACAAAAACAAATGCGTTTCGCGATATTTCTTGATTGCCGGCTCAATCCTTAAAAGACCTTCCGAGAACATGTCTATAAAAACGGTCACAATAAATCCCAATAGACCTTCTCAGAATTCGGCGCGCTCGCCATTTTTTAAACTCCGTTAACATAACGTTACAGGACCGTACTTAGTATCTGCTTCGGTGTGCGAGTTCGTAACAATACTTAATATACTACATCGAACATTATGTTACCAAAATATGTTTCCAATTGACTTATGTTTGCCCAAAACTATTCGATTTGATTTCATCAATCAAAAATTAAAGGGGGGTAAATAATGTTGCTACAATTTCTATACTTCTTTTCTCGGTACGCCGTGTACCTACTGAAATAAATTGATTGACGTGTGTATTGTATGCTTCAGAGTGGAACAAAAAGAAATTATTTTCATCTTTATGCTTGATTGAGTACATATTGAGTATATATCCATAATATTAACTCCTGTAATAAAGTATATCCGCCTTATTCTTTCTTCCATTAATATTCTCATTTCCTTCAATCAGTGGTAATACCTATTAAACATTCTTCTATCGAGTCTTAATTATAGCTAATGTCGAGTAAGAACTGAATATTACGGAATGTCTATTTAAATGAATTTGTAATTATTGTCATTTAAATAGTAACTACATATTTTTTACTTGAAAATTATATAATATGTCTACAGGTGTGACATTAAAACTGGAGTTCATAAGTTCTTTAACCCTTAACCGGCTTGGTCGGAAATTTTATCATTCAATGCGTTGCGGACTCTCTGGGAAACGAACATCAAAGTTGTTTTTTTGTTATTGACTATCAAAAAATGTTTTTCGCACTATAAATAATGAAAGATATATAAAGAATCAAACTTATGTAAGAAACCAAAGCAAAACATCTGAAACTAGAATAATCTTTTAAACCAAAATAAACATGATGTTAATTTTATTCAAAGTTTCAAAAAAAATATTACAAAATACAAATAGGTACAGTTGCGGCCAAAAAGAAATGCGACAGTTGTTATTGCCGAGCGTGAATATATCTTGTCCGTTTCCGGGAAACAGTTTTGTCGTATATTTAAATGAAAATAACACTAAAGTGTAAATAATATTGTTTTCCATTATTAAATATTAAAAGCTACTAAATAATTTTTAATTTTCAATCAAAAACAATAATTAATATTTAGTAATTCCGCTATTATGCTCTTAATCTAATGGCCATCGATCTATATAATGTGGAACAATAAATATTCCTCAGTTGTTATTTCCTCCCAAGCATTATTTATAACTTCCAACAAACCTTCAACGGTTTTTGGTCTTATATTTGCCTTTCGAATTTCTCTTACTAACATTGCCCAAACATTTTCTACTGGATTCAAGTCTGGTCTTTTACTACACCAGTTAATAACACTAATATTACGTGCCCGAAACCATTCGGTCACTACATCAGAGTTATGCACTGTACGTTATCTTGTTGGAAGATAAAATCATTGTTATAGTAAAGAATCTCAACAGAAAGAAGCATAAAATTTTCTGAAATTCTGATATATGCTTCACTATTGAATCTTTCGCCAATATGCCATAGAACTCCAGGTCCCTGCGTAGATATCCACGTCCACATACTTAGAGAAAAACGACCATTTTTATTTGTGAAATTGACATAATTCTCGTCAAACCGTGTATTCGGTGGGCGATAGACAAGAATATTGCCGCTATTTGACGATTGGAAAACCTTTTCATCCGTAAAAATAACACGATTCCAAAATTCTTCATCATAAGCAATATGCTCTAAAGCAACTCCATTCTTGCTTCTTTGTGACTATTGTTGCGACGGCCCGTACGACAGGTTGCTGGAACTACTGTTTCAAATGTTCAGCAGTTTACTTTCTCGGACGTCCTGAGCCTGGAGCTCTATCAATCAATTCGTCCCTCATATCGCCATCTTCTTACAATACTTGAAACTGAGTTCTTGCTTACATTGTAAAATGCCGCAGTTTGCCTCACTGTCCACACATCGCATATTTTTGGGATTATTCCACCTTTCGTCACTGAATTTATATGCGCATAATATTACTTTCAAATTTGGAATTTTGAGGAAGCTGCTGTGTTAGCGAAACGCGTCACCTAGTTTAAATTGAACATTAGTTCAAATATAATGAAGTTTTAAGCAATTTAAATTGTTTTTGTTAAAATAATTAATAGCACGGATCGTTTTCCATTTAATTTTTATTAAACAATACAAAAATTGATTTACATGAAATCTGAATTGTCAATTATATTCGTTGTCACGCACAGCATACTAAAAACTAGATATATAAGGATGGAGTTGCTTCCATAAGTATCTAAAGTATTAACACACCTCCTTACTTGTGGAAGCAATATTCGTTACATTACATATATACACAATATTTAATTATACTCAATATGCATTTAACAATTGCCTTAATTTTTCAAATCTTACAACAGTTAATGGATTAGTTAAAATGTCAGCCAATTGGTCTTCAGATGAAGTTTTAATTACCTTTATTATGCCCTTTTCAACACAATCATGTAGATAATGATACCCAACATCTAGGTGTTTACTGTTTTTTAAAAAAATTCCATTATTTACCATGTGTTTTGCTGACGAATTGTTTTCAAATATTTCTCTAAGTTGATTCACATTTATATGTAAGTCTTTAACAATGCCTAACAAAAAAAGAACTTCATCCGTAGCTTCCGCTAAAGCAATGTACTCCGCGTGACAAGACGACCTAGTAACTACTTTTTGTTTGCGCTTAATCAGTATGTATTATTTCACAAATATCATTAGCTTTCTTTCTATTGTTATTAAATCTCAAATTTGACATTTTTGGCAATAAAAAAGTTTCACATTGAATATGTGTATTTTCTAATGAATTGGGTAAACCTTCACAAACATTGTTTTTACACATAATAGAGAGATTTTTGAAATTTACATGCCCTAACCTTTTGTGGCATTTTTCTTTTTCTAGTGCAACATTGGCATTTGATACATTTTCAAAAACTACATTACCATTTAATTATTATAGGTTTTCTCTCTTTTTAGCTAATGCAATAAGCTCATCATTTTTCTTTAGTATTTTCAAATAATTTTGTCGAGCCCAAATTTTATTACCATTATCAGTTATTTTTGACATGCTCAATAGATTTTTTGACATTTCTGGTTAACAATTTTTAATATGTGTTTTAATTTCTTTTTTACCTACAGCAAAGTTTACAATTACTGTCCCTATAGCAGAAGCTTTTATTAAATGGCCATCACCTACCCTAATGTTTACGATTTTTTTAATTTTCTTATCTCATTAAAATAGCTCTCATTATTGACAATATGATCAATGCATCCGCTGTCTAGGAGCCACGTTATTTTTTCTTTTGCTTCATTTTCTTTCTCTGAATTCAAAACTGTTACCTGTGTTCCTCTGAATTCGCAAAATTTCCTGTCGGGTTTGAACTGTTATTTACTTCTCCTTGGTTTCTTCCCCTGCCTCTAGAAAATACTAAAGTATTAACAGTTTTAAAACAGTCTTATAGTTCGCGCGACTGCAGAGACTCCATGCGCGGGCGGTGGCGCAGACATGTTGTGTCCTAAGATTAATACATTTGTAGTATTACTCTGAGGTTGTGCCACTTACCGCCTCTGCATCAAACCGTCTCTTATATTATTTGTCTATGGTGCTGTCATAGCTGTTAGTGGTTGCTAATGTCACTTGAAATTGTGATTGTTGTAAAATTTAAAGTCGGTTACATGAAAATTCCTCGACACAACAATTTTACTAATCTTGAAATGTGAGACATGCTTTATCTTTGTATAAACGAAAATTATTCCTGTGTTGCTGCTGCTCCCAGATATCAACAAATGTATCCAAACAGAGTTCAATCCAATCGACAAACTTTCAGCATTATTTTTCGTGGATTAGGAGAAACTGGACAATTTAGGCGTAACAATGGTATGGGACGACCGAAAATAATAACTGTGGATCAGGAGGATGATATTTTAATGCGAGTGCGGAACTAAGCACTCGGCGTTTAGCAGCAATGACTGGAGTAAGCCATTCTTTACTGTTGTTTACTGTTTGTTTCTGATATTTTCTTGTTATTAAAATTGTTCTTCTTTTTCTTTTAGTAGGACCCTGTCCTGTTTAATTCCGAATATTTTTCCTCCTCCTGAGCTTCTTGAGATGCTGAGCTCCAGCTCTCATACCATCTTTTTGGTGGTCTACCTAGTGGTCTCCGTGTGTTTGGTTTCTGGGTTTTCGCCCATTTTGCCAATCTGTTTTCAGGCATTCTTTCGACATGATCTCGTTTACGTTATCTAACCCATCTCACCACATCCTGAATTCCTAATTCTTCTCTAATGTCCTGACTTCTCATTCTATCTCTGAGGCTCACTTCCTTAATCTTATTAATCTTAGCGTTTTCATTTCAGTCGTCCGCATTATTCTTTTTGTTGTTGATGTTTCGGCCCTTGTTTCGGTTGCATAAGTGAGAATAGGTCTTACGCATGTTTTGTAGACTCTTATCTTGTTTTGTGTACTCATCATATTGTTTTTCCATATTATTTCTCTCAAATATCCGCTGACCCTTGATGCTTTTATCGCTTGAGTTCGTGTTTCCTCTATTAAATCCCTCTTACTTGATATTGTTACTCCAAGGTAATTGAATTTCATTGTTTGTTGTATTATGTTGTTGTCGACAGCTAGTTTACATCTAATCGTATCTTTGGCTATGATCATTGATTGAGTCTTCTTAATTGAAATGCTCATATTATATTTATCTGCCGTTGTCTTCATTCTGTATAATAGGCGCTGTAAGTCATCTTCACTCTCTGCCACTAGAATCGCGTCATCCGCATAACATAACACTTTTAATGATTGTTCTCCCATTCTGTACCCCGCGTTGACCTTGTTAACGCTTTCTATGATTCTCTCTATGATAATATTGAATAGTCTAGGGCTGAGGCTGTCTCCCTTTCGTATCTCGTTCATAATCTGTACTTCTTTGGACAATCCCGTTCTGGTTTTAATCCTCGTTATATTTCCGGTGTTCAGTTCTTTAATAATATTTTGAGATTTATGATCTATATTGTTCTTCTCTAGAATCTCTAATACGTCCCTCAACCGTACTTTATCAAAGGCTTTAGTAAGGTCAACAAAACATACAAACATGGGCTTGTTGAACTCTATTGATTTTTCTGTTAGTTGCCGTATTATGAATATTGCGTCTACCGTCGATCTGTTCTGTCTGAACCCTTGTTGTTCTTCCGTTATCGGAATCTTGTTTCCATGTCTTACCGCTATGATGTTTGTAAAAAGTTTTAATACTGAGCTCAACAAAGTTTTGTTCCTGAAATTGTCGGGATTCCTTTTTCCTCCTTTATTATGTATGGGTACGGATATGCTTAACTTCCATTCGTACGGTATGACACCGGATATTATAATCTTCTGAAATAAGGTGACAAGTTCCCTCCTTAGTTTCACTCCTCCATACTTGATTAACTCGTTGTTTATATTATCAACGCCAGGTGCTTTTCGATTTTTCAATTTTGTTTTTAGTGCTTGAAGATCCTTCAGTGTTATTTCCGGTTCGTTATTGTTATCATTTACTGAGATCTGTATCGGTGTATTGTCATCATCAGTAATATTATATGTGTTTTCGAAGTAACTGTAATGTCATTTACTTGCACTTCCTCCGTAACTTGTTTTTTTTCTGTTACGTAGCATGTTCCACACCTTCTTCTGACCACCGTATAAGTCCGCTTCAATTTTTTCAGAAAATGTTTCCCAGTATTTCTTCTTTAGTTGTCGTATGTGGTTGTTTGTTCGATTTCTAACAGTTTTGTATCTTCATACTCATCCGGTGTTCTATTGTTAATGTATTTTATATATGCTTCCTTCTTCTCTTTTGCAGTTCCTTGACTTCGTTGGTGAACCACGGTTTGGTGTTTCTCTTTCCATTGGTGTCTACTGTTCTTATCCCTATGGCTTCTGTTGCACTTTGTGTTATATTTTCTCTTATTTTTTTCCAAACCGTTTTTACATTATCGTTATCTACAACCTGGCTTTGCGTTATCTTCTCATTGAGTCTTCTTTGATATAGATCTTTTGAGCTATATTCCCTTAACGATTCTATTTTGAATTTTGTTACATAATTTGGTGCCTTTTTCTTTTTTCGCGTGCCTACCGATCGATATTTGCAAAGAATCAGGTTATGTTGTGTCCCTACGTTCGCCGATGTTAGTGCTGTTATGTCCAGAATTTGTTGAGGGTCCACTTGTCTATTGGTGATTACATAATCGATGATCGATTTGTTACCCCTTGAATTTCTGAATGTGTATTTGTGTTGTTCTTTATGTTCAAAGTACATATTGTTTATTCTTAGCTCGTTTTATGAGCACATTTCGATTAACATATTGCCATTTTCATTTTTTGTCTCCTTACCAAAGTGTTGCATGGTATCATTTTCTATACGTGAATTGAAGTCCCCCCTTATGAAGACTTTTTCGTTTCTTGGTAAACGATCCAAAGTGCACTGAAGATCACCGAAGAATTGTTCTCTTTCTTCCCTTGGTTTTGCTATGTCTGGTGCATGTACACTTATCAGATGTGTCTTGTCGTTTTCAAATTTTAGTGACTTATACATTATGTTGTGCTGAAGGTATTGCACGTCTTCTATAGGTGGTGTAGCTTCTCTTCTATTCCAACCCCTGCCTTTGCTTTTTTGCCCTTATCTACTCCGCTATAGAATAGTATATAGTCACCATGTTTCGTGTTGCCTTTACCTTTCTTCTTACTTTCTGAGAGCAAACAAATATCAATGTTATTATTAGCTATTTCCATTAGCACTTCTTGGTCTCTGGTGTTCCACGATGTGATGTTCCAGCAGGCTAGTCTCAATTTATTTCGTTTTCATTCTCGTTTTTCCCTTTTTCTCGCCGTGTCGTTTCCTGAGTTGATCTGTCCGGTTCCTGAGGCACTCGTATCGGTTCTTCGAGCAGTGTTTTTTTTTCTAAAAGGTAGGTTGCTAGTCTCGCCTTTAAACCCTCCTCCTTTTTCCGGGCTTTGGACCGGCAACATTACTCACTAAACTACTCGATCCATCCAGTGAGCAATGCAGGCGGAGCTTATTAAAAATGTAGGTACCTTTATTTAGATTACATTTTCAGAACCACAATTTGTTTTTAATTCATCCGTTCATTTAATAGTTGTGTTCTTTATAGTTATTACCGATTAAAGTTACATTTGCGTATTAAATGGGCACTGGCCCAAAACGACATAGTTATTACACATTGAAATTTTAAAAATTGTGCAGCTTAATGTTTAACTTAAAATATCTTGAGGAATATTGACTTTATCGTTATGAGGAAAGAGTATGTTATTTACGTAACAAGTATTGGAGAATCGAAAAATTGTGCTAAAATTTCTATTCCGCCAATGGCGTAGAATTTGGGAACGATTAACCAGTCACTTGCCTCTGTCGTACGCCTCTCGTAGTAGCCAGAAACGTTTATTTAAGATAATTTGGTAGGGTCTACACTTTCTGCCAAATATGAAATGGATACGTAAAACAGTTTTAAAGTACTGAGCACAAATCGTTTTTAAATCTTTAAACAAAACATCCCGTAGATCAGTAAGCAGCTACATTTTATTTCGGTGTTTTGGGTTAACTCTTTATAATTTGAAGTGAGGTGGAGAACTATCGATAGCACTATCGATAACTATCGATAGTTAGCAGTATCGTTAACTATCGATAGTCGGGACTATCAAAAACTATCGATAGTTTTTAGTGCTATCGAATACTATCGATAGTTCCAGATGTTTGATTTTTAAAACAAAAAAATCAACAGCTACTGATTTAGTTTCTCCAGTCCCTAGTCCTAATACCCCAATATCATCTAATAATTTAAAAAAACAAAACGAAATGTTATCCTATTTCCGTCAAACCTTCAAAAGTTAACCGCCATCATAGTTCGCAAGATTACAGGTTCCTGTTTACCATGTTCAGAAACTCTACTAGAGATTACACTAGAGATTACACTAGAGATTACACTAGAGATTACACTAGAGATTACACTAGAGATTACACTAGAGATTACACTAGAGATTACACTAGAGGGATAGGGTGTGGTATATTTGTGATGCGGGACTACAGAACTACACAATCGGCTAAAACAAAAATTAGGAAAGTAGATGTAATAATCTTTTTCAAAATGAAAGTACAAATTGGGTGTGCACCAATTTTAAGTGAATATTACTTTGTGAAATGGATAAATTTTTGATATTAAAGTCTGAAAAAGGAGAGAGAAATAGTGGTCTCTCATACAGGTGAATTATAGAAAATACTAGTGCAAGATTTTTTTACATATTTCATATTTTTAGAACCAATTGTAGAAACTCCTGCAAGTGGCAATGAATCCGATAATGATACTGCTTCTACTACAAGCACACCTAGAAAAAGGAGAAAAATATCCATGGTGTGGAAATATTTTAAAAAAACAGCTGACAAAAGATTTGCCAAATACTTGTCCTGTGGTAAGGAATATAAATGCAGTGATAATACCAGCAATTTAGCTGACCATTTAAAAATATTTCACTACACTGACACTTTAAATTCTGCACAAGAAAATCCCTGTTCAAGTAGTGATCCTAATTCAGCTATCTCAAGTTTTCGATCTATAAGTCATTTTCTCAAAAGAACGTTAGAGTAAGATAGTTCTTCCCAAAGAAAAAAAGAATTAGATAGGTCTCTGGGTATGATGATTGCAACTGACTTCCAGCCATTTAATATTGTAAACGATGTTGGATTTCAATCATTTGTCAGACTCCTTGATCCAAAATATGTGTAACCTAATAAATCTACAATAAGGGACTCAGTATTAAAAAATTTGTACTTAGAAGGTGTTACCAAATTAAAAGAAATTATAAAAGATATTAATTTCTTCGCAATAACGACAGACTGTTGGACCTCTAGTGCAACATAATCCTATATTTCCGTAACATGCCACTTCATAGATCAAAACTATGAACTTAAAACTGCAATTTTAGCTGTTAAACAAATGACAACAAATCATACTAGTCAAAATATGGCTAATGCTTTAGTTGAAGTGTTTCAAGATTGGAACATACATAATAAAATTATTTGTATAGTCACATATAATGCTGCAAATGCACTTAAAAACTGTGAAACTATGAAAAATAGGAACCTTCCTTGTTTTGCTCACACATTAAATTTGGTTGTCCAAGACAATTTGACACTAGAATGTCTAAAAGAGATATTGAAAAAGTGCAAAGATATTGTAAGATTTATTAAAAGCAGCAATGTTGCTGCAGACACTTTTAGAGAAGAACAAGGAGTAGGAAAAGGAAACAAGGTACCTTACAAATTAGTTCAAGAAGTTTCAACACGCTGGAACAGCTCTTTATATATGATAAAAAGAATTATTAAAACATCAGATGCCTTGAACCGAACTCTTTTAAAACTTATAAACGCTCCACCGCTATTAACGGCAGAAGAAATCACAATTTTAAAAGATATTCACAGTTTAGACATTTTTGATGATGCGACAAAGTATCAGGTACCAAATATGTAACTATATCATTAATAATACCAATTGCTTTTGGCTTTACATAAACCTTGATGAGATTAAGAATGAATGTATGTCAGAAGAGTGTAAAACACTTTGTAGTTGGCTTTTAGAGTCAGTGAAACAACGCCTGTTTCCGTGCGAATCCAGAAGTTTGGCAAGAATTTCTACCATTCTTGATCCAAGATATAAAAAGAAAGGTTTTAGATCTGAGGAAAATTCCAATCAGGCAGCTTATTATTTAGAGAGAGCAACAAATGAATATTTTGATGAGAAAATCATTGGAATCTCATCAGGAAAAAACAGATGATCCTCAACCAGAGACTTTTAAACAAAAAAATCTTTGTTTTCATTTGTAAAAAACAAAGTGGAAGAGAAATCGAAAAGCGTACTAGCTGACGTAATTATACTGAAGATACAGTATTTGGAACGGAAAAACTCACCTGAAGATACAGATCCACTATTATTTTGGAAGGTAAAATTAGTCTTGTTTTAAATATTACATATTAAACTGTACCTTTTTAGGTAAATCAGGAACTGAAACCCCTGCCAGAGCTTAGCAAAAAATATTTGTGTATACTTGCATCTTCCACAGTATCAGAAAGAGTATTTAGTACTTCAGGATATATTATTTCAGGCAGGCGTTCAAGAATTAAGGCAAAAAATGTCGATATGCTAATATTTCTAAACAAAAATCAAAGGATTTTTACTTAATATCATTTGTTATAATTAATAATTCAATAACATAATGAAAGATTCTACTTTCATTCACTTGTTTTAATTTTTTTTATTATGATGAAACTATCGATGGTGATGTCTATCGATAATTCTCCACCTCTAAATGATTCTACTGTTAAATTATTTCTAATTAGTAATGAATCACTCTGTATATGGGTAAATTGCATTGCTCTACCTCGATTCCTATACAGATTAACTGTAAGTTTTCCTCTTCAAATTCTCTTTTTCACGTAATTCTCGTTTTATTAAGAATCTTTCAATTATGCTAACACTAGTGACACTTGTGTTTTATTAAATTAACTTATCAATAAATTTTTTTCAAATATTTGTAGGTATCATACTGTATGCGTGCAAGTTCATTTTCATAAATGGGATCATTTTCATAAATGGGATCATTTTCATTCGTTAGTCAGCAGCCGCTAAAATTGAAAATATTTCGTTACGCTTTCCGGTATATTTAGCAAAAGTGCGCCATATTGCTGTGTCTACCTTCGATTTTTTTGTCTATGCGTTAAGATGCGACCGCTTCTCGCTGTTACTGTTTTTTTTTCTGTGCAAGTCAAATGTATTTATAAATACATCTTTAATGTTCACCACCCAAGTGAGAAGAGTGAGATAAGATACAAGGAATAAATGCAGGACCGTTGTAGTATATTTCTGTGAATAACTATTTCATGCGAAATGTGCGCGAGTATAAGACAGATATGTCTCAAATCATATAATAAAAGCTTGTTGGTATACATAAGCAAGTAAGTGACTTTTTTGGATGGATATCTTATCTTATACCGGGTCTTTGGTAGAGGGTTCAACAAACGAAAATGGTGGGCGGGTAGGGTCATTTTCTCTTAGTCAAAAGAATTATCATTTTCGAAATTTTTGCAATTTTGTTTTTTTTAAATTCCTTGAAAATTAGTCATAAAAATTGAATTTTTGAAAGAAATGCACTGAAAATGATTTTTTCAATTTTTATCGTTTTGTTTAAAAAAATTAATAAAATTGATACGAAAAATTTAAAAAACAAATTAAGTTTGGGAACTTTAAATGTTTAATTATCAAATTTTTCATACAAGAGTGCTTAGAATTAAAAAAAAATTTATGAATAAAAACTTTCAAATGTATTCGAAAACATATTTGGTTAACACTCTTTCAAATGGTGTACAAAATGTTAAATTATTCATCAAGCAATAAAGATTTTCAAATGCAAATGCAAAATTTACAAATTTTGTTCAAAGCGAGAGAGATATTTTGTTTTTGAAGTTGGTTTTCCGGTTTCCTCTGCAGGTTCCTCTGCAGCTGTTCAAAATTATCACCTTCACTTCTAATACAAGCACCTGAGAAGCGGATAGCAGGTTATTGGGGGAGAGGGGTGCAGGTAGTAGTTTATCGGTGAAGGTACCAGCGGGAGCGGTGGAGAGGTCAGTTTTATGTGATTTTACGAAGGTGTAGAAAATAATAAACAAACAAAATAAATCCCTTGGCACAGCAAGGGTTGTTGTGGTTTATCATCTAAACGTAATTTGCTTTCACATATAAGACACCATTTGAAGGTTTTTACTAATTGTTGGCCAATGCGTTAAGCCGAGGGAGGCCAACAAGCATTGATGTCCGGTAATCTGCTTTTACTACGAGGTATACATACTATTTTTTCTGAAATTGCAATCAACAGTATCATAAATTAGAAACTTTCTATAAACGCATAACAATTACTTTTCCGCCCAACCTATCTAATATGCAAGAAAAGTATTGGTTTGCCCCAAAAAAAGTTGGAATTTTGAAAAAAAAATTTGAGTTATTTTTACGTTTTTCATCAAGAACAACACGAAAGAACGATTTTTAGAAAAAAAATCATGTGTGTATGTCGTCGTCGTCGTTGTCGTTGGCAACTTTTTGTTACATTTCTTGTTAACACGATACATCCTCCGGAGTGCAACAAGTCACCAATTTTATGATTGAGTATTGTTCAGATATCTCACAGATAAACCCTATTGATTTTCAGCTCACCAGAGCCAGTACAACGGGTGCTATGTTCGAAACTACTAGCAATATCGTGATGAAATTTTGTAAGAATATTTTGTAAGCTGACAGATCTCATAAATTTAATTTGATATCTGCCTCTCACAGACGGTGCTTGTTACACGGTTCTAATTTTAAACATATATTTTGTTGATATTGAATTTTCTAGTCAACTTAAACATTATTCATTTTTACACCACACAGTTTCTCTTGTTTAAACTCTATACTCTGTTCCGTTTTCGGTATTTGAAAATTATGATGAAGTAATAACTGATGCTGGTATAATAGTATATTATTTAACGAGCGGTAATGTAGGTCATAACTCACGCAGTTTAAGTTTGCAGCACGAGCCGCAGGCGAATGCTGTAATTCATCAAGTGAGTTATGACCATTACCGCAAGTTGAGTACTATACTTTATCTACGACTATAACAATAAATGCTAAGAACTTTATTCACAAATCTTAATAGTTACCTATAACAACACGACGTGACGTCCACCTCCTCAGTTAGCGGTAAGCGGCTATTTCCGTGTTTCTGTTGGTTTTACGTGTTTGCAACATACGATTAGTAGTAACCGTTGATTGAAATTCATAATTTTATCTTTTGTCAATAGTGGAAATGAGTTCAAATAGCAGCTCAGAAGAGAGCCAAAGTAAAAGTCGTTGTAAGAAAAGACGAGTCCATTCATCAGGGAAAAAATTTCAAGATACCTGGTTAGAATTACCAGATTATAGTGGCTGGATGCAAAAAGGAACTGACCCATATAAATCTAAGTAATGGAATTTCATTAATATTAATAAAAAAATTTAGTAAAATTGAAATTCATTTGTTTAGATGTTCTCTTTGTGGAAAAGAGTGCGCTGCTGGAACGTTAGAAATAAAAAAAAAACAGTCTGAGGGGAAGAAAGATCAGGCAAATTTGAGAAGTTTGAAAAATGCTCTGTCAATTAGCGGTTATATCAAATAATCCGCGGAAAATGATCATGAAAATGCAGTTAAAAAAGCTGAAATAAAGCTATAGCTATATTTTGCTGAGCACAATGCAGCTTTCTCAGTAATGCATCATTTAATAGATCTCCTTAAATAAATTATAGTTGACAGCAAAAGTGTCAAATATATGAAACTTAAACGAACAAAATGTACTGAAATAATAAAAAATATAATTGCAGAATCGGATACAAAAGAACTGGATGATATCTTAAGAGTCACTCCTTTTTTTATTATGATAGATGAGTCAACAGACATATCTGACCAAAACATATGTGCTTATTAGCTCGTTATGTTCATCCACAGTCTGGAAATGTGGAAACTAAACTCTTAGAGGTAATCAAGATATATGCAAGGGATGACAGAGCCGAACAAATTTATAAATATTTCAAGACTTGCTTGGAAAAACTCGATATTCCAATAACAAATATTATTGGGGTAGCTAGTGATGGAGCAAATTTTATGATGAGTAATGAGTAATGCATAGTTGATTGTCTCAACTGAAAATACATCTTGAGTTATTAAAAAACCTTTCTTTTCATTACAAGGGCATACAACAGTTTTTTCTCAAACCTAAAGTCTGACATTCCTCATGTGGTCCTCATGAGATGTATGTCATAGTGCTACCATTATAGCTAGTAAAGCATGCTGTAATTTACCTAGAACTGCAGGTCTCACCAGAGCAATCTACTCTTATGTATCAGGAAGTGCAAAGAGATGTTCAATTTTGATGGAAATGCAATTTTTCAATAATAATAAACGGTAGAAAATATTAAAACTAGCCAACACTAGATGGCTCTCAATGCATCGATGTATTGAAAGAATATTGAACAACTGGGTTGCACCTGTACGTTATTTCAGGTTGGTCATTGGTATCATCTCATTTTTCTTCTGATTCTGTCAGTTATTCAGAATGGTTGAAAATGGAGATTAAAAGAGCTCATGTCTCAGTTTGTATATTTTTTGCAAATAATAATTTGTTTGAATAATTAAAATAACTCTTTCCCTCTTTTTAGACTGGCTCTTGTTGAAGATGGACTGAAACAGAGATAATACATTCTATAAAGCTTGGAAAACCCTATTGTGAAAGCATACTTCTTATTTCTAAAGTATGCTTTATTGTATTTTAATCAGTTCAATGTTCTTTTATAGGGTAGAAATATATTAGTCCAGGACTTACATCAAGAATCTGTACAGCTTCTTAAACAGCTCAGCATTTTTTGAAACCCGAAGTGTTTACTCTGACCAAAGACATCATTAAAATGGATATACGTAACCCTAATAATTTGGTTGCCAACAAAAAAGTCTATGTTGGTAGTGAATGTGAACAGGTACTCAAAACGTCTATATTACCTAACGAAGTCCATGACTTCAAAAATAATTGTTTGAGATTCTACTTGGCTGCGGCAGAGGAAATTGGTACAGGTACAGTTGCCTTGAGTAGTAAGCAGTTTGATCTGGGACCTTGGGGAGTACAAGATTCTTCTGGCAATCGAAAGATAATGTTATCAAATTATCCTTGGTTTCTTTAAATAACTGAAAAAATGCATTTGCTCTTCGTTTGTGAACATTCTTCTCAATTTATATAAAATTCATGGTTCTTCGCCAAATTTTTCTTATAAGAAATGAAACTTCAAAAGTTTTTGTTTTTTACCGACGTTTCGAATCCTTTATTTATATAGGTTCATTATCAATAGATAATAGATTACGTAACCACCAAAGTGACATCAAGAATTTAAAAAAATAATACAACACTGTCCAGTCATTCTTTTAATACTGGCCATGGATTTCATTTCAACAATTTTCAGATTTTGGATACTGAAACCAATTTCCATAAAAGATGTATCAAAGAAATGATTCACATTAAGAAAACTAACAATTCACTTAATTTTCGTGAAGATGTAGATAAATTGTATAACAATCTAATAAACAAAATTTAATTTCAAACTTGTGATGTCTCCACCTTCCTGTTTCAATAATACCTTCTACAACCGTACTAAAATGTTTTATTATTTTGATGTTTTTGTGTTTAAAAAAGAAATTATTTCATATCGCCAACGATGCACACAGTAAAGATATCTCTACTATTTGAAATATAATATGAATTAAACAATGGAAATGTGTAAACTATAAAAATTAACACAATTTTATACTGAAAATGATTCAAATGATGTTACACAATCAATTGTCCTCGTCTTATATGTATGTTTTATTATAATTGTTTTAAAAAACCAAAATGGAGGTATAAAAATAATTGGTGAGTTTTTCAATTTTAAATTTTATAATATAAGAAAAGATAGGGATATTTAACAGATGTTTGTGTAAACTTTCAAATATATATTTTCAACTTTGATTAAATAATGTCTATATCATCTTAAAATAAATATTAGAAAAGTTTTTATTGTGTAATGTATTATTGCAGATTGTCTTATAAATTGAGCTGTGTAATGGAACATCATTATGTATATTATAGGAATAGCCTTGATAATGAACCTATATAAATAAAGGATTCGAAACGTTGGTAAAAAACAAAAACTTTCGAAGTTTCATTTCTTATAAGAAAAATTTGGCGACGAACCATTAATTTTATATAAATTGAAAATTTCATACTGCCAATTAACCAATAAATATATTCTTATCAATGTTATTCTTCTTCCCCTAATCTGTAGATCTCTTAATCTTCTTGGCGAGTTCTATACACAGTATACACGTGGAGCATACGTCGGTCCGAGGAGTACTAAAGCTGAGATTGTACTTCGTATTGAATATCATTCGAAAGTATGACGGCTTCCCTCTTTCTTCTTGAGAACACTGATTGTTGTACAATTTTGACATTTTTGCTATAGACAGATCCGAAAATAAATAATTTATTCGGGAAGAAGAACGACAGTAATGAGATTCGATGCTTTTGAACGAATTAACAAATCTTTGGACAGCAATTTGTTTCCCTTCGAACTTTGCTGTTTTTCTGTCGCCTCCTCTTTTTTCTGAAGGTGCTTCACCTGTCCTTTGGAACGATTTCATGACGTATGTTAGACGATGTTTTGTGATATGTAATACTGTCAAAAAAGTCTGCTGGCATATAGGAACATGCTCCTTTGAAACATTTTTTCTAATAAAGCATCTCACTGAAGTTTCTTTTGCTGTATGTTGGTAATTTGAAGGACGGCGACGTTTAGGTGGTTGAACATTGCAAAATTTCAAAAGAAATGCATCCTGACTCATTTTAGTAGGTATGGCGTAAAGTGCGTCATGAAAACTTTTAATGTTTCCAATTGTTAAAGTACTACATTGTTTTATGCGCACAAGTAGAATATTCTGGCAACTCATGTGGAGAATATCTGAAAAATACCATGTCATTATAAGGAAAATAGTTTCCACGAAGTTTCAAAACTCAAAGAATTTACAGCAAATTCCAAAACTTTTATAATATACAGACTTAATACACAGTAATATTGCTATCTTACAAAAAACGCTACAAAGTAAACAAACAAAAAAAATGGACATTTTAATGTAGCATACCTTATCTTTTTACGTATATTTTGTTCCCAAGTAGAGGGCTTTCGAAGCCTTTTACGAGCTTCATTACTTTCAACAGGCGTTGTAACACTTTCCATTCCAATAATTATTACTAAATTAAAAAAAACAACAACTTCATCGCCAATTAACAAACCGTACTCTAATTATTGCGAACAAAACGAATTGAATTGACAATCGGAATCCGAAACAGGTGATTCAGTACGTCACGACAAACATCTGGCTTCTGATTGGCCAGAACGGGGATTGCCGGCTTTGATCCTGAACGGACCGTGGAGATTGCCGGGTTTGATTCTCAGGCGACGTTTCAAAGCAGTTTTGTAATGGGTTATAGCCGTTTTTGATACTCGCAAACCACATATTCAGAAAGAGTGCGAAAAATTCAAAAATATCCTGTATTTAAGTCAATTTCGTTCAAAAGTGGAGATTGCCGCCTTTGATACTGGGGTACTCATATAGAAAATTTAACACTTACCATTATTTATCTACTTTTTTTTTATTATCATTATTTACCTAGGGTAAGAAATATTGCTTCTCGTTAGGGGAATGGGGTGAATTTCTTAGTAGTGAAAAATAGTATATTACGTAACGTGTGTTGTAAGAAGCATTTTACGCACGAACGGAAAAGTTACGCACGAAGCCACGTAGCGGCGAGTGCGTAATTCCGTGAGTGCGTAAAATGCGTTACAACACGAGTTATGTACTATACCTACGACCCACTTGTACTTGTGTTTATAATCTTATTAAGGTATTTAAAATACAAGTAAAAACGTACATCCTCGATGCCCAGCCAAGTTTCGTAAAAGTCCGTCCTAAGTAGTATTTATTTTTATTAAAAATGTATGTCGAATTACCGGAATTGCATAAAATAGCGTATACACCTCTTGACTGAAGTGACATTAATCCCTTAGGGATTAAATGGGCCACTTTAATCGCTTGGTGTATAATATACTATTGTTTACTAATATGAGATACATTCAGACAGCTAAAAGATGCGGATTGAATGAAACGGAACCAATTATCATATAATTCCAAATAACTCTTAGTATTAAATGCAATCTCATATCTAATAAATGTTATCTACCATTTATATATAGAATAAAATTCAACGTCAAATATCTAAGTAATACATTTTGAATAAAATGGCTACGTCTATTGACAGTTGCTAAGTGGTTGCTATGGAAGCCGTGCGATTTACTTTACAGCCGTGCGTTTTGCTTTACCGTGCGTAATAGACGTCTTACATTGATTGCCGCATGTGTGTTTTTGACTACTTACAGGGGTGGTCGTAGGTAAAATACTTTATCAACATTAAATATTTTTATAGCCAATATAATAATAAAACTGTTAATTTTTACTTGCAAACCATTAACAAAAATGCGATTAAAATAATTGTTAAACAATTTTAATTTAAAAATAAGTATTTTTGTTGCATAGCAACTGAAATTATTAAAAAAATACACAATAAAATTTACAATAAGAAGTATTCATTTGTGTTATTGATAATTTACAATTTTTCTAAATATTTTTTCAATGTAAAAAGTTAACTGATGTTTTAAAAAATTGTAAAAATTCTCAGATGTTTGCTAACTTTGTTATAATTTTTTGTTGTCGATTTGTATAGCTTATAGATTATCATTTTATTATTGGTTTTGCAATGTTTATCAAGCTGCATACTACTAATACAATTTCATCAATGTATACTGGAACTTTTGAAAAAAAAATTAAATCTTTGATTTACTCTTTCAAGGTGTATTCTCGCCGAAGCTATGTTATATGTATCTTCTACCTCTTCTTGTGTAAATTCAGCAAGAGACAACACATATTATAGTTTTAAAAAATAATTAAAACCGCTGATAATGCAAAACTGATACTGTTTACATCACTTTGTTTGTGTTTTTTTTCCGGCAGATGGCATAATCGTCATCTTTCTCATTTCCTATAATAGTGAGTTATTATAACTCGCGATGTTTGTTTACAGATATTATTAAGTGCCCAAAAGCAGTAACATCATTTTAATACTAAATAAAGAATTCAAGAAGAAAATTAAATTTGACTAAAATATGAAATATTCAATCAGTTAGAGTAAGTGTTGAAAATGTCTTCCGTCAAAAAAGTTTAGTGTTCGTCGCAGACCTCAAAATGGTTTTGTCTGACTTAGCTATGGATAACTGACATTTATAGATAGTTAAGACGGCTTTTAAATATAGGTAATTATTCAAAAAAATACTTTATAGCGGCCTCATTTTTTAATCAAAATATTCAAGAGTGTCTTTTTACGAACCGTCTAACTAGCGCCCTCTTTTTACTGATCAAACACAACTTATGTTGCCGTGTTATACTTATCCTAGCAACGGGCCACCTTTTTTGAAGCGCCCTTCATATATTAACAGCTTTTAATCCAATTTTGTATATTTTTGTTTGACATAAACTCGATTACGTATTCTTTGCTAATGCTGAACTTCTCAAGCGAAAATCTAGAAATGAATTATAACGAGCTTCTTCAGTTATTAGTGGTATTTAGAACAATAAAACTTTTTAATTTACATCTTATTATATATTCCTGGTCACTGACTGCGTGGGACAATGATTTAAATACTATAAACACAAAGACTGTAAAGAAAATTAGCGAAACGTTTACATTGTGACACTTCCTGAATTAAAGTAACTAAGTCTGTGAATATTTATTCCTACTACTGTATTGTCTAGATTTGAAGAATATATACCGTGGGTAATTTATATGAGGAGTATATTTAAACAGACATAAATTGAGGAATATTTGATAGGTGGGTCATAAATTATGAGTAGCAGTTAATTTAGAAAAACTAGGAACTATTGGGGTTGTTTGTAACATCAGACTTAACTGTATTTTTCCACAGATAACTTCATACTTAAGCAACATGATTAATTATATACTAATCTATTCCTAATATTTATAAATACCTATCTTTTGGGTAGTGCATCTTCGTTTCTGATAATTTATAAAGATCAGCATATTTCTTATGGTAATGGTAAATTTTCGACCGACTTTTGTTTTTGTCTTTGGTTACTAAAAGGGATGAACGTAAGTCTTGTAGTACTTCTGTAGTCAATGAATGTAGTTCCTGGGCACGAAAAGCACCCATTATGCCCATAATTAACGCAACCTTTAACAAATATTACCGTTATATAAAACTATCTAATTTACTATTTCGATATTAACTAGGTACTTTAGTCGTCAAATATATTTCCTTTGATTCCAAAATAAGAGCTTTTATGGGTAGATATCCCCCAGATTTGAGTTTTAAAAATGATATTATTTTGGAGTAATTTTCAAAGTTTATATTATGATAAATCGTAATAGTGCTTTTAAGCACTGAATATTGCGACCATAATGACGACGACTTGTACTTGGGAGATAATTCTGTAATAGGTCAGCAGCACTTTCTAAGATAAAGAATTGGCCTTTTGTTAAGTTATGCCAGTCCATAAATGCACGGGACACTATTTCATATTTTTTCTTGGATTTATCCGACAAAAGGTTTTCCCCACAGTCTTTGCGGTAGCTACAATATCGGAATGCCTACAGTTTTCAAAGAAATCTTTTTGTCAACACAACGATCAATTCTGAAGTGCTCCGTCATCAGCTGAACAAATTGAATGACCAACTTGAATACAAAAGGCCGGAGAATTGATCGATAGAAAAAGTGTGGTGCGAGAATTCAAGCAAGTTAACAACTTTTGTAGTTTGGATGCGATATTCTACCATATACAGTGTATTAAAATGGCAATTTTGTCCCGGTCTCTAAAAATAAGGAGATTAAAAATCACCTGGATTCGTTTTTTGTCAACAAAGTACAAAAATTTCATAAGCACCAAATCATGCTATTGAAATGTGATACAGAAAAGTGGTAAAATCTATCGGACCATAATACTGCCCAATTAAGGAAAAGTGCTGTAAGTGCAAAATTATCCATTTTGAGTTATACATTGATATCCATGTTTTAGACCAGTGCTCCGCAACCGGTGTGCCGCGGCACACTGGTGTGCCGTAAGCCGACTTGAGGTGTGCCGCTCTTTCAGACAATACGAATCAGATTCGTATTGTAGCGAGACAACAGCGCCGATGGTAAACGTCTATCCGTCTATCGGCGCGGCGTGGCGCGGCGGCTTGATTCTCGAAGGCGACTAAACTAGAAAGATCCGTGCCGTTCGAGGCGCGACTCGATGTTTTCCTGAACATCGCCGCTGCCTATATAAGCGCGCCTGTCGTCGCTCAGAGACTCAGAGAGAGTCGAATAGTCAAGTGAATCAGATAAATACGCGGGCAAACAAATAAATCGTAGAGTGAAATAAATAGTGAATTGCTATATAAATAAATTCTTGTGCCTTATAAATAAGTGAATATAAATTAGTTATAATTAGTTAAGTGTTATTTTTAGAGTTCCTGTTTTCTTTTTTACGTTGTTGGCCATATTGTGTCTAAATAAATTAAATTAAACTGGACTAAGTTTTGTTGCAGTATCTACTTTTATAAATAACTATAGTGCTTCAAATATGGATAAATTTTTGCTGAAATCACGAGCAGATGACGAAGAACCTAGCACAAGCTCCAGCATAAGTGCTGCAAAAAGAGCAAAAAAGGTGCTGAAAAGGAAGTACAATCAAGACTACCTTCGATATGGTTTCACTTGGTGTGGCGACGAAGCGGCTCCAAAGCCTGAATGCGTCATTTGCGGTGAACAGTTGTCAAATGAAGCAATGGTACCCAGCAAACTAAACCGTCATTTGATCACAAATCATTCCAGTTGCGTCAAAAAAGACATTCAATTTTTCCAACGGCGCTTGGATCAAAATAAGAAACAAAAGCAGTTTATGAAATCGGCGGTTACAGTTTCTGAAAAGGCATTAGAAGCAAGCTACCTTGTTGCAAAATTAATTGCACAACAAAAAAACCGCACACTATCGGTGAAACGCTTATTAAACCAGCATGCATGGAAATTGTTAGACTTATGCTTGGGCCAAACGAAGTTAAGGACGTGAGTAAAGTTTCTTTGTCGGCCGATACTGTTAAAAGACGTATCCAAGATATGTCAAGTGATATTTTGGGAACACTAATTAAAAAAATCATTTCGGCTGGAATTTTTGCGCTTCAAATCGACGAATCAACCGATATTAAAAATAAAGCACAACTGATGGCTATTGTACGTTTCGTTGACGAGGACTCTATTAAAGAACATTATTTATTTTGTAAGGAGGTTCCAGAGAGAACTACCGGTGAACAAATTTTCCAAGTAACTGATAATTTTTTTAAAATACATAATATTCAGTGGACCAATTGCGTTGCTATTTGTACAGATGGTGCTGCTGCAATGATGGGCAGTAAGAAAGGTTTTGTATCTTGTGTAAAACAAAAAAATCCGTCAATACAAATTACACATTGCTGCATACATCGAGAAGCATTGATGGTCAAAAATTTGCCCGAACAGCTTTCGATCACAATGAATGAATGTATTAAGATCATAAACATAATTAAATCGAGAGCCTTAAATTCGCGAATCTTTGGAATACTCTGTGAAGAAATGGGAAGCGAACATGAATCCTTACTGTTTTATACAGAAGTTCGTTGGTTATCCCGGGGAAAAGTTTTAGCTCGACTGTTTGAACTTCGCTACGAAGTGCGTGAGTTTCTTTCAAGTCAAGATATGTACGATCTATGCCAGCACCTTCATGATGAATACTGGATAGCCAAACTTGCATACATGGCTGATATATTCGAACATCTGAATGAACTTAATAAAAAAATGCAAGGACGGAATGAAAATATATTGACGTGCTCCGATAAATTACAAGGGTTCAAAAAGAAACTTGAACTTTGGCAGGAACAGTTGCAAAAAGGATGTCTAGAAATGTATCACAGGACCAACCACAGTACGATCGAAAACAAGCAGTTGATTGTGGATTTGGCCCAACAACATTTAAGTATGCTTCAACAAAAATTTGAATACTATTTCCATTCTATCAACACGGAACAATACAATTGGATTCGAAATCCTTTCGTAACCAATGCAATAAGTTCCACGGAAGAACTGCCATTGCAAACTCGAGAGGAGTTCACAGAATTAAGTAATGATATGACCCTAAAACTTAAATTCGACGAAGTTCCGTTAGATGTTTTCTGGATTTCCATCAAGACAGAATATCCACGCATCTCCGACAAGGCCATCTTCACACTACTTCCGTTTTCCACAACATATTTATGTGAGCAAAGTTTTTCATCGCTTGTATTAATTAAAAATGATAAACGGTCATGCTTAAAAGATCTTGACCAAGAAATAAGAGTTGCGCTGTCTAAAATTGAGCCGAATATAAAACTTTTGTGTTCAACGAAGCAAGCGCAGGTATCACATTAATCCGTCATCATCATGTCAAAATATTTATTACTATTGACGTGTCAACAGAAGTAAATTTAGTATACCTACCTGTCTTACCTAGTATTTAGTATAGTTCTCATGTATGTACCTATTTGTATTTTTCATTCTATCTGAATAATAAAAAAAATAAAAAAAAATATGTATTATGTCTTGAGTGAAAATTTTGATGCCCCAAATCTGAAAGGGGCTTCTTCACATTTTAAAACAATAAAAAAAACTAAGGTAGTTTGGACATCCATAAATAATTAGTATACATGGAGTGAACTGACCCCCGACCTAGCTACGCCACTGCTATTAATATATTTTAGATTTTGGTGTGCCACGAAATTCTAGGGAGCAGTTTGGTGTGCCTCAGATGAGGAAAGGTTGCGGATCACTGTTTTAGACCACGAGGAATCTAATAAACTAGTAAAAAATGCCGTATCTCCAACCGTTTTCTAGATATCCAGATGTAGTTTGCTGTAATTACATTAAAATCCCTCCATTGCTAAGCAAAAGTGTCGTAAGTCCAAGACACTAAATATAAATGCAGTAACTCCAATGCTCATACTGCACTTTTGCTTAGCTCTAGCACATACGGCAGTTTTGCTTCACAATGTTACCACTGAGACTGTAGATACGACATTTACTCTTTATGTTTTGTTTTGTAACAAATGTAAAGTGTTGTGACCGGGTGAACATTTTAGTCGTTTTATTTATTTTAAGTAAATATTATTTGACAATTTGAGTATTTCATCATGATACCAAATAAAGTATCCTCAAGAACGAGACAAATTATGGATTTAGCTTTACAAGGTAATAAAAGTAATAAAACAGCTCAACTTGGTCCAGGTTGTAGTAGGCAAGAGGATTGCAGTTCGTTTGTAGTGATCGATCCCAATAATAGTGTTGAAGATTATTGTTCAGCTATAATTACACGGTCCTACAAAATTAAAAAAAAAATTGTTGCCAAGTATTTTTGAACGAATTTAGGGTAGTTCAGATCTGCTGAATTCAAAAATAAAAGCAGTTTTTCCAAATTGGCTCTAGTTTTTGAGGTAATGGATACATAATTTTTTAAATAATTTAGCTATAACATATGCTTTTTATTTTTTAAGAATAATTTACGAACAAGAAATTTACGCAGAAACGAGAGTTCGACCCTGATTAGTGAGCGTACTACGTGCCGACTGCTGATCACGTGATCAGTGCGTGCACTTTTTTCTCTTGTGTCTCTTGATTTTAACTGTCAGTTCAGCGTAAGCAGTTGTTCTACTAAGACTTAGCGTCGCGGTTATTGTGCTTTTCTTACGTATTTTGTGTATTTAGTTCTTATTGCCTACCTAGTGAAGTTATTTAAATGTAATAGACGTCAAATGGAAGGTAGGAGTACATGTGACGAATATTTGTACCTATATTTTTAACTAAAGTTACTCTTTTTTCAGAGGAATGAGTACTTCATGCAGAAGCTGTTTGAACAGCCCTAATGTCTTCTGCTACATTTGTGGCGAATATACTGTAGCGAAACAAAGAAAAAATATCACAGATTTTGTTAGACAAGCTTATCAAGCTTATTTCGGCGTACAGCTTGGAGACCAAGACAAGTCCTGGGCTCCCCATACAGTGTGCAAAACGTGTGTCGAATGTTTACGACAGTGGTCAAACGAAAAAGGAAAGTTTGAAATTTGGTGTGCCCATGGTGTAGAGAGAACCTAAAAACCACCATGATGATTGTTATTTTTGTTTAGTTAATGTAAAAGGTTTTAACAAATACAAGAAAGGCGAATGGGATTATCCTGATTTAGAATCAGCACGAAGACCTGTGCCACATAGCGAAGAGATTCCCGTACCAGTATATACAACACCGCCAGATGTTCTGATGGCGGAAGAAGAGGAAGAAATTAAGGACCAGTACAGTAGCAGTGGAAGTGAATATGAGCAGGAAATACAATCAATACCACAGCAGTTCTCTAAAGAAGAACTGAATGACCTGATACGGGATCTCGGTCTATCAAAGCAAGCATCTGAACTTCTGGCATCCAGATTAAAAGAAAAAAACTGTCTACAGCCAGATATAAAAATAACCATTTATAGAACACGAGAGGTGAAACTTGTTCCTCACTTTAGCCAAGATGAAGATCTTATTTATTGCAACAACATTCCCGGACTTTTTCGTCAAATGGGAATACAATTTGTTCCAGGTGATTGGCGACTATTCTTAGACAGTTCCAGTAGAAGCTTAAAGTGTGTTTTGCTACATAATGGCAACCGATATACGTCAATTCCTATCGCCAACTCAACAAAACTTAAGGAAGAATATCAAAACATCAAGTTGGTATTACAGAAACTATCCTATGAAGAACATCAGTTTTCCATTTGTGTTGATCTAAAAATGGTCAACTTCTTGCTTGTGCAGCAAGGTGGGTACACAAAATACCCTTGTTTTGTCTGCTTGTGGGATAGTAGGGCGAAGCAAGATCATTGGAATATGGTTAATTGGCCAATAAGACAAAATATGACTGTAGCAAATGTCATATACGAACCATTGGTTGACCGTGAAAAAATCATTCTCCCACCGCTCCACATCAAGTTAGCACTAATGAAACAATTTGTTAAGGCTTTGAGTAAAGATGGCGAGTGCTTCAAATACATTCGTAGATCGTTTCCTAGGCTAAGTATGGAAAAGCTAAAAGCGGGTATTTTTGATGGCCCTCAAATTCGCAAACTTATTAAGGACTCTAATTTTACAAATCACATGACGACACTTGAAGCTGCTGCTTGGTGTAGCTTTGTTATGGTAGTTAAAAATTTCTTGGGTAATCACTAAGCGGACAATTACGAGGAATTAGTGCAACAGATGTTAGTAAACTTTAAAAACTTGGGTACTAATATGAGTATTAAAGTACACTTTCTTCACCGCCACTTGGATAAATTTCCCGACAATCTTGGCAATTTCAGTGAGGAACAAGGGGAACGGTTCCACCAGGATATAAAGGAGATGGAGGTAAGGTAACAGGGCAGATGGGATCATCATATGATGGCAGACTATTGTTGAAGTCTCCAACGTGATGTACCTGACGGTCCTCATAAAAGAAAATCATACAAAAAGAGCTTCTTTCCTACGAATTAGATGTAATTTTTTAAATTAAATTATTTCTTTGCTGATATACCTAATCATTAAATGAATTTTATTATTTTTTCGCTTCTCTTTTTTTGAAACCACTTTAATATTTTTTACTAAAAGTTGCTTATAAGGGCCATCGGTCTATTAAATTGATATTTTTCTCTATCTTATCATATTTTGATAATATATCTCTAAAATTAGAGCCAATTCACCTAAATGGACTTCAAATTCGTGATCAGCACCACGAAATTACCTAGAAATCGCCCAAATATTGTTGACAATAAAATTAGTGTTGATCAGTGTTATTGATCCTTCAAATGAAGTATTCACTGATGTTTGCAACAAAATAATAATAATAATAATAATAATAATATATGTTTATTCACTAGAAAGTACAAAGTATAACAAATGTAGATCAAAAATCGCAAATAAACACAATGCCCCACAGAAGCTGTAAAAAACAGCTTGTAAGTGGTATCTAAATTAAGTACAGCGACAAAATTAGTTACAACTGTAGAAAGCAATCAAGTTATTGTTTTTGATGTAAAGACTAATACTTTAACAAAAAGAGAACTAACTGAGAATGACTTAGGTGATATTGTAGATGAGACTAATGTCATTGGATTAGATTGAAATGTAGAAGAAGTCGATATAGGCCTAGATCTAACAATAGAAGAAAATGAGCATGACGTAGGTTTTCTGGATAATTTGGAATTTGAGGACACTCGTTCCAATCAAGAGGCAGTGATAGATCAAGGAGTTGATGAGATACAGGAAGTAGACCTAGGCCAAGATGAAAGCGGCCGCAAGAAAAGGAAAAAGGAAGAAAATTAAGATCGGAGAATTGAAAAGGGCTCACAATGTTTTAGAGAATCCTGGTAACAACAATGGATGCAAGAAAAAGTGTGGTGAAAGTATCAGTGAAGATAGAATTCAAATAAATGAGCAATTTGGGAGCATGACATGGGGTGAGCACAGACAGTTTATCCTAACTTCTTGCAAAAACTAGATGTGAAAAGAAGAAGACAATATTCACTATAGGAAAATCGTCTTTCATCTCCACAAAAAATCGAAAGAACTCTCCGAACCTAAGATAATAAACAGACAAAAAACTTTACGGTCCATCGTTGTTCATGAAAATAATAAATAAAATCAAAGAGTTTGGGAGAATAATGTCAGATCAATTACCGCAGCGTTTGGGAAATTGGAAGAACGAATTTGTCTCTGGAGCAAATATTTAAGATGAAAATTTCTTATTGAAAATCATACCAACTAACCGTCTGGATTGTTTTCCTACTTAAATTCTTTGCACTAACTGATAGAACAGACTATGGCCAAACTACTGACGGGTCGACTTCCAGGTAACTGATGCGGGATCGCTAAGTTTAGAGTATCGCAAGATAGTTTACTATAACTAACAAAATATCAATTCTTTAAAATGTAACAACTTTATTAAACGATTTTAATTGATAATACAATTCAAAGAAATTCTCACATGTGTCAATTTCGACATTGTGACCCACGTAGAATCACTGCGGTCGTATTCACTATACAATTTATTGTAATCACTTTTACAATTTTGGTACATATATTTTATAATTTTGTATATTGGGAGATGAATAAAAGTCTATAGATCAGTTTTAGATGATTCTATTACAGCAGGCAACACAAACTCATATTTACATAGGAGGAAAAACGTATTAAAACACAACTAACTAAAACTGACAATTCTCATTATTGTATCTGACAAAATGAATTATTCAACAACTACATTAGCGACCGCCAACTAAAAATAAACGGTTTTAAAGATTAAAACTAACTTTTCCGTATCTGTGAGATGCCCTGAACAATATTCTATCATAAAATTGTCACTTTAGGGGATGTGTCGTGCTAATAAACCGAAATTTCTCCAAGAATAAACAAAAATGTAGTATATCTGAATTTATAGGTCCCGCTGTACTCGCTCTAGTCAGCTGAAAATCAATAGGGTACATCTATGACACCTTGAAAAATATTCAATTATAAAATTGGTCACTTGTATACACTCCGAAGGCTGTATCGTGCTAATAACCCGAAATTTCTCGAAAAAGGACCAAAAATAAGATACTTCAGGTACCATAGCCACCCGTTGTACTAGCTCGGGTGAGCTAAAAATCAATAAGGTTCATCTATTAGACGCCTTGTGTACACTGTGGAGGCTGTATCCTGCTAACAAACTGAAAATTCTCCAAAAATGACAAAAATTGTATACTTCAAGTACCATAGCACTCGTTATAATAGCTTCAGTGAGTTGAATATCAATAGGGTTCATCTTTGAGACGCCCTGAATAATATCCAATCATGAAAATAGTGACTTGTATGTACTCCGAAGGCTGTATCATAACAACAAACTGAAATTTTTCCAAAAATGACAAAAATATCGTACTTAAAGTACTGTAGCACCTGTTG
Organism: Galeruca laticollis; assembly: GCA_963921935.1. Classification (NCBI taxonomy): domain Eukaryota; kingdom Metazoa; phylum Arthropoda; class Insecta; order Coleoptera; family Chrysomelidae; genus Galeruca; species Galeruca laticollis. Next base: position 93,478,070 of record OY998183.1, read on the forward strand.
TACTGGCTCTCGTGAGCTGAAAATCAATTGGCTTCATCTGAGAAATGTTTTGAATAATATTTAATCATAAATTTGGCGACTTGTTGCACTACGGAGGCTGTATCGTGCTAACAAACTGAAATTTTTCAAAAAATGACAAAAATATCGTAGTTCAAGTACCATAGCAACCGTTGTACTGGCTCTAGTGAGCTGAAAATTAATAGGGTTCATCTGTGAGATATCCTGAACAATATTCAATCATAAAATTGTTGACTTGTTGCACTCCGGAGGCTGTATCGTGCTAACAAGACATGTAACGAAAAGTGGCCGACAACAACGTCAACGACGACGATATACACACAAGATTTTTTATCTAAAAACCATTTTTTCGTGTTGTTATTGATGAAAAACGTACAAATAACTCAAATTTTTGTTTCAAAATTCCAACTTTTTTGGGGTAAACCAATACTTTTCTCGCATATTAGATAGGTTGGGCAGAAAAGTGTTTTTTGTTAAACATATAAATTTGAAATTGTAATAAAAAAAATGATTTTTTTAGGTAAAAAATGGTGAATTTTGGACAATTTTTGCACGATTTTTATAATTTTTTTGCATTTTTATGTAACAAAATTTTGCAACCACAGGAAAAGTCAAACATTGATAGAAATTTTCTTTAAAAATTTCAAACATCGATTTTCCTGATATAAATGTTTAATTAATTAGTATAATAGAAATGTATATATCACCCAAGAGTATGTTTAATATGAGGTCTTTGATCTATGGTAATAGTTTCTAGTAACTTTATATATTTAATTATTAATACTTTATAAATAATTAAACTTATCAATTAATACGATTGCTATATATACTGAAGACTATTACCAATTTTAAAGACTTAAATTGAAAATCCCAGAAAGAGAATATTTTAATGTTTAATTGTGAGTTTCCTAGTCTATAAATGGAGAATCTATAATGTTTAATTTAACCATAGCGAGTCAAACTCGATTCAATAATAGTTTAGGAAAAGTATTATATATATATATATATATATATATATATATATAAATAACAACAAAGAGATTCATGGGTAATTCACGCAAAATAAGGGCTACTGAAATAGAGTGGTAACCGTGGACATGCATGTTTCTGGCTCATTTTGCCTCTTCAGCACGGCATAACCAAATAAGGATGTGAAATTTGGGAGCAAAGATGTTAATCGAAACATGGGAAAACACAAAATAACGGAATTCAGCAGGGAAACCAAACGCTCATTTGTGTCTTCAATTGGAAGATCCCGAGTTTTCAGGACAACAACCAACATCGACACGGAGGCGCATATAGCCCCCCCGCCATGAACCTTCCGACTCATAGTAAATAACAAAGAAGATGTAGGAATATCGCGTGATATGTTAACAATAACAACAATTATTGTTATTGTTAACATATCACGCGATATTCCTACATCTTCTTCATCTTCTTTATATATATATATATATATATATATATATATATATATATATATATTAATACTTTTCCTATAACCTACAGATACTTAAAAACATCAGAATAAACATGATTGAAACAAATTAATAAAACTTCACACAAAATTGCTAAGCTAAAAAAAATTAATTAATAACAACCAAATACATTATAAATCATAGCTATTAGCTATCCCTCTCTGAATATTAAGCCTATTTTTCCGCAAATTTCATAGAACTGAATTCTGTTTAAACCTTTAGTTAACACATCAGCTAGTTGAGACTTAGGTATTATTCAAATATTCAAGACAAATGTGCCACCTTTTACTTGGTCACACACAAAATTATCAACATGTTTAACATCCTTGTTATTTTCGAGATTTTTAATTATAGCAAAACACTCCTGGTTGTCTTCGAATACCTTAAAAGATTCAATATTTATTCTCATATCCTGTCCACAAACTGTTTTGTACTGCACTGCACAATGTCACCACTTCACTGCTTGATAAGGCAACACATTTCTGCTTGCGAGTGACCCAGGTAACTGTATTTCCATAAACCTTAATTAAATATCCTGAAACTGAATTTCTATCATTTACATCAGTCGCCCAATCAGAATCGACAAAAACTGATAATATTTGCTCTTCTAAATTTCTTCTGTACTCTAAATCTACATTAATAGTCCCTCTTAGGTATCTTAATACTCTTTTGAGATGTATCCAAACTTCTTTCGAGCCCTTGTCCTGGCATTACCTTCTTCACATTTAACTCCTTGTGGTGGATAAATATAGATTTCTTCTTTTAGGCAACCATAGTTGATGAAAAATATAGTTGTGTTGTAATCCAACAGACAAGGTTCTAATAGTTGCCATTTTTGTAACTGGAGCATATATTTCATCGTAATGAAATGAGTTCTTTTGTGCGAACCCTCTAACCACTAATCTAGCTTTATATTGGTCTTCTACTTTGGTTTCTTAGACCACTTTGTGCCTAATACTTCTTTATTATTTAAATCTTGATTCTGTGCTTTTCTTCTCTCAACCTCATTTCTCAGTTTTGCTTTCACAAAATTTAATGTAAGGTCATTTGGAGAAGCATTTTCCAAATTTGTTAACACTGTTTCAAAAGATTTTGGCATTGCTAAATCTTCTTCTTTACAATCTGCACCCGCAACTTTCAACTGTCTGATTACTTCATCAAAATTTTGTCCAGATATTCTTTCATTTTTATCGATATTAGCTTCTTTCTTAATACTAACTGACCTGGTATTCCTTTTTTCTCATTTTAAAAGCTGAGTTACTTTCTCTAATTAAATCAACTTGATCATCTCCCCAACTTTGTACAATCAACGACTTATTTTATCTGACAAAATTAATTATTCAATAATAGTTTTAGGGAAAGTATTATATATTTTCCAACAATATATAGTTCAATTGAAAGGCATAATTCATATGACAGTTTCAATAGTAACGTAAATGCATGGCTTCATTTTTAACATTTCTTGTAATGTTTATTTGTCACAATTAAAAGTGAACTCAGGAAAAAATTGATATAACTTAACTCTTCACAATATTTTTGTGACTAAATAGAAAAGAAATAATCATTTAACAGACGTTATATTGACAGTTTCTCGTGAAAAAAAGTATTCTTTTTAGATCCTTTAACATAGATAACCCCTGAAGCAAAATAAATTCACAATAAGTCTTCCAGAACAGATTTCATCCTTGTAGAAACATTTTTAGTGCAGTTTTAGTTCAAGTAAAAAAAATAATTTGGCATACAAAACTGAATCGTATGTTTGTTCAAGAACAGTTTCCCTGTTCATAGGAAGAAACGGATTTCTCAATGTTGATATCTTTTATGAAAAGCTGTGGATATTTTTCTTTTCACTATAAAGTTGAAAATAAGTCGTTGTTGTGATGTGTTTAATCAATTTTGTCCGAAACATATATAACATAAAGGCAGACACATTTTGGTATTAAAAAACTAAGGAGTAGTTTCTAGATGTCCACCTAACTTTTGTATATCATAATGAACGGTAGTGTATACTACTAGTACTAAGTCCGCATCTGTAGATCACTCATCTTCGAAATAGATACACGACTAAGAATTAGAGACTTGATCGTTTAAAAATAAAGTGCGTGGAGTCGAGCCAAGGAATGTACTACATACATCGCCCGGCAGTAGAGAAGAAGAACAAATAACTTTGAATAATTGATATTAGTTAATGCAAGAACAAAACTCGGAAGTTTTCACATCCATAGACGCTGAATAATCGTAAAATATGCATGAATCATTTGAGATTTGCAGACGACATTGTGTTGGTTTCTTCCTTGATTGATGAATTGCAAGAAATGTTTCGAGAATTGAAAATAATGTTAGCTTGTTGGATTGAAAATAAGATGAAAAATTTCGTTATTTCACCACAGAACGTCACTATTTATACGGATAAATTAGGAACGAAGAATGGAAGCATAATGGCGTTAAACTTAACTGGAGAGCATTCGGAAGAAATAGTACTATACAGGGTGTCCCAAAATTTCTGGGACACAGAGTTACTACGTGTAGTAGAGGTCAAAATAAGTCGATTGAACCCAATTTGTTTATACAGGGTATTTCTATATTCGACCGACAACGCTCTACCACAGAGAGATCTCAATAAATGATTCATTTTGATATAGGAATACGAACCCTTACGGGACCTAGTTGCTGAGATATAGGGTGTTCAAAATTTTAAATCAAAATAAAAAATTTGCCATAAATCAAGAACGCCCTTAAATGTTTTTTTCAAATTTGGTGACTATGCTCATTAATAAAGTAATCTTTTGACATAAACAAACTTTGGAAAAATTTAACCAGTGGCGCGCTGTCAGGGTTAGTTGTCACTTTTATCCCCCTATTTTTTACGCAACTGGAGCAAATTATTTTTTTTAATTTTGTTTTAAATTGCCTGATTATTTTTAGTTAAAGAACTAATAACCTTTTATGGAGCTAAAATAAACGATATTGTAGAAATTTGCCTCTAAACAAAAGTCTGCAAACACGTAAGTAATTTACAAATTAATCAATTGTTCATTTAATTTCGAATAATGATTAAGCGTAAGTAGTTCAAAACAAATACAAACTGTTGGCCGCTTACTTCAATACACTTCTCACACCGTTTTTTCATTGAAAAACGTGTCTATGAGAATAAATCTGGATGGGATTGAACGAATTCTAGCCATTAGATCTTGTTCAGATTCGATGATTGTTTCGTACACTAAGGACTTCATATAGCCTCAAATAGAAAAATCGATAGGATTTAAGCTACGTGATATTGGATGCCAACAATTGAGTCCACCCCGGCCAATCCATTTTTCTCTAAAACGTCTGTTCAAGTAATTTCTTGCAGCTGCAGCAAAATGAACAGATGCCCCATCGTGTTGAAACCACATGTGTTGTCCAATATTCAACGGTACATTCACCAACAATTCATCCAACATTTCTTCCAGAAAGCGCGTATAAATTACTCCATGTAATTTATTTGGTAAAATGTAAAGCCCGATTAAGCAATCTCCAACCATACCCACCCACACATTAACCGAATATTTATGATGAAATCCTCTTTCACGAACAAAGGACTTTCTTCATCCCAAACGTGACTATTTCTAGATTTCTAGAGTTGAAAATTCCTTCCCTAGTAAATCTAGCCTCGTCGGTATAGAACACATATTTTGGAAAATTACTATTTTCACGACACTTTTGTAAATACCAGTTTGAAAATTCGATACGCACCTGAAAATCTCTAGGTTCTAATGCTTGAACACTTTCCAATTTGTATGGATGTAACACTTGTTCTTTTAAAACTTTCCATACAGTAGAATGGTCCACTCTTAGAGCGCGGCCTACAGTTCGAGTACTTAAAGATGGACTTTCTAAAATATTATTTAATATTTCCTCTTCCAGATGCACAGTCCTTGTTGTACGTTGCTTTTTAGCATTATTTCATTTAATTAACAAGTTTCCGGTTTCCTTCAGCCTTCTTTCAATACTTGCAAATGTAGAATGATGTGGAATTCGACGATTGCGAAATATTTGTTGGTATAAACGAGCTGCCAATCTACCATTTTTTCGAGCTTCCCCGTAAATCATTAACATATCGGTCAACTCTTCAAATGAAAAATTCATTTTATAACAGGCAAATTAATGTAAAAACTAATTTAAAATTCTATGATTTAATCTACCAAGATCGTGTCAAATACACAAAGTTTCACGAACTATAAAAAATATGACACGTGCCTACTAGATTAAAATTTTGAAATATTGAGGAGTATTTAATTACCTGCAGACTTTTGTTTACAGGCAAATTTCTACAACACCGTTTATTTTAGCTCCATAAAAGGTTATTGGTTTTCTAACTAAAAATAATCAAGCAATTTAAAACAAAATTAAATAAAGAATTTGCTCCAGTGGCGTTGAAAATAGGGGGATAAAAGTGACACCTAACCCTGACAGCGCGCCACTGGTTAAATTTTTCCAAAGTTTGTTTATGTCAAAATATTACTTTATTAAGGAGCATATTGGTCACCAAATTTGAAAAAAGAATTTATAGGCGTTCTTGATTTATGGCAAATTTTTTATTTTGATTTAAAATTTTGAACACCCTATATCTCAGCAACTAGGTCCCGTAAGGGTTCAAATTCCTATATCAAAATGAATCATTTATTCAAATCTCTCTGTGGTAGAACGTTGTCGGTCGAATATAGAAACACCCTGTATACCGAAATGTACAGTTTGCTCGTGAGAAGAGTTCAAAGATTACATAAAAAAAACACATTTTTGTACGCTGTTCAGAAATGAGTTAAGCAAATTGAATGAAATTTGACAGAAGTACATCTTAGAGGATTACTCTCCTTTCGGTAATCAAAGAAACTCAAAACAAATTGTAGAAGGGTTAAAACCACTCTCATATCCTGACATTTTTTTCAAAACTTTCTTAGGGGTGGTAATACGGTTCTTAAATTTTTTTAGCAAAAGGAATGATTCATTATCTTTATTTTGTACTGTCGTAAGAATTTCGTATTCCGCATAGCTCCGCACGAAAAAAATGTTTTCTTATATAATGCTAAAAGATATTCCTAGTACAAGTTTCATAAAATTGTAATACAAAATTTAGTTGGTACTGAAAACAAAAACAAAATGTTTTTTTTTATATAATAAATGTTCATTATGTTCACCTTCATCAATACAAAGGTCAATTCGACGTAAAAAATTGAAATGCAACTGTCAATTAAATTTTGAATTAGAATTTTATTAAACTTGTACTAGGAATATATGTTAGCATTATTCTAGAAAAACTTTTTTTTCCTTCGGAACTTTGCGGAGTACGAAATTTTTACAAGAGTAAGAGAATGAAGATAATAAATCAGTCTTCTCGCTTAAAAAAATTGAGAAGCGTATTACTACCTCTAAGAAAGTTCTGAAAAAAATGTCACGGTGTGAGGGCGGTTTTAATCCTTATACATTTTTCTTGGGTTTCTTTGATTACCGAATATAGAATAATCCTCTAAAATGCATTTGTGCCAAATTTCATTCGATTTGTTTCACCCATTTCTAAACAGCGTACAAAAATGTGTTTTTTATGTAAACTTTGAACTCTTCTCTCGGGCAAACGGTAAATTTTGGTAGGTATATAAATAAATTGGGTCCAATCGACTTATTTTGACCTCTACTATAAATGGTAGTTCTGTGTCCCAGCAATTTTGGGACACCCTGTATTTAAAAATTGTCTCCCAATTTGCTTGGATAGAAAAGTTTTTAATCAGTGTATTTTACCTGCAATTACTTATGTTTCAGAAACTTGGACTATAACGAGAAAAACTGTTTTATTTATAAATAAGAATTAGAAATTCTCAATTCAGGAAACTAATATTAACTTCTAAAATTCTATGTACCTTTCATTAAAGAAATAACATGGCCTGGTTTTTTTGGTTCACGTCAAAATCGTGCTGTTCCATTGTTTTCTAATAACTAATGCCAATTAAAGAAAAACATGACGAAATCGAGTGAATTTTTTGCAATTACGGCTTTCGGAATATAACAAAAGACAATCAAAATAATCTACCTTTATCTAAACAATGTCAGTAAATAAACAGTTCATTAATTAGTGTAATAATAATGACTATAAGTATAACAAAATTCTGATTTTCTATGTCTGCAATTGTTTTTCACCTACGAATAGATTTTTGTCTTTTTGTACATAATCAGAAATTAACTGTCTCGACCCCTACTTCGTGAAATCTACTCATATTAGTGTTTTAAATGAAACTCAATGTTTCTAGCTAATTCCACAATATAATGAAAAATGTTGAAAATTCTAAAAAATTGACAATTGTTTCGATAACTGAATATCATCGTCAGAATGACAGAAGTTACATTTCATTTGATGCCTACCTGATGTTTAGTAGTTATTTTTGGCTAGACCAAGAAGTGAACCTACCTTGTGATTGACTTAATATATGTTAATAGAAAAAAGAAGAAGATGTGATATTACAAATATTGAAGCTTAGATATTATTAGCCCTATGGTGATATCCTGGATATCATTTTTCCAATTAAGATCAGAATAATTGTGCAGTGATATAGAAAATCAGGAAAACTATATCTGCTGATCTTCACAATTATCACTTAAGAAGACAGTTTACTAGTGGAGAAATCCCTAGATTTATCTGTTCATTGACGACTTCATATTGGGGGTTTCTAAAGTGTCTTCTAATTTCCAACTATTCAAGGAAATCCAGTTCTTGTTTCTTATCACAAATATGTAGTACTTCTTGTCCTCTGTTAGGTGTCAATGAATGATTGATGTCAAGTAGATGTTTTGCGTAATGGGATTTATCTGGTTGTTTTAATCTGTATGGTCGTAAGTGTTCTCTGTATCGGATTTCAAAATTTCTAAGTGTCTTACCCAAATAGACAGCATTACATTCTGGACATTTGAGTTTATAATATACCTGATTTCTTTAAACACCGCAAGCACAAAAAGCAATAAAATGTGCTCAACGAGTATGGCTAAATGAAGAATGTAAAAAATGGTTTAAAATAAGAGACTCCTTAGACAACTTCATAAAAGTTGTACATTCAGAACTCACGTTCAAACTACATCCAGTAGAATTTGACTGTTTAGATGAAAAAATCAGAGAAAGTGTCAGCACGATGAAGCTCAAGAAATTTAAGAAACAAGAACAAAAGCTACATAAACTTGAACACGCACAACATAGAATTCAATACTGTAAACATCATGAAACTGTAAGTACCTACATACCAACACACTTTGCACCACGATTTGAAAACCTTTCAGACACTAATTTAACAGATAGTGGAATAGAATTTTTAAATAAAGGTTTAAAGTACAGCATACCACCAAAATTTACGAATAATATTAAACAAATTATAGCTACAGAGTCAGAAATAGCTTTAAAATCTAATTCAAATAATTTTCATTATGAGAAATTAAAAATTGCTAATTTAATCAAAAATATTGAACCTTCAAAAGTTAAACGTCAAACAAAAAATGACATTACAGTTTTAAATGCAATCAAAGAAAAAGTAGAAGATAATAACCAACAGTTACAAAGTCTGATAAGGGGAACACAACTGTCATATTGACAACTGAAAATTATAATTTAAAAATTTATAACTTTATAGAATCTAGCGATGTAAAAGTTCTTAGAGCAGACACAACAACAAAGTTTTCTAATAATGTAAGGGATATTGTTAATAATTCAAATTATCTTTTAAGTGATTACGAAAAGAAGTCCATCATAAATAAGAATCCTCATTGTCGACAATTATATGGAACCGTTAAATTGCATAAAATAACGAAACCAATTAGACCTGTAGTTTCTTATGTTAATACTCCTAATAATATATTGGCAAAGAAGCTTAACAATATACTTACTTAATAGTTACGGATATGCATCTAAATACGCAATTAGAAATTCAATCGAACTAATCAAAAAATTAAAAGCATTCAACTTACAAGATAACTCTAAGCTTATTTCATTTGACGTTACTAATATGTTCACTAAAATTCCTCCTAAAGAATGTCTAAAACTTGTAAGAAAATTACTAGAAGATAAAAATATTAATCCAGGAATAATATCAGATATACTTAATTTATTTGATGTATGTATTAATCAGAATTATTTCACTTTTGACAATAACATATATATTCAAAATGAAGGTTTACCAATGGGAAGCCCTATATCACCTATTTTGGCAAACATTTTGATGGACAGTTTAGAAAGAAAAATATTTGAAAGTAATATTTCAAAAAATGTTTTATTTTGGTATAGATATGTAGATGACATTAATCATTTACACCCAAAAATTAAATTTACATTAGAAGTTGAAGAAAATAACTCAATCAATTTTCTTGATTTGAAAATTCAAAAAGTTAATAATGTACTTGATTATTGAATTTACCGAAAACCAACACACACTGATGTGACAATTCCATATAGTTCCAATCACCACCCCATGTCACATAAACTAGCGGCATATAATTCAATGATACATAGAGCATTTTTAGTTCCTATGAACAAATGTAATTTTGATAGAGAGATTAATACAATTAGACAAATAGCAACATCCAACGGTTATACATTACATATAATATATAGGCTAATTAATAAAAAGAGGAAAAAGTGGCATTACAACTAATATTTCCTAAACAAACTGAAGAAATAAAAACTTATAAAACCATCACATATACAGGAAATATTTCTAATAATATTTCAAAGATAACATCTTTAGCAATGAATACAACAATTTCTTTTAAAACAGAAAGTAACGTAAGTACAAAATTGTTAAATGTAAAATCAAAAATACCACCTTTAAAGAAATCGGGTATATATAAACTCAAATGTTCAGAATGTAATGCTGTCTATTTGGGTCCGACCCTTAGAAATTTTGAAATCCGATACAGTGAACACTTACGAGCATACAGATTAAAACAACCAGATAAATCCCATTACGCAAAACATCTACTTGACACCAATCATTCATTGACACCTAACACAGAACTAGAAGTACTACATATTTGTGATAAGAAACAAGAACTGGATTTCCTTGATGAGTTGGAAATTAGAAGACACTTAAGAAACCCACATTATGAAGTCGTCAATGAACAGATAAATCTACGGAGTTCTCCACTAGTAAACTGTCTTCTTAAGTGATAATTGTAAAGATCGGCAGATATATTTTTCCTGGTTTTCTATATCATTGCACAGTTATACTGATCTTAATTGGAAAAATGATATCCAGGATATCACCATAGGGCTAATAATATCTAAGCTTCAATATTTGTAATATCACATCTTCTTCTTTTTTCTATTAACATATATTAAGTCAATCACAAGGTAGGCCACTTCTTGGTCTAGCCAAAAATAACTACTAAACATCAGGTAGGCATCAAATGAAATGTAACTTCTGTCATTCTGACGATGATATTCAGTTATCGAAACAATTGTCAATTTTTTAGAATTTTCAACATTTTTCATTATATTGTGGAATTAGCTAGAAACATTGAGTTTCATTTAAAACACTAATAATCAGAAATGATCATATATTAAGCATGATTAAAGGAATGAATAGTATATTAACTACCAAGTGTCAAAAAGGTTACTTTAGTCACGAGTTTTACTAGGCACGATTGGAGCGAAGCGGAACGAGTTCCTTGTGAAACGAGTGACTAAAGACGCTTTTAACACGAGGTGCTTACTATACTTTTTCTTCGCCCGCGGGAAGGAGAAAATTATATTATATTTGAATTATATTCATTACATGACGGACGATGGCTGACAGCTGACTGACAAATCAAATGACGCAGAATAACAAAATTATCAAGGAACATGAAATTTAACATACAAAAGATACATTTGATTTGACGTTTAAAAACAAAAGATAAACGAGATATGACTTTTCGCATTTTAAACACTAGTGTTCGAAGAGTCATTTTGTGCATGCCAAACCCGTGTTCAAAGTGCGGTTTTAGTGACGGAAGTACGCCCTATCTTTAAAGTACCTTGTATTTCATCGGTTTGCAGCGCTTAAAGTGGTTGTTTATGGTTAGAGTGAAAAAAAGTAAAAAAGCGTTAAAAAAAGTGCCATAACGTTAACTTTATTTCACGCTTCCCATAAGCTAACACAATGAATCTTGGCTGGACATCGAGGATGGACTTTCATGAAACTTGAAATACGTATAATTGTAATTTACCAATTTACCGTAGGAGCTTAATTAAAATATCCCAAATTTCTATTTGAATTTTATTTTTTTGTATAGGGCTGTAGAAAAAATAATGTATGCAACATGTGCATAAAGTGTCTTTTTTCACTCATGGAATTGCCGCACTCGCCTGGGTCAACTTTTTCCATTCGTGAAAAAAAGTACCACTTTATGGACTTGTTACATAAATTTCTATTGTGGTTAAATTTGCACCACTTCTTTACCAATGCGGAATGTGAGAATCCTGTCATTTAGTTTGCTCGCTGTGATCAATTTTGTCAATTCATCTCATATGAATTTTTACGATGGATCAAAATGCCGAGCAAAGAATACTTATGTCTTAAATTGCAAATGGAATTTCGTGTTCGAAAAATGTGACACTGTCACAACTGAACTAAATATCGCTTAAGTGGAGGAAACAAGTCTGAAAGAGATTGCTGCTGAAATTTTTGTCTTGTAAATTAATTCGAATACTATTTTAAACGACATCACTAATTGACAAAATTCACATGCCTGAAACGGTTACAACGACTAATGAGTACATTGAGTGATATCAAAAAGAGTCTATTCACTAAAATACATAATTCCACATTTTATAAAACGAAAATGAAAGAAGAAATCAATTCGGTGTCATTCTTTGATCATTGACTGTACTTAACTCATGTCTGGTACTTTTTTATTTTTGAACGATAACAAATATTTGTTCGATTCCTTGCATTCAGCTTGTCTATATTCATTGTCAATATTTGATGTCGTATGAATGGCAAATGTTTGAATTCAATGGACGCTTAGATAATGTATACTGTTTCAGAGATAAACATCAGAGTGGAGCATTAGGAATACAGTAAGGAATCCCGTTCTATACACACTGAAAGCGGGTAACTCAATAATCACTTGTTCAGTGAAGGCTTCTGCTTATATATTCGAATTTACACATCCATATTACATTTTTTTAGAGAATAAGGAATTACTGAAACGAAAAAGAAAGGAAAAGGCAATATAACAATGGTAAATGGAAATGTATTGATATATAGCGGAGTAAAGCAAGACAAAAGGGTTATATCATCTGTAAAAGTTAGAAATTGACATTTGTTATTAAGGATTGTCCCATCGTTATTTAATTTGGAGCTTTTAACAATTAACCGTATAAAATTAGACGTAAACTAATAAGGACATAAGTTGGTAGAACTAATCATAAATTTTTAACAACACCATAGCAATATGTGCCAGTCATGTTTTTAGCCGACTTTGCTTTTAATAAAGTTTACAGATTGCAATAGATTTCATCGATAACTCGCGATAACTAAGGACACCCTGTAGATCAAACTAACACAAACGATTGACGTTCAATGTATTCAAATTAATTAGCACAGGTAATAAAAGATTTTTGAAATCCATTTCGCCGGTTATTTATTATCGTTGAACCATAACGCTGGAAAGTACCTGCCTGAATCTTCAAAACATTCTCTCAATAAATCAAATCTGCAGGAAACGCCACAATAGAGAAGGAGTAATCATAATAAAAAAGTTGTTTACTCGCTCTAGTTGTTCTTCATTCATAAAATCAGAAATATGAATTGTTATTCTTTCCTCCAGTATAATATATCTAGCGGCACCATCTGCATTTCAACATTTTTTACTTAAACTCTCTTTAAAAAAAAAACAAGTGAATGTTAAACGTTATTGAACGATAATAAGATATAGATTGAAGAAGCGATAATATTATATGAAATTGAACTATTTTCTATGAACGAATGAACGCCCACAAAAGCATTTACTAACGAAATGCCAATTTGTAAAATATCGATTATTGGTAATAGAAATCTGCTGAGCCTCACTTTATTAAAATTATACATGATACAAGGTAGATCCCAATACATTTATTAAAACGATATAAACATATGAAATTGACTGTCCCGACCCCTTACTTCGTGGAATATGCTCATATTAGTGTTTTTAAATGAAACTCAAGGTCTCTAGTTAATTCCACAATATAATACAAGTTATTGAAAATTCTAAAAAATTTACAATTGTTTCGATAAATCAATATCATCGTCAGAATGACAGAAGCTACATTTCATTTTATGCCTACCTGATGTTTAGTAGTTATATTTGGCTAGACCAAGAAGTAACCTAACTTGTGATTGGCTTAATATATGTTTATAGAAAAAAGAAGAAGATGTGATATTACAAATATTGAAGCTTAGATATTATTAGCCCTATGGTGATATCCTGGATATCATTTTTCCAATTAAGATCAGTATAACTGTGCAATGATATAGAAAACCAGGAAAACTATATCTGCTGATCTTTACAATTATCACTTAAGAAGACAGTTTATTAGTGGAGAATTCCCTAGATTTAACTGTTCATTGACAACTTCATATTGTGGGTTTCTTAAATGTCTTCTAATTTCCAGTTCTTCAAGGAAATCCAGTTCTTGTTTCTTTTCACAAATCTGTAGTACTTCTAGTTTTGTGTTAGGTGTCAATGAATGATTGGTGTCAAGTAGATGTTTTGCGTAGTGGGATTTATCTGGTTGTTTTAATCTGTATGCTCGTAAGTGCTCACTGTATCGTATTTCAAAATTCCTAAGGGTCTGACCCAAATAGACAGCATTACATTCTGGACATTTGAGTTTATATATACCTGACTTCTTTAATAGTGGTATTTTTGTTTTTACATTTAACAATTTTGTACTAACGTTACTTTCTGTTTTAAAAGAAATAATAATATCTAAGCTTCAATATTTGTAATATCACATCTTCTTCTTTTTTCTATAAACATATATTAAGCCAATCACAAGTTAGGTTACTTCTTGGTCTAGCCAAATATAACTACTAAACATCAGGTAGGCATAAAATGAAATGTAACTTCTGTCATTCTGACGATGATATTGATTTATCGAAACAATTGTCAATTTTTTAGAATTTTCAATAACTTGTATTATATTGTGGAATTAACTAGAGACCTTGAGTTTCATTTAAAAACACTAATATAAACATATATTTAAAAAAATTTATACTTAATAAAACTCTTTAATTATTATCTACTTATCCACCTATACTAATTAATGTTAATTGTATGAAACGTAGATTTTGATTTTATATATTAGAATTTAATTATGTTATTTTGTAGGACTTGAGTTATTTAGTAGAAGTATTAGTTGCCATTGTAGACATAATTTGTGTTTGTTCATCGGATTTACTATTTTTACGAGAATCATTACATTGAAAGATATTCCTTTAGTAACAAACCGGCGAGCCTATAAATAAGGTTAAAATTAGAAATCACTGTCTTTCTAGCGGAATCTTAGTTACACAATATGAACAAATTTTTTTGGAATTTGCAAAAGGACTGCCAATGGGAAATACATTCAACACATAGGCCCAAGGGTCCGAGAATTAAAGTTCGTTTCAAAGTAGTTGATAGCACAGAGCGCCTCTAATAAACGGAGATCGGGTGTCTCAAAATTTTTTATCCCTTATTCATGTTGTACAATGTATCTAGACTAAGAAGAAAGAAATTGTGACCATGCCACCCGGTAATCGGTCAAATAACAATAGGTAATAAAATACAAATGAAAGCATACGCAGGTAACCAAACGGTCCATAGCCGTAGAACAGTGTTATTTATGATTTTTGCTTAACGTTTATTATAATTAATATTATAATGAAAATACAAAGTAATTGTGCACTAAGATTTATATACACACATATTCTTGTAAAAAATAAAAAAATTATAACAAATAATTGCAGGTAAACATTACTTTAACTATAATATATACAACATTGTTAACTAAATTCTTCATCAGAAAAATCTGAAGAATCGCCTTGTCCTAAGATAACAATTAACGGTTCGATCTCTGTAGTTTCGTCGATTAAGTCGTCAAGATCTCACATTTTCCCCTCCTCAGCTATAACATGTTTTATGGCGTTTTGCCAGCTTTCTGCAGTCACATTCGCCAATGAATCCATCAAAAGTTGCCGTACTTCTTGAAGTTTAAAAGTTTTGTTGTTCCTGACAGCATAACCTTTGACTTGTGCCCATATAAGCTCTATTGGGTTCAACTCACAATGGTAAGCGTTGTACAATAATACGAGTACCTCTATTTTTTGCCATCTCATTGATTACAAATTTTTTAAACTGTGCCTTACGCTGTCTACAATTTTCAAAAGAACTTTTTTTCCATTGTATCATCGAAATTTAAGGCTTTACACTGCAGCCACTCAATTATCGCCGCTTTTTTCCATGAACATGTGGAAAGCTTCTCTACTAATCGAGAATGATAACTAGCGTTATCCATTACAATAACTGAATTCGAGGGAATGTATTCGATCCTTTGTTGGAAATATTCCTCAAAAACGTCAGCCGTTATTTCTTCGTGGTATTCTTTGTCTTACAAGGCTTACAGGAACTAGTGGACAAGATTGTGAAATCAGGTGACCAACACGGCCTGAAAATAAATACAGCAAAAACCAAAACGATGGTCGTCAGCAGAAATCAAAATCCACAAGCCAATATACTAATATATGGTACTCCAATAGAAGAGGTGACAAAATTCAAGTATCTCAGATGCTGGGTTACCCAAAAGCTGGAACCAGAGACCGAAATTCGAGCTCGAATTGAAAACGCAAGAGCCACGTTCGTGAGAATGAAGACATTTCTAACGAATGCCACCCTGTCACTCGATACTCGTTACCGTTTCGTGAAGTCATACATTTATTCTGTCCTCTTATATGGCTCGGAATCCTGGACAATGGGAAAGAGGATAATGCAGCGACTGGAAGCATTTGAAATGTGAATCTTCCGCAGACTTTTGAAGACACCATGGACACGAAGAATGACAAATGAAAATGTTATAAGAATGATGGGAACAGACAGGGAACTTTTACAACATGTGAAACATCGCAAAACTGGTTATCTGGGACATGTATACAGAGGAGAAAAATATCAACTTTTGAGACTGCTTATGGAGGGAAAGATAGAGGGCCAAAGAGGACCCGGAAGACGAAAATGCTCATGGCTTAAGAATATAAGAAAGTGGATAGGATTAGACACATGCACCCTATTGAGAGCAGCAAGAAATAGAAAGGAGTTTGCTGGTATAGTCGCCAACCTTCAGTAGTGAAGAGGGCACTTGAAGAAGAAGTTTCTTTGGTTGAATTAGATTGAAATTCCAATAATCCTTGATCCAATATAATAAGCCTGCGTCCCTTTCCAGATGGAAGTCCTAATCCTGTTAACCAACCCTCTATGACAGCTTGTCGGAAATTCAGTATATTTTTATCTTGCCAGACTTTCGATACGGTGTGTCCTTCATTTAGCCAGGTTTCATCCAAATAGAAAATATTCTTATATTCGTTGCGATATTTTCGGATTGACCTTAAGTATTCTCGTCTCCAGCAGACAATATCCGGCCTATCAATAAGAAGATATTTTCTGTTCTATTTTTCCCGCCTAAAGTTCATTCCATGGAGAATTCTCCATACTCTAGTTCTTGATAGTTATGGCAGGTTTTCGTCATTCTGGGCGGCTTGCACAATCTTGTCCAATGTTGGTATTTCTTTTGTGAAATTCATACCATACCCTATTGTACGTACACTGTTTTTGACATCGTCGTCAATTTCTAATGGTTTCTTCTCCGGGTGAGGAATAGGTTCACCGAGGTTCCGGCATTTTCTCTCACGTAAAAATCTATAAATCGTTGATTCTCCTACCGCTATCATATTGGCACAGTTCGTAATAATGTTGCGAACAGAGCTTGTGGGGTTTTGGTGCACAAGAGCATCATGAACGTTCAGGATTAATGTTTTTTCCGCAAAGAATATGCACTTTTGCTAACTCGTTGAATAGGAATTGGAGAAAAACTTGAACTTGAAGCCATCTTAATTAGACGAACAGACGTTACTTGCTAGTTGCCGAATACTAACTACTTCAAATTTTATTCTATACAATTAGTTGGATTTAAATATTAACAGGAAATTGGGCTGTACCTGTATAGGTTACGGGACAGGTACATAGAAAAAAAGGAATGTTTGAATATAGTGTATAACAAAATAACTGCGGGAGATTTTGTAAAGCTTTCTATATACCTGGAAAAAACTTATATAGGTAATACTAAATGAAACATTCTACTGTATTTCCATCTTTTGTCATGTATAATGAAATCACAAACTACTGAAATTTGGGAACATCAATAGGCAGTAGCATGTGAAGATATTTACCGAGATATTTTAGTTATACGAATTGTAGAATTGAAACAATATCACAAACATATTTTTCTTCATTCCAGCGGACAAGTTTTTGAACCAAATAATATATTTTTTCAACTAAAAAAATATTTGTTCACTTGAGTAACTCACACTCATCATTCAAGTATAATTTTAAATAAATTCCTAATTATACATTTGTTTCAAATAGCGATATTCTTGATTCAATACTACGGATTCTGAAATTAAATGAATATTTGAACAAAATCAATAATAATATTTTCATTTTAAGTCTGGTATTTAACCAAACAATATGTATTCTAAAATTCAAGTAAATATTCGTTTCATTTGAGTATTTAATATTCTTGAATATACAAAATTGTTTATTTGCTTCGATGGTGGAATACATTCTCAGATGAAATTGAAATTATTCTTGCATCAAATAAACCCGAAGAATTGAATGGACGAAATATAACAATTGACATCATCTAATATTTTTTGTATCAAACAAATATTGGTCTTGGAATCCAAATAAAGTAGCGTTTTCTTTTAAATGATAGGTTTATTTCACCATATTGAAACAACAAATTTGTTTGACTGAAATATATTTTGTTTGATTCAATACTTTATTTTTTTTGTGTAGCTCCGTCGCGCCTATAGTTTACAACTATTTTATGGTCCGAACCCCCGATCCGTGCTATCAACTCCATTGGGATAGACTTTAATACATTTCTCCAGTTCCACACAGTGTCATCATTGTGCACTCTATGGGAAAAGTTTTTAGACCTTTAACCTGGAGACGTGTACCGTTGCAGAATTTGTCAAACCTTTCTATATCTAGTAATAAATGTATTTCAACGACTTTATTATTCAAACTTTGAACATATAGATTAGAATTCAATAATCTCACAATATCAAATAATGACATAAGATAGATCAAATATGAGGAAATTAAAATGATAACGTCTAGCTAATTTCTATATGCAGGTAAAGTATAGAGAAATCTGATTCATATCTTGTTTCATGAGCATGGACTGACTATTCCGTAAATAATCGCTTTTATTCCTATGAACTAATGTGATTAACTTCAATATATAAAGGCCGTACTTTGTTAAAATTCTCAGGTTGATAAAAACAGGTCGACAGGAGTCTACAAGTGTATATTTTTCAGAAAAAACCTAATAAAATGTAATTTTTGAAATGTTTCCACTTTCTTGCAGATTGTTTTCATTTTTTATTATACATTCCTTTTCTTTATTGAATATTTTTTAATTTTTTTCTACAGTATGTGTATGCCCATGATCAAAAGCAAAGTGGCGTTAAATATATATTTTCACTAATCTGTGAAATGTTTGGTTTACACTGGTAATTTCCACTTTTTGGCACCAAATGCAATTTGCCATTACACTTTTCTTCGCCAAGTACCTTACAAACAACTCTAAATCAGAAAAAAAACTAAAAACTTCACGAAAAACAGAGAAAAAACTTCCGTTATAACCTTCAGCGCCTAAAAACTGTATTGGCAACACGGTCGGTAAATAATGAATGAAATAGCGTACGCTCTGTTGATGATAGAATAGCGGGGTTGTCATGTTGATTAATAACAACGCAAACAAACCGCAATTCTGGTTTGTTTGCTCCCAGGCAATATTAACGAACGGTATGTGACGTCCACCTTTAATGGTCTATACGGGGTACTGAAAACAAAAATTAGTGCAGTTGTTTTTTTATTCATGAATCGAATATTCATGTTTTTGTTATTTATTTGTCTGGGAAATTTATTAAAGATGAATATACTTTATTTATTATACGTATTTACTTTAAATAAATACAAAAATTAAAAAAATATTTGTACTTTGGATTTTTGGCGTTTATTGAAACTAAGCGATACTTTTGCTGCTTAGTGTACTACTTGAAACAAATAAAAAATCGAGATATTACAGCATTTGTTGAATTATTGTTAATCGTAGAAGAGGTATTTCAATTGAGCTATTATTAAGCGATATAACATAAATCAAAACATCTCATTATTTATAATTCACTGTCATCGTTCAATGACTCTATGACACCAACCAAATGCCGTTTAGACTGATCTAATCTCAGAATGGATGTTGTATAATAATAAAATGGAAACAATAAAGAGAACACAACATTGCAAAATTTGCATATAAAATTACAAACATCACGGTTGTTTGCGCATTGCAATTTTCTATAATGAGTAATAATGACTCATTTCTTTGTACTAATTGCAAGTCCATTACAATTTATACTTGAAATTATATAAAAGTACTGGAAATAATTTCACAAATTAATTTTGATAAACGGTAACTTAAGAACCGCAAAAGTTGTAATGAATATGGTGTAATAAATAACTGATTGCAGTCTCTGCTTTCAAAAAATAGTAAAACCTAACCAGTTGAGGGAATCAACCACTTTTTATGAATATTTCCCTCATGTGTAAAAAATCTCATAAGAGGAGTGCAATTATCGATTGATTACGGCGGTAACTGTACTGTAGAAACCGAAAGAGCACTGCGATAATTGCATTGTTTACGTATCCACGGTAATCCCATTGTGAATCCATGATAATTAAAAATAAAATCAGTTTGACAAGTAAAGTCAAAAAATATTTTTAAAAATGTCTCTTTTCGGATATGATTCATTGGGAATTATAGAAAATAAAGTGATGGAAAGCGAACCAAATAACACTAAACACAACAGACAATACGTGTGGCGACAGTTTATGAGCTTTTGTGATGAAAAAAAATATACATTGGATGAAACAGCACAAATCAACGTTTTGGCAGAAATATTAACGGACTGGGCATTCAATGAGGTATGCACTTGTCTTTACAATTTTTTGTGTACCTTAGAGGACAAGTACAAGAGTAAAGGTGCACATACGGTTCCTAATACATTAAGTGTACGTACACATAGGTCGCGATTAATAGCCCAGTCATATTAGGGCTTTCACCTCGGAATGAAAGATAATAAGCTGCAAATTGGTATGAACCTTTGTTTTGTCATTCTAAATGTTGTCTCAAAAGTCACAATCGTTATCGTGTCCGCGTCTCAAGATATTCAAGGTCAAAGGTCACAAAAATCGGTTTTTCGCGAATATCTGGCTTCCTATCGGTTAAATGAGATTTGCATTTATTATAAAAGTTGTAGGCTATAAAATTCCCTACAACTTTTGTTTAAACTTTTTTTTCATACGACCAACCGTTTTGAAGGTAGAGCGCGAAGTGCACATCGTACAGTCATATACGGCCTAATGCAAGGTCAAGCGTGAGTTATGGTTATCAGTACGTTATAAAGTCAATTATTTACTTGGAAATTATAATTATTAAACAATGCCTATTATTTATGTACTAACTATTAATTATTTATATTTAATTAAAGTAAGTAACTTGATTATTTATATATAATTATTCATATTTAACTATTTAAGTATAAAATATTATTAATTCTGGATTATATATTTTAGTTTTATTTTAAGTTAAAATGATAGTAAGAGTATATATTTTACACATATTTTTATTTATTATTAAATACGGCATAATATACATTTATCAAAATGTGAGTTCAAATATCAAAAGTATCTTTGTTGATTTTAATTGTAATGAAATTGGAAATGGAAGCTAATTATCTTCTTCTTCTTCGTCCTCTTCTTCTTCTTGTCGCTCAAAAATGTTCGATTCATTGTCATCATCCTCATTATCTGTCATGTTCATCTCCAAACCTTCCAGAATATCGGGATCATATGTATTTTCTTCATCGGGATTACTTGGATACAGTGAAGCGTTGAGGCAAGCTTGTCCGTTGCACTGGCCGCAAGCTAAAGAACATTGTAGCCCTGATTTTCTGCATCCACAGCGGGAACCACAACCATTTTTGCAATTGCAAAATATTACGTTTAGTAGTTCGGCTGGTGCTGGAGGTAATAACGTTCGTATGGGCTCCAGGATTTCATTTTCAAGCATCCAGCCCCATTCTTGAGGTTCTAAGTCCTTCCCTAACCACGTTTGAATCTGGTAGTAGACACGTTTTATGTGTTGATGAACTGCTACACTTGTTGGTGGAAGTGTTGACAGTTGTACAGGTTTATTTAGTTTTGTAAATTTGATGAATTGCGTGTAGCGGAAATGATCAATGTTGTCCTCAGATTTTGGAGCATTATATAATGCCAACAAGATGCGCACTCCATTTTCTAATAATGTTTGTTTTGGGCAGTTTTCTTGTTGAAATACTTCCACCAGTTTATCTAAATCAGGAATTTTTTCCAATGCTCTAGTAACAGTTTTTTTTCCTTTTTTAAATAGCGCAGAAGTCGTGTCACAGCCACTGAATGCGTGTAAAAATAAAATGTGCTTTTTAGTACGAGGATATTGGTCAAAACTTTTAGTAGAATATATTTGTGTTTTGACATTGCCTTTGCCAACTTTTTTCAAAAAAATTTCCTGATGATGTGACTGAGTACGTCCAATTAAAATAACGAGCAAATCGATATCTTCTCCTATGATGACAGCAGTCTTTTGATGTTCTGATAAGGCAATAGCTGTGTCAATGATGAGAACATCAGCATCATCTCTGGCTTGTTTTGTTGTGATATTAACAGTTTTAAATTTTTCAACAAGCATGTCGATAAATTTTTTTTTATTAGACCGATTTGATAAAAAATTTTCTTGACTGATTGGCACAACCATTGTTTCGTCAAAACAAACTTCATATGATTTTGAAAGTGCAGCAGTTCTTCTTCGTTGTTCCAGTGCTTTAATATTTTTACTATAGTCCGAATATCCGTCAAATACAACAACAATTGCTGAGCCATAATGTGTTTGTAAATATTTAATGTACTTATTTAAAATAATAGAGAAAGTATCGTCTTTGCTCCATACGACGCGATGCAGAAGAAATCCACCATCGATGATGTATGTTACATTATTTTCATCAAGATCGATAACGACAGGCATCATATTGTCATATAATGTTGCTTTCGTGGTTTTTCTCATGCCATTACTATCAAATAAAGATGTCGGATACGGGCTTAGTTCATACTGAAGATATTCTTGTAAATTACTTTCAAATTTTTTGCTTACAGTTATTCTCTGGAAAAGTAACATTGGATCTATAGAAACTTTACAATCATTAATTTTGACAGATTTGTTAATGGCTGAAAGCGGTAAAACCTTATCGACGCGTTTTAACTTTATTTCGTTGAAGTTCAAACCAGTTATCTTTACCATAGATTGCAATCCGATTTCATGGGCTCGGTGACAATTAATTTGGTCATTTCCAACGATTCCTGAAGCTAAGGATACCAACTGATTCGTATTTGGAAAGGGATTATGAAGCGTAAACCAACCAACCAGTTCATTTACATCAGTAGCATCCCTTTTTATTCGTGAATCTCTAGCATCAACATGTTGGTCCACAGAATCTAAAGAAATGTTACAAAACCGTTCAATTTCTTCACAAATTGTATTCGTGGCATACATAGCATATACCCACTTACATAGAACACTTTCTTGTGTACTTCGGCCTCGAGATACTCCTCCTTCTGTCTTCATAGATTTCATCAGACTTTGCTCGATTACCATGTCTGTCCATGTACCAGAATTGAATTTTTCTGTTCGTTTTACAGTAAAGAATCCGTTTTTAAAGTTCTCAAAAGCCTGTTGATCCATTGTCTCCTCAAGTTTTAACATATCTTGAAGTTACAAATGAGCTGATTTCGCATATAGGAAATGACCACCAGCATGAAAATAGGGCAGCATTTTTCGCACTGCATCCAAATGTTCTTGAAAAAGTCCCAGCCTTTCAGCGCGAATGAAATCTAGGGCTATTGATACCATTTCAAAATATTGCACCCATAACTGTGCCGTGGGACCTCGAGCTTTTAATTCTTTTAGTTTATCCTGAAATTGATCAATTAACGAGTTGGAGCTGCTCGTACATCCTTCAACATCTTCGTAGGAAACATCGCGACTAGTTATCTGTTCAATTAACTCATCTAACACACAATTTTCAATTTTCATCTCTTCAAAAATCTTTATTGATAATGCAAGTCGTAATAATATATGGCCTCTGATACTTCTTGCATAAGCGTGACCATTCAACATTTTGTCGACCGAATTTGTAGCATATATTTTACTTAAAGCTTCCTTGAGACCACTACCGTCCATTACATGTCCTATGCATCCAAGAAAAGACATGAGCATATGAAATCCTCCAAGTTTGACAACTGTTTTAGACAAGTCTGAGTTTGCATCTGACGCAGCAACCATTTCACGTGCTTTTGAGTACAGGGGCTGATCAAATGTAATTATGCACGTTTTTTGTTGATGTGACTTGGCAATATTTATAGCACTATGTAAAGTTGTATAAATTGTGTCTAAATTACTGGCAGGATGATCAATGAAAGGTAGAAATATAACCTGAGAAGTTGAAAAATTTTGATTATTTTTCGTAAGTTGTTGAAGATAGCCATTCCACCCTGGCAACGGTGAAAGATTCTTCCATTTTCCGTATAACCACAACAAATCAACTGCATTAAATTTTTTTTCAATCAGTACTTGATCATCATGTAGATTTTGGACTTGAATCTTGCTGTACCCAGGTACAACTGGCTTTTCATATGCTAAAAGAGATACATGTGATATTGCTGCTAACTGTTTTGCACTCGGTTTAGTTGTACATTTTTTTATGCGATCATCATAAATTACAGCATCTTTCGGAGTAATTATTTTTATCATTCCCATAACGTGAAGAGTATTATTACCGTCAAGAGTACTGACATTAATATCTGCATTGTCTCCAACATATTGTACCAACGCACCAGACTCTGATGGTAAAATACGAGGTTGTGGATGGTAAACTGATGAAACTTCATACTGTATGGTATTACTATATGATGCAGCAAATCCTAAAGATGATAAAACATCCAACAATTTTTTAGACCCATATCTTCTGTGAAGAAATACGGAAAGGCCCAACAGTAGCTGTGATGAAAATGAACGTTCTCGTATCGAAGCCATTATTGCGTGGCTAATAGATGTGCATTTCGTTTTTAAATGATCTACTTGTCCTTTTCTATTTTTTAATATCATTTCTTCCAAAAAATGTGATAATGTTTTTGGTATTTCTTCATTAATACAATCTAGCATTTTATTCGGAGGTGGATACGTTTTTGTTTCAACTACAGATGATCTGATGTCTTCCCTAATAATAGCCGCAGCAGCTTCTACAATCCGTAGACGTTCTTCTACAGGAGTACTTTTTTTATTTTCGTACCAAGCTTTTGATAATACGTTAAGCTGTGTATCACGGAAAGATATAATTGTAAATGATCCAATTTTTTTTGTGATTATTATATCAGTTAAATACTTTTGTTGTAATTTTGTAATAATTGTCTTATCGTCAGGTATGTATTCCGTAGGGGCATCTTTAAGTTCTTTCAAAGTAAATTGAGAATCTTCATTATTTTCTATATAATAAAAAATCTCCTTCATTGCTTGAGTGACTTGATCATCTTGGCGAGGCTTTTTATCTGCAGATGGTACTCGGGTTAAAAAGTTGGTATAGCAAATAGTATGATACTTTGCTTCAGCAGCGATCAAATCATACTCGTAATATATACGTTCCTTTACTAATTCTCCTAAGGAATCGTTTCGTTCTTCTGCTCTCTTAATTACGTTGTCTTTGAATGCAAGAGTACTTACATTACTTATTGTCCGTCTATACTTTAATTTTTTTTTCTTTTCTGCTATTTCATCAGCTTCTTGGCCACAAAATAAGCATAACTTTCCAAAATCAAAGATTTCATTTCGTTTTTTACGAGGTGCACTTGACGTTGAAGGTTCACTCTCATCTGTGCGTCGTTTTGATGCAATAATAACATTTTTACTCGTGTACACTTTTCGACACTCGGAATGCACATTTACAGAACTTAAAGTATTTAAATAGTCTATATGTCCATCATTTCTTTCAATACTTGCAGTTTTTAAAGTTTGTAAACCACGTACGACATTCACAGAAACACCTTCTGAAAGTTTCTTATCACATATAAAACACAAATCAGCCATAGCTCTTAAAACCGTACGTCCGTAGTTGCAACGGTACAATTTCAAACTAACGAATAATCTTGACTCATACAAAGTGGAGAGAGTGGCCTTGAATACTATAGAACATCTGTCCCGGCAATGAATAGAAAAGGGCATAGGGTAGGGACAAGTATTTCCAGGTATATAAGTATTGAGAAATTTACGCGTTTTAAAGAAAAGATATATAATGTCGTGTTAACTTAAAATAAAACTAAAATATATAATCCAGAATTAATAATATTTTATACTTAAATAGTTAAATATGAATAATTATATATAAATAATCAAGTTACTTACTTTAATTAAATATAAATAATTAATAGTTAGTACATAAATAATAGGCATTGTTTAATAATTATAATTTCCAAGTAAATAATTGACTTTATAACGTACTGATAACCATAACTCACGCTTGACCTTGCATTAGGCCGTATATGACTGTACGATGTGCACTTCGCGCTCTACCTTCAAAACGGTTGGTCGTATGAAAAAAAAGTTTAAACAAAAGTTGTAGGGAATTTTATAGCCTACAACTTTTATAATAAATGCAAATCTCATTCAACCGATAGGAAGCCAGATATTCGCGAAAAACCGATTTTTGTGACCTTTGACCTTGAATATCTTAAGACGCGGACACGATAACGATTGTGACTTTTGAGACAACATTTAGAATGACAAAACAAAGGTTCATACCAATTTGCAGCTTATTATCTTTCATTCCGAGGTTGACCCCTTTTTTTACCTAATATGACTGGGCTATAAGCGATGAGCGATGCTATGAGATACGATGCTATGCCACACTATGCTTTTTATTGCTTGCTATATTTTGGTTGTGTTTTAATAAAAAGCGATAAACTAAAGCTTAGAGTTTTTTTTCCAACCTATGCCTGTGCCACTTACAATGGAATTAATTTTATCAGAAAAATCATTTTTAAGATACGTGTTTTTAAAAAAATGAGACGTAAAAAAAGAAAATGGGTACATGAAATTTATCGTGAAACCTTCGAGAATTTCCACCATATATCCAGTCAAATTTCAAGAATATTTCCGAATGTCTTTGGAAACATTTATACATATTAAAAATGGTATAACACCATTAGTGGAGAAAATGACGACAAACTGGAGGGTTCCAATCAGCATTGAAGAACGCCTTGCCGTAACGTTGAGGTGACATAAAAATG
Organism: Galeruca laticollis; assembly: GCA_963921935.1. Taxonomy (NCBI): domain Eukaryota; kingdom Metazoa; phylum Arthropoda; class Insecta; order Coleoptera; family Chrysomelidae; genus Galeruca; species Galeruca laticollis. The sequence goes on from OY998183.1 coordinate 93,505,288, forward strand.
GTTCTATTTAATTATTTTATTACGAAAAATTACAATGCAAACTTACAAAATTTGCCATTTTTCGTGGTAGTGGAGTTTTATAAATTTGTAAAAGAGCTATTTGTGTTTGTAGAATAACTGTGTGAAATCAATGGTGTTTCCACAAACGTTTGTCCCGTCCGAAGCTGATGAACAGAGTAATTTGTGTCTAAAAAATAAGTGGCAGAATTGGTGTTTTGGGCATGTTGCTAGTTGATCGTGGCGTGGTAAATCAGTTCCTGCATCTTGAGACGAAACCACATCTTCCTTTCAAAAGGCATGTTTTGCAGTGGATTATGGAAACTCGTAAGAAAGTGATAGTCGTCATCCTGAGATTGTGTTGATGAAACTGATTTTTCTTTCAAAATGTCAATTTTTTCTTGCACTTTTAAAAATTGATCTATGTATGCTAGCCTGTGCTCGCCGAATACTAGAAACCTAAATTGAGAGAGTGTCTGATATTCGCAAAGAATGTGTTCGACAGTCTCATCTTCTTGTTCACATCCTCTACAAAGTGGGGTGTTAGATAGACCCAGTCTGTGAAGGTGTTTTCGTAGGTGGCAGTGACCAGTCAGAATTCCCGTGGTTGTTCGTAGGTTCCGCCTGTTCATAGTCACGTAATTTTTGACTACTTTGCTATCCGGATACTGTAGCAGTTCCTTGGCAAGCCTGCAGCCTTCTGCGTCGTCCCATCTACCCTTAAACTTATTAAGGGAGTGTTCCTTTAATAGGTCGGCCGTTGCTGACGCCGATAGACCAATGAAAGTGCCAGGTCCCAAGAGTTTTTGGGAGGCTGTCTTCCTGGCTAGCGAGTATGCAATACGGTTTCCTTTCGATTTCTCATGGCCCTTGATCCAGCCTAAAGTGACCGTGTTGTTGTTACAGGCTTCGATTAAGGCCATGTGACATTCTAGTACTAGGCCTGATATAATACGTGGTCTGTTCAGGGCTAGTAGTGTTTGTCTACTGTCCGTAAGGATGTATATATTATTACCTGTGGTTTTCCTTTTGGTATTCTCTTTAGCAGCGATGCAGATAGCAGTGAGCTCTGTTTGAGCAACACCTGCATTGCAGCCCATTGCCCATTTTATGTTTAGATTCAGGGATCTGGAAAAAATACCACATCCTGAGCCCACATTGTATTTAGACCCGTCTGTGAAGATGCGGATTGCGCCTTCTTCCAATAGGTCTTGTGAGTTGTTTTTAAAGATTACCTTGTAGGGCCTGTTGAAGGCATATCGCGGTGGAATCGAGTCCGTATTGGCCTGCAGCAGTGGGATCTCCCTGAGGGCCTCATGCCACAAGTTACGTCTCAGTTTACCGGATCCTACATCAGGTTGTATACCAGTAGAGCGCAGACGTGCCAAGGTCATCAAAACAACCTCCTTGATGTATATGTCAAGGGGAGTGAGACCGAGGATTACCTCCATAGCTCTTGTTGGTGTGGTTCTCATGCCTCCTGTTGTCTCCTCTTAGGTTTCATGTATTCGGCGAGCACGGGCTAACACACGCCAATATGAGGGAACTTAATTCAGGCGACGTTATCGCCTACTTCAAGGAAGTAGGCTGGATGACGAGCTAGAAGGAAGTTTTGAACCTCAGAAGGATGCACAATGGGCCAATTGTGGCCTAAGTGCTGTGGGGCCACCCACCCTTCAAACCTTTACAGATACAGATACAGAATTGATCTATGTCCAAGTCTCCTTTTCGTTTCCTTGGACATTTTGGAGGTGGTGCAGGGGGCTCTTCTCGACGTATAGTTTGATTTGGTCTAGTACTTGCATTAGTGTCCTTGTCGTCAATGAGTAATTGGTTTTCTAATTCTGTTAACTCATCCTGAGTAACGACGACGAATTCATTTAGTAATAAATAATCACTGGATTCATCTTCGATTATTTGTCTTGATGTATCGTCAGTGGGTAGGTTACCAGTCAACTGTTTGGCAAGCAGGTTTTAAGAAAAAACGTAAGATCTTTACTCCTACAGAATATCATAAAATCTTTTCAAATTTGCAGTGGTCAAAGATAATCGCAATTATTTTGATTTTTTTGGACTAGAAAACCTACATAACATCATTCTTTAAGACACTACTCTTCAATTCTACCGAGCAGAATGTTCATAGATATTTTTCAGGTAAACCGATGGTTGGTTTAGCCCAAGAGTATGAACTGACTCCTATAAGAGTATCAGTTCTAAAAAAGGCAAGAATATCATGCACGAAAGTCTAAAGAAAGCCATGTAAACGAAGCAAAGTATAATAATGTTGAATCGTTATTAAATATGTCACACAGTCAGAGGAAGTTCGTATATTTTACATAGATATTATTGCCGCAAAATTCGGCTGAAGATGTGGAACAATATAAGTTTTTATGATACTAACTAAATGAAACTTACTGTTTCTAGCTAACTCCACAATATATTGAAAAAATGTTAAAAATTCTAAAGAATTTTTAACATTTTTTTAATATATTGTGGAGTTAGCTAGAAACAGTAAGTTTCATTTAAAACACTAATATTATTATACTTTATCATTATTTTAATAGCTTGGAGCAATAAAAATACTAAGTATGTTCCCATTGTGTTTAATATTATTTTCTACCAAACCGCACTATATCCAGCATATACTAAGTTTTGGAAAATTTAACTTAAAATATAAATGGTCATTTAACTGCTTTGTGAATAACAAACGAACAAAATAACTTAGCAAACCGTAAGGACTCGTTAAGAAGTTGTCTATATCCTTTTTGCAAGATATTTAGTTTTGGAAAGAAACCCTACAATTTAATATGACCTGAAATGGCTACTTCTGCCGCTTCAATCCGAACACAAATTCTTTGTTTTACTGACCCTGTACGAATCTAATACATATGATTGATTAAGTTGCTTGTCTGAATGAAGCTGATTAAATAAATTCGCTGTCCTTCCCATTTTTTAACAACCGGTGTCTTCGATATAGGTGCATCTACTTATTGAATGACTTTCAATGTTGAAAGTTATGCATTTTCACAATATGAAATACCTAAGTCATGTAATTTTTGTTTTTTTTTACTGGCCAGTCAACTGAATACAATCTTTAAACAGTATGTAGTTCCACAGCATTTCTATCTCATATCTATTTCTAAGTTGAGAATCTCCTCAAGTTAAAATAAACTACTGGAATTTTTATGATTCCATTTACACAGCGTTGCCGAAGCAGGAAAATGAATTATCGTGGTCCTTTTCTAGGACATAGAGAATTTAATGATGGCTTCAAAACAATCCCTATATTATTAATAAGATGGCTAGGTCTATTCTTTTTCTACGTCATTGGTTATCTAGATCTTTTTAACATCCCTAAGAAGGGAATAAGTTGGTTTGGGTCTATAAAACTTGTTCGAATTTTGAATTATAAAAGCCTTCATCGTATCTCTTCGTCGTGTAGGTCGGTGATTCTAGCGTAACGTCCTCTACTAAACGCCAGTCTCTCTCTGGATTCGTTATAGTTTTTGAAAAATATCGTCGGTCCTATTTATACAATAATAATTCATTTTCTTTCTCTTAACTGTTTGTATTGAAAAGTGTTCTAGTAACGTCTTTGAAACCAAAATCGTTCGATCGTGAAAATATAAATGATTGTCTAAATGGAAATGGCTGTGGGTCAAAATAATCTGTTCAATTTTCTGGGAGTTTAATTTCATTTTGCTTCGTTCGAAAAGTGGCAATACTACTTTGTATTACACATCTTAACAAATTGATTGTTTATTATTATTTTCCTATAAACTTCAAAAAGGGTATTTATTGTAGACTAAGCTCGATTCTCGACGTGTTTTAATCGAATTTTTTAAATGTTGATAAACCCAATAGGAAACCTTGATTATATATGAAAAACTTCACATTTGTCACATTCCCCTTAACATTCACCTAAATATTCATAGTCTTGTATAAATATCTCAATGACAGTTTATATTTGTCAAAAAAATCACTACGTAATTTTTGAAAATTTATAATATTGTCCTTATAGTATATATACTCGTATACTAGTTTATATGTATATATTGTCAAATTTATGTCACTCATTATGTTACGTTAAATTATTTGTGTAATTACCGCTTTCGCATTTCATAATTTAAAACCATATTCTTGTTTATGAAATTATGTCGAAGAGTTATTTATTCGAGTGTTGTTTGAGAAACCATATTTGAACATTATCCAGTTCCTTGAAATTTAAGTATTGGTACCTTAATAGTCTGCAGGTGAGTGGAAATTTAAATGCATCTGCAACGGTTTAACTAAATATTAATTTGTTATTCATCTTATAATTAAAACAGTACCAATTTGGTATAATTCAATACAAACATTATTTTAAGTGTACTTTTCTTAAACAAGCTTTATCGTTCTTTTTTCGTCTGTTGTTCATTCTTTTCCTTGCGGATAGCTTCGCTTGCAAACAGTTGTCAAAATGCTAACTAAAAAATGTTTCAATATCAATTTAGTAGATATAATATCACGAGTTATGCCATATACAAAATTATCACGAAATAAACGGGGGGTTGTCACTTTTTCTGTCAAGAAATTTCTATAAGTATTTTTAATTTTCTTTTAGACGTCGTAATGTAATAAAAAGAAAGTTGATAAATTTCTTGCGAGCAGTATTTTTTTATTCCTTTGTTTTTGCACTTGAGATGTGAAAATCCCAAGTAAAACCGTATAAATTGTTATGATTCTTGAAGAACATATTCGAATAATGACTAATTAAGGTAAAGTTACCAGTAGTAAACACGCCTCCCATAGTGGACACCTTTAAATTCAAACTGTAAAACTAAAGTAAACCTATATTATTGAAGAAAAGTAATACATTTGGCAACTGTGCAGAAGCATAATACCAGTAACTTTCTATATCTTGCTATCTTCTTAGTTGAAATCAAGGAGGTTTTAAATATAGAGAAATATTATTTGTCTATGGTTTTAAATCTGACCTGGACAATTTGTAATTTATGTTGTGATTTGTTAGGTGTTTAGGTAAGTAAGTGATCAGCACATTGTATTTTATTCAAGTTTATGAGAGTTATGCACTTACTGTTCCATTAATCTATTGAAAATACTTCTGAACATTCAATTAGTAATTATATTTTATGATACTTAACCATAAAAATAAATGTAGACAGGGTGTTCACTACTGGAATAATAAAAAGATATGTGTTCCTATAGTGAATATGAGTGTCCACTTTAAGAATTTGAACAGAACTTGTCACTTGTATGTAAAACAAATAACAACTTATACATTTCAAGTTTTGTTAACAACCGAGGATGGAATCCAGTAGTGTATGTACATGGGTGTGCACTATTAGACCATATGTGTCCACTATTGGATCAAATGTCCGTACATATTTATGATATGTTATTCACTTGAAATAAAAAAATATATATTTAACTGCCACATTGAAGAAAATCAAAATAATATTTTTATTAACATTCTCTTTTACAATATTTTAATTTTAAAGTTTCAGTAATTATTTAATGGTACCAGGTCATAACTAGACGTATAAAGAAGTATTTTCATCTTTCAACAATTGTTTAGGTCTTTGACGTTTTTATGTATTTAAAGGTAAATATGGAGCATAATTTTTTTTTAAAATATCCAGAACAGAGTATGCTAGATGCTGTTGAGGCTGTAAACAGGGGAATGTCCTATGTCAAAAATGTACGGTGTTCCCAAAGTGTCATTAATGCGGAAGCATAAAGGCAATAGTACCCCTAAAAAGAAAAATGGGACCGGAAGGCACCTTCACGTCAGACCAGGAGGCAAAACTTGTTAAATGGGTAAAAACAATGGCAACCGCTGGATTCCCACTTACAAAGGATAATTTCTTAGGAAGTGTAACTAAATTGGCCCAAGAATTTAAAAGTTACGTTTAAAGGAAATGCATCACCTGGTAAAAAATGAATGAAGTTATTCCTTACAAGACATCCTGCTATCAGGTTTAGGGTATGTCAGAATCTAACTGCTACGAGAAAGGGCGTATGTCGGGGAGCGAAGACGGGCAGTAACTTCAGTGGACTGTATAATTGTTGGGGAGATGGTTGTTGACATCTAAACATAAACTATCCTGTCTCCGCTGACCACGAAAGGGTAAACTAACTTCTACGATGTCAATAAAATAGCCAGTTTGATTTCAATTGATCTTTAATGAAAGTAACTTGAAAAGATCATAACAAAAATAAAATAGACATGTGAAAATGATATAACTAAAAATTGTTCATGCCAATACTAGGCAACGCTGTAAGGTCAGCGCTTAGCGCTTAATATAAATATGATTACATGAAAAAATGTAACAAAGAACTTAGTAAATGTAATGCACTTTACAGGAGTAATTACATAAATAGATGTTGAGAATATTTCAATAGAGACAAGAGACAATTAATAACTTGTAATGGAATTAATTGTAAGTTGATGTAGAGAGAGAGAGAGAGAGAGAGAGAGAGAGAGAGATAGATACCGGCTTCTTGGGTAAGGTTCACGGCAATCTTAACGTGTTAAAGAGAGAACGAACTACCGGCTTTCTTACGAAAGACCACGGCGGTTAAAACAAGTTAGAGATAGAGCGAACTACCGGCTTTCTTTACAAAAGGCCACGGCGAATTCAACTGGTTAGCGAGAGAGAGAAAAAACTACCGGCTTTCTTCAGGATAGATCACGGCGAATAACTGAGTTAGTTACACAACTAAAATACACAACTTGAACCACAACGCACTAACGTCACAATAACGCTCTAACATCTTTCATAGGGTTGTCTACAGCGTGTAGTCACACACACAGTGGGTGTGCTTTAGGCGAAGATTACTACCATGATACAAAGAAAACATTGTATCATGGATTACTACAGTACTCTGCGAAGGCTGATTGAATACTCTCTGAAAAATGAATTCGCGCGCGCAGAGATTCGTTACTGTTAGACACCCAGCGACATCTACGCCGGTTCCGATACATATGTACAGGGTGTCCCGAAATTGATAACTAGAACAGTTGGAATTACTTAGTGTAAATTCCAACATCGTATCACAAGAAAACATAAATAAATGGTTCACAGAAGTAGAAACGGATCTCAAAGACAAGGAGTTATTTAAAGTTCAGGAGGACCCCAGAAGGGTGTTCAATGGGGATGAAACCGCATTTTTCTTAAATCCAAAACTGGGAAAAGTCCTGGCTATTAAAGGTTGCAAGTCAGTGTACACTGATTCTGGAAATGATGACAAATTCAACGTTACAACACTTCTTACTGCCAATGCCATTGGACAAATAGCCTCGCCGTTAGTTGTATACAGGTAGGTTTTGTAAGTGGTTCGTAGAATTTGTGATTTTCATTGTTTTTTATTATACAGATATTCCAGAATTCCTCAGCATATTGCCGAAGTATTTCCTGCGACCTGGTCAATCGGAAAATCACTAAATGGTTGGATGACACAAGAATTGTTTTTTGAGTACATTGCTAACATTTTCCTTCCGTGGGTTAAGAATAAAGGAATTGAACTATCTTTTTTATGGAAGGTCATACATCTCATGTATCATATCAATTAAGTACATTTTGTATGGAAAACAGAATAAAATTAGTTGCTTTGTATCCCAATTCTAAACACATCTTACAGCCAATGGGTGTTGCTGTTTTTCATGTATTAAAAACTTTCTGGAAACAAAAGGTTCATGAGTGGAGTATACAACATAATGGAGAGCAGTTAAAGAAACACCATTTTTCCCCAATCCTGAAGGAAGTTTTGCCATTAATAAAAGATTTCACGATAATGAATGCTTTTAAAAATTGTGGATTAGTACCATGGAACCCTAAAAACGTGGTAATAAGACAAAAGTCAACTACTGAATCAAGTACAGCTACAATGAATCATGACGAAAAAGTTTTTCTCTTAATTTTAGAAAGGGAAATTGGTGCAGAAAAAATTGATTACTTTATAAAAGCAGGAAGAAAATGGGAATGTGATTTAGACGATTCATCACTCTATAACCTATGGAAAAAAATGGGAATGGGAAGAAGAGAGCCGTAGATGAGGTAGATTTATTCTTGGGTTATTCTAATATAACGTGTAAAATTTTATAATTTTTTAAGGTACAGTAGTAGAAAATGAAAATGCTGAAGTGGAACATATATTAACGCCAGTAAACCTATCCATGATAGAGCAGCCTGGTTCATCATCCACACCAACAAAACCGACTTCTTCAAACCCTGACGGATTGTGCATCTATGTCTATAGTAGAACAATCTGATCAATCAAGCACTAATATACCAGTGCAGAGAACACCACCTGGGATGGAGTCTTCAAACTTTGATGTGGAGCAGACACCAAGTACCTCATATTCAGAGTTTTACCCATCTCCCTTTAAAAGAGCACTGCGTTAGATACAACCAGACGATAAACCTTCACTAGTGAAAAAACGAAGAGAAGTACTACTGCCAGTAGCCACATCACCACAGATGTTGGAATATTTTAATCGCAAGGAAGACAATAAAAAAGGCTGAACTTTAAAAAAAACGTAAATTGGCTAGAGAGGAAAAGAAAAAGAATGCTCAGAAGAAAGCAATAGAGACCAAGGAACAGAAAGCACAAAAGCTGGCTGATGGAAAACGAAAAACATCTACTTCATCTTCTTCCCAAAGTGAATACTCCCTTCAAGGGTCAAGCCGCTCGGAATGGGAATAAGAGGAGGAAAGCAATGATGAGGAAAATGCTGCCCCTACTTTTAATTTCAATGACTTGAAAGAAGGTGACTACATACTCGCAGAGTTTAAGGGTGGCAAAGAATCACCGCAATATTTAGATCTATGTGTGTTATTCAGACATTAACTTCACCACTGTCGATAATTATTATGTGATATAAAAGCATTGACTGCTCAAAAAAAGAATTTCTGGCCAATGATAAAGATATATTAGAAATCAACTTGAATCAAATTGTATGTCGACCTCCCCCGCCTGAACTTCTGGTACGTGGTGAAAGGATCAATTTTAAATTTGAAAAATCGTTAAATGTTACATCTTAGATGATAAGTAAATAAGCATGTATAACAATTAAATGTTTTTTATTCCAGGACTTTTATTTATGTCAGAATGATTATTTATGGCGATTACAATAAACAAAAATCTGGGTGTCCACTATTGTAAAACAAACAGTGTCTGCTATTAGATAAGTTTCAATTTTGTGTGTTTACTACTGGAGCATAAATATGAATTGAATCTTTTTTTTTATATAAGAATGACTTAATATATTATTATTTATTAAGTAATGCAATTATGGAAGTCTAATGATATGCTCTTTTATGTGGTTATTGTTTTTCGTCTGTTAAACGTCAGAAACACGCAATTATTTTCTTAACATGTCCACTACTGGCAGTTGTACCTAACTTAATTAAAATCATTGGATCACTTAAAACAAATTTATGAGAGATGAAATTGAAATAATATAATTTTCCAATCTAGATGCTTTTACTTATTGTTCCAGAGGGATTGGGTTCCTCAAGGAAAATTGATAACATATTTTTCAGAATGATGCGGTAAAGATATGCTCAATAGACAAATTAAACATCAAAAAAATATTTGAAGTTTGAGGTTATGCATTGTGTTTATTTTTCCCCAGATTTTTAGTTCATATTATGCGAAAATGTACTCAATTATGTTATTGAATGCCTTGATTTGGGCTCCACTCATTATTGCACTTATAAGCAACAAATTTTTACCATTGTTTTTCGAAAAATGTTAAAAAAATAAGTTCAAATTATCACTTGTCGCGAAACGCTCATATATACAAACGTGCTAAACAGAGAAAACGATACACATTTGCAGCCGCACTACACTAACGCGAAGATTCAATTTAACGACGCTGCTTGCGTTTGTGTGATGATTCCAGTGACTATATTTCAGTGGATTGAACATAACATAATAATGGACGAATATATATTCGAACAAATTCAACAGTTCAAGTATTTGGAAACAAAAAACGCGGAGGTATCAAAGTAATAAACAATAGGATTCAAGTCAGCAACGGTTGTTATTTTGGGGTATTGTTAAAATCGAAGAGTCTAGCAAGAAAAAGCCGTTACGTTTGCTGAACATCTAATCAACATTTTTAAACCTAATCCTGCCGATGTCAACCTTAACGTTGAAAATTAAGTCAATGCATAGAGAAAAGGGGCCTAATATGAGACACTTTTTTATTTTTTTGAATAATTTTGCAAACATTTTACTTTTAGAAGTGGCTTTATTTCTAAAGTATAGATCGTTGTGTATACTTCACACCCTAACACATCAAATTTATTAAAAATGTTAACTATTTTTGTAAATTGGTAATAAAAAAATCAGTTTTGTGTGTGTATTTTTAAGATGGTCTCCTAATATGAGATAGTTAGGGTTCCCAATAAAAGACTGTCTCATAATAGGATACCAAAAAATAAAAACAAGGACTGAAAGTATATAATATATTGTTTTATTTCAGAAGTAATCAAAAGTAACAGCACTAAAATTGAATCGAAGAAAAGTTTTTTTCCTTGTTTTTTTTTCGCACATAGGGCAAGCAAATGTTGTGCCATCAACTTCGCCGTAATCTTCGTGGCACCACTGAAAACAAACGATACATCTAGCCCACTTTTCTCCACGGGTGTCCTCGGAAAATCTTCCATGGCAAAAACAACACTCTGCATCATTGTAATCCTCTTCATCATTCGAGTCATCATAATGCACAGAAGCCTCTGAATATGAGCTGCTCGATGTAACTTCAGCCTTCTTGCTACTTTTAGTCTTGGATTTTTTATCTGTTGTTCCCAAAGAGTTTGGTTTCACATTTTCTTTTAGTTTCTTGGTAATGTATTCTTCCAAGCTCTTTTAATATGGAGTAGATGTTATTGAACTTGCTTTGCCTTTTCTTTTATTAGAGTTTTCGCCATGATTTGAAGATATTGATGGCAGGGGAAAAACTTTTTTTGGAGAAACTAGCAAAAGTTTATCACTTTCGTCAGAGCAATTGTTGTGGGCAGAGCCTGATGATATTGATGGATTTGCCATAGTTTTTCTGGACTCTGTAGGAACATCCACAACAAAATCTGATGACACATTTGAAATATTGTTGTCATTGAATGAAATATCTGTACCTTCATTTTCAATATCAGTTCTTTCTTGTGTAGGTAGATTTTGCTCTTCTTCCAAAAAGTCAGTTTCTCTAAAAACATTTCTGTTACAAGGAAAGAGACCTGGTTTTCTAAATGAATTAATCGATGCCTCCATTGTTGCAGCCCGATTATAAGCTTTCCCAAATAGTGAGCAGATGTTGTTGTGCGACACAACTTTTCCTGGGTTGTTTTTGAGAAATGTCTCTATTTCTTGAGCATAATATGTTTTTAGTGGTGCCATGAAACCCACATCAAGTGGTTGCATTTTATGAGTGGCATGTGGTGGTAGATAGAAGTTAATTATTTAGCCTGATTCGAAGACCAGTGTTGTATACAGTGTGTCCTCGAATAAGGCAAGACAATAACCATTTGACGTTGTTTAATTATGAATAGCGGTCAATTTACAAGCATTGAAAACTTATATTAAAAAGAGAAAATATATATATATATATATATATATATATATATATTAGTGTTTTTAAATGAAACTCACGGTCTCTAGTTAATTCCACAATATAATAAAAGTTATTGAAAATTCTAAAAAATTGACAATTGTTTCGATAAATCAATATCATCGTCAGAATGAGAGGAGTTACATTTCATTTTATGCCTACCTGATGTTTAGTAGTTATTTTTGGCTAGACCAAGAAGTAACCTAACTTGTGATTGTCTTAATATATGTTTATAGAAAAAAGAAGAAGGTGTGATATTACAAATATTGAAGCTTAGATATTATTAGCCCTATGGTGATATCCTGGATATCATTTTTCCAATTAAGATCAGTATAACTGTGCAATGATATAGAAAACCAGGAAAACTATATCTGCTGATCTTTACAATTATCACTTAAGAAGTTAGTTTATTAGTGGAGAGTTCCCTAGATTTAACTGTTCATTGACAAGGGTTTCTTAAATGTCTTCTAATTTCCAGTTCTTCAAGGAAATCCAGTTCTTGTTTCTTTTCACAAATATGCAGCACTTCTAGTTCTGTGTTAGGTGTCAATGAATGATTGGTGTCAAGTAGATGTTGTGCGTAGTGGGATTTATCTGGTTGTTTTAATCTGTATGCTCGTAAGTGCTCACTGTATCGTATTTCAAAATTCCTAAGGGTCTGACCCAAATAGACAGCATTACATTCTGGACATTTGAGTTTATATATACCTGACTTCTTTAATAGTGGTATTTTTGTTTTTACATTTAACAATTTTGTACTAACGTTACTTTCTGTTTTAAAAGAAATTGTTGTATTCGTTGCTGAAGATATTATCTTTGAAATATTATTAGAAATATTTCCTGCATATGTGATGGTTTTATAAGTTTTAATTTCATCAGCTTGTTTAGGATATATTAGTTGTAATGCCACTTTTTCTTCTTTTTTATGAATTATCTTATTTATCATATCTAATGGATAACCGTTGGATGTTTGCTATTTGTCTAATTGTATTAATCTCTCTATCAAAATTACATTTGTTCATAGGAACTGAAAAAGCTCTATGTATCATTGAATTATATGCCGCTAGTTTATGGGACACGGGGTGATTGGAATTAAATGGAATTGTCACATCAGTCTGTGTTGGTTTTCGGTAAATTGAATAATCAAGTACATTATCAACTCTTTGAATTTTTAAATCAAGAAAATTGATTGAGCTATTTTCTTCAATTTCTAATGTAAATTTAATTTTTGGGTGTTAATTATTGATGTGGTTGAAAAATGTTTGCCAAAATAGGTGATATAGGGCTTCCCATAAGTAAACCTTCATTTTGAATATATATCTTATTGTCAAAAGTGAAATACTAATTCTGATTAATGCATACATCAAATAAATTAAGTATATCTGATATTATTCCTGGATTAATATTTTAATCTTCTAGTAATTTTCTCACAAGTATTAGACATTCTTTAGGAGGAATTTTAGTGAACATATTAGTAACATCGAACGAAATGAGTTTATAGTTATCTTGCAAGTTGATTGCTTTCAACTTTTTGATTAGTTCTATTGAATTTCTAATTGAGTACTGAGATTCATATCCGTAACTAAGTATATTGTTGAGCCACTTTGCCAATATATTATTAGGAGCATTAACATAAGAAACTACAGGTCTAATTGGTTTCGTTATTTTATGTAATTTAAGGGTTCCATATAATTGTGAACAATGAGGATTCTTATGTATGATAGATCTTTTTTCGTAATCACTTAAAAGATAATTTGAATTATTAACAATATCACTCACATTATTAGAAAACTTTTTTGTTGGGTCTGCTTTAAGAACTTTTACATCGCTAGATTCTATAAAGTCATATATTTTGGAATTGTAATTTTCAGTTGTCGCATTTATGTCGTTACAAATTAGATGTATTTTTCAACCACATCAATAATTAACACCCAAAAATTAAATTTACATTAGAAATTGAAGAAAATAGCTCAATCAATTTTCTTGATTTAAAAATTCAAAGAGTTGATAATGTACTTGATTATTCAATTTACCGAAAACCGACACAGACTGATGTGACAATTCCATTTAATTCCAATCACCCCGTGTCCCATAAACTAGCGGCATATAATTCAATGATACATAGAGCTTTTTCAGTTCCTATGAACAAATGTAATTTTGATAGAGAGATTAATACAATTAGACAAATAGCAAACATCCAACGGTTATCCATTAGATATGATAAATAAGATAATTCATAAAAAAGAGGAAAAAGTGGCATTACAACTAATATTTCTTAAACAAACTGATGAAATAAAAACTTATAAAACCATCACATATGCAGGAAATATTTCTAATAATATTTCAAAGATAATATCTTCAGCAACGAATACAACAATTTCTTTTAAAACAGAAAGTAACGTTAGTACAAAATTGTTAAATGTAAAAACAAAAATACCACAATTAAAGAAGTCAGGTATATATAAACTCAAATGTCCAGAATGTAATGCTGTCTATTTGGGTCAGACCCTTAGGAATTTTGAAATCCGATACAATGAACACTTACGAGCATACAGATTAAAACAACCAGATAAATCCCACTACGCAAAACATCTACTTGACACCAATCATTCATTGACACCTAATACAGAACTAGAAGTGCTGCATATTTGTGAAAAGAAACGAGAACTGGATTCCCTTGAAGAACTGGAAATTAGAAGACATTTAAGAAACCCACAATATGAAGTTGTCAATGAACAGTTAAATCTAGGGAGTTCTCCACTAATAAACTGTCTTCTTAAGTGATAATTGTTAAGATCGGCAGATATAGTTTTCCTGTTTTTCTATATCATTGCACAGTTATACTGATCTTAATTGGAAAAATGATATCCAGGATATCACCATAGGGCTAATAATATATAAGCTTCAATATTTGTAATATCACATCTTCTTCTTTTTTCTATTAACATATATTATGTCAATCACAAGTTAGGTCACTTCTTGGTCTAGCCAAAAATAACTACTAAACATCAGGTAGGCACCAAATGAAATGTAACTTCTGTCATTCTGACGATGATATTGATTTATCGAAACAATTGTCAATTTTTTAGAATTTTCAACAATTTTTATTATATTGTGGAATTAACTAGAAACCGTGAGTTTCATTTAAAACACTAATCTATTTTATTTGTTAATCTGAGGACTTATCCAAGCGCGTGGGTTTATCTTCTCGTGTAATAGTATTATGGTTGTGAAGCATGGATCCTGACTGTCACAAATAAAAAGCCTCTTGAAATATTTGAAAGAAAGACACTGTTAGGGACACAAAAAAGAGGAATATCGAATATTTACAAACAAGGAAATTGAAAATCTTTATAAAATCTCAAATAGCATTCAAGAAGTTGAAGCAAGGCGTCTTCAAGGAGTTGAACATCTAAGACGACAGACAGATAAGAGAATCTTAAAACTAGCATAGGAAGAAGCTCCATTTGATAAAAGACTGGTGGTACGCCCGATGCTCCGCTGGAGAGACAATATTAGGAAAGATGTGAGAACGTTAGGAATACAAAATGAAAGTGAAACAATACTTAAGTCTGTCCATTCTAGTGCACGTGATTTGCCAAAGGAATTTCACCGACCGCACTGGTTGCAGTTAAATTCTATTGGCCAGCGTAAGGAGGCATGTTTATTTTAGCCTATAGACCCAAAGGTACGTTTTGATCACGCATCAATCGTTATTTGGGTTACTTTCTGCATTCGATAGATAAAGTATAGGCAGGCAGAGATACAGACAAATTGTGAAGTTGGCTAAAATCCATTAGGGCGTGTAACGCCACGGGGCAGTAGTAGTAGGACCGCTTAAGTGATTTCAAAATGACTAATATGCATTGATTAGATGTGTGTTGTTAATCAATAAAATATTTCAATAAAATAATCAATTACACTATTAAGTTCTTTGTTATAGAAGGAATATAATTAGGAATATTTTTAAACAAACCAAGGAAATGGCAAAATTTTATTCGTTACATTTATTTATTTTGTTTGAAATACCTTTATGCTTTAAAGACTATATATCTCTTATTTTTGATTATTTGATAAATATCGGACTGATTGTTTTTTCTTTTCTTTTCCAGAAGACACCGATAGAATTAGTCAAAGATTAGTTCAGATTGCAAAAGAACAAGGCTCTGCTGATAACATCTCTGTGATAATAGTATTTCTTCGAGAACCGTCGAAAATTGCCGCAGAAGCGTATTGGGCCAACCGCAATTTGAATCCTGCAACTATGGAGACGGGCCTCGACAATTCGAATAATCCGTTTGTTATGCCGAACGGCGATAACACAGACAATATGATTAGTCAAAAATCAGACGGCCTACTGCTGAATCTAACAGATAACTTCAAAAAAAATGGTGAGTCCAATATGTATACTCTTTAAAACAAATATTATTCAGAGAGTAGTTTTCAAAATATTTAAATTTTCATAGTGCCTTACTACTTCTCACTTCCCCATTTTTTACTATCTCATCTGTTGGATTAGGATTCGGTAGTCTTTTTAAATATTTTTCTAATATCCATTCGGCAATAGTCTTCATTCGTTTTCCTATGATATTTTGTTAAGCTGTTTTATTCACTTTAAGTGGCGATTGTTGGTTCTAGTAGAAAAAGACGATTTTACGGAGTTATTGATAAAAAAACTAAAATTCAATCTGTAAACTTATTTACTAAAACAGGGATCGTAAATACTCATACCTTGCATGAATCGACAGATGAAAACCCTTATTGAATACGTAATAGTATTGTAATGTTTTTCTAATTTATTTAAAACGTAAACGGGTTGGATAAATTTTAAACACACGGTATGGCTACTTACTAATTTATTTAAACACTAAACTAATCACTAACACTTAATTTATATATACTCAACTAACCACTTAAATTCAATTTATATGAACACAAACTTAATTATTAATTTATATTAACACTTTTATATTCACTTATTTACTGTTTATTTGTCAAGATCACTTTATCAACTAACTGGTCCGCTGATCGGTCCTTTTTATATACTAGTGCCTTTTTTACTAGAGAATTCTGGGCTGCGGCACAAAACAAAAACAATTGGTTCTGGCCTTTTCTAGATAACTCTGGTCACAAAAACAATGTTTACATAAGATAGTCGTAAAGTCGTAAACAGTTATAAAAAACAGTGCGTATCTGCCATAATTTTAACTTTTATACCTGGCTTAGACAGGGTCGGATTTAGGGACTATACCAGTGTGCTGTTTCGTAACAGTATATTACATAGCAAGAGGGAAAATACTGCGCTCGTGCAGCGAAACGGCGAGTGCGATAATTTCACGAGCATGGAAAATGCATTGCAACTCGTGTTTTGTACTGTACTTTTTCCACGTTTTTTTTTAATACCAATTATAAATTTAATGAGAACGGTTTTTAAATATTGTTTTTATTGCTTACTTATTTTGCTAATTTAAAGTACGCCCCAGCGTGTGTAAATCCAATTTTCAAGAACGCGCGTGTTTTAAAGTTTCCATGGCAACATCAACAACCGAGAAACGTTAAATCTGTTCTTAATGTCAACTTTTTAATTATTGATTTGACAGGTGTAGGTACCTTGTAACGTCAAAGAAAAGAATTTTTTTAAAAGCTTTATTCAAATATTCAGCAATCTTAATTTTCTAAATGAATGTGAAAAGTGCAGTTGGTATTGTTTGAAATATTTCTACCTCGGTTTTTTTAACCCTGGAACATCACACTTATTCTTTAAGACATGAACTGCACTCTCGGGTCTCAGAAACCCAAAGCTCGTTTTTAGCAAAAAATGTTAAAATATTTTATTATTTTGGGGGGTTATTTAATCTTTATAAGATGCGTGGAAAAAAATACGATCATAGTGTTTATTCCAAAACAGAGATATATTTATTTATAGTAATGTTACGAACTCGCACACCGAAGCAGATACTAAGTACGGCCCTGTAACCTTATGTTAACGGAGTTAAGAAAAAGGCGAGCGTGCCGAATTCTGAGAAGGTCTATTGGGATTTATTGCGACCGTCCTTTTTAAACATGTTCTCGAAAGGCATTTTAAGAAATATCGCGAAAGGCATGTCCCATCCCGAATATTCTAGTAAAGAAAGTTTTTGATATAAATACAGGACCGATCAGCGGATGAGTTCAGTTTTATAATTTGCCATAGTGAGTTAAACAGTAATTAAGTGAATATAAAAGTGTTATAAATTAATAAGTTAGTGTGCATATAAATTAAATTTAAGTAACTAGTTAAGTATATATAAATTAGTGTTAGTGAGTTAGTGTTTAAATAAATTAGTAAGTAGCAATACCGAGTGTTTAAAATTTATCCCACCCGTTTATTGTTTAAATAAATAACAAAAACATTACAGTAATAAATAACATTCAAACATAAATCATTTTCCTTAAAACAAAAAAAACAAAAATTAAAATGTTCATTTCCAAAATATTTCTCTACAAGTATTTTAACAAAAAAATAAATGGTTTTAAAGATTAAAACTAACTTTTCCGCATCTGTGGCCCTGAACAATATTCTATCATAAAATTTTTACTTGTATACACTTCGGGGGATGTATCGTGCTAACAAACCGAAATTTCTCTAAAAATAACCAAAAAGTTAGTATATCTGGATTTATAGGACCCGCTGTACTCGCTCTAGTCAACTGAAAATCAATAGGTTACATCTGTAAGACTCCTTGAACAATATTCAATCATAAAATTGATCAATCGTATACTCTCTGGAGGCTGTATCGTGCTAAAAAACTGAAAATTCTCCTAAAATGACAAAAATTTGGTACTCCAAGTACCATAGCACCCGTTGTACTAGCTTTAGTGAGCTGAATATAAATAGGGCTCATTTTTGAGACGCTCTGAATAATATCCAATCATAAAATTGGTCACTTATATTTACTCCGGAGGCTGTATCGTGCTAACAAACTGAAACTTCTCCAAAAATTACAAAAATATCGTATTTAAAGTACTGTAGCACATGTTGTATTGGCTCTGAAGAGCTGAAAATCAATAGGGTTCATCAGTGAGATGTCCTGAATAATATTCAATCACAAAATGGGTGACTTCTTGAACTCCGGAGGCTGTATCGTGCTAACAAGACATGCTAGAAAAAGTGGCCGACGACAACGACGACGACGACGACATACACACAGGATTTTTTTTCTAAAAACCATTTTTTCGTGTTGTTGTTGATGGAAAACGTGAAAATAACTCAAACATTTTTTTCAAAATTCCAACTTTTTTTGGGGTAAACCAATACTTTTATCGCATATTAGATAGGTTGGGCGGAAAAGTAATTGTTTTTTGCATTATCAGTCTTAATCATTCTTAGCCAGGTCTTCAGTTTCCTGGATCCTGGCGTTCGCACTCACAGCATAACTGGGCTTTATACTCCATGCAGTTTAGTTTGCGACAAGCAGAACATACAAAACTGGTTTTTCTGTCTCGCCCTTTTGCATACAAGGAACTTTTTTGGTAAATGAACAACATCATGCTGTGGTGGGGTGACTTCAATTTCGACAATTTCAGAAATTCTTTGTCGCAATATTTTTTGTAAAGTAGGAACCGTCAAACGTTCTTGTAACCATGGTTTAATTAGACTCATTCCTAACTGTTTGAGAAAAGATTTTCTAATATTGGTTCTCTCTTCTCTTCACAGTGGATTTGAGAGGGAAAACAAAACCATTGAATTTATTCCACTAGCATCAAGTATATTGAAAAAAAATCGTAAGGGCCAACGTCTGGTCTTCCGTGAGGGTAGTGTACGAATGACAGAGCTGAACGAATGTTACATTCATTATGGTTTCATTATACGAATGTATAATATTGGGCTTCACAGTAACGGCATTTAGAGAGTCATCAGAATGTAATGTTGACAGCAAAAGTACAATTTTGTTTCGTTTAGGAGCGTATGAAACAAGAGTTTTATTTCTGTCAAAAGCAAATAGTGGTGAACCTACTTCTTTTTTTGTGAGAAAGGTAGCTGGAATTTCTCTTTTATTCTTTCTAAAAGTTCCTAGGAGAGTTAATTTATACTGATCTAACATTTGTTCAGCTAAGGGAATTGACGTAAACCAATTGTCTACTGTGATGCCTCGATTGATTCCATGTATTGGTTGTGAAAGTTTTCGAACATAATAAGCCGGTACTGATTGTTTTCTGTAGTTACTTTTCCAACGTATGGAATTGTATTGAGCATATAACATGTTTTTGAATCATTCAGCATCATTATTTTCCTTCCATACTTATCTGGCTTACTAGCCATCTAGATTCGGAACGGACATTTTCCTCTGTATCCTACGAGCTGTTCATCTATAGTATAGTATTCATATCGTGTATAGTACGATTTACAGTTATCCACAAACATGTCGAATAATCCCTGTATATGTGAAAATTTATCAACTAACCTTATTTCGGCTCTAGTTTCTTTACTATCAAATCTCAGACATAATGCTATACATTGAAATCGCTGCTGTGACATTGTGGCCCGAAAAACTCCATTTCCAAATTTTACTGACCAAAGTTCGTCTAAGCTACAATTTGATACACGTAATGCACCTGCTAAAAATAACAGCCCAATAAAAGCCTTCACTTCTGTTTTATTCACTGGTCTTGTGTAACTCTGCTTTTTAATATCATTGCACGAGTAATTTCTTCATTTATGTGTAAAATAATAATATCTACCATTTGTTCATTGAATAATAAATTCCAAGCTAGTTCAGGAGACTGAACTGTTCTAGCTTCTCCTTTTGGGCCCGGTAAATGTAATACAATGTTTTCTCGTCTTGTACGACCCTGCCTTGCTGGTGCTTGTGTGCTCTACCGATGACCATTTTTCCCCAGTAAACTAGGAATATTTCTAACAGGTTCATCAACTACTTCATCTTCGCTTTATTCACTGTTGCTATCCGAAAGTTGTTCTTCAACATAATCTTCATCAAAATCGTCCCCTCCAAATATATCTTCATTGATGTCGTTTTGACTCTCATTCTCCCTTAGATTATCTGCCTTTCTCTGCAATTCTGCCTCAGTGAACGGACGACGATTTTCTCTGCTAGTTGAAGCCATTTTGCTAAAATAAATAAACATAAGTTGAAACAAAATTATTTCCATAAACTGCACACTTGGGTCTGCGGTATCTATTCTTGTATTATTGGGAATATCTTAGTTTAATAACTGCTCTTTTTATTTCGGGTGTCCGCTGTCACCTGATGTACAACTCTGGACCAACCTACCGATTTGTTTCTTAAAACAAAAAAAAATCCGCTGTCACCAAATCAAATAATCCTAGAGGACGTACAGGTCCTACTATCTGTATAGTTTGCCACCAGAAAATAATTATACAACCGAGCGTGAAAGAAAAGAAAGTCCGATTTTGGCGGGGATCTCCTGGTCTTAAAACGGGTAATTCCTTTGCCAGGATAGGGTTGATTTTTTTGTCCAGCCTGGTATCTAATGAACTGCTCACTCTAAAGGGAATGTCGAGATAGGGAACTGAATAAATTTCGGTACCAACTAATAATAGAAAAAATATATATTTCACTATATAAATATGACAAAAAACGCTATACACTTATATCCATAACTTTCAATATTTGAATGGACCCTATGATTCCATCTCCTACTAATTTCGCTGAAACGTATAGTGTCTACGACTTGTGTGACTTACCGCAATGCAAGAAAACGTGTCTATTTACAGAAATACTAGTCGACCGGTGCTAATTTCTTTTATTGCCGAATGTCGTTGTACTCTATTTAAATAAAAATGAAAAACAAATTCTGCTGATTTGATAATCTTAGCGATAAGCAGTTCTGTACGTATTAACAAATTCCGTTTTGCAATTTTGCTTCCGCGCGAAAAAAATAAATTCTTTCTATTTATTGGAGAGGATTAAATGATACGACCGTGCCTACAAGAAAATTTACTTAAATGCTGTGAACATTAAACGATAATCGAGTTACGGAGACAGAATCATACGTTCCCGGTGACTGCTATAAATTACAACTGGCCTTGCTTCAAATTTTACCTACCACCTGTCTACGGGGTGGGTGAGAACTGTGTGATAAAGAAAAAAAATATCTAAATCCTGTTAAATTACATACACAAAAAAACGTTCCTACGAATCGTGTGTAAAATCTTACTATAATATCACCCAAAATAAATACATATCTATAAAATGATCGGTGCACAAAATATGAGCCAGGCTAGCCAACATTATATTGTTTCGCGGGTGCCTTTCTCTTGCGATGTGGTCCATTTCTTACACCAGTCCTTAACATCGTCGGAGCTGTCCATCCAATAAAACCTTTCATGACCGCCGGATGTACTGTCGCTTAACGTCCTCTCATTTTCGGTGTGTTGTATCGATATTGGTGTAGTGGAACTTGGCAGGATAGCCATGTGTTGTTGATAAGATGGATAACGACTATAAGTTTTACGATAAATTACTGTAAATGCGGACTTACCACAATCTGGATTAGAGAGTGAAAATAAACCCTCTCGCCAAATATCACTGGGCTTTATTTACATACTAAATAACACTTATTCTAATACATGAAAAAGACTATCCATCTCCAATGTAGTATGTAGGTAAATAGCAGTAAGTAAAACTTAAAATCAGTACTACAGCATATATTAATAAAAGAAAAGATTATGGGGGCAACTAGTTTCGTCTCACCGAGCCATCATCAGGCCTGTAAAAGGTATCAAGATAGAAAAAATCAGAAATTCACAATATATCGAATTAACTTAATGTATATCAATCCACATGTATAGTATCATAAAGGGAAAGCCGTCACATGTCCGTGGCATCCAGCAGATTCCAACATATGTCAGTAGGTAATAAGGGGATATGCTGTAAGGAAAATCATTAATAAAAATAGTAATGAGAAGATTTTCATAGATATGTAAAACGTCGAGCGCAATAAAATAAAATTAAACAAAACAGGAAAACATTAAGAAAAGTCATAAAATTGGGTCAAAGTATAAAAGAAAAGAAGGAACGAAAACAAAACAGAACTGGACATCGTCGTACGACACAATATGTCCGAAGCTAAAAGTCTAGTATTGTAGTATGTAATTGCACTAAGCACAGTCCCATATAGACAAGATGGTCGGAGAACTGACAAATGACAAGGACCAATGACAGCCTTCAATAACAAAATGAAAAATCTTTCAAAACAGAGATGAAGGAAACATATTAACTATCTTGTAAAGAAATTATCTAAAACCCAGTATAATGTAAGGGCACAAAGTATTTTAACAATATCATAAAGTAATCGTCAAAACTAGAAATTAAGCCACGACAATTAAGAAAAAGAAGAATAAACATAAAGGACCAAAAATATTCTAATAAGTCGTGGCACATAAGTTAAAATTTATGAAATGAGAACCTTGAAAGAAAATAACAATTCAAGCATAGCATTATAAAATATCAATAGCAAAAATACATCGTAAGTGTAAATTTCACTTTACAACACACTATGCACTTTGTTGTTTGTACCTTACAGACAATTCTAAACCAGAAATAAATAACTTGAAACTTTACGAAAAACCTTCCGCGATAACCTCCCAGCGTCTTTAAACTGTATTGGCAACACGGTCGGAAAATAATGAATAAAATGATATACGATTTGTTTATTATATTTTCGTGATAAATCTATAAATTCGATTAATTTTTTAATAGCATATAATGATATATGAATTCAATAGAAGGCGGCTTCAGAATTAATATGTCTTCTTGCGTTGTGAACAATTTAACTTTTAAATATGCACTAATTAGGAACTTTTGTGATTGTTTTGTCCGTGTAAATAAACGGATTATTTTACACTTCAAACTATTGTTATTTAGGACAATATGGCAACGTCGATGAATTGTTTTCTTTATGTTTGATCGCAGCTATTTGGATCTTAGGTAGTCTATATTTAGTTGAATGTTTTTGTTCTAGGTACAGATTTACAGGCATGTGACATCTTCTCAAACGAAAAAGCAAATGGTAAACGCTTATCATCGGAATTCGATGATGACGATTTCGGTCCAGAAACTGATGTTGATGCTTTAGACGACGTGCTATCACCAGGTATTGTTGCAGGCTTTAGCTTTCCTCTTATCATATTTTCGTAGTCCTAAATATGTTTTAAATACTGAAGCAAACCCAAATTCTAAAATATTGGACGCTTTTATAGCAAATTAATAAGCAATTCTATAAAACCTAATGCTAGTGGATTTCTATTTTTGATTAAAATTGAAAAACATTTCTTAGATGACATTTTGACAGACTATTATAGTTTTAAATAAAATACTCTGAATGCATATTTGGAAAGTTCTTTTTCCCTGATATCAAATTTGTATGCATTTACTATCTGCAACTCCTAGAAATGGAATGAATACGCCTCATAATATAAAATAATAATTTTCCAATTATTTTACGAATGAATATTCAGTGTTCCATTTTAAAGAAATGGTGGCCTGTAAATGTTTTACATGTGTAGGATTATTTTTGAATTGAATTTAAAGTCTAAAAATGGAAAGCGCTACATCGAATTTGCCTTCCACTATAAGACTTGTTTCTTGCTGTGCAAACTGCGTCTTTAGATTGGCAAGATGAGGTAATGGATACAATAATACATTATCAGGCATCTCCTAAGAACAATGAACTGACCCCAATGCTATGTAAAAGGTATGAATAAAACGGGGGAAGGATTTACATATCAGAGGCTTTCTACCGCATATTAAAATATTGCACTTTTATTGGCAACATTTATTATTTTCCATAATAATTTTGACAAGACATGAAATTTTAACAATAATGGGAAATCAGTATCAAAAACGATAGGATCCACTATTGATGAGTGATTCTCTCCGTTTCGAGAACAGACGTGTTGTCATAAAAGAAAAATAAACGGTTTTAAGGGTTAAAACTAACTTTTCCGCATCTGTGAGATGCCCTGAACTATATTCTATCATAAAATTGTCACTTGTATACACTTCGGGGGATGTATCGTGCTAACAAACCGAAATTTCTCCAAAAATGTAGAATACCTGGATTTATAGAGCTCTAGTCAGCTGAAAATCAATAGGATACATCTGTGAGACACCTTGAAAAATATTCAATTATAAAATTGGTCACTATTATCCGCTCCGGAGGCTGCATCGTGCTAACAATCCAAAATTTCTCCAAAAAGGACCAAAAATGTGGCACTTCAGGTACCATAGCACCCGATGTACTAGCTCTGGTGAGCTTAAAATCAATAAGGTTCATCTGTCAGATGCCCTGATGAATATTCAATCGTGAAATTGGTCAATTTTATACACTGTGGAGGCTGTATCGTACTAACAAACTGAAAATTCTCCAAAATGACAAGAATTTGGTACTGCAAGTACCATAGCGCTCGTTGTACTGCTTTTAGTAAGCTGAAAATCAATCGAGTTCATAATTGAGACTCCGCGAATAATACCCAATCATAAAATTGGCCACTTGTATGTACTCCGGAGGCTGTATCGTGCTAACAAACTGAAATTTCTCCAAAAATGACAAAAATGTCGTACTTAAAGTACTATAGCACCTGTTATACTGGCTCTGGTAAACTGAAAATCAATAGGGTTCATCTGTACGATATCATGAATAATATTCAATAATAAAATGGGTGACCTGTTGCATTCCGGAAGATGGATCGTACTAACAAACTGAAATTTCTCAAAAAATGAAAAAAATGTCGTACTAAAAGTACTATAGCACCTGTTATACTGGCTCTGGTAAACTGAAAATCAATAGGGTTCATCCTTACGATGTCATGAATAATATTCAGTCATAAAATTGGTGACATGTTGCACTCCGGAGGCTGTATCGTGCTAACAAACTGAAATTTCTCAAAAAATGTACTTCAAGTACCATAGCACCCGGTGTACTGGCTCTGGTGAAATGAAAATCAATAGGGTTCATCGGTGACATGTCCTTAATAATATTCAATCATAAAATTGCTGACTTATTGCACTCCGGAGGCTGTATCGTGCTAACAAGACATGTAACGAAAAGTGGCCGACGACAACGACGATGACATACACACAGGATTTTTTTTTCTAAAAACCATAGAAAACGTAAAAACAATTTTTTTGGGGTAAACCAATACTTTTCTCGCATATAGATAGGTTGGGCGGAGAAGTAATAGAATTCAAATTATATATAAATTCGAAGTATCATCGATAAACAGGATTTGAATCCATTTTTACTTTTCCGCTCAACCTAATATGCGAGAAAGGTATTGGTTTACCCCAAAAAAAGTTGGTTTTTTTTGAGTTATTTTCAAGTTTTCCATCAACAACAACACGAAAAAACGGTTTTTAGTTAAAAAATCCTGTGTGTATGTCGTCGTCGTCGATGTCGTCGGCCACTTTTCGTTACAGCCTCCGGAGTACAACAAGTCACCAATTTTATAATTGAATATTGTTACGAACTCGCACACCGAAACAGATACTAAGTACGGTTCTGTAACGTTATGTTAACGGAGTTTAAAAAATGGCGAGCGCGCCGAATTCTGAGAAGGTCTATTGGGATTTATTGTGACCGTTTTTATAGACATGTTCTCGGAAGGTCTTTTAAGGATTAAGCCGGCAATCGAGAAGTATCGCGGAAGGCATTTGTTTTTGTGTAAGCCGCAATCCAGAATTCTCTAGCAAACAAAGGCTTTAATATAAATAAAGGACCGATCAGCGGAGGAGTTTAGTTTATAATTCGACATCGGGAGATAAACAGTAAATAAGTGAATACAAATTAAGTGATTATATAAATTAGTTTAAGTGAATATACTGAGTATATATAAATTAAGTGTTAGTGATTAGTTTAGTGTTTAAATAAATTAAGTAAGTGAACCTACCGTGTGTTTAAAATTTATCCCACCCGTTTACTCTTTAAATTCATAAAAAAAACATTACAATATTGTTAAGGACGTGTCACAGATGAACCCTATTGATTTTTAGCTCACCAGAGCCAGTACAACAGGTGCTATAATACTTTAAGTACAATTTTTTGTCATTTTGGAAGAAATTTCAGTTTGTTAGCACGATGCAGCCTCCGGAGTATATATAAATGACCAATTTTATGATTGGATATTGTTCAGAGCGTGTCAAAGATGAACCCTATTGATATTCAGCTCACTAACGCTAGTACAACGGGTGCATGGTACGATACAGCCTCCAGAGTGTATAAAAGTGACTAATTTTATGATTGAATATTGTTCAAGGTGTCTCACAGATGTACCCTATTGATTTTCAGCTGACTAGAGCGAGTACAGCGGGTCCTATAAATCCAGATACACTATATTTTTGGTTATTTTTGGAGAAATGTCGGTTTGTTAGCACTATACATCCCCCGAAGTGTATACAAGTGACAATTTTATGATAGAATATTGTTTAGGGCCACATTTGCGGAAAAGTTAGTTTTAATCATTAAACCCGTTCCTTTTTAGTAATATTATTGAATAGTAGCCTTATAGAGGTGATGTATAATCGAATCAGAAAACTATATCTTACAACTTGTAGCAATTTTCGTGTTTGTTTTGGTTCATTTCATTAGTAATAATTGAAAAAAATATATTCTTGAATAATTTGATAGGAATTATAAGGTATTTAACTACATATTTCTTGATTAGGTCCAAGAGAAACCAGTACAAAGAACTTTTTAGATGCATTTTCCACATCACCTAATAACAATCTATTAGCCGAAGAAGGAGTTTATAATCCGTTCATGGAACATCAGGAGAAGGCGGCTATGGAACTAGAGAATTTTAGGAAGAGGGAACATCGAGAAGCATTTGATGAAGATGAAGAAACGATGGGTAGAGAGGAAACGCCCACGCCACCTGCTGACACTGGTGAGTTTTGTTTGCTAAACCTAATCAGTAATTGTTAAATTTGTTGAAGCTATGCAAAACTATTCACTCTCCCGTTAGGATTTTTACTCCAACTATAAAAAATTATCAGTCAAACATTATCATTACAGTCTGGATTTATGAATATCAATTTGTATTTTGTTACCAAAACGCTAAAAACTGTCATTTCTCGATTTATTCATATTCAATAGAATCATCATTGTGATCTGTCAAAAGTCATTGTCGGGCCGTGGGAGGGGTATAGGTTGTTTCAAATATTAATTAATTCTATAAAAAAATAACAAAACGATGGCACGCATTGGGAGTAGATGGATAATATTCAATAGAATCTTCATTGTGAACTGTCAAAAGTCATTGTCGGGCCGTAGGAGGGGTACAGGTGGATGTAAATATCATTTTATTCTATAAAAAAATAACAAAGCGATGGCACGCAATCAGACTAGATGAATAATATTCATATTCAATGGAATACTCATTGTGAACTGTCAAAAGTCATTGTCGGGCCGTAGGATTTGAAAAAATAATTAATTTCATTAAAAAAACACTTCGATTTAAGAAAATAACAATTCATGAAAATATAATGATGTGCTGCGGCTAGCAAGTATAGTAAAAGTTCTATTATATGTCGTTATGTTTTACTCCTTGATTCACCATTATGCGATAGAGTAATGAGCGCGTTATTTTGTGTGGTATCCTCATGTGGTATCCCACCAACCAGTATGAAGTTAATAATCATTTTTTAGCTGAAATGGTCAATTCCAAGTAGATTTTTAGCTTCGTCAATGATGAACGGCTTGCACACTAGTGATGAGCCAAACAGCGATATTTGCATAACGCCGTTATCGGCGATCGCGATTTTTAAATAACGGCGATTTAAAAGCGTTATCGCGATCGCGACTTTTCGCACTAGGCCAAACGTTTTCATCATTTCGCGGCTATGCTCTCGCGTGATTCATTTTGCTGCTGCATATTAATTTCACTTGCCTGCCTCCTATTGTACTGATCATAAACTGTGAAACTGGAGCTGCTGACTAGAAAACTTATTTTTATTTTATGAAAAAATAAAGTAAAATACTTGCTATTAGTGTTTTAAATGAAACTCGCGGTTTTTAGTTAATTCCACAATATAATAACAGTTATTGAAAATTCTAAAAAATTGACAATTGTTTCGATAAATCAATATCATCGTCAGAATGACAGAAGTTACATTTCATTTGATGCCTACCTGATGTTTAGTAGTTATTTTTGGCTAGACCAAGAAGTGACCTAACTTGTGATTGACTTAATATATGTTTGTAGAAAAAAGAAGAAGATGTGATATTACAAATATTGAAGCTTAGATATTATTAGCTTCAATATTTGTTATACCACATCTTCTTCTTTTTTCTATAAACAAATATTAAGTCAATATAGTTTGTTTAAATCTTCATTAAAATAAATGAAGATTTAAACAAACTATATTGTTTTATTTCATCGTTCAGTATGGATCTTCATCAAGTAAAAGCCTCATCTATTCAATATATTAAGCCAATCACAAGTTAGGTCACTTCTTGGTCTAGCCAAAAATAACTACTAAACATCAGGTAGGCATCAAATGAAATGTAACTTCTGTCATTCTGACGATGATATTGATTAATCGAAACAATTGTCAATTTTTTAGAATTCTCAATAACTTTTATTATATTGTGGAATTAACTAGAAACCGTGAGTTTCATTTAAAACACTAATATGAGCAGATTCCACGAAGTAAGGGTCGAAACAGTTAATTTCATTAAAATACTTACTTCTTTAAATACACCTTCTCTTTTTTAACTATATGAATTGCAGTCAACTTTTGTGGCACAAAGAAATAATAACATGTATTAATAATAGATTTTATAAAAACAAAAAAAAATATAATATATTAATAGAAACAAAGAAATTTTGGGCATTTAAAAAACAGTTACCACCTACAAAAGACATTTATTTCCTATATTTGTAATTTGCATTTACAAATAATAACATTTGAGTTTTCCTGTCCCTTAATTGTGTTCTACGTTCATTCAGGACCTGACCAGCTTTATAATACAACCTTTCACAAGGAACTGAAGAAACTAGAGCATATAGTTTTTATTGTGCAACTGCAGATAGATTTCGAAAATGAAATTTATTTTCCTGTCACCAGAATCAGAATTTCGTGAGTTAGTGGCGTGTAGATAGAGTCGAGAACGTTTGGACTAAAATACGTTGTATTTCGCTCTATTTCACTGGGTGTGATGGAAAGCGAGTAGCTGTGTTGCACGTTAGTCGACGCGATTTCGCATATTATAAAAAAATCGCTGTTTCTGCCAATCACCGTTATTTGTGATTTTTGTCAACTGTTACGATCAGCTATTTTTCAATAACGGCGATTAAATCACCGGTAGTGATGTATCGCTCATCACTATTGCGCACATATCATCTGAATAAATAACCGAAATGTTAGCACAATTTTCTTCAAGATTATCGATATTTACGTCGCCTGAATAGCAGTATTTCACCACATAGCAATAAAAAAACCAAATCCGCCCATCAGAAATGTTTAACCAAGTTGAATTTTTGAAGAGACTTTATTATTCTGCTCTCGAATTATATGCCTAAATGCCAGCTAAACATTTCCGACGGATGATTATGAATTTTTCAAAGTTAAGGGTGGTCAGAACTACCCCGTAAAGGGCCTACGAATGAATGGCATTTGGGTATATGGTTCTAGAGCTGAAAACTAATGTTTCTGCAAAAAATCAACTCGGCTAAACATTTCATATGTATTTTTATTGCCATGTTGTAGGTTGTAGAATACTGCTATTGAGGCGACGTAAATATCGATAATCTTGAAGAAAATTATGGTAACACTTCAGTTATTTATTCCGATGATATGTGTACAAGCCGTTCATCATTGATCAAGCTAAAAATCTACTTGGAATTGACCACTTCTGCAACGCCACTGGTGGATTGGCAGCCAGATAAAATTCGGCCGCTAGAAAATGGCTACTAACTTCACACCGGTTAGTGGAATAGTCCCTCATGAGGACATGAGGACCACACAAAAAAACGCGCTCATTACTCTTCCGCAAGTTGATGTATGAAGGATAACATAATGACATACTTATATAATAGAATTTTTACCATATTTGCTAGCCAGCAAGCACATCGTCATATTTTTTTGAAATTGTAATTTTCGTAAATCGAACTGTTATTTTTTTAATGGAATTATTTTTTTTAATCTTACGGCCCGACAATGACTTTTGACAGTTGACAATGATTATTCTATCCATCTAGTCTGAATGCGTGCCATCGCTTTGTTATTTTTTTATAGAAGTAATTAATATTTAAATCGACCTGTACCCCCTCCTACGGCCCGACAATGACTTTTGACAGTTTACAATAAAACTTTTATTGAATATGAATATTATCCATCCACTCCCAATTAGTGTTGCCCAAATGCAAGAACAAGACGAGACTTAGCCAGTCTTGGTCTTGGTCTTGCGCCAATACACCTGGTCTTGGTCTTGGTCTTGGTATTGCGGTCCCAGTCTTGGTCTTGGTCTTGGTCTTGCAGCAAGAGTCTCGCAAGTCTCGCAATTAGCTATTAGCCTATTGCTATTTATTAAACATGGTTAAAACATATAAAACACAAATTAGAGACATTAACTTGCCTGTATTTTAAAGAACATTATCTGTATAGAAAGAAATTGATAGACCCTCACCTCATATTAATTCATTTTACCAAGAATCAATACAATTTACTGAATTTACCATTTATTTAAATGAAAATACAACACAAGTTATATTAAAGAACACTACAGAATAGCTTTGACATTACTGTTACTTTATATTCATTCTTTTGACCAAGAATTAATACAAAGTAACCATCTGGCTGACTCATCACTTAACCTATTTCTATGTTTTCTAATTACTAATGATGCTTTAGAAAATAATTTCTCTGCAGGTACTGAAGTTGCAGGTATTGAGAGAAAATCACGGGCCATCTTCGATAAAGCCAGATACTCTGTCTCATGCGTCCTCCACCACTCTAAAATATCTTCGGAGCTGGCGGCTCTGGGTTTACTTAGGTACTCCTCCAACTCCAATTGAAATAAATACTATTTTTTATAGTCCATTATCTTAGATAGCCGCAAATCAAAGGATTCCGCATGTCATTGTAGCGTCCTGCTTTTCGCTCTTATACCTACCTTATTATTATAAGTTAGATTTTAAATTAGTTTGTGTTTTTCGGCCTGTAACTTTCGAAATATTAAGAAAATAAATATTTTCTCGGTAACATACTACATATAATTTTATTACACTTTATTCTATATAGTTTATTTTTCGTTTTTTTTTATTTTCATTTTATTTATTGTCATACTATATTTAATATATTATTTTTTATTTACTTATTCGGACTGCGTGTTCCTATTTTGTGCCTATTTTATTCTTCAAAATTTTATGTACTAGTACTTTCTTCTATTTTGTTTCGTTTGTTTTCTACGTGTCAATTTCTTGTATTATAAACTAAGCCTGTCCGCTCCCTAAAACGACACTCAGTACTAACTGCAAGACGCAAGAGTCTCGCAGGCTTAGTCTTGTTCTTGCTCAAATCTTGCATGGTCGGTCTTGGTCTTGGTCTTGCCTAAAATTACGCGGTCTTGGTCTTGGTCTTGGTCTTGCAAAATGCAAGAACAAGACCAAGACTGCAAGACCAAGACTGATTTTGGGCAACACTACTCCCAATGCGTGCCATCGCTTTGTTATTTTTTTATAGAATGGTAGGTACGTGTGCGCGGTGTTGCCACATTGAAACCGTGGCTGGAAAAACCGTGGATTAATTTTCACAAAAAGAAATAATTCAAATTTTAGTTAGAAAAAAGTAAGATATTCCATATGAACTAAAAGTACCTACCTTTTTCGACAAATACAATTCATTTAGTGCTTTCTAAATAAACTTCGTTATGTCATCTCTCGCAAAAATAGATGCTTTTTTGGGTTCGTATGAAGAATTTTCTCTTTTCAAAAATGCGACAAGTTAAAATAATTACAATAATATTTTCTTTAATATTAAGCACGGATTTTATTATCGAATATTTGGACCACAAAGTTGAAGCTTTATTCGTTTGAACTAGTTCTTGAAAGTAAACTAGCAATACATTTTCTGACGTCGTTTATATATTTTTCTCATCGCACCTTTTTTTATATGCAATGTAGGGCTTTTCATATAATACCTGTGATTTTTTTGGCAATAGGTCCACTTCTTCGGCCTGTCTTCTAATTTTATAAGGAGTACAACCACTAGAATCGCTCATTTTTAGCAATTTCGCCCACCAGCAAAAGATTATAAACAGGCGTTTGTGTTTGATAGAAGCATGGCTGAATTGATTTTTAAAAAAGATTTAAAATCCATGTTTTATTCGATATTTATTAGTTTCAAAAACTAATATTTAAAAAAATAAAGTGCCAGTAATGAAAAACATGCTATATGAGCCAAGGTAGAAACATGTATTAATGTCTCTAATCCATTAAATACCTCGACAATAATAACTCACTTTTGTACCTTGGAGCATAATTACTATTTTCATGACCTTTTTAGGCTTATTTCAGAATGAAATAGGGCTATTGTAGAGAGTAGCATGACGCGACTTCGGAAAAATTTCAATGCAGTTTTTCGTTTTGGTGTTCCTAGATGCCAAAATCACCCTCCGTTCCAAAGGTTATATATATATATATATATATATATATATGGATCGAAACCAAACTCGCTACAAAAATCGTTTAGGCCAAAATCTTGGACGAGTTCGTTAATGAGCCAAATCGGCCCAGTAAAAACAAAATGGCAGCCTGTCAAAGTTGAAAAAAATCGTATTTCCTTTGTTTTTCATTTGACGCAAAAAAGTTACTGAGCTTTTTCATAGAACTTAACACGTTCTACAACTTTTGTATTTAACATTTTTCTCTAAATCGTACATTAAAACATTTATTTAAGAAAATTCACAAATTATAACGGAATTTGTAAGCACGATAGAGGGCGTATTTTTGACGGATCGAAACCAAACTCCCTAAAAAAATCGGTTAGGCCAAAATCTTGAACGAGTTCGTTAATGAGCCAAATCGGTCCAGTAAAAACAAAATGGCGGCCTGTCAAAGTTGAAAAAAAATCGTATTTCCTTTGTTTTTCATTTGACGCAAAAAAGTTACTAAGATTTTTTATATACCTTAACACGTTCTACAACTTTTGTATTGAACATTTTTCTCTAAATCGTACATTAAAACATTTATTTAAGAAAAATCACAAATTTACCAGAATTTTTTTTCTTTTTTGATTTGATGCCAGAATGTTACTTTGGTTTTTTGTACATCTCAAAACATTCTATTACTTTTGTATCTAATTTTTTATTTTGGGTTTTATGTAAACATGTTACTGAAATAAGCCTGTCCAATTGGTCCTGTGCCATTGAGATTTTTTTATTCTTATAAACATACTTATATGGAATTATTATTATTATTTATAATATTTCATTGTAGTTTTACTTATAATACAAAAAGCAAACGTCAAAACGTCCTTCAATTCCAATACCTTAAAAGAAACTAAGAGCCAAGAAAAATTGAATCGAAAAATATACACATTTGATTAATTTGTATTACTACTTACGCTTTGATAACATATTTAATTGCATGCATACAGTCGCCTAAAATGGTATTGAAATTCTGTTCGTCGAGCGTATGCTAGGCGAAATGTCTCCATTATTGTTATTTTATGGACATAAGCGACCATATTAGGATAATGGAAAAATCATGAAAATAAACAGTTCTCGCCTCGATTTGTTTAAATCAAATAAAGTGCTTACATTGACTAATTTCTGCACACTTGCAAATTAGATTTTCGTAGGGTGGCCAGACATTTATCTCGCAAAAGAAGAACAGAAGAGGCAAAAAAGGATTATTTTTTTATAAAAAAGCAAAAATATTGTATTTAACACTTAAAAGACATAAAAAACATGATTATAATGCCAAAACTAACATTTTAAACGTTATTCTAACTAACAGAAAATGGAAATAACAAATGTTCTAGAGGAGGACGTAAACGTAAACAATACATAATCATAATACCTACTAATTTTTATTGTTACAATTATAATTACTGTAACGACAATAATTGGTTTTTTCGGAGCACACAATTTGTTGTAAAGGAGTCGGCGTATCTAACAAATCGTTTAAAAGTCATATTTAAATTATATTTTGAAATAATCACCCCTTTTATTAACGATCGATCGATTTCTTTCTTCCGTTTAGTCATTAATGAGAAAATTTGTTTTACTGCTGCATTGGGTGTGGGAATTGCGAAATAAAATTGGCATATTTTTAATAATTCCGGACAAAGTTCAATTTGCTTGAGACTCTTGAAAAAGCTCATTTTTTATCCAAAGACAGAGAGGCGAATTCATCATTGCTTTGAAGTTATGCTATATGTTGTGTGTAACAAAATTTCATCAATTAATTTAGAGTGATTGATTTCATCCTTCCTTGGTTGGTAAATTAATATTTATTCTGATAAGCAGGAAAGTAACTAAAAATGACACAATCGCCTTTTTATCGTAAATAAACTACAGTAAGCACAACTTTTTGTCTTCTTATTTTGCTTCTGGTTTCGAATTTCAGTTGTAATAAACTCTTTTTGTAGTTCTATGTCCCTAGATATTAATTTCTATCTTCCCTTGGAATGAAACAATGGTAATTAATTTTCAATATAACGCAGTCAAAAAGACTACCCCTTTAAAAAAAAATGTTTAACTTTTAAAGAAATTAACAAAAAAAATATATCTCTGAGATCACTTGTTAGAGTCTGTAATTATGATTAAATACAAAAATTCACTTTTTTCGATTTTTTATAAATTTTTCAATATTCCACGCGGTTGAGCTATAAATTTGAATTGTTTATTACAAATACCTCAGTTTCTATTATAAATACTGTTACGAAACAGCACACTGGTATAGTCCCTGAATCCGACTCTGCCTAAGCCATGTATGAAAGTTGAAATTATGGCGGATGCGCAGGGATTTCTTAGAATTGTTTACGATTGTGACTATCTTATCTAGATTTTGTTTTTGTGACCAGTCTTATCTAGAAAATGCGAGAGCCAATAGTTTTTGTGTAAGCCGCAATCTAGAATTCTCTAGTAAAAAAGGCACTAATATATATAAAGGACCGAGCAGGGAGAGTTAGTTTAGTTGATAAAGTGATCTCGACAAATAAACAAAAATACACCGAAATAGCGAACAGTAAAGTGTTGATATAAATTAATAATTAAGGTTGTGTGTATATAAATTAAATTTAAGTAAATAGTTAAGTGTTAGTGAGTAGTTTAGTGTTCAAATAAATTAGTAAGTAGCCAGTAGTAGTAAGTAGTATGTTTAAAGTTTATCCCACCCGTAATAAAAACGTTTTAGTAAATGAGAAAAACATTACAATAGGTTCGAAGTAATTCAAGACAATTTTAATCTCTACATTTCTTTGAAATATATTCAGAAAAGTGATTTTTGAGGTAGTTTTTAATTATTTTCTATCCGCTGAATGA
Organism: Galeruca laticollis; assembly: GCA_963921935.1. Taxonomy (NCBI): domain Eukaryota; kingdom Metazoa; phylum Arthropoda; class Insecta; order Coleoptera; family Chrysomelidae; genus Galeruca; species Galeruca laticollis. Next base: position 93,541,412 of record OY998183.1, read on the forward strand.
AAATCAACATTTTTTTAATTATTGTAATGTTTTTCTTATTTATTTAAAACGTAAACGGGTGAGATAAATTTTAAACACACAGTATGGCTACATACTAATTTATTTAAACACTAACTCACTAACACTTAATTTATATATACTTAACTAATCACTTAAATTTAATTTGTATGCACACAAAATTGATTATTAATTTATATTGGCACTTTACTGTTCGGTGTATTTTTGTTTATTTCTCGAGATCACTTTATCAACTAACTTATCCGCTGATCGGTCCTTTATTTATATTAAAGCCTTTCTTACTAGAAAGTTCCGGACTGCGGCTTACACACACACAAAAACAGTTTGTTCTGGCATTTTATAGATAACTCTGGTCACAAAAACAATGTTTAGATAAGATAGTCGTAAACAGTTATAAAAAAAACCTGCGTATCCGCCATAATTTTAACTTTTATACCTGGCTTAGACAGAGTCGGATTTACGGACTATACCAGTGTGCTGTTTCGTAACATTATTTATGCAGACTTTACTTTTGGATGTTAATTTGAATCTTCATTTTATAGAACTATCAACAACTCACAAAAAATCACGGTAGCGACAGATTTTTTATGCATAAAAAATTCTACAAAGTGTGCAGTTTTGAAAAAAAAAATTTCTATTCAGTCCAGTTAAACATATCACATTTTTAAATTTTATTTTGAATAATACTATTTCCGACAAAGTCAAATTGTAGTGGCTTAACTATTTACACTAATTAGATCTGACTTACATAATACTAATCCTAAATAACCATAATCATAATACCTATAATAACAATATGATAAAGTTTTCGAAGCCTTGGCAATGAAATATATAGAATTTCTTGAATGTACGCAATATTGCTTCATGACATGTTATGACCTTAATATCTATGCTGATATTATAAGCTGGAATTGAATTGGAACGTACAGTTTTGATAACAATACCTGCTGTTTCGTTTTAATGCATTTCGGTTAAATAACAATAGTGTTATAATATTATATACAGTGATTATATTCATTACAAAATTACACTTTATTTGAAAACTACGGTTAAGTGCTATTTTTTTCATGTTATCGAAATTGCGGTGTCTATTCTTCAACATACTTTAATTTGAATAATTAAACTTTAAATTACACATTGGGTAATAAAAATATCTTCATGATGAATAAGGATGAAGGTAATCAATCGTCTTTAATAAAACTTCTTATTCAGTGACTTGACACTATATAAATTTTTTATTTTTCGATTTTTCAATATGTAAATACATATTTGCTTAATAATAATAATCTTTATTAATAAAACTCTCGAAATAATATAACTTTAACTACTCTATAAAGCTGTTCGTGATTCATTAAACAAATTAAATTAGGTATCTAGCCTTAGATCTTATCCTACGTGACATCTTACGATTCGTTATTTTTGGAACATTTATAAAATCCACACGTTAGGTTCGTTAACACAAAGCGAAACTAAAATAAATGTCTCAAAGTTATTTCTTTTGCTGCATTTCTTCTATTTTCTGCCGGATGGCAACAGATCCACTTATATGCAGTAGTAGCAGTTAATTTTAAAAGACATCTGGGACTTCTCGGTATTCAAAGTTGCCCGTCGAATTTTGTGCTTGGGGTATTTGCAGTGACTCCGCAATATCAAATTTATGTAGTGTCTATGGAATTGTAGAATGAATTTTTCAAATTTACAGTACTTTAATGTGTTCAGAGGATTTTTATTTCCATTATTGTCGAATCCTCTTCGTTCTTCCCTCCAGGTTTTTTCAATGGTACCTGTGGATTTACGAATAATCGAGTAAAGATGAAATGTTATAACTTTCCTTGCTAAAACCTTATTCAAATATTGCGTAAAAACATCATACCTTGCTATAATCTAAAATTAGTTTCCACATTTTGTATGAAATTAAATATTGTTTTATGGATACAATTTTGGGCGTTTACTAAAGCCGCACAATATAAAATTATTCAGGTATACTCAGAAATCCCTGGAGTATCAACTGTTAAAAAATAGATTTATTTTCATGGACATTATTTATATTAAATTTTTTTAATGGTTTTTTTAACGACGGAAAAATGTATGAAATAAAATTCAGCTAATGGACTTTGTTAGGGCGTAACAAACATTTAATGCTCAGTGACTGTTGTCACGATCAAATTTGTAAGCATCACGGTGACAAAAATAACAATTGATATTAATAATTTCGCAGAACTAATTTACACATATGGTTTTATCGTTTCTCCTGACATACTTTATATGTTAATATAAATATACAAAAAATATTGCTATTAAAACACGTCATTTATTAAATGGAAATGGAATAAATTCATTATTTCGGTTACTACAGTTTATTAGAAAATCCCGGAACACGAAAAATTCAAATCATAAATTGACATTTTTCAACGTGAAAATACGATCCTACCTTCAACCACCTTCGATTGACTGTTAAAACTCCTGATTTTTTTAATGGGATGTATGGGCTTGTGATATATATGTATATATAAAGTTTTTCTTGGCTTTAGGTCATTTTTTTAAAATATAAATACAAAAAGACGGTTTAAGTTGTTGGGATTACCATCATTTATCAACGTTTCGGCTTACTCAGCCTTTTTCAAAATAAATCTACATCTAAAATAAAATAATTTTCTGACTAAGAGATAAAATACAACAAAAAATATTTTTTACTCACCCCAAACGTAGGGTCGTCAAATGTGTGCCCCGCCAAATCAATTTTAAAGATACGCCACCTGTAGTTAAGAGGGGCCTCCTCATAGGTATATAAACCTAAAAATCTACACAATAGTAGTTACTAATTTAGTAATTATTTGGTTCAAAATATTTACGATAGATATCGATAGTAGTACTGAATCGGCTTTTACTTATTCAACATATTTTCTCTCTCTGTCTTTTCACTCTTGACGGTTCAAAGAAACGCATCTCTGTTCGAATGTTTTGATTTCAAATATTTCAACTTTTTGTGAGCACAGAAACCTTATCTCTGTTTTTTTTGTTGCATCCAAACCATAGCAGACCTGTGTATAGATAAGAGAATATTATATACACGGATCCAAACAAAATTTGTTGACATAATTTCCATTTGAGTGTATATTTTTGATTATTTAAGAGTTTCATAAATGTTTTTGAAAGGAATAAATTGTTAAAAAGTACGTAATCGTATCGACCCGATATCAAAAATTATAATTATGATAATGTAAATTATCCTGCAATCCGTATTTTTTAATTTTAAAAGCTATATTCGAGGTTATGTTTACTAGATTATTTGATTAATGTGAAAATATGAGATAAATAATACTGATGGTTTGCTCTAGTATCATCAAACCATCTTTCAACATTCTCTTGAAACCTGTTTTAATGATAATATGGGTTTGTTAGCGAAAAGCGAAAAATGCTTAATTGAAGTGAAGTGACCTTTGAAGTATCTGAATGAAGAAAAATTAAAACCGCTCTCAAAAGACAAGAATTCCATAATTCATTTTGATGAATATATAATAATGATAATTGAAAAATATAACTATTATAACCTGATACAAGGTGCATTACATATTGCATGAAAGGACATGTGCTATTTAATAATATGGATACCAAGTGACAGCATTGCGGAACTTGCTAGAAATTAAGAATGGAAGAAAAATATACATACTTAGAAAACATTATACCTTTCAAAATTTGTACCATTTGTATTAACATAATAAAATGTTTTCATGATTATACATTTTTGTTTGTTTCATGCTAAGAAAATTAAACTGCGGAAAAGTTGCAAATTTACATGATTTAAAATAGGCCATTTAGTCTGATAACACAGAACGTCATGTCACAACTTTGCCTCAATGTAATCATATTTGTATCAGTTTCAGAGTTCCTGTTGGTTGCTTTCAAATTTTATTTGACATGTAGGCTCTTTTTTCAACTACATGTGTAAATATATTCAATTTTATCTAGAAACAAATAATATAAACAAAAATAATATGAACAAAGATTTTCCAAATTTATTATACAAAGAAATATTTACTTGTAATACAATGCTTCACATTTAATAGAAAGAGGAAAGTAAGGTACAGTGAGGAATTTAAATTTAAAATAGCAAACGTTTAAAAAACTTACAAAGCAATTATAACAACTAATAAAAAATTTAAAGCGAAAGATCTGTAATGACAAATAATAATGTATATATTGTGGGGAGATCGATATATACAGTACAAAATCAAACATACAATCCACATGTACAAGTTTGCTTCTACCTTGTTTGCAAAGATTGATCATAATGTGTTGTGGAGATTGGAACTGAATTATTTTTCCTTCATTATACAAAAAAATAGTTGGTTAATTCTCTTTTTTCCATGACAGATACACATATGTGTGATCACCTGAATGGTAAATATTTTTTTTGTTTTTGTATAATACATTATTGGTATTATTACTTTTCCATCCAACCCATCTAATATGCGAGAAAAGTATAGGTTTACCCAAAAAAAAGTTGGAATTTTGTATTTTTTTGAGTTGTTTTTACGTTTTTCAGCAAGAACAACACAAAAAAATGGTTTTTAGAAAAGAAAATATATCTGTATAACTCGATACAGCCCCCGAAGTGCAACAAGTAGACAAAATTAACTTTTTAGTCGTCCTTTGTTTTACAATTTTTTTTTTAATATCAACAACTAAGACTATTACTAAGTCATCCTTTAATAATAATTTGGTTTCTTATTTTCTTTGATTTTTGGAAATGCTTATATAATCAAACAATTTGCAAGGAAATTTTGACTATTGGCTAGACAAAGTTTTAAAATATTTATGGTGCAAAGATTTTTAAAATATAATGTTACCTACTTCATTCATTAATTTTATTCAACAATTACTATTACTATGGTGCATAGGCTAAGGCAAGCTAAAAAGTGGATAACCACCCTAATTACAAATACACCTTGTCATTCTCTTATTAAAACTGTTCTTAAAAAGACTTATAGTATGACGGAGGTAATGGAGTATGGAACTCTTAAGGAAAAAGTGGCTAAGAGCATTTTTGAACAAGTACAAAATGTTGTGGTGGTTGATTCAGGATTGTGGGTAGATGTTCAACACGGTTTTCTAGGTGCTTCTCCTGATGGTAAATATATTTAACATAACAAATAATTACCATGTGTTATAAATTCTTTTTGCATATTAAATGACATACATTTATTGATAAAATATTTTAGGGCTTGTAGGTGATGATGCACTACTTGAAATAAAATGCCTCCACTCTGCATCAAAACTGAATTTACAAACAAATACAATAAGCGAAATAATTGACCTCATGAAGAACAAAATTTGTCTAGAAAAACACAACAATAAAATTCAACTTAAGCGGAATCACAATTACTATTATCAGGTATAAACATGATATATTTATTCCAAAGAACAAAAACTCAAAATCATTCTCACATAATATATTTAATCACTTTGATGTATTTACCAACAATAGATAAGAATAACATTAAAAAGTAGTTATTTGTGTAATATGTGCAAAAAGTGCATTTTTGTTGCAACGAAACATGAAGCACTAAACACAATCTTGTGGAGTAAATATAAATAGCATTTACGAAGCACAAATTTACTTATTTAGCATGACATTTACTGAATTATAATCACTTACAAATACAATACACACTAAACTATAAATTTGGGATATTTTTATGAACACAAAACATATGACAACAGCATTTGACCCATAGAGAAAGTTATAATATTATTTGTCTATGAATTGACCGTCGTCTTCTGTCATTGTTCTATACAGCGCCATGCATCAAGATGGTGGAGCGGTTGAACTAAAGTAAAAAGATGTTCGTTTGCAAAAATTTGCGCACAACAAATCTCAAAAAATACAATCATTTGAGATTTCATATTTTCAGAATCTAATTCTCTAGGCTTCCTTTTGGGGATCAGGTTTTGGTGTCCAGATTGGTGACCACAAATTGTCAAAACTGTCAAAATCACACCATCACTTAATGGCTTATATATTTTTATAACAATATAAAACTTACCCAAAATACCTGATCCCCAAGACAAAGGTCCAAGTTATATTGTGTTAAAATTTTAACACTTAATTTCCCTGCGTTCTTTAGATTTGTTGTGTACAAAATGACCTAAATTTTGTTGCAAATCACGGGTGCCCACTGTTTTCAGGTTCCTAAAACGTGAGGCCCCTCTTAAAGCATGCCTAGATGGACTGCAAAGTAGGTTTAAACTATGTTCACATTAGACTCGCAAGTAGATGGCGCTATAATAATTTCTGTCGTACATCCTCAATTTAAGTTACGCTGGTATAACGTTATCAGTAAAATATACCAATTGCCTCCAAGCCTAACATCAATAGAAAAAATGGTCGTAAACCAAGCCAATAAATTTATTGACTTTAGGAATGTAAATGAAACCTCTGAAAAGATGGTTGTGAATATTGTTTTTAGTAAGAGTGATAAGAATACTTTATGTTTTGACGAAGTTCTTGACTGGACATTTTAATGTATATTATCAACTATTATTAACTGAAGAATTTGGAAGATGTATTCAAACGACTCCAAGCTGCCCAGCTCATGTTAAACCCAAAGAAATGTCAGCTATTTCAAACCCGAGTCAACTATCTACGTCATATAGTGAGCAATTGAGGAATGGCGGTGGATCCAGAGAAAATTGCTCGGCAATGGCCGCAAACAACCGACAAACATCAAGTTAGGGGCTTCCTAGGAATTTGGTTTGGAGATATTGCCAAGCCGCTTACTCGACTCACTGAAGAAACAAGAGCTTTCCAATGGGACGAAGACTGTCAAACTGCTTTTGAAACCTTGAAGAGGCATTTAACCACGGCGCCGATATTAGGATATCCATTACCAGAGGGAGACTTTATTCTTGACACTGACGCAAGCAACGTAGGAATTGGAGGAGGGCTCTCACAGATCCAAGGAGGGCAATAAAGATGCTCCAAACTAGAACGAAACTATTGCGTCACAAGAAGAGAACTTTTGGCGATAGTCCGCGTAACAATTTTACCAGTTTCTCTATGGTAGGAAGTTCTTAATCCGGACTGATCATGCAGCGCTCAAGTGGTTGATGCAATTCAAGAATCCAGGCCAGAATGCTAGATGGATTGAATGACTTAATGAGTACGATTTCAACATCGAACATCGAGCTGGTGTGAGTCACCGAAATGCTGACTCCCTGTCCAGACGGCCGTGCCCAACAGACTGCTCCCACTGCAACAAGCTGCAGTTTCAAGGACTACTGTAGTCAACGAAGAATGGTCACCCACCAGGATAAGAGAAGATCAGGAGAATGATCCTCGCCTAAAGAAGATTCGGCAATGGAAGGAAGAAAATCGGTGACCTACCTGGCAAGAAGTGTCAAGATTTTCACCGACACTCAAGGCATATTGAGCGCAGTGGGACTCCCTTATCCTGGAAGAAGGCCTGTTGAAAAGAATCCTTGAGAACGATGATGGTTCCGAGATGAGAAGACAGATAGTTATCCCGAGAACGAGAGTAGCTGAGGTACTGAGAAAGTTACACGACAGTCCATCGGGAGATCATCTGGGAGTAAAGGAAAGGTCTAGATAAAAGTCACTTAATATATAGGAGATGCTACCTATCATCGGAGTTAGTTTATAATTTGATCACGTGAGATAAACAGTAAATATATAAATTAAGTAGTGAAGTGATTGTATAAATTAGTGTAAGTGAATATACTGTGTATATAATATAAATTAGTGAATAGTTTAGTGAATAAATAAATTAAGTGTGTATGAATTTATCCCACCCGTCGTATAAAAACTTTTAAATAAATAGGAAAAACATTGCAATACGTTATTTTTAGATGGCTTAAAATCCCCTCTTTTCTTGTTCAACGTAATCGTTATTGTTGATAAAGTTAACCACAACTGCACCTAAAATCTCCGTTATATTTGTAGACTTGAAAACTCTCTAATGCATAGATCTATGGTCTATTTATAGACCACGGACACTATTTAAAAACAAAATTATAGTAAACAAAAGATCACTGAATAAAGCGGAAGGCAGAGAGCTTCGTTCCAACTCATAAGTTTCAGATCTCAGCTGTTTTGGATGGTGATTGGTTAATGGCAAACGGCCAGGCACCGACACAACATCAAAAAGCCAACTTGCGCGCCCATTTCCCCTATAAGAAAAACATTCTCCACATATTTCCCTACTAGAAAAACATTCCCCACATATTTCCCCATTAATTTTATTTCCCCAATTTTCGTGCCAAACAGAATTTTTCCACAAGATTGCGAAAAAAACCCAATCTGACAACCCTGAGAAGCATCTAATGAGAATAGGTTTAGCAGAAACTGACATGACTGTGCATGTTTTTTAATTGTTACTAGAAAACACTTTTATGGTTTTTGCTAATTTTTTTATCATCAAGACATAAACGGGAAATAAGTTTTGAGTGTAGCGAATTTCGTTAATAAGATGATTAAATTTTTGTGTGTTAATTTATGCAATAAATTTGAAAATGATGGTATTTTTGAATATAGTGAAGAGATCTTGCAAACGATATATCACAAGCTCATAGTTCCAATTTTGAAAAGTTTACTGTAACTCGAAGGAGGTTGAAGGTAGTGATCACAGTTTCACGTTGAAAGATGTCAATTTATAATTTTTTAACTTTTCGGCACAACTTTGGCCCTTAACAAAAGAAAATGTTTTGTTTTGATATTTTTTATTCGATTGGTAGTATAATGTGCTTGGTAAATTTCTCTAATTCTTTGCATGACCTCTTTGTTGTTTCTTGTTACTTCTTACTAGTTTTGTAGACCACTTTTCCCAATTGCAAATGGAAATTAATAATATTCTAATATAATTTTCAGTCATGCACAACATTTCTAAAAAATGAGTCTCTTAAATAGGAACTCTTATATTTTTATATACTACAATTTTGTAATTGAAAATCAGCCTCCATTATTGAAGAACGGTAGTTTTTATTCAACGGCAACAAAATAACTGTTTTTCCATCATTATAAAACATTAACAATTATATCGTTCTTATTTACCGGTTCCTCGATCAGAACCACACACATTTATCGCTTAGTTATAAGAAAGTGTTTATACATTAGTGCCTTTCACCGTGTAGTATTTCTGCATGGCACCACGCTCTTTATAAAAATGTCTCGAATTCCATTGTTGTTGAATCGCATGTATCGAATGCTAATAATACACGGTGCAGAGTGATTCACTGAAAATGACCTATTTATAAAATGATTTACCAAGAATATTAATCATTGAACGCATTTTAAAAAATTACGTTGTTAGTAATTGTATCGGAATATATGAAAATATGTTTTTCTGAATTTATTCACATTACTACTTATATTTACAATCGTTTACTTAAATATTAATCTCACAAATTTCTAACAAAGTGAAACATGTCAAACTAACATAAATTTAATACACGAGTTCTACTAATGCCGATGACACAGACTGCGTATTTTTTGAGGCGGAGAATTCACCGTCGCCGCCGTTTTAGTAGATCACTGAAGTAAATTAGAGCGTATGCATTATACAATGAAAAACGTAGGGTGAATTGACCATTGAAAGGTATCTTGTGCAGCCGTCGAGTACCATTGGTACCAACGGATGTTTTACGTTTTACTACCGTCACTAGTGGCTACGTGATCAAATGCACGTTTACTCACAGCGGTTTTTCTACCGTTGTTGAATCCTACATTAGTAAACATTAGACATAGAGTGTTCTATTTTAAGGAAATGGAGGGAGGAAAGTTACAACGAGTAGGGTAAAGTTGCCCAAGCGTACGCACTTAACTTAATTAGCTATAGTTCGAAATTTGGGTATTAGATTTCAAATAAATCAATACAATGCGACAAAAAACTATATATTTAAGAGAATGACAGTCAAACTAAAATTTTTGTTCAAAAGGAAGGGAAAAAATTAACAAAATATTTTTTTTTGCAAATGCGCACTCTTAGGATACCAATGAACTAAGAGGACGCATAATGGTATTCTAAGAGTGCGCATAAAATGCAAGATTACGCAGTTCTTAGTTTTGATGCTCTTAATGACAGAAGTCACACAAAAATGGTCCCCACCCTTCGTATATAGGATGTGCATATTTCATGGAACCAAGTCTCAGAGCAAGCTGAACATTCTCCAGAAACTTCATTTGTAACCTTCTTTACTAGCACCTTTTTCTTAGACACTGTAACGCGAAAAATCCGACCGTTGAAAATTAAATTTGGCAAGACTGTCGCTGGTTTTGACGAGAGGCGAGTGTAATGAGAACTAAGCCAGTTCCCCATCAGACGTCGAATAATAGACCACGTTGTGGGAGTTTTAAAAAATTCGTGCACTTAGGCAGCCATTTTAGGTGAAAAGTATATTACCCGATTAGGGAAGGAAAATATGGTGTGAGTTAACATCTAGGGGGGTCCGACCCGGCGTTTTGCTGTGGAAGACCGTTCCGATGAGCAGCGATTTCCAGGATTTATACAACCACGTGGATATTTTGTTAGACGTTTTGCTCGAGGAACTCAATATTTAGGTTTTTTTTATTTATCTTGGATTTTATGGATTTATCCGCCGATTGAGGAGTATAGTCAGCCAGACCACTCGCCTGGATCAGTAGCCAGGACGACTGGAATGTTTTTTTGAAGCGTCGACATCGAGGGATTCGATTGCTGTTCTGAAGCAGGAAAATCGTAGTAAACGTCATTTTATTTAATATTGTTATATACTTTCAACGTTTACCCATTTTTTTTACCGTCAAAATTTTACTAAATTTTTATTATATGTCATATTTTTGCGCTAATTAAGCGATATTACTCGTTTAGAATATTACATTTTTGGCTTTAAACGTTAGGTATACCACGGTACGTACCAGGGTGCTGCGATATTAAGGTATATTTTTCTGTCTTTGACGATTTTCATTTATATATGTAGTGGCATTTATAAATATTTAAACGCATATAGTTTGCGGTAGTGTGAATCCAATTTATTGAATCAATTGTGGTTTTGGTGTTAGAGTTTCACCGAATTTGAAAAATTGTGCACGAAGCATTTGTTCGTTTCCTGTAATTGAACTGTAATTTGAGACATCTGTGTAGATTGGGGCCCTGAGCTCTTCAGCACCCTGAGTTAGTAGCCTTCAGCTCTACTCAGGTATCGTAGAACCTGCTTGTTTGATTTACAAATTGTATTTTGGAGTTTTTTGCTTGTAGCTGCCAATTTAGCGTACGAATTAAGTTTTATGTAGATTTCGGCCTTCAGCCTACCTACATACTGAAGCTGAGCTCAGGTATTAATTTCATTATTTTTGTTGTTGTAAACTTGTATCTCATATTTTGAAAAGAGACATAAGGTCCAAGAGAATATTAAACATCAATCAGGGGATATTTGCCGACTTTCATTTTCAATATTAACCTTTTCAGAGTGTTTTGTTAGTGCTGTTAACCCACTGAGGAGTTGTGGGCTAACTTGAGTCTTGGGTGATTGCCAAAACTTCTCTGGCGCCCTTTTAGTAAACATTTAAGTTTTGAAGAATCCACCCCTTCTTCGACTCGAAGCTAGTCGACTGGCGAGCACGGGTTGTACTACGGGAGACAACCCGTATATCTATAACGAGCACTGAGAGGTTGAGTTTTCCTCGTTATAACACTTTTACATGACTTCCACTTTTTGTCTGAGATCGTTTATCTATTTGCATTTTAACTTTATTTTTTGCTTTATTCTCTTTTGCCTCTCTTTCTAAATATTTAGCAGCAAATTCCTCCTTGAAATGGATGCTGGTTAAAACTGATTTCTTGCCCACTCTCTTTCGCTTAGTTTCATTCTTCTTGACAACTTTTTTTCTTTATTACTGATTTCCTTTGGTTTTTCTTCTAACATTAATTTTTTTGCTTCGTTAAGGTCAATAGTACATTTTTACGAATAAGAAATACAACTTAATTTATAACTAATTTTGTTTTTATCTCAGCCTGACGTAAAATAAAGATCTTCATTAGTTTCACCTTACATTTACATAATTGAAATTTTGGATTGTCCCATTTCATTGGATATCTCATCTGAATTATTACATGTAAAAGTCAAAAGATGAAAATGCGATCTAAAACCCTCATCTCAGATCTTACTGTAATTTGTAGGAGTCTCCATTAAAGAAATATGTGCAATTTCATCCTGATTATAGCATAATCCCGGTTTCGACGAAAAGCCTGCGTTTTTTTCTTGATTAAAGGAACATTTAGGTTTAGAAGAAGAGGGATGTATAATTTCATCTGATTTAGAGAAACATCCAGGTATGGACGAATGGGATGTCGAGTTTTGTTCGACTTCTGCCATGGAAGCAATATTTATAAGCTCTAAAAGTTCGGGATCATTTATTTCAATCTCAATATTTCCCAATCCAGTATCGTTGTTGACATCATGTTCGTTTTCTGGAGCAGGTATATCATTGATGCCGGATGGTACAAAGTCTTCTTCTGGACATATATCTGAATCGTAATGCCAGATACCCGTAAAAGAAAATTCCTTTTCAGCCTTGTAAATTGATGCCTTTGAATAAGCTCTTCCGAACAATTACGCAACTTCAAACTGACCTATTAGTTTTCCTGGATTTGTTACCATCCATTTGTCAGCTTCTTGAGAGTAAGCTATTTTCAAGAGCCCAATGAACGCAACATCTAAAGATTCGTATTTTTTTATAATTGTACTTACTCCCCTCTTTCGATTTCTACCAGTGGCGTAGCTAGGAACCAAGGGCCATGGGGCAAATTAAAAAATGGGGCCCCACTGCTATGTAAACTGATTAGGTTTTATCAAATAAAAATATGAAATATACAACTACTTTAAAAATGCTAAGCTACTTAACTTCTTAAGCTCTTTTTAGTGCACTGCAGGGCAGGTAATAAAAATATTAAACAGTAACAACATAAATTACAATTAATACTTGGTGTAGGTTTGGCTAATAAAACGAAATAGAGAAGATTCAAGGGTTTATTATATAAAGGTCGGACCTACCAACTGACTAAATAACAATTATATTTACAACTTTTTCCTAGCTTTAGTTTTCGCAAAAGTATCAATGACTTCGTTTAAATCCAGGCTTGAAGCGGTTTTGTTTTCAATTGCTATTAGCGATAAATGCCGGAGACGAGTTTGGCCCATATTATTTCTTGAATAATTTTTTATTATTTTTAATTTGCTAAATGACCTTTCAGCCGATGCAGAAGTGACAGGAACTGTAAAGAATAATAACATTGCTGTAAATACTTCCGTTAGGTCGCATTCTAGCACTCCATAGTTGCTCATTATTACCTTACATAATTGATGAACAGTCCATGCTTGAGTTAGTTGAGGTAAAACTAGGTGGTGAATATTAATACATTGAAGTGAAAAACTAGGGCCTATTATATCTGAATATTTTCTTTGGAATTCGTCACACTTTTGTAATAAAGTTGCTTCATCAACATGTAATAAAAATGTTGGTGTTAGAAAATCGAACTTATGACAGGCTGCACTCATACCAATAAAACGTGTTTCTAATTGAGATATTACTGTGTCTAGTACATTATTGAAAATCTTAATTTTAAATATTTTTTCTCGGTTTGGAAATCGGTGATCAGCAGCTAATTCATCAAAATGTTTTTATCTTTTCTTTGCCTTTTTTCTTGAAAATGGGGATCAATACCATATTTTCTTGCAGTTTCATTGGCTTTGCACTTGAATAATTCGAAATCATTTCTATAAATTTGCAACTTTGCTTTGGTCTCTGCTAAAACTCGCCTCGCCCAAATTGATGTCGCATTTTTGTAAAGTTTTGGATGCATAATTGATGTCGTTCAATACACTGTGCATGAATTCGCAAAGCAACACGAACTCGAAATTTAGCATTTTTGTTTTAATAGTTCTGCTTCAACTACGCTCATCTTTATTAGGACTCTTTAGAACTATTTCTGATAATGCTTTGATAATATCAAAATAACGAAGTTTTATTGCAGATATCGTATTGACCCTACTGGACCATCTAGTCGGATTTAGTTTTTTTAGAGTGGTGTCTGATTCGCCAGTGAATTTTGACAGTAGATCACAACGTTTGATGCTGCTTCCGAAAAAGTTATACAAATTTTGCAACGTTGCGAAAAAATTCTGTATTTCCACACAACTGCGTTACCACCAAATTTAAATTATGAGTGGCACAATGTACGTACTCTGCGTTAGGCTGGATATCCTTAATATGTTTTTGTACACCATTATACACACCACTCTTCACACTGGCTCCATCATAGCCTTGCCCCACACATTTTTTTAAATCAATATTTTTGTCGATAAATAATCTTGTCACTTGGTTGACTAAATCTACTGCGCCACGTTTGAAGGCTGCATAAAAGCCTAGACTTCTATATCAATTGGCTGTTCATTTTCCGATCTGGTTATTACTGCATACCTCACAACAATGCTTAGCTGATCTACCTTCGATATGTCCTGTGTCGTATCCATTATGATGGCAAAAAACGGTGACGCTCTAATTTGTTCTAGTAGATGGGTTTCGAGTTTGGTCCCCAAGCTCTCAATCATTTCATTTTGAACTGTTGCACTCAGATATCTTGTAGATCCTAAAAACATAAAAAAAAACACAATTTCAAAAAAGTCCTGATATTAAACACTTAATTATAAACAAAATAAAACAAGAAAAAAACTTAGAAATAATTATTATTACCTTTGGGCATATCCAAAACTTGCCGCAAAATGTGATCATATCGGGCGACAAGCTCTACAAAGGACAGAACATTTCCGTGGTTTTCTTCCTGACTTAAGTCTTCTTGATGTCCTCTCAAAGCCAAAGAACTCTTTGCTAGGGTAAGTATGATATCGAATAACCTTTGAAGAACTATTTTCCAAAATTACGCTTCTTTGCGAATTTCATTTTCAAGTTCCTTGTCGATAGTATTAGTATCGTTTTTTTCCAAAATTCATACACAGCACAAGCTTCCGAATGGCCACTCGAACAACTGTGTTGTTTAATTCTTTCTGATAAATACGTCCAATCTCGAAATCCCGTACACCAAACATTATTCCTTTGTGAAGCAAATAACCAACAGGGTTGACAATAGACAGCGTCTAGTATTTTGGAATAACACAACCAAAAACGATTAACTGGCCCATATTTAGAACACGAAACGTAGTACGATTTTGAAAAACACCTATTGTTCTGGTTGATGTCTGTTGGAAAAGGTCGTGAAGGCTGCAAAGGCCCCATATCAAGAATTTGACGTTTTTCGTTATCACTTAATATTTTGTTCGTGAAGTTTCCCAAGTCATAAGAAGATTTGTCGTACACGTTTTCGAAAAATGTAGAGGTCTGTGGTTCCTCCAAACCCGCTCTTATGTGTGTCATGCAAACATTATCCACGTTCACATGATCGGCGGCGGAGTTATCTCCAACTGCAATAATTTTCGAATCTTCTTCAGTAGGCTTCTCAACCAACACTGCAGTTATCACATTATTTGAGTCACTATCAATAGAAATATTTTGGCCAGATGTACTTGCAGAAGGCTGACTAAAAAACTTGTCAATTTTGGGCAATTTTTGTTTACTATCTTCTCTTTCTTGGCGTTGTTTGCGTTTAAATGCACCACTGGGTTTCTTCTTTTTATCCATAATTTTAGTTTTCTTATTTATTGAAACAATACAATATTAGATTGTGCTCGAGGTAGGTACTCAACTCACTGTAGTCACTGTTCACTGACGAAGTTAAAAGTAAAATAAAAGGAAAGAGAAACACAGTGATACGCTACAAGCTACAAGTTACAAGTGTTGTTGGGGAATCCCCGAAAAAAAAGTTATCACCGTTAGTGTTACCACTGTTGCCAGTTTAGCCGAAATCTATAGATTTGACACGAGTTATTGACTTAACGGACATCAATATGAGTGGTAAACTCAAATAAAATTGAACCACTATATTCTATATTGACCAGTACAAAAAAGTTTATTGACATTAGCTTACTTACTCCTGATACAGCATTAATTTTTTAACCGTTCTCGAAAAAAAAATCTTTCGAATTCACAATAAAACGCACATCGATGAATAATAAAACGCACATATCACTATCCGTCAAATTGACAACACTGCAGAAAGAATTTAGGGGAATTCCCTAGGCATAACTTTTGAATTCCTCTCAACTGAGTTTTCATGATTAAAGTGGGGTTGCAGCCTGTCATCTGGTAAGGATTCGAGGGCCCCCTGAGCTTGAGGGCCTCGGGGCACTGCCTCGCCTAGCCCATAGGCAGTTACGCCACTGATTTCTACTAATTTCATTCTTTCCAATTCATAAACGTAGCCGCTACGATTTTTTTAAATTGGGCTAAAATTTTCCTTAAAAATCACCTAAAAAAAATTCGTAGCGGCTACTTTTATGAATTGAAAAGAATGAATTTAGTAAAAATCGAAAGAGGGCAGTAAGTACAATCATGAAAAAAATACAGCACGTTTCCACCGGCATTACAAACCGAGTTCTAAAACATCAAAGTTGAAATAATAAAACAAAATTCAACATCCTGTATCTCATTAACGACAAGACTTATCACACTTTTCGTCTTAAAATGGAGTGACGACGGGCCCACTACAATATTTTAGATTACTTAGGAAACACCCTGTATAAAGAATCCAGAGAAATGGGTGGTGTAAGCTAGTAGATACATAAATACTATAAAATAAGAACTAACAAATAATTAAAAATTGAAAATATGATAACGTAGAAATATGCATAGTTATAAGTAAGTACCTACGTCAGATGATACCCGTACTTATCGTCGAAGTTAATACGTACAAAAACATTTGTATATACTTATCTTACAATGCGAGGAAAAATACCTAGTCACCTGAATAACTGGACTAATATTGTCTTTAACTCTCCTTGCCAACTTAATAAATATAATTATTCATACATTTTTCCGACGACCACCATAAAATATGGCACATTTCATACAGTTTTCCCTAAGTGAAAATTTAAAATTGCAAACAATTACAACGCGAAGATGAACGAAGGGCATACCCGTGTGAAATGAAAAAATTGAGAAATCTGATTGGCCGACAGCAGTGTGTATTTATTTTGCACACAGGTCGATGATTGCCGATCTCTAACTTCCCGCATAACAGCATAACTATTTTGTCCGCAGCTAATCCGGTCGGCCACTGCGAGCGAAACGAAACTAAGCTGTGCACGAAACTAACGGGTAATAAACTAAATAAGTTTGTGCGGTCACTGGGAACGATTTTCGTTTGGTAGTCAGATGTCTGTTTATGAGGGAGGACGTATAAATATACTTAAAAAGAGTTCTGTCGAAGCGAAAGCTTCGTCCGAATCTGACAGGAACTAAATCGATCGAAACGAAACTAAGGTTTTAATCCTCGTTTAGAAATCTTCGCTTAGTTTAGCTGAAATGACCGAGAGTATATTTAAAAGTATGGTAGCTAATTTACTGAAATCTTATGCTTTGCCGAAGGACATTTTCAGTTTGACTGTTGAACTGTTAGCAAGTGAAAGAGCAAATTGGAGAGAATTATTGAATTTTCTGTAATTGAGAGTCTGATATGCATAAAATTCAAAACTTCGTATCAACTAAAGAACATAAAATGGTCAACAACGGTCTGCAAGCATCAGTTTATTTTTAAAATTGTAGTAACCTTACCATAAACTTTAATTTAAAAAAATAAATACTATGCGTTTTTTGTGGTCCTCGGAAAAATATCGTGTACAACATGTGTTGAAAATTCCATTTCACACTCGTTTGCTTAAGCCACTCGCCTACGGCTCGTGGATCATTTCTGCACACTCTTGTGAAATATTTCATTTTCAACACTTATTATACAATATACCATTGTTATTTTGATTGATTGAAGTTGAAACTGTCATTTTTATATGATTGAGATGAACATCAATCATTTCTTTTCTTAATTCAAAAAATATATACGAATCTACGAGATTTTTTATTAGTTCTCGGAGTACGTAGATTCGATTTTCTGTTTTAATTTATGTTGGTAGACATGCCCCTAACATATATTATTTTGATGTGATCAATCATTTTGCACTGTTGTTGGTTTTTGACAAGACGAGTTTTGGTATATGTTTGGCGATTTTTTGCGACCGAACAAATGGATCACAGAATCTGTTGTATATATTGTAATAAATCAACGCCACCACTGATGGAATTCTCCAGAAGGGTTGAAAAAGTTAGGGAATATAAAAACATAAGAAGAATCTAAAATACAAAATGAGTGTGGGTCTAACTTCGAGAAAAAATCGACGGCTGTGTAAACATTTAATAGAAAATCACTTGTAGTTTATTTGGAAGCAAGGTCGCATAACGTAAACAATATGTAAAAAATTAATAAATAAACGGTGTTAAAGATTAAAACTATGTTTTTCCTGAACAATATCCTACCAAATCGGCCGTATCGTGTTAACAACCCGAAATTTCTCCAAATAATGACAAAAATGTGGTACTTTAAGCAGTGGCGCATCCAGAGTTTCAGAGTTTGAGTCGGGAGGGAGGGGGGAGGGGGGTGGGTGTGGTACAGGCAATATTTAAGTAAGACTTTAAAAAATTTTGTGATAAAAAGTATCGTGTCTGTGACAAAAAAACTTGGATAAATAAGGATGTGATTTTGAAAAAATGTAGCCAGAATAATAATAAGTAAACTTTCACGAACCTTTCTACAGTAAATCCTCTATACCTACTAGAAATGAAACGCCACTTCTGGCAGCCCTGTGTGGCCGGGGTAGACTACCCTAAAATTTTAAGGAGGGTAAGAAATAAGATCTATTTTAGTTAAAGTATCAGTCATCAAATTTTAGGAAATTACTTTCGACAGTATTTTGTCTTCATGGAATTTTTGCCAGAGCAAAAAAAAATCCATATTTGTCATTTCATCAGTCTTCAAATTTTAACAGAATAAATAAAATAAATAAACAATATACAAAGCCAGAACGAAAAAAGTGTCCGTGCGAGTGCAAGTAAGACAGTAATATGGAAACCTGCGGGTTAGAGTGAGAGCGCTTATTGGAGAGTAAAATATATGGAAGTTGAATATATACATACAATTTAAATTTTTTTTATTATACTAATTAAAAAATACAAAATTAATGTTTGTGGAATTATTAAATTGTTTAATAGTCTTCATCCTCATGTGCACTATCATATTGGTCGCCGCGATCCTCAATGAATACATAATCGTTTGAATCTTCTATTAATTGAATTTGAGACTCTAATATTCCATCATCTGTGAACAAGATTAATAATAATTTATATTTTACGACTTGATATATATACGTATGTATATAATACGTATGCAATGTATACAAAAAATACACTTACCTTCAATATTGGCATCATTTACTTCGATATCAATGTTGTTGTTAGCGATAGCATCACTTACTGTAGGTGGTAGCTGATCTCCCTCGATCCAGTGAAACTCGTACTGACCATCATTTAACACCCATCCATTGTCTTTTGGACTCAATATTGTAGGCACATCCAGATGTATTTCGTTCTTAATACGTGTTGGTGGAGTTCAGCTTGACATGGAGGCAAATGACATGCATCAAATTTAATCATTTTATTTTCAAATGAAATTGATTTTACAAAAGAATTCATAAATAACAAATTTAAAGACGCAATAGTAAATTTTTTCACCCAACACTGGGTAACAGATGAAATGGCTCCGTTTATCGGTAATAAAATCATTTATCTTATCTTCAAAAAATGCCATCGTTATGAATGTATCAATGATAAAGTCATCTCCACAGTTTTCCCACAATTATCTTGCCCAGATCACGAGGAAGCTGACACGAAAATTGTTCATCATATATGTAAAATAGAAGATGAAGAAAATATACTTATTCGATGTTTTGATATACGAGTAGATGTTCTTATTATTGTGCTTGGTAATATGGATCACCTAAAAAATATAAATGTAAAAATTTGGATGAATATTAGCACAGGCAATGACCAACGTTATATTAACGTATCAAATATATACCAAAAAATTGGTCCAGATATTTGCAACAGTTTACCTGCATATCACGCCTTCACTGGATGTGATTATAATCCAGCATTTTATAAAAAAGGAAAAATTAATCCGTTTAAGCTACTGATGGAATCCAAAATTTATCAAGAAGCTTTCATCAATCTTGCTAATCTAACAGAAGATATAATAGATACTGACATTCTTGCAACATAAGAAAAATGTGTATGCCAAATCTATAAAATAAAGAATTGTGACGACACAAATAGCGGAAGATTCGAACTATTCATGAAAAATTTCACAGCTGAAAATATTGGTGAACCATTTGAAAATAAAGTGATTAAATTTGATGCATGTCATTTGCCTCCATGTCAAGCTGAACTTCACCAACACGTATTAAAAACGAAATACATCGCTTCAATTTGGAGAAATACACATCTGGATTTGCCTACAATATTGATTCCAAAAGATAATGGATGGGTGTTAAATGATGGTCAGTACGAGTTTCACTGGTTCGAGGGAGATCAGCTACCACCTACAGTAAGTGATGCTATCGCTAACAACAACATTGATATCGAAGTAAATGATGCCAATATTGATGGTAAGTGCATTTTTTGTATAAATTGCATACATATTATATAGATACGTATATATATCAAGTCGTAAAATATAAATTATTATTAATCTTTTTCACAGATGATGGGATAGGGATATTAGAGTCTCAAATTCAGTTAATAGAAGATTCAAATGATTCTGTATTCATTGAGGATCACGGCGACCAATATGATAGTGCACACGAGGATGAAGACTATTGAACAACTTAATAATTCCACAAACAAATTTTATATTTTTTAATTAGTATAATAAAACTTCTATATATTTTACTCTCCAGTAAGCGCTCTCACTCTAACCGGCAGGTTTCCATATTACTGTCTTACTTGCACTCGCACGGACACTTTTTTCGCTCTAGTAGACTGTTGGTGATGGAATTTCGTTCTGGCTTTGTATATTGTTAATTGTTTGTTTATTTTATTTATTCTGTTAAAATTTGAAGACTGATGAAATGACAAAAATGGATTTATTTTGCTCTTATCTAAAAAGCAGATCTCACATAGTCATTATTGACTAATCTATCCTGAATCTTGACCCATTGTTGAGCGAAGCCAAGTTTTAAGGCGCCGCAGAGAGGAGAAACTTCTTTCAGCTGAGGCTACACTAACGGGAGATAAATTGATAATTCTAAGGTGGAAAGAGCATGAATCCGGAATAAATTACTAAATTAGATTAGTATTAACTTCATAAAAATACCTATAAAGTAATGTATTGTAATGTTTTTCTAATTTATTTAAAAGTTTTTATTACGGGTGGGATAAATTTCAAACACTCGGTATGGCTACTTACTAATTTATTTAAACACTAAACTAATCACTAACACTTAATTTATATATACTTAACTAACCACTTAAATTTAATTTATGTGCACACAAACTTGATTATTAATCAGCACTTTACTGTTCGGTGTATTTTTGTTTATTTCTCGAGATCACTTTATCAACTAACTCCTCCGCTGATCGGTCCTTATTTATATTAATGCCTTTCTTACTAGAAAATTACGGGCTGCGGCTTACACAGTCACAAATAATTGGTTCTGGCCTTTTCTAGATAACTCTGGTCACAAAAAACAATGTTTACATAAGATAGTCGTAAACAGTTATAAAAACAGTGCGTATCCGCCATAATTTTAACTTTAATACCTGGTTTAGACAGAGTCGGTTTTAGGGACTATACCAGTGTGCTGTTTCGTAACAGTATGATGTATCAACACAGTAAAAGCAATCACTTCATTAAAAGGCAGTGCAGTAGGAATCAAAATAAAAACAACCTGAGAACCTGGCGTTGAGTGCAGACTGACGCTTATGCGTTGTCCTTGTAGATGTAGCTAGTGGCGCTCAAATTTATTAAAAACAGAAAATTACTTTCCGTCGCAAGCCGAAGCTAACGTTAGCTTTTATTTCGGGGGTAACATGCGTTTATAGTTATAGTGCGGCTGTATTATTCCCTACCGTCGGCCATTTGGATGGTGAACAGGTTCACCAGTTTACAGGGAAACCGCAGAAAACAAAATAACATTGACGAGTAACTTGGCGTGATGCATCGAGAACTTTTGCCAGGAGGTCTAACTATTTTCGTTTTCATGGTGCAGGAATTGTGATGTTTTAGCCAGAGCAATATAATATTCATGCCATTGCCACCGTATTTACCCGACTTTGTGGCTTTTCCCTGTTGAAGAAAGTACAGGATAGCTTTTTGCCACAATTTAGTCGGCTCAAAATATTGTTATATTTTTTATCAATTTTTGTCAGAAATTAGATATTCGCTGAAGAGGGAAAACGTGATACATAAATACAGAAATTGTGACAAATCAACAATGAACATCGTAAACGAAATACAGTATATAACTGCAAAGAAAATAATTAATGGTGCCCTAGATGTTCTGAATGTCGTTAGTCATTAACAAGAATTCAGTCCAGTTGACAGCACGAAAGTTTCAATTTTTATCACTGCAAACTTTCTTTATCATATAGCATGTCATACTTACTACTTCTTATTTGTGAAACTAAAATTCAATATCAATATTCGGTCGAGCTAAAAATTGGATATTTGAGTGAAATTGAATTATTGATAGGTACTTAGGGAGGTAATTAGTCGATTTGCGACAGCTGATTGGAAAGACATTTCAGAGGAATCTGTGTTTGTAAATAAGTTATTTTAGAAGTTTCTTAGAAATGATTCGGGAAAATCAAAATGTTCCTATACTGTCTGCTCCTACACATGTGAAACGAGATTAAAGCCTATTTCCACTTCTTTTTATTGTGATAACCGCATGGTCATTAGAATGATTGTTGACTTGCCAGGTTTATCTTCTATATTCTGGATGGAATAATTTATTACGATAGAAGATTCGCTAGATATGAAGTTTATATTTTTGTTAAACTTATTTGTAAACTAATTAACATTATATTTACAAACACGTACGTGTATAATAATGGAGAGAAAGATTTTTATTTTTATCGTGCTGTATGCACACAAAACATCATATTTATATTGGAGACGGAGCGAGATGGAATCGTTATTTCTTGTTGGAATATTTATTAAATTAATTTTTTTTTGTTTATCCAGTAACTAAACTTTAGTTAATTTTTTGAGGATGAATATCAATTCAAATCCCGCAGTACATCTAAATAATTTTTTCCATTATTTCTTATGAAAAATTTTGCATAGTTATTTTCTAGTATTTATAAGTTACCTACTTATAAATGCAAATTAATTAATATTGTATATCAAATTATTTATGGAAAGTAAAATGAGTCTGTTAATTGACTAAATTTCAGTCAGCCAATAAGAAATTCTTAACCATGTACTATAAAATCTGGTGAAAACGCGGCCAGCTAGAATATTTATTTTATTTAAACTCCCAACATGGCGGCTGCGCTTGTCATGTGATGAAAAGTACTATACAAGAATTGACCACGTGACAGCACGACGCTGCCCCATATTATCTTGTAATTAGCAATTCTACAATAAAGTACACCATGTTTTTTCTATTGGAGTTTGGTTAAACATAGTATCGTGTTTTTCAATTTTAATCTAAATATAATCGAACCTAAACAGGTGAAAACTGAATGAGAGAGAAAACTCTATTAGCGACAAAAATAGTTAGGTCCTGTCAGTTTTTCCCCGGAAACCTCTATTAGGGACAGTTAGAAACCTCTTATAGAAAGAGTCATTTTTCACGCCCAGCAAAATCATTTATAACTTCGTCAAAGTTAATTTCGTCATGGTAGCCTTCAAGTAATTTTTTATTAATTTCAACTTTGAGAAGATACGCTAGTTAAAAAATTCGAAGCATAATTACGATATTAGGTACGCAAATACCATAATTGCGTTGCTGAGTAAATTATAAAAGCTCGAGAGATCCTTTCATGGTATTGTCGTGAGCTTTAGTATCAGCCAAAGCAACGAAACTGCGTTACCTCTCCCTCCCGATTTCCATCTCATCCACATGGATATCACATTACTCTTCTCCGAACTTACACTTGTATTCTGGGTTCAGTAAGTTTGTTGGTGTGAGAACATCCAGCTCATCTTCTTCTTCTTCAAGTGCCCTCTTCACTACTGAAGGTTGGCGACAATACCAGCAAACTCCTCTCTATTTCTTGCTGCTCTCAATAGGGTGCATGTGTCTAATTCTGTCCACTCTCTTATATTCTTAATCCATGAGCATTTTCGTCTTCCGGGTCCTCTTCGGCCCTCTATCTTTCCCTCCATAAGCAGTCTCAAAAGTTGATATTTTTCTCTTCTGTATACATGTCCCAGATAACCAGTTTGGCGCTGTTTCACATGTTGTAAAAGTTCCCTGTCTGTTCCCATCATTCTTATAACATTTTCATTTGTCATTCTTCGGGTCCATGGTATCTTCAAAAGTCTTATATACAGCTCATGCAGTTGCTAAAATCTGGTCTTGATTTCTTGTATAATTCTGTCCCCGATGACCTTAACCGATTTTCATAAGTTAAACCAGCATCAGCAGCGTTCTCGCCAGCCATATTTTTTATCTTTCTTGTTAATCGAGGAGTTATTTCGATGCCGATATCTTCACATATATTTTTAGACCAGAACATCTCGATTGTCGACTAGAAACGATTCCAAAGCATGAATTTTTATAACACATTGGTGCACGTTCAGTCCTTTCGTCTGGAGATATAATTTACTTCGTGGAGAACTCGACTCCATAGCCCAGGAAATGTTAAAAATGATAGCGACTGGACAGCAGTAAGCAATAAACCAGCGTCTGATCTTGTCGCCGCATTTTCCGCTGTGTTGTTTGCAAGTGATTCCAACATTTCAAGGATATCACTGCAATGGGTAGCTACGGCTTCATATCTAGAACTTCATCGTGTTTCATTTAGGCGCTTGACTCCTTGACCTGTAACGTCAGTAAAAGATTTTCAGCGGCGACTAGAAGATAAAAAGCAATCTCCATAGTACCAAAGAACGTCACTGAGCCTACTGCGATTGATGCTGCGTGTACAGCAACCAGATTTAATGGATGATTAGTGCATGCAACAAACTGGGCATTTTGATTAATTGCCTTGATACGCATTTATACACCAGAATGTGCTCCCGACATGACAGCTGCGTTATCATATACCTATCCAAGGCAATTTTGGATATCCACTCCATCGCATTCAATTTTGTCCAAAATCATTTTAGTCATATCCTCAGCGATTTAGCCTTTAGATTCAAGAAAGTCAATGAATGATTCAATCACTGTTACATTTGCAGACTAAGAAAAAGGGCAATTTTACCGCCCTCCTAATGGGGGCGTCTGGGACGGTCCGGCCATCCCCCTCGGTACGCCACTGTTTTACAGTGAGGCCTAAGCCACTATATCACAGATAAACATGTGTTTTTTGGTTATTTAATAAACAGTACAGAAAAAGGTTTATGTCTCTGACCCCATAGGGTCATACAACCAGGTACTAGTGAATATTTATTTCTTCTTTAAGGCATAAATGTGTTTTACAATAAATTCGAAACTAAGATTCATTTTTGATAAGAGAATTCAACAAATTTCTATAGAATTACATATGTACGCTTGTTCAAATTTATAACAATCATTAGAGAAAATAAACGTTTGAAGTTATTCCCTCAAAATGTTGAAACGAAAATGTTGTAGAGAAAAACATGTTAAACTTTTAAAAATGATAACTAAGAGAAATTAACAGATTTTCCTTATAGACTATGTGTTTTTATTACATATTTCTTAACATTCTAGCACCACGTATATCCATCTTTACTTATCTCTATAAATAAGATAAGCACTTTCAAACATTTAGGTGACATTTTTAGTGAGAAACTTCCAGGATAATTGAATTGTCACTTATCCTGGTTCAACTGTAATACTATTTCCGGAAGAAACATCCCACGGCCAAATAACACATTATTTTCAATAATGTTTCTTAGACCTACGGCTAGGTGCTATTCTTTTTTCATGTAATCGAAATAGTGGTACTTATTCTTCAACATATTTTGAATAATTAAACTTTCAATTTAATATTGGGTATACGTCCTTAATGAAACATTTTAATGACTGATGTTTGCAAAATTTGTTCTCAATTTTCCCCTTTATATAGAAAACTAATCGATAATCAAATTAAATAATACTTTTAAGAAAAACCACTTTTCTTTATCGATTATTGACTAAATTGTAACCGCACTCCTCCAC
The DNA here is from genome assembly GCA_963921935.1 of Galeruca laticollis. NCBI lineage: Eukaryota > Metazoa > Arthropoda > Insecta > Coleoptera > Chrysomelidae > Galeruca > Galeruca laticollis. The sequence continues at coordinate 93,567,773 of OY998183.1, forward strand.
ATTTTGCAGTGATCGTACAGGAGTTCTTCCACATCGTTCGATGAGGATCTCATCACCAATAAAGCTCTAAGGTCACCGGAATCCAATCAGCTATTTTTTGTGTGTGGGCATATTAAAAATCACCTGTTTGCACTCTCCTGATCTTAAACTAGGTATATTTTCAAAATCGCATCAGACGAGGTTGTAAGATTGTTCGCACTCAATACTTTTTTTTATTGATGCCTCATATTACCTTTTTAAAGCACGCGTCAGCGTGTTTAAATCGAACTTTCAAACACGCGCGTTTTTTAAAGTCCCTATGGTAACAACAACAACTTGAGAAACGTAAGTATCAATGACAACTTTTTTTATTAGTTTTTAAATTGTATATTTTCATTGGGAACCAATGTCTTATTTGGTTTTTTCTTCAAAATTTATTTATATATTCATACATACATTGTATCCTTTTAAATATAAATAAAGAAACTTTTTGATTATTGATCTGACAGCAGTACCCCGTAACGTCAAATAAAAATAAATACTATTTGACGTTCACGAAACTTGGCTGGGCATCGAGGACGGACTTCTATTTTTTTGTAGTAATAATATAATAATAATATTATGATTTCAAAGTGCACCAATAAAAAAAATAGCGTAAAGTATTCGTGGATAACTGGTCTTTCAAACACTTGCTCTATTTCGAGCATTCCGGCTGCGCCGTCGTGCTCGAAAAATCGCGCGTGTTTGAAAGACCTCTTTATCCACTTATACTTTAATATACTATTTGTTCGCAGCACTCCATTTTGGCGGTGCACAGTTTCAACATCCGGCTTGAAATGTATTATTTTTTCGTTGAAACATAAGATTTTTGCTTATATTGATATAATTTAAAAAGTAGCATCCTTTACTTCATCTACGACAATTAAAATTGCATTTCAAGAACGTTTCATTTATACAAGAAAAAACATAAAACTATATTTACTGTAATGTTCTACTCTGTAAAACTCTGAAATGTCGAATGAAGAAGTAGGTATATCGGTTCGTTTCGTTACATACGTTATTTATAAAAATGAACTCGATAGGAATGTTCCAACTCTATACATCATTTCGACCTCTGTTGATTCTATACAGCGCGCAAGCGTAATCCGTTGCCCAACCCGATTTCTCAGTCTTGCACCGGCTTCGAGATAGATTTAAAGTTTTAACGTTATTCTTATGCTTTTAAGTGCCTGTAAATTTCAATATTTTCCATGTTTTTCTACTCCCCTGTTCTGTGATATATTTTAACTTGTGTGTTTATTTTGTATACCGACAGTAAGGTGAGTTTATATTTATAAATTTTAGAGATCAATGTTGTAGTGTCCTTAGTGTAACCAAGAACCACAGCATGGTTCTCCATATACAAAATTAGAACACTATAAAATTCGTTTACTGATATGTGCGTGGACCAACGTTTCGCGACATTTTGTTCTATTCAGGTGTTCTTTGTTTACGTGTAAATGTTTTTATGTCGCTTGAATAGGATATTAGTAGTTAAGTTGCCAAAAATGTTTCTCGGCCTGTCATTATTCTAAACATTAAATAATTTATGAATACATAAGTGTAGATTTTTTCAAATTTTGGATTTACCGGCATTAGTGAGTCACACCTTTTGACACCTACATTATTGCGCAAGGATGTTCAAATATAGAATTGCAAATTGTACTTGCTATCTGCATAATTACCTGTCTACCTTGATTGCGTTGTAAAACGAACGAAAGTTATGATCCTTGAAACAAAAAAAAACTTAATCTTAATCCACAAAATGAAATTTTATAATGCATGACGTATTTTACACTAAAGTGAAATTTTATTTGTAAAAGTTAACTTACATCAATGTAGATATTTTGCAAAATAATGAAGATGTCATTAATAACTGCACCATTTTAAAACTTTTTTTGTATTGAATTCATAGGATTTAAAAAATTATTTCCAATTAAGGAACCAGTGTTGTAGTGCATAAGTAGTACTCTTTCCATTTCTCTACAAAGGGTCCTACAAAGATTAACAACAACAAACCCCCTAAAATAATATACCTAACAAAAAAATTCCTTCAAAAATCTCTCTTTCTCTCTTGAGCTAAAAAAAGTTTCATATGCCTTTCTTTGTCATTTTGCTGGGTACAAAAACGTTTATAAATACATCTTTGTAAAAAATATTATAATATGTACATTCTTAAAACTGTGGAATGAATATATAATTTCAAGGAAATTTGTAATTCATGGCTCATAAGGTAGGCAGTTATAAATCCTTCTTGTGACAATAATTTTTCATTACTAGGTGACACAATCCTTACAATATCCTTGTTAATTAGGTATAGTAAGAGGTTTACGCTAGTGCGACTTTGGACACAGCTGATTAGTTGTGTTGATGCTTGTGTAATATAAAACAACCACAACCTCAGCTGCTTCTATAATTGTCACCTGTTTTATAGTTTTTTGCATATTATTTAGATTTATAAGTTGTAAATAGGCTTTTCAGGATATTATTTTAAGATGTATCAAGCCATAAAAGTATTAACATTCATTACATAAACTTTTCAAGGCATATTCTATTTATATAGTTGCTGTAAAAATATAACAAGTTGGGAAGCCAGTGTGGCATATAGAAAGATGATAAACAATAATTTCAGTTTAATCAACATTCAAATTACCGAATTTGTCTAATAATTAATACAATAACAAAACAGTGACACAAATAGCCTGTCCAAGCGAGGGTTGTTTAATACCAAAAGTAAATACCGTAGCGTCCAAGCGAGGATTGGTATTAACCGTAACGTCATTGTTTGATGTCAAATTACATCACAGTTAAAACCACCAGTAACCCTGTCAGGAGCAGAGTTATAGCGGTTGATAGATGTGATATTTGAGATTTGTTTATGACATATTCATTAATACTGAAGTTCTTAAGTTTCCAAATAGGAAAACTATAATAAACATTGAAAAACAAAATAAAATAACGAAAATGTATCTAAACAAATCGAAAATGTATCTAAACAAATCGTCTAGACCTACACAAAGTTTATAAAGACATTGGTAAATACCGATATATCAAAGCGACCAGTATAACCGTGACATATTTTGACATTTGTTGACATTACCGCCAGTAATAACCACTCGCTCGCTTGGACAGGCTAATAAACAATCTCTATCAAAAATTTTGGAATGTCAATGACAAGAATTTTAAAAATGACAGCTGTCAGAAGTGATCAAAATAAATCCTTATGTATACACAATTCTGGTTAAGATCGCAGCGCCATGACGGTGACAGCTGAAAGCTAGCAAAGTTCCATTATACTATTGTTTACATTTGTGTGTATTATAAATTCGGTCTTTTTTAGATATTTTTCAAGTAACCTTTGTATTAAAAAAAATTAATAAGGCATCTGATGATTCTTGACCCTCAACATCTATGTTCAAAGTGTTGTCTTATTGATTTTCAATATTCACATCCATTGGTTCATAAGTGGGGCCAACTTTTGTTGAGTGCTCTTCTTCTCGTTTTTTTCGAAGAGCCCTGTATTATGGTCCTGCTGGTGATATAACACATGACCCTAGTGGCAGATTCTGGGATGGCACAGTAAATTCTTTTATTGTTCCACATTTTACTCTAACTAAAAGGAAAAGAATAGTACACTTACCTTTCTGTAAAAAATCACTTTGGAGAAAATGTAATGAGCACACTTTCATCATATTAGACACATTTTTTCCGATTTTTAATTTTTTTACCCACAACAATGTTCTATCTAAATATGCTGGCATCAATCCTTTGACTATTTTGAAAATAAATATCATTGCATAGTATGTTAGTCTTTTATTTACTGATGACCACTGTAGAGTTTCTTGCATATGAATTATTGGTGTCTGTTGCATTTTAGAATCACTCTCATACCATGATTTTGGAGTATTTGAAGAGAGGCTTTACTGTTGCTGTCTAAGAGATAGAGTATGGTAGCACAATACTCAAAATGTGGTTGGATAATACTATTGAAAACTGGGCATGTTATTCTGTATCGCCTCTGAGAAAGAAATTTCTTTCTATATCGTGAACCTATTCTGTACCATTCTTTCTATATCTATTTGACAACGCTCCGCTATAGAGAACTAATAATTATTGGATGTAAAAACATTGACCTGTTTTTAGGGGAATTTGGGATATCTTTTGATTAAGGCGGCAACAATAGCAAAATTTGATTGTTTATTTCTCAGGAGGTTAATAGTTGAGACTTATTTCATTGAGGGAGTCAATTATTATAATTATTATGACTGTTATTATAGTGTGTGGTGTAAATATTATAAACTATAGCATATTATCTGTTCTTAGTTTTCGTTTTTTTTAATCTTTATTGAGAGTACATTATAAAGTATGGACCCAATTCATTTGCTACAAGTAGAAAATGAAGAACAACAAAACCATTTAGGTTTAGAAAGAATTTATTAATCTTTAAAATCACCAATGTTAAATATATTGAACTTTTGAAGAATTGGATTAATGAGAAAAATTAAGAAGTTTAGTAATTAATTTAACACAAAGTTCAACACAGAAATATTTCACATTTACAGGTAACACCGCCCAACCTTTCTATATGCGAGAAAAGTATTGGTTTACCCCAAAAAAAGTTGAAATTTTGAAATTTTTTTTGAGTCACTTTTACGTTTTCCATCAACAGCAACACGAAAAAACGGTTTTTAGAAAAAAAATCCTGTGTGTATGTCATCGTTGTCGTCGGCCACTTTTCCTTACATGTCTTGTTAACACGATACAGCCTCGGGAGTGCAATAAGTCAGCAATTTTATGATTGAATATTGTTAAGGACATGTCACAGATGATCCCTATTGATTTTCAGTTCACCAGAGCCAGTACAACGGGTGCTATGGTACTTGAAGTATGACATTTTGTAATTTTTTGAGAAATTTCAGTTTGTTAGCACGATACAGCCTCCGGAGTTCAACAAGTCACCAATTTTATGATTGAATATTATTCAGGGCATCTTACTGATGAACCCTATTGATTTTCAGCTCACCGGAGCCAATACAACAGGTGCTACAGTACTGTAAGTACGATATTTTTGTCATTTTTGGAGAAGTTTCAGTTTGTTAGCATGATACAGCCCCCGGAGTATATACAAGTGACCAATTTTATGATTGGATAATATTCAGAGCGTCTCAAAGATGAACCCTATTGATATTCAACTCAGTAAAGCCAGGACAAGGGGTGCTATGGTACTTGCAGTACCAAATTTTCGTAATTTTTGGAGAATTTTCAGTTTGTTAGCACGATACAGCCTCCAGAGAGTATACGATTGATCAATTTTATGATTGAATATTGTTCAAGGTATCTCACAGATGTACCCTATTGATTTTCAGTTGACTAGAGCGAGTACTGCGGGTCCTATAAATCCAGATATACTGAATTTTTGGTTATTTTTGGAGAAACTTTGGTTTGTTAGCACATACATCCCCTGAAGTGTATACAAGTAAAAATTTTATGATAGAATATTGTTCAGGGCCACAGATGCGGAAAAGTTAGTTTTAATCCTTAAAACCGTTTATTTTTTGTTTTATTCAGATTGGAAATAATCATAGCCTTTGTTTTTTGAACATTCAATTTTAGTTTATTTATTTTTAAATAGTTCTGTAGTTTGTCCAATTCATCATTCATTTTCTGAGTTGCCAACTCTAATGAATCATCACTAATCACCAACAAAGTATCATCTGCATATAAGTTGATAAATTCACAATCAAGAGTAACAAACAAAATCAGTGACAAATAACCTATTGTTGACATCTCATCTTTTATGACATAACATAGACTAATTAGGAATTTCTGACAAGTGATATGCCATCTGATGATAAAAATCTGAACCCATGTAAGCTAGTACATTTCTGTTATGAATATGGAATTCTAAGTAAATTTGCTTATGTTCAGTTATTTACGAGATTTTATACTGATTTCAGAGTTGAAATTTTTTGTGATCTACATTATTTGATTCTTAGCTCTTTGCTTTTCAGTTTTTAGTGCTCCTTCAGCATCTTCTAAATTACATTCAAAGTTTAAAATCTTCGATTTTATTAATTCGAAATGACATGCTTACGTAACCACTATTGCTGTGTGCCTCGCTGTAATTCATTGTCAAGGAAGAAAGGATCGTCTACTGTCTTGAGTTTTCATGTTTTTCCAAAGGAAAATAAAAGCAAAGTTTATTTGGAAACAAAATTTGGCAAGGAACTCCTTGATCGACGAAAGGACTAGGTTTCTGATTGTTCCATAAACACTTCAAATCAGTTGTTGAAACTTCTTCAAGTTCAGGCAGATGTTCCCTATAAAATTAAAGGAACTATGGGTTTTGTTAAGTATATTTAGTTCATTTAATCTGGCACCATATTCTGCCTTGTAAGAATGAAACCATTATACGCATAGATAGTTTTATTAAAAATGCAGTGATGTGTTTACACTTCTCACTTGCTCCTGCTTTACAAGAAGAAATCATTTTTTCGCTTGCTTATTTATGTTCAGTTATTTACGAGCCTTTATACTGATTTCAGAGTTGAAATTTTTTGTGATCTACATTATTTGATTCTTAGTTCATTACTTTTCAGTTTTTAGTGCTCCTTCAGCATCTTCTAAATTACATTAAAAGATTCAAATCTTCGATTTTAGTAATTCGAAATGACATGCTTACGTAACCACTATTGCTGTGTGCCTCGCTGTAATTCATGGTCAAGGAAGAAAGGATCGTCTAATGTTTTGAGTTTTCATATTTTCCAAAGGAAAACAAAAGCAAAGTTTATTTGGAAACAAAATTTGGCAATGAACTCCTTGTTCTAAGAAAGGACTAGGTTTGTGTTTGTTCCATAAACACTTCAAATCAGTTGTTGAAACTTCTTCAAGTTCAGGCAGATGCTCCCTACAAAATTAAAGGAACTATGGGTTTTGTTAAGTATATTCAGTTCATTTAATCTGGCTCATATTCCGCCTTATAAGAATGAAACCATTATACACATAGATAGTTTTATTAAAACACTTCCCACTTGCTCCTGCTTTACAAGAAGAAATCTTTTTTTGGATTTTCACTCCATCATCTTTAAGGGCAAAGGATTCAGTTATTTGGTGGGGTTCAGCATTGATACAAACAAAGAAAACATATCTAAAGGATTGGGACTACTGCTAGTGTTACCACACATAATTATAATATGTCCTGCATTCAGCACTTCTTCACCTTCAGCAGAGCCCTTGAGTTGCTTGTTGAGGCGACTATATATTCCAATAATTCAAGTGAACTTAAACCCTGATTCACTTGAATGCACCAAGCAATAACAGACACTGAAAATAATATCAAAATTATTGTCCAAGAACAATCTAAACGAAAAGTTCCTATATACCAAGTTATAAAATATAAATGAATATGTTTTAAATATTTTAGCTATGATTATTAAAAACCTGTCCTTTAATGGTCCCCTACAAAACTTCTGTGCTATTTGTTTACAATTTGTACTAGCTTGCTCAAGTAACAAATTTAACCGTCAGGGCGCTGGCATCTATGCAGAAGTTCCCAATAGAAATGTACTGAGCGATAATCTCACAAAAGTAACCATTCTCTAGACAGGGACAAACGGACTATATTTCCAATACAAAGGTTTGTCTTTCGTACTTTTCGGTCTGTTTTCACTGCACATCTGAATATGGATCATTCAGTCCATTTATATATGTCTATGTTTTATTATTTAAACTGAAATATTTAATGAATAAATAAATGTCGAGAGATCCTCCATTGAAGAGGTTTGAGAATGTGCTGATTCCAAATCCGTTTATAACGAAGCTGTAACACTTACTGTTCATTTGTTGAAACTTAAAATGGACAGACACCGGATGCCTCAATGTGACTGAACAGCTTTCTGTTGAATCCAAAAGAATAAAAACAAGCTTAAAATATTATGTATTTCTCAACAGAATAGATATATGATTTTTATTATTCTGGTTATCCTTTATAGCATAAATTGTCAAAAATAATATCTTATGATCTTTAATTGAGGATCACAGTGATTGGAATGTAAACATTTATTATTGCAGGAATATGAAATTTGTGCATAAGTGCAATGTAAATTTAACAAAACTTTATGTACAGTCAAATTAATATGTATTTAACACAGTTCACACTAAGCTCTTAATCAATTTTGACAACATCAATTCTGTTTTTAAGTGATAATGCTTAGTTTACATAACTTATGTCACCCCTGGCAGTTATTACCCAATGAAATTAGATGTATCCATGTGATTCATATCCTATAAATACCTTTTATTTATATCATGTTTATAAGCATCTATTATTGATATAGATAAGTATGATTATTTATCATGAATTGATTTCATACACCAGTTTAGAAAAGTCAAAATATATTCAGCTTTTAAAAAGTAGAACATTGCATTCAATTCATCTAGAAGACTATAATAATTCCATGTAGCTGACAAGTCAACTTTACTGGTCCATTTCTTTGGAACTAAACTAAATTAAGGAATAAGAAGCAATAAAAATATTTTTTGTTGTAATCAAGTATCACATTTTTGGTTAATGTTTTGTTGAGTTTTCATTAAAAATTTTGTTTTTGTTTTCTTTAGTTCATGTCAGTGTGATGACAAAAATAAGCTTTTTTTATAGCTTTGGGGCACCTACTTAGTCCATTTACTGAACAAGGTAGAATTACAATATTAATGAGAAGTAATGGCAATTGAAAAAGAAACTATGATGAAGTAGTTCATTTATTTAATAATATGTTTCCTAAATTGGAATACAATTGCAATAATTTGTAGTTTGGAGAATTGTAAATAATATCTTTAAAGAATCAGGACTGATTGAAAAATTGCTGTAAAAGTGTCCTTCCAAAGACTACAATTAATAATGATAATTTTTAGATGTCCTGCAAATTGTTATAAAAAATCGAGACACTAAGTAATTCGTTAAAATATGATATTTAGGCCCTTTTCAAAATATCTATAATATTTTGAAAAAGGTCAAAATTGTTTAAATATGTTTAAAATATTTATATATATATATGTAAAAAATTAATCTAAAAATGTATTCACTAAAAGATGATTATGATGTTTAACAAGCTTCATATGCATTCTATTTACACAGCCACCTATACACTACTACATCTACTCTTTTGTCCTCTAAGGTTTTTTGTATGTTCTTGAAAGAATATTCTTGGTAGTTAGAATGCTGTTCAATGTGAAAACACCCAAGATCTGAAAAAAAATTTTTCTATCTAGAATTTCGACTCTTAAGTGGATGAGCCTGATTTTTGAAACCACACTTGGAATTAAATTATAGTGTCCCTAGGTTTACAAAATATTTATGATGAACTTAGAAGTATTTCACTCCATTTTCATAAGAAATAATTTTTGGTTTATTCATTGCACAATTTGTTGCAGCTACCATCTGGATTATTTTGTATGTACAATTTTTACTGTGATCAACAAAAATGGGCTACATAACAGCTGGACAATGGGGCCAATGGCAAAATGCCTTTTGGAGTAACTAATCAAAATATCAGATTTTCTATGTGTTTTTATGTCAATTAGGAGAGACAATTTCAGAAGAAGGCACAGAGCCTACTATTGAACATGGTAGTGTCATGGTTATTTGGAAAGAACTAGTTAGAAAAGTGAAACTAAGTTACAAGCTCTGGAACCTTTGACATATTCTGTTTTTTGATCTTCCACTATACCACAGTAAGTTTAATCTAGTTTCTGAAGTTGATAATGTGGTTATCGAATGTGTTACATAGTTAAAAAGTGTTTGTGTATTGGGTGTGTTCAGTATAGAACGTTATAAAATTGATCTCCCATGAACTTACAAAATATGGCAACTGTTTGAGAGCAAATAGAAAAAGTTGGTGAAGAATTTTAAGTCCTTCAATATAATGCTTAAAGCTTATTCATAAATCCGGTGGAGTAATAAATAACTCATTTGGCCAAATTCCATAAGTGTACTTAATATGACTTTAAGAGTGAATTGTTCCTATTAAAAATGTGTCCTTTATCAAGATCTTCATATATATGCATTTTTAGTTAAGTCAGAATGAAATTTAAAATTGGGAGTTTTACTAGTCTAGAGCAATAATTAAAAATAATGTAGTTACATTATCTGTTAATATGCTGTGTGTCGCGAAATCGACTCTTCAACCACCCAAAACTTCTTCAGTTTGCCCAGAAATTGAACTGGATGAGTGACGAGACTAAGATATAATGTTCACACTTTTTATTTAAGAAAAGAAATTCCTACTCTGGACAAAATTCTGCTACCTGTTTAAGAAGACAAGAATTATCCACAACTTGGCAGAACGACATTGTAGAAATCATTGAAAGAGGTGGGATTTAGATATGCAAAACATACCAGAAAATCCATCTTAATAGACAAACCGGAGATAGTTTCCTGTAGAAGATAATATTTGCGAATCATTCGGCAAGCTAGACAATCAGACAAACATTTTATTTAGATGAAATGTGGAAAAATGCGGGATTCACTGTTTCAAAATATTGGCAAGATGATAAAGTTCCTGATGGTTTATCTACAGGTCTGAATCCACAATCAGGTAAAGGGCAAAGACTAATCACCTTGCACATTGTTAGCTCAGAATGCTTTGTTGATGGTGGACTACTGATTTTTGTTTCAAAAAGTACACATGACTACCACCAGGGTATGACCGGTGATTTTTATGAGGAATGGTTTCAGCAAATGTTAGTGTTTCTTCCTAATGGTTCCATTATTGTAATGGATAACGCAAGTTACCATTCAAGGTTAAAAGAACCATTGCAAACAAGTAGTTGGCGTAAATGAGAACTTTATGATTGGTTTAATTCAAAAAATATATAATTTTCTTATGATTCTCTAAAATAGGAACTTAATTCAATTGCAAAGACGAACAAAGACATTTAAAGTATATGTTGTGGATGAAATGGCAACTTCACGTGTCATATCAGTGCTTCAACTGCCCCTGTACCATTGTGAACTAAATCCCCTTGAATTAATATGAGCGCAAATAAAAGGGACAGTTGTGGGAAGAAATACACCGTTTAAACGAAATGATGTAAAACTATTGTTTGTGAAGTGAAAAGCGACAACTGGAAGAAATGCATGGAGCATGTCAACAAAGAACAATCCTCTATGTGGAAGATTTACAATATTTGTGATGAACTAATTGAACCAGTTATTATACCATATTAAGATAATATTACATTAGCAACTATTTTTATTGTTATTTTTTTGGTACTCATTGTCAATACTACTTAATAACAGAAGTGATTTTAAACTTTACTTAGTTTTAAGCAGAGTTGAGCTACTTGCAGTAAAAATGTACTGCAAGTAAAGTAGTCAGTATTTTTGAACGTTAAGTAGTTTACTTCCAGTACTTTCAAATCGTAGGTATTGAATATTTGTACTCCCAGTACTTACCCACCCAAAATGTAATGGATACTTCTATTTGTTTGAACTAAAAGTACTTGAAGTACATAAAAAGCACTTGAACTACATAAATAGTACTTGAAGTACATAAAAAGTACTTGAAGTACGTTTTGATAGTTATACATGTTGGTGGCGTCAGTAGCAGACATGTTTAATCTTGTAAACTATTGTCGACATGAGAAGGGGTAGCTAATGTAGTCAGTTGTTTTGGTTTTATTTCAAATTTGTGCAGATTAGAGTACGGACAGGCTATGCAGGTGAAATAAAAGTGGTAATTGTGAATTTGGATTAATACTTTGGTTGGATATTAGATACATTATTATTTCAGTTTTATAGTGTTATGGGGCATGGGTGATTATTGATTAGGCAGTGAAGAACAATGATAGCTTCGTAGGCAATTAATTTCCAAAAAATATGAGTGTGAATTTATAGGGAGTCAGATATGGACTTTCGGCTCTTGAACCGATAGTTGTCCTTCACTGCCTAGTTGCCTGTTCCCAGTTTCTAGACAGGTTTACCATACAGTAGATAACATGGAATTTATCATATTACTTTTCCGCCCAACCTATCTAATATGCGAGAAAAGTATTGGTTTACCCCAAAAAAAATTGGAATTTTGAAAATTTTTTTTGAGTTATTTTCACATTTTCCATCAACAACAACACGAAAAAACGGTTTTTAGAAAAAAATCCTGTGTGTATGTCGTTGTTGTCGTCGGCCACTTTTCGTAACATAATCTTGTTAGCACGATACATCCTCCGGAATGCAATAAGTCAACAATTTTATGATGGAATATTGTTAAGGACATGTCACAGATGAACCCTATTGATTTTCAGCTCACCAGAGCCAGTACAACGAGTGCTATGGTACTTGCAGTGCGATATTTTGTCATTTTTTGAGAAATTTCAGTTTGTTAGCACGATACAGCTTCCAGAGTTCAACAAGTCACCAATTTTATGATTGAATATTATTCAGGACATCTCACTGATGAACCCTATTGATTTTCAGCTCACCAGAGCGAATACACCAGGTGCTACAGCACTTTAAGTAAGATATTTTTGTCATTTTTAGAGAAGTTTGTTAGCACGATACAGCCTCCGGAGTATATACAAGTGACCAATTTTATGATTGGATATTATTCAGAGGGTCTCAAAAATGAACCATATTGATATTCAGCTCACTAAAGCCAGTACAACGGGTACTATGGTACTTGAAGTACCAAATTTTTATCTTTTTTGGAGAATCTTCAGTTTCTTAGCACGATTCAGCCTCCAGAGAGTATATGATTGATCAATTTTATGATTGAATATCATTCAAGTTGTCTATTGATTTTCAGTTGGCTAGAGCGAGTACAGCTATAAATCCAGATATACTAAATTTTTGGTTATTTTTGGAGAAATTTCGGTTTGTTAGCACTACATCCCCGAAGTGTATACTAGTAACAATTTTATGATAGAATATTCTTCAGGGCCACAGATGCGGAAAAGTTAGTTTTAATCTTTAAAACAGTTTATTTTTGTTTTGAAGTCGGATCAGTGGCCAAAAATTCCTTTTTAGCTTTTCTTTAATATCCCAAGTTTCTTCCATGTGTGTACTTACGTTCATTTATTTTAAGTAATGTATGTACTGGAAGTAGTGTTAAAGTACTCAGACTATATTTTTTTACGCTAAGTAACTAATATAGGTACTTAGAGTACTTAAACGAATAGTTAGTTTGTACTGCGTTCTTGAATTTTTAGTTTCAAGTAAAATTACTTATTACTCCAAGTACTTGTTACCTATTACTTGGGGAAAAATAATTTATAAGGCTGCTTGTACTGGTTACTGGGAGTACTTTTTCTTAGTACTTATAACAACTCTGGTTTTAAGCATTTTTTGTACTATTGTACTAAATCAATCCTTCATTCATACAAATTGTTTCAATGCTATCAAAATGATTTCATTCAGTATATTTAATTTGATTTCACAGTTGCAGTTACATTGCTGAGAACTTATCGAATTTAAATATGACCTGTAGGACCTCATAATCAATTTATTAAGAATATCTAAAATAAAGATCACATAATGCAAATACCTCTAACATTGGTCAACAATCGACTAATAATTCCATATAATTCATTCACACAGTGTATAAGTTCATGAAACTTAGTCGACCTTCATAGTTGACTAGAAAAATTTTTATACAAGATTCTAAATATAACTAAGTGCATTAGCAGGAAGGAACTTGAAATATTTTCCTGAATGTTTAATTTTAGATATGTGTTTGATGCTAGTTTCTAATAGAAAAACTGTTTTCTTATTCCTTGGCAACTGTAATATTAAATGTAACTAACTACAATTGCTGTTATTTTACCATTTTTTTTTAATTAAACAGGCACACCCACCATTGCATAACATTATCTTCCAATACTTCTTCTGAATTAACATCATCCATATTTTTGTTTGGTTGTCAGCAAACACCGAACTTTGGTTACTGTGGTATTTTTTGTGTAATTATCCAATTGTTTGTCATTATTTCTGTCAACACCAAACTACGCAGTACTGTAGACAATACTCTAGATTTGCTTAAAATAGCTAATGCTTTTTCTGTCTTCAAATCCTATAAAAAGGTCTGCTCAACAAGCTGCTTTGTGGAAGGAACAACTAGCCACCAGACACAGGTCGCTTTGGAGAAAAGATGTGAAACATGGGAGCAAAGTTGGTGAATGAAACATGAGAAAATATAACATAATTCAGCAGGATAGTCAAACACAACATTTGCGTCAGTAATATTAGAAGATCTCGAATTTTCGAGACAACAACCAACATAGACAGGGAGGTGCATATAACACTCCCGTCTGAAACTTCCGACCCAGATCAATGAAATAACAACAAGATGTACGAATAGTGCGTGACATATAAAATATATATATATATATATATATATATATATATATATATATATATATATATATATATTGTTATAACAAATATTACATTACTAAAAATACAGTCTATTTTGTTTCTTAAGAACCAACTACATATACATAGTTCTTCAATGTGTTCAAAAAGCAGGTCAATTTAAACGGATTTCACAATTAGTTTAGAATTAGTCTATAGAAACGGGTGTGTATTATAAATAATACGTGAGAAAGTAATTAAAACCATAATTCAGTGGAAAATAATTATTGTATTCAGCAGTTTTATATATGCCATTTAAATAATAACAAAGCAATGATAGTTAATTAAAAAAGTAGCTTAACTTACCTAAACCCAAGAAAGATTATATACAGGGTGGCCCATCGAAAACTTGACATGGGGGGCTTTGTGTAAAATATTGTAGATGTGAAAAAACATATGTAGGTCGATTTTAGTTTCGAGTGGGACATTTTGCTCTAACTGCATCACCGTCGCTTCAACCTTCGAGCAGTGGGGTGAACAACCCTTGAAATTTTAATAGGGTATAGGAGTCTAGTGGCACATCGTTTGAAAGCTTTTTCAATTCTCTAAACAAAGGTGTACAGGTTTTTGAATTGAGATGAACTCTTTTGTTTTAATAAACCTGTATGATATTTCATAGCTACGAATTGTTGTACGTCACAGGACAATTCATTTGCAATCTACCATTTATTTGCTAAGATACTGTGAATGTTTTTGCTCAGTTTTTCTCTGTACCAATAAAAATATAAGACAATAGAACAAACATAACATAACATTTGTGTCTCAGGTGATAACTACAAGTAATTTCCATTATTGTGTGGTATTGTACTTCTAAACTAGAAAGAAACAATGGTGTACACGGTTGCAGATAGAGTTTATTAAGCAGTATTACAAAAACAATAGATGTGAGAAAAGGGCTGCTGAACGGTTCAATCTACAACATTGAAGGACTGTGTCACGGCAGTATGTATCTGAATTGGTTACAAAATTGCGAGAAACTATGTCAGCAATACTTGAAATGTCAATATTTGATATCTTCCACAAAGCTTCACCAATTTAAATAATGCATTAAATTATTCACAATTAATTCATTATAATATTCAGAATAAAAACATATTCAATGCAAGGAAGTATTGATATGATTTTAGTATTGGATGAGTGTCTAGAAAGTTGCCAATTAGCTTTATGTGTATATGCGCAAAAATATCCCCACATGAACCATTCGAAAAAGGAAAGTTTTCAGAAGTTACTAAACACATTTCAAAATACTGGAAGTGTGTCTTATGAAAAAGCCAATAAACCAAGTATTATTGTAGGCAATGAGAATATTGAATTCCAAGCCAAAGACAAATTAGTTAAGAAATAGAAATAAGTAGAAGAAGCGTATCCAGAATAATAAAAAAATATAAATTGCATACTTATCACATACCAGGAACTTTAGGATAGAGATTTTGGTCAATGGATAGATTTTTGTTTATGGATAATGGAACAGATGGCAGTAACTGAGAGCTTTGTTGACTTAGTAATGTTTACTGATGAAGCTACATTCCATAGCAATAGTGTAGCGAACAGACATCATTTTCATTACTGTAGCGATGAATAGGTCCTTACTTTAATGGAAATTTAAATGCTTCAAAATTTCGTAGATTCTTACCGCGTCACCTTCCTGAACTGTTAGTAGTAAGATGAAGAATGTGCATCCAGTTAGATGGTGGTATCCTTTATAACATAAGAGAAAGGCACAGAGCGGACTTTAAATATTTTTTCTATTGATTACGTGAAAAATACCAAACTTGGCTATAGGGAACACTGATACCATTTGAAAGAGAATCGTTTACGGTATCGGATAGGGTGAAAAAATACCGGGTGTTCAATTTAAGATAAGCATGTTTTTCAAATTAGTAGGAGCCCATAATGTTTCACATTTTGGGAACACTGTACATTTATACATAATCCTAAATATTGCAAATAGTAGCCCAAAGGCTTCATATCAGCTGATGCAAGTCAATGTTTTATATTCCTACCCGTTTTATCGTTATTCTTTTTTTTGTGACATACTGTATTTCGAGAAAAACCGAGATATTTCGACAACCATAAAAGAAACAGACATTATTTTTTTCGTTAAATTTGAAAATGTCATAATATACAGGGTATTCGATTTAAAAAATATATAACTTTGATATGCCAAAATGTTTTGAACCACCCTGTATATTTATAAATATTTTTAAAATGTTGCTCTTATCGACCTACGTATACGTATATCAAAATATATTTTTTAAATTGTTATGGTTTGAGCATCAGATTCCGTGCCGTATGTAGTGCACCACCCTGTATGAAGAAGGAGCAATTGATAATTCAAATTGTTAATAGATACATACAATGAGTTTATAAAACAGAGAATATATATTATTATTTTGCTTATATTGCTTAGGTCCCTTTTATCATTGATTGCTTTCTCATTTTTATGTATTTAGACCATTTCTAAAAATTCTTTTTTTCTTCTGTTTCTTTCTTGTTTCAATAATTTTTAATACTCATAATTAAATGCATGTTTTTTTGTTATTTCATGGTTTGATGTTTGATAATACTGTTTAATTTCTTTTATCATAATCTTATTACAAATATTTTGTTGTTTGTTTATGTAAACAGTATCAAGATTATTGCAAGATACTTCATATATAATGCTACTTTGTTGCTTTAAGGGATTTCTGATTTTAGAGTACTAGAATATTTTGATGTGTTATATTTTTGGGACTTATTTTTAATTTTATAATTACTAAAATAATTTGATAACTGGTGGGATAGTTCCTGCATATATGGTAAAGGTTATAACATAATATCAAAATATTTTAATAATAGTCTGAATTCAAAACACCTAAAAACAAACGTATTAACACTATTTCAAATAACAAATGAAGATAATCAAGACTGAAATAACTTTATTATAATTGCGGAAAATAATGGTATAACAGAGCAGTTTATTATTCGGAGTCCTATCAGAGAATGTTCACCTCATACCTCATCGTCCCCGAAAAACATCCCGTCCTTCACCCAAACATTTTGTGTGAAACGTGGTGTTTTTCTTGAACGACCGTACAGGGTGATTACATAAGGAACATTATATATGGAGTACCTTGTAATAATAATATATATTTAATAGAAGGTCTGTTCCACCCGAAGTAAATACCGTTTTATTACCGTACAATCTCAGTAACGCAGCAAATTTGATGTAAATTACACAGACTTATTATATTCACTAATCAGCAGGTCAACTGGGTTTGTATCGTAATTGTACGGTTTTTGTGTTGGTTGGAACAGACTAGCTGTTTACATAGGATAAACATCGCAATATTTGGAAAATAAATTAAAAAGTCATCAAGGGTAGAAACCCCAGTAGTCGACATCTTAGAAAACCCTCATCATTAAAATAATGCATTAGTTCACGTTTATGCTCTATTTATCAAGGACAGGTCCCTCTAAAGTCATTCTGTGTTTAATTTTGGATGGAGTAATGCCTCCTGGGCGATAGAGGGCAGTCTTCGCCAGATAATTTCAATCAATTGAACATAGTCACTTTTCACCAATAGTCGGACGGCAAGCTCCCGCAGTCGGACAGCGACGTACCAGTACTCGACCTACGCGGAAATAGGTGTACCTAGGTAGTTTAGAAAATGTGGAAATAAAACCAAAACGCGTTGGTATCAAGAACAACATAAAATATATTCTTTATAAAAAGTATTTAGAACAACAGAAAATATATTCTTTATAAAAAAAATAAGTACAAACTCTTACTGAAATACATTTACTGAACACACAATTCACAAATGAAATCTTTGTCGCAAATTTTCTCGTACAGCTTTCCTTCAAAATGTGTGCATTTGAGATGGTACCACCGTGTGCACATATAACAGCCAATATTTTTGAGGTCATTGTCCACGGTATCACTGTATAATTCTATATCGCAGGAACAACATTTTATGCGGTTTCTTTGAATCACTTCTGAATTGCTTTCTTCTAACTGGCTGCCTGGGTTATTTTGTTTGAATTACTTTTGAACTTTTCGCTTTGCCTTTCAAGTCTTCATCATCCTTTTTCTCTTTATTTCCTCTAGCTTCGCCTACTTTCGCTTTTGCATGTCTTCCTTTCTCTTTTTAGTAGCTTCAGCTTTTTTCTGCTTAGCATCTTCTTTCTCCCTTTCCAATTGCCGCCACATTTCGCTTGCTATTGCATTTGGCATCCTTGGAGTATCTTTATTTTTGACGCTTTTCTCTATTGGTTTTGGATAAAACAGCACAGTAGGTATTGGATTAGTGGGTGGAGTTGACACGACCCTCAGGATTTCCACTTTTCTGTTTACAGCTGCGTTATCTCCAATTTCTTGTATTTCTGAGGAAGCTGTTTCAGTCTCTTTCTCTCCGGAGGAACTGTTAGCATTAGTGTCAGAGGGAATGTTTAGATCAATTTCTTCAATTTCATCGCCTGTAGGAATAAGGAACCCATTTTCATTAATATCGTACAATGCCTCCCCGGCAAGCAGCAAAATCGGTGGAAAATTATCTTCCTCGGTGTCGGTGATCAGATCAGAAATACTGTCGATTTGATTATTGCTAGAAATGGCACTTTGGATATTTCTTAATTCGTCAAGAATTACATCTACATTTACGCCTCGTTCTTGTAAATTTGCTTTGGGGTGTTTAATTACTCTTCCTGTGACTTCGTAATCTCCGATAGATGGGGAAGCTGAGTGTGAAGCTGTCGAGGTCTCAGATGAATGCTCTAACTTTTCTAGCATATTCTGCACGCACTTTGAGAAATCTACAGAATCTGGATTAAAAGGAAATATTCCACACTTACGAAAACCGTTTTTTATAATTTGTGGTAAGTTTTCTTTTGCTAACACTTTTTTTAGAAGTAGGCAGAACCTGGCTTTTGTCAAAACTTGGTTAACATTCTCTTCACACATTTGCCATTCTCTCACTGTGGCCTGCCATTCTGATTTAAGTGGCTTAAAAACACTGACATCGCATGGCTGCAAAATATGTGTGGCGTTTGGCAGCAAAAAATACAAAATTATGCCATTTTCAGAGCAGAACTCGCTTAGGCTCATTGTTAAATGGCTTTTATGGCCATCTACGAGGAAGAGAACGGGTTTTTTAATGCCTTTATCCTCCAACCAAGGATTTAGAGAGTTGGCGACATATTCATAAAAGACATCAGACCTCATCCAACCTGACTCACTCAGCCCTAAACACCATGGAGGATCCATGCTGTCTCTGAAATCCCTTGGAGGTTTCATGTAGGGAAATACCACACATGGGTGAGTTATGTCTCCACTCGCTGAAATAACAATCAGCACGGTTAAAGCTTCCTTCTCTTTACCTTTTACTATCTGATAGACATTTTTATATCCCCGTGGCGCTACTATCTTTCCAGTTTTGGGGCATAAAGTAAAGCTGATTTCAGAATCCTGGTATGGTCTTCTAGCAAATCGTCAGCATTTTCCTTTTTCAAATACTCGTGCAGATCTGCCAACCAGTTTCTGATGCTTTCCTCCGTAACCACTGCTCGCCCCTTAGATACATTTGCTGGGTTTCTGTGAACCAGTTCCGGGTTTCTTTTGAAAAACGCAGCATACCATTTTTTGCCAGGGCGTCCGTTTACAAAAGGTATGATTTTACCTTCATTATGTTTTGAAAGGATTAACTTTTGAATTGTATTTAGGATGTCATCCATTTTTCGCGGGAAGCCGCATTTTGCCAACTCTGTACACCACTGAACTAAAGCTTTTTTTTCGGCAACACTTAAAACTGGGGATGGACTCATTTTCCGTGGCTTTTCCACAATTCTCCCGCTTAATCTATTATCAATTGTTGCTTTTGGAACGCCGTAAGTTATGCTAGCTTTCCGGACACTCATTTTATGTTCTCGTATCTCAAACAGCGCATCCCGTAAAGCATCTTCCGTATACTGGTGTATAGGACGCAGACTCTTTCGATTCCTTTTTCTTCCTCTTTCCTGAAGTGTCAACGCGGTTCTTTACCTTGCTCATTTCGCTGTTAAGACCAAACGATATATCAGTTATCTAATGGGGTAAATGAATCAGAGTGGTCGACTTCAGGATTAGTACAATTTAGTAGTCGACACCCTTTGCAACAGATATTTTGAAAGCGGTCGACTACTGGTAAAACCTGATAAATATCCTCTAATATGCTATTGCAGTGTTTAAGGGCGCTCTACAGTGCATTTTAGGCACAAAAATGTTCCTTAAATCCTATCTAGTCTATTTCCCAGTAGTCGACCGACTTCGGTCGACTACTGGAATTCAAAACTTATACAGCCAGAAGTCGACCACCCTATTTTTTGGAATTCGTGTGGAAAAATTACTTGTATTAATGCAAGAACATGCAAAACAAACAGTTTATAATGTCACAAAATTGTACTTACCCATTAGATTATAGGAAATGCTCGTCCAAACGGTAAAATTTTAAGGCACTCACGTTACGTATTGCACAAGAAACTTAGAGCGTCACAAGTGCCGTCAGGTCGCGCCATTTTTACAGAGCCGTTAAAGAATCCCCTCTCTTAATAATCCATCGCTATTATTGGTCAAATTAGAATGAAGACTGTCCGACTACTGTTTGGAAATACGCTATGTACACATATTTTTAAGCTCAAAACGATTTACATGGTCGACTTCTGGAGATGATAGACTTTAGGTCACTGTACCCAATATTATAGAAAAAATAAAACAATATTAACTAACCACGAAATAACAAAAAATGCATTTTGTTATAAACATACAAAAATTCTCGAAACTTCTCAGACAATTCAGGACTCAAAAATGCTTTGGAAACAAAACTGTGTCAAGCGAAATTAGCCAGTATCGGATTCACAAATAACATGTTTTATATAAAATATAATGACTTCATTTTGCATCATAATTGTCAAATCTACCAATAAGTTAATTTTAGAAACTACACTGTCTCGTTCAATTCTGTTTTTTTTTCTGATTTAAATACCATATCCATCTTAAAATATCTAACACTTCCTTCTATTGTTTGTTAAATATCCAGCAATAATATTGTCACCCCCATTATAATTACTTCCTATTTTAACACCCCTATAGCTTACATTGTTATAAGCTTCCTGAAACAATTCCAAAGGCTTCACTTCGAACAAAAAGCCCTATAATATTCACGTGTCATCAAACAAAGCCTCGATCCTCGAATGTCGCCCATCTGACATGCTGACGGGCGCACACAAACGTTCATCATATACAAATGAATTGAGAGATAGTGTTAAATTAGTCATTTAAATACAATACAATTGCATCGTTATAACAATCATACCGTTACCCGTGGTTTTATTAAGACAGAGCACTAGTCTGCCATCTTAACATCTGACAATTTTTATTAATATGTTTAACGCAGAGCGAACTTGATAACAGCTATAATCTTATTTGCATAATCATTTGTTTCGGTATGATTGAAAAAAGGTGTAAAAAATCAAAAAAATAAATTGAAATTTGTTGCAAATTTAATTAACTACGTTTCAACAAGTCTATTACATAGCAAAGCAACTCTACATATTTATAAGTATGTATCTATTTTTATTATGGATCCATTAGATGCATTGTTGCCAAAAACCCCTTTAGATATCATATTTGCAATACTTAGTCAAGAACTGAATAAATGAATTGGTAAGTACTGCTATAATAGAAATGAAATATTTTGTTTATATTGAATAACAAAATATTTTTGTTCGCCGTCATAAATTTCCTTAAAGATAGTAAGTAGCATAACACGCATCACAAATTGGTTTTCTGCAAATGTCTGCTCTCTAAATGACAAAAATCAGTTACTCGATAGAATCGGTTTGCTAACAGATATTTTTATCAAATATTCAGATGCTAAAGACAATATTGAGTATTATTCAGATTCCTCGAATGAATTAGATTCCGAAAACTTCGAAGACAGTGAAAATAAATATATCGACACCCTATCGCAATTTCAGTCTTCTCTTAAAAAGTTTGATTCAACTCTGCGAACCTCAATTCCAAGTTGCTCTTCTAAAAACACCCAAAATAATGTGCGTTTGCCTGAAATCAGCATACCCACCTTTGATGGTTCTAACCCCCTGGAATACGGATCTTTTTATAATTTGTTTAATGCTTTAATTATTAACAACGCACAAATCTCTAGTGATAGCCAAAAACTTTTCCAGCTCAAAAGCTTTTTAAAGGGAGATGCTTTAAAAATTATTAACAATATTCAGGTATGCGACGAAAACAAAACTATTGAATTAAATAAGAGGTATACGACTAAGAATCTAAATTTGCATTCGGTTTTTCGTCGCGTACTTGAGCAATGTAATAAAATGTGACCATGTTTAATTGCAAACATTTCAATATATCACACGAAGTAATGTTTGAGAATTTAATAATATTTCTATTAGAGAGTAAATTAGACTTCAATACGAAACGTACATTTTTTGAAGAAAGTTGCGAAATAGGTTCTCTCCAATCAATTAACAAATTCCTAGACTTTTTACATTGGAAATGCATGATTTTGGGAAATGTTACTTCCCCCATGTCCCATACAGAAACTAAGGCAACCAGGCATCCGTCCGATTTTAAAGATAGTAAATCAAATTTTGCACCTCAGCAAAAGATCTTAATGCATACAAACACTGAGCATACTATTCCCCAAAGATCTAACGCTTATAATTTCGCACCAAACGCCAAACACTATATCTTATAAAAACAACTCCCATATAATAGATTATTTTACGAGTGAGAAAGTCTCAAAAGTTCGATACTACGAGGATGTATTGATATCTAGTTAGCCTAAACCAGTTCCATGCATAAACAGAATATTGCGTTACCATAGCAACGAACAATAACTTATTAGAAGTGTCAGTGTAAAGTTTGACGTCAAAAAAGTAAACCAGAGTTACGCAATAAATTAAAAGAAAAAAGATGTCCACCGAAATGGTGAAAATCGAAAAATTGGAGTATCGAGCCATCATCAAGTATCGGTATTTAAATGGGTTAAGAGGTAAGCAGATTTACGAAGGTATGCTTAATACCCTTGGTTATCAATGTCCTTCGTATGCAACTGTAAAAAATTGGACTGCAAGCTTCAAAAGAGGTAAATTTTCCATTGAAGATGATGACCGATCGGGAAGGCCAGTTTCTGTGTCAGTCCCCGAAAATATCGATGCAGTTCATGACATGATTTTATCAGACCGTCGAATTGGTCTAAAACGGATATCTGAAACACTGAATATTTCATTCGAACGCGTTCATCATATAGTACACGTCAATTTGGACATGAGAAAAATTGCTGCAAAATGGATCCCCAAATGTTTGAATGTTGACCAAAAGCATGAAAGGGTAGAAGCATCGCGTTCGATCTGTGCTCGATCTGAAAACGATGTAGACTTCTTAAACCGAATTGTTACTATGGATGAGATTTGGGTACATTTCTACGATTCCGAAACAAAACAACAATCGATGGAATGGCAACACTCTGGTTCTCCAAGGCCTAAGAAGTTTCGTGTCCAAAAATCTGCTGGAATAGTTCTTGCTTCAGTTTTTTGGGATTGCCATGGAGTAATCATGATTGATTTTTTGGATAAGGGTAGAAGAATAACTGGAGATTACTACTCGACATTACTGACCACTCTACGGGAAAAAATTAAAGAGAAAAGACGCGGAAAGCTATCCAAAGGTGTTTTGTTTTTGCAGGACAACGCCCCTGAACACAAATCTCATGTTGCCATGCAAAAAATTCATGATTTAGGGTCTGAATTACTAGAACACCCCCCTTATTCACCAGATTTGGCTCCGTCCGACTATCATCTCTTTCCTCGGCTGAAAAAAATTTTAAAAGGTCGTAAATGTTCTTCCAACGAGGAGGTAATAAAAGCTGTGGTGGTCTGGTTTGCAGAGTAAGAAGAAATTTTTGTTTGAAAGGTCTAGAGACGTTGCAGGTTCGCTGTAATAAATGTATCCAATTAAGAGGAGAATATGTTGAGTAATAAAATATTTTGACATTGAAATTTTGGTTGGTTCTATAGTAGGCTAAGAATTTTTCTATATATCGTATACTTTTTCTAAGCAAATTAAAGAATTAAGTAATAATTGTAATATTTTTTATATTTCTTTCTTATTATCAACATATACATTAATCGTACCTTATTTCTTTCTCGGCTTTGTGGCAGGAGGTTAAGTGTTCAAGTTGTTAAGTGTTGTAAGTTTGGTAGCATCTTGCATGCCTAGCGGCGTACAATTCTATATTTCATCCATAATTTATTTCCATTTTTCTTGATATTTTGTAGAGGTGGAAAAAACACTAATTCGATGACAAATGTCAATTAATTTTTGACAAAATAATGAAACGGATTATAATCGTCATATTAACGATAAATACTACCCGTGGAGAAAAATAAAATCTCTTCGCCTGATCGGTCAGTAACCCGTGTTCAACTTTCTTCACAGTTGAAGAATGATTAACACAACGAAAAACGTATCAGAAGTGTACAAATTCTTCAATATGATTAGAAAAAATATATTGTCCCAATTTTACTGGTCTAGTCCCTGAAGATAGGTGCAAAGTTTTAAAGTCAAATGCATTGTGTTTTAACTATCTTGGAAATAAACATTCGATCCGCGCGTGTCTCTCTCGCAGAAAATGTACTATTTGTGCAAACAAGCATCATACTATGTTACAACTCTCACGTACTACTTGTACCTCAAGTTGTCAATACACCACCTCCAGCCGATAATCCTCAACCAAGCACTCCCAGCACATCTTCCATTGAACGTAATTCACAACTTCCGGTAGATACGTCACATATTTCGACCACCTCGTTGACCGCTCTCTCGTCCAAAAATTCTCATGTTTTATTAGCTACCGCACATGCCTATGGTAAGTCAAATATAGGATATGCTTTTTCTATTACAATTCCTTTAGACAATGGCAGTCAAACTTAATTCGTCACTTACTCTCTAGCTGCAAAATTAGGCTACAAATTATGTCAGAATTGTCTAAGTATGGTGTACACACTAGATATTAAATTGAGAGAATGAAACTACGAGTACTGAGTGTGTAGTTTATTAAACACACAGTACACACTCGGTACTCGTCGTTTCATTCACTCAACTAATTATATCCCCATACTCTCCAAGTTTCCGGTATTTTAGAAGGCAGCACCACGTTAACCAATATGATAGATATTATGTTGTTTTCAAAGTCGCATAAAACAAAAAATTCAAAGTTTCGTGCACAATTTTACCCAAAATTACTCACCCTCTGCCTCAGGTATCTCGTAATGTTGAAATATTAAATATTCCCTCACAGCTATTGTCAAAATTAGCTGAGAATCAATTCAACACTCCTTAGATATGTTGCTCGGTCGCGATTCTTAAAAAAGATATCAAACAGTTAGGTTCTGGACTTCCATCGCTCATTAACACCCATTTAGGCTGGGTGATATCTGGAAATGTCCTACAAAATTGATCAAGGAAAATTCTCTTACATCTATACACTTTCTTGGTTAACAGTTCTTTAGCAACTGAAAACAACTCAGTCCCTCATAATAATGACGCGGATCTTAATCTATTGCTTTAGAAGTTTTTGTCGCAGGAAGAGGCTGATTCGAGTATCGCCATCGCTCTTTATCGGCTGAAAAAGAAAAGGCCGAATAAATATTCTCGTACACCACCAAAATTTAGACAACGGACGATATCAAGTAAACATATTCGTAGAAGCCAATGATCACAAAAAACTTGAGATTCTCTTTAAATAGCAAAACGTAGATTCAAATCACTCGAAGGGAAATTTACTCCACAACCCAATTCTTTTTTCAGAATACAAACAATTTATCGATGAATATATTTGTCTCGGACATGGAAAATTTGTTCCCTTATCTCTCACCAATTCCTCCAACGAAAATAAGTATTTTGTACCTCACCTATATGTTCTGAGAGAACACAGCGAAACCACCAAATTGCGAGTGGTCTTCGATTTTTCCTGTAAAACTCTTTCAATGACATATCTCTTAAAGGTCCTCGACATATTATTTCGTTTTCGCTCTTATAGATACGCTTTCACAGCGGATATACAAAAAATGTACAGACATCTCCACAAACCCTGATCAAAATTTTTTACAAAATATATTATGGAGAGATTCTCCCAGTGATGATTTTTCATGCATCGAATTAACTTGTGTGTCGTTTGGACAAAAATGTGCTGCTCCATATCTCGCTTGTAGAGTACTTCAAGATATTGCACAACGAAATCTCGATTTATCTCTCGCTTTATTAAATCATACGTATTTGGTTGATATACTCCCTATCCGAACTTAAACTATTACAATCCGAATTAACCAAGTGTCTTAGAGTATCAGTTTTCACGCTGCTCAAGTTTTCTGGATTTCCATAAAGAATCGGTGCAGTCTCAAGCAGTAGATCTAGACTTGCATTTTGATAACACGTTATGTAAAATTCTTGCGCTTATGTGGAATCCATTTCACGATATTTTTCAAAACTCTACTACCTTAGATCTTGAACTCGAATCCAACATCACTCAGCGAAAAATTCTATCGGCAGTCTCACAATGCTATGATCCACCAGGATTAGTCAACCCAGTCCTTGTCATAGAAAAAATATTAATGTAACGCACATGGTTGCATAAACTTTCATGGGATTAAGAAATCACCGATCATTCCATTTTCCTAACTTGGAAAGATTTTGTAAATAGTATCTCTTCAACTTCAAGATTCTACTCTATTAATGAAAAACCCACAGAATGTCAACTTCATAGATTCTCAGATGCCAGTTCAGTGGCATATAGTTGCAACTTATATATTCTTTCCAAATATGCAAATGGGACAATCCATTGTGCATTAGTAGGTGCTAAATCCCGAGTTGCGCCATTAAAAAACATGCTGACTATTCCCAAATTACAACTATGTGCAATGTTAGTTATTAGTTATTATAATTAATTTTAAGTTGTACATAGCATGTACATATTTTCATTTAGGTGGTTGCAGCGAGCAGTATGTTCGAAAATACAATTTTCTCTCTGATAAATTCTCTTTTGTGTCGAATTTACATCCTTTGTCACAAGAATGAATATTATTTATTTATTCTTGTGCTTTTGTGATGCAATAGAATTCACAACCCCCTTTAGTATTTTAATAATTATTGTCCGAAGGCGTGAACTACTTTTATCCCTATCATAATATTCCAGGTTTATTGGCCACGTTCGAAATATACTCTGACGCATTTCCTCATGAAAGGTTGATTAAACAATCTTTATTGAGGCATTATAGTTTTTTTACCTAGAAAAGTCTGGGGGGCAAATGTCCCTTCTTGTTGTAAAATTTACATGTGTTTTATTGATGGCATACGATCTTTATTGCCAGAAGATATCATTTTTAACCCTCAGTCTTGAATGTTTCATCAAGTGGATAGGTTCAGCTCCAGCTTTGAGTCAAGCTCAAGTTGTATCTCAGTAGTTTACTTAAGTAACTCATAATTTATTTTCCGCATCTTTCTCTGCATATCTCGTGAGTTTATCTAATTGAACTACACTTTCTCGGTATCTCGATTAGTAATCGAGTGATTATTAGGTAGCACATTTTCGAAACCGTAAAGAAACATTGTACAATTAATAATAAGTGTGAGTAGTGTAATAATTCTGCGTAAATATAGTAATAGTGTCCGAATTTGATTTTTATTTAACTACAACTAAAAATTGGAAAAACAGTGTGCAAATTATCAGTTTACGTGCACATACGTACACAATAAACATTAATTAAGGAATGTTTAGTTCGTGATTCTTAGAAATCATAACAGAATCAATGTAGCCACGTGGGTATGAACAGAATGTTTTTTATTACTTGTTATCAATTCTCAATTATTACTTAGCATTTTGTTCAGGAAGATTGATTTCTTGGCATAACTTTGAAACAATTTTTTAGTGTTTAAACATGAGCCATGGGACCACATTGATAGTTGTAAACTAATAAATTTTTCAGTCATTATTCCTTGTGATCATATTGGTTCTCTTTTATGAAACATTTTTATTCAATTTATATCCGATTCTGTAAATTTGTCCTGTACCTATATGTAAAACGATTGGGATAATCTAAACAGTGTACTATCAATAATTCGGCTGGTCTATATGAATAACAGTTCCAACAAAAAAGGAATCAAATCGATCCAAATAGAACGATAAATTCCCATTTCAGAGCACTCTGCAGCAACAATATTGATTCAACAGTTGTCTCATTTATATTAAACGAGAGGGTAGATTTGGATAGATTACTCTTAATAAATCATCATAATTTTAACTCCATTAAATTATTCGAATCAGGAGTGAGTAGGTATTGTAGTTGAATTATGGGTATTGGGGTTGATAATTAATCTCTACAATATTCTTCATGTAGTCCAAGAGCCCGTGACGGCCAGACCTTCGGATTTTTATAAAAGCTGAAAGTTTTTCTATGTATATCCCCAATACAGGTAAGAATGATCCCCGCCCATGAAACCTGGGTAGTGGTGGCTTTGGCAGGTAACAGGTAGCAAAGGTGTATAAAATTCCACCTCAAATTTATCAATTTATAAAACTCAATTTTTTTATATTTTACTCGTAATAATATTAAAACTCGCGTTGTTCATTGCCAGTCACTTAGTATACAACCCCCTGCCGGACACCCCTAAACTATTATAATTTGTAATTATACTTACGTTATATTATAAAAGCTAAATTTTATATATATTTTTTGGACAACTATTAAATAATGTTTCCTTAGTAGCCAGACAGTTTCGAGGGTTCTATCGTCCTGCCAGACATATGAAATGTGTAAATTAGTTGTGAGTGAGAGGAGCAATGCAGCAACGGGTGCGAGTGAAATAGAGCGTGCAGTCTATTGTGATCTTTTACTGCGCATCAGCTGCTCGTTGTGTATTATGTAGTGCGCGGTTATACTCATAGTAAACGTACATCAAACGTATATTAAACGTTGTATTATTTTTCTGTGTAATTTATAAAATAAATGTGATCTAGTTGTAATAAAAAGTTATCATGAGTGAAGAAGAAGTAAAAATAGTTTGCTTTGTTTGTAAAAAAAGTGGTGAAGATCTAATAATATTTTCCGAGGAGACTTTAAAAAAATGTCAGAACATTCTAAAATTAAGAACAATACACAAACTTAAATACAACGACATTATTTTACCTAGTGAATATACAGAGTGGTTATCACAGATCATGTTATAAAGCATTTAGAGGTCTAATGAAAAAATACTTCAGCACTGAACCTTTAAGTACTGAAAAAGAAAGAAAAAAGACAAGCAAGTTGTGTAGTTACAGACAAATCACTTCCAACTTCATCGTCGATTCCAGATTTGAGTTCAGAACAACCTGATTCAGAGTCTTAATCAATAGAATCTTCAACAATATCTCAACAAATTTTATTTTCCCAGTCAATAGAAGCACAACCGTCAACATCTCAAGATGAATCTTATTTACAGCCTGTACCTACAGAATCTTCCACGAGACCTCAGCCAACTCCAATTTCTGAATCTACAGGTCTACAATCTTCAACTCTTCAAGAAATTTCTGATGTTTTTGAACCGGATGTTAGTGATAATAATATTGTAACTCAGGACGTAAATACTTCGACTGATAATATTGCTGGTAATAATCATAACGAGGTTGTTTGTATATTTTGTGAAAGAAAAAGTGTGATCGAGAATGTTTCCGCTTCATGCATCAATTTAAAGCTAGTATTAAACCCAATATAGAACATTATGAAGAGTATAAAGATTTTCTAAATAAATTGGATAATTTTTCTGGGCCAAAAATTTACTATCATACAGAATGCCGCGTTGATTTTAATAATACAGTATCTTCATTAAAAGCAACGCGTAGCAAAACGGAGTGGCATTATCGCCGAGAATATCACCAAATAGTTTTTAATGAAATCAGTACAATCGTTAAGGAAGACGTGATTAAAAAAGGACGCGGTTTTTTATTAATTTATTTACATGAATTATATATCGATTCATTAGAAAAAAATTTTCAAGAAAATTCTATTGAGATGACTGTCACTTTTACGGCTCACCACCTCGAAGAAAAAATTTTGAAAATATTCTCTAAGGATATAAAGTTCTTCACTGTTCGCAATACATGTAAATTTCTTATTTTAAAAAAAATTGTTCTTTCGTATAATAAACAATAAGATTTTTATGACTTTGAAATTTCAGTTGAATTGAATATAATAAATTTTATAAAATTTATTAGAAATAACATGAATTGAGTTACTAGATTTTTGATATGATTGATATTTTATTGTAAAATTTTACGGAATATTGATTTAAAAATTTATTTTTCAGACTAATAATCTTATTCAATGAAATTTTTCAAAAAATTAGAAAAAATATTACTAGATAATTCGGAATAAACAACAGTAGATGTGCAGTAAAAGTTCGCAATAGACTGTACGCTCTATTTCACTCGCACCCGTTGCTGCATATGCTCCTCTCACTCACAACTATTTTACACATTTCATAAGTCTGGCAGGACGATAGAACCCTCGAAACTGTCTGGCTACTAAGGAAACATTATTTAATATTTGTCCAAAAAATATATATAAAATTTAGCTTTTATAATATAACGTAAGTATAATTACAAATTATAATAGTTTAGGGGTGTCCGGCAGGGGGTTGTAATTATACTAAGTATCTGGCAATGAACAACGCGAGTTTTAATATTATTACGAGTAAAATATTAAAAAATTGAGTTTTATAAATTGACAAATTTGAGGTGGAATTTTATACACCTTTGCTACCTGTTACCTGCCAAAGCCACCACTACCCAGGTTTCATGGGCGGGGATCATTCTTACCTGTATTGGGGACATACATAGAAAAACTTTCAGCTTTTATAAAAATCCGAAGGTCAGGCCCTCACGGGGTCTTGCTCTGATGCGTTTTTAAGAGTATTTAGTAAATATAGATTGTTAGTTTTACTTTCATACATACGAATATGCATAATCTCGGTACAGCACTAATGTAACCAATGGCACCTCAGTACACCGCTTATCAGCAGCATCCACAAATGACACCAGTATTGCGCAACCATTGTAAGATACCCAACCACAACAAATGCAACCAAAATGGGCCAACAAACTGACCGCGGTGACTACTGGCTGCAAAAACTACTGGAATTTATATTTACTAATTTGTCCAAAGAAACTAACCTATTGAATAAAGATGACATACCTACTAAGTGACAAAAAATTTGTCCCAAAACCACCATCGGTAAATATCTACAAAGTCGGGGCAAACACGATGTGCTGCAAAAGATTACAGAAGGGAGGTAAACAATAAAAACCACCCACTTGGAAACAATAAAAGGAACATACTACCTAATCACATCACCAAGTGAAAAAAATCTTTAGGCTCGTTATAAGAGGATTGACACCATGGAGCAGACAGCAAAACACTGCAAAATGACCGGCTAGAATATCATCACGAAGTTTCAAACGTATATAGGGTAGGCTGAAAGTATTTTTTCTTTTTTTTTCGTAATGCTATACCGAAAAAGAAACTATAGAAGGCAGTTAAAATGCAACAATGAAAAAGAAATTATACCTAACCTCCAGCTAGCGCATTACACTTGAAATTTCAAAATTTTACTAAAAAGTTTTTGTAATTCTTTTAAAGCATCTTAATAGCTGCATATTGGGCTGCTATAGTGATAGCCCTTTACAGTAGAGTTTTAAAAATACAATAAATAATTGGAAAAGTATAATTTTATTAATCTGAGGTAGCGCAACGGACTTGTAAATGACGTATTATACAGTCAAATGCAGATGACGACTGCGCGTTCGGGCGATGACCCGGTCGCCAGCCCGGGCTTCCTCCACCCTTACTCTCTCCACGCACAATGCACTGCGCGGGGAAGCCGGCGTGACGGCCATTTCATGTTCTCTGTTACTCGTTACTCAGCAGTTTACGGCTGCAGACGCTTTTAGACTGACGTGTAGTCTCTGTGAGTTGATGGTGCAAATTATGTTCATAATTTTTTGAGTGAAGTTTAAAGGCGGCTACAGACGTTCATGCATACTTGACTAGTGGACTTGTGCAAGCGTACTTGTACAAGTATACTTGAGCGTGTGTAGGAACAAACTTGTACAAGTATATCGACTTGTGCAAGTGGCATAGACTTGTACGAATTTTCTTCATGTCCCAGTGACTTGCGCAAGTATGCATGAACGTGTGTATGAAACTGGAAGTTGATCCTAGTATGTTTATTAACTTGTTTATTTGTTTGTTACTAGAAGATAAATTAAAATGGCTAGTGAACATGAAAAAAGTATGCGCGAGGTTTTGGAGGAGTTTATTAATATGTACAAAGAATCTCCTTGTTTATGGAAGGTAAAATCAAAGGACTATCATAACAAAAACAAGAGAGAGGCTGCATATAAAAATTTAATTACAAAATTGAAAGAAATTGATAAAAATGCAAACCGCGATATGGTTGTAAAAAAAATAAACAGTTTAAGAACAAATATTTTTTCTTTTTGTTTAAGCACAATAACGAACATCGCAAGAGCTAGCGCGTCTTCGTCCATTTTTGCCTACTAAAACTGTTCAAGTACGCTTGTATCGTGTGGAGTCGATGCAAACTTGTACAAGTACGCTTGCACAAGTCCACTTGTCAAGTATGCATGAACGTCTGTAGCCGCCTTAAGTTTAAATTCGCGTGCGTGATGGCTGCTGCCAAGAAAATAACTCGCAGTGATTTTGATTGTCCATTGTTTGGCTGCCTGAGGGAATTGCCTGTGAGTAAGCTTCCAACTTGCCAAGATGTCCTTAGGAGCTGTTTCTACGAACAGTACCTTGTAGCATTAGAAAGTAACAAGCCTGTTAGTTTCTCTCAAATATCTAATATTGTCGCTCCAAAAGTAAAAGCCGTCTTTGACAAAGCATCAATACCAACAGTGACGCCCTACAGAATTGTTCAATTAATAAATTCATACCACAATAGCACCCGTAATCTAATGAAGTCCTTTAAGCGTGACAACGAAAAAGACAAGTACAAACAGAAAATTGAGAAATTCAAGCAAAAGGCTTTATCACTCTTTAATGTATCTGCAACTGCAAAAAGGTCCCGTTGATCTGTCCTTTATCAATTTCATCTAAATGTGAAAAAGATAAAAAAATTCCGGTGCTTGAACTTAAGTTTATGTATTTCCTAAGAAATCTTGGACAAGGAGAAAAATTACGAAAAGACTGCAACGTAAGGAAATAAAAAATCAGGTTATGTCGTCTAACATTCCATTAGTTTCACATTCGCAGCCTTCATGCTCTAAGGATGCAACAAAACCAAGAATTGGTTCAGACGAAAGCTCAATGGAAGAGGAAGAGCCTGATGGTTCCGATGACAACTACATTCCTATTCCGAGCAAACAGCCGTGGCAAATACGGATACAATTAAAAAATACCGCATTGGCCAGTGATCGATTTGGTGTTTCGGACAGGGCAACAGCTGCTATTGCCTCCCAGTGTACTGCATGACCTTGGTGTTGCAACGAAAGAGGATGATTCCCTCATAATAGATAAGAGCAAGGTTAGGAGGGAAAAAATTCAATCAGATCAAATCTCCTAGATATGATAAAAAAAGAACCAAACGTGATACAAGGGCTACACTTTGGTGGTCGAAAGGATAATACTTTAAAAATTGATGAAGTAAATAACAAGTGTTTCAGAAGAACTGCAAAAGAGGAACACTATTCAATGATTCAAGAACCTGGCTCAATTTATGTTGGCCATGTATCGCCATCTACTGGAACTTCAAAGGACATTGCCAGTGCTATATTGGATTACTTGAAAGAATCAAATTTTTTGCTAGGTGAGCTTGATGTAATTGGATGCGATGGTACCGTCACAAATACAGGCTGAAAAACTGGTGTAATTCGCACAATCGAAGAAGAAATTAAAAGAACACTGCAGTGGGGAGTTTGCCTTTTACACTTGAATGAATTGCCGTTCAGGCACTTGTTTCAAACTTTGGAGAGAAAAACGACTGGCCCAAAATCTTTTAGTGGTCCTATTGGCTCACAACTCAAAAATTGTGAAAAACTTCCATTTGTAAAATTTGATTGTGAAATTCCAGATAGAAAAATCTTAAGTAAAGACCAACAATATCTCCTGGACATAAGTTTAGCTATCAAGTCAAGCACCTGCACGGTAGACTTGGCAATTCCTGAACCAGGTCCTATCTCCCATTCCCGATGGCTGACAACAGCAAACACAGTTTTTCGTCTGTACATGACTGTTGAAAGTCCCTCTGAAAAGCATATCATTTTGGTACGGTTTATACTTAAATCATACATGCATGTATGGTTTAAGATAAAAAAAGTACGTACCTTACAGATGGACCAAAACATGTTTTTATTTTAATAAAATCTTCAAGATTCCTGCCAGAAAACTTGATTAAGGTGATTGATCCAATGATTGAAAGGGATGCGTTTTTCGCGCATCCAGAAAACTTGCTCCTTAGTATGATCGTTGACGAAAGGGCCCATATCAGAGAGTTGGGGCTTAGAAGAATCATGAAAGCAAGGGCCGTAGCTTCCAATAAAAAGCTAATGCGAACTTTTAAGCCCCCAAAACTCAACTTCCAGGCAAAAGAATATTACGAAATTATTGATTGGACTTCTACTGCTATTTATCCACCACCATTGTTGCGAAGAGTATCTGCCGAAGAAATGTGGGCCAAGATTTTAACTGCCAACACAGCAAAAGAATGGAACTTCCATAAATTCTCCAAGCGGTGGAGCTCTGTGTGAAATTGGTTACTGAAGCCTCATCAAAACTCGTTGGTGCCAAGAACAGAGATGGTTTCATACGAACAACGCTGCTATCAAGAGCTTCAGTGCCAAGTTTTTCAAGCAAACAAGATTTCAAATATTTAAGGACTATTCTGTGAGAAGCACAATAAAATGTTGAAGTCTGGGAATTGACAATTCGTATTTCACGATAAATTTTGTAATTAATAAACTCATTTGGATAAATGTAAATTGCCTATTTATTTATTTTTCCTACAGGTAATTGTTATATTTCTAAAAAAAAAACACATGAGTAGTGGGTTTAAATAAAATAGATGCTGCACTGCATTATAGCCGCTTAGCACTCGAAAAGTGATCAATTAACTATATTGAAGGCCTTTGCGCTACCTAAAATTGAAAAAAAATATATTTTCAATAACTCATTGTGTTTTTATAATTCTAATATAGATGGTTTTTACTGTAGCAGTTCAATATCTAGCTGTTTGGATACTTTAAAAAAAATGTAGAATCCTGTGATTTTAGCGAAACTTCGAAATTTCATGTGTTTTGCGCTAGCTGGGGGTTAGGTATATATATATTTTTTCTCTGTTGCATTTTGATAACCTATAATAGACACAAGTTTTTTTCGGTATAGCATTAACAAAAAAAAATAAAAAAATATTTTCAGCCCACCCTAGTTTCAAGACGAGCTTCTACTATCTATATATTAGAGACTACTCACACGATTTTGATAAAAATTGGTATAGATGCATAACAGGTTACGGCAAATTTATTGAAAATATTTTGACAGACATGCCGCTTCCGGTCATACCTGAAGTGAACGACAACTTTTTATTTTAAATGTAGCACCGTGTATATTATTAACTTTTCGGATTCTATATTAAATCTTAATGTTACTTTGTGTAGAATACCCTATATCTAAAATTTATACTTATCGAGATATTAATTTTTTTAGTAAAAAATTGACAGGTGCAGACCTTTATTGAAAATTATGTGTGAACATCTCCAATATACCAAATAAAGAACATCCTGACGGGTTGATTGGTAGGACAATCAAGGTAATTGGTGACGTGTCGAAAATGTCTTTTGTATACAACAGGGTTGTTAAAAAAATGAGAAAAAGTTCAAAAATGTCTAATATCTTTCATTTTTCAAATGAAACAACCCTATTTTTATTCTTTTACTTAATTCTAAGGCCGAAAATAAGGGCAGTTTATGTTCACTTCCCTATACCCAATATTAAGCGTTTTTGAGATATTAACACGTATCTGAAAATGTTAATTATTTCAGCCTGATTATTGCGTAGACCTTGTTATTTATTATTTTATTTTAGTAGGGTGTGTATTTACATAGCATAATTAAATAGTATTAATTGTCATTATTTGCAGTCAATCTCATCGTACAGTGATAGAAATGGATCGTTTGGAATTAAACAATGAAGATTATCTAAATTTATTTTTAATACATGGTGAATGTGACAGAGTTGTTAATAGAACATGTGCTTTATTTGCTACAAGATATCCAGATCGACCACGACCCACACGTGACACAATGAAGAAAATATTAAACAATTTAACACAATTTGGTTGTTTTCAAGCAAAAGATAAGAGAGTGAAGCATGTTATTGATAATGATGATAATGAAATCAATGTTCTTGGATACTACTACTAATCCCGAAGCGTCATTACGTTGTGTTGCGAGAGATGTAGGTGTACCAATGGTATACATTCAAGGATTTTGTTTCATTCCTACTCTATTAACCCAGTTCAAAGTTTAAAGGAAACAGACTATAATAAAAGAATAGAATTGGTGTTGGCAAGAAAATAAGGATTATTTGAAGAATATTATAGGGTGCGATGAATCAAAATTTACGAAAAACTGTATGCTTAATAGGCACATTTCGCATTACTGGAGCGAAAAAAATCAACACTTAACAAGAGGACGAGGTTTTCAATAGCGATTGGAGACAACCAGGTTGTAGCTCTTTACTTTTATAATGGAAACCTAAATGGTCAGAAATTGTGGTAACATTATTTTAAATTTTTTTATTTTCCAAAAATTACTTCTTTGTGTCAAAGATATCTTGACATATTGAAAGAATTAAAAACAAATTATTTAGATCGTTTACCACCACATGAATTTAGAAAAATATTTTTCCTTCACGATGGAGCTCCTCCTGACTGTTCCAGAGTAGTAAACCAATTTTTAGATACCGTTTGAAGATAGGTGGATAGCTAACAATGTCCATTTTCGGTGGCCTCGTCGATCATTAGATATAACACCTTTAGATTTTTTATATGGGGCTACATAAAAATTGAAGTGTATTCCCATCCCCTAACAACAATAGCTATTTGTGTACTTACGCACGAAAGTGCTGGTTTTCCGTGCCGACAGTCGAGCCTGGCCATTTCTGGAGGCTCGGAACACCATTTTCGTGGCGAGGCACACGCAATCGTTTTTTTCTACGACCATTAAGAAAAATATACGTTTCAAGTGCGTTTTCGATTAAGAAACCTACCACGTTGTAACACAGATTTTCATCTCCCATGGACCAGCTGTATCGAATATAGTTTGTTTACGTCTGTCTCATTATTTGACATTTCACATCAGTATTTACAAAACTCGTTTAAAAATAGTATATTATGCAACGATCATGTAATGAAGGTTATTAATACACGAGCATTAACCGGGATACGAAAAGAGTTTCGTATGGTTTATGCGATTGTCTTAATAACCATTACATGAGAGTTGCACACACTATTTTTTCTACGACCGATAAATAATAAAATGAAAACAAGAATTAATTTCAAACAAGCTCCCATAATTCCCATAATTAAGGCAACCTGTAAAAAAATAGCATTATTTAATTGCAATGATTTCACTTTGATAAAGAGAAATATACAAACAATGCAATTAGTTTTTCTTTCAAGAAAATACATTATATTCTAAAAAAAAATTTCAACCCGGCCAGGATTTGTACCACGATCTGCAACGCACTCGTGCGCCACGACCGCAAGCGTTACCAACTAAGCTACGAAGACTTGTATGAAAAAGTACGCACATTATGCATATACAAATTAAATCATTGTATCAAGCGGAAATAAACAGAAAGGTTTTTCAAAAGAATTTCAAAATAAAGATTTGCTTACCTTTATCATTAAATAATCATAATCTGGGGCTTCCTCGATGAATTTCCTGAGCTCGTTTGGCTGGAATGTTTTGGATTTCTTTCCAACGTATCCTTCAGATTTCCGCTTCAAAAATGCATGTAGCATGTAGCCGTGCGTATTTTGAAATGTCAAATTGTTAGTTGATATTCAACATCAACACTTGATTATCCCCAAGTACTTGTTTCTATTGGCCGAAAATTCGTTTCATAATGAAAAGTACGTATTTTCTTTGGCCAAAATCTGTATCGAAATGAAAATCCGTGTTAAAATGAACAATATTAATAAATCGGAAGCAGATATTTAATTCGTGTATTATAATACGGGAGTAGAAAAAATAAATAATCGAAAATGAGTAGCGATAGTGGGGATGACTTGACGTTTACATGCTGATCCCGATATACACACTAGCCATTGCTTTAGAAAGACATCAGCCACTATCCTCGTAGATGCAGGAGGTAATATAACTTCTTTAAAAAGACACGGTGGCTGGAAATCTACCACCGCTGCAGATACATAATATATAGATGACTGGATGAAAAATAAATTAGACGCGGCTGATAAAATTTTCAATGCCATTTGAAACCCAACTATAATGCCTTTTCCTTCCCGAAGCTAAACTCTATGTGTTAATGACGTAACTTTCAATGCGAAAACAAATCATCCCCAAATAGTATTGAACAACTGCATAAATGTTACTTTTAATTTGAATGCCAGTGCTGATAGTACTTGTCAAAATGTTTCTGATAATTGATAAATTCTTCGGAGGTGTCTCGAATTATAACGATTTTGTCTGCAAACTTATTTCCGAATTGTCAAAATTTTCGATGTTATTTGTTTCACGACATAAGTAAAGTACATATACAAAAAGAAAAAATATATAGTTCATTCAACGGTTTAAGAAGCAGAGTTAATAAATTCAAACAAAAAATTCTCTAAACCATGCAGCAATGACGGCAGGAAAGTTTATGATAAAAAGTGTTATAAAAAAGATTACTTTTGTTTATGATTCAGATGGTAGTAGAAAAAGTATAGTGTACAATGAGCATGAAATGTATGTAATTTCATGCTCATTGTACAGTATACTATTATTCTACACATAAATAATTAGATTCTAAAGGTGCCTTTAGACCATAGGATTTTAACAAATCCGATGAAACCGTCACTTTGTATTCGCTTACACTGTACTATTTCACCGCCGTACAAAATTGAAAAAATAATTTGTTGCCAATTATTTTTGAACGAATTTAGGGTAATTCAGGTCTGCTGAATTCAAAAATAAAAGCAGTTTTTCCAAATTGGCTCTAGTTTTTGAGGTAACGGATACATAACTTTTTAAGGAATTTAGCTATAACATATGCTTTTTATTTTTTACGAATAATTTACGCAAAAACGAGAGTTCGACCTTGTTTAGTGAGCGTACCACGTGCCGACTGCTGATCACGTGATCAGTGCGTGCACTTGTTTGTCTTGTGTCTCTTGATTTTAACACTCAGTTCAGCGTAAGCAGTTGTTCTACTAAGACTTAGCGTCGCGGTTATTGTGCTTTTCTTACGTATTTTGTGTATTTAGTTCTTATTGCCTACCTAGTGAAGTTATTTAAATTTAATAGACGTCAAGTGGAAGGTAGGAGTACATGTGACGAATATTTGTACCTATATTCTTAACTAAAGTTACTCTTTTTTCAGAGGAATGAGTTCTTCACGCAGAAGCTGTTTGAACAGCCCTAATGTCTTCTGCTACATTTGTGGCGAATATACTGTAGCGAAACAAAGAAAAAATATCACAGATTTTGTTAGACAAGCTTATTTCGGCGTACAGCTAGTCCTAGGCTCCCCATATAGTGTGCAAAACGTGTGTTGAATGTTTACGACAGTGGTCAAACGAAAAAAGAAAAAGTTTGAAATTTGATGTGCCCATGGTGTGGAGAGAACCTAAAAACCACCATGATGATTTAGAATCAGCACGAAGACCTGTGCCACATAGCGAAGAGATTCCCGTACCAGTATATACAACACTGCCAGATGCTCTGATGGCGGTAGAAGAATAAGAAATTAAGGACCAGTACCGTAGCAGTGGAAGTGAATATGAGCAGAAAATACAATCAACACCACAGCAGTTCTTTCAAAAAGAACTGAGTGACCTGATACGGGATCTCGGTCTATCAAAGCAAGCATCTGAGCATCCAGATTAAAAGAAAAAAACTGTCTACAACCAGATATAAAAATAACCATTTATAGAACACGAGAGGTGAAACTTGTTCCTTACTTTAGCCAAGATGAAGATCTTATTTATTGCAACAACATTCCCGGACTTTTTCGTCAAATGGGAATACAATTTGTTCCAGGTGATTGGCGACTATCCATAGACAGTTCCAGTAGAAGCTTAAAGTGTGTTTTGCTACACAATGGCAACCGATATGCGTCAATTCCTATCGCCCACTCGACAAAACTTAAGGAAGAATATCAAAACATCAAGTTGGTATTACAGAAACTATCCTATGAAGAACATCAGTTTTCCATTTGTGTTGATCTAAAAATGGTCAACTTCTTGCTTGGGCAGCAAGGTGGGTACATAAAATACCCTTGTTTTATCTGCTTGTGGGATAGTAGGGCGAAGCAAGATCATTGGAATGTGGTTAATTGGCCAATAAGACAAAATATGACTGTAGGAACAGCAAATGTCATAAACGAACCATTGGTTGATCGTGAAAAAATCATTCTCCCACCGCTCCACATCAAGTTAGGACTAATGAAACAATTTGTTAAGGCTTTGAGTAAAGATGGCGAGTGCTTCAAATACATTTGTAGATCGTTTCCTAGGATAAGTATGGAAAAGCTAAAAGCGGGTATTTTTGATGGCCCTCAAATTCGCAAACTTATTAAGGACTCTAATTTTACAAATCACATGACGACACTTGAAGCTGTTGCTTGGTGTAGCTTTGTTATGGCAGATAAAAATTTCTTGGGTAATCACAAAGCGGACAATTACGAGGAATTAGTGAAACAGATGTTATTAAACTTTAAAAACTTGGGTACTAATATGAGTATTAAAGTACATTTTCTTCACAGCCACTTGGATAAATTTCCCGACAATCTTGGCAATTTCAGTGAGGAACAAGGGGAACGGTTCCACCAGGATATAAAGGAGATGGAGGTAAGGTATCAGGGCAGATGGGATCATCATATGATGGCAGACTATTGTTGGAGTCTCCCACGTGATGTACCTGACGGTCCTCATAAAAGAAAATCCTACAAAAAGAGCTTCTTTCTTACGAATTAGATGTAATTTTTTAAATTAAATTATTTCTTTGTTGTTATACCTAATCAATAAATGAATTTTGTTATTTTTTCGTTTCCCTTTTTTTGAAACCACTTTAATATTTTTTACTAACAGTT
The DNA here is from genome assembly GCA_963921935.1 of Galeruca laticollis. Taxonomy (NCBI): domain Eukaryota; kingdom Metazoa; phylum Arthropoda; class Insecta; order Coleoptera; family Chrysomelidae; genus Galeruca; species Galeruca laticollis. The sequence goes on from OY998183.1 coordinate 93,609,603, forward strand.
GCTTATAAGGGCCATTGGTCTATTAAATTGATATTTTTCTCTATCTTATCATATTTTGATAATATATCTCTAAAATTAGAGCCAATTCACCTAAATGGACTTCAAATTCGTGATCAGCACCACGAAATAACCTAGAAATCGCCCAAATATTGTTGACAATAAAATTAGTGTTGATCAGTGTTTTCAATTTGATTTGGTCCGTCTGATTTTGCATTTGACAAATCATTCGAGTTTTTCAAAATAGAACCGTATCTATTTCGGTTCGATTTTTCATCAGATTATTGCGATTAATCATGCGCATTGTGCATTATTTGTTGTTGATTACATTTTTATAGAATACGATCCAAAAAAGAAGAGAATTAAAATTTTTGATTAGTTTGTGGATGTCTGTGGTAAAAGAAGAGAACTGAAAAGTTTGGTTTAGTTTGTGTATGCTTCGTGTTCACTTCCACTTAGTTTTTTGTTGACATCTTTTCGAATTATATGAGGAAAATATTTGTTTGTATCCTTTTTATGCTAATAAGCATGCAAGACACGAATTGCTCTTTCAGAAGATGTAACTGCAGAGGACGTAAAGAGCAAAATTAATAGATCACAGCTATGCCATGAGCTCCAAAAACCTAAGGAATCAAAAAGAATTGGAGCTGGGACGGATGAGATATATGAACCATCAATTTGGTGGTTCGACTGTGCCCAGTTCCTCCTGCCCTATATGCACCCAAAAAAGGGCAGGGATCCTTTAATGGAAGAAGCCCATGAAGAAGAGGAATCGAATGTCAGTGTATGAAATCAGTATGTCAATGGTTTATGTACAATTTCTGTGTTTCTCAAAGGCATTTTAATTATTTTAGAAAACTTACAAAATCTATTCTTCTGAACACAACCAAAAAGAAAATTACTTAAAATTTGCAAAAACCACTGAAATGGATAACCCAAATTTGAACAACTACGACGCATTCTATAGTCTGTTTCTTATTGTCTGACAGCACGCGAAAAGGTCACAGATGCTAGTCAGGTAGTAAACCATAAGCGTCACCGTTCATCTAAGGAATTTATTTACTATTTAATTTTATACCCGATCTGATATATAAAGGTAATATAAATGTAAATTCGGTTAGTTAAAACAACTAACTGACCTTCATACATTTGTAGAGTATATACAGTTAAAACAATAAATTATTTTTGAAATGATCTTGTAACGCAACTATTCTGACTGAATATTTCATTAATTATCTTGAGAATTTGGCGCCGGTCAATACGTAGCTAAAAATCATTGTACAATGGCCGGTCGACTATAACAGTCCGCACGTGTTTCTTGATATGGGGTCGCAAAGAAGAAGGTAAAATGAAAATATCAAAGGTTTTACCGGTAGTTTTTTATATGTTTTTAAACTGAAATTGGAAGAGTAAATTTGATAATATAAAAGTAACGAAATTGTAAATTGCCTTAAATTTGTATAATTTGTTTTGCTTAGAGTTGCTCATGTTCCATAAGTGTTAACTGTGTTGTGAAAAATGTCTTCAAGTTTTACCCCAGTAAAGTGTAACAGCGTGCTTAGCTTACAAACGAAGACTAGTGTTAAATGTGCATGATGTTGTTGTACATCATATACCGGCTGCTACTGTTAGAAATATAGTTTCGACATGTGCCAATATGACAGGAGTTAGTGAATCTACTATTTACAGGCTTCTAAGAGAGAGTTAAAATGGAAATATATCTCCACCTAAAAAGTCAACTGGAAAAAAACCATTTGACCTTGATGAACATATGCAAAATACAATAAGACGAAAAGTACATGAATTATATTTTAAAAAAGAAATCCCAACCCTTGACATAATTCTAAGAATGGTGAAGGAGAACGAGAATTTGCCTAACATAGGGGGAAAAACTTTGTGGAAAATATTACACAAATTAAATTTTTCTTGGGAGAAGCAAAGTCGCAAATCAGTGCTAATCGACAACGAAGAAATAATATGTTGGAGACGCCAGTATTTACGAGATATCCGAAAATACAGACAGGAGGGAAGACAAATCTATTATCTAGATGAGACATGGCTCAATGAAGGACATTCAGTAAAAAAAATATGGCAGGACAAAAGTATTCAAACCAGTCGTCAAGCTTTCTTAGAAGAATTATATAATGAACTGAAAACTCCTATCGGTAAAGGTCGCCGACTAATAATAACGCATATTGGACGCAATCAAGGGTTCGTTGAAGGTGGTTTACTGGAGTTTCAATCAACATCAACCAAAGACTATCATGAAGAAATGACTGCAGATGTTTTTGAAGAGTATTTTACACAAATGGTCGAATTAATTCCAAATAATGCTGTAATCGTTACGGACAATGCCACTTCTCATTCGCGATTAACAGAAAATCTGCAATCTACCTCTTGGAGAAAAGCTGATATTAGAAACTGGTTAATCGTAAAAGATATACCGTTTGAAGATGATATGTTGAAAGAAGAACTTTTAAAGGTTGCTTCAGATCACAAGTTACAATTTAAAAAGTTTGTTATTGATGAAACAGCCAAGAATCGTGGGATAACAGTGCTTCGTTTGCCGCCATACCATTGTGAATTAAATGCGATAGAGTTAATATGGGCCCAAATGAAAGGTTATGTAGCTAAACATAATAAAACATTTAAAATGAAAGATGTTCGTGAATTCATGAAGTACTCATTGACAATAATAACTGAAGAGAACTGTGACTGTGAATCATGGCCATACATTTTTGTATGGCCAGCGAAGAGGGTGATACTATAGATTGAATTTTATATTTCCTATAAATGGTATGTTTACTTTACTTAATATACATTAATTCCTTGTCAATAAATTTGAATTATGAATATTAAACTATATTTTCTTTCATTAATTTAATAAAAATGAAAATGTAACTTGTTAATAGGCCTAAACGAAAGATTTTTATTTCAACTGTAATGTTGACCGAATCTAATTAAATAAGCAAAATGAACTAATATCGTAATCTCCGCCACTGCCGCACTGTTTATCGTTTAGCTGGCATTGTTCAGTTTTATTACCATATTGTATTATGAGCTAAAACAGGGATGTACAGATAACCAATACAGACACCTACTTGTTTTGCATTAGAATTTTAGTATTTACTTGTAAAATTCTTAGGATCACTCTGTAAGAGATAATTTTCTATTTGAATATTTAATGAGGCTACTGTGCTGTCAGACATTAAGAAATAAACTATACAAATGAAGCTATGTAGTTTAAACAAGAGCAACTGCTGAGGGAGGGAAGGCTATCTTTGTTACACTCCAGTTAAATCGCGGAAATGTGAATTATTTTTAAATTTAAAAGAAAAAAAAATTAATGATGCTAAATACATTAAAATCCCTTTTTATTAGGTAGGCATATGTACGAGAATATAAGACAAGGTAAGCAATTTTTTATAACATTCAATAATATGCTTTGATCAGTATAACTGGAAGTGACATGTCTGTCAAAATATTTTCAATAATTTTGACATAACTTGTTATGCATCTATACCAATTTTTATCAAAATCGTGTGAGTATTTTCTAATAGGTATATAGATAGTGGTAAGCTCGTCGTGAAATATAAAGAAACCACTTTCATTGCTGATGGCACTAACATTCTGTAATATACTCTAAATATTAAAGTACAGTTTTGGCTATCAAGGCGCATTAAAGCAATATATTATATTTAATAATATTTTTCATTTATCGAATATATGTTGGTTTAATATTACTTACCAATCGGCCAAGAAAAGTTAATGTCAAATCGATCTATGAAAAAAACTTAATGATATGCCTATTGAGAAATTACAACTGTTAATATCACCACAAAACAGGCCAGAGATGATGCAGACGTTCTTATCATCGAAGCAGAAACGTCCAAGATCCTTCGTAATAGGAGAAGATATTGACTTGCTCCTCATTTTAATTGGATGTATTTTGTAATTAATGCTCAATTTTTTTATTGCTGACAAAAAGCTATGGTCGCTATTTTCGCGAAATAAATTAATGAACTAACTATATTGATATCGTTAAACTAATCATGTAGGGAAGATTTATTGATGACGAATTTTCCATTTTAAACAAGCTAATAATATGTTTGAGAATATAAATAATTTTACTTCATTGTTATTATCACTGAATTTAAATCTACATTAGCAATTAGTTGTTTTTCAAAAATGAAAATTTTTCCAATGATAAGTACAAGACTAAACATAACTACAGTGTTAACACTATCAACGATGTATCAGTATACATATATATTCTATCTTGTTGGTTACCCACAAATTTAATGATGGTTGCGGTGGTGTCAAATCTAACTTGTTTCATGTTTTAATTGAATCATAATAAAAAGTTATGTCCTCACGTTGTATTCTATCAGCAAATTATCTAGTGTTTGTTTTTATTTCATTATTTACATTACAATATGCCTGACCTTTGTTTTATAGAAGCTGGTTTTAAGTGACCCCATTCGAAAACGTCTAAAGGATCGCGGGGACCATTCGATAAAACCACGTCTTCCGATTCATCTTCGGCGAAACACAAAACACATTATTTAGGTATTGCCTAACCTCACGCGCATATTGAGGTGGAGCCCCATCATGTTTCAGCCAAATATTGTTATTTGGGGTATTGTTATTGTCTGAATGTTTCAAATAATTAAATTTTTGAATTAAAAGGCAATTAAAAATTCTTGGATTTGGAAATAACCGAATCAACTCAGCTATAACACTGTTTTATAATAAATTTAAATATGCCGGACCATTTAAGTTTCCTTCAATGAAAAAAGGGCCACAATCTTTTGTCGCCAATACCTACAATTATGCCGATTTACATTTCCGCTCCAATTTAGATAGTAACATTTTTACATAATCATGTTTGCAAACTCTTCACATTTATCAAAATTGTCATCTGACAACTAACTCTTGAACCAACCTTTCTTTGCGTAAATGAAATATATTATCATGTAAAATTATATGAAGGCTCACTATTACGCGGACGACATGGATTTTAAAGAATCAGAAGTTGTAAACGCTTGTATCAACATTATTAAAGAACTAGAGACTATTATAGATAGATATTTCAAATAAATTCTGCCTAAGCATAAATCCTTCAAAATCAAAAGCCATGCTATTTGGACGTAGAATTGAGAAAAATACAGTCAAAAATAAAATTCCTTTGAAAATTAATAACGATAATTTAATTTTATCTAACTGGAAAAAACCTTGGTCTCGTTTTAGATGACTCTTTAACATTCTCCAATCATATTTCATCAATAATTCAGAAAGCATTTTGCAATTTAAAATTTTTATTCTCGCACAGACATTTATTTAAAACGGCCAAAATTATGCTTTGTGCCAGTCTGGTGCTTTCACAGTTTAACTATTCTGATGTAATATATGGGCCAGCCTTAACACAACTAGATCAAAATCGATTTTGCGAATTCAAAATATGCGGTTCGCTTTATTTGTAGTATCAGACGTCGAAATCCAACCTCTCAGCATCTTGCAGACCTTGGCTGACTGAACGTAAAAAATAGACGTATTCTTCATGGTTCAGTGCTATTTCATAAAATTATGCTAACCAAAACTCCATTTTAGTTGTAGAAAAAAATTAAAAAGAGTACACAATATTAATGTAAGATTTTAAAATAATGACTATGCCGAAACATAAAACCTCGTTATTTCGATCTAGCTTCTCATACAATATTGCTAATGTGTACAACATAACCCCGAAGACTACAAAATGTTAGCCATTTCCCATTAAACTGAACCTTAAGAAGTCTATATTTAATAATAACAAAATTGAAATTCTAATTTTAAGCAGGTAAAACTGACTTATTCATTTTAATATTTACAAAATTAGTCTTAGGTTTTGTAATGAACTAGATTGGTGGAGTGGACTGTTGAGTTTGTGGTTCACTACTGCACCTAAGTAGACGTGTTGTTTGTTTTTCTCCGATAAGGTTGTGGAGTTTTTCTTCGATAAGGTTGTGGAAAGAAGGACCAGTCGTAATTTTAAGTAACGTTTAATAAACACTTAAATACGACAATTTAAACACGTAAATCACTTTACAACAAAATAGTAACAAGATAAAGCAACAAGAATATCCACAGAGAATTGATAGTTGGTTACTGTTGTCTTAAAGATACTAAATGCTCGTGAGGTAATTATGTATATTGTTCCGATAATTCTCGAACGACGTCACAGAAAATTGTACGTTTTTATATTGCGTCGTAACGCGAGAGATATTTTAATACTTCAGGCAAATCGTGACTTTTCCCGTTTTTAAGTTTAAAATTGATATGATTCGTTGATCTAGATATAGTTTTAACGCGCACTGTATGTTTTCGAATACTTTTTTATGTCGACCGTTCGTGAGTGGTTTTTAGTTCTGTACTGTTTGAGATTGAGAAACTGACTCTATTTGATTGGTTAATTTCTGTAGAAGTTTTTTTTGGGGGTAGGACTTTCTCTTTCAGACTATAACTCTGTTAGTTGAATGGTGATATTTTTTGACATGAAGTTAATTACCCACTTTACCGTGAAGCGATAAATAATGTCCTGTTAGTTAATTTATGTCAATCCATAAAACTTTCATTTCGAATACTTGATTCCCTATTCAATTGTGAAAGGGTTTGAAATATTGTTCACGGTGCTAATTGGAGTTATTTATAGTAACATTTTAATAGTTTTAGAAAGTCCCATTCTATTTTATAAAATAAACGTTTGTTAAACAGGTACTTAAAGCTAAACATTATTTTACTAATGGGCGTTTAAGACCATTAAGGGTTTGACGTTACAATAGACATTCAAACTTGTCCTAGAATTCACAGTAAAGTGAAATTTCTTACGATTGATTTGTCATCGTGATATATATATATATATATATATATATATATATACATCTCACAACAATTAGGTTAAATAATTTTTGTTATCTTAGCATGTAAGATATTACTATAGGAAAAGAATTTTGAATATCTAGTTTTGCGGTTGCGTGGCTGAGCGCTACTTAGATGGTGCCTCTAGTATGAGAACATTATTTAAGAGCGAACGTCGCCTTTGCTTGTATTGCATTCTTATAACACAGCAATAAAGTCATTATTATTATTAAAATTCTCATTACGCATTTTTGCGAAGTTTCATGGATATTTTGTCTACTACCATTGGGTATAAAAAATACCAAGAGGAATAACTCATTTCAGAGAAATGAAGCAAGCCACTTTCAGATGAAGTGAAATTTCTTTGCCTGTAAAACTTCAGTCAGTTGTTGTTTCGTATACGAATCTTCAAAGTACAAATTATTATTATCCATTAAAAAATTTTGTAGTTCGGTCTACTTGTCGCTTTTATTTGGTACTTTATTGAGCTGTCGTGAAGTCAAGAACTACAACACTATTTGGCTCTAAGTTTGGGATCAATGTGAATTCAAACAAATCTTCAAAAATATTAGCGTCCATATTCTTATGATAGTCAACGTTACAATATTCCATTTTTTCCCACATATTTTTAAGGCATTTGGAACTCACCAGTCCATCCTTTCTTAACCGTGTCATGTGTATCATACCAAGTTTCGTCCAAATAGACAATTGGCCGGTTTTCTTCTCTATACTTAGTTATTTGTTCCAAGTATGTATACCGCATATCCACTATTCTTCTGCTTTCCATGACTTCTTCTTCAAGTGCCGTCTTCGTTCCAAAGGTTGGCAATCATCAAGGCTATTCGTATTTTGGATACCGCTGCTCTAAAAAGGTGACTATTGGTGGCGTTGAACCATTCGCGAAGATTTTTTAACCAGGAATGTCTTCTCCTTCCTATTGATCTTCTTCCACTTATTTTTCCTTGCACAACGAGCTGGAGCAGTTGATATTTGTCCCCCCCTCATAACGTGACCCAGGTAGAGCAGCTTCCTTTTTTTAATAGTTAGGACAATTTCCTTGTCTTGTTTTATCCTTCTTAACACTTAGATATTACCCATGAGATTCTCATGACTGTTGGACGTTTATTAATCGTTTTGAATTTGAATCACAATGTTTTAATCCAGTTTTCAATAGTTTTCTTACAGATATTTACATTACAACCGGCATTTGTCAATGTATTGTAACCTTACCTTGCTGTTGTTACTACAAGAAGTGAGGTTACATTGCCAAAGGTTCGCTTTTCTCCGGAGAGCATAAGGCCGTGAGTTAGTGAGGAATATTTGAAAGCTTGTCCTGTATTATTTTTTTAAGGCGCCACTTGATTAGTAGGACATTCAAGGAACTTACTGATTAATCAAGAAACCAATAATGAAAAATTTAGCTATTGTAACTTTTCAAATATGTTATTTATATCGTTTTGCTTTTATGTTTGTGAATCAAATAAAACACATTCTATTGCCAATGAAACAGTTTAATTAAATGGATGGTACCTTGAACAGATGGTGTAATAACCTGTCTCAATAAATATGAGGTGATCAACTCTAATTATGAACTGATAATCAGTTATCAATGGTTGGTTAATTTAAAATGTTTAACAATTTCTAATGTTATCAACTAACTGAGATTATTATCTACAATACACTAAATCTTTAGTAACATGTAAATGGTATACCAGTTACAGCCTTACAACTGTAATAATTAACAAGATATAAACAAATAGATCAAAAGTATCTCTTATATACTAAGATTAATCTGAAATATAATTTCAGGGCGATAGGCAATAACAAAGTTGATATTTCAACTCTAAATAGTTGAAAGAAAGAATTTAATAATAATATTGTGAATTGATAGACGTCTTTATAAGAATGTGAAGTTACTAAATAGTGGAATATAAAAGTTAATGTGTCATAAAACGTTAAAACATGAAGTTATAAAATGAATAATTTGCTCAAATAAAACTTTAAATGTTACTTGCGGTTAGTGTCCAAACTATTAAACGTCAATTGGCTTAATTGACAAGCAGCATATGACTTATGGAACAAGATTCAGCGATGCGGTTAATAATTGTTGTCCATAATGGAATTATTCCGCAGTTGTCACCAACAAACATAAGTCAAGCTTCGTCCTTTGAACTGGAAACGCCGTTAAAATCTCTTGTCGCTCTGTAACGTTAATCGCTATCCGAGGTACGACACGTTTCTACAACTCTGAACGGAGAACAGCCTGTCGGCTATCCCTACGAGAATATATCCCATACAGGAAACATCCGAAATTTGAGGCTTCTTAAAATCTGGACATGATCATCCTATCATTGATTACCATCACCCATAAAAACTATTAAACCATATCCATTTGGCAAAAAATATTGTAAAAACTTGCATGTAAAAAACTATGGTGTATAGAAAAACCCTAAAAAGAAATTGGGGTTATAGCCGTGAAAATATATACAAAATGAAAGCTTACCTTGTTACCAAGGGCTTTTCACCACGATATTCCCGAAAATAAATGGATTAAACCATGTGCCACCGGCCATTTTTTTATACTCACGACTTGTCCTAATTAACACTCAACTTAACCATTCGAAAAGTATCAAACAAGTGATTTCAATAATTTTAGCTTCCCTTTACCATTGACATTTCCAATCAGTGTTACCAATGGCAGTCAAATAAAATCCCCACATAAAATGATAAAATACTCATGGATTGGTTAAATCACATGAAAAATATTACTCTAGACACCCATTTAATTATCTAAATCCCGTTATTCCAGGATATGCTTAAATAATTTTAAAACTCATAGTTAATTCCCTTATGCAACCAACTATACAGAAGTGTGTATAAAGTTGCATACTCAGTGGGTGGCTTAACCGAATTATTGCACCTCCGTGAGTTACTCGTATAATACAATACAAAAAAAGCATTGTATTTTTATCATGCTACAGTATTTCTCTTATTATTTCAATCGTTGGTAACTCATTACTTTTGTAACAGTCATATATGGGGTTTTTTAATAATTTTATTAGACACATCTAAAGGTTTGATTAATCCCTTATCGCTTCTTGCGTTTCTAAGGCCCATTCTTGGCTATCTTACGTATAGTTGGCAAGGAAACTTCTGTTAAATCAGATACTGCTTGCATTAATTCTGTTTCTTCATCGAAACCAAACTTTTCCCGTAGATTCTTATACGCATTGAAACATATTTTCTGTGTTTCCACATTTAAATGACGTCGATTCCTGTTTTCACTTTGATCACAATTATTTAAATTTTCGTTTTTGTTACACACAATATTTTGGACCGAATTCGATATTTGCCAAGGACGTCAGATTGTAAATATTTAACTTTTAACTAAAAATATAATTGCTATATAATAAACATGTATCTTACCGAAATACACTCTTTCTTGATGTCAGCCTACCAACTAAAGAGTGAACATCTGATGTGTTCGAAAAAATTGCCCTCTCAAAATGTAGTTATAGTTCAGTAAAAGATGGAAAAATAATAAGTTATTTGAAATTTATATTCCTAATTCTTTTTAATAATACGAGATATAAGGTAGTGTTAATTGTCTGGTGGTATGTTTTTAAATATAAATAGGTTAATATTGTTTAAAGGAATGTATTTTGTTCTATACATTAACGCTAAGTATCTTAAAATGTAGGATGGCGCTCCATAATTGCGGGTTAAAAATAATCCTTAGACAGTCGATAAATGTAATTAATAATTATAAAATTATTAAATATATTTTAACGACTATTGATTGAAATTATAATATTAAATGAATATATCGTCAAATAAGCATTTTAAATTATAATATTGACTGGACATGACGGTATTCAAGTCAAACTAAAAGCCGAAAGCTTAAAGTTCGCACTATATCTCTTACGCCGACTATACAATCTACTACATTTGCTTACTTTTCGCAATTTTATTCTTTGGAAAGGTACATAATTGATAATATTTATTTTGTAAATGACCTTTATTAATTTTAAATTTAATAATATTCAATTATCAGTTGCAGAATATTTGATTGACTTGATCATTGAGTAGTAACTAGCAATATAAACAGCAATCACTGCGTTCAGCAAACACTACAGTTTGGCAACATTACTAGAACCAACAATTCGCCACGCCTCGCAACACTGCAGTTGTGTTTCTGATAACGGAATTTTTTTAACCAACCATCTGGCGGTGGATAGCTGAACTATTAAGCGCTATTTTAAAAACGGTAATATACAATAGAGAGGGCTATTCATTCATAAACACGTTTATTTCTGCGACCAACAATCGTAAACGCGAGTAGTAAAATAAATAATGAATCACAAAAAGTCGGGATGGTATTGTGGATACATGCCATTGATAATTTCGGCTGATTTTCTGACAAACTTGACACTGACGAACCATGATAATCCAAAAACATTGAATTAATTAACTTAAAACTTTATTTTGTCAATAAAAGTCTTGAAAAACGCATAAAAACGAAAGAACTAAATTTACTACAATACAGTGCATTCGAAATTATCGTCGTGCACGCTCTGACGATATTTGCATCTCTCTTTATATATTAATTGAACAAGGACAAAACTACTACCTTACACACATAAAAAATAGGTACATATTTTGAGCAATGTTGTCACTTTTTGTTACACCAAATACTTGTTTAAAATGTATATAAGAATATGACTTTATTAAATAAAATTAAGTATTTTTAATTGTTTTTAAAAGCAGCAACTTAAATGCATAAAGTAGTGTGACTTTTTTGGTATTTGCATAATTTAACAAATTTTCAATTAAAAGTCTAATTTCATTTTTTCTGCAAATCAAAAGTACTTGTAAATATGATAAAGCGGGGGAAGTGTCCTTAGATGTGACTTGATGTTTTTGCATTTATCAATTTTTCACCAACATAATATGATTAACATTAATTAAAAATTACATATTTTGCATAATACCTACTATATGGTACCAGAGTAATAAATTTTCCTACATATTTCTGTAAATGAATAGCGATAGATCAAAATGGACCAGACTGTCCTGGCAACATATTCGTATTAAGCACAGTGGAAATGCGCGAACTAAACTGATATCGGACGCTAGTGATTGCACAATAGTGTGCAATATCAGTTGATTCATATGGTCTAATGTGTTGCATGACATTCATATGAGTAAATAAATGCCCACGAAGGTGATATTTTGAATGTTGAAATTAGAGACACCTAATTTAGATCTTAGAAAATATTTTCGTCAAATAAATAATAATAAAAATAAACTTGGATAATATTTAAATACGTATATGTACAAGTATCAAGTAGAGTACATATATCAGCTTTAACATAAATAACAAGAGAATTACTTGAAAAATTTATAATCGCCTAAATTAATATTTAAATTTACGCATGCATTTAGTGAACTCCAAGTTTTGCTTCTTTTTTGCAAGGCTTTGCATTTTTCTGCCTTTTCCACTCGCTGGACACTTATTTTTTTGTCTTTCTATTGGGTTTTTCTAAACTGTTTATGTGTGCTACATTTTTAATATTTAAACATTTGACAAATTCCACTCATTGAATTAAATTTGAAGATGATGTTATTTTTTATTATATGATGTAGTACATGAATTTATTACTGCTGAGAGACCATGAGGGTCGTCCTTTAACCCTTGACCAATTTTATTGTGCAGTTTGTATAATTTCCGCCGTATTTATTTCATTGTCATCTGGATTCTCGCTGGCTATTTCAGGAGGGTTTTTTAGGTTTAAAATCTCTTTATTTTCAATAATTTGTACACGCCCCTATTACAACAATATTCAAGAATAAGTCATGCCGATGGTCTGGCGATTCTTGAAATTGATGAGTGCATCGTCCAAGAATGAAAATGGCTCCTTGCTTTTACCGCATTATCCATATGTTGTGATTTTTATAATAACTTTGTCCCCGGTATATATTTCTCGCTCCTACGATATTTCGGCTGGGTTTTCCCTGAAAAGCAGCTGAAAAACAGGGTCTCAAAATTGATCGGGTTTTTAGATTTTGAGGGAAGCAACATGGCAGATGTTAATTATGGTTTATTGAAGTATTGGAAGCCGGGGGATCATACAGTCCGGTGTAAAGAGCCAGACTGAAATAATTCCCCGCTTTTGATTGTTGGGTTTGTGAAATACAATCAAGTTATAATGATAGCGTACCATGCAGAAGCCTACACCCACTATCACGAGTTGCTTCTGCGCGATTTACGGCTTTGAGTGCTAAACGAAGATTTTCTGGCAGACATTTTTCGTAAAAGTTTGTTGAAACTGTAGTTACGAAGTCTTTGATAGTGGGTAGATCAGCTTTATCATGTAGCCAAGAGGTTTTAGGCAAATGTGGATAAGGTACATGGTGTTTAATAGCCATTCTCAGACACTTGTTTTGTACCACCTGCAGGGAGTGGAAATTATGTTTTGTTCCTGTGAGGTAGACTGGTGCTGAATAAGTTAAGATGGGACGAATTATTTGTTTGTATATGGTTAATTTGTTTTTTGTTGATAGTGTGCTGTGTTTGCTTATGAGTGGATATAGCTGGCCCATTGCAATCTTAGCTTTTCGGACTTGCGTACTAATATGCGCATTTGCATTGGTGTTTCCTTGAATTATATATCCTAAATATTTTAAAGTTGAGCTGGGGGTGATATTATGTCCGTTTATACAAAGCTGAGCTTGCAATTGACTGTTTCTGGTAGCTCTCCTCCTGAGCAATAAACACTCGGTTTTAGAGGCATTTATTGTGAGTTTCTGATCATTAAAATATGGTAGAATTTTGGTGTTTAAGTGTGTTTGTAGTGTGTTAAGTGCATGATCTGGATTCTTTGCCGATGCTACAAAACAAGTGTCATCGGCATACATTGCTGTTAAAATATTAGGGGTGGTAGGAATGTCGTGAATGAATATTGAATACAGCAAAGGTGATAGTACTGACCCCTGCGGGACTCCTGCCTGTATACGGTAGGGCCCTGCCAGGACTCCTTCTATTTTGGAATAAAATTTTCTATTTGAGAGGTAAGAATTAATAATTTTGATTAAATAATCAGGTGTTTTTATTTTGATGAGTTTGTGTATTAGACCTTCTTGCCATACGGTATCGAAAGCTTTTTGGATATCCATAGCAACCATAACGGATTTGTTCTGTTGTCTAAAGCCATCTCTGATGAAGTTGAGAACGCGAATTGTTTGAGCTATGGTGCTATGTCCACTTCTAAAACCGTACTGCTCCGAAGGTATAATGTTGTTTTTATTAACAAATGTTTGCAGTATTTTTAAAATAATTTTATCTATCACCTTTGCGATATTGTTTAATAAGGAAATAGGTCTGTAGCTATCAACATAACAGGGTTGTTTGTTAGCTTTTGGTACTGGTATAATATTTGCTATTTTGAGCATATCTGGATAGTGGCCGGATTTAATAATAAAATTAGCAATATACAATAGTTGTACTATTGCTTTTCTAGGAAGATTTTTAATTAGTATGTTGTGGATGCCATCGTGTCCTGGCGCCGTTTTATTTTTCAATTGACTAATTAAAAATTGTAATTCGGTATAAGAAACAAGTTTATAGGAATTTATTTTGTTTAAGTTTTGCAAATATTGACTAACTGTCGTTTCAATATTCTTATGTTGTGCTGAATTTTGACTGTTATTAATGAAATTATTTTGAAAGTACTCTCCAAATAACTCTGTGATGTTTTTCATATCGGTATAAGTATGGCCGTTTTGTTCAATTTTGTTGATATGTTTCCGCTTACATCTAAAATATTTAGCAATTCTCCATAGGGAGTTTAACATTTTTGAGAAAAGATTCCCATTTAAAATTCTTATACTCATTTATTAATGAATTTATTAAGTTTTGATAATATTTAAGGATGTTTCTGTCCTCTTCGGATCTAGACTGTTGCCACCTTTTTCTAATTTTGTTTTTATTATTTATAATTTTAACAATGTAGTCGGGTAAAGTGTTAGGAGTAATTAATTTTGGTTTTAAGGCAGTAGATATATTCCTAGCTGTAATGATGGTTTCTTGAAGAGATTTTATTGTATGAACTAATTGGTCTGAGTTTTCAATATTACTTGTTAACATAGTGTTTTTATTAATGTAATTTCTAAAGCTAGTCCAATTTGTGGAATTATAATCGAAGAATTTTGTGGGAGGGTTAATTATTTGGTGGGGTAGTTTAAGGATAATTTGGACAGGATCATGGTCTGAATTCAGGTCTGTAAGTGTTTTAATATTTGAAATATTGTTAATATTTCTACCAATTGCTAGGTCGATAGTGCTGGGGGTGTGGTTTGAAAAGGGGAAATGGGTTGGGTCTTCTGGAGCAAAAATATTGCAGTCTGAGTTATCACAGAATCTTTGGAGAGTACTTCCATTTTTATTTGCGTACGACACATAATTGTCCCATAAGGGATGCTTACAGTTAAAATCCCCCATTAACAAAACCTTATTATGGGTTTTCATGATATTAAAAAAGTCAACTTCTTTTAAAATGTTCTGAGGCGGATTGTATGCTCCGACAATTTTGATTTTGTTCTCCAGGAGAATCGAGATATGCTCAATGGATGAATTATTATGTTGAAGGGTTTTGAAATTGATGCC
The DNA here is from genome assembly GCA_963921935.1 of Galeruca laticollis. Taxonomy (NCBI): domain Eukaryota; kingdom Metazoa; phylum Arthropoda; class Insecta; order Coleoptera; family Chrysomelidae; genus Galeruca; species Galeruca laticollis. Next base: position 93,625,159 of record OY998183.1, read on the forward strand.
CTTTTTGATTAATAAAATGATACCGCCCCCTTTGGCATCGGAGGTGCGGTCTTGTCTAAGTAGACGATATTCTGGGATTTTTGATTTAAAAGATTTATTTGGTTTTAGGAGCGTCTCAGTTAGAATGAAAATATCAGGTTTATGAATATCGAGAAAATGTCTGATTAAGTGGAGTTTTGAAAGAACTCCTTGTATATTACAGAATATGATTTTGAAATTTGATCGTTTTTGAGAGACTGTTTTACCACCTACCTGCCTAGAAGTCATAGCTGTCTATTCCGGCAACAAAGTTATTGTAAATGGTGAATTTTTCAAGTTTAGATTTTGCTGCTCTCATCTGTTCTGTTAGGTCCGAGACTGCTCTCATCAGTTCATCTAAATTTATCAGCTGTTGTAATTCTTGAAATTTATTATTTAATTCCATGAAGTTGTTTAGGTTCGTTGCATTGTTTGCCATAGAGATTTTGTTGGAGCCACTGCTGGGGACAATTTGTGGGGTATTGTTAGGAATATTTTTGGAGGGTAAACTAGGAAAATCGGTAGTATTATTGTGTCGATTCCAAGGATTTATAGTGGGGATGGGGGCTGGTATGAACTTAGTTGCATTTGGCTTTGGTTTCTGGTTTATTGCTCGTTTTTCTTCTAACCATGTACGCCTTTTGACATACTCCGGACAAATCTCTGCGTTGGCCGGATGGTCTCCGCCGCAATTTGCGCATCGGGCTGGGGTCGATCTCTGTTTGGGGCATTCCGGAGTTAGGTGGTTGCCGGCGCATTTCAGGCAACTTGCTGTTCTGCCGCAGTTTGAAGTGGCGTGGCCCCACAGCTGGCAAATGTGACATTGAATAATCGGCTTCCCTTGACGTCTGTGTTCCCACTGTACTCTCGTATGTTCAATTATTTTAACGTTTTTGTTAAGGTAGTCCAGAGTAATTTTGGAATCAGTTATAACGAGATACAGGGGCCGCCCTTTGGTACTCATTCTGTAGATATCTTTAATTGTAATCTTGTAGATCTTCTCCAGTTCTTCTTTAATGTCACTGATTTGTAGACCCTCTGCGAGGCCACGTAAGACAAATGCGTGAGATTTATCTTCTCGTTTTGTGTACGAATGGAATTGTACTTTCTCCGTTCTTAATGTTTGTTTCAGCTTCTCGAAATCGTCATTGTCTTTAGTAAAAATAATCGATGATTTGTTTGTATATTTAATTTCGAAGTCTTTTTTGACATCTACTTTTAGTTTCGTAATCATCGCTCTATGCGCTGCTACATTCCCCTCAATAACTATCGGGGGGCAGGATGAAGATTTCTTTACAATTTTTCTCGGGTTTTCTTTGGGCCGTTTTGCATGCCCAGCGACTTCTTCTTCTTCAGAACATGAGGTTTCCGGATTGAATTTTCTAAATGTTTTCTTCTTTCTTTTCTTCTGTGTGTTAGTTTGCGTGATTTCGTCCTCTGATTGGTCCGTTAGTGACTCGTATCTATTTGATGTTGCTATTTTTTGACTAAGCGGTACTTGCTTAATAATTTTGTTGAAAGACGTAACTTTCTTAGGTTTCTCGTACCCAGGAGGAATAGTGTCCATTTGAGTAGCTTCTTCAGATTGCGGGATGGTGATTATCGCATTTAAATCTTCTGTTTCAGATTGTTTGTTACCCCCTGTCATATTTAGTGTTCTGGCGGTAATTTGTTTTTTATTATTCATGAGTTTTTCATATTGAGATATAAATTTATCATTTTGATTATCACTAACTTTGTCTCTCTCTTCCACTTCATTGGCCCAGGAGGGCGTAGAGGGTTTATGAAAATCTACTTCTATTATTTGTGGGGAGTTTGCGTGTGCTTCTTCTTCATCTGATGTATCTGGGTTGTTTAATTGCGAGCCGATTGTGTCTTCGCCCATTCTGACAATATTACGATTTACACTACTTGTATTATTTGGCGTTGATGTGCTGTTATTCTTCTTTCCTCTGCACTGGGGAATGGACAGCGTAGAGTTGAGTGACTGCTGTGTTTGTGACTTATTTTCAGCAAATTCTGTATTTTCTATACACTTTTTGTTTGTGTCACTTTCCAGACACTTTTCTATTGTGGGTCCTATACACTTTTTAGTGTCTTGTTCTAGACACTTTTCTTCTACTTCTATACACTTTTCTTCTACTTCTATACACTTTTTAACCGATGTTTCTGTATGTTGAGTCGTTATAACTTCACTATTAATATTAGATGTGTTGGTGATACACTTGTTAAGTAACGAAAAGTCAATTTGCGCGATAACTTCGTCAGGAATATTAATTTTATTAAAAGTCTTCGATATATTTAAATTGTCTATTTCGGAGGTTGTGTCATCTGAGGATATCGATTCCTCATTTAAATACACTAGTTTATGAAAGTTTTTATTTTTAATCTTTAATTCTTCCTTTTTGTTTTTAATTCGCTCAAGTTCTTTTTGATAAGTAGGGTCTGATATCCCTACGCTGGCTGCAGAACGACGTGGTTCGTCGTCTACAATCAAGGGTTCAGGATCCCTGTCCCTTTTTTTGTTGTTTATCTTTTTTTTGTGAGTGGAAAGTTTTGGTAGTTTTTTATGTTTTTTAGTAATTTTATGATAGGACGTACCTTTATGTTTTGTTGATTTTGGGGATGTTTTCACTGTCACTACCGCTTTTTTAACACTCACTATTTTATTAGAAGATAAGTTATCACTTGTGAATAGCTCGGGTCGTTTTACATTAAGTTTCTGAATCTTTTCCCTAAGTTGACGGGTATATTCAGTGGTAAACGGGATGGTGCCCGTTGTTGGCGGTGAAGGCAATGTGAAATCAATGAGACTGCTCAGTGATTTCCTTGACAAACTCTTCAAGATTTATAGATAACAATAATAATTCTTTCACTTATTCAAAGGCAAAAACTGTGACTACTTAGCTCAAGTAATGTCACGTGAATGATTTCAGGAGGGTTATTGCCTTCTCTGTTTGTGTTATTCGCTTTGACGTGTTGGGTTATTTTCTTTTGAAACGTTTGAAAGTTGTAATGACAAAAAAGTTCTTTTGGAGGTTTAGACCCATTAGTAATATCATACAGTAATAGATTATTTTCCTGGGTAAGGAAGTTACATACAGTTTCAAATCCATAATGGCTAATAAAAGATATTAGCTAGTAACTTCCTTACCCAGGAAAATAATCTATTACTGTATGATATTACTAATGGGTCTAAACCTCCAAAAGAACTTTTTTGTCATTACAACTTTCAAACGTTTCAAAAGATCTTGCCTTATCTTATCTTAAATCTTTTTCATGTTTTCAAATTTTGCCATTTTCTCCAACATAATAAGTACACATCTCCACACTCATAACCAATGCACGTACAATAGAGAGATTAATAATAACACCAAGAATAACACAAAAATTAAACTACTTTTAGTTTTCACTGATCGATCATTCGATAATTTAGGTACTTTAGAACTTGATTCGTTTGACTTAGATGTGCAGTAATCCACGTCCGAAACGAATATGCGTCCCGGCAGATTGTAGTTCCTTTTTTAACTACTATGTACCGCCACTTAACTACCAATAATTTTGGCTTCATTTCGTTGAATTGCGTTGTTCCTCTTGATATTTTTATACTCAATGATACGACTCTAGTGTGAATCAATCATCTTCTAACATGACACAAACATCAAAAGATTTGTCTTCGGTGGATGCAGTTTTTCTGCATCCTGATTCTGATTAATTTTTTACTGCACGAGTTCAGTTAAACTTCTTTAGCAGCTCACAGTGGATCTTGTTGTGGGATTTCTATTAGATTATAAATTATTAAAGATATTACACGCTTCTTGTTGACTTCTTTGCATATCGCCATATCCTAATATTATAATCTCAATTAGTTCTTTTTCAGATAAACGATCCATTATGACTTCCAACAGTAATAGTTTACTTAAATGTCAAAAGTTGTTATTGTTGCAGTGATAGTATTAATTTAACTTGGGCGAATATAATGTAAATTTAGCTGAGGTGGTGGTTCGCAATTGAAAGTGAAAATGGCGTCAGTTGACTACTTCTCGCAAGTGTGTAACCACACGAGCCAAATAGAGGTTGTCGGAGGACGGAATTTTCAGTTCAGGTTAGGGACTCTGAAATAGAAGGCATTACGGCACTCTTGAAGAGACCCAAGAAGGTCGAAACCGGTCAGTGTATTATGCCCTTCTACTAGCGGTTGCGAATCATCACATTTTCATTCTAAATTACAATGTCCTACTGTATTTATATCTATTTATCAACACGAATGCAAAAGCATTCACCTCGTTGGGGTATGCACTCCTTGCAATTGGCTAACATGTCTTTATTCGAGAATTAAGTTAACAATAACATACTCAGGAGTCCTCCTCTTCTTGTACAGCTTATATAAAGTCCAACAGAAGGATTTTCTTGATTCGATATTGCCAAGATAATCCCACATATGTGTAACAAGATTTATCTCTTGGAAGTTGACCAGCCACGTCATTATTTGGATATCTTCTTCTTGTAGCATGTGTGCTTTCCAAATTAACGTCTTCAAGATTGAAATTTGCTCCAATATAGATGTCTGTATCGACAAAAGGGTCGATCGACGTCACGTTCTTCGAAGGGGATGTAATTCAATATTCTGTGTGGTATTAGCCAGGAAAGTAGTTGTTTTTCTCTTCGAAGAACGGTCAGGGTAATATGTTGAAATTATTGAAATTTTGGCTAAAACGGAGGTGCAGTAGAAACCCGAAATTTCTTTTTCATATATATATATATATATATATATATATATATATATATATATATAAAATTATTATTTTGAAGAAATATCTCTGTTTTGATTTTTTTAATAAAAATCAAATTTTGACTTCTGTTATAACACTCATATATTATACATAGTCATCACAATTATTTATTCTTTACATAGTTTGTGTTGATGTACAACTTCCTGTTGGAAATTTACGATATTATAATCCATAATACTTTATATGGTTTTAGTCAAGTCATAAGACCTTGATAATATAGATGTATTCAATCATTGTTGTACTAGGAGAATGTTTATTTTCAGATATAATTCATTTTATGTTGCTGTTAGTGTGATGACAATATGCCTTAATTGTATAAATATTTAAGTACTTATTTATAACTACTTGTTTGGTTCCCCTTAAAATATTAATAAACCTAATAAAAAGAAACAAATATGTTACTATTATGGAACATAAAAAATCAAATCAAACTAATGTGTGCACATATCACTGTACAATACTACACACTAGTAGAACAGCTTTAAACAAGGGTATTTTTGAAAGAATGAAAGAAATGTATTCATCTGTGAGACTTACATATTACATACTTATACAAATATACAGTGTAGAAACCTATCCAACTAGACAATGACAATAGAAACCAAAAAGTATGAGTAAGAAAATAATAACACAGAAAAACATAAAAGGGGGGTGATTGAGGAGTATACATATATCTAAAATTATTATTGTACAAAGGACATACATTAGACTAACATTATCTTTAAAAATTGAGGAATTCCTCTACACTATAAAATGTATGTATCAGCTAAGAATGATTTCTAATGCTGTTATAGTTATTGGGATGTACATCCACTATGTTACTGAACTTGTTGAGGTATTTGATTCCAATGTGTCTTGGTGAATATTGACCTATTTCTAGGTGTGAAAATAGCTGATGAATATTTGTTTTATTCCTAGTAATATAAGAATGTGGTTCTTTATTCTTCTTAAGAAAATACTCATTTTGTTTTGTGTACTAAATTAATTGACATATAAAAAGACTGGGTAATGCTAGTATCTCTGCTTTTTTTTACAGTGGCTTACGCAATGTTGCTGTTGGCACATTATACATAGCCCTCGAAATTTTTTTCTGAGCTTTGAAGGCTCTTTCGAAGTCTGGAGATGCACCCCGGAATATCACCAGGCCATAACTCATAATCAGGTGAAACCTTTCTTGGCAGAAAACGCATGTAATGGGTTTTTGTTGAATTTAATGCTAGACCATTCTCCTTATAAAAACGGTTAAATTCATAAGATGCCCTATTACTGTTTTCAATAAGTTGGTTGATTTCATTATTTGCCATAGGTATATTGGTATAATCAGCATATTGTTTGATTTGGGTTTGAATAGAATTTGCTAATATCACTGACAAATATTATAGAGAATAGAGGGCCAAGTATTGAACCTTGTGGCACCCCCATTATAGTTTGGAGTGGATCAGATCTAGCGTTGTTTATGATTTGAGTCCCACAGTGTTTTCTTTAGCGATTAAGCTTGGTATACAAATCAGGCCATAGTTTTTGATATCCCTTACTGACTCTTTATGTTTATAAATTGGGATACCTTTAAATTCCTCTATATCAGGAAATAAGCCTGATATAAAATATTTGTTTATTAGGTGTTGCTCAGCAATATATATATGCAGCAACCAATCTTAGAATTTTACTATTTCATCAATACCTTCTGGTTTACATGTGGTTTTATATAATATGATTGATTGAAACAGTTTCTTCAGAAGTGGTTGAAAAAAGAAAAAAACTTCTGTGAGGTTAATTAATTTTCATATTATAATTTGGAGAAGTATGATTTTGATTTATTTTTATAAAATAGTTTTTGATGAAATTAGCTTTCACTTTAGGTGTTGAATTTTTTCCCTCTTCAATTATAAGTGAATTACTTGATGAATTTTTGGTTTTCCCATTGCTTATGTATATTATATTCCACGATTCCTTCATAATGTTACTGCTGTTCTGAATTCTATCATTATTTATTCCTTTATTATTGTTTATTAAAACAACCTGAACTTTTCACGAAAGTCCTTGGCTCTGTACATAACATGCCATCCCTCTTTTGATAAACTATTTTGGAAGGTGCATATATTTGAATCATTTAAGTGTCTTGTGTAAATGTATAGAACATTGTCTCTTGAAAAATCTGTATTTAAAGAACATTCTTAATAAGTATGATCAGACAGAAAAGTAACACATACTTTAACATTATCTATAGAAAAATTGGTAAAAAAATTATCTACACAAGTGGAAGTTGTCCTTGTTACTCTGGTTGGAATATTTTATATGATGCCTGATATTGAACTCCTTTGGTAAAAAATTTTTAGAAATTTAATATGATGCATTCATCTATAATTGTCTAAATTCAACTATTTTGTTTCAGTTCACGATGTTAGTGGGCTAGTTGAGAATCCAGCCGATAGTGAGTCTGAAGACGAGTGGGATTATATTAAAGGCGACGAAGCTAATAAAGAAAATATTTCCCCGCAGCCGGGAAAGGAGGTAAATGAAAATCGTATTTGCATTGTCTTAATATAAACGAATTATGAAGGAAATATTCCAACCTATTTACTTGGTATTATATATATAAGGTACTAAGAAAGTTTACACTCAAATGTTTTTGTCAGTGAGTTAACTAGAAACATCTATTAAACTGACACCATATTATTACCTTATGTTAGCTTGCTATTTATTAATATAGCATATAAATGTCGCTCGATATCTCATTATGAATAAGACAAAAATTGGTCTGATAATTGATGAATCCACTTCCTTAAGTAATAAGTTAAGTTTGATCGTATATGTCTGGTGTTATTTGCCTAAAACCGGTTTGAGTGTCTCCACTTACATCTTTTTGGATCTGGTGGAGCTTGCTGATATTACTGCTAAAGCTGTTTTTTACTCTTTAATGAGCTGTCTTCACTCTAATGGAATATCTGACAAGGCTTTAAGTAATAAAAGTTTAACTTGTGAATGCGCTGCTGCTATGATTGGTAAACACAAAGGTATTGGGACATTATTTCATCAGACATTTCCCTCTGTTATTGTTTAGCACTCTGCAAACCACAGACTTGAGATGTCAGTGTCAGACATTAAATCAGTTTAAGGTGTTAATAGGTTTAAATCCTTTGTTGACAAACTCTATGTTGTCTATCATGCTTCACCAAAGAACAGCAAGGAACTCCGAAGCTGCGCAGGTCTACTGGCGACAGAAATTTTAAAAATTGGAACAGCAGTTTGGGTGTCCTATGAAGCATTAGTCCCAATACTTTAAAGCAGCTTTAAATTACTCAACTAGAGACAGCAAAGAGAAAAGTAATTTTTCCGGTCTTATTAACAAGACAGGATGCTACTCAACAATAGCACATGAAGCAGTAAACAACTTGTCTTTTTTCCGAGTTGAACCCGAAATATTTTACGAGGCACTTAAAACAGCTAATGAAGCAAGTCCCAATAACGTTTGGGGAAAACGAAATGAGGAAACTTGCTTCCAGGTTTAGTATTAACGGAAATTGAAGGTTTACGATCATATATCTACTCCAGAGCGTTACCAGAAAGTCTCACACCTATAAAGCAATCAATCAACTTGATTGTTATTTCGTCAAGTGAGTGTGAAAGAGGATTCTCTCAGATTAACTTAACCATAACACCACTGAGATCTTCACTCAACATTACAACAGTTTCTGGCTTGTTGTTTGTGAAAATTAAAGGACCTCCTCTTCGGCTGTTTGATGCAGAGAAGTATGTTGACTCTTGGCTTGTTTCTGGACACCACTCAGCGCTAGCTGTCAAAAGTAAGGAGAGGTCAAGAGGGGACAAATATGAAAACATAATAAAATTTTGGACTATATTCTAAGGCCTATAGTGATGTTATATTGTTTTACTACTTTACTTTTCATTGTGATCATTAAAAAGTTCAATAAAATGTTTACAATCAAATTCCCAAAATTACTATATAAAAAAATAAATTAATAGAAAAAACCCAATGCGATTCGACAACTTTTCGAGTCAAATTTAAGACCTTTAAAAACGTCTGAAACGTAATTTTACGACCATCATTTTTTTAAATGTTTAATAGAAAAAACCCACTACAATTCTACAACTTCTCGAGTCAACTTTAAGACATCTAAAACGTCATTTTTAAGACCTTAATTCTTCAAAAAATCTTTGAATAACTCTTCCACCTCATAACGGTGGAAAGGAAATTGTAATGTATGAAAATTATAAGGCTGCCTAATAATTATTGATATTTTTTTTAGGTTGTTCACATTCCCGAAGAGGACGACACCATGTCACAACTGAATCCCAATGCTGCAGAATTTGTACCGGTCTCGCCCACAAGAAGTGTTCCATCCCCCTCTTGTCGTATGTTAATTAATGATCAAATTGTATCACAATCCCCAAAAAAAGCCAATGATGTAGATATTAGTGTACCGAATCCAAGGGACTTTGAAAATGAGGTTAAATCCAGGCCTAGCGAAATTGATGCAAATGGTCATGCAGAGCCAAGTGTAAGTTTTCTCAGTTACATGTCATTCAAATCTTAAATCATTTACTATCAAGTTATATTTATTCCCTGAAAATATAATCCTGAGAAACAAATTGTGTATCATCAAACCATTACCTAAATTGGTATTATAGTAAATAATGTTCATACATTTTTAGAAATAATTTAAGCAGCTTATGTTCTATAATTGGATTATTATATTTCATTACATATTTTCCTAATGAACATTTGTGTGTAAAAATTATTTTTGTATTATACAATTGGTCTATCGCCCAATCGATTTTATTGTTCCCAATGAGAGCAAATACAAATTCGACAAACGAATCTATACATTTCATTGTATTTTCTAATCCTAAATGATGATGTAGCAATGTAGGAATGATTATAATATAAATTCATGAACATATCATTAAAATTGAACACTTTTATTTTATACGATGAATTATTCATTCGATAATAGATGAAGTAAACGTATTATCACAAATATTAAACATTAGAAAAAATTATAATATACTAAATAAGTGGCTAAACTGTACACAGGAAGTTTAGGATCAGACAATAACTGGGCCACATTCTTATCAAGAGGCTCTAGATAGGAAGCAGTGTTGATTCTGAAAGGATCTGAGAAAATTAACAATTATTTAGCTAAATACTTCTGTTTTTTATTGAGATAATTTGCTGATATTAAACTCATAATATTTTTCTAAAAATATTCCCATTGGAAGAACAATTTTTTATATTAAATATTCATCATGAATTAGTATTTTGTGAACATGTAATACAATAGATGAAGTGTAACATATATTTGAGACGTTTCTTTGGCACACTCTAAAAAAGTGTCTCCACATATGCAGAGGACATTGCTCATAACAGCACACAAATTTAATCTACATCTACGCCAGTAATAGATTCTAGTACAATGGTTACTTAAGTTTTGAGGTAACAAAAACAAATATTTATAATCGGAAATGGCTTTATTGTTTTCAAAATACTCTCCATTAAGATCAATAACTTTTTTATGCGTTTGAACCAATTGTTGGAGGATTTTTCCATTCCGATTGAGGTACCTCCAAAACATGTGATTTGAACACATTAACCTCTTCTTCAGGCGTCGAAAGATGTTAACCTCGAAACTAATTTTTGATATGGGAATAAGAAGAAATTATTGGGTGCGAAAAAAGGACTGTACAGCGGATAACCCATCAATTCGATGTTTGGACTGCTCAAAAATGTTTTTGATTGAGCTGACGAGTGAGAGATGGCATTGTCGTTCTGCAATTGGTTTCCCTGATTTTTCCGAATACTTCTGGCAAACAAATACTGGTGTACCATTCAGAATTGACCGTTCTACGTTGCTCTAATGGAATGGTGGTGACTTGTCCAGTTATTCCGAAAAAACATACGACCATTTGCTTCAAAATGCTTCGTTCAAGAACAACTTTTGTTGGATTTGGGTCGTCTTGAAAGACCCATACAGTATATTGTTGTTTAGTTTCGGTTTCATATCCATAGATTTTTTTACACCAAACGACACGAGCTTTTTTTGACAGCCAAATGCCCATGCAATATTGAATGTATGAGAGCGGAACTAATGCCCTAGTATGCATTAATCTCATGGTATATCAAGTGACGATCTTGTAATATCAATTCACGTACAGCATCCATGTTTTTGATACACCAGCCGATTTTGAACGACCTTCACGAAATTCATCCTGTAGAGAAGTGCGACCACAGTTAACTTCGGAAAACCAGCGAAACACGGTGGCTGGAGATTGTGCTTCATCACAAAAAGTCGAAGCGATTTTATCGACACATTGTTGTTGATTTAATCCACGTTGAAAATCATCGCATGAAAATGTTCACGATTTAATTGCATTTTTTTACAAAGATGAATGTTTCCAGTACCTGTAAACAACACAAATATAAATAGCACTATATGACAACACGTTCTGAGTACATTCACCATTAAAAATGTCAAACTTTACGATGACAATGTTGCCATATCTCAAAACTTAAGTAGCAAAACTCTAGTACCACTATAGGGGCATGAGTTTCAACCACTACAATTCTAGATCACAGATAACAGTGCTTAAGCTGTGGGTATCCTTTACCCAGTTGCTCCAGTTTCATGTGACCCTCATAGTGAGTGTCCTCGTAGCTATAAAATAGAACTATATAGTAGAGTTTGTATGTATATATGTTTTGCAATAAAATGTTCATTGTTGAATATTGTTTACTTGATACTATTTTTGACAACCGTGCAACAGGATTGTGCCTATATCATTAAAATATTAAAACATTTTTTGAGGCATTCCAATATTTTTGAAATTTAAACATTTATATGATAATGTATGTGATAGAATTTTTAATATTTGCAAATTAGAACAAAATGTGTTCAAATAGATATTTCAGGTTTTGATCAAATGTATTTAATAATATATTGACATTTTTTTTTCATTTGTTTCATGATTTGGAAGTTTCTACTGCTTTATTTGCATTATATTTATTTTTCATTTCAGGATTTAAACACAGACTTAATGGATAATATTTTAAATGGTAAAAATATTGACGAAATTCCCGAATTCCAACCAGGTAGTACACCAAAAAAAGTATTCACAAGCGATGAGTTCCACTTTGGACCTAATGCTGCTCCCTTTACTCCTAAATGTTTAGATCAATCTGAAGCAATGTCTACAAAAGCAGTATATGGAGATGATACTGTAGCAACTTTCGAAACTAGTTTCAACGAATCAATAAGCCAGGACTTGAATATTTTAAATAAGGAATCTGATCCTATGTCAATGTCATTTTATGCAGATAAAGGAGACACGAATCCTTTCGATTTAAATAGAGTCCAAGTAATACCTGATAATCTAGATGATTTTTTAAATAAAACTGACAATGAAGCTTTTAACGATACTATCTCAGACTTACCTGATCACGATCCACTAGGAGAAAAAACAAATGTTTTGAATAATGATGATGCAATTCAAATAACAGACTTGGATAATCAAAGTTATGACAATGAAAAAGAACTTGCATCTCCCATCGAATCTGAAAAAGAAGTTGCGTCGCCCATCGAATCTGAAAAAGAACTTGCGTTACCTATCGAATCTGAAAAAGAACTAGCATTACCCGTCAAATGTGAAAAAGAACTAGCATCGCCCGTCGAATGTGAAAAAGAACTAGCATCGCCCGTCGAATGTGAAAAAGAACTGCTGGCTACACAAGAGACTGATTTTTCAAAAACTCCAGAACCAACTCATGAAAACATGATTCAAGAATTACATTGTGGGAACAAAGCAGATGATAACCTAGTAGTTCCCGATGATGTAGAACTAATACCCTCCAATCCATCTCCCTTACCTGATGCGACTGAATTTAGAGAACTTTTAAGCAAAGACGCATCTGAACTTGGAGATGTTTTACATGGCGAAGCAACTGAAGTTGCGGATCTTTTGGGCAAAGAAGGCACCGAAGTTGACAATATATTTGATAAACCAGTAATAGAAGCCAGTGATATTTTGAATGAAGAGACTGAAAACAAGAACGGAGTTGAATTTGATGAACAGTTAATAAAAGAAACAAATGAAAATGATGAAATTCTTAATAAGGAGGAGATAAGTAATGATTATTTGAAAGATATTTTAAGAAAAACAATTGATTCGGTGGAAGCAAAAGAAACAATTGATTCAAAAGAAGCAAAAGAAACCAGCGATCTTTTAGGAATAGAGGATACAGAATTGTCAAATATACAAGCAACTGAGGTCGATGATCTTTTAGGGAACCAATTAAAAGATGATGAATCCGATTTCAAGGCCTATTTAAATGAAGGAATTCAAAGCGCTCTTGCAGAACATCAAAGTTTTCCAAAAGAAAAATCTTTAACAGAAGAAATTAGTGAATGTCTTCAACCCAAACTCGAGGAGTTCGCACGTTTGGAAATAACCAACGTCGAATCTGTTAATAAACATGCTTTAGAGTTTGAACGATCCCCTTCAGAAACTGAAAAATATCAATTGAAGGAACATGTTGAATTAATAGAAGATGCTCCATCGCCTCCACCAAAACCTATTTGTAAACTTCCACTTGAACCTTGTACAGAATTGGAAGAGGCTGTGTCAACAGTGTATGAGATATCAAATGATAACTTTGAATCAGAATTGCCAGAAAAAGTTGATGAAACTCCTATCTACACAAAATCTGAGAAAATTGAATTGGCTGATACACCTGAACCAATTCCAGAACACTTCAAATTAGAGTATCCAGAAGAGGAATCAAAATATTCTGTTTGTGATTTATCAGAATCTAAATCCCCAATGCCAGAAGAGCTTTTGACTCCAGATTTTACAAAAGAAGGGTTGTTAGAAGAAGCCCAAGAACGTTTTGAAGAATTGTGTAAACCAGTAGAATCACCAGTGGAAGATGTTACGTCTTCAATTAAAGATGATGTGTCATTCCATGTGCAAGATCAATTGAGTAAATCACCTATAGAGGATCTAGTGATTGAGGATAGTTTTGTGAAAGAAGATATTGATCTTCACAATGAACAAGTTGAAGAAACCACAGGTGTAGAAAAAGAGGAAGCTGTAAACCAAGACATACATCTAGCATCACCTAAAGAGGTTTGTTCCTAAATTTGTTAGAACTATAAAAGGGAAACATTTTTATATAACACTCTGTAAAATGCAATAATATTGACACAAAAAAAATAATTATTTTATAATTTAAGAGACACCTACTGTCTGTCATTCAAATAATAACTGGTTTTTTAATGTCATCTTCAACATGCGTCTCAAACATCTCTCTTTCTTTCCAATATATACTTTCTTCTCCACATAAACTTTCTCTATATGAATAAAGGATCTCATTTTCTTTTCACTTGAACTTTTTTTTACTGAGAGGTAATTACATGTATCTACAACAACTTTTTGCTTACCATCCATATTTCTTGCCAATACTGCCGATAAGTTATGTTTGATTATGAATTTTGACAAAAATTAGTTTTTTTGTTGGATTCGTTCATCATGGTATGGAATAATTTGACAATACAAACAAAGTGATTAATTGGAAGATAATAATCAAATAGATATACTAGTAGCTCTATAACAGTTAATGGATCTCACACTTCCACAAGTATACCAATAAAAATTTACTCTCTCATTAAAGAATTTGAAGCATGTGCGAGGATATATTGAAAAATTCTTAGCCTATTGTAGAACCAAACAAAATTTCAATGTCAAAATATTTTATTACTCAACATATCCTTAATTGGATACATTTATTACAGAGAACCTGCAACTTCTCTAGACCTTTAAAAAAAATGTTTCTTCTTGCTCTGCAAACCAGACCTCCACAGCTTTTATTACCCCGATATCCGTTTTAGCCCAATTCGACGGTCTGATAAAATCATGTCATGAATTGCATCGATATTTTCGGGGACTGACACAGAAACTGGCTTTCCCGATCGGTCATCATCTTCAATGGAAAATTTACCTCTTTTGAAGCTTGCAGTCTAATTTTTCACGGTCGCATACGAAGCACATTGATCACCAAGGGTATTAAGAATATCTTCGTAAATCTGCTTACCTCTTAACCCTTTTAAATACAGGTACTTGATGATGGCTCGATATTCCAATTTTTCGATTTTCACAATTTCGGTGGACATCTTTTTTCTTTTAATTTATTGCGTAACTCTGGTTTACTTTTTTGACGTCAAACTTTACACTGACACTTCTAATAATAAGTTATTGTTCGTTGTTATGGTAACGCAATATTTTGTTTATACATGGAACTGGTCTAGGCTAACTAGATATCAATATATCCTCGTAATAACAAGTAATTTCTTAAGAAACCATTAATATAATTCATTTATATTCCTGGCAATGTTGAGCAACAAAGGGATTGTTATTATATTTGATTTTTTCAGAATTTTGCAATGTTTATCTGTTGCTCTGTGTCTCCAATTTAAATACAGTTGAACCTTGATATAATGAACCTCAATATATCGAATTCCTTGATGTATCGAAGTTTTTCAAATTCCCTATCTCCACAATGTTAATTTTACCTCTACATATTGCTGTGAAAATCTCAATATAACGAGTTTTCGTGGTTTTTATGCCTGCCAAATCACCTCTATATGAAGTTTTGATCGAAAACCTTCATATATCAAAGTATTTATATATGGAATGCCGTAGAAACTAGATTTTTGGTTTTAACGATTTTTTCGACGCTGCTGTGAACGTCTATATCGTAGTCTTCTGAAAATCACCTTAACATATCCAACCTCAATAAATTGCGTATTTCTTATTAAATCTGACGGGAAAGATTTGAAACTCATCAGAATGCCTAATCTTAAATTCTATTGATCCGACTGAATTGTATTTTAATGCTCTGATATTTTGCACGGTAGGTTCACCATCCAGGACGAATTGAATTGACAAAGTTGATGTGAGAAAAATCCTTAAAATAAGCGTGATTTAAATATTGTACATCATAAGGTCTTGGGTTCTTTCTCGCAGTTTTTAACAGACGTAGTCGGCTGGTACATTTATTAACCTTCCTGAAATCTTTCTTTCAATTGTCGAATGCATAGAATCGCATTCCATTTGTGTATGTCCATTTTCTAAGTATTTTTGAATAAGACAAACATTATTTTCCATTGGGAGATTCAAAAGGGCATTCGACAAAGTGGAATTGCGATTCTGTGCACCACAACTGTCACTGTAAAGGATAAGTTTGTTGGTTGGATCCGTGGTTGGTAAAACTTTGGTGGATAAAAAGGTACAAATAATCGAGACAAAATAGGAATTCCTCCAGAATACACTTCTAAGTGGACAAAATATTAAAATCAGCTCAAATGCTTATGTTTGGTACTACTCCTTTTATTTTAGAATTAATCAAAATACACTATTGTTTCTTTTTTTACAAAAGATGAGTGATATTGTTCCTTTTCCCAAAATCATTTTGTCCAGTGTTTCATGTAATTTTGTAAATGGGACATTATGAAGTATCTCATTACAAGTTCCAATTCCAACATCTTACTCATTATTTATATTTTTCTACCTTTGAATTTGTAATTTCTATTTTTAATTAGTTCTGTCAGATTTGTTTTTTCATCCTTTATAGATAACAATTTTTTCCAAATCAAACATTTTCAAAGTAGATTGATGAGAATTATGTTATAAAGAGATGCTTAGTCTTTGTTTAAATACTGACTGACTGACTAATATAATATAGGATGTTTTTATGAGAGCATTTCCTAAAAATCAATTCAAGTTAATTATTATTTTTTTTTTTTGAAAAAAATGTTAGGAAGACACCAATTTATATTAAATTTTCTATATTGCAGAATGCTGCCTTAGATTTTGAATCAAAAGAATTACCTCCCCCAACTTTATGCATTTGTCCAGCGAAACCTCAAAATTACGAAGTTCCAATTGATGTGAAGACTGAAACCATTTCTCTAGAATTTGCAGAGACAGCAATTGTTACTCCATCTGAAGAAAGTAGAGCTGATGATCAAATTGTTACTGCTACAGGTAAGTTTTCAATTAATTTTAAACTGTAATATTAGAAATTATACATATTCAATGAAAAATTCAAAAAACAATATGTCATATTGTTTTTTGAGTTTTTCGTTGAATTATGTTTAAAATAATTTATTATAGAAATTTACAACTTAACCAAAATTATCGATAGATTTTATGCCTTGAAAATGAATAAAAAATTATTCGAAAGCTCGGATTAAATATCTGAAAGAGTGCACTCTGGTCTTTTATTGCCACATCCCCACCAAAAGATCCGTTATAAATAAGTTGGCAAATATCTTTCTTCGAATTATGTGTATATGTATATAATATACTGATACGACATCAACCATATGCATCTTAGTCAAAACAATTCGACAAACGCTTGATTGAGTTTCACTCTTTTTCTGTTATTATAAGAACTCAGTACCCACATAGTATGTGTGGAATAATATCATCAACCAAGTAACGTGACGGAAAAGCTTCACCGTTTCTACTGTATGTTTGATGTCAATTGTTTTTTGAGTTTTTCATTGAATTATATTTAAGAGGGCAGGAGTGGGATTCTGAGATAGGCATCGTATCGTTTGAGACGACAGTAGGGATTCTAAGTAGTATTTGGTATCATTTTGTGTCTCAAATTTTCTTAATTTCATCCAATAGGTGTAGATGTATCGTTTACAGATTTTGATATATGTTTCAATAGTAAATGTTTCTCTTTTCAATGTGTCAAATTCCTAACCTTGAAACGAAATCGATTAAATTAAAAATTATTTGTGTATTCAAAAAATAAACAACAAATATGCTGCCCATAGTTCATCAAGAAATTATACGAAATCAACCACCTATAAGTCGATTAAGAAGACATAGATTCCAATTAAGGAATAGATATAATCCATTCGATCTTCCTGAAAGAAGATTTATTGAATTGTATTGGTTGAATAAACATTTGACAAGAAAATTGATAACCATATTAACCCCCCCATTTGATGTGTCCACGCATAAGAGGAGGTATTACAATAGAAAGTAGGATATTTTGTGCTCTCCGTTTCTATGCCACAGGGACTTACCAGAGTGGTGTTGGAGAGCAAAATTATTGCAGTTTGGAACAAACTGCAGTTCATCGAGCAGTACATGAAGTATAAACTCGTATAGTTGAAGTGATGGGTGCAGAATTTATAGCATTCCCTCACAATATTCAGGAAAGGAATGTAGTGAAAATGTCTTTCATGGAGAAATGGCATTTTCCGGGAGTCATAGGGGCACTCATTGATGAAGGTTTATATGCAAGAAATTTACGAATCTGGGGAACAAGCTTGGTTAATTGGAGATTCTGGCTACCCACTTCAGCCATTTCTAAAGATACCTTTTCAAAACCCCCTTGAAAATATTCCCGAATCTAGGTTTAATCGTACCCATATTAGAGCAAGGAATTGCATCGAAAGATGTTTTGGCATCCTAAAAATGAGATTTCGCTGTCTTTTGAAGGAGCTTACTTTGAGATACAATCCTGATTTTGTAGCTAATTTGTTAAAGGCATGCGCTGGTTTACACAGTATGTGTATGGATGAAAACATACACATCTATGAATACGTAGGTGATCCAGACAATGATAACGGTGATGTGCTGAAGAAGGAATGAGGGTTAGAGATAGAATTGTACAGCAGTATTACCAATAAATTTTTTATACACTCATATCAAATACAACGAAAACTGTTACTTTCATAATTTAAGAAAAAAGTTACCATATAATACAGTGTGTTCAAAAAGTGATATTGTTTTTTGTGATTACTGAAGATTTAAGTTGAAAAACTATAGTATTGAGTTTCAATTAATTAAGATTAAGATCATGATTTTTATAATTTTATTGTAAATTATTATTTTTAAAAATCATTTGAAGTTACTATTCCAGAATTAATAAAATAACCATCCTGATTTTTGGAAAGTGCAAATACATTTTGCAATTTGAAATTGTTAGTAAAACATCTTATTAAGGAAATTTCATTCTATTTGTGAAATAAAGAGAAAATTCAAACATAATTAATATTATACTCCAGTACAAAGTCAGGTACATTCAAACTAAAAATAAACATTGCTTTATATAACAATAAAATAAAATAACAGTCTCTGATATTTCACAAAATAATGCAGAATCATTAATTCTCTTAACAAAACCATTTATTCAGTATTACATAAATGGAAGGCTGCCGTTTATTCTAGTTCTTGAGAGGTACTTTCTTCAAAAATCACCTGCCCACCTAGAAGCTGATTTTTTTGTTAAATTCATTCATTTAAATCATTGCATTTGTTGTTACCTGTGGCAAAAAATTGTTCAATGTTCTCAATTCATTAGCAACATCCTTCAAATTGGAAGAAATATCGCCCAAGGAAGATTTTATGGTGTTTTTTATATCCCTTAACTCTTCGATGGTTTCCCTGTATTCATTGTGAAAGTCCATTTTCTGTCTCTTATAAGGTGGTTCCATATTATCTTTCTGGGGCATAGTCTTTGATGTTGATGGGGTATTTGATGTTGATTGTGTATTTGATGTTGTTGGTGTATTTGATGTTAATGGTTCATCAAGACTATTTTTGCAGGAATCTGCTTCAAGGGATACATTCACACCTACAAGTACGCCACATTCTGGATTATTTAATTCCACAAAGTTTTCCCCTTATAAATCCAATATTTTCAGTTCCAATTCACTCAGTGGTGTTACATTATCAAGTCCACCCCCAGTGCGAGATAATGATGCTCTCATTGCAGCACCCTTTTTTTTAATGAATACTTTAGATCTGACCAAGTTTACAAACCAATGTTCAAATAAGTTATAAAACATCTAAGTATTTGATATTATGGTTCACCTTCTACCATTTTTCAGTAGGTTTTGCTCCATAGCCTAGAGCATTCAGATTATGGGCCAATTCATCCCACTGTTTTTTATATAGATCCCTTCCTCGAGGACCAACGAATTTACCTGTAGCCAGGAGAGAGTGCTTCACCATGGCCTCTAACATAATCTGCCAGTGGGCCTCTCTTACTTTGAATGACATTATATCTATAAAAATAATTAAATTACCTCAATTACCAAAAAATAAAACATTGCTGATTATTTATTATTCCTAACAATTGGGTACTTCCCTTGTTCTTGACACAAAACCATAGAAATATAATTATATCTATGCATAAAACCCACAAAACACACATTTCCATGTGAATGGACGTCGTTAAGACATATTCCGACAATACCCGACCATTCTTCCGTGAGAGAGTTAGAATAGCAACGTACTATCGTTTCAATTTACGTCTCGTCTCGCACGGATAAGATACGATCAATTGTTAGAATCCCATCCCAGAGTACTTGTCGACGTCACGAGGAACTGTCAAACACAAGCTGGGAATATCCCCAGATTACTTGATTTGACGGCGAAGTGCTGGCAACGCAGCATTGATTACGCATTCCCTCGCTAGATAAAATTCAGCGCAGCAATATGGAATTTTTAAATTTTAAAATCCTGAAAACGGTGTATAAAATTGTATGATTGATATTCTATATCCAAATGTTGATAAAAATGTAAATCTCCAAGGATGTATTCCGATTTCTTAAGTCAGTATAGCCAAAACATTTAACAATAAACATATAAATAAATAATTTGATACATTTTGTTTCCTCTTAGTTTATGTGGATTTAGATTTTGGAGGTGTGTGGAGTGATTTGATAATGTAATATAGTAGTATTAAATTTTGGAATATTAACAGAGTGCATGGATTTTGTGTAACAGTTACATGTAAAGAATGTGTGAGAAAATTATTGATTGTAGGTGAGTGATTGATTACATGGAATTTTTCCATAAATGATTAGTGCATTTAGTTAGTTTTCTAGTAATTTAAGTGGTTTTGAATGTTTCAGTTTCATTTATACTGTTTTATAAGTAAATTTCGAGTGTATTATAGGATTTTAGGAAAAATTAGTGGGTAAGAAAAAAATATCAAAAGGAAATAAAAACGTATTTTAATTAATGTTTATATTTCTAATTGGCAATCTCTCTACATATTGTGGATCTACCAATTCTGGTAATAAGCTTGAAAAATAGAATTTCTTCAGTTTTGGCAATATAAGCTGCCAGAAGTTATCATCTCTATATACCTAAAATGAAAAATAAATTGCAGATGTTTTTTTAATAAGTTCACAAATATTTACAAGATCCTTTCTTTAAAGTTTTTTACCTTCTCCTTACAAAATTGAGTGGACTCCAGATGCAGAAAATACACCACTGCCTGTTTGCAGCAGCGAGCTGGCCCTAGACTTGGTAATAGTAGTTATGGTTTCTTTTTCTTTTTAAACTTCCATCGACAATGGTGGCAAATTTTATTTTCAGTAATAGTATCTAGTGGATGCAGTTTTGATATTGACGCTGGCCATTTCCTTTCTACCATTCCATTATCTCCTATTAAACTGTCAGGACTTGCACCCAAATAATATTCTTCTGGGTGAATATAAAAACTACTTTCATATATCCTAACATCTAGTTTTTCCAGTAGTTGTCTTTTTGCTAAAGGCTCACTGTCATTGCCATATTTAGTGGCTTTGTTACCCAAAAAATTGCTGTATAATAAGTTTTTAATTAATTTACAGTTGAACCTTTTCCCATCTTGCTAATTCTTCCAAAATTAGAAGCTGTAAGTCTAAGGGACCTCTCTTGTATCCACTGCAGATTTACGCTTTGTCCTACAGTTTCCATAGCAATTTTATTTATTTCTTCTTTGGTTTTTTGAAGAGTCATCAAAAGCTCGTTTTTTTTTATCAATATATTATTTGTCGTCCAGCGACAGAGCTAACGAATTAGCCTCTGGTCCATAGTCTTGTCAGCTTTTGCCTGCTGCTTGAATTTTGGTTTGAACAACCGTTTTTCTTGAAAACTCTTCTTTTTTTCATCTTTTCAATATATTTTGAAGTGAATCTCTTTGGACTTGATTTGATTAAGGATTTATGGAGATTTTGATAATAGTCACCTCCAACATTAAAAGATAATGCAGCAGTTTCACACCTGAACCTCTTAAGGTAAAATTAATTCGTTTGTCATCCACAAACTTACAAATGACACTATTAAATTGTTCAGCGATATTATTCTTCACATTTAGAAGTAAACTATTGCAATTGTTCATCAGTCGTTGCAGATGTATTCTAATGTCTTGATCGAGACCACATTCTTGCATTAGTGGCAACAAATTTTTTTCCTCTGAAGCAGGCTTGCATTTAAAATACCCAATTTCGGTGCATTTAGAGTGTTCACCAAAAATATGAGATGGAACATTTTCCAAATCTGTCTGTAGGAGTCGAATTTTCTCCATAAACTCATATGGTTCTTGTCGTCTGTGTTCAGTGGCCTTTGTAACAAACAAAAAATGCCGTTATTCACCCATTTTTGAGAAGAGCCGTTCTTAGCAAGATTTTGAAATTTAGAACAACTATTACAAAGGCCACTGAACACAGACGACAAGAACCATATGAGTTTATGGAGAAAATTCGACTCCTACAGACAGATTTGGAAAATGTTCCATCTTCTCAAAAATGGGTGAATAACGGCATTTTTTGTTTGGCTTCTTTTCCGGCCTAAAAAATATATTAATATATACTATCCTAATTAAATAATTGTAAATTGATGTAATAATTTCATTTTTTGATAACTTTAATAATGCAGTGAAATAAAAAAATATGAAATTCCATACGACTAATGACTTCCAAACAGTCTGTTTCCATTTTCTTATAATTAAATATGTTTGATATTTAAAATAATCACTTTGTAATTTAAATGGTCTTGAAATATAAATCCAACAAAAAAGTTGCAATATACAGGGAGTTTCAGAATAAAGTACCTTAAATTTGGGGATATATAGATATTGACGAATTATTACGAAAAGCTAACATTTTTCTCTAAATTCCCGTTTCCATTGTACAGAGTGATGAAATGAACTAAAAAAATACATATTTTTTGAACATCTTCTCTTGGAGTAGAAGCATTAACTTGAAAATCCGTACATATTGGTTATTGAATAATAAGAATTAGTATACTTTATTTTGACGAATTAGGATAATCCATTGACACTTTTTGCATACCCTGTATATCATACAATTTTCAACTCATACTTACTCCTCATACAATTGGCCATAGATAAGGTACTCTTAATTTAACTCTGTAGAGCACTCTATTTTTGAGATATTTCAAATCTAATCCTATTGTGAACGGAGATTTATTAATAAATTATATCCAAAAAAGCAAGTTTTATTTACATAAAAAAATGGTAGAATTATTTTATTTTGCCGCACTAAAAAGTAGAAAATAAGAAAGAAAACATTTTTATGTAAAATAAAACTACATTTTTGCTGTTTCTTATTCATATACCATGGGTGGGAAATAATACTCAGTGACTAATTTTTAGCATATATGTATCTCAAGAGAGGCAGGGGAAGAGAAAAGCAATCCAGTGGTGAAAACAATTCATGTTTTAATAAATAATATGTACTTTTGCATAATTAGCATATTTTATACAAATATTTTGCATGTTTTAAAGATATAGACATATTATTATTATTATTTATAAAAATTTCTTTTTAGACAATAATTTTATTCAAGTATAGTATCAATAGATAATCAGTATCGAAAACCATAAAATTTCTTCAGGTAGGTAGGTATTACTTGCAGTTCTAGGTAAACATGAATATTTTCGGAAATATCCATTAATGTTTAGGTAGGTTTTAGGTAGTCTTACTAACGACAGGAAATTGGTATTTGGGATTTTTAGAATTATAGAAAACATATTTTTCTGTAAAATGTTTCAAATATAACGGACAATTTTTTTAATTATATTTCGTATTTGTTATTTGATATTATCTAAATATAAAAGGAATCTATGAGTTTCGAAAAATTTAATAACATGAAAGACATATTAAAAGCAGAAGAATGTATTTAGTTTGAAAACCATAAACATGAATAATATGTTGCTGTAAATTTTAGTTACTCTCTTAAAAGACGATGCCACAGGTAGAAGGGGTTCTGTTCAAACCGGAAATGATAGGCATTCTGTTACCTTTGTGCCTTATAGATTTTTAAACTCTGGTAAATGAAAAATAAACAACACCACAAACCTTTAGGTTCATTACTCCTTATCTGAGGTTTCATTGGAATTTGTCTCAGAATCGTCACTATCACTATTTTCGGAACCAGGAGTGATAATAAGAGGTTCAACCATAATTTCGATGATGTGAGTATCGTACCACATTTTTTGCTCTTCTTTTATAACATGCCCAATACACTTCTTCCAGTTATCTGCTGTCACGCCATTAATAGCTTCATTTAACCTTCATAGGACTGGCCGGGGTCCGTTTGTACCCCATGACGTATGTTTTTGCTGTATCTTTGCAAACGCAAATTTTTAAACATTGAGCTTTCATCTAGCTGCAGTTTATGAATTATTTTGATAAAATATTATGTATTTAGTAGTTTTTATTGGCTGGTATAAACAAAAAATAGTTTTATATTCCAGGGGTCTCTTCAGACCCCGGTCAGCCTTTTACGTCCGATAAAATAATCCCGGTAACTGTTAGTAAAATCGGGGAATCCCATACATTTAACGTTTGTTTACTCACAGGGAATTTACCCATATAATTCTAAAATGTAAATTACCAGTTCAAATGGGGGATTCCCCGCACTGCGATATAATTTTTAGACTTGAATATTCGGGTTAGTCTCTTGTGATATTGCGAGTAGGGTACATCGTTTTGAAAATGAGTCAGTTTTTATTTAGAAACAATAGCAAGGGGCTTACTGATTATGAGATGTTACGTATACTTGAAAGTGAAATTCCAGGAAACACAAAAGTTAGACGTTCAAAAGCTAATATTCGGAGACATGCTCTAGGCCTTACAAATTACAGTTCTGATAACTCAAGTATAAAAGACGCTTTTCTTCTTTTCCTTTCTCCGGATATTCTGAACATAATAGTAACCGAAACAAACAGAAAGGCACAAACATATTATGATAAATGGAATATAGAAAATTCGAATAAAATTAAAGTTTTTGTACCTGTTGATTCTACAGAGATTGAAGCTTATATTGGACTGTTGCTTATTCTTGGCGTACTTCACGGATCGAAAGAGGCTATCGATATGCTCTGGTGTCTCCTATAATTCCTGCTGCAATGTCAAGAGACAGATCAAACAAATTACTTCATTTTTACGCTTTGATAATTTTCAAACAAGACAAGAACGAAAATTAGTAGATAAGCTAGCTCCGATAAGAGATATATTCGATATTTTCATTTCTAATTGTAAAAAATCACTTAATCCTGGCGACCATCTATGTGTAGATGAGCAACTTGTACCATTTAGGGGTAAGGCACCATTGCGAGTCTATATGAAGAGTAAACCTGATAAGTATGGAATCAAAATATGGGCTCTTGGGGACTGCACCACTTCTTATATTGCAAACATGCACGTTTATTTGGGTAAGTTATTTGAAAAGCAATATAGGCAAACTTTATATTCCTATGTATCTATTAATTTTTAGGAAAACAAGGTAACAAAGCGGAAAAGGGTCAAGGTCAAAGGGTTGTTCTAGATTTGACAGACCATTTGGAAGGCGGATTTGGAATAACGACCGATAACTTTTTTACAAATTTAGAACTTGCTGACAAGTTGTGGAAAACAAATATTACTTTATGTGGAACCCTCCGGAAAAATAAAACATTTATTCCTAGGGAACTTCTACCGGCATCGTACAAGAAAGAGTTTTCAAGTATGTTGGTTTTAGAAATCAAAGAACGCTAGTATCCTATGTTCCAAAACAAAAACATGCTGTCATCTTACTTTCAAGTGAGCATACTGATAGTAAAGTAGCTGGAGAAGAACAGCACTATAAACCAGAAATTATTCTTCATTACAACAAAATAAAAGGTGCTGTCGACACTTCTGATAAGTTGGCCAAAGAATATACAGTGCAGAGAAAGTCAAACCGCTGGCTAATGGCAATATTTTCGCATCTTATAGATATCGCAGGAATAAATGCTTATAAATTGTGGTTACTGCAAAACCCGGATTGGCGAAAAACCAGTTTGGATAAACGTAAAATGTATATTTTTGGACTAGGAAAAGAACTCATAAAGAAAAACGTTTTCCGGCGATATAATAATAAATACATTCAGACGAATAGAAAACGGCATATGACAGACGTTTTTTCCGAACTACTGGATGCAACAGAACATAGAGTTGAACAACAAAACATTACCAGGGGCGCTGCCATATGTGTCAAAGAGAAAAAGACAGAAAATCCAGAAAAATATGTATTAGGTGTAATAAATTTGTGTGACTAGAACATTCAAAATCGGAGATAGTTTGTAAAAAATGTTAAAATGATTTGTAGCTAGTAGTATTAGTGATTAGGGTATTTTGTATTTTTTCGTGATGATTTTTGACTAATAAATGGTCAATAGTAAAACTTTAATAAAACTTCTTTTCTATATATTTAATTTAAAGAAAAATACAGCATTTCTGCAATTTTACGCATGGGGTCTTCTCGGACCCCAGTTAGTCCTTTTCGTAAAATTTTGATGTCCGTCCCATGAAGGTTAACAAAAGTTTAGTCATTTAATTTAAATGTTTTGTTTTTTCTTGCAACTTCACCTTTTATCTGAGCCCATATAAGTTCTATCGGATTTAGCTCACAGTGATATGGAGGTAATCGCAATAGAGTTACCCCATAGTTATTCGCCATTTCATCGACACCATATTTAATATACCGGTCTTTATGTACACAGACAATACAAGCAATTGTACTTTGATTAAAATCATGATTTAAATCACTTGATTTTTAAAATTAAAATCATGATTTAAAATCATTTTTTTTCTTTTTTCTTCAGATCCAGATAACAACATAATATAAAAGTTTTCTCAAAAATCAAAAGAAGTATCTGCTTTTAGCAAAAACAACAAAAAAGAAGTACATAATTCCAAATTCTTAAACTAAACGTAACACCTAAATTTTATTACTGTATATTTTCAGTCTATTCATTTTCGTTATACAATTTAAACATAAACGCGAGTTTTCCTCCTTTTTCTATGCCTAATCTGTTTCTAATATCCGAGTGTACAAGACCAAAAGAGCTAAATACGCGTTCCACTGAAGCCAAAGAAGCAGTTGCATACAGGAACTGTTTTATTATTGGCAACTGTTTCAAGATTTCCGGCTTATCATTTTGTGATAACCACCATTGTAGTCCGTTTACATTTTTTATTACTTCGTCCGAAAACATAACTTGCTTAAATAGAGCACTGGGGGCATTTAACTTTATTACTAAAGGTAACAGTCCAGTGTTTTCATATAACTCGTTAATTGTTTCTAAAGCTATTCTTTTCTTTTGGTGTTAACTGGTATTTTGTTTTTTGTGGATTCAACATATACCCTATAAAATGATATGGCGTTAGTGCTTGCTTATATCGATTATTAAATTGTTGTGTTTTTTGTAATGGTAATTCCACAGATTCATCAAAGATATATTGTAAATGTTTCCACTACTCTACAGCATCTGCGATAGTATTATTTTTCCTCTGCACAGTATTAAGAGCAACTTTAATCACAATATTTGAAACTTTTTGGTAAATAGTGGAATCAATCTCCTTTTTATTTTCTTCGCAGATTTTTAATATAATGTCCCACTGCGTGACATACATCTCTAAGCAGTCGCCAAGGCTATTCAATCGCACATCGCTTGCAATGCCTAAAGCGCTGGCTCCTGCTTGACTTAATTTAGCTCTAGCCAAATGGTTATTTCGAAAATACTTAACAATTTGGACCACATGTTCTTTAACGTCTTTAACTTGGAAGTCCTTGCACAGTAAATTAAAAATATGTACAGAGCAGCCATAAGTTATAACTTTTGCGTTCGTTTTTTCTTCTAATGTTTTTCTCATAAGTGTCATTCTGACGATGATAATGATTTATCGAAACAATTGTCAATTTTTTAGAATTTTCAACAATTTTCATTATATTGTGGAATGAGCTAGAAACAGTGAGTTTCATTTAAAACACTAATATGAGTAGATTCCACGAAGTAAGGGTCGAGACAGTTAATTTCAATACAAAGATTTATTGAATATAAATAAAATTAAATTAATAATTTAATTACCTGTATTCCTCTCTTGATAATTACAAACATCGTGGTGTGCCTTAAGTCTTTGGACTAACCCTTGAATGTCATTCTTACACTTTCTACAAATAGCCCTACACCCCAATTTATTTGGATTTGTTGTTTTAATATAGAACTGCCATATAAGGTCCTCTTTTCTTCCACTCATTTTACTTTATTTGTTTTCACTTCACTTAACTAACCTAACTAGCGAAATGCGTGAAATTGTTGGGCAACGTCAATTTATAGGTTGAGAAGGAAAACAAGCCTCGACAGGAATATTCTTGCAAAAAGCACAACAAACGCGTTCGTGCCTCACTCGGCAGTACTCAGCACTGTATAGTGAGTGTATAGGACAGAAGAAAAACAAATCGTGACAAGAATTTTCTTGCAAGAAGCGCGACAAATGCGTTGTCACAAGTTTTTGAGCCGCAAATTGTATTATAATTTTTAGACTTATACATTAAAATAATTAACAATAATTTCAAAGAATCAAAATGCTCAAATTTTATATTCAAATTTAGAAAATCAATACTGACGAAAACCACATTAAAGAAACTTCAGCATTCATATCTTCATGATAGCCGCCAGTCTTCTTAGATTCGAAAACGTTAAGACCACCATCCAAAAATCCAGAGCTACTACCTATGTGGGTAATAATCAGTCGACGGCCTTTACCGGATGGAGATTTCAAACCTGTCGATAACCCGTCAAGAAATGCTTGCCGCGAACTTCTTACATTTAAGTCCTGCCATACTTTTTAGCGTGGGTGTCCCACATTTAACCAAGTCTCGTCAGTATAATATATTTCTTTACCTTTAAGCCTATGGTCGCGTATTGCTTTTAAAAACTTTCTTCGCTACAGCACAATCTTTTTTCGATTAAAAAGCTTTTGCGATTTCGCATTATATATCGAAAGTTTAAATCTCGAATGTTCGCTATAAAACTCCAAAGGATATTTTGGGTAAAGAATTATCAGCATCTAATTCGGCCTTGATTTTTTGCAGGATTGGCATTTCATTTTTTTTAAAAAACGTGCACTTTTCGGCGAATTACATATTTTATATCATCATCTAAAATAATGTTCTTTCTACCTCTCGTTTCCCCGCAAGCACGACTACGAACAACGAAAGTGCTGCTAATTAAATGAATCCATCCTTCAGTGTTGCAAGCTCCGCGCCGCCGACGATAAATATCAATACAATTACGGACGTCGGACACTAACTTTCGTTGATTAAAGAATGTGCTTCAAATACTCCTACGCTCTATTGCACGGGTCAAAATAAATAAGTATAAATTCGAAATACATATATTTTACTGTAGAATATTAAATATTATTTTGAGTCGCTCTTATTGTACTGTTTCTGAACTTTAGCTGACGTAATGGACTATTATTTCCAACTCCTGGTATATAGTAGGATTACATTTGAAATATCTCAAAAAATGGAATGCTCTACAAATATGAAGTAAGAGTACCTGTGGCAAACTGTATGAGGAATAAATATGAATTTTACATTTTATGAAATACAGGGTGTGCAAAAAGTTAATCTCAAAATGATTTAATCACCCTCTTATTCTATGCTGTCAATGGACATATCTTATTTTGTCGAAATAAAGTGTACTAATTCGAATCATTGAACAACTAATATCTACCGATTTTCAAGTTAATGATTCTTCTCTAGAAGAAGATTTTTAAAAAAATATTAATTTTACTTTTCCGCCCAACCTTTCAAAATGCGAGAAAAGTATTGGTTTACCCCAAAAAAAGTTGGAATTTTGAATTTTTTTTTTGTTATTTTACGTTTTCCATCAACAACAACACGAAAAAACGGTTTTTAGAAAAAAAATCGTGTGTGTATGTCGTAGTTGTCGTCGGCCACTTTTCCTTACAATTCTTGTTAGCACGATACAGCCTCCGCAGTGCAATAAGTCAGCAATTTTATGATTGAATATTGTTAAGGAGATGTCACAGATGAACCCTATTGATTTTCAGTTCACCAGAGCCAGTACAACGGGTGCTATGGTACTTGAAGAACGACATTTTGTCATTTTTTGCGAAATTTCAGTTGGTTAGCACGACACAGCCTCCGGAGTTCAACAAGTCACCAATTTTATGATTGAATATTGTTAAGAACATCTCACTGATGAACCCTATTGATTTTCAGCTCACCAGAGCCAATACAACAGGTGCTACAGTACTTTAAGTATGATATTTTTCTCATTTTTGGAGAAGTTTCAGTTTGTTAGCACGATACACGATATACAAGTGATCAGTTTTATGATTGAATATTATTCAGAGCGTTTCAAAGATGAACACTATTGATATTCAGCTCACTAAAGCCAATACAACGGGTGCTATGGTACTTGAAGTACCAGATTTTTGTCATTTTTGGAGAATTTTCAGTTTCTTAGTACAATACAGCCTCCAGACAGTATACGATTGATCAATTTTATGATTGAATATTGTTCAGTGTCTCACAGATGTACCCTATTGATTTTCAGTTGACTGGAGCGAGTACAGCGGGTCCTATAAATCAAGATATACTAAATTTTTGGTTATTTTTGGAGAAATTTCGGTTTGTTAGCACAATACATCCCCCGAAGTGTATACAAGTAACAGTTTTATGATAGAATATTGTTCAGGGTCACAGATGCGGAAAAGTTAGTTTTAATCTTTAAAACCGTTTATTTTACTTCATTTCCTCACTCTGTAGAATGGAAATGAAGGAGTTTAAAGAAACATTTTGTTTAGCTTTTCGTAATAATTCATCAAGATTTGTATATCCCCTACGGTACTTTATTTTGAAACACCCTGTATAATTTAAAAACAAAAATCACAAAACCTTACTGCTTATTTCCCATAGCTTTTTCGAAAAATTTCTCAACAAATGGTTTATACATTCTATTGTCTCAACTATTTTATTTCCAAATGGTTTTGTTTCCAACAATTTTTTATAGACTTATAGACCATGGATTTGTACACTAGTACGGAATCCCTCGACAATAATGTCAGATTCCATGGCTGTTGAAGAGTTGCTACAATTTTTATAACAAGTGTGGGGAACATCTTCCCCACCCGGCTTACGACAACACACAGAACAATATTTATTTTTGATGCCCAAAAATAAGAGTTTTCCTGTATGCAGTCCAATAATGCATGCCTGAAACAAAGTTCAAGAAGTTATTAGGGATCTCTATCTATAATCAGTAAAATGGAAAATGCAATAACTACAAAAACAAAATAATATTTAGAAAAACATTGTTATTTAAGTGGAGGACCAACTCACAGTGCTGCTTTTAAAAGTTAAAAGTAATTTATTGATACCATGTCCAAGATTCACCTACTATAGTAGAAATGAATAACTAAATAAAAATATTGGCGAATGAAAATCGAATTCAAAATTGTGTGATTTTCTGTAACTCCAAATACGCCAAAGGTTTGTGTCAAATTGAAGAGAGCTGAACAAACATTTTTTTTAATTTGCTCAATTATATAATTATGTCCGGTGTTGTTATCTTGATTAATTGTTAAATTGGTTAGCTTGTGTCTGGAATTGTTGTTTTTTTATTTAATTGGCTTTAGTTGCTTTCATTAAAGTTTTTCTAACAATTTTGAAATGCTTGGTATACATTGAATGTATGGCAATATGATTATCGTTTTTAGGCAGATTTTTTCTTGGAATTTACCCTGGTAGGCTTGCTTGATGCTTGCTCTCTCCTAATATGTTGACTTGATATTATTAATTTTTTTCATAAATATTAATCTGTTGTCACGATTTGATTTTACCATTAAACATTTTCGAGCCACCCTGTATTCATGACTAATAATTCTTATTATTTTAGTTTAATTTCTAAATATTCAAGTGAAATGTTTGGTTAATTTACTCACAGCTGACTGTTATTATGCCCAGTTCACATTCTCCTTCTGCAATTCTTTCAACTAAACTGTGATTTAACCTTTTGTAATTTAAATATTTATATAATGTTTCGTTTTATGTTAGTTTACAAGCAAATATCATAGTGTTTTGCTACAATCAACATTTTTACGAATTAACTCTGTAAAGGGTTTTATAATAAAGGAAATAATAATCTATTATTTTGAAACAATGCGTGTGTACAGGCCTTCACTTTCGTTTTTACACCTTGGATATTTATCAAGTGGATTAGTTTTTGCTATCTAATGCTTTTTTCTTTTGAGTTATTTTTATTGGTGTCTGTGAGTACGAAATTTGATGAGAATTTTAATTTGACTTCACTATGAGAATTGTGTTCGGCTGGTTGGAGATTTAATACCCCGTATTTTGTCACTTTTTTGTGGATTTTGGGCTTATTCTCCGAAGGGGTCTTCATGGCTGGTTTGTTTTGAATATTTTCTTTGGTTGAATACCAGAAGATTCACCTAAAATTCAGGATTTTGAGGTCACCGACTACATATTTCTTTGAAACCCCTTTAAACCATCCCAGGGTAAGATATTATTTTTCTTTACTTATTCTGTGACCTTGTACTCATAATTTTTTTATTATAAGCCCAGTTTATTTTATTTCATCCTAGATTTCAGTAATTTTCTGTATAATTAATTTCTGGGCTAATTTTGACACATGGTGGTTGGGTAAATTAGGGGTTAGAGTGCGTTTACTATATCATTTTTCTGATATTTAATTTAAATAAACCTAAAGTTATTTTCCATTTCTTCCTGGCCAACATTATTCAATGTATTTTCTTAATCGTGGAAAATATAGTGACTTTACTTTTTTTTACTATGTGCTAAATCTTATTTTCTATTGGGACACAGTTTTCTAGTTTCATATCATTTATTCGCCATGATTTTGTACATCAGGTCGCCTCATTCTGTCAAGAAAATGTTTTATTCAGCGGTTATTTTCACAATGAAATTAAATTGTACTGTAAAAATTGGTATGTGATTTTTTTTAGGTATATGTTCATTTGTACTATACTAGTTTTTTGGTTGTAATTAATACCAAGGTTATTTATTATTTTGCTTTCATTTTTCAGTACCTAAATTAGATAGTTCTAGTCAAAATGGCGAATAGTAAGCTTTTTTTTATTTTTATTAGATATTTGTTCAATATTTTACGTCGTTTTGTTAATTGCAATAATATTTGAGTCATTATCTTATTTTGTCTGATATAAACGATCCCATCCACTGTTAATTATTTATATATATATATATATATATATATATATATATATATGTTTCTAAATCTACATAGAGTTATTTGATTGGTGTTGAACTCGTTAACTAATTACTTTTCATTGAAAACTGAAACCTGTGTCCACTCGACCAGACAAATAATATAGTTCCATTTTTTTAATGGTTGTCATTTTTTTTTTATTTCATTTAAGTCTTTCTCCAAATATGGTATCTTTTACTTAATATTTCTTTTTATTATCCAAATCAATTTAGAATTAATGATCATATAGTCACGGGATATTTATATATTTTTGAGTTATTTTTATTTACATCTATTCCATCCATCCATAAAGGATTACTCATTACATTATGTTGTGTACCATCAGATGATATAATTTGGCCAGTATATATAGTTTTGGAGTTTGTTCGACAAAAGCCTTTTTTCATATTATTTAATTTAAGATACATTTTATTTATTACTAATTCTTTGCGTCATTCATTACTGTTGTTTGAATCGTTTGATTTTTTTTACTTTTTTTTTAATAATATATCGGCTATGTCAACAAGCTGTAACTAAATGATGTGAAATTTTTTAAAATTATTATATCTTATTATTTGTTTATAGTCGATATATTTAGAATTTAGTCTAAAATTTAGAACTCTTAAGTACACAGACGACATAAAGACTATTTTTTTTATTACTTAATTAGCTTCTGATTTTTCTCATTATGCTGTCGAGTTTTCGCTCCACAATATTTTTGATAAAAAAGTGGACCATCATTAATTTTTAACATCATTCTTGCAATAAAATCAAGACGTCTTTGGTAATCACCAGGATGTAATCCTTGTACTAAGTGCACTTTAAAAGGATGATAATTAAAATCTTTAAAAATTCTATGAACTGAACTTCTTGAAATACCACTTTCATTGGCGAGGGTTCTAATAGATACCTTGGGATTAAAATGTAAATAATGTAAATATGCTATTACATTAATAAGATTTTGATCACATCTTACTCTGCGTTCAATTGTAGCTCGTTTATTATTTGGAAAATGTCCCTGTCTAAGTGAGCGTTCCAAATTCTTAAATGTTGCTTCACTTGGAATGTTTCGATTTGGAAACCTTTCTTGATATAATTGTCAAGAAACTCTCTTATTGTTCAGGCATTCTCCATAAATCAGTATCATATCAACGTATTCTTCAGGCGAAAATAAATATGGCATATTGAAATGTTATACACAATTACAACACGTATGATTATTACTGGTCTAATACTTTTATTCAAAACGTCAATAATAATAATTGTTGATCTGACAGGTCGAATCATGGCAACCTGGATTAAGGGCGATGTGCGAGACGTAAAATAACGGCAAAAGTTTTTCAAATACTGTGACTTTATGATAAGAGATTTTGTTGTGAATTTTTGCACACGCATTTGACAGATAATAATGTATTCCTCTACGAAGCCAAAATTTTGAAAGACAAAAGATAGTGTTTTAAAAAATTAAATACCAAAAAATTTACAAAACGGAGTTCGTCGAGGAACGTATAATAGTATAATAGAAACATTTTTGTAATTGAAGTTTTTTCTTTAATGGAAAATGTGAAAAATCAAAAAATGACAAATCGAGAACGATTAACCTACATAGCAGAAATCTTCTGACACGATTCGATATGTGATCTGAAGCAGGTGGACTACAATTCGAAAATCCAATGTAAATAATATTAATTAATTATTATAATTATTTATTTTTTTCATTGAATTTTTATTACATTTATTTTTATAGTTCCTTTAAGCTTTAAGGCTTTTATGATTAATTTAACAAAACTAAAAAATAAACTGATATTTTCTTTATTACTTACGAACCGATTTTATTTTCGAAAAATTTGTTGAATAGACGATGGAAGACCTAAAATTATAAAAAAATGTACAGAGTGCTTAAAAAATTTAAAGTTAGGGGTTGTAACTAAGGGATGAATATTTAGGGGATGACTTTTTTTACGCCATATTAAAGTGTATTAGAAATGGAATAGATCAGTTTTTGTCTGATTCGAAAATCTCTATTCGTTTAAGAGATATAGCCTGGATAATTTAGTCTGGGACACCCTGTATATATATATATATATATATATATATATATATATATATATATATATATATATTCAAATATGATGTGAGGAATTTTAATTGTTTAATTTTAATCTTTTTAAACCTCACGTTGGGTCACTAATTTGGTATATATTCAATCTTATAATTGTAATTGCCCCGCGTTGGGTGACAATTTGGTACAATTTACTATACCTTTAATTTAATGAATATTACCAATGAATTTTTTTATTTGTCCACGATTAAAAAAAAATTGTACAATCCCTGATTGCAGCGACAATATTGTACACACAGCTTAAGCACCGTATGATATATATTTCAAAGTTGACAGTTGTTGTCAAAATTTTCCAGCTAGCAGAATAACGAAAATTGTTTACAATATTGAAAGATGAGTTTATTTTATATTTAATTACTTGACTCTATTCTCAGGTGGGTTCAGTACGCTCTAGTATAACAGTTTGTAATAAATTTTAAATTATTTTCTGAATTAAATATTTATAAGATTAATTTGGTTCAATATTCTTTC
This sequence comes from Galeruca laticollis, assembly GCA_963921935.1. Classification (NCBI taxonomy): domain Eukaryota; kingdom Metazoa; phylum Arthropoda; class Insecta; order Coleoptera; family Chrysomelidae; genus Galeruca; species Galeruca laticollis. The sequence continues at coordinate 93,660,983 of OY998183.1, forward strand.
CTGTGAATGTGTATTTAAGATTGGAAATATCACTCATTTGATTTCTGACACTTATTATCAATGAATGACTTGTCTGTCACCAACGATTCACTAAGTTTCAATGATCAAATAAAATTCCTATTCCTATATGATCTATATAATTTCAAATCAAAATACGTTTTAACAATTATGTAAATTTACTCAAATAGGCAAATACCAAATTTAACCTTCTATCCAGAAACAAATAATGTTATCGTAATTTTAACGAATAAATTAACATTAAAACAACCTACAAACTAAATACCCTCCTATTCTAATTTAAAAAGTTTCTAATTTCTTTTCAAAAAATTTCGAATTTTGAATTGTCACTCAGTTTCTTGGCGAATGTCAAATACACGATATTTTCTGCTAATTTCTTCCACTATTAAATTGGTCGATAAGTATACTTATTTTTCGTAGTTAATTGAACTCAATATATAATCTCATTATTTATATGCATCTACTTTTAATTTAATTTTGTATCAAGGCCTGATATTCAATGATGTAAGAATAATTCTGGAGCGAACTCACCAGAAATCTGGATGTAGAGAAAAAACTGCCAAGCTCGTTCAACTGCAACACTAATTTTCGAAATTACACGCACTGAATTTAATTTTGAATTTGCCGAATAATACCTTATATTAATTAATTACAATGTTCAAATACTAATTTTACAAAATTTTTGGAGAGATCTCACAGGAGATGTTCCCCGTTCGGATTCTCAAATTCAACTACCGATTTTCTTAAAATAAATAACCACATTCTACTGTGGTTACAAACTTTCCTTTTTTTTTGAAAAAAAAAACCAAATTTCTTATTTTTTATATCAAAGATTTGGAATACTTTTATTATCACTAAACACCTTGTAATGACTTCTAATTTCTTTAACCTTGAATGCATTGTTCAATTGTGACAAATAAATGTCATCAGAAATTAAATGATCTGCCAAATGTTACAAATACAGGGTTTTTCAACTATATTGATTTTATAGACAATATAGGGTTTTCCAGAAGTATTGCATAAATTAAATTCTTTATAAATTTGGAATAATAGAACTGTATTAATATACATATTCCTATAATACGTTCTTATAATACGTTAACTGATAGGGATTTCCAGGGCACCAAGTAGATCCTCCGTTTTGGCTCAGCAAAAATAAAATAGTGGCGCCAATTTTAACCCGCCCCTACTCTCCGGCATTTGAAATAGCTCGGCATAATTGCACGCTCACTTCGCTACGATCTATCAGCTTAACTCTTATTTTCTATTTTTCATATCTCCTTCATGTCAATTAATATTTTCTTTAACTTCACAATCAATGCTTTTTATTGCGTTAACTAGGCGCAAAGATAGCGCGTGGCTCTGTATCTTATTTTATATTTTGAATTAAAATTCTGAATCTCATAATTTTCTGTTTTATAGTTTGAGATCTACTGTTTAAAAGTTTGTCAGGGGGAGCTCTAGTAAGCTGTCTTTTTCTTTGATCAGTTTATAGGATAATTTATGACTATGTGAATAAATTTTGTATTAGTAAGATCATTTGATTGATTTAATTTTGTAAATCAGTCCACATAAATACACACACACCACACATTTTTCGCAACTACCAAAGTTGTAAGCTAATATTTTGATAATTTACAGATGAATTAGAGTTTGAAGTGCTCAGGAAAGAACCACCAGCAGAAGAGACTGTGAAAGAACCAGAATGTGAAATACTCTTAAAAGAAACACAGTTAGAAGAACCTGTTAAAGAGACACAATTAGTAGACCTAGTTATAAACTCACAAACAGAAGAGCCGGCTGACCAATTACAGTTAAAAGAGCTTGTTGAAGAGTTGAAATTGCAAGAACCCGTTAAAGAGCTACAACCAGAAGAACCCGTTAAAGAAACACAACCAGAAGAACCCGTTAAAGAAACACAACCAGAAGAATTCCAAGAATCGCAACTAGAAGAACCCGTTAAAGAAACACAACCAGAAGAGCAAAAAGAAGCAGAACATCTCAAAAATGAAATAACGGCTGTGGGTGTTGCTGCAGTAGTAGCAGCTGGAGCAGCAATTACTGCTGTAGTTTCAGCAGCAAAGGTCGATGATAAGAAGAAATCTCCAAGGTAAAATATATGCTAATATTAGTAACACAGTTAAATGACGAAAATTCCATCTGTTAGTAGTCTATAATAATATGAAGAGACATTCAGTGAAACCTTTTTGTCAGTAGTCAATTAAATGTGTTTAACATCATATATTTTTATTTTACTAATTCACATTGATAATTCTCTTAGTCTGGATGGTAAGTCGTATCCACTATATACCATTTATACTGAGTTCATCCACTAGCCTACAGTTTTCATGTCTTTGACAATGTTTTCTTATCAACATAAGTGCCATATACATATGAGATTTCTTTAAATTGTTTCATTATCATGTTCACATGTTATACATACAAAATTTTGTTTATTAGTCTTTGCATGACTGATTTGATGCAATGTGCTATGCGAGGCTGTCAATTCAACACACTTTTAAAATATCTTTTAAATATACTTCTACCACTTAATCATAATAAGAGTAAAAAAGTTGAATAATAAATTTGAACTAATAAGTGTTTTCAATCAGAAGTGATAAAGTATGTGAACTGATCATTGCCAGGTTGCTAATTGGAGGAATTACCCAGAATTTTGTTATACAAGGTGTCTCATGAGGTTTTGGCCAGTATATATCTTGAAGACTATTTGAACTACATTATTGAAATTTGGCAGTTACGAACCGTGGGTAGTATTATACATTTTAAGCAAACAGACACTTTGTTACAACTTGACAATTCGGCGATACCTATTTTTTTTTGTGATAGGTACTTAGAAACGACATACAAATTGTTATGAAGGTTTTTTATTTGAAAAACAGAGAGAGTTGAGAAATAAAAAGAATTGGAATAGAAAAACACTTTTACTACAGTTGATGCTCAAATTGATGTCTACCTTCACCAATGCAGCATTCAAATCTAAGTAAATTTCTTGTGCATGTTGCTTCAATACTTTCTGTTATAACAGATTGACAAGCTGATCTGATTCTGTTTTTTAAATCATTTACATCGGTAGGAGCTGTAACATACACTAAACCTTTCAAATATCTGCAAAGAAAAAAGTCTTAACAGGGTTATATTAGGTGAACGAGCCGGCTAAAGTATTGTACCATTTCTCCCAATCCATCAGTCTTGGAAATGCACATCCAAATGTGACGTTACTCGCTGAGCAAAATGAGGAGGTGCACCATCCTGTTACCACCACATAGTTGGTCTCTCATGTAGTGGAATGTCCTCCAAATAGTTTGGAAATGCCTTTCTCGCATCCAACTGGGATTTTCAGCCATCAGTAGTGGCAATTATGTCTATTAACTATACAGTTATTCTAGAAACGGCTTTCGTCACTCTACAATATTTTATTAAAGAAAAGGGTCCTGTGTTGTATCTATAGTGGTTGAGCAGGACATGGCAGGGTGTTGTATGAAGTGTTGATAGTTGTTGTGACTGATAACTACTATAAATTTCAAGATTATGCCATGGATTAAAGTAATTGTAGACTTACCCCAACCTGGATTATATGGTGAAAGGAAACATCTCGACAAATAGCACTGGGATTTATGTACACACTAAATAACATGTAAATTAACTATACATGACCTATAACCAATAACATACATTCCTTGTTATCGATAAACAAAACAGGAGAGGGATTCTGTTTCACGACAACTTTCGATCGATCGATTCGAGATTCGACTCGAATTCAAACTCGAAAGAGAAAGTTAGTTTTGATAAAGAAACTACAGATTTTGACCTTTAATAAGTACAAAAAGATGTTTTGTGAGTGATGTCAGTGTCAATTACGCAAATATATTTGAATGTAGATAACCTTTATTCTTTATTCCTTTGTTTACATCTTTGATTATAAATTATTAAGACATGTCTTCCAAAATTAGAGAAGCCCATTGTGGAATGATGATTTCTTTCTTGTAGGAAAATAAGGATTTTGCTGTTGGTAGAGTGTCAGCTCTACGATCTAGGGAGACATTTAAGAAAATGTGGCAAAACTTATCTACCGAGTTAAATTTTCTGGGTCTGGTGAAAAATCTCCTGAAAAGTGGCAAAAAGTTAGTTCAAATTCATTTTGAAATCCATGTTTATAGTTTTGATATATTATTTGACATCATTAAATTTTTATTTGGTTTCTCAATACATTTATAAGATTTCTAGCTAACCTAATCCTGGAGTTCTTATCTCACCTTTTATTGAAACGAAATAATTCAATAAATCTTGCTTCTGAGATAGCGAAAGGGTCACTCCTATTACGAATTTGTAACATAGCAAGACTCATTTTATTTCTTTGTGCGTTTTGTTCTGCTAATATCCAATCTCTAACAACAGGCAACATTATACGTTACAACTTATTAAAAAATTAATACAGCACCAAAGCAGATAAACATAAATACTCTATCCGACAAAAATGATAAAAAATAAATATTGTAAATCAAAGAATATGTAAATGAAACAAACAACCATAGAGTAAATATTTATAATCAACCTCACAGAGCACAAATAAACTTATTAATCTATGTATTGTGGAAATGCGAACATACGACTAAAGGTTATCTATAATTCGACTCCTCTCTAGCTATCTAGGAACTCGAATCGTATCATTCCGTAAAATTGCGAAACAGAATCTCATTTACCGAAAATATCGATCGACTCGATTCGAGTCTGAAAACAGAATCCCATAGCAGAATATTAATTGATTCCTAGATGTTTACAATTCTTCTTCTTATAGTAAATAATTTGTATAATGTTTGTAGTTATGTTTACTTAGTTTAAAATATCTCTTGCTAACCTGTGTTTATTATTATATTTAATTGAACAATTGTTTGAGTTTTATCAACCTCGACATGATCTGAGTTTATATTAGTTCGTATGAATTGTTTCTAATCTTCGGGGTTAATAACCACTACAGTCCTCTGCGATTTTAATTGTCATTTCAGCAATAAAAGCGAGTCTTCTTTTTGGATCTTCAGGAGTCTGATCTTGCGTTAAAAGTATTTTGAAAGGATGATATTTGTATTGCTTTAGCACCCTTTGGATAGTAGGTTTATTTATTCCTAATTCTTGTTGCAGACATTGAGTTGAAATGTGGCGATTGACTTGGATATAAGCAAGACTGTTAATAACATTATCTTCTGTTACAATAGGCTTACATTGAGAATTTTGATGTTTTCCAGTTGCCTTAACTTTTGTTCTACATAAGCAAAACTATTTTTACCTGGAGTTGTTTGGTAGGGGAAACGATTTCTGTATAGATCTCTAGCACGTCTGCTATTTCGTTGTACCATTTTTCATTTTCTTAATTCGATTTTCAAAGTATATGTTTTTGGTGTCCCATAAATTAACATGTTCGCGGTAAGTTTCAAACAAGATGCCGACTTCTATTATCCACTGTTTCTGTTTTTCAGTCTTTTTCTACAAGTAACTGGGTAGGTATTCAATGCATAAATAGTAAATAAATAGATTTGCGGGAAACACACACTGCACACAGAATACAGGAACAAAACACAGACATGTCCACTAACCCGACTGAGTGTGTGTGTATTCCTGGTCATACAAAAACCCTTTGAAGTTACCGCCTTCGACCGGGACTTCGAAAACACAACAAAAAGAGTGGCCGGCGACTCCTGTCTTCAAAATGTTTCTGAAAAGTTGCAGTTTTGTCGAGATCGACGCGAGTTTCTGTTTTGTCTGTTTGGTGGAAATCAGCCTTAAGAGAAATATCTATTTAAAAATTAGTCATCCAAATTTTAACAATCGACAAATGAGAAAATTGAATGACAGAATGGATTATCCCCTTATCAAAACAGCAAACTATCGAAGCTGTAATACAATATTGAACAAAAATAAGTTGGGATATGTATGAGAGTAACAATGCCAAATAGGCAATCTCTAATTCTGATCTGCATCATTTACATCAGGCGCACTGAACAATTCGGACCCATTCGTCGCTCACTCAGTATGAGAGTTTAATGAAAATAAAACCGAAAATTACTGGCAGAACACTCGCCTTTGGTAATATCCTATCTAACAAAGCAGTTAATAAAACATATTTCATTTTGTAACTACTTTTTTCTTAAGGAAAATAACTATTGCAAAGGCTTATGATGTTAGACAGCCTAAAATACTTGAAATCTATGAAAACTGAGGCAATCTATTCTTACGACTCACTTTATGCTAGGTTCTCTACATAAAATTATCAAACACCTTAACCTTTATTATTATTCTTGTTATTATTACATTGATATAGATTATTATTCTTAACACATTTGGTTATTACATTAATCTGCTACTTCTACACATTTTGTAATCTCATTTTCCAGTGTATCGTCTATCAAGAAAACCACCACTAAAACTACAACATCTAAGAGCCCGGCACCAATATCAAAAACATCACCTAAGTTAAACGTTTCAGCCCCTAAACAAACTACAAGCAAAACAACTACATCATCCTTGAAGGCACCTACACCAAAGACGGGGTAAGTTCTTGTAAAATGTATGTTAAAATTTTAAAATAGTTTTAACAGATACATTTTTGGATTTCGGTAAATCCTGGAAATTTGAATATTGGTCAACATAATCTGACCAATGCTTTTCATTTTCATTGGATCCAAAATAATCTTTAAAATCTAAATCTAATCTAAATCCAGTCCAAAATTATGAATCAATTAAATCTGTCTCATTATCTCCAAAATCGTCCATCACCTTCTTATAATCCTGTCATATAAATAAGACAAATACACAGAACATGTCAAATACTTTTCAAACACATGCAGCTAAAAAAATGTTATTTTCGATGCTCATTCATATATTACTTTTCCCAATATTATTAGATTTTTGGGAGGGTACCTGCCTATTTATAAATGAAATTTCGGTGGATTGCTTTCTTAGATTTTCTTTTTTATGGATCTAAGTAATTATACAGTAAATCAATTTATATTTTGGATATCTCTAATGAAAATTACAAATACAAAATAATAAAAGGTACGGTTGGAAAAAAAATTATTTGAAATATGTTGAAATTGCAATATATAAATGAAAGAATACATAAGAAACAAAACACATTTTTTAACAATAATTATTTAAACTTCTTTATTCTTCGCAGCACTACCAGATCACCTACATCATCTGCTACTGTTCCTAAACCGAGTTCCAGACCAAATTTATTGAAACCTAAAACAACACTTTCGACAGTTCCAAAAACCACATCAAAACCTGCAGAAAAATGTCCATTAAGTAATGGTGAAGTTAAAACTACCGCTAGGAATATTGCTAGTGTTAAAAAGACTGTTTCGGAATCAAATGGTGCTAAAAGTACAACTTCTAAACCAGCTTCCGGTACTACTCTTTCTAAAGTAAGTTTTATAATTTCTACATTTCAATAAATACCATATTGTTGTCTTAACTTAAGTATTTTCTTTTTATTATTAAGTTTAATAATTGTGCACAATAATCTTATTAATATAAAGCTGCATATTAAAAATACTGATAATGATTAATTCTAGGTATCTCAGAGCAAAGTGGGTACTAAACCAAATCCATCAGCCCCTTCAAAAACCACCATTCCACCACGTACAGCTCCTCCGTCAGCATCAAGGGTATCAAGTGCAACTGCTAAGAGACCTACAACTTTAATCGGTAAATCACAGAGTGGAACAACATCCCCTGATAAAGCTACAAGTGGTACAAAGGTTAGTAGTTTTGTTTTCACTTGTCACAAATATCATCCTAATCTGAACTTTGGGCCAGTTTTCTACCTATCATTATACAGGGCGATTGATTGGTAAAATAAAGTCAGTCAAGCCTTCATTAAGTTTTACATTTTGAAATGAGTTACAATGTTGCTGGATGTTCGATAATTCAGTGCTAGATCAACTTTACATTGTTTTTTATCAAATGAACACCCAGTATTTTACTTAAAATTCGAAATCCTCTTCATTTGACACCATTACAAAAATAAAAAGTTGTATCTTATACATAATACTTTTACTATTGTTAAGCATTCCCTATACCCAAAGGTTTGGAGATATCTTCATTTTGTATGCAAGGTATTCATTTTGCATCTAAATATTTACTTATCAATTATGAGTTGAATAAGATTTAATTGTCAAAAATTGAAGTTTACCATTATTGTCATTCAATGTGTAATCTGGTACATTTTTTGGAATTTAAAAAAATGTATTCTAGAGTAAAGATGAAAAATGCTAGATTTGATATTATTTTTTTTTATTAATATTTATTTAATGTCGCCCGAACCACTTAGGTTATAAGCGACAACAGTTAGAATTTCTTAATGGAAGTTACTTATGTTCTATGTTAATATACAGTGTATTCTCTACATTAGCATTATAGATAGTTATGTTATTAGTTAAGAGGTATGATCGTTTTAAATTTAAATATCTATCATGTTAATCTCTTTAAGAAACTTGATAATGTTGTCCATCTTGCTATTGTCTCTGAGTATGTCGGATATGTTCTGTACAAAGTTGAATTTATTTCTAGTGTTGTTGAATTTTTGACATTCAACTAAAATGTGCTTTACTGTTAGTTTGGCATGTATCACAATAAGGGATGTTTTCTTTTGTGATAAGATGGAGGTGAGTGTGGCCGATTCGAAGGCATGAGAGTGTCACTTGCTTACTCCTAGATGGTAGAAAGACTGGTCGTTGTAGCGCGTTTTCTTTGATTTCACTTAGCTTCTCGGAGCACTGTGACCACTTGATTTGCCACGCACTGCGAACTACATTTTTAATACATGATTTTAGATCACTGAGCACTATCTTGTTTATTTGAAAGCTTTGCTGCTTCGCGTGCCAGATGGTCCGCTGACTCGTTTCCACTGACTCCGATATGTGAGGGTACCCAGATGAATACTGCCTCTTTTCCTCTTTTTCTGGCGTACAGGAGTTCGCTGTTAATTTCTTTGTGTATAGGGTTATTGGGATACATGCGTTGGATCTCGCACAGGGCACTCATTGATTCCGTTATAATTGTAAATTTGTTTTGGTTGGATTTATTAATGAGTTTCAGGGCTTCTAGGATTGCGTAGAGCTCTGCATTGAAAATGCTGAAGTTATTGTGTAGTTTGAAATTGGCGTGGTGGGTTTTGGAGAAGATGCTGGTCCTACTCCTTCGGCTGTTTTCGAAGCGTCAGTGTAAATATGGTGATAGTCGTTGAATTTGTTTATTATGTCACTGAAGTGGTTTTGTATAACGGCTGCTGATATTTCGTGTTTATTAAATTTCGATAGTTCTGTGATTATTTGCGGTTGGATTATAGTCCATGGTGGGGGTGAGTTTTTGCTGGGATAGTAAATTGAGGGAAAGTTTATGGAGTATTTGTGAAGTAAGTGGTTGAGTCGCTCGTAAAAGGGCGGATGACATTGCGGGTGAGTTGAGAAGTACAAGTTGAAACGGTTGCTATGGACATTATGATACGTTGGGTTTTCAGGTGTGGCTAAAACTTTGCTAGCATAGGACAAACTTAGATAGTCTCTCCTGAAGTCTTAAGGGAATTTGACCTGCTTCACAACACATGCTAAGAGTGGGGCTTGTATGAAAAGCTCCTAGTGCAATACGTAGTCCGGTGTTTTGAATTACGTCTAGTTGTTTTAGGACGGACTTTTTAGCTGAGTTGTATTCCACTGAACAGTAATCGATTTTTGACCTTATTAAAGAGGTGTATATGCTTAATAGAGTTGATGTATCGCTTCCTCAGGAAATATTTGAAAGAGCTTTTAATATGTTTATGGCTTGGTGACAGGCGCCCTTAAGGTTTGTAACGTGGCTTTTCTAGGATAGTTTGCTGTAAAAAGTTAGACCGAGAAATTTTGTTTCCGTAACAAAAGTTAGGTCCTTGCTATTTAATGCGAATACTGGGTTATTTCCTGTCTCTTTTTTTGAGAAGATAAGGCATTTTGTTTTTTCGGTCGAGAAATTAAGTCCGGTTGTGTATGACAATTTCTGGAGGACGTCTAGTGTGGCTTGGAGAATCCGTTGGGTGGATTTTAGGTTTGTTCCTCTTAGTAGAAGGACAATGTCATCCGCATAAAGCCTGCCTTTTACTGGTAAGTGGCAGTGTTTCATGATGTCATTGATTGCTACCAAAAATAAAGTCGTGCTCAAAACTGATCCTTGAGGTACTCCATTTTCTTGAATTCTGGGAGTTGATATTTTTCCATTTGATCGTACTCTGAATGTTTTAAATTGAAGGAAGTTTTGAATGAACTTTAGTAAATGTCCGTTTATGCCCCAGGATTGTAGCTTTTTAATGATACCGAATCTCTATGTGCAATCATAAGCTTTTGTTATGTCTCAAAAAACAGCCAAACAATGCTGCTTGTTTATTAGCGCTTCATGAATTTCGGATTCCAAGTCCACTAGGTTATCGGTGGTAGATCTGTTCAGGCGAAAACCGTTTTGTTCGGGGATCAGGATCTGTTTGTTTTCCAAGAACCATCTTAGCCTTCGGTTTATAATCTTTTCCAATAATTTACAAGTTGACGAGGTTAGACAGAATTGATAGAAGTAAAAAAAGAACGGAAACAATACATCAAAGAAGTGACGATTTAAGAAGAGAAGTAGAATCCCTCAATAAAACAAATCAAATAATACAGAGAGAAAAACAAGAACTAGTAAAAGAACTAACCATCACAAAAGCCAGAGTTGAAAGACTAGAAAAGGAAGAAGAATCCAAAAATGTAATAGTCCAAGGTCTTCTGATAGATGCAAATAACTCAAAAATCCTGAAAGAAGGTATGGGAAACTTCATAGAAAAAGAGCTAGGAATAAAGCTGAAAATAAATAATGCCATTAAGCTGGGTTATAAAACATGCTTAGTAAAACTAGAAAGCAAACAACAGAAACACTTGCTAATACAAAATAGACATAAATTAAAATCAATAAGAGAACACAAATAAGACAGATAGCACGGCCGTAGAAAGAAAAAGGAAACTACGTAAAAATTAAATTCAACATGTTAATAATAAACGGAGAGCTTTGGCAATGGAAACAGTGTTACACAAGATATCAAAAAAACACAATATCTAAAAAACGATTTAAACCAAAAAGATATGCACGGAGGCAAGAAGCAGGAGACATCGCAATAGAACAAGACATAAGAAGTAGCGATATAAGTAAAATAAATAGTTTAAACAGCATTAGTATTAGTAATAATGAAATTATTAACCTTAGTAATAGTAATAATAGATATTCTAACATTAGTAATAAATACAAAAACAGTTTAAATAATCAGAGTAAGGAGCATAAAAGAGTACATTTAGGAAAGGTAAAAGACAATCATAGGTACAATAGTAACTTTCATTATAAAGGGTCATGTTTAGTGAACAATTTTGCAAGGCCCCCCTTTCTACTTCTTCGGCTCCACCCGACAATTCAGGGGAGAAACAGAGAAACAGTAAAGAAGGAGATCAGGAAGAAATAATAATAGGAACATGGAACATAAACAAAATAACAGGAAAAGAGATAGAGACATCCAAGGAAATAGAATGAAATCAAATACAAATACTGGGACTAAGTGAAACAAAGAAAAAAGGCGAAGGTAAGACAAATTAAAGGATAACCTTGTACTGTATTTTTCGGGAGTGAATGCTGACCAAAGAGGAAAAGAGGGAGTAGGAATAATAATAACAATAGAAATGGACCAAAAAGTAATCCAGTACAAATCAGTTAACTCTAGGATAATAACAATAACTTTACAAATGAAAGAGATAATAACATTAATACAAATCTACGCCCCAGTGGAGGGAACACCAGAAGAAGAAATATTGGAATTTTAAATATGTCTACAAAATACACTAGACAGCGAAAGAGAGGAAACGGAAAACATGATAATCATGGGAGATTGGAATGCAAGAGTGGGCAGGGATACTAACAAAGGCATGCGGTGCATGGGAAAATATGGTGAACATATAGCAAATAGGAATGGAATCAAAATGATAGATTTTTTCAGAAGAAACGAACTGGCAATAGGAAACACCTTCTTGGAACAAAATATAGAAGATAAATATACATTTGTAGCAAATAAAAAGAAGCGCGAGGAGCCTGTTTGATTATATCGTACATACACAAGAGTTGACGCAAAAATTGAAACAAGTGATGACAGACAAAGAATCAGAAATAGGGTCATATCATAGACTAGTAACAGCAAAGCTATGAGATAATATGACAAAGACAGTTGAAGAAAACGAATATAGTAAAATTTAAATTCACAAGCTAAAAGACAGCTAACTTAGAAATAAATACCAAAAAGAAACAGATGAGGAGTTTATAAGACTAGGCAAGCACAGAGGAGGTTAGACACAAGAAAAAAGATTTGAAAAATTTAGAGAAGTACTACTAGAAAAGGCAGAGAAGATATGCAGGAACAGAAAATACAACGGAAAATTAAAGAGAATGAAATGGTGGAACGAGGTCATTCAAGAATTAGTAAAGAAAAAGAAACATGAATGAAAAACATTTCCCAGACTGCAGATCAAAGAGACAAAAATGAATACATCACTATAAGCAAGAAAGTGAAAAGGCAGTAAAGAATGCAAAAAAGGAGAGTAGGGAAGAATTTGGAAATGAGATAACAGAGGATTATAGAGTAGATAACGGAAAATTCTTGACAAAAATTAAAAGATATAATAAGATATCATTTAGTTTATACTTTTAAATAGGACGTTTTGTTATGTGAAATATAATTGTACACCCTCTTTTAATCATTTTATTCCAATAATGATGTAACATCAAACATTTCATCATATTGTATGCATTAGATGTTTTTTGACACCTGTTGTAGGCTTTTTTATTGACGACAGCTTTGATAATGGCCTAATGACCGAAAGCGCTTAGCTGAATTTTAATAATAAAATACACACTGAGTACTCCTCGTTTCATTCACTCAAAAATTAAAAGATTAAGAGGAGATAAAAAAAGAAATACGAGCCATGAGGGACAGCCAAAACCAACTAAGGAAATACTAAGAATATAGAAGGAGCACTACCAAGAAAAATTCAATGAAATACAAAATGAAGCAGAGAATATCCAAGAAGAAGCAACAAGCGACAATCTAGAAATAGGACAGGAGGAAATGGAAGAAGTAATACGTAGCATTAAAATAGGAAAAACTCGTGCAGAATGATTTAGCTCCAGAAATGATTAAATAGATGGGCGAGAAAGGAAAGAAATGGTTATGAACGGCACTAAAAGATGCGTGGAGAATAAAGAGGTTCCTCAAAAGATGGGAAAACAATTTAATAATACTGATACATAAAAAGGGAGATCAAACTTAATGTGGAAACTACAGAGCAATATGCCTCGCCCAAACAAGCTTTAAGCTATATACGAAAATCTTAGAGAAGAGATTACGAAATTACGTTGAAGAGATAATAGAAGATATACAGGCAGCATTTAGACCAGGAAGATAAATGACAATATTGTAGTAAGAAGGGTAAACGAAATAAGATTAGATGAGGGAGAAGAACTCTTCCTAACATTTATAGATTTAGGAGCAGCTTTTGATATGGTAAATAGGGAAGTCATTAAATCCACCTAGAATTAATTAATAAAACAAATCAAATAATACAGAGAGAAAAACAATTACTAGAAAAATAACTAATCATCACAAAAGCCAGAGTGGAAAAAGTAGAAAAGGAAGAAAAATCCAATACTATAACCAAACAAGAAACAGGAAGAAAGGATAAACACAATGGAAATGAAACAAATTAGGAAAATAGCAGTCAAGACTAAATGGGACAGAATGAAAAGTGAATAAATACGAAAGAGCATTGGCCTAGAACCAATACTAGCAAAGGTGAAAAAGAAACAAATGAATTGGTTTGGTCACGTGGTGAGAATGGACCAATCCCGAAAAAGAATAATGGAGATGGGAAGGTCGACAAAAAGAAGAAGGGGAAGACCAAGCAGAAAGTGGCTGGATCAAGTTGAAGAATGTGGTAGGATAAAACGCAAATCATAAGGTGGATGAAAGAAATAGCAGGGAATAGATGAGAGTGGAAAAATGGATAAATGATAAACCGGAATCACACTTCGGCACCTGAAAGGGTATGGGGGGCGGAGAGAAGAAGAGATATGATGGAAGAGATGGACCATGTTTTTGTAAGATCTATATTTAAGAAGTATACTTCGCCACTGATTTCACAAATAATATTGGTAAACTGTCAGTTTTTCACAAAAAACTCATAATAGGTAAATATATAGGCACTGAATGAATACTGTGTATGTAAAAATGAAAATATATCAGAAGCTAAGGTATTTGCTGTTTAATGGAATTAATATATCTCCATGTAGATTTCACTATAAAATCCTTATTTAATAATTGTTATTGCATATAAATAATTCACACTTCATACTTTGGTTAATAGCCGTTTTTAAATTTTGCGAAGTAGAATGAATTTTATTGAGTGTTATGTAATAAAATATAATTGTTACAGACAAACTTGTCAAAGACGTCACCAAAGTCAACAACAAACGTTCTTTCAAAGCCAAAACCTGCAACAAATATGCCGCTATCGAAACCGAGAATTCCCCCAACGAAAACCGTCAACAAGTCTCTACCAGATACCGAGAAACAGATTAAAGAAAGTGCCAACAAAATTACGGCATCTCGATCTATTTCCAGCGCTAAAAATGGTGGAAGCACTACTACAAATCCAAAATCTACTTTGTCTTCCACTCGTAAAGTAGAAAGTAAGGTAAGGCTTAAACATAAAAGCTATCTAGGACAATAATAGCAAGTAAACCATGTTTTTGGTAGGGGATAAAGGAGTATATAAGGGGAATTTCATTTTTATACGGACACATTTGTTCCGCGGTACTTATATGTATGGTCCACATCATAATCAGCAACTTTAGTACACATTTACCAAATTTATTTTTGTGTACAAATTTTACTAACATTTTGCAATAACACAAATATAATGAAATTGATGATATTGATTTATTGAAACAATTGTCAATTTTTTAGAATTTTCAATAACTTGTATTATATTGTGGAATTAACTAGAGACCGTGAGTTTCATTTAAAAACACTAACACAAATATAAGATATTCTGTAAGTAATTGTGCTGAATTATAGTTCTTTTGGTACCAGTAATGCAATTCCTTCAATTATATGGAATCACGTGTCCCTGTCTCTGTTAGAATACTATTTGCCATCTGTGTTTGTAGTAGATAACTAGAATGGTTGTCACTTTCATTGGTTCTGTATCACTAGCATCAAATTAGAAAGTTTGCTGAACACAATTTATTTTGCCCCTACACTTTTATTATCTTTCCATAAACCTTCAGTATGTGAATATGATAATAACATTATCGAAATATCTGTTAGATTTTGATAGTGTTAGTTTCGGCATATAGGTAGTGTAGTGTGTTCAGTATAGAATATTGCCAAAGGGCCCAGAACTTCCAGATTTTAAAAATAATCTATATAAAACTATATCTAATACAAATATTTTATGAGCAATATTTAAATATTTTCTTCTTTAATGGCAAAATCAATCGCTCTCTCTCTCTCTCTCACGGCGCAGCCATCGTCTCTTGGTCGCTCTCAGTAATTCAAGATGGCCGCCACCAGAGGGTGTTATCAGTTTATGGTTTTCATAATTCTAGAAATCTAAAACATTATTTTATTTTAAAAAAAATAATATTTAGGGTGACGTCACTACTACGTTCGATCAATATACAGGGTGTCTACATAAAGATGTCAAAAAGAAATTACAATGTATCTCTGCTATTATTGGTGGGATTTTCATTGAACAAACAATAGGTACGTCACTACGACGTTCGATCACTATACAGGGTGTTGTCATTAGGGCACTCTGCTATTATTGGCCGGATTTTCATCGAACAAACGACATTATAGATTATTTTCTATGTACAGGATGTACAAAAACATATGTCATAAGGGCACTACAATGTATATCTGCTATTATTGTGACGTTTAACATTACACGTGGCGGGGTTTCTATTATGAAAAAAAATCTAAAGTGACATTTCGATGATCATCATCATGTCAGCCTAACGAGGAATCGTCCTATCTGGAATATCGATTAGTTCCATGACAGTCGCTTCGAAAATAGTTCTTTTTATTGGCGAGGGTTATAGTGATGTCGGGTTCTGATTTAGGTATTTTCACAATTTTAAACTTCAAATTTGATGCTGACTGCAATGTATTCATGTGGTTCTGATAACATATCTGGTACTGTCATTAAAAAAATTGCAAATTTTATAGTAAAACCGCTTACTCATATAATCAACACTTCTTTTGAAGAAGGAGTTTTCCCTCATGAACTAAAAGTTTGAATTGTTTCTCCTATTTTAAAAAAGGGTGCTTCTGAAATCATTTCGAAAGTAATTACGGATCATCAACATGGTTTTCGAGCAACATTTTCAACTTCAACAGCTTTGGAATCGTTCTACAGTGAGGTTCTGAATTTAGTCAACCAGGGCGAAAGCCCGATTGGTATATTTTGTGATCTCAGTCGGGCTTTTGATTGTGTTCAACATAGTATTTTGAAAGACAAGCTTTATAAATATGGCATGAGGGGTAAAGCATATGAATGGTTATCCTTGTATCTGGATAACAGGTTACAATCTGTCAAAATTGTTGATAAGGGAAATACATATATATCTAATCTTATAGTAAATGCACAAGGAGTTCCACAGGGATCCATACTTGGCCCTTTGTTGTTTATCTTATACATAAATGAGTTACCTTCTATTATACCAGTGTCATTTACTACTCTTTATGCAGATGATTCAACATTTTTGTTCAGTAATGAAGACCCAAACATATTGAAGGCCAAAACTATGAATGCTCTATTGAAATTTTCTGCCTGATCCAGTGATCAGTCATTGTTATTTAATACAACAAAAACGAATTACATTTCATTTCATCCTCGCCAAAAAAATTTTTCCCCTGACTTTGACATATTTGTTAACAACTCCAACATAACGAAAACAGAAAATGTGAAATTTCTGGGAGTATTATTTGATTCAGATTTGTCATTTAAAACCCATTGTTTAAATTTATCAAAGATGCTAAGTTCTAAATATTTTCAAATTAGAAATTTGAAGAAAACACTTAATGTAAATCACATTCGTTTACTTTATTTTAGTGAAATACAGTCTAGGATTAGTTATGGAATTTGTATTTGGGGGAGTTCTCCTCATGCTAAAAATGTTTTTTTGTCACAGAAGAGGATTCTAAGGTGTATTTCAAACATCTCATTTGTAGACTCCTGTCGACCTGTTTTTATTGGCTTGAGAATTTTAACTCTGTATGGCCTTTATATATTGGATCTACTTACATCAGTTCATAGAAATAAAAGCGATTATTTGCGGAATAGTGATATTCACGCTTACGATACAAGATATAAATCAGATTTCTCTATACCTTACCAGCGTATAGAAATCTGTAAGAAATCACCTAATGTAATGGGAATTAAATTGTATAATAGTCTCCCTCAAAGTTTCAAAGATATTGCCTTAATGTATAAATTTAAAGAGAAAACTAAAAACTATCTCATTGACATGTGCCCATATTTGGTTGAAAAATATTTTGAAAATACTCGTTGAATTATGTCTAGACTGCAACATATACTTTGTTTAATCTTAAATTTTGACGTATCCTGTGTGTTTCAGGTTTTCATATTATTTTTTGTGTATAACGTGTATTTGTTAACCTACATTACTGTATTGATTTTAAAGGTAAATGTCCTAGTTTTAGCTAGACTTTTTAGTTTTGATTTGTTATTGTTCGACTTGTCTTATGTCATTATTTGATGTTATGAGATCAATAAATTCTATCTATCTATCACAAGCATGCTTCGCTGTTTTTAAAGTAATTAAATATCTTCATGCATTTTTGCTCTGATACAGACGCACATAGAAACGAGCGCTTGCTCTTAGGGAATGTAAGAGTATGGTTACATTTTGCCTTTATACTTCTGCCTTCTTTTCTTGTTGAACCAGTTATTTTTATACCGACTCTTTTGTTGCTCAAATAATCTATACCCTGCACTCTATTTTTTACCTGAAGGTCTTTTTCATTAGTCTTATTTATTGTTGATTTAATTTCCGTCAAATTTTTTTCAATATCATTACTTTCAATATTTTCATTCAGTGTTTTTGTCTTTTTTACTTTTTGTTCTACTTTATGGTCCGTGTCAGCAGATTCATAATTCTCTGTCATTTCTTCAAATCGATCATTATTATTATTTACTAATACATCTTCTGTCGGAAGAGTATTATTTCTCTCTATTGGCCCATCAAAAACTGTCAAACTTTCTAGCACAACTGTGCAATCTTTTTCTTTCCCAACTGTTTGGCTTTGATGTTGTAAATAATAAGAAGTGCTTGAATTAACATCAAAAATTACAGGCATAGATTGCAGATTCTCTGGAGTTATTAAAACAGGTTCTATAGGCGTAAATGGCAGGTCTTCGGAAGTTAACAGAACCGGTTCCATGCGAATAGATTGCAGGTTTTCTAGAACTGGTTTAATAGACGTAGTTAGATGCTCTTCTAGAGTTACTGGATCTGGTTCCATACTTGTAAATTGCAGGTCCTCTGAAGTTTCCAGAACTGACTCCAGAGGCGTAAATTTATTATTTGGGCATTTGTTAAGCCAACTTTGCACAATCGAGTTATTGCCCAACCGTTGATCTTCATTTTCTGGAAAATAATGATTGCCTTAAATCCTTCATGTCAGCATCTGCTACCAAATGGATTTTCCTGATTCTGGGACGCCTTTGTCTCAAATTTTGCACAACGTCTAAGGTCCCATATAAACATAATATTTTTCTTATTTTCAATCTAGTTTATTATTTTTTGTATGTTTTGAGCATCGATTTTTGCGATATTGTTGAACAAAACACGAAAAGAAACTAGATAGAAAATAAAACTAAGTTTATCTGAGACATTGCACTATTCTCAGGGTACATTGTGCAAAATTTTAGACAAAACCGTCATAGAACAAAAAAGTACAGACATAGAAAAAAGTTCAGGTCATTGATATACCTAAACTTATCCTAAATTTTAATTTGTTTAGAGAACGCAACAAAATTGTACGCCACTCTGTCATTCCATACGGTAGAGAACATGGTATTATTTATCATATTTTTTGTTTTAAAATCTAACTCGTAAATTTTGTTTGAAAAATTAATTTATTTCTAAGTTTTCTTCAATATCCCTAACTTTTTAGTTCGTATTCCTCCTAAAAATTTAACCTTATAATATTTAATTCAAATACCTACCAATTTTTTCTATCAAATAATTTTACAGGTCCACTTCATTTGACTTTGAGATATTTTCAATAGTCTTCTTCAAGTTATTTTTATCACTGCCTGAAATAAAATAAAAATAAGATTTTTTTAAACTCCCTAAATTAATTAAATAAATTAACAAAACTTGTTCATAACCTCAAACTTTAGATTAAAAATAAACAATTTACTTACCTTTACGAAGTTTTAATCCCTCCATGAGTTTTTTGGTTCTCAGGATACTAATGCATGATAATAACTTTTTATTTTGTTCCATTATTTAACACAAAAACTGATAACAAAACAACACAATACATTTTTTCTGCTCAACAGTGCTTCATCAATGCTTCTATGTAATAGCTTTGGGACAAAAATTTAAATGAAATCTTGTTTGTAAGGAGGACTTCACATAGGAGATTTCAATTATGCCAGGATATTATTAGTTTTGAAAACTCTTATGTGTTACAGAAATACATATGAGTATTCATCAATCACAAACTTTGATCAGCCGCACATAGGTTTATTCATTTTTACTTAAACGAATGTGAGCATTACATTCTATTACATAGAATTTTTCATAGGAGATAGAGTATGACTAGGGCTACGTGGTAAAGCACAAATCTCATATGTAAAAAAATGCCACATAGGAGGTTTCATCAGAACAACGACGATATGCCTGTAATTTACATGGTAGCCATGGTGTTAATGGCGCCTTAAAAATATAATTTCATAGTAATTAAAATACAAACATTTTGCTATTGATGATGAATTTAACAGATACACATGATTCCACCTGTATAGTTAGTTATTAAATAATTAAATATAATTAAAAAGTGAGGAATTTTCATATAATTTTGTTAATTTTTTCTTATTATAGGTCAGTAGTACACGAACAATAGTATCGAAAACGACCACGACCACAATGAAATCTACTACAGCTAAAAAACCAACCGAAATAATTAGAGGACCGGTGAAAACCAAAACTACCAAAATAGAAAAGCCGAAAGAAAATGGTGTATCTGAAGTAGTAACTGAAGAAATAACTATTGTAAACAATACAAATGCCGTCATTGATAACTTTCAACAAGAACCAGAACTGATAAAGGACAATTCACCTGTCGATAACAAAATACTGATTGAGACTACTCAAATTGTTGAGACTAACGCAGACTGAAAAAGTAATAATTGAACAGTTTATTTACTTGGCTTATATTCAATAATATTATGAAATAACTGTTATATTTAAAATTTTTATATATCTTTTATGCCCCATTATTATAAAATGTTTTATCTGGCCGGTTTTGAAATGATAATTCCAGTGAAATATTTTCGAGACTGATTTAATGTTCACAGTACTTCAGACGATTGGGGAAAATTCTACTTACTACTTTTTTTGTCAGTTTAACCTGCATTTTTACATAACCCTTCGCCTGAGGTTAAAACTATATTTGTACTTTTTTTATATTACGAAATATTTTCGAAAATATTTCATTTTTTATGTTCTTTAACTAATGCATGTATAGAGCTGTGGTAATATTTAGTAACGGATATTTAAATGGTGTGGATAAAAGAAGGACTTTTACTGTAACGAGATATATTTTTAAGTTTAATATATACATAAACTATTAATATTAAACCATTTGACCATATAAAATGTCAATAAAAATATCTAGATATATATCCTAAGTTGAGCTTTTTACTGCTTAGGTGTGCTGTTGTGATTGCTGTGCACTCTTCTGTATATAATAAAAAGAATTTAGTTTTATTCAGTAAATTTTATGATTGGGTGCTAAATTTTATTGTAGTGAAGTCTTCCTCTCATTGATCATTTGGATTATGCACCGTGTTCAGTTTTTTTTGCATAAAACGTATTTTAAAGAAAATATTCAAGTCGGTAAAGCCATTCTAGGTAACAAAAATGAGACACTGACTAGAAATTCAACTGTTCTGTTATTCAAAATTCCCTATTGATATTTTAAGAATGGCACAGTTTACATGTCATCATTTGAAACATCCGAAAGAATTTTCAGTGAGAACACTTGAACTAAAAGTCAATTTCTCATTTTTTGTTGCCATTCGGAAATTTTCGCGATAGATTTTTTGAACCACTACTCAGTTTTTAATTTTTTTGACTTCCATTGCAAATTCATTTTTTTTATCTAACAATAAGGAATTTTAAGAAAGTACTGGCTTGAATAATTAAATAACACGCATAAGTGTTCAAGTGCATTGTATCCAAGTTTGAGGAATATATCACACAAAAGTTAACAAAACGAACTGAAGTCGAAATAGTAAGAGTGTCTCTCCGATCATTAAAAAAATAAAAAACGGTTGTCTGAGTAAAAAAGGGTCAAAACTATCGAAATTTTTGCCAAATTTATAATTTCTACACATTATTTAATTTGGAAAATATTCAAACTGATAATTTTTGTATTATTTTGCAATATTGAATTGGATATTATTATTCAACGGCGTTTTTATAAGAAAATGCTCGTTACGAAAAATATGAATGCATATGTCTTCAAGTACGTTGAAAAGACAATGGCCTAAAAGAATTATTGCATATCATTTTTTATTTTTGTGGGAGTCTGATACTATGATAAAATTACCAGCCTACCGTTTAAATGTGAAGGATGCTAGACATGGTAAACGCCTAACTGGATTGATTTTTGTTATACGAGTTGAAATATCCAATATGGGAGATCCACGTTAACAGCAATGTTGATTTTACTGTATATAACTTTATAATTATGTTTTCGGAAAATTATCAGATATTTTTTATGTGACTTCACGAATTAACCTTTTAGTAAAACGTTTTGCAAAAATTATTGGAGATACTTAACCATTTTATACAT
This sequence comes from Galeruca laticollis, assembly GCA_963921935.1. NCBI lineage: Eukaryota > Metazoa > Arthropoda > Insecta > Coleoptera > Chrysomelidae > Galeruca > Galeruca laticollis. The sequence continues at coordinate 93,683,226 of OY998183.1, forward strand.
TTTAATATTTATCCCTTTCTCTTTTTCACCATATTCCCCATTTTTAATACTTTTTAACTGTAGTTTTTGAGATGGAAGAAAGTTGATAATTTCATTGATAATATTCTTAGTTACACATATTTTTTTTATACTAGATTTTGTTTTAACGTTGAAATTTTATTATCGCGTTTGTCCTTTAGTTTGCTAATTTTATTTATTTTTTTTGTGAATTATACTACTTTTCAGCACAAAATAAAACCGTAAAAGGACACCAATGTGTTTCATTGTTTATAAAAACTTTTTATCCTTTCATTTTCAGGCACTAGGATGATGATGAATGCGTAAGACAAAATTCTATTCCTACCAGGGAAAATTTATTGTTTTTTCCATACAATGTTTTAAGTCTTCCTTTAAAAATTCTAATTAAAAAGTATATTTCTATACTATAATCAAGAATAATTTAAAAACATTTGATAATATACATCATCATTTAAATTTCTCTGATCAGCAAAACACAAATTTCTCAGTTCGGAAAAACAAATTTATCAAAAAATAGTAAAATTATAAATGTCATTAATAAAGTTTCTGACGGCGAATTGACATCCGCAATCAAAATTTTAGCTTCAGATGTCAGTGCAGCCACTTTAACAGAATTAAAATCGAAACATCCTTTAGAGAAAATTAATAGTACGTTCCCTACTGTGAGTTCGAAACCTGTTCCTATTCTTATAACAGAAGAATTTGTCAGTAACGCAGTAAACTCTTTTAAAACAAGTTCTGCTGGTGGTTTACACTCTTTAAAACCTTCACATCTATAAGATTTAATAAGTTATAGTGCTGGGCTCTTCTGCAAAAAATCTCTTATAATCTTTGTGTAAATTATGTAATTTTATTTTAAATGACACAGTCAACATCAATATTCGTCCTATTTTATTCGGAGCGTCACTATTAGCTTTAACAAAAAAAAACAGGAGGTATCAGACCAATTGCTATTGGTACAGTTTACCGTCGTTTAGTAGCGAAAATAATTTGTTCAAACATCAGAGACAAATTAGTATATTGAGCAGTGTGAATAAAAATTCAGTAAAAACTAAAACTTACATTTTCCTAGCAAATGCTTAGTTTGCAGTGAATAAAAATAAGTAGTAGCTTTTACTAAAAATGCAATTAGCAAATGCTAAACTTTTTAGCATTGTCTAAAAATGGTGTGAATGAAAGTAAGCAATTACTAAGAAAATTAAGGAAAAGCTTACATGTTTGCAAGCTTGTTAGACCCTGGCTTAAAAATTTAGTATTGTTAAACAGTTTGGCAGAAATGGCTGCATTTATTAATATAAGATTTGTAAAATTTTATCCCAAAAGAAAAGAAAGTCGTGCCGAAGAATACCACGGTCTGTATAGATTCAGTGAAGAAAATGTGGAGTGGATAGCTAACCATTTTTTGGAGCCAAAAGTGGAGACTAGAGGTGGTGCATTGAGTCCAAAAAAACAAATGCAAAATTTTTGCGATTTCTAAGTGATCCTGGATTTCAAATAGGGATTAGAAAAGAAGGAGTTCATAGAACAACAATATGTAAAACGATATCTCACGTTTTACCAAAAATAGTTGAAAAGGCAGGAATTTGGATTAAGTTTCCTACAGAAAACTCTACTGACCAGGCAATCAACGAATGGGCACAGTTGTATAGATTTCCCTGTGCTTTTGGTGCAATTGATTGCACTCATGTACCAATAATAAACCCATCGCTACATGGTGACAAGTATATCGATAGGAAAGGCTGGTGTAGTATAAATGTGCAAGCAACTTGTAACGGAAAAGAAATTGTTACATCCGTAGATGCTCAATGGCCTGGCTTGGTGCACGACAGTCGTATTTTAAGAAGATCAAATATTTTTGGTATGATGAGAAGACGTATTTTAGGCGATGAAGGGTATGGCATAACACCATGGATATTAACACCATATAAAAACCCTACCACACCTCAAGAAATAGCGTATAATAATGTACATAAAAGAGAGCGCGTTATTATAGAACGCTGTTTCGGACAACTAAAACGTCGATTCCCTGTTTTGCAACATCAGATACGATTGAACATTGACAAAATTCCGTCAGTAATCGTCAGCGCTGTGGTTCTGCATAATGTTGCTAAGTATTTAAATGATCAATTACCAAGTGACGAAGAAGAAGTAGCCGCCGAGTATCACGATGGTGAAGAAGTTGTGGAAGGTAATGATTAGCTGAATTACGACCGTCAGCGTGGTCAACAGAGACTAGAAGAAATAAAAAATATAAATTCTTCAATTGCAGTTGTAAATATACTACTAAGTACGATACCATGTATATCATAAGACAACATGAATATTAATTCGTAATAAGTAAAATAAACAAGATACTTGAAGGAGGATTTTTTCGACAACTACTTCTTCAAGCAGTTATGCCTTCTAGAAAGTTTTCAATGGGCCACACTGTATAATGTTATATTTTTTATTATTTTGAATTACTTTTTAAGTTAAATTTAAATGTAAGTGGGTACCTTAATCTGAGTCAAGTTCATTCATTTATTAAAAAAGAAAACGTTAACAACGAAAACAATTTATTAATTTACTTACAACTTTCTGAACACCAAATTATTTATTTCTTAAATTGGTTTCCATTTTCTTTTTGTATGTTTTCCAACAATAATTTTTCCTTTCGAACCCTTATTAGTTCCAGCTGTTCCAACAATACCAGTCGTTGGAGCTCTGTATTGGACAAATGCTCAAAAATTTAAAATAGAAATTTATATAATAATGTAGCTCTAACGACACTTTTATCAGGACTTAAAGAACCATTATGTACAACTATTAGATATATGAAACCAAATAATTTGGCCAATGCTTTACAATATGTTTTAAAAGAAGACAATATGTACACTATTTCCAAAATGTCACACATAAGACAACTATAAAGCAACCGCAATAATCTGGTAAACCTTTTGTACAACGACAAAATTTTATCAGTAATCCAGTTCATTTTAATACTCATACACCTATAGTAAAAACCAAATAAAGTTGCGTTTACGACACCAAGGGCGTATTTCCATCGCATGTGTGGCTACATTTCTATCGAAAAGTGCATATACTTAAATTTGTTAATTAATCGGTTCTAAAGAACCCAATCAATAAAAAAACTTTTGTACCAAAATAATGTATAAGCAATATAGCTTTATTGGGTTTAGACGTCCCTCGATGTAAACATTTGTGTTAAAATTTTCATGAAGAAGCCTCCAATTATTGACGGTAAAATAGTCACTGCCAGAAATAATGTCATGTTGCCGCGTTGTTTGTGACTTTTCTACTCGTGTATTGTCATCGATTTTTGAGGTTATAGTTACGTGCTTTATAAAATTTTCTTGTGAGAAATATTTATAATCAAAACTGTTTTTGTTTTCAAAACAACAAAGCATTTTCTTCTGGGATTGTTAAAATGCCCAAACAGCTGAATAGCCGATGCAAAGAACTTGTGGCTTCATTAGAAAATTATTTTGAACAAGAAAGGAATAATAATAGTCCTTTGTTGCCCTTAAATGCTGTACAAGAGGTAGGTAATACGTGAATAAAATATCTTTACTTCACGAAAATTTCTATTATTTTAGCGTGTAGCTGCTGCTTTAAAAATCAGTGTAAGAACAGTAAGCAAAATTTGTCAAACAAAGAAAAAAGGTGAAGAGTTTGTGTCACCAAAGAAACTCCACACTATATTAAACGAAAACTATCAAACTATCGATAATTTTGTAGTTTTCATTTATAATATTGTGAAATTTTCTACATTTACGTTTTTTGTTGACTTCAGTTTATTTTCTGTTAATTTCCATATTTCGTGAACACTGACAACGCTACAAATGTTCACAATGATGACGTAAACGCAACTTTATTTGGTTATCATTTCCATCTCAACCTATACCTATAATTCTAACGCAACCCCGAGTCTCAAGTCTTCAAACCCCAACAAACTCATAATGCATTCAAAGTAAATCAAAATTTAACTTTACCAAAACCAACACCCATGAGTATTTCCACAAGAAATACAGTAAACAATCGCCGAATGAGTTCACCTATTAGAAACTCATAACCAGGTCCTTCAAATCAAAATTATTTATGAAATTTTCGACCACAAAACAATTTTATAGCCGAGGAATTATCTAATGCTGATATTCTGGACGAAGAAATCGAACATTAGGTATTATCCTGATAACTCATATTCGGAAAACGAGCAATATCTATTTGAAGAACAAAACAATAATGATTTTTACGATTCCTCAAATCAAGATTCTTATTTTTTACGAAATGCCTCAGAATTTAGAGAAAACATAACCCCCGAATCAATTCCATTAAATTTAAGTAATAATAATAGTGAGTTGCCTTATATAATATTCCCGACTATAATATCAAACTTTTAATAGGTTTTGAATCATCAAAATCCTTCATAGATCCCGAAATTCCATTTGAATATTTTTCAGATAACAACTTGAACGGGTTGGGCTAACTTCCCAATCCAAGACATTAGAGAACTTAAATCATGTGCACTTGCATACCAATCCTTCAATATACATGGACGTAGACAACCAGCACTGCAACTGAAGTAATCCTTCCCAAATACCTCAAGGTAATGGAAATAAATTGTTGATAAATATTTTTTAAACTATATTTCAACAATAACAATAAAATAACGTATGCGTCTGGTTGCTTTAACTCGTATTATCTCTCTTAATATAGAAAAAATTATTACCTTAATGGAACAGGTGACAATTCACTGAATTACTTGCATTTCTTAACTTTTTTTAATCGGCAAAGGAATTCTTTTTAAAACGGATGACAGTGACTGTTACAGTTGTTACCGAACTGACATATTTTTTAAGCACACTATCTACGATCAAAAGAACACAAGACACTACTGATAGAGATGAATGCGTTTAACTGGTAGTGGTAATTGAATGAACTAAAATGTTATAAACTGTTTTATAACATACTCCCCCCGTTGAAGCAACTGACTTCAATGAATTATAAAAAAACTCGAAATTCAATACTGTGGTTAGGTGTATTACCTGGAGCAAGTTACAGAAGCAGCGATTATCCAATCATTAAGGTACTTTACATTATAGAAGAAAGTGCATGGACAAAAACCGTAAGCAAACGAAGACTAAATAGTACTAACGTAAAACAAACTATACAACAAAAACAGAAATCATAACTCTGAAGTTAATCATACATGTTGCACAAAGATTAACAAACATAGGTGATGATTGAGTCAGATGTTCTGACTTTCACAGATCTCACCTTGTTATCTGAACCAAAGAAAATTTCTAATATTCGAGCACGAGGCCACTTAAGTGGTGGAACATTATCTTCTTTAAGAAGAACTAGTTCATTAATTTGTAAGTTTTTACAAGGACTTAACCATTTTGGTCGGTTTTGGAGCCTGTTTAAATACTCCACATGCCATCTTTTCCAAAAATTTTGCTGGATTTGGGCACACTTTTGCCAAAATGAAAGTCTATTTTCTGGTATGTCGATCAGATTGACTTCATGATAGGCAGTCATACTGGTACCTATGAGAAAGTGACCTGGAGTGAGACAGTTCATGTCTAAAGGATCATTAGACAAAGGACAGAGAGGCCTGAAATTTAAGACTGCCTCAATTTGGGCAAGAATAGTGCTTAATTCTTCATATGTTAACATAGAATCTCCAATAACACGTCGAAGATGGGCCTTTGTGCTTTTTATAGCTGCCTCCCATAATCCTCCCCAATGAGGGCTATGCGGAGGTATAAATTTCCACTGAATGCGAGCTGAAACAGCAAATGTAGAAATGTTTTTCTCAACAGCGGGCTTTTGAAAAAATTATTTAATTCTTTTAAATGGTTGCTGGCCCCAATAAAATTAGTTCCTTGGTCACTGTATATCACACTGGGCTTGCCTCTTCTAGCAATAAACCGTTTAAGGGTAAGAAGAAATGCCTCGGCCGACAAGGCAGAAACTAATTCAATGTGTACGGCTATTGTAGCCATGCACACAAATACAGCAATGCAGCACTTTGTTGTTGGGGCTTTTTTCAATAGAGAAGATTTAATTAAGTAGGGACCTCCGAAATCGATTCCTACCTTTTCGAAAGGTCGTGACTGAGAAAATCTGTCTCGTGGAAGGTTAGCCATTATCTGCTGTGCAGATTTGGCATTAAACCTGTGGCATATTATACAATTGTGTATCACTCTTTTGACTTGCTGTAAGCCATCAAGAGGCCAATATTTCAATCGAAAATTTGACAAAACTGTGAGCTCCAACATGACCAAGTCTTATGTGTTCATGTCGAAGCATTATAGTTACCACATAATTCTTGGATGGAAGCAAAATTGGATGTTTCTGAATCAGGAATAGGTGCATTTTGCAATCTTCCTCCTACACATAGGATACCCTTTTCATTTAATATTGGATTTAACCGAAGAATGTTTTTGTCAGAAACTGTTCCTTTCATCTCAATTTCAGAAATGTATTTGGAAAATACGGAAAGCTGGGTCTGTTTTAAAATGAATTCAAAAGCAGCTTCATTCTCTAGAACGCTCGAAGGACCAATGGAAACTACAGAACGATTTTTTGAATTTGTAATGAATTTGAACATGTAACATAGAATTAATTAATCGATTAATGTTAGAAAATCTTTGACAATAAGTTTGCCAAAACTGAATTTGGGCATTAGAAATCAATGATGTATACATCACATTTTTTCATTGTTCTGGGGCATCAACCACAATAGTCCTTGATGTATTTATGTAATTCCAATTAACATCGAGCAAGAAAGTTGGTCGATGCCACCAGAGTTTGGTGTCGATTATTTCTGAAGCAAGAACTCTATTTCCAATTAGAAGATAGTGATTGATTTTGTGACAATCTATTGCTTACAAAAGCTGTCCATTTGGATGGATGGGATTGAATCCAATACAAAGCTATCTGGGAGTCGGTCCAAAGATTTACGGAAGAAAACTTTAATTTGTGTTGAAAAATGTCTAATAGTTAAATTAGCTAATAGCACCATGGCACATAACTCTAATCTTGGAAGAGTTGTGGTTTTAATTGGGGCTACTCTTGACTTCGAAGTAACAAGGTTGCTAGAAACAGAGTTGTCTGAATATACAGCACGGAAATATATAGAGGCAGCATATGCCTTGATACTGCTGTCTGCAAATCCATGAAGTTGGACTAGAACAATGTGTTTATCTAGAAACAATGAACGTGGAATTTTAAACTTTTGTAAATCAGGTAATGTGTTTATAAAGTTACACCACTCAGAAAGAAGTTCACTTTCAAGAGAATCATTCCATGAAAGGTTTGCTAACCACAATCTCTGAATGAATATTTTTCCAGTCACAATTACTGGACCTATGAAGCCTAGTGGATCGAACATTTGAGCAATTATGGAAAGCACTTTACGCTTTGTAATAATCACAGTAGGAAAGGAATATGGACTAGAAATCAGAAAATTATCTGTTACATTATTCCAGGAGAGTCCCAGAACTTTATTGGAAACATTCTCTATTGAAATGTCATGGTTTGTAGTATCTTCATTTAGACAATGAGTTTTTCTAAACTTTGACGAATTTGAGTTCCATTTATGAAGTTGAAACCCTGCGGAGTTAAGAAGTGAATTTAGCTGATCGTATGACGTCTCTAGCTCGGCAATATTCTCACCACCATACAGAATATCATCAACATAAGTTTGATGCAACAGTGCATCATATGCAGCGGGAAACAGTTTCTCTGATGTACGTGCCAATTCCGTAAGAGATCGAGTTGCTAGGAAGGGTGCACAGTTTGTACCATAAGTAACTGTTTGCAACTCAACGCACTGAAGGGGATTGTCGCCAAAGAATTTTCTGAAGAAAATTTTGCTCAGGATTGGTTAATACTTGCCTGTACATCTTTTGAATGTCAGCAGTAATCGCATAACGGTATTGTCTAAATCTACATAAAATGTCATATAAATCAGGTTGGACCTGGTAACTTTTTAGTGAAATGTCATTAAGGGACACACCCGAAGAACTTTTACTTGACGCATTAAAAACAAATCTTAGTTTTGTGGTTTGATGATCATCTCTGAGTACACAATGATGAGGGAGAAAATATGTATTCCGAATTTTGAGTTCATCCGGAAAAGGAACATATTTGGCATGACCAAGGGCTATATAATTCATCTATGAAAGACTTATAGTTTTGGAACAGGTGAGGATTTAAATGAAGTCTTTTTTGTAAAGACATGAATCTTTTCTTTGCTATGAAATAAGAATTTCCCAATTTTTCATATTCATTTGTACTTTTTAAGGGAATGTTCACTTGAAAGCGACCATTTTTCAATCGTTTATGATTTTTAATAAAATCCTGTTCAGCAAGTTCTTCCTCTGGAGATAAAGGTGGCTTAACCTGGAGTTCTTCTGTCTCCCAAAACTTGGAAAGAGTTTCATTTAACGTAATGTCAAGATTAGATACTACTGCACATGATTGGAGAAAAAATGTTTTTACATTTTTGAAGGATGTGAATATTTACCACCTACTACTCAACCGAACTGCGTGTTTACTAATTTTGGGTTATTTTCGCCCAATGAAAGAATATTAGGAAGAAGAATATCGTAGTATACATCTGCTCCAATCAAAATTTCAACATCTGATGGAGTGCTGAAATCTGGAACTGCCAAATAGAGTTGTTCTGGAATTTTCCAAGAACGTATCTGAACTGGGAGCTGTGAAATTTTTGAAGTAATAGAAGGTAGAATACTATAATTTATTTTGACTGAAATCAGTAGCATTGGAATGAAGAGTTATGTCAGCCATTTGTTTTGAAAGAAATGTTATATTTTGGACACCTTGTCCTTGTAATGTTACATTGTGAGTTTGAAGTTTAAGCTCATATGCACGTTTCTCTGTCATAAATGACGCTTGACTGCCAGCATCCAGAAGGATTCTAGCTTGGATAGGAAAATTTGTATTCGAATAAATAGTTATAACAGCAGTAGCCAACAATACATTTATTTCAGATTTTGTTGACCCTGTGTGAACCACGGGATTTAATAAGCTCTTAGATGTAATAGCATTCAACTGTTCAACTTGTGAACCTTGCACAGTTGTATCTTTTGAATAATCTCCTTTGGCACTTGAAACAGAAATGTTTTGTCCGGATGTCCCTTGACAAGCAGAACTGGAGTTATTTTCAATTGCCCTATGTGAAACAAGAGAGCAATCCTTATTCTCATTTTGAACCCTAGAATCAGTTAAAGAATTACGCGCTTGAACATTATCTCTATGGAGGGAAGTGTGATGTTTTTTGCCACACTCTGAACAACCTTTTGACCTACATTCGACAATTTTATGCTTTCCGCCCATGCAGTTAAAACACAACAGTTGTGACTTCAGAAAATCGTACTTTTGATTAACAGACATTTTGGAGAAGTCGGGGCAAGAATATAGATCATGGCTAGACGTTTTGCACTTCCAACATTTTCTGTTAGTGAAAGCTGGTGTATGGAGAGAAACCCTTTTGACTGGCTTAGGAGAAGATTCTTTCTTTTGGAATGAATTAGTACCTAATGATTCTAACATACTTGCATATGAATCCAATATGGTAAAAAACTCATCTAAAGTAGGAAGAACATCTGTGACTCTGTTCGACTAATAATATTTTTTTGTATTGAAATCTAATTTACGAACTAAAATATTAATCAGAATTATATCCCAATATTCTACTGGACATTTCAAATTTTTTAAGGACTCTACATTTTTCTCTACTGTAACTTTAAAATCTCTAATTTATTGAGCCGTTCCTTTTGTTAAAACAGGAAAATCAACTATGTCATTTAAATGCGAATTTATGATAATTAAATTATTGTCATATCTTTTTTGAAGAATATGTAATGCTAATTGAAAATTTTCATTGCTCAATGGTAAAGACTCTATCAACGTTAGAGGTTCTCCGCGGAGATAAGACTTCAAATAGATAAACTTTTGGATATCAGTCAAACTTCTATTGTCCCTAATCAAAGAGTAAAACAGCTGTGAAAAAGAAATCCATTTTTGGTATTCACCTGAAAAGGGCGGAATGGAAATTTGAGGAAGTTTAACTCCTAAATTCGGGCAATTTTCTGATATAGTAGATTGTTGTAGTGTATTGACCTGAGGGGCCTGAAGTGAATGAATTTTTTCTCTTAACCTTCCTATCATATTACAAACAATGTCTTCAACAATTGAACTATCTTCAGTGTCAGAATTATCCGAATTGAAATTTTGAATATTTTGTTGAAGGTCAGAATATTTAACTAAATTTTCATCTAGTTTCTTAATTCTTTCTTCAATAACAAATGCATTTAATGCTGAATCTAAGTGACTGTCAATCCAATTACTACAACGAGTAATTGCACCTTTAACATATGCCCGTGACTTTATCAACTGTTCCATAGTAAATGAAAAAAATAGTTCTAATGAGGTAAGTTTGTTCGTTCGTACAATATGAAGAAAAGCAATATGAAATTGTTCAACGTTAACAGTAAAATTCTGAAAATGAATGAACTCAAAGGATTGACGCTTGTCTATCCGGAAACAAAATATTTTTTGTTAATTTTACGCGTACTACATACAATAATGAAATTGAATTAAATTTGTTAATTCCTTGAATTAACACACTCCCGAAGAAAAATTATGAGAGATAATAATTCGAACTAATAAATTACCTTAACGGCTGCAAACCAGACGAAACCCGTTAAAAAATATAAAAATTTCAATCTAAATCTCAATAGTGCACATAGGAAAGTCAATGTATTTTTATAAAAGGCAGAAAGAATATCAAAACTGGATCTATTCTTCTTTCTGGAATACTTTCTGCGGATAATCTCTTGTAACTAACTGCTGACTGGTAGTTTTATTCAACTTGAAATAGGATGTTGTGAAGGATACGTCCGGCTCAATAGGATCAAATATGAACGGGTTGGGCTAACTTCCCAATCCAAGACATTAGAGAACTTAAATCATATGCACTTGCATAACAATCCTTCAGTATACATGGACGTAGACAACCACCACTGGAACTGAAGTACTCCTTCCCAAATTCCTCAAGGTAGTGGAAATAAATTGTTGATGAATATTTTTTAAACTATATTTCAACAATAACAATAAAATAACGTATGCGTATGGTTGCTTTAACTCTTAATATAGAAAAAATTATTACCTTAATGGAACAGGTGACAATTCACTGAATTACTTGCATTTCTTAACTTTTTTTAATAGGCAAAGGCATTTTTTTTTAAAACGGATGACAGTGACTGTTACAGTTGTTAACGAACTGACATATTTTTTAAGCACACTCTCTATGATCAAAAGAACACAGACACTACTGATAGAGATGAATGCGTTTAACTGGTAGTGGTAATTGAATGAACTAAAATGTTATAAACTGTTTTATAACATAACTCATGACCCATTTACAGTGAAATCAGTTTTTCAAGAATTTTCCCATAAATATAGCACTCTAATCCCTTCTTCAAACATTTTCAATTTGTCTGAAAATTTAAATCTCAAATTCTATGTATTCAAATTCCATAGTGTATTCCAAGGACTTATTGGCCTAGATAACATTGAAAGCCAACATAAACTTTTTTAGTGGATGGTTAATAACTCCACGTTGTGAAATTAAATTAAATTTTAATAAAACTCAGAAAGACATAAACTCTAGTACTATCGAACCTATAAATGAAAAGGTAATAAAAAAAAAACAAATATAAAACATGGTGAAATCATCATTCCACACCAAAAATTTCACGGTTGTGAAATACCAGAGTGGCTAACAATTGCAAGAAATGAAGAAGCAATTACTACCATTTTATATATCACAACAAATCCAGTAAAATTGAGTTTTTCAGAACTACTTCCTGTAGACAATTTTGATAACAATGCTTTTAAAAATTTCAAATTAAATAACCTAGAAGAGACTTCTACATAAACTTTGGATTTAAATAATATTAGAACAGAACTTTTACGAACAAAATTAAATACGAACCACTGACGAGATTCCTGCTCACGCTAAAACTTATCCATATCCTTTTGTGTGCAAAAAAGAAGTAGACAAACAAGTTCAGAAATTTCTTGAACATAAAATTATCTGACCAAGCTCAAGTGCTTGGAATGTGCCAATCTGGGGTGGTACCCAAAAACAATATGCTTCCGGGAAAGCCAAATTTCCTGTAGTAATAGACTATAGACGTCAATTGATGATAAGTACACACTTCCAAATGTAACGACCTTTTTAGACAAGTTAGGTAGATGCCAATATTTTACAACTTTGGATCTAGCTTCAGGTTTTCATCAGCTAGAAATGGCTGAAAAAAATACAAAGAAAACATCTTTCTGTACCGAATCCAGACACTGGGAGTACCTCCGGTTGCCATTCGGTTTGAAAAGTGCCCCAGCTACCTTCCAGCGGGCAATGGACAATATACTACGAACCGTACAAAATGAAAAATGCCTTGTATACCTTGACGATATAATCGTTTTTTCCATTTCATTACAGGAGCATATAGACAGACTAAAATGTGTATTTGATCGACTTAGGGAATCTAATTTCAAGATTCAATTAGATAAATCGAAATTTCTGAGAAAAGAAGTCGTTTATCTCGGGCATGTAGTCACCCCTTATGGAGTGAAATGCAACCCAGATAAAATCAAAGCCACCATTGCCCTATACCCAAAACTACTAAACAAATCAAATGTTTCTTGGGACTGATGGGATATTATAGACGTTTTATAAAAAACTTTGCACACTTGACGAAAGCACTGACAAAATGCTATATGGATAGTCCCTGGATAATACAAAAAAAATGTTTTAAAGATGAACTTAAAGTAGTTCCAGGAGGAAGGACCAAAAATGTTGGAGATTGATGGCAAAGGGTCGGATTAAAACATTTAAAGGAACTCACCATGATTTCGTGTACACACACAAAAATTGGACCGCTATATTTCGGAATTTTCTGTAGCTATATCGCAATATCGCATGTGCTTCATACGACGAACGTTAGGTTTCTCTGGTAATTGTCAATACTCGGAGCAGTTCGTCGGACATCAACAGGTCTATATATCAATCGAGGCTTGACCAGGTGATGAAGATATATCACATCTTATGCGATACGTTAGGGTGTACGTTGGGTTGCCATTTAGGGAACGGAAAGATTCTGGATTAAAACAAGCGAAAATAGGAACCAAAAACCAAACAGGGCGAAGCTGCTCCCCATCAAGAGGGCACCGTAATGCTCTCGGGAGGAACAATGTTCAACCGCAGCACCCCATTAATTCGCGTACGACAAAATATGCCAAGTCAAGTTTAGATGGAACAAGTTATTACATTCGTTATCTATCTCATACGTAACGATTTAGGTGAACATTTTGTTTTTATGGACAACGTCCGACCACATATCTCAAGAAGAATCCAGGACGCACCGGAAGCAGGACATATCAGGAGATTGAATTAGCCAGCCAACTCTCCTGACATGAATCCAATTGAAAACATTTGAGATTTCATTACTAGAGCCATTCGCAATCGTGTCAACCCACCTCAGACTGCAGCGGTGTTAGAGGAATGGAACAATATTCCACAAGAATCTATCAATAGGTTGATTATTTTAATTCCCAGGCGTGTCAACATGTTATTGGAATGTGGAGGAAGTCATACAGAAATTTACATATTGGTTCTTAATTTTCGAAGCTTGTAGAAAACCTTTTTTTCATAAATAACATAATAATATCTACAAATATTTTACACGTTTTTAAAAAAGTACCGCAACCTATACAATTCAAGAATTCCCAATCTCGAACAATTATACTTACAAACAAAATCGATGCAAGGCAAAACAGTTACTCATTTTTATTACACCATGCCGCAGTAACATAAAATCAGTATAATATTTTGGTGAGAATCTGTATAATCATATATTCACATGCAACACACAGTGCTCTATGTATTCATATATTATATTAATCAAAGATTATACAGGGTGTCCCGGGACTAATGGGAAAAAAGTCAGGAGCGTATAATCTGAGCCAAAATAATGTTAGTACTTCATATAAACTTTTTCTATGCAGGCCCTCGTTTTCGAGTTATAGGCCTCCAAAGTTTTAATTTTGAATTTGGTTTTAATTTTTATTTTTTGTACTAGTTATTTGATCTTCATAAAATTTACGGCAAAGCTATAATGTACGTGTATGTTTATTTTGGAGAGGTGAATAGATTTACAGTAGTCCCATGAAGCCAGGGACGGACTACCCGCAATGGTTAGTGATCCAAAAATTTTGCAGGGTAGGCACACCCTGTATGAAATTATCGAAATTGACTTCCCCACACATTAAGCTAACGAAAAGGTACTCTTGTTGGAATTCGATAAAATAAGCCGTTTGGCTAATATTTACAGTTTTATTAATGCACTACGTACCAATTTACCTAACTAACTTATTAATATGATGTCCAAGATTTACACCTTTACTACAACAAAATAATTTAACGATAGCAGAAGATAAAAAACATTAACGACTTATTAATGCGAAAGTTGGTAAAAACTTTTTAAAAGTGTTTTTACCGTTTATCATGTAACCATAGGATTAGTTGTCAAACGTTGTGTAGAATAGTTCGTAGTCAATAATTCATAAGTCCTTAATTTAACAGTTACAATGGCAGAATTCACTTTTATTGAGTGCGCTGATATGCATTTATTATATGGACTGGCTTCTCGAAACTGTTTAGAGGCCAGAAGGCTTTATGCAGAGCATTTTGCAAACAGAGCATCGCCAGACAGACGAATGAGCGTATTGATCTCAGCTTACGAGAAACAGGTATGAATAAGAAAATGTAATTTTCTATGTATACAAAACTAAATTTTAAATTTCAGGAAGTTTTTTGCCAAAAAAGTGGAAAAGGTCCAGTACAAAGCGTACATACAGTGACAGTTGAACAAGACTTGTTAAATGCAGTTGATAATGAACCATCAACGAGTTTACGAAAATTATCAAGAGAACATAACGTCTCGAAATCAGTTCTTCATCGCGTCCTAAAAGAACAGTTTTTCACATGAAAAAAGTACACAGTATGACAGTGGCTGACTATCCTGCACGACTTGAGTATAGCCAGTGGTTTCTGCGACAATAACAAGCAGACAATACATTTATTAGTAACGTTCTCTTTACGGACGAATCTGGTTTCACCAGAGATGGAGTCATTATTTCTCATAATATGCATTTATGGGATGATGTGGATCCACATGGCATTATCCAAACTAGGAACCCGCATAGATTCATGGTTAATGTTTGGGCAGAAATAGTTGGCAATCATTTGATAGGGCCATACTTTATTGACGGTACTTTGACCGGTCAGAGATATTTGGAGTTTTTGCAAAATGGGTTATGGAACCTGTTTGATGATGTGCATCTACAAACTCGTAGGAATTTATGGTTCTTGCATGATGGGGCCACTCCTCATTTCAGTTTAGATGTACGACAGCATTTACACACCAGGCTTCCTAATAAATGGATTGGTCGTGGAGGCCCTTTTCAATGGCCACCGCGATCAGGAGACGTTAATCCTATGCATTTCTTTCTCTGGGGTTATCTCAAAAGTAAGGTATACGCAACACCTGTGTAAATAAGGCAAGATATAATAGACAGAATTATGTTACACTGCAATGTTATTAGAAGTAATATGGGATTGCTCTTTTAAGTGCAAAGAAACAACCTTCGTAGACTTAGAATGTGCATGGAAGTGGGAGGAGCTCATATTGAACATTTATTAGAATAACGTTTTTTTTGTTGTTGTTTAGGAATTAGTTTTTGTCAAATGTTCTATAACTTGTGTTTTTTGAGGTTATCTTAATGGTTTAATAATGTTGTGTTCGTAATTTTGATTAAAAGCAACTAATTACGTTGTTACCGTACCTATTTAAATCCCATTAAATAAGTTCTTAACGTTTTTATCATCTGCTATCATCAAATTATTTTTTTGTAGTACTGTAGGTAAATCTTGGACATCGTATTAATAAGTTAGTTAGGTAAATTGGTAGTTAGTGCATTAATAAAACCGTAAATATTAGCCAAACGGCTTATTTTATCGAATTCCAATAAGAGTACCTTTTCGTTAGCGAAATGTGTGTGGAAGTCAATTTCGATAGTTTCGTACAGGGTGTGCCATCCCTGCAAAAGTTTTGGATCACTAACCATTGCGGGTAGTCCGTCCCTGGCTTCAAGACACAACTGTAAATCTGTTTAACTTTCCAAAGTAAACGTAGACGTACATTATAGCTTTGCCGTAAATTTTATAAAGATCAAATAACAAGTACAAATTATAAAAATTAAAACCCAATTCAAAATTAAAACTTTGGAGGCCTATAACTCGAAAACGAGGGCCTGCATAGAAAAAGTTTATATGAAGTAATAACGTTATTTTGGCTCAGATTATACGCTCCTGACTTTTTTCCCATTAGTCCCGGGACACCCTGTATACACACACGGAATATGAATCAATTATATCATAGAATTAATAGTTTGAATTTGAATCATAAGTGCTATTCAACGCGATAATCGATTACAATCATTTTCTGTCATTTAAAAAACAACATGTTCAACAATACATTTTCGACATCAATCGATCAGTTCGATTATAATCGGTCTAAAATTATGATGCTATTGAAAACAATCGTAAATGGGAAGCATGTGATTGGTCGAAAAATTTAAATAAACTACCGTTGGTCTATGCGTTATGTGATGTGAGTGATATTTTGCAATTGTATATTACATTTTTAGTTTACAGAACAGCTTCTATAAAATTAAACGTGATTAAACTAAATGAACTAGTGAAAAGTGTGAAATACAGGTGAAATGAATCAAAATTATGATGAGGTTATGTCAATATTGATTTATTTGATTTGTAAAATGACATGACATTTTTTTTGGTCGTTCAACAAACATCAATCCGTTTTCGATTTCGATTATAAACAAAATCGGAATCAAGATCGAAGTGTTGAATAGCACTATAGATTAGATTGTCAATTATTAATCAATTTGGTGACAATTGGTTCCGTTTCAAGGCAGGATAACTTAAGGCATTTACTGTTGGTTTCCAGCTTTCTTCGGTTGATTGTCAACGCAACCATCGCTAAGTAATTGGGTTGCGTTCCGATTTAACCGATCTATTTTAGTTTCACGGCAAAACGCAAATGGTGCCAAATACAATACAGTAATACTGTCAGCTTCAGCTGTCGTAACGTGCGATGTACTGATTTCAAGTTTTATTGTACTGATAGAGTTGGAAATGTACTGATTTCTGTACAACCGTATTGACAAGAGCAACACAGCATATGGTAACAAATGTGTTATATTCAATACACGCTGCAATACAATTCTCTCGGCTCAGACACACGCGTCCGGCAGCTGACGCACGATAAGGACACCCATTTCTAGCCGATCGCGCATGTATTGGAATAATTTATTACGTACTTATAATAATTATCGTTTTCAAATTATTCGCAGTGGCATTCACTTTATATTGACTACGTTTTAACAAGTTTTCAAAGATATTTAAGATCTATTCAACTTCTTAAACATAGGTACACCTGTCCAGTACGACCCTATGGACTCACGCAAAGGGCATGCCAATTACTTTGCCAGTAGCTTTTTCGTTGAATTTCGTTTTAATGCACATGGCAGCCTGCTAGAAATCGTATATAAACGCTTAATTTGAATACAAAAGCTATCTAACTTTAGGAATATATAAAGACCACGGAATTATTCATGAATGTATTGCTATGGCTTATTATCCTTAGAATATCCGTACCTCAATATACTCAAAGAGTCATACTGTAAGAAATCACGTCCGAAAATCTGTCACTTACTCCCGGTCAAAAATGAAACACAACCACATATTAGTATTTATAGTTAACCTCAGAGCTACTTGTGGCCTGAAAATGACAGTGATAAGATTTTTAAAAATGACAGCCGTCAAAATAAAACCTTACAATATCACTAATATAACTTCAGTCAGAATCTGTAATGAAGCCAGTATATGCACAGCGGAGATTTTTGCCATTTCCATTGCAATTAAAAGAATTATAGAATGTAACATACCTAAAGCGTTAATATTATCAGACTCAGCAAGTGCATTAAGTAAAATAACTAGATGTGGTATCAGCGGCTCCTCGGAAAACACATAGCTGGAGATCAGGCACGATTTATGGGAGGCTAAGAAAAATAACATTCTTATAAAATTGGGATGGATTCCGAGCCATACCTCCATAAAGGGGAACGGGATGGCAGATACGCTCGCCAAGAAAAGCCTTGAGTTGGATCATATAAATTTCAACTTGGTTGAATATAGAAATATTTTACCTAATATTAAATCTGATATCTACGAAATATGGGAAGAAGAATGGAGAGAATTGTGTGTTTTGAAAGGTCAACATTTATACAGGCTATTGGATCACTTCCCTAAAAAGCCATGGTTTAGTGAAAGCCAATTGAACAAATCTAAATTATCCACTTATTCAAGATTAAGAATTGGGCACTGTTTTTCCAAAGATCACCTAAACAGAATTGGACTGGTAGAGTCTCCTTTGTGCGATTGTGGAGCAGTAGCTAATCTTAACCACATTTTTTTGAGTGTGCAATTAACAAAGGTGTAAGGGACAAATTTTATATAGACATAATTAAATGCTTTAACCCGCTTGCTATGGTGCTTAATCTAAATTGTATATTGAGAGAGACTGCTGATTGTGTAGTTTTGTTAGTTTGTAAGTTTCTGAAGGACATTAATTGTAAATTGCTTTGTAAACTTTTGTGACATTAATTAAAATTAAATTAAAAATTAATGTGAATTGGAAATCTATGTAAACCTTTAACTTTCAGACAGGAAGGAGTGATGACTATGGTCAGACGCACGTGAGTGCAACTTCTTTCAGTGATTATAATTATCTAGGTAGGAAATTTCATCTGGGTAAATAGTTCGGAAGAGTTGAGCACAAGATCTCAAAAAAGATGAAGAAGAAAACCTTATGAATAGAACCATAGAGAAAGTAATAAAAGAGTGTTCGTTCCCGTACAAACAGCTGGCATCGCGTCGATCTGAGCGCACCCCTTGCGGGGTGCAGAACTAATTCTTGCAGGCGGGATATTTAAATTTGGTAGTTTGGATTATGGGTAGGTAAATTTTAGTTTGTCTTAAAATTGTTTATTATACGAGGGCAATTCAGAAACTAACCTCCGGTTGATTGAAAAAAATACACCAAGTTAAGTAAAAATATTTTAATATATACATCTTACAACTACATCTTTGCACTATTTTTCGACATAGTCTCCATAACGATTGAGGCACTTATCGTATCTCTTCACAAGCTTTGAAATTCCTTCTGCATAAAAATCACCCGCTTGTGCCTTGAGCCAGCCTGTGACCGCATCTTTGAGCTCTTCGTCGTCATCAAACCGCTGGGACCCGAGCCATTTCTTCATATGCATGAAGAGGTGATAATCGCTTGGCGCCAGATCTGGGCTGTAAGGTGGATGGTTGAAAACGTCCCACTTGAAGGACTCAAGAAGGGCTGTTGTTCTGCGAGCAGAGTGAGGACGGGCGTTATCGTGCAAAAAAACGATACCGGAAGTCAGCATACCACGGCGTTTGTTCTGTATAGCCCGTCGTAATGTTTTTAGTGTTTCACAGTACACGTCTTGATTAATGGTCGTCCCACGTTCCATGAATTCAACCAACAACACCCCGTTGGCATCCCAAAACACCGTTGCCATCAGTTTTCTGGCAGAAAAATCTTGCCGGGCTTTTTTTGGTTTGGTAGGCGAATCTGAATGTGCCCACATCTTTGATTGTTCTTTTGTCTCAGGGTTCACGTACTTAATCCAGGTTTCGTCACCGGTCACGATTCTGTTTAACAATGGTTCTCCTTCGTCCTCATAACGTGACAGAAAGTCTAATGCAGAGGCCATTCTTTGACTTTTGTGGTGGTCGGTAAGAATTTTGGGCACCCATCGTGCACAGAACTTACGGTAACCCAATCTTGCTGTCACTATCTCGTACAAAAGAGTCTTAGAAATCTGTGGAAAATCAGTAGACAACTCCGCCATTGTGAAACGTCGATTTTCACGAACTTTTGCATCAACTGTCTGAACGAGTTCGTCAGTCACCAAGGATGGTCTACCACTCCTCTCTTCATCATGAACGTTTTCTCGTCCACTTTTAAATAAACGTACCCATTCACGGACAACTCCTTCACTCATAACTTTTGGTCCGTACACGGCACAAAGCTCACGATGAATAGCTGCTGGAGAGTATCCTTTGGCTGTAAAAAACCTTCACGCACTTCACATTTGGCGGGATTTTCTATTGCAGCACACATTTCAAACTGCCACAAAAACTAAACTAGCGCAGGTACGATGTTCACTCGACTACGGCTTGATGCCGACTGACCTGCTGAGCGTGTGAATGCACAGATGGCGCGCTACTCCCCCCACTACCCGCACTGTGACCAATCGGAGGTTAGTTTCTGAATTGCCCTCGTATAATTATTTCAATCCAAAAATTATATTTCATTTTTTGTACTGAAATAATTATAATAAACAAGTTTGAGGACAAATAATTTAGATACATAAGAAAACATCAAACATTTAAATTTTTTATTAACCTGCACATAATATAAAAAAGAAATATGAATCACAATTACATATTTCTACTAAAATAACATTACATTATATTTAAGAAAATGAATCCAATATCACATCAAATTGTACATTGTTATTTTAAAATTATTGACAACAAAACCAACAAACATTTTAATAAAAAGAAGTTGAATACTAGATTCTCCATATCCAGGAAGACAAGAACAGGTCTGAAATAAAAAGTAAATTAGAAGTAGTACGTTTTAAGTTACATAAAAATATGTTAGTTTGTTAGTCCTCTTACCATCATTATATTTTTTAATTAATAAGGTAACACAAACCTTTATGAGTTGAGAAAATACGTATGATTTATGTTCTAGACAGATGACAGATGATCTTTTGCAAAGTGTTAATTTTGTTCAGTAATATTTTCTACATGAACTAAAAGTGGTAAATATGATAACAAAGTCATGCAGTATTGATAGACATTTAACGACTTCTTTGTACATAAATCAGACTTCTTTGAAAGAAGTGAAACTACGGTGAACAACTAAAATATCTGTCTGCAAATTAGCCTTACATTCTTCGCAATTAAAAGTTATATGGAACCAGAAACATAGCTTATTGTTTGAGTGTCTACATTTGAATAATGTTATGCTAATAACGGGAATTCAATTTTTTCCAATTCATTAATAGTGTTAGAAGTGAATGGTTTTGGTTAATTATGAAAATTTTAAAAAGACTTTAAGTTATCTATTAAATTACATCATCTGCTTCACAATTTGTGATGTAGTTATCGACTATCAATCTCACAAAAAATTAGGTTTCTTTTTACAGAAAATACTGTACTTTAAAAAGCTTGGATATTATTACCATGTGGTGGTGTATGATGTAAGGATTGAAAAGGTAAAGCACATTTAAGTCTTTTGCGATACGTACTTGTAAGTGGATCATCATCAAAATGATCTTCACACACCTTTGATCATTAGGTGTATAAGTTCTAAAATGTTGTACCACTGTTCTCTTTGATTAATGTCAGATGCAACCATAACCAATATAACCATATTTTTAGTTTTGACACTTTACTTTGACAAACACAAGCCGTATTCACACAAACCAATGTAAGATTGATTTTGTATATTTTCATTTTTAATGACTTAAAAGTTAATATACTAGGATATTTTATAATATTTATTCACAATAATGGCAATATGTTGAAATTCATTGTCATTTATGATATTTTAAATTGTTTTATTCTATTTTGTTTATGTATAACAGTCTTGTAGTTCGCGCGACTGCAGAGACTCCATGCGCGGGCGGCGGCGCAGAAACGTTGTGCCACTTACCGCCTATGCAGAAAACCGTCTCTTATATTATTTGTGTATGAATAGAACCTAATCAATGTCGCTATCTCTTTTCAACATTATGAGGTCATGATAAATGTCTTTAAGTTAATTGGAAAAGAAGGCATGAATAAGAAGAAGCTACAACCAAAACTAACCAATTATAAAACCAATGAAAAGTAACCTGAAAATGTCACCTCAAATTTTATTTAAACGGAATAATTCAGTAAATAATAAAGGTCCAGCACTTACCGTTCGTCCGCTGAAGCTTAAAACGGACACTAGAAACCAGAATATAAGACATCGATTTTTTCGTCGACTTTGTCGTCTCGTGTTCAGAAGTCAAAAAATCACATTTTTAAAATTATTTTCCGAAGTATATCGATATTGTTCGTTCCAATGAATTCATAAATTCTGTGATGTTCATTAAATGTTAGAATTTAAAATTAAATCCTTTGCGATTCCTCGGCAACTGGTATTGCTTATTACTTTTTGGCAATCTGTCAAATACATTTAGTACATTTTGAAACCAGATTAAAAAATATGGATATAATAAAAGATAATTCCAAAAAGTGGCCATATTTCGCACCATTCGAGGTAGTTGTTCACAATACCTACGATGACTGTTGGGTATCATTTTTGGGTAAAGTATTTGATATTACCCCATTAATTGAACGACACATGAAAGAAAGATGTGTTCAAAGTCTTCTGGCATTGGCCGGAAAGGATATTTCTTACTGGTTTGATGAATCAACAGGAGATATTCAACATTTTGTTCATCCTGTAACTGGGTGTTACGTACCTTATTGTCCACATGGACCTATTCCTGACGTGAATGTGCAAGTTCCAGCTACTAATTGGAGGCCATTAGATAGGCCACCATGGTGGATGGATGACCAGTAAGTAATTTTTGATGACAATATAAAAATACAGATACGTTTTAAAAGTCATTGGGTTATTTGGTGACTCTAAGAAGGGCCCACGTAAGGGCTACTGGCGCCTGTGGTCAAAAAAGGATTTTGGATCATGACTTTTTTTTTGAAGGTAGGTACGTAAAGTAGGTGCTTGAAATAAAGCAAAAAAACTGAACTTTTGAAGTCATATTTATTTGTAGACTAAAATATCAAAATGAAACAAACAGAATAAAATCATAACAAAATAAATTAAAATGAATTCTTGTTCACACCCATTTTAAAGCATTTACTTTACTAATAGGGTACAGGCACGTTGTTTATAAATAATAGAAAATAACCCAAAACTAAAAATCACATTTTTTTAGGAACAAATAACAGAAATATTGCCCAATGTCTACATATATATAAGTACTACTTTCTACTTAGATATTTACAAAAATATGCAGATACTTCTGATAACAAATATAATATAAAATCTAAAATGATAGCTAGGTACCTTAGAAATATAAAAAATAGCTATTGTAGTAGCGATATTTTCCGAGACTTTGCTGTCGCAAAGTCGTTAATTAGAATAATAATAATAGTACAAGTTTATTCAGCTCAAGAACATTACAAGGATTAATATACATGAATAATAAGTAAAATAAGTAAGCAAATAAACACGAAGAAAATCCACAAAGGCTAACCTGCGTGTGGATTGCTGGGATTCCTACTTAGCTTAAATTGATTAGTGTAATTAATTTTTAGAATTAAAATACTGTAGTATAATACAATCATAAAGTAATATCATAAAGCTGAAAAATGTGAGAAAAGGAAATAAACATTAATAATACACAGGTAAAATATTTCAATAGTACAATAGTAGGGTAGACCGGGGGCAATTGTAACACTTTGACTTTGTACACTTGCTGTATGTAGGGTAATAAACCTAGAACAAAATCATTTTACCTAATAATTTGTCACTTAATTGATCAATAATTGAATGTGTTCAAATTTCTCTGAGATGCCTAGCAAAACGTCACATATGTATTTAAAAAAAAATTGAGCAATGTTACAACCGTCCCCGACCCCGGGTCAGTTGTAACAGTTAATGGGGTCATTAGTAACATAACAATTTTTCTGTCAAAATCGGTATTTATTGAACTATTAAGAAATAAGTATCATATTTGTGATAATATAAATGAAACATAAAGAGCAAGAACATAAAAATCAGTCTGATTCACAATTGTGACAAATATATGGATATAAACTTGGAGTACATTCCTCATGCGTCATGCGCCCAGAATTTGCAATCGGAACACTGCAGCCACTGTTCCCCCGGCTTGCTGCTGCTGTATGACTCCATACAAACCAGACAATAATACTCCTGTTCGTCTTCACTCGTCTCTGGAGATTCGTTCCGAGATTTTTTCTTAGCAATACTTTTCTTTCCTTTACCTTTCACATCTGTTAGATTTTTTTTCACTATCTGTGCTCTTTTCTTATTTTCTCTCGCTTCCGATTCTATTCTTATAGCATCTTTCTCAGGAGTGTCTGTATAAACAGCAGACTTCCTTTTTGGTCTCCCTCTATTTGTATTTTGCCTGGGTCCTGCTTTCGAAAATGGTCTCACATATTCAGGAGAAAATGCCATTGTATCCTTTGTGGCGCCAATATCTTTCGATGTTGATGGAATGTTTTGGTTAGTCACATTCTCAGTTGGATTCGGAATTTCTGGTAATTCCACATCGGCAAGTGAATTTTCAGGAACTGGAAAAGCTGTTATTTCAATTTCTGGCTGAGGCAAAATATTTTGAGATAAACTGCTTTCCATTTGGAGTGAAGGTGTATCTTGGAGCGCTGACATGGGGATCGGTCTGTCCGTAACACAAGAGGGTGCGAAATCGATGTTAGTGAATATGTCTGCGTTAAATGGGTATATTCCCGTACACTTGAAGCCAGCTTGTATGTTGGTTTGAGTTAATGCATAGGGTAAAGCAGTAGATACGATGCTTGGTATATCGTAGATTTTCATGGGTTTACCCGGATTATTTCGCATCCAGCAATCGCTAGCACTGTTCACTGCTTTTTTGAAAGGTCCGAAAACAGATCTATCTAACGGCTGCAGCTTATGGGAGCAGTGGGGAGGAAATGACATCATGACTATACCATTGGCCTTACAGAAATCCGGTGCCTCTATCGTGATATGAGAGGATTGGTTGTCTAATAGTAGTAGTACCTTCCTATCCACCGATGAGTTTATGTGGTTCTGGAAGTGTTTGAGGAACATCACAAATTCGGTTTCTTGCATCAACCCTGAAGAATTCCTTGTGCCAATGCACCCTATGGGACCATCTCTTGTGAAATGATCGTCATACCTTTTGCGTGGAAAAATGAACATTGTCGGGACATAATTTCCTATGGCACTCACAGCAATAGTAACTGTCACAAGAGTTCCACGCTCACCAGATGTAAGTGCACCTACTTGCCGAATTCCTTTTTTGGCCACTACCTTATTGGGTTTCTGGACAGTTGTAACACCCGTTTCGTCAATATTGTAGATATCTTTCGCTGCAAACTTTTCACGATCCATTACTCTGCTCAGATTGTCATATAGAAGGCCTTTACATTCGTTCTGTTGAAGCTTGTAGCCCTCTAAAGACTTGTAGCTTGGGCACACCTAATGGATAAATTCTTATGTCATTTCATGAAGCCGGAAAACCAATCCTCTCCCGCAATCTTGTTAGTAGCCCAAGATGTAGGCGCTTTTAGATGGTACTTCTCGGCCAGTTCATAGGCTAATCTTCGTATTTCTTTCGGACAGAGACCGAAGTAAATGTCTGCTGCTTTCATGATGTATTTTGACATTTCAACCTCTTGGTTTGCAGAAAAAACTCTTGTGTGAGAGTTGTATCCCATGGAAATAGTTTGATCGGCATTTTCTGCTTCTGCTTTGCCTCCCTCTTTTTTTGTATCGCATCAATGAGACATGACATAGGCCAAATTCCTTAGCAGCTCTCCGCACAGACTGACCACCAAGAACTTGTTCGTAAGCTCGTTCATAGGTAGAAATACTCGTAAAATTTCGCTCAGTCTTTTGAATTCTGGTCCGTGGCATCTATAATAAGGAAAAACATACATGAATATCATTCACAGAATTTGAACGGGGTCAATTGTAACGTTACAATCGACCCCGACGAGAATGGTACAATTGACCCCAATGCGTGTTCAGAACTTCAAGAGCAAAAAAGAAAAATTTGTAAAGCAAAGTCGACGTGCAAAACAATCTCAAGATGATCTAAAAGAGCGCCTAAACCACTCAAAGTATAAATAAAATTAATGATATACATAGGGAAATAATTATCGAATATCTACGTAGAAAATAAAAACTTACGTTGTCTATATGAAAACAGAACACTCGTCACAGTAGCCGTCTATCTCCTTCGATTGATCGAGCTGTACCATAGATAAGAGTATATTATATACACGGATAGATCGGAATCTTACGGAAAAACTCGAGATCCCAGAGAACCGGTAGCGCCCCTTACGGCTGGAGGATCAATTAAATTTGGCGCGGCGGTTCTTTTGAATGTATAATATTTGAGTTCACTCGACAATTTCAATCAACTTCAATAAAACACAATTTGAACACAATAACAAGTATATTACATATTATAAAATTAAAAAAAAATTAAAAATCCATTAAAAAATATTACAAATACAATTTAAAAAAACAACTAACGCAAGGAAATACTGTAGAAACGGTGAAGCTTTTCCATTAGGTGACTTAGTTGACGATATTATTCAACACACACTATGTTGGTACTGTGTTCTTCAAATAACAGAAAAAGAGGAACAGCATTTATATTATGTTGCTAATCAACTTGGTTTAAATTGTGTTCTTGAACTAAAAAATAAATGTATAATTAATTACTTTTCCTTCATTTCCACAATATAATACAAACATTAGTTAATCATTCATCTTTGGTATTTCATTAAAAAAACTTACATATTTCAATGGAGTTGCCCAATAGAGTGGGCACAGCATCAGCTTTTATTGTTGATCCATATCTGCTATCAACGTAAACAGCTTCTGGTGCAAAATGTATGCCACAAACTCTATAGGATGCATGAATTCTTTCAACAGTTTTTTCCTTCATATCCAAGCGTACAATTGCAGTCAACCAAATATTGCACATCTAAAATTATAAAATAAATGCCGTTTGCTCAAGCTTATTCATTTACGTTTATTGAAATATTGTAGCAAAATATCCTCAAAAACACTACACAATGTAAACCTTTTCTATAAAACCAACGTTTTTAGCTAGAGATATACAAATTTAGTTTGAAATATGTGTATTTTTATATTCAAAATATAACAAATTAACATTGGGGAATTTTTTAAGGTTAACTTACTTCCTGATTATTCGGGAAACGATGCATCTCAAATCCTTTTTTAGTAGAGTTAAAACAGTCTTTAACACAGCACACAAACACCATTTTTATTGGAAATTTATTCAATACAAATAACACAAATAAAAATATATTGGAAGTCGCTGTAAACAAATATCATAGATATCATAGATAGGAGAACATTATGACCAAAGAATACACCAGTGTTGGTGTATTCTTTGTTATGACAAATACAGAAACTTGCCACTTGTCAATTTGAGTTAGCGCCACTTACAGCTGGAGGATCAACTATTTTAGAAAGAACTGTTATTCTCATTTAAGTTTTCAGGGTATGAGCTGTACTAATAGCGTGACGGGAGGGACTAACTAGCGTCTAGTGAGTTGTAGGGTCACGGATGATCCTAACCAATGGAAATTAACAAGAATAACCTTGTCGACTATTGAAGCAGCGTTGCCAAGTCGAAATCATTATCTGATGGAACATTATTTTAAGGGGACAGAAAATAATTTTTACAATAATAAAAAAGATGGCCAATTTTAAAACTTTTCTAACTATACTCGATTCTCTAATTTATTCATTTTATACTTTTTCAAATATCTCTGAATATTTTTGATTTGTAAAAATTTTGCTATTCTGATGTATTTTAAGTTTTAGTATACTGGCATTGGCAACAATGGTATCGGACTTTTAAATAATTTTGTAAGGTTTTGCGGAATGCAGAATAGAAATGTTTATCATTGTGCAAGATTATATGTAAATTTTATTTACGTTCCTTGATCATTGTGTACTATTTTATTTAGTTTTTGTTGCAAAACTATTTTCTCTATTGATTATATGAATTCTGAATGCAAGGAGTGCAAGAAATCGCTACCTCTCCAATTATAAATCTTTAGACAATTCAAAATTGTGACATTTTCCCATACAGCTGTATGGGAAAATGTCACAATGTCACGCTAGAGATGGGAGTTTAACTTAAAAATTATAAATAGTGATACATTGACTAAAAATTTATTAGGAAATCTCTTGCAGCTGACTAAAAAAATGTAAAGGTTCGATTACACCCCAGAAAAAATATCTACGCCGCTTATTGGAACTTTTCTGCAGAGTGCAATGTAATCTACGTATTTTTCCTTTTTCCATAGTTTTTATGACTTTTCATGTTATTTTTTTAGATGACGAAAATAGTCTTCATATGCACGTAGTCCAAGAAAATTTCATTGAAGAGAACTGCATTCTCAAAATGATGTAAAAAGAATAGTTAAAATTATTTGAATTTGAAGAGAAAAAAAATGAAATTAAAATAACATGTTTGCAAATTCTTGAGGTTACAACTTCATTGGAGGAACTTGAGATTGTAGATAAAGCTATTGCCTCCATACCACCAACAATTGCAGCACTAGTGTCTAAACACCACCTTATTAATTCTGCTTCTTCGCAAAATATTAATATTCCACACAATAAAAAAATAAATACTTAGGAGATTGTTCTGTACGACAAAGAAGAAAAAAATATCAAAATGTGGTGTTTGTAAGCCCAGTCATGAAGAAGTCGAAAAAATATCTTTAAATTTGCCAATAACCTTGGTAGTTTTTTGCCCCGTTAAATATTCATATTTCCTTATGACAACAGATATAGGTCAAAATAAAACAGTATTTTTCTCGTTTCAACTTTAATCAAAAACTGAGAATTAGAATTTTCTTAACCATTCCATTTTTTTAAATCTCAGTTAATCTGCACAATTCGATCACTAAGTCATAACGAGATATGCAAACGATTTTTTTGTTGTTACTATATCAACAATTATTGTTAATATTGCTATAATAGCAAATTGATCGATACAATGAGAAAATAGAAAAATTAAATTATTTTGGCTCCTACTAAACGATTTATATTTTAATTTGAAAAATGAAATACCTATATTAGTTTAAGTTTTTTGATAACTTAAACATAAATGAGTAAATTAACATTCCAAAAAAGTTCGTTTAACCGTTAAACAGTTTTTTTATTCAAATTTAACAGATTTACTTAAGTTGAAATAACTGGAAAACAGTTCTCTCACCTTTTCTTCTATCTCAGTGTAGCAATGTCGTTATGATTTAGTAAATGCGGCCGAATATCAAATAATATCAGTTAATTGCCTAGGAACAACCAATTACGATGCGTTTTAATTGAAATAATTTAATATTCTAGTCAAAAGAAAGCAGCTATTAATTTTAAACTTTCGCGCCAACGGATCCTAACCTCCGTAGTTTTTAATTGGTCAGGATCATCTGTGACTTGCAGCTCGCTAGAGAGGGACTAGATGCAACTAGCGTCTACCAAGCTGCAAGTCACAGATGATCCTAACCAATTAAAAACGACCGAGGTTAGTATCCGTTGGCGTGAAAGTTTAAAAATAACAGCTGCTTTCTATTGACAAAAATATTAAATTATTTCAATTAAAACGCATTGTAATTGGTTGTTGCTAGGCAATTAACCGAGAGTATTTGATATTCGGCCACATTTGCTAAATCATAGAGACATTGTAACTATGACAAAAAAGAAAAGTCGAGAAAAACTTTTTCCAGTTAAATTAACTTAAGAAAATAAGTTAAATAGAAATATTGTTTGACGGTTTAACGAACTATTTTGGAATTTTAATTTTCTCATTTAAGTTTGAGTTTTCAAAAACGTGAACTAATATGGGTATTTCATTTTACAAATTAAAATATAAATCGTTAAGTAGGAACAAGAATAATTTAATTTTGCTTTTTTCTCGTTGTATTCATCAATTTCCAATTATTGCTATATCGACGACAATTGATATAGTAACAAGAAAAACTCATTTAACAGTGGTTATATTTGACAGCGAATACTGCAGATTATCTGGTTAACTGACATTTAAAAAAATGCAATAGCAATGCAGTTAGTTCTCACGTTGATCAAAGAAGAAACTAGGGAAATACTGTTGACCACTGTATCTGTTGTCATAAGGAAATATTAATATTTAACAAACTACTCAAGACTATTGAATTGTTATAAATAATTATTATTTATTTATACATTTTTCGATGAAAAATTTAAAGCTATTTTTTCTACTTCTTTAATGACTTGGCTTACAAACAACACTTTTTGATGTTTTTTTCTTCTTTTTAGTAGCAGAACAACCTTATCTGAATATTTGTTCTTTTATTTTGTGGAACATTGATTTAGCAATAACAGGAAATTGATCGAGAAAAAGAAACGTTTCATTATTTATATTTTAATTTGAAAAAGTAAATACATATATTGGTTTCAAGTTAAAACTCAACCTAGAATGAATAAATTAACATCCCAAAAAATTCCTTAAACCGTTAAACAATATTTTTATTTCAGTTCAACAGATTTCCTTAAGCTGAAATAACTGCAAAACATTCTCTCAACTTTTCTTTTCTCTCAGTGTAGCAATGTCGTTATGATTTAACAAATGGATCCGAATATCAAATAATCGTAGTTAATTGTCGAGTAAGAACCAATTACAACGCGTTTTAATTGACATAATTTAATATTTTGGTCAAAAGAAAGCATCTATTATTTTTAAACTTTCGCGCCAATGGAACCTAACTTCGGCCGTTTTTGATTGGTCAGGATCATCTGAGACCTGCAGCTCGCTAGACGCTAGTCCACAGACAAATAATAGTCTAGATGCACCACCCGTTGAAGCGACGTTCACACAATTGCGGCGGTTTAGGAACTATTAACGATGTTTCAATTTATTCCTATTACAATTGCCCCCGGTCTACCCTAAATTTCACAGTCCTGATCGTAATATAATTAACACAATAACACATAAATCAAAACGCAAACACAACCCTGAATAAATAAACTAAAATAAAACATCAGACAACACATTGGTAAGATAGTTCAGTCGGTAGAGGTTCGGACTGTGTCAAAACGTGATAACTCAGAAATAACTATGCAGACCTACTTTAAATGGCAAGTACAATAACACCTTAAAATGCACCCACTTCTTTAATCAAAAACACTTTCTTCGTGAACTTGAATTTGAAAAGGAGTCAATAACATCATCAAAGTCCAATCTCTTTGTTATGTCAGATTCAATGTTCAGTATTGCCACATCCCTCAAACGTGCCTCAGTCATCGTTGATCTTTCGTAGCTTTTGATCCTCTTCAGGACGGAAAATTATCTTTCCGCTGAACAGTTCGATGCCGGGATTGTTAAAAACAGTTTTAATGCTATATCGACATAAGGATATAAGTCTTGAAGTGCATTATCGTGTAGAGCTTCGTAGAGTCCAATAATTGTCAGTGGGCGTTCTTTTTCTTTCAGTTCTTTCAAAAAGCCAAAAAAATGTAAACATTCTCTAGCAAAATCTTCCGCCGTAGGGAGATCTTTGTGATACAAAGTGCACAGTTTCTTGCTGCATTCTCCAAGTGTTTTCATATTGGAGGCTTCTTCCCCATCATTATTATTGATAAGAAATCCAAACAACGAGTGAAGCTCATCATAAAGTTTTTCTTCTTTCCATTTCAGAAATCAATGTGTCCAAAATGACGTTGTATGTATTCACTCTAAACTTGTCCCTACCAATCAACGTTACTTCTCCTTCTCTACTTTCATCGGACTGGAGTTTTCGTATCCGCCTTCGTTTTGTTACGTTTTCGTCTTCATATGTAGTCTCTTCTGATTTTACCAGTGCCCCATTTTCATAAATTTCGAATTCAAGTTCTCTTCTGAGACTACGTATGTACTCGGATAAAGATGCATATAATAGTGCTACTCTTGATAAATCGGTTTCACATGCCTGTAGTTTTTTACTTGTTACATTGAACCTGCATAGCAAATCTCCCCATAGAATTGATAAAAAAGCAGTTTCTAATCTGTGTAACTGACGGAGGTAGGTGGATGCTTCACTCCGTGTGGTTGCTTTTTCTGTTTCGTCATTTGATGTAACTGTAAGGGCTTCTATGATTTCATTCCAGTCTTCATTTAATGCCTTGCAAGCGTCATCCCTTGCTGACCAACGTGTTTTTGACAAAGTTTTAAGGCTTAGGTTGTGTTTTTTATTCAGACAACTTGCAAGTACTTCCCACCTTTTGGTAGAGCACGAAAAGAAATTGTACAGGTTGTTAAGAAGCATGAAAAAGTTACGACTTTCTTCGCAACTACTAGTCGAATGCTCCCCGACTAAATTCAGTGAATGAGCACTGCAAGGAGAATACATTGCTGTTGGTGTTTTTTCTCGAATTCTGGCTTGCAGACCAGTATATTTTCCTGACATATTAGAGGCATTATCATATGCCTGGCCCCTGCAGTTTTCTATATCAATTTCATACTTTTTCAGAACATCCATAACAGCATGGAAGAGCTCCTCTGATTTGTGGCCAACATTTGGTAGAAAGCAGAGAAATCTTTCCACTGGAAGTCCGTTTTCAGGAACGTACCTGATTATTATAGATAACTGGTCAACATGGGAAATGTCAGGTGTAGAATCGATCACTAAAGAAAAATATTTTGCTGCTTTTATTTCAGTTACTACTTCCTCTGTAACTTTTTGACCCATCACTTTAAGGAATTCTTCATATGTGGTGGAGGACAAGTATGAAGTGTGCCCTTGGCCTGGATTTCCATGCTTCGAAATGTGAGCCGCTAGGAAGGGGTCAAATTCTGATATTAGTTCAATACACATAATAAAATTTCCACAATTATGTGTCGACCCAAATTTCTCATAATGCCCTCTCAAAGGTAAACCAGCAGCAGCTAAGGACCTCACAACTGCAACTACTCGTTTCAAAACATTTCTCCAATAACTCTTTTCATCCTCAAGTTGAATCATAATCTGAGAGTCAATTCTTCCGGCCGTTGTCATTCTTCTTTTCATTACTAAGACACAAGATTTGTGGTCTGATGAATTTTCATGGCTTTTTAAGTAGTCGCTTCCGTGTTTCCAGTCATCGAATCCCTCTTTTGCTAGTTTCGAAATTCCTCCAAAAAGTTGACATGGTATACAAAAAAGTTTCCCAGAACTTTCGGAGTACATTAGGTAGGATCTTTTGACTTCCTGTCCATTAATTAAGTTAGTTTTAAATAGAGTTTGAGTTAGGAAGCGATGTTGGCCGCCGATGAATCTTTTGGAACGACTAAAATCTAAGTTTGAAACATCCTGGTTGATACCAGTGCTTAACACTCTATCTCGAGTGTTATCATTTACTGGCCACAGAGCAGGGTCACATACAAAACCTGTCTCTTGATTATCGTTAAGTCCTGTAATATTTGAACTTGTATGGGGGACTGATTTAAGGATCTGCTTAACATTGTCAGATGTAGAGGTACACTCAATTTCAGAGTATTTGAAACAATTGCTCAGTTCTTCTGTTGTTGGTGACGTTGGTGTTGCAGTTTCATGGCTACTCACTGATTCTTCTGAGTTCAAAGAACTGGTACTCGGGCCTAATTCACTCTCGGGAAATTTTGTTTGTGTAGGCAGGTCTGATTCCACGAAATTTTTGCTTTCAGGCAATCCATTTCCAGATTCGGGTTTTTGGAAGAAAGTAAATATTTTACTGGTCTTATTTATTACTTCCTGTTCTCTTTTATTCTTTTGTAATGTTGCTTTTCTGTAAGCAGCACCGCTTAGACGCTTTCTGCCGTCACTCATGATTTTTTCATTGAAATTCCTGAAAAAACGTAATGAAGAAATGAAAATTCAACATTGTTGTAAAATTAAAATATCATCATGTTGGTAAAACGCTAAGTCTTTCTGTTGATTTTTCAACTCGAAAACTGTATAGGCTAGGGCTAGGAACTTGAAATTTTGCACATTCATTACTGCAATTATTACTGAACTAAAAATTCCACTTGTATTTCCATCCAGGTAAAATGGTAAAATATTATATTGTTAATGTTTTTACTTTCTTTTTTAATGCTGGAAATGTAACAGGCTTACAAGAAATATCTACTAATACTAAAATTACCAAATTAGACTATGCTAATATATTGTCTTTTGTTTACTCACCGTTATGAAGAAAGACGAAAGAAAGTTTGATACATCAATAGCCTACCATCTCACAATAATGTGCAATTAAATGCAAAACGTACGCAATTTAAATACTGTATGCAACTGTACAACTGAACGATAACTTAAAAGGGCTATAAAACTTCACCTGAGATCACTGACAACATGAACATTCAACAAAACACTGGATACCGTATAATGTTGCTCTGTTGCTCTACAGTAACTCGTGAGTCATCACGCCACTTCGCTGATTCGAACGAGTCCATTGCTGTTTTCGGGGAATGGGAGCTTGGTAGAGGCCGTTGAGGGATGATGCGATAGTGCGTATTATTAGTGGAGGTGGAATGTGGAAAGGTTTGATCATTAACAGTACGTGTGACTGAGTAGTTTCTCTTCTGTTTTGTTTTAACCCTCCACTCTCCTAGTTATGAAGTTTATTTATTGATTTTAACTAAATATTTTTTTAAGTTTCAAACTAAAAAAAACATGCTTCTAAAATTCGCCGCCCTTAAATATCTGCCGCCCTGGGCTGCAGCCCCTACAGCCCTCCCCTAAATCCGCCACTGATCATACGGCGAACTTTCGTCAATGCAAAAGACCGGATGACATCATCATAGTCTATAGATTGCATAATTTCTGATTCTATGTACATTAGAGAGAGTGAATTCAACCAGGTTTAGCGCTGAAAACGATCTTTCTACCAAACAGTTTGCCGCTGGTGTACACAAAAGCATTTTGAGCGCAATTCCTATGTTGGGTAAATGTCCAAAAAGCCTTTTTCTGTTAAGTATTTATATAGCTTCAGTGGTGACGAGAATTCGTCCAATGACAGATGAGCTCGTAAATCCCATCCAAATCTCCCGGATAGACAGCTGCAAGGTTCGTGTCTCCTTCACGAATGTCTTTAGACTACATACGATGTAGTTTCATAAGAAATTCTAACTTTTTACTCAACTCCTAATAAGCTAATCCGCGTCTCCGTTGTTCTGCAATCAGCCTGTCTATAATGACATAAAAAATGGTTACTGAATGGTTACTGAATTTGTCCGTGCCAGAAAGTTCAGTCTCGTTTTCCATAACTTCGTCGAACTGGACTTTGCGCTTACGTTTCCCGCGCATATCTTAAGCATATCTGTTTTCACCGGATTTCTCAATAGCTTTCTACTCATATTTATCAAAGGAACCGGATTTCCCTATGACTTCTAGGTATGTTACCAAGGACTGGTAAAGTTTAGCGATCGTACCTAGGTCACTTTGTTGAACCTTTCTAGGATGTCATCACGGAGAAGGGCCAGAGAGCAAGTTTCAATAGAGTCTAGTGAATAAAGGAGACCTGAAGCCTCAGAGTGCGTAGATAGTTTTTCACTTGTATTACCTGCAATCATCTGAAGAGCTGCCATCATTTCATCCCAGGAGCCAGATAGACTTCGGCAGGCGTCAGTTCGAGCAGACCATCTTGTCTGAGATAGACTCTTCACGACTGTTGCAGTTAATTTCATATTCGATACCAAAATTTCCTATCTGTGTGTCAATACCGAAAAAAAGTTGTACAATGATTACAAAATACCAAAGAAAGATATAGCAGCAAGTGAGCCGAACAGGGAACCAAAACTATCAGCGGATTCATTTGTTTTATGCTCATTTGAAGACCGGAATATATACCCGACAGTCATTAGACTGTCTCCGGCGGTTGGATAATTCCAAGTCGTGATTTTTCAATGTCTCTAGGACGATTTTAGCCAGGTCTTCTGCTTTATGGCCACAATTGGGAATGAATCTCAAAAATCGTTCTACCAGACATCCGTCTTTAGAGACATATTTCTCTATAAAAGAAAGCTGATCATGTGGAAGATATCAGGAGTAGAGACAACAGAAATGGAGAAATACTTTGCACGTTTTATCGCAGTCTCGATCGTATTTATGACATTGTCTGCCATGATATTGATCACTTCATCACATATTTTTGATGAAAAATATGATATTGTGCCACTTCCTTTGTTACCGTTGTCCAGAAAAGGATAAAATTCAGCCAGAAGTTACCACTATTTTTCGCTCCAAATTTCTCATGGGAACCTCTAAATAGTAAGCTGCGTGCAGATAGTGACCTCACAACAGCCACACTGCGCCTCAAAACCTCATGCCAGTATTTTATTTCTTCTTCTGTTTGGAAAATAAGATTCTTGTCAACTCTAGAGCCAACATTCTTCCTTGCTAGTGTCGCAGATGCTGACCTGTGCTCGTCTGCATTCTCACAATACTTCATTCTTTGAATGGCGTTTTTCCAGTCATTGCACCCTTCATTAGCTAGCGACCCCGATTTTCCAAACATATTACACGGGGCGCAAAACACGGCACCCTTACTCTTCGAAAATACGAGCCAAGGTCGAGGTTGTGTTTCACCATTGCTCAATGTTCGGCTAAAAAGTGACAGCGATAGATACCTGGTTTTATCTGCGCACTGACGGTATTCCAATTTGTCTTTGTCTAGCTTCTACTCGATAGGATCGTCACTTCTTAAAGTTGGAATCGGAAAACATGTGTCCACGTGCGATTCAGATTCAGGATTTTTTAAAGAATCGTTCTCTTTAGCTGTTGCGAGGTTTGCAGAAATAATGTTTTCAGGTATCTCGGTACATCAGACACGTTTGCTTGCATAATTCATCGTCATTCGATAGCTGGGTGAGTAGGGCCCCTAGGTTGGCTGGCGTTGCCTCTTCAGCACAGTCATCCAAGCTACTCTCCTCAGGGCCCCCCGGCCCGACGCCATTGGTACTAATAAATGTTTGCTGCGAAGACACTTTCAACAGAATCCAGGAGAGATATTTATCATCACTTCACATCTATTTCATTAACTACTACCTGCACATAATTTGTTATAGATATCAAGTTGGTTTACTAACTGAAAGAGTAAGGCCTATACGAATCATTAACATGGTGTGTCCATTCTTTAGAGAGGTACTAATAAATGTTTGCTGCGAAGATACTTTCAACAGGATCCAGGAGAGATATTCTTTATTCAATAGTGATGCAGATAGCTATACGTGGAGGTAAGGTTGAACTACAGATAAAATGTTTTTACTTTTCCGCCCAACCTATATAATATACTTGAAAATTATTATTTTACCCAAGTGGGAATTTTGAATTTTTTATTAGTTATTTCTACGTTTTTCATCAACAACAATACGAAAATAGTATAATAAAGTATAAGTGGATAAAGAGGTCTTTTAAACACGCGCGATTTTTCGAGCACGACTGCGCAGCCGAGTGCTCGAAATAGAGCAAGTGTTTGAAAGACCAGTTATCCACGAATACTTTACTCTATTTTTTTTATTGGTGCACTTTGAGATCATAAAATATTATTATTATATCATAACTACAAAAAAATGGAAGTCCGTCCTCGATGCCCAGCCAAGTTTCATGAAAGTCCATCCTTAATCGTATTTATTTTTATTTGACGTTACGAGATACTGCTGTCAGATCAATAATCAAAAAGTTCCTTTATTTATATTTAAAAGGATACAATGTATATATGAATAAATTTTGCAGAAAAAACCAAATAAGACATTGGTTCACAATGAAAATATATAATTTAAAAACTAATAAAAAAGGTTTTCATTGGTCGCGTTCATCCGCACACACGATACCTGATCGATCAGGTAGCGATCCCGAGATGTGTGCATGAACGGTTCATTTTACTATGATCGCTCACTGATCGGACGCCATTTAAAAGATCACTTTTATTTTACGATCCGCTCCTGATCATAGCGCTCACCCCACGTGACCCACGTGTTTCGTTTGAAAGTTTTGAGTATAGTAGTTGAATTTTTGATTTATTTAATGTTATTGTGTAGTTTGAAGTAGAATTTGATATTAAATATATTTAGTATTGTATATTGTAATCTTAGTTTAGTAAAAGTAGTGTAGAAATAGTTATATTGAAATTACTGCCTTGTGTTATATTTTAATTTATTGTATTGTTTTCCTGTAGTTTTTGAAATATTTTGTATTAATAAATCTAGTCGAGTACCTATCATCTTATGTAGTATAGTAGAGAACCCATATTAAAATTACTGTAAGTAAAGTAGTGTAATTTCTTTTTGTTAGGTTATAATTATAGTAGGTAAACAGTTTAATTTTGAGTCATGAGTATAAAATTAGTTGAGGGGTGCATCAGTTATGTGTTGATGAAGC
Organism: Galeruca laticollis; assembly: GCA_963921935.1. Classification (NCBI taxonomy): domain Eukaryota; kingdom Metazoa; phylum Arthropoda; class Insecta; order Coleoptera; family Chrysomelidae; genus Galeruca; species Galeruca laticollis. The sequence goes on from OY998183.1 coordinate 93,721,741, forward strand.
GGGATTAATGGAAATGGATGAACACTTATGACTTAGATCAACAATTAAAATAATATTTCTGAAAAATAATGTAAACAGTACAACAAAATCAAAAGATAAAAAAACTACCGAACCAAATTTCTTGAATTCATAAACATAAACAAACGAATGACAAAGACATATACCGATGTCACTTTAAATTGCCGGTTCATTCGTGCGAGATGAGCGCTCACTGAGCGCTACTTTCGGAGCGATCTTTAACTGGTGTGGATGAACGCGACCATTGATACTTACGTTTCTCGAGTTGTTGTTACCATAGGGACTTTAAAAAACGCGCGTGTTTGAAAGTTCGATTTAAACACGCTGAGGCGTGCTTTAAAAAGGTAATATGAGGCATCAATAGAAAAAAAACAGTTTTTAGGAAAAAACCCTGTGTGTATGTTGTCGTCGTTGTCGTCGGCCACTTTTCTTGTTAGGACGATACAGCCTCCGGAGTGCAACAAGTCACCAATTTTATGACTGAATATTGTTAAGGACATGTTACAGATTAACCCTATTGATTTTCAGCTCACCAGAGCCGGTACAACGGATGCTATGGTACTTGAAGTACGATATTTTTGTCATTTTTTGAGAAATTTCAGTTTGTAGCACAATACAGCCTCCGGAGCTCAACAAGTCATCAATTTTATGATTGAATATTATTCAGAACATCTCACATATGAACTCTATTGATTTTCAGCTCACCAGAGCCAGTACAACAGGTGCTATGGTACTTTAAGTACGACATTTTTGTAATTTTTGAAGAAATTTCAGTTTGTTAGCACGATACAGCCTCCGGAGTATATAGAAGTGACCAATTTTATGATTGGATATTATTCAGAGCCTCTCAAAAATGAACCCTATCGATGTTCGGATCAATAAAGCCAGTACAATGGGTGCTAAATTTTTGTAATTTTTTAAGAATTTTCAGTTTGTTAGCACGATACAGCCTCCAGAGGGTATTCAAGTGACCAATTTTATGATTGAATATTGTCAAGGACATGTCACATCTGTACCCTATTGATTTTCATCTGACTAGAGCGAATACAGCGGGTCCTATAAATCCATATATACAACATTTTTGGTTATTTTTGGAGAAATTTCAGTTTGTTAGCACGATACATTCCCCAAAGTGTGTACAGTGACAATTTTATGATAGAATATTGTTCAGGGTCACGGATGCGGAAATAGTATATTGTGCAACAAGTGGGAAAAGTTCAACTTTTCTCTCGAGTGTGGAAGTTTCTACCAAGGGCGAGTGCCGCAAACGCACGAGTGAGAAAACTACTTTTCCTACATGTTGCACACTATACTTTTTCTACAACTGCACAAATTTAACGAATACAAGTAAATAGTTTTGTAGAAAAAGTCTAAGCATCGAGGATCACCCACCGAAAACGGCTTGGCATCGAGTATAAATTTCTGAAATTGGCTGGACATCGAGGATCCCCTACTGGATTCTCCATATAAATGTATGTACTGTGGGCAAAGTGCCGTGAGAAATAATATTCCTCACAGTGTGAGCAATATATGGTTTTGAAATTAAGTAAGCTATGAGAAATGTGCTACTTTTCATAGCAGTTGTAGAAAAAGTTAGTTTTAATCTTTAAAACCGTTTATTTAAGTATGATTTATGGACTCGATTTTGTCGTTGCCACTTACGTTGGCTATACTTTTTCTTCTGGTATCTCATTTCAAAGGAATTATGTTTTCATGCAATATTGAGTAGATTAGATTAAAAATTTGTAACGATAAAAATGTATCAATTTTTCTCGTTATTTCTGGTATTTCCAACACTATGTTATTTTTTTTAGCCCTCAGAGTGATAAGATGTTTCTAGTTACAGCAGTAGTTTTTACATATTTATTTGTAGGTAAATCAGTTAAGTCATTTTCATCAGTGTTAATTGCTTCTTAAAAAATATGCCTTTCAGACGGGTGTCAGCAAATACGATATGTTTAGGCGAAATAATATGTGTTTCTGAAGCGCCCATTAAGGTGCGGCCTCATGCACGCGCGACACGCTCATTTCCAGCGAGAAATCTGGTCACGTGACCCTATTTTGAATTTCCCGCGACTGAAAAAAGTAGCGACAGGTCACCGCTTCGAACAGCAGCGTCAACAAGGCTGCTTGCGGCAATTATCTCGGAACAATGAAGAAACAAAATTATTAGTTTAAACATATATTTCCTTCCATACTTTACAAATTAATTAAATCTTTTAAATATTTACATCGCCTAATATATTGTTTACATCAATCAATCAAAGAAATTGCAACATCACACATATTACGACGTATCCTTCTCCTACCCCACTCTACTTTCACAGCAACAAGCGAAAAAGCTCAACATTTTCATCTTTGTCGCTACATATCCCTTGACCAGTTTTGTCGCTGCAAACGAGCGTCGAGCATCTGCATGAGGCCGCACCCATTTACGCGTACATATTCACCCTATTACTAAAACTAATATTGTTTAATGATATTTATCAAGCTGTTATTTGTTAAAGGATTATGGACATAAATACTCATTTCTTTTTCTTTATGAATGGATTGGTAGCACGAATGTCAAGGCAAATCATGGATAATTTACGAGTATCCTGTATGTATAGCTTTTGCCATGGGTGAGAGGTAGCTTATTGAGAATGGGAATATATTAGTTTTATCAGTGCCATTTTGTCGAATACGCCTGAAGTTAAAAATCATGACAGACAATGTGCTCCTAGAAATTTAACACTTAACACACATGGAGATCTCACCGTAGCTCATTACAGATTGCCGGGCAAACGTTCATTTTTGCCTATGAAAACCATTGCCTTCCTACCTTAATTTAGAAGTGATAAGAAAATAAATTTGTGCAGCTTGGCAAACGTAGGAAGACACCTGAGATTTCAAAGCGCCTTAGACAAGCCTGCCCCACTTCCTAGTAAATGCAGAGAGCTCATTTTTGAATTGTATTCGTGCACTTCGTATCGTTGGTATAGTCTCGGACAAAAGTTGAAAATATTTTAGTTTGAATATTATTCAAAAGTGATTTTGCCAAACAACAAAATTCCGTTTAAAAGTAAGGTGAAAAATAAAGTTCCAGCAAGTCAAAGTCGTGAAATTATAAACAATGTTTTAAAGTTGTTTAAGCAAGAAGCAGAAGCTGAAAATCCCATAATAAACATCTGTAAGGTATCTCTAATATAGTTCCAAACATTTTATTAATCTTATGGGTTCACTTTTTCTTAATATTTTAAACAATGGAAGTCTTTGGTGCAAAAAGGTAGTAGTGACTTAAAATTGCTAATGAAAAATGTATTTAACTCTTAACTATTGCATTAGGTCAGGTTAGGTTGCTTAACTTAGGCTCCCAATGAACAATCGACCTTCCTAGAAATCTCTATAAAAACAATCACAAAAAAATATAATGTACTTCTAAGAAATCGGCGCGCATTTGCCAAAATTTTCACTTTCATATATAGCATTAGACAGAGTCGGATTCGGGGACTACAGCATTGTGCGATTTCGTAACATTACTCTCTCCTTAAAAAGAAGTTTCTCTTGGAACCTCTGTAAATCTTCTCTAAATCTATTTACCACCATTTTCTCTCATCGAAAATGGTCCAGCGATGTCTAAACCAGTCCTTTCGAAAGGGCTTCCAGCATTATATTGTTTTATGGGTGCCTTTCTCTTGCTATGTGGTCCATTACTCATAGCACAAGTCGAACATTTCTTACACCAGTCCTTCACATAGTCGGAGATGTTCATCCAATAAAATCTTTCACGAATCACTGAAGGGTATACTTCATTCCCAGATGACGTCCCGATGGACTGCCGTGAAACTTTCTCAGTACCTCTGCTATTCTCGTTCTCGGAATAACTATCTGTCTTCTCATCTCGGAACCATCATCGTTTTCAAGGACTCTTTTCAACAGCCCTTCTTCCAGGACAAGGGAGTCTCACTGAGCCCAATATGCCTTGAGTGTCGGTGAAAATCTGGGCACTTCTTGCCAGGTAGATCGCCGATTTTCTTCCTTCCATTGCCGAATCATCATTAGGTGAGGATCATTCTCCAGGTCTTCTCTGATCCTGGTGGGTGACCATTCTTCGCTTACTACTGTACTTCTTGAAACTGCAGCTTCCTCATATTCGGCCTTGTTGTAGTGGGAACAATCTACTGGTCACTGCCGTCTAGACAGGGAGTCGGCTTTTCGGAGATTCATACCAGCTCGATGTTCGCCCTGTCTCGTTTCCCCTGTCACTTGAGTCCTTGGGTTGTAGGAGTCCTGGGACGCTTAGACGGGCTGCATACGTGCTCTAGCTCGCCACACTTTGATCTTCTTCGGCTTCTTGTTTACCATACTCTTTATCAAGTTAACTATCTGGTTAAGTCTGTCTTCGTTACCTTCATCTTGCATGGTCCTAACCTTGCTGTACCGCAAATCCTTCATGGCCTTCGTGGCTGCGTTTTATTTAAGCTTGCACGAACTAAGTACATTGTCTAGCTCGCCACATTACAACACCTGATCTTCTTCGGCTTCTTGTTTACCATATCTTTCAACAAGTTGACGATCTGGTCAAGTCTGCCATCGTCACCTTCTTCCTGCATGGTCCTACCTTTTTTGTATCCCGAAGCCATCGTGGCTGCTTAATTTTCAAGAGCAGCTGTCAATGCGTTTACTTATATTTTGGAACGGGCTAAACGAAGCGTGCTCTACATATCGGGGTCACGTAAGCCATCAATAAAGACCTGGATGCCTAGACATTCCATCATGTTCTCTGGTTCTGATAGATAATCGAATCGAACTAGTCGGGCAATATCGACTTCATACTCTTGAAGTGTTTCGTCACGTTTCTGCATTCGGTTCTTCATCTGAGATTGGTACAGATGCTCTAGATGTTCGTGCATGTCCAACCACTTCTTCAGCTCCTCGAAGTCATCCGTTCCTTCCAGTGGTATCGTCTGAAGTACATCTAAGGCATCTCCTCGAGGCCCGATGATTGAGTTCACTGCTTTTTCCTTATCGTACTAATTATTCACTCTTGTGGCTGCTTCAAACTGTTTAACATAATTGTTTCAAGACATTTTTCCATCGAACATTGGGGCCTTGACTCGGGTAAAACTGCCAATATCTTCTAACTTAGGGAGTGTTTCTGGCTTGCAAGGTTTTGTTTGCTCGGTATTCTTTTCTTCCTCTGGCGTGCCTCGTGTCAAAATTAATGTCGAAATTAATAATTTATTATGTACAAACTTACAAAATGGTACAAAGTTGTGAATGCTGAACTTCGGTGGTTTCAGATCGGAAAACACTTTATGTTTCGATTTGATAAATATTAAAACTAATTTTGTTATTGAGTGTTGAACTCGTTTCGATGAGTATAAGAACTTGTTATTGAGCGTTGAGCTCGATTCGATGAGTGTGTAAAACTCGCGTCGATGAGTGTAACACTTTGTTATTGAGAGTATTGAACTCGCTTCGATGAGTGTAAAACTTTGTTATTGAGCATTGCGCTCGATTCGATGAGTATAAAACTCGCGTCGATAAGTAGTAGAACTGATGAGTGAAAAACTGATTTCTTCACGTTGTGAGACGTGTTAAATAGAAATCTGCAAGGGGCGTGTTTACACGTGGATTGGGTTGACCAAACGAAAATAAATATTTCCTATTGTCCATTATCATTGGACTCGTCGGGTTCATTGACAAGAATCAACAATGGGTGCCTCCAATAGATATTTCTATTGAATACTCCAATAGCAATTGTAACCTTTTTACTCAGAAAGGTTATTCAAACATGTCTTTCAAATCTTCCGATCGTCAACCATAAAACTCACGCAGAAGTGACAATAAATTTAGGGTATTTACAATACAATAGATACAAGAGTGAAACGTGATATTTTCCTAACTTCTTAACTATAGGATTTCGAACACAATGCGACAAGATGTCGACTTTCAAAAATGTGCTATTTCAATGCCCAAACAAAAGTATTTACAATTATTGTTGCAAAACGTGATATTTTAAAGGTATTTAACTAAAGTTGAAAATAAAGTGAAACTATCCTTTGAATTTAGAATATAAAAGATCTTATCATTTCGAAAACATATTTTTACAACGCTAGCAACTAAAATGAATTTACGCTTTAAATATATACAATGACGAAAAGAAGCATACAAATATCTTAGATATTTTAAAAGTATCGTAAACAATAAAATTCAAGATTTTATAATCTTGAACATATAGTATTAGACACAGTCGGATCCAGGGACTACACCATTATGGGTTTTCATAACAATAATGAATTCCAATTTGTAACAACTTCAAAATAAGACCATTTCTTTATTCTCCTTGAAATACAAAATTTAAATGTTTTAAAAGTTCAAGAGCGTGTTACTGCAGCAACTGGTGTAAGTCTTAAAACGATTGAGCGAATTAAAATTGAAAGCAACAAGGTTGATAGTGGTGAAATACCGATGTTTTCAACATCCAATAAAAAGAGGAACTCGAAAAACTTTCCTGTTGCGCTGGATGAACATGATTGTGCTATTTTACGCAGAACAATCGTAAATTTTCATGTTACAGAAAAGTGCGTACCAACTTTAAAGTCAATTCTTAAAAAATATTGCGAAAAAATGAACTATCGGGGAAGTAAAGACACATTAAGGAAATGTATCGATAAGACAGGTTTTTGTTGGCGAAAAATCCAATCTTAATGGAACGGCAAACCTTCCGACATTTAAGAATGCAAATTCTTAGATTAATGCAGTTATATAGAGAAGAAAAGCGTTTACATGGATGAAACTTACATTCATTTTTCTCATATACATTAGAAAGGATGGAATGATTCAACAGATGAGGGACATAAAAAATCTATTTCCAAAGGCGGTCGTCTTATAATAGTTAATGCTGGAGGTGAAACAGGTTTCGTACCCAATTCATATGTTGGAAATCAAGCTGTAGCACTTGTGATTATCACAATGATAATAATTTGGATATTTACAAAAAATGGGTAACTGAAAAATTAATACCTAATTCACCATCCGGAAGTGTAGTTGTTATTGATAATGCGCCCTATCACAACAAATTAAAATAGACATTACCAACCTCTGCAACAAGAAATACCATTATACAGGAATGGTTAAAGTCCCGAAGCATTTCATTTGTATATGTACAATGTACAAACCAAAATTATAAGGCCTCATAAAAGTACATGCACATAGGTACAAGACTTATGAAATTGATGATCTTTTTACCACTAAGGGCCACAGTGTATAAATATTTCCCTCTTACCATCCCGATTTGAATCCAATTGAATTGGTATGGGTAGCAATTAAAGAATGTGTTGCTATGAAAAATGTTACGTTTTCTTTCCAAAATGTCATAACTTACTGTGATGAATTTTGCAATTCACTGTTGAAGAGTGGAAAAAGCGGTATGATCGCGCGAAATATTTTGAGCAAGCAAACCAATAATTGACATTATTGTTGAAGAGTTCATGATAAATTTAAATAGTCATTCTGAAACAAATTCAGACACCGATAGCAGTATAAATAATAAATATTCTGATTTATCGGGCATTGAAGAACTTTCCGACGAAAATGAACCATCTACAAGTGAAGGAAGAACTAAAATGAGGTTTCATTGAATTTGTACAGTTTGGTTTATTCACCTGCGGGTTGGGTTAGTAAATCAACTTTTTAATATTTTAAAATTAGCAAGCAATTAATAATTATTGTAAACACTTTAAATAAGGTTTTATTTTTAATTCCATTGAACTACCCTTTTTTGTCTAATAATACTTCTCTCGATATTTTGAATTTTTTCCATTCACCCTCTCCCCATTTCCCCTCAAATTCTTCGTCATTTTCTTCACTTTAAACAATATAATTTGATAAGAAATGGCCTTTGATTTCGATATTTTTTAATCAATTTACTTTTTTTTAACTTGTAGGAACCTACAATTTAATTTGTATCAAAAAAATATTCAAATTTTTGTTTTTTCTAAGTGTAAAACTTTATATATCGTCAAGAAAAAAGCATGTTTAATAAAAAAATTTTGTTTAAAAAAACTACTATTTTGTTTAATAGAAATGAAAATAACTGTACCTTTTTGAAAATGCTCAAAAGATAATTAAAATTAAATGTCAGAAAAAAGAGAATAATGAAATTAGTTATTATTTTTACGATTGTTTTAAGTTTGGTTATATCCCCTACTGATTAGATTAGATTAGATTTTAACGGGGTTACAGTGCACTGAAACCAAAGGTTTATTTTGTGCCCCCTCCCCTATCAGAGCTGTTCTCGCTACTACTACAGCTCGCCTTCCAGTTCCAAGGTTCTAATGAACTCTAGTATTTGGGACGGCTTCAACGAGGTTAGGTCCTCACTCTTACAAGTTTCTTGTCCGAAGCATTTCTTGCGTTGGCTTGCAATGGCGAGGCATTCCAGAACTAGGTGATCCGGAGTTTAATCCTCCTCCCCGCAGAATCTACACTCGTCAATCTCTCTCTGTTAGACCTATTCTCATAAAGTGCTTCCTAAGGCGGCAGTGTCCTGTAAGAAAGCCTGTGAGGAGATGTAGCTTATCTTTACTGAGGTCCAGATATTTTTTGGATATAGCAGTGTCAAAGTTTCACAGGAACTTTTTGGAATGTTTCAACCCGGGAAAGCACCGCAAGAGTGCTTCTCTTTCGGCTTCCTCTTTCTTCCGAAACTCTTTCATGTAGGAGCATTTTGCTACACCACAGAAAGGCTCCGGGCCAATAAAGGGCATTTGTGCTCCTTTCCTGGCAAGTGTATTGGCCTCTTCATTTCCCGTGATTCCCGAGTGGCCAGGAACTCAGACTAAAGAGACCCTGTTATTCTTGCCTAATTCATGAAGTTTTCTTCGACACTCCAATGCCAACTTTGAGTCAATAACATGGGAGCTCAATGCTTTGATAGCTGGTTGACTGTCAGAATGGATCGATATGTCACATTTCTGGTAGTTTCTTTCTCGGTTCATTTCCACACATCTTACGATCGCAAGTATTTCTGCCTGAAAGACGCTCGGGAAGGAGCCTAACGATAATGAGTATCTGGTGCCAGGCCCAAATACTCCAGCGCCTGCTCCAATGGTGGTTTTTAACCATCCGTATACCATCTAATGGTGTTTTCTTTGAGAGTTTGGGTGGTGTATTCCCTTTCCCAGCCTCTCCTCGTATTTAATATCGTGGTGATATTCTTTTCGATGCTTACTTTCCTGATCATTTCGTCACTGGGAAGATTCGCTAATGAGATGTATCTTGTCAGAGAGGACCAAGCTCCCTGATTTTTAATACTCTCATTGCCTCAAACTTAGATATTCTAAGAATTGTCTCTTGGGCAGATCTTTCTATCACCAGATGTAGAGGTGTTAGATCTGTAATGATCTCTTGTGCCCTAGTTGGACACGTTCTCATAGCTCCAGTGATGCACACACAGGCGAGCCTTTGAACTTTGTCGAGGGTCTGACTGTACTGACTTGCTTTTGTGTGCCAAACTATTGCCCCATACGTAATTGCTGGTCTCACAATCATGGCGTACATCCATCGCAGTATTTTTGGGTTACAGCCCCACCTCTTACCAGCTAGATTTCTGCACGCCATCAAAGCTCTTATTGCTTTACTAGCAGTTATTTCAACATGCTTATTCCACAGAAGCTTACACTCAGCAAAATACCCTAATTAGATTTCTTTCTTAAGATGCCCTTAATAACTGGTACAAAAAATTTAATAGTGGTTAAAATAACTCAAGTGATTACTAGCATGTGCATAATTATCACAAGTATGTTGACTTTGTTGAAACATTTTTATAACAGTTATTCGATAAAATGATGTAGTTAACTGGAAATCTAATTGCTGTTATTATAGTCATTTCGTTATAGACCTCATTGAATTGTTTCAATTCAGCACCTACTAGTCCTAATTAGGTATCCACTTAACACTATTCAGTCCCAACAAAATAGATCACCTATTTACAATTATGCAGTCCTCGTATAACGGTTATTAAGATATCGAATAATTTTTTTGAAAGAAACGGCTGTTTAGCATCGAAATGCAGTTTTTTCTGGTCCGAACATTACCGATGTGATTGTCGATCTCGTCTTATTGGTTATTTGTGGTTGGAACCTTGGAACACCCGCGCGCCGCGAATTTCACTTTCACATTTGGTTTAGTAGTGTTGAAAGTTTGTGTGCGGTGTAGGTGATTATTTGCAGTTTTTGCAATTAACTGTGAGGTTAGGTTGAATACGCCAACAGTGTTAAATTGGGTTGAGTATATAAATGGCGTTCAAAAACCTATTAATACAGTGGCGATTAAGTGACTATATATCTGACTATGTTCACGTCTCTTATACACCAATCAATCGAAATACTAAAACATTTATAAGTATGTAAAAATTACGTATCTCATCCTTCTTTAAGTTTATTTTGTAGAAAACATTTTTATTTGAATTGTTGTATTTTTGTTATAAGCTTCTTCAATCTAAGAATTTTTGGGGGCTTTGATATCTAAACTTAACTGGAAAATATGTTTATTTGATTTTATATCTATCATGTTGTATTTTTGTAGTTATCTATAGTTAGTTCCATTAATTTAAATATTTTGTTATATTTTGTTAATATAAATGTTTTATAGCAAATTTAGTTTTATTTAAAAATATCAGATAATTATTCGAAAATATAGTAATCTTTATTGTATTATAGTCTAACCGCTATTAGAAAAGTTTATAATACTTATAAAAGTGCACTCGATATCGGTTATATGACATATCATATTCTTAAAAACATCTAATAACGTTGACTTTTTACCAGTATATTTTTTTCTAGAAAATCCCATAATCTAAATTCAGTGCCCTCGATTCCGATTGTACAAAATTCCGTTTGTTATTTGAAAATCTAATAACCTTTACTATATGACAGTACAATTGCTACTAGAAAAGCCGATAATATTTATTAAGTGCACTCAATAACAATTATATGGAATTATGTTTTTTATTTGAAAATCTAGTAACCTTCACTATATGACAATATGGTTGCTATTAGAAAATCCTCTAATATCTATTAAACTCACTCGATAACAGTTGGACGATATTCTGTTTTTTATTTGAACATCTAGTAACGTTTACTATAGGACAGTATGATTGCTATTAGAATATCTTATAATACTTATTAAGTGCACTCGATAACGGTTATACGAAATTCTTAAAAATTATATCTATTAACAGTTATTCAGTGGTGTCCAACAAAGTGACTTTAATAACCATAATCATGAACTTACTTGATGCCTATTTCATGCAAGTTTCTAATAACTGTTATTCAATTTTTGCTAACGGTTAATGGAAATATCTTTCAGTGTACTGTCTAGGGTTATCCCTAGATATTTAACCTTTGATTTCCATTCTATGATTTCCCCGTTTAAGGATATGGGTTTCATGGCTGATACTTTTTTGTCAATTTTATATTACACAACAATAGTTTACCTTAACATTACATCAATAAAAAAATCATAAACATATTTTAGAAATTATGAAACGAGTATTACAGTTTATAATAGCAACGAAATCTGCCTGATTACCTAAGCAATAGTTCCTAACTCGTTTCACCGACTGTACTTTCCCAAAATAGTGACTTACTGTTATCCTTTACACCGCTGAGTTCTCTATTTATCTTCTGCGCATTTTAGGAGCCTTCCTTAGTTTGCCAAGCTGTATTTCTATTCCCCCCAGGATTTTTTTGTAAAAACCCATTTTTCCTGTTTTTCTCGCTGAAAATCGAAAAAATAACCCAAAAAACAAAAATTACAACTTTTTTAGGGGTAAATCAATACTTTTCTCGAATCTTAGATAGGGTTGGACGGAAAAGTGAAAGATCCCTGGCACAGCACTATCCTTCGCCCAATGTGCCTAAAAAGTTTGCTATTGAATTTAATATGTTGTAGATATATGGGAAAGAACCTAAATATGAACAAAACTATGGAAGAAAACAACATACCCGATGAAAGAGACACTTTCACAACATTAGGATTGCCTCAAAATTATTATGTACCTAGTGTATTTTTATACTACAATGATGATCTTAAATACACTGATTTTGATGACGACGAATGTGAGCCTGTACCGTCGAATGACGCAATTGGTTGTCCTGGCAATCGATTTTGAATAAAAACTCATTTAAAGTTGTTGTTATGTATGCACAAAATTTATTCGAGATAAAAAAACGTTAGAGTTTCCGAATTATCCATGGAATATTCCACAAATTATTCCTAGATTCTTCCTGCTATCGCGGATTTTTCACGAAATATACCTTGATAAATCAAGATCTCACCTGGATTTTCCAGTGCAATTTACGGATCTTTCTTGGTGTTCTAGAAATATTCCAGGATTATTTCAGGTTAGATTTAGAATAGGTGCGTGTTCCGTATCCTGGATTATTCATGGATCATTATAATATATCCATTTCTAATAGCACAGCATAAGCATACCGTAATGTTGACATAAGTAATTTAATATTTATTGAATGAACGGGTTTTTAGATACTTGGGTAATTATGGTTTACATTAAGAAAAATCAATTCCATTTTATTGAATCTTAAATGTTTTTTATTAATTGTCTACAAATATTGCAATCAAATAAATACATAACGATCTGATATATTGAAATAAGAATATAATATCTTTGTTGGTATTCAATTAAAAAATTATGAAGCATAATAGAAAGAATACTTCCCAATATTGTTAGATATCCACCTGTTAGCCTTTTACAAACATAATCTATTCATGTTTTTTAAATGATGAAAAGTTGATTGTGGCGTTAAAATTTCAAGTCAATTCGTTATAAATAGTATATTAAAGTATAAGTGGATAAAGAGGTCTTTCAAACACGCGCGATTTTTCGAGCACGACGGCGCAGCCGAAGTGCTCGAAATAGAGCAAGTGTTTGAAACACCAGTTATCCACGAATACTTTACGCTATTTTTTTTATTGGTGCACTTTGAAATCATAAAATATTATTATTATATTATTACTACAAAAAAAGTCCGTCCTCGATGCCCAGCCAAGTTTCATTTCATAAAAGTCGGCCCTCGATGCCCAGCCAAGTTTCGTGAAAGGCCATCCTAAATAGTATTTATTTTTATTTGACGTTACGAGGTACTGCTGTCAGATCAATAATCAAAAAGTTGTTAGTGATACTTACGTTTCTTGAGTTGTTGTTGTTACCATGGTAACTTTAAAAAACGCGCGTGTTTGAAAGTTCGATTTAAACACGCTGAGGTGTGCTTTAAATAGGTAAAATGAGGCACCAATGAAAAAAATATTAGAAATATTTATTTTCGGTTTCAATTATTGTTATTAATTATTTGAATATTTATGTGGAAAACAAATTTCGTCAACAGAATTTATAAATATACGTTACTTGACAATGTCGTATTCAATTAATTTCAAAAACAAAGAAAGGAATAAAACATATTGAATGAAAATAAAACAAACCATAAGAAGGAGATATTTTAACAGATTTATACATTATAAATGTTTTCAACAGATGTGGGAAATTAGTTGGAAAAAAGAAGATGGGAAAGAGATTATAGACTGGTAATACAAGAAACCTTTGTTGGTTTGTTGTATTACATAAAGAGGAAATGGGTTTTAAATAGAAAAAGATGTTGAATCATCGAAAAAAATAACCGTTACAATAGATTTATAGATGAATTTCTCTATAAATTTGTATTCGGAAATTGAAGTCAATAGAAAAATGTGTAGAGTAGAAAAATAATTCTAACCATCTCACCTCAACAACACTATTGAAAATCAGTTACAGGAAGTATTCGAGACAAATTATCAACAACCGAGATCATTGAATGCAAAAAGGACAGTTTGAGATCACATCAGTTCAATCTAAAACTATCAAAGTCGTACTACTCACAAAAAATAATAAATGTTAGTTGGAATAAACAGATGTGAAAAAGAGGGAAGAAGATTATAGGACAAAAATACGTGTGGAAAAATATTGACTGGTTTTATTTTCAAAAACGCTCTACTAGAACGGATTTAAAAAACACTTTCAATAAAGAATAGGAGGATACTACTAAAAGAGAGAAAACGAGTAACTGGTATTTGTAAGAGAAAACATTAATTCGTCTTTAAACAAATTTATTTTTAGTAAATTTCTCAAAAATAGAAATAAAAAATAGAACGGAAATGAAAGTTTTTAAATTTTTTTAACAGATGTGTAGAATGAATTACACAATTAAGAAAAAGGAAAGAAATTGTAGGATGAAGGATGAAAATGCAGCAAACTTTATGAAAAAGGGGAAATTTGAAATAATATAGATTGTCGAATGGAAATAAAAGACACAACTATAATGGAGAAAATTAGTAACTACTACTACGTTTTTAAATAAAAATTTGTATTTACTAAATTTCTGAAGAATAGAAATATTAAACATAATAGAGAAAATAGAATGAAAATGAAAGATTTTAACATGTTTTTTAACATAAGTGTAGAATAAATTAAGAAAATAAGATGGAAAGAGATTGTAGAATGAAGGATGAAAATTTGGAAGAATATAGATTGTGGAATAGAAATGAGAGAGGGAAAGGGAAAAAACTAGTAACTGGTATTTGTGAGAGAAAATATTAATACGTCTTTAAACAAATTTGTATTTACAAAATTTGTGAAAAATAGAAATAGAAAACAGAATACAGAAAATAGAATTGAAATGAAAGTTTTTAAAATGTTTTTTTTAACAGATGTGTAGAATGAATTGAACCAATATGAAACAGAAAATAGATTGTAGAATGAAAATGAAGAAAATTTTAAAGAATATAGGTTGTAGACTGGAAATAAAAGACACTACTAAAAGGAAGAAAACTAATAAATGGTATTGGTAAGAGAAAATATTAATACGTCTTTTCTAAATTTCTGAGCAATAGAAATAAAAAATGAAATACGAAAAATAGAATGGAAATTAAAGTTTTTAACAGATGTGTAGAATGAATTAAGCGGATAAGAATCAGAAAAGAGATTGCAGAATGAAGGATGAAAATGGAGCAGACTTCATGAAAAAGAAGGAAAAGTTGAAAGAATATAGATTGTTTGTGGAATGGAAATGAAAGACAGTACTAAAAGGGAGAAAATTAGAAACTGGTATTTGTAAGAGAAAATATACGTCTTTAAACAAATATGTATTCACAAAATTTCTGAAAAATGGAAATAGAAATCAGAAAATAGAATGGAAATGAAAGTTTTTAAAATGTTTTTTAACGATGTGTAGAATGAATTGAACGAATAAGAATCAGAAAAGAGATGGTAGAATGAAGAATGAAAATGGAGAAGACTTCATGAAAAAGAAGAAAATTTGAAAGAATATAGGTTGTAGACTGGAAATGAAAGACACTACTAGAAGGAAGAAAACTAATAATTGGTATTTGTAAGAGAAATTATTAATACATCTTTAAAAAAATTTGTATTTACTAAATTTCTGAGGAATGGTAATAAAAAACATAATACAGAAAATACAATGCAAATGAAAGTCTTTAAAATATTTTTTAACATATAAGTATATAGAATGAATTAAACGAATACGAAAAATAAAACAGATTGTAGAACGAAGGATGAAAAAGAAAAAAATTTGAAAGAATATAGGTTGTTGACTGGAAGTGAAAGACACTACTAGAAGGAAGAAAACTAATAATTGGTATTTCTAAGAGAAAATATTAATACATCTTTAAACAAATTTGTATTTACTAAATTTCTGAGGAATGGTAATAAAAAACATAATACAGAAAATACAATGCAAATCAAAGTCTTGAAAATGTTTTTTAACTGATTGGTAGACTGAATTAGAAGAATAAGAATAAGAAAGGACATTATAGATCGAGGGAAGAAAATGGAGACAAATTTGGAAGAATGTAGATTGTGGAATCGAAATGAAAGACACTGATAAAAGGGAGAAAATTAGTAAGTGCTATTTGTTAGAGAAAATATTAATACGTCTTTAAACAAATTTGTATTTATTAAATTTCTGAAGAATAGAAATAGAAAACAGAATATAGAAAATACAATGGAAATTAAAGTTTTTAAAATGTTTTTTAATAGATGTGTAGAATGAATTGAACGAATAAGAAACAGAAAAGAGATTCTAGAATGAAGAATGAAAATGGGGAAAACTTCATGAAAAAGAAGAAAAATTGAAAGAATATAGGTTTTAGACTGAAAATGAAAGACACTACTAGAAGGAAGAAAACTAATAATTGGTATTTGTAAGAGAAAATATTAATACATCTTTAAACAAATTTGTATTTACTAAATTTCTGAGGAATGGTAATAAAAAACATAATAGAGAAAATACAATGCAAATGAAAGTCTTTAAAATGTTTTTTAACATATAAGTATATAGAATGAATTAAACGAATACGAAAAATTAAACAGATTGTAGAACGAAGGATGAAAAAGAAGAAAATTTGGAAGAATATAGGTTGTTGACTGGAAGTGAAAGACATTACTAGAAGGAAGAAAACTAATAATTGGTATTTCTAAGAGAAAATATTAATACATCTTTAAACAAATTTGTATTTACTAAATTTCTGAGGAATGGAATTAAAAAACATAATACAGAAAATACAATGCAAATGAAAGTCTTTAAAATGTTTTTTAGCAGATGGGTAGACTAAATAGAGAATAAGAAGAAGAAAGGACATTGTAGATCGAAGGAAGAAAATGGAGCAGGATTTATGAAAAAGGAGAAAAATTTGGATGAATTTATATTGTAGAATGGAAATGAAAGACACTAATAAAAGGGATAAAATTAGTAACTGGTATTTGTAAGAGAAAATATTAATACATCTTTAAACACATTTGTATTTAGAAAATTTCTGAAAAATAGAAATAGAAAACAGAATACAGAAAATAGAATGGAAATGAAAGTTTCTAAAATGTTTTTTTAACAGAAGTGTAGAATGAATTGAACGAATAAGAAACGAAAGAAAAGAGATTGTAGAATGAAGAACGAAAATGAAAAAGACTTCATAAAAAGGAGAAAATTTGGAAGAATACAGATTGTAGACTGGAAATGAAAGACACTACTAAAAGAAAGAAAACTAATAATTGGTATTGGCAATAGAAAATATTAATACGTCTTTAAAAAAATTGTATTTTCTAAATTTCTGAAGAATATAAATAAAAAACATAATACAGAAAATATAATGGAAATTAAAGTTTTTAACAGATCGGTAAAATGAGTAAAAATAATAAGAAGAAGAAAAGAGATTGTAGATTGAGGGGAGAAAATGGAGCAGACTTTAGGAAAAGGGAGGAAAATTTGGAAGAATATAGATTGTGTAATGGAAATGACAGACACCGCTAAAAGGGAGAAAACTAGTAACTACAATTTGTAACAGATTAAATTCATACGTCTTTAAAAAAATTGTATTTTATAAATTTCTGCAGAATAAAAATAAAAAACAGAATACGAAAAATAGAATGGAAATTAAAGTTTTTTTAACAGATGTGTAGAATGAATTAAACGAATAAGAAAAAGAAAAGTGATCGTAGATTGAAGGAAGAAAATGGAGCAGACTTTATGAAAAATGAGGGAAATTTTAAAGAAGATAGATTGTGGAATGAAAATGAGAGACACCACTAAAGGGGTGAAAACTAGCAACTAGTATTTGTAAGAGATAATATTAATACGTCTTTCAAAAAATTTGTATTTTATAAATTTCTGAAGAACAGATATAAAAAACAGAATACGAAAAATAGAATAGAAATTAAAGTTTTTAAAGTTTTTTTAACAGATGTGTTGAATGAATTAAACGAATAAGGAAAGAAAAGAGAGATTGTAGATTGAAGGAAGAAAATGGAGCATTCTTTATGAAAAAGGAGGAAAATTTTAAAGAAGATAGATTCTGGAATGGAAATTAGAGACACTACTAAAAGGGAGAAAATTAGTAACTGGTATTTGTAAGAGGAAATATACGTCTTTAAACAAAATGTACGCCTTTAAAAAAATTTGTGTTTACTAAATTTCCGAAAAATAGAAATAGAATACAGAAAATAGAATGGAAATTAAAGTTTTTAAAGTGTTTTTTAGCAGATTTGTAGAATGAATTGAACAAATAAGAATCAGAAAAGAGATTGTAAAATGAAAGTTGAAAAAGGAGGAAAAGTTGAAAGTATATAGATTGAAGAATGGAAATGAAAGACACTATTAAACGGGAGAAAATTAGTAACTGGTATTTGTAAGAGAAAATAATAATACGTCTTTAAACAAATTTGTATTTACTAAATTTCCGTAAAATAGAAATAGAAAAGTTTTTAAAGGGTTTTTTAACAGATGCGTGGAATGAATTAAACGAATAAGAATCAGAAAAGAGATTGTAGAATGAAGGTTGAAAATGGGGCAGACTTTATGAAAGAGGAGGAAAAGTTGAAAGAATATAGATTATGAAATGGAAATGAAAGACACTAGTAAAAGGGAGAAGATTTGTTACTGGTATTTGTAAGTGAACATATTAATAAGTCTTTAAAAAAATTTGTATTTACTAAATTTCTGAAAAATTGAAATAGGAAATAGAATACAGAAAATAGAATAGAAATGAAAGTTTTTAAAATGTTTATTAACAGATGTGTAGAATGAGTTAAACTAATAAGCAACAGAAATGAAAATGTAGAATGAAAATAGAGAAGACTTTATGAAAACAGAGAAAAATTTGAAAGAATGTAGGTTGTGGACTGGAAATAAAAGACACTACTAAAAGGAAGAAAACTAATAACTCGTATTTGTAAGAGAAAATATTAAAACGTCTTTGTATCTACTAAATTTCTGAAAAATTAAAATTGAAAACATATTACAGAAAATAGAATTAAAGTTTTTAAAATGTTTTTTAACAGATGTGTAGAATGAATTAAACGAATAAGAAACAGAAAAGAGATTGTAGAATGAAAATGAAGAAGACTTTATGAAAAAGGAGGAAAATTTGAAAGAATATAGGTTGTGGACTGGAAATTAAAGACACTACTAACAGGAAGAAAACTAATAATTGGTATTTGTAGGACAAAATATTAATACGTCTTTAAACAAATTTGTACTTACTAAATTTCTCAGGAATAGAAATAATAAACTTAATACAATACAGAAAATATAATGGAAATGAAATGTTTTTAACATATGTATAGAAAGAATTATAAGAATAAGAAACAGAAAAAAGATTGTAGATTGAAGGAAGAAAAGGTAGCAGACTTGATGAAAAAAGAGGAAAATTTGAAAGAATATAGTTTGTGGAAATGAGAGACAACACTAAAAGGGAGAAAAGTAGTAACTTGTAAGATATACTCGTAATATTAATACGTTTTTAAACAAATATGTATTCACTAAATTTCTGAAAAAAGAAATAGGAAACAGAATAGAGACAATAGAATGGAAATAAAAGCTTTAAAAATGTTTTTTAATATATATGTAGAATGAATTGAACGAATAAGTAACAGAAAGGAGATGGTAGAATGATAATAAAAATGGAGAAGACTTCATGAAAAAGAAGAAAATTTGAAAGAATATTGGTTGTAAACTGGAAATAAAAGACAATACTACGGTGTTTAAAATGTTTTTAACAGATATGTAGAAATAATTAAACGAATAAGAAAAATAAAATAGATTGTAGAATGAAGAATGAAAATAGAGCAGATTTTCTTAAAAAGGAGGAACATTTGTAGCGATATTCTCAACAGAGAACACGAATACGATTATTACCAGATTTTTATTCCATAACTTTGAACAAAGGAATGGAATTTGAAGAGAGATAAATGAAAATAAGAAGTAAATGCGAATAAACAGACTAACTCAATAGAGAATGAGGAAAGGACAATATTAAATATAGAATAGAAATAGAAAAGCTTCATGAAAATGAGCAAAAGTATGACAATATTTAAAATAATTTCATTTTTGAAGAAATTCGTATAAAGAAAGAATTTAAAAAGGAATATCGAATTGAAATGAAGAATTGAGAAAGAAAAAAGAAATCAGAATCAGAATGAAGCTCATAAAAAATATTTGTAAGAAATAGACTTATAAAGAAGAGATCATGGAATGAAAATGAAAAAAATAACTGATATATTTACAGAGAATATGAACATGAACAAAAAGAAAAGGCTACAGAATGAAAATAGTAGAATAAGAAGCCTTTATAGAAGAGAAGAGAAATAGTAACTGGTATTTATGAAAATATTAATATTAATACGCAACAGAATATAAAATGGAAACTACATTATTCTAAATATGTTTGATGTGTTAGAAATTTGAGAAAGAAGAAATAGAACAGAGATTTTAGAATATAGAATAAAAATGAAAGAGATTTTATAAAACAGAGGAAGTAATAAAGTGTTATTTTTACAGAAATTGCAAAAAGGTTATCATCAAATTTGTATTTGATGAATTTTGAAAGAAATATGAGGAGAAGAAAATATGGATTAAAAAGAAATTGGAAAAGACCCAATAAACCCAATAAAAAAGTTGGCAAAGTGAATCTAAATTCATTTTAAACAAATTTGAAGTATAAATTAAAAAAAGAATGGAAATACAAGAGAAAATGGAATATATGATGGAAATAGAAAGACATAATATAGAACAAAAAATATAACATCAATAGGAAATAGAGAATTCAAAGGATGAAGTAATAGAATATTAACTAACATTTTTCACAATATAACTTTGAAGGAGAGTGAGAAGAAATAAAGTAAATCGAATAAAACTCAAAGAGACCTCTTAAAAATTAATTGAGCCAGTATTATATTTTTAAGATAAAAGAAGAGCATTTCAGAATATAGAATGAAAATGAGATAGACTTTACAAATAGAAAGAGAAATATTGAACTATATTTTCTACAGAGGATAATAAGTATTACCGAGAAGGAAATAACATAAAGAATGGAAATGAAGGTCTTATATAGCAAAATGAACATTTTTTCCCAACAGAAGATATGAAGAATAAATTTAGAAGAGAATGTGAAGAGATAATATAGAGTTTTTATACGAAAAGGAGGAAAATAGTAAATGATAATAGTAATATTAAAATTTTCCAAGCAAATTCATAAATGGAAATAAGAAACAGTATACAGAATTTAGAATTAATGAATGATATATAATTGGTATTTTTTTGAAAGCGTAAAAAGATAGGAATCTTTTTGACAAACGAAAACTAATGTATTCAAACTGTATAATATTAATTCCTTAAACAAAATTTAATATATTTAAGGACATGTTTTAGAAATGGAGATGGCAGTAAAAGTAACATAAAAGATTCAGTTAGAATAAAATAAAATTCAAACTTTCCGCAAAGAAGAGAGAAAATAATTAGATGGAATGTAGAATTTTTAGGTTTATGATGAAAAGAGATTAAAAATATATTTTTTTAAATATTCACTCACTACTGTAAAGAGAAATGATGCAAGTATTAGAAAATCATATAAAAAGTGGTAAAAAGTTTCAGTAGATTTTATATTTCAGATTCTTCAAAAATAACTAAGTATGAATTTATTTGATATATAAACTAAATAATATGAGAATTAGTATACTCACTAATAAAATTAAATGTCTATATAACTTAAATAAAATACCGTGTCCCTTCATTTGAAACCTACACCAAGTAACCTAATAATAAATAAAACCTACTTTAACGTTTATAAATAAATTGTAAGGATTATCTAAGAATATAATGCAAGTCGATTCTCGTGAAAAAATTTAATATTTTCCTTGAATTCTCTGGGGTATGTATATAAACAAATATTAAATTTCTTCACTTTGATCAAGTTGAAGAGAAAAAAAAGCAGTGACTAAAGCTACTCGTATTATACACTAATAACAAAAATAATAAACCATAGCAGTGGCTGGATTCATTATAAGATAAAGTGTTTGTATTTGACGTAAAATCAATAACACAATAGTTTTTATTGAAGAATTTTAAATTAAAAATAATCTACGTATATTAGTAAAATACAACATAAAACTAAGCTTTAGTAAAAGAAGATGATAAAATTATACCAAAATCTTCAAATTCGGATTATTATTGAGTTTCCACTCAAAGACTTTCCTCAAATATATTGTCTCTGCTTCTGCATATTTATACTCGAATGGTTTTTATCTTCAAGTCTCCTCTTACTTCCATGCTTGTCCAGAAGCTGAATAATCTCGATAATGGAAAATTGTCTTCATTACCATCGACATTTTTTCAATTACATCCGCAACCTCATTGTTATGTGACGTATTCTCTTGTTCATAAAGTTGTTAATATATTTTGGTCAACGTGCTTTCCTCTATAACGTATTCAGCGTTGTTTTTAGCTATCCTGCCATTATATATGTATACGTATTTACTGAACGTGACCCTTGTAGCGATTTCTAATGTGAGATATACCAACGTCCACATATCTTACGATACTCAAATTTGTATTCTAAATAATCGTTCACTGATAGAATCAGGATGAATTTGGGCAAAGATTTCAATTTCAACCTTCATGCTAAATAGAAGCCAGTATTGACTTGGCCAAGTCACATTGTATTGTAAATCCGAATTGAATAGATGAGGCTTTTACTTGATGAAGATCCATACTGAACGATGAAATAAAACAATATAGTTTGTTTAAATCTTCATATATTTGAACTAATGTTCAATTTAAACTTGTTGACGCGTTTCACTAACACAGTAGCTTTGTCAAAACTACTGTGTTAGTGAAACGCGTCAACAAGTTTAAATTGAACATTAGTTCAAATATATGAAGATTTAAACAAACTATATTGTTTTAAATCCGAATTGCTTTAAATATATACAATTATGTTCAATATTGAACGACTTCTTAGGTTTCGGGATAATTATTGTTCCAGTCTTGAGACCCTAAAATCCGGTCACTTATTTTACTACCACGGAGAACAACATCAGTCAGTGGGAGGTGTTGGGTTCTTCATAAACAAAGAAATAGTGAGAAATATCAGAATGGTCCAACCAGTTTCCACTAGAGTAGTATATGCCATCCTTAGAATAAACACCAGGTATGATTTGAAAGTTATTCAGGTCTATGCCCCAACAACGGATCATACAGACGAGGAAGTCGAAGTTCTTTATGATGATTTAGGTGCAGCTCTCTCAAACAATCCTACACATTTCACCATTGTATGCGGCGATTTTAATGCCAAAATAGAAACAAAAATGGATCCATCAGAAACGGCTCTTGGTAATTTTGGCAGTCCAGGGCGAAATGACCGTGGCAACACTCTTTTAAATTTTCTGTTGGAGAAAGACCTATTTCTTACGAACAACTTCTACTACAAGAAACTCCAGCGCAGATGGACCTGGAAGAGCCCAGACGGAAGGACAAAGAATGAGATCGACTACTTTATAACTGACAAAAGACATATATTCAAGGATGTAACAGTCCTAAATAGATTTGCAGAATCAAGCGACCACCGAATGGTAAGAGCCTCTATCGTACTAAACACTAGCTATAAACGACACAAAATGATTTAAAAAAACCGAACGAAGACATGGACACGCCCAAGAGATGAACGGAAATTCGAGGAACACCTCAGCAAAATACTCCAAGATAAACCCTTATCCAATGATATTAACATCTTGAATGATGCAATAGTGGAAGCAATAACAGACGACCAAAAGAAATATTGCCCAACAAGCCCGATGAAGAAAAAATCAGCCTGGAAACTCACCACAAAATGGAACGGAGAAGAACACTGAAAAGTGAGGAAAAGGCTAGCCAAGACGAAATAAATAGACTAAACAAGGAAGTAGCAAAGGTAATCAGGAAAGACTTAAGAAAGTACAAAGAAGAGAAAATCGTTGAAACTATCGAGGAGAATAAAAGCATGAAGGTAATGAGACGCAAACGAACAAGTGGGAAGAGAGAAATTATCAAACTCAAGAACAAGGATGGAAATATCACGTCGAACAGAGAGAACATTTGCTACAAATTGTGGAATCATTTTATGGCATTTTATACGCTAAACAAACCACTCTAAATCCAGAGGAATATCTGCGGAGAGGGGTTCAAAATCAGGGCTCCGAGGATATTCCGGAGATTTCTCTGGATGAAATTAATATGGCTTTGAAAAATATGAAGAATAATAGAGCTCCAGGGGAAGACGGTGTCGTCACTGAAGCGTTAAAGATAGGAGGACCAGTACTAATGTCCATGATTCAAAAACTCTTTAATTTATGCCTGTGGAATCAGAATATCCCAATAAAATGGAACAATTCAATGACCATACTTCTGCACAAGAAGGGAGATATAACGGACCTGGAAACATACAGACCAATTAGTCTCCTTAACCATCTTTATAAACTCTACACCAGAATTATAACAAGTAGACTGGAGGCAAAGCTGGATTTCTATCAGCCACGGGAGCAAGCTGGTTTCCGCTCGAAGTACGGTACAAACGACCACCTACAGTGCTTGAAAACCTTGATAGAAAAAAACATTGAATATAACCGCCCTCTAGCATTGATATTTGTCGATTTTAAAAAGGCTTTTGATACAGTAGAATTAGCAGCCATATTAAGAGCACTGCAAGATTGTAGAGTCGACCACCGATATTGCGACATAATTAAAAATATATATGAAAATGCCACAACAACTGTAAATCTACACTCTACAAACAACAAGATAAAGATGGGAAGGGGAGTTCGGCAAGGCGACACTATATCGCCAAAGCTGTTTATTACTGTGCTCGAATATGCATTTGAAAGATTGGCATGGCAACAAAAAGGAATACTCATCGATGGAGAGAGACTCAATCACCTACGCTTCGCGGATGACATCGTTATTTTGTCAGGCTGTCTGGGAGAGGCCAAAGACATGCTCCAAGAACTCAACGATACCATACAAAGAGATTGGGCTGACAATAAATTTTGAAAAGACCAAAATAATGACTAACATAGTTCCCAGTGACCAAATACAAATTAATAACAACAAAGTAGAATTGGTCGACACATATATATATATTTGGGTCATGAGATTAAAATAACCAGAGACAACCAAACCTGTGAACTAAACAGGCGAATTACCCTGGGATGGGCGGCGTACGGAAAAATGAAGGACATCCTTAAAGGAAATATCCCAATTCGTTTGAAACGAAAAGCATTTAACCAATGCATATTACCGGTTCTGACCTATGGCGCAGAGACACTAACTTTAACGAAGAAAACCGCAGAAAAACTAAGAGTAACACAAAGGCGAATGGAGGGATCGATGCTTGGCCTGACCCTGATGGATCGAGTGAGAAATGAAGAGATACGCCGACGTACTGGAGTGGATGATATTATACAACGAATCACTACACGGAAATGGAAATGGGCTGGGCACATTGCTAGAATGGACGACGGGCGATGGACCAAAAAACTGTTGGAGTTGAGACCAAGAGCTGATAAGCGTAGCCGAGGCAGACCTCCCACTCGATGGACGTATGACCTAAAGAGGATAGCGACAAATTGGATTGCAACAGCCAGGGACAGAGAGAACTGGAGACGTTTGGGGGAGGTCTATGTCCAACAATGGACGTGAAATGGGTTGTATGATGATGATGATGATTGTTCCAGCTACTCACCTAGATCTTAGAATATAGTTTAGTCTTGCAGATTAGTTAGCTTGCCTATTCCTTTTCACAAATAGTGTATTAAGGATATTTCCAGTTGTTGCGCATTTTGTGACTTAATGTTTATCTCTATTGCAGTTTTAATTTCCCAGATTATGTTTTTTCAGTCCTTCTAGATGCCGTTCGTTTTCGCGAGAATAGGAATTTGGAATATCGTTTCGCTTTGTCGATATCCATATTGATATGTCATTATCTTTCTCATTTGTCACTTCCTCCGAGTATTCATTCATAGTTTTATTGTTAGTTAATTTCTGTAATTATTTTTGTTCTTACTTCAATTGGGTAATTTCTATCAATTAATTAGTTTTGTGTATTCACCAAATGAAAATTGATTATCACTTTTTGCTGCCATAGCATTAAAAGGAAATTTGTTTGAGATAATGGTGAGGGACAGAATAAATTTAGGTACTAACCAAGCGTTGGCTAAAATTTATAGAACAATCTGTTTATAGCAGATTCATGGATTCAGTCCTACGATCTTCTGTAGAATCAATGCTTCCACTGATTCATTTGCTTAATTTAATGTATTCTTCTTCTTCTTACAGTGCCATATCCGTGATCGGACGTAGGCGACCTCTTACTTCTTACCTATGTTGTGCTCTTCAGTTACCACAGATAGAAGGGACCTACAGTTTAACGACGGATCCGAACGTCTATTATGTTGAGAGGCTGTACTAGGCAGAATACTGTCGGTGGTTTGCCATTGCCTTCCGACAGGTGGCTCTCCGAATTTTTAATTATGATGTTAACTAGGCCCGGGTTTGATCCCGGGGCCTCTCGGTTAGCAGACAGAGCACCATTCCACTAGCCTACGGAGACCACTGCTTAATGTATACAAGATATTAATTATTGATTATTATTTAAATTTTAAACGTTATGTTATTATTTGTTTTTAGCTCAAAAAATTCTACTATAGATACACTGACAATATCAATTAATCAAAGATTTTGAATTTTAATAAATAATCCTTTCTTAAGATTTCGTGAATATTTTATTTTTATGTAGATTAATGTATAATTTCTGATAATTTGGAAATTTGTAACCACTTTTGCACATTTGATGTGTGAGAAGGTGGAAATTAGTTCTATTTATGCTTCATAATAGTTTTAAATTAGGAATATAATTTATTTTGAGTATAGATTAAGGTTTTCTATTAGATTTCCTAATTATTTTCTCGATATATTCAAAATATTTGATAATTCAACTATACTTAAATATTTGATAGTTTATAAACAAATTGGATAAACATTGCAAAAATACATTTGATTTTATTTACACAAAATAAGAAAATGATTGAGCAACTAGAAGATGAAGATTATACTAGTAAAACTACTACAAGGATTTACAAAAATGATAATTCATGAATGAGGGAATGGAAAAATTCAACCAGTAGCTTAAATAAGGGGTACCAAGAAAAATAAGAGAGATAATGTGGACGTAATAAAAAGAAGCCTAATAATATAGTCCGGTCAATCTAGAACTAAAAATGAGAGCGAAGGTGCATAAATTCCCATCAAGCTGAAAATCAGTAAAATTGTTAAAAATATGATTAAAAATAAAATTTGAAAGTTCTCCATCTTTCCCCTGTATGGAAAATTTTTTATTCAAGGTCAAAGGTAAAAAAAATGAGTTTTTCACGATTTTCAGCGAAACGGTAAGTTTAATCATAAAAATATCTCAGACAAAAATTGTATACCATAAAATAATCTACAAAAAATGTATCAATATTTTTTTTCCTACGACCCACCGTTTTTGAGATATAACGTATTTAAAAAGTTGTTCAAATTGTTATCGTCATAATATGCATGAGTGCGCCACGTATATACATCTCTTATCTAGAGTTGTTATATATGTTGAAATATTTTTCTATCGGTGATTACAACTAATACAACTATTGTTGTTAGTGAAGATGTAGACTTACTTGTATTAGTCACTGCTCGAACTCCAACCGAAAATACTATTTTCTTCTTAAAACCAGGAAATGCTCAACATCAATCGGAAATATATTCATCAAAAAGTTGATCTACTTTTGCAAAGTGTCAAAATCACGTACTTTTTTTACATGCAATAACTGGCTGTGATACGACATCTGCATTTTACAGGAGGGTAAAACAACAGTTTTCAAAATGTTTGAAAAACTAGATTTTGTTCAATGTGCTGAAGTTTTTAAAAACAGTAATTCAACTCAAGAAGAAGTTATCACCAACGCCATCCGCTTTCTTCTTTCTATGTACGGAGCTCCTAAAAAAACTACCTCCTTAGATAAGCATCGATATGTATGCTTCGTTAAAAACACTAAGAATAAAAAACAAGTTAAATTAGCTTCTCCTCCTCCAACTTCAGTTGCTGTTCATCAACATCTTCTTCGGGTATATTACCAAGTTCAAGTGTGGCTTGATTATCAGCTAGACCCTACAGACGGGGTTGGAAGTTGGTCGACAGTACATTGGAACCAGTTCAAACTTTACTCCCACCTGCACCGGAAAAACTGCTGAAAACAATTTTTTGCAACTGCAACAAGGGATGCAGTGGTAAATGTGGTTACAAAAAAGTCGGCCTGTTTTGTTCTCTGGCATGTACAAACTGTCAAGGCCGGTCGTGCTCCAATGGTGAATCACTAACAGAGAAGGATTCGTTTGATTCCTACGAGGATACATCGCTATTGACGCAATTTACTTGCACTCAGAATGAAGAAGAACAAGAAGAACAAGAAGAAGAAGAACAAGAAGAAGAACAAGAAGAAGAACAAGAAGAAGAACAATAAGAAGAACAAGAAGAAGAATAAGAAGAAGAACAAGAAGAAGAACAAGAAGAAAAACAAGAAGAAGAACAAGAAGAAGAACAAGAAGAAGAACGAGAAGAGTTTGACGGTTACAATTCAGACGAATAAAATTCACCACTTTTTTAATTTACATCGCTTTTTATTTTTGCAATAGTTTCAAATTAAACAGGATCACAACTGACCGGTGGAGTAGGCCTACGGGGGAAACCACGTTAAAAAACGCGTTAATTACACTACCTCATAGGTGGCGTGGAAACGTGTGCATATAATGACGATTGCAACTTGTACAACTTTTTGAATCGTTATATCTCAAAAACGGTGGCTCGTACAAAAAAAAAGTATTGATATACTTTTTGTAGATTATTTTATGGTTTACAATTTTTGTCTGAAATATTTTTTTGATAAAATTTACCGTTTCGCTGAAAATCGTGAAAAACTCATTTTTTTGACCTTTGACTTTGAATAAAATTTTTTTCATACAGGGGAAAGATGGGGAACTTTCAAATTTTATTTTTAATCATATTTTTAAGAACCTTACTGATTTTCAGCTTATGGGAATTTATGTAGCTTCGAATGTTTAAATTGACCGGATTAATATATTAGAATTAACTTCGTGCTGAAGATGTAAAGGAAGAAATGCAATAAATTAAGAGGTGAGTAATTTTCCAAACAAATAAAATAAATTAATATTTATTCCAAGGTTCTAGAAAACATTTGTAGAGAGGGGAAGTTTTACTTAAAAATAACAGTTTTGCAAACTATATTTTAGCCGCTTTCCGAGATAAAAACAACTACTTTCCTGGCTATATGCCGCGATGATATTGATTTCAACATAAAGAAGAACATGACGGTGGCCAACTTCTTTGTCGATTCATACTGTCCCATTTAAGCTTGCAGTCAAGAAGAGGATTGTATAAGCTATAAACTGCAGTTTCGAGCCTTTGGCCTCTTCAGTACCTAATTTGAAAATGACGACTTGAATACAGCTTGTTCTTAGTTACTATTATTATAATGGATATAAAAACGGGTAACCGCTATCTCCACTTCCAACGCAGAAGTTCAATTATCCGTATCACAGGAAACTGTGAAAATAAAATTATTATCGAGATTTTTCTTCGGGAATCCGACAAAATCTAGTTTGAAAAGCTGCTATTTTTCAATATCCAGGGGTGCAAGTAGAAATTTCCATCTCTATAAATAAAATGGAATAAGTTTCACCCAGACAAGACTAGAGCATTAAAAATTGTGTGAAATCTCTCAAAATTGTATAGAATCGAAGATAATGGGGAAATTTGCGAATAATAATAGAAGATCATAATTGTCTATCTAATTATAGCTTTCAGAAATTTTCGTTAAAGAAAATTCTAATTGATTGAAAGAATAGTAATCTCTCTTTAGTTAATCTTAATCTGAATTAGAATTAGATGATAAATTAGTTGGTTGTTAAAAGATCACAAAATTATATGGTAACTGTCCAAAAATATATTAATTTACTCGGAAAATTGAAATTTTTCCCACTAACAATTACATGCTTGCTCAGTATTTTCCTTCAGCTTCAGAATTTGCAAATGTAAAATTTTAGTCGAGTCGTAATGAGAAATTTACTTTTGCCATAATAGATATTTACGTCGTAAAGATTCATATTACGAAATGAGATGGGAAATTTGAATATCGTAATATGAATTTACGATACGAATATAGTACATTATTTTACCTACTACCTATAATGTTAATTATTTACTCAATATTCCTGAAATTAATGATATTAGAATCATGTAACAAGCAAGCGTTGCGCTCATTGTTGATTTATTTTGCGAACTGTCAATTTTGACGCGTTCACTTCAGTTTAGTATAATTGTATCGACATGAGTTCCGACTATGAAAGTGTGGATTCTGATATAGAACTTGCTGCAAATAACGCAATACAAACCCTAGTACCCGCTAAATCCCGCAATAGGTGTGAAAAAGAATATAAGCGATTCGAAGACTGGTGCAGTTCAAAAAAAGTCCGTGATATATCGAAGAAAATTTTATTAGCTTATTTTGCTGGGAACGCTGAAAAAGAAAAGGCATAATCATTATGGACACATTATAGTATGCTGAAAACAATGATATCTGTGAAGAAAAATGTGGACATAAGTAAATATTCACAGCTATTGGCTTTTTCAAACGGAAAAGTGAAGGTCACAAGCCGAAAAAATCCAGTATATTTTCAAAGGAAAATATACACAGATTTTTGAAAGAAGCCAATGATGATCAATTCTTGATGATGAAGGTAAGATTATACATAAATATGATGACAATTCCATGTAGCATATTATTTTTATAGGGTTACTTAATCGTGGGTGTGTTTGGCGCCTGCCGAAGAGAAGAATTGATGAAGTTAAATATTGGTGATGTAGTTGACGATGTAACGTTCATAATGATCAAAATACCGAATACTAAAACTAATATTCAAAAAGAATTTGCTATTACTAGAGGAAACATCGCTGGTTTTGAATGCTTGAATAACGTCCGACTTCGACCTCAAAATATAGCCCATGACCGGTTTTTTATTTTATATAAAAATGGAAAATGTTTTTCTCAACCAATTGGTATCAATACTTTTGGGCGCATTCCAAAAGAAATAGGCAACGTTTCTAGACTAACCAAATCCCTCACAATATATAGGTCACTGTTTTAGAAGATCATCAGCATCCCTATGGTGGATGGGAATCCAGTAGTGTCGCTGAAGGATATGTAGAAACAACTTTAGAAAACAAAAAAATATAGCTACTAAAATAATGGGAGGAGAAATCGTTTCTACAAAAAACTCAATTGAAATTGAAAACTACAGTTCTTCAAATGCCTCCACGTCAGCTGGAATTAATATCACTAATTGTACAGGTGTTGTGTTTAATTATTATAATAAATGAGGTTTAATTTTTTATTCATAAATTGATGCATTAAATTTTGTTGCATTCATAATATTATTATTAGTGTTACGTCTATATTCATAAGAAATGGGTTCGTTGATTTATGTTTCTCGGTTGTCACTCATTCTACAAACAGTCAACTGACACGTTTTTTCCAATTAATTTTACTTTACCGCACTAGTGCGGTAAAGTTACTCATTACAAAACTCATATCAGTATCGTAATGTTTGATATAACATATTGGTAGTAGGTAAAAATCCGTAAATGAATTTGGTAGACGGTCGGATTGCTAAGGATTAAAATAGAATACATATTCATATTTTGGAACTATTTAACTCAAAACTTTCTAACGGTTATTTTCAAGAGCAAGCATTTCAAATAGAAGACTTCCAAATGAACAGGAAGGAATCTATATAAATAAAAATCATAATTTTAATACGACTCGACATCCAGACTTAATTCTTCTCCCTATTTTCTGATATGATTGGCACAGTGAGGTACTAATTCGGGATCTTCACAAGTCAAATTATGTTCATCGACAACTTTTCCTTCTCCACAAGTAATGAGACGTGGATATCCGTTAACGCATGTAATAAGACGATGACAATCACCTGGAACTGGAAAACGTGGATATGGCCAGAATTTTGCTGCTGGACTATTGTTTGGTACTTTCGTTGGGCATTTGAAACCCACCACAGCTGAAATTATAAAAATTCCGTCAAATTTTAATTGTTAAACTAAAGCATTCATAGATTTTGAAAAATTAATAGCTCAAGTCGAACTGCCTGTATATAGATAATAATTTCCCTTTATCTTAAAACTATAAGTGTTACATAACAAGAGATCGGTCTGAATGAGAACAAGAATATATGAAACATATCATAACACTACAAACATTTTCCAAAATATTGTGTTAAATTTTTAGGTTATGTGAAACTATACTAAGGTAGTGGGGTATACAGGGTGGTCCGTAAGTAATGGTCCCACTTTGGACCAACTTGCTTTAATTAAATATTGATAATAAAAAAGATACAGGGTGGCAAAGTTGAAATGTGAAAATGTTTTTTTATAATAAATTGAAAGGTTTTGGATGTATGAACGTACAAATTTAAAGGTAGGGATTTTTAAGGCATGAGGAACCATAATATGATATCCGTTTCGATGTATTTTCTAGAGGGTGCCATATGAGCTGTGTTGTTGGTGGTGTAACTGTGCGCTTAACTTTTTTATCGTTAACGCTATTATTAGTCTCAAAAGTAACTAATTTTCGAGATATTCGCATTTTAAAAACCCCCTACATAATTTTCATTATATTTATTAGCACTTACGTACCTATTTTAGCGATTTTAATTATTGGATTAATATTAGGTTGAATTGCCACAATCTGAAACTTCAAGTGGCTCCAAATATGCTAAACCAAAAAGATGATGTAACCATTTTCTTACATCGCTGTTTCTGTCACTCTGTTCAGGTTTAAAACCTAAATTTACAATTTTTCTGTACCAAGCCTGGCCTAAGTGGAATCGGCAGCCTGTTATTTTAGATTCAGGCCGAACAATATGGATAGAGTTGTGTATAGCAAGCTCGAAGTCTGCTACAACCACTTTAGGAGTAAAGACACAGTTTAACTTTAAACATTCCATTTTTAGTCGTTGAAACACAGTTGAATAAGTCAGAGTTGTTTTATCAGGCAGTAAGCAGAAGGTAAATGGAATATAATGTCCATTGTCAATTACATGAATAGTAAATAACTGACAGAAGAATTTTGTACAGTACTGGAAGGTTCTGTCGATAAAAATTTTTTCACATTTGTACAAATATTGTAAATTGCGTTCACAAGAAAAAATTACAATTTTGTTTTTCTCGTCACAAACTCGCAAGAAGTTTTCTAACTTAATAGTCCTTATGTCGTTTTTCATACTTTCTAAAATTTCAAACACTGCTGGAAAATATTTTGACTGAAGTTTTCGCCTGGCATTGTACGTATTCCTCTTCACTAAAGCCAAATTCGTTGATGCCACATTATCAAAGGCATCATCCACATTTTCATTGAGCACTGAATGCGTTATTTTTTATGGACGCTCCGTAAGATTATCTGTTGCTTTTCTTTTTGCACTGCCGCTGAGTACCTTTGTGATGAGCTTCTGAGTGTTCTGGTTTTCATGAATGTGTTGACAATTCATCCGACTTATTATAGGAACTGCTTCACCATCACCAACAGAAAAAACTTTGGCATTACAATTTTTAACTGTACATGTCCAAAACGTTTTAAAATTTTCTTTTTCGAATAGATGGACAACCGCGCTCACTCGTTATAATTTCAAACTCTTATCCATTTTGCAGAATATTGATGTTCGCACAGTGGTTAACAAATCATACTAACTAAATCAATCTACTAATGAAAAAAAGTACGGAAAAAGAAAGTACCTGTACCACTCTCTGACCCTCTTTAAAACCCATTATATAAAATCTTAGAATTCCAATTTATAGGTACCTGATATTACTTAGTCCGGAATTGACAATATGGATTAAAAATCCCATTTTCATTTAATCCGTAGTTTACTAATAGAAGAGGGATTAGGTCCGCAATTTACATACAACGGTGTGGTCATAATCTTATTTGTTCCGAATATCACGTGCAAACTGATATCTTGAAGGATATCTTTGTAATACATTTTCAACAAGTGTAAAATTAAATGGACGGTAATTTTCTACGTGCAATACTTTTAAAACGGAATTTTTACTTATTTCCGTTTCTGTAGATCGTCGCCTTGAACTTATTTGTTTATCATTTACTTACAATGCGAACTAGTATTTCGTCTACTTCATCAGGCGTAATAATATTTGATCGACCTAAATCATCTCGTTTAGCAAGAAATGACATTTTCACCTAAATTCCTATACAGATCTTGATATAGTCGATTACTAGGTTGCAATTTGTTGGGAAGCCTTTGTAGGTATTCTCTTTGCCCATTGACATTTTGTTGGCAATAAATAGCTCTCGTTTTTAGGATTGAAAAATTATTATGCTTCGGCATTTTCTAATTTTCTTAAATTTACTGGTATTATTAGTCACAAATTTGTAATATTTGTGCTAATAAATAAAATGCGAATATCTCTAAAACTAGTAACTTTTGCGAGTAATGATAGGTATACATTTTTTTCGAAAAAATGATGTAATTTTAATATTTTTAAATTAAAAGTGAGATAGAATTAACTATAAAATAGCTCAGCGCACAGTTACACCAACAACATAGCTCATGTGGTTCCCTCTAGAAAATACATTGAAACGGATATCATATTATGATTTCTCGTGCCTTAAAACCCTTTATCTTCAAATATTTACGTTTGTATATCCAAAACCTTCCAATTTACTATGAGAAAACATTTTTTACATTTCATCTTTGCCACCCTGCATCTTTTTTATTATCAATATTTTATTAAAGCAAGTTTCGTCAGATCGTAATATTTTGAGGCCAAGAATCTTCCATGCCACTTTGCACCATTACTTACGGACCACCCTGTATATGGGCCAGCGATCAAAAGAACTATGAACGAAAAAATTTAATTATTTCAAACTTGACAAAGCTGGTTGCTGCCAGAACCGGTCGGTATGCTAAAGCGCACATATCAAGGTTAAAATTTTACATCGTCAGCGTGTGCGCTAGTGTTAGGAAATACGGTGATTTTCCGGTAATCGGTGAAACGGTGACAGAGATTTCTAAATCACCGTGATTTTAAACAGTCATTTGAATCTCCGCAGTGACTGAGTATAAATAGTAAACACAAATCAAAATATAAAAACAGCGCGGTGCCAGGTGTCGAATAGGATATTATTTATGCATCTCTTTTGAAATAATAGCTAAAGAGCTGAGTGCCTGAGATCTGAGTAACAGGAATCTGGTAAATAGGTCTATTAAAATAATCGAGTGAATTCAGACCCTTGCATTCAGATCCTTGACCACCTGGGAAAGCAAAACAAAGTTACTTTGATCTGGGCCCCAGGGCACAATGGCGTCAAGGGCAATGAAGATGCCAACGCACTCGCCAGAAAAGGAACCGAACCCGTTTTCATCGGACCAGAACCCGTTGTTGGTATCGCAATAAGCACCGCCAAACCCTGCATCTCCGATTGGGCCAAAAGTACAACGCTTTGGCTTTGGAGAGAGACAACAGGGCTCACACACTCGAAGGCGTTTATCGCAAACCCATCGAAGAAAGCCTCCCAACAGGTCCTAGAATGGCGTAGGTCGGATTTACGCATTCTGATAGGAGTGTTGACAGGACACTGTCGTCTAGGAGCACATTTGAGAAGGATGGGTCTGCAACAAAAATCAGACAGTCGCTTCTGTTACGCGGAAGACTATACTGCAGACAACATTCTCTATACCTGACCGCACTGGAAAGACTCAGATTCCAGACCTTCTGCTTTATCCGACTGGAACCCACGGACTTCAAATAAGTCTCGCATTGTACGATTACCTCCTTTACTAAAGGGTGTGGACTGTACAGCGAACTCTAGCAAGGTGTGAGCCACAATAGACACGTCAGAGTCGTAGTGGAAGGCGTTATTATCTAGCCCACTCACCTATAACCTTAACCTTATTCGTTTAAATCACCATTTTCCCTTCACATATTATTATTTGTAAATAATGATGTTATATCAGATTCCTATTTTTGATCGGCACGGTCTTCCACTTGCAATGCTGGTGTCGATGCCGAGTACAGTATTCGGTTAGAGATTTCGGGCGGACGAAACTGAATCATCAATCACCACATCTGCAAGCCAGTGATATTCTATTCAACTGTGAAATATCGCGGTTACCGATATATTACCCAACACTAGTTGCGCTGCAGTCCAGTGTTGCTGTTGTATGCATTTCGTCGCATAAAGTAAATTAATGTATTCTTTTCTTGCAGGAGAAAATAAAGATTAATAATAGGAACATTAGAGAGCAGTAGACACAAGAAAATTTGGAAAGTGCGCTGGAAGCAACTATTAATAACAATCAATCACAAAGAGAAGTATCAATAAGACTTGGAATTCCGTGGCGAAGTATCAGAAAATACATAAAATACGGTGGTGCTTTAGTTAAATGCTTAGGAAGACCAAGCATTTTATTCCCAGAACAAGAAAGATACTTCGTACAAAGAATTATTAGATACAGCGAAATAGGTTTTCATCTAACTTCCAATTTAGTTCGTCAACGAGCTTATCGAAACTACAGATGTTTAAACATTGCTAATAACTTAAGCAGAAAGAATGAAATGGTGGGCAAATACTGGTTGCTACATTTTATAAGAAGACATCCTGAGATTTCAAAGAGGAAGGCTCAATCAATGAATCCGTCCAGAGTTCAAAAAAGGAATCCGCCCATTGTTGCACACTACTTTCAAAGTTTGGTCATGTTTTGGATGGCCTAAATT
Source organism: Galeruca laticollis (assembly GCA_963921935.1). Classification (NCBI taxonomy): domain Eukaryota; kingdom Metazoa; phylum Arthropoda; class Insecta; order Coleoptera; family Chrysomelidae; genus Galeruca; species Galeruca laticollis. Next base: position 93,758,530 of record OY998183.1, read on the forward strand.
TAAAAAACAAACCGCAAAGCATTTATAACATGGATGAGTAAGGTTCTCGTCTCACAATCCATCACCAACAAACCGTGCTTGCACTTAGGGGAAGTTAACAGGTTTATCTAATAGCACCCGAACATGCTGAAAATGCCACAGTTGTTGGATGTGCCTCCGCAATTGGAAACGCAATACCGCCAATGATCATATTTAAAGGCAAGCATCTGAAACAATATGCTTCCTGGTACTTTGGTAAAAATAGCTCCAAAGGGCGGTATGACAACTGACCTCTTCATTAAATTTTCACATCATTCAGTAAAACATAAAGTAGCTGGTCAAGTTTTGTTAATATTTGATGGTGCCCCAAGCTACTTGGATCTAAGTATTGTAGAAGCTGCCGATGCTTTAATATTACCTTGTGTTGCCTAACCTCTAACATAACCCACGAGTTATAGCCCCTAGAGAAATCAGTTTACAAATCTTTTGAATCTCATTGGGATACAGAGCTGCTGAGATATTGGGATGTGGACTCAGATAGATCGTTAACGAAAACACTTTTTAATATTTTTTTTATCTCAAGTTTATCCCCAATTCATGACTCCTGAAAATATCATAAATGGGCGATTTACCCTTTTAACCCATCGGCGATACCAGATTGTGCTTTTGCTCTGGTGCAACTATCAGAGCGACCTGCACATTTAAACGAAGCTCAGAATTCCGAACCCTCCTCGGAGGATGAAATTCCATTGGCCAGGCAAATGCGAAGAAAACGACTAAAACCTTTGTTAAAACAACCATCATCGTAAGAGATAGGTCCAAAGCTAAAGAAAATACTTTTCCAAACATCCTTAAGACCAATAATCAACAGTCAAATAACCCTGAGGCTAATATAGGTCCATCAAAACCATTAAATCTAGATGAATCGTTTAGTGAACTTTTACCTACACCTGACGATACCAAAGAGTCACTAAAAGAGTTAACCGCCGAAAGGCTATTAACTATAAAGCTCAAAAGGTTACCAAAGACCTTTTTAATGAATCCAATTGACTGCCTTCCACATCAAGAACCATCGCTTTCAAAATCAGTAGAATCCCGGTATTGTTCGATATGTGCGAACGATTAACAGCGTCACATGAGGTTGTGCTCCACGTGCCTGACATACTACCATGAAGAGTGTCTCACACATATACATATTTGTTTTCATTTTATTTTCATTTGGTTTTAAATACTAATTAGGTTAGGTTTGTAATGAGTGGGTCAATAAGGCCCTCCACTGCGACTCGTAAGAGTCTATTGTGGTTTAAATACTAACTAAGTAAGAGTTCTGATTTTATTCTAGTTTTAAGATGTGTTATTATGGGCCGTATTATCCACCTATGGTGGTTAATATGGCCAGAAGAAAGGGTTTTTAGCTTTGAAAAAAATGCATTTAGTTTCACACAAACAACTCTTCAACTTGGAAGTTCAAAATACATGCTAAATACATGTAAGTTCATGTTATATTTTTTAAATAAAGTTTTGAAAAAATCCATTATATTGCTTAGGTGGGCCACTACCTTATATAGTTAGTGGATTTGAATAGGTAATCTGAATGAGGTATATTCAAACCATATAAAATAGGTTTCATTCTCTCTAGTATTGGATGATTTCCAAAAAAGGAAACAAAAAGATGAAATGATGTTTCATTGGTATGGCACAGGTGTTGCCTACTTAAATCTTAAGTAGATGTTTCTACTAATTATTTTAGTAATGTTGTATAGAAAATAAAATTTATACCATATCTTTTCCTCGTGAATCAATGAAGTGTATTTTCATTCCAGTTCCATTGATTGAATTCATATTAATTGACTAATTGCGTGAGAAATATATTTCAGGAATGCGTTCAATTGTTTCTCAAGTCATTATTAATAAAAATAAATATTAAAATGAAGACCTGTTTACATCATTTTTTAAATAGAAAGTCATGTTTGTTGAAGTAATTAGCGGTTATAATGGCGATGATGATAATCTTGGATTATTACTAGGACGTAGTTTAAATATGTAATTAGGGGAATAGTTTCTATGGGTCAAAAAGTTGGTTAAGATATGGGGAAGAATTTTTTTTAATTGAAAGTAACAACACTAATTGAAATAATGTAACTGTATCAACATACCTTCTGGATTGCACGTTTCTATTAAAAGATCGGGCCAGTTGCAGCCATGAATACGTTCATCATAAACTAGTCCGGGATCGCATTGGTTTGGAATGGCTTCTCCATGAGCACACTTTATAAAGTGTACGGAACATTCTTTACTATCTGGATATAATCCGAACTGGTATTCACAGCCTGGAGTGCTGATTGGTGTCACTGTTTAAATATAAAAAATTATTGATATCAGTATACATAATGAGAAAAAAAATACCCAAAATATTCTTCGATTGTTCCAATTTTTTCTATAATATTTTGAGTTTCTAGTTTGCTAAGTATTGCATTTACTACTCAAACTATTGCAAAAATTTGCAGTCTTTGAAAAGTATCAAGCATATCCAAGAAACCATTATTATTATAAAAATTATACAACTTACAGTCAGCTTTTCTTTGTCCACAATCAACAGCCCAATTGTAATTGCAGTGGTTGAAAACGTTACCCTTCCCATCGAATAGAAGGCCATTTTCACAAGTTTCCACCGTTAGAGTACCGTTTGTACAAAGGAAGAATAAATTACAAGATTCTGGGTGAGCGTAAGCTTGTACTCCATGTTGCTCTGGACAAGATGGTGCATCTTGAACTAATACACCGCAATTTGCTGAAAAATAAAAATAGTTACCATTTCTTACAAACAATTATAGTCCAAAAATTGACATTTGTTACATATATGTGTTATGAACTAGATTCTCTCGGAGGCAGTCTCCACGTTTTTCTTGGGACAAGTTATTGAATGATACCTCACTTAATCTAGATTTGAAATTCCCAGTCGATTTTCGATTTAAAATGCCAAAAAAATCATACATACTGAAATAACTTAGCTAGATGGTTGCCCACAAGAAAATTAAAAGCATTTTGAAAACTAACGTTAGTCAGGTAATAATGTATGTGTAGTTTATATGAAACATTGTCCAAAGGAAGTTGAAACAAATTCTAACCAACTTGCTTGTAATTGAAAAGTACGATCCGCTGTCACTTATGTAAACAAATTTTCGTGTTTTCAAAAAATGTAACATCAACTATTACAACTTAACTTTGAGTAAAAGTGATTTTGGTGATGGTCTCTGTCGCTTTTCTCTCAAAACTTGTACATTGAAAGTTCTTTCAAATAAATCTCCAATCACAATCCCTTTCTCCCTCAAAAATTCCTGTTCAGGTCGATATATCACAACTGTCTCCTTTCAACAAATGTTAAACAGCATTAAAGAGTTACTTCCATATTTTTATACAATCATTTATGAACCAGTTATGTTTTTCCATCTCTTTAGTTCTACAATCATTCTAGTCTGAAAATTGGACAAAAACAGGACTGCATATCCATATTCTTATCAAACAATATCTGCAATAAACGTTGTTGTAAATACCCAACATACATGTTTGACCCGTACGCCAATGGACGAAAACAGCTGACGGTAAGGTTATTACATAAACCGGATGTTGACCCTAAAACCGGATATGTTGAAAATACTCATAGATATAGAAATAAAAAAATACCCTTCATAAAAGTCTTGTCAGTGAGGCAAATAAAACAGGCAGGTAACGACGAATCGTCTACAGTATCAAACAAACTATCTAACAAGAAAGTCGGGTCTTCAGCACTCCCGACTTATCCCTCAAATCAAGCAGTCAAGCCATTCAATTGATCAATATGTATCTGAACTTGTATTATTTCTAAAGTTGTTACTGGGTGTTGTGCAAGGGAGAAAATTAACGGGAGTGTACTAAGTCACCTCCGAATTCGCACATGGTTCTTTGAGAAGCCGGATTAATAGGCATATGGTCCTTCGAGAAGCCAGATTAACTCACATATGGTCCTTTGGGAAGCCAGATTAATCCACTTATTGCCCTTCGGGAAGTCAGATTAATCCGCATATGGACCTTCACAGCATCACAGCATCAAGATCTCAAAGAGGTGTAGTTGACAAGTGACAAATAAACATTTTTCTACTGTAAATGACAATGGAAATAGACTCATCAATATGTGCGGCCAAAATAACCTGCGAATTCTGAACGGCTTTTTTCAACATTGAGAAATACATAAGTATACCTGGGTGCAACACTCTAGAAACCTAAAAACTATCATAGATTATGTGATAGTCCGGCAAACTACAACACTGAAAATACAGGACGTTAGAGCCTATAGAGGCGCGGCGTGTGGAAGTGACCACCATCTTGTCAAATCCAAAATACTACCCTTCCGTGTAACAAAGGAAAAAGGAAAAGACACAAGCGAACAAGAACAAAAAAACAAAAAAATCAGGTACAACCTAGGTAGCCTTAACCAAGATAGCGTAAAGGAATTTTACAAAAAACTATTTGATGAAAAACACATACAAGAAAACTTTAAAAACACAGAAGATCAATACTAGTATCTTAAAAGATGCTTGAAAAACGCCGCACTGGAAGCCCTGGGAGAATACGGAAAGCCCAATCGAAGAATTTGGTGGGATGAAGAAGTTTAAGAAATGATAAAAATAAAGAGAGACAAATACAATAGATTCCTCAACACAAAGTCGGATCAAGATAAAAAAGAATACAAAACAGCCCAAAGGAAGGTACGCACAGCTATAACAAAAAAGAAGAACGAAAGCTGGGAAAGATACTGCACAAGACTCAATACATACCTGGGAGGTAGTAGAAGTACCGAAAGCTGGAAAATGTTAAGATCTCTTCGTCAAGAGAAGACAAAAGATATTATCTCCCCAATAACGTTAGAAGAATGGGATAAATACTTCGCGAAACTGCTGACTGAGCAAAGGACACAATATCAGCAGCTATAACAGCCTCAATCCGACACTCAAATACGAACCACAGCATCCCCACCTAGAATCAACACCAAAGAAGTAAAACTGATTTATCAAGCACTGAGAAACAGAAAATACCCCGGTAATATCCCCCCGGAGTTACTTAAACACGGTACAGGAAAGCTATATCGACAATTAGCCTGCCTGTTCCAGAAATGCATTAATGGAGAAAGTTTGCCAGAAGAATGGAAAACGTCGTACATAACAACGATACATAAGAAGGGAAGTAGAGACGTGTGTGATAATTATAGAGGAACCGCTGTGCTTGGTACTATTTCGAAAGTCTATGGTAAGCTAGTGAAAAAGAGATGAATATTTAGATAGTGAGGCCGAAGAACAAGCTGGATTTAGAGCTGGTAGATCCACTGTGGATCATTTATTCACAATAACACAGATAATTCAGAAAAAGACGGCACGGAATCAAGAAATACACCTCCTTTACGTAGATCTCAAGAAAGCGTACGATAGTGTACCTCAGCTAAAACTCTGGGAGGCTCTCGAGAAAACATCAGCATAACATTGATAAAAGCTGTTAGAGAACTCTATAAAGAGAACACAAGCCAAAGAAAGAAAGGGCAGACATTATCAAAGGGGTTCAACATTAACAAGGGTTTTAAGCAGGGTTGTTGCTTGTCACCAACTTTGTTTAAAATCTATTTAGAATAAGCTCTGAAACATGGAAAAGAAAATGCGAACAGATGGGAATACCACTGAACGATCACATACTATATACTCTCTGCTTCGCTGATGATCAAATAGTCCTAGCTCAAGACTTAGGATACATGACCCGTAAATTAATTGAAGAATACGATAAGTGGAGGCTGGAGGTAAATCTTCAGAAAACGGAATATATGTGCATTGGTGGAGAACAACAGGACCTTATCTTGGAACAACAACATCAGATAAAACAATGTAAAAAATACAAATATCTTGGAATACACATCACTAATGACGGTAGTTTGGATGAAGAAATCAAACACAGAAACAACCAAGGAAGACAAGCAATCAGACAACTCAACAGTTTTTTGTGGGATAAGGCAGTATCACAACAACATAAGCATAGAATTTACAACAGCATAGTGAAAAGTGTCATCAGCTATGGTAGTAAAGTGTGGCCTCTCTCGTAAGTCTCTTGAAGCCACCGAGATGGATTATTGGAGACGCGCCGCTAGAAAATCCAAACTGGAAAGAGTGAGAAATGAGAGAATTCGAGAAATTATGGATGTTAAACACAAAATGACAGACGACATATAAATTAACCAACTTAGATGGTATGGACACGTTCAAAGAATGGCGGAAGACAGAATCCCAAAGAAAATACTTAATTAGACACCACGGGGAAGAATAAAGAGAGGAAGACCCAAACTGAGTTGGAGAGAAAGAATAGATAGAGACATCAGAGAAAGAGGAGTAGATCAGAATCTCTGGACCGATCGAGAACAATGGAGACTGGAAATGAGAAGACGGCGGAGAACGTTATAAACTGATTTATAGATATAGATTCAAACCTCGTTTGTTACTCAATCGCTAGGCTAATCGAATGGAATACAATTCCTACCAAAATAATTTAGAAATTTATGGCATTTTTATTGAATCAATCCACGTTTCTCGTTCGGTAGATGTGACAATTGCATCGCTAAAATCAACAACAATTTAAATTCTCGTGTTCAATAGTGAATAATATAACTCAAAGGATACCGCAAACCGCAATAAAACCAAAAAAGCTAAAAATACCTCATTACTATGTGGAAAATCTCGCCGATGAATCGTTCAATGCCTCGTCGGAAATTGAGATATTGGCAGGGGCTAATATATATTATGAGCTATTACGGGGTGGGGCCGCACAACACTTATCAACACCCATCTACGGTGGGTACTGTTGGGAATCGTCCCGCAATATTGTTTAGCAACTGATCTTCAAACTACTGTACACCCTCTTTAGCAATAAATTGCTATTAAACAAACCCAAATGAGGAAGCAACTCACAAATTAGTTGAAACATTCTGGAAGCCGAAATAAATCGATACTACTTATTCCATTTTATTGTCTGACGCCGCGTTAGCTGAACAAATTTTCTATGAAACACTAAATGAACTTGTCAAATGGCACTTATCAGGTGGACCTTCCCCTGATAGACAAACTAGCTGACACTACTTTAGGTAATTCCTTTCATACTCCGCTCTTCATTAACCAATTTATCTAATCAAAACAAATATTTCGTTCTTCAATTATGCGTAATCATACACAATAGTACAACTCAAAAAAGAGTAGTCTTTGATTTTTCTGCCAAATCCTTAACAAACTTGTCTTGTAAATGACATTTCCCTTAAGGGGCCGCAGGTGCAATCACCTTTATTCGACATCTTGTGTCGATATCGTTTATTCAAATATGTTCTAACGGGGGACATTAAAAAAATGTTACAGGTAAATACAAAAAGGTAGCCCAAGCAAAGCAAATCACTACTTAAGTATTTAATTGGAACAGAGAAATGTAAGAGAAGGTCGTTGAGACAGGGCTAGAAAGCTGAATTGGGATTGTTGCGCCAGCAGGTTACCAACGCATGAGGTTTTACTGTTGCAAAAAATACCTTATTTAAATTTTGGCCACAACAATCAACAAAACCTTTCTGTTTTTATTCTATTGTTACGAAACAGCACACTGGTATAGTCCTTGGAATCCGACTCTGTCTAAGCCATGTATGAAAGTCAAAATTATGGCGGATGCGCATAGATTTCTTAGAACTGCTTACGATTGTGACTATCAAATCTAGACATTTTTTTTGTGACCAGTCTTATCTAGAAAATGCCAGAGAGCCAATTGTTTTTGTATAAGCCACAATCTAGAATTATCTAAAAAAGGCACTAATATATAAAGGGCCGACCAGCGAGAGAAAGTTAGTTTTATAATTTGACATCGTGAGATAAACAGTAAATAAGTGAATATAAATTAGTGTTTATATAAATTAGTTTAAGTGCATATACTGTGTATATAATATAAATTAGTGAAAAGTGTAGTGAATAAATAAATTAAGTTACTAGACATAACGTGTGTGTATAAATTTATCCAACCCGTCGTATTAAAACGTTTAAATAAGTAAGAAAAAACATTACATTGGTGTCCGAAGTGGGATAATACAAATAAAGTGCTACGTAAAAATGGCCAAGAGACTATGTGACCTGAATAGTGACGGAACTAAGAGCAGAATTGGAAGACCGTGAGTTGTAAACGTCTGGTAAGAAAAGTGAATTAGTAGAAAGACTTTAAGTGGCACTGGAAAATGACGGCTTTGATCCAGAAACAGTTTTATTTAATGACGAGGCTTCCACCTTAATCTCGTCAATTTCTGCTAACATGGACGAGAAGATTTCTGACATGGAAGAGAAAATTTCAACGAGTGTGAAAAACGATATTTCTGCTATGATGAACGACATTTCTGCTAATATTGACGACAAGATTTCTGCTTTGAAGAACGATATATCTGCCGATATCTTTTTAATGAAAAACGACATTGCCGCTAACGTTGAAAATTAAATTTCGTCTCTAAAATCTGAAATCGAGAATAAGATGTCAACGATGAACGAGAAAATCGAGAATAAAATGTCAACGATGTACGAAAAAATCGAGAATAAGATTACAACGATGGACGAGAAGATTGAGAATAAGATGATAACGATGGACGAGAAAGTCAAGGAGTTAGAAAAAAAGATGACAGATATAAGAACTCAAGATATGCCAGCGGAAGAAAAGAAGACCGAGCAAACGAAACCTTGCAAGACAGAAACACATCCTAAGTTAGAACACATTGCCACTTTTACTCGAGTCAAGGCCCCAACGATCGATGGAAAAATGTCGTGGACTAATTATGTGAAACAGTTTGAAGCAGCCGCAAGAGTGAATAATTGGTCCGATAAGGAGAAAGCAGTGAACCTAACTATAGCGCTTCGGGGAAATGCCTTAGATGTACTTCAGACGATACCGCTTGAAGAAACGGATGACTTCGAGCAGCTGAAGAAGAGGTTGGACATGCGAAATGGTCACGAACATTTGGAACATTTGTACAGATTCCAGCTGAAGAACTGAAGGCGGAAACGTGACGAAACTCTTCTAGAGTATGAATTGGATATTGCCCGACTAGTTCGATTTGCTTATCCATCAGCACCAGATAACATGATGGAATGTTTAGGCATCCAGGCATTTATTGACGGCTTATGTGACTACGATAAAGACGCTTCGATTAACCCATCCTAAGACATTTGTCGATGCATTGACTGCTGCTCTTGAATATGAAGCAACCACGATGGCTTCCGGATACAACAAAGGTAGGACCATACAAGAAGAAGGTGACGATGACAGACTTGACCAGATCGTTAACTTGTTGAAAGGTATGGTAGACAAGAATCCGAAGAAAATCAGGTGCTGTAATTGTGGCGAGCTAGAGCATGCACGCAGTTCGTGTAAGCGTCCTACGACTCCTGCAAACCAAGAACCTCTTAAATACAAAGCAGCCACGAAGAGCTCGCAGTACAACAAAGGCAGGACCGTGCAGGAAGAAGATAACGATGACAAACTTGACTAGACCGTCAACTTGTTGGAAGGTATGGCAGATAAGAAGCCGAAGAAGACCAATTGCCGGAAGTGTGGCGAGCTAGAGCACGTACGCAGTTCGTCTAAGCGCCCCAAGACTCCTGTAACCCAAGAACTCCAGTCACAGGGGAAATCAGGCAGGGGTGAACATCCAGCTGATGCGAATCACCGAAAAGCCAACTCTTTGCCTAGACGGTCATGCTCTGTAGACTATTCACAATGCAACAAGTCGAAATCTAAGGAAGTTGCAGTTTCAAGAATTACAGTAGTCAATGAAGAATGGTCACCTACCAAGATCAGGAGAATGATCTTTGCCTAAAGAAGATTCGGCAGTGGAAGGAAGAAAATCGGCGACCTACCTGGTAAGTTGTGTCAAGATTATCACCTAAACTCAAGGCGTATTGGGCTCAGTGGGACTCCCTTGTCCTGAAAAAAGGGCTGTTGAAAAGAGTCCTTGAAAACGATGATGGTTCGGAGATAAGGAAACAGCTCGTTATCCCGAGAACAAGAGTATCTGGAGTACTAAAGAAGTTACACGACAGTCCATCGAGAGGTCATATGGGAGTGAAGAAAACCCTTCAGCGAGTCCGTGAAAGGTTTTATTGGATGAACCGCTCCGACGATGTGAAGGACTGGTGTAAGAAATGTACGACTTGTGCTACGAGCAATGGACCACGTCGCAAGAGAAAGGCACCTATGAAACAGTACAATGTTGGAAGCCCTTTCGAAAGAATTGCTTTAGATATCGCTGGACCATTTCCGACGACAGAATATGGTGGCAAATACATACTGGTATGTATTGGTGAAAGAGTTTATCAGCCGATATGGAGTGCCCTTGGAAGTCCACAGTGACCAGGGAAGAAATTTTGAAAGTCATCTATTGTCAGCTCAGTGAAAAAGAACGAACCTAATATGTTGCGTATTACAAATTCAAAACAAATTAAATTAAGTTGTTACTGGGTGTTGTGCAAGGAGACAGTTTTTATTGTGTGAATAAAACTGAGACGTTCTACTTCTGAGTTTTATTAGACGTCAACTTCTACGAATACCACAAAAGTTATATATAAAATGTTAGGAAGAATTATGAATAATAGACTAAATTGATATTTAGTACACTTCTAAATAAAGATAATTTTCCAAGGAAAGATGCTCTGCCGTTAATCTAGTTAACCTTATGTCAGAAATACATAAAACATTTATAAATCAATAAAAATATCTTGCAGTTTCTATTAACACGGCAATGACGTACAAGAGATGTATTCTATAAAAAGTTACAATACCAGTTACTTTCAATAGACAATATTTTATCTGCCAGAAAAATAAAGAGATATTCCATAAGAATCTACAATTATTTCAAATTGTCATAAAAAATATACTGAGGAAGCACTTCTCACCAATCGAAGGAAATTTTTTTGCTGTTTATGCACGGTAAAAATATTCTATCAATCCAAATATGTTTACATTCATTAAATAATCTAACCGGCTTGTCAGAATGTCTGGAATTGCAATGATCAAAATCAAAAACAAAATGTATCATAATATCAACAAAACAAAATAAAGTACGAACACCAGGTGGAATAAGTCGAAGAAATAAATTAGAAAGTCATAATTTAAATTCAAAGAATAATGCAGTAAACGTCCAAATTTTCAGCTCAGAGTGAAATATTTCGGTTTTAAACACTGATAGAGTGTGTCATGTGTACGAATAATGTGTTATATCAAAGTATAACTACTTTATACGCAACTGTTTTTTCTTCTGTATTCTTACAATTTTAATAATCTTATATCATACAAACTATAATTATAAAAGGTCACAGTATTTTCTTTCCACGCCACTGGTTTATATTGATTGTAATTCTAGACCGGTTACATTCACCAAGTGGGTGCAGTATTGCTATTACAAAAAAAAATACGGTCGATATGTTTTTTAGGCTCAATTTAACACCAGAAGTAAATGTAATTTAAACGAAACCAAGGTTTCCGTTCGTATCAGGCGATGAGGTCTAATTTGGCCATTTCTGACTCGTGACATGGAATGCTTATAGTTTCATTACTTTCTTTATTTTTCAATATATTTGTATTGCATAATAGTGACAATAAAACCGTTTGAGAAATAGCGGGCGGAAGAAATATGGCAAAGAATGGATGTGTTAAATGCTCTATGACAAGGACACCATAAAATAGGGTATTAAAATGGATTGGTCGTGTTAGTCCAGGAGGAATCGGTGCCTGAGTACCAAAAACTATTCCACCTACATTTTTTATACGATCCTCTTTAAATTACCCTACTGATGATATAAATGCATGTTGCCATGGGGCAACATCGTGCCATATTGTTTAAACGGAAATTGTTTAAACAATCGGAAGGAATTGTTATTTTTCAACCGGACAAAATTTTTTTATATTCTTTATTGAAATACAAATAAAAAAGGTCCTATGACTTTTCACGATAAAGTTCATATTTTTAGAGATATGAATTTTTAAAAGTTCGAAAAATCTCAAATTTGGGTACATTTGACCCATGAAAAATATATTCAAAAAATAAAATAAAATATAAATAATATTTTTTTTAAATTCTTTATACAATAGTTAATGATATTCTTAATAGAGATTTAAAAAAATTACATCGTTTATACCCGTTTTTTAATTGTTAATTTCGTGCGCTCACAAGTATGCGTCGCTACCTTTAAGTATCGCCCTCTCTCTTACTCATGCTCTGCATCGGCCTCTCTGTGTCCTGAATCATTATTTATCATCAAAAACTATTAACTTTATCAAGATTGTTAAAGAAAGCAATGTTATTAATAATTAAATTGTTTACAATTTGCATTTAACAATTTTTTTCTGGAGTCAATTTTACGAAAGCTATTTAAATACAAATCTGAACATGTAATTAAAATTACTTTTTTATCAGTTTATATTACTTTTTTGTTATTAAAACAGAAAGTAATTACATTGAATAACTTCTTCAAACGAAATTGACTGTCTCGACCCTTACTTCAAACGAAGGTTATAGATGTAGAAGTATGAAATAATGAAACAAGATTTAAAAACAAGTATTTATTTATTATCAATATGATTTTTATATATTATATTCTTACAGTCTTCTGAATCACAACCACATATAAGTATGCAACTAATATTATTTTTTTTACAGTAACAAGCTTTGGTTTTACGGGCTTTCTTACAATTACACGGTTTTTTGAGGTCAGTTGGAAATGGGATTTTGTTTATAAATAAAGGTATTAGCAAAGTATCATTCTCTAGTTTGTATCCGAAATTCGTAAAATCTAATGTTTTATATTCCGGATTGAATGCATTTTTCCAAATGTATGTTTGAGCAAGAGCTTATTATTTATATATAATTGTGATTCCAAAAAATTTCAAATATCATTATATATTATTATTGTTGATAAAATGCATAAATTACTATAATAATACCAAAAAAGTAATATAAACTGATAAAAAAGTAATTTTAATTGCATATTCCTATTCATACTTAAATTACTTTTGTTAAAAACAAATTGTAGACAATTTAATTATTAATAACATTGCTCTCTTTACCAATCTTGATAAAGTTAATGGTTTTTAAGATAAATGATAAATCGAGGGCTAAAACGCAGGACACTTTAGAAAATAGGATTTTGATGCCTCAGACTTCAATTTTATAAGCGCCATCTATGTGTGAAAGGAACTAATTTTATGAAAATTATCAACCTGTCAAAATCAAACTTATTTCGGTTGGTTTTCTGAAGCATTACCTCGTAAACGTCACAGTGTTCAGCTTCCCGCCACTGAAGCAAACTGTCAAGGTAAGTGATCTTGAAAATTGCTTGTAAATATGAAAGAAGTAAAGTGGAGGGTTAAAGTTTGTGATTAGATTCCTAATTAAGCATTCGTTTCAAAACTTTCATAACGATTGCTTTGAGTTGTTAATAATTTTATGTAAAAAAACTAACATTTTATTGCAGGTGTTAGATACGAGGTCCTGCTTCACATGCTTTAGAGTAGATACGAGCTACTGCTGCATAGAAAAATGTCTAGTCGAACGAGAAGAATCATGGAAATGGCCAGAATAGCGCAATGTAGTAACACCTATCAAGGACAATCAACGTTTTTCTCTTCAAGAAATCACTGAAATGGATTTATCAAACAATATACTTCTAAATGAAGCCTTATCACCGCAAGATATTTCTGATATTATCAGAAAAGCCGAGGTAGTCTTCGTTCCTAACGAAACTCGCAATACAAATGGTGTATTGTCGGAAATGACAAACCTAATTTGTTTCCAAAATGAAAAAAGACGCCCATAATGAAAGCTACATTCCAAGAGGAAATGATAATAAAGCAATAGAAGAACTAATGGAATAGGTAAATGAAGATAAGACACGGCCACATGAAGACGGCGCTATGTTAATCTGAAAAATCCAGTGACGAAGCTATGTTTGAAAACGAAATCGTTTTGGATGATTTAGCAAGTATGGCGCATTTTGTGCCAGAAGAGAATAATAACGTTCACGACAAAGACTACATTCCCGAAGCCGAAAGTGAATCAGAAAGCGAAGAAAGCGAGGTGCAGCTGTAAACCGATAATCAAAGAATCAAAAATAAAATGTTACAAAGTAACAGAAGAAATGCGTAAAAACATCTTTGAACAATTCTGGACTAACATGACATGGGATCAACGGAAAGTATACGCTAGTAACACTGCTAAAGTCACTGAAAAAGCCAGACCAAAGGTAACTGAAAATTCCCGACGAAATATAACCCTGAAATATTTTTTGATTTGTGGAAATGATGAAATACCTGTGTGCAAAACCATGTATTCGCGTACTCTTTCTTTGGGAGAATGGTCCATAAGATCATGGTCAACTGGAAGCCAACATAGAATGAATAAAAGTACCGAAAAACAATTAAGTCAACGAAATCAAAGAATTGATTTATTTAAGGAAGATCGAAGCTTTCTAAGACAGTTTTTAAATAATCTAAACAAACTCCCCTCGCATTACTGCAGGAGAGACACTGATAAGCTATATTTCGAGCAACAGTTTCAATCATTCGCTCAACTTCACGGTATACAAAACAGAATGCCAAGAAAACAACAAGACACCTTCTTTGTCTGTTGTAACGTTGACAAAAATGGCTGAAGAAATGAAATTATCCTTATTTCGTCCTAGAAAAGATCAGTGTGATACGTGTTTCAGATATAAAAACAACAATTTAACTGAACCGGAATACAGCGAGCACATAAACAGAAGAAATCGGACACGGAAGGAAAAAGAAGAAGATAAGGAGAAGACCATAGGCGTTCAGTGCCACGTTATTGTGATGGATGTACAATCTGTGAAGTTAGCACCGCAACTACAAGCTAGCGCTTTATATTACAGGACAAAGTTGTGTTGTCATAACTTTACCATCAATAATTTAAGAAATAAACAAGGTACTTGTTACTGGTTCGACGAGACAAACGCGGACGGTTAGCTTCTACCTATGCTTCGCTTTTTGTAGACTACTTAGAAGAAATTTTTTTGGATTTGTCTGACCCAATTATTCCTATTATTATCTACTCAGATGGGTGCACTGCCCAGAATCGTAATTGTGTAATGGTCAACGCTTTGCTTCACGTTTCAGAAAAGTACAAAGTTTGTATTACACAAAAATTTTTAGAAAAAGGTCACACTCAAATGGAGTGTGACTCTGTTCACAGTGCCATAGAGTCTTCCCTCAAAAATAAGGAGATCTACTTGCCCAGTGATTATCATCGTATAACTAAGGAATCTCGCAATAAAAATCCTTACTTGGTGAAAAGCATGGACTTCAGCTTCTACAAAAATTATGCCCATAATGACTACCTTAAATACAGTTCAATACGGCCTAGCAGAACGGGTAGTGGCAATAATGTTGTTGACATACGCGCGTTGCAGTACCATGAAGGTAAAATTAGGTACAACCTAAACTTTGAAGATGATTTTAAGGATCTACCAATCAGACCTAAAAACATAGCATTAGGGAATGTCATATTTCCCCAACTATTTAAGGAGAACCTGCCTATTTCTAGCGTGAAATACTCCCACCTTCAAGCGATTAAACAAGTTATTCCGAAAGACTGCTGGAGTTTTTACGACTCCCTTCCACATAAGTAGATTTTTCTAGGGATTTATTATATTTTCGTTTTATTCTTTGCCAAAGAAAATGCAATTATTTTTTATAAGTACCTATAATAATGATTATTTCATGTTATGTTATAATATTTTGTGTATTAAATGTGTTGTGTGTATTAAATGATGTTTAAAAGTATAATTTAATTTGCTTATGTATTAATAAGTTTGCTTATTCGTTTTTTATTTTATTACACAAATAACTAATGAAAAACAATCATGGTTTCCTGCTTTTCAGTTCATGAAAGAATTCTTTATTATTAACCTACAATGTGGCATTACCATGTAACTGACATACCCTGATAAGACATTACCACGTAAGTGCCCGAATGTTGAAAAAAAATGTATGTATTTTTAATATTATAGCAAATCTTTTATTGTAATTTTTAAGCGAATAAATACTGCAAGTCCGAAAACTAGCGGCTATTTATAACTCAAAATAGGTTTTCTCGTTTCCTGAACATTTTACGTTTTGCGGGTTACGAGGTCCTGCGTTTTAGCCCTCGAAATAATGATTCAGGACCCAGAGAGGCCGATACAGCGCATGAGTCAGAGAAAGACGGCGATACTTAAAGGTAGCGACGCATACTTGTGAGCGCGCGAAATTAACAATTAAAAAACAGGTATAAACAATGAAATTTTCTAAAATCTCTATTAAGAATATTATTAACTATTGTATAAAGAATTAAAAAAATTATTATTTATATTTTATTTTATTATTTCAATATATTTTTCATGGGTCAAAAGTACCCAAATTTGAGATTTTTCGAACCTTTAAAAACTCATATCTCTAAAAATATTAACTTTATCATGAAAAGACATAGGATCTTTTTTATTTGCATTTCAATAAAGAATATAAAACAAAATTGTCCGGTTGAAAAATAACAATTCCTTCCAATTGTTTAAACAATTTCGGTTTAAACAATATGGCACGAGGTTGCCCCATGGCAACATGCATTTATATCATCAGTAGGGCAATTCAAAGAGGATGGTATAAAAAAATGAGGTGTAATAGTTTTCGATACTCATGCGCCGATTCCTCTTGGACTATGTACACTTGATGCCGGATTACATATGACAAAAAAAATACTAAAACGGGAACTTCTGAGAAAGAGAAGAAGATGAGCAGCTCTAAGATGGGAAACAAAGTCGTGCAAACGATGGTAGATAAAGATCTGAGAGAAGGAGATTGGAACGTAAGGGAATTGTGGAGGGAAAAACGGTGAAACCAAAATGGGAAATGCCAAAGAAGAAGAGAAATTGCTCGAATTTTACAGTAATAATATATACCTACATTACAATTCCTGACGCCATCACGCGAACAGTATCACAACATAACCTATTAATTATTGTGTGTGAGTATATCTGTAGCTTAAAGCTTAAAAGTCATATAGAAACTTAAAACTGTCGTAATTAATAGCAGGAAAGAAGAAACTCAAATTATTTTCACGACTTGTCGGTCCTTTATTTGTTGAAGAAAACTTCACAGGCAATCTGTACCTTAATATGCTTGAAGAGACTATCGATCATCTTATTCATATATCCGTTTTGTTTATGATGCTGATAATCGATAAAATAACAAATCACAAGAGATTGGAAGGAATATATTATACTATAGCCTAACCATAACTCTAAGGAGAAAACAACTACCTTCCTGGATTCCCGGATCTCTTCAGGTCGGAGTGATAACCCTCTGGTTTGAAGTCACTAATCCGTACTGAACCAGTAGACGCTAACTGGTGCCTTCTCCACTTCCAATAATAATAATGACTTTATTTTGCCAAATATGTTTATACAAAATATCTATGAAGTATTATGCAAAATAAAAATTATTACCAAATAGGTTCAGAGTGAAACCTGTCTATGGTTACATTTTCATTCTTACACACGTATACAAGTGGAACAAATACGTAATTAGGAGGCAAGCACAATTACTTCTTCTTCTTCTTCCTGCTGTGTATAGGCATTATTGCCTATTTTTCTTCACATCATTGCCTCTGCTCAGTCACCTGGGAGGTTGTCACTCCATCTTTTCCTAGGTCTTCCAAGGCTTCTTTGTCCTGCTGGTGATTTGTACCTTGATATTTTCACAATTCGTTCTTCCGTCATGCGGTCAATGTGCTCATTCCATTTTATCTTTCTATCCAGTACCCAGTCATTGATGTTATCTATCCCGCATGTTCGTCTTATGTTTTCACTTCTTTCTCTATCCATTAGTGTTCTTCCCGCTATTCTTCGAACTATTTTCATTTCTGTAGTCTCCAGTATCCGTTTCGTTTTAGAGGTCTCAGGTCGGGTCTCTGCTGCATAGGATAATATAGGTCTGATTGCGGTCTTGTGTATGCGGGCTTTGGCTTCAGTTCGAATGTATTTATTTCGCCAGATTGTGTCATTTAGGTATGCTGCTGCTCTTGAGGCTCTTGTAGCTTGGTTTCTTACTTCCGTCTCCACGTCCCCGTGTCCAGATATTTCGATTCCCAGATATTTAAATTTCATTTCCTGGTGTACTATTTTGTTATCCACCACAAGCTGATATCTGATCGGCGTCTTGGAAGTAACCATTGATTTTGTCTTTGCCGCACAAGCACAGTCACATTAACAAAAAAAGAGACAATTATAAACATAACACAATTAGCACTAAACTTTAGCATATCACATGGAGCACATACTTCAGGAACAAGATTAAATCACAAGATCAGGATGAATTATTTTATGAGAGAAGCCTCTACCACATGCAAGTATCCATCTATTTATTTCTTTTTTTAATCTGTTTCTATTTCTTATGCATCAAATATTTTCAGGAATTTTATTGTATATTTGAGGTGCAAGATAAGCGAAGCTTCTTTTCCCAACTTCTTTCTGAGGTCTTGGAATCGTCAAATTATCCGAATAAATTGCCTTTGTTTGGTAAGGATGTAATATGTTTTGAAAATAATGCTTATTTTTAAACAAATAAATTGTAATTTTTTTTGCATACAGCTGTCTAATATCCATTATTTGAAGGTCACTGTATAAACGTTCCGTAGAGTAAGCTCTTTTTTTAAAGTACATAATTTTTAGGATTGTTTTTTGAGCTACCTCTACAGATTGCATTTTAATTTTCCTAATACCTCCGCAACCTATTATACCATAAATTAATAGATATTCAACCAATGCGTAGTACACTGATTTTAGTGTGTTCAACGATGGTATTTGGCGACACAAATAAAATTTATGGAATAAGGTTCTAATTTTATTTTTCAAATTATCCACATGAACATCCCGTTTTAAATGAGAATCCAAAAATATACCCAAGTACTTTACTGATGATACCAACAATACACTTTTATTTTCAATTTCTATAGAACGGTTTGGTACTGCCTGCTTGTACGAGGTAAAAGATATGACTTTAGTTTTAGTTACATTAACAGTAAGTAAATTTGTCCTAAACCAACTTGTAATATTTTTTAGGTCCCTTTCTGCTATTTCTTTGAATTGACTTCAAGAATCGGCCGTATACAACAAGACAGTGTCATCGGCAAACGAAATGCATTCCCCCGTGGTAGTCATTTGTAGTAATGCGTTAATATAAATTAAAAACAAAATTGGACCAAGAACGGTACCCTGTGGAACTCCACACGTGGCCGTCTCTTCTGAGCTTATGACACCATCCAGCATAACACGTTGTTTTCTGTTGTGAAGAAAATTTTTGAACAAATCTAGAACCACGCCTCTAATTCTCAAGTGTTCAAGTTTTTGCAGCAAAATATCATGACTTAGTGTGTCAAAGGTCTTTGCTCGATCAATAAATACACCCAAACAGTTTTTGTTACTATCAACTGCGTTATAGATACGTGATACCAACTTCGCAATAGCATATTGAGTGCTCCTGTTTTCGCGAAATCCAAATTATGAGTCAGATATTACATTAAATTTATCTAAATATGAGACCAACCGTCCTTTAATTAACTTCTCAAGAAGTTTTGCGAAAACTGAGGTTAGCGATATAGGTCTATAATTCACCATTTCACCTTTATATACCGATTTAATCACCGCATTTTTGAAGTGTTGAGGTATTGTACCCGTCTGAAAACACATATTAAATATTTTACACAATGGGGTAGAGATACAGTTTCCTGTTGATTTAACATACTCATTTTTTATATGTGGCAAACCACAATTCAGAAAATCCAGCCGTATTTGCCGATATACTTGAAATACAATTTCATACAATACGAGGTGCGTCTAATATATTTTAGATGGCTACTCTATTTCGAAAATTTCGAAAACAAAAACATGACCGTACCTCAAAGGAGAAAATAACTGTTTTCCTGGATATATGCCGCAATGAATATTGAATTACATCCCCTTCGAAGAAATTCTTAGAGTTCCATAGAAAAATGTTTTCAACGTTTCAGAACATTTTTGGCCTTTATCAAAAGAATTAGAACTAACCCGATTTCTGTAAAAGAAAATACGTCAAACTACTTCCCGAACTCATTCTTCCATACCCTCAAATATAGTATTTTAAAAAATAAACTTCTGATTCATTCCACAAGTGAAGATCTAAGTATAACCATGTTGGCAATGGAAAAATAAACTCATTTGAAAATGCAATGTCCAAATATTCCTAGACATATGCTGAACAATATTCTAGACAGATACGTTCCTAATCTATTTCGAAAAGTAATATATTCTCGAAAAAAATTTCCGTTTGGACTTCAACGATTTTGATAATTGACTTCATTTGTCCAGTGTGGTTGGCTCCAGCAATGCTCCTTCTACCTTGTAATTCCATGTTCTTCTTGGTCTCCCTGTTACATTTTTCCCTAGTACTTTTGTATCCTACACTATTTTTGTCAATCGTTCATTTGGCATTACGATGTACCATCTTAGTTCATTTGGTCATATTTCCCTTTTATTTGTTAATAATTAATTAGTTTTCAACTTAAATTTACAGATACTATGAATATAAAATACAAAGGGAGTCTCAGATTCCTTCATTTCTTAATTTCACTAGGCCAATCTTATGACTATAATAATTTCTATACCTAATATAAAACATACATTAACAAACATGAAAATGATCTCAAATATGTACAAATTTATAGTTTAACGAATTTTAATGTACTTTTTCTGTTCCCTCCATATCTGACTAATTACACCCACTCGAGAATAATAACGTCTATCCACATTTTTTAAATTATACTTAATAATATATGTTGTTATAATTGGAAAAATAATTAATATATCATTTTATTTTCTTTAAAAATATTCCATTCAGAAAGGGCTTCACAAGAAGTATAAAGGACTTTTTTTTAAATAATTCAACTAGTAAATCAATTATAAGCTCTCAAGAGTTACTTGCACAAATTCAACAATAGGAAAAACAGTTTTGAAATATTCCATTATTATACATAGAAAATTCTACATACTAATATAACAATCAAACATATTTTGGTCGATTAATTTCATTAGTACGCTGTAAAATTACCATTAAATAAATATTATCGCCAGAATTTGATATTTTATCGACATATAAATTCCACTAATAAGGAAGTATATACTTTCTATTAACATTAACGAGTAAATAAAGAAAACTTTCAAATTTTTAATTCTTTTGTGCAACCATTTTCGTCGAATTATTACGAAACTCCTTTTAGTTCGGTAATATTCTATATTTTTTTATTAATTGCATTCGAAATTTCTAAATCACAATATTCAATCATTAAAATATATATTTTTCAATAAATATTTATAGTGTTCATTTCGAAATACGTATATTTCAGATTTTCCATGTTTGTATTATCATTGGTTGCCTACTTTGCTTTTCTAAATACATCACCCTGTCTTTATCGAAATTTCCGATTAAATCCGAATAGAATCATATTTAAAACTTTTGATTTCATGTACTGAAAAAGTGCTCAAATAAATGAACGCTAAAATATTGTCTAATCAAAATAAAAATATGCTCTGTTATTAGAATGAGTTCATTACATATCACCGGAAATTCATCAATAACTCTTTGCCATAACACTGCAAGCCTGGCTGGTTTACTCTTGTAAATTCCATCTTATCATGAAAGTCAATCAATGATAGAAGTCTTCTTTATTTAATTATTGAAATAGATGAATATTTTATAGTTCAAATAAATTCCTACGTATATGTACTTGAACCACTCTGCGTGAGAATTGTGGATCTTCAACGAAATTCTACATTACAATTGTTTTCATAATAATTTTGTTCGATATCCATCTTTTATTCCTCCAGATTCAACAAAGTGCTTACATTTTTTGGCTTCTCTATGGCTCTGTAGTCTGTCATTAGCAAAGTTTTTCGCTCTTTTTCTATAGTGGGCTCACCTTAGAATTTTGAAAAAAATCACGATCGACGTATTTAGCAACTTTGCAAAAAATAAAAGCTCTTCGTAATTTTTACATTTTCTGGAAGATATTCTCTATAAATATTTTTTTGCGACGAAAGCTTCAGTAAACTTTGCGGTAAATAGTTTTTATTTTTTTTTCAATGAACCATAGCTCAAGTATCATTTTTGTAACTGAAAATTTGATCAATATGGTACTTACCAAAAGCAACAAAAGAGACGAGAGCAATAGTAAGTGATATCATGGCGACTGCCTTTATCCTTGACTAAACTAAAAGTTAAGTAAACTGCAGCTCTGTATTGAATTGGACACGCACTTAACACTTTCTATACACGACACCGATTGGCATACGAATGGTATAAGATTTACTTACATCAATTCAGTACTCAGCTGTTCTTTGCAGAACCGTATTTACTACCAAATATTTTCTGGTGTGGTGGAAAATTTACTTTAAGCGAGTAAAATATGGAAACGTGGAGATATCTTTATCATCCTGTTGCTTTAATCTTTCATATTAGATGGAACTTTAACTCAATTTTTTAGGCTTATTTCAGAATGAAATAGGGCTATTGTTGAGAGTAGCATGACGCGACTTCGGAAAAATTTCAATGCAGTTTTTCGTTTTGGTGTTCCTAGAGGCCAAAATCACCCTCCGTTCCAAAGGTTATATATATACGTTGTTTATTATATATATATATGTATATATATATATATATATATATATATATATATATATATATATATATATATATATGTATGTGTTATAACGGAATTAGTAAGCACGATAGAGGGCGTATTTTTGGACGGATCGAAACCAAACTCGCTTCAAAAATCGGTTAGGCCAAAATCTTGGACGAGTTCGTTAATGAGCCAAATCGGCCCAGTAAAAACAAAATGGCGTCCTGTCAAAGTTGAAAAAAAAATCTTATTTCCTTTGTTTTTCATTTGACGCAAAGAAGTTACTAAGCTTTTTTATAGACCGTAACACGTTCTACAACTTTTGTATTCAACATTTTTTCTCTAAATCGTACATTAAAACATTAAAATTCACAAATTTGCCAGGAATTTTTTTTATTTTTTTGTTTTTGATTTGATGCCAGAATGTTACTTTGGTTTTTTGTACATCTCAAAACATTCTATTACTTTTCTATCTAATTTTTTTATTTTGGTTTTTACGCAAACATGTTACTGAAATAAACCTGTCCAATTGGTCCTGTGCCATTGGGATTTTTTAATTTTCGATGTTACTGAATTTACAGTTTCATAGATGTATGAAAGTGTGAAAGTATATTAAGATATTTAAGTTTGTTACGGCTGTATCCCTCTGAAAGATTGGCTTTACAAAAAAATACCAGATTGTTCGGCAGTTTTCTTATAAATTACCTACACTTTCCTAGAAAAGTTAAATTTTCAAATGGGAAGAAATACCTCCGATATTTACTTCTACTTATAGTAATCTATTCTCGAAAACAAGTGATCAGATGAAAAAATACGAGAAAATTATGCTACATCGAAAGGAAAATAGGTAAAATTATGCTATTTACTATTATCTATTTATATATATATATATATATATATATATATATATATATATATATATTGGAATGATATGCCAAAAGATAAAAAAAAGGAAATATTAAAAAAATAAAGGGGATAAATGAGATTTTTTTATATGGATAGAGTTGTAGAAGGATCCCACATGTTTGAATGTTATAATATTTGTTGATCGTTTTCTTGTAATTAGAAATGAGAGATTTTTTTATATGAATAGAGTTTTAATCGGATCACATGTTTCAATGTTATAATAACAAAATAATAATCTTAACTTTTTGTTGAATTGGATATAGTAGCAAGATATTATTTTTATTATTTCAGGGACACATTTTATGTAGATAGATAAGTTCAGAAATTATGGTTGGAATTGAGTCCAAGATATTAAATTTATAATCAATAAGTTATATCAATTATTCATAGGAATTTATGAAGTGTTAATTATATTTGTAGTTGATAATCATATTAATAGAAACCATGGTAATGGAATATAAAAATTTCAGACATACTTTGCAAGAGATAATATAATAGAAATAAAATATATGTTAAGTAAATATGTTATTAAATAATTTTGAGATTATCAGAAATGTCGAATTTTTTATGGGTTGCCAGAGAATAAAAGAGCGATAAAATAAATAAGTCAGGAAAATTTGAAATTTTGAGAGTTGTCATTAGAAACGCTCAGAGAGAGGAGTTTTTTTTAAAAAAAATATTCGACTAATAAGGTCTGAAATTTCTATGAGTTCACGAAATATAATAGTTATCAAACAGTAAAGAATTAGATAAAGTAAAAGAAAATTTATGTTAAAATAAAGAGAAAAACAGTGTGATTCATCAAGTGAAATAAGCGAGTGTCATTAGAAAAGCAGTTATTGTTTGTTATCTGGGGAGATATCGGCCCAGGTTTCCTGAAAGGGGAAGCTGTCAGCGGTTCTGAAGTCCACGGACTTTACAAGATTAGAATTTTGGAATCTCTACGTTATTAAAGGTACCGTAAAACTGTTGAGATATCTTTAACTTATTGGTATTTGAACAAAATTATAGAATGCATTCACAATTTGAAAGCAACATGGTGGTCATTAGAAATGCTGGTAAACATATATGGATTTGTCATTTTGATAATCAATTTTTTCTATATTAATTCTGTAAATGTAAATAAGCAAACGCAATGTGTGATTGAATAATTGAATATAATTTTTTATAACAAAATTCTAACCTCTATCCAAAGGAATTTCATACAAAAAAATGTCAAATTGAACTAATAGGCAGAACAACACAATGAACTTAGGATAATTCACCTAAATTATAACAGTGGTAATAAGTAACACTAAGAAACCTTAAACGAATCGATCACAATTTGTTGCACAAATTTATATTAAATTCCCCATTTGAGAAATTTTTATATATACATACATATATATATATATATATATATATATATATATATATATATATATAAACTGTAATGATGAGACGGTTAACTATTTTAATAATATATTACTTAATATTTTTGATGTATTAGCATCTCTAAAGACAATAGTAATTAGTGACCAAAAACTTCCGTGGTTAACTGATAATATTCAAACTATGATTAATATGGAAAACAAAGCTTATAATAGATAAAACAAAAACTAAAGAAAATTGAATTATTATAAACAAATTCGTAATCAAACAAATGTGGCAATAAGTAATGAAAACAGGGTTATTTAATTTTTTGCATTAATAACAATACAAATTCTCTCTGGAAAAGACTATATCAACTACAATACCTGAATTCATTTACAAACCAATTGAAATAAATAACTTTTTCATGCAATATTCTTCACAAGAACAACAACCCGATATCAATTTGTTAAGTTACTATTGTACCAATCAAAAACAAAACTTTTATTAACTTTTTCCTTTGCTACTGTTAGTATTGAGAAAAGACTCGCCTCAATAGGAGAGCGCAACAGGGTATCGCTGGTCTGGATTCCTGGCCACTTTGGTATGGATGGTAATGAGAAGGCGGACTCTCTTGAAAGTGAGGGTGCCGCTCGCAACAAGTATTGCCAAACAAACACTAAATACCTGGATAGCAAGAAGAGTTTTAGACTTCTGGCACAATATACCAGGATCGGTTCATTCAAAGGCCTTCATACATCCTTCGAATAATGTATCTAAACAAATGTTAGTCTATAATAGACATGACCTATGGTGCCTAACAGGCCACTGTCGTTTGAAACTTGGACTGTCGGTCGATCCGATTTGTCGTCTCTGTTTGGAAGATGATGAAACAGCAGAACATATAATTTGTGCCTGCCCCGCCGCGGCTCGAGTCAGGTATCTGTTTGGCTGGGCCTCTCTCTCGCCCTCGGACCTGAAACATCATTCACCGAACAAATTAATCGGCTCGGTTTGGTGAAATATGAATAGGTATGAGCCACAATAGACTCATACGAGTCGCAGTGGAGGGCCTTATTGACTCACTCATTACAAACCTAACCTAACTTAACCTACTGGGTCTGCTTTTTGACATTAATTGTCCTCATTCATAATAGGATGTTTTTCCAATGAAAACTAGCGATACCTTGACACTTAAGAATATTTCCAACACTTGAATTACAGAAATTGAAAAAGGCATCTATTTCTTATTCTAGGTACTGTATCTTGAATTAAATTCAATCGCCCATTTGTTGAAATTATCCAAAGAAACTATGCGGTACAAAAGTTTTTGTTGGGTCTATAAGAACAAATGATTTACTGTTAAAAGAAAGTATATTTTGTCATGGTACAATTGTAACTATTTGAAAAGTCACGATTTGTGGTGTTTAATCGGTAGTAAATCAATTGTCCAGTCATTAGTTGGTGCATGTATTTACTCACTTGATTTTTTTCGGCTAAATAGAAAGTACTTTTTCTGCGTGATTTTTCTAAACTACATATTTATATCAAGTGCTCACATGCTACTTTTGGAACTTTTTAGACAAGGTAAATATTATATTAAGGTGTATATTCCAAATATTTATATTGTGGTGATTACTTAGCAAGTGCCCCTCGTATAGACTTCTTTAACCATAGAAGTACTTACCTAGTGAACCATTCTTTAGGGTTAGAAAAATAACATCTTTTTAAAACTCACACTACATACGTTTGTACTATTAAAAATAATAATAATGAATCATTCCTCAACGTGTTGAACTTATCTATTTATAGGAAGTATTGAAGCTAACACAGTCACTGCCCCGTATTCTTGACCTTGTAGGTCGTGCGAATACGATATTTACAAAACGGACGTGTTTTGTTATCTATTTCACTGGTCCTTATTAGTTCACTGGCCGCTATCAATATTTGAAATTATTATTTACACAAATCTAACAATGTCTTTTTTCCGGTAATGTCTTTTTGGGATCATCACAATATTTCAAAAACTATAAATTGATTGGGCTGTATTGCTATAACCAGTGAGGGAATAACGAGAGCGTCTCTAAAATTGATATTTACTATTGTTGATATCGTTTTATTTCCTATTCAAATGTATCTTTTTTATGTGTTCCTTGTATCAACAATATTTTTTTATTATCATAATAATCAACCAACTAAATGTTCGTTCACCGCTGGACATAAGCCTTCCGTAAATATTTATATCTCCTTCTATCCTGTGCTGCATTTGTCTGGATACGCTTCAGATTATTTTACCATAGAGTGGGGGGTCTGCCTCCGCTGCGGAATCTGTGGTCTCGAAGTCTCCATTCAATTATTTTTTTAGTCCATCTGCCATTGTTCACTCTGGCTAGATGACCCGCCCAGTTGTATTTAAGATTTGATATTCTTGTGCCCCCACTTCTCCTTCTCACCGCGTTTGCAACTCTATCTCTCAGGGGTAAGTCCAACATTATTCCTTCCATGCTTCTTTGTGCCACTCTTTATTTTGATCGCGGTCTTCTGTGTTAGCGTTTAAGTTAGCACAGATAAAACACACTGATTGAAGACTTTCCTCTTAAGACACATTGGAATATCAAATCTTCCAAAGGCCGTACGTGTTAGATCTATTCTTCTGCCAATTTCGCAGGTTAGCCTGTCTCTTTCCAATCAAATTACGTGGCCTAAGTACTTGTGGGAGTATGCTTGCTCAATGTTTAAGTTGTTCACTGTTAGATTTTCATTATCGGGTTCGGTACAATTACTAATTTTAAGGAACAGTTTATTTGTAGCTCAATTTCTGTACGTCACTCTCGTTTCTCTCTATCATCGACTAACTAAAACAAACCCTAGCAACGGCTATTCTGATCACTGATAAATATTGCACCGAGTAGACATTCATTTAATTAGTACTTATAACGGACACTAGATGCGCCCCAAACGCGCAGCAGCTGACGATTCAGGACCAGCAGACGTTGTTGCAGGTCCAGTGGAGACCCGGTCAGGGCTCCCTGAACAGAGCCAGACAGGCGAGGAGCGGCGGGCTCAATCGTCTTTGGAGTAAGAACATTCTGGGTTTTAGCTGATTCGGCTGGTGACCCAGAGTGCATTCAAGAATCGCCCCGTGCCTCCACAGAATTTACAGGCATATTGTCAGTAACAGAGTCGACTAGCTTATCCAGATACAATCTACAATTGGATTATGTTATTTTTATTGATAATAATTTGAATAAACACATCTAAAATTACTTTATATTTTATTCATGTGAATTTTATAGCGTATATTTTTTAATCCAGTTTCGTATAGTGATATAACAGTTTTGTACTAGTTCTAACTATAATAACCTCATTCTAGATCACCTTGAGTTGCCATACCTATTTTTTATACATATTTTTTAACGAGAACTTGCTTTTCAACTAATGAAGAAAACAATGAACATGAAAAGAATTGGAGACTTTATCGCGACATTTCCTATTAAGTTTTATTTAAAAAAAACGATACGGTTATATAGTAGTAGCTATCTGTAAAACTATCTATTCTCTATTTTTAATTGATAAAGCTGGATTGACCTGATACGGTAAACGTAAATATCAACAAAATCGCATTTGAGCTTAGTTTCACAAACGCTAGTAGTCCATTGGTAAGTTTGAATGTCTGGTGAACCAGAAACACGGCAAGATCGAGTCAAAAATAATACTGTTTTGCAACTTTCACTGTTCTCAATAATTTATAACATGTCGCCGTTACACAATATTTTAATGAGTTTGTGAAATAGTAATGAATATGTGATATTTACAAGGTGTCCCATAAGAACAAAAATCACAGATATAATAATATGTTGACGTTGTTTTGAAATGATTTTTTATTCTAGTTGACTGTAAACTTTAATTGCGGTTTTCTGAGTTTGAGGTTATTGATAGATTTATTCTCAAATGCAATGAAAACTATTTTGCAATTTTCGATCTAATTTGACAAAATTTAGTTGTTTGATTTAATTTTATAAAATATGTATTACGAATTTGAGAATGTATAAAATATGAATAGTATATTACACTACAAGTGTTTGAGATTCCTGCACTACGAGCTGGCATTTCAAACGGTCAACACGTGTAGTGTATATTGTTTTTCTTCATACAGGGCCGAAAGAATCGAGTGAGCGGTGGCGAATACTAACCGTATCGAGTATCAGCGTCAGTACACGAATTAATTTATTTCGGCCCATTGTAGCAGAGAGTATGCGCGTCTCTACTAATGCAGAAATGTTAGACATTTTGCATCTCAGTCGAGGCGCAAAGTACGAATTTTCGGCCAGGTATGAAGAAATTAATTGAGATATGTAAATTCCAGATTTAACATTTGCAATGTTGCCAATGTGTTATGATTTTATTGCCATTTTGCTTTTTTAAATGCACCACTCTGCATTTTATGAAATTATAAAAACTCCTACTTTAAGGCGAGTTTAACGATGTGTATTACATCAATTAATAAGTTCACTTTCTGTCACAAAAATATCACCACAATACAGAATTAATATTTTTTTAGTAAATCTTTACCTTCAGACGGTTGTTGTGAAGATTTTATGACGGTCTAACGATTGCTAAAACGCTATGGTGGCTTTTCAGTGAAACGATCTTGTTTTTTCAAAATATTAAGAAAAAATAAATTCGTGTGTTAATAAAACATTGCTTTTTATGAAAAAAAACACTAAAAAAATTGGATTGATAAGTATTATTCGCAGTATGCACCAATGAAATCGATCATTATTGACTAGTTGTTATACCGGGAAACATTAAAAAAATTTAGAAAATGACAAATAGTAAAGTGAAATTGCAGGAGATTACTAACACTTTAAATATCTCAAAGCACGTTTATGCTTAATTTTGTTAGAACATTTATCTATGAGAAGCCTGTTTGATGTTGCATGAGCTAACATTAGACCAAAAATAAGTCGACGATTCGGAGCACTGTTTGGAGCTGTTTCAGAGACTATGTAGTGGTTACTTAGTAAGGGTCCCTCGTATACTCGACGTTTACCATAAAGGCATATTATTATGGAGGAAACCACTTACCTAGCAACCTGTGTTCGGGAACAGAATAAACAATAACACATTTATAAAATCACTGGGTTCAAGTTTAATACGTTTAAAAATACACGATTATAAATATCAAAACGACTTATTCAAAGTATTAATAACAATCATATCATCCTGGTTCGTTCACACCCATTATATAGGAAACATAGTTGTGTTTTTCTACACATCCGACCTCCGTCTGTAAACTATACATGTCTGTTTATAAAATAACAAAAACAATCTTTCCTTGATAAATGACATTGACTATGGCCGGCCGATGCTCCCTAAATACTATAATTAATATTAACCTGAATTTAAATATTATTTCTAAGTTAGTGTCCTTTTGTCTTTAATGTCTTTTAAGGGATCACTACAACTATGCGCCCATACATTCTTCGAAGGTAGGGTCAGCCTCCTCTTGGATATGGTTCACTCCTTCCTCTTTATCATGGTCTCCTTGGAATGGCGCTAGTCGGTTTTGGTGGACTAATTTCGGTTTTCCATTGGGGATCTTGCTTATGCGATAGATGACGTCGTTCCGTTCGCACGATTTCTGCGATTTAGGAGAAAATTGTTTTCTAGTTGTCGGATTGTGTAATCATACTTTGTCCCCTTCTTGGAAACTGCCTTCTGTGGCCTGCGTGTCGTACCGTTTTTACATTTTGTCGCTGGCAACTCGAAGATTCGTTCGAAACCAATTCGTACACATCGTTTATCTTTCTTCTTAATTTGATCACGTAATCTTCTCCCACTAAGTCTTCTCCCCTGGTTGACAACCAAATGCTAGGTGACAAGGAAACCTCATTTCGCGTCGAAACAGGGTTTTTGCAGGTTTCACCCGTGGAAAGATACTGCTCCCAATATCTCAGGTAGCTGTAAACTACTTTGGACAGGTATTTTTCAAATGGTCCTGTTCATTCCCTCGACCATTCCATCTGATTGTGGATGCAACGCTGCTGACCTGATCTTTTTCATTCCCAGCTTGTCAAAAATTTCCTGGAATACATGGCTCTCGAAATTTTTGCACTTATCGCTGTGGACTTCCAAGGGCACTCTTTATCTGATAAATTCTTTCAACAATTCATCCGCGACTGTGGTGGCGTCTTGATTCGGGATCGCGTAAACTTCCACCCACTTTGTGAAATAATCCATTATAACCAGAATGTATTGTCCACCAGCTTTTGTCGTCGGAAATGGTCCACCGATATCTAAAAAAAATCTTTCAAAAGGGTTTCCAATATTATAGTTTCATGGGCGCCTTTTTCAAGCAATGTGGTCCATTACTCGTAGCACAAGTCGTACATTTTTTACACCAATTCTTCACATCGTCGGAAAATATTGACATTTCTTGCAGGTAGGTCGCCAATTTTCTTCCTTTTCTGATCCTGGTGGCTGACCATTCTTCGTTGACTACTACATCTACTTTTTGAAACTGCAGCTTCCTTATATTCCGCTTTGTTGCAGTGGGAACAGTCTACTGGGCACGGCAGTCTAGACAGAGAATTGGCATTTTGGTGACTCACACAAGCTCGATGTTCGATGTTGAAATCGTACTCTTCAAGTCGTTCAATCCATTTAGCGATCTGGCTCTCGGAATTCTTGAACTGCATAAACCACTTGATTGCTGCATGATCAGCTCGGATTAAGAACCTCCTTTCATAGAGATACTGGTAAAAGTGTTCCACGGACTTCACGACCGCCAAAAATTCTCTTCTCGTGATGCAGTAGTTTCTTTCTGGTTTGGAAAGGACTTTACTGAAATATCCCAGCAATCTCCTCCTATTCCTAAGTTGCCTACATCAGTGTCAAGAATGAAGTCTCCCTCTGATAGTGGTTATACCAGTATCGGCGCCATGGTTAAATACTTCTTCAGGGTTTCAAAAGCCGTTTGACAGTCTCCATCCCAATGGAAAGCTCTTGCTTCTTCAGTGAGTCGAGTTAGTGACTTGGCAATATCTCCAAACTTCCCTAAGAACCATTGATAGTATGTACAAAGTCTAAGGATACTCCTAATTTGGTGTTTTTCGGTTGGCTGCGGCCATTGCTGATTGGAAGAAATTTTCTCTGGATCCACCACCACTCCTTCATTGCTGACTATATGACATAGATAGTTGACTCGGTTTTGGAATAACTGACATTTCTTCGGGTTTAATATGAGGTGGGCAGTTTGAAATCGTTTGAATACATCTTCCAAATTCTTCAGGTGTTCCTCAAATGTCTTCCCCAGTACTACGATGTCGTCCAAATAAACCAGCCATATTTTCCAAGATAACCCTCTCAAGACATTTTTCATGAGTCTTTCAAATGCCGCGGGCACATTATAGAGCCCTAATGGCTTGATGTTGAAGTGCCATAATCCAGTTCCGGTGGTAAAAGCAATTTTTGTCTTTGTCCAGCGTATCGTCGATTCGAGACAGATATTTTCATTTTTTCGTTACGTTGTTTAGCTGGCGATAGTCCACGCATAATCTTGTAGTTCCATCCTTTTTATCTTGACGAGCACTACTAGAGACGCCCACGGGCTAGTGGATGCCTCTATTACTTTCCCTTCTTCCATCCCTCGAATTATTCTTTCATCTTCCTCTCTCCTCGCTCGTGGTAGTTTTTGAGCTGATTGTCTAATTGGCTTGGAATCACCACTATCAATTTTGTGCAAGAGGAATTCTCTCATTTTCCTTTCCTCAGCTCCATTCAAGGATTGACCAGGTACTGATAACATCTGTTCGAATCTGTCATTAGAACGGTCAGTTGTCGTTATTTGACGAACTAAAGACGTCACTGGTACGCAGGATCCAATCCTGGTTTCCTTTTTGATGGTAATTGAGTAATAGTTCACATTTATGATGTGTACTGGAATCTTCTTCGCCGACGTAACCAATCATTTGCCAACCTTATTGTCATGCTTCCACGGCTCCATTATAACCGATATACCTTCCTTCATGATTCCCTGTAGCCGCGCTACTATAATAGTTTCGCTTCGTGCAGGTAGAACGGTATCTTCCTGTATATCTTCCAACACCGTGCTGCCTTCATATGGATGAAAGAATACCTCCTCGGAACCCACTTTAATGATTATGGAAACCATGTAGATTGATTATATATATTCCCAGAATCGCGTCTTCATCAATGTAAGGTACGATTACCGTATGCGTGAACTTTTCTGCACCAATTCCCAATTGGATTTGTGTCTCTCCATGAACGTTGGTACTTTCACCTCAGTTTTGGTCTGATTGGTACAAGTTTCTTCTTGGAGTTTATTATCTCTGGCCGTATAATGGTTCTAATTGCCCTATTGTCTACCAACAGAGTATATTTTTTGCCGTTCATTTCACCATCAACATATCCACTGTCGTTGCGACATCTGAGAGAGGCTATCAGTATAAAAGTGTCTTTGGGACAATCCTGGGTCGATGCTGCCCTCTCGTAGCCGACCCGTTCTAATTTTCCTAGCTCGCAACAATTCCAGCATCTGATCTTCTTCGGCTTCCTGTCTACCATACTTTTTATCAATTTGATAATCTTTTTGGATGGTGGCTGCTTCATATTCAAGAGCAGCAGTCAATGCATCGACTAATGTTTTGGGAAGTACTCAACGAAGCGTCCTCTGCGTATCATAGTTACGTTAGCCCTTAATAAAACCCTGGATGCACAAACATTTCATTGTATTGTCTGGAGCTGATGGATAAGCAAATCTAACTAGTCGAGTAATATCTCCTACATATTCTTGAAGGGTCTCATTATGTTTCTGCTTTCGGTTCTTCAGCTGGAATTGGTTCAAGTGTTCTAGATATTCGTGGTCATATAAAAATTGCCCGTTCGCTAAGAACATCGTTTGGTATACCTGCCACGAACGGTATCCGCTCGTAATTTTCTACGAGGAAGGCAGACCTATGAGAATTGCCTTAGCTAGTGGAGGTGCAACGCAAGATTTACCTGCCGGAGGCCATTACTACCGAAGAGTTTGAACACAGGGGGAGGACAGTTCAAGTTCAGGAACTCAAAAATCTGGGTAAATAGAATATTCTTTGCATTTTAAAATATGTCGAGTCAATTAATCGTTTCAAAATTTATGTTTATCGTATGTAGGAAATCATTAAATTTATTTCATAAATTGTCATATCTTGTAGGTGTAGCTATTCAGGATTGAAAGGATAAATTACAGTATTTCTTTTAGCAGTAAAACGTTTTTTTGTCGGCTTCTTTCCAACCGGTGATAAGAAGTAAAAAGTTAATTTGTTACGGGTTTATGCTATCGACGTTATGAATAATTACGAATTTTATTTCATCTTGATAGAACTATTCTCATGTAGGGTTACGAGGAAACGTTGAAAAGTCTGTTATTCTTATTAAATATTTTCAATTATTACTGGCTTCAACAACAATTCCCTAATACTTGAAAGGAAGCGGCAATAGTACCGATCTTAAAACCAAACTGCCCCAAAAATACTGCTAATTCCTATAGGCCTATCTCCCTTACCTCTTGTGTCTGCAAATTATTAGAAAAAATAAATAATAACCGACTCGTTTGGTTCCTGGAATCCAACTCCTTACTAATCAGGGAACAAAACGGTTTTAGAAAAGGACGCTCAACAATTGATAATATAATTGACTTAGAATCCGACATTCACGAAGCATTCCTTAACAAGCAAAAAGTTCTAGCCGTATTTTTTGACATCAAACGTGCATATGATACAGCTCGGAAGCCTAAAATTTTATTAAAATTAGACGATTGGCGAAAAAATGGAAATATGCTTGCGTTTATTAAAAACTATTTACATAAACGATCCTTTCGTGTGACATTGAACGGGCATTTCTCGAATAACAAAGAACTATGGAGAAAATGGCACCCCTCAAGGCTCGATAATAAGCGTAACACTATTTTTAATCGCAATGAACGATATTTTAAATAATCTTGAAAAGCCATTGAAGGGGAAATTATACGCAGATGATTTAGTTTTATATATTAAGGGTAAAAACATAAACTACTTGACGTCTGTCATGCAGCAACATATTTGACATCTTGAAATCTGGTCTGAGTCTACAGGATTCCAATTCTCCACAGAGAAAACCAAATACATAATTTTTTCCAAAAATCCATTTTTCTTCAACCCTATACTCAAGTTATACAACAATAATTTGAATCTTTGTGATCATATAAAATATCTCTGTATGATTTGGGATTACAAGCTGACTTTGACAACTCACATTAACGACCTGATTTGTAAAACTCGCAAAGTTCTAATCCGCTCAAAATACTATCTAATAGGAATTGGGGCGCTGATTCAACGTCTTTAATACGTATATATCGTTCACTAATTAGATCACGTCTTGATTACGGATGCGTAGCCTACTCGTCAGCGAAAAAAACAATACTGGCTCTTTTAAATCCAGTCCAGAATACTGCGATCAGAATTTGCCTGGGTGCATTTCGCTCAAGCCCCTCCGAGAGCCTTCTCAGTGAAGCATCCGAAACCCCCCTCCACCTCCGACGGATTCACCTTAGCCTCTCTTATGCGATCAGTATATCTGCAAATCCCAATCACCCAGTTTATGACAACACCTTCTCCAATCGTTATTCGGCTGACTATAAAAAGATGAAAAGAACAGATCCACCACTTTATGAAAGAATTAGCAGATCCCTCAACCTTCTAAATATATCTATTCCTCCAACGATTCCTCAATTCATTTCCTCCCCTCCTCAATGGATAATAAAACCACCAATATGTGATACATCGTTGACAAATTTTGATAAGAACGAAACAAACCATACTCTAATTAGAGGGAAATATCATGAGAAAATATCTTATTTCCAACAATATACCCATATCTATACTGATACCTCTAAAATGGATACTGGAGTTGGAGCCGCACTTGTAACACCAAATGTAATAATCAAATTTAGACTACCTCATATTACAACCATTCTAGTTGGAGAACTGTATGCGATATTTCAAGCTCTAGTCCATGCCAATAGAGAAAATTTAAAACACTTGCTCATAGTAACGGATTCATTGAACTCAATTGAAAGTTTGCGCCAGACATATCCATCAAATCCAATACTGATACTAATTAAGCAGAAACTATCCCAGTTATACAATTCAGGAGCAGTTATACAGTTTTTATGGGTGCCTTCACATACAGGAATAGAGGGAAATAAGCGAGCCGATGCAGCAGCCAAAACTGCAATTCAGGATCCTAATGCCACCGAAGTCACGAGAGCTACGATGTCAGACATCAAAATACATAGTAAGGCATCGGTTAATAACGTTTGGCAACATGAGTGGTCCCAATCTCACGATAAATTTAGAGAAGTGAAAAGAACAGTTAAACCGTGGAGGAGCGTTCCAGAAAATAGGAAGGAACAAGTTATCTTAACCCGTCTTCGAATAGGTCACACCCGATTTTTCCATGAACACTATGTGAAAATCCGAACAGTACCGCTGTACAGTGTGTCAATGCCCTTTAACAGTCAAACATGTATTAATAGACTGTCCAAAGTTTTCACAGCAAAGAGTGTCATTTAACATCCCACCTACTATGTACCATTTGCTCGGAGAAGAATTCAATATGGAAAATTTGGTAGTTTATCTACGAACTATTCAGTTTGTGCACAAAATTTGAACGTTTAATATTATAATCGTTTGTGTTCTTATACCTGTAATACCTGTAGTACTATTTAATATTTATTATTGTAACATTTGGTAGCGCCAATAACCTAAAGGGTTGATGCGCTTTATTTTTCCTAAATAAAAAAAAAGAAATCATTGGAACAGTGGTGGTTTCTCTGAAGCTACAAACCTGTGTCTAAGGTGTCTGGAAATAACTACCGATATTTTTTCAACATCAATCAGTTCATTTTCAAAAGAAAATAGCTGAGTATTTAAGCATTTTACCATTCATTCAAATCAACCTAATAAAACAGTATCAAGAAAACAAGAGACAAAATGGTAAACAATGTTTTATTAAGAAACAATTGAATAATATTACATATCAACTTATTAACGAACGGTTACTAACTTAAATCAGTTCTTCCTTCCGGTTGGCAATGCCGAAGCTGATGATCCTGAAGGTTTAGGATTCACTTTTGGTGGAGAATAATAATTCTCACTAAAACAGAATATGTATTTGTAAGACAAAATTTAATTTTAATTGAAGCGTCATACTACTCATATTCAAAAGGAAATTTGAAGAAACAAAAAAGCATATACAAAAGTTTATTAACAAACTTCTTTGTGTTTAGGAATATGTACACAAAGCCTATTCATAATCAAATTAAGGTTTGTTGATTGACGTCTACTTTCTATGTCACTTTCTGAAACAAATTCCGTCACCTCCTGAAACAAATTCCGTCACCTGAAACAAATTCTATCGCCCCTGAAACAAATTCATTGTGAACAATACTGTTGGAATAATAGGAAGTTATCAACATTGTCTTGATTCTTGACTTCAGAAGATGAACATTTTTAGGTTTTCTTCGTATTTTTACTTCCATATTACACATTGTCGCTTATTGGATCATATTTAAAGCACAATATTTCATTAAAAGTTATGATCTTCTTCTCCTTCGGCATTTTTCCATTTAAGAGTTCGCCGTTTTTTTCCCTCCACATTTTCCTTAAGTTCCAATCTCCTTTTCTCAGATCTTTATTTGCCATCGCTTGTTCGATGTAGCTCGTTTCCCATCTTAGAGCTGGTCTTCCTCTTTGTCTCTTTCCAGGTAGTTCCTATTTTAGTACCTTTTTTGGCCATCTGTAATCCGACATCCTTTGTACGTAACAATACTATTTTAATTCCCTATTTCTATCGTCCTTGTCATAGAGAATTTAATATCCATTCTTTTCCATATTTCTTCCGTTTTTATTCTATAATTTCTTGTGAGTTTTAACCATATTCTAATATACTCTAGTTCCACAGTTCTTATTTTGTTTCTGAGATGGGTTGTGATATAATCAAGAAATCCGAATCGTTTTCAGCTTTTGTTTATACAAAGCTCCACTCGAGCGATTCTTTGATTTTCATTTGATTGATATAATAATAATCTTTATTCAATAAATACAAAGGAATATCTTACAAAAAAACAAAATGAATAAAGCTAATGAGCGATAAATGCTTTTCCATTTGTTTCGTATGAAATCAAACCGCATATCCATTATTACTAATTTTCTATTTAAATTCAAAACTTAAAAAAATCTAGTAATGAGAAATAAACAAAATTCTAATTAATCTTACCATCCGGGAACATTTTCAGGAGTATCACATCTACCAATCTCTTCATTATAAACAGTGCCTGGTGAGCAGGATCCTCTCTGGGGATCAACTCCGTTTCTACAGATATAAAACTTCTGACAATCTGTTGGGTGAGCATATGTAGGATGCGGTATTTTTTTGTCATCAATACCATTATTTCTAGTGTCTGGACATTCAAAGCCGTCATCTAAAGCGTCTTTTTTCGGATTAATGCATTCGTCGCGTTTACTATTTATTGCCCATATACAGATACTTTTGACTTCGTCAAATACGAGGCCTAGAACCAATTTATTAGAAAATATAAATAAAACGGGTGAGTACAATAAGTTCTGTACAATATCATCGTTGAACGAAATGTGAACAAACATATGAAATGCTTTAATTCACAACGAACGTTTCACAACGTAATATATGTTCCAACCCCAACACAAAAACCGTAATATTACGATACAAACACAGTTGACCTGCTGATTAGTGAATATAATAAGTGTGTGTAATTTACATCAAATTTGCTGCGTTACTGAGATTGTACGGTACTAGAACGGTATTTACTTCGGTTGGAACAGACCTATAGTATGCCCGTGATTTTATATGGCGAATAAATTAAAAGAGTTTGGACACAGGAAATGGTAGATTATTAGAACTCAATAAACGAAAATAGACTCAAACTAAAAATAATGGAGTAGGAGAATCAAATGAAATCTCGGTTTTCGATGTTCAAGTACGATTTCGACAAAACGACACTTCGTATCAAAAAGTTTGGTGCATAAAAGTTGTAGAGAATTATAAAATTTACAATTAACTTTAGTTATACCTTAAAATTTCCGAGAAAAATTAAAAAAACTTGGTTTTGAGTAATTTTTCTCAAAGTTGGTGTTGAATAAAAATCTATTTTCCATTTTGAAACATTCCGATTAGTTTCAGGAATATTGCGACTTTTCGACAAAAAGATACTATCTTTGAAATGAATTTTCACTGCAAAACATTTAGGCCAGGCGAAGAAAAAATTCCGAATAAGGCAAACTCAGCGGGAATATGTAAAACAAGTGAATATTACAAAATTCACTGGAGAGAGGTGGGGGTGGAGAGGGTTGAAAAATAGGTTTTCGCGATTTCTGGCGTAAATACTGGTTGTATCGAAAAAAAATGGAAAAGTTGTAGATAATTTAAAAATACACATTTTTTTAAATAACATCAAAATTTTGATGAAAAACGCAAAGAATTGATTTTTTCGTTTTTCATTTATAACTTCGCCAAAAAAATCAATCATTATGAAAATTGGCACAATTGTAGCTTCTTATATCGCAAAAACGCAGTATTTTTGTTTTTCGCTTTAACTTAATTAGTTTTCAGAAATTCAATTTTGTCGAAAAAATACTTTTTTTTCAAATCCCTGGAAAAGATCTCAAAATTCATATAAAAACGTATACCTTCAAGCAAAAAAAAACGTTAAAATTGCGAAAAACTGATATTTTTTTTTTCAAAAACCACGTTTTTTTCTTTCTCGGGCTATATCATTAATTATTTATTAAAAATACTGAATTATTCCAATGCACCTTTAAAGAGGAGAAACTTTTCTAGACTTTAAGACCTTTACATATCAAATAAAGTAAAAAGATTGGCAGGTATACTGTTGAGATACGTTTCGGTAGTAGCTGTAGTTGACTCAAGAGATATAGTGTGAGTTCTAAAGTTTAAGCTTATCGTTTGTGTTAAATGCCGTCATAGTCCAGTCAATATTATAACTTAAAATGCTTATTTGACGATATATTCATTTAATATAATTTCAACTAATAATTGTTAAAATGTATTTAATAATTTTATAATTATTAAATACATTCATACATATTTAGAAAAATCTTAAACATAACACCAGACAATTAACACTACCTTATATCTCGTTTTATTAACAAGAATTAGGAATATAATTTTCAAATAACTTATTATTTTTCCCATCCTTCATCGAACTATAAGTATATATTGAGATAGCAATTTTTTCGAACACAGCAGGTGTCCATCAGAGATAAGCGACGCTCGTTCTTGAGTGTAGTGTTTTTCTCAGGAAGTTTTACAGACAAAGAAATTATACGCCCTAGATAGTATTGCTGAACAACATGGACACTCGATAGTGAGACTTCCTCCTTATTTTTGTATTTTTAATCCCATCGAGTTAATTTCGGCACAATTGAAACAGACATTAAGGAAGTAATCAAAATTGAAGTATAAAAATATTGGGCAAGTCCATAGTAATGGAGGAAATAAATTTATTATTGATTTACAAGACGATAGTGATAGTGAAGCAAATTGTTGGATATGGAAGAGGTTTGAGACTTAGATCGGTCGAATTAAATTAAACTATAATTACTGTTTGAATACTGTTTAATTTCTTAAAATAGATAGCACCCGGAAGGTATGTCCTTCTACTAGAGACTTTCGATTTAGACTAAAATAATTTTAAAATCACAAGAATATCTTTTCTTGTTTCGCACACTTAAAAACAAACATCTGGTTCTTTTGTGTATACTCTAAAAGCTGTGTGTAGATATTTATTATCGGATATTCAGATACTCCCTTTTATATGGGTATCATAAAGCCTAACCATGTGTCAAAGGACAACTATTTGTAAGAAAGGATGTTATTATTATTCTAATTTAATCTTATTTCACATAAGAATGCTGAAGCAATAAAATAGAGTGGTTTTTGTTGAAACTAAATTAAAATTCCAACACAAATGATATGGAACAAGGATTAATATAATTTATGGAAGAAGAAAATTAATTAAGTTTAATATATTTTTCATATTATTTATATAGTATTGACAAACAGGAGTTAGACATAATATTTATTTTTAATGAATTGTTTTATTCATTGTTATAAAATTTCTTTTTTTTGTCAATTTTTCATAGAATTTTGTTCTGTTCATAAAAAATCGAATGGGATACAAAAAGGGCTTAGTTCACGTCTGGTATCCCGATTAAACCGAACGCCCTTTCAGCAATTACGTAACATCAAATACAATATGGGTGTTGTTAAAAGTAAACAAAATATTAATACCTTTCAGAGTCTAGCTCCGCAACATAACTTTAAGGGGATATACCATTACATTTCTGCACTATATTTTTTTCGTCAACTATACCAGTGCGAATCATAATGACAACGGTGCACGACATACACCGTGTTTTTCACAATTTATAGTGTAAATACTTGTTGTATCGAAAAAAGTTTAATGATGGGTGGGCAAGGATTCGAGAATTTAGGAAGGACTTATTTTATTTAGAGTGGACTGTAGAATTTTTATTTCCCTCCTTCACTCTCTGGTACCTCGCAGAAGACCTCCGTTTTCTTGATCAAGAAGCTGAAGACATATCTTCTATTGGCATTCAAACGCTTTACTTATGATCGGCACTTAATTTATTTTTTCCTATTTGTGTAATGTTTGTTAATTATGAACTGGAAATTCTTCTCGAAGGATAAAAATATATAATTATTTATTTGACTCATTTCTCCATCAATACAATGACATAACTCCGTTATTTATTTTTCGATGACAGTTGTCAACACAATACCTACTTTTGTTTACAATTTTATGCGCCATGATGACTTATAACTATAACATTTAAAGAATATGAACCCTACACAGCAAGTAATACATTTTATTTTTATGTATAGAGAAACTTTTAGATTTTACTGATTATAATATTTACAGTTTAGATAGAATACCACAAGTAATTATTTGAATTTCAATAAGTCACTGCGAAGAATTCTCATAAATTCTGAATAAACATAAAAAATTAATAATCAATATCCCTTGACACCGCAAAGGTTCGATACGCTCTAACCCTAATTTTCGACTGCCAAATGTACGTTGTGTTTACGATAGTTTGGTATCGCCTCTGTCAAAAGAGTACTTTGTCCGAAATTCTAGTTAAACGTCGTAATTGGTAAATTTATGACACCATTCGTTGTCAGCCAGCGATGAATACTCAGTTAGTTGTACAACTGCTCTAACAACTTATAACAAAGAAATTAGAAAGGCGAAACGGGAGTAATGGAAGAAGTTCTGTGAGAGTATATCCGACATACCTCGCAGTACTAGAATACACAAGATACTCTCTAAAGAGCCGATTGCCGAGATAGGGTCGATGAAACGACCAGATGGCACTTTTACGACCTCTAGAAAAGAAACGTTAGAGCTTTTGATTACAAA
Source organism: Galeruca laticollis (assembly GCA_963921935.1). Lineage (NCBI taxonomy): Eukaryota > Metazoa > Arthropoda > Insecta > Coleoptera > Chrysomelidae > Galeruca > Galeruca laticollis. The sequence goes on from OY998183.1 coordinate 93,801,087, forward strand.
CCACTTTCCCGGAAGTTTAACTCTGGATAACAACCGACCTCCCCACTTTGAGGGCGCAAGGCGGCCCAAAAAGAATGATTGGGAGGTCGCCAAGAACGTTATCACAGTACCGGCGATTGAATGGGCAATAAAATCATTTCAGCCCTTCAAATCTCCCGGTGAGGATGGCATCTTTCCAGCTCTGCTACAAAACGGCCTAGAATTACTAATACCCATCCTCATTAAATTGTATAGAGTTAGTCTGGCGTGGAATTATATACCACCCAGTTGGTTGACGGCTAGGGTAGTATATATACCGAAAGTGGGCCGCACAGACCCGCACCCTAAATCTGTCAGACCAATTAGCCTAACATCTTTCCTGCTTAAAGGACTTGAAAAAGTACTGGACTGCCATATCAGGCAGGTAGCTTTATACAGCTCCCCCCTGAGCATCCACCAGTACGCTTATCAAACAGGTAAATCAACAGATTTAGCACTACATAACCTTGTTGAGAAAATCACACAATCCCTTAACAATAAGGAGATTGCGGTGGCCATTTTTCTCGACATCGAAGGAGCATTCGACAATGCACTACCAGCTTCCATTGGTTCAGCTTTGACTGAAAAGGGCATTAAACCAACGATTACCGGCTGGATATATGCCATGTTCACTAATAGAACAGCCACTACATCTATTCAAGACGAGGCCATCAGCTTTAAGGTTTCCAGGGGCTGCCCGCAGGGTGGAGTGTTATCTCCCCTTTTGTGGTCACTCCTGATGGATGACCTGCTTGGTACTCTCGTGGGTAGAGGGGTAGAACTGCAAGCGTATGCAGACGACCTTGTCATTCTGGCAAGAACCAAGTCAGGACGGGTTGCACATAATACCCTCCAAAGGACTTTGGACGATGTCTACAGTTGGTGCCAGAGGGAACAGATGTCTGTTAACCCTGGCAAAACTGTAATAGTTCCCTTCACCAGGAATTTGGCGGACCTTCCGCCACTTTCCTATAATGGTGAGGTTATTCTATTTGCAGCGGAAGTAAAATATTTGGGGATCATCCTAGATAAAAAACTTACTTGGAATGCTCACTTGGAAAAAGTCATCCATAAGGCCAGACTTTCCTTGTGGACATGTCGCAGGATCTGCGGAAAATCTTGGGGCTTGGGTCCCAAACAAATCCATTGGATATATATGATAATTGTTAGACCAATGATCACATACGGAGCCATTGCTTGGTGGTCAAAATCTTTACAGAAAACGGTCCAAGCAAAGCTCTCTGGCATACAGAGACAGGCTAGTTTGGCTATAACTGGTGCTATCAGCACCACACCGTCAGCAGCCATGGAAGTCCTCCTGGACCTTCCTCCTCTCCACATACTTCTGGAAAAGGAGGCCAGATGGACAGCATATATAATTGTGCATATTTCTAAATGCACGAAACAGGCTTATACAGAGCAAAGTAGAATGCTAGCGGCCACCGAAAGTCATGGTATTCTGGGAATGACCTCTGATATAATGCCCCCAACAGTAAACTATAATCTGCCTTATACCGTCCTATTTCCAAATAGAGATGAATGGGTCCTCTGCAAGGATGAACTCTCAAGAGCAGACATCTGTTGGTACACTGATGGATCAAAGACACCCTCAGGCTCTGGTGCGGGTGTATACGGTCGAAGACCTAGGACAGAAATCTCAACATCTCTGGGATCCTATGCAACCGTATTTCAGGTGGAAATTTATGCCATTGCATCATGTGTGGAGAATTTGGGGCAATACAACCTGACACACAGATCAATAAAAATTTTCACGGATAGCCAAGCGGCCTTGAAAGCACTTAGCTCGTACCGTGTAACGTCGAAATTGGTTCTAGACTGCCAAAAAAGACTCGCCTCAATAGGAGAACGCAACAGGGTATCGCTGGTTTGGATCCCTGGCCACTTTGGTATGGATGGTAATGAGAAGGCTGACTCTCTTGCAAGAGAGGGTGCCGCTCATGACTTTATCGGACCAGAACCTACAATTGGCATCGCAACAAGTGTTGTCAAACAAACACTAAATACCTGGACTGCAAGAAGAGTTTTAGACTTCTGGCATAATATACCAGGATTGGTTCATTCAAAGGCCTTCATACATCCTTCGAATAATGTATCCAAACAAATGTTAGGCTATAATAGACACGATCTACGGTGCCTAACAGGCCTTCTAACAGGCCACTGTCGTTTGAATCATCATATGCTGAAACTTGGACTGTCGGACGATCCGATTTGCCGTCTTTGTTTGGAAGATGATGAAACAGCAGAGCATATAATTTGTGCCTGCCCCGCCGCGGCGCAAATCAGGTATCTGATGTTTGGCAGGGCCACTCTCTTGCCCTCGGACCTGAAATATAATTCACTGAACAAATTAATCGGCTTCGTCAAGAAGCTGAATTTGTTTGGTGAAATTTGAATAGGTATGAGCCACAATAGACTCTCGCGAGTCGCAGTGGAGGGCCTCATTGACCCACTCTTTATAAATCTAACCTAACCTAGTTGTAAAAAACATGGATTAAAATGTACAAATTTGTTAATTTTTATATAATTAATGGTTCTTCGCCAACTTCTTTTATAAGAAATAAAACTTCAAAAGCTTTTCTTTTTTTCTTTTTCCAACGTTTCGAATCCTTTATTTAGGTTCATCATCAAGGCTATAAATATAATACACATAATGAATGTTTTATTACAATTTCGTTATAAAACAATCTGCAACAATACCTTACAATAATAAAAACTTTTCTTATTTTTATTTAAAGAGGATATTTACATTATTTAATCAAGGTTGAAAACATAAAATTGAGAGTTTACACCAAACATTAGTTAAATATCCCTATTTTTTCTTATATTACAAAGCTTAAAATTGGAAAACTGACCAGCTACTCTAACATCTCCATTTTGGTTTCTTTAAAAACAATTATAATGAAACATACATATAAGACGAAGACAGTGAACTTTTTAAAATCATCTAAGTCATTTTCAGAATGAAATTGTGGTAATTTTTATGGTCTACACATTTCCATTGCTCAATTCACTTTATATTTCAAATAGGTAGAAAAATCTTTACTCTATGTATTGCTGGCGATATGAATTTCTTTTTAAACGGCAAAACACCAAAATAATAAAACATTTTAGTACGGTTGTAGATGATATATTGAAACGGGAAGGTGGAGACATCACAAGTTTGAAATTAAATTTTGTTTAGTAGATTGCTATATACATTATCCAATTTATCTACATCTTCACGAAAATTAAGTGAATTGTTAGTTTTCTTAATGCGAATCATTTCTTTGATACATCTTTTATGAAAATTGGTTTCAGTATCCAAAATCTGAAAACTGTTGAAACTAAATTCATGGCCAGTATTAAAAGAATGACTGGACAGAGCTGTATAATTTTTTAAATTCTTGACATCATTTCGGTGGTTACGTAATCTATTTTTCAAGTATTGTGAGGTTTGTCCTATATATGATTGGTTGCAGTTGTTACATTCAATTTTATAGACTGTATTAGGTGTTTCTGTTTTTGGAATAGCAGGTTTGAATTTAGTGAAAAATTGTTTAGTTTGATTTAGTGGTTTGTCGGCAATTTGTATATTGAAAGATTTGCAAATAATCTTAATTTTTCTGTTAACATTAGGGATGGAGGGTAAAGCAATGTAAATGTTATTATTTTTATTATTATCGTTATCATCATTATTATTATTTCTATAGTCCACTTTTTGATTTGAATTTGTGTTATAATTATATTTATTAAGATTTGTTGTAATATTGTTATTAGGATTTGTTGTAATGTTGTTATGATTACGTTGTGGTTGTAGTTATTTTGGTTTGTGCTGTTATTCGTTGATTTGGAATTATAAATCATATGTTTTCTATTTTTAATAATGGGTTCAAAAAACTTTTGTGGGTAATTATTTTTTATTAAAATGTTTTTAATTTTTTTAATATTATTTGGTCTGTTTATAGGGTGTGAAAGCTTTATGGCTCTATCTGTTAGGCTGTTACCAACACTTTTTTTATATTTGTTAGGGACATTAGATTTAAAATTCAAATATCTTTCAGACCAGATACTTTTTGTATACCAATTTGTGATAATTTTTCCTTGTGAGTTGTGGGTGATATTAATATCAAGGAAATTTATTGATTTATCATTTTCTTGTTCAATTGTGAATTGGATTTTATTATTATAGCAGTTGAATTTATCAAGCATATAATTTAATTTATTTTTAGGTATAAATGTAATAAAGTCATCCACGTATCTTTTAAAAAATAATATAATGTAATATGAGAAAAAATAGGGATATTTAACTAATGTTTGGTGTAAACTCTCAATTTTATATTTTTAAACTTGATTAAATAATGTTAATATCATCTTTAAATAAAAATAAGGTATTGTTGCAGATTGTCTTATAACGAAATTGTAATTGAACATTCATTATGTGTATTATATGAATAGCCCTGATGATGCACCTAAATAAAGGATTCGAAACGTTGGAAAATGAAAAAAAAAAAGGTTTTGAAGTTTTATTTCTTATAAAAGAAGTTAAATAAAAATTGAAAATTTTCATACTGCCAATTAACCAATAAATATGTACAAATTTGTGTTTGAATTGTTATATAGTAGAGATGAAAAAAATGCAATACCAGGGAGGACAATTATTTTTCAATTTATTTATTTATATAAAGATAAATTAAGGTATTCTTAATAATTTCTTACACTTTCAATAAAAAAATTAATAATTTGTAGTTCTTCCCTGTTTTTCATGCACTGCTTTGTTCTATGCGGCATTCACCGAGGTTGATGATCCATATAATAGTGACGAATACTCATCCAAATCCTTCTTATGTCATGCCAGAGTTCATCCAAGTTTGCAGGAGGACATGCCAATCGACTAAGTTTGCGACCAATCATATCCTATACGTGTTCAATATGTGACATACCAGGCGATACTGATGGCCATTCCAGAGTCTCTATGCCAGATTCGTGTTTGAAATGCATTATTTAACGAGCAACATGATGTCGCGCATTATCTTGTTGCCATTGGGGATGGTCTGTAGGTAGGGATTTAAAACTGGTTGCAGCACATCATCAATATATTGCCGAGCAGTCAGATTGGCGTTGATGAGAATTAGATATGATCTGCTTCCCAAACCTATAGCGTTCCTTATCATGACACTTGGCTGTCCGGCTGTATCACGTTCGACAGCCAAATCTATATTTCTTCTGCCACTTCGAAATCGCCTAATTCTCATACGATCATCGTGGCTGCCAAAACAAACTCTGAAGCATATGGTATTTGTTGCAATCACTCTTTGATTCCAACACTAAAGTAGGGTCGACCTTTCAATTGCCGAAATTTAGTTTACTATAATTCATGGGTGCCGGTTAAAATTATCCTTGGTTTTTTAAAATTTAGCAAATAAAATAAACCCAACTGATTTAAATAACAAATATACTTAACTGAAGACTTCCTAAATTACCTTTTAATTACATAAACGATAACTGCAACTTTACAATAGCTTTATGCTAAAACACATTCATCCACAGGCCTGTCATTCACCCTTAATTAAAAACTACAACAATTAAATTATTTTACATTCACCAAATATTTAAAGAAATTGAAATAGGGAAAAAACTATGAAGGACCTGTTTGTTCTTGATAAATACAAATAACGAAATTATAAACTCACTTATCTTGTGAAATTGTTATCATCTCTTTAACAATTTTTTAAACATCTACTAATACCATTTTCCATTTTTCAGGTGCGCTGCTCAATGGTTCTCTTTTTGTCAGTTATTATTCAATATATTAATTCTTTTACAGACTCAGTTATTACTGAATTTTCATAAATACTTTTTGTTAACTTTATCGGGAGGGGGGACTGGCTTTACAACTCCATTCTTTTCTTAAAATTGTTCACTTACATAATTTTTTGAGTATTTCAAAAAGTGACAATAACTGTCATCATTTTTAGACTACTTATTTCTCACATAAAATACTGAAAGTTTTTCACTCATAATTTGACAGATGTTAAAAACAATATTCAAAATGGCGTTAGATTATTTACTTCTCCAACATACTCCCCGCGTTGAAAGATCCCCATCTTTCAAAACAAACAATAACAGTGAAAATGACCAAAAAAAATACAGCTCAACTGTGACCACTTAAAAAAAATTATTATCGTAGAAGGGGATGGATCTGGGATAAATTCAAAACAACACACTAAATTGAGAGAACAATTACTCTTGTTCATAGGGAAGAGGGCATACCTTCGTTATGGGTCTGGTATATATCCCAGAAGAAGTTTTCAGCTGAATGGATCTAGCATTTCCATCCTTTCCAGGGAAAATTTTCACAATGCGAGCGAGGGCCCACTTTAGAGGAGGGGAATTGTCTTCCTTTAATAAGACAAGTTCATCTACTGATAGATTTTTGGTGAATTTAGTCCATTTGGGTCTATTTTGCAATCGATTAAGGTAATCGACAGACCATCGTTTCCAAAAAGACTGTTGCAATTGGGAAATTCGTTTCCACAGGGAGAGTCTATTTTCAGGGATTTCTGTAACATCCTTTTCAGGGTGAGCAGTAAGGCTTCTGCCTATTAGAAAGTGACCTGGGGTTAGGCACTGTAAATCATTGGGGTCATTTGAAAGACTACAAATAGGCCTTGAGTTCTATTTGGTTCAAAATGGTGTAAAAAACTTCGAATGTGAGAGAAGTTTGACCAATGATTCTAACAATATGAAATTTACAACTGCGGATGGCAGCTTCATGAAGACCTCCCCAGTGCGGTGAAAGAGGTGGAATGAACTTAAATACAATTGCATTTTTCACACAATATTCTTTAATGGGGTTAGAGAGGTGAGAGTGCATAAACAACTCGTGAAGTTCTTTTAACTGATTTCTGGCCCCCCAGAAATTGGTACCATTATCACTAAAAATGAGGGAGGGGGTTCCTCTACGAGAAATAAATCTTTTCATAGTCATTATAAAAGCTTCTGAGGAGAGGGCAGTGACCAACTCTATATGTACAGCTTTGGTGACCATACACACGAAAATACAAATATATGCTTTTATTACGGGAGCTTTACGTAAATGAGATGATTTTAAATAGAAAGGGCCTCCATAATCGACTGCCACTTTCTCAAAGGGTCTACAGACAGTTATCCTATCACGAGGAATGTGGGACATCAACTGTTCCTGGGGTTGGGCTCTAAATCTAAAACAGGTGTGACAATTTCTAATAACCTTTTTGATTTCTTTTAAGCCATTTAAAGGCCAAAACTGCAATCTAAAATTGGAGAGTACTGTTTGGGCACCTGCATGTCCCAGACGTAAATGTTCATCTTTGAGCATAAGAGAGACAACAGTATTGTGGGAAGGCAACAAAATAGGGTGCTTTTGATTGTAAGGGATATCAGCATTTTCTAATCTGCCTCCTACACGAAGAAAGCCATCTCCTACATCATATTTTGGTGTGAGTGAAATTAAATTTTTATTTTGTAAGCAACCATTTTTCTTTATTTCATTAATCTCTCGTGAGAAGTGCTTATTTTGAAGTGACTTGACAATGCAATGAAGGGAATGAGTCATTTCATCAACTGTCAGAGGACCAATCAATTTTTCTGAGGCCGGTTTTAATTGAAATTTATTATAAATAAATCTTTGACAATATGCTACCACCCTTTGTAGTTTAGAAAATCTAGAGTACTTTTTAAATAATTCGTCCCAAAACTCATGATTTGAGGCTTCCACTAAAGATATAAGGACCGCCTTCTTTTCTTCAGGTAATTCTGGTGGTTGACTTCTAGGTTTAAAAACTGGGAGATTGACAAGTGGGTTCTTTAAACAGGTAGGACCTTCCCACCAAAGTGAGTTATCAATAATTTCTCGTGGAGTTATTCCACAAGAAGGGAGGTCTGCGGGATTATCTTTAGTCCCAACATGATGCCAAATACAATCTGAAGTTAACTCTTGAATCTGAGAAACCCTATTAGCAACAAATGTTGACCAACGCAACGGGTGGGAGTGAATCCAATGGAGTGTAACTTCTGAGTCTGAATATAGATGAACCTTTGTAACAGTAAATCTGTTTTCAAAAATTCTTAAAAGAGCTTTCATTAATTTTGCTAACAGAAGCATAGCTGATAATTCCAAACGGGGAATTGACAAAACTTTTAGAGGGGCTACCCTTGATTTTGAGGCAATCAAGTGACAAGAAACGGATCCATCTGAATAAAGGGTGCGAGCATAAATACAAGATGCCATGGCAAGAGAACTAGAATCAGCATAACCATGAAATTCTACAATAATAATGGGTTTGCTCGAAAACAAATATCTAGGGATTTTCAATTGAGAGAGATAGGGTAAATTATCAAATAAATTTTTCCATTCTTGGAGGAGAGAGGTGTCTGTGATTTCTGCATCCCAATCTAATTTTAATAACCATAACTTCTGAATAAGAAGTTTCCCAATAACAATTACAGGTGAGAGAAGGCCAAGGGGGTCCCAACACTGTGAAATCATAGCGAGCATTTTTCTTTTGGTGAGTGTACCTTGAGGTGTTACTTGCGGAATTAAAATACCTAAGACATCAGAAGTAGGGTTCCACTTTAGTCCTAAAACTTTGTTGGGTGAATTATCTAGATTCAAACAATATTCACTTGGAGTTTCATTAGTGATGCTGGAGAGAAATTGAGAACAGTTTGAGCACCACTTATGGAGTGTGAAACCGGATGACTTAAGGAGAGTGGTCAGTTCAGAGTACAATTTTTCTAACTCATTTAAGTCATCGCATCCACCTAACAAATCATCAACATAGGTTTGGGTTAACAGAATATTGGAAGCCAAAGGGAATTCAACTTTATGTTTCAGCGCAACTTCTTGCAATACACGAGTAGCGAGGTATGGAGCTGAATTTGTTCCATAGGAAACAGTTACTAACTCGATGCATTGTAAGGGAAGTGAGGGGTTATCTCTCCAAAGTATATTTGTCAAAAATGTTTGGGTGGGGTTTATCTTTATCTGTCTGTACATCTTCTCGATGTCAGAGGTGAGCACATATTTAAACGAACGAAAGCGTAACAAAATGTCAAAAAGGTTAGGCTGAACTTGATATCCTTTAAGCATTATGTCGTTGAGAGAGAGGCCTGTATTAGTTTTACAGGATGCGTCGAATACAACCCTAAGTTTTGTTGTACTACTGTCCTCACGAATGACAGCATGGTGTGGCAAGAAATATTTGGGTTCTGCATTTTGATTAGTTTCAGAAAGTGGGACATACTGACCTTGACCAAGATGAACATATTCATCAATAAATTGTTTATACTTTAAAAAGTAAGTGCGATCCTTTTGAAATTTCTTTTCTAAGTTCAAGAATCTATTTTTCGCAATGTAGAGAGATTGACCTAATTTGAGGTTTTCACAAGGGGTTTTCAGAGGCAAATTTACTTGATAAGAACCATCATCGAGTTGTCTCGTAGTGGACAAAAACATTTCCTCACATAATTTTTCATCAAGAGATAAATGAGTTATTTCTGGAATTTCCTCTGATTTCCAGAATCTTTCAACTAAATTTTCAAGTTTGGAGTGCTCACTTACTTGTGTGAGCATTGCTACACTAGAGGTGGGAGATACGGGACCTGATGAGTAGGTAACAACATGAGAATTTGAATATTTGTGAGAGCGTAAAAGTGGAGCGTTGCCAGCTATCACCCATCCGAGAAGGGTGTTTTGTAACAGGGGTAAGTTTTTTCCTAATCTTAAAAAACCATCATCCATTAAATCATAATAACAGTCAGCTCCGATGAGAACATGGACCTCTGCAGGCTGAAAATAGGCCGGATCCGCAAGCTGAGTGTTGGGAGGTAACTTTATTTTTGATCTGTCCACTGGGGCTTGAGGTAGCTTACATGTGATTGTCTCCAGAATTGAACAAGAAGCCTTAAACTTGGAGCGATTAATAGTGGAGTGAAAGACAATATCAACTGTTTGGTGAGAGAGGGTGGCACTTAATCCAATGCCTGACACGTTCAACTTTTTATTGTATGGGGTATAATTCAACTTTTCTACAAAACTTTTACTAATGAAAGAATTTTGTGACCCGGGGTCAAGAATTGCTCTAGCTTTAACACGTAGACCTTGCGAGTTATATACATAAACTTGAGCAGTACCTAAAAGCACAGAGGAATCTTTTGTACTTATAGCTGAGAGAGAGTGAGTAATATTGGAAGAGTTTTGCTGATCTTCAGCAATCACTGGTGAATTAAGAGCATTCAAACTCTTTGGGTTACTTTGAAGTTCCCTATAGAAAGATGGGCTGTGAGAATTATTTCTATGTGACAACGAACTAGTGGAGGGTTGGTGAGAAATTGACTGTAAGGGCTGAGCATTTTTTTGAGAAGTGTGAGAATATGTTTGAGACGGGTGAGCATCATTTTGTAAACGATAATCTTCACTTTGAGAGTTTTGATGTGAAGAGAATCTATTTTTATTTTGAGTGGTAGGGGCATAGTGAAGGAGGGTGTGGTGTTTCCTACCACAAACATTGCAACCTCTACTTTGGCAATTTATAACAGTGTGAGCAGTTCCAAAACAATTAAAGCAAAATCCTTTGGACTTTACAAAATTTTGTTTCTCGATGGAACTCATATTTTTAAATTTTAAACAAGAGTAAATTTTATGAGATTTGTCATTACAAAATTGGCATCCATTTTTGCTATGTTGACCGATGTGAGAATTATTATTATTATTGACACCACTGAAAAGTGTTGTTTTTGTTTGCCTTTTTGAAAAACCTTCATTATTATCTACTGATTTCAAATTTTCTAAACACTTTGATCTTTTATCTAAAAATGTTAAAAATTCACTAAGTGTTGGCAATTCATTTGAATCTCTATCAAACTAAAAACTTTTCTTACTATTAAAATCTAACTTGCGTTCTAATGAGTAAACTAAAATCAAATCCAAAAGCTGAGTGTCTGTTAATTTACAATTTTTCAATGCTTCATAGTTTTTACTTATTTCGGTGTAAAATTCACGTAGCGTAATAGATGTACCTTTCTGTATAGGTTTTATGTCTAAAATTCCAGCCAAAAGACTATTTATCACAAGAGTTTTGTTTTCATATCTATTTTGCAAAATTTTAATTGCGGTGTGAAAGTTGTCATTAGTAACTTGCAAATTCTCAATCAATTTCAAAGGTTCACCTGCCAAATAAGTCTTTAAATAAATGAAACGTTGAATATCCGTCAGATATTTATTTTCAATTATTAGAGCTGAAAAAATTTGAAAAAATGGAACCCATTCTATTCCGGTACCTGAAAACTGTTGTATTCTAATTTCCGGTAACTTTACTATTGAGGGGATAGCGACAGGAGAGAAAAGTGAGGATGAACCTGGTGGGGTGGGAGTTTTTACATTCTCTAAGTCTTTAATCTTTTGCTGAATTTTAGACAAAACATCATAATATCTATCTTCAATTAACTCTCTATTTTCTGTGTTTTCCTCTACAGTTAAATATATATCTGACAAATCTTGTGCCCGACAATATTTTTCAAATGCACTTCTTAACTGTTCTTCTCGACCTTTTAAACTAAACACATTGTCTGTGGTATCAATGTTAACATTAACCCAGTTTTCTATTCGCGTAATAGCAGCTTTAGCTATTGTCCTGTTCCCTTTAACTTCATTGATATTCATTGTTTCTAAACAATAAACTGCCACACGAATTTACACTATTAAGACAAAATGTACTTGTAGCGAGTAAAAAACACAAATTCTACAATGTACGAGTCATATAACATTTACAATAACAAATGCAAATAAATGGTGGAAAACACTAGAGCAATGTATGACTAACTTTTAACCATAAACAAATCAAATATCTACAAAAATGCAAAAAATATGGTGAGCGTACAAAATTTCAAAACCAAGTATCCGTCGAAGAAGGACCAATTTTAATGTTGCAATCACTCTTTGATTCCAACACTAAAGTAGGGTCGACCTTTCAATTGCCGAAATTTAGTTTACTATAATTCATGGGTGCCGGTTAAAATTATCCTTGGTTTTTTAAAATTTAGCAAATAAAATAAACCCAACTGATTTTAATAACAAATATACTTAACTGAAAACTTCCTAAATTACCTTTTAATTACATAAATGATAACTGCAACTTTACAATAGCTTTATGCTAAAACACATTCATCCACAGGCCTGTCATTCACCCTTAATTAAAAACTACAACAATTAAATTATTTTACATTCACCAAATATTTAAAGAAATTGAAATAGGGAAAAAACTATGAAGGACCTGTTTGTTCTTGATAAATACAAATAACGAAATTATAAACTCACTTATCTTGTGAAATTGTTATCACCTCTTTAACAATTTTTTAAACATCTACTAATACCATTCTCCATTTTTTCAGGTGCGCTGCTCAATGGTTCTCTTTTTGTCAATTATTATTCAATATATTAATTCTTTTACAGACTCAGTTATTACTGAATTTTCATAAATACTTTTTGTTAACTTTATCGGGAGGGGGGACTGGCTTTACAACTCCATTCTTTTCTTAAAATTGTTCACTTACATAATTTTTTGAGTATTTCAAAAAGTGACAATAACTGTCATCATTTTTAGACTACTTATTTCTCACATAAAATACTGAAAGTTTTTCACTCATAATTTGACAGATGTTAAAAACAATATTCAAAATGGCGTTAGATTATTTACTTCTCCAACAGTATTCCATTCGCCATTCCACTTTTGTTCAGCTGTGCTCCACTGCAAGCAGCGAGCTTTATGTTGAGGAGTCAGATATAGCCCCAAAAGCTGACGGTAGACTCTCAGCCCCATTGCAAGCAATTTTCGATTGACTGTCATCCTTGAGAATACTCGTCCCGTAGATGCAACTAGATCATCTCTTACTTGGCGTATACTGTCCCGCCGATTCCTGAGAGCAAGAAGTCTGAGACGGTGGAAATCACGGCCTTGTAATAGTCTAGAACGTCCAGACCCTGAATGGAGCCTATAAGACTCATCATTGGACCACCTTCTCCAAACTCTTAACACCATTGATGGATTGACATTAATTCTTTTTGCAATTTCCCGAAAACCAGAACTAGCCTCTTTCTTGCCCTCAATGCGTCCTTTTTCGAAGTCGTTTAAATGATGAAATTGTGACGGCCGCGAACTCGTGGCATTTTTAATTCTTAAACAAATTAATACACAAATCAAAATTATTTTCAGTTTTTGTTGCTTCTAAGAAAAATATGTAACAATCAACGAACAAAAGAAATTCTTCGCAGACAAAAAGTACCTGTTTTGAGATTAGGCATCGATAGAAATAAGTTTCATAAAAATATAAATTCCTATACAGTGTTTTACATTTTTTCTGCTCTCCAGTATAATTTGAATTACTGTTCTAACGCTGAAAAAGAAATTATGAACGATTCCGATGCAGAAGATGATATCTAAACAGAAAAAAAATGCACAGCAAGTAGAAACAACACCGGGAACAAGAAGAAGAAGAAGGAGGAGATGGGGATGATAATGGAGAAGATAGAGAAAATAATAGTGATGGAGAAGAAGAGATAGAAATGAAGAACGCAAGTTATAATTGAAATTTTTTTGCTACTAAATAAATTTTTTCTAATAAATAAATATTACATTTAATTTGACGAAAATTGTTTATTATGCTTTCCCATACATACTTTCCCATTCAACTTATTTCGATAAAACAAGTATTTACGCCGTATACTTTTCAACAGTATACCTACCAAAATGTTTACTTTCTTTGATATGTAAGGGTCTTAAAGTTTAGGACATTTTCTCCTCCTTAAAGTTCTGTTGGAATAATTCAGTACGTTTAATAAATAATTAACGATATAGCCCAGGAAAGAGAAAAAAACGTGGTTTTCGCCAAAAAAACATTTGTTTTTCGCAATTTTAACGATTTGTTTTTGCTTGAAGGTATATGTTTTTATTATTTTATATGAAAGTTGAGATCCTAGCGAAAAAAACGAGCCTGATGAAGTATGCAGGGTGAATAAAACATTTTCCGGGGCTTGCATTTTTTTCGAAAGAATTTAATTTTTGAAAAACTAATTCAGTTAGCGCAAAATAAAAATTCTGCGTTTTTGGGATATAAAAAGCTACAATTGTGCCAATTTTCATAATGATTTAGTTTTTTGTGAAAAACAAAAATCGAAAAAATCAGTTCATTGTGTTTTTCCAAAATTTTGAGGTAATGTGAGAAAAAGGGGAGGCATCTTCTCTAAGATGGATGTACAATTTCTTCCAAATTTTACATTGCATTGTAAATTGGATAGATATCTACCCACGTAAGAAGCACGCTACTATTATACAGTGCTACTATGGGAATTTTTCACGTGGCATCTTCGCCACGAAGGGTGGAAATTATCAATTATCTGAATGTGGGTTGGTATAATTAATTGTACAGATTTGTATTTGTCTCCAAGTATAATACTTTTGTTCTTTCAAAACTCATTCTCCCTGTACACCTAGTACTCAAACTTGAATAAATATGACTACCAAATATTTGTCTTTGGGTTGAAAGAATTTCTGCTCTTCCCGATTCCTATACGTTCAAAAAATGTGTATTTCCTAAGCTGAACCATGTAGGAACATTTGCTCTTTATTTTCCAATAATTTCTTTTATAGTTTCGAAGCTTGAAACTCGAAAAAGTTACTATAAAAACTGTCAAATTTATATTTTGAATAGTAGTCGCCCATTCAATTTGAATAAAGAGATAAGATGTTATCCTCAATTTAGTGAGTATATTATTTTGCTTTTCTTCTTACCTGCTGGACAATTTAATTCTTTTGGTTTTCCTTCAACACAATTATAAAATTTTGTACAGTCCGTTGGGTGACGGTAAAATCCATTTTGCCGTGGACAGCCAGGACTTGGTTTTGCTTGTTCTAAAAAAAATATATTTAAATAGAGACATTAAATATTTATAGCAAATTTACAATAAAATATGCTAAAATGTTCGCATCAGCTAATTGATAATTCTGAAATTATTGGAAAATATTTATTCAGAACAAAAAATCGTATAGGTATAACAATACTGATACACCAAAATTTACAACATCCTGGTATGACGGTACATAAAGTTTGAATATCTTATACATATATCTATGATTTTTTCATAACCGTTACCAAAATGAAAGAAATGATTGCGATGTTACTGAAATCACAATTTAAAATATTCTCACAATAGATGACCGAAGTGATGACGTGGTCTCGGCCATATTGTTAGGGTTGATCAGTGTCTACTTTCCAAACAAAATTTGTTGATTGTGTTATTTGCGTACCTTGTGACTTTTTAAAATTACTTTTACAAAGTGGTTTTATTCTATTTTGTTATGTAAGTAATTTCTCTTAAATAAACTTCAATAAGATTTATATACAGTATATTTTAAAAAGTGAGGTTATATTTCTCCCAATTTTAGAATATGACAACAAAACGTGTTTTAAGGATTTCTTCCAAATATAAGTATTATGCAAGAAGTGCTTACGGTTAGAAAACTAACAAAATAGCTTCTAAACACAAATTTAAAAAGCTTCCTTATAACACAATAAAGGCTATTAAAAGTTTGTATGGATTTAGATTCATCCGGTCATCTCGGCGTCGGAGGTAGGCTGGAAAACGCCGGAATATCCTTCGAACTAAAACACCCAATCTTATTACTTTCAAAAAATCATGTAACTTCTCTTATCCTCAAACAGCATGTGCGATTAGGCCATGCTGGCGGACAAAATGTTCTATCAAATGTACGATTATGCTACTGCCGGATTCCTATGCTAATATTCCAGCTAGATTACTCGATATTGGATTTTCATCGTGAATAAAAGTGTTTATTATATTTCACAAGTTTTCTATAAACTTACAGTGTTTTGTATTAGGGATCAATAAAGTCAGTGCTCATCGTCTCCTCTATCAACGGGAACTATTTCGTTCCAAACTGAATACACCAGGAGATTAAAAGCCAAAAGTCTTAATGCAATTAAACCCGAAATTTTTGCCAGTGAAAACATTATTAAAAACGAAATAGTGCGTGTTAAAAAACCAATAGTTTCTGTTAAAACGTCGCCAAAATCCACGAGAAATAAAGGTACGTCCAAATTCAAAGTACATAAAAAAACTAAAAGACAATCAAAACTTTCCATAGAGAAAAAAATTATATTGAGTAAAAAAAGTGACGTTAAAGCCGATGAAAACGGTGAACGAGGGCAATCAGACAACACATTAGATAATTTAAATTCATCCAAATACACTGATGAAATAAACAGAATAAAAAGCAAAACACTTGAACCTTAAAAACAAAAATGATTTGCAGTTAGTTTATACAGTGCTATTCAAAAGTCCCCTCCCCCTCGTATCTTTTGAACGGCTACACTTACATTAATGAAATTTGGAGGGTGAAAATAAAGTGTTCTAAACTTCTCTACGAATGGTAACAGGTGACGTAATAGTAATATATGACGTCACAGTGTCACTCTGGCCAATAATTTTAAATAGGACCTTATGGCAAGTGATATCTCGTTTGAATGGCATTGACATTGGCTACATAGCCATATTAATTTTGTTTGTGTTTGAATTAATTTTGACGGATAAATTAAATAAATACCAAAATTATTGAAATTATTTTTTTAAATTTAATTAATCAAATATCAACAATGGATTCTTATAGCAAGTGTTCGAAATGTGCTCCGTCTACTTCCTGACAGTAATACATCCTATTAGTAAACTCTTGTCGTACTCGTTCGAATGTGTCAGCTGAAATAGCATTGCATTCTTCAGTAATTCTTTCTTTAAAAACGCCAATGCTATCTGGTGCCGTAGTATAAACCTTGGATTTCAAGTACCCCCATAGAAAAAAATCTAATGGTGTCAGATCTGGTGACCGAGGTGGCCATTCTATAGGACCTCGCGGCGGATCCATCTACCTCGATATTCTTCATCCAGGTAACGTCTTACTGCATCATAATAATGTGCAGGAGCACCATCTTGTTGAAATGTTATTTCCAGATGGCCGAATTCATCTTGATTATCTTCCAGAATTTCAAGAATTAACGGCTCAATTGCATTTTGTAACATCTCCAGATACACTTCACCGCTTAAATTTGAATTTAGGAAAACAGGACCAACTATGTGGTTTCCCAAAATACCTGCCCAAACATTGACTTTTTCTGGAAATTGGGTATGTAGTTCACGAAAGGTGTGAGGATTTGTGTCACCCCAATACCTTACATTTTGTGTATTCACATTTCCATTGAGGCAAAAAGTACTTTCGTCACTAAAACAAATTGTATTTGTGTAATGTGGGTTTTGACTAATTTTATTTGTCATACATTCACAGAATTCGAGTCTTCTGTCGGGGTCGTCATCCGAAAGGTGGTGCACCATTTGTAACCAGACAATATAGATAAATCAATAAATACGCCACAAATAATAACAGATAACATCAATATATCTAAAAAGTGCCTTTACGCAATAGACATTGGCACACTAGGATCAGGAAAACAAGTATCTAGAAAAAAAGAAAAATGCATAGAAATGGACAACAAAAAGTATCTAGAAAGCGAACAAAAGAAAAATTGTATAGGAAACTCCCACGAAAAAAAGTGTATAGGAGAAAAAACAAATTCACTAGGAAGCGACAAATCTTTCAATCCGGAATTGTCTATTCCGGTGTGCCGTGGAAACGACAGTAATAAAAGTTCAGCGCCAATAAAGATAAAAATTAATTATAAAAACACAGAAAATATGGAAGAAGATACTATAGGACCGAATTTCAACCAGAATACAATAAATGCCAAGGAAACTACTCAAATACAAACAAACAACTGTTCAAGCCATGATCCACAAGCCAACATGTCTTGACAGAAGAAATAGATGAGGAAGCAAAAATTGTAAAATACAAATTCATCTCACAATATGAGACGGTAAACAAAGGAAAACAAATAAACGCTAGACAATTGCATCCAGCAACGAATTCCACTAAAATCCAGAATATAAATCAAATAATAATCGAACCAATGGATCCCACCGGGATTCGAACTTCCAAAAAAATTCAACTCATTTAACAAAATATTAAAACAAATTTTAAATAAAAAACAACAAATCATTACACAAAGCAGCTATGATTCGCTGACTGACATTTCCGAAAATGATGACAAAAAAACATGCCAACAATGCAAAAAAAATATTTCAAATAATTTAACCCTACTGATTACTCTTCAGACGACGATGACAATACTGTGAAATAAGATCAAAATCAACAACAACAACAACAACAACAAAAAACGTACATAAACTGCCCTCCGATAGTCATCGACGGCAACGTAGCTCACCACAGATATATGGTCAACAGACTCAAGGTAGAAATCAAATATACAAATAATCCTTCCATATTTTTCACGAACGCCGTCGATGACTTCGAGAAATTGAAACAAACCCTCACAGAGGAAAAAGTGCAATTTCATACATACGCAAGGCGTGAGGAGAAGACTCACGCCTTCGTACTTCAAGACCGTGCCGAGCGATTACAAATAATAGATATCAGAGAAGACATTGAAAAAACCTATAAAATTCAAATGAAGGATATTTACCGAATGGCTACTAAAGGTAGACCCTTATATTTAGTGGTTACTGACGCCAAAATCACAATTGATTATCTCAACAAAAATGTTAAGGTAATCGAACATACTAGAGTGCTCTGGGAGCATCGAAGACAAAACAAGTCGATAATACAATGTCATGTCTGCCAATTATGGGGACATGCAACGTCCAACTGCGGCAGGGCTCCCAGATGCCTCAAGTGTGCCGGCCCCCACCTAACTCCAGAGTGCGTCAAAGAAAGAACCACCCCAGCCCGATTCGCCAACTGCAAGGGAGATCACCCGGCGAATGCGGAAATATGTCCCGAGTTCGTAAAGCGGAAAATATGGTTGGAAGAAAAAAGATCCCTCACTCAAAAATCTAAAACCACCTCTCAAAAATTAATCCCCGCTCCCCCACTCAAAAATAATCCATGACAACATAGAAACTTACAACCCTCCTGGCAATAAACTAACAAATACAGATCTACATAACATTTTTAACACACATAACAAAGTTTTGGTAGTTGGTGATGTCAACTGCAAACATCCGCAGTGGGATCAATACACCAACTACCCTAACAATTACTCTCATGAAGTTCTGCGATAACTCTGACTGTAATATATTTCATACTATAGAACCAACCTACTACCCGTATGCTGTGAATCACACCCCCAGCATATTGGACATAGCTATTGGCAAAAACATAAATAATTTAACCAAAATAAAAACACTTCCAGACCACGATCCCATCCTCATCCATTTAAAATTATCCCACAATATCATTAACCCCAACAACAATAAATCATTTAATTATAAAAAAACTAATTGGACCAAATTTAGAAAATAAATTAACGAAAACTTAAAAATAATTGATAAAATAGATAGCATAAACCATTTAACAAATATAATGAAAGATCTTCAAAATATAATCATCAACGCTAGAAATCAGACAACCTCAATTAAACAAAAAATTCATATCTATAATACATTACCCGACAATATTTTACAAATAATTCAGGAAAAAAATTAACTAAGAAAAATATGGCAAAGAACAAAAAATATTAAGGATCACCAGGCATTAAAAAATCACCAACACTAGCCGTTCAACAAATCTGGTCACGTGACCCTATTTTAAATTTCTCGCGACTCAAAAAAGTAGCGAGAACTTGTCGCGACAAAAAGCAACGTCAATATGGCTCGGAACAGTGAAAAAACAAAATTATCGGTTCAAACATATATTTCCATACTTTACTGATTAATTAAATCTTTTAAAACAATTACTTTGCACGAACCTATTATTTACATCAATCAGTCAAAGAAGTTGCAGCACCAAACATATTACGGCTTGTATCTCTCCTCTCCACACTCTTCTTTCCCAGAGACAAAGCTCAACATTTTCAGCTTTTTCGCTATATGTCACGTGACCAGATTTATCGCTGGAACCGAACGTCGAGAGGCTGCATGAGGCTGCACCCTAAGATCAATTTTTTTATTCCTGCAGGCGTAGAAAAAGTATAGTAGCACCCCATGTTAAAAACGTCTTTAGTCACTCGTTTCCAATAAAACTCCAGACTAACGTTTTTGACACTTGGTCACCGTACATAAACCAATGAATAGTAGGCTCACTCTAAGCTCCTCCTAGCGCGATGTCTATTTCACTCGGTCTCCGATGCTACTCTTTTTCGGTATCCTGAAACTCCGAATCGATCGATATACAGTTACCGTGTGTCTTCTGTAGTTGAAGGTACGAGCGGAGTTGATAGTATAGTTTCAGTGAATTATTTGATTATTATTACGGGATATTTATTAAAAAGAAAATGTGTTGTGTGAACGGTTGTAGAAGTAGAGATTGGGCAAAAACATCTTCAGATTTCCCAAGGATGACACAAGGTAAATTTTACAATATTATTTAGCAAAGGATATTAGTAATTTTGTTATAAGAAGTAGTGTAGTAGATGTTATTGTGTTTCAAAATAAAATATTGCCAATATATCTTTTCAGATGTCAACGTTGGAAACATGCCTTAGGCTTTGTTGATTGTCACAGGTATGCCAATTTGGATGCAGAACAATGCAACAAAACATTAAGTGTGCGATAGGACACTTTTCCCAAGAATATTATATGTGCAGTAATAGCAGAACCAATCTGCAATATAATGCAGTTCCGTCCTTGAATTTGCAAAAAATAGTAATTTCCCAAAATTTTTAGTACCTAAACAATACTTCTGACAATAGGATTCTGTCTTGTATATTTTTACTAGGTATTTCAAATAATTTGCAAATTTTTTAGATGGCGGTACAATTTTAAAGAAAGTCGCAGTTCAAACTGATTTTAAGACAATGCTGCACAGTGAAGGTATGTTATTATACTTATCGATGGCGTGTTTTGGATAGAATAAATATATATAAGTTAAGTATTTTATAGCAATTTTATTTTTCAGACGATATGAAATATCAAGATGTTTATGTTCAAACAGAAGGCGAATTTTTTTCAGAAAATGTTGAACGTGGTAACGATGTTTCTACTCTAGCTTCTGTGGTGTTACCAGAGGTATTTAATGTTTTTTTATAGCTATGAATGATTTAAATTAAACATTTTTTATTTTTACATCTATTATGATTTCGTGGTTAATAAGTAATACTCATTTGAAAGTGGTGGCGAAAGTTTAATCCTTTATAGAACTTTTGATTTGTTTTAGATCAACATTTACAGACCTCAATGACGCTTACGGCCAATACTCCTCGAAAAAAAGTGTAGAGAGAGGAGATAAAGTGTTTGAAAAAATCAACTGTGCCTGCCCAATGTTCAAGAAAGTTGGAAACCGGAATATCGTTCGAAGATATTTCCAAATATTTGGAAACTCACTACTCAGAAGAGGCCTGCAAACTTCTGACGTCTCAGATAAGTTTATTAAATAAATCACCTAAAGGTTGTAGGTACACAGACGATTTTAAAAAGTTTGCTTTGAGCGTTTACTTTTTAGGACCTAAAGCATACAAGAAATTTTCTACTTTGTATCGGTTACCTTCCAAAAGCACGCTCAACCGGTTTACCCGCCGATGGGCAGTAAACCCAAGCTTTTCGAATTTATTTTTCGCCTTATTGATCTTAGATCTCGACTATTAAGTGATAAAGAAAAAGATTGATGAGATGTCATTGAGAACTCATTTATTTTATGATTTATCAAAGGATAAAATAGTAGGCTTCCAAGAATCACTTTCAGCAGAAAACGAATCCGAACCAGCAACTAGTGCATTAGTTGTTATGGCACGGGGTGTATCAAGCAGCTGGAAACAACCGCTTGCCTACTTCTTTTATAAATCAACGGCGCCTTCAAATGAAATAAAAGACATTTTGTTCGAAACAGTTAGAAAGTTATGTGATATCGGTCTAAATGTGCTAGGTGTGGTGTTTGATCAGGGTTCTAACTTCCAAACATTAGTTAAAAGCTTCCTTAAATTGAGCACAGACTTTTTTTACGTAGATGATATCAAGCTTGTTTACGTTTTTGACGTGCCACACTTACTTAAATCTACTAGGAACAATTTTATTTCTTACTGGTTTGAGTTACCAGAAGGAACTACCAATAAAATGTATTTGCATACATTTTACAATTATGAAAAAAAGGAATTTAGATTCTGTCCAAAATTAACTGACGAGCATATGTTTCCAAATAATTTTCAGAAAATGAAAGTAAAATATGCTTCTCCCTTTTTTAAGTCATTCTGTTGCAGTTGCTCTTAATACCTACATTGATTTTAAAGTTTTGCCTGCAGATGCCAAAGTAACTGCTAAATTCATTAAAACAATGAATGATATTTTCGATTTATTAAATTCGTGCCATTTAAATAATTTCAATGCATTCATGGGTACCCAACAACAGTTTCAGCTAATGGAAGAATTTTAAACTTTACTGAAAAATGTCCGTGTGGTTAACAGTGAAGGAAAAAATTTAACAAATAAAATGAAATTTATATTTGGGTGGAGGCTTACAATAAAATCAGTTAAAGCCCTTTGGGGTATATTAAAATCAAAGGGTTACACCTTTTTACTGACAAGAAATTTAAACCAAGACTGCCTTGAAAACTTTTTTGGGCAAGTTAGAAACTGTTGTGGTAATTCAAGAAACCCTACGCCTATACAGTTTTCTAGAGCATTCAAAAAGTTGTTTACTCTGAAGTATTTAGACCATGTTGACGGCGCCAACTGCACTAATGACATTAATGAATTGTTGTTAAATATTACTCCAGACCTGGCAGAAAACTGTAAAGATCTCATTTTACCGTCAATAGAACCATCAAATCCTTTGAAAGTCTTTACAACTGATTACAGGAATCTAAACAGTACCGATGGCAACGCGTTAGTTTACGTTACTGGTTATTTATTAAAAAAATGTATGCAGCAACATTCCTGCGACATATGTATTGCTTTTAATGAGAGAAATACCTTAAGAAAAGAAACAACCATTTTGTCTCAGACAAAAGCCTGTCAGCAATACAAATTTTCCATTTGGTGGGCTCAATGTACCTAGCCAGAATTTTGTTGGACATGTTACCCAGCTTGAAGATATATTTGTAGTTAACTTCAATAAATTAGCATGTAAAAATTCTATCGGAGCGACGTTAAAAGATCTTTTTAAAAATGTATCATTTACGCATCCTTGTAAAAATTTTCCTTTAAGTTATTTCTCATATCTCTTATCTCTTTATACAAGAGTGCGTTTATATTACACAATTAAATTTGAAAATCGTGAAATAAAACTTAAAAAATCTTATAAACCCAATACAAAATTACAAATATTACAAAATTTGTAATTATTCCTTTTTGCTTATATGCAAAACAAATTCTAAAGAATGTTATAGAATCTGGTATAATTTTTAACTAGTTTAAATATATAGTTGTTCATGCTTCCTATTTTTATATTGTAATGTATACATGA
Source organism: Galeruca laticollis (assembly GCA_963921935.1). Classification (NCBI taxonomy): domain Eukaryota; kingdom Metazoa; phylum Arthropoda; class Insecta; order Coleoptera; family Chrysomelidae; genus Galeruca; species Galeruca laticollis. Next base: position 93,824,678 of record OY998183.1, read on the forward strand.
GGATTTGATTTATTCTAAGTATTTATATACGTAGAATCTTGATAACTTAAACCTCGATAACATAATAACCTCTATAAATTCATAAAAGTTTGTGCTCCCTTCCCCTCTGAGTCCAAAACCTCCTTTACTTAAAATACGAACCCTCTATAACGAATAATTTGGGCGGCATCGCACGTCAGTAACTCAAAGTTGTAACGACGACCACCTTTGTAACTGGAATCATCAATGAATCCTCATTTGAAATGAATTAACACGTCTTTACCAAATGGCTCAGTACAGTAACTTATTTTTATCATTAGCTTGCAGCCGTCTATCTCTATAATTCCTGAACAAAGCTCATAAACGGACCTCCGTAAGAAAAAATATAAACCAATAAAAATTCCTTAATTTAAACCCTCAGTAAATAGAAACCTCAATAACTCAAATTATTTAACGTCTCCCTTGGTCTTTATCTTATCGAGGTTCTACTGTATATTATATTTGTACATTTTTGATGAATTATTTTCTTTATATAATGTAATAAAAGCTGTTTTAATCGATGATTCTAGTTTATTTCTTATGAGTAATTTTATATTCCCTATTAAATACTAAAACGTACCCTACATAACAAAACAATACCTATCGTTTTTTGAAATAGTTTTCTAACAATGTACATTTTTATTAGCCCCGGTACCAAACACTCAATTTATAAATCAACAAGCTATGACGGTAGTAATTCGTGCGACCCCTGTATACTCGAGACACGTGCGGCTTTACGATCATTTTTCGGAAAGCCTTTAACAGCGTTACATCAAAGAGCCGACGTCGAGTGAACTTACTATTCATTTGTTTATGTACGGTGACTTGGTACTTAATATACTATATTATTTTTATATGATCAAGCACAACAGCTAAATAATTGATATACTTTTAAAATTTTCAAAATAAGTACATCACATTTTTTGGTTTTTTATTAATGTGACCACGTTCATGAATGCTTGTGAATATTCGTGACATTTTGGGATTATTAGCTTATTTAGGGACTTTCAATTGTTTGGTAGTATTAAGACCAACGTCATTAAAACGTGCAATGGTATTTGTATAAAAAATTCTGTGCCTATTCACTGGAAAATATATTTATAGATTTTTATATTTTTAAATTGAACATTCAACTTTTGAGAGTATTATACACAAAAGTTTCGTTAAATTTGACAACTATGTGTATCGATAAACAAAAAAAAAATACTGTAATATTTGGTATCCAATATTTTATAAATATTACTATAAACTGCATTAAAATCGCCAAAGGAAAACTGAATTTGAAATATTTTGGAACTGATTGAATCATAGTAAAGAATTTATCGGAAAAACAGTAAAACATATATGATATTTTTTGCCAGTCGCATCTCGTTGGCCCACTTCTGATCTAGACTTTAGACTTACGTAAAATTGGTCTGTCCTCACAATTCACATTAGCTGGTACTTCACATCTTTCAAAATTTGGATCCTTGTCATCAAAAACAAGTCCATCAGGACAAAGTTTCTGTTCGTAAGTTCCTCTTGAACATTTGTAGTAAACATCACATTCATCAAGGTCGGGAAAAAAGCCCGTTCTCTGTGGACACTGAAATTGTGCTCTAACCCCTGAAAAATAAAAGAATGTCAATACAGAAAACAAAATACCCATGCACATATCACTAGGATGCATCTAAATCCTTTATGTATATTTTGTAACCACCCATAAACAATTCAATAATTTTTCTGCGGAAAAGAAGTAGGATCTCAAAAGAATGTATCTTTTCAATAAATCTACGAGTAGTTCTAATATGCTTTGATACATACACTGTGTTATTTATAAAATGCGACATAGGGATTCCTGAACAAAACTGTCAAAAGCGTTGGCAAAAAATATCAGATTTAAAAAGATCTTTAAAATATAAGTCCAAATGCACTTTTAATTTTCATAAATTCGTTCTGGTTTAATAAAAAAATGCATAATTGTTTTAAAAAGTTGTACGTCATGTTTATAACAATTTCGAAAAATAACTGGAGGCGTCTAGCCCCGACGGTTACCATACTGGAAATTTAAAAGTTAAAAGTGAAGTATCGTGGTTCGATTCCGCGTTGGGACAAAATTTTTTCTTTTTGTTTGTAGCTCTTTTTTCATAATAGGCATAACGAGAACTTTTGAAATCCCCTTCTACAATGTAGGTACACGTCTGCTATTTCCGAAAAATACGTTATTTCAGCAATAAACTAATTTTTAACGAAAATTATTGCGCTTTATTCTATTTACTTTGAATTATGTGCGAAATCGCATTTGACGTCACACCTCAGTAGATGCATTTGACGTCACACCTTAGTAGATATGGCATTGTGTTTATGTTTAACGTCAACAATACATTTTTTGTATGTAAAAAACATAAATAAAAACGTTATTTTTTTTAAATTTATGATTTTTAGTTTCTTATATCTCTGACATGAAATAAAATTATTGGAAAAATGATAATCAATACTGCTATAACAACACAAAGTAACGAAGTAACCACATTGTCCATATGGGCATGAAACACGGCTAAAATTGTCAGTTCTCAAGGGGGAAAAGGTGAAGAAAGTTTGTGTGAACGGGCGCACCTGTGGGCTTCAAGCAAATGTCAAAGAGAACGCGAGCATTACACTCGAGTCAACGCGAGCATTACACTCGAGTTAATGCGAGCGTTACACTCGAGTTTGCTCCAGTGAGCAAATCGAACGCCACTAATACTGATAAGCTAACCTCAAAAATGACATATTTTTAAAAATGGCTTGTGTGTATTGAATATTAATGTACTTACAAGGAAGTTTTTACTTTTCGAAATTCAGATGAGCAAAAGGCTTTATTTAATGCAAAAACTCTCCCAACATCAACAAATCAATTGTAGTCAGATTAGAGCTATTTGCCTTAATAAAACCTTGTTCCAATTTACTTATAAAATGATGTAGAAATCGATCGAAAAGCGTAATGACATCAAAAGTTCAAGCAATACTCACGGATGTGATGAACATTTAATGAGGCGTGACTTCATGCGCTGTTTAGGTTAACATGGCCGATTGCAGTATTTTATACTTTTATTTTCTTGAAAATCTTATTATTGTAAATTTTTACATTAAAACTAGGTAGTTTTCAGAATCTTTTCATCACATATTTCTCTTTAAAATCATTTACTTTTTGATTCCTTAGTACTGTCAATATGCCTATTTTAGTCTAAAAAAATAAAATTTACAATAAGAGAAGGTTATTTAAATTTTTTTTGACAAAAATTAGGAAAAAAAGAACTACAAACAAAAAGAAAACATTTCGACCCAGCGAAATCGAACCTCGATCATTCACGTTTAACTTTTAAATTTCCAGTTCGTTAACCGCCGGGCTAGGCTCTGCCAGTAAAGATGTTTTTCGAAAGTGTTACAAAAATGGCGTACAACTTTTTTTAACATAATTATGCATTTTTTTATTTAACCAGAGCGAATTTAAAAAAATTAAAAGTCCTTTGGACTTATTTTTTAATGATCTTTTCAAATCTGTTATTATTTTTTATGAACGCTATTTGGTGAAAAAGTTGAAGCTTTCTGATTGTTTTAATATTATAGTTTATTTACGATAAAAAGACGATGACGTTGCAAAACAAAATATTGTGATGTTGCCAAGCTGTAGTTTTTTCCTTTACTTAACGAAAACTAGAAAAGTCAAACTGATGTTAGATTGACAGTTCTTCTTTTTCATTGTTCCGTGCCTCGTAGGGCGTAAGTCAAAAATATTTATTTAAAAATAAAAGGCTTGTATGATAGGCTTGATTAATTTAATATCAATATTTATTCATGAAAAACTATGGATAAGATACAAGAAACAGTAACCAATCATTCTATATTTGAACTAACATTTAATTATTTTACATAGAAGAGGGTTAAATGACGAACTGTAGGTCCTTATACCTTATTATATGCTCTATACAACCATCTTCAAGAGCACTGCAAAGGTTTGCGCTAAAAGAAATCAATACAAGCTGTAATCATCTTCATGCAAATTTAAATATTGTTTCTTTATACAATATCTATTATATTTGTTATAATAAAAATAGAATGGAAAAGAGAAATATAGATACACAAAATAAAATTTTGTTACAAGATATAAAAATAAAAAATCTCCCATTTTATCAGTATTATTTATGTAGAGATAATGTGGTCGTTGTTTTAATTTGGGTATTATAAAATAACTGTACCTAATTAATTTAATAATAGTTATTAGTGATTTTGAAAAGGTGGAAATGAAGCAAATTGGATAAAAATATACAAAAAATAAAACACAAGATTTCCCCTACTCTACTACGAAATTATCACTATCTTCATCGTCACTATCAAAATTAATAATAAGTGGAGGTACATCCTGTCTATCAAATACTACTTCTGTATCCCACCCATCTTGTATAATGTTTGTTCTGTTGAAGAACTATCAGTTCCCACATGATCTCTATAAAAAAATTTTACTATGCCCCAAATATGTTCAATTGGGTTGAACATACAGTGGTAAGGGGGACGTCGAAGCACTTTGTGACCATATTTTTCATATAATGTGTCAGCTTCATATACTGTTGGTGGTTTATTCCTACAAAAATGCATATATTTAAACAAAATAAGTTATCTAAGTATTACCTTAATATATTGAAAAATATTTATATCAACTTACCTTTGTATTAAATTCAATAACTGGGCTTTGAGGAAAGTATTTTCAAAAGGAATATCATTTTGTATCAACCAGTTCTGTATATCAGCTTTTTTGGTAGCTGTTGTTGGTACTTTATTGATCACTGTAGTGTGATATTTTGCATTATCTATTACAATTGTGGCAGGTTCTTCCAAGTTCTCTAAAAGCTGGTATTCAAACCAATGCAAAAAATTTTCTCGGTTCGTTTCATCGTGGTAATCACCATCTTGTTTTTTGGAAGAAAAAAACAGCCCTGCTCCAGAAATAAATACAGAAGAGAAACCAGTATGCAATACTATATACCTACAATAAGGAAATAACAAATTACTACTAGGTTTCCTAGATAGACTGCATAGCTCAAAACAACTATTAATAATTATATAGATTTAAATAAAATAGTGTGATTAGCAAATATTTGAAAGGGTCTTAAAATGGCAGGAATGTTAGTACATCATAAATTATTTACTAAATTTTATTATTCAATTACCTTGGACCACCAATTTTTGTTTTTTTCACGCTTTGATTAGAATCTTGCCAAGAACGTCCAACAGGTCTCATCCAAAAACACAAATTGATATAAACCTTCCCTTTTTATCTTGACATATTCATGTAGAAAATGTACAAGTTTTAATGCAATATGTGGCAACTCCATTAAACCACGACGAGGATCATCTTTTTGGTATTTGAATCCAATATTTTTCACTATCTTCCAGAGTGATGTTAATCAACCATTAAAGAGTTCACGGTTCTGGAGTTTGTCTCTTAAAGTTTTCAAGGTTATGTGTTTCTCTGAAAAAATATTGTGTTAGTTAATTGTGAATAAAATAAAACAGTAAATTAAATATACTCACTGTTTCCATACATTTCGTATATAACATTTCGGAAAGCATTTTGATCAAAGTTATCAGTTTCAACAGTAGGTTTTATGCGTTGTCTCTTTTTAGTTGGGCTTTTAGTCTGTTCACCTCTATTATGCTTGGCGGCAATACGGTTAACAGTGATAACGCTAAGTTGTAAAGCTTCTGCAACTCTTTACAATATAATTACTACAATTTATGAAAGAATAATATATTATCAAGTTTAATTAACCTAACCTAACATTAAAAACATTTAATCATTTACATTTAAATATTTAACAATAATATTAATAATGATGAATGCAAATAGCGAATACTATTACTTACGTCTCAGCAGTAAGCGGGAGAAGCGGGAGCATTTCGGCATTCTCGTTCAAAATAGCTCAACAAATATGTTACCATCTCTTGACAATTTATTCAGCTGCTTCGGCATTTTATTAACCACACACTGCAGATTTGTCTAAATAATTAGTTATGAAAATAACTGTTTTTTTAATTTTAAAGAAGCAATGAATTTAAAAGCACCAAAAAAACTTGTAAATATTAGACGATGATCGAATGTCAATAAACGTCAAAACGAACTGGGGAATTTTACCAGTTGATTTGACAACGTCTTGAAGTTTTGCCAACCCGTTAGCTGTAAATTGCCCTGGCTGTTGAGGATAAATTGTATTCACGGTTGGTAAATTAATATTTATTCTGATAAGCAGGAAAGTAACTAAAAATTACATCATCGTCTTTTTATCGTAAATAAACTATACCAAATGATTTTGGTATTTTTAGAATAAAAAATGACTTCGCAGATTCTATACATTTCAATTATGCAATTATTTTCATCTATACGCAGGTGGAAAAAAATCGATCCATTACATATTTGCCATTTATTGTGAGTTTTAAAACTTTGGACTTGTTTTATGACATATATAAATTTAGAGAAAGCCCCTTATAAGTACAATTATTAATTTGTATAAATTATTTTCACATTTTTATGAAATTTTTTATACACAATAGGAATTTACGTTTTTGTTAAAAATTTAACTTTGATAAACAGCAAGAATTTAATCTGATATCGTGTTAATTTTAACAAGCAGACCAATTTGAGTTCAGAATTTTTAATTGCATTAAAATGAATTTAACACCTGCTGCTGCTGCAAGATCCGTGGCTTTAGTGCAAGATGGTCGTAGCCAATATTATGCGGCTGAGGTGCTAGGTGTAAGTCATAGTGCTGTTCAGAGATCCATTCAGCGGTTCAGTCAAACCGGCACTAGAAAGCGCCAGGATCAGGCCGTACAAGAGCAACATCCGCACGCGATGATCGATTTTTGATCTCTTCGTATATAAGAAATATGCATCTAACTTCAGCTGAGCTGAGAAATCGCCTGAACGAAGTGATAAATGTGGATGTAAGTAGGTGGACAGTTCGTCGTCGACTAAATGAAGCTAATTTATCATTCAGAAGATCAGCCCTATGTTCACTGCTATCCGTGAAACATCGCCGAGCTCGAATTGCTTTTGTAAGGGTATACAAAAACTGGAATTAAACATATTGGAGTAACGTTTTGTTCTCGAATGAGTGCAGGTTTGAATTGAGGTCACCAGACGATCGCGAAAGAATCTGGAGAAGACAAGGAGAACGATTTTCCTAATGCAATAATGCTGAAAGAATAAGCTATCGCGGGGATTCAATTATGGTTTGGGCTAGTATAAGTTCAGAGGTCCGTGATGACTTGGCTTTTGGGGGTGCAGGTTCTATAACGAGAGCAAGGTACATAAAAACCAATTTAGAAGAGCATGTGCTACCTTTTGCGCCATTCGTAGAGCCCAATTTTATTTTTATGCGCGATGACGCGCATCCCCATCGTGCTAGGAACGTCAATGAATATTTAGAATGGTTCGGGATTGACCGTATGAATTAGCCAGCTTCCATTCCCAACCTCAAATCCAATCGAACATCTATGGGACACACTGGGGAGATGAATTAGAGTTCGGGTACACAGCGTAAACAGCTTGGCTGAGCTTAGTGCAGCGCTTCATGCAATATGGGATGAATACGACAAACTTGCTGTTCAAAATTTAATTAACACAATCCCGAGACGTTATAATAATAATAATTTTATTTTATGTATTTGGGATACAAACAGGTCAAACCCATAAAAGTATCCACTAATAGTTACACATAATTCTACAAATTAGGTAAAAAAGAAAATATAATCATATAACTACATCAAATAAAAGTAAATACAAGGATACAAAAAAAGAGAGAAAGAAGAGAGAACAAGAGTAAAGGTAATAAAACATATATTAATTGACCACCGCACAAAATTAAATTTGCAAAAAATAATCTTTCAGTAGTTTTTTTAATCAAATCTGCACTGTGGTAAAAAATATCCATTTCAACAATACTGGACAATTTATTGTAAGTGTTTGTTATTCCGTGAGCAGGAGAATTTAGAAAATAATTGGTGGATGCCTGATGTGTGATAAAGGTATAATTGTTTCTAGTTGAGTGGCTGGAAATACGAAGTGTTATGAAGTTTGTAAGTTCAGGGCAATCTATATTGTTATTGAAAATTTTGTGAATAAACAGTACATCCGCAATTTGCCTACCATGCTCTAGTGAAATTATCTTTAAATTAGAACGAATACGTTGCCTATCCACATCGGGATAAACTTTTCTTTTACAATATGAAATAAATTTGTTGTGGACTGTTTCTAATTTTGAAATATAGACCAAATAACGCGGGTTCCAAATAGTAGAACCAAACGTTAATACACTATTTACGTATGCCATATATAATGATCTAACGGTAAGAGGATTTTGAAGTTCGAAACATGTTCTGTATAAGAAGCCCAACTGCTGATTAGCTTTTCTACTTATATTACAAATATGTCGATCGAAAAGTAATTTAGAGTCTAAAAGAATACCAAGATGCCTAACCGTATTCTACAGCGTGTAATACGTTATTAGAAATTTCATATGTGTTGTAGTTCAAGTCTGAATTACAACGAGAAAACTGTATATAATTACATTTTGAGAGATTTAAAAACAAACAGTAGTCGGATAAATTGTTTAAGTCTTCTTGCAATCGAACTCTGTCGTAAGCACATGAAATTGAGTGATATATTTTCAAATCATCGGCATACATAACAAACTTAGCAAATTGAAAGCAACTAGAGATGTCATTTATATATAAATTAAAAAGTAAAGGACCTAAATGGGACCCCTGAGGTACTCCTGAAGTAGTAACCACAGCCTTAGATTTAAGAGCACCTAAAATTACTTGTTGTGACCTATTTCTGACATATGAGTCGAACCATCTTAATAAATTACGATGTATACCGACTTCAGAAAGTTTTGAGACAAGGACGGAATTATCTATTTCGTCGAAGGCCTTACTGAAATCAGTATATACAGAATCAACGTTATGCCTATTATTTAGACTTTTATGTATGTATTCAACGTATAGGAATAAATTTGTATCCACCGAACGTTTTTTCATGAAGCCATGCTGTTCAATGTTAAGTAGGTTTTTTACGTCATGATGAAGAAAATAAAAAATGATACTTTCAAACACCTTATTAAAGATGTTTGATTTAGAAATAGGCCTATAATTTTCAACTCTATTCTTGTTTCCAGATTTATGAATTGGTGTAATAAAGGCTGTTTTCCATGTATCAGGAAATTGACCTGAACTGCGAGATTTATTCAATTCAATATATAATCAGTAAGTATTTCATCTGGCCCAGGACCTTTATTGGGTAAACTTTCAATTTTTTTATGAATAGTTTCACGAGTAATTGTGTAGTTAGAAATATTCAGTGGTGTGTTAGTATACATATTACCAAAGTTCTAGCATCACTACTTACAAAAACAGAAGAGAAATAATCTGAAAATATATCACAAATTTTCTGTAAGTCGGTGGTAGGGCCCTGAGCAGTGAGCAAGTTATTAGGGAAATTATTTGCTTTTTACAAATTGCCAAAAATATTTAGAATTATGAATAATAATATTCGTTTCTACAGTAGTCAAGTATTTTTTATAATCTTCATTTATTAAATTTTTTGATCTGCCTCGTAAAATGTTGAATGTTAAGTAATCTAAATTATTATGGTATTTCTTCTTTCGACAGAGAAATTTAATTTTTTCTTTAATCACTTTTATTGTAGAAGAAGAGAACCAATGAGGGTATTTTTTATAATAGCTGGGATATTGAGGTACATGTAAGTGAACGATCTGGTCAATAATATTGTAAAACAGCTGCCCAGTTAACACTACATAAAAGTCGGTTAATTTCGTGATAATTTGCCAACTTAAAGCTCCAGCGATATTGATTAACAGCTCTAGTACAAATATTGAAAGGAATATCCACATCGAATTCCAAAGTACTGTGGTACTGATCCTCGGGAACTAATGGATTAAATGAAAGATGTACATATTTGATTGAAAAACTACTACTAAATATGAGGTCTAGAGTGTTGCCAGATATATTCACATTTGGGTTATACTGAACAATATCAACCAGAGACATAGTGTCGACTAATAAGCTAGATCTAGGATTAATATAATTATTTGGCTTACAATAATCTCCCTCGTTCAATAACCATTTAATTTCAGGAACATTGAAATCTCCACATATGATAAAAGTATCGTTAATATAATTTAAGTAAATATCAATTAGCTTAATACAGAAAAAATTTAATGCATCCATGTCTCTGGGAGGTATGTAAACACACCCTATGCACCTTTCGAAGTCCACTAAGAGGGATGATGGTGACCCATACATCCTCTGCTTCGGATCGCCAAGAATACTCAGGATAACTAGTTAACTCTTCGGAGACGGCTATGAGGACACCACCTCCTGTATGTTTTGTGGAAGAACTCGTTTCTCTATCTCGTCGATACACTTTGTATGATGAAAACATTTCTTTACTTACACAATACACATGCATTTAGCCACGTTTCCGTAAGACAGATGACATTTTGTTCACAATTTAGTATATTTTGAAATATAGTGGTAATTTTTGAATTTAGTCCACGGACATTTTGATATAAGAAAGACAGCGTAGAATCACCCGCCATATCAGTGATCAAAAATATCTAAATTAGATTGTGAGTACACAGATAATTGACGTTTAAGCTAATTGATCAATATCGCCATCACAAGATATTTTTATTATTCGAGACCTGTCATCTTTGCGCACAAATATGACTCCATTTCTTGTCCAAATATATTTAAATTGTTTGGATTTAGCAACTATTTTGGTTTCTCGATGTAGTTTTTTTTATTTTTTGAGCTCAAGTGTTCATTGATATATAATTTTTCAGAGATATTTGGTACTTTCAATCCTGCAACGGTTCCATATTGACGACGCTTAGCTTTTGCTGTAGCCAAAAATGCATCTCTTTTCATTTTCTTAGAGAATTTCAGAATAATTAGTCTGGGAAGATCTGTTGTAGGATTAGAGGAACGGTAAAAAGAATCAATATCAACGTCAGAGATTGGAAAATCGATTGCCGAGCCTATCATGGAAACGATATCTAAGATATTCTCATTATCTCTAAAAGGGACTCCACATATCTCATCCTCATTAGCCCCTAGCTGTTGCTCGAATGTATCCACTCGAGAATTTAAAAATTTTACGTCGTTCTTTAAGTGTAGATTTTCTCTTGTCAATCTCTCGACATCTCTAATCTTAGTAGTGAGAGCTGATACAGTATTTTCAAAAGTTATAGCATCACTACAAAAGTTGACAGACTGCAACAAATTTCCATATTTCGTGTTCATTGATGCAATATCTTTCTGGATATCTTGTAAAATATTCAACGTTTGTGACGAAGAGGTTTCTTCTAATGGAAAGTCATCAGAATCCTCCTCAGTGACGATGACTGAACGCCTTTTAAGAAAATCAGTCGAACTTCTGCAGTTAGTACAGGTACAGGATAAACCCGGTGCATGATATCGTGACACGTCCGCCTTAGATAAACTTACACATTTAGCGTGATAGAATTTCTGACAGCTACCACAACATTTCAGACCGGGCGATTTACCGGTAATTCCTTGGGTGCAAAGTTCACAGACTGGCATCGTTTGACCAAAACAAATTAAAATTCAATTATCTATTCAACAAAAACTGTAAGAACTGTTTATAGTAATTAATGTGTTCGAAATCTGAATTTAAGCCGAACTTTGACTAAGCATGTTTATAAAATTACTCACTTCAAGTCCCAGTCCAATTGAAAAAAGAAACAAACTACCTTAATGTAACTTATAAATAATAAATAATAACAAATAACATAAACATAATTTAGTTATAACTTTTTTAAATAACGAATTATTTCTCATTTTTTCATAGAAAACATTTTCTTATTTACATAAAATGTTCCTCCTAAAATTTATGCCCGATCTAAAAGTGAAATGTTTCTTCTTCTCAATAAACTAGGCGTTGCTCGAATTTCTGCACCTGAGTGTATATTCAAGAGGAGTTCCTCTAATATAAGTTACATTTTCTATTTCGAAATAGTTGAATTGGAGGAAGTGAAAACATACAATAGTCAGCGGATTTCGAAGCCACTAGATTTATTTGGTATTTTAACAAAAAAGGATGCAAAGAATGTAATAGATAAAATTATAGAGTGAATACCACTAATTTTTTTGAAAACCAGTAGAACATTCTTCAATTAATTTTGATTTAGAGTGAAATTTTGTTATCAAACTAATTATATTTCTATTTATATATATTAAATAAAAATGAGATTCTTCTCATTAATGGCCAATAACGCCTATCTTGATTGAATAAACAATAAAAAAAATGTAATATAAACTGTGAATTTGGGGGAATGTCAAATATCTCTTCACGCTTGTATTCTCGCGTAGTATATCTACCAAAATAAATAATAAGAGTTAAAAAGATCTGAAGGTTAGTAAGTAAACGTTCAGACAAGACCACTTTTAGAAATGATATCTTGTTCGCATCAATGTCATGAAATTCCATTCCACCAATGACCTGAAGAATAAACCAGTCTGTATTAATTTTATTTATTCTTGTATTTTTCAGTGTGCATATGTTGGTAAAATTTCTGTTAGCTTTAATTTCAGTCTTATGATGCATTTTTACATGAAACTGAAACTTATCTAAAGGTGGCAAGGGTAACCTTCATACCAAAAATAGCGAAAAAAGATGGGACTGATCCCCGATCTTTTAGACCCATCTGTCTAACATCGTTTCTACTCAAATCGATGGAGAAAGTAGTGGATAACTACATAAGAACAGAGAATCAGGAGAATATACCACTTCATAAATGTCAGCATGCCTACAGAGCGGGCCGATCAACTGAGACGGCTCTGTATCAGCTGAACAACAAAGAAATCGCAATGTGCGCATTCCTGGATATATCAGGGGCCTTTGACAACACAACTCATGTGTCTGTCAAAGAAGCACTAAAAAGGCGAGGATGTATGTATGAGTTGTTGACAACGAGGATAGCTGAGACACAGGTGGGGAATCAAACCACCTCAGTTAAAGCCACTCGGGGGACACTTCAACGGGGAGTGATATCTCCCCTTCTATGGAGCCTCGTAGTAGATGAGTTGCTCTACAGGCTAACGGAGCTTGGTTTCGAATGTATGGGCTACGCCGATGACATTGTTTTAATAGTCAGAGGCAAGTTCGAGAGCACCTTGTGTGATTTATTACAAAAGGGCCTCAGAATCATTGAGCAATGGTGCTTGTCAGTGGGGCTAAACATTAACCCAAGCAAGACCATAGTAATTCCATTTACCCGAAAAATAACACTTCCAGCCATGAAACCCATATCCTTAAACGGGGAAATCATAGAATGGAAATCAGAGGTTAAATATCTAGGGATAACCCTAGACAGTAAGCTTCTGTGGTATAAGCATGTTGAAATAACTGCTAGTAAAGCAATAAGAGCTTTGATGGCGTGCAGAAATCTAGCTGGTAAGAGGTGGCGCTGTAACCCAAAAATACTGCGATGGATGTACGCCATGATTATGAGGCCAGCAATTGCGTATGGGGCAATAGTTTGGCACACAAAAGCAAGTCAGTGCAGCACGAGGAAAACCCTCGATAAAGTTCAAAGGCTTGCCTGTGTGTGCATCACTGGAGCTATGAGAACGTGTCCAATTAGGGCACTTAAGATCATTACAGATCTCACACCTCTACATCTGGTGATAGAAAGATCTGCCCAAGAGGCAATTCTTAGAATATCTAAGGAAGGTTCAGGCAATGAGAGTATTAAAAATCAGGGAGCTTGGTCCTCTCTGACAAGATACACCTCATTAGCGAATCTTCCCAGTGACGAAATGATCAGGAAAGTAAGCATCGAAAAGAATTTCACCACGATGCTAAATACGAGGAGAGACTGGGAAAGGGAATACACCACCCAAACCCTCAACGAAAACACCATTGGATGGTATACGGATGGTTCAAAAACCACCATTGGAGCAGGCAGAAATACTTGCGATCGAAAGGTGCGTGGAAATGAACCTAGAAAAAACTACCAGAAATGTGACATATCGGTCCATTCTGATAGTCAAGCAGCTATCAAAGCATTGAGCTCCCGTGTCATTGACTCAAAGTTGGCATGGGAGTGCCGAAGAAAACTTGATGAATTAGGCAAGAATAACAGGGTCTCTTTAGTCTGGGTTTTTGGCCACTCGGGAATCACGGGAATTGGAGAGGCCAATACACTTGCCCGGAAAGGAGCACAAATGCCCTTTATTGGCCCGGAGCCTTTCTGTGGTGTAGCAAAATGCTCCAACAAGAAAGAGTTTCGGGAGAAAGAGGAAACCGAAAGAGAAGCACTCTGGCGGTGCCTTCCCGGGTTGGAACATTCCAAAAAGTTCCTGGGGAACTTTAACACTGTTAGGTCCAAAAAATATTTGGACCTCAGTAAAGATAAGCTACATCTTCTCACGGGATTTCTTACAGGACACTGCCGCCTTAGGAAGCACTTAATGAGAATAGGTTTAGCAGAGATTGACGAGTGTAGATTCTGTGGGGAGGAGGATGAAACTCCTGATCACCTAGTTCTGGAATGCCTCGCCATTGCAAGCCAACGCAAGAAATGCTTTGGACAAGAAACTTGTAAGAGTGAGGACCTAACCACGTTGAAGCCGTGCTAAATACTAGAGTTCATTAGAACCTTGGAACTGGAAGGCGAGCTGTAGCAGTAGCGAGAACAGCTCTGAGGGGGGGGGGGTACAATAAACCTTTGGTTTCAGTGCACTGTAGCCCCGTTAAAATATAATCTAATCTAATCTAATCTCTCTAAAGGTGCGTTTTCTATGGAGCGACTGACGCCCGCAGCTGCCGCACAGCATCTGACGCCATTATACCCATTTCCTATGAAGCGTTTTACCCTGTTTTTAAACTAGGAGGACGGATTTGCATTTAAGTTCGCAATTCTGTAGGTTCCCGATTGGTCAGGTCGCAGCCGGTTTTACTCAGCACTTTTGACATATGATCAATTGTATAAATTGTAAACAAACAAAGTCCATTTTTTATTTATGGCACTCTTGGTTTCTTGTTATTGTTTTATTAAAATATAAAAACAGTGTCAGGACTAGTTTGAAAATGAACTTGGATATTATTCAAAGTACTAGCAGACTTTTTCATTCGTTCCCAAATTGAAAGAGATCTGTAAGTTTATGCTACTTATCATCTACAGAGAAAGAAGACATTGTAAATCTTTATAAACAAATTTCTATGATCAAGCAGAGATAAAGATGACTACCATAGTGTTTAAGATTGTAAAAACGTTGGGTAAGTTGTAGAAAATAGCACATTTGATGACACAACTCAAAATATAATTGACGTATAATTCAAAGTTTGTTTTTAAATGAAACCCCAAATTTGGATAAAACTTTGACTGAAATAAACAAATGCCCAGATATGCCACAAATGTCTCATTCATTATTACACAAAGTTATGAAAGAAATTGATTTTGAATAGCAGCCAAAAATATTGTATTTAAACTAAAAGATGTACCGGTTGGTCAGATAAGAATGCAAAGTGCTGTATCTCGGAAACTATGAGCGTAGAGACTTGAGGTAACAAAGTATATTACTAAAGTAGCTAAAAAAGGCCGTGGAAACGCCAGGGAATGTAACCGCCATATTAAACTTTTAAAGTAGTTTTTCACTAAAATTCACCTAGTAAATGTACCAAAAAAACATATGTTCATAAAAGCTAAGCTTTATTCGAGTTATTTTTGTTCAACACTTTTTGATGTATCAATTAAAATAAAGTGGTGGGTGATGATTCAATGTTTTTCTAATTAAACAGCTGTAACTCCTAAACCACTGAACGAATTTTAACAAACTTGGTCTCGTCGGAAAAAGCATTTATTTTTCCATCGAATCCATCTTACCTGTGATATGTCTAATTATATATATTACATGCAGTAATATAACTTTTTTTTCATAAAATTTTAGTAGTGAAATGACACCTAAATAGGCTAGTGTCAACCATATCTCGATATTTTATTCCTAGCCTTAAATATGAAGAAAGAAAATTTAGTTATAATAAAATTTGAAAAAGACGCTATTACACCGGTAATTATTCGTCGGTGTTGCAGGTTTTTTGCGGTTTTCCTGCATACTCTGTGAATTTATTCACTAGCCAAATGGACCGACGATCGACGCACCCGCATTTTTAGATTTAATATTATTATTTTTTCACCGCCGACCACCGTAAATAGTCCCGAACCACCGAAGGCACGTCACCGCAACTTTTCATCAAATTTCAACAACTCATCATATTCCATACACTTTTGAAAAATGTCACCTTTTTCTCGAAAATTCCAAAACCAGTAAAAATTCCCAAATCTCTAATATATCATAATATTACCTCTTAAAATACCGGAGACATTTCAAATTCAGTAAGCAACACCCAATTTTCACTAAATAATTTCTGACACCTAGCCAGCCCAACGCATAATCTATGTATCGGCAACGATACATGGTTCGTCATCTACATTAACACTTCCATCCTAGATACTTTTTGTCACACCATTTCAGCACACTTCGAGCTTTGCTGCTTCCAAACATCAACCCCCACACACCCCAACACATTACAACCTCCAGTTACTTTCTAGCGAAAAGCCCATCCAACTACTCTCAATTCCATACACTTTTAAAACAAACTTTCCTAGTCACTTTTAAAAATCTTTTTACTAGACACCTTTTCTACCCCCAACTCAATTTTTCAGTCAGCGCGCACTATACCATCCAACACACCCCCAACTCAGCCCTGAAGAGGAAACCTATCCACCAAGGCATCACAAGAAAAGTTCAACTTCTCCCATAAAAATTCCAATTCAACAAAAACTCACTCACGAGCTTCTCTCTTCTCTCTCTCTCTCTCCCTCTCTCTCTCTCTCTCTCTCTCTCTCTCTCTCTCTCTCTCTCTCTCGGTAATTATTCCTCAGTCGTGAAAACACTCAGCAAGAACAATGGAATACAATATTGTCAATGTCCTAGCATATGTGGAAGTGTACGAGAGCAAATTCTCTCGTTTTGGACATATCACGTAAAATTCTATACATTTTAAAGGACTATAGATAAGTTTTTATGTCACTAAAAACCCTACTTCACATGTTTCACAATGTGTTATTTCAAATTTAAAATCTGCATCCATATTATATGGCTTTACATCAAGCCTTAAATGACGAATACTTCAACCGACGGATAGATTATTGTCATGGGATGTTGGAGATGATAAGGGGAAAATTGAGAATTTTCATCCGAAATTATTTGGAAGGATGATGCCACTTTTAGAAGTGATGGAAACGTTAATTTGCATAACACACAATAATCTTCAATGATTGCGCGATATTCAACATCAAGGCTATTAGAGTCTCAATGTATGGTATGGCATCCTGGGTGGAACTATTAAGGGTTCCTATTTTTTTTATCAACCACTAAATGATGCCGTATTTTTGATTTAGTGGTAAATATATTGCCAATTTTATCAGAAGATGTGCTCTTGCTATTACGGCAAAATATGTTTTAGCAACCAGCATACTTTTCAAGAAATGTGCAAGAACAGCTAGATCCAACATATCAACAGAAGTGAATTGGACGAGAAAGTCTATTTCCTTGGCTAACTAGATCCCAGATCTCACTTGTTTGAACTTATACATATGGAGTCGATTAAGAACTCCTGTATACAACCTAATAACTGGTTATATATTATCGTTAGCTACCTGAGAAGGCGATTCTGATCATCCAATAATTTATTTTCAAGAAAGAAATTGAGGTTACTCTAATGTCCACGCAAGGACCTAAACAAGGTCTACAAAAAATATTGAAAAAGTAATCTTGGACTTATCCTTCATCATTTTGATCAACCAAATACTATTCAAGACGTGAAAAGAGGCGGAACACCCATCAAAGTACTTCTTTTGAATGCACTTACACAATTTGAATAATCAATCTCACATCAATGCCAGAGCTGTGGTAAATCCACTATGAGATCGACTAAATTAGCAGCAAAATGTCGAAAGCGGAATATCGATATATTTTCTCTATTGAGATGTCTTAATATAAATGTAAATGTTGCGGTTTTCCACAAACATTTTTATTTTGTTGGTATTTCAACTGAATTTCAAACAAGCTTCTAAATATTCATTTCGAGTTTAATATTAGTTCATTGCTACTGTAGAAAACACGTTTGAATTGTTATTCAAGCAAGCAAACATGTATAGATGAATACTCAGTGAATAAATAACTCGGTTTATGCATTTTTTGTTATTTTGATTATCAATCATTCTTTATGTTAATTTCACGATCGATCTATGTTCATGCCACTCATATTGCAGATTTTTTATAAACTTTTAAAATGAAAATTTTATTTGCAAGACAAAGGGGTTGTTCAAGATTTAAAAATCTTGAATTGTATCGATAACGGTACTTTTTAGAGAACGTGTAAAATATTTGTAGATATGAAAATCATTTTGCTTCTTTTCGCCATTGTCACACATTTCAAGGCGTAAATTCATTTTATTTGGTAAAAATCTGTATTCGTAGATTTCTTTGTATCCTTTCGGTATTTTTGTGCATTCAAAGGATAAATTCACTTTATTTGTAGCTTTGTTAAATATTTAGAAAATATCACGTTTCGCACTATTATTTGTAAAGTAGCATTGTTGGAGCAAACGATATAACACATTGTAAAGTTCGTGAAGGACATATTGTTGCATTGTATTTGAAATCCTATAGTTAAACATTTAGGAAAATGTCACGTCTCACACTTTTCGGTTATTGAGTTAATAGAATTGTAAATAGCACATTGTAAAATTCGTAAAAGGCTTATTTTCACATTGTATTTGAATTTCTATGGTAAAATGGAAATCATTTTCTCTGGATCCACCGCCACTCCTTCATTGCTCACTATAAGACCTAGGCTCAGTTTTGGAATAGTTGACATTTCTTCGGATTTAACATGAGCTGGGCAGCTTGGAATCGCTTGAATACACATTCCTAATTCTTTAGGAGTTCGTCAAATGTCTTCTCCATTACTACGAAGTCGTCCAAATAGACCTGGCATGTCTTCCAAGGCAACCCTCTCAAGGCATTTTTCATGATTCTTTTATATGTCGCGGGCGCATTACAAAGCCTGAATGGAATGTTGAATTACCATAATCCAGATCCGGTTGTAAAATCAGTCTTCTCTTTGTCTTCTGAGTCCATTTCTAATAATCAGACTTCAGGGAAAACAGTTTGCAGCCGGTCAAAGTATCTAGGGTGTCGTCGATTGGAGGCAGATGATAGCTGCCTTTCTTCGTCACGTTGTTTAGCTGGCGATAGTCCACGCAGGATCTTGTAGTTCCATTCTTTTTTTTTGGCGAGCACTAGTGGAGACATCCATGGACTGGTAGATTGTTCTATTACTTTTTCTTCTGTCAACTCTCGAATTATTCTTTCAGCTTCCTCTCTCTTCGCTCGCGGTAGTTTTCGAGCTGATTGCCTAATTGGCTTGGCATACCGGTATCGATTGTGTGTTTGACGGCTGATGTTCTACCAGTCTTCCCTCCTTTTAGTACGAATAGGTCTTAATACTGCAAGAGAAATCCTCTCATTTTCCCTTTCTTAGCTTGATTCAAGGATTGACCAGCTACTGATAAGATTTGTTCGAACCTGGCATTGGAATTGTCAGTGGCCGTTGTTTGGTGAAGTATAGACGTCACTGGTACACAGGATCTAATCCTTGTCTCTTTCTTGATAGTAATTGGGTAATCGTTCACGTTTATGACACGTTATAGGATCTTCTTCGCCGATGTGACCAATCCTTTTCTAATTAGTACTCCTTTGCCAACCTCTTCATCGTGGTTCCTTGGCGCCATCATAACCGGTGTACGTTCCTCCATGATTCCCTGTAGCCGCGCTACTATCATGGTTTCGCTTAGTGCAGGTAGAACGGCATCTTCCTGTACAACTGCCAACACCGAGCTACCTTCATATGGATGAAGGAATACCTCTTCAGAACCCACTTTAATGGTTCTGTTTCTAAAGTCCAGCTGGAAACCATGTAGATTCATCACGTCCATTCCCAGAATCACATCTTCTTCGATGTAAGCTACAATTACCGTATACGTGAACTTTTCTTAGCCAATTCCCAATTGGATTTCTGTCTCTCCGTGAACGTTAGCCCTCTCTCCCGTCCCGGATTAACAATCTCGTTGGTAAAAGCTTCTTCTTGGAGTTTATTATCTCTGTTCGTATAATGTTTCTAGTTGCTCCAATGTCTACCAGCAGAGTATATATATATATATATATATATATATATATATATATATATATATATATATATTGCTATTTACTCCGCCATCTACATATGCACTGTCGTTGCGACATCCGAGAGAAGGGAGGGTCTTTGGAACGACCATGGGTCGGTGCTGCCACCTCGTAGCCGACCCGTTCTAGTTTGCCTGTGACTGAGGTTCTTCGTTTGGAGGAGTTCTGGGTCGCTTACACGAACTGCGTACATGCCCTAGCTCGCCACAATTCCAGCGTATGATCTTTCTCGGCTTCTTGTCCATCATACTTTTTGTCAAACTGTCGATCTAGTCAAGTCTGTCCTCGTCACCTTGTTCTTGGATGGTCCTGACTTTGTTATATTCCGAAGCCTTCGTGGCTGCTTCATATTCAAGAGCAGCAGTTAATGCATCGACCAATGTTTTGGGATGGGCTAAACGAAGCGTCCTCTGCATATCGGGGTCCATCAGTAGAGGCCTGGATGCCCAGACATTCCTTCATGTTCTCTGGTGCTGACGGATAAGCGAATCGAACTAGTCAGGCAATATTCACTTCATACTCTTGAAGAGCTTCGTCACGTTTCTGCCTTCGGTTCTTCAGCTGGGATTGGTACAAATGTTCTTGATGTTCGTGGCCTTATCGCATGTCCAACCTCCTCTTCAGCTGCCCGAAGGCATCCGTTTCTTCAAGTGGTATCGTATGAAGTACATCTAAGGCATCTCCCCGAAGCGCGATTGTTCACTGCTTTCTCCTTATCGGACCAATTATTCACTCTAGCAGCTGCTTCAAACTGTTTTACATAATTGTTCGACGATATTTTTCCATCGAACGTTGGGACCTTGACTCAGGTAAAACTGGCAATATCTTCTAACTTAGTAAGTGGTTCTGGCTTACAAGGTTTTGTTTACTCGGGCTTTTTTCTTCTGTTGGCGTCTCCTGTGTTCTTAAATCAGCTATCTTTCTCTCTAACTCATTGATTTTCTCGCCCATCTGGTATTCCATCATTGACATCTTATTCTCCATTTTATCGTCCATCGATGTCATCTTATTCTCAATATCCGATTTTAGGGACGAAATTTTATTTTTGTCGTCAGCAGCAATGTCATTTTTCAACGATTAGATATCGGCAGAAATATATTTCTTCATAGTGAAAATCTTGTCCATACTAGCAAAAATATCGTTCTTAACATTAGTTGAAATCTTCTCTTCCATTGCAGAAATATAGTTTATCATAGCAAAAAAATCGTCTTTCATGCTTGAAATCTTTTCGTCCATTTTAGCAGAAATAACATTTTTCATGGTTGTTATCTTCTCGTCCATAGCAGAAATTGACGAGATTAAGGTGGCAGCCTCGTCTTTTAATAAAAATGATTCTGGATCAAAGCCGTCACTTTCCAGTGCCACTTTAAGTCTTTCCACTAATTCACTTTCCTTACCGGACGTTTCCAACTCACGGTTTTCCAATTCTACCTTTAGCTCTGTCACTTTCAGGTCAATTAGCTCTTTATTTATATTACCCCACACCTGACACCAATTTAATGTTTTTCTTATTTATTTAAAAGTTTTTATTACGACGGGTGGGATAAATTCATACACAGGGTAGGTCTACTCACTTAATTTATTTATTCACTAATTTATATTATATACACTGTATATTCACTTACACTAATTTATACAAGCACTTAGACTATTTACTTGTTTACTGTTTATCTCACGAGATCAAATTATATACTAACTCCTCCCGCTGGTCGGTAGTCTTTATATATAAGTGCCCTTTTTCCAGAACCTTCTAGATTTGCGGCTCACAAAAACAATCGCCTTCCTGGAATTGTCTATATAAGTCTGGTCACAAAAACGATGAACCTCACTGGAAATGTCTAGATAAGAATAGTCACAAAAATAGTGGTAAACAGTTGGGAAAAACCCCTGCGCATTCGCCAAAATGTTTACTTTCTTACATGCCTTAGGCAGAGTCGGATTCAGGGATTACACCAGCGTGCGATTTTATAACATTATTATAACTGTAGTATTCAATTAGAAATTAGATAGTATTAAGGTGTTTGTTAATAACAATAAGAAGTGATGGGCTTTTAAAAATCGCGAGTGAAAGATTGTAGGTTAGGTTAATTTGATAGTGACAATTACAAAAAATTTGGAGGTTGCGTTGGAAATGAAAATTAATAATTATTTAATAAACTAGTTGCATTAGCGATAGTTGGGTTTATTAATCGCCCATTAAAAATGAGTTCATTACAATATTTTTTCGTTGGACGTAAGCTCTTTTTATTGTAATAAAATTAGAAATTTATTCGAAATGGAAGTCAATTTCATTTTTTTATCGCATCGATAAAGATGAGAGCTTCAACCTTTTTTGTCCTCGAGGTAAGACATTTTAAAATTTTTCAACACTTTCCATAAAGGCATCAGGAGGCAATAACGTGAACTCCGTACATTTTCAATTTCATGTAAAAATTTCGTTTGCTAAAAAAACCAGTTACCATTGAAAAATATGTGATGCGAATTGTCACAAAGTTGCCGTTGTGAAAAAGTTATTGTAAATTTGTAATTGTGCGGTTATGGAGCTAGAAAATCCTGCTGAATTACTTGCTGCAATGTTGGCAAGTGCAATCAATTAAAGTGTATGATGTTAATCTGTGATTGTTTTTCTTATTTTTATGAGTACCTGTAGCTGGTTATCCATGTCAAAATATCATCAAAACGTGAAAATCACAAAACCAGTTACTTAATGAAAAAGAGATAATAAGTCATTTTTTAAACAAAATAATTCATTCATCGAAATTAATAAACGGTCAACGAAAAAATAAATTATGACATTTGTAATGATATAAAAAATCAAGAAACGAGTGGTGGTATCCAAGAATGGTGGTATCTAAGAAAAAAAAGCAATTTATGGAATTAGTGATTATTAACGAAGTTTTGTGGAGAAAGTGCGCACGAAGATTTTCCAGGACTATGAAAAGTAATATTGCGTGAATGAGAGGACCCTTTCGGGTTTATGTGAATGGGCTATTAATTAGAAGTTAGTTTTAGAATAATATAGTCTAATAATTGTAAATTTATTTGAAAATAGAATTATAATAGGTAAGCTATCTAGCACTAAGATTCTCACAAAACATTCTTGTCAACAGTATTGAAAAAATTGAGTATAAATAATATTTCCTTCCTTTTTTCTTTTTTCAACCACATTGTGCGTAATTGGGTTAGTCTCAAGCCATTCAACTTCTTCACCGACACATATTCTATTTTTTTATAAAAACCGTTTTAGGAGTACTAGTTTCTTAATAAGAAACGCCTCTAACTATTTCTAATTACACAAAAATTCACTCACCGATGAATAGTAAAACAAATATGTACTTGATCATGTCTTTTCTTATAGGTATATTAACCTCCAGAATGAATAGGAATTTCTTGAACACCAACACCAACTAAAACGCCAACGAAAATGGAACGATCGAAGAAAGTATCTATCAACTGAATGTGTTACATCTTGATTTTACCCCATACGCGCTCAGACTGTTACACCTTTTTTACAAGGTTAAGTTGATAAGTGATTCTTACGCTTTGTAAGAGCAGCTAATTAACTATAAAATTGTCATCAAAAATAAAAATAAATTTGTTTGTAGATAGGATTACAAATGTTTTTAAGAACACCTTATTTTATAAATTATTTTATAATAAATTAATAGTTAATTTTATTTTCCGTCGACCGTCCATATATGGTGTATTTTAGTGCACTCAAAATCGTTCATTAATGACCCCTATTAATGAATGATTTTCTTTTAATCAACGATTTTATTATATGCAATCCAGAAACAACAAAAAATGTAGGCAACTGTTTACCTTAATATTTCTTTCAATGAATTTCGAATGTACTGGTTCGATTGAGTGGATTGTATATTTCTCATGTGATAAAATGATCTAAATTTTTTATTTCAATTCCATTGACATACATGATGACAACTCATTTGTTAAAATGCTATACAGCAGATAGTCATTTATCAACTCCTTCCTTTAATTTCAGTAATTGTGTAGTTTCGAATATTAATGTTTACAATAATAAAACTACAATTTAGGGAAAATTAAACTAATGAACTTCAACACCTCAAATGCTCAAACATGTGATTTTATAACCGGCTCGGTTACTGTTTCGCTCAATACGGGGGTTTATTGGAACATTTGATTTAAATTCATTGAAGAATTAAGAGGTTTTATTTTTATTTTTTAATTTATTACCTATAAGAATATTACTTTTATTTAAAAATAATAGGTATTTTGATTAGATTAGAATTCTATTTTTATGTTTATTATCGAAAGCGTCTTTTAATTTGTTCGTGTGTACAAAAATAGTAAAACCTTTTTTATTGATATATACAAAAAACAATCCAAGTGTTCAGCGACATATTTCACGTTGCCAAATCTGAAAAAAGTAAAGGTTTTAACCGCTTTCAAACTGAAAACTAGAACAATTTCCAGCATTACAATAAAATGTTCAGCAAATAGATCGGATTAATTATCTTGATCTGTTACAACCTCTCGAATTATAATAATTAAAAGCTTCGCGTAAATGGTTCTCATGTTAAAACAATGTATTTTACAATTAATATAAATATACTATGAAAGTTGGCAACATTGCAACGTAACATAAGTTTTCTTCAGAACATTCACTGTTTCTGATATCCTGTTAGTACCTACATAGAATTTATACTTGTAACACATTGTCGTCGATTATGGACACGTTTTCCACTTTATGATGTCCTGTTAGCGAAAAAGAGTAATACACTGAATTTATATTTGTTTCTTTCCAATACATTGTCGCTTAAGAGGGGCCTCCTCACAGGTATATAAACCTAAAAACCTACACAATACTAGTTACTAATTTAGTAGGTATTTGGTTCAAAATATTTACGATAGATGTCGATAGTAGTACTGAATCGGCTTTTACTTAATCAACATATTTTCTCTCTCTGTCTTTCCACTCTTGACGGTTCAAAGAAACGCATCTCTGTTCGAATGTTTTGATTTCAAATAATTCAACTTCTTGTGAGCACAGAAACCTTATCTCTGTTTTTTATGTTGCATTCAAACCACAGCACATCTGTGCATAGATAAGAGAATATTATATACACGGATCCAAACAAAATTTGTTTGACATAATTTCCATTTGAGTGTAGATTTTTGATTTTTAAGAGTTTCATAAATGTTTTTGAAAGGAGTAAATTGTTAAAAAGTACGTAATCGTATCGGCCCGATATCAAAAATTATAGTTATGATAATGTAAATTATCCTGCAATCCGTATTTTTTAATTTTAAAAAGCTATGTTTGAGGTTATGTTTACTGGATTATTTGATTAATGTGAAAATGTGAGATAAGTAATACTGATGGTTTGTTCTAGTATCATCAAACCATCTTTCAACATTCTCTTGAAACCCTGTTTTAATGATAATATGGGTTTGTTAGCGAAAAGCGAAAAATGCTTAATTGAAGTGAAGTGATCTTTGAAGTATCTGAATGAAGAAAAATTATAACCGCTCTCAAAAGACAAGAATTGCATAATTCATTTTGATGAATATATAATAATGATAATTGAAAAATATAACTATTATAACCTGATACAAGGTGCATTACATATTGCATGAAAGGACATGTGCTATTTAATAATATGGATACCAAGTGACAGCATTGCGGAAATTGCTAGAAATTAAGAATGGAACAAAAAAATTTACATACTTTAAAAACCTTCTACCTTTCAAAATTTGTACCATTTATATTAACATAATAAAATGTTTTCATGATTATAAATTTTTGTTTGTTTCATGCTAAGAAAATTAAACTGCGGAAAAGTTGCAAATTTACATGATTTAAAATAGGTCATTTAGTCTGAAAACACAGAACGTCATATCACATCATATTTGTATCAGTTTCAGAGTGCCTGTTTGTTGCTTTCAAATTTTATTTGCCATGTAGGCTCTTTTTTCAACTGCATGTGTAAATATATTCAATTTTATCTAGAAACAAATAATATAAACAAAGAGTTTCCAAATTTATGATACAAAGAAATATTTACTTGTAATACAATGCTTTACATTTAATAGAAAGAGGAAAGTAAGGTACAGTGAAGAATTTAAATTTAAAATAGCAAACGTTTAATAAACTTACAAAGTAACTATAACAACTAATAAAAAATTTAAAGCGAAAGATCTGTAATGACAAATAATAATGTATATTTTGTGGGGGAGATCGATATATACAGTACAAAATCAAACATACAATCAACATGTACAAGTTTGCTTCTACCTTGTTTGCAAAGATTGATCATATGTGTTGTGGAGATTGGAACTGAAACATTTTTCCTTCATTATACAAAAAAATAGTTGGTTCATTCTCTTTTTTCCATGACAGATACACATATGTGTGATCACCTGAATGGTAAATATTTTATTTGTTTTTGTATAATACTTTATTGGTATTATTACCTTTCCATCCAACCCATCTAATATGCGAGAAAAGTATAGGTTTACTCAAAAAAAGTTGGAATTTTGTATTTTTTTTAGTTGTTTTTACGTTTTACTTGAGAAAAATTTCAAGTATAAAATAAAATTATGAAAATTTAGGGCCGTACATAAAAAATTCAAGGAAACCGATGACGTCGTTGGAATTTCATTTTTTCTAAAAATAAGGGTAGCCACCCCCCAAAAACCACCCACCGAAGGGGAATTTCTTATTTAGTGTATTTTTTTGAGATTTCACGCATCGTATATGCCCTATCCCGAAAATGAAGTCTCCATGTCTTCCCGTTTCTTATATAACAGAGTGACCCAAGATCCAGAATCATCGCATTTTCTCTGAATTTTGTCAAAGTCCATACTTGAGAAAAATTTCAAGTTTAAGATAAAACTGTGAAAATTGAGGGCCGTACATTAAAAAAATTCAAGGAAACCGATGACGTCGTTGGAATTTCATTTTTTCCAAAAATAAGGGTAGCCACCCCCCGAAAAACCCACCCCCGAAAAGAAATTATTGACCTCATGAAGAACAAAATTTGTCTAGAAAAACACAATAAAATTCAACTTAAGCGGAATAACAATTACTATTATCAGGTATAAACATGATATATTTATTCCAAAGAACAAAAACTCAAAATCATTCTCACATAATATATTTAATCACTTTGATGTATTTACCAACAATAAATACGAATAACATTAAAAAGTAGTTATTTGTGTAATAGGTGCAAAAAGTGCATTTTTGTTGCAACAAGGCATGAAGCACTAAACACAATCTTGTGGAGTAAATATAAATAGCATTTACGAAGTACAAATTTACTTATTTAGCATGAAAATTACTTAATTATAATCACTTACAAATACAATACACACTAAACTATAAATTTGGGATATTTTTATGAACACAAAACATATGACAACAGCATTTGACCCATAGTGAAAGTTATCATATTATTTGTCTATGAATTGACCGTCGTCTTCTGTCATTGTTCTATATTGTTCTATACAGCGCCATGCATCAAGACGGTGGAGCGGTTGAACTAAAGTAAAAAGATGTTCGTTTGCAAAAATTTGCGCACAACAAATCTCAAAAAATACAATGATTTGAGATTTCATATTTTCAGAATCGAAATCTTTAGGCTTCCTTTTGGGGATCAGGTTTTGGTGTCCAGATTGGTGACCGCAAATTGTCAAAACTGTCAAAATCACACCATCACTTAATGGCTTATATCTTTTTTATATCAATATAAAAGTCAACCAAAATACCTGATTCACAAGACAAAGGTCCAAGTTATATTGTGTTAAAATTTCAACACTTAATTTCCCTGCGTTCTTTAGATTTGTTGTGTACAAAATGACCTAAATTTTGTTGCAAATCACAGGTGCCAATTGTTTTCAGGTTCCTAAAACGTGAGGCCCCTCTTAAACATAATATGTGCCAACAGAAAATTCCCAATACTGTATATTAATGTATTAATATGAAAAATTGCTTCTTTATCTGACTGGTTGCTTGTTTATACAATCGTCAATAGGACCAAACCGAATCGTACTTTTCACGAATCCATTATCAAGCGTTATTCATCTAACTTGAGTATAAAATAATTCAATGCATGTTAAATGACGAGTATCTGCATTCTTGTATTCGTTCAGATAATTTTTTTAAATGTTTGTGATAAGCATCAACCTTCTGTTAGTTCTTTTGTCTCGGGGAAAATAGGTGACATAGTATATCTTATGCCGGGTCCAGACCAAGTAGACAAAACAAAAACATTCATGTTTCGCGACAAAGTGAAGACAAAGTGGCGACAAATCGAAAACATTTGTGAGACATTTCTGGGAAAATTTTGTTTTGTTTGCAAATTTGAAAACTTTTTCAAGTCCCGTCTCAGGTCGGTAAAGATCAAAAGGTCTGTGTTTTGTCTGTGTATTTGACGACAAGTTGTCGGCGCAGTGTTGACGCGTGTGTAAGTCAAAACGAGTTAAGCAGTAGGAGAAGGAGACAATTTCATCAAAATTAAGTGTGTTTTTCTGTTGTGTAGTGATTATTAATTACTGGTGTATTTTTCTAAGCATGTTGGGGGAAAAATACATGGAAGCTGATAGAACTTTACAGTGAACATCCGATATTATGGGACCCTAAAAATAAAGACTATTAAAACCGCTACAAGAAAGCCGATGCATTGAACGAAATTTCTTTATCGTTAATTGTGCCACTAAATGATATTGACAAAAAAATAATGAATATTAACAACCAGTATGCTAGAGAAAGGAGAAATTATAAGAAACATAAAATCTGAGGCAGGAAAACATTTCACTTCAAAATGGTCTGGATATGAATTGCTAAAAGTTTCTTGCGAGACAAAAATAAGCCTCGAAAGAGTTGCAAGCTGGATGTTCGGGAGAAACACACGTAAGTTTAATAATGTTTATTAATTTTATCCACATCTACATAGTAATATAGTATATATTATAGTATGAGTATTATACAAGTTAACAGTATTGTACTCATCTCTGATGACCCATGCCTCCATGGATACTTTTCGTGGAATATTCATAAGAGGTAAAAACGAAGCACTTGGTTGGGGATCTCTTCTCCAAGAACCTGGTTCTATCGTTCCCGTTTCCAAATCTTCCTTATAAAATGTTCCTGGGGGATTGTAACTACTTCTGGTTTTTGAATTCTGTCTTAAGTAATTATGAAGCAAAACGCATGTCAATACTATTTTTTCGGCCTTCTCTGGTTGTAATAACATCGGTTTACGAAGTACGCGAAAAACAGCTGCAAGTATCCCAAAAACATTTTCAACTACCCTACGTGCTCTGCTTAATCGATAATTAAACACTCGATTTTTTTAGTGTTTTTCTTGATGTCCACTATATGGCTTCATTATAGCAGTTGTCAAGGGGAAGGCATCATCCTCTACAAGGACATAGGGTACAGGTAATTGCCTACCAAGTAGCCTACAATTTTGTGGGCGATTTAACGCATACTCCTCCTTCAATTTATAAAAAGATGTACTCTTAAATACACCTACGTCTGAAATACGTCCCTGACAGCCCAAACTTGCATAAAGGAAGTTATAGTTACGATTGCAAACAATACAATGCTAAATTTATCTTTATAATTATAAAATTCACTACCACTATGTATGGGTGCTTCGATCACTACATGCTTGCCATCCATTGCAAAGTTTGGATTGAATTTGCATAGAAAATTTACATTGATGTTTTTCCAGGAATCTGACTCTTCACAGTCTTCAGTATACGAAACTGAACCAGATGACACTGATACTATACCTAGCGAGAAACAACAGACAACCGATATTGAAACAATGCAGAATATGGAAGAAGAACATACTGAGGTGAATACTGATGAACTTAATACGTCTTTTATAACGATAAAGAAAAAATGAAAAGTAAAGGACAATAAAAAAAACTTCTGAGATGGCTACAATAAACAAAGCTTATAAACAGAAGGACATATCACAAAATATAGAGCGTAGGAATGAAGAAGTCTACAACATAGTGACATCTTTACAGAAGGATCGGCTAGAAAGATCACACAATAAGCCCGATAAATTTGATATAATAGGTGAATTGGTAGCTCAAAAGTTGAGGAGTCTACCCACACCCTATGCCCAGTCCACAGTTGTAGAACATATAATTCACAATTTATTATATGACACTGAAATGGACAAGTATAATGAATCCAAGAAGCAACCACTATCCCAAGTACAACGCCAAATGGGAGAATTTATTCGATTTCCCACGGCATTTTCTGGTTCTTCGTGCTCAAATCCACTTAGTATCAACACAAATGTATACTCAACTCCATCCAATTCCAACACACAACATTTTTACTCAAATCCATCCAGCACTGACACACAACATTCACACTCAAATCCTCCCAGCATTGACACACATTCATACTCAAATCCACCCAGCATTGACACACATTTATACTCAAATCCACCCAACACACAACATTCATACTCAAATCCACTCAGCGCTGACCCAGAAAATTCTTACTCAAATCCACCAAACACCAACACATAACCTTTATTTTCACATCCACCTAGTATTGACACACAACGTTCTCAATATTTATCAGACCAAGAAAACGAACGAAACTGATGATGACTCATCATTATTTTGTATGTAGTATGTACCTATTCGTAAATTTCCTTTATACTAAACATTTAACCAATAAATATGGAGTTTATTTTAAGGGGTATTAACAGAAAAATAATAATGAAAAATGTTAAACATACCTGTACATAACCACTAAGACTGTTAATGAAAGCTTTACATACTTCAGGTATTATTACAGATATTGATTGCTTTGATACTTTTGAAAGATACATAAGGCTGTGGTAGGAATCACCTGTTGCTAAAAATCTTAAAGTGATTGCTAACCTTTCTGCTACACTTATAGCATTTCTAAAGTTAGTATGTCTTTTCGCAACTGCAGGACCAACAAGACATATCATATTCTCAAAATCTTCGGTGGACATTCTTAAAAAAATTGTTTATCGAACAACTTTCTCACATTTTTAGACTTGGTCTAATCCAAAAACGTTTTCGTTTTGTTTTAGCGACCTCGGATGATGATGAGAGCAAAAAAAACAACTTGCGGCTAGCAATAAATCTTCAGTTTCATTTTTTTCCTGATTAAAACGCCACATGGTTAACCAACACTAATCACAACAACAACTGAATCTTGTTTTTATATTTTGTCGTTCTGGTGTGGACAGTTTGTTTCAATTTTGTTTTGTCTTTTGGCGACAATGCTTGTCGCCAGTTTGTCGTGTTTTTGTTTCAGAATTGTGTTTTCGTTTTCTCTACTTGGTCTGGACCCGGCATTAATTTTATTCTGTTTGTATTATTGTCAACCTATAGTTGTTTAGTTGTGTTGTTTCTTATATGTAACTGCCACATATAGAAATATATAATCTTTCTCCTTTATTTTATTCATACTAAAGAATTTGTCATTACTACACTATACTTGGTACAGCCCTGGTACGCACTTTATTCTTGAATCGAAACCAGTTTGGTCTCATCTCCCAATATTTTTCAATATTAGATAACTTGTGATCTTTAGAATGACTTAACCTTTTACCGGCACTTATGGGTGTGTGCATCAGTCATTTCCATATTGTATAACAAATTGTAAGAAGAGTCTTAGCATTGGGTATGAAAAAAAGTTGCATTGTTGTATTAATATGCAAAATTGCTCATAATTCGCCCACGGCTTATAATTATTCCGGTCAGAATGTTTAAGAAAGTGTAAGTACTCACCTTAGATTGCAATCGAAATTTTCATCTTACATTAGAAATCGCATTTATTTTATACAGTAAATAGGATTATCGTGACAAAAAAGAAATTTCATACTAATACAAAATTATTATTATTATTGCATAATTATTTTAACAGATTGGAGTGCTTAATTAAATAACTTTTCGTTTCGTAGAAATAATACTAATATTTTTGCTTTTCTTGGCAACAAATTTTACAACTAGTCTACAAAAAAATAAAAATAACACA
This sequence comes from Galeruca laticollis, assembly GCA_963921935.1. Taxonomy (NCBI): domain Eukaryota; kingdom Metazoa; phylum Arthropoda; class Insecta; order Coleoptera; family Chrysomelidae; genus Galeruca; species Galeruca laticollis. The sequence continues at coordinate 93,857,103 of OY998183.1, forward strand.
GTTAAAATGAGTTGATTCTGCTTGTTCTTATGTTGGGTAAAGAATTGAAGAAAACCAGCTAGAAAAATTTTTTCTCAGCATCCAAGCCACATCTGTACCAGCAGAAAGGCTCTTTTCCCGGGCTTCTTTAACCATAAAAAAACATCGGAACCGGCTGAATAATACATTAGCTAGATGCCTTTTAAGTTTAAATGACTGGGTTAAAAATAAAAATATTGTTCAATAAGTTGGATGAATATACTTTTCATGAATCCGCCCAAACATCTCAGTTATGTATGTAGGGAAAAATCTATCCCATTTTTACTCCCTAATACCATACGCCAATGATACATTTTTTTGTATATGATGCTGTAATAAATCCTGTCACCAGTGTAATAAATCGACCCAGTAACACTGTCACCAGATGTACAACTCTGGTCGAACCTACCGAGTTGTTTCTTAAAACAAAAAAAAATCCGCTGTCACCAAATGAAATAATCCTAGAGGCCGTACTGGCCCTTCTCCTACTATCTGTATAATGTGTCACAAGAAAAAAAATTATATAACCGAGCGTGAAAGAAAAGAAAGTCCGAATTAGGCGGGGATCTCCTGGTCTTAAAATGGGTAATTCCTTTGCCAGGACAGGGTTGATGTTTTTGTCCAGCCTTGTATCTAATGAACTGCTTCCTCTAAAGGGAAAGTCGAGGTAGGGAACTGAATAAGTTTCGGGACCAACTAATGATAGATAAAAAATATACATATTTCACTGTATAAATATGACAAAAGCCGCTATACACTTATATATCCATAATTCTCAATATTTTAATGGACCCCTATGATTCCGTCTCCAGCTAATTTCGCTGAAACGTATAACGTCTACGGCTTGTGTGACCTGCCGCAATATAAGAAAACGTGTCTATTTACAGAATACCAGTCGACCGGTGCTAATTTCTTTTATTGCCGCATGTCATTGTACTCTATTTAAATAAAATTGGAAAAAGAATATAATTCTGCTGATTTGATAATCTTAGCTATAAGCAATTCTGTACGTACTTACACATTCAGTGTTGCAATTTTGCTTCCGCGCGAAAAAATAAATTCTACTTGTTAGCGAGGATTAAATGATACGGCCGTGTCTACATGAAAATTTACTTAAATGCCGTGAAAATTAAACGATAACCGGGTTACGGACACAGAATCATACGTTCCCGGTAACTGCTATAAATTTACAACTGGCCTCGTTTCAAATTTTCTCTACCACCTGTCTACGGGGTGGGCGAGAGCTGTGTGACAAAAAAAATAACCAAATCCTGTTATACAAAAAAAACGTTCCCACTAATCGTGTGTAAAATCTTACTATAATATCACCCAAATAAATACATATCTATAATATGATCGGTGCACAAAATCTGAGCCAGGACATACAGTTTAAACTGAACCTATGAAATCGTTTCCTCCGGCTTGCACTTTTACAGTCCCTACTTCCTGGGCGAGTGTATAGAAAATTATCCAATAATAAAATCAAAAAAATCATATATTCTATTTTTATAAACATCTATATGTATATATCAAAGTTATTGCAGGCACACAAAAAAAAATTTCCCAATTAATATTAGACTTAATCGAAAACTTACGGCGTGGAATCTTCCTTCCTCCCATCATTAGCTGCTGGCCGATTTCGATATAACGTTCTCGATAAAATTAGCTAGAACGGCGGCGACGCTAGGTTTCTAACACACGGTTTCGGGGTATGTTGGTTAGCGGCTGGGGGGAGTTTACTCCGTGTTTTTTCCAGGGGGACATTTTTCACTGCCAAGGATACCTGAGTACCACTTTGACACCCTGAACACAACGGAGAGAGACATTCTCCCGATAAACCCGCGAACACTCAAAATACACTGGCACCCGTCACCGTGGCAGAGAAGTATCTTCTCCCTTCGCGTTTTTTCGCCCGAGTCACTGCTCTGTCTGCTCTGAACTGACTTTTTATCATTCCCCCAAATTTTTCGGGATTTTCTGCTGATTTGCAAAAGATTGCGTATTTTGTTTTAGAATAGAATGGCTTTTTTTTAACTAACCGTTTGTGTAAACAATTTAACCTAGATTCGTTATTTACATTGTTGCAATGTTATGGTCCTGTCTCATTTTTGTTAAACAAAAAGTATGTCGAGTTCTAGTTTTTTTTTTTATTTGAAATAAAACATATATTTTACCGTGTGTTATGAAAGTTACTGATGTAATTTTCCCTTTTTAATATTCGCATTTATTACAATGCCAATTTATTCATTTCCCGTTTCCCAAAATACAATAATAATTACCACCAAAGTTTGAGAAAAGAATCATATTAATAATAACTGAGATATTGGGGAGGTATAATCTATTATACCGTAATAGATTTTTTTTCTCGGTATTTTGTTTTTGTTCGATGAACTGAAAATTAGAAGTGATTTTATCGTTTTTTGTATTTCATGTATCTATGATGCATTTTAGTTTTTTTCTTCTAATTATCTTTTTAGAATGTTATATTTTTGTTCATTAAAATAAAAAACGGAACTTATTTTATTTGTGTATTTTATTTAGATAGGGAACATGAAATATTTGCGAGATCTTTGTGAGACTCTTGCGCGAGGCATGAGGCGAGACTTTCCACTTTTTTTGAGACGAGAGTTTTCAAATTCTCGGCTCGCAGGCAACACTAGCCTTAATGAATAACTCTAAAACTAAATTACAGTCAGTAGAAGCTCTTGTTGAGCTTGTTATATGGACGTTTTGGGCTTTGAAAGTGAATTCTACACAAATATAACAAAAAGAATCAAGACTTCCCACACTTTCTAAGCCTTAGGATGACATACAATGTTGAATTTATCAGTAAATACCGAACTGAATAAAATAAGAAAAGTTTAAAATTCTAAGAAAGTGCACATATTTGGACAAATTGCACTGGCATATTGGTATAGCTTTTTCTAGTAAAAAAATAGACACTAGACTGAAAAATATGTAAGAGCTGCAATCTTTAAAAAAGACCAAATAAAATTAAAAAACAGACAAATTTCTGCTCAAGATTATTTGTAGGTAGTTGGTAGGTTTTCGATAAGGTTCGTTAAATCATTGTTATGAATGCTCTACAGTTTTTTTTTTAAATAATAAACCTACAAGTGACCTGTCTTCAATCAGTGTTCCAGTGCAAATCCTGCACTATGCCATATTTTTTACTCTAATATCAACGACATTACGTGGCTATTTCAGTTTAAGTTCAAATGCTCCTTGGAAAATATGAACCATACCTACATCAACAAAAACATATATGGTCGTAATGCACCCCTAATGCACTGTACGAATTTCTCATTAAATTCGTACAATAGTCGGTCCGCCCTTGTTATAATATTTGAGTGCAAACGTTAAACGCTTGCTGATATAGTTCGCTTTCCCGCTAAAAACTTTACTTGTTCATTGACAATGCTCTGCAAAATGTAGTATTTTTCCTTTATAAAATGGGGATTGTGTCGCTTATAATTACTTATAATTATTAAGTATAGTGTAATCTATTATTAGAACTGATTGTAAGTACCTTTATTATTATTAAAAGGATAAAATATCCAATAATATCCGCCGACTGTCTCCAAGTCAAAAATCATTCACCTAGCATAGCATAGCATAGCAAAATAAAACTAAACAATATTATATAATCTTTTATTGATAATAATTCAGAGCAATAGCGACATTTCCATTACAATTTTTACAATTTGTGAATGTCAGATTTCAATATTCGTAACTATCAATATACCTCAAAATATTGTAAAAAAATATCTAAAAATAACAGCTACACTTAAAATGAATATTATTAATAAACTATTGTTAAATGCAAAATATCGTTAGTAAGTACCTAAAATAAAAATAATACTCAAAATAGACTAAAAAAGTTGGCACCATTGCTAGATAGATATTCATATAATGTTATATATTTAAAAAAAATACATTCTATGCATAAGATAGTTAAGGCTACAATCAACACATATTACTTGCCATCGCTTTATGTATTTTAATTGAATTTGAGTTTACTTAAATACCACTCTCTGTATATTTGAGGCAAAACGGGTTGTTATGAACATTATAAATTTGCACAATAATGAAGTAAGGCAAATCACGATAATAATATGAATAAAATTACCACATGTGAATTAAGTGTGAACACAGAAGACCGGATGATTGTGAGAAAATAATTAGCCTAAAATCCCTTGTTTCATTTTATTTAATTTACGCTTTGCATGAAGTAAGGCAAAAAGTTCGACTATCTGGTTACAAGAGTATATTAACCCTTCAATACATAGACTAGTAATTACCGTTTAAATAAATAATATTAGGAGTGTTGTTTTATTAATATACATGATTTGGCATTTGAAATAAATTAGACTTTTTTTTAAATATAAAAAGGTAACAATAAAGTCATTCAACAGAGAGTGAAGCAGCATAATTATTATTCTTCTACTTGCAACAGTCATTCAATGGAAGAGCAACCAGAAATTGTAACTCATAACTACCTTCAAATTGTCCTTCCTGGATTGTTGCAATCATTCCCAATAACTTTGGTTCGAGATATCAACAGCCTTTCTGTATTGGAGAGATAGAGATATTCATTTCTAGCATAATCACACAAACAGGAAACAAAAAGAAGTTAATTGAAAATACCTCAAATGAATACCATAAATGTACATTCAAATATTTGATTTTGGATATGGCCAGGCGATTTCTTCAACAGCTGTTCCCGCCCACTAAATGTTGGGTACTAATTTATTTAAGCAAAACTATAGTGATAATTGATCATTTGACAAAACCTTTTTTAATGTTACTCTCCATTTGTACTTATTGTGTATATTAACTGCTTCACAGCATTGAAGCAGATTCTCCAAATATTTTTAAAATAACTGCCAGAAAAAACTTAAATACCACAAATCATAGTCCTGGGTTGTCTAATGCATGCATTCTTTTGTTTTTCTTCTTTATACTGTATTTTCAAATCTACTATAAATTAGAACTTATCATAGATACATATATCATTTTTATAATAAGTTATTATTTTAAAGCAATGCTGCGAACTTTGAATATAAAACTAAACTAAAAAGAATTTTTTTTTGAAAAAATGAGCTTCCATTGTAAATTATTTCAGTATAAATTTTCATGTTAATAAACCCGTTACAATATAGTTCACTTCATAGAAGCGAGGCTATACAATCTTACAGTGTGTTTGTTTATAAAATCACCAATGTACCTGTTGAAAATATATAGAATCACTCTGTATAATCGTATATCGTCTAATTTTTTTTAAATTCGTTACAAGAATACTTAATATCTACAGGTGAAATGAAAAGTTTCTTACAAAAGCATTTACCCCGAATTATATAAAATTTTAACATGGTATTACTTTACACAGGGCGAACCAAAAGATTATGCTATAGTTTCGGCTTTGTCTACAACCTGTAATATTTTAGGATCATTAAAACTTCAACACTTCATCTTTATAGTTCTCTACACCTAATTGTGCGCTCATTTTTAATATGCTGCAAATTCCTTCTTCAATAGTATCCCGAGAAAAACATTTGTGACAGAGATAAAAATAGAATAAATTAAAAGTATGAAGTTCAATAAATACTGATAAATTTTTCACAACCAAAAACCAGTGTCCATCGGTGGAATATAAAGAGATTTCTGTGTTTCTACCAATACAAATTTCAAAATCAACAAAATAAGGAATCAGATGTTAGGTACTGTTGAAGTATAATTTTTTTTCAAAATAAATTTTGAAACAATACTTCGGAGCTATATGGAACCTTCGACTATCGAATTATACTCCAAATGAAGATAAGACGTGTGCAGCTGTAAATTGTGAATTGCACATCTTTTAAAATGAATTAGTTATTAGTTTCATAACCAAATTACCCGTTGCAGTTCCACATATTTTCTTTATTTTCTATGGAGATTACACAAAAGTCCTCATCCAGATTAACTTTTCTTTGTGGATATATTGCCCATCGGAGTGAAAGAAAATGTAACAAAAATATTTGTTGATACCTTTTTTGCAATGGACTCTCCCATCTTGTCCACATAATATATTTTTATTACTTATAGGAAGCCCAATTTTTATATTTAATATTAATTAGAGATGTCACAACATATTATTAGCAAATCAATTTGAATTACTTTATTGCAATATTTAGTTTTGAATATAGAAATTACTGTTGATGGTGAATACAGAAAAGTGATATATTATTTTAAAAATAATCTAGAGCAATTATAGCACTCGTTTCTCATTTAGCTTCACCCTGTGTAATATCAAGAATGGAATTGTAAATAGAATGAAAAACAATTATTGCATTTTTCGAGGATATGTATGATTAAAAATTCAAACAAAAAGAGCCTGTAGCTTGAAGGTATAGACACAATTAAAATAATGTATTAATATGAAAAAGTTTAAGCAGAGCTAGGGAACTTTTCTATTGTAATTTCTACAATTCGTAGCGTAAATTACAACATTATAAATAACTATATATAGGTATTTACAAGAACAGTTATTGCTAAAAATTATACTTAAAAACGTAATACAAAATTAATAATACAATTGGGACAGAATTGAATTATTATAATTTCAATAGTGCTGTATATTTTACATATTATATCTGTAGAAAATAAGTAAAGAATTATTGTTGTTGAAATAACAAATGTCTCAAATATATATAATTATTGGTTTTTTTATATGTTCACTTTATTACTTCTGATGGTACCCTAGGCATTGGTAAATAGTTGTAAACTTTTTCAAATGTTTCTGTTTGTAGTATTTAATATAGTTGTTGCTGTTGATTAAAATCTCACAGATGAATTTTTTGTTATTATTTTTTACTTCATACCTAATTCCAATCTCCTTATTCTCATTCATGGCATCCCGTCCTATAAGAAAAATATTTCTTATTATGTGAGAGTAGATTTTTTTATGATATCTGTTGAACAGGTTAACTATTTCAATTGAATATCTACCTGAAGATGGCTAATCCCAATTCGGCAATAATGTCACTTTGGTTAAAACTTCCAACTGTTGCTGTCCGAAATTCTTAACCTCAGACAAAATTTGTATAGCCAATAGAGATCTACATCAGATATGTCAAGACACAGGAAGTGACCTAGTCACAATGACTATTTAAATTAAGATAAAAATCATTGTTTTTAATGTTATTTCAATTCTTTGTATACCCGAACATATAAATAGAATTTTATCTTATTCTGATATTCTCATGTATTTGAACACTTTGAGACTTTATTAATACAAACAATACTGTTGAAATTATGACAAAGACTAACAACATCAAGACCTATACTCTTATTAAGTAGAAGTATATTTTGAAATTGAATTAGAATCAGCTTGTAAAAATTATATGAAAATTTTGTAATTACCATATCAAAATATACTTCTGTTATGAGACATACAAAATATATTATGCTTAAAACTCAGTATAATCTTGTAAAATAATTAAAACTAGTACTATCTAAATAAACTCTATTTTTTGTGTTGGGAATTCTAACATTGGATTTGAAACTTTGTGAAGAGTTTTTGAGTTATTTTTTCAAAAAACTTGCCACCAAATACCATTTTTTATCATTGATTGTCCTTAAACATTAAGCAGATATCGACAAGTTATTGAAAAAGCAGGTAAGATACAGTCTGCTTAAATATTGTTACATAAATGAACAGTAGGAAGTATTAAAGGGTAAAACAATTTTATACCACAAAAATTTGATAGGGATTTTTTTATTTTGAGTACAATATATTCGAATTTTAAACATCGAATTCTTTAAATTTAATGCATAGGTCAAATTTTTGTGTTATATTTTGAAAAACATATATACAGTATTTAATTAAGTATATATAATATATATTTTTTAAGGGACCAACACATGCAAGCTGAAAAGTATTGCTTTAAATGTGTACTAAATTTTACAATATATTTATGATTTTTAAATCCATAATTCCATTTAAAATGTCCTTTCACTTTTTGGTCCGAATGATCAGTTTTGCAGCTGATTGTTTGCATTCAATTATTTTTTCCAAGATGAAACTATTAAAATATGATTTTCTTTTTAAATTACAGTACACTCATATCACAGACCTACAATATTTATAAAAACGTCGAGTGTTACATAACAGATGAAAAAAATGTAATTTATTTCACTAATCTGATTTTCAGTACATGAATTTTGTATTCTAGATTTTTTCATGTATGCCAAACATCATGAACAGTTTTTGTGATAGAAGATGTTTGAACTAAATGAATCAGAAGTATTTTTTTTTATTTCCTTAGAGATGCTGGAAACCAACGTTTAAGAAACATATCATAATAGAAGATAAAAGACAATACAAAATAATCTGAATAAGTTACTCCTAAGAAATCTTCATAGCAATAGTTTTAAAATCAAACCAACAGATGTTTGTTTGTAATAAAACTGTAAACCGTGAATATTTACCTTGCTACTAGCCACTATTACCACTCACAAAATGAATATTTTTAAGTAAAACTGTTGAATTTGCAAATAGTGGATATTTGTAGCTGTCAGTTTTTTTAAACAGTTTAATGGTTTCTCAATAAATAATTGACAAATAAGAAACATGGATGTTTTAAAACTGGGGTTTTGACAATTAGAAGACACAGGTTAATTTTAATGTGGATAACAATTCTAGTGAAAAATTTAAGCCGGGGAAAGATTAAGAAATATAAGTACACTCAAGCTCAACAAAAGAGTCGCATTGAACTTAGAGTATCAGTAGTAGTTTAGGCTTAGTGGCATCAATAATAATCCTCATCATAGTCTTAGAATGGCAATTCTTAACACAGATACTTCTTGACCAGGATGAAAATTTTTGTTGGAATGGGCTAGGGAATACTAATGACAAATCCCAGACATTGATTATGTTTTAGAGAATAATCACTTAATTTGTTATAAACAAGTTTGAAATTTCGATCAAATTTAAACATATTGTTACTCATAACTGTCAAAATAAAGAGTTTGCATGTCGAACTAGACTATATGTTGAAGTTCTGACACAGCCTAACCCACATTTCGTGATTTTTCAGGAGACCCAAAAGTTTATTTTCTTCTGAAACTGCTTGACATAACTTCCAAAAAGGTGCTTTAATGTGATCTAAAAAAATTAATAACGTGGTGCCGATCTTTTCACGATTTAACCACTATCTGTTGGTGATTTCACAAAACTAATAATTTCAATTGGTCCAGTGTTAAAATTTGAATTATAAAACGTGCCAAATTTTGCATCAGATCTACAAGAAAACGTATGAGTTGCCATTCGTCTATTTTTTTTTGTTTGCCAATAATTTTCACACATAATTTTATTTATAATAGTTTTCTGGTATAAACACTCACATGTTGTTAATTTTTATGAAAAGGAAACCTTAACAACCCATATATTCAATTAAAAAAATTAAACACTTGATATTGTTTATCGATTATGTGAAATCTTAATTAAGTAATTTCTAAGAAATTCTCACAAGAGGAGACCGAAACGTATTTCTTAATGAAACAGAAATATTAGCATATGTTTTGTACTTTTAATAACTGGTAAAATTACTATTTTTTCATCATCACACATCGACTGAAGGGCATTATTAAAATTCATTTAAATAACGCTGTTTCAAGACCAGTACAGCACAAAGATGAAATTTTCATAAAAATCATATCAAATAACTGTCGTTTCTCAGAAGTAGTCATTTATAGCATATACAGTGTTCTGCAACTGCTGTGATATAGATTGAGAGCATATGTCTCTAACAATATGTGATATACAAATATCACCCTTTATTTATATAGTTAAGTAGGTTAAGTTATATTCATTATTAATTGTTAGATAATTTTATTTATATTTTAAATTTATATACTTTTAATGTAATGTAATTTGTGGATTATTAAAAAAAAGGCATGATACAGCAAAACTGTTGTATTTTATGCTAATAAAGATACCATAATACCAACCTAATAATAATTGTATATAAGTAGGGTAGACTGGGATTAAATGGACCGACAGGTTAAGTGGTCCACTTTGTTTTTTAAATGTTCGCGGGTCAAATGATGTTCCGCGATTCACTACCCAGGTATTTCCGAATCCTACCGAGTAGTTAATATTACATTTAATGTTCCTATCGCAAGAGAAGCATGTCAGCAGTCGACTCAAGTTTTCCAAGGTAAGAAGTTACTGTATTATATTTTATTAAGGAGGTTTTTTGAGCGCCCAATAACTTTTAGAATAGATAAGTTCATTTTTTATTTAATATTTTAGTGATATGTGTTTTAAACATCAAATATTCGAAGTAAGATTTTAGTTGTGTTAGGGAAAAATTTGTGGTAAGTGAGGTTAGCGGACCAACTTGTGGTCAGGTTAATCAAGCCCGGTCCCCCTAACAACATATCGTTCATTTTCCGATGAAAATTTAAAAATGGCAGTACAGGAAGTGAACGATAAGGGTATGAAAATTAGATAAGCAGCAAGACTTTATAAAATACCAAGATCGACGCTTAAGAGATTTAGAGCTTAAGCTCAAAATGAAGGATTTGAATAGGTGACTCTTACTCCAAAAAAATGAACATTGGAAAGTTTTCTCCACTGCTCAGGAAGTGATTATTTCTCGGTTTTTCAAACAAGATATTTTAATGAATTAAGAAGTCTCTTAAAGAGATGTGGACGCTGGATTATGATTTTGCCATTGCCAATGACAGTAATTTAAGAAAAGGCCTCGAAAATTGGGCCCTGAGTAGGATGGATGGAAAAGAGTGGAGATACAAACTCTCTTTGAGAACCCCAGAACAGACAAGTTTAAGAGCTTAAGTAGAGCCACCAGCTTTAATCACCATAATGTCGCAAAGTTTTTTGAAAATCTGAAAGCAGTTATGGATGCCAATAAGTTTGAACCTAATGATATCTATAATTTGGATGAAATAGGTTTGTATTATGGGTATTATTTTAATAGATATAAAATGTGTTTTAGGATGTCTTACTGTTCATAAGCCTTCTAAAGTGATTGTAGCAAGAGGTGCCAGGCAAGTGGGGCAAGCTACTTGTGGAGAAAGGGGCATATTAGTTACTCTGTGTGGAATTTTAGGATGCACAGGTAGAGTGCTTCCCCCTTATTTGATTTTCCCCAGAAAACACTATGAACAGCATATGTTGAAAACGTCCCTGTAGGAAGTAAAGGGAATGCAACACCATCAGGCTGGATGTAGAGAGACTATTTATTGATGTTCTCCAACATTTTGTTAGATGTGATCGACCAAGCCCAGAAAAACCAAAATTGATTCATCTGGATACTCATGAAAGTCATCTAAACTTTAAAAGGGAACATGAGCTTCAATTTAAATTACTGCGAAGCAGAAATTGCTCATATGAGCGTATAGCGAATTTAATTTGGAGACAAAAACTCTAATAAAAAATCGTCCCCCTCTATAGCTATCTCAGAGACGGTTTGAGGTATAAAGATTAGATCCCGCCTATTCGAGTTAAGGCCGTCATAAAAAAAGATTACGTCCAACCTTCCCCCACCCTCCCAATATAACTGATGCTCGACAACTGAAATCCAAAAAATAAAAATTGCATCTGAAAGACCGGCGCATAGAGCTCATAAAAATGGGAGGTCTATGGGGGAAAATATACAGGGACTAATCGAAAATTAATTTTTCATATATTTTTTTCAATTTTCGACTTGAAAATATGCCAGCGTAAGTTGTCATGTTAAACCCTTTTCGATGATTTTATGGGGGCACCCCCGTCCTCCCTGTTTTTGGGGGTCCAAGTATCGCTAAATATAGGTGATGGAATCGTCATTTTCGGGGGATCTGCCGAGTTTGGAATGCCTATAGGTGTCGTGGGTTTGGTATATTTTTAGGACCCCCCAATAAGGCCCACAAAAATGACCCCGAATTGAATGTGAAAGTTTGATTTAGTGTAATTAGGCATTGGTGTATCGCGAATAAAGCTACGGTGGTCGAAAAAAAAATTTACCTTAAAATAAGGCGCACCTTGTGGCGTCCTCTTTTTTAATACAATCATTAACAATAGATAGAGAAAAAAATTAGAATTTTCCTGAGTATAAACAGGGTTGTCAAAAGATTATTTCGACATTTTTGAACATTGAATTTTCGAAATTTTAAGGCGAATTATACTTCTTTAAGATTATGCAAAAAAGAATGGCATCATTTTATTAACATTTCCCCGTATTACAGCCATTGGTTACAGCCCTTAGATATTTCAATATTTGGACCTTTCAAAAAATACTATTATGATGCGTGCAACAGATGGATGACTAATCACCCTGGAAATGTGATAACTACCACGTTGCGGAACTTGTAGGTGACGCCTTTCCAAAAGCGTTTACAGTCCATAATATAAATATCGGTTTTGCGAAATCTGAAATCTATCCTTTTAATGATGAGGTCTTTAAAGATGCCGATTTTTTATCATCTTATATAACGGATCGAGCTCTACATGATGAAGCCTTAAATGAAAGAGTCTTGAATGATGGACTCTTAGATGATACAATTGATGTGCCCGGAAGAACTTGTCAGGCAATACCCACATGATGAAAAGTAACCTGGACCCACTAAAAATCCAAACAGGCAAATTATCTTTCCTGAAACAATAAAACCGTTTCTGAAAGCAGCACCCAAGAAACCAAATGCTTCCAATAAAAAAAAGGGCACGTCGATTATTTTGACGGGTACGCCAATAAAAGAAGAATTAGAGGAAATAGCAAAAGAAAGAGAAAGTAGAGCAAAGAAACAGAAATCTGTTGCTTGTAAAGTTATGGAGTCATCTTCTTCAGAATCTGGCAAATAATCCGACTAGGAAGACTCTTCTGAGTGGGAAATTGAGGATGAAAACATAAACAGAGCAGATAAAAGACAAATGCATGAATACAAGGCAGGTGGTTTCTTTATTGTTAGAGTTCACAGAAATAACTCATTTCAAAATTACGCAGCTGAAGAAGAACGTTCAAAATGGCTATACTGTTGCATTCCTGAAGAGGCAAAGTCCATCGAATCGATTCAAATATTCAGAGGAAGATCTTTCCTTTGTTGAATACGAAGATATTGTCTGTGGTCTGCCAATACCAATCAAGTAGTCGCTATGAGAACCTACTTTACTTTAACGCTGATATTGTAGAATACAGTGTTCAGTAAATTTTGTTTTTAATAATTTACTTGCTTATATAGTTCGTAAAGTTTTTTATGAAACTTATTACGTTTTTATGTTATTTCTATAATAGAAGTTATGTTTCATTGGGCTCAATATATTTTTTTGGCAGATTTTGTCAATTTGGAATTGTATTGCTTGTTAGGATCCTTAAATATATGTTAAGTTTCTTGTTTTTAAAGAGTGGTAACTTAATTTGACCTGAGACCCTCTATATCGTCGCACTATTTTTTTCTAGATTTCTCTTAACTTCATTATTGGTCAGTTTAACTGTTCGTTGAGGAGTTCAGTTAACCCAACCGGTTAGGTTACTTGCTCCATTTGTTTTGTTTAATAGAATTATTATTTCTGAAAAACTCTTAAAGATCTGAGTGTCACGACTAAAGTTATGCTAATAGCTAGTAACGAACTTATTGACACAAATATTTGTTGATAATGTGACACATATTCAAAATAGTAATATGTATAAAAAAAGTGGACCAGATAACCCCACTCTCCCCTACATCACCAATGTTTATAAAGTTTGTGTACCTACTCAAAATTTCACTTCCCAATTGTAGGCCAGCAAAACTAAAAGCATTTAATAGAAGGTCTTGTTTTGATTTTGACAATGAATTAGGTATTCCAAATTGGGAAATATCTCCTCGAGATAATTCTTATAAAAGTGAAAAATAGTGCATTTAGAAAATGATGAGTATCGCCCTAGCAGTTCATTTTACTGAATTTATAATATTGATTTAACTGTAGTTCTGATAGAATTCTAAAAAAGTTTTTATCATTACTTAGAAATTAAAAAACAATTTTGGGTCCATAACTCCTAAACAAGAAAATACAAAATTTTATATAAAATGTTTATGCCCTTAACCTGTTTTCCTAATAGTCACAACACACTGTATAAATAATTAATTATATGCTAAAACCATATTTGTTAATAAAAGGGCTAATCAGTTTTATGAGGAACTTATTCTATTGTGCGATATGATGATATTCAAACTGATATATTCCCCAAATAACTATACTGAAGTTAAAATTGTATAAATGGCTTTGATTAAATAACTATTTATAATTTTAAGTCTGGTTCACATTCCTCCAATTCCTTGATTGGATAACAGGACTATAAAGTAATGGAAATGATATAAACAATATTTGATTTCAGTAGTTGTCAGTCTTACAGTCTTCAGTAGTTGTCAGCTAACCACGAGTTGTTATTTTGTTTTTTAATATAATAACTCATGCATTGCCCCATTTCTCAGATTTTTGTGATAATTGACTCTATGAACATATATATAAAAAGATGTTGTTGCATTATTTTAGAACCACGCCCCTAGATTTTTTTGTGGTCTCAGTAGTACAGGAATAAAGATCCAGTTGATATAAAATTAAATCAAAAGCCTAAACATAAGCCATTTGAAATAAAAATGTATCATATATTTGGTACCAAAAAGAAAACTATAATTAGTAGACACATAAAGATATTTGAAATAAAAAGAAAAATCAATTTAAACAAGAAAACTGTTGAAAAATAATACCAACATCTTTAAATAGAAGTTAAGCTTAAGGTAGATAGTACATGTGTAAGGAAACACAAGATAATGTAAGCTTTCTTCATAATCAATAACTAAAAGACTTGTACTTGATCTCCAGTGTGTAGCTCTGGATTGAATTCACTGAATCTAGTAACTGGAAAAAAGTGAACCTGACTAAAATCAATTTCTGTGTATAAAAACATTTATATTGTAAACATCTATAGAAATTTAACTGATATTATTTACATATCTACTCAGGTTTAACATTTATGGAAGTCTTTGTTAAAGGATACATTAGCTATTATTGACAATAACCTATGACGAAAATTTACTTTTGATATTTGAAGTTTCATTGAAACATGTCAACATTAAATCCCCATAGAGGTGGTTATATTTGTTGAGCCCTTTAAACAAATATAAATAATTTTTTGAGAAACGACTTAAACAAATTGTAAATCGGTCAGATAGTCATATATATTAAAATAAGGTAAAAAGCACGAAAATTCAAGCACTATCGGGAGGAAACGGTTAAGATGTCTTCCATCAATCACAAAAAAAGAGGGCACTTCCGCTGATTGCTTTGAATCTGCAATCGGCCGTAGTTTTGTCTCTCGAAAAAGAAGTGAAATATTTACACGAATAAAACGAGAGTCCAATAAAGGGGAATACCTAAATATGTAAGTGCCAATGGCCCGCGTTCGATGAGCTATCACACCAACGGTCGGTAGATTTCATTTGGATGGCTGTTCTGGTTGCTAGCATTTTGACGTGTTGAACATTGCTGAAAATAAAAAATAAATAATTATAGGTACATATATTATCAAATAACTTAAATGATATTTAAGTTGGAATTTCTGGAATCGTTGGTGATATTCATGCTGAACACACTGTTTTCTACCATTACACCACCACTCACATTTACACCGTATGACGTGCGTTTTGATAACTAAGGTATCATCTTCAGAGGTCAGTTTACCTTCGGCCCCCGAAGATGATACTTTGGTTATTCGAAACACTCGTCAGACAGTGTTATTGTGAGTGTTGGTGTAGTGGTAGTAAACAGTGTGTTCAGTTCGATATCTAGGGGAACCTGGGGGATGATTAAACCACAGGGAAGACACAACCATCCATTGTATATTTAAATTATTTTAAATTTCCAGTGCATTACTACGTTTATTGTTTAGTTGTTAGTGTGACTGTAGGGGAAAGGCGGGAGGTTTGGAACGGGTTTGGTTTGGGACACGTTCAAATTTGCCGCCTTAAATTGCTTCTAGTATAACCAAACCGCGTCAGTAGTTCACCTTCTAGTGTAATAACACGTACGTGACCCAACATTTAGATTGTTACTGCGCCTTGGTGCTGCAGGATATAATGTTACTTTAGATTACTTTCTTTAGTCTAACAAAATATAATCAGATTTTAAAAAATACAGTGGGGCTACGATATTATGTCCTAAATATAGTAATCATTGACATATTTAGATTTCTTAAAATCTAACCTCAACTTTTTAATTCGGATTTTTATTAAATATGGTGTATATGAGGGAGGTTTGGACCACATAATCAGGGAGGTTTGGGACAGTGTCCTAAACCTCCCTATACCTATTGTTAATTGAAAATTATATATTTTTTCAGAGTTTGAATAATGCCTCATATATATACAGAAGAGTAATAGAGAAAGATTACCTCAGAATCTGATTGATGAAGAAATTAATGAGGTTAGACAAGGAAAAGGTATAAGCCCTACAGCTAAGAAGTATGGAATTCCGAAAAGCACATTGCTACGTCTTTCAAAAAATAATACTTTTAAAAGGAATGATTATTCCACAAAGCATTCAAGCAAACAAGTTTTTTCGAATGACGAAGAAACCATGTTAGCTCAATACTACATACAGGCTTAGAAACTGCACTATGGTCTAGATCGTAAGGCGGCACTTAAGCTTGCATATCATTTTGTAAAAAGTAACAACATTAATTATCCGAAAGCGTGGGATACTGGGGAAAGTGCCACTAAGGATTGATTGCGAGGGTTTTATTCTCACAATAACAACATATCTTTGAGAAAGCCAGAGGCAACTAGCCTTAGCAGAACCACCAGCTTCAACAAAAATAATGTTGATGCATTTTATCAAAATTTGAAGACTGTTTTGAATGATAAAAATATTAGACCTGAAGATACTTGGAACATCGACGAAACGGGACTAACAACAGTTTATAAACCTAAAAAAGTATTGACTCACAAGGGATCCAAGCAAGTAGGTCAAATGACTTCCGGTGAGCGAGGGACTCTAGTAACGATGTGCTGCAGTATAAATGCTATTGGTCAAACTATCCCACCATTCTACATATTTCCAAGAGTGAATTTTCGTGAAATTATGATAAAAGGTAAGGTATGAATTGTTCATATACAATTGTTAATTCAACGTATTTAATTTATTTTAAGGTTGACCCACTGGATGTAGGGGGGCAGCTCACCCAAGTGGTTGGATGACTGGTGCGAATTTTCTAATTTTTTTTAAACATTTTTTGGAATACGCCAAACCTTCTAAAGAGAGGCACATCTTAGTTATCTTTGACAATCACGATAGCCACATCCAAATTGATCTCATTAATATGGCCAGAGAAAATAATGTGATTCTACTAACTCTCCCGTCTCATTGCAGCCACAAACTGCAGCCTCTAGATGTCTCTGTTTACGGTCCCTATAAAACTTATTTCAATGCGGCTGCTGACATTCTGATATTGAGACAACCAGGAAAGCCCATATAGATCTATGATATTCCTGATCTTTCTAGAGAAGCTATAGAAAAGGCTTGTACGCCTTCAAATAAAATAGAGGGCTTTAGGTGTACTGGCATTTATCCCTTTCAACAAAAAGACTTTTACCGAAATTGTCTTTTTGGGAACATATGTGACAGATCGGGATCAACAAGAACAGCAGGCTCACTCCTCAACATTCTCTTCTCGACAACCCGAACTCGAACCTGAACAACCCGAACTCGAGCCGGAACAAGCTGAATCATTACCCTTAGCAGCAACCACTGAAACTAAATTTACTCCAGAAAAAACGATGCCATTCCCAAAAGCAGCTCCACGTATCAAAAAAGTGGTGCCAGAAAAACTGGGAAATTCAGAGTTATAACACATACCCCTGTAAAAAATGAGATTGAAGAACAACAGTTCTGCAAGAGAAGAAATATAGAGCTACAAACTGCAGTAAGGAAGCTAAATATGAAAGTGACCAAGGAAAGCTCTTCTTCAGATGATGAAAACCTTGACGAGAAGAATCTGTGTAAAGATAGTAGTCATGATTTAGAATTCACTAGCGATGAATATAATGACACTATTAGGCAATGCATCGAGTAAAAGATTGTGTAAATTTATATATTTTTCGGACAATCTAGAATAGTACGAAAATTTACGTTAATTTTTTACCTGTCCCAAACCACCCACCTGCCTGGTCCAAACATCCCTCCCAGGGGGAGGTTTGGGACACTTGTCATTTTTTTTGGAAATGCCAATTTCAATTGTTTTTATATAATGTTTCAACAATAATGCTTCTGTTTCATTTCGAAACTGTCTTTTCTTTATTTTGGTGAGTTTTTTGAGTTGTTCTTAGTTGTATTAACAGAGAAGCTATGCGTTTTATGAAAATCGTCCCCTACTATCTACAAAGTTTAGTGAACCACTGTCACGTTAGATATTTTTGTGTGGAAAGTGTAAATTTACCATTTCAAAGATAATATTTTTCTGTTCAAAAATTTATCTGGTATTCATTAGGATTTTTGTTTACTCAAATATTATTGCTACCATTCCAATTACCTACTATTTATGTATTATTCAAGTGAACAACATAACCCTATATTTTTATATTTTTAAGATTTAGCAGGTTAAACTGATTATGTAGATTTGGGAGTACTTTCAACCAATACATGCGGGGTAGTTTCAACCGGTTGAAACTACCCCATTTATTGAAAATATGTTACTGTTATTGTATTTTCATTAATATTACTTGATGTTTTGTAGATGCCGAGAATGTGAGAAAAACTCAACGATCTGTCAATGAAAATGCAGTTAAGCTGGCTTTAAAAGATTGTTTTAAGAAAAACACGTCCATAAGGGAGGCAGCGCGACTTTACAATATTTACAGAGACACTCTTATGTCAAGAATCAAGGCTGTTAAGAGAAAGGCCAAAGAAGAAAAATATATGAAATCTTCTGATTCAGGAATGTCTAGTGATGATAGAGAAGAAAGAAAATTTAAAAGCAACCATTCTATCAAACAAGTGTTTACAGTCTCTGAAGAAGAGAACTTGGTACAACATATCAAAAAGTCGTCAGCACTATACTATGGCCTAACCTATAAACAAGTCAGGTGTCTTGTACATGAATATGCATAAAGAATACCCGAATGTAGAATGCCAAATAAATGGGATGAAAATCAAAAAGCAGGTAAGTTTTTATTGATTTTACCTCATGTGTTTTTCAACATTTATTTCATGAAAATTTTATTAAGACTAAATTTTATAGGTGAGGATTGGCTTTATGGATTTATATCTAGACATCCAACCCTAAGCCTTAGAAGACCAGAAAGCACCAGCCTTTTACCATCTACGGGTTTTAACAAGGACAGGGTAAATGAGTTTTTTATAAACTATTGCTCGTTATTGGAAAAATATAAATTTAAAGCCGAACAAATTTATAATCTTGATGAAAGTGGTATAACCACAGTTATGAGACCTCCACGTGTCGTAGCTGAAAAAGGGAAAATACAGATTGGCCAAATATCATCCGCCGAAAGAGGCGAGTAAATAACGTTCGTCCGAATAATAAATGCTGCGGGTAGAGCCCTTCCGCCAATTTACGTTGTTCCTCGAATGCGAAACCCCGAAGAATACCTTACCGGATTAACGACTTCATCTCTTAGTTTAAACAATAAATCTGGATGGATGACCAAAGAGCTATTTACGAAAACGTTGGAACACATTAAGACGCACTTCCACTGTAGTAAAGCACAACCGATTCTGTTGCTATTAGATAATCACGAATCTCATGTGTCATTCGAATCAATAAACTTTTGCAAAGGAAATGGCATTTCCCTCCTGTCACTTCCGTCGCATACTACTCATCACTTACAACCTATAGATGTTGGTATGTTTGACCCATTTAAAGGCTCACTCTCGGTAGCATTTGATGCTTTCAAACCAAGGCAAAGCAATAACAATAAGGAACTTGGGTGAACTATCGAATATAGCCTTTATTCAGGCTTTTTCTATGTCGAATAACATAAGTGCTTTTAAAAAACCTGGCATATGGCCCCTTAATCGCCAAGCTTTTAACGAAGACGATTTTACTGCAAATTCAGTGACTGACAAGGACTTCGAAAATAAAGAAATTGAACATCATGCTATTCATTTAGAAGCACTTCAGCGAGTGCCGGAGCTGAATCTGATGTAACTACTACCACTACTCTAACGTCCACAAATGCTGCAAAGGAGCCTGAAGCAAAAGCTAAAAACGTATCTACGAAAATTGTTTTGGAAAATATTGAATCACTACCAAAAGCAAATAAAGAAGATAGGAAAAAAGAAAGAGGGAATGCAAATCAAAAATATACACGGCTACACCAGAAATGGGGGAAATTCGAAAGAAAGATGAAGAAAAGTTAAGAAACAATAGCTTAAAATTATCAATGACAACTAAACGTTAATTATTTCAAAAGATTGATGAAGAATGTGAGAGCGATGATGAATCCTTTGAACTTGTAGATTCCGATATCGATTCGTCGGTTGACGAGTTTCCAATCGTAATCGATGATAACTTTCTTGTAAAAGTCAACGATTTTGTTTTAGCGAGATTTTGTACAAAGGAAACAAGCATTCATTACATAGGTCAAGTTTTAACCCTGTCGGTCACCACGACGTCAATTGACGACACCAATTTTGACATCCTGTATAGCAAATAAATATTTGTCAATACCATTTAGTCACGCTGTCGTCGATTAAATACACTCTTGAATAACGAATGGTGGTGCCGTGATCGTAAAATTTTGAAACATAGTTTACAGGTTTCTGGTGATATTGTGAAGGTTAATGTTTAGTGTTCCTTTGAAGTTGGTTCTGCTTTCGCGCGGTTTTGTGTTTGATAACAATCTGTGTCGGATCGTATTGACATAAGTGTCTAGTTTTGTGGAAAATGCACCAATTTTTTGTGTGAAGTATATTTTTCCAAATTTGGGTGTCGTCAATTGACGACAGTATGACTAAAAGGATATAGACAAACAAGGTAACATAACCAAAAATAATTCAAAATGGTAAATAAATTTCCAAATAACTTTGCAATTAATTATAAAAAATGAGCTCCAAGAGGTGTCTGACATATGAAGAGCTATTGCAGCTTGCTGAAAAGCTTTCTAACATTGAGGACCTAAGTGATGACAAAGAAGTTGCGAAATAGATGAAGTTTTGGAGCCCGAACCAGTAACTGATGACGATGGTACTAGTGATGAATGTATGTATTTTTGAATTTGTAGTTACTACAGTATAAATAATTTTTTCATAAAATCTTAGATTCTGACGAAGAGGTGGAAACTACCGAAATATCTAGGGAACCTCTCAGTCTGGACCAAGCACCAGCACAGCTTCCACTAACAAAAAAGAAGCAAAAAAGGTCTTTATCACAAGACATGAGGTGACCCATAAAGAATATATTGCCTGGACAACAGGAGTCACGTTTATAACTCCAGCCTTCAGGTGGTTTGAAAGAAAAGTGGAAGATATTGTTGAGCTACAAAGTCCACTTTTTTTCACTAAACATTATAGTGATCAGTTATTTGAGGAAATGGCTGCATAGCAACTTCAGATATTTGCTCTTACAGACATCCATGAGATGAAAACTATGGTTGGTATTCACATTCTTATGGGAAATTTACATTACCCAAGGATTCGATGTTACTGGAGCACAAATCATTCCATAAGAATTCCAATTACTGCTGACAATATGTCACTAAATTGGTTTTTCAAATTGAGGCAAAACCTTCATTTTGCTGACACCAATGCCAGAGATCGAAGAAGGATCAACTGATCGATTTTGGAAAATAAGGCCATTGTATAATCGAATAAGAGCTACATGCCTATCACTTCCCTTGGAGAAGGAGCTTTGTGTAGATGAACAAATGGTTCCCTTCAAGGGACGTTTAAATGTTAAACAATATGTAAAAAATAAACCCAACCCTTGGGGTATTAAAATATTTGCCCTTTGTGGAAGAAGTGGCATTTTACTAGGTTTCTTTCTAAATCAAGGAGATACAAGAGAGCTTGATAAAGTGGAGAAAGAAGTTTTTGGCTTAGCAGGAGCTGTAGTTTCAAAATTAAGCCAAAGAATTGCTGAAAAGAATGTACAGCTTTTTTTCTACAATTATTTTTCAAACTATAATTCGCTACAACACCTCAGAAATAAAGGAATGTATGCTACCTGTACAGCAAGATAGATAAATTCAAGAAGCCAACATTCCAGGATGATAAAGTTATGAAAAAAAGGGCAGGGGCGAAATGGAGGAACTTATTTCGCAAAATGGTGAGGTGGTAATGACAAAGTGGTTTGACAATAAATCACTTCACATGTCATCAACATTTATGGGAATTGGTGAAGCCGGTAAATGTAAGTAGTGGGATAAAAATAACAAAGAATCTGTTTATGATTCGCGACCAGAAGTTATAAAAGTATATAATGCTTGCATGGGAGGTGTAGACTAAATGGATTTTCTGATACAAATATACAGGACTTTCATAAGGTCAATAAAATGAACATTACACTTATTCACTCATGCGCTGGACATAGCATGTACAAATGACTGGCTACAGTACAAAGATAAAGCAATTCAGTTGGGGAAACCAAAAAGAGATATATTAGATCTTCTCCACTTCAGGGCTTATATAGCTGAAGCACTTATTTTAGCGGATAAGACCCCTTCTCGCAAACGAGATCGGCCACATTAACTACACCTTCTTCAAGGGAGAACCAGGAAGTGCGTCCAATTGTGGAAGTGTGGTATGGTGGAAGGAGCCACTGGCCAATACATGAAAATAAAAAGTCTGCAACAAGGTGTAAAAACCCAGGGTGCAAAAAACAATCGCGAATTTTATGCAACAAATGTAAAGTTCATTTATGTTTGAACAAGAATACTAATTGTTTTATGATGTTCCATGGTTTCTAAGTTTATTAATTTTTTTTGAATAATCACAGTTTTATTACCGTTGAGTCATGATGTCGTCAATTGACGACGTATGACCAACCCTTTATATATTATATCAAAACATTGGAAGAAAAATTAGCTTTATGCCAGTAAAATTTCAGATTTTTTACTTCACCTAATTAAAATAGTGACTGAAAGGGTTAAACAGAGGCCTGAATAACTACTACATTAAATTTTTGAGGCGTAAAAATAATTCTACCACATTTGCTTTCACAGTTGAAGATGATGTAGCTACCGTAGAAAGAGGCGATATTATGGCAGTTTTTCCCCCACCGGAAAGGTGAGGCACTGTTAGAATTGCCTTTTTATTTAAATTTAAATTTAACTATGGCAGTCTTTCCCCCCACCGGAAAGGTAAGGCACTGTTAGAACTGCCTTTTTATTTAAATTCAACTTTAAAGCTGGAATGTGCGCTAAGGGAATGTGCGCTAAGCAAAGAATATATTATTTTAAAAGTCAAGATATTGTGTTACAATATTTGCTTACGTGACTAAATTTTAACACTTTGAATAAATACCTGTTTTTTAGTGAGGTTGAATCCTCCCCATAGGCTAGGTTAATGTACCCTGCCCCTGGGGAAGATACAACCAAACGCAATTTACCTAAAAATCATAATTTAAAAGTAGTCGATGCAACAATTTTGTGCTTTATTATAAAATTATGGTGCAATATCCTACTAGTTATGCATCTGCAATATAAATATTCTATGGTTTTGTTCCATATCTAAAATGCAGGAGGTGAAACCTAAACCAGTTGAATCATCCCCAGTTTCCCCTACTGGGTATTTTGCCTAGTTTATTCTCATTGCGTTTCTAATAATTTTAACCAAATTAATAAAGAAATAATCGTAACTTTCATTTGGTTTATTTATTGTAATATTCAAAATACAATTTTTTTCTAATATTTGAGTGATATTGTATTATCCCACAAACAGTAATATTAGCAACAACTCATAGTAATAAAATTCTAATTATATAAGTGAGTTATTATGATTATCATTAACTGGAGGTAATACTAAATCTACAACTGTTCTTATTTACTATTTGATTCACTGTTTTGTTTATCAAAAATTTTTAGACAGAACCATCTAAAAATAATTTTTTAGCTATCTCTATATTGATACGATTGGATGACTGAATGTTTTATAATACTAATGTTGTGAGGTACACTTTTTATAATTTTTACCAAGATTATGAAATTTTCCAAAGTATCAACATAAAGTGGCAAAAAAGTTAAGAAATATGATTATTTTGCTCTTTGTAGCACTTGTGTTGTCGATATTTATTTATATTCATTACCACCAGTTCATAACACACAATCTTTTGCATCATAACTTTCATAAAAATGTTTAGATAATGAATAAATTATACAATAGATAAAATGGTATTTGTATCTTGGCAAAAACTTTATTTTCGGGAGAAATGCGACAATTTCCATTTTTATATTATGTAATATTCATCTAACTTTGTAAAGTTTACTTACTGCTTGTTTCTTTTCCCATGTTTTCATGGCAGATTTGTATTTTTCAAATTCATGACACCAATCTGAATAGATCTTTTGATAATCATTACTTTTGGCAGGCGGTGAACACCGGTGAGCGTCAACAGTAACATTAAAAGAACATAACAATGAGGCACCCATCCAGCAGTCGTATCTAAAAGAAAATGAACGTTTTTTAAATACCAATAATGTAGCCAAACGTGCATTTTAAATCTAACTATAAATTGGAAGCGTTTAATAGAATTATTTGATACATTTCATTGCATAATTGCTTGAGAAAAATCTATTATTGTTAGTAAAATTTACCTTCCAGCATCAGATTCAGTAACTGCTATTATTACTAAGCCATGTTCAGAGGTTTCAACGTATTTGTCCGGACGATATTGAATCTTGTAACGTCCTTTTTCTTTGGAATAATGATACCAAGTTATTGTTTGAGAAGAAAGAACCGCTGGCATTTTAAGGAAACAACCCAAGTGGAGGCTTTGACCCCATGTAACCACCATTTTCTTCTTCACTACGCTACTATCACAAACATCATGGGTGCTGTTAGATACATCTTGCAATAGACTGTAAAAAAATATACATCTGTTATACATTGATTAACAAAACAATGATTAATGAGAGTTCCAAATTTATTAAGTCACTAGAAAATTCAAACCTTCATACTCAATTTTCTAGAATAACATCAATTTCGGATATTAAGGTTCAATAAATTATAAGCTATAATCTAAATTGTTGGCCTACTTCTCAAAGTTACTCTGCTTTTGATAAGAGTTTGCCTACTACAATGTAGAACACACCTTTTTACATGAAATATTAGACACAGCAATTTGATAAGACAATGAACACATCTGGAAACATTGGTTTATATGTTCAATCTACATATTTGGTTAATGGGATTGGGAATGTTGTTACGATTCACAGTAAAATAGTAAAAACAGATATTTTTTCTGTTATTTAATTGATCAAATATGACGTCTTTCTGATAATATTTGTTTATTGTTTCTGAAACATCTAAAAAGTTTTGAACATTATTCAGCAAATATGGAAGGATAAGACTTCCTCTGGAATTTTTTCTTCATTGCTGATATCTTCTCTAATCTGCCCACAGCTTTCATAACTCTACTTTGCAGCGCCCAGGAAAGAAGTTAGTGTAAGAAATATAGATTTGAAGATATATTTTCATATAAAGGCAGTATATTCTAAAAAAACAATAGTGGCCTCTAGGCAAACGCAATTTCCAAAGTATCTGTTGATTGCAGCCAAAAAATTAACCTCTTAAAATATTTTCTGGGCCCATTGAAAAATATGTTCCTCGATATCTTAGATTGGGAATTTGTGATGCATGTTGATCCAACTCTATCTAGTGACAAAATTTTTCATTAGATTTGGCTCAGTTTGATATGCTGTGGCAGAAACAAAATCTTTTTGGATTGTATCAATGGCATTCTGTTGAACTGGCTTTATTGAATATCAAACGGGACATTACTGTTTTTGTAATGAAGAATCTCTACCCATCTCAGTATCTCTCTTGTTATTATATAGTATGTTACTACAAGGGCCGAACGTTTGAGATTCCTGCACTGCGAGCCACTCGGGCGCGCAGTGCAGGGCTCTCCATATATCGGCCACTGTAGTGTATACTATTTTTCTTTATACTTGGTAGAAAGAATCGAGTAGGCGGTGGCGATTGACTAGCTACTGACTTGTGTATCAGTATCGGTGAATGAATTAATTACTTTCGGCCGACTGTAGCAAAGCGTACGCGCAATGCAGAAATGTTGGAGTTTCTGCACCCAAATCAAAACAGCAACTACATAATTTCGACCGGGTATGACGAAAATGTGTATGACTGTATCATCTTTTAAAACAAAATACACAAATATACTTAATGAATTCTTACAGTTAGTGGAGCAAATACGAACATACCCTTCTCTAAAACTTGAATTAGCAGATGAGTGTTTATATTTTCATTTGAGGACACCATAAATAGATGAATTGACTGTTTTCTGGGGTGACAAGAATTAGAATATTATTTACAGTATATTTTGTGTTTCAAATAGTATATTGTTCCATTGATACATACTAGTTGCTACAAAAATGATGTTATCCTTCAAGATTACGGAAGTAAGACAAAAATAAAGTCACTGTGGAAACTCTGTGGAAATTAATCATTGTATCTTTGTGGAAAGTGATTTTTTATAAGTCTATAATAAGCCCAAGTAACAATAAATTTCGTGAATTAGATATTTTATACTCCAACAATTTTCAGTTAAGAGTGAGTCACTGGTTCCTATACACAATAAACTTACTATTTATCAATGTGTAACGATAATACGGATTCTAAAAGCGCACGCCTATGTTAACAGCCAAACAGTTTTTCTAACGTTTTTATAGAACTTAAATTAGTATAAAAGACCGAACAATCGTTGGTAAAAGGACAGATCTTTACGTGTTGGGTCTAGATCGGTCCGCTCCCCCTACCTGAACTTTCGCGTTGAGATTTTTCATCTCCATACTCTTGAGTGGTCGTGTTCAGATCATTCAATTCCGCTACCGAAACGTTCGCGTTGAGATCGTTTCAATTCCCTACCGTATCCCACATTATGTGTTGAGTTCTGTGGGAGATTCCTACCGCTGAGTTTTCGCGTTGAGATTACTTAGATCCTTTTCTTATTTCATATCTTTCATGTGTTGAGTTTAAAAAATAAAATATCTCCCTCAGTTTTCCGAAATACCGTTAATGTAAATAGTATCTATATAAAATAAATTTAGAATAACATAACCGTGTTTGATAGTAATAGATTGGAATTAGAATTACTGTTTGACTGCTGTATTAGCGTTTGTGTATATTTCTACGACGAAAAGAAATATTTCAATGACACGACTTTAATAATAATTGTTCATCGGAACAAAAAGCACCAGGCCAAGTACTGGTTTTTTGTAATGTTTGTAAATATGATGCTGATTTTGTAAGATTGAATTTTATTTTATTTTGGAATAAACACAGTCTAGAAACCCAAACCCTGTCTCTATTTATTACCGATGACCCCGGACATTACAAATGGTAGCTTTGAAAATGTACCTCGGGATGCAAGCACAAGCGAGCTTTTTTAGGTGATAACAATGAGTCAGCCTCAACTGATTGATATGTACATAAAGTATCAACGAGAAAAAGTAAATGCATATAGTTTCTAGCAATTACAAATCATGAGAGAAATCACATCTCTTAAATTCTTAAAATGATTATTAATTGTTACAGATACGGCAAAGGTTTAAGGTATTATCATGTCCAATAGGAAGAGCACTGATACATAATCATTTGAAAAAATAGCCCAAAAACTTACCCCGGTGAGTATGGTTTACAAACATTCAAATCCTTATCCCATCCACAGTATGGATCGTGTACACATCTTAAACAGTTATCGTATCTTCTGTTACACATAACCAAATCAACTTGTTTGACTCTAAAATCGGACGCTACATAGAGAGCTTTGTGTGATTTTGAAATTTCCATAACCTGAATTGGTTCTCCAGGAGTTACGTCGAAAACGTCTAAAAGGATCGACGAAGAATCCTGCTCTCTGGACCATTCTACGATTTTGTGTACCCTGCCGTCATCTGTTGAATAAAATATAATTTAATATAGAATATTATCTAAAATTAATATATACTAGAGGACCCGTGCTGCTCCGCAGCATTAGGATAGACTATGTATGTGAGGGTGTAATTATTACATAAAATCATTTTACAGTACTTCCTTCCAGACAATAGCTGTGCGTCGGCCGCAGTATTTGGAAAATATTGAAAGTTAAGTTGATTGTGCATACATAACTTTCCTCAAACTCAACGAATGAAAACACTTAATAGCTCAAAAGAAAGGGATTGATCCACTGAGAGTTCTTAGACTTGTGTTAACAGTCTACGTTAGGTTTGAGTGAAGGAAAATCTTGACAAAATTGAATGTAAAGTTGATTGTGCAACTCAACGAATTTAATCAGTTAATAGCTCAAAAGAAACAGCTCGATCCACTGAGTGTTCTGAGAGTGAAACGATCGATATCCATTCATTAGAAGAGGAGCTATGAGAATTCGAATTGCTTGAGCGAATGTGTCCCATAAGAAATGTACAGGGAAGAATCGCCTTTGAGTATAACTTGAGTAAGGTGGGAGTTGAGTACATTTCAATGATTGATGACATGTATGTGTCTAAATACCTTTCTTTAAAAAAAAATGAAATCGGCCGGATAGAACGACCAGACGAACTGACTTCAGTTTTCATAAATTTCTTTAATATATAAGAAGATGTTCAAGTTTTTTGTTATAAGTAATTGAAATGTGCTAAAAATAAAGACGCGGACTATAATAAAACAATGCATGAAAACTTCAAAATTGGATGTTTTATCATATAACTCTTTCTTTCATTGTAAAATGTGTAATAATTTCAGAGAAAACTATCAGTTTTTCATTCAAATCAAGTAAAATGTAGGAATGGTTGATAAAGTAGGACATACATTTTTTCAAAATTGTTAGAAATAGACAGAATGGAATAGACAAGGTGACATGAATTGAAGGATGGCTTCCCATTATTGCTTTCTATTATGCTAAATATTGTAATACGATTGTGGATGAAATAGTTTATTCAGAAACAAGGAATACAATTTACAATTCTCTTAAAAACGCTTACAATTTCTCGCTGAATCGTCCAACTTCACTCTCGTCACAGTTGTCAATTTCCCCTTCCCAACTGTCGCACGTTGTTTTGTGTTTGCCCACTTTAATATTATATAATAAGTTTAAATAATTAAATACTATTAAGAGAAAGAAAGTAAACATTTGTACAAAACGAATCACTTCAAGTTTTTTAATAACATTTCAGAAAACATCGGGAAGATTGGGAACCAAATAAAAATACTAGAATTTGCAGTGCTCATTTTGTCAATAATCAAATATCAGATAATCCCCTACATCCATCTTACATACCAACAATTTTTTCTGGCAAAGAAAATAAAAAGGTCTATTCATTTTTAGCAATTTGTAGGTTGCTTATTACAATGTTTACATCACAATGTTTTCTTATTTAACACCAGAGCGCTCTACTTTCGACAGAAGTGCTGCCTCTAAGTTCGGTCTCGATCCCTATATTCATTTTCAATCTACCAGAATGACATTTCGACCCCTCCAGAATCATCGATCGACACAATCCAGAACATTCTAATGCTATTTAACCTAACTGACATAGGACAACTCAAAAGGGAAAGAAGAACACCTAACCTAAAACTAATTAACAGGGGAAAGAAGAAATCTAACTAACTTAATACTGTCACTACAATGTCACTGTCATTTACGGATTCGTTACACTTCCCCCTCCTTAAAATATACAATTTACAATTCTCTTAAAACCGTTTAAAATCTCCCGCCACCTTCGAACGACTGATGGAGACCATTCTCAGGGGTTTATCTTGGGAAAAATGTCTAGTATATCTATATGACGTCGGCAAGAATTTTGAAGAACATCTATCCAACTTCCAAGAAGTACTTAAGAGACTTCTGATGGCCAATCTAAGATTAAACCTAAAGAAATGCCACCTATTTCAAAAGGAAGTCAGCTATTTAGTCCATGTTGTGAGTAAGAAAGGAGTCGCTGTTGGTTCTGTTAAAATCAAAGCAGTAATAGCCAACTCCGACTAACTAACATCAAATTCGAAGCTTTTTGGGCCTACGTTCCTATTACCGCCAGTATGTCAAGAATTTTGGAGACATTGCCAAACCCTTAACACGACTAACTGAAGAAACAAAAACCTTTTTCTGGGATAAGGAATGCCAAAAAGCCTTCGATTCATTGAAGAAACAGCTAACGTCAGCTCCGTTCCTTGGTTATACCCTACCAGAAGGAAAACTGATTTTGCACACAGACTCTTGTGATGTAGGAATTGGAGCCATCCTGTCCCAAATACAAGACGGTAAATAGAGAGTCCTCGGATACTTCAGCAAGACATTCTCGAAGGCAGAAAAGAACTATTGCGTTACCAGGCGAGAACTTCTTGCAGTTGTTAAATCCGTAGAGCACTTCTATAAGTAACTGTATGGAAGAAAGTTCCTGGTTAGAACCGATCACGCCAGTTTGAAGTGGCTTCTAAACTTCAAAAGTCTGGAAGGTCGGGTAACAAGATAGATAGAGAAACTACAAGAATACGACTTTGAAATCGAGCATAAACCTGGTACAAGACACTGCAATGCTGATGTTCTTTCACGGAGACCATGTCAACTAGATTGCCGCCATTGTAGTCGCCTAGAACAGCACGAGGGGATAATTGCACCGATTAAAGTAACCCTTGACAACTGGAACCAAAATATGAAAGACCAGCAAGAAAGGGATCCTGTCCGAACGAAGTTCCGCGAATGGAAGCGAGCGGACCAGCGCCCTACTTGGCGCGAAGTGCGTATCCTCTCATTTTAAAAACGTATTTGGTACAGTGGGTAACGTTGACCTTAGATGATGAACTTCTAGTAAGACTGGTCGAAAACTCTGACGGAACGGAAACAAAGAAACAGTAGATAGTTCCTAGATATAATGTTCCGGAAATTCTTCAACATCTTCATTATGATAGCTCAGGATGTCATTTCGGTGTGAGAAAGACCTTGCAGAAGATCCGAAAGAGATTTTACTGGGCGAACCTCAAAAAGGACGTCAAAGATTGGTGCCGAAGATGTACCGTATATGCAGCAAGCAATGTGCCTACTCGAAGGCGAAGAGCTGAAATGCAGCAATACTCTTAGTTGGAAGAAGCCCCTTTGAAAGAATTGCTGCGGACGTGTTGGGACCTTTACCTCGAAGTGATCCTGGGAACAAATACATCTTCATAGTGATGGGCTATTTTTCGAAGTGGGTTGAAGCCTATGCTGTTCCCAGCAAGAAGCTGCCACCTACCTTAGCGAATGTTCTGGTAAATGAATTCATCAGCTGATTTGGGGTGTATCTTAAGCTACGTTAAGCTACATCAAGGAAACAATTTTGAAAGCAGTTTGTTCCAAGAGGTCTGTCGAAGGCGGGGTATTAAGAAAACCCGAACCACTGCCATGCATCCCCAGTCTGATGGAATGGTGAAACGAATGAACCGCACCATAGCTAACTATCTATCGAAAGTTGTCTCAGAACACCAAAAAGATTGGGATCAACACCTTCCATTCTTCTTAATGGCCATTCGATCAGCCGTTAATGAATCTTCCGGTCAAACACCTGCAAAGGTCCTGTTTGGTAGGGAAATGAGACTGCCATGCGACTGTGTTAGGCTGCAAGCCTGGTGAAGATGAGGCTGTGAAATATGTCGAAGATCTCCGTAAGAAGATGGAGGATATCCACGAAATTGTGCGTTCCAAGCTGCATCTAAACAGTGACCGGATGAAGAGGTACCACGACACTAGAGTAGAACAGACCAATTATCAAGAAGGAGACTTGATATGACTCTACAACTCTCGACGACGACGTGGCCGATGTCCCAAACTATAACAGAACTGGGGGCCGTACACGAAGAAAATTAATGACGTCATATATTGGATTGTTAGAGTTCCCAGGGGAAAGCCTATGGGCGTCCATCATGATCGTCTGGCGCCATTCAAGGGAACCCATCCTGAAGAAGAGCGAGTTCAACAACTTAGATTTTGAATTAGGGAATCCAGTTCAGGCCAGAGTCATTCCAGGAGGAATTATTTTAAGGAGGGGGCAGGGTCATGAACCCATTAATGACAGTGACAGTGTTAAGTTAGTTAGATATGCTTTCGCCTGTTAATTAGTTTTAGGTTAGGTATTCTTCTTTCCCTGTTAAGTAGTTTTAGGTTAAGTATTCTTCTTTCATTTTTGAGTTGTCATATGTCAGTTAGGTTGAACAGTATTAGAATGAGTGGTGAGCAATCATAATATAACTTAAATTTCTCCCTCTAAGTACCTCCCCCACCCCCTTTTTTTATTGTTTAATTTTTTGCACTATTGCTTAAAAGTCAATCGTATTCAGGATAATACCTTTAAATATAACATACTCCAATGGAATATTCGCAGTTTTAATGTTAACAAAGAGGTACTTATTCCTATTATTAGAGAGGAGAGTATTAATATTATATTACTAAATGAAACTTGGTTGACTCCAGGTGGATCTGCACATATTAAAAATTTTAGCTGTTTTAGACATGATCGACAGGATGGCTACGGAGGTGTAGCCATTTTCATCAACAACTCGATTCCTTGCAAAAATTTTGAACACAAAATTCTAGTTCCTCCAAAAATACACTTGCTGGTACTAGAACTCCAAGATCTATTCATTATTAATAGCTATATTCCTCCTGACCCCAACATTCCCTTCCCTCACAGAATGTTTAATCAACTCCTACAACAAATAAAACATAAGAATTTTATCTTAATGGCTGATTTAAATGGCCAAAATCAAATTTGGGGCTCTGCCATTAATAACCCTAAAGGAACTGCAATCTGGGACTTCATCTCGCATAATGATCTCACCATCCTTAATGACGGATCTCCAACCCGTATTCTCAACCCCAATGTCAATAAAAGCTGCCCTGATATTACAATTACTTCCTCAGCCATAGCTCTAGATTGCTCCTGGAGAACGATCCAAGAATCAGGCTTCAGCGATCATTTTCCTACCGTTTGTTCCTACAAAAAACAAAATACTGTGCCCATCCATATGAATTTCACTCACGTCAAATATAACACAAATAAAGCCAACTGGGATGCATTTCAAGCATACATTGAAAATAATATATATCATAATGATATGGAATATCCCTTGTTCATGGATGTCTTAAAAAGAGCCATCTCTTTATTTATCCCACTTAAGAAATCTTTCACTCCTTCTAAACCTTATCTTCCCTGGTGGGACAAAGAGTGCTCCCAGATGGTACAAAAGAAAAAAGAGGCTTTTAAACTATATCTAAGAACTCTCTCCATGGAAAATTTCATTAATTTCAAGAAAATAAGAGCTAAAACCCGACTTTTTCTGAAAACAAAAAGATTAGAAGGCTTTCGTAAATTCACGGAAGAACTGAACCCCGGAACACCTATTAAGAAGATTTGGCAATCAATAAAAAAATCCTCTAGATCTATTGAAAATCGTAATTTAATTAACACCCCTCCCCTAGACAGTTCCATACCCCACAGTCTCTTAAACAAGTTAGCTCAAATCCCTTTTCAAGACCTCAACACTATTCCCCAAGCCATTAACGACTCCTTTACTCACCCTTTTACAATAGAAGAATTGAATTTCAGCTTACTAAACAAAAATGATTCAAGTCCTGGATTGGATTCCATCACATATTCAATGATCAATAATCTTCCCAAAATAGCCCTAGAAACTCTTCTCTCTATTTTCAATAACATACTCAATAAATCTCATCCTATCCCTTCAGAGTGGAAAAATCATCTAATAATTCCTATTCTTAAAAAAAACCAGGATCCTAATGATGCCTCCAGCTGGGACCCATAGCCTTATCCAGCACCATAGGAAAAGTTTTCGAAAGCATGATCAAAAATCGCCTTGACTGGTCTCTTGAAAACTCCCTAAAAATTCACCCCTCACAACAGGGTTTCAGGAAAGGCAGAAGTATATCTGATAACCACATTTTCATCTATTCCGAAATATCATGTGCTTTGTCTGCCAATAAAAACCCAATTGTTGTTTTTGTCGACATTAAAGGTGCATATGATAATCTTCTTTTATACTCTATTTATTCATCTCTAAATTCCCTTAATTTACATAATGACATTTGTGACCTCATTTTATCCTTTCTTTCAGATCAAAATCTATTCATTAAATCCACCCTCAACAATGAACTTATAGGCCCTGGTGTTTCTTATAGAGGTGTCCCCCAAGGTTCTCCACTCAGTCCACTGTTATTCAATATATCGTGCAACTCTCTTCAGAACATACTTCCACCCTCCATAAAAATTAGTGGTTATGCAGATAATCTTGCTGTGATATGTGCCGAAAACACTATCCAGGAGTCTATAATATCCCTCAACACCTTCCTTTCTAATCTCAATCTTCATTTATTGTCTATGGGTTTGACACTGGCCCCTCAAAAATGTGCCGCCATGATTTTTCAGAAAAACCATAAGCTTAGTCCAGTCCATTCCATAGTCATTAATGGTCAACCTATCCCTTGGAAATCTCAAGTCAAGTACTTAGGAGCTATATTTGACGACCAACTTAACTGGAAACCACATATTGAATTTATTTCCTTCAAAGTATCAAAAGCTATTAATTTAATTAGGTCTCTATGTGGTAAATGGTGGGGTAGCCTCTCTTTTAAACATATACAAAGCGACCATACTTCCATTTGATAATGCGTGCATGCTATATGGTGGTTGTTCTAAACACCTACTTAAAAAATTAGATCGTTTACAATATCAAGCCCTAAGGGTTATAGTAGGCTATCTAAAATCTACTCCTATCAACATCATGTTATCTGAATGTGGGCAGACCCCCTTGGAGATACGTAGAGAAATCTTGTCAGTTAAATATGTATCTAAAGCAGTTGCATATAAAGACCTAATAAAAACCTCACTTATAGAATTATTCACAGAATGGGCTGCCGATCCCATATACTGGAGACTGAGAAATACTCCTTCTATTATATTTGCCTTTCAATCAGTATCTTAATTCCTTCCCTTCATTGAATTGTTCAACAAATTTCCTTGTCATCACTTCTCGCTCGAATCTCAAATTAGTCAAACTAACACGATAGATCTGGAAATTAAAAAAGATTCGGACTGTAATCAAGTCTTTCTTGCCAAAATGAATTCTATCAACTTTTCTGGCCCCATTTTCTTCACTGATGCCTCTAAGACTGACAATAATGTAGGATACGGAATTTATTCTCCTAACCTCTTATCATTATGTGACAAACTCCCCTCTCATTTTTCTATCTTTTCAGCAGAATGTTACGCTATACTAATTGCGATCCAAAAAATTTCAAAACTTGACCTTTCCAAAGCTATAATTTTTTCTGACTCCCAAAGTGCCATAAAATGCATTTCTAAAAATCCTTCTCCTCATCTTCTAATCCATTTGTCCTAAAAATAAAGGAGCTACTACACAAGTTGAATCAGCAAGGGAAAGACATACGAATTGGCTGGAATCTCGGACACAGTCTTATACAAGGAAATGTTAGAGCCGATGATCTTGCAAATCTTGGGAGAACTATCAATCGTGCCACCCTTCCAACTGGTCCCCATTCGGATGTGGTGCATTCTATTAAGAAATCAATTTTAGATAAGTGGAATTCTACTTTCTCTACACTCAGCTTGACAAAAGGAAATCTATATTCTCAATTCATAAAATATCCAAGAAAAAATCCATGGTTTTCTTCACTTTCTAATTTGTCCAGAAGAGATATCTGCATTCCTTCAAGAATTCGATCCAACCATTGTACCACTTTGTCATATCTACACAAATTCAACTTAGTACCTTTGGATTCATGCCCATGTGGCGAAAAACAAGATCTCTCACACATCTTTTTCAACTGTTCCTTAAATAGTGTTAATACAGATTTTCTTCATAAATCTTTTAAGGTTCCTAATAATGTTTATGGCCCCTACACACTGCAAGACATAGTGCTGAAATTCCCAAACAGTGAAAACATTAAACTCATCTCCAAATTTTTAAGTGCTTCAAACATCAAAATATAACCTCAAAAACCGAACAGTTTACAGATAAAATTTTGAACAATAAGTGCGTTATCACTCTCTTCGTATTTACTTTCGTATAAACTATAGGCCTTAAAACAAAAAAAGAAGAAGTATTAGAATGTTCGATCGATTGTTCTGGTGGGTTCTAAATGTCATTCTGGAACATTCTGGAAGGTTGAAAATGAATATATAAGGAGGTGTGACAGAATGGGAAGTTCACAACTGTGACGGGAGTGAAGTTGGACGATTTAGGGAGAAATTGTAGACGTTTTTAAAAAAATTGTAAATGCGTTGTAGTTGTTGAACTAGATGGTCTAGAGTTAAACAGTACATCAGCAATGATGGAACCTAAGATTGACGACCTGATTCTGGGAAAAGGAATACTCATCGGCAAAGCTCTTGTTCTATCAACTCAAGAAGTACCAGTGCACTTGATAAACCTGAACGATCACTCAGTCTCCCTTCAGAAAGGTATGCAATTGGGTACTCTAGAGCCAGTTACAGCTGTGGTTCACCAGGCAACAACCTTGGAAAAAGATCGATACCGGCGATGCACGATCTATTCGTCAAGTTCCCCGGCGGATGCCCCAAGTAAAAAAAGAACTGGCAGATAGAGCCCTACAAGAGATGATTCAAAACGGGGTAGTTGAACCATCCAGTAGTCCTTGGATCTCCCCCGTGATACTAGTGAAGAAAAGGATGGAACAATGCGATTCTGCATTGATTACCGTAAATTTAACGACAGTTATCCTTTGTAAAGGATCGACGACGCCTTTGATGATTTAGTGGGTTCTACATTGTTCTCTACTTTGGATTTGAAGAGCGGGTATTGACAAGTGGCAAGTTGATAAGGAGAAGACCGCCTTTTCTAGCGAATCAGACGTATGGCAGTTTACGGTCCTCCCTTTGATCTGTGTAATACCCCTCACCTGACACCAATTCAACACGACGCTCATGGATTAATTTTCGTTCAAATTTAATACTAGTTTCTTGCGCATAATTTTGATAAGAGACTAGTCATATTATTGTTAATACCGCATTCATTGGAAGAACAATTCGTTTTCAAAAACTTAATTTTACATTTACTCTCTCTCTCATTTTGTTAAACAGTTTTAAAAAAATCAGGTAAAACCGCGACGTGCGGCAATTCTAGTAAAGCATATCTGTTCGCAAATATAGACATTGCATCAGCTTTATTTCGTCTCAGGAAGGGCAGGAATTAAACTAGAAGCAAAACGATCGATCGTTGAAGCTGATAAGTGATTTGCAGAAACCGTCATCGGTTGGTTAAATTAAAGTTGTATTTCTTGCCGATTCGCCAACTGCATAACATTTTTCAAATACAATACAGTCCATGTTCAAACCGTAGCACTTACAGTGCTTCTTTTTAAAACGATACAGAAATAACATATAAATCCCATTATTTTCAGAAGTTCTCATTTCAATACAAAATATAAGATTTGCGGAAGATTGCTACTAAACTAGTAAAAACATTCTTCTCTTTAAGACAGTAGTGTGATTTACATTCACGTCTTGAATTCAATTATTGTAAGGTATACTAACTTGTTCCGGCGTAGTAAACAGTGTAATCCAAAACAGCACCTCCAATATCAACCTTAATCTTGTCAACTACCAATCTCGTGAAGAAAATATCTCTTTTGAAGAATACAGGTTTTTCATTTTCATGCATAACTGCAGAATCCATCAGTGGGTGGCTGCGGATGAAATTCAATACAGTGTCGGGAAGAGTTTCTGTATCATTTACACAAACTCCTGGTCGTGGTTCGGGGACTCTACTAGATAAAACTGGTAACCATGCTGAAAAATTAATAAATATATTAGATCTAATAAATATGACCGACTAGAATTATTTGTACTGTGTTATATACCTTTATGTTGATGTACTTACCAGAAGAAGATGTAGCTTGTTCTTTGAACTTGCCATTAAAGGCTACTTGGATGTCTGAAAGGCTAAATGAGCAAATGGCAGAACCCATTAGTCCATTTGTTGATGTGGTAAAGGTGCCATAAAATCTGTTGTCATCGCCAGGAACTTTGTAAATACTCTCTGGAAAATGAATGAAAAACGATAAAATAGTTTTAGATTGCATTATTATTATTAGAGGATGAAACATACAGAACGGGATAAAGTTAATATACACAAACACAATACAGATGATAAAAAGCGGAAGTTACATCTACGAATATAGTAGTGATCTATGATAAGACTAATGGCAGTCTTTGTTTCCAAGAAAACAATTTTCTAGTTTGGAATGAGAAAGAAATTTCACAATAACAAGTAATTAATGAAATAAGCTTATATGTGTGCTGTTTTGAAGTTTAACAGACATATTAAAAAGTTTAAGTGTTGAATAGAAACAAGTTGCTGGAAGTTAACTTAAAAATTTAAGACAGAAAATCTATTATTAATGATCAACAATATCGGATGATCAAAAATCGAAATCTCATTTTTTATTAAATTCGAACACTAAAATGCACTTAATAGTATAATGTTTGGGTAGCTTGAACAAGAATAAAAGTTTAATTGTCTAACTAAAAATTGAGTTCACATTATCACTGCGTGACAGTTTTAAAATCCACTTTAAAAACGTTTTAAACAAGCTGGCTCTTTCTCATTAAAAATTAGAAACTGCCATCTGAAATGTTAACGATTCGCAAAACACACTAATACGAGATCGTATATGGAAATATCATAGGTCTTCTGCTATATGAAATCAATCGTTTCGATTATATATTATGTTTTTATAAAATTAGTACAGTTAAAAAAATAATAATAAGAAGAGATCAGCCTAATATGAACAGGAGTCTGAGATGGTCCCAAAAACCACGACTTCTTTTGAAATAAATGGCGTAGATACGTTTATTATTTTTTTTATTTTATTATTCTGAAAACATATATTGTCTTCAGTGCACAGTGGGGTAATAGATGTTTCTTCGATGAAACCGATACATGATTTTTTAATTTTTTTCAATAAAAAATACTAGAGATGCACCAAGGCGAAAAAAAGGAAATCACGAGAATAGAAATGAGACACCTCTGAAAAGTAAGGGACGAGATAAGATTAAAGATAATCAAAAAGGAAATCACGAGAATGGAAATGAGATACATCTGAAAAGTAAGGGACAAGATAAGATTAGAGATAATCAAAAACGAAAGAGAGGAAGGGGTAGAACAAGAAAATCATGGCAGGTCAGAAGTCGGAAGAGCCGTAGAAGTGAGATGGTCGACAACATTGATAGACAAGCCCAACATAGAAGCAAGTGGAGATAAATCCATCCCAAAATAGTTCACCTTATCACCCTCCGCTAAACATAATTATATTTTGCTAGATCACTAAAAACAGATGTCAAGGGGATCTACAACATAGAGGAAAGTAGCCAATATTGGACCGCCTCCTAATTTGGACCGTTTATTTGTTATGTGTATGAGTTAGCGATATTGGCGCTAGTCTGATGTAGAAGTATTAAACTTAGCTAACGGATTAGCTCTTTATAATCAAGATAAGAGTTGTTTCAATACTTCCATGATAATATTAGATGTTTTGGTAACATTTATGTTTAAGTTTGACCCAAATATCTTTAGAAGTTGTTTAGAAAAAAAATGTTTCTTTACAAAACTGTGTGTAGCGTATATTGGATCGATTCAATTGCTTAAGTTGGACTGATGCAAATTAGGAAACTTTTATTCCTTTTTCAGGAAAATGCCAGCTAGAGGCAAGTAGGACCAGTGGACAAATGAAGATTTGGTTTTAGCCATCAATGCGGTTCGTCGATTAGATGTACGAGTCAATGAAGCAGCTCGAAGATACAACTTACTAAAAACAACATTGAAAAGGTACTTAAAAAAAGAGGGAGAAGTATCTTCCATTAAGAAGCGTTTTGGTCGGCGACCCGTCTTCACGAAAGAAATGGAAAAGGAGTTAATAAACCAGATTCTGCAGTTTGTGGAAAGGTTTTTTGGATTAACGATTGGAGATGTGCGAAAGCTTGCACTTGATGTAGCCAAACAACTTAACATTGAACACTATTTCAAGGTTGAAAAAGCGATGGCTGAGAAAAAATGATTTTACAAATTTATGCGAAGAAATCCAGGACTATCTCAAATATATGCGGCAAGTAGTAGTGAGAGAGGAGTGAATATCACTGTTGTATGCTGCGTTAACGAAATG
The DNA here is from genome assembly GCA_963921935.1 of Galeruca laticollis. Lineage (NCBI taxonomy): Eukaryota > Metazoa > Arthropoda > Insecta > Coleoptera > Chrysomelidae > Galeruca > Galeruca laticollis. The sequence goes on from OY998183.1 coordinate 93,897,494, forward strand.
AGTATAAGAGCGCCATTAGGTTGGATCGAAGAGATGCCTGGCGGGCCTTCTGCGAGGATATCGTCTCGGTACCTCAAATGTCAAGGCTGCTTCGAATCTTAAAGAAGTCTCCTGACAGTACTCTTGACAATCTGGAAATCGCACCGGGTGTTTTTTCGGAAACACCGGGAGATACCCTACAGCATATATTAGAGACTCACTCTCCCGGCTGTAAAGTAGTCGGGCAGGAGGGCTCTGGCATGGGATGTGTGGGAGCACAACGACCATGTAGGAGGGACTATCAACTAGCAAAGGAAATAGTTACCTATGAACGGAGTACTTGGGCAATTCGTACGTTTAGACTCTTTAAATGTCCGGGGAAGCACCAAATCTTTCCGGTTCTGCTTCAGCATGGCTTGGAGGCTATTGTTTCAATCTCAGTGCATATCTTTCGAGCCTGCTTGGCAAGCAAATATGTTCCTGAGCAATGGAGATAAGTAAAAGTTGTCGTTATACCCAAGCCCTGTCGTACTACATATACCGTGGCTTAGTCTTTTAGACCTATCGGCCTAACATCTTTCGTGTTGAAAACACTGGAGAGGTTGGTTGATCGGTATGCGAGGGAAAGTGTTGGGCTAAGGCATCCTTTGCACAACAATCAGCATGTGTTCCGGTGTGACAAGTCAGCAGAAAATGCCTTACACTAACTGGTGACCCAGGTGGAAAAGGCGCTGGAAAATGGCATGATCGCTCTGGCCGCTTTCCTGGACATACAGGGAGCATTCGACAGCACTCCTGTAGAATCAATGTGTAGAGCTGCAATAAATCATGGAATAGAGCCAATGACAACTCACTGTCTTGGGGCCATGCTACGCAACCGCACAGTAGAGGCCTCATGGAAGGATCATGTGGCAAAAGTGGTCGAAGATAGGGGATGTCCACAGGGGGGCGTTCTTTCGAACACTTTGTGGAACCTAGTAATCGACGAACTTATATCACTACTAAAGGGTGAGGGCTTTCTAGCAATTGAGTATGTCGATGATATCGTTGTCCTTATTGTTGGAAGGCATATTACCGTCTTCAGGGACCTAATGCAAAGGGCCCTGAATAAGGTACAGGGGTGGTGCAACGATCACGGACTTGCAGTGAATCCCGCCAAGACTTAGGTAGTTGCTTTCACCAAGAAGAGAGGTATAAGACCTGAGGGTCTGCACCTTGGCGGAGTGCCACTTTCAGTGATTGAACAAGTGAAATATCTGGGAGTGATCCTGGATAAGACATTGACATGGAAGGCTCACATTGACAGTCGCCTAAGCAAGGTGACTAACACGTACTGGGCCTGTAGGAGAACCATTGGTCCGAAATGGGGACTAACCCCCAAGACCATTTTATGGTTCTACAAAGTTCACATATTCGACTATGGTCTGGTGGTCGAGGGTAACCTAGGCCACGCCTCCAAAGGGTGGTTAGTTTGGAGGCAACTGGCTGCATGAAGACTACAACAACTGCAGCGTCGTAGGTGATTCTTGGACTTTTCACCATGTGTTCGAGGCTGATGCCGGGATGACACTCTTGCGCTTAAAAAGCTTGGGTTATGTGCGAAGCGAGGAAGGGTGCAGGTACGTCAAGAAGCTCAGACTCCTGGCAGATGTCCCAGTTTTATCCCGGGCGGCTGATGTTTGCCTGCGTAGGTACTCCTTCGAAACCCCCTATAGGGTGAGGATCCGGAATAGAGAATTCTGGGGGAGAGAGAGGGAAATCCACAACCTCATGGGATCGTCTGGTGCTCCATTGATGGGGCGGGGCTGGTATTTACTCTAGGAACCCAAAGACACAAGTTTGTGTTCCTTTGGGCAAAGGGATATCTGCATATCAGGCTGAGGTATACGCTATCTTGGAATGTGCGCAGATAAACCTAGACAGAGGTTATGTAGACTTGCACATAACCATATACACCGATAGTCAGGCAGACATCATGGCCCTGAGTGCATATACCATCAACTCAGGGCTAGCTGCTGAATGTTGAGGACGGCTTGCTAACGTAGCAAGGCGGAAGGTAGTGTGGCTAGAATAGATTCCGGCCCACTCTGATTTTGAAGGTAATGAAAGGGCGGACGCACTGGCCGTGGAGGGCAGGGAATAGGGGAATAGGAAAGCGAGGAACAGGTAGGGAAACCAACACCTCGCTCACTGGAACGCTCTACAGGATCTAAGGTAGTCCAAGCTCCTACTGAGGGGATGGACTGATGGACATGCTAGGGCAGCTGTAGAAATACCAAGGAGTAGGTTAAGAAAGTTGGTAGGACTCTTAACAGGGCACTGCTGTTTGAGGAAATACCTCCATAACTTAGGTTTAGAGGAAAGTCCCAAATGTAGGGGTTGTGGCTTGGCTGACGAAACGTCGGTCCAAGCCCTCCTTGTGTGTCCACATTGGGCTGTATTGCGCAGGCGAATCTTTGGAGTCCCTGTTATGGCCCCTGGGGACACATGCAGGTAACCACTAAAGAGGATTGAGTCCTTCATTGAAGGACTTGGCTTCATGGATGCATGAGTAGCAGGAATGGCCCAATCGGCCCACCAGTGGCTTCAGTGCCGGAATCTTGGCTTGATCTTGCTCGGCCGAGGTTCGCCTGAATTTATTAGTAGTAGTAACGCTGCAGGATCATATATCACACATATTTTTATCTTTAAAAGAAAGATATTTACACCCGAATTAGAAAAAGGAACTCCAGTAGGAAATAGAGTCACAATTTCCGACTCAGGTTACATAACTAGTGATACGTTTGTTACGTGGCTCCATCACATCAAAAACAGTATTGTTTGTTTAAAAGAAGAACCGCATTGCTACTCCTAGATGGACGTTCTACTTGTAGTCAAAATTTAGAAGTACTTTTGTTTGCATGAAATAATGGAATCAATATGCTACAATTACAGAGTCATACAACTCATCGCATGCAGCTATTAGCTGTTGCCTCTCCCCGCCCAACCTTTTGGAATGTACTATGACCAAACACAAGAAACTTATTTAGGAGAAAATGTGGGAAAAGCAATTACTCCCTATGATGTCGCTTTACTTGCAGAAGCCTATAGTAGAGCAGCGACGATTATCACAGCTCAAAACGTCAGGTATTTGGCCCGTTAATCGATACGTATTTAAAGATCACCATTTTGCTGCTTCCGTAGCTTTGGAAGAAATTCCAACTGCCAATAATGCCAATATAATTGATCCTTCATTGGATAAAAGTTTTTCCGAATCCTTACATCAAATTTTTCCTTTACCTCAGGCAAAAGCTGGTCCTTTAGAGAAAAGAAAACAACAAAACGCGAAGATTATTACCAGCAGTGCGTATAAAGAAAATTTAGAACAACATAAGCTAAGAGCTGAAGAAAACGCAAAAGCTAAATTAAACCGTAATAAAATAAAGGAAGCAAAAACAGTAACGCTGATGTTATTGAGACAGTGGAGGAAACATCTGACATTTATTTCCTCCATGATTCTGACACGTCAGTAGGAATCGAAATATTTTCGACCAGTGACGATGATGAAGAAGATATTTGCAGTGAGACTCTGTATCCTGCCAAAGTTAGTTAAATTAAAGTTCATGATTTTTTATTAGTGAGACTTGAATATGATGCCAACTCTAATAAAAATAAACGGTTTAAAGAGGTGTATCGTGGTAACAAACCGAAATTTCTCCAAAAATGACAAAAAATGTGTCATTTCATGTACCATAACACCTGTTGTACTAGCTCTAGTGAGCTGAAAATCAATAAGGTTCATATATAAGATGCCCTAAACAATGTCCAATTATAAAATTGGTCTCTAGTATACCCTCCGGAAGCTGAATCGTGGTAACAACCCGAAAATTGTCAAAAAATGATAACAATTTGGTACTTCAAGTACCATAGCACCCGTTTTATTGGCTCTAGTGAGCTAAAAATCAATAGGGCTCATTTGTGAGATGGTCTGAACAATATCCAATAATAAAATTGGTCACTTGTATCCACTCCGAAGGCTGTATCGTTCTAACAAACTGAAATTTCTCCAAAAATGTGGTACTTCAAGTACCATAGCACTCGTTGTACTGGCTCTGGTGAGCGGAAAATCTATAGAGTTGATCTGTGATATGGTGTGAATAATATTCCATCAAAAAATTGGTGACTTATTACACTACGGAGGATATATCGTGGTAAAAAATTGAAATTTCTCCAAAAATGCCGTACTTCAAGTATCATAGCACCCGTTGTACTGGCCCTAGTGAGCTGAAAATCAATGGGATTCATTTGTGAGATGTCCTGAATATCACAGTCACAAAATTGATGACATGTTACACTCTGGATGCTGTATCGTGGTAACAAGACATGTAACGAAAAATGGCCGACAAAAACGACGACGACGATATACACAGAGGATTTTTTTCTAGAAACCGTTTTTCGTGATGCCCTTGCTGAAAAACGTAAAAATAACTCCCAAAAAAATCCAAAACTCCAATTTTTTTGAGGTAAACCAATACTTTTCTCGCATATTAGATAGTTTGGGTGGAAAAGTAAAATTCAAATTGTATCGAGCAGCTTATAGCACACAATGATGATAAAACAGTGGAAGTTAGTTTTCTGAGGAAAAATTCCAAAAATAATACCTGTATTCTTTTCCCATGTGTAACAGACGTTTCTAAGGTATTAAATAACCAGATTGTTAAAATTTTGTGTACTCCTAAGGTACCCAGGAGTCGAACTTTTTTTTCAAATTTAAAAACTGGCGTTATATCATAGAAAAAATGTTAATTATTAGAATTTAAGATGTTCCATACCTTTCGGAAATAAAAATATTCTCTTAAAAAAATATCTATTTTTATTTTCCTAGTCTTTATGTTTAATAATTCTAAATAGTCATTTTTCTGTTACTGTTTTAAATGAAACTTACTGTTTTTAGATAATTCCACAATATATTTAAATAATGTTACAAATTCTAGGAAGTTGAAAATTGTTTCGATATTAAATACCATCGTCAGAATGACAGAAGTTACATTTCATTTAATGCCTACCTGATGTTTAATAATTATTTTTGGCTAGACCAAGAAGTGATTGACTTAATATATGTTAATAAAAAAAGAAGAAGATAAGATATTACAAATACTGAAGCTTACATATTATTAGTCCTATGGGGATATCCTGGATATCTTTTTCCTCAATTAAGATCAGTATAACTGTGCAATGATATAGAAAAACATGAAAACTATATCTGCTGTAGTCTTCACAATTATCACTTAAGAAGACAATTTAAAAGTGGAGAACTCCCTAGATTTATCTGTTCATTGACGACTTCATATTGTGTGATTTCCTTGAAGAATTGGAAATTAGAAGGCACTTGAGAAACCCACAATATGAAGTCGTCAATGAACAAATAAATCTAGGGAGTTCTCCACTTTTAAACTGTCTTCTTAAGTGATAATTGTAAAGATCAGCAGATATAGTTTTCCTGGTTTTCAATATCATTGTTGTGATATGACGTGATTTATATATCACGATGACGAGTCAATCACGAGAGCTTTCACATTATATTGAATTCTCGGACTGGCTGAATGCGTAAACGCCCATTAATACAAGATAGTTTGCCTTGTAAGTGCCTGCTCAACTCGAAACCCAACAATTAAAGTTTTAAATGGTTCAAAAGAACCTTATTTTTTTATAAAATAGAGATTATAGAACTTTCCAAAACCATTGAAATATTACTACAAATAACGTTGAGTGATTACGATCCTCAATTAGCACCGTGAAAATATTTCAAACCCTTACACAAAGTAAAAGGAGAAATCTCAGCTATTCAAAATGAATGTTTTATGGATTGGCATAAATTATCTAACAGGGCCCTATTTATCGCTTCATGGTCAAGTGGATAATTAACTTTATGTCAAAAATATCACTATTCAAAGGAAATAGGAGAGAAAGTTCTACCCCCAAAAATTTGCGATATATCTACAAAAATTAACCAATTTAAAAGTAGTCAGTTTCTCAATCTCAAAGAGTACGGAACTAAAAACGACTCTCGAACGGTCGACATAAAAAAGTATTCGAAAACATACAGTGCGCGTTAAAACTATATCTAGATAAACGAATCATATCAATTTTAAAATTAAAAACGGGAAAAGTTACGATTTACCTGAAGTATTAAAATATCTCTCGCGTTACGACGCAATATAAAAACGTGCAATTTTCTGTGACGTCGTTCGAGAATTATCGGAACAATATACATAACTACCTCACGAGCATTTAGTATCTTTTAGAAAACAGTAACCAACTATCAATTCTCTGTGGATATTCTTGTTGCTCTATCTTGTTACTATTTTGTTGTAAAGTGATTTACGTGTTTAAATTGTCGTATTTAAGTGTTTATTAAACGTTACTTAAAATTACGACTGGTCCTTCCTTCCGCAACCTTATTGAAGCAAAACAAACAACACATCTACTTAGGTGCAGTAGTGAACGACAAATTAAACAATCCACTCCACCAATCTAGTTCATTACAAACCCTAAGAATCATTGCACAGTTATACTGATCTTAATTGGGAAAAATGATATCCAGGATATCCCCAAAGGGCTAATAATATCTAAGCTTTAGTATTTGTAATATCATATCTTCTTCTTTTTTCTATTAACAAATATTAAGTCAATCACAAGGTAGGTCACTTCTTGGTCTAGCCAAAAATAATTATTAAATATCAGGTAGGCATTAAATGAAATGTAACTTCTATCATTCTGACGATGATATTTAATATCCAAACAATTGTAAATTTCTTAGAATTTGTAACGTTATTTAAATATATTGGGGAATTATCTAGAAACAGTAAGTTTCATTTAAAACAGTAATATGAGTAGATTCCACGAAGTAAGGGTCGAAACAGTTAATTTTATTTTTCTGTGTTAAACCATAATTTATTAGTAGGTCCAATTTAAGAAACCATTTGTCCATATTGGACTGATTGCACGATATTCTTAAAATATATTTTAGAAAAATATATTTACATTTAACCGGCGTTTTAATACCTATTGAAATTACTTAAAGTCAGTACTACCAACAGGTAAAATTTAGTGAAGTTGATATCAATATTTTGATTTTCTATCCTATGTCAAATCCTATTTTCGGTCCAAAATTAGCAACCTTTCTCTATTCTTTTTCTGACATAGCAAAATTTAGCAAACATGGAACAAGGAAAATTAGTTTTTTTTTAAGTAGATATAATTCTCGCGTTTGCACTGAGATAATCGAATAATGGGACTACATTTTTATGAATACACATTAACTGTAACAAATGTTCTGAATGAGCCCGTATGCAAGGCTTTGGGAGCCCAGAGCACATTATCTGGAACGAGATACTAAGATATCTCACAATATTTTTAGATCATTACAAATGACCGCAGAATATATGTTCTACCCTGGGGTATTTCTGAAACAAGAAAGATTGTTGCGTGTATTGTTTAGATCCAAGAAAATGTCATTAATAAATAATTATATTTTACATTATGTTGCATCTACCAGCGGCATCTAAATTTAAATAATAAAAGCGATTGAATGTGGTGGTTGTTCGGTACGATTTGTTGAGGTTTTGGCCAGAAATTCTTTCAGGATGATAATTTTGTGAGATAGTGCGAAGAATAAAGAAAAAACAAAAAAATATTGCTTGAAAAGTACGGTATGATACGCTATCACATTACATTTAAAATATATAAGGTGGTAGTTATTACCCCTGTTCTATAGTAGTAATTTGGTAGAAAATTAATTTATTTTTTAATTAGGACCTCACTGTATAGTTCAGACATCGATAAAAAACTTATAATTAGGATGAAAATTGCGGTGATTACAAAATTAAAATGAAATAATATTCATTTTTCGAAAGACACTTCCAATGTACGAAATTGGAGTGGAAACATTTAATTCTCCAAGACAATGTTTAATTGGTACTTGAAGTCAAAACATAGAATAATACTTACGGATTTCATTGAAATAAAACGGAAATTCTCCTGGAATAGAACAGTTAAGTCTAGCTTTGAGATAAGTGGCCCAGTTCTGCGACAAGATATTCTTTCCTCCCGTATCCTTTTTGCAGACTCGGGCGACCCTAGAGTAAACGCTTTTGCCGCAGTTGATGTATTCCACGGCGGTTTCTCTAAAGAAGAATAAAACGTATTCTCCAATATCGAATGATCCAACGAAGTTCGGTTCTGAAATAAAGAATAACCAAATTAGTTTTTGTTTATCAAAGTATACACAATTCATAGATTATTTAGAAGGAAAGGCTTATATCCATTTAGGCCTAAAAAAATTCAAGTTTTACTTGAGCGAGGGAGGTAGATTCGGATAAATTTTTGTAGATGGTTATAGGATAACGGAAAGAATAATCCACATCTTATAGGTAATATTATGTTTACTGACAAGTAAGGAACACCGGGGTTGGTTGTGACAGGGGTTGGTTGTTACAAACGCTTTTGCACGCGCTGTATAGATATCAGATGCGTCACGATCACCTCAATAGAACAAGCGTTAATTATTTTGTATTTAGTATGATTCTAACTTCAAAAGGGGGTGTATCACGTGTGTTTGGCCGATTTTGGTATTTTAGAGTTGTCTTAGTAAATGTTACTATTTTCAAATATTGTTTTATAAAGTGACTATAGTTTTAGTTATTACTAATGTTGTGGGGTCAAAATAATAATTCAGGTATGCTCTTTATTGTATGCAAGTTATTAGTCCATCTATAAAAATGTGGGCAGTACTCAGACAACATAACAAAAATGTGCTTGGGGGTTGGTTGTGACATTAATAACGAGGTAAGTTGTGGCTGTCACAACCTGCCCCGTATATTTTATTGCTAAGTATAAAAGTAACCTAACCTAACCCAACCAGTCTTATACATTTATTTTAGAATTAATAATGAAGACATATAAACGGAAAACCAATCGAGGAAAAACATAATATAAAAATTGCAAACAAACAACACCTCACAATTAATTCAATTTTAAGTAAAAATATAGCAAGACTAACATAGTTTATGAAATTTCTTGTATGAACTATAATGAAAAGTACTTTGGCCAGTCCAAGAGATCACTTACCAATCGAATCACCTCTCACAAAAGTGACAGTAAATTGTACCCTGCAATATGTGCACTTGCTAAACACGTATTTTGTAAACGCCATTATCAATCTGCCAAAGTATTGACCACAGAAGAAAATTATAAAACTTGTCTGTTTTTGGAAACAGCATATATTAATTAAGAAGATTAATGTATAAATAAAAAAATCCCAATGGCACAGGACCAATTGGACAGGCTTATTTCAGTAACATTTTTGCATAAAACTCAAAATAATAAATTAGATACAAAAGTAATAGAATGTTTTGAGATGTACAAAAAACCAAAGAAACATTTTGGCATCAAATCAAAAACAAAAAAATAAAAAAAATTCTGATAAATTTGTGAATTTTCTTAAATAAATGTTTTAATGTACGATTTAGAGAAAAATGTTGAATACAAAAGTTGTAGAACGTGTTAAGGTCTATGAAAAAGCTCAGTAACTTTTTTGCGTCAAATGAAAAACAAAGGAAATACGATTTTTTTTCAACTTTGACAGGCCGCCATTTTGTTTATACTGGGCCGATTTGGCTCATTAACGAACTTTAGAACGGAGGGTGATTTTGGCATCTAGGAACACCAAAACGAAAAACTGCATTGAAATTCGTCATGCTACTCTCTACAATAGACCTATTTCATTCTGAAATAAGCCTAAAAAACAGGCTTAAATAACCGTAGAGCAATCTATGCATACCTATTAGAATTTGGAAAACAAAACTCAAATTTTTTTATTTCCAGTCAAAATAATGTAATGTAATGTAGTAAAATAGATCATACCATCATAGTGGGATGAATTAACAAAATTCATAGTAGCTTAACAACGTCATTTAATATCGTTGTATTGTTTTTTGAATTTATTTATTTTGGAAGATATTTACAATGATTTATTATACAACTTACATTTCTCGTTTAATTATGTAAGTAAATTATATATAATATATTTATATTCTGACCTTGAAAATGAATATTTAACATGTTCGAAAGCTCAGAAATATATATATATATATATATATATATATATATATATATATATATATATATTAAGAAGAATAACTTTTGGCATGTCATTGCCACATACCCACAATAAATTACCTAACAAGGATATAAAGGATAGAACGTTTTGTTTTGGCTGACAAGTCTTCAATTTTCTTAGTTGGAAATTTATGCTCTTCCAGAATAATACTAATTTCATGGCAAGTACAAATATTCTAATTTAGTTTCAATTTACATTTTTATTAAGTTGCTGTTTCAAATAATTTGCATAAATAAGAAAGACGTCTCGGAAAAAACGTTGAATAACACCGCACCGATCTGTACTTCTATGTATAAAATACGGGTAGCAGGAAATAATATCTATGTAAATGTACCGTAAAATGAGGCGACTTCGAAAATTATGAGCCAACTTTCTCATGGGAAGTATTTGAGATTTTTGTCCCTTGTTGGTGAATTCAGCTAATAAATGAATCAAGCTGCATTAATTACGACACCATATCTATTATTTCATTAGATGCTTCATTAAGCACTTTGTTAACAATTTGAATAAAAATTAAACTCATGACTAGAAAGACCAAACGTTTTAGCCGCTTTTTTTGGAGTTCGTAGTCTTTGGTTTAATTAGTTTATTAACTTTGTACATTGATAGTTTGTTTACCAAGTAGTAGAGAATTACAATTCAATGATAGGTTACGGCAAATGAAAAAGAAACTATCCAGAAGTCGCTAACTTATTTGATAATAGTTTTCCACATCAGGTTTGAACAATAAAAAACGGTGTAATTGAAAATTGCCGTAAAAGTGGGCGGCCAAAGACCGTAATTAATGATGACAAACCACATTAGAATGAGATATGAGGAATTGTTGGTAGTATTTTAAAACAAGATACATTCATCCATACAAAATGATGCTTTGACAATAATTGTCTGAGGAATAGAATGATTCACTGATTAGAGTTTTGTGAAACCATAATGCAGAATGAAGATACTAATCACCGTTATCGATCCATTGTTTATTGAAGACAGTTGTTATGCACAAAAGTATTTGTGCTACAAAATCAAATAGTTCCTGCAATGAACCTGGTTGTCGGTAATAATTTTTATGAAATTTGGCTCCAGCAGGATTGTACATCACCGTACTTCGATGTTGCAGTTCGCAATACATGAATAAGGTTTACAAGAGAGGTAGATCCGAAGAGGTACAGTTGACTGGCTAGCACGATCTACAGATACTTCACCTTTACATTATTTTTTAAGGGGATAACGGAAAAAAATAATTCAATAGATGAAAAAAGGCGTAATGTCAAATCAGCATTTTACAAAAGACTTCTATGCCAAATAGAAGGTGGAAGACATTTTGAACTGATTAAATGAAATATTAGTTGTTGATTAATTATTATTAAAACATAATTAGTTAATAAAGTAGCAGAAAATACACGGTTGTTGTTGGAAGAAAAATTCAGCATACTGTTTATATATATATATATATATATATATATATATATATATATATATATATATATATATGTAATATACCTTAAATTACTTAGTACATATCATATTAAATAAATTGCTTAATCAGTATATTGTGTAATAACCTGTTGTTTTATAAATTGTTGAACCTTATTTTTGCTTACATTGTATTTTTTACCTTTTTGAATTGTTTAGATTTATAGTCAGTCTAGAATTTACTTCGAATCTTGAAACTTGTAACTATTGTTAAATAAATAATTTTTTAAAAAACCTTTTTCCGTGTGTAAAAGGTTATTATATATATATATATATATATATATATATATATATATATATATATTCTATATTCTAAGTTCCTATACTGCTAGCGCACCTTGACGGATGACAGATGACTTAAAGTACACATCTGCCAATTTCTGTTATTTATTCTTGAATCTCCGTGTTGAGTTGGAAGAAGATTGGCTGAGTCGAATTTCCTAACCCTTCACTGGAAACTTTCAATTATATAGTTCATCGTTGGATGGTTGTGATAAATTTCTGGCTGAGAGATTTCCTTATATTGTTTGCGATTAGAGACGCTGTATATTTTAAAGAAAATCTTTCAGATTTACGAGATTTTGGGGGTCAAGGTAAGTTCTTCGTAGAACTTCTCGAGCATGGCTCTGAGACTTTGCGTTGTGTATTTTAGGAAGTACATTCGTTAATTGATTTAATCACGTAAAAGGATCTGGTTGTCAGACGGCAAATAGACCAACAGGGCCGTCCAAGAACCCTCTGTCACATTGAGGTTAGATTATGATTAATAAGAGCCCCCGTACTTAATTTGAATCGAAAGTTAGACTGGTAATGTTTATTTTAGGGTTCATTCGACCATCTGGTCGTATTCAATCCACGTTCTACCATCGAGTCAACGTACAACCTTCACATCAGGTTGGAGATTCATATTCGGATATCGAGTTTGAAGCCACTTCATTCGAATTTCAACTCCCAGCTTAGTGCCAGCTCCATGTTCAACGTCCACCCATCACTGTCAACGTGTATTGTCTCCGCTGTCCATAGTATTTGTTCTCACACAGTCTACCTTCTACTTCCTTCGTAACTACGTGCTTGTCTTCGTGTATTGTACACGTCCTAGAATCCACACAAGGCGCTGGATTCTTTGGTAAACATATTGAAAAGCTGAGAGGCCACTACCACTACCATATAATAACCACAGCTAAGTCTTAGATCTCAATTTGATACCGCCCTTAAGGCATTTTTTTAGTACAGCCTATCATAGTGACGTCACAGATAGTCTGAATTCTGGTGTGATATTTGTTTATTGAGCTGATACACCCTTCTCAATCATAATTTACCCACTCATTTGGTGGGGTACTTATTTACAACCACAGAATATTGTTGTGTGCTCCATTTGTGCCAGTACATTATAACCGTTTCAATATATTTTTTGTAGTATCAATATTTCTTTGTTCTGATCCAAGTTAATAATACCAGGTACCCCGGTAATCAGAGGTGAGCAAGAATCTTTTCTTATTTTTTTAATGAGATTTACATAATCTTATAGCCAATCTTTATTATTAAGTAATATTAGTGCAGTGGTTTGTGCCACCCCATCTGGGTGGTTTCGGATTTTGACTGGCTAGAAATCCGTGGCGCTCTGGAAAATTTAAGCCTATACTTGTCGAACCTACGCCCGACTGAGCTACTGGGACAGTTAGAGGCGAGGAACACTAGTGCACAATCACTGCTCTCATCCCATAAATTTCGCTCCTAACAAGTTGTTTGATATGTTAATGTTTTTCATTATTCTCCAATATATATATATATATATATATATATATATATATATATATATAATTATTTGATTTTCTTTAACCTTTATATATAAATTTTTTTTCCATTTTTCGTGGGCATCAGGTTAATAGTAAACACAGTATCAGTTTATGTTTTAATTTGACGTTTCGCTCCCTCAATTTGGAGCATTTTCAAAAACTTCACATATCGATGTTTTACAATAAAATGAACAAGTTTAAACGATTAAAATTGAATGTAGACATACAGGTGATAAAAACTGGTAGTTAATAAAATAATTTCATAAACAAATAAGCATGTACTTTCGATTTTATTTGTTTATGAAATTATTTTATTAACTACCAGTTTTTATCACCTGTATGTCTACATTCAATTTTAATCGTTTAAACTTGTTCATTTTATTGTAAAACATCGATATGTGAAGTTTTTGAAAATGCTCCAAATTGAGGGAGCGAAACGTCAAATTAAAACATAAACTGATACTGTGTTTACTATTAACCTGATGCCCACGAAAAATGGAAAAAAAATTTATATATATATATATATATATATATATATATACAGGGTGTTCATTTCAGGACTTCCCACCCTAATTTTCTCGAAATGTGTGTATTTAAAAATAAATCCTGGGACACGTCAACAAATATATCGAAGGGGACAACTTTTTATCATAAAGGCAACGCGCTCCCTTTAACCCCCCGCCAGGGGGAGTTGCCAACTTCAAAATCTTAAATGGGAAGGGGTATCGAGTTATACCTCATTTTAAAGGTCTTTTTAATCTCTACACGTAGGCTTTTGTTTTTTTTAATTGCTCGATTCGTTGTCGAAATATTTAGGAAAATCTGTTTGCTGCTTCATACCATTAAAATAAAAACTGCAATTGTTTGTTTTGCTATTCCTTTCAACTTTTTTGTATAAAAAAATGCAAAAAAATGTTTTTGATAGAGAAAATAAAAGACATGGTACCTATTGAATTGTTTACCATACTTACCAGTTGTGTGAAAAAGCAATTTATTAAAAATGGTTTACACTTTAGCTGAAAAAGTTGAAATAGTGTTAATTTACGGCGCCGAAAACCAATGTGCTCGACGAACTGCTGCAATATTTAACAAAAGGCACCCAGATAAGAACACCTCTCATAGGTATGTCCTAAATCTAATCGCCAAATTTACTCAAACAGGATCTGTTGCAAATTTAAAACATGATCCGCCAAGAGTTTTGAATGAAACCACTCAAATTGAAGTGATAGGTTATTTTGGTATGAATCCTAATACTTCGTTACGTACCATTTCTGCTGCAAATGGAATTTCCTTAGGCTCTGTCCACAAAATTACAAAAATTAATAAATTCCATCCCTATGAAATGAAAGTATGTCAAGAGTTAAGTGAAGACGATTTTGACAGAAGAATTGAGTTTTGTGAACAAATGACTACAGTTATTAATAACAATAACGAATTTTTAAAAAATATCTGCGTCACTGATGAGTGTACTTTTTATTTAAATGGTTTTGTCAACAAACATAATTATTGCAGATATTGTAGCCATGAAAATGACCATGTATTTGTCGAAGGGCATACCCAGCATCCCCAAAAAATTAATGTATGGGCCGGTATACTAGGGTATCAAGTAATTGGTCCATTGTTTATAAATGGAAATCTAAATGGTGAGATGTACTTGAATATGCTAGAAAATACGATCAATCCGTTAATTACCGAAGCAATTGAAAATCAACTGGATAGAGATGGCAACAACTTTCTTGACGAAAATGAGTTATATTTTCAGCAAGATGGAGCTCCCCCCCATTATGTGCTTCCGGTCCGTCAATGGTTAAACAATGTATTCCCCGTCTAATGGATAGGGCGAAGAGGACCTATAGAGTGGCCAGCTAGGTCCCCAGATCTAGCACCATGTGATTTTTTTCTATGAGGACATTTAAAATCAGTTGTTTACACACCCCCGCCACATAATATAGAAGACCTTTGACAAAGGATTACTGCAGAGTGTCGAGCAATTCGAACAGAAGTGTTTGAAAATGTGCGTCACGAATTTGAATGGTATTGTTTGGCCAACAATGGGCAACATTTTGAGCAATTATTAAATTGAAAATCTGTGTACAATATTGTAATTTAGTTTTGATGAAAGGAATGAGAATAAACAGTTGCAGTTTTTATTTTAATGGTACGAAGCAGCAAATAGATTTTCCTAAATATCTCGACAACGAATCGATCTATTTAAAAAAAAACAAAAACCGACGTGTTGAGATTAAAAAGACCTTTAAAAAGAGGTACAACTCGATACCCATTCCTATTAAAGATTTTGAAGTTGGCAACTCCCCCTGGCGGGGGGTGAAAGGGGGCGCGTTGCCTTTATGATAAAAAGTTGTCCCCTTCGATATATTTGTTGACATGTTCCATGATTTTTCTTTAAAATACACACATTTCAAGAAAATTAGGGTGGGAAGTCCTGAAATGAACACCCTGTATATATATATATATATATATATATATATATATAAATTTCGATTTTCTACTACACCTGTTTTAGTCGAAATTTCAATAATTTCGACTTATTGGCCTGACCGTTCTTCGAAGGGCAAAACAACTACATTCCTGGCTAATACCACGCAGAATATTGAATTACATCCCCTTCGAAAACCGTGACGTCGATCGGCCATTTTGCCGATACGGACATCTGTGGTGATTCGCAACTGATAGCGGAAGAGCATAGTACACTTACGCGTTTCGACCTTCTTGGGTCTCTTCAAGAGTGCCGTAATGCCTTCCAGTTCAGAATCTCTAATCCGAACTGAAGATTACACCCTCCGACAACCTCTCTTGGTTCGTGTAGTTACACAAGCGAGAAGTAGTCAGTTGGCGCCATCTTCACTTTCAGTTGCGAACCAACACCTCAGATAAATGCGACCGTATTAGTCGTATTAAATAAAAATGAATATAATTTCATAAAATACGAGGTGCTATATGAAATATAAATTTCGATTTTCTACTACACCTGTTTTAGTCGAAATTTCAATAATTTCGACTTATTGGCCTGACCGTTCTTCGAAGGGCAAAACAACTACATTCCTGGCTAATACCACGCAGAATATTGAATTACATCCCCTTCGAAAACCGTGACGTCGATCGGCCATTTTGCCGATACGGACATCTGTGGTGATTCGCAACTGATAGCGGAAGAGCATAGTACACTTACGCGTTTCGACCTTCTTGGGTCTCTTCAAGAGTGCCGTAATGCCTTCCAGTTCAGAATCTCTAATCCGAACTGAAGATTACACCCTCCGACAACCTCTCTTGGTTCGTGTAGTTACACAAGCGAGAAGTAGTCAGTTGGCGCCATCTTCACTTTCAGTTGCGAACCAACACCTCAGATAAATGCGACCGTATTAGTCGTATTAAATAAAAATGAATATAATTTCATAAAATACGAGGTGCTATATGAAATATAAATTTCGATTTTCTACTACACCTGTTTTAGTCGAAATTTCAATAATTTCGACTTATTGGCCTGACCGTTCTTCGAAGGGCAAAACAACTACATTCCTGGCTAATACCACGCAGAATATTGAATTACATCCCCTTCGAAAACCGTGACGTCGATCGGCCATTTTGCCGATACGGACATCTGTGGTGATTCGGAACTGATAGCGGAAGAGCGGAGTTGCGAATCACCACAGATGTCCGTATCGGCAAAATGGCCGATCGACGTCACGGTTTTCGAAGGGGATGTAATTCAATATTCTGCGTGGTATTAGCCAGGAATGTAGTTGTTTTGCCCTTCGAAGAACGGTCAGGCCAATAAGTCGAAATTATTGAAATTTCGACTAAAACAGGTGTAGTAGAAAATCGAAATTTATATTTCATATAGCACCTCGTATTTTATGAAATTATATTCATTTTTATTTAATACGACTAATACCGTCGCATTTATCTGAGGTGTTGGTTCGCAACTGAAAGTGAAGATGGCGCCAACTGACTACTTCTCGCTTGTGTAACTACACGAACCAAGAGAGGTTGTCGGAGGGTGTAATCTTCAGTTCGGATTAGAGATTCTGAACTGGAAGGCATTACGGCACTCTTGAAGAGACCCAAGAAGGTCGAAACGCGTAAGTGTACTATGCTCTTCCGCTATCAGTTGCGAATCACCACAGATGTCCGTATCGGCAAAATGGCCGATCGACGTCACGGTTTTCGAAGGGGATGTAATTCAATATTCTGCGTGGTATTAGCCAGGAATGTAGTTGTTTTGCCCTTCGAAGAACGGTCAGGCCAATAAGTCGAAATTATTGAAATTTCGACTAAAACAGGTGTAGTAGAAAATCGAAATTTATATTTCATATAGCACCTCGTATTTTATGAAATTATATTCATTTTTATTTAATACGACTAATACGGTCGCATTTATCTGAGGTGTTGGTTCGCAACTGAAAGTGAAGATGGCGCCAACTGACTACTTCTCGCTTGTGTAACTACACGAACCAAGAGAGGTTGTCGGAGGGTGTAATCTTCAGTTCGGATTAGAGATTCTGAACTGGAAGGCATTACGGCACTCTTGAAGAGACCCAAGAAGGTCGAAACGCGTAAGTGTACTATGCTCTTCCGCTATCAGTTGCGAATCACCACAGATGTCCGTATCGGCAAAATGGCCGATCGACGTCACGGTTTTCGAAGGGGATGTAATTCAATATTCTGCGTGGTATTAGCCAGGAATGTAGTTGTTTTGCCCTTCGAAGAACGGTCAGGCCAATAAGTCGAAATTATTGAAATTTCGACTAAAACAGGTGTAGTAGAAAATCGAAATTTATATTTCATATAGCACCTCGTATTTTATGAAATTATATTCATTTTTATATATATATATATATATATATATATATATATATATATAAATATTCCTTCTTTATTCCATCGCGTATATTAAAACATTTAGAAAAAAAAATTGGGATTCTGGATGAATTCCCCAACGTGTAATCGGAAACTGCCCTATTCAACAAATAATAAAACTCCAAATGGTATCAAATTTCAAAACGGCGGTGTACGGCCTCCACGACCGACAATGGGGATGTATTTTCTAAATACGACAAAGGGCGGTATCAGTGAGGGTGGTTTGTAATTATTTTCGCCCAGATAACCGCAAAATGCGAAGCCATGTATTTTGCGTAATGACGTTAAGACCATAGGAAAGATGCGTAAGCGTGTTACATTTTAGTTAAACACGTGGAAAAATTTTACGCGTGGTTAGAGCTTCCATCAAAATGTTCAATAATTTATGTAGATTCCAAACAAGCCGTGCTTTTATGGTGCACTGGGTATGAAAATGTTTGATTAGTGGTAATCGGTGTACAAAAAGCTCTTTTAATATTGCCGCCGCCGCGATTTCTTGCTTAATGCTCAAAATATACGGCACGGTACTTTAATTTATTAAAAGGGCTCGGAACGTGCCTTTTTGCATCGTTCTTGCTTCTCAAAACTTCCGGTGTTTGTGTAAGATTTAATTAATTACATTAAGGAGTGCATAAAGTAGCATTTTCATTACTTAAACTACATAACGAATAACAACGAGATAACAACAGCATAAACAAAGGTATTTAAAATTTCATAGCAATTCAATAAAAAAAACTTTTCCAACCATCATATGAGATTTTGATAAAACTTGAATTGTTCTGTGGTTGAAGATAAGTAACCATGTCAGATTGAAGGGTTGGCCGAAGGGAGAGGATTAATGTAACAACGTATATAGATATAGAGTGCCCTTCAATTAATCTTGAGCCTGAGGACGACGTTATACTTTAGGCACTTTTGAAATTTGATACTGCTAGTTTTATAATTAAAATTATTTTTATATCTATCTAATTTGTAAAATTGAAAAGTCATTATAATTAAAGCAATTGATAATTACAAATAAAGATAAAGTCTTCAAAAAATAAAATCGGTACTGTTTGACACTATCTTCACAAGTCAAAAGGGTAGCCCACATGGTTTTGGCTAATGTATATCACGAAAACTATATGTACAATATTATTGAATTTTACCATAAAGAATTGGTATTTATTACCTACATAAAGAATTAAAAGAAGAGCGACGAATACAAACACACACATTTCAATAGTGAAGACAAGGGCAATACGACAATGAGCGAAGCAGTCAAAATTTTGGGTTTCGACGCTATTCTCGCTGGTGGATTTGTTCTTGAGCACTTTTGCTGGGACTGAATCAAGTACTTTCTGGGAATTAAATCAATTAGAGAAGGTCTCTGACTTTTGAAATTGAAGAAATAAATGGTGAAAATCTCTATAAACATACCGAGTTCGGTTGATGGTATCAACATTAGTATTCCTTGTACTTTTGTTCCATATCATACCATATTTTTTCATTCAAGAATTTTCCGTTAAGAAATTCATTGTGTGGCAAAAAAGCACGTGCGCACGACATGTGAACACGACAAATAAAAGCAGCTATCTTTGCTTTACGCTCTTTTAGTCGCTTGTATCACGACCCCTGTTGTCCAGCCCCCCCCACTTTGTAGAAACAAAAAACAAGTAGCGCGTATTTATGAGATTTCATATCCCGCTAATTATAATTTTTGAGCTCGTCATACTACGCAGGAATTCAATATTCTTTATAGGGGGGTGGGGCTGGGTCGACGTTGACTCAGCCCCCCCCCACTTGAAAATAATAAAATTGAATAAGTATTTACAGTAGAATTCACCCTTAACTTTCTAATTAGCAAAACCGACAAGAGTAAAGTACCCTAAAAAATTGAAATAAAAAATCCATATTGGTCTTAAAATAATGAAAAAACGCCCTTGGATACAAATCAATCCTGAATTCAAAGTTTAACTTTATGCTATTAAAATTTTATTTTGTAAAGGTGGGGGTGCTATCTTCAAGCAAGCACCCCCACTTTAGACAGCGGTTTTTCAGAAAATTGAGTGGGTACAAGTTCTATTTTTTTGGGCACAAATTAGACCTTAATTATTCATCAGTTTTAGGCTTATTTCAGAATGGTATTGTAGACAGTAGCATGATGCGGTTTCGGAAAATTTAATTGCCGTTTCTCGTTTTGGTGTTCCCTGATGCCAAAACAACCCCCTGTTCCAAATGTGACGTAGATATGTAAGAATTATAACGGAATTTGTATGCACGATAAAGGGTGCATTTTTTGACGGATAGAAACCAAGGTCGCTACAAAAATTGGATGGGTCAAAATTTTGGACGAGTTCGTTAACGTGCCAAATTGGTCCAGTAGAAACAAAATGGCGGCATGTCAAATTTGAAAAAAAATTGAATTTCCTTTGTTTTTGATCTGGCACAAAAAGTTACTTAGATTTTTTAATAGACCTTAACACATGTTGTAATTTTCATCCTCGTGAGTAATAGACATCAATATACGCTCGTTGAAGAATATACTATTATTGCAGTAGAACAATAAAGAATTAGTTTTTCCACTAAATACAGTTCAATAAAGTTTTGTTTATTGCGTGAACGTAGGAAAAGTTTAGTATTATACGCTACATTGACAGTGTAACGTATTTTGTGTTTTATACATACATTCTTCTTAAGTTATTAAATGTTGGGTACCAAAATCAGACATTATGTATTTTAAGAGCTCCTAAATCAAAGAATATTTTAAGACCAATTTTGATATTCTATCTATATTTAGGGTACTTTACTCTTGTCGGTTTTGCTAATTAGAAAGTTAAGGGTGAATTTCTCGCGATAAATGTCGAGAACCCAAATGAGACCTTATGTATTTTAAGAGCTCCTACATCAAGGAATATTTCAAGACCAATTTTGATTTTTTATATCAATTTTTTAGGGTACATTACTCTTGTGCGTTTTGCCAATAGGATGAATTACTCGCGATAAACGTTGAGCAACAAAATCAGACCTTATGTAATTTAAGAGCACCTAAAACAGGGAATATTTTAATACTATTTTGATTTTGTATCACAGTTTTTTGAGCTACTTTACTCTTGTCGGTTTTGCTCATGCATCAATTAAGGGTGGTTTAGGGGTTAAGAGAGTGAGCTCAAAAATTAAAATTATGTCAATTTGAAAGCTCATAATTAGCTTGTAATTCTACTGTAAATACTTATTCAATTTTATTATCTTTAAGTGGGGGGCGGAGGGGATGAGTCAATGTCGACTAAGCCCCCCCCCCAAACAATATTGAATTCCTGTCTAGTATGACGTGCTCAAAAATTATAATTTACGGTATATGAAAGCTCATCTTTCTTTTCTTCCTTTTTTCAGCCATCTTCTATCCATTGGATATAGGCCTCTCTCATGTTTGACCATACACTTCTATTTTCTGTTCTCTGGTACCAGTTCAGCCCAGCGAATTTTTTCAGATCAGTATTGGCAGACCACAACAGAGATAGTCTGTTGTGGTCTGCCAATACTTCTTCGTTCTCCCCAAGGTCTCCATGTAGTGATGTGTCCACTCCAATTCTCTCTGTGTCTTACATCATGTTCTGCCCATTGCCACTTTAAGGAACTGATTCTCTGTATGATGTCGGTTACTTTTGTCCATTCTCGTATCCACTGGCTTGTTTTGTGGTCTCTCAGTGATATTCCCAGTATTCTTCTCTCTATGCCCCTCTGATGTATTCTTAGTTTGTTATTAATCCTTTTAGTCAGGACTCAGGTCTCAGATCCGTATGTAGTGACTGGGAGAATGCATTCGTTGTAGATTTTCGTTTTTAATGCCATTGGAATTTTCATGTTGAAAGCGTATTTTAATTTACTATGAGCAGCCCATCCCAATCTGACTCTCCTATCGATCTCAATTTCTTGGTTTTGTTTACTTAGTGTCACTGATTGTCCAAGATATATGTATGATTGTGTTTTGTTTATAGTTTGTCCATGAAACGTAATGGTTTGGTCTGCATCAGGAACGTTTGTCATAAATTGTGTTTTTGCATTATTCATATGTAGTCCAATTTTGGCAGCTTCTACATGTAGTTCTTCGAACATCTTAGTTCTTGTTTATATCTTCCAAACAGGACGACATCATCAGCAAACCTTAAATTGCTTAGGTATGCACCATGGATGTTTCTCCCTTTTCCCTCCAACTGACTTTCTTGAAGGCATCCTCCAAAACCAGAGAAAACAATTTTGGCGAAATTGCATCTCCCTGTCTGACGCCACTTTTGGATTCTATTTTATTTGTCTGTGCCTGAATCTTGATAGTAATTGTAGAAGTTTTGTATATATTTTCTATTAGGTTGATGTGTCTTTGATCTACTCTGGCATTTCTCATAGATTTTATTATTGCCCAGGTTTCTATAGTGTCGAAGGCCTTTCTGAAGTCTACGAAGGTTATCCATATAGGTATATTATATTCTGATGCCTTCTCTATAAGTTGTTTTACTGTATGGAGGTATTAGGTAGTGCTGTAGTGACTTCTAAATCCAGCCTGTTCTTTTGGTTGGTATATTTCAAGTCTTCGCTCTAACCTGTTTGTAATTATTCTGATAAATACTTTGTACACCTGAGACAGCAGACTGATCGGTCTGTAGTTTTCGAGGTCCGACGGATCTCCTTTTTTATGGATAAAAGCAACCACTGCATTCCCCCAGTCATGAGGAATGCATTCTTGCGTCAAGCAGGTATTAAATAGTTTTACTAGTTCTTCTTTAGTTTTTCTATCGCTTTCCTTCAGCATTTCCGGTAGTATGCTATCTTCTCCTGCCGCCCGTCCATTTTTCATTTGCAATAGAGCCTTTACCAGTTCTTCGATGTCTATTTCTGGCATTTCCTCTGAATTAACATTAATAATTTTATTGTTTGTGTTCTCATTCTCTTCCTTCACTGCTTCGTTTAGTATTTTTGATCCATTTAGTCTGTGTAAAACAATTCAACTTCTCTCAGAATTTGTGTTCTATCTTCTATTATATTATTCGCTTTGTCTTTTATTCTCGTTATTTCATTTTTCTGCGTTTTTTGTCTTCTAAATATCATCAGACCCTTATTGTTTTCTAGCAGGGATTGTACCTGTTTGGTTTTGTGGCTCAGGATGTCCTGCTTTGCCATTTTTCTTGCTGTTTTATTGGTTTTTACATATTCTATTGTGTCTCTCTTTCCAGTTCTTATGAGTTCTCTTTTTTTTCCAATAGTTTTTTAGTTTTTTCGGTCAATTTATTATCAGGTTTTTTCGAAGGTTTGGCTATGAGTTCTGCAGCTTCTTTTATTGCTTTTGTCATGCTTCTGTTAGCTTCGTTTATAGTTTCATTTGGTTGTCCTGGGTTTTTAGATAATTCTTCGTTAAGTTGTCTTTCATATCCTTCATTTTCTTCCTTCAGCGATTCTATATTTATTTTAGGTGTTCTTTGTTTCATTTTTCTAGCTCTTTCCATTTTTACATTTATGAACACCTTGCATCTGATCATTCTATGGTCGCTTCCAGTAGTAAATTGATTTATCACGTCTACGTTCTGGATTATATGTTTATGTTTTGAGATGATAAAATCAATCTCGTTCTTGGTTTTTCCATAATTTTCGCTTTTCTTTCTTCTGAAAGGAGGTGTTCATCAGGTAGAGCTTTTTCCTTTCTAGGATATTGGCCAACAGTGTACCTCTATCGTTTGTGGCTCCTAAACCAAAATGCCATATATATATTTGTGAGGGATCTGTAGTTTTTCTAATTTTGGCGTTGAAGTCACCTCCTATAATAACATGTGTTGTTTTGCTTTCATTGAGTGCTTTTGCTATATCCTCGTATACCAGTTCCACTTCGTCGTCTTCATGTGAACAGGTTGGGGCATAAACTTGAATGTATTTTATGGTTGTTGTTTTATTTATGTTGAGTGTGATATAGCTAACTCGGTCTGACAGAGCTTTCAGTATCTTTATGTTTGGGATTAATCTTCTATTAACTAAAATTCCAACCCCTCCTATACCAGTATTGTCATCTCCTTTACATAACAACAAATGTCCGGAGTTTAATTTGATACACTGTTCTCCCTTTCGACTTGTCTCGGCTATACCTACGATATCCCATTTGATTTCATATTCGAACTCAGCTAAGCGTTCATCAGTTCCTAAAGACCTTGCGTTGTAAGTCGTTATATTAAGATGATAGCTTGATCTAACCCAGGGATTCTTAGCACCCCCTGCACTATTCCAACCGCCAACCGCTGCCTTGGTTGGGGTTACTCAAACTGATGTGGACTAGGGGCCTTTTCCTAAGGTTTGTTTCCATATGAGAGGATTTGGCCATTTAAACACCACGCGGGCCGGGCGTCTTGGTGAGTTATGTTGAAGGGAGAGGCAGGTCAACAGGAGTTCGCATTTCAGTTTCAGAGAAAACAAGTATTACAGTTGAAGTATAAATTGATTTTTATCTTCATTAAAGTAGGATTCAAATTTCTAGTACATGTATCACGTTTCATTGGTCTATCTCTTAACAGCAAACGTTAATAACATTATTATCCCTTACAATAGCTTGATTAGAAGATTTTCATGTTTTTCAAGCAGATTGTTGAAATTTCCTGAGAATTTATACGAAACATTTCTCATTTACAGTTTGTTCGAGTCTTGCGCCTTATGTTGTTAGAACGGTTTAAAATTGGTAAAAACAACTTAAAAGAGCAATTTCCTACTGAACTGTTTCGAATTAAATTCGAACATATGTTTTCGAAAAACAATTTTTAATCAATTAGTGAACTCCTAACAAACTGAAAATCTTAATTCATAAATTCTATTGTCGTCGATAAGGCATTTCCTCACATACACATACATTACACACGTACGGCAATGAAAGGAACGAGTAGAATATCGGAGAAACTCCGCTAATGGAGAGAGGTAGATAGTAATCAAAAGCACAAAAACTAGTCCAGTTACAGCGACCAGTTTAAGAGATCTTTTCAGGACCGGAATGTGCTATATATGTATATGAGAGAGAGGGTTGCCATTACAGAAAATTCAATTCGCTACGGGAATGGAGCGAAAACATTTGCATTTTCGAAAGAAACCCCATTTCAGGCACTATCCACAACGTGATCATTACTGCTAAACAGATTTTGACAAATCCCATCTCATCATAAGGTGGTTTCTAGAAATATACGAGGCTCGATTCGAAAAAATGTGTTATCCATTGACAAACTTTGACTCAAAATCACAATCTACATCAATATCCAATTTTTAACAATTATTTACTTAAAAAATTCACTGTTTCAACCTTTACTCTTAGGAATCTACTACTACTAGTTTATTATAATCTATTTTTTTCTTAATCTTATCAAAGTCTTCTTTAGAGGCAGTGCCTTCATTGAATACGATTTGCAGAAATGTTGTATAATGGTCCGTAAGATTTGTTTTCACTATTATAGGTAGCATCAGTTCCACGTCATTATCTGGTTGTATGAAGATGTGGTCGACGCAAGATTTGCTTTCGTTGAGATACCTTGTGTAATCATTAATAGCCGGTAAAAAACCAAATTCGTGCATAATAGTTAGGTATTCAGTCGATTCTGCATTAACTTTCATGATATCAACATTGATATCCCCAACAAAAAGTACATGTGATGTATTTTCGATTTTCTCGTTTTGTAGAAATAAGCGAAGATTGAGAAGAAATTCTAATGTATTGGAGTTTGGGGTATCCGGAAAATTCTTCGAAAGCAATTCTTCGAAAACAATTCTTCGAAAACAATTCTTCGAAAATCAATTCTTCGAAAATGCAATTCTTCGAATAAACAATTCTTCGACTAATAATTCTTCGAATAACAATTCTTCGAAGTATCCAAAAGGAATGACTTTGTTCAGAGATATAAATCAGGTATAATTTATCTAATCCCAAGCTTGCAACTGACGATAATCCCTTGGAAATTAGTTTTAATTTAACCCTGTGCAAGTAAATATGGATGCAGAATTTGTTTGTGATATAAATCAGGTATAATTTATCTAATCCCAAGTTTGCAACTGACCTGAGTGGGTATAAAAGGGATTGTTTTCCATAAAATAAAATTAGTTTTAATTTAACCCTGTGCAAGTAAATATGGATGCAGAATTTGTTTGTTCAGAAAAAGGAAAACGTAAATTGTTGTTCGAGGGACATTTTTATTTTAACGATGTTGAAAAAGGTGAAAAAGTGTATTGGAAGTGCGCATTTTTTGAAAAAAGAAAAACAAACTGTCCAGCGAGAATAATTACTGTCGACGATAAAATCAGTAAAATAACAAAAGAATATAATCATATTGCTGACGCCTCAGAGGTGGAAGCGACCAAAGTGTACGAAAAAATTCGAATCAACTCGAAAATAAGTAATGATCCTCCGCACAGAATTATATCAATTGCTTCGACTACATGTTCCATAACGGCAGCTCCCAAGCTTCCAAGTGAAACGGAGTATTCGCAATATCAGACAAAAAAATCTACAAGGACCAGCTCTTCCTACTAATAGAAGCGAAATAATATTTTTGGAGGAATATACGAAAACCTACAAAAATGAAATTTTTTTGCTATATGATGCCGGTCCAGTGGACGAGAGAATATTAATTTTTACTACAGAACAAAATCTCCAATTATTGTCTAACAGTAAGCATTGGTATATTGATGGCACATTTAAAACCGTGCCGTTATTATTCTAACAATTACTAACCGTTCACGGACTGCAACACAATTTATCGGTACCTTTAGTTTATGCACTCTTACCAAAAAAATCAGAACGAATTTATGATCAATTTTTTCAAGAACTTAAAAATTTGAAATCATCTTTAGTGCCTGCAACGATTACCACTGACTTCGAAAAAGCATTGATTAATGCCTGCAATAGTGCTTTTCCAAGTTGTAGGAAAAGAGGCTGTTTTTTCCACTTCAGTCAATGCATTTTCCGAATGATTCAAAGGAATGGATTAAAAAAACGCTATGAGACTGACAGTGAATTTGCTTTCAAACTAAAAATGTTGTGTGCTATTGCTTTTGTCCCAGTGGATGATATAGTTATGGCTTTTGAACAATTATATGATAGTGAAATATTTCCGTCAGAAGCCGAAAGTGTTATTAATTATTTTGAAGATACGTGGATTGGGCGACCAAATCGAAAACAGCGAAAACCACCACAATATCCATACGAATTGTGGAATCTATATCAAACAGTTTTGGATGATTTACCGAGAACAAATAATTCGGTAGAAGGATGGCATCGAAGTTTTGAAACACAAGTATCAGCAGTTCACCCCAACTTGTGGAAATTTATAAAATGTATAAAAAATGAGCAAAGTCTAAATGAACTTCGTGTAGAACAATATTTAAGCGGATTTGAACCACAAACACCAAGAAAGAAGTACAAAGATTGTAATCAACGAATCAAAACTCTTGTAAATCAGTATGATAAAAATAATATAATAGAATACATTAGAGGTTTAGCTCACAACATATCATATTAATCTATAATATTTTTCTTACCTTGGTATTTGATAGTATTTATGTCATTTATCTGTAATTTTTACTGTAACCTTTTACTGTACTGTAAACTTTTACTGTAATTTATTAATAAAATGTTGACATAATTATAACAAATAAAAAAAGTAGTGTTTTATTTCCAGTTCCTAGGTATTCTCAAAAAAGAAAATGACCTTATAATTCTCATTTATTATTAGTATGTTCCGCATCATACGTTTATATATCATGCGAGAAATATTGATTATTGTCTAATGAAAACTTATCCCAGATTTTAGTAAATCCAAATAATAAAGCTGTCGAAGAATTATTAGTCGAAGAATTGTTTATTCGAAGAAAATGGTATTCGAAGAATCGCATTATCGAAGAATTGTTTTCCGAAGAATTGTTTTCGAAGAATTGTTTTCGAAGAATTGCTTTCGAAGAAAATTCCTAGATCCGGAGTTTGGGGATCTATATAATGCTATAATAATAATTTTTTTCTTACCGAAAGTGAGGTGTAACACCAGTATTTTGATTTGACCCAAATCAACGACCTTGAATGAGCTTTGGATATCTTCCCTCACATAACAAACCACTCCATCATTCTGGTTGTAGGTTCCCGTGTTATAAATCATTTCATAATCAAGAATACAGAATAGATCCTCATCTAAAATCGCCCATGTTTCCGATAGCACAATACTTGGTTTAGACTTGAATTGGTCTAAATAGCATTTAAATTGATCAGAATTTTTGTTCATACTGCGAATATTATTATGCAGGAGTTTGAATTTTGTAGTTCTTTGATTTATTCCAATAATTCTATCACATTCTGAAATATATGTTTTAATTTCCTGTGTCTGAAAGTTTTTTATGTAGTTGTTCATGTTTCGAAAGTGGGCTATTGATGCAACTAAGTAAGAATTTGAATTTTGACCTGATGGTTCATTGGACAGAAGAAGCAAAGCAACTCACCAACTTATGACAGCTTATGATAGCGGTAAACAATAATATTACTCAATAGAAATGACACCTAAATTAGAATATATTTTGTTCTCAGAGATTATCCTATATCACTATTATTATTATTATTATTATTATTATTCTATATATCGTCTGTTCTGGATCTGGTAGAGAACGGAGTCGTATACATAGTTAAAAGTGCAGGAAATTGAGTCACATAACAGAGAGGAAAATTGAAGGGAGGAAATTGTTATTTCGCATTCACTGTTTCTGTATGTTTTTGTCTGGTGGTAAATTCACTAATCATTCAATTTCAATTGATATTTCAGGAGAGAGTGCTTGATGTAGAACCAGATCCTTAACTTCTAAGCTTATCTTTTTCTGTTGGGGACGCAGTTGTCTTTGGTGGGTTCTTGTTCTTGCTAGTATTTGAAGCAGTATTTTTGTCTTCTTTTCCTTCTTCTGCCAGATTTCCTTTTTCAGACAGATCACCAAGCTGCGATAATTCATCAAAGTTACCTGTCTTTTGAGTCGGTAGAGCGCGCTAGTTCCTCAACAGCATACGGTTCGTTATTGATATACAATCTGTTGCCTTTTATGTACGAATTTTCGGACGGGTTTTGTCTTGCTATATTCAGATAGTTTCTCAGAATTTTATTTTCGCACCGTTGTTTATATGTGAGATCGTTTGAAATTCCTATACCCGTTCCCTTCAATTTTCTGCACTGCTTTAAGACCTCGAGTTTCTTTAAATACGAAACGAATTCCACCTTTAATGGGTTTCTTCCTTAGGTTCTCAGTTTGTACAAATTATTAGTCTGATATATGGTCATCAACATCTAAAAGTTTCTTGATATCTTTGCAAACAGTGGACGCGGACACTACTTCAGAGTCTTTTAACCTCAGCTATATTAAACATAATAATATGAACTACCATTATTAACAAAAAAAAATGTAACAATCGTGAAAATGATTGTTACAATATCTTCCCACTTGGGATTTTCTTATGTTTACTTCACAAAGATAAAAGTCAACCAACATTCGGAAAAATCTTCATCTAGTACAATATTACCATAATAAACTGCTACAAAAAAATTCGCAATAAAATAATAAGGTAACAATATATGTTTATTATTGCTTACCTAACAACAAAACTTAAGACTAGCGAGATTAACTGGTATCTTACTCATCATTAGAATCTGCATGTAGACTAGCTTTTAAATCTTTAATGTGAAAGCGACCAAGAGGTTTTCCTTCGTCGTCCAGAAGTTCATATATAATAGGTGAAATCTTTTTAGATATTTTGCATTTAATATACTTCTTGGCCAATTTACTCGAAAAATAATTTGCAGCATCTGACAAAACAAAGTTTCTTTTATAAACCACGTCACCCTCATTGAATTCAACAGCACGTTTCCTTAAATCATAATATTTTTTATTACGATCATATGAAGCTTTCATATTTTTATGAACATCTCTATATATATCAGGTAATTTTGAAAGTTCACCAACCAACTCATTCCTGTCAGCAAACTTATAAGGTGATAATTGTTTACTAGAAAGTAAGCCATAATATTCTCCCGATAGGGGTAAAATTCTACCGAATACTAGAAATGCTGGTGAAAAGTTAGTTACCTCGTGAGTGGCACTATTTATTGCATTGCAAATCTGGTGAACATTCTCATCCCAGTTACGTTGATTTTTATTGTCCTTAATGTATGATCTTATTGCAGTCGAAATTACCCGATTACTTCGTTCAACGTTATTGCACTGCGGATGATACCTTGCATTAAACCAAATATTTGAGATTTTATATTTATTTATAAGTGCTTTAAATTCCTTTGATTTAAACTGAGAACCGTTATCAGCTATAATAATACTTGGTGTGCCAAAATAGGTTATTACAATTTGCTCTAGAAATTTACAGATTTCAGAAGCTAAAGCTCTTTTCATTTTATGAATAAAAGTGAATTTGGTAAACCAGTCTACCACTACCAATAAATAACAAAAACCTGATTTTGAACGCGGAAATGGACCTTGTATATCCATAGATATTAGTTGGAATGGTAGTGAAATATTCTTAGGGGCACCCATTAACCCTGCTCTACCTAACTGAGATGCCTTTTGTTCGTGACAAATTTGACAGTTAGCTATATACTTCTTAATATCATGGCGCATGCCCGGCCACCAATATTGCTCTAGTATTTTATTGTACGTTTTTTTAAACCCAAAATGTGCCGCCAATGGAATATCATGACATTCATTTAATATGCTATTTCGATTAGATTTAGGTATGACAATTTTCCAAGGTTTCTGGAACAATATTCTATTGACAAAAATAATATTAAAAGAAAAGTAGTTACAGAAAAATAAAAATCGAAACTCAAATATAAACAATGCGTTAACGGAACTCTAAAATTAATGTAATTGTGAGGTATTTTAATTAAATAAAATAGAATAACAATTGGAGTTAACCTTTTGATAAAAAAAACGTCAACACTGAAACAACCTTGCTAATATGGTGAAGGTGACGATAATTACCATAATAAACACAGTAGTAACTTAATTTTGATAGAGGAAATATTTAAATATTATGATTGCGACGTAGTCGATATAGAGAAGTTATTCGAAGGAGCGTCTAGCCAAAACTTAATGATCAATTTAGACCGTGACAAAATATAATAATGTTGTTTTTCTTAGTAGTAATTTCTAAAGCCTCTATTTTGTTGTTGAGGATTGTATTTTCAATCTCCCAATTATTCACTCGGTAGTTAAGTTCTTCTATTTTCAATAGTAATTTGGTCTCAGATGCCTCTATGGCGAAAATAAGACAGTAAACTAAGCTTGCATAACCTCAAATGTGGTAATGTCAAATTCAACTTTTAGTACGATCAGAAACTATTACGTATGTCTTGTAGTTGGTCTTGTGAAAAAGACAGTCAATCGTACGTTGTTATGTTTGATTTATATTGATAGCAAAAGACAATATGTAGAAAATAAGTGTTGCATAATCGTAGATTGGGTCACATGATAGAAAAGCTTCACCGTTTCTACTGTACTGGACTATAATGAGAAATCTGAACTAGTAAGTGGAACAGCTCACCAAATTTGTTATCGGTAGGACATGTTAGTTCAGATTTACCACCAGAACAGATTTAAACAACCATTCAACTCTAGCAACAAATTATGAGCAACCATATGGCTACCAACTGAACAAATTAAAAATATTGGGATTGCTAGAAACAGCAGGATGCATTGTACGACTGAATTCAAGAGTAAATATGAAATAACTGAAGAAGATTCAACTGAAAATGGAAACAAACGTTAATATTCCCCTTTTAGAGAGGTGCAGAGCTGAAGAAGCTTCTATAATGTTGATGAAAACTTAACAACTTTAGAACAAAAGGTGTACTACTGATCGCAACATATTCGAAAACGTATTTGTCAAAATACAATTACGTGATTGTAATTTTGATAAGAGTAATAGTGGATTGAAATCATTAGTGTCTATAGTGTCTACAGTTGAGTTTGGTTCTATGGCATATTGGCGAAATATTTAATAGTGAAGAATATATCAGAATTTTAGATAATGTTATGCTTCCTTCTGTTGAATTTCTTTTCCCTAACAATGATTTTATCTTCCAACAATATAACTGTGCAGTGCATTACTCTGGTGTAGTGACCAATGGTTTCGAGCACGCGATATTAATGTTATTAACTGGTGTAATAAAAGCCCTGACTTGAATATTGTTCTACATTATATAGATCGATGACCAGTAGATTAAGAGAAGTCATAGAGCATAATGGCGGTATTACTAAATATTGTTGTTGTTCTATATTGAAAATAAAAAATTTAGTAGCCTTTGATATTTAATAATGAAAAACAATATCATTTACACTTTAGTGTTATTATCATTTAAATATACAATAAAACTATCCCATTTTTCCCGGAAACAGAAAAGTCACATCCACACTAGGCAACAACAACTGTCCCTTTTTTTGGTCGCAACTGTACCATTTAACTAGTCTATTTGAAGCTTAGTCAGATTACCCTGAAGTTTTAGTGCGAAAATGACAGTTTAATAAGTAACTATATATTAAGAGTGTATATCAACGTTTCGACTTCAAGTCGATGAGAAAATATTGAATCTGAAGCGTTCTATAATATATATATATATATATATATATATATATATATATATATATATATATATAAGCAAAAGGTGATGATTATCAGGTATGCGGTGAGTATAAGAATTAAAACTCTATATTCCCATTCTCAATATTTCGCCATTGTTTAATAGCTTCATCAGGAGACACTAAAATAATTAAAAATAGAAATAAAATAACAATGAAACGAACATAAACACTTATCGATTTCAAGAGTCAATAAATTTTGATGTACACCATGTCAAGCCACAACTAGACTAATAGACTAATTACTAATTTACAAAAACGGTTCTAGTGTGAATAGGTAAAAACAATATAATTTAAATTAAAAGGGGGAACAATAAAATGAGTAATCTGAACATATAAATATCTTATGTGACAAAACAATCTTAAAATGAATTTAACAAGTGACAATAAATATCACTGAGTTTATTAGTGTCAGATTTGAGATTAATAGTATCCTTTTGCTTGTTGATGTAATACATTTCAAAAAATAAACGATTCTTGTAATGGTCAACTTTCTGCAGAATTTCTGTCTCGTCATAATTGAATGTATGTCCTGTTTTTATAAAATGATTAACACACAGTTATTCTTACCTACTCGGCAATCACTTCTGTGTTGGGTAATACGGTTTTTTAACCATTGAGACGTTTGACCAACGTAGCATCCTGAACACTGCGAGCAATTTATTTTGTAAATAACGTTGGTTTGGTACATTAAAGGTGTTTTATCTTTGACTTTAGAAAAGAGGAGAGAATTAGTAGTTGAACTGTATTTGGCAAATCTGAAATTGGTGAACTGTTTAAACAGTGGCAGAATCAATTGAGTTAACCCATTAATATACGTATATACGTGTTGCACGCAAATAGAAGAAGGGGCTACTGAAAAGAGTGGTAACCGCAGACATGGATGTTTCTGGCTCATTAGCCGTCCTCGGTATGGTACAATCAAGAAAAGATGTGAAACATGGAAGCAAAGGTGTTGAATGAAACATGAGAAAATATAACAGAATTCAGCAGGATAGTCAAACACAACATTTGTGTCAGTAATATTAGAAGATCTTGAATATTCGAGACAACAACCAACATAGACACGGAGACGCATATAACACTCCCGTCTGAAACTTCCGGCCCAGATTAATGAAATAACAACAAGATGTACGAATAGTGCGTGACATATGAACAATAAGTAACGAAGAGATCAGTGGGTATTGCACGCAAATAGAAGAAGGGGCTACTGAAAAGAGTGGTAACCGCAGACATGCATGTTTCTGGCTCATTAGCCATCCTCGGTACGGTACAACCAAGAAAAGATGTGAAACATGGGAGCAAATGTGTTGAATGAAACACGAGAAAATATAACGGAGTTCAGCAGGATAGTCAAACACAACATTTGTTTCATTCAACCGTACCGAGGACAGCTAATGAGCCAGAAACATGCATGTCTGCGGTTACCACTCTTTTCAGTAGCCCCTTCTTCTATTTGCGTGCAATACCCACTAATCTCTTCGTCACTTATTGTTCATATGTCACGCACTATTCGTACTTCTTGTTATATATATATATATATATATATATATATATATATATATATATATATATATATATATATATATTATACTGGTTTAAAATGAGCACCTTGAATCTATTTTCTTGAATACACTGACGTTGTGACAGAACTAATAGAGCTGCTGATATTCGGATTTTAAACTATTTGGAATTATTTTACCTTCAACTGTATAGTATTATATTTTGTATGTTTAATTAAAAAAAAAAGGAGCCCAATAGCAAAGCCATCATTTTAACGTATATTTATAAATTGTAAAAAGAAACATGTCTCAATCAATTATAGATGCCGATAGTAAAAACAGTGAACAAAATCCTCACAACCATACAGAATAAAAAAAAACTAATAACTCAGTAGAGGATGTAATTTCAAAAGAATCCGTCGAAATAAGAATGAAATTTATAATAATTTAAAAGAAACACGACACATTTTATACAGTTAGTGAATATGTTGTTTTATGCAAGGGATTTCAGTAATTTTTAATAAATAGTAAATAAGTTATGTTAATATTTATATGTATGAAAACCTTCATCTATATACATTCTCATTTTGAATACTAAAATTTTATTTCATGCTTCATATATGGCTTTAAAATTCAATGGTTTATTGTAATATAAACAGCCAGTCATCAACAAAGACACAATGTTTATATAATTCATAATGTATAGATAGATAAATTTCCATAGCAACCGAACGCTGTTGATTGATGGATTGAAAATTGAAAAAACGTCAGTGATTTTGGAAAACGTCAAAGTGAAAGTAATATAATAATTTAATTGGTAAATGTGATAAAATTTAAAGAAAAACTTATAAAATATAGTATATACAGTAAAACTAATCTTTTGAAAAGGTTTTTGGTAGAAAATAAACGTTCGGCTGATCGTAAGGGAGTTAATTGCTATTTGATTTGTGGTACAGTTCTATATATGAGGTGGAGAGGACATCTTACATTTATGAAAAACTAAAAAGGAAAGGTGAAAGTTCACTTTTTGGAACTGTAGCTGTAAATAAAAAGTGTAGCTGAAGTGATTAAAGGAGAAGAATACGATTCATATTTTAATTCTGGAGGTAATAAGTTATTTTTAAAAGTATATTTACCTAAAGACTTTCCCAATGAAAAACCTTCGTTGAAAGTAGTACCTATAATAATACATCCTTTGATGACGAGCGATGGTGATATTACTTCAGCTCCAAGTTTGCTTATTTGGATAGTACGACAGCAAAGAAATTGAAAGTGAAGATTGGTTTCAAGTGGATACAAACTTAGTGAATGAAAGATACCGTTTTGTTTTAAAATATTATATTAGAGATCTCTAAAATTAAATAGGCCTTTATTCAAAAACTAAAAAAGGAATGCATTCATAATTAGTAATTAATCTAGTATTTTTATTGTTTCAAAGTGATTATAGTTTATTATTTTTGTAGTGTATACACGTTTCCTGTTCATAAATTTCTATGTTTTAAAAAAAATTTCTGAAATCATAAGTTTATTCATTTTAATTTCACAATCCAATAATTATAGTAAATTTGATTGGCGCTATTGAACCCTACCCTTTGATAGAGTTAAACATGTTCAACGATTATTAACAATAATTCAATTTAAAATGATAAATACTCGTAATATTTATATCCAATACAAATTTGTCGGCTCAATGTGAGGCAAATTAAAAATGATAGGAAGTTTTAAAAACATTAAAATTTAAACAATTAAAATTCCTCACATATTATAATAGTATAACTATATATATATATATATATATATATATATATATATATATATATATATATATATATATATATATATATATATATATATATATATATATATATATATAAAACTTCAAAGAGTGGTCTTTGTTAAAAAACCCTCAAAATCGTGGGGATAGCAGCCAAAAAAACTTTACAGGTTAGAGATAAAGTGAATCAAATAGTACATTACCTAAGCTTTCGAAGAGCATTGTCTTCATTCTCAAAGGTTGTAGTGTTGATTTAAAATTAAACTCACATTTCACAAATTGCAGGAAAACCTTCATCCACTAAAGATTAAAATATATATATATATATATATATATATATATATATATATATATATATATATATTGAGCATCTGGTAAATTGGTATATGAAATATACTCTTTTTTATTGGTATTTTTGTGAAAAGTCAACATAAACGATTTATGTTAATACTAAAAACAAATACCTTCTCCAGCCAGCCCCTTACTAGGTCTGGTATTCAAGTTATTTGACTCGCAATGTTTATTTTTTATTCGCCTCTAGAAGCAAACAATGTACAGAAAATGAATAAGGTTGTTTGGTGGTGTCACTCTTAGTAGCGTTCTATCGCAGATGTTCAGGAAAGGCGGTAAAACGGAAATTTATTTAAATCGAAATAGTTACGATGTGTAATTCGATCATTCTGATTTTGCAGTGGTTTATTTATATAGTCTGGATTTCTCTATTTACTGATAAGTGAAGTTACGAGATTTCAGCCTTTAGTTCTTTTCAGTATATATGTTTTAATATTGACAAAGACTATCACATGGCAGTATATTTCCCTCTTGAAGACAAAAACCTGCTTTTTAGTATGGTTAAAATAAAATATGTATATTAAATTTATTATTAGAATTCCATTACGTTACAGTAGTTTCTCTTTTTCCCTAAGAGCCAATAAAAAAATAAGAAAAATTGCGAAAAATAGGATAAAAATCTATTTTGAGCTTGAAGAATCAAATATTTTGCCTGGCCTATCGATATAATATTAATTAGACTAGCTTAGCAAGCATAGATATGTTTGCTTTAAGTCAAAATAAAAAGCCGTATAGACACTTGGGCAAGAAATATTGTCATTAGATACATTTTATGAAATACTCTTTTGAAATTAGTGACTAATTATTGGCTGAGTACGTTTCTGGACGTGTTGGGAAAGCGGTGTGATTGGAAAGAGAAAAGGAAGAGACTGTGGAAATAGAAAAGCGCCCCGTTTTAATTATCCAGTTGCACATGCTTTTGTTTGATGACGCCATTTTCTATGGAAGCCGCTGGTATTTTGGAGATGTGGATTCCGAGAGATAACCTAGTAGAGTCATCCTGAATTACAGATTAAAACGAACGTAGACGATTCGGCCAGGTAATACGTATTATCATTGAAAATTTTGGGATGTCATATTTAACAGCAAAATTAATAATTAGTGATGTTAAATTATAGGAAATGAGTTTTTGAGAAAGCTGAAGTTGGTAAATTACAGATATTATTATCAAAAATGTCATAAATTTGTTTGCCTAGGTTACCTTGGTGTCCTTTATATCAACCAGATATTGTCAAAAATCAATAGACAATAATTTTTGAAAGGATTTAAACCCGTTTATGTGAAGACAAGAAAGTTTTGTTTTATCTTTTATTAGGAAGATTTACGAAGAATTAAGTTTTTTTCGACAATATAGTTTATTTTGTACTCAAAGATCATTAATATAACATAAATATGTGGTTGAAATTTTTTTAATAAAAATGTTTATAGTAACGAGTCTCTGGGACCGGCGCGTCATCTGCAAAGTTGATAAAACTTTGACATTTTATGGATAAAAGAGTTTTTAATGTAAAGGCGACTCATAACGCATACTTACAAATTTGTCAACTTTCTTAATGGATCACTCTGTATGTTATGAGTTTAGTTAACCATTCACTATACCTTGATATGGAGCTATTTACATTTTAATGTATGGAATAATGACTTGTTTTATGATTTTGAATATTACTTTATAAGGTGCCATACAAATTTCTCAGATTCCTGTTATCGTCTAAAATTCTAGGTAGATAAACGGGTTACATGTTTCTTACTATAGAAAATTTAAAATAAAGCTAGTTAAGGATACTGGCTAGTTTGGGATATACCAATGAAAATTTTATCAATTTATTAATAATTCACGGAGAAGATCTATCTAAATTGAATGTCAAAATCATAATATAAATAATTATTCCATTCTTAAAAGCCAAATACCGAAATAACGATTTAGGTAAAGGTAAAGGAAGAGCAGTTCAAGTTTTTTCTAATGAAGTGATAACATACAAGGTGGATCTATTTAAGGAAGTTGGGACATTTTTAAGTACGCGTTCTGAATTACCTTGCACATTAAAAATTATTTTATCCTCAAAAGTTCTATTGAAAAAGAAAATACTAAGAAATTGTACCATACAAAACGTTAACATTTTTATTATTCATAAAGATATATCGTAGCAACGCATTATATTGAGAGAATCCCCAAGAATAACTTTATCGAAATACGTGATTATACATAGGGTGTTCTCTTTAAATTAAGTAAAATTAAATAATATCAACTTGAATGGAAATTGTCGACTTAGCGTCTGTAAAAAGAGTGTTTCTTTTACTAACTTCTGTGCCATTATCTCCAGAGCCAAATGCAATTCAACAATTTGAATGATACATTTTTTTCTATGTTACGGTTAGAAAAAAACAATAGAATATTTTTCAATTTTCTTGTTTGCCTGTAACATACGAGTATATATATAATAAACAATATATAACTAAATAAAAAAGACCAAGAACCAAAAAAGCGAAACAATATATAAAGCATGGGTGAAAATATGCTAACATACAGTTACAGAAAGAATTTTCGCACCACAACATACATATTGCTCATAAAGGGTACAACCTACTAAAAACCAATTACTTACACCTATCTAAAAAGTTCAATCTCAAAAGAAAAAAAGAGCAATATAGTCTATGAAATACCATGTAAAAACTGTGAAGGGGTCTACATCGGACAAACAAGTCAGTATTTGAAAAACAGAATAAATATTCACAAATATGACAAACGAAACAAAACGGCACTCACTATCCATGTTTCAGAAAAACAACACGAATTTGATTTCGAAAACACAAAAATTCTTCGTAGTGAAAACCACACAAAAAAACGCGAAGTTCTAGAAATGATAGAAATACAAAGAAAAACCAGTTTCGTAAATTTAAAGACTGACACAAAAAATCTTAGTAGAATTTATAATTACATTATAAAAACTTAGAAATATAGAGAAACACGTGGCACATTCCAAATATAATAAATTTATTACCACTCCCTATACAAATATAAAATCCATTTTAATACCAGTCAACACAAAAACGACACATTAAAACCTCGTTACGGCTGTTTTCATTGTATAGAACAAATACTCGTATATTCCAATACAAATTTTCATCAATGAATGTCATATTTTTAAAATGTTCGTTTTGTTTGGGTGTGAGTTATATTCTGTTATGTGATACGTCCTAAAACATCTATAAAATATATTGAATAATCAAATGAACGTTCTGTCGAAGGTAAGATTTGTTTGTTTTGCTTTTAAAATTCTTTCTGTAACTTGTACCAATTCTTTTAGTTTTAACAAAAATTTTATTTCTGATGAAGGTCATGGA
Organism: Galeruca laticollis; assembly: GCA_963921935.1. NCBI lineage: Eukaryota > Metazoa > Arthropoda > Insecta > Coleoptera > Chrysomelidae > Galeruca > Galeruca laticollis. The sequence goes on from OY998183.1 coordinate 93,937,403, forward strand.
AAGACCGAAACGTTAAATAAAAATGTATTAACTACTAGTTAAATGTCTTTAAAAATGGCCCTAAATCCCAAGAATACAAAATAAACTATATATATATATATATATATATATATATATATATATATATATATATATATATATATATACAGCGTTGCTGAAAAGTCTCGCACCAAGAGATTATCTTTGAAACGGATAAAGAGAAAGTTATGAAATTCTAGAACGATTAATGAGACTCTACTCTGCATATTTTAGAGCAAATGTCAAATGTTTTTGACGTCAGCGTTTAACGTACGGCCGCCATCTTGAATTTTTTAAAATGACAATCTAGGTCGTGGGCCATTACAAAAATCTTATTTTTTTCTCTTTCCAAAAATAATCCCGATGTATCACTTTACTACAAAATGTCCTATACAATATCGTTTTAATTTTTCTAAATTAAAGTTTACCGTACTTATTAATTATTATTTAAAATAAAACAAAAAACAATAGTAGGCTTTAAAAATGTCAACCACATCATTAGTTTATTATTTATATACAAATTGTCAAAACTGATACTAATTTCAAATTAGTACGAAACTTGAAAGTAAATTAAAAATAATGGCACATTTATCAGGAAAACAACGCATCCAAATCTTAATGTTAGTTGGATATGGTGATCGCAAACGTACCCATGACGAAGTAACTCATCTTTTTAACGAAGCCAGCTGAGCTTAAGAGAACTTTAGTGGAATCAGCAGTCAATAATTAATTTTCAATAATTACCGATGAAATAAAACAGTTTAAATTGTTTAAAACTTCAGTTATAATGAAAAAATGTTTAAATATATACAGTGCCTGTATACAGAGTTCTACGAATATTAACAAAAGTACTGAAACAATTTACCTGGAAATTCATTCACTACAAACATTCCTAAGCTATCTTCTAGGTAAAAAGGTTTAATAAAGGAGAGTGATTGATATCTATTTGGCCGTTAAGAAGGTTACCTGAATATTTGTTTTCATTTATCTCAAGAGCTTCTAAAGGATTTAGGTTCTACATGTTAAATTTCAAAATTTGGGTCAAAAGTGTGTTGGTTTCCTAAAAAATGATTTTAATAGCAAGAATCCAATTTTTTGTTGTCATAGTTACGTTTTTGTTCTGAAATTCTAGTTTTAAAATTTCTAAAAGTCCTACCGATATAAATCTTATTACTGTTGTCATTACCATATTTTAATTTATAAACTCCTGATTTGTTTAATTTTGAAGATTTAGATTTGTAATTTTTAATGAGTTTAGATAAATAATCAGTTTCAATGCAATTATTCATGTCTAAAGTTTCTAAAAATGGTTTAATTTTTAAGGATGGTGTTCCAAAGTATGGTAAGCTTTTAAATTTTTTATTTGTATCAGAACGAAATACTTGTTTTAAAGTCTGTTTTATTATCTTTTTATTTATGATATTTTCAATTAAATTTGGATCGTAGTTATTATTAACTGCTATTTGTTTCACCATAATTAATGTTGACGAATTTTATACAAACTTTGTAATTCAAAAAATAAAGAATTTATTTATTTATTTAATTCTCTGTTGTAATTATTAGTATTTAATGGGACTATTAAAAGTCTGTGTGTCATACTATTGAAAGCTTCTAGTTTGTGAGTGAATGGGTGGACCGAACCATTATTAATGTCTGTATGTGATGATTTACGAAATATAGGAAATTCAGGTTGAAAATTGTGAGGTCTAAAAAGTTTATAGACATATTTTGTTCGTTCTACGGTAAATTTTATATTATTGTGAATTGAGTTAATGTAAGTAATTAAGCTGTCCAGTTGTACCGGTGAAGCTAGCTAAAATGTCGTCCACATATCGGTGCCAGTACATACATTTTTTACTAAGGGGGTGTTCATGAATAATTTTTTCTATATTATCCATGAAAATTTCTGCTAGTAGGGGGCTGAGGGGATTACCCATAATCAAACCGTCTTTACTGCTATAAACCTCTCGATTGAAGTGAAAATAATTTTGATTCAAACACACTTTTAATAAAGCAATGATATCAGAGTGCATTATAGGATTAACATTATTGTACGTGAGCAAGTTATCCAGAAGATTTATAGTTTCTTTAGGAGGTATACTAGGAAATAGATTTGTTACATCGAACGATATGAATTTAGAATTATGGGGTAGTATTATATCTTCAATATTTTTAATTAATTCCGTTGAGTTTTTAACTTAAAATCGAGGTTTGAATGAACAATATTTAGAAATGACATCTATGAGAATCTTTGAAATTTTAAATGAAGGTGCTGTGAAATAAGAAACAACTGGTCTGATTGGGTACCCCTCTTTATGGAGTTTAATTATTGAATTAAGTTGTGGATTGCGTAAAAATAATTAATATTTTTCTTTATCGTTAATTATTAATTTAGCGTTATCTACTGCTAATTTTATTTCCTTCTGAAATTTAAAAGTCTTTTTTAATGTCCTCGAAAATTGCTAGCCTGTATAAAATTGGTGATTTTAATATATAATTTTCATTATGTAATGCTATTACCGTATTTCCTCTATCTGCTATTTAATAATTTCGGAAGCTTTATGTTTCAGATTAGAATTATTTGGGAAAGTTAATTTCTGTTTCTATACCTAGGTTGTTGAAGTTATAAAATGAACATACGAGTGGGATATTATGTTTAAAACCTTTTTGTAATAATTGAACTTCTTTATCCGAAAAAACGGTATTTGAAATTTTGACGAATCTATGAGAAAATGTATGTTCTGAAAAATTTTTAAGGGCACTGGAACATGCAAATATAACATTTCTGGAAATTGATTAAATTTTGCATGAGAATTGTGATTTTTATAGAGGAATTGCAACATTTTTGTTCGGTGAACTCAAATGAAAAATGTAATATTGACACGTAAAAACGAATAATATTATTGTAACAATAAATAATATTATCAAATGTACATAGCCCATCTAAGAATTAATGAGACATAGTAGTATGAAATATTTGTAACTATCCAAGAAGCAAATAGTTGGATATCTTCAAATGTAAATTTAGAAATAATTAGATTGAATCTAATGATGTAGAAGATACCATTATTATTTCTTTTTATTGATATATTATATACTCTAGTATATACGCTTTACACAATGTTAGTTATTGATTAAAGTAAAAAGAAAACTAAGAGTTCTGAAAGATAGAGGGAGAACAAATTGTAGAGCTCGATTCTCTTTGTGAACTTTGCAATATTATCAGACTGTACATTATCACCTCATCCGAACAGTCTATGATTTAATTATCTCAGAGCTGGTGCTTTGCTCACCCCGATAGAAGATTACCGGTAATTGGATAGGCGAATTTGCGTGGTAGAGAGGCCGCTAGTCACTCGGCGCCGGTGAGCATTTTGTCCATTTCTAACTGGCGCAGTCTATCTGTATCGACTACACTAATCTAACATGATTATAGAATTAATTAGTGAAATTAAACTAATACGAATAAAACAAAAGGTTTTGATCATGTGAGGCTTCAATTATAAAAGTTGTATTAGGGAAAGGAGAAGTGAACTAATTATTAATTGGAATAATAAATATATCGATAATCAACCGTGGTAGGTTGTATGATAAATTGAGATATTTTCATTATAAGTAGTACTAAAAGATATAGACAATATCATGGAATATTAACGAATAAAATTCTGTTTTCAACAGATATTTAAACTTGGTTAAACGTTGATACTGCATTAGAAAAATTTAATGATTATTTCTAAACTCGTGGACAAAATTAACGCAACACTTTTGTTTATTTTTGATTCTGAACAACTCTTTTAATTTTCAACCTATTAAAATGATTTTTTTGGCATATTGTAGGAAATTCATTTTGTTCAAGATTGTAAAATCTTGAAATTTATTTGTTAAGATACATTTAAAATATGTGAGACATTTGTATGCCTTCCTTTTTTTATTGTATATATTTAAGGCGTAAATTCATTTTAGTTTATAGCTTTGTAGAAATATGTTGCAGAATTGATAAGATCTTTCTATTGTAGTAAATTCAAAGGATATTTTAATTTTATTTTCAGAATACTTTGTAAATATCACGTTTTCCAACAATGATTGTAAATTCTTTTGTATGGGCAGATGAATTACACCTTTTTTTGAAAGTCGACATTGTCCTATAGTTAAGAAGTGAGAAAGAAGCACGTTTCACCCTATTTGTATATAGGATTGTAAAAACCTTAAATTTAGTGTCAATTCTGCATGAGTTTTATGGTAGAGGTTCGGAAGACATGAAAGACATTTTTTGAATTACCTTTCTAAGTAAGAGGGTTACAATTGCTATTGTAGTATACCATAGAAATTTAACTATTTGTTGGCGGCACCCATAGTTAATTCTTGTCTAGGAACTCGACAAGTCAAATGATACTGGCCAATAGGAAATATTTATTTTCGTTTGGTCAACCCAATCCACGTGTAAACACGCCCCTCGCAGATTTCTATTTAACACGTCTCACAACGTGAAGAAACCAGTTACATACTCATCGAAAGAGCGCAATGCTCAACAGCAAAGTTAGTTTTTAACTCATCGAATCGAGCGCAACGCTCAACAACAGTTACATACTCATCGAAAGAGCGCAATGCTCAACAGCAAAGTTAGTTTTTAACTCATCGAATCGAGCGCAACGCTCAACAACAGTTACATACTCATCGAAAGAGCGCAATGCTCAACAGCAAAGTTAGTTTTTAACTCATCGAATCGAGCGCAACGCTCAACAACAGTTACACACTCATCGAAAGAGCGCAATGCTCAACAGCAAAGTTAGTTTTTAACTAATCGAATCGAGCGCAATGCTCAACAGCAAAGTCAGTTTTTAACTCTTCGAATCGAGCTCAACGCTCAACATCAAAGTTTTTTCACACTCATCGAATCGAGCGCAATGCTCAGCAACGAAGTTAGTTTTTAACTCATCGAAACGAGCGCAAGGCTCAACAACCAAGTTAGTTTTTCACTCGTCAGTTCTACACTTCTAGACGCGAGTTTCACATTCATCGACGCGAGTTTTACACACTCATCGAATCGAGCTCAACGCTCAATAACAAAGTTAGTTTAAAATTCATCAAATCGAAACATAAAGTGTCTTCCGATCTGAAACCACAGAAATTCAGCGTTCACAACTCAACTTTGTAACATTTTGTAAATTTGTACATAATAAATTATTAATTTCGACATTAACGTTGTCAAATTAAGATTATTTATTTATTTGAATGTCTACGCCAGTTGACGAAGTTCAACTAGAAATATAATCAAAAACACATTTCATCACAAGCATCTTGAATTTTTGTAAAAATTCATTTGACAATTTGGTACCTATACCGGGTGGAATGAAACAATATTCATGTACCGTAAATTCTAAACTGAAGGATACACAATTTTCTTCGCAAATTAGTAGAAAGAATAATTAATTAATTGTTTATTGATTCACTCCAAAATCTTTCTTTTTACAAAAGATACTAATTTTCCAAAAATCTCTACAATTTTTGTAATTCAAGTATAACGTACAGTGAATTCTATACAAAATCAGTCGCAGGTGGCTGGTGTCAATTTTGATAAAGAACAGATTTTAATATTTCTTTTGTTGTATCAATATTACAGCATAAAAGGAGTGGTTTGGGAGTGTTTTTCCAGTTTTTGGATTGATAAACAAATAGAGCAGTTTGTAAGGCGTGTTCAAGGTATCATGAATATGGCACATAATTTAACCAACGATAGATCAACTTTGATTCAAGAGGGAAGGAGTTTGCGTTATGTGACCAATTTGTTAGGAGTGAGTACTTCAACTATTAGTCGAATGTTCAGAAAATTTAGGGAAACTGGATCACACCATTGAGTCAGTGGTTAGGGCAGGAAAAAGATTGCCAGCCACCTCGATGATCGTTTTCTTCGACAACAGGTTTTAAAAAACCTAAAAATGACAGGCAGAGAATTGAGCAGTCAACTTGAAATGGTCAGAAATGTTAGAATTTCATCTAAAACGATAAGACGAAGGATAAAAGATTTCCAGTTCACCAGTAGAAGACCAGTCCGTTGTTATTTGCTTACAAGAGAACACAAACGACGTAGGTTGGTGTTGATCATGAGCATTGGACTGTTGATAACTGGAAAAACGTATTGAAATCCACTGATGGACGTGACAAAGTATGGGGGAAACCTGGGGAAATATTTAGGGAGTACCATGGAACCCTTTGGAGGCGGCTCAAAAATGCTTGGGTAGGAATTTATTATGACGCCCGCACAGTTTTTGTCCCCATTCATCGCCGGTCTATGAATGTAGAGCATTATTTGGAGAATGTTATGCCATTTGCCGAATCTGGTATTGGAATTGTCAGTTGGCGTTGTTTGGCGAACTATAAACGTCACTGGGCACTGGCAGGATCCAATCTTGGTTTCCTTCTTGATGGTAATTGAGTAATCGTTTACGTTTATCACACGTACTGGGATCTCCTTCACCGACGTAACCAATTTTTATCCAATTAGTACTCCTTTGCCAACCTCTTCGTCGTGGTTCCTTGGCTCCATCATAACCGGTGTAACTTCCTCCATGATTCCATGTAGCCGTGCTACTATCATGGTTTCGCTTCGTGCAGGTAGAACGGTATCTTCATGTACAGCTGCCAACACCGTGCTACCTTTATATGGATGAAGGAATACCTCCTCGGAACCCACTTCAATGGTACTGTTTCTCAAGTCCAATTGGAAACCATGTACATTCATTACGTCCATTCCCAGAATCACGTCTTCTCCAATGTCAGCAACGATTACCGTATGTGTGAACTTTTCTGCACCAATTCTCAATTGGATTTGTGTCTCCCTGTGAACGTTGGCACTCTCACCTGTTGCGGTCTACAGCCGCAGTGTCGTTGGTAAAAGCTTCTTCTTAGAGTTTATTACCACTGGTCGTATAATGGTTCTAGTTGCTCCAGTGTCAACTAGCAGAGTATATTTCTTGCCATTCACAACGTCATCCTTTGGAACGATCATGGGTCGGTGCTGCCCACTCGTAGCCGACCCGTTCTAGTTTTCCTGTGACTGCGGTTTTTGGTTTGCAGGAGTCCTGGGGCGCCTACATGAACTGCGTACATGCCCAAGCTCGCCACAATTCCAGCATCTGATCTTGGCTTCTTGCCCATCATACTTTTGATCAAGCTGACGATCTGGTCAAACTTGTCATGGTCGCCTTCTTCTCGGATGGTCCTAACTTTGTTATAACTCGAAGCCTTCGTTGCTGCTTCATATTCAATAGCAGCTGTCAATGCGTCAACTGATGTTTTGGGATCGGCTTAACGGAGCGTCCTCTGCATATCGGGTCACGTAAGCCATCAATAAAGGCCGGTATGCCCGGACATCCCATCATGTTCTCTGGTGCTGATGGATAGGCAGCAAATCGAACGAGTCGGGCAATATCCACTTCATATTTTTGAAGGGCTTCGTCACGTTTCTGCCTTCGGATCTTCAGCTTGGATTGGTACAAATGTTCTAGATGTATGTGACTATATTGCATGTCCAACCCCTTCTTCAGCAGCTCGAAGTCATCCAGTTCTTCCGGGGGTATCGTCTGAAGGCGATAATTTAATTTTCAAGCAATATAATGCACGGCCTCACTATTCAAATGAAATAAACCTGCAAAAATTAACTATCCTACAAGAAGTGCCGACTTCAACCCAATTAAGCATATTTGGAATGTTCTAAAAAAACCGGTCCGAAGTCATGTACCTGTTCCCATAAAGCTCGATTCTCACTATAGTGCAATGAATGTGCAAGGTACGGGAAAAGCACGGGAAAGGCACGGGCTCGGCAAGGGCAAGACATGTATCGCGCATTCACACTGAACGAGTAGCTACGGTCACGGAACGTCAGAGGTACCGTTTATATAATTAATAGATCTAATAATAACAATATGTTTTCCACTACAACACTTGTGAAAATTGCTGTGTTATTAGATGAAGACGAGGAAAAACAAACAGAGAAAGGTTAGAAACGAAAAAGACGTTTTTGGGTGCATGATATGTTAAAAAGCCGGAATCAAGAAGGAGAATTCTCTACACTACACCCCGAATTGATAGACGACGAAACCAAATTCTTTAAATATTATAGAATGTCGATTAACGAATTCAATAATTTGTTAAAACAGGTATAAAAAGTTTAGAAGAAACAAAATACCACTTTTCGTCAATCCATTCCACCAGTTCAAAAACTTCCGGTGTGCTTAAGGTAAAAATCAAATATCAGCTTTATAGCGTTTAACATGTTTTTTTTTTATTTTTATTTTGACAAATGATGTAAATAATATTACTTGTATTAATGATTATTACATTATATTAATGATTAGTCTAAGATATACTGTGGGGAAAAGGTTTCGTGAAAGGAGGCGGCAAGTGAAGAATTGTAGGATTGGCACATGGAAGCACTTGATGATGGTGGAGATTGAATGGGAGTTAAGGAAAAATTTGATGAGTGGGATGAGTGGGGTGTAGGAGACACTAGAGGCGGGCGAATTTCTGAACTGTCGGAAGTCGTGTATGTAAATTAATGGTTTGCATGTTACTGGCATTGTATGCTGAAAAGTTTTGAGTATGCTGCTGGTCATATACGTATTTAGCTTCAATATCGGAGACAAGTCCAAATATTTTAGTTTTAACTAGATGTTTGTCACCGGGAGAAAACTTTTTCACAGTAACTTTTATGCTTTAAAAAAAAAGATCAATTTCGTCTTTATTTGCCTCAATTTTTTTGTTGTTTTCCTCGGTCAAAAGATAGTTCATTAGGGTGCTGCTAGCTGTCATAGGCTGGGTTGACGATTTTGCTTTATCTTTGATTGTTTTAGTTGTTGCCTTTTTGTTTTTTGCTATCTCTCCTTTTGACTTATGATTTGCTTGTTGGGATGTACTAGCTTGTGATAAATCGGTAGACTGCAGAATATCCTGACCATCAAGCTGACTATTCGGAGGTGTTATGTCCTGAATGTTATCCTGTGAAAAAATATGTTGTGAAGAATCGGAATACTGACTTATATTTTCCGGTCCATTGCTTTTATCGTCAGTTACAAAAGTGGGGTTTTCAGTCGTAATAACTGAAGTAACTCGCTCCTTATCCTTCATGTGAATATGGAGAAATACCAACCTAACCTAACCTAACCAATATGTCGCCATACTTCCATCTCGCGTTGGGATCTGATGCTTACCCTGTTTTAGTTCTCTTTGAATTTCGAAATTTTCTATACTGACCGCGGATTGCCTCCCAACGATGCTTGCATTCTTGACCATCTGAAAGTAACAATATTAATTTATTCTAGGTTTCTTACTACTGGAGACTCTTATCAAACGATTGCATTCAGTTACAGACTAGGACATTCTACTGTACATGCCATTATCCAAGAAGTGTGTAACGATATTATAAACAACTTATTGCCAGCTTATATTCCTACACCGCGTAAAGAAGACTGGGAAAATATTTCGAAAAGGTTTTGGACTACTTGGAATTTTCCTAATTGCTTAGGAGCCCTAGATGGCAAGCATATTGAAATTATAGCACCTGCTAATAGTGGTTCAAATTATTTTAATTATAAAAAAACCTTTTCCGTTGTTCTTCTTGCATTAGTCGATGCTGATTACAGATTTCTGGCGGTGGATATAGGATCATATGGCAAAAACAATGATGGAGGTATCTTCGCAAACTCGAGATTGGGAAGACAATTGGAAAATGGTACCTTGGACATACCTGGCATTAAACAGCTCCCAGATTCTGATATAACAACGCCTTACGTTATTCTGGGTGATTCAGCGTTTCATTTAAAAATCAACCTTTTGAAACCTTTTTCTCAGACCCAGATACTAAATGATGTACAGAAAAGGGTTTTTAACTACCGACATTGTCGAGCAAGGCGTGTTGTTGAAAACGCCTTTGGAATTTTGGCACAGCGTTTCCGCATATATTTTAGAAAAATCAATTCAAAACCTGGCTATGTTGAAAGAATTGTCTTAACATGCATTCTACATAATTATGTACTCAAGAAAGCCACGATGACACAGGAAGAAATTGCTGCTGTGGAGAATCACAACATATGTATACTGCAAGGTCTACCAAAGCAAGGTGGTAATGCACAACAGGAAGCGTTCCTTTGCGGAGAAAAATTCACCAGTTTTTTTAATTCAGATGCTGGTTCTGTACCTTGGCAATATGACAAAATATAATATAAAAAATATAATTTATAGTTACGTGTTATGTAATATTTTAATAAATGTACTAAATTATTACTTACCCAATTCTAATTTTTCCCCAATTGACGTCCACACATTCGACTTGTATTGATTATCTGAGTATTTTTTATGAGATAAATCATACAACGCTTCATTTCCACGCACATATTCAAATAACATTTCATCCATTCCCGATGTAAAAGTCTTTCTTTGACGCTTCGACATAATTATTTAAAATCGTCACTTTCTTTTTGCCTGTTGATTGCCGGGAATGAGTATTCAGACTAGGCAAGTTTTGCGAAACCGGCTAGGATTCGGCAGAGCACGTGCTCGGCAAATATTGTTTCGAAGAATACCTACGTGCAAGCGACATGCATTGACAAGTCGGTACCCGTATAGTGAGAACGCGAAGTCGAAAATCACATTCAATTACATATCATACAAATATTGCCGAGCCTGTGCCTTACCCGTGCCTTGCACATTCATTGCACTATAGTGAGAATCGAGCTTTAACATACAAAATTGGGAACGTATAGTTGTCCCAAAATGGGGGAACATTCCTCAGCGGATTATCAATAATTGAGTAGCAAGCTTACCTCGATGAAGGCAAGGTGTTAAAAGAACACGATGAGGAAATACGAGTTATTAATTTAATAATTGTTGCTGCTGATATTAAGAATAAATAATTTTTTAGTTTTTTCTTTGAATATTATCTTACGTGGAAAAAGTAGAGATTTCTTTGAAAATTTGTATCTTTTGTAAAGATAAAGATATAGTAATGAATCAAGAAACAAAATATCGATAATTAATTAGTATTTCTAATCATTTGTAAAGAAAAAATGTGTAGCCTGTAGTTTACCCCACAGGATGTTTATAATTTATGGTACATAATTATTGTTTCATTTATTCCACCTGGTGGAAATGCTTGTGATAATTTCAATGAATTTCCTACAATATGCCAAAAAAATCATTTGAATCGGATGAAAGTTAAAAGTGTTCTTCTAAATAAAAAATAAACAAAATTTCAAGTGATGCGTTAATTTTGTTCATGAATTTATAATATCCTTGATTAGTATGTTCTAGTTTTCAAGAGTTTGGCACACTAGAGGAACTAGAAAAACAAGTTAAGTTACATAAAAGATGTAAAACTATGAAGAATTTTCCAGTTATGGTGACTAAATGTGATTAAAGTGAGTAAAATTTGATTGATAACCGAATAATAAACTATAAAGACATTCGAGCTGTATGAGAAGAAATTTAAGAATGAATCAAAACTGTTTCCATTTACAAATACTTAAAATAAAACTCCTTTCTTGATGTCATGAAGTTTAAAAATAGAACTCCTTAAACAATAGACTACTTGACTCATAACAAAATGTATTGAAAAAAATCCCAATGAACAGAGCTGAGTGAAACGACAACAGAAGCAGAAAGGAAGAACTGGCATAAGAAAGACACAAAAGCCCAATCCGTCATAGTTCAGGGACTGTCTGATAAAGATTTGAACATTGTTAAAGACTGCAAAAGTGCAAAACAACAAGTTGAAGCTCTAAAAGCTATATTTGTCAGGTCGAGATCTTTCACCAAATGATCAACTAGGAGAAGGCTCATAAGTCAGAATCTGAGGAAAAAAGACCATTAAGTGAAGTTTGACTCTGTCATCCGAGAGCTGAAAGAACATGGAACTGTTTTATGGGAAAGTGATAAACTATGCCATTTGTTTTTGACATTACCACCAAACTATGGCACAATCGTAACAGCTCTAGAAACAGTTGATAAGTTGACCATGGATTTTGCAAAAGCTAGATTACTAGATGAAGAAGAGTTATTATCACAGGAGTGTCAAAAGTATGACAGCGAGACGAGTTTCAAGGCAACTGATAATAGAAGATGCTACATATGTGGAAGAACAGATAATTTTATTTGGAAATGCCCCAAAAATACTAGAGGCCGAGGTAGAGGTAGACCTGAATATCGAGGTACGAGAAGTAGTCAACATAATTAGCAGCAGGCAAATAACGCTGATGAGAAAAAAATTATACTGAAATACAGTTGTACGCAGCGAATTTACGTAATATCAAAGACGTTATACTTTGTTCTTGATTCAGGAGCGAGTAACCACTTTGTGAAATAAGATATTCAGAAAAAATGACTGCAATAATATTTCTAAATGAGTATGTAACAAGCCAGATAGTAAATGGTGAAAATTTGAAAACTAATAAGAAAGGAACCTTGAAGTTTGAATGCCAAGGACAAAAGGTGTCTGTTGAAGTCTTAACAGTACCTAATATGCAGCATAATCTACTATCTGCATAGACAGTGACAGAAAAGGAATGCAAGATAATCATGGAGGAAACATAAAATGGCGATAATCACGGAGAAACATAAAATTGAGATAAAAGGAGAAAATTTCCTTCTAAATGGTGAATACTGAATAGGATTGTATATTTTAACAGCTGACAAAGTTTGGAATAAGGAAAAACCTGGAAATAAGGGTGAATATAATACAATATCAAGACTGTGCCATCCCAGTAGAGAAGCTTTAACATAGCTTGGCTTACCAAATTTGAACAAAGTGTATCGAGTCTTGATAGATGTATTTCTAAATTCTGGTACGACACAGCAATGATAATTACTATATTTTTTATCTAATATATTGGAAATCACAGTTATGTATTAAAAAATTAGAGGATATTTTTCACGTTTTTGTTTTACTGACAGTCGTGTCTTGAGGTTATGTCAGAAGTTTGTTTATGTGGCTTTTATTTTGGTCACAATACTTTACTTGACATGAGCTGTGAACCAGTCATAGAAAAAGAAATTTTAAATGCTGGCAAAAAATGAAATATGAATTGGATTCAGGTTTAGATAAGATAACTTCATTTCTTAAGAGTTCTATAAAGCCAAGTCTTATAAGATATCTGAATGTTGAAAATTGTATCGCGTTGCTAAATCGAATAAAGACCGAGTTAGTTTTCTAGTCATCACTACAATATGAGAGTAGCTGTATCTATCGGTAACCAATAGTCCCTCTACGAATGTTTATGGATTGCATTAGAATATGGAGTGAAGATTTTGACTAATTAGAATTTGTGGCCAAGTATGATGGTATGGATACAATTATTATGGTTTATGATTTACTCTTATTATTTCATCATTATATCGTGGAATTTTTTAGAAATAGTTAGATTCATTTAAAAAAATAATATCAGATACCTTCTTTATCATTATGTGGTTGGTTCGAGTCCCTTTTAGAGCCCACTGTATATGCGTATAGAATTAATAAAAAAATCTCGCAGTTCATTCGGTTGTTTGTTATGCATATTAACATATCAGTTAGATGTCTGCTACTTTCTTTCTTGATAATCGTTTTGAAAATTGATGATGTTGACTGGTTACATTTTTCTTTTGTTATCGTAGTAGTATAGAACATTAAATCCAGATCAATACTCAATCCCTTTAGGATTCCAAACGAGTAAGTTAATTTGATTATTACTATTATTATTATGAATATTACCATAGTTGTTCCAAAGATAGTAAAATCAAACGTTTCAATCATAACGAGTGGGGTTCCAGTATCAGATAATACACTAAATTTAACAACCTAATTGTTACCTCAGTGATATTCAAAGATAGGTTTTGATATTCGATTTTTAACAGTGTAGCTGATAATTTAGGGATACTCAAAGTGAAACGATGCTGCGTTGCATTGAAATGGACGTTTTCTGATAATTCGAGTGAATAGAGCTGTTAGAAGGTGGCCGCCACTATTTTTTTTTATTCACAATGAGAACGATCAAAGTTCTGTTCCTATTTGATAAAAAACAAAAACGTTTTGCTTTTATCTCTATAAGCTCAACTTTCCTGCAAAAGCTACTATGGGCGTATTAGAAGCGTGATATTTGTAAAATGCGGATATATTCCATTAGACATCGTTAAAAAATTAAGGAAAAAGTGATACCCAAATTGTTTTGTATAACGAAGATAACAATAATAAGAATCCACCAAAAATTGTGTATAATGCTAAGACTGTTACAATACTACAACTACCTGCCGCTTCCCATAACTGAAACCTCCCAATGCTCTATCGACGTCAACCTACCTCCAAGTGAGGAAGTGGAGATGGCCTAAAAAGTAATCATAAACCATATCACCACCATTAAGCAGAGATGGACAATGAAAAGGTAAGATTTATTCAGTGTAACCTTCAACACAAAAAAGTGGCTTCGGCCACTTGGATGTGATGGAGGATAGAATGGCACTTATCCAAGAACCCTGGATAAGACAAACTAAAATCATGAGTCTAAATAATCCAAAAGGTTTAATTTTCAGCTTCCCAAGTAATCAGCAATCTAGGACCGCGATATATGCCACTAGGAATTTTAAGACCTACCCACTAACGCATTTTCCGTCCCCCGACCTAACGGTAGTGAAGGTTGAATATGCACAGAAAGGTCAAAAAAAGTGTTATTACTGGCATCCGCATACCTCTCCTCAGACGCAGCTAAACCACCACCAACAAAGGAGCTGGAGGACCTTGCGGAACACTGTCTCACCCAAAAGCTTGAACTGGTAATAGGCTGCGATTCAAACTCTCACCATGTAAGCTGGGGCAGCAAAGATATTAACACTAGAGGTAAGTCTTTTTATCATTACATAGCTAACAAGAATCTCTGTATTCCAAATAGAGGTACTGAACCAACTTTTATTAACTCTCGTAGTCTAACGCGAATATATATTACCCTATCTACTATAAACACTTCAAATATAATCCCCGGCTGGCATGTATCTGACGATATTTCAATGTCGGACCACCGCTGGATAAAATTCGAAATAAAACTAGCGCTCACAACCTCTACAATTACTCGCGACCCCAGGAAAATGGATAGGACAAAATATGTCCACTGTTTGAAAGGGGATCTGCGAGGAGCCGAGGATGTGCTGCCCAACAATAAAGGAGATTTGGAAATTTATTCTAAAACCATCCAAAACTCCATAATTAATGCTTATAAGATGTCTTGCCCACTCAGGCGGGTCGATCTTGATGAATCCTCCACTCCGTGGTGGTGCCATGAGATTGACCAGCTCAGGGGGACGGCGAGGAAATCCTTTAATAAGGCTAAAAGAGCCAGACTCGATGAGGATTGGAACTTATACAAGTCTCACCTCAAGGAGTATAAAAACGTCATCAGACAAAAACAAATAGAAGCATGGAGAATCTATTGCGAGGAAATCGAGGATTTCCCCCAAGCAGCTAGACTCAAAAAAGCCCTCTCAAAAGATCCCCACCGTCATATCGGTATACTAACCAGAGAGGATGGCACAAAAACTGCCAACCTAAAAGAAAGCCTTCAATTATTGATGTCAACTCACTTCCCGGACTCCAAAATCACAAATTCGTCAGCCTGGGGGGATGAAGAGAATCATCACCCGACGGACGACGACTGGCGTATATCACGACAGATCGTCGACTTGGACAGACTCAGGTGGGCCATCTCAGGCTTCTCCCTCTTTAAATCCCCGGGAACAGACGGCATTTATCCAGCCCTATTTCAGTGGGGCCTGGATGACCTAATGCCGCACCTGGTAGGAATCCTCAGATTCTCACTGGCACTGAGGTATATTCCAAAAGGTTGGAGAGAAGTTAAAGTCGTGTTCATACCAAACCCAGGAAGAATGGACCATTCCATCCCAAAAGCATATCGACCCATTAGCCTCACATCGTTTTCAATGAAGACTTTGGAGAGGCTGTTCGAACGATACATAAGAGATGTGGTGATAACACGAACTACACTGCATCCAAATCAACATGCATACACTCCAGGGAAATCCACCGAATCGGCTCTTCATCTCGTAGCGGGCCGCATCGAGAGATTGTTGGAAAATAAGGAGTCCACCCTGGGTGTATTCATAGACATAGAAGGAGCATTTAATAGTACCACTTTTCCTAAAATAACAAATGCACTTTCAAACAAAAATGGAAGCTTGCAAAACATCAAGCCCCAAATCTCCTAGATACCAAACTTAATTTCTCTTCAGAGGTGAAATATTTAGGGGTCACCTTTGATTGTAAGTTAATGTGTAACTCTCACTTAGAAAACAGAGTTAAAAAAGCATATATTTTTTATGAGCTGTGTCGTAGAACCATCGGCCGCACCTGGGGAATGTCACCTAGGGTTGCTGCCTGGATCTACACTGCCATCATCAGACGTATGCTAACGTTCGGCGCGATTGCCTGGGGAGCTAAAGCAAACCAGTTGACAGTCGTCCGTAAACTGGATCAAATCCAAAGAACAGCATGCCTCAATACTACAGGAGGCAGGAGAACCACACCATCAAGGAGGTTGTTTTGATGACCATGACGCGTCTACGCTCTATCGGTATACAACCTGATGTAGGATCCGGTAAACTGAGACGTAACTTGTGGCATGAGGCCCTCAGGGAGGTCCCACTGCTGCAGGCCAATACGGACTCGATTCCACCGCGATATGCCTTTTACAGGCCCTACAAGGTAATCTTTGAAAACAACGAACAAGACCCAACAGAAGAAGACGCAATCCGCATCTTCACAGATGTGTCTAAATCAAATGTGGGCTCAGGATGTGGAATTTTTTCCAGACCCCTGGATCTAAACATAAAATGGGAAATGGGCTGCAATGCAAGTGTTGCTCAAACAGAGCTCACTGCTATCTGCATCGCTGCAAAAGAGATTACCAAAAGGAAAGCCACAGGTAATAACATATACATCCTTACGGACAGTAGACAAATACTACTAGTCCTGAAGAGACCACGTATTACATCAGGCCTAGTACTAGAATGTGACATGGCCTTAATCGAAGCCTGTAACAACAACACGGTCACTTTAGGCTGGATTAAGGACCATGAGAAATCGAAGGGAAACCGTATTGCAGACTCGCTAGCCAGGCAGGCAGCCTCCCAAAAACTTTTGGGACCTGGCACTTTCATTGGTCTATCGGCGTCAGCGACGGCCGACCTATTAAAGGAACACTCCTTTAATAAGTTTAAGGGTAGATGGGACGACGCAGAAGGCTGCAGGCTTGCCGAGGAACTGCTACAATATCCGGACAGCAAAGTAGCCAAAAAATACGTGACTATGAACAAGCGGAACCTACGAACAGCCACGGGTATTCTGACTGGTCACTGCCACCTACGAAAACACCTCCACAGACTGGGTCTCTCTGACACCCCACTTTGTAGAGGATGTGAGCAAGAAGATGAGACTGTCGAGCTCATTCTTTGTGAATGTCAGACACTCTCTCATCTTAGGTTTCATGTATTCAGCGAGCATAGGCTAACCCACGCCAGTATGAGGGAACTTAATTCAGGCGACGTTATCGCCTACTTCAGAGAAGTAGGCTGGATGACGAGCTAGAATGAAGTTTTGAACCTCAGAAGGATGCACAATGGGCCAATTGTGGCCTAAGTGTTGTGGGGTCTACCCACCCTTCCAACTTTTACAGATTACAGATGCTCTATCTACTATGATCGATGAATTATAATCATACCCCACAATAGACTTGAAAAACAAACAAAATAAGGAGGCACTTGTTATTGATGTAGGTATACCAAATCCATATAACTTGTTGAGCACAATTGCAAAGAAAAAAGGAAATACATTAAATTGGCTGATGAAATCATGATGATGAGGGACCTTGAAAAGTGACCCGTCATTATATCAACCACTGTAGTTATACCAAAAAATGTCCACAAAAGCCTCGAAACCCTACAATTTTTTTAGACTCCTACAGTAGGTTGTTATCTCGAATACAACCCGAATGGTAAGTCAACACTAGGTAAGAATCCTTGGTGCAGATAACACCCAGCTATCTCTTAAACAGCAGGAAGCGAACCTGAGAATATAATATACAGTGCTATTCAAAAGTCTCCTCCCCCCCTCGTATCTTTTGAACGGCTACACTTACATTAATAAAATATGAAAATAAAGTGTTGTAAACTTCTCTACGAATGGTAACAGGTGACGTAATAGTAATAGATGACGTCACAGTGCCACTCTGGCCAATAATTTTAAATAGGACCTTATGGCAAGTGATATCTCGTTTGAAAGGCATTGATATTGGCTACATAGCCATATCAATTTTGTTTGTCTTCAAATGAATGTTGACGGATAAATAAAATAAATACCAAAATTATTATTTCACATTTAAATATTGAAGATTTTTCAGTCCGCCTCTGGTTAGTTGTCAAAAAAATTGACGCTTTTAATTTAATAGTATTTGTTGATTTGCAAAGTTTTTCTAAATAGCTTAAATATTTAATTTTATTATTGTTTAACGAGACGTTTAAGAGTTTACATAGGCAAAATGGTACGTACTCAAGCCGACAAAGTAGCAGCTATCTTAATAATCAGTGAATCTAGAAAGAATCTCCATGAAGCGGAACGTTTATTTAATGAGAGATACCCAGATCGCCATATTTCGAGAACTTATTTGAGGGAGCTTCTTCACAAGTTTGAAGCAACAGGTAGTGTTCAAGATGCCAAACGATCTGGTCGACCAACATTTAGTGATGATAAAAAAATTGATATAGTTGCTGAAATGGTAGTAAACCCTACTTCCTCTTCAACTAAAGTTGCGTCTATCTGTGAAGTAAGTAAAACTACAATACAGAGAGTGTTGGCTTAAAATAAATTTCATCCATACAAGTTAAAAATGGTGCACCACCTTTCGGATGACGACCCCGACAGAATACTCGAATTCTGTGAATGTATGACAAAAAAATTAGTCAAAATCCACATTACACATAAACAATTTGTTTTAGTGACGAAAGTACTTTTTGCCTCAATGTAAGGTGTTGGAGTGACACAAATCTTCACACCTTTCGTGAACAACATACCTGATTTCCAGAAAAAGTAAATGTTTGGCAGGTATTTTGGGAAACCACATAGTTGGTCCTGTTTTCCTAAATTCAAATTTAAGCGGTGAAGTGTATCTGGAGATGTTACAAAATGCAATTGAGCCGTTAATTCTTGAAATTCTGGAAGATAATCAAGATGAATTCGGCCATCTGGAAGTAACATTTCAACAAGATGGTGCTCCTGCACATTATTATGGTGCAGTAAGACGTTACTTGGATGAAGAATATCGAGGTAGATGGATCGGCCGGCGAGGTCCTATAGAATGGCCACCTCGGTCACCAGATCTGACACCATTAGATTTTTTTCTATGAAGTTACTTGAAATCCAAGGTTTATACTACGGCACCAGATAGCATTGGCGTTTTGAAAGAAAGAATTACTGAAGAATGCAATGCTATTTCAGCTGACACATTCGAACGAGTACGACAAGAGTTTACTAATAGGATGTATTACTGTCAGGAAGTAGACGGAGCACATTTCCAACACTTGCTATAAGAATCCATTGTTGATATTTGATTAATTAAATTTAAATAAATAATTTCAATAATTTTGGTATTTATTTAATTTATCCGTCAAAATTAATTTAAACCCAAAAAAATTAATATGGCTATGTAGCTAATATCAATGCCTTTTAAACGAGATATCACTTGCCATAAGGTCCTATTTAAAATTATTGGCCAGAGTGGCACTGTGACGTCATCTATTACTATTACGACACCTGTTACCTGGTTGTGAATATTCACGCTAATTGTGTACAAATATGCCAAAACAACTAAATGTTTTTTTGTGTAAAATGAGATTTAAAGCTGTATGCACAGTGCTGAATATCAACAATAAACCACATCTCCAATCAACACTCTACATTGTATCAGGGTCACTAACATCCCCAAAGCATTGGAATCGTGAACCCAAAGACACCACTTAGCCAAACTATCAAATTCATTTCATTCATATAAAATTCCTTCTGTCAATTTAGAGACCGATTATCTGTCAATTTTAACTAATTGACTAGTTATCATATGAGGATTTTAAATGACTACTTGAATTCGAATATAGCTTTGATACGAATAGCTAGTGTGAAGTATTCAATATTCAATTCAATATAACATTTTCTGATAGTTTTGTCCAACGTCCTTATTAATACATGGTTATGATTAGAATTATAAACACTGCTGGCCACACAGTGGGAAGTGGAAAACGGGTGGCAATTATTCAAGCGGAGAAGGTCTAGGTAGAAGGCGATTTAATTACAGGAAGGAAGGAAGGCATCTCAATAATTTCGATGGTTTGCCATCAGTTTTCACCGAGTTTGGTTTCGAAACATTTTGCAAAGATGATAAGCCATAGACGTTGGCGTTTTATAATTTAAATGGGAATGGATATTTATTATATTTATAAATATTTGTTTTAAGTAAATATTAATATTACTATCACAATGATACAAGTAGGTATAATGATAATCGTTATCTTTTTAAGATATTAAATCTTATTCCAATGTCATGGACTGTTTTCTTTCCTTTCATTTCCTAATTTTGTGTTCATATTTTTGAGCTTCCTACACTGATCTATAAATTTAAAATATTGACTGATTGTCTGCCCGAACTATTGTCTCAGGTTGTTCAGCCAGGATGGTTTTATTCAACCAGGTGTACGCTGTCCATCAACTTTTCACTGGATGATCAGGTGCAACATATTCTAAAACTGGATGTCTCATGATATTGTCAAAGAAAGACAATTTTCTAATTTTCGCAGTATTAATAATTCATTTCTCCTTCCTCATTATGATCAGGACCTCTACGTTCGTGACATGGTCCAGCTAATTTTCCGCATGCGCCTGTATGATCTCATTTAAATTGCCTCAAGTCGCTTAAAAGTATACTCTGTTAGAGTCCAGGACTCCTTTCCGTCGAGTAGAACAGAAAATACATACCACCTGAACAAAGGCAGTCCTAGATTGTTCAATTATTGACTTAATCTTTATTGAAGTGTCCCAATTTTTATTGAGTAGCTGTCCCAAATATTTCATCTTCTGTACCCTTTCTAACTTGTTCGAACCAATGAGTTCCGCTCGCGAGTTTAGTTGTCATTTGGAGTTAAGCTGGAGCCCGTATCTACTACCATTGGTTCCCAACGGGGGCGATACCGCCCCCCTGTGGGCGCTGCAGCCTTTTAGGGGGGCGGTAGCGGATTCAGAAGCAAATAATAAGCAGTCAAGAGGAATGGTGAAATAAAAATGATTTAATAAGGGTTAATAAGCAGTTTTAAATTAGCATTAATAATAATACTAATAATTATAATAATTTCTTTTAGTTCAGAATAGAAGTATATGTCTTGTCCTCGCACGTTGATAAGCGAACGCGCGATGTTCATACAAAATAACATGTTTCGACATGTTCGCACACAGACAAGTTGAATCATGCACGAAATGAAACGTATAAAAGCAACAGCTCTACGAATTTTTGTTAGTTAGTTGTATGTGCTTGGCCGCGATATATAGTCGTGAATCATAAGCTCTTCCGTAGTAAATAATCGTGAGTAGTGTGTCATTTTATCAACATTACTATCTATAAATCTATTGAGAATTTAATTTTTGTATGAAAATGGCTGAATCTACTTCTAAATTAAAAAAGAAATGCCGACAATACAGTATTGAATATTTAAAATATGGATTTGCGGAATCTTCTACAAACAAATCATTACCTATGTGTTTAATTTGCCGAAAAGTTTTTTCAAATGAAGCTATGAAACCTTCTAGGCTACAAGAACATTTTCATAAAATGCATCCTGATAAGAAGAACAAAGATATATTCTATTTTCAAGAACTCGAAAAACAATATTTAAAACAGCCAACTATATCAAACCTTTTTGCATCGTCTTCTAAACGAGACGATGATGGGCTACGAGCCTCATATAACATTTCATCGTTAATCGCAAAGTCAGGAAAACCACACACCTTTGGCGAGGAATTAATTTTGCCGGCAGTCGAAGAGATATTAAAAACTGTTCTCCATCATAAGACACCATTTGATATCATTAAAAAAATTCCTCTCAGTATTAATTCAGTGCAAAGAAGAATAAATGAAATGGAAAATGACGTTGAAATATCATTATGCGATTACCTAAAGACTTGCAAACTTTCCACCCAACTCGATTAATCAACTCTACCAAGTAACGAAGCTCTACTCTTATCATACGTACGATTTATAAAAGAAAAAAAAATCATCAAGAGTTATTATTTGCTAAGAATTTGGAATCTGATACAAAAGGACATTCTATATTTAATATAATGCAAGAATTTTTTCAAGAGAAAGAAATTCCTATTAGTAATATTTTGTCTGCTGCTACTGATGGTGCTCCAGCAATGACCGGGCGTCATAAGGGTTTTATAGCACATTTGAGAAAAGCAGTGCCAAATGTACTCGCTGTACATTGTATTATTCACCGTCAGCATTTGGTTGCAAAAAAATTAAATGAAAGTCTGCATGCGTCCCTCAATAACGTTATTAAAGCAATCAATATCATTAGAAGCAATTCATTGAATGACCGTTTGTTTCATAAGCTTTGCAATAAAAATGATGAAGACTACAATCGCTTGCTGCTGCACACAGAAGTACGTTGGCTCTCTAAAGGTGTTTGTCTGAATCGTTTTTTCAATCTATTTGACTCCGTGTTGGAATTTCTTGAAGAAAACGAACAATTGCGCGAAAACCTGATTACGTCAAAAAATGACATCGCTTATTTGACGGACCTGTTTAAAGTATTTAATCAAGTTAATCTACAATTGCAAGGTGATGATTTAAATTTAATTAAAACTAAAACCGTCATAGCTGCTTTTGCAGGAAAACTTCTTATATTCAAAAGAAATATTGGTAGAGATGAGTACAACCATTTTCCCACATTATCAACAGTGTCTGCAAAACCGCTCCTTACTTACTGCCACCACTTGGAAGTACTTCATGTTGATTTTACAGAGCGTTTCCAAGATATTTTTAACATGGAAATACCAATTTGGGTTATAGATCCTTTCGCAAACACAGATACTGAAGGCTCATCAAATTTGGAAGAGGAGCTATTAGAACTCACAACTAACGAAGAACTGAAAGTAAAATTTAAACGTGGATATCAAGAGTTCTGGCTTCAAAAACCAATACCAGTTCTCTATCCTGGATTGTGGACAATAGTAGAGAAGTTGTTAATTGCATTTCCTTCGTCCTATATGGCTGAGCGTGCATTCAGTGCAGTAACTGATTTGCTGTCAAAGAAGAGGAACAGACTACACATCACTGAACGTGGCGATCTGCGATTGATGTTAACGAAATTGGAACCCGATATTAACAAACTGGTAACACTCCACCAGCCTCAACCGTCTCATTGATTTTTTCTTTATTATTAATTTTGTATTTCTTATTTCTATTGTGATTGTATTTCTTATTGATTCTGTGTTTATATTTAAATGTTTAATAAACAATTTTATTGTACATTTGGTAGTCGTTTAATAGATTTCTACTTCATCATTCCTCTAAAATAAAATTTAGACATTAACTGAAATTAAAGCTAAATACAGATCAATTGGGACGGTACAGATGATATTCAAATAAAATTAACTACTTTGGACTAACCAGCGACTGGGTGGAGGGGGCGGTGTAATTTTTGTTCTCTTCTATAGGGGGCGGTGGTCCAGAAAAAGTTGGGAATCACTGTACTACATGAACTTGTAACACCATGTATATCAAATAATTCGTTAGTCATTAAACATTCAAAGATGTGTTGGACAAGGACTATTAGAGTTAGCAATTTAGGCATACAACAATTTTAACTAAATTTAATATTTATATAAAATATTGTATAAAAAGCGATGAGTAAACAAATAGATAAATTCTGACGATGATATTGATTTATCGAAACAATTGTCAATTTTTTAGAATTTTCAACAATTTTTATTATATTGTGGTATTAACTAGAAACCGTGAGTTTCATTTAAAACACTAATATGAGTAGATTCCACGAAGTAAGGGTCGAGATAGTTAATTTCATTAAATAGATAAAAGTTTTGGTTAGGTCAAAAGTAAGTGGGCTACGAATCATTATTAAAAATATATTGTAAATATTAAGAGATATCTTTTGGCGAGAAGAATGAGTTTCCAAAGAATGATGACAATTGCGTGGAAAAAGAGTTTGTATATGGTCGACCTAATTGTAATAGGTGGCTCAGAAAAACACCATCTTCAAAATTTGAGAAAGGTTTTTGAAACGTGTAGGAACCACAACTTGAAATTAAATCAGCAAAATTGTAAGTTTTTTCGTAAGGAAGTTACTTATTTGGGTCATAAAATATCAGATAAGGGAGTTGATCCGGACGAAACTAAATTTTGTGGTGGTGGAAAAGTACCCTACACCAGTTGGTGCGGAAGAAGTGAAACGATTTGTAGCTTCTTGCAATTATTATAGGAGGTTTATCCCAATATTCGAAGAAATTTGTCTACCATTAAATTAACACGTAAAAACGTAAAATTTCTATGGACAGAAGAGTGCAAGACTGCTTTTAACAAGTTATTAAACCGCCAACATTGCAATATCCAGAATTTTCCAAACAACTTGTTTTGATTACAGATGCATCTAGTTGCATGCTCCGCGATATTACGTCAAAATCACAATGGGATAGATTTACCTATAGCATATGCATCCAAGGGACATGGTAAATTCGGTCCCAACAGGTAGTAGATTAAATTAAAAATTTTATACCCTTTTATCGGTAGGTTAATTCCCTCCCAACCAGAGTTTTACGATACTGAGGAGCTTAATCTCTTTCGTAGAATGAAGTAATTATGGTAAGTATAGGCTTTTCCGGAAATAGTAGCAATTAGTAGGTGAATGAATAATATAAATACATGAAATGGATTGAAATATGTACCATTTAGTTGCGTATGTTTCCCCAGTTTACATATTAGTCGATTCAAGTATTCTTTGTAGTCTGGCACCATGGATCTTAATATTATTTTGAGTGAAAAAGGAAAGCGTATAGTAGTTATAAATAACTATGAGTATAGTTTTAAAATTTTTTTAAAAAGTGGCGAAAAGCGGTGGACGTGTATAAATAAAAAGTGTAGATCTTATTTGCTTAGTATGGGTGAAGTGGACAATGTAACTGTTACAAAGCATGTAAGGGATCATTGCCATAATGCAAATGTAGAACAGTTGATCCGCCAAATTGTAAGCACTTCTTGTAAAAGAAAGGCTATTGATGATTTATCGGAGAAGCCTGCAAAAATCATCCGCCGGGAGCTTCAAGAAAATCTGCCTTCAACGATCAATGCGTCAGACGTTGCGTTAATAAGGAAGAATTTGTACAATGCTCGTCGAAAACTGCTTCCACAATTGCCAACAAGTATTCAACAAACTTTCGACACTCTGGCGAAGATCAACATTGAAACATCCAAAGGTGAACATTTTTTACTTTTTAATGATGCAGCTGATCAAATCGCCGTCTTTTCTCGTAAATCAAATATTCAATTTATCGGAAAAGTCAGACGAATATATTTAGATGGAACATTTTGTTATGGTCTGAATTTAGAATAAAATTCTTACTTACATTATTTCTTAAAAACATTCAATAATTTAAGAATAATTGAACAAATTTTAAATTGGTATTTTAATAAATCCCAGTGGATAATAAAAATAGCATTGCACATTTATTTCCTGTAGGTAATTATAGTTCGTCTTAACTTTTTTTCTTAATATGCATTCTTTTATTCACTGTTGTGGAATATTTAATATTTTGGGACACTCGGTATAGTTGATACATTTAAAAATGCTTCGGTGATCGGTAAAACTCGTATCCCTTCTACACGGCTGGTATTAATCTCCGACTCGCCGAAATTACTTCGCTACAAGAACGGTTTTGCTTTTCACAACATGTATAATTATTTATTAAAGCGACAATAAGGAAGGAGAATGTAGGAATTTTGGACGTACTTCTTTTGTTTCTCCATTGTGCTCGAGAAATACATGTTTACCAACTGGAATAATTTGAAGCCTAGATTTTAATAGTTTTTATTAACGGACTTTTGGATATTTCGAATTTTAAAAACTTTTGATATGGTTTGTATCATTGGTTTTGAAGCCATCTTTTCGTTGGAAACGACGAGAAGGAAGGTGTGTATTGTATGGTTTGAGGAACGAAAAGAATTCGGTGCTTTGTGCGAGTTATTTTCTTGGTTTCATTCTCGTTTACCCTAATTGGGGGATAGAATTTGCACAAATTGTTTGGAAATTCGACTATTTTGAGTAAGCAATTCGTTTGGAAGTCGATTTTCCGCCGTTAAGGGATATTATTTTGCACTGGAACCACGATTCACTAAGATCGAATCAACTTATTTCAACACCTGCAAGAATTCGCCATTTTGTAAGCCTATTGGTGGAGGCTTTTGATTGATTAATTCCACGTGGCTGGATATTGGAATTTTGAGAACCCTCATTGATAAATTGAGGTGAGTTATTTTTAGTTTTCACAAATTACAACTTTGTAGATGGTGAGATTGATTATTTTCTCTCCTTGTTGTAGGGTTTTTTATTTTATTTTTGGTTTCCTACCTCTACGTTATATATTCCCGTCTATTTTGGGATTTATTTTTGAGTCTCTTGATTATCGAGATTGGATTTTGTACTCGACTTCACACCTGGTTCGACCTGTTATATACTAACAAGAATTATTCCCGGCCGAGACGATCCCTGAAGATTTACCAGATATCTACTCCCGATTGTGACCTTGTGGACGTTTGGTTTGGAACCCGAAACGTGCCATCCAGCTAAGTATAACAGAGAATTTCGTTTTGCTGAATCCCCTCTTGTATTATCGTTTTATGATTCTCATTATCACTCGTGTTTATTAAGTGATTTGATATTAGTTATATCTATTAATATTAATTTATATATATTAGTACAATTGAACATTTGCGGCTTGATTTGGGCTGGAATCCCACATCATAGCATTGATAAGTGTGGTATTTACAATGTTTTAGACAATTATTCGGCTTGTGATACTTATAGATACAGGGTACATACATGTAAAGCTCGTATGATCATACCACGCTATAACCCCTACTAAATCGATTACTCTTTTGTTTTATACCTACAATATTTTTGTATTGGTAATTGATATTTGACTTATTTTCTTTTGTGTTTACTTGTAACAGGAGCTTCGTATTGCCGATTTCCTTAGTCGCAATAAACGATTGGCCTGTACTAGTTGGACTATTTATTTATTTACTTATACGTTAGTTGTGTACATATATTTTCCGCGTTTTGGCTACTTCGATAACGTATTTTCGATCGCCTTCAGCATTATAGTTTCTAAAATTCGGTGGCGCCTATTCACGGATTTGACTTAAATATATGACCAAGGAAACAATAATACAAAGAACCCCATATTATTCCCTGAGGTATAGTTCTTAATTATTTTTCTCCAGATATAGTTTAATCACTGTAATTCTTTTATTTAGCACGGGTAATCATCGACGATAACGCCTTATATAAACAGCGATTATTTATTTATTTTTGTACTCCAGTATTTCTCAAAAGAATCTAGTTTGATATTTTTTTTTTGGGACTATGAATAACGAGTAGACCTACGATATTATCCGGATAGTTTTTATACTGCGGAAATTATATTTTAGTAATAACTTGTTGTAGTCTTTGATAATTTCATCACCTTATAATTATCTCTCAAGAACACTAGTAACAATCGACTTTTTGGGTAAAGGTTAATTACATAATGGTTAATATATCCACTGGTAACCTTAGCTAACCTTAATAAATCTTTAGTTAAGATTAGGGTAACCCTAATGACAGCTGTAGACCATAATAATTTAATTACTGCCCACAATTTTTTTGTTAGTTGTTTACGATACACGAGTATTATAACGGCCACTATATTCCTCTGATTTTTTCTCTATTACCCAACAAACGGAGTGAAACGTACCAAAAATTATTTAATATTGTAACAGAGATCTGCATCAAAAATAGTGTTAGATTAGATATTTCTGAAATTGTAATCGATTTTGAAAAAGGTATCCATAAAGCTGTAGAACAAGTTTGGCCATTAGCTCAAATAATCGGATGTCGATTTCATCTTTTGCAGGCATGGTATAGAAAAATTCTGCAAATTGGTTTAATATCTGCCTACAAAGATGAATGTTCCGATGCGGGGCGATGGCTAAATATGACTTTTCCCCTAACTTTCTTAAATCCTGTAGAAATCAGCGATTGTTTTGTATTCGATCTGCTCTCAATAGCACCAGACGATGAAAAGATTCAAATGTATTCCGATTATTTGATAGATAATTACATATCTTCTCCTCCTTCACTTTGGGCTACAAACTCAGCAGAACTTACACGGACTATGAATACATGCGAATCTTTCCATAGACAATTTAACGATCCGTTTTACAAGACTCATCCAAACATTTTTGTTTTTATTAATAAACTTAGAGAGATTCAAATCGAAACTGATGTAAAATTACAAAGTGTACATTTGAATACTAAAATTACCGATAGTAAAGTTAAAAACCGTCAAAAATTTGTTACAAAAATGATTGAATCATATACGAAAAACGAACTAAGTCGTTTGCATTTTATTAAATGTGTCTCATTTCACTGTGGCGTTTAATTATTAGGTATACAATATTATGTACCTGTGTCTTGTAGCCTATTTCGTAATTTTCGAGAATTTGGTTTCTTAATATTATTAAATATATAATTGTATGTGATATGTTATATTTTTATAGGTATAAACAATATATAGACATATTAGTGTTTTTAAATGAAACTCAAGGTCTCTAGTTAATTCCACAATATAATACAAGTTATTGAAAATTCTAAAAAATTGACAATTGTTTCGATAAATCAATATCATCGTCAGAATGACAGAAGTTACATTTCATTTTATGCCTACCTGATGTTTAGTAGTTATATTTTTGGCTAGACCAAGAAGTAACCTAACTTGTGATTGGCTTAATATATGTTTATAGAAAAAAGAAGAAGATGTGATATTACAAATATTGAAGCTTAGATATTATTAGCCCTATGGTGATATCCTGGATATCATTTTTCCAATTAAGATCAGTATAACTGTGCAATGATATAGAAAACCAGGAAAACTATATCTGCTGATCTTTACAATTATCACTTAATAAGACAGTTTATTAGTGGAGAATTCCCTAGATTTAACTGTTCATTGACAACTTCATATTGTGGGTTTCTTAAATGTCTTCTAATTTCCAGTTCTTCAAGGAAATCCAGTTCTTGTTTCTTTTCACAAATATGCAGCACTTCTAGTTCTGTGTTAGGTGTCAATGAATGATTGGTGTCAAGTAGATGTTTTGCGTAGTGAGATTTATCTGGTTGTTTTAATCTGTAAGCAAAACATCTACTTGACACCAATCATTCATTGACACCTAACACAGAACTAGAAGTGCTGCATATTTGTGAAAAGAAACAAGAACTGGATTTCCTTGAAGAACTGGAAATTAGAAGACATTTAAGAAACCCACAATATGAAGTTGTCAATGAACAGTTAAATCTAGGGAATTCTCCACTAATAAACTGTCTTATTAAGTGATAATTGTAAAGATCAGCAGATATAGTTTTCCTGGTTTTCTATATCATTGCACAGTTATACTGATCTTAATTGGAAAAATGATATCCAGGATATCACCATAGGGCTAATAATATCTAAGCTTCAATATTTGTAATATCACATCTTCTTCTTTTTTCTATAAACATATATTAAGCCAATCACAAGTTAGGTTACTTCTTGGTCTAGCCAAAAATATAACTACTAAACATCAGGTAGGCATAAAATGAAATGTAACTTCTGTCATTCTGACGATGATATTGATTTATCGAAACAATTGTCAATTTTTTAGAATTTTCAATAACTTGTATTATATTGTGGAATTAACTAGAGACCTTGAGTTTCATTTAAAAACACTAATATGAGCATATTCCACGAAGTAAGGGTCGAGACAGTCAATTTCAATATATAGACATATCAATTCCAATCTTAAAATATTTTACCCGGGACCGAATTTACCTATACAGTTTCAGGTAAAAACAAAATTAGGGACCGAATTTAACCGTTATTTTTGACCCCTTTTTTCTTGGGAGGGAATTTGCCTATCTCCGCATCCAAAAGTTAACCGGCATTCATTGGGGAATAAATTATTTTAAATGTTACTTATATTGTAGTGATCCTTAAAGGACAGTAACGGCAAAACGACATTAGCTTAGAAATAAGATTTAAATTTAGGTTAATATTAATTATAGTATTTAGCGAGCATTGATCTGAGACGGGCAATGTCAGTCACGTTCTTGTTAATGTATAAACAAACACGTACAACTTATAGACGGAGGTCAGCATGTAGTAAAACATAGCTACACTTCCTATAAAATGAGAGTGAACGAACCAGGGAATTGAAATTGTTATGAATACTTTGACTAAGTCGATTGATATTTGTGTATTTTAACGTATTAAAACTAGATCCAGTGATTTTATAAATGTGATGTTGTTTATTCTATTCCCGAATACAGGTTGCTAGGTAAGTGGTTTCCTCAATGATAATATGCCTTTACGGTAAACGTCGAGTATACGAGGGACACTTACTAAGTAACCACCACAATATAGTGCACCTAAATTTTTAGTGAAAATAGATCATAAACCATTACAGCATTTATTCGCAATGAAAGATCCTTCTTCCAAACTAACACGAATTAGATTAGATATAAAGGGTATGACATTGAAATACAGTACATAAACGGTACAAATAACGTATCCGATGCTCTTTCTCGAATAAATATATCAGAATTAAAGCTAATGCAACTGGAGAACTTACAAATTTTAGCATTAACAAGATCAATGGTCCGAAATAATCAACAAACTAACACAAATAATGTAAAATTGCAAAAGGTTGAATCAAGTAATTTAAAAGTTTTAAAAGTAAATAATAATGTCGAGGTGTTGATATTACCTACTTTGCAATTTACCGAAAGGAATTCCACATAATTGCAAATGATCGTGAAACATAAGGGTAAATTTCTGATGCAGGAACAAATAGTGCAAACTGCAGAAAACAACATTGACCTAAGACAAGCGTTGTACCAACTAGATAGGTTGGTAGTTAAAAATAACATTAGGAAAGTTGAACTGTTTCAAAAGTAAGGGAAATGAAATTTTGAAACATATAACAACAAAGATGAAAAGTTAGATTTAATTAAGAGATACCATAATAATCCACTCTTAGGAGAACACTGGTCAAAAAAAGTTAATTAAGAAATTAAAGGCATATATGTCAAGGGATGTAGCTGAATTCGTAAAAACTTGTCAGAAATGTCAAATAAATAAGGTGAAAAATAACCATATAGAGAATCTGTTATAAATTCGCTTCATAAAATAATTTTGGACGCCACCAGATTTTTCTAAAGGGAACGGCGAAGAAAAACTGGAAACGCCATAACAAAAACATTGTTTTTTTAAAACGAAATATTTCAACTAAATAGAAAAATCGAAATAGAATGATTTGTAATCACACAATTACAATTTGAAAAGATATAGATAACTTACTAGCAAGAAGAATTAATATCACCCACAAAATTATTTGGAAACTGAATGCTGCAGTTGATTATTAGCGAAGAATGAACAAAAGAGAGCGAATTTGACTTGAATCGTAGTTTAAGTAGATATTTAACGATGGTAAAAACGATCACCGATATGTTCCTAATATTTGAAATAAAAGGATTTGGAATTAGAGGTGGGAGTTGACGAATAAGTAACGCTCCAAAATAATTGATGAAAATAGGAACATGTCTCAGCGACATGTTACAATGCCAAACAATGTGGGTTTCGATTTTGGGGTAGATTCGCTTTTCAAATAGCTCTTGTTAACAAAACTCTCTGATGGTAAATTATTCCTTATGATGGGATATGACTTTTTCCAAGTATAGTTTCCAGAACTATTCGATTAAAGTGAGTCATGTTATCTTAATTCACTTTTAACTTCAAATTCGTTTGAGAAATTTCTTTGAATTCTTTTTTAGCATTTTAGCATTAATCCTTGTTGTGGTCGAAACTGTATAGTATATACAGGGTATCCCGCATAAGAACTGACACAGAGCAGAGACGTATAGGGGAGTCGAAAATATGGCGACTGGAGGCAATTTACCTCTATACCAAGTTGCATCTTTGAGGAGTTATAAGGCCTCAAAGTTGGGCCCAAAATTTCGAAAAAAATGTATTTCTTTGCAACGCTTCAACTTAAAAATACCAAATTTGGTACACTCTATTATACTGTTGAGGGCATTAAGTAATAGTAAGTAGAAGGCGATCGAACGATTCTGGGGGTTAATTAGGGGTGACCTAACCTTAAAATTTTTCAGAACTTTTTTATATGTACGTTGATTTGAAAAATTTCATTTTCATAACATGGATAATTTAATTCTAAGACTTTTTTTACTCTTGTAATTTTGCATAAAATTTTGTACTTTTCAAGGAAAAGTCGAATAACTATTAGACGTAATTTACTCCATCCATATCATGCATTTTATATCAGGTTTAACAAATTAATAGATACATTTCAATAAGAACAATTCAATTGAAAAACAAATTAATAAAATTGTATAAAGAACATAAACATTTTAATTTAAAGAAATCGCTGAAAATTATCACCATTTTCTCTTAGACACAAAAGTATTGTTCGCCGAAAATTTCAACTCTGGCCAGTAGCTGAGGATCATTTTTCATTATATTGCATTTTTCTGGGACTGGAAAAGAATAAACAGACTCCCTTAACGCCCCCCAAAGAAAGTAATCACATTTATTGAGGTCCGGTGAGCGGGGAGGCCAATTATTTCTTTTTGGTTATTCAACGTTTCCTGGAAAATTTTAGAACTAAATTATCCATGGCACCAGAATATATTTTTTCAAATCAACTGACAGATCAAAAACTTCTGTGAAATTTTAAGGTTAGGTCACCTCTAAATAACCGCCCAGAACGGTTTGATCGCCTTCCACTTACCACTACTTAATGCCCTTAAGAGTCTCATATAGTGTACCAAATTTGGCATTTTTAAGTTGATGGGTTGCAAAAAAATTAATTTTTTTCGAAATATTGGGTTCAACTTTGAAGCCCTTAACTCCTCAGGGATGCAACTTGGTATTGCCCCCAATCGTCATATTTTGGGCTCCCCTATACGCTTCCGCTCTGTGTCGGTTCTTATGCGGGACACCCTGTATAGTAACACAGTTCTGATAAATTATTATTATTATACAATACGAGTATATCTAAACGGTAGGTACGCACCTGTTTCAACTCTAGATGATTCCTACAAATTTTCAGCATAGTGAGCATGTGAGAGGCTCCAATTTGTGAATTTGGAAAGGAAATAGAGAATATTTGTAACCGGCTGTAGGGTATAAGCGAGTACAAAACGATTACAATAAGGTGAAGAGGGAGAACGCCTTTAATTAGAGACCAGCGAATCGAGTTCCCGATCCTCATTCGTGATCCCATATGACTAGTAACACGAAGCTTATTATATCGAGTTAGAATTGTGTAATGATTTTAGAGAGATATGGGTATTCTTGTAAACTAAACCGAACTACTAAATTAAAATAATACTCGCTTAATTAACACCCAATATAAGAGAATATTTAAGATAGAAATTGAATAAATTTCATAAATGTTATGAACTGCACCATTGATATTATGAAATATTTAATCAGGGCATCATAAATTTACAATAATTTAAGTGCAACTGAATTGAAGCTTTAAGAAGGTATATAAAAGAACCAAGATGGCTGCACAAAATTTGATCAAATTAGTTCAACGTCTCTTAATATTTTGAAATATATTTATTTAACGCTGGACTATAATGCAAATTCGCAATCCGCATGTCAACAAAAAACATTAACCTAAACCAAATTTGAACTTTAAACACAACGAATCTCGAAAATTTGTGCTATATATTCAGTGTGGGTGGGTATTTCTGTACGTGGGTGTAGGTATACATATATACACTATTAGAGTTTGTGATATTCATTTGTCATGATAATATTGTCATTAGTAACTACTTTCCATCATGTATAATATACATATCATTTTTCTCATGTAGGTGGATAATTGTAATATTTATCCATGGATTATTGATTCCAAACATATATGAAATGATAGTCTTTACAAAAATCAATAGATATCCTATTGTTGTAAAATATATTTCGTTAATCAATAAAAAAGGTATGAAGAAAATGTATTTCACTTATTTTTATTATCTTCAAATTATCGTCAAATATATGGTATAATACACACTATCATTGATATTATGTGTATACAGAAAAATTTTTATTCATGGCGGAGGTATAATACAAGAAGCCTCTCTTCGAATTGAAATGTGAAATGTGGGACACAGAATCCCGAGTCAATTAACAAAGATTTTTTTAAATATCCATTGTTTAATTTCCGGAATTTTTTTTGAGGAATAATTAGAAACGATTTATTAAATTCATCTTTGTTTTAATCTGATCGCTTCATATTGAATTTATTTAAGGCCAACAATGCTGTTCCTACGCTATGCTAAAACGAGCATCTTGTTGTAAACCCATTTAAAAATAAAGGATTGCGGGTTGATATTATTACGTGAGAACGAAATTGAGTATAGTAGTGAGAGTGAAAATGAAGAAGAAAACCGAGATATACCACTAATCCATGACACAAGCACATCAATTACAAAGCTGCGTTCAATTTTTTGCAAGATTAGAAGAAGTGAAATACTGAAATATAAATTCCGCTCTGCATGTGAAACTGGTGGAGCACCCATCAACTTAAGTCATACGCTAGATTGCCCTACAAGAAATGAGTTCCACACACGACATGCTTGGAGTGGTTTTGAAATTAAAAAGCGGAATAAATACCTTGTGCGGCATAATACATGAGCTGAATGAATTCTAAATAAATCAATCAGAATGGTCAATTATTGAAAACGTTTTCAAGCTTTTTCTAAGTTTCAAAATATTAATAAATAAGCTTGGAGGAGAAACATATACGACACTCCCCATTGTGATAGTTTCGGTAATTTTGCTATTGGATACGATAGAATCTACCAAACGACAACTAGACGAAAAGATCAATCGTATCGAAGTAGAGGAAAAGCTTATTTTAGGATATTAGGCTGCCCGCGACAAAATTTTAAAACATTACCGAAAGACAAATTGGATTTACTGTTCAACTCTAATACTGGATCCAAAACATAATACATTTTTTATTTAACGCCATGGGGAGCTGAGATGGAAGTAAACACATTAAAGAAATTTCAAGCAGTATATACAACCAAGAAAGATTGCTTGAGTTATCGACAGAAGAAAGGGTTGAAGCTCTATCAACTGAGTATGAAGACATTATAGACTTCGAAAAGCTCTATTCAGCACCGTCTACCTCATCAAGCTCTGGTACATCTGACTCTCAAAATCAAAGAAAGGATGTAGATGATTACCTTAGTCAACCCAGAGCTGTGAACAATGAAGATATTTTAGGATGGTGGAAGCGCCATCAGTTGCAATTTCCTCTCTTGGCGAAAATGGCACGGGATTTTTTATCTATCCTTTTTTTCGAGAGATTCATTGGTAGTTCGCAAACACCACAACAGATTAAACAATGAATCCGCCCGCTGGTTACTTTGTATTAACTCTTGGGTATCAGAAATTAAATAATCTGTTCACGTCTTCTGTTTAAATATATCTTTTTATTTTTTATATTTCTATTTTTCAAGTTTATGTAGTATACTACGACATGGTTTTTGATTAAGAAAAAAATTTCATTATAGTTGCGTTGCGTTTTTGTAAATAAGTATCTCTATGTTGATAACAGGTTTTTCTGATGTCATAAAAATTATTTGAATGGGTATCAAAATATGGTAAATATAAGGTATATTTTTTGTATCGTAGTGTATGTATTTTAGGACAAAAATACGAAAAGAAACAAACGTCATTTTTTTACAAACGAAACTTTCTGAATATTTGATTTCATTATATAAAAGATACCTACATTACAGATTTACAGCAAAATAGCTAACTGGTAGAACTTCAACTTATTTTTTTGAAAAATGGTTATTACCTATTATTTTTAATAATAAATCAGAAACTAATTTTACCATATATTTCAGCGAGATTCGACCATGAATGAAAATGGCTTTAATTTCATTTCAAAAACAATTTTCATTTTAAGAAAAATCAATTACCTACTATCCCAAAAATACACATTCCACATACCATACGGGCGCCATTGGTGCAGATAATATACTCTTGCTTTTAGATTTTGATATATTTCACACTGCTTTTATGAGATGGTTTTGTATACTTATACTCTTTATGATCAGTTATAAAATGCAAGACCTGCAAGACTCTTGCAGCAAGACCAAGACCATATAACGAGGAAAACTCAATCTCTCAGTGGTCGTTATAGATATGCGGGTTGTCTCCCGTAGTACAACCCGTGCTCGCCAGTCGACTAGCTTCGAGTCGAAGAAGGGGTGGATTCTTCAAAACTGTTTCAAACTGTTCAAATGTTTACTAAAAGGGCGCCAGAGAAGTTTTGGCAAGCACCCAAGACCTCTTAAGTTAGCCCACAATTCCTCAGTGGGTTAACTGCACTAATCAAACACTCTGAAAAGGTTTTAGGAAAGTTAATATTAAAAATGAAAGTCAGCAAATATCCCCTGATTGATGTTTAATATTTACTTGCACCTTATGTCTCTTTTCAAAATATGAGATACAAGTTTACAAAAAAAGGCTGTAGCTTCAGTATGTAGTTAGGCTGAAGGCCGAAATCTACATAATAACTTAATTCGTACGCTAAATTAGAAGTGACGAGCAAAAAACTCCAAAATACAATTTGTAAATCAACCAAGCAGGTTCTACGATACCTGAGAAGAGCTGAAGGCGACTAACTCAGGGTGCAGAAGAGCTGAGAACCCCAATCTACACAGATGTCTCAAATTACAGTTCAATTACAGGAAACGAACAAAGGGTTCATGCACAATTTTTCAAATTCGGTGAAACTCTAACACCAAAACTACAATTGATTCAATAAATTGGGTTCACACTACCGCAAACTATATGAGTTTAAATATTTATAAATGACATTACATATATAAATGAAAATCGTCAAAGACAGAAAAATATACCTCAATATCGCAGCACCCTGGTACGTACCGTGGTATCCCTTAGCGTTTAAAGCCAACAATTCAATATTCAAATAAAATGTTTTAAACGTTGAAGGAGTAATATCGCTTAATTAGCGCAAAAATATGACATAGGAAAAACCATACAATAAAAAATTTTGTAAAATTTTGACGGTAAAAAATGGATAAACGTTGAAAGTATATAACAATATTAAATAAAATGACGTTTACTATGATTTTACTGCTTCAAAACAGCAATCGAATCCCGCGATGTCAAAAAAATATTCCAGCCCTCCTGGCTACTGATCCGGGCGAGTGGTCTGGCTGACTATACTCCTTCAATCGGCGGATAAATCCATAAAATCCAAGATAAATAAAAAAAACCCTAAATATTGAGTTCCTCGGGCAAAACGTCTAACAAAATATCCACGTAATTGTTTAAATCCTGCAAAAATCATGGAACTCGCTGCTCATCGGAACGGTTTTCCACAGCAAAGCGCCGGATCGGACCCCCTAGATCAGCCATGTCAAACTCAAAGTCACTGGTTGGCCAAAAGCATGAAGACCATAGACTAGGTGGGCCGCAAAACCTAATCTTTAAAAAGACAAACTACTGAAAATCTTAACGAAAAAAAGTACTATTATGTTAGAAGTATATTTATTAAATTTCCAATAAAAAGGACATTACAAAAACTTACAAACATTAACTTCTTTTGCCAGATATTTGACATCTTTTGTCTTTAATTAAGTTGTCTATTTGTGGCGTGAATTTATCGGCGGAAATAACTTTTAAAACTGCGTCCAAGTGTGCGTCCGTCAATCGCGATCTTGCGGGAGATTTGTTTCCTTTCATCAAAGAAAATAATTGTTCACACTTATAGGTACTTCCAAACATTAACAGGATTTTACAGGCAAGTTTTCTCATTTCTTGGTATTGAAAAGGCAAGTACTTATAAAATTCGAATGTACCAACACTATCAAATTTTTCTTTTAAATGGGTTTGACACTGAATCTCAATCACTTCCATGTGCAAGTGAGGGGGAACTTTATCAATATCGATAGTGAAAAGACCAGTAAATAAAGAAAAACTGTTTTCTTGGGACTTAAAATCCTGAAAACGCTTTTCAAATTCTGACAGAAGGCTTCCCATTTTCTCTGTATACATTTTGTATGAGATTGGGCCACTTGTACTTTCCTGATACGCCTTGCAAGTCGGAAAATGTGTCAGATTATCCACCGCTAACTGGTTTTTCCACAGCATCATCTTACACTTGAAAGCTTTAACATGATCATGCATATCTGTTATAACTTGACGTAGTCCTTGCAATTTCGTATTTAAGTCCGACAAGTGTTTTGAGATGTCTACCATAAATGAAAGATCTTGTAAAAAAGGTACGTCGGATAATAAGCTGACATCTTGTTCTTTCACTTCCATGAAAAGGCGTATTTCTTCTTTGAGTTTCCAAAACCGATCGAGAACCATAGAACACGAAAGCCATCGCACTTCTGCATAATAAGGTAAACCAATGTACTCACTTTCTAAATCACGTAAAAACGCAGAAAACTATCGCTGATTCAAGCCACGTGACCTTATGAAGTTTATCATTTTTTTCACTGACTTTAAAACGCTTTCCAACTTGATAACTTTTGAGCATAAAACTTCTTGGTGGATTATGCAATGAACATGATGAAAATCTGGTTTGTCACTGCCCGTTTCTCTGATATTTGTTAGTAATATTTTAATGAAGCCATTATTTACTCCAGTCATTGAAGGAGCTCCGTCTGTTGCAACGGAATACAGTTTTGACAAATCTAAATTGTACTTTTGCAGAAGTCCATAAACAGCATTGAAAATATACTCCCCAGTTGTTGTATCATGCAATGGTACTAATTCCAGTAATTCTTCATAAACGTTGATATCTCTATCAACAGCACGAAGAAAAACAGCGAGTTGCGCCACACCACACACATCTGTACTTTCGTTACAGGCAATAGAAAATGCAATGAAAGAGTCTGATTTTGTTTTTATCTGTTCGCTTATATTGGCAGCCAACTCGGTAAGTCTTTCAGCGACAGTATTCCGGGACAAGGATATATTTTGAAAAGCCTTCACGCTCCCGGGACTTACAATTTCCGCGGCCTTTACAAGGCACTCTTTTATAAATTCACCTTCAACAAGTGTTTTGCGATCAACTCCGACAGTTCGTAGCTCGCTTGAACGGCAGATTCATTTTATTGCTTTGGACGTGTAAACATAAGCTGTTGATCTTTTAACCGTGATTTTAACTCTTTTAACTTTTCGTTTCTAATCATGCCTGTATACTTGTCAAACTTAGTTTTATGACTATCATAGTCACGTTTTATATTATATAATTTTGGGACACCGACTGTACTGTTACAACTCAAGCAAATGATTTTGTCTTTCACTTCACAGAAAAAAAACTATAATTCCCACTTTTCTTGAAAGATACGATGCTCATCTCCAAGTTTCCTCTTACTTCCACTTGGTTTTGAAACAGACATGTTAAAAACTTTATCCGAAATAAATAACAATAAGTACTGTTACGTGTTGTAACAATAAGTACGCAACTAAACTCGCAATTCTATCGCAACTGACTCAACTGACTGAACAACTGAACTCAATCGAGCGGTATTGGCTTATATACGGATTGTGATTTCTCGACAGTTCTTTCCAGAATGTTCAGGTAGCGTCATCTGTGTTCTCGCGCGATAGAACTTTCCGGAACAAGCCAGGATTTTAGGTTGAGCGCGCATCTTAGTTCATCATCACAGTACTTTATTTTCGGTTTTTAACAGGCTCGCGGGCCGCATCACATGGCTGTTTTCAAAATTGATTCGGGGCCGCAGGAAAATGCTCAGTTTGCCGCATGCGGCCCGCGGGCCGCATATTTGACATGGCTGCCCTAGATGCTAACTCACACCGTATTTTCCTTCCCCAATCAGATAATATACTTTGCACGTAAAATGGCTGCCTAAGTGCACGAATTTTTAAAACTCACAAAATGTGGTCTATTATTCGACGTCTGATGGGGAACTAGCTTCGTTCTCATTACACTGGGCTCTCGTCAAACCCAGCGACAGTTTTGCAAAATTTACTTTTCAACGGTCAAGCGATTTTTCGCGTTAAACCAAGACTGAACTATGCAAGACCAAGACCACATATGAAGCTGCAAGACCAATACCACGCATGCAAGACAAAGACCAACTTGGTCTTGCATTTACTCGTCACTATTTATCATGATTTTCGCAGTGGTCTAACTCAAAGACAGTGCATCAATCAATTAAATTCAACTTTTGGCGATCCAAATCTATCGCTGGTACACTGAATTCAAACGTGACTGAAATTCAAAGAAGGTTGTCGAAAATCAGTCGTTGTGCAAGACATCGTCGATGCTGCGCAAAAATTAATTGACGAGGATCGCCATGTAACATATCGTGAAATCAAGACATGGTTAGGCATTAGTATTACCCGCATTCAAACATTTTCGGATATTTAGAACCTATATGCGCGTTGGATTCCACATTTGTTGGTAGATGCTCAATAAACGTCTCGTACCGATGGGTATCTGAAAATTATCAAAAAATACAACTGTAGTACAACACATCCAAAGCCGTGTACAGAGCATATGAGCAAGAAATAAAAGGTCAAGTTTCTCGTTCTGAGAACATTAAGAAGCGCGTTTCTTCGCGAAAACCGGTCATGTGACAACTGTGTCTCTCGAGGATTGAGACAGTTAATTCAGCGTAGTAAACTACCACCATCATTTCGCATCACGTCAATGTTTGTTCACGCACATTTCATAAAACAAAAGATCATATAGACTTTGAATAGAAATAAGAATATTCATGTGTTCGTTCTTTTTATTCTCAATATAAATAGCCACCCTCGTATAAATTATTACTCAATTGTTCACTCGACATGTAATGAATTGGGAAGTAAGAAGTGTTGTATTGTTTTTGAATTTGTACATATAGATACTATGTTTTTTGCGCCGCTTTGTATTAGATGTTAATTTATATCCTAATTGTAAATATTTATTTTAATAAAGAATATATTCTTAATATCGGAAATTTAACGGTATATTGCAATAAATATTGATACATTTTGCGTATTTTAATAACCCATTCTTAGATTGTATGGAAATATTTATAGAGGATATTTACTCTTGTATTTCTAGCATAAAATGTTTGCTCATACATATAGTCCTCCGCGTAAAGACCCCTCACAAATAGTTAATCGGCTTATTAAACATCCTAAGGTTCTCGTTTTCCGTTTAACCATCACCTTCGTGACCATGGGAACGGGCGTTAAAAAGAGATGCGATTATAACATTCTTAGTCCAGTAATAGGTAACCCAACGCTCAAAGGTGTTTGCCCGTTTGCTCCTTCTACTGAAATAAACGGATTACTGCTGTTAGGATAGAGATTACACGGGCAGATATTGCACTGGCAACAAGGATCAGGTGTCTTGCATTGATTTATTTTTCTACAAGTAGGTACTATTCGCTTTGATAATATTTCTTGTAATCGTTAAAGTAGCAAGAAATTATTGCAGATTGTTAGTTTGTTAAAATTATGACAGCAATTAAATAAATAAATCAAAAAAAGGTATAGGGTCAACCGCATTTATTTTAATCAGAATATTACTTACTGTCCAACCATTTCGAATCATACTTCAGTGTTCTCTTAAAACTATATTCTTTTCTTCCTGTCGTTAAATTGTGCAAGTCTGTTCTAAAAATGACAGTGTCGGCCTTTGTGAATTCTGCATTAGTTCCGGAATACAATCCAGCTAAATCTCCAGGATTACCCTTTTCAACCCACACTGCCGTGGAATTGTCAGCGGGATCGTAAGGACACTTCGCGATACCCATACCAATACCGGGCACGAACGTATTCCGAGGAAGATGAGTCAAATTTGCCTGAAACAAATAAATCATATTTTAAATTTGAATACATAAGGAACATTATACAACCAAAATTGTTATCATATTTTTTAAATATTCTAAAAATCAAATTATATTTTAATAGATGAAGTTGTATAATAAAAATTACGCAAGCTGAGTTTTGTATATATACTAGAGAAGCCACTTATGGAATACAATTCTTTGCCTTTATTTTAGAAAATTAATAAAAGCACTGCGACACGTCAACTTTTGAATTCAATTGAATCAATGAAAAACACAAAGTCGATATATGTCACAAAGTTTTTAATATTTGAAGTTTTACTAAAATGCCTCCAGGAGCAACTAGTTTCGGCCTACAATGGCCATCTTCAGGCTACAAATAATGTTTGGGTTTATGGAAGAAAACATTTAATAATACACATATCTCACCCAAGTAAAAATAATTAATGGGGGAACAAACGTCCAAGTAACAATGCCGATAAAGGGAAGGATGTGAGAAAAGTAGCAAATTTTATGGATAAAATTAAGGTGTACTAAGAAAAACTATGTGAGTTGAATTATCATTGTAACATATAGAAAAATTTGGAAAGGAAGTAATAGAAAATAAAAATGTTTAAGGAAACAGATTATATTTGTAGGTGGAGGAAGAAAAATTGAACTATAGTACCAATTTAATTAGGGTCGTGATATAAAGGGAAGGAACATCTTTTTGTTTAATTAATAAATACCAACTCTTAATGGAGTCTGTAGGTGTTAGAAAAGGAGAAAGGGTTGGCAAATATGATATTAAACTCCCTAAATAAGAAGGAACAACCGAAAGAGGAGGGTTATTCATCAGACAAGAGAACCGGTTGTGGGAATAAGTGGACAGGACTGTAACAAACGGTGAAAAGGTTGACTTTAGGAAAAAGGACGTTCACTGAAACTAAAATAAGAGCCAGTAAAATATGCAATGTTGAACCATTATGATGTAGCCAATATAAGTCCATAACACAAAGAAAAATGAAATTAAATCACGAAAATATAGAGGCATTCAACGGAATCACTTTTGACAGACGCACCAACAATTATATGAACCGCAGACAATATGGAATATATATCTGGTAAGAGCATAATTATAGGAAGTATGTCAAATTTCAATGTACTATGTATGTTTAAACATAAATTCACGAAAAACTAGCATAGTCGTTACTCTTTATTTTCAATTAAACACTTTGTATGTTCATGGATTTTTGAACGGATCTTAATAAACAAATTCCAACAAACTCTTATCACCTTTGTAATCTAGGGTGAAGTTTGCAAGCATAATTATCGTTTCCTTTAAGAAATTAAATACCTGACTGATTTGAATTTAATTCAAATATATGCTTATACTCTTCCCCATCTAGTTGATGGCAATAAGTCAGTCTCCGATAAAACTCAATTCAAAAATTGAGGTAGTATATTCCGTATTTCTGTTGTTATCCTTTCTTTGAGGTCCGAAATGCGAGTTGGTTATGTAACTACGGGCTGGAGATCTAGTTGGTCACTCAGTAGTACCACTTCGTCCGATCCATTTATTTGAAAACATTTTGTTCAAATAAGTTCTTATCATTAAAGCATAATGAGGTAGTAAAATAGTAAGGTCGTAATTTTTTTTCAATTCGCAAAATTCACGATTGGCTTACTCCAGTCATTGCTGCTAAAAGCCGAGTGCTTAGTACCGGATTATTAGCAACTCGCATTAAAATATCATCCTCCTGATCAACAGTTATTATTTTCGGTTATCCCATACCACTGTTACGCCTAAATTGTCGTGTTTCTACTAATCGACGAAAAATAAAAGTTTGCCGATTGGGTTGAACTCTGTTAGGCATTTGTTGATATCTGCGATCAGCAGCAACACAGGAATAATTTTCGTTTACATAAACACAAAACACGTTTCGCATTTCAAGATTAGTGAAATTGTTATGTCGTGGCATTTTCACTTAACCGACTTTAAATTTTACAACAATCACAATTTCAAGTGACATTAACAACAGCTATGACAGCACCCCACTTGATCGAAACAATTAATTCAGAATAGAGCCAACTACACACAACAAATGATATTGAAAAATTATTCAGCAAATGCCACTTATCTGATAGTAATTAAAAATAGAGATCAGTTTATTTGTTATAAAATATTTTAAAATCATTTTGATATCATTTTAAAGGTAATTGCGTATTAAATGCAATCCACTGGCCCAAAACATCGACATAGTTATTACACATCAAAATTTAAAAAAATGTGAACTTTCATGCCTTGCTCGTGGACCCAAACACGAGCATTATCCCGGCCTAAGGGAAACCAGAGACACCTCTGAATCCATTTAGGTAACTCTCAGCAGGCGCGTCCACGTCGCGGGGATGGGCCCGGCTTATGAGTCGGTGGCTAAGTTCTGTTGAGGACCCAGTATTGCGGGGTATATCGCTTTACCCTTGCCTAGGGATACGGGTGAAGACCACACCGGCGGGAAGGCGGAGAAGAAAGACTTCGGTACGGCG
This sequence comes from Galeruca laticollis, assembly GCA_963921935.1. NCBI lineage: Eukaryota > Metazoa > Arthropoda > Insecta > Coleoptera > Chrysomelidae > Galeruca > Galeruca laticollis. The sequence continues at coordinate 93,982,214 of OY998183.1, forward strand.
GACCCGGCTCAAGGTGGCAAAAGGGGCACCCTCTTGTCCTTAAGGCAGACGAACTCAATTTAACAATGAGTCAACGGCATGAGGATCAGGCAGGCAATGGGAAACCACCTGATTATATTCCCTCGAGCACACCATGTCAGAAAGTCAATCAGCTAAAAAGACGCTTTGTGATCCGGCTAGCAACCGGCGCTCAATCGATTCCGGGTCGGTTAGTGTGAAATGTGCGACCGGGCCTACGGATGTGAGCAACCAGGCAACCCAGGCAGCAATTGCGACTGGAAGAAGTCACTGTAATCTCCGATCAGATCAGATTCATCTAGGAACATAGAACGTCCGAGGCCTCCTCCAAACCGGAAAATTACACATTCTGGAAAGAGAGATTTGCAGAGAAAACGTATCGGTGTGCGGGATCTCGGAGACACACTGGAAATGAAATGGTCATTTCAACACAGCTGACCATACTATCTACATATCGGGAGCGGATGAAACTGGAAGAAATGGAGTCGCCTTCTTGGTTAACAAGAAGTACACCTAATTTGTTGAGATTTATGATGCCATCAGCGATAGATTAATTAGAATATCATTTAACTCCAAACCAGTTAAACTTATATTGTCCAGGTATATCTACCAACAACGGATCACTCAGATGACGAAGTGGAAGCTGAGTATGAAAAACTAGAAAGAGCCATTTTGAACATACCGCAAAATGACCTCCTAATTGTAACGGGCGATTTTAATGCCAAAATAAGGAATACCAAGAATGATGATCACATAAGAAATATTGTAGGGAAATATGGACTGGGTGAAAGAAATCAACGTGGTGAGCGACTTATCCAGTTTTGCACAGATAATAATATGACCATCTCAAACACAATATTCAAACATCATCCTCGACGTCTATCAACATGGACATCACCTTCAGGCCTATATAAAAACCAGATAGACTATACTCTTATACGAACGCGTTGGCGGACATCAGTTACAAATATCGTCGCTCGATCAGGTGCGATATGCGGTTCTGACCATAAACTTCTAAAGTCTAACCTTACTATAAAACAAAAGACATTGACTCTGTTCAAGCCTAGTCAGAGATTATCGATACCCGATGAAAGAGTTTTTCAAGAAACGTTGCGAACTTCCGGTCCTGCGTTGACTGAAGGAAACTCAAATCAAACATGGGGAGCGATCAAAATATGGATCGTATCCGGTGTGAACAAAACTACGAATCCAAAACCGATAAAAAACACTGGATGACGGAAAGAACAATCGATTTAATAGACTCCCGGAGAAGACTAATTCTGTCCAAAACTATTACTCCGGAGAATAAGAAGGCCCATGTCAAAGAAATTCAAAAATCCTGCAAAAACGACAAAAACCAGCACATCGCAAGAGTATGCCAAGAGCTTGAAGAACATGCAAATACAAACAGATCCCACGAATTGTACGATACAGTCAAATATCTATCTAGAGAATTTAAGCCACAGACACAAATAATAAAAAATGACAACGGAGAAACAATTACAGATGCCAACAACATAGCAGAAGTATGGAGACAATACTGCGAAAAAGTTTTTTCTACTGATAAAGCCGAAGATTATGGTTTACCGACAATTGATAAGGTTAAAAAAGAGCTGAAGTAGAAAAAGCCATAAACCTTCTAAAGAATAACAAATCACATGGTGATGATCATATACCCGCCGAAACAATAAAAGCTATGGGCGAGCTCAGTGTTGATGCAATCCATAGGCTGTGTGTTGAGATTTGGCAAACTGGGATGTGGCCAAAATAATGGTGCGAATCGGTGTACATGTCGCTACACAAGAAATGCACTCCTAGAAACTGTAGTAATTACAGAACAATAGCGCTTATGTTACATGCCAGTAAAATTCTGCTTCACATCATAAACAACCGCTTAAAACCTTTCTTACTTCCACAGATTCCCGACGAACAGACAGGATTCATGCCAGGAAAGGGAACAAGGGAACAAATTCTGAATGTTAGAAAGATAATAGAAAAAGCATACGAATTCAATGGAAAAACTTATTTGTGCTTTGTCGACTACAGCGAGGCATTTGACTGTGTAAAATGGAAGAAATTGTGGCTTATCTTGGAAAACATGGGAGTACTAAAGCATATGATTATTTTGCTTAAAAATCTTTACGACAACAGCTTTGGGAAAGTGAAAGTCAACAACACGCTATCTAAGTCTTTTACTCCAAAGTGCGGTGTAAGACAGGGCTGTATTATGTCACCGATACTCTTTAATATATACGGGCAGTATATAATGAGAAAAGTTCTGCAAGGCTGGCGAGGGGTATTAACCATAGGAGGAAGAAGAATTACTAACCTAAGATATGCAGACGACACCTTAATACTAGCTTGCTCAGAAGAAGAACTCACAGAAATCATAAGAAAGTTGGACAGGATCAGCAGAGAACATGGTCTTGCGCTGAACAAAGGAAGACGCAAATTATGATAATAGACCGTAACCCTACTGTTTGGGACACGACTCAAACAATGGAAAAAATATAACACATTTTTTACCAAATAAAATTAAGTACGGCACTGTCTTTTCTTGCAATGCATTAACGTTAAACATATGCTACCAACCGTACAACATACAGTTAATCCTAGTTGGCTGATATGTCAAATCAATACATTTTATTATTTGATTGGTCAAACAAGGAAAATGGCAGCTGTCAGTTTTTCGTCACATCCGCCTTCTCCTTGATATGAGATTCTCTTGTAGCGACACATCGTTTTTTCTAGTGAGGTATAGAAATCAAGCAAGGCACAGCCCTTTTTTTTAATACCAGGCAGTGGGCCACATGGTGTTATATTAGTCCACAGCGACATATTCATAGTACAATTTAAGTGTTAGTTCAACAAGAACTAAATTGATACTCGACACAAGGATATTTTTCACATCAACAGTATAAGTTTTCAAGGCTGTTTACAACAGCCTAGACCTTCTAAGTTTTAGAAAAGCGCACAGCCACACATGTTTAGCTTTAAATAGTGATGTAGTGATCCCTTAAAAGACATTAAAGACAAAAGGACACTAACTTAGAAATAATATTTAAATTCAGCTTAATATTAATTATAGTATTTAGGGAGCATCGGCCGGCCATAGTTAATGTCATTTATCAAGGAAAGATTGTTTTTGTTATTTTATAAACAGACATGTATAGTTTACAGACGGAGGTCGTGTGTAGAAAAACACAACTATGTTTCCTATATCATGGGTGTGAACGAACCAGGATGATATGATTGTTATTAATACTTTGAATAAGTCGTTTTGTTATTTATAATCGTGTATTTTCAAATGTATTAAACTTGAACCCAGTGATTTTATAAATGTGTTATTGTTTATTCTGTTCCCGAACACAGGTTGCTAGGTAAGTGGTTTCCTCCATAATAATATGCCTTTATGGTAAACGTCGAGTATACGAGGGACCCTTACTAAGTAACCACTACCACTAGAAAATGCTGTAGAAACGATTCTACGTGGTTTTGAGGCAGTTGAGGTTTTCCAGGTGATTCAAGTGATACCTGCAAAGGGTGAAAATTGATAAAAATAGCATGTTTTTAAAAAGAGGCGAATGAGGTACTGAATTGCATGATGGCGTCCATTTTGTAAACTGCTAGTTATTGGAATCATTTGACAGTTGGAAATTGGATCTTTTATGGTGCAAATAGACCAAGTTAGGAGCTTGGTATAGTGCATCCGGGCCAAGTGGCATAAAACAAGTGAATTCTTTTCAATTTTTATGTCAAACAAATTAACCTCAAATTTAAACAATCAACATTAAAATAAAAGACTTAAGAATAAGTCTTACACAACAAGTGTTTTACGTTTTCATCTTTCAACGCAGTAATTGTTTTGTAAAATAAGTGAATTTAACCATACTAATACAACTTCTATATGTATCATATAGATGGCACTTTGAGTTAATTACTTATAAGTTAACCTAAAAATTGTTCATTTTTATTTACATTTGTTTAGATTTGAATAAATTTAGTTTGTTAAGTTAGCTTATTCGTATTATTTACAAGTACTATAGTTTTAATACCTACACTTTAAATCCGATTACCTATGGAGCTCTTTAAATAGAGCTATTTCAGTTTTATTGAGCTAGTCCACTAGCCAGGTTTATTAGATAAACCTACTGAAAGTGGTATCAAGAGGAAAAGCGAACCCCCTTTTGATCCACCTACCAATATTAAACAGATCGATGGTTTTGAAGTAATTGAGAAATTTAATTACTTAGGATCACTTATTACAAACAAAGGCGGTTGCGACGAAGAAACCAAACGCAGACTGGCACATGACTCAACAATAAAGCTAACCCGAATATGGAAAGACTCTGCAATATCTAAATGCAATAAACTGAAATTATTAAACTCCTTGATCTTACCCATTGCCACTCATGCCTCTGAGACCTGGACATCGAAAGTTGCAAATCGAAGAAAAATAGATGCCTTTGAAATGTGGGCCTATAGAAGATTGCTGCGAATCTCATACACAGAACATCGTACTATCGTGTCAATTCTTAATGAACTAAAAACCACCACAAGGATCTCAACCAAGATAAACCAGTCATATCTAAGGTATTTTGGACACATTTCAAGAAGAACAAATGGGCTGGAAAAACTTATTGTCGAAGGCAAAATGAATGGCAAACGACCAAGAGGAAGGTCTCCGACGCGCTGGGTGGATCAAAACAATGAAATCATCGGTCACGGTCTGCAGGAAGCTTCTCTTGCAGCTCAAGATAGAGAAGGATGGAGAACTACGATCCGAGCAATTGAGACATGAGGTCACCATACTCTTTCGAGAGTAGACGTATAAGAGTGAGAGCAGCTTCATGTTAAACTTAAAATTGCTCGAGAAATATTGACTTTATCGTTGTGAGGAAAGAGTACATTATTTATGTAAAAAGTATAGAATAACGGGAAAATTATGCTAAAATTTCTATTCCGCCAGTGACGTAGAATTTGAGAATGATTAACCAGTCACTTGCCCCTGTTGTACGCCTCTGGTAGTGGCCAGAAACGTTTGTTTAACATAATATAGTAGGGTGTACAGTGTCTACACTTCCTAACAAATATGAAATGGATAGGTAAAGTAGGGTTAAAGTTCTGAGAACAAATCGTTTTCAAATTTTTAAACAAAACACCCTGTAACTCTGTAAGTAGCTACATTTTATTTAGGTCTTTTGGGTTAAATCTTCATAATTTGAAGTCAGGATTCTACTGTTAAATTAGTAATGAATCACCCCATATAGAAAAGTATTTAGTGAAATTAAATTCTAATCTAAGTATTTTTAGAAAGAGCTCCTAATATGAGTTACGGTCTAGTTCAAAAGAAGCAAACAAAAAAAATTTATACTATTTATGATTGTGCGTTAGCTTACGGAATACATTCGAAAAAACTTCTACTTATAGATCCCTTCGCAAAGGAAAGCAGCAACTTTAATTCCCTAATGTAACTCGAGGATTTCGTATTATTATATCTATTCGAAACGATAAGGAGGGGAAATCTTTCAAATTCCAAACGAGTGAAATATATAAATTCGCTAAATATGACTATGGCTGCATTGAAATTTTCCAAATGGAAATCATGGGGGTGAGAGATCAGATACACAAACAGAGACTAACTAGCCACTACGTGTTTTAATTTGAAAGTAACCTTCTGTGCTAGAAATTATTTTAATGCGTAAAAGTTAAGCAAAGTAGAATGTTAGGCAAAGACGGTGTATATGTGTTTAGTAACTATGTTTTTGGTAAGTTTTTCGTTTTCATAAAAGTTAATCCTTGAAATAAATGATACAATTAAAACTCTTTATCTATTTATCACTAGATTGAACTATTTAAAACTGTGAGGAAATTGAGGAGATTTTTTGTTATAACTATGATTTACCTTAGTTTGCGAGGTCTAGGTTTTAATTACACAATCATCCTATTCCAGACAAACTTTAATGAATTGAAATATTGTACAGTTGCGGCCAATAAAAAATTGGACAATTCTTATAGCAGATTTGTGTCTAATTCTAGAAGTTTGAATTTGTCTTATGAATATGACATATGTCAACATTGAATATTTGACATATGTCAGACAATTCCAAATTTGAAAGTAATAATGTCGCATATAAATTTGTTAGTTATTGCAACCTCTAGTTAAATTTGCTACAATTAACTTTATATCATTTGAATTTATAATACATTATATGAACAGTACCTTATTTTCAATTTTGACATTTAATAAGTGAATGACATATTCATTGTGTTATAAAACTAAGAAAAAGCGCATGTATTTCATTTCTCATTGCAATTCGCATTTTAGTAATTCCAAATCATCTGCTTTATTTAACAGGTTATGGGCCCAGAAAATTGTGATCGAGCTACGGGAAACATCAATAATTTAATTGGCGCATATATTTTTAAGTTTTAATAAAGTATAAAAACACAAAAATGTCTGATTTGACTAAAGTGCAGGTAACGAAACTAAATGATGAAAACTATCAAGTCTGGAAGAACAAAATGGAACTTTTATTAATAAAAGAAGATTTATGGACAACAATCATCGAAGAAGCACCATCAAATAGAACTCAACTAGAGGCATGGAATAAAAAAGACGGTAAAGCACGTGCATATATTAGTTTGTTTGTTGATGACGATCAAATTATTCATATTAAGAATAAAACATCGGCAAAAGCATCGTGGGAAGCATTAAAAGAATATAATCAAAAATCAACTTTATCAAACAAGGTGGAAATATACAAACACATTTAAATGCAGTGGACGAATGTATAGATCAATTGACAACATTAGGTGAACCAATTTCAGATGCTCTTTCAGTTGCGTTATATTTATCAAGTTTATCCGAAAGTTAAGGTGTTTTAATAACGGCTCTTGAATCACGTCCTGAGGCTGATTTAACTAAAACTATGGTGAAAAACAAACTTTTGCAAGAATATAGACGACGACAAGAAATCGAAATTGTTAATGAAGGTTGTGAAAAAGCATTGAAAGCCATACCTAATAGAAAATAATGTATCAGACAGTTCGAAATCCATGTATTGTTTCTTTTGTAAAAAAAGGTCACATCAAAAGTGAATGCCGTAAATTTGTAGCATGGAAAAAGAACAAAGAGAAAGAAAATCAAGGTCAACGACAGGCAAATGCAGTACAAAACAAAAGTGATAATGAAGGTGATTCTGTATGTTTAATAGTCAATCAAAATATAAATATAGCCGAATGGTGTATTGATTCTGGTGCATCGGCACATATGTGTGGTGATGAAACATTCTTTAAAAGTTTGAACATATCAAGCAATGATTCAGTGAAATTGGCTGATGGTAGAAATTTACCAATAAAAGGAATCGGAGTCATTGAATTGAAAACTGCTGTCAATAAATTCAAATTGAATGATGTGCAATTTGTACCTGGATTAAAATGTAACCTCTTATCAGTCAGTAAGCTTGCAAAGAATGGCTGGAGTATTATTTTTAAGGGCGAGAAGTGTGACATCAATAAAATGGTTAAACATTAATACCGATAAAGTCACAAAATGATATTTATAAAACAACACCATCGAATCAGGCTTACAACGCATCAAGTTCGGGTGAATCGAAATGCATTCACGAATGGAATAAAGTTTTTGGTCATCGTAATTTAATTGATATAAGAAAAATGGCAGATTTATCAGTCAACATGAAAATTTCAGAATGCAGTCACAGTGATATTTGTGAATCATGATGACAATGCAAGAAAACCAGAGATCCTTTTCCTCGTAATTCATTGCCAGATCAAAAAAAAAGTTGGATTTGGTACATACAGATGTATGTGGACCTATACAGTTGCCAACACCTAGAGGAAACAGATATATACTCACTTTAATTGACGATTACACGAGATTTCACATATTTATTTGATTAAACAAAAATCAAATGTTCGTGATAAAATGATCGAGTTTGTTGAAATGATGAAAACGCAGTACTGTAAAGTACCAAAAGTTATCAGATCAGATAGAGGGGGTGAGTATATGGATGGTAATTTACGTAAATATTTCAAATCAAAAGGAATTAAATTATCGGTACCTAAAATACCTCAACAAAATGGAGTGGCTGAGCGCAAAAATCGTACTTTAATCGAAATGACACGTTGTATGTTGGCCAGTTCTGGTTTACACAAACAGTTTTGGAGCGAGGCAGTGTCAACGGCTAACCACATTATAAATCGTTCACCTACTTAAAGTGTAGAATTAACTCCATATAAATACTGGTACGGCAAGAAACCAGATATAAGTTATTTTCATATTTTTAGAACTCCAGCATATGTTCACATTCCAACAGATCAACGTAAAAAGTTGGACGATGTGTCTGAAAAATTAATTTTCGTTGGATATGAACTGGGAACGAAAGGCTTTCGACTTTTAAGCACTGATACTCATCGAATTAAAATGAGTCGTGATGTTAAGTTTATTGAAGATAAAATTGTGGAACAACCTGATATTGAATTGGCAGTTGAGGATAATCGAATCGATGGATTTCAACCAATGACGTTACAAAATGAATTTGAAGTATCTGAGTCGGCTTCAGAAGGGGAAAATGAACTGGATGTCACCGAACTCAGACGTTCTGAACCATCAAATAAAGGTATTCCACCAAAACGATTAATAATGGAAATAAAAAAAGTTGAAAAAATGGTGGATGTTGATCCAGTTACATACGATGGACCAAACGCTGATAAATGGAAGTCAGCAATTGATGCAGAAATTAAATCTCTTCGAAACTTTGGAACTTGGAAAATGACCAAATTACCTCCAATACCAATTAACTTGGTATTTTTAATACACTTTTGTTAAAATAATTAAACTTCAAAGTTTTACAATTTTATCAACAATAAGAATAGAATTAGACCCCAAATATTATAATGCATTATCACAATGTAACAATATTTCTATTTAGCGTCTAATAAACTCTTATCGTCATCCATTTTCGCCCAGTGGCGTACCGACAACTTTTTATATTGGGTATTTCCAACAAAACCGTCTCCTCATTCTGGATTTGCATACAGTCAAGGGGAGATTGATCATTTCAAAAACTCACTTAGGAATAGTTCAAACTCTTTTTGTCGATGAATTATTGGCACAACTATTTCCTAGTCACACGTAGAGTTCTAACGTCTTGTGATATTAAATTGAATATGATTTTTGCAATGGATCGAATAAAGAATTTATCTCAATTTTCGCATTGTAAATGGAATTTCCTATGATCAAGCACTAAAAAAGTACATGAGGATTACGGCGAATCTTTTTTTTGCTCTGAGTGGTCATCAACTTCTTCAATTAGGAAGTTGCGTAGATCTTGAATATCTTTGAAAACTTGTTAAAGCGTAGTCAATATAAAGTAATATCAGTCCCATATGCAACCGATTTTGGTATTAGGTAGATATTGTTAGTCAAGTGTAAAAGTGGTAACAATGTGGTAGGATACGTAGTAGTTTGAAGAGAAGGAGATAGTTGTATAGTGAAAGTGATCATAATATGACCCAAAAACCTTACACCATAGTCTATTAAGATACGATGAAACTAAATAAACCATAATTTCTGTACAATGTGCCAGTATAAACACCCCCAAAAGACTACACACCTACAGCACTTACGCAAGCAAGCGTCTAACCGAAAAATACTAGTGTGTACTATTAGATTAGATTAGATTTTAACGGGGTTACAATGCACTGGAAAGTAGATAATCTAGGAGAGTTCTGGGACACTACTTCGGCCCCTCCCCTTATGACGTCACGGCAAACCAACGCCACCGTCGCGCCACCTAGCGGACGTTTGCTGAAGTAGTGTCCCAGAACTCTCCTAGCTTATGTACACTGAAACCTAAGGTTTATTGTGCCTCCCCCTCCTATCAGAACTGTCCTCGGTACTACTACAGCTCGCTTTCCAGTTCCAGGGTTCTAATGAACTCTAGTATTTGGGACGGCTTCAAAGAGGTTAGATCCCCACTCTTACAAGTTTCTTGTCCGAAGCATTTCTTGCATTAGCTTGTAATGGCGAAGCATTCTAGAACTAGATGATCCGGAGTTTCATCCTCCTCCCCACAGAATCTACATTCGTCAAATTCTGCTAGACCTATTCTCATTAGGTGCTTCCTAAGGCGGCAATGTCCTGTAAGAAAGCCCGTGAGGAGATGTAGCTTATTTTTAGTGAGGTCCAAGTGTGTACTATAGTGAAAAAGCACCGTGAAGCATGGAAGCGAACGTCCGGCAGCTGATGTCATGAAATGACGTACGTTTTTAAGAGGGAGGAGCTTAGTACTAACTTCAACCTAAGATTACTCCGTTATTTTAAAACTGATTTCAATTTTGTACACGCTGTATTAGTCAGTAAATTTCGGTATATTTAAATAGTAAGTAACAAAAAAAAAACAACTTCCTCATTGAACTTGACATCGCTAAAATGTAGAATATGGTGACTGAGAGATAGTAGCTGGAACTGCCTAGTAAACCTATTGCGTTTTAGTTTTCCACCAACCATATCCACGATGCGAGAAACTATTGGTTTATCCCAAAAAGACTGGAGTTTTGTATTTTTTTTGAGTTATTCGTTTTTCAGTGAGAAAATACACGAAAAACGGGTTTTTAGAATATGTAGTCGGCCACTTTTTCTTGTTAGCACAATACAGCCTCCAGGTGTATACAAGTGATCAATTTTATGATTGGATATTGTTCAAGGCATCTCACAAATGAACCCTATTGCTTTTCATCCTACCAGTAACAGAACAATGGGTCCTATAAATCTAGATATACCACATTTTTGGTAATTTTTAGAGAAATTTCGGTATGTTAGCACGATACAGCCTCTGGAGTGCGGACAAGTTAGTTTTCATGTTTAAAAACACCATTTATTTTTTGTATAGATGAGCAGTGCATACACCATAAACAGTATCGGTGCAGTAGAAAATCCTACGCGTTATTCGAAACATTTTTGTTTACCACAATCTTCGTGTTCTTGGAGACCTACTAACTGGACCATTCGTTTTATTTGGTTGTCCATTGCCGATTACTTCGTTCGATATGTTTCTATTGCTCGATGATTCTACGCCTAAATCCTTGAAGTTCGTGACTTGGTCTATATTGTACTCATTGACTACAATTTACAACATATCGGATCTTTGGATATCATCATACTTTGTGTTTTCTCGCTCTAAATTTGTATGTTAAATCTTTGTGTCATATAGAACGGCGCTGTAGGTCGTCTTCATTTTCAGCTATAAAAATAGCGTCATCGGATCGTCATAGTATTCTCAGGCAGCGATTGATTATTTTGAATCCTGCATTAATATAGTTCATAATTTCGATTATTTGATCCATTGTCATGTTGAAATGAACAATGAGAACAATTCGGGGACCAGATATTACAAAATATGGAACAGTAAGACACAAAAGTAATAATGAAATAAAGGATGAATTGAAATGCGAAAAAATTATAAGATTCATAAATCACAAAGATTACAATGGGCAGGACATATAATGCGAAGAAACCCATCGGAAATGATCAGGAAAAGTACAGGGTGGATCCCAGTTTTGACAAAGAGGAAAACCCAGAAAAAGATGGGAAGATGCAGTTGAAGAAGATACAAAGTGCGTAGAAATAAATTATTGGAATTTAAAAGTAGATTGACAAAAGTTAACGAGAATTGCCAGGACCTACGGCAAACTGTAAAAAATAGAGAAGAGGTGGAATTATTCACCTCAATAAATGGATCAAAAAGTAATGCATTAGCTATAATGCTCAAGAATTGAATGACTTGATGATGATGATGATCATGTTGAAAAGACGAGAGCCTGAGCCTATCTCCCTGTCTGATGCCGGATGAGACTTTAATATCCCCCGTGAGACCATAGTTTTATAGTTTTGATGTTGATATTTAGTTGCCAGATTTATGCGACATTTATGGACCCTTTTTTATTTAAAAGACAGATCATCGCATCGTTGAGTTTTACTCAATCGAAAGCTTGCTTTAGATCTACGAAGCACGTGTACAGGGTGTCCCAAATTGGTGTGTTTTGCAGGGTATCTCGTAAACTAGAAGTGATAGAAGAAAAGCAGTCAAGATGTTATGACTTCTTTTTTTTTGTTATAGTAACGATAGCCTAATTAAATATTTAGTAACTCTCTGCAGTTGGAAGATACAGGTCGATTATTGAAAACTGTCGAAAACTACAAGGTACTATATAACTTCTTAATTAAGAAAATATAAAAAAACTTTTGAAAATAATTCTATATGTACCCAACCGATATTTTATATCGCGAATTTAACGAGCTAGATATCAGACAGATATATTTTTACAAGTCAGTAGTATATAGACACGGAATAAAAAATAAATATCTAGATCACAACTATAACACACGACAAAAATGCATTCTATTGTTAAAGACTACTCAAGCCAATAAAACAATTGGACAAAGGGGGTATGATGATCTCTATAACAGATTATATAATTTCTTGCCATTACAAATAAGACAGATAAAACAAATTCACAAATTTAAAAAAAGTGTTAAAATATTCTTGCTATCCCTCAGTAGAACATAAGTACGTAATTTGATTGTGCCGTGAATTTTCACTCTTTTGTGATGTAACTTTTTGATTTTAAATTGTGTTAAATTTTAAAAATTGATCAGCTGTTAAATTTATGTATTTTAATGTAAATTAATTTTTGTAATTTCCATTGTAAGACTGTAATAATTACATTATATATTTATTGTCACTACATTACACATAATAATAAACACTATTATTATTATACACCATACACTACCCCATGGACAGAATGGTGGAGGAGGACGAGAATTTGCCTGACATAGGGAGAAAAACTTTGTGGAAAATATTACACAAATTAAATTTTACTTGGGAGAAGAAAAGTCGCAAATCAGTGCTAATCGACAACGAAGAAATAATATGCTGGAGACGCCAGTATTTACGAGATATCCGAAAATACAGACAGGAGGGAAGACAAATCTATTATCTGGATGAGACATGGCTCAATGAAGGATATTCAGTAAAAAAAATATGGCAGGACAAAAGTATTCAAACCAGTCGTCAAGCTTTCATAGAAGGTTTATCTACTGGACTGAAAACTCATATCGGTAAAGGTCGCCGACTAATAATAACGCATATTGGATGCAATCAAGGGTTCGTTGAAGGTGGTTTACTGGAGTTTCAGTCAACATCAACCAAAGACTATCATGAAGAAATGACTGCAGATGTTTTTGAAGAGTATTTTACACAAATGGTCGAATTAATTCCAAATAATACTGTGATCGTTATGGACAATGCCACTTATCATTCGCGATTAACAGAAAATCTTCCATCTACCTCTTGGAGAAAAGCTGAGATTAGAAACTTGTAAATCGTAAAAGGTATACCATTTGAAGATGATATGTTGAAAAAAGAACTTTTAAAGGTTGCTTCAGATCACAAGCTACAATTTAAAAAGTTTATTATTGATGAAATAGGCAAGAATAGTGGGATAACAGTGCTTCGTTTGCCGCCATACCATTGTGGATTAAATGCGATAGAGTTAATATGGGCCCAAATGAAAGGTTATGTAGCTAGACATAATAAAACATTTAAAACGAAAGATGTTCGTGAACTCATGAAGTACTCATTGACAACAATAACTGAAGAGAATTGGAGAGATGCTGTGAATCATGTAATTAAAGAGGAAGAGAAAATGTGGGTTTTAGATAACCTCATAGAACAAACTATAGAACCGATAGTGATCTCTCTCGACGAGTCTTCGGATGATTCTTGTATGGCCAGCGAAGAGGATGATTCTATAGATTGAATTTTATATTTCCTATAAATGGTTTGTTTACTTTACTTAATATACATTAATTCATTGTCAATAAATTTGAATTATGAAAATTAAACTATATTTTCTTTAATTCATTTAATTTCATAAGAATGAAAATTTAATTTGTTAATAGGCCTAAACGAATGAATTTTATTTCAACTGTAATGTTGACCGAATCTAATTAAATAAGCAAAATGAACTAATATCGTAATCTCCGCCACTGCCACACTGTTCATCGTTTAGCTGGCATTGTTCAGTTTTATTACCATATTGTATTTTGAGCTGAAACAGGGATGTACAGATAAACCAATACAGACACCTACTTGTTTTGCATTAGAATTTTAGTATTTACTTGTAAAATTCTTAGGATCACTCTGTAAGAGATAATTTTCTATTTGAATATTTAATGAGGCTACTGTGCTGTCAGACATTAAGAAATAGACTATATCTATAACTAATTTTATTAGAATGTAAAAATTAGATTAAATGTTCAAAATGTACTCCGATTTCATCGATTAAAAAGTTTTTCGATTAAATAATCTTCAACCAATTCAGCATTACCAAAAATAAAATCAGTGAACTGAAAACAAAGTAAGTAAATATAGCTGATTATTGATTTTAAGTACCTATATTATTATTTTGAAATTATTGAATCCGTTTTTTGGTAAATAACATCACGAAATAAGACGTCTGTATTTTCTAACATTCTAATAAAATTAGTTATAGGTAGATTAGTTGTTACAATATTTCTTGTTGTTTCACAAGTTTATTGTTTTTATTTTTTTACTCTTGTTTTATTTTTTATTAATTATAATTTTGATAAATAAAATTGTCACCCATCAGTATCTCTATAATAAAATGTTAAATTCTTACTCCTGTCCACGTAAATACATTACAACTATTGTTAGACTACGCTTTGGACATGCATGTTATCCGGCACACTTATATAAAATAAAAATTCTTGACACAGACCTGTGTCAACACTGTCATATCAAAAGTGATCTGAATCATATTTTCTTTAACTGCATATATTCCCAAGAAACTCAAAACCTTATTAATGATTTAATAAGAATCGGATTTTTCCCACCCTTCAATATCTGCCATCTTTTAGCCTTAAACAAAATGGAAGTATATAATGTTCTGATGAAATTCTTATACGAAACAAAGGTATGCTTGTGAATGTTTGAACTAGATTTGTTTACCTCTGTTTATCCCAATTGTAGTTATTCCTATCTTTCCGTGGCCTAGTTTTGTTTGTGATAAATTATAATGTCTTGATGGGCCCCTAGACAAGAAGCGAGTGACCCTGTATATCCTTATTGTATTTATTTTTTTAGGTAGGTAATTTTGTCTTCTCTTAGGTGTGGATAGGTGTGAGTGAGGTGAATATATTTTTTTATATATTAATAGTTTGTTTCTGTTGTGACTGGCCGAATAAGGAGTGTCAAAGCCAAGAAAAAAAATTCGTTACTGTGAGTGATAACATCCATAAATGGTTTATTTGCACTGTAGCTCCAACCATTGAAAATGGATAAATAATATGTTATATGAGGTGAATGAGAATTGAAAAAGTAAACGAAAAACGTGAAAATGTACAGGGTGTCCCATTTAAAACAACGTAAATTTGCATTATATTTTCTTAGTGAGCCCCCTAACAGAAAAATTCTGCGCGCCACTGAACTCTTTAATATTATATATATATATATATATATATATATATATATCAAAAGTTTTTATAACGTTTTTTTATATTTTTCCTAATTAAGCAGTTATAGTACCTTGTAGTTTTCGACAGTTTTCAATAATCGCCCTACTAAAGATTTAATTAAGCTATCGTGATTTTAACAAAAAAAGAAGTCATAACATCCTAACTGCTTTTCTTCTATCTCTTCTAGTTTACGAGATACCCTGAAAAACACGCCAATTTGGGACACCCTGTACATGTATTTGTTGTATTCTATCGATATTTCTAGGATCTGGAGTAATTAAAATATTGCATCTATCATGGTTCTATTTGTTCTTATTGTTCTTCGGAGTTGCTTACCCTAATAGTTGTTTTGTTCGGTAGTATTTTGGTAAGCAGTTTAAACGTACCACTTAACGTAACACTATACCTCTACGATAGTATCGAATTAAATTAACTTATTTTTGAAATCTGTACGCGAACAGTACTCGTATAACAAAAGGATGTTATAAATATATTGGTGCAACCGGTCCTGTGCTGAGAGTCAAGCGTTATGAACCCAATAATGGCAAACGAGAATGGCGGAATTAATAAAGTGAAACATGAGCTGAAACTAATGTGATGGGAAACGCTAGTGGATGGGAAAGTAAGAAAGAGAAAGACAGTGATACGAAAACGGTCGGTGTACCTACAATGTAGAATACGACGAACAGTTATTTTCTCTAACCTCATAGTGAAGGCGTATCCACAGTATATATTCCATAAATAAAAAGAAAATTGATTGTGGAAGATTAGGTTGCCTAAACAAGTAGGAGGAATATAAAAATGATCAAATATGGAAAGTAGGGTTTGCCAAACTTTCTTTGTTCAGAATAATATTAAGACTCAAGAAGTTGTTAATAAAAACTCTAGGTATAATACGCTGTTCTTGGCGCCTATTCACTAATACCTGAAGTTACCGAATAATTTTATCAATGATGGAAACATAGCGGCCAATTTCATTCTAAACAATGTTTGATGATATAGGGATATCAAAAGTGGAGTAGTCCTAGGAATGAATATAAAAAGGTTAATGTAAAATTAGCGACAACCCATTTAGTATTGCAATGTTTTTCTTATTTATTCAAATAATTTTCATCACGACGGGTGGGATAAATTTATACACACAGTATATTTACTTACTTAATTAATTTATACACTTAACTATCCACTAATTTATATTAAATACAATTTATATTCACGTACACTTAATTTATATACTTCTTCTGTACTCTACTATTCACTAAAAGATTAGATTGTAACGTAAACACGCCGTTCGTAGGTAGTCGCTTATATATTAAAACCATTTTCTGGAATCTTCGGATTCCTGAAGTTTCTAGTATTCGGCTCCCAACAAACGATCGACCTTCTTGGAAATGTCTCTATAAAAATAATTACAAAAAATAGCCCTTCCCAGAAATACGTACGCCCACGCCAAAATTTTGACTGTTAGATATCGTATTAGATAGGGTCGGATTCAGGGACTACACCAGTGTGCGATTTCGTAACATTATCACCTCCTTAAAAGGAAGTTCCTCCGGGTACTTCTGTGAAGCCGGCACCTGATGTTTAAACCGGCAACTGGACTCATCCCTAAACTTCCCAGTGGTATAGCAATAACAGGGCACCGTTTTCATCGGGTTCCGATAACGGGGGTGTAGCTGCAAATGAATATGTGGACACCGGTATCTTGGAAGATCACATCTACCATGTTTCTGATAACTCGCCAATCCAACTGGTTGCTCTCTATTGTCGGCATAGCCAGTTTTTTCACGTTGGATTCCAACACGTAGGCTCGAAACGTTTCCCACACATCGCGGTAAGTGGATCTATCTTGAAATTAGTTTTTGGTTACCAGGTAGAAGACGTACCGCGAATTGTGTTTGAGTCTCAGTGCCTTGCCAGGGGCTGTAATCTGATCTTCAAGTTTTTCTAATTGCCCGAACTTCTTTCGAAAGACGGTTGCCAACCCCCGTGCGTGTTTGTTACTGTCGGAAATGTTGTGGCCACTGAATACTCTTCCGGGGGCGTGAACCAAGCTTGTATTTGTTCTATAGTGACTCCCATGCCCTGCGATCTTTTATAGCCACTGCTAAACTGCATTTTTAACGCCATCTATTCGCTTGGAAGGTTACTAAGGAACTTTATTTTACTGATTGCTGTAATACCGTCATCTGTGAATTTACCCAAACCAATCTGTTTGGATGTCAAGTTTAAAAAATAAAGTAATTTTTGACAAATGGGAAATGGGTAAATTTATGTGGAAACAGAAGGTTGAAGGAGAAAATGACATCTGAGAATATTTACAACAATTGTAGAGTATGTGCCTTACACTTTTTACCTAAAGATTTTGGTCCAAATAAAGTTCTGAAAAGAGGAGTTTTCCCATCAGTCAATTTACCAGGTAAATCTATAATAATTAAAGAAAAAAAACTAACAACTAACTAGGATACATTTATTCAATAATTGTTTCTATTTTCTAGAATCTTTAGAAACAGTAGCTGATGATGTTCCTTCCTCAATAATTGAAGCTGAACCATCAACCTCTTTAGCTGTACCACAAATTGGCACTGCATATGTAACTGAGAGTCCTAGGACTTTAAAGTTACAGGAAGCTTTAAATGCTCAGTTTGTAAAACTGAAAGCTAAAAAAGCACAAGAATCCTGTGCTATTAATGAGGCTAGTTGTAGCTATTCAGTTGAACCCGAGCTGAAATTATCAATACATGCTGTTCAAGATTCTACTTCTGTCACACCAGCAGACTCGAATGCAACAGTTACTCCAAAAAAAAGTTGTGAATAATTAATTGATTTATTAATATATAGGTGTTTAACAAAGAAATTTTCCCAGAAATAGTAGATATTAGGTATAAGTCAATATTTTGATTTATTAAAAAACATGAAAAATTATTCGGTACTTAGAAATGCATTTATAATTTCATATTATTTAGTTACATCAAGTTTTGACTGTATACTTCTATTAGAATATTGTCTAAAATAGGGTTTAACATTTAACATTTCAACAAAAATGTTATCTAAATGCAATGTATATTAATTTTTATTGCTAATGATATTATTTTTTAATTTAGAAGGATCTGATTTACTTGTTGAGGTGAATGTCTCTAGGGTTAAAGACCTATCACCAAAAGCCAGACGTCTCTATCAAATAGCCACTCAATTTAAAAAAAGAGCTACCCAGTTTAGAAGAAGTCGTCAGTTGCTGTTAAAAAGGTGTGCTGCTGAAACCTTTAAAAAATCTGAACTTTTTGAAAAATGTGTATCCATTATTATTGTGTAATATTTGTTACCACGTGCTATTATCAATAAATTATTCTTATCTTAAGTTTGAGAAGAAAATAAAGAAAATCACCTGTACTATTTTATAAACAAAATTTTATATTAAATTTTTGAAACTATTTGTCGACATTCGTCTTTTAATAAACTATCCTGGTTAATAAAAACCGATAAAAGTTTTAACAGCTTTTTGAAACAACCTATGCTATTTTTAAGCCAAAATAAAATAACAGGTTGTTTCAAAAAGTGTTTAAACTTTATGTGACTGTTTTTATTTGTTTATTTAAGAAAAACCAATATAGGCATAATTTAAAAAACCTTCAGTATTTGCTTGGTTTGCCATCTAGTAGTAGCTAGTAAACTGTGACTAATCATGCAGGTCTCTTCCTTTATTTTTTCCCTGTTGGTGAATAGTAACCTTCCACCACAATAGATGGCGCAACACTCGACAAAACTTTGTGGCTTCGGACTTAGTACAGGAGATTCCATTCTTCCCCGTATTAAAAGTATTTATCTATGGTGACTCCGTATCTAGCTTTCCCTGTAGCTCCGTATGCGCCCGTAAATTTTTCGAAGGCAGGGTCAGGCTCTTCTTGGATATGGTTCACTCGTTTCTCTAGGGCATGGTCTACTTCGAATGATGCTAGTAGTGGACTACTCTCGGTTTTCCATTGGGGATTTTGCTTACGTAATAGATGACGTCATGGATCCTCTTCCTGATTAAGTACGGACATTGCCATGACTCTTGTAATTTTGTAGAAAATCTATTTCTGTCGCTGGCAACTTGAAGATTGGTTCTAACCAATTCGTGCACATCTTCTACTTTTCCCGGTCGATAACCAAATTCTAGGTCACACTCCGTTGCCAATCTTTTCGTCGTGGTTCCTTGGCTCCATCATAACCGGTGTTCCTTCCTCCATGATTCCATGTAGCCGTGCTACTATCATTGTTTCGCTTCGTGCAGGTAGAACGGCACCTTCATGTACAGCTGCCAACACCGTGCAGCCATCATATGGATGAATGAATACCTCCTCGGACCCACTTTCATGGTTCTGTTTCTAAAGTCCAACTGGAAACCATGTAGATTCATTACGTCCATTCCCAAAATCATGTCTTCTTCAATGTCAGCTACAATCACGGTATGCGTGAAATTTTCTGCACCAATTCTCAATTGGATTTGGGTGTCTTCGTGAACGTTGGCACTCTCACCGAGGCGGTCCGCAGTCGAAGTCTCGTTGGTAGAACCTTTTTCTTGGAGTTTATTATCTCCGGCCGTATAATGGTTCTAGTTGATCCAGTGTCTACGATGTAATAAACATTCACATCAACATGAAAAATATACTTTTACTCATTAATTGTATTACAAAACTATTTCAGTGGTACAACATGACATAAAACAAATTTCATTCAGTTGACATTAAACGTCAAAATTAAAAAATTAACTTTCAAAAAATACTTGGCGGTCTGTCAT
Source organism: Galeruca laticollis (assembly GCA_963921935.1). Lineage (NCBI taxonomy): Eukaryota > Metazoa > Arthropoda > Insecta > Coleoptera > Chrysomelidae > Galeruca > Galeruca laticollis. The sequence continues at coordinate 94,002,577 of OY998183.1, forward strand.
TCTGAATAAAAAGTATTTAGATGTTCGAACATCCCGGCCACCTTGAAACACTGTTTTCAACTAAAGTTCATGAGGAAGAATACACATTCGATTTACAGCACGACGATAAAGTCCATTAGCAGTTTGGACGTCTACAACTCGAACAACTCCATCGTCTCCAGGGTATGTGTTGACGATCCGCCCCAGAGACCACCTGAGGGGTGGTAGCTTCTCGTCTTTAAGCAGCACTAGCAGATCAGGTTTTATCTAGACGTTGGTGGAAGATTTCCACTTCGCTCTCACTTCTTGCCATTAACTTCGCCATCCACATACACACTGTCACTGAGAGAGGCTATCAGTATGGGCGGGTCTTTGCCCCCTAGTAGCCGACCCGTTCAAGTTTTCCTGTGGCTGGTGTTCTTGGTTTGTAGGAGTCCTGGGGCGAACTGCGTACATGCCCTAGCTCGTCACAATTCCAGTATTTCGGCTTCTTGTCCACCATACTCTTTATTAAGTTGACGATATGGTCAAGTCTGTCTTCGTCACCTTCTTCTTGGATACTCCTAACTTTGTTATATCCAGAAACCTTCGTTGCTGCTTCTTACTAAAGAGCAGTTGTCAATGCATCGACTAATGTTTTGGGATGAGCTAAACCAAGCGTCCTCTACATATCGGGGTCACGTAAGCCATCAATAAAGGCTTGGATGTCCAGACATTCCATCATATTCTCTGGTGTTGATGTGGACAAGCAAATTTATATATATTGTACTAGACAGGGTCGTATTCAGGGACTACACCAGTGTTCGACAACAGTATCTAAATAAGATAACTAACTATATTCAATTTAAAAATCTTCTTCTCCTTTTTTCTATTACGCATTGTAGCCTGTTTTTCTTTATTGCAATGTATCTTATAAGTCGTCGCTCCATCTCTTTCTTGTGCGTCTTTCACTTCTTCGGCCGTAACTTGTCTCGAGCAATTTTTATGATACGTTGATCCGTTATCTTATTTAAGTGTTGGTTCCATTCTTGTTTTTCACCCACGCAACAATAATTCCAGGACTAAATATCCATCACCAGTTCTATGGTTCGGATGTAGATTTCTAGTTTGTAACTTGTTCATTATTTGGAAATTACTAGTTCATTTGTTTTTTCTACTAAAATGTCCTTGTTAAATTGTATAACCTCTTCTTATTCTCATCTGTTTCATTATTTGAAGAATAAAGGGCTTACTGAATCTCCTCGTTTAACGCCCATAGCTACTTCTATTGACTCGATTAATTTTTAGTTTACTTTTGCTTCTATTTTATTTCTTGTGTATGTATTTTCAATAAGTTTAATTATACCAATGGAACGTTTCTGTTGTAAAAAATGTGTATTACTTCAAGCAGTTGCACTTTATCGAACGCTTTTTCTAAATCTAGAAAACATTAGGTCTATTATATTCGATTGATTCCTCAATGATTTGTCTAATTCCAAATGCTGCGTCGTCTCATGATCTTCCCGTCCTAAAGCCTTGTTGTTCTTTAAATATTTGTTGATGTGATGTTATTTTCTGACCAATCATTTTTGCTGTTAATTTCAAGAGATTAATTACTAGATAGTTCTATTTAGTAATAATTCATAAAAATTTCATCTAAGTATGTGTGTAACTTATATAGCGGAGATTAAGTAGACGGTTGGAGCCATTGCTCTCTGAATACACCAAGACTTCTCGAAGCTTTCTCAAAGATGAAGGGAGTATTAAAAATTTATGCTTGAGTTACCGATGATGGTTTCGCGTAAAATTTCCGTATCGATTTTGCATTTGACTTTTTTACGACTTTACTTCTTTCTTGCAATGATGCACTGACTTTTATTTCATATTAAAATATTTACGTAGATTTTCCCATTTCCTTGAAAATACAGTTAAGATTCTGTGATTTAATACCAACAATATTAGTTATTTTTAACGCCAAATCATAAACGTCATCAATGTCTCAATCAATATATGGTATCAATCAAGCGTGTAACTAACATAATACGCTTGATTTTTAATTCAACTTTCTTGCAATAAAGAAAACATATCACAAATATAGAATGAAATGATATTTTATGTTTGGAACTGTACGTTTGAAAATAAAAAAAAGTAGAGGAAGCAGGAAAGTTTAAATCAAAATTAGCTATTACTGATGTAACAAGTTCTACTTTTGGAGAATATGAATTTCGAACTATTCTGCTAAATAGGGCCGGCTATTCATCACTAGATTAAAGGAAGCGCAAAAAATGGAAGTTATCATTGTATATATATATATATATATATATATATATATATATATATATATCTACAACCAGATCATAAAACTGTCGTTGAAACATAATGCTGCCAAAATCAGTATCAAAATAGAAGAATAGCAGGTAGCACCAATTAAATTGGACTTAATTAGATGATACGATTGTCAGTCCATAAAACTTTATATTAGCTGTACCAAGACCATCTTTGGCCACTACAAGTAGAAGGCAGTGCTTGACAAACTAAGTTATTGACCAACAGGAACATCGAATTAATAATGTCTCGTTCCTCATATTCTTTGGATTTAGCGCTCAATGCCTTTTTAACAAGTAATTCGCGTAGAAACATATTTTGAAAATGGGAAGGAAAAGTATGTGGATCAACAAGTGAAGCAATTTAAATAGAATTTATCTGTTTCACTCCACATCTTGTGCAAGTTTCAACAGAGCGTGAATTTTTATAGCTATTTCTCGTTAGTAAACTCTTCTATAAAAAATATAAACTTAGAAGTTAATTATGATTAATAAATTAACTTTCAATTGCACTTTGCCTTCAACGAAACTTTAAATTGCTGTTCGAAATTGTTTCATTAAATCTTAACATTAAAAGATCGATTCCGAACCATGCACATAATGATATGATCGACTTGATCAAACTTATTATCAATCATGCAATTTCTACTTTGTAAATTGCATCCTTACTGCTTCAATGTTAGCTAGTTAACTGCCGCTACCCTACATATCGGCATCCTACTACCAATCAATATTGGACGTATTATTAATTTATACACTTCAACGAATCCGAAATTTCGAGTATCCATAAATAAATATTAAATTCCTTCTAAACAAACTCAATTTCCAGGTATGAATCAGTCTGCTGGTTTGAGAAGCGTTTGCTGCTTTTCTATTTGATATTTTCTAATGAGAATATTTAGTAGTGCAGATGACTAATTCATTCTGGTGAACACGTAATTAGTATAATATAAAACCGCAAAATTACCTAGAATATGATTTCACAAGGGTTTTGTTCTGAGTAAGTATGTTTTTAATTAACACTTGTGTTTAAATGATAAAATATTTCATAACAAATCTTAAACGATTTCTGAAGGAGAAACAACTACTACTCGAGCCATAAGTTAGGAATCGCAAAGAGAATGGTGGTATTGACTGTGTTGTAATAGACTGTGCATTATTGTCAAATAAATTTTGAGAAATGTCACAGGAACTAACTTTGGCAGATTATTATTAGGTGTGGCAATAATCCTTGAGCTTATATGAAGTTATATAAGAAACTCGACATAATTCAAAAGTACGTTAGACAACATATATGACCAACTTTGTTTTACTGGGTGGGTGCTGAAAGTTGTCCGAACTTCGCGACAGGAAATTATGAACGTAATCAATAGGAAATTGTAGATGCGGCATAAAGAACAGCCGAGAGCCTCATACTCACAATATGTGGAACCTAAGGCACGAGCAACCCCTACTAACAGTTTACGTTCAAAATGAGTAGTGATTCAGAAAATTCTACAAGTGATTTTTTGACGGAGGAAGTTCCTGCAAAAATTTCGTCCAACCTGAAATTGATGGACATTTTGGAAAGCTATAATATTATATTTAATAAATCGCAAGTTCCTAAAATAAAGGAGAGAAAAGAACAAGCATACAAAGAAATCCACCAAAAATATATTTTGCAAATTTGAAGGGATTTAACTGAAAAACAACTAAAAAAGAAAATCCAAAATATGAAGACCAGTTGAAGAAAAAGACGGACAAAACTGCAACGGGAAATCAGAAAATTGTTTTAAACGCGTGGGAAAAACAACTTTTAGCGCTAATGGAAGGACAAGAAAACCCTGTTTTTCAAAAAGTACCAGTTAGGTAATAAAGTATGCCTACAAAAACCAATTAATTGGTATGAAGATGTAAAAGAAAAATTAAGTAATGTAAAAGAAAAATTAAGTATTTTTTCGCCGAATAGTATAAATTACTGTTTTGCTGCCATTTGATCAAAAAAATTATTACAGGAGCAATGTCGATAGGATCTGTGATGGAACAACCTCAGCCATCAACGTCCAAAACTGAAGAATTTATCCCACCTCCACCTCATGTTCGGCCCTTATCTGATAAGTCTCCAGTTACCAGAAGAACCAAATTTAAGGAAACAGACGAAACCTCAAATTTGTCCAATACAGAGCACCAACGACTGGTATTGTTGGAACAGCTTGAACTAATAAGGGTTCAAAAGGAAAAGGAAAAATTATGGTTGGAAAAAATACAAAAAGAAAATGGAAACCAATTTGAAGAAATAAATAATTTGGTGTTCAGAAAGTTGTAAGTAAATGAATAAATTGTTTTCGTTGTTAACGTTTCTTTTTTTAATAAATTAATGAACTTGACTAAGATTAACGTACCTACTTACATTTAAATTTAACTTAAAAAGTAATTCAAAATAATAAAAACCATAAAATATAACATTATACAGTGTGGCCCCTTGAAAACTTTCTAGAAGGCATAACTGCCTGAAAAGTTGTTGTCGAAAAAATCCTTATCTTATCTTGTTTATTTTACTTATTACGTATTAATATTCATGTTGTCTTATGATATATAGGGTATCGTACATAGTAGTATATTTACAACTGCAATTGAAAAATTATGTTTTTTATTTCTTCTCGTCTCTGTTGACCACGCTGACGGTCGTTATTCAGCTCATCATTACCTTCCACAACTTCTTCACCATTGTGATCCTCGGCGGCTACATCTTCTTCGTCATTTGGTAATTGGTCATTTAAATACTTAGCAACATTATGCAGAACCACAGCGCTGACGATTACTGACGGAATTTTGTCAATGTTGAATCGTATCTGATGTTGCAAAACAAGGAATCGACGTTTTAGTTGTCCGAAACAGCGTTCTATAATAACGCGCTCTCTTTTATGTACATTATTATACGCTATTTCTTGAGGTGTGGTGGGGTTTATATACGGTGTTAATAGCCATGGTGTTATGCTGTAACCCTCATCGCCTAAAATAAGTCCATAGTTCTGTTGACGTCTTCTCATCATACCAAAAATATTTGATCTTCTTAAAATACGACTGTCGTGCACCGAGCCAGGTCATTGAGCATCTACGGATGAAAAAATTTCTTTTCCGTTACAAGTTGCTTGCACATTTATACTACGCCAGCCTTTCCTATTGATATACTCGTCACCATGCAGCGATGGCTTTATTATTGTTACATGAGTGCAATCAATTGCACCAAAAGCACAGGGAAATCTATACAACTGTGCCCATTCGTTGATTGCCTGGTCAGTCGAGTTTTCTGTAGGAAATTTAATCCAAATTCCTGCCTTTTCAACTATTTTTGGTAAAACGTGAGATATCGTTTTACATATTGTTGTTCTATGAACTCTTTCTTCTTTTCCGATCCCTATTTGAAATCCAGGATCACTTAGAAATCGCAAAAATATTTGCATTTGTTTTTTTGGACTCAACCACCTCTAGTCTCCACTTTTGACTCTAAAAAATGGTTAGCTATCCACTCAACATTTTCTTCACTAAATCTATGCAGACCGTGGTATTCTTCGGCACGACTTTCTTTTGTTTCGAGATAAAATTTTACAGATCTTATATTCATAAATGCAGCCATTTCTGCCAAACTGTTTAACAATACTAAATTTTTAAGCCAGGGTCTAACAAGCTTGCAAAAATGTAAACTTTTCCTTAATATTCTTAGTAATTGCTTACTTTCATTCACACCATTTTTAGACAATGCTAAAAAGTTTAGCTTTTGCTAATTGCATTTTTAGTAAAAGCTACTACTTATTTTTATTCACTGCAAACTAAGCATTTGCTAGGAAAATGTAAGTTTTATCTTTTACTGAATTTTTATTCACACTGCTCATTGTAAGTATGCAATTATTTTAAAATAAAAGTAATTTGTTATAGAATTGTTGGATTTGTGCCATAGTACCCGATTTGTTAACTTTTGTTAATTTTGATGTTTATAAAAGAAATAATTCTATCACATATATATAGTAAAAAAATAGTAGTTTGTACAACAAGTGCGCAAAGCGTTACTTCTCCCACGAGCGCAGAAGTTTGTGGCACGAGCCGTAAGGCGAGTGCCGCAAATCCAGCGAGTGGGAAAAGTGCTTTGCGTACTAGTTTTACACAATATTTTTTCTACAACTACGTTTATTAATTAAAGAAAAAGTAACTTATATATGTATTTTATTTAACTTAAACAGAACGAATTTAAGAAATGAACACAGAATATAGAAAAATTAGTTAAAAGTTGATAGTAAAATTGGAACAGTTTCGAATTGTTATGCCTGGTATATTATCTATTTTTGATGATAAGTTATCGTTAATGTTTGTCAAAGAAGATGTTGATGCTTGTTTTTCATTAGGAATAATATTATATGAAGTCGAAGCCCCAGGTATAATAGATTTTTCAATTTTGTTGGCAATATCAATTTTGTTTGATATGGAGTCGTCAATATATCCTTCCGCCACTGTATTTGAGCGCCATCCACCATGTCGCTTCAATGTTAATAAGTCTCCGCCTGAATTTGCTAAAATTGTAGCTGAAGATCGTCTAAAACAATGACCCGTGTACAACTTAGAGTTAGGTAATTTTTAATATTCTGCAATTTGTTTAGGCATATTTCCGAATTTATTTATGCCCACTACTAGCCGCGTGCATTTTCCGTGTTGGTAATTAAGAAATAACCTCTTCTCATTTGTATTTTGTGGACGTGCATATTTTTTGTATAAATCATAGAATTTTCCAACTAGAGTAAATGTACGTGGTATTTTTGTCTTAGTTATTGGAACAGTAACCAATAAGGCTTCTTGTAAATCTTTTACGTTATCAATAGTTAATTTCCATAATTCTTCCCTTGGACATGCTCCGGCTAATCCAAAAGCCATGACAACCTACAAGTAAATTTGTGATTGAAATTAAAATTTTAATTTAGTTCCCAAATTAAAGTAAAAAGATTAAACAAATTGCAAATATATAACAAAGTCGACAGGATTTGAACCCGGGCCTCTTCATTCCAATGCTGATGTGTTTTCCACTAAGCTATCGCGGCAACAATTATAAAATACTGTATTTAGGTCTTTCCGCTGCTTTATTTCATTTTAAGTTTTTTATTTCGATTTTTCTATATTATGAAGTACATTGGTTACTAAATAATAATAGATTGAATAACTGAATATAATCTTTAAAATTATGACTTACTTTGACGAGTAGATAGATATTGTCTGGCACTTCTTCTAAAAATTTATGGATTTCAGCAGATGTCAATGTAAGGGATTTTTTTGTAACAGCTTTTTTCGTTTCGCTTTTTTAAATATGCTCGAAGTTTTGTATACTTTGAAATATCTATGTTATGTTTCATACTTATGAGGCTCCTTATCATTGAATATATAGACCACAGTGTAGACGGTTTAAATTTTGCAGAAATTTTTTGAAAATAAGCCAACAAAACATTTTCTGAGAATGATTTAATATTGTTTATTTCCCCCCAGTTCATAAATTTGCTGTATTGTTTTTGATATTTGTTTTTTGAAACTCCAGGTAACAAATTTTCGATTGCATTTTGAGCCTTTTCCATAATATCTGGAGGAATATTCTCAATATCGGAATTCGACAAGTCGAAAGATAAATTATGATCTCGGTTCATAGTTCCTAAAATAATGGGTAATAAATGAATTTGTTTATAATCTATAATTAATAAACCGAAATACATAATCTACAAAATAGTTTACTTACAGAATTTTTAGTTTAAATTTAAAATTTGAACACCCAGAAATCCACTATAAAGTATTATCAAAAAAATTTGACATTGACATTTCCGTGGGAAAAGTGACATTTCCGTGCGGAAAAGAACCATAACGTGTACTTTTCCCACACTCTACATTATTACTTTTCTTACGGATATCAAACTAATTAAGAAAAGGCTTGCTTTGCGCATAAAAATTTGTGTAGAAAAGCGTGTTTTGCATAGTAGTTGTAGAAAAAATTGTTTTTTCAGGCTGGTTGGTTCCTGTAACATACTCTCGTAAGTGAGAGATGAGGGTTTGCTCGAATCACTAGTTGTTCTGCATAATTAATAATAGCTTTCAAAACTCATTGACTAACAATTTCAATGTGATGAATCAGTAGTCTTGTTACTAAAGGAATAAATTCCGTACATGATTATTTAGTATAATAGTCGGGTAAAATTTTTTCACAATTTGACCTTTTTTGAAAATTCATGTTTATGTCGCCAACAGTGCCTTTTGTAGGGTTGGACCAATCTTGGGTTCGCTGCTTTTTTTGATAGAGACAGATATTGCGATTGGTCGGGGTTGTTTTGGCTCGGCGGATTGTGGTGGTGGTCACATGGTATAGTTGTAACATTTTTATAATCTTTTGTAGTACTGATGATGGAAATAAAAGTTTCCGAAAGCTTGGAAATATATTCAAATATACACGACCGAGACTACTTAATGCATTGCTCAATAGATCCTGGTTCTGAGATATAGATGATGACACTTCTTAAATTTTTAAACCTAACTGAAGACATGGTTTGATAAGTCTTTGCTTTAACGAAAATAGTTAGAAGGTGGTACAAATACAGACACAAATGACGCCGAACTGCCAGGTTATTGGAATTTGGCAAGTGTTCTATCTAAATACCATTTTGACGAAAGGTAATCTGAGTTAACAAAATCATTATCTTAGTGGACTGCAACCAGCGAAAGCCGTCAAAAGCAACTAAAAAATCTAACATTAGCTTTTAAGTTCATGGGATGCGCACGGAATTTTGTTTATTGGCTATATTGAGAAAGGCATTATAATTAATAGTAGATATTACATAGTGTCATTTACGCGACTGGGCGAATTTTAAAATAGTATCTCATATAGACACAAGCTGACTTAGCAAATCTGGAAACTAATGCTACTGCTAAGTTGGAATTACTGAATATTCTGAAACTGTGTACCAAGATCTCTGAAGACGATAACTTTGTCAGACAGTGTAATTGTGAGTGTTAGTGTAGTGGTAGTAGTATGTTCAAAATGCTGTTGCTAGTTTTGCATCAAGACGGACTTGACTCGTGCTGCTGAACCAAAACCATTCAACTAAACAATAGACTACCTGAGATTCAAATAGTTGCGATCGAACATAAGGTAAACAATTCAACGACGTTGCCAGATTGTCCTAAATCACAATAGTTTATGTGTGAAAGCTGCAAATATAAAGAAATATGATAAAGTGATTTATTTAAACATACTGTAATGTTTTTCTAATTTAGTGTTTTAAATGAAACTCACGGTTTCTAGTTAATTCCACAATATAATAAAAGTTATTGAAAATTCTAAAAAATTGACAATTGTTTCGATAAATTAATATCATCGTCAGAATGACAGAAGTTACATTTTATTTGATGCCTACCTGATGTTTAGTAGTTATTTTTGGCTAGACCAAGAAGTGACATAACTTGTGATTGACTTAATATATGTTTATAGAAAAAAGAAGAAGATGTGATATGATAAATATTGAAGCTTAGATATTATTAGCCCTATGGTGATATCCTGGATATGATTTTTCCAATTAAGATCAGTATAACTGTGCAATGATATAGAAAACCAGGAAAACTATATCTGCTGATATTTACAATTATCACTTAAGAAGACAGTTTATTAGTGGAGAACTCCCTAGATTTAACTGTTCATTGACAACTTCATATTGTGGGTTTCTTAAATGTGTTCTAATTTCCAATTCTTCAAGGAAATCCAGTTCTTGTTTCTTTTCACAAATATGCAGCACTTCTAGTTTTGTGTTAGGTGTCAATGAATGATTGGTGTCAAGTAGATGTTTTGCGTAGTGGGATTTATCTGGTTGTTTTAACCTGTAGCTCGTAAGCGTTCACTTTATCGGGTTTCAAAATTCCTAAGGGTCTGACCCAAATAGACAGCATTACATTCTGGACATTTGAGTTTATATATACCTGACTTTTTTAATAGTGGTATTTTTGTTTTTAAATTTAACGTTACTTTCTGTTTTAAAAGAAATTGTTGTATTCGTTGCTGAAGATATTATCTTTGAAATATTATTAGAAATATTTCCTGCATATGTGATGGTTTTATGAGCTTTTATTTCATCAGCTTTTTTAGGAAATATTAGTTGTAATGCCACTTTTTCTTCTTTTTTACTAATTAGCTTATTTATCATATCTAATGGATAACCGTTGGATGTTGCTATTTGTCTAATTGTATCAAAATCTATCAAAATTACATTTGTTCATAGGAACTGAAAAAGCTCTATGTATCATTGAATTATATGCCGCTAGTCTGTGTGACATAGGGTGATTAGAATTGAATGGAATTGTCACATCAGTCTGTGTTGGTTTTCGGTAAATTGAATAATCAAGTACATTATTAACTCGTTGAATTTTTAAATAAAGAAAATTGATTGAGCTATTTTCTTCAATTTCTAATGTAAATTTAATTTTTGGGTGTAAATTATTAAGTCAATCACAAGTTAGGTCACTTCTTGGTCTAGCCAAAAATAACTACTAAACATCAGGTCTGCATCAAATAAAATGTAACTTCTGTCATTCTGACGATGATATTGATTTATCGAAACAATTGTCATTTTTTTAGAATTTTCAATAACTTTTATTATATTGTGGAATTAACTAGAAACCGTGAGTTCCATTTAAAACACTAATATGAGCAGATTCCACGAAGTAAGGGTCGAGACAGTTAATTTCATTTTTCTAATTTATTTAAACAGTAAACGGGTGGGGTAAATTTTAAACACACGGTATGGCTACTTACTAATTTATTTAAACACTAAACTAATCACTAACACTTAATTTATATATACTCAACTAATCACTTAAATTTAATTTATATGCAGACAAACTTAATTATTAATTTATATCAACACTTTTATATTCACTTATTTACTGTTTATTTGCCGAGATCACTTTATCAACTCTCTCGGTCCGCTGATCGGTCCTTTTTATATACTAGCCCCTTTTTTACTAGAGAATTCTGGACTGCGGCTTACAGAAAACAAATGCCTTTCGCGATATTTCTCGATTGCCAGTTCAATCCTTAAAACACCTTCCGAGAACATGTCTATAAAAACTGTCACAATAAATCCCAATAGACCTTCTCAGAATTCGGCGCGCTCGCCATTTTTTTAACTCCGTTAACATAAGGTTACAGGACCGTACTTAGTATCTGCTTCGGTGTGCGAGTTCGTAACAATATATACCTATGCAATAATGTTTATTTGAAGTGTAAAATAATCCGATTTTGTTTATTCAGTAGATAAACAAAACAATCACAAAAATCACCAATTAGTGCATATTTAAGAGTTAAATTGTTCACAGCGCAAGAAAACATGTTAGTTCTGAAGCCGCCTTCTATGGATTATAAACATATATTATTATATGCTAGTAAAAAATGAATCTAATTTATAGATAAATCTCGAAAAAAATATTGTCAACGTGACAATCCTGTAAAACTTTCGTAAACTAACCATACCATACTCTCATTCATTATGTGCCGAACGTATTGCCAATTCAGTTTACCAAACAAAAATTCAAAGCGCGTCGAGCAAGAAAATATCGATGTGGAAGCTAGTGCAATGTTGCCAAAGCAATGGAATATATGACTTACACCCTAAATCGATCGATTGATCGCCTTTCCTATGGATTTATGGATGACTTCATTGGTCTATTTTTTAATTGAAAGTCTTTGTGCTGAACTCATTTCATGAGGTCTTAAGAAGCATTTTATTCCATTTTATTCTTACTTTTAATATTGAGTTTATTTTATCAAGTTAAAATCCTTATGAACGACTTTTTCATTGCTAAAATGTTTTATATAGGTAACTATTAAAACAAATTTGCATATTTTCAATGTTGTAATTTCATAGTTTCTGCGGATTTTTAGTTGATTATTTATATTTTGTAGATAACACCGAACTCGTTAGGTTAAGTTAAACTAATCTCGGTTTGCTGTATATAATAATTCAGACTATTAATATTAAATCCCAGTGAATATTCATTAGTTATGCCACTGTCTTCGGATGAATATGATATTAGTTTTCTCTATTACTCTCCAGTACGTCTTGTCTTGTTTACTGACTGAGGTTACATCTTGTCTGTACTTAATGACTCTATTTGGAGCTGGCTGTTTAGAATTTAATAAAGTTTTCTTATGCAATATTACTGCATATCTTATCTCTTTTAATAACCCTCGAGTAATTTTGCAACAAGGAGTTGGTTAATGAGATGAAGTTGATGTAATATATGTCTGGAAAGGTAGTAGATTTCTTGTCGTATAAGTTATTTGACATCTTAGGGAAAACTATTAAATATATTTTGATTACTTTCTTGTATCGCTTTTATAAAGCTATTAAACTGTTTTGATGAATCAAAGATAAGTGCTTATAGATGCTTTTTGGAAAGTAATTAAACTCGATACTTTAAGGACATGATCTTGTATCTAATGAAAACATAGATCTTACTATTTTTTATTTTCCAAGCTTTCGGAAAGATTAATTTCCATTTTCAAGGATTAATATATTGAGATTGATATAATTGTTTTAATAAATTGGTAAATATACTGATATTTGAACTTTTTAAAAAATTTTTTTAATCATATGCCATTTTGACAGATATTGAATTATAAACAATTTCTTTATACGATAAAAATTTTATTTTGGAAACAAAAGTTTTTTTTTGTGTTATTCGTTTTCTTTCTTTTGCATGGGCATTTTTGTATGCTATTTTATCGTAATCACTTTTTGTTGCTAATAATATGTGGTATTTATTTCGTTTTTCTATAACTTCCTCTTCTACTTCATCGTCCCACAAGTATGGTTTTAGTTTTCGCATATTTCCATTGCATTTGCCCAGTGCTTCTTATGCTGCTTCTTGTATACATTTTTTTCTATGTTCATGATATTATTCTGTGTTATTCAAGTCATTTGTTCCTAATTTCTCGTCTAATCGTTTTCTATATAATTCTCTTACGCTATAATATTCCAGACTGTCCAAATTATCGTATTTGTTGCATGTTTTCGCTTGTTTCTGTTATTTCGTGTCGTTTGCTCGCTGCCGTTGTGGTTGTTGTTCTTTGTTGGGGAATACAATTTTCGATTTTAACATGTAATGATCGCTGCCGCATGATAGTCCTCTACATGCATTTTTCAATATGCTTATTGTAAATCATTTGGAAAGTATTGATGAACCTCTCTTGTTCAAACAACGTTTTTTGCATCTAATAAATTTGGACCAAAATAAGATTGAAACTCAACCACCCTTATTTAATGACAAATTGCTCGATTAACATAAATCATTTGAAGGGTAATTTTTTCTCAGAACAACCTTTTACCCTCCAAGAACAATAGAAATTTTATCAATCGGTAATAATACTGTTTCGGGTTGGTATTGAAAGTTTGTGTGTGTTTGGCTGCGGATTTTGTGCTTTTCCGGTATAAACAAAGGCATTTAGCATATAGTGAGTTTTTGCATCACAAAGACATTGAATCTTCAAACCGTACTTGTTAGGCTTGCTTTTAATATAAACGTGAAAAGAACACCTGCCTCTAAATCCGACAAGCATTTCATTAATTGTAAGGGGATTCCCCAGAGCTATAACATTTTTTACAGTTCTCTAGAAATGAATAAAAAATATCGCGTATAGGACATAGTTTATCTTTCAGTCTCTCATCTTTGGTAGAAATGCTATCAAACCTTAATGCGACCAATCATACACCTAAAAATGTCCATACCAGTTCCATCAGTAGCAAATACCCCCTCGATATCTTCATGGTTTGATGTGAGATACAGTAGTCCAAGAAATGCTTTAATTTCAACTTCATCTGTATGGTTCACAAATGAAGCTTTTTTCCATGTGTATGACTCAAAATCCGTGATTTTTTCGTTTGTGCATTCGTCAATTCTTCTAATCATTTCATCAATTATTAAAAGGACCAATAATTGATGGAATTCTTTTTTTGCAAATTTTTTGCCACGCATTTTAATCCTGGAAGATGCAAAATAATATGATTCTGGGTACGACGCAGTCTTGGACCCATTTGTACCACTTGTACCTGTTATTTCCATAAACATAGTGTGAAGATGATGGTAATACCGAAGAATCACTTTTATCTGATCTGGGTAATTTTCATGTAATGTAGTTGGAAAAATATCTAGATTATCAGGTAACACCTCTTCAATTCCATTATCTTCAGTTACGTCCATATCATACTCTTCATTGAAATCGTGATCACTATCGATAGTAGTCACCGCCATTTTCGTTGTATACAAACAGCTGTTGCCCTTGTTCAGCTGTATACTTATTACCAACAAGAGAAATGTAATCCATCGTAAACATAACTGGAAACTAACGTAACTAATATCCTAGGGCTGACGTTGACCCGAACGTCGCTAAACAGACATTTCTAATGCTCGAACTGAACTAACAATTGATGTTTCGATTCGTGTCAGTGTTGCCACCTTACTCTAACAAATTGTCCCAAGCGCAGGCATAAAATATCCCACATTTTCTTTTAACGTCCCGCCAAGTTGAAATTAGGACTTTCTTGCTGATCAAATTGGTAGAAAATTCTTATCGACGCAATATTAAAGAAAATTGCAAACGGCGAAAAAGTTAACAGGGACTGGTTGGAGCACTCTAAAAAAGTTTTGGTACGTTGTTTCATAAATTAACCAACTGTTACTCTAATTGGAGACACCTTTCTGTTAATATTTCTCGCTATGAAAATCGTATGGAACATATGAAAAGCGCTCAAAAATTGCACGAATTAAAATTACGTTTGAGTAAAGAATTAACTATCGAAAAAGAACAACAAAAACATTATGAAATTGAAAAAAGGTGATGGTGTGCAATTATTAAAAGAATGATTTGTATTGTGCAGTATTTGGCTGGTCAAAATTTAACTTTCAGGGGTGACAGCTTAAATCGTTATGAACCAAATAATGGCAATTTTTTTGAACTAGTTGAAATTATTGCCAAATTCGATCCAGTTATGATGGAACATCTGAGCAGTATTCGAAGGTGTAAGGACAAGGAGTAGAGTGAAAATATACCTCATTCATTCATTAATGTAAAAAAATATTCAGCGAGAAATATTGAAATGCCTCAGGACAGCAAAATATTACTCTATAATTTTGGATGGCGGTTAGCCAGCACGCTTCTATCTTAACACATATTGCGCTCATAATTTTCTGTATTATGTTTGTTTAAAAACTTACATTAATAACCCAATCCTTGGGGTTATGAGCATTAGTTCCACAAACGTACAACCTGCTTCCATCTCCCATTGATTGTATGACTCGTATGTGGTTTCGACAATCAAAATGCTGAAACAAAAAAATGTCGTTAGTTCAAACTATTTCAAATGACTGTAACTGTAACTCAATAAACTGGATTTTCATAAATATGAGATACAAATTCAAAATATAAGTATGGCATTAAACTCAAAATTTTGAAAATTTTGATATAAATAAAAGCTTATGTTTAATATTTATAGAAGTAAATCTACCATTCCTTATCAGTGTTTAACCATTCGAAATTTCTCTTTATTGCCGATAAAACCTGAGTTGACAAAATTTCTGTTAAACTCGTTAGGGGAGAAAAGGATGCAAAAAGTGTAGAAAAAAAGAATAGAAAAATACTTGGTGGGTGTCGGACCAGAATGGCCGTTAACCTCCGACCGCGAAAATACTGCACTGGCCATCGATTCCCCAGGAGACTAACTCCTTATATGGAGTTAGAAATAGTTCCTCCAGTTTCCGGATCTTATATTACCAAAGAAGTAGATATTTAGTAGCTTGGGGACCATTAATTCTCAAAATACCCACCTGTAATAAATTATGTTCAAGTTGCGATTCGAACTAACGCATTTCCGAAAATACTGAAATAGAATCCGAAG
The DNA here is from genome assembly GCA_963921935.1 of Galeruca laticollis. NCBI lineage: Eukaryota > Metazoa > Arthropoda > Insecta > Coleoptera > Chrysomelidae > Galeruca > Galeruca laticollis. Next base: position 94,018,802 of record OY998183.1, read on the forward strand.
ATTATTTTCCAATGACCAAAATGCATTTAGTCGGCATGTAGAAATGTAAATTGTTATACCATTTTTTTTTGAATAATATAATGTTTGTGCTCACATTCGATGTATACTTAATTACAAAATTAATGACGTTTGCTTATTAGTTTTATGTAGGTAGAGTTTCTCAAAAATCAACTTTTTACATTTTTTAGATGAAACAATCTCTATTTTGAATAATCGATAAGTTTTTTGAACTCTTCATATAAAAAAAACTAACCTGCAAAATTTCAATTCAAAAAACGAGGATTTTGTTTAGATTTCGGATTAAATTGAAAACGCAAATTTAGGATTTCAATTTTTTTCTTTAATAATTTGTACTGGAAAGACATTGAATTGATTTTTGTTATAGTTTAGACATTTCGATCTATACCTATATTTTCGTTTCGATTCTTTATAAGAAACTAGATTTTTTTCGAATGCGTGTTACAATAATTACCTGTTAAAATTTGACTCTAAATAATTTTAACAAATATAAAATGGAGAAACTGACTGTATTCAACCATTTAGGATAATCTCCCTATCGAATAGCAACATAACTTACGAAATATTTAAAACTGTGTTGGTGAATAAAATAAATTTTTAAGAGTTTTCGGTTTAGGGCTAAGAAATTCAAAACATTCGTTGATAATAAATATGTGGAAGTACTTATTAAGACTCGAAAAATTAAAAACACACAATACAGTCGTTCTTTGTTTCATCGAAACATTTTTCTGGAAATCCGATTTTCCTCAGTTTCCCATAAAAATTTTTTCAATTTAATTCCAAAAAAAACTCTTAGAAAGAGTATTGGATCATACAGAACAGAAAAATATTTTTCCGCCTACCTCTATCCAAAGTATACATTTCCTAGCCTCATTATAGGGAGCAAAGTCGTACTTTTCCTCCCTAGGGAGGAGGCATTGACGACCTAAACTATACTCTATTATATAAGTACCGTTGATTTATAGAACACACTGTATTTTGCAAAATGGTAGAAATCACTAAATTGTTATTTTAATTTAACGATTTTTACATTGACAATTTAACTCATGTATAAAAAATTGCATATGCCACAGTGCAATTGTCACTTTGACAGCGGCAAAAGTTAGCTTTAACTTTTACAGCGACAAATACAATAGTGGTTTTTTCACTTATTCATTTGTTCACCAATTATCGCGGTGTTGGTTACCAGAATAAATAGTTTGGCATGTTTGTCAACAACTTATTGAATTTTCAAGAACTAACAATGAGTCGATTCGGTGTGTCTACGAACGCCGAAATTAGTCAAATTGTTAATACCTGTGTGCCTACAAATACAGTTGCGACGCAATCATCAATCTGGCGACAATTTTCTGCGATGCAAAAAGATACGCATTTGAGCCAGATACTTCCATCGAGAAATTGAATGCAATATTGCAAGATATGTTTCCAAATTTCTCATTCATTAAATTGTCCTGCTGAATTACACTCGAGGTTTGTATTGATATTGGGTAAATTTGTGTTGTTCAAATTCTAAACTCCACCTTCGATGTCGTGTTTTTAATAGTTGACAGTTATTCTCGTCAAATTGCTAGGAAACAGTTTCTCATTAAACAACCAAAATTTACCCGATAAAATACAAACCACTTGTGCAATTATAAGTGATAATTTGAGCTCGATTCAAAGATTCATCCGGTTTTCGAATTTAGGACAGGAATATTATGCTGGCCGATTGACAGATTAATAGTTTCAAAGTGTGTTACGCTATAATGTATCTACAAAATATAAAATAATAGTTAAAAAATTAGTAATTCAAGCGAATTTGATGAAACGTGCCGATAAGTTATACTGTATAGTTGGCGTAAGATATATAGTGCGAATTTTAAGGTTTCTGCTTATCGTTTGATTTGATTACCGTCATAGTCCAGTCAATATTATAATTTAAAATACTTATTTGACGATATATTCATTTAATATTATAATTTCTACTAATAACCGTTAAAATGCATTCAATAATTTTATAATTATTAATAGTCTATTATTCAACAAGCCTATAATGAAGGTTATTATTCATGAGAGAATAATAACTCATTATACGCGAGTAGAATACCATACTTTATCCACGACAACTACATATTTTTGTTGAAGTTTATTTATTAGAAATTGTTGTTACATTATTAGAAACACTATTCTAACAAATATTCCATACACTATAATATTGTTCATTTATACACAGTACATAGTTATCGAAAATGATAATATTCGTATATTTCACAAAAATCTATGTTTTTAGCTTAACAAATATTACGTATTTAATCTTACAAGATGATGGTATTTATTTATAATTGTAATAGGGAGGCGAAAAAATCATATGTATAACATGGGGGTAACGTGCCTTTTCCTCCCTCGAATGATTACTGCCCTCCGCTACGCGTCGGGCAGTAAACTTCATCCTCGGGAGGAAAAGTAGCACTTTCCTCCCTTGTTATACAAATAGCTATTTTTCATTTGGTTCAATTCTGGAAAAATTTAAAACGTTGAACTTCCTCATACACAATCTTTTATTTTTCTAATTCTAAATTTAAATCAATTATTTTGGATTTCAGTTCACAGAAGTACCTACCACCCCTTAAAGTCAGAAAAAACTCAAAAGTTCTTAGTTTTATAGTTTAGACTATAGTCTCACTCAAATTTTCATCAACTTTTTCCTTTTAGACCAGGGTCGAGAATTTTTGAGACCAAAAAAAATTATAGTAGGATGAAACCCATTGGAAAAGGTAGAGAATATAACAAAACTGCAAGTCCTATGAAACAAAGTTGAATGGCAAAGTTGTAGGTAATAAAAAGATCTACAACTTTTGTATCGACATTTTTTTCACATAACCTCAAAATTTATGCGAAAAATTTGAATAACCGAGTTTTTGGTTTTTTATTTTTATCTCTTGCAAAAAAATTCATTTTGTCACGAAATTTAGTGAAAACTTACCTTTGTATACCTATCCCAAACATACAGTCATATTTTTAATTTAAAATATTCATTTTTTCACCTGTTTTTGACTTAATATCGAAAAAGCACCCTAATTTTCAATCGAAAATTCTCACGTCAAAATATCTGCTTTTTAAAAAAGTTGGTGTTTTTTGTTCGTTGAAATCTCTACTTTCTGATGGTATAAAAAACATACATTACTATGGTAAATGTTCTCAGAAAAAGCAAATAATGAAAAAAATTCGAATCCGAAATTTTTTTATTGAATCATTATGTATAATTTTGAGCTATTTATTAAAATGTACACTTTAATTACTCGAAAAACGTAAGATTTCATGTTATATTGACAAACAAAAAAATTGCTAATCGAAATATACTACTATAATGAACAACCAAATGAGTTAATAAGGTTGATATTTAATAAGTCATCTACAATATTTTGAGAAAATATTTGCGCTATGTTTAAAAACATTACGCAGCAAGCAGCTATATCGTTTTTGATGGGTACCCCGAAATTGAAAAATTAGGTACTGTGATAGCAGTACCAGCACCTAATTCAACTAAAAGAGGAGAACGTAGTCGTAGAAAAACCTCAGACAATATTCCAGAGATCGTTTATCAAAACCATACAATAATACCACTTTTGCAAGAAAAATTTTTATGTAACGTGAAAAACAAGGACAAAATAATAAAAACGTTAATAAAAAGATTACAGTCACAAGGATTTTCCTGTAAACAAGCAGAAGAAGATGCTGATGCTGACATTATTAAGACCTCGATAGAAATTGCTAGAGATACTAATAAAACTGTCATTGTTGTGGGTCAAGATATTGATCTGTTGGTCCTTTTAAATCAATTAAATTCTAATAATCATGATATTCATTTTCTCAAGCCAGGTTCTGGTTCTATAAAAGATCTATTTTTCATATCTAATAGTTTCAAATATGAATCCTTAAAAAATATCGTTGCATTTCTCCATTGTTTTTCTGGCTGTGATACAACATCTGGATTTGCCGGAATAGGGAAGAAAAGTATCATCAACTCTTTATTAGCCGATAAAAATATAACCGATATAACACTGAACCAATTAAGATTTCATAAATATCAATTGGCAAGAATTAAATCTTCTTTTATATTGGCCAATCTCCCACCCAATCTAACGATGAAGAAATGCCATATCAAAGAGACAAAAACTAATGGAGAAGTAATTAGAATGCAAGATAAGGTATTTATAAATAAGAAGAATATTGTATTTGAAAATATTATAATAAGTAACGTCATCAATCAAAAGTATTTAAATTCAGTAGTACGATTTGCATGTATATTCATCTATTATGAGATTTTCTATGACATAAATGTAATGAGAATTTAATAAATCAACTTTATTACTAAAAAAAAATTGCAGCAGTCATATTTTTTAGATGAAATCCTCTTTAAATCCTATTTTTAATATTTAGAACAACTATTTTCGCATGTCTTTTGCAATTTTGATGTTTTATGGATTTGTAATTTTTTTGTTTAGCAATATAACAAGAAATCTTACGTTTTTCGAGTAATTAAAGTGTAAATTTTAATAAATAGCTCAAAATTATACATAATGATTCAATAAAAAAATTTCGGATTCGAATTTTTTTCATTATTTGCTTTTTCTGAGAACATTTACCATAGTAATGTATATTTTTTATACCATCAGAAAGTAGAGATTTCAACGAACAAAAAACACACCAACTTTTTTAAAAAAGCAGATATTTTGACGTGAGAATTTTCGATTGAAAATTAGGGTGCTTTTTCGATATTAAGTCAAAAACAGGTGAAAAAATGAATATTTTAAATTAAAAATATGACTGTATGTTTGGGATAGGTATACAAAGGTAAGTTTTCACTAAATTTCGTGAAAAAATGAATTTTTTTGCAAGAGATAAAAATACAAAAACCAAAAAATCGGTTATTCAAATTTTTCGCATAAATTTTGAGGTTACGTGAAAAAAACGTAAGATTTCTTGTTATATTGCTAAACAAAAAAATTACAAATCCATAAAACATCAAAATTGCAAAAGACATGCGAAAATAGTTGTTCTAAATATTAAAAATAGAATTTAAAAAGGATTTCATCTAAAAAATGTGACTGCTGCAATTTTTTTTTAGTAATAAAGTTGATTTATTAAATTCTCATTACATTTATGTCATAGAAAATCTCATAATAGATAAATATACATGCAAATCGTACTATTGAATTTAAATACTTTTGATTGATGACGTTACTTATAATATTTTCAAATACAATAATCTTCTTATTTATAAATGCCTTATCTTGCATTCTAATTACTCCTCCATTAGTTTTTGTCTCTTTGATATGGCATTTCTTCATCGTTAGATTGGGTGGGAGATTGGCCAATATAAAAGAAGATTTAATTCTTGCCAATTGATATTTTTGAAATCTTAATTGGTTCAGTGTTATATCATTTTTACCTTTATAAATAGATTTGATTAATTGTAATCCATTTTTTTATATCTTCTTTGTTCACATATTTTTCATAAAAAATATTGGCCAAATTTGACACATTTTTATCGGCTAATAAAGAGTTGACGATACTTTTCTTTCCTTTTCCGGCAAATCCAGATGTTGTATCGCAACCAGAAAAACAATGGAGAAATGCAACGATATTTTTTAAGGATTCATATTTGAAACTATTAGATGTGAAAAATAGATCTTTTATAGTACCAGAACCTGGCTTGAGAAAATTAATATCATAATTATTACAATTTAATTGATTTAGAAGGACCAACAGATCACTATCTTGACCCACAACAAAGATAGTTTTGTTAGTATATCTAGCAATTTCTATCGAGGTCTTAATAATGTCAGCATCAGCATCTTCTTCTGCTTGTTTACAGGAAAATCCTTGTGACTGTAATCTTTTTATTAACGTTTTTATTATTTTGTCCTTGTTTTTCACGTTACATAAAAATTTTTCTTGCAAAAGTGGTATTTTTGTATGGTTTTGATAAACGATCTCTGGAATATTGTCTGAGGTTTTTCTACGACTACGTTCTCCTCTTTTAGTTGAATTAGGTGCTGGTACTGCTATCACAGTAACTAATTTTTCAATTTCGAGGTACCCATCAAAAACGATATAGCTGCTTGCTGCGTAATGTTTTTAAACATAGCGCAAATATTTTCTCAAAATATTGTAGATAACTTATTAAATATTAACCTTATTAACTCATTTGGTTGTTCATTATAGTAGTATATTTCGATTAGCAATTTTTTTGTTTGTCAATATAACATGAAATCTTACGTTTTTCGAGTAATTAAAGTGTAAATTTTAATAAATAGCTCAAAATTATACATAATTATTCAAAAAAAATTTTTTCGGATTCGAGTTTTTTCATTATTTTCATTTTCTGAGATCATTTACCATAGTAATGTATATTTTTTTATACCATCACAAAGTAGAGATTTCAACGAACAAAAAACACACCAACTTTTTTAAAAAAGCAGATATTTTGACGTGAGAATTTTCGATTGAAAATTAGGGTGCTTTTTCGATATTAAGTCAAAATAAGGTGAAAAAAATGAATATTTTAAATCAAAAAAATTACAGTATGTTTGGTACATACAAAGGTAAGTTTTCACCAAATTTCGTGAAAAAATGAATTTTTTTTATTGATGCCTCATATTACCTATTTAAAGCACGCCTCAGCGTGTTTAAATCGAACTTTCAAACACGCGCGTTTTTTAAAGTCTCTATGGTAACAACAACTCGAGAAACGTAGGTATCAATGACAACTTTTTTTATTAGTTTTTAAATTGTATATTTTCATTGTGAACCAATGTTTTATTTGGTTTTTTCTGCAAAATTTATTTATATACTCATATACCGGGTGGCCCACCACATTCGCCTCGGTATTTTTACGAGAAATGAAGAGAGTTAGGGGAAAACATTTAGCACAGTCATATGTGGGTCCATGAGAAGCATATTCTAAAATTATTTTGAAATATATAGGGTGATCCCCAAAAAAATAACATACCAAAGTTATATTTTTTCTTATGGAACACCCTATATTTTTTTATATTTTTAGATACTATAGACAAAATAAAGGTGAAATACTATTATATTTCCCATACTTAAAACTGACCAGTTCTGAGAAATTTTGAGAAATTTGAAAATACAGACCATAATTTGAAAATTGTTTTCACCCTGTAACGTATAACGAGCTGCTCGTGATTAAATGTACTGCTTAGCTGAAAGGTTAAAGTTAACTACTACATGAAATTTTTATTGCAATATTATACAGAGTGGCGAAAAAAATTGCCTCAAAATTTGGACACACATTTAATCAAATAACTTCTTAAAGTTGAATAGAGCACCCCATATTTAGTGGCGTAGTTTGACGCAGAATTAGATTCCCTTCAAAACTATATTAGGGTTCCCTATACCTATCTCTTCCGCTTTTCACAAAAAATGCGTTTTTATATTTTACTTATGGGTAATTTTTTATCTTAAAAGTGAAACACACTGTATTGTAATGAAAAGCGTTTTAAAAACCTTTTTATTAAGGAATACGTAGATTCGCTAGAAGCACAAGTTTAATTTTTTGGAAATACGATGTATCTAAAGTAAAATGCAGGCAAATGTAAAAACTCAAATTTATTGCCATTCTTCAAAATAAGAAGATACACGTGTCTTAATTATTGAGGCGAAATATGTTAAATTCGCTTCATATTGAAATAAATACCAAAATTACAATATGGGGTCAATAAAAACATACATTTACGATTTCCTATGAAACTTATTATACAATTTTTTCAATAATAGTAGGCTCTGGCCTACATGACGTTAATTATTATTATGAAACAAAAAGTATTTGACAGCGACACAATTTGTTAATCAAACCATTATCATTGTATTAACTAGTTTAAAATTATTGTCTTTTTGAAATATTGTAAAATGAGAACTTATCCCCAGGAAGAACGAATTGATATGATTTTGATAATCGGTGAGTGTGAAGAAAACTGTTTATTAGCGTCAAGAGTATATGCTCAAAGGTATCCTAACAGGAGTCATCCTAACAAGCGTTCATTTGAAAAGTTGTTGCAACTTTTCCGAAGAACAGGCAGTGTATCTTATAATATGCAAGAACGGCAAAAACCGGTTACTGGAAATGAGGAAAATGAATATGTATTGATGTTATCTCTAGTTGAACACTCTCGCACAAGTCAGCGAAAAATATGTGAAACAACTGGAATAAGCAGACAGAGTATCCAAAGAATAATTGAAAAGTACAAATTCCACCCGTATCGCATTCAACTACATCAACAGCTTTTTGAAGAAGATTATGATCGACGACTGAAGTTTTGTTTATGGGTTTTAGAAAAGTTTGGTGATGAAGACATTTTTTTTGATTATGTGCTTTTTTCCGATGAGTCGACTTTTCATAACAACGGATTAGTTAACAGATATAACTTTTACTATTACAGTGACAAAAACCCTAATATTTTTAGAGCCCTTGATCACCAGTATAGATGGTCTGTTAATGTGTGGGGTGGAATAATTGGAACGCAAGTAGTAGGTCCTTACTTTTTTGATGGTCACTTAAACGGCGAAATGTTTCTCGGATTTATTAGGGATAATTTACCTATGCTGTTGGGAAGTATACCTATTAATATTCGTCAACGGATGTGGATACAGTTAGATGGTGCTCCTGCACACTTTGATAGGCGTGTTAGAAACGAGTTAGATCGACAATATCCAAATAGATGGATAGGACGAGGAGGTCCACAGAACTGGCCAGGCAGGTCTCCGGACCTTACAAGTCCCGACTATTTTCTATGGGGATATCTCAAAAATATTGTTTACAATACACCAATACAAATAAGAAATGCGTTTCATTCCATACCGCAAAATATGTTATCCAGAGTTCAGCACTCATTTCAAGAAAGAGTTCGCCTATGCATCGAGAATATTGGACACCATTTTGAGCATTTATTAAAATAATAAACTATTTAAAATTCTTAATTTTTCGATGAAATGACTTCAAAAATGCTTTTTTGCTTTTCATTACAATACAGTGTGTTTCATTTTTAAGATAAATAAAATACCTAAAGCAAAATATAGAAACGCCTTTTTTGTAAAAAGCGGAAGAGATAGGTATAGGGAACCCTAATATAGTTTTGAAGGGAATCTAATTCTGCGTCAAATTACGCCACTAAATATGGGGTGTTCTATCCAACTTTAAGAAGTTATTTGATTAAATGTGTGTCCAAATTTTGAGGCAATTTTTTTCGCCACTCTGTATAATATTGCATTAAAGATTTCATGTAGTAGTTAACTTTAACCTATGAGCTAAGCAGTACATTTAATCACGAGCAGCTCGTTATACGTTACAGGGTGAGAACAATTTACAAATTATGGTCTGTATTTTTAAATTTTTCAAAATTTCTCAGAAACGGTCAGTTTTAAGTATGGGAAATATAATAGTATTACACCTTTATTTTGTCTATAGTATCTAAAAATATAAAAAAATATAGGGTGTTCCATAAGAAAACATATAACTTTGGTATGTTATTTTTTGGGGATTACCCTATATATTTCAAAATAATTTTGGAATATGCTCCTCATGGACCCACATATGACTGACTAAATTTTTTCAACTAACTCTCTTCATTTCTCGTAGAAATACCGAGGCGAATGTGGTGGGCCACCCGGTATACATTGTATCCTTTTAAATATAAATAAAGAAACTTTTTGATTATTGATCTGACAGCAGTACCTCGTAACGTCAAATGAAAATAAATACTATTTAGGATGGACTTTCACGAAAGTGAGGGCATCGAGGACGGACTTCCATATCTTTGTAGTAATATAATAATATTTTATGATTTCAAAGTGCACCAATAAAAAAAAATAACGTAAAGTATTCGTGGATAAATGGTCTTTCAAAGACTTGCTCGCTGCGCCGTCGTGCTCGAAAAATCGCGCGTGTTTGAAAGACCTCTTTATCCCCTTATACTTTAATATACTATTTTTGCAAAAGATAAAAATAAAAAACCAAAAACTCGGTTATTAAAATTTTTCACATAAATTTTGAGGCTATTTGGAAAAAGTGTCGATACAAAAGTTGTAGATCTTTTTATTACCTACAATTTTGCCATTTAACTTTTTTTCATAGGACTTGCAGTTTTACCGGAAATCGAGATTAACTGTTTTTTACACTTAAACACTCACCCCCTCCCCCTTCCGGACCTCAGATCGCCCATAATTTATTTTTCCTTCCATTTTTGTTATATTCTCTACCTTTTCCAATGGGTATCATCCTACCATAATTTTTTTTCATTTTTTACAATTTTTAAAATTATCGACCCTGGTCTATTTATCGTATAAACAATTTTCTCTTCAAATATTGATAGTGAAATTTATATTGTTAAACTTCCATTTCAGTATATCTGTAGAGAATGATATTGTTGAATATGTTGTCGATTTGATGCTTATTATATTTTTGATATTCATTTATTAACTTTCATAATTTTGTGTTTTTATTGTCATCATAAATTCAATATTGTTGTTTTCCTGTGTTGCTTATTAAAACGTTTTTTTCACCTATCTCTGGGTTTTTTCTATTAAATAATATAAATAATTTATATCATAAAATACAGGTTCAACGTTTCACACTATATACATTATTACAATGGCTAATTGGTTTTACGTTTACTTTCAGTTTGAATTCTGATTGTGTAGTATACGAGTAAGCTTAAAGTAACTGAAATCATTTAATATAAATTTTATTACTTCTACGGGCTATTTTATGAAAACGAATTATACTTAAATCAGTTATAATAAATGTTAATAAAACCAAATAATTCTGTCAAAGGTTCAGAACGATGAGTTTCGCGTAATTTATCGTGAAATTTTATCAGCCATCAAAAGATTTGCTTCTTTTTCTTTTCATTGTTACTATTCAAGTCTTATAAAATCTCTCAGCTATATTTCCATTTCTGATGAGATTTCTGGGTTATACTTGCCACGTTCTGTTTATTTTCGCTACAGTTCGAAACTTTGATCTTTGATCTTTTGTCAAATATTTTTGACGATATATCTGACTAATAGATGTCGCTAATTTATTTTTGATAACATTACAATGATAAACACGTTATCGACTGGTTACTATGTAAAAAAGAACCTTGAAGTAGGTCTTCTATTTTTACTCGAAAGATAAGACAAGAAAGTATAATCTTGTGTAATAGCAAGTATTGATGAACACTATTCGGGTCTATTTCTTCTTGTTTCTCCGAATCGTGCTACCAAATGTTAGCTTGTTTCTTCTTAGCTCTAAATGTTCTAAAGAGGTCTAGTTACCGTTGCTACTTGCTATCGGTGTGATTAGATCTACAACCAAAAGCTGAATGTCTAGGATTCACAATATTTATATATTTGCCGTGGTATAGATAAATGCTTTTGGTTAATTATTTAATTTCGTGTCATAAATTCACATTATAATAACACCGTAACGTATTGGTTTACTCTTCATGTAAACATGAAAACAATATTTACTTCTAAATCTCATTAGAATTTCGTATATTGTTGCATATCGATAACAATGAACAATCAACACCACTTTACTGTTTCAAATGAAACTTACTGTTTCTAGTTAATTCCACAATATATTGAAAAGATTTTAAGATAATTGACAATTTTTTCGATATTACATATCACCGTATCACTTATCTGATGTTTAATAATTAATTTAATCAACACCATATTCTCAGTTCTAGTCATTGAATCTGAAAGAGAAACTGTCTACCAATTGCATCTGTTTTTGCTACCAAAGTTCTTTGCAGATTAGGGAATCGTGTTTAACATATTTATCGATATTATTTGTATCGGAGTTGTAATAAATGCGAATATCAAATAGGAAAACTTAAATCAGTAACTTTCAGAATACACGGTAAAATATATATTTTATTTCAAATATAATAAAAGTAGAATTTGACATACTTTTTGGTTATCAAAAATGGGACAGGACCATAACAATTTGCAACAACATAATAATTAACTAGGGCAAATTTAAATTATTGTTTTGTATACAAACGGTTAGTAATAAAAAAAATTGAGGCCACTCTAGAACAAAATGCAACCTTTGCAATTCAACACAAAACCCCGAACAAGAATTGGGGGAATGATAAAAAGTAAGTTCAGAGCAGACAGAACACACAGAGCCGAGCAAAAAACGCGAAGGGAAAAAGTCCTTCCATGTCACGGTAACGGGTGTCACTTTTTTTAGTGTTCCCGGGTTCGTAGGGAGAAGTTCTCTCTCCGTTGTGTCAGGGCGTCAAAGCGATACTCAGATATCCTTGACAGTGAACGCTGTCCCCCTGAGAAAACACAAAACGGGAAAAACTCTCTTTCCGACCGTGATCCAGCATAGCTCGACACCGGGTGCTAGAAATTTAGCGTCATCCGCAGTTTCTAGATAAATATCGAAAACAGTCAGTGAGCAGAGACAGGAGAAAGGAAGTTTACACACAGTAAGGTTTTGAACAAGTCTAAGATTTTCTTTTGGGAAAGATTTATTTATTTTTTGTGCGCTGGTTCCAAACTTGATATTGATAACATAAATATTTGCATAGGTAGAATATATAACAGTTTTTTTTAACTGTGTTATTGGACAAAGTTCATAGGTTCAGTTAAATCTGTAGGTCCTGGCTCATAATTTGGGCACCGCTTGTTCTATAGAATATAATTTTATTTTGTGAGATAGTATAGTAAGATTTTACACAAGATTGTAGGAACGATTTTTTTCTTTAGTGTATATGTAACTTGACAGGATTTAGGTATCATTTATTTTTTTGGTGTCACATAATTCTCACCCACCCCGTAGATAGGCGTAAGTAAAGGTTAAAACAAGGCTAATTGTAATTTGTATCATTTGCCCGGAGCGTATGATTTTGTCTCCGTAGAATCAGGTTATCATTGAATTTTCGTCACGATTAAATAATTTTGGTTTTTTTCAAGTCGCGGTTATATCATAACGAGAAAAACCTACAAACCCTCACATTGCTCGTTATAGGTATGCGGATTGTCTCACGTGGTACAACCCGTGCTCGCCAGTCGACTAGCTTCGAGTCGAAGAAGGGGTGGATTCTTCAAAAATTATTAAGCATACAAAAAGGGCGCCAGAGAAGTTTTGGCAAGCACCCAAGACTTCCTAAGTTAGCCCACAACTCCTCAGTGGGTTAACAACACACACTACACACTCCAAAGGTTAAACTGATAGGTAAATTATCAAAAGTAAATAAAAGTCAACAAATACACCCTGATTAAAATTTTAATTAGTCTTGGTGGACCAAAGGTCTCTTTTCAAATATTTAATACAATATCACTACCAAAAGAAAAATATTACAAATAACGTCTGAGCTCAGCTGAAGGCTGTAATCTCAGGGTGCAGTAGAGCTGAGGGCCCCAAACTACACCGATGTCTCAATTCAAAAATTCTAGAGAATCGACCAAATTGTTCATGTACAATATTCCAAAAATTACAACGATAATATATATATATATATATATATATATATATATATATATATCAAAATCACCAATGTATAGTTACAAGGGTTCACACTTCCGCAATTTATACCAGTATCAATATAAATATAATAATTGCATAAGCCAGAAATTTAAATTACAACGAGTTTAGCGTTGCTGGAGAAAATACAACTCAAAATTATATACGGCGCAAAATTATATACATGAAACCATTAGAAATAGGTAAAAACTACTAAATATCGCAATACTAGGTACGTACCAAGTGTTCCAGCGTATCTTAATCTATGAGCAAGATTTCAAAAAATTTTAAATACAAAATTCAAGTATAAACGAGATTATAGTAATTGCCGCAAGAGAAAAAGAAATAAAACTTAATATAAAAAAACGGTAATATGTGAAGCATAGATGTGAATTTACTACTGAGTTTGAAGAAATAAGAAAAGGAAAACTGTTAACTTATCCTTTTCCGGCACCAGAACAGGAACTGAAATTTCTCCAGATTAATCCAGACCTCCTGGAACTGGTCTCACTGACCCATTAAATTCCAATCAGCGATTTAATGTCCATATACAAAAACCCCCCTTTTAAATGAATCCTTCCAGCTAACGCCGTCTACGGGAATTTTCCACGTGGTTTCCTAAATCTACCAATTCTACTGGTATCCTTTGGTCATCGGCACCCCCTGGATCAGTATATTATTGGGTCAGACCTTCGATCTGTTAAATCGAGCGATATTTTCTTCCCCTACGTAGAATTTATCAGGATTTTCCGTGAAATAACGTTATGGATCCCAGAGCACATGCAAATATCTTTGTTGAAATGATGTGTTTTCACCTTGACGGCAAATGGAGGACTGAAATTTTTAACTCCGTACCGATAGCGCTGTGACTTCTCTCAGTCGACAGGTTAGCCAAATTAAATGTACGACGGCTCGGCGAATTTTTCGCGTTACAATATCATTCACTCATATCTAGCGAAATAAATATACATTATAGTTTATTCGAAGGAAGCAAAACTTCAACTTGGAAATTTTGTTAATACACACTGAACTGTTTACCGATAAGATTTATATCAAAATTGACAAATAGGAAAATTAGCAGCGGTATATGTGTACCTTGTTTTTTTAGTAGATAAGTATTCTCGTAGTGAGGCAGGTCAAATTACGAAATAGGGGCGAAATTGTATGGCCCATGCGCACCTTGAAAAATTTGTAGATAAGTAATATTTTTTTATTGGGAAATATTTAATATTTTTTGTTGTTGGTCATATTTTATACAGTGAAAGATATAATATATTTTTTTATACATTTGTGGTTACCGAAACTTTATTCAGATCCCTACCACGACTTTCCTTCTACAGTGAGCAGTGCATTTGGATACGAGGCTGAACAAAGAGATCAACTCTGGCCTGGCAAAGGTAATTCTACCGCTTTAAGTCCACGAGGTCCCCGCCTAAATCGGACTGGTTTTATTTTTTTCCACGCTCGGCTGCTTTATTTCATTTGGTGACAGCGGTCTCCCAGATGTATACGAAGTTGTAGCGCAAAATAATCAATTTGTTACATTTGGTGACAGCAGTTATTAGAGAGTATAATTAAACACTCGTTTCCAAAGGTTCCTGATGATATATGTACTTCTGGCTTATAGGTATCATTTTTTTCTGTTTATTTTCATTAAAAGGACATTACATTGTTTGATGTTATAGCCATATGGTGACATGACCATTATCTTCGTCTAGTTTCTGGCTTTCTTTTGGTTCTTCCTTGTACATGCGACTTCCATTCAATAATTATTATTAGTAACCACTTATTGTCATGTACTTGTACTGTCCTGGCAAGCTAAAGGCGCAGTGAATATAAAGTGACGGTCGAGAATAAGTGAAAATTTACTGAGATTTAGGGAACGACAAATACGGAAAGTAGTAACATGCAACATATAAAAAACACGTAAATTAGGATGCAAATGAGCAATATAGAAATATATCAATTCAACAAGAAATAAATTATACATACAAAAATCGGTAACACGGAACACGATAAGAAATTTTATACAAACACAAAATTAAAAGAACAGGATGGGAATAAACAGAAATTTTTTAAAAATAATTAGTCAAGGTAAAAAAGTCTGATCGTCTATGAGTTGAGGGTGAATTTAGTAGCTCTCTAACAAAAACTGTATGCGAGACACTTGAAATCCGGTGCTGAAAAAGAAAGAATAGGGGAGATGGATCAAATAAGAAGAATGTTTGAATGTCTCACTGATATAATGACGATAATCGAAACCAAACTAGAAAATAATATAGAAGACATGAGCGAGCTGAAAGAGGAAAATAAACGGCTGAAACAAATGATAAAAACACAAGAAAGAAGAATGGAAATTATGGTTGGAGAGACAGAAAGAAACAATATAATTATACAGGGAATAGAAGATAGTGAAGAGGAGAAATCTGGAGACCCACAAATAAAAATCGAACGAATTTTGAAGGAAGTAAACTGCCTACGAAGAAAAGGAGAATTCAATCATAAATCTAAGAGACCAATAATCATAAAACTAACCAATGGGAGAAATCAGGAAATGGTGAAAAAAAAGAAAAACCTAAAAGGTAAAAACATTTGGTTAAATGATGATTTGCCAAAAAGAGTACAGGAAGACCGGAAATACATGATGCAGTTTATGAAAAGAACAAGGGACAATTGTAGTAGAGCTCACTTTAAATATGATAAATGTATAGTTTCCAGAAAGGCGAGAAAATGATAGAACAGACAGAGACAAATAAGCCTAAAAGGAAAGTAAACATAAGAGAACCGGAGGCAGGAGAAAGGGAAGAGAAAATAATCGAAAATCTATGAACCGAAGAAAAAAAACTAGAAGAAGAGGAACAAATGGAAGAGGAATGTGGAGATGAAAGAGGCAGTGAAAAGGAAGAGAAGAATAAAGAACAGAATAAAGATAGGATTAGTTTTCGAATAGTATTTAATGAAAACAAATTGTGATAAAGGGATAAATGTAGATAATAAAAGTAGGATAGATAAAGGAGATAATAAAAAAGTTATTAAGAGTACAAATGAAAAAGGTAGGGAGATCTGTAGTAATAATTGTAATTATATGTTTGATAAAATGGTACAAGGCAAAGGTGAGGAAAACACTAATGATAAATCAGGCGATAAGGAAAGTAAATATCAATCAAAAAGAGGGGATAAAAAAAGGTACGTAGGACTGAGGAAATTAAAATTAGTACTTGGAACGTGAGGACAGTACTTGAACCTGGAAATATGGAAGAAGTTACATAGGAATTAGAAAGATATGATATTGATATAGCAGCGCTACAGGAAATAAAGTGGAGGGGAAGTAAAGAAAAATAAATATCAATTATTTCATTTAGGCAGAGAACAGCAAGGAGTAGCATTTATGGTAAGAGAAAAATTAAAAGGAAACGTAATGGAAGTTAGACCAATTGGTGAGAGAATGGCCTATATAAGAATTGAGGCGAGACCCTTATTCAATCTGTGAATAATAAATGTTTATACACCCACGGAGGTGGCACAAGATGATCAAAAGGAAGTCTTCTATGAAATAACAAACAACAATGGGCACAGAATTTGTATTCTAGCAGTAAAAATGAGTGCTGCATCGTACGATGTTCCAACACACCAAATGGCAATGGAGATCACCTGACTGCAGAATATATACACAAATTAATCACATATCGATAACAAAAAGAGAACGGTCGAAAATGAAAGATCTCAGAACATATAGAGGGGCGTGTGCTGATACGGATCATTACATGGCTGTAGCCATTATGTTACAAAAGATAAAAATAAAAAACAAAATTAAAATATACAACAAATAATGGGACACAAGAAAACTAGAACAGACAGAAGCCCAAATCGATTCAAGACATAGTACAGAAGAAAAATTAATGAAGCTGAAGAAATTAGTAGAATTAAAGCAGGACGGAAAATGATAGAAAAATGTATAAATACAGCTGCAAACAAAAAAACAGGAACACAAAAAAGAAGGAATGGCTCGATGAAAAATGCAAAGAGATGATAGAAAATAAAAAAGATGCATGATTAAAATGGATAAGGAAGAAGTATCTGACATTGGGGCTATATGCGCCTCCGTGCCGATGTTAGATGTTTTCTCGAAAACTAGGGATCTTCCAATTGAAGGCACAAATGTTGCTTTTGGTTTTCATGTTGCAATCCGTTCTTTTGTGTTTTTCCATGTTTCGATCAACAGCATTGCTCCCAAGTTTCACACCCTTACTTGGTTATACCGTAAAGAGCACGGCTAATGAAGTAGAAACTTGCATGTCTGCTGTTACCACTCCGTTACAGTAGCCCTTTTTCTCTCTGCGTGAATTACCCAAGAATCTCATTGTTGTTTTTTACATATGACGAGATATTCGTACATCTAATTTTTTTGCAATACTTTTGTATTGTCTATAAAATCAATATGTTTGAAAAACCCATTATATGTAAGATTTGAAACTATTCAATTTCCTATGACATTTGCCTGTCACAATTGAAAAACGCATTCAAGATTAAAGAAAATAGAAGTCATTATAAGGTATTTAGTTATAATAAAAGAATACCAAATCTTTGTTGTGAGAAAATAACAATTTTTTTTAAAAAGTGGAATGTTTGTAACCACAGTAGAATGTGGTTATTTATTTGGAAAAATAAGTGAGTTGAATTTGAAAATGCGAACGGAGAGCATATCATTTTAGATTTCTCCAAAAATTTGTATAACAGTAATTGAACAGTGTAATTAATTAGTATAAGGCGTTATTCGGTATATTCCTAGTAAATTCAGTGCGTGTTTTTCGAAAAATTATTCGTAATTCGAAAAAAAAGTATCCTGAATCCTAAATTAGTGTTTGCAGTTGTACGAGGTTGCAGTTTTTAATTAAATAGATTATTATTTCATCGAACATCAGGCTTTAAAACAAAATTGAAATTAGATGCATCTAAATATTGAAATTAAAAATCGTATTTAAATAAGAACGAAATATAAGTATACTCATCGAATAATTAAACTAGTGGAAGAAATTATTAAAAAATCGGGTACCGATTTACCGAGGAGTCAAGTGACAATTTCAAATTTTTTGAAAAATTAGTCAAATAATTCAAAGGGAAATGAAATTATCTTTTGATATTTTAAAATTTTTTTATTCTACTAGCTGGGAATTTTGACAACAACTGTCAATTTAGAAGTACATTAAATTACGGTGCTTGAGCCGTGTGTACAATATATATAAAAATAGTTTTTGCTGACTAGTATATATATATATATATATATATATATATATATATATAAATAGTCTTTGCTGACTAGTAAGCAATAACACTCAATAATATTGGGGAATGTAGCAAATAAAAGAGAGAGGCTCTTTCTCAAATTAATCTAAGCTTTCGCGAACGTTCGCCCCCATCATCAGGGATACTACAATTAGAGGAAAAAGCAAATTATTCTCAACTCTATCAAAAAGAGACAACCTTATACTTACTTCCATATTGAGAATGACTTCCCATGTGAAAACTATAAGATTGAAGAACTTCAACACGTGGATCAAGTTAATTAAAAGTAATATTTAAAGTAATTAAATTGTTGTAAAAATAATAAGACACGGATACAACATAAATGATATTAATGACAAAAGAATCTTTAAAATAATTAGTTCACACAAGCTTACTTGAACGTTAACAGGTTAGGAAATGGACCTGTTCATTCCAACACGGAAATGATTGATGGACAGTTGACGTCCATTGTTACCAAGTGTTGATGTTAACTATCATAATTAAATTTGCGGACGGTGAACGCTAGGTACCGGTTATATTAACCATCTCCAATATAGCCGGAAAGGTCAAGAGTTTAGACTCTTAGACTAATAAAGAAAGAAGAGGATACCCTTTACAATGCATCTCACTAGGGGATACATTGTAACGGGTATCTTCTTTTTTCATTATTGAAAGAGTCTTGAACTTGACCTTGACCTTTCCGACTATATTGGAGTTGGTTAATATAACGAGATTTTAGAAGAATTTCTTTTACTGTTTACAAAAGAATTACTAGAAATATGTTCTTCAGATTGATTAAAGAGCTGTATTACAAAACAATTTCACGATTTACTTCAGCTCTAATTCGCTTAAACTCAGTGTATGCAAACCTATCATTCTACCAACAACATCTTGGTTGTTGGTAGAATAAGGTCGTTACAGTATTGAAATCACTAGTTTGGAGATGATATATCTTTTAGACCTTTTTAACTGTATAATGAACAATTTTTGAATGCAAGTCTCAATCCCAATTCATTTATTGTTAACATTATTCAATATTATCTATATTTTTACGGTTTGAATTGTTCTACTAATACTTTAACATTTTAATGTATAATAAATAACAATGAATTTTTTTATTCGCTGTTTGTTGTCAGTCTGGTACATCGAAATTTCAATTACAATGAGTTTGATCAACATGAATTTTAGTTCGGAGTTATTTATGGTGTAAATTGGTTAAAAATTTATAGCTTTTTTGCCATTTCACATTCGGTTAAACAGTTTTAGCAGCAAATCAGTAATATGGAAATATTGGTTCCCAACAAAATAAAAACTAGGAAAATTCGTACACAATTTTATTCATATATACGAGTATTTTTAATTATTGATTCTATTTGTTCTATCGGTTGCTGGTAGTCCGATTAAGAAACATCAGCATTCAAGTCTTCTTGATACTCTCCTATCTGTCTTGATTAAAATTCACTCCTTAGTTTTTCATAAGCTTATCAATGACATCAACTTAAGATTTAACCTCCTGCGCCCAAGGAATACGGCGAAGACCACTGGATTCTACATAATTGTTAATCACTCCCGCACACTCCAGTTTAATATGCCGTACCTTATTTAAGATTACAATGATTCAGAGGTAGATGAGTAATAAGTAAGAATTATATAAAAATATAACAGTGTCCATAATGTGTTCAGAATTGTATCTAAGTGTTTCGTCCATCAAGCGACAATGTATTGTTTAGAAATGCATCATAACTGTTCCTAAATATTATTCATTGCTTATAAAGTTGTGATAAATTTTTATAGCTACAGAAGGAAATAAACTAACGTTTTCCATTATTTATTGTTCAGCTGCTGTTGTTAATATTAATAATATCATGTTCTACCATTTCCTCAAGGTTTTGAGAAACTACCACTGTGTCACCCCAAAACTAACAACACAAAATAGATTCTCAAATTTAACATTGTGGTTCACCAAATTAAACAAATTTACATCCACTACATACATTTATTTTCCCTATTGGCCAAATTAATAAGTTTTCATACGCTGATGAGCTACTCTTGCATTCGAGTCCATTTCAAAGACTCAAATAACCGTATCAAATGCCCCAGAAAGATCCATAAACACACATACTGTTTGTTTAGAAGTGCCAGCCTAAACAGAATTTTGAATTTAAACAAGAATTATGTATGTATTTTCTGTCTCTTTTCTCTCTTTTCTTTTAACGGTTTTTTTACATCTATCACCGATTCCCTTTAACTTCCACTTTTTCTATAATATGTATCCTCTTTCAAATCCCTGACCGACATTGCCTCCGTTATATCGTATCTCCAACTTCACCGTGGTCGTTCTCTTTTTCTTCGTTCCAGTAGTATTATTTTTAATGCTTTCCGAGGCCATCTGCCTTCCTGTATTCTCTCTACGTGCCCAACTACTGGAACTTTCTCTTTTCAATTTTTTCAGTTTTGATTCGTTTCTAACTCTATCTACTTTGTTCGCCAGCAATTTCTTCCAGAGATGTCCATTTCGGTTGCCATTATTTTTTTTAATCGTTTTTTGTACAACCCAAACTATGTTCCCTTTAGTGTCAGACTCTACACCATATTTTGTATATATTTTTTCGTATTTTTCATTATTTGTTGGGCCATAGCAGAGAATTTACTGATTCTCGTTTATTGATCCTTTCTTGAATTTCATTTTTATTATTTACGTACTTGTCGAGAATGCACTTATCTTGTCATTTAATGGTGTCATTATCCAAGTTTAAATCTTAGACTACAACGCTATGAGAATTTATCGACGACTGCAAATAAAAATTATAAAAAATGAAAGATGCACGAGTATTTTATTGAAGAATAATTGCCTTCATCAGAACACAATTTCAATTTATTCAAATACAACAAATAAGCAGAATAGGATAAATTACTCAATATAAACAAATAAGTTGAAACGCTATATAAAAACTCAATCTTATGCTTTGACGAAAAATCTTTTATCCACGTCTTTGTCTATTCCCAACACTTCCTGGATCGGCCATCTAGACTTGGAAAAAGCTCTGATCGTTCGATTCAAGTGGAAATTGCCGTGTTATACGCTTCTGACCGCTTGGGACTACTTTTATTGGTAATCGGAAAAATCCCGCTTCTATTAAACTTACGATAATATTACGACGCTCTTCTTCTGAACATTTCACTTCTTGATGGTACAAATCGAGCGATCAAAAGAGTATTTGTCATGTCTTATTTCAGATTTCAGTTTCTTTATTTTGCTATAAAAATAAGTAGTGGTGAGGTCGAAGTGAAAACTTTCTTTATTTATTGAAAATGGGATGGTCAGATAATCTTGTAATGAGTTTTATAAATAAAAGTGATAATATTGACAATACATACGTCAACAGTTACAAAGTAGTATGAAAAATTTGCTTTTATTTAACTAATTACAAATATATGAATAGAAGATCAGGCCAAAAACCTCTTGACGACGCAAGTATATCCCTTATAGAAGATATGATAATAAATCATACGATGTATAGGGTGACAAAAGTACTATACGCGTATCTACTTATAATCTTTTTAAAATAAACGTGGCTGCATATTCACACTTTATTCCTTATTCATTTGAAAGTTTCAAATAATTGATGTACTTGTGTTCAGCCTTTTTTAAATAAAGTTAGTGTTTTGTTTTTGTTCTTCCCAGTGTAACGATAGATTATTATCGTTATTTTTAGCATTATTCTCTAGTATTAAATTCCAGATAATTTATTTTCAAACCCCTTTTTCTATGCCCTTTTCAATAAACATTATTTTAAAGATCTCTTTTTTGTGTTCATATAATAAAACCATTCATATTTTCAACTTTTTTTCGTTCCAGTTAGGAAGAGAGTCGGAATTTTTTGTCGATACAAAATTTATGCAGGTGTTCAGACGTAAACATTTTTTGCGCCCGACACCAACCGAATATTCTAGAAAATTGTAACGGTCAAGGCTTTAAGCTCTCCCCTATTTTCAAAATGAACCAATAATCATCAATTATTTTAACAGCGTTCGACAAGCCGGAAAATTTTCCCTCAAAAATAGGAGAGTCTAGCAGTGTTCATCAGACCGAGTAGACGTATATCTGGCAGAAAAATAGTTTTTTAAACAGTCCTATGATATGTTTAGTTATGATACCATATAAAATAAGTGATTTGTACAAATGAAACTGTGAGGTTTTCGGGCAGTTTTGTTATCGTTGTACATTAGTTGAGAGGCCTTATAAATAATCTGCTAAAAAGTGTAAATCCATACTCTGTTTACTTATTCATAGATTAATAAAAAATAAATTGGCGCCCAGATGTTATTTGCTTTACCCTTCTTCCTGAGGATGATGGTGTTTTGTTATTCCAATTAAGGTGAATATTCACCCCTGAGAATCTCTAGAGTTCCGGCTGTAGCTCTTATAAGTTGAGCTAACTAGTGAGGGAGAGCTATCCCGGATGGATCCTGCGTTCCAATTATGACCAGAGATATACATGAGGTCAGCCTAACAGGGGAGGTTACACCACTACATTTTATTTTTCAAACGGTCTTATTGTAGTACAGATATAAAAAGCTTTTTGTTTGCTTTGTAGTTTTAACGACTCAAGCGAAGCAGATGTGGTCTTTGCTTTGTAATGCGTAGTCTAATTCGGATAAAGCCCTTTCTTTCTAATGTGTTTCATTGGTATAAATCGGATGGAGCTCCTTCTTTGTTATGTGTTTTAATAGTACCTATAAATCGGATGGAGCCTTTCTTTGTATTATATTTTTGGTGGTATGAACTGAATGGAACCCAATTTCCACGTCCGTCTAAAATATATACAGAAATTCTAATGATTATTGGTAAAATTTAAAGAAAGAAAAAAGTCAGCTTCAAACAAACACAACAATAAACAGGGCTGAACGGAAGTACATCAATTATTTGAAACTTTCAAATTAATAAGAAATAAAGTGTGAATGTAACCACAGCTTACCTTTATTTTAGAAAGATTACTAGAGGACCCGTGCTGCTCCTCAGCATTAGGATAGAGTACGAGTATGTATGGGAGGGTGTAATTATTACATAAAATCATTTTACAGTACTACCTTCCAGACAATATTAGCTGTGCGTCGGCCGGTTTAATTTCTACCTTTACATTTCTGAATATTCTTCCTCGAGATAAAGCAACATACAATTGTACGTGGCCAAAAACAGGATCAGGCAAATAGATTCCAACTCGATCCAGCGTTTGACCCTGCGCTTTGTTGATGGTAATACAAAACGCTAATGTAATCGGAAATTGCCGTCGTTTAAAAGAGAGGGGCATTGTCGTGTCACATGGCGATAAATCGATGCGAGGTAACAGTACTCCATCTCCAGTTAACACTTCTAGATCTAGGATATTCTCATACATTTTCCTGACTAATAATCTCGTCCCGTTCAATAATCCTTTAACTGCATTCAAGTTTCTGAGAAGCATTACAATGGCTACTTCTTTTAAAGTTAACACATGAGGATGTGGATCACTCATCTCAAGGCTGTTCAAAAACTCCGGAGGAAATTGCAGTAGTTCACCTTCTTCTTCAGTTATCAAAGTATTGACACTGGTGTAAGACCTTGAAGTTCCTGGAAGTAGATTTAAAACTGTCCTATTAACTTCATCACAATGTCCATTTTGTGGTGCAAAAATTGCAATTGTGGAAATATTGACATGGGCATGTGAGGAAGAAGATAGACTTTCACCATAAATTTCAGAGACAATATTTTTATCTGGTATCATTGAAGAAGGCAATTCTATTAAATTCTCATCATTACAAGGGTATTCATGATCACCAATTTTCAAGAGGAAGTCTGCAAATTCAGATTCGTCCACCTTAGCTCGCATATTTTTCTTGAGCTTAAAACATGACCACAGAGGTGAAAACTTGATGGAATTTTATTTTGTAATCTAGCAGCTCGTGATGAATGAGGAACAACAGGTAATAATTGTCGGAATTCTCCTCCCAATATAATGATTTTTCCACCAAGTATTTGGAAAAAATTGAAAGTGAAGTTGATTGCGCACACATAACTTTCCTCAAACTCAATGAATTTGAACAGTTATTAGCTCAAAAGAAAGGGCTTGATCCACTGAGTGTTATTAGACTTGTGTCAACAGCCTACGTTGATACGAACTTTAGTTATAGAGGTTTGAGTGAAGGAAAATCTTGAAAAAATTGAATGTAAAGTTGATTGTGCACGCATTACTCTCCTCAATCTCAACGAATTTAAGCAGTTAATAGCTCAAAAGAAAGAGCTTAATCGACTGAGTGTTCTGAGAGTGAAACGATCAAGATCCATTCATTAGAAGAGGAGCTATGAGTATTCGAATTGCTTGAGTGAATCTGTACCATAAGAAATGTACAGGGAAGAATCGCGTTTGAGTATAACTTGAGTAAGGTGGAAACTGAATAAATTTCAATGATTGATGACATATCTGTGTCTAAATACCTTTCAATTAAAAAAAAATTAAGGAAATCGGCTGGATTGAACGGCCAGACTTCAGTTTTCATAATTTTTTTTAATATATAAGATAAGTAGATATAGTACTACTATACATCGTATGATTTCATATCACATCTCGTATAAGGGGAGAACTTGCGTCAGTTATTTTTACCTCGTCAAGAGGTTTCTGGACTAATTAAACATACTAAGAATATTAAAATTCAAATTTTATCGTGAATTCGCTCTGCAAATGATTTTACTGACGCATCTATTAATCAAAAACATTGGAATTTTCAATCAAATATTTAAAATTAATTTCGAAACTATTCAAATAGTGAAATGTAGAAGTGACGGGTGATGCCTGGCTTAAAGTGTTGAGTGTCGGATGAAATAAAATAACAAAAGCAGTCACAATTAATTCAGTTAAATATTCAGCGCTGTTAAATAAATAATTCCTTTATGACATCGAAAAACATAAATAATGGTTACTGTTATCGACAAAAACTGAGTCAATAAATTCAGTTATCATTTAAATAGTGTTTCAAGAACTAAATAAATAACTGTTACCCTAATTCCGTCTTACTTTGCTCACACTTTTTATGTTTTTTTGAAATATTTTTGATACTGAGTCTTTTTTTTTGTAAAAAAGGGTATACCATAAATATATATACCAGTACGTATTTTAGCAGCATCTGTGCATTAATAGAATCTTAAGCAAAAATTGAAAAAAAAGTTGGTGGATAAAGTAAGATTCATTTTTGGGTAACTTTTCCCACCCATTAAAAATATTAGTTGGAGCGATGTTAATCGATAGTATGGATAACATTACCCAGCAGAAATGTTTAGATAATATAAGTATAATTATTGTTCTTAAAACATAATTATGTATGAAAACTAGCGTATAATATTGATAAAAACAAAAAACATTCTTCTAAACTAGCCTAAAATACTATTAACAGCAAAACTTACTTGGTTAAATTATATTTTTGATACTATAACAATCTTGTAGTAAAGAGCAACTAAAAATGAATACAAGTTGAACTTATATAAAGTAAGTAACAATACAAGCTGGATTTATAGACAGTTAAACGTAGTTGGTAAGGTTTTAAAAACATAAAGACCTCTACAACCCACAGACGGTGTTGGTATAATCATCTTAATATCATGTAGTGATACATCTTCTATTTGTGGGTTTTTAAATAAGAGGTTTAAGTAATATAAGTACAATTATTTTTCTTAAAACAAAATTATGTGTGTAAACGATCATATGATAATGATAAACACAACAAACTTTCTTCTAAACTAGCCTAAAATACTATTAACAGGAAAACTTATTTGGTAAAATTATATTTTTGGAATAACAACACTCTTGTAGTAAAAAACAACTAAAAAATAATACAAGTTGAACTTAAATAGAGTAAGTAACATTACAAGTTGATCTTAACAAATCTAAGGAACAATACAAGTTGAACACGTTAAACTACGAAAAAATATTCTCCAATAGACAGTTCAACGCAGTTGGCGATGTTTTAAACACATAGAGACCTCTACGACCAACAGACGGTGTTGGTAAAATCATCTTAATATAATGTAGTGACACATCTGAAACATCTTCTGTTTGTGGGAAAAAATCCGGCAGACTCCAATGTTGCCAGTTTTAAGTGATGAATTTATTTGCCCTGCCATGGTGCTGGGCAAAGTTACAACCCAGAGGGCAAAGTAAAGCGGAGCTACGGTAATTAAAATATTGGAACGTCAGAAAACAGTGGCTAACAAATGCTATACAATTCTTAGTACTTAATTTCGTGACCATAAAAGTTAATTAATTAGTTGTTCCTAGTTGGAATGTTGCATACAAACCAACAAGTTTCAAGCTCTTAATTTCTGCATTGTCAGCTTTTTTATAAAATTAACTTCGTCCAGCATGAAATTTCCAATTTTTGGTTCATATTTCGATCAAATACTCATTAGATAATGATCATTAAGCTCCCGCAGTATCTTGAAAATCATCTCTGAAGTCTTTCAAAAATTACTATACATTTTGAATTCCTTTATGAGTGAAAGTTGTAGTTCAGGGAAGTTTATAGCTGCAAGTTTAAATTTGGGATCCGGAGGTTAACAAAAAAAACTGAGTAATATTTATGCGAGGGTAGGATCTAAACGTGTTTTGCGGAAACAAGTTAATAATACGTTAGCATCCTAATAAATGCTTAGATATCAGAAGAACAGAGGATAGATTTAGTTGAGGAAACAAAAACATGAAAGGAAGAAGAAGCCAGGATCTACAATTTTATCTAACTGAGAAAAAAATTATATTACATCGGCATACAAAATTGATATGGAAATAACAAAGAGATATTTGAGGACACAATATTAGACAAAACATGAGAGAAAGAAGAGCAATATCAATTTTAAATGGAGTATGTGAAAATGATTACAAAAACAAAACAAAGAAAGAAATACTATGATGAAGTCCGGTTGCCAAGTATGGCGCTTGAAACATAATAATGAAATAAAACCCACAAAAATGGATTACTGGAGAAGAGAAGTAGGCAAATTCAGTCGTTAAAAGACCATAAAGAATAGGATAAAACAGATAATTGGAGGCAGATGAAATAAGAAATAAACGACAATATCGTTCGGACTTTTAGGAAAAATGTTGCCACGCATGGTAAATATAAAAAAATTTCTTCCCTCTTTAGTCAAGGTCTCAATAAAACGCCTTTGTCGACATGCCACAGATAAAGAGCTGCAAAAAAATCAAAGTGAAGACATTGAACTGCTAAAAATGGACGTTGCCAAATTTGAACCTGGATCTTAGGATATTTGTATTTAAAGAACTAAGAGTTTCTGCAATTGCATTCATTATAGAGCCGTCTAGTGATTTTATTCAGTCGCATTTTATCATAAAAAGGTGTGCAGAAATATTTAGTTATGGGGCGATCTTGCACAAAGGATTCTTTAAACCCAGTGTCTCACATCTCTTCTTTTGAATTTTGCCCCCTCATAAATCGTCGTTGTAGCTTTTTTATCATATGTTAGTTAGTAGGTACGTGTACCTTAGTCAATTTTGCTTTCCAATACTATCAAAAGCCTTTTCGAAATCTATAAACACCATATATAGTGGGATGCGATATTCGGTTGTTCGTTCTAGTTTTCATAAATAATAGGTAGCCTCTCGTGCTTAAGCTTTCTTTATATTGGTATCCGTCGAATTTCGTTAAAGTAAGAGGGAGAAATATATGTTCGAAGGAGTTGTGGGTTTATGGTTACTTATTTTAGGGGTTTGTTTGCCGTCTCA
Source organism: Galeruca laticollis (assembly GCA_963921935.1). NCBI lineage: Eukaryota > Metazoa > Arthropoda > Insecta > Coleoptera > Chrysomelidae > Galeruca > Galeruca laticollis. Next base: position 94,047,398 of record OY998183.1, read on the forward strand.
GGATAGGATCTTTTTGGAATGGAGATGTTGTTAGTTGGTTCTTTTCGTCAGAAGGTCCGGCGGTGTGGTTTGTATGTGTGGTGTAGGTGAGTGGTTCGTTTGAATGTATTGCGGGGAACAAGTATGGTTTTATGGATTTTAATTAACAGGAATTGTTATTGAGATAGATGAGTTAATTATAGCTGAAGACGGGTTCATCTGCGGCTGCATTTTATCCCGTGCATTGGGAAACCACAATCTATAACACTTTTTAAAAACATTATAGTATACTTGAAATGAATTGATAACTTAATGAATAAATAAATTACAGGCATGCTCTTGTAAATGTTTCCGCTAGTTATCAAACGGATTGATCATATTTTTGAATAAAAAGAAAATGTTTTAATTATATATAGGAATTATGATAACAATGACAATTGAAAAATATCTTTTTTGTTCCTTCAATTATGCGACCCATTCCACTAATATCGTGAAATATTACTCCAGACATACCACACGAGTAATCGGAAGAATTCATACAAACGGAATAAACGTAGGAGGATATTAATAAAATATGAAATCGTCGGCAATATATACGCGGTTAAAACGAAATTCAAGGACCGTTTTTCCAATTAAGGCCGCTTTACCCCATGCATACAGTACTTAAGCAAATTGGCGAAGCGGATATGTCCCCCTTTTACTTCCCCCCTCCTTAACTCGCCCCGTGCCGTTCGTTCTATTGGATTTCAATTAAATGAGATGATGAACGTTTTGGAAAATGTCGAGAGTTGCAAATCGAATGTGATGGTAATATAAACGGATATATGTAAGTGGTAGAAGAAAGGAGAGAAAAGCTTTTAAAAATATTGCATACAAATTACTTTAGTCCAAAATTATAAACTACTATAAATCTTTACCTTCTCTGTGTGGTCTCTTTATATTTTTAAATTGTTATTTTTCTAATATTTTTTATGATGCACGTTGCATAGCAATGATCGAGCGACAATAAGGGAACGTGCGTTACACCTTTGTCTATTAACAAGCGGCATAAAATTTTACGACCCACTGTTTCGACTGTGCTTGCCACCGAAACACCGTCGCTACAGGGCGCCCAAATTAAATAAGCCAATTGGTCTGATACACCCTATACTTGTGACAATAATAAATAATATCATTATACACAGGGTGATTAATTACTAATTGGAAATAATATAACAGTAGAATCCTGACTTCAAATTATGAAGATTTAACCCAAAACACCAAAATAAAATGTAACTGCTTACTGAGTTACAGGATGTTTTATTTAAAAATTTAAAAACGATTTGTGCTCAGTACTTTGAAACTGCACTACGTATCCTTTTCATATTTGGCAGGGAGTGTAGATACTGTACATCCTACTAAATTATGTTAAACAAACGTTTTCGGCCTCAACCAGAGGCGTACGACAGAGGAAAGTGACTAGGTAATCGTTCCCAAATTCTACGCCACTGGCGAAATAGAAATTTTAGCACAATTTTTCGATTGTCCTATACTTTTTAAATAAATAATGTTCTCCTTCCTCATAACGATAAAGTCAATATTTCCCGAGATATCTTAAGTTAAACATGAAGCTGCACAATTTTTTAAATTTTAATGTGTAATAACTATGTTGATGTTTTGAGCCAGTGGATTGCATTTAATACGCAAATGAAACTTTAATCCACATTAACAATAAAGATATTAAAATATATTGACAAAAATAAAATAAAATGTTTGAAAACAAATAAACATTTGATTCATTATTTTTCAATATCATTTGTTTTGTGAAGTTGGCCCTGGCCTGAATTAATTGTTTCGTTCTAGTAGGGTGCTATCGTTGCTGACATAGCTGTTAGATGTTGCTAATGTCACTTGAAATTGTGATTGTTGTAAAATTTAAAGTCGGTTAAGTGAAAATGTCTCGACATTTTTACTAATCTTGAAGTGCGAGACATGCTTTGTGTGTACGTAAACGATAATTATTCCCCAAAAAGAGAAATAAAAACTTTACATAAAAAAACTGTGCAATGTGACGCATAAAGGTGAATGTACAAACGAATAAAGAATAAAAAGGAAAACTGTTCACTTATCCCTTTTCCGGACCCAAAACAGCAACTGAAGTCGCTCCAGAATATTCCAGCTCTCCTGGAACTGGTCTCACTGACTCATCAAGCTTCAATCAGCGAATTTAATATCCACATAAAAAACCTCCCTCAATAATGAATCCTACTAACACCGTCTACGGAAATTTACCAATTCCACCAATTCTAGACCAGTGGATTAACGGGTCAGAGCTGCCAGCTGTTGATTTAAGCCGTATTTTCTTCCCCTGTGTAGGAATTGTCAGGTTTTTCGTAAAAATACGTTATGGCTTCCAGAGCACATGCAAAAAATTTTACAGTAGAAATGTGTGTTTACACCTTGGTGGCAAATGGAGGACTGAATTTTAACTTCACACCGTCAGCGCTCTGAATTCTCTCCGTCGACAGGCTAGCCAATATTAAATCCCCGACAGCTCGGCGAATTTTCGCGTTATAATTATACTTATTCTTACAATTATTTCTACAGAGTCTTAGTTCTTTAATTTTTTTCCAAACGCACAATTTTTATCTTCTATGTAAGGTATTCTTTTCCCGAATTTCGCATAATTTTTCTATTTTCTCGCATTTGTCTAGTGTCTATTTTCGAACGTTTTCGTTTCTTTGATGTTTCTATCGTTGAATTTGATCAAGTAGGATTTTCACTCTCAGAAAAAGGCTACTGTTCATCATCATTAATATCGGGTGCATAGTTTGGGTCATTCAGACTGTCATCTGAATCCCATAGGTCTCGCAGTTCTCCTTGATAATCTTCGGATAAAGTTATAGGTTTGCTGTAGTCATCTGAAAAATATAGTACGTCTACTCCGCCAGTGGCGTAGAATTTGGGAACGATTAATCAGTCACTTGCCCCTGTCGTACGCCTCTGGTAGTAGCCAGAAACGTAATTTAGTAGGGTATACAATGTCTACACATTCTACCAAATGTGAAATAGATAGGTAAAACAGTTTTAAAGTACTGAGCACAAATCGTTTTTAAATTTTTAAACTCATTTTATTCAGGTGTTTTGATTAAATCTTCATAATTTGAAGACAGTATTCTACTGTTAAATAATTGCCATGTGGTGGTTACTTAGTAAGGGTCACTCGTATACTCGATGTTAACCATAAGGGCATATTATTATGGAAGAGACCCCTTACCTTGCAACCTGTGTTCGGGAACAGAATAAACAACGACACATTTATAAAATCACTGGGTTCAAGTTTAATACATTAAAAATACACTACTATATCAAACGACTTATTCGAAGTATTAATAACAATAATAATAATCTCATCCTGGTTCGTTCGCATCCATTATATAGGAAACATAGTTGTGTTTTTCTGCACAGCCGACCTCGATATGTAAACGATACATGTCTGTTTATAAAATAACAAAAACAATCTTTCTTTGGTGAATGACATTGAGTATGGTCGGCCGATGCTCCTTAAATACTATAATTAATATTAGATTAAATATTATTATTTCTAAGGTAGCGTCCTTTTGTCTTTAATGTCTTTTAGGGATCACTACATCATCCCCTCTTGGAAGAGAAAAATTATCATTTTAATTTTTCGATAACACTTATATCTAAAACTGTTTTAATGAATGTTTTTTGTTTTGTCTTTGTTTAGTAAACACTACTTGTTCGTTTATCAACACACTTCACTTATTTACAATTGTTTCCGCTCATTGTATACAAACAATCGATTCTTATGAACGGTCTGTTGTTTTTTCTCTGGAGATGTAATCTCACAATTTACCCCCTTGACTCCCGTTATTTCAAACGGACCTAGATAATATGAATCAAATTTGTTTCTTGCTTCATTTTTTAGAATAACTAATTCCCCTATTTTAAAATTTACGGGTGAAGAAACGTTTTCGCTATTATTAACTCTACTTAATTTATTATTTATTAAAAACTGTCTGGCGCTTTCATTAGCGTATTGTAATTTATATCTCAATTCATTATCATATTTTTCAAAATTGTAGCACGGTTCAATTTTTGCGTTTAAAAATTCTGGCAAATTGGGTTTTCTCCCATATAATAACTCAAAAGGAGTGTATCCGTGATACGTATTTGGTGTTGTATTATAACAATATGCGAACATTCTTACAAACTCACACCAATTATCCCTAGAATCTTTGATAAAATTTCTTATATATTCGTTAAATGTCCGATGTAATCTTTCGCAACTGCCTATTGTTTCGTGGTGGTATGCTGTTGAAAAATTATGTTTTATATTCAATAGTTCTGCTAAATTCTTCATTATTTCGTTCTTATATTCCGTCCCTTGATCTGTTCTTATTTCTTTCATCAATCCGTAATTTGGTATAAAGTTGTCGAAAATTGCTTTTGCTATTGTGTGTGCTTCCTTATTCTGAACTGGTATCATAACTGCGTACTTAGTTAATTCGCATAATATCGTAATGCAATAACGATTTCCGTTGTTACTCTCTACAAACGGGCATATTGTGTCTATGTAAATAATATCAAACGGTTTTATAGATGTATCTGTTATAACAAATTTTTCTTTGTGACTGGGCTTTGCCTTATTCACTTGACATTTATGACAATTTTTTACGTATTTCCTTACGTCTTTCTCCATGTTTCTCCACTTGAAATTTGCTCTTAGTTTCTTTAATAACCTATTATTTCCTACATGTCCCCCAAACATTGGATCATTGTGGTATCTTTATAATATTTTTTGGATCTCTTCTTTCTGCTGTACCGTTTTTGGTACGTCGCATATACATACTTGAATACTTTTTAACCTTTGATTTCCTATTTCTATAAATTCTTCTACTGTGCACTTTTTAAATATATCATCATTTGTATATATTTTCATTCTTTTTACTTAATTTCTTACCGATAGCTCTTCAAGCTTTTCCAACGTTCGTCCTAGGTCGAAGTTGTGTAAACCGGTATTTAAGCCTTCACTAAATTTCAATTTGTTTTTGATCCGAATGCTCATCCTAAGCGAGATACGGTTATCAAAGTGTAAAATTGGTAATTTATGTGCCTCAAGGTTATTTAAAACTTTTACTACTGCTGGTTTTTGTATTCTTACTTCTTTTGTTTCCACTTTATTCCTTTGATCCTTTGCTGTTTGTACGTTTTCATTTTGCGTTTGTGCTTTTGTGATTGCCAAGACATGTGAATTATTTATGTATAAATCCTTAAGCTCTTCAATGGATATTCTCGATATACTGTCCGCGTAATTTTCTATACCTTTTACACACTGTATTTCAAAATCGTATTCTTCCAAATCGATTCTTATTCTCGTTAGTTTCGACGTCGGGTCTTTCATTGCAAATAAATGCGTTAGTGGCTTATGATCTGTTTTTACTATGAAATGTGGTGAACCATATAAATAACATTTAAAATGATTGATTCCCCAATGAATTGCTAATAATTCTTTTATGATGGTAGGTTTGTTAAGCTCGCTTTTCTTGAAGCTGCGTGATGCGAATGCGATGGGTAAGTCAATCCCTTCGTAATTTTGACTTAAAATTGCCGAACATGCGCTATTCGAAGCGTCTGTAGTTAATATGAATTGTCTATTAAAATCTGGATATTTTAAAATTGGTGGGTTGATTAATGCACTTTTTAAGACCTGAAGTGCGTCTTCGCACTCTTGTGACCACTCGAATTTTACATTTTTCCTCGCTAACTTATTTAAAGGAATACATATTTCTGCAAAATTTTGAATGAACCTTCGATAGTAATTGCAAAATGCAACAAATCTTTTAACTTCGTTGTCATTTTTTGGCACTGGGTAATTCTGAATGACTGAGTATTTTGCTTTATCTGGTGAAACACCGTCCTTTGATAAATTGTGACCTAAATATGTGACTTCTCGTCTAAAGAATTGACATTGTTGTGGATTTAATTTTAAATTGAATTTACGACATGCGTCAAATACTTTTGTTAGATTGGCTAAGTGATGCTTCTCTGAAATTCCTATTACGACTATATCGTCCATATAAAGAAATGCTTTTTCCGGCGTTAGGCCTGAAAATGCTATTGACATAATTCGTGAAAAACTATTAGGACTTATATTTAACCCAAAAGGTAGTCTTGTGAATTGAAATGAGCCTTTTTCGGTGCTGAACGAAGTGTATTTTCTAGAAGATTGTTGTAAAGGTATTTGATGAAAACCTGACATAAGATCTAAAACTGAAAACCATTTTGCTCTCCCTAATTGATCTAAAATTGCATCTATCCGCGGTAAAGGAAATTTATCTGTGACTATTTTCTTATTTAGCTGTCTAAAATCTATACAAAGTCTCCACGCCTTATCCTGATTCGACAATTTTTTTGGTACTAATAATACTGGACTATTATATTCTGATACTGAGGGTTCTATTATTCCCTGTGTTATAAGTTTTTCTATTTGGCTATTTAATTCTGTTGATTGTGAATGTGGTGTTCGATATTTTTTTATGTATATTGGTGTATCATCCTTTACTGATATCTTTTGTTCATAGAAGTTGTTGTGTGTTAGTATATCGTCCTTCAAAGCGAATATATCCTCGTAACTTTCACACAGTTTCGTTAAATCGTTTCGTACATATTCCGGTACTTCTAAATTTAATGCTTTCCTTAATTCTTTCATTCTATTACTACTCTCAGTCTTAATTGTGTATATATCGAATAAATCTAAATCTAAAGTTTCAATATTCTTGGTTTTTACTGAAATACTTTCATAATTTGTATTTAAAATTCTAACGTACGGGTTATTCCCTGATAGCATGGATCTGGCTACAAATACTCCTGGTGCTATTTCTTGTTGCTCTACTATTGTATCCTTTCTCAAATTCCTGAAATTCTCTATTAGCCTGTATACTTCGCATCTAGGTGGTATTGCTAAAGTATCATATTCTGGATTACCAAAAATTTGTATGGTTTCTGGATTGTTAGACTTGCAATTTATATGTAATTCTGATTGTGAATAATCTAATACACAATTATTTTTTGTCATGAAGTCTCTTCCTATCAGTCCATTTGTTGGTATTGGAAAATTTTCTTCCACTACGTGAAAACAGTGTCTTAATATTATGTTATTGATATAGAGGTTTATGTATATTTGACCTAAAGTTTTAGCTGATCCTTCAAATATCCCCTTAATATTTATTTTATTCCTTGTTTCCATCAAATGATGTGGAAAATTTGTAGAAATTTTTATTAAAGAAATGTCTGCTCCTGTATCTAATATAAAAGTGTAGATATTATCAGATAGACTTGTCTGAATTTCTATAAAGTTAGAAAGTGATAAATCTAAATAATATGCTGAATATGTTTCTGTAATTTTACTTTCGTTACTTGGTTTTTTATTCAAAACCCAAATTGTTTCTGATTCTCTCTTGCTTCTTCATTTTCTATTTCACATATTCTTACGTTACTTTTAGCTTGACTATTGTAATTTCCATTATTATTGTATTTCTTATATTTATTAAAATTTTCGTATCTGCCGTAGTTGTTTCCTTGATTATACTGTCTAAATGTTCCTCTTGACTGATTATCATTGTAAAATCCTCTGTTGTTTCCTCTCCGATGGTTATTCCTAAAGTCAAAGTTTGATTTCCTGAAGAAATTCCTGTTATCTTTCATATGTAAGACGTGTTGTTGTCCTACTATACCTTCTACTGAAACCAATTTTGATAATACTTCTTGTGTTGTTTCAAAACTTCCCGCTGCAATTATCGTTTTGCTTGCATCCGTTGCGGCATTCATAGTTACTGCCTTAATCGTTGCTTCTTTCGTATATTTCTCAGCTAGTCTTTCAGGCATCCCTTCTGAAATGTATGCTGCCTGTGATCTTTCCGCCAGTTTCTTTATTTCTGTTGCATACTGTGTTACATCCTTTCCGTTCTGTCTTATTTTGCCCAGTTTCGCTAGGAGAAGGCTTGGATTGTCTCCTCTTATCCCTGGCTTTAGTTTATCTTTGATGTCTGCAATGGGGTTTTTCTGTTGTGATTAAACTTCTAGCTTCTCCTGTTAATCTCGTTTTTATCAATAGGATAGCATTTTCCTCATTACCATTCGTGTTTGTCTGTAGTAAATCCAATGAGTCTAAGAATGACTGTAATTTACTTGCTTCGCCGTTGAACTCATTCGGTAAAACTTTACTCGCAAAATTAAAAAAATCGTTCATACTTGTCGCCATTTTCAACTGTTTGCTTATTGTTTGTAATACAGCCGTATTAATTTCCTCAAATATAGAGGTAGGTATGTCTATAATACAATTTAACGCTTGAAATGCCCTTTCAGCTTTATCCCTAATCCTACTTGAATAACTTTTACAAGTCTCTTGTTGTATTGAATTTAAATTTTTCCAATTCTTGGCTATTAATCTAGTAAAATTATTGTAAAGACCTATTATGCTACTAATTACTTCTATATGTATATCAGGATTTTTAGGAGTTTCTTTCTTCAAAACCCTTTTCCCCTGTTTATTAATTTCTTCTACAATCAATCGTAATTTATTCTCGAAATCTTCCCACGTTATTGACATTTAAGAAAAAAACTTTGTTCATAAGAATAGAATGCATGTGTACTTACAAATTATTTATACGGTGAGAGTTCCTGTTGCCTGCTTTATTGCATTGCTTCTGTTGATATCTCTTTTCAACGCTCTTCGGTGTGTTTTCCATACTGACCAAACGAACTTGCAGATAAAAGCTATTGTTATAATGTATAGTAATACCATGATGTGCATCGCAACATTATCTTGCTGTACCATATAGCGTTGTTTTGTGCAAGTTTTTTTTATCTTTTTTTTTGATGTTATGTTTGCCCTGCCAACTCAGACTGTAATGCAGCTTTTCCGGCGGCTAGGATCGTGGGTAATAGAAGGCGCCAGATCCCAAAATTGGAACCAAGAAAACTAGATAATCGAAATATACAGATATACATATATTAATAATTCGAATTAACAATACGAGTCTATATAAAAATATATACAATTTTCATAAATGACCGGATCTATATAAAACTACTTTATCCTCAAACAAGATTAATTACTTATTAAAGATAATAAGGCGATACAAGCAAAACCTGATAGTAAAATAAACCTGACCCCAAAGTGATATTAACTAAAATACAATACTTATTTCCTGTAAGGAAGTGATCTAAGCAAAAAAATGGACGCTACCCAACCAAGATTATTCCAAGTAAATAATCAATAAAGCTGCTCTAAACCAATAACAATAGTTATCACTAAGTAATGAGCCAATCACCTATTTGTGCAAATATTGAATAATATTAATTATTTAAGTATTAATGATCAAAACCAGAGAGGACTGATAAAAAAAATCTTCAATTATACATTTAATGATCGTACGTTCATTAAAAGGTAGTTGAAGTAACAAGTACAAAGTTTTGATTTACTTTTAAGTAACTAGGTTGGAGTATTTATAATTAATCAGAAATAATCAACAAATGAAATCAGACACAAGATGATCTGATTCTTAAGCGTATATCACTAGTTGGGTGAAGATAACTTTTATGGCTCGGTGAAACCTATTGAGTAAGTAACATTACTTAAGGTCAAGAATAATTGCATACTTAATGAAACTGAAATTAATTTTGATGGTCTTACATCAGGTTATGCTCAATGATTTCAATTAACGAACTATCAATTTTCATTTTATTCCGAAATAAAAAAATAAAACCGATAATTTCAACAAATCAAACGAAAAAATTTTCACGTCAATGATACTTGGGTGAAATAAGTGGTATCTGAATGAAGAAAATTTTAAAATAAAAAATATTTCATTCTGGGAATACGAATACTGATTTACCACTGCTCCAACAATTGGTACTTAGAATTTCAAACAAGAAATAAGTAGACAATCTTACCATATGATGCTGAAATTAAGGTAAAAGTATAGAATTAAATAAACAACTGCCCCCTATAAAAACAAGTGGTCATAATACTTAAAGTCTAAAGTGATCAGTACTTCGAATTAAACAAATCAGCAAGCAAGAAACCTCACTTAATTTCAGTATTTACAAATTTAGGCATCTACAAAATAATTTCTACTTATTAAGTCCTACCAAACAATTTGAGACTATTTTCAATAAAAGTAGTTACGAAGATTATACTATATTACAAAACCGGCATTACGCCGAAATTACTTAAAATTACTGGTTATCGTCAGAAAAGACACTTTATACATCAAATATGAAAATATTATTTACATCTATGAAGATTCTAGAAGGTTGGTTTGACAACAAAATTTATAATTAAGTTGATCTTCCTATATAAAAGTTCACTGTAAAGTGTTAACTTTGAAAGACACTTAAAACCATTTACTAGCGCGAAGATAAAAAATTGAATGGACTCTGCTAATGCTGATAAGGCATTTAATGAAAAAGTGAAGAGAATTACTTAACTTTGTATTACAGTACTCCTAGCAAGAACAGCATTACATCATAGGATAATTAAATATCCCAAATCCCGGTAGATACGGCTCCAACGCTAAATCCAAGTTGTACTGTAAGGTGGAAAATAGGACTTACTGGAACATCCAAACGATTCCCGATTCCGTAGGAGGATAGATTGACTTCCTTACCATATTAGTATATTTACAATTTGTTTGGAAAATCAATATCTGCGGCTTAAGAACTCGTAGCATTCCATTTTTTAACCATAAAAGTAAGACTCAAAAGAAACTCACAAAAACTCTGAGCCCAGAACCAAAAAACTTGTCTTCGACTTTCATGTGAATTCTATCCGGAGACCCGTTACTATATCAAAGTTATATTCACATTCACGGTCGAAAAGCAACTCCTCCGGCGAACACCAGTTATAACAATCCTAATCGAATTTATGTATATTGTAAATACGAGGGGCGGTAGACAACTATGTAAACCGAAATATCAAAAAATTTATAATTAAGTTTTATCTTGGAGTTGATTTGAGAATAAATTTACCTCAGCTATATTAAACATAATAATATGAACTACCATTATTAACAAAAAAATGTAACAATCGTGAAAATGATTGTTACAATATCTTCCCACTTGGGATTTTCTTATGTTTACTTCACAAAGATAAAAGTCAACCAACATTCGGAAAAATCTTCATCTAGTACAATATTACCATAATAAACTGCTACAAAAAAATTCGCAATAAAATAATAAGGTAACAATATATGTTTATTATTGCTTACCTAACAACAAAACTTAAGACTAGCGAGATTAACTGGTATTTTACTCATCATTAGAATCTGCATGTAGACTAGCTTTTAAATCTTTAATGTGAAAGCGACCAAGAGGTTTTCCTTCGTCGTCCAGAAGTTCATATATAATAGGTGAAATCTTTTTAGATATTTTGCATTTAATATACTTCTTGGCCAATTTACTCGAAAAATAATTTGCAGCATCTGACAAAACAAAGTTTCTTTTATAAACCACGTCACCCTCATTGAATTCAACAGCACGTTTCCTTAAATCATAATATTTTTTATTACGATCATATGAAGCTTTCATATTTTTATGAACATCTCTATATATATCAGGTAATTTTGAAAGTTCACCAACCAACTCATTCCTGTCAGCAAACTTATAAGGTGATAATTGTTTACTAGAAAGTAAGCCATAATACTCTCCCGATAGGGGTAAAATTCTACCGAATACTAGAAATGCTGGTGAAAAGTTAGTTACCTCGTGAGTGGCACTATTTATTGCATTGCAAATCTGGTGAACATTCTCATCCCAGTTACGTTGATTTTTATTGTCCTTAATGTATGATCTTATTGCAGTCGAAATTACCCGATTACTTCGTTCAACGTTATTGCACTGCGGATGATACCTTGCATTAAACCAAATATTTGAGATTTTATATTTATTTATAAGTGCTTTAAATTCCTTTGATTTAAACTGAGAACCGTTATCAGCTATAATAATACTTGGTGTGCCAAAATAGGTTATTACAATTTGCTCTAGAAATTTACAGATTTCAGAAGCTAAAGCTCTTTTCATTTTATGAATAAAAGTGAATTTGGTAAACCAGTCTACCACTACCAATAAATAACAAAAACCTGATTTTGAACGCGGAAATGGACCTTGTATATCCATAGATATTAGTTGGAATGGTAGTGAAATATTCTTAGGGGCACCCATTAACCCTGCTCTACCTAACTGAGATGCCTTTTGTTCGTGACAAATTTGACAGTTAGCTATATACTTCTTAATATCATGGCGCATACCCGGCCACCAATATTGCTTTAGTATTTTATTGTACGTTTTTTTAAACCCAAAATGTGCCGCCAATGGAATATCATGACATTCATTTAATATGCTATTTCGATTAGATTTAGGTATGACAATTTTCCAAGGTTTCTGATTTATTAATATATTGTGTTTCGGCTCTACATGTTTTAAAATTAAATCATTCTCAATACAAAAAGTGGGATAATTACCAGGGGAGCTGTTGATATTATTATACAATTTTGTATACCATCTATCTGTTCTATCAATGTTCTCAATGGATATTTCATTAACTAAGGGGTCTGGCGGTGATCTACTAAGAAAATCCGCCACTATATTACATTTACCGGGTCGGAAAATCAAGTCATAATCGAATTGTGATAAAAATATTGACCATCTACAAAGTTTTCCAGTAGGATTTTCTAAACGTTTCAGCCAAAGTAAACTATGATGGTCAGTTATTATTTTAAATTTTGTACCTTCAACGTAACAACGAAACTTCTGGACTGCATGTACAATTGCTAAACATTCCTTAGTAGTCACATCATAATTTCTCTCAGCTTTATTTAAAACCCTAGAAGCATAGGCTACAACATACTCATCTTCTCCTTCACCTTGCGTAATCACTGCACCAAGAGCGTATTGGCTTGCATCAGTTTGGATGGTGAATGTCTTTGAAAAATCCGGGCTTCTTAACACAGGCGTGCTTACAAGACATTTTTTAATATTCTCAAACGCTTCATTGGCCTCTGCATTCCACGTGATGTTTTGGTATTTTTGTCGGCCTTTCATGATTGAATTAAGGGGTATTATCAAATCTGAATATGATTTAATAAAACGTGAATACCATCCTGCCATTCCTAAAAAACTTTTTAATTGACGAACCGTTTTCGGTTTCTTGTAATTACAGATGACCTCTACCTTTTCAGGATTGGTGTGTAACCCATTTTTATCTACAATAAACCCAAGAAAAGCCAGACTTGGTTTACAAAACACAGACTTTTTAGCGTTTATGGTTAAACCTGCAAACTTTAATGTTTCATATACTTTAGTCAAGGTTTCGATATGACTTTCAAAAGAATTATTACATACAACCAGGTCATCTAAATATACAAAAATGTTATTTTCTATTGAAGGGGGGAAGAGTCTGTCCATCAGTTTCTGCATAGTTTGACTAGCATTCATTAAACCAAATGGCATGCGTACAAATTCAAAATGACCTAGTCCTACTACTGAGAATGCGGTATATTTGCAACTATTTTCAGAAAGTTTAATCTGCCAATAAGCATGTTTAAGATCAATGGATGTTAAGAATTTTGCATCTTTAACTTTATCAAGTATTCGTCTCAAATAAGGTAATGGATAAGGCTGTGGAACAGATATACTATTAAGAGGTCTACCATCATAACAGGCACGATATTCTCCTGAATCTTTTTTTACAAGTAAAACATTAGCAGAATAAGGAGAGGTAGAAGGCCTAATCACACCTAGCTTTAACATACGATCGATTTCTTTAGTTAAGTGCTCTTGCATATAAGGTGATAATAAAAATGGTCTCTTTCTAAAAGGTTCATTCGAAGTGACTTCAATTTTATGTTCTAATAGCTCAGTACAACCTAGAGTATCAGAGACTAATTCATTAAAATGTTCAACTACTCGATTTAATTGTATCTTCTGTTTACTTGTCAAATCCAGTTCGGTTTGAATCTTAACTTTTTTGAAGTGTTCTTTAACTATAATTTCATTTAAGTCGAGAGATGCAACATTATAAGTTCCCAATGAAAAATCTAGACTAACATTGAATAACTGACAAAAGTCTGCTCCCAGAATTAAGTTCTGTCTGATGCTGGGCACAATCAACACATTTAACTGTTCGGTTTTATTTTCTACTGTTATTGGCAGAACCACGCTTCCATGAACTGTTTGAGACTTTCCATCTGCCGTGGAAACGTTCATAATATCTGGACAATGAATTATTTTAAAATTCATTTTCAAAATTAACTCAAAACCTCCCTTCCCTAAAATTGTTTTCATAGCTCCAGTATCAAGCAAACTAGTTATTCGTTTATCATTAATGTATACATCTAAATAAGGTCTAGAATCTGAATTATTTTTACTTAGGTATAAAGGTGATATTTCATTATGCTTATAAAAATGTGAAACTGCATTTAACCAACCAGACCAGTTATCCTGCAAATAAAATTTATCGGTTTTTAATGTTGATTTTCGCCGACTTCGACCGATTGAAAAGCGGCGTTCTCTCCGTTTTTTGATTTACAAATATCACACTGGGGTTTTCTGACATTTTTAAGACCACAGCCAAAACAGAATACTCTCCTTCTTTGCTTACAATTGTAATAGTTGTGACCAACTTGTTCGCAATTCCAACATTTCAGGGATTGACTACGAACCGCCTCAATTTGGGTTCCTATTTCTGAATCTAACTTATTTACATTTTGAGAATATTGAGGTGAAGCAATCGGAATTGAAGAGATGGCATTATCAGGCAAGAAATTATTTGACGCACAGTAACTATTTTTTGACAAAAAGGGACCCTGACTATTATCGTCAGCATTTACTATAAGGAGATCATTCTGAGCCGTCACTTCACTTACATGTGTGTTTTTATTCTGATAATGAGATCTCACAAATGGCTTTCTATAAGCTAACTCAGGCTCTAAGGTTGTAGAACTACGGGATGGAGGAGGTTGAAATTTTTCTGACATTATCTTAGAATTTTCTAAAACACGACAAATATTTTTCAATTCATTTAAACTATTTGGTTGGCTTAAAGCAAGATGTTGTTGATAATAAGGCAAAAGGTTATGAATAATTAATTTCAACTGAACTGATTCTTGTACTGGATTTGTAAAACGTTTAAAGAGGTTTTCCATGACAGCAATGTATATTAGAGGTCTTTCATGTATACCCTGAGTACGGGCACGTACTTCATCCCATAATACAATTTCAAAATCAAACGGCAAAAAGTCCAAACATAACAGACGTACTAATTCATCCCAAGATGATATTTGATGGCGATTGGCACGATACCAAATCAAGGCATCACCATCGAAAAATTCATGAGCAAAATTAAGTGCAGTATTTTTAGTAATCTTATGTGTAAGACAGAATTCATTTACTTTTTCTAAGAAACTATGCAAGCTTTGACCTGTACCATTAAATTTTAAATTAATTCTAGGTGGAGATCGATAACTATTTTCCTGAAAACTTGGTACAACAGTATTTGAAGAGGTATTTGGACCATTCAATGTTGGTACTGATTGAAGGAAATTAAAATTCTGCAAGTTACCCGGTAAACCAAAATTATTACTTGAGTTATTGGGAACAGCCTGTTGTCCATTCATACTACCCGAATCTACATTAGGTATATTTTGATTTGCATTTGAGTAACTAGGCGAATTTCTAATTTGAGTTCGTTGATGATTAGGATTCTGACTCAACATATTACTAGTACTTAGATGGTTCACAAATGAGGCAGTTAGTTCTAGAGGATATCTTATTTGATTAGGAGAATGCTGAAAGGTCTGAATTGGTTGTAATAATTGGTTCAAATTCTGTGGCTGAGCATTTAGTGATCCATGAGATGGTATCGGCGGAACTGCTGAATTTATTTGTGAATTTTGTGATTCGATGCCATCTATTTGACCGGGCTGGCTAGTATGCTCCATTATTGAATTCATGTTTTGATTCAACCTATGTGCAAGTGGGTTCAAAATTGGTGAATGTAAAGGTAAGTTTCCAGCAGAGTTACGATTAATGTTTGATGTTGTTTGTACAATGCTAGACGGATATGTACTTACTGAAACAGGACTATTTTCAAACCTAACACTTCTATTGATATGATTATTGTGTGGTAACTCATTCCTACTTTGACCTGTTAATTCTACTCTTGAGCTTTCTGTACCGTTTCTATCAGGGGATATATATGACTGATTATCCAGTTTCAAAATACTACTACTCACATTTAAAATTTCGTCAAAACCTTGCAGAATTTCAGACTGTGCAGTCGGATTAGGAGAGCTAACACGATTTAATTCATGATTTTCATCTTCAAGTTCTATAAAATTTACCTGATTTTCAGATTTTTTCTCTAACTTATCTATTAACAATAATGTCTGAGCTAATAATTGAGCTTTAGAATCTGCTAACGCAACCTCATGAGTTTTAATATAATTTATTCTATTAGTTAAGTGCAATAATCGAGCTTTCAACTTTTTATATTCGGGGTGACGTTTATCAGAAAAGAAATTTGATACTAAACCAGTAAGTAAAGTTATCTTACTCCGACATTTTTGCAACTCCGCTTCAAAGTCCATATGAACATCTGGATATGAAAAGCCTTTGGTTTCTTGTTCTACTGTTATATGTCCACGTAAGATACTTCGTTTCAAGTCCACATTAGCTATTTCCTTACTACAGATTCCACGAATTCTGAGCTCGAAATCAATCTCATCAGCCAACAAATATTTAAGGTTTAATCCCATTATTACCTAATGAAATTTCAACAATATTAGACAATAATATAAGCAAAATGTAAGAAATACCAGAAAAATATAAGAAATACCAATAAAAATTCAATTGATAAGACTGCCTATATCTAGTTTTCTCTTTATTTATATTTTCTTTACCGAGGATCCAAACCACTTGCACTAAAATTCTGAATTTATTTTAATGTTCAATTTTTTAAATTTAATGGCCCCACGTTGGGCGCCATTTATTATTTATAGCGTTGTTTTGTGCAAGTTTTTTTTATCTTTTTTTTTTGATGTTATGTTTGCCCTGCCAACTCAGACTGTAATACAGCTTTTCCGGCGGCTAGGATCGTGGGTAATAGAAGGCGCCAGATCCCAAAATTGGAACCAAGAAAACTAGATAATCGAAATATACAGATATACATATATTAATAATTCGAATTAACAATACGAGTCTATATAAAAATATATACAATTTTCATAAATGACCGGATCTATATAAAACTACTTTATCCTCAAACAAGATTAATTACTTATTAAAGATAATAAGGCGATACAAGCAAAACCTGATAGTAAAATAAACCTGACCCCAAAGTGATATTAACTAAAATACAATACTTATTTCCTGTAAGGAAGTGATCTAAGCAAAAAAATGGACGCTACCCAACCAAGATTATTCCAAGTAAATAATCAATAAAGCTGCTCTAAACCAATAACAATAGTTATCACTAAGTAATGAGCCAATCACCTATTTGTGCAAATATTGAATAATATTAATTATTTAAGTATTAATGATCAAAACCAGAGAGGACTGATAAAAAAAATCTTCAATTATACATTTAATGATCGTACGTTCATTAAAAGGTAGTTGAAGTAACAAGTACAAAGTTTTGATTTACTTTTAAGTAACTAGGTTGGAGTATTTATAATTAATCAGAAATAATCAACAAATGAAATCAGACACAAGATGATCTGATTCTTAAGCGTATATCACTAGTTGGGTGAAGATAACTTTTATGGCTCGGTGAAACCTATTGAGTAAGTAACATTACTTAAGGTCAAGAATAATTGCATACTTAATGAAACTGAAATTAATTTTGATGGTCTTACATCAGGTTATGCTCAATGATTTCAATTAACGAACTATCAATTTTCATTTTATTCCGAAATAAAAAAATAAAACCGATAATTTCAACAAATCAAACGAAAAAATTTTCACGTCAATGATACTTGGGTGAAATAAGTGGTATCTGAATGAAGAAAATTTTAAAATAAAAAATATTTCATTCTGGGAATACGAATACTGATTTACCACTGCTCCAACAATTGGTACTTAGAATTTCAAACAAGAAATAAGTAGACAATCTTACCATATGATGCTGAAATTAAGGTAAAAGTATAGAATTAAATAAACAACTGCCCCCTATAAAAACAAGTGGTCATAATACTTAAAGTCTAAAGTGATCAGTACTTCGAATTAAACAAATCAGCAAGCAAGAAACCTCACTTAATTTCAGTATTTACAAATTTAGGCATCTACAAAATAATTTCTACTTATTAAGTCCTACCAAACAATTTGAGACTATTTTCAATAAAAGTAGTTACGAAGATTATACTATATTACAAAACCGGCATTACGCCGAAATTACTTAAAATTACTGGTTATCGTCAGAAAAGACACTTTATACATCAAATATGAAAATATTATTTACATCTATGAAGATTCTAGAAGGTTGGTTTGACAACAAAATTTATAATTAAGTTGATCTTCCTATATAAAAGTTCACTGTAAAGTGTTAACTTTGAAAGACACTTAAAACCATTTACTAGCGCGAAGATAAAAAATTGAATGGACTCTGCTAATGCTGATAAGGCATTTAATGAAAAAGTGAAGAGAATTACTTAACTTTGTATTACAGTACTCCTAGCAAGAACAGCATTACATCATAGGATAATTAAATATCCCAAATCCCGGTAGATACGGCTCCAACGCTAAATCCAAGTTGTACTGTAAGGTGGAAAATAGGACTTACTGGAACATCCAAACGATTCCCGATTCCGTAGGAGGATAGATTGACTTCCTTACCATATTAGTATATTTACAATTTGTTTGGAAAATCAATATCTGCGGCTTAAGAACTCGTAGCATTCCATTTTTTAACCATAAAAGTAAGACTCAAAAGAAACTCACAAAAACTCTGAGCCCAGAACCAAAAAACTTGTCTTCGATATTTATGTATATTGTAAATACGAGGGGCGGTAGACAACTATGTAAACCGAAATATCAAAAAATTTATAATTAAGTTTTATCTTGGAGTTGATTTGAGAATAAATTTACCTCAGCTATATTAAACATAATAATATGAACTACCATTATTAACAAAAAAATGTAACAATCGTGAAAATGATTGTTACAACCATGAAAGTGTTATTGACAATTCCTGTTTCTTTTGCTTCCTGTTTGGTTGATGAACCTCCCATAGTTTCTTTTCTCCAAGGTCCCAAATTTAAGTAGAAAACCATATAGTTCTATCTTTATAACATCAATTGTGCCATAACTTATCATTTACTTTACAGGATAATTATTATACTTTTAATTTTACCATAACCATGTAGTGGCGATATCTATTTTACCATTAATTCTACCATAACCATTTTATAATTACCATGTCCCATTAGTTTGCAGGATCGCCATGTGGTGGCTTTATTCACATCTTTAACTTCATTTTCAAATTTAAAAATAAATGTAATATTCGGGGTTCCCTACAATTTTCAGTTCATTATAGAATTTTTTCATCTTTTCAATCATGCTTTTGATTCAGTGTTCGTCGTGTAAATATGTTGTATTGTCATGCACTTGTTTTTACGGCGCGCTGGCTTATTAGCCACCGTAATTCTAATGTCAAACTTGTCATCTGTTTTAATTCAGTTTTTTAATTTTGAGTGAATTTACATCATGTGAATTATAATTTTACACCCTTACAATAGGGTATTTTAATGTTTTGTTCCAATGACTCAATCATAACGATGATTCTATCTTGAGTATTGTTTTTAATCAACTTGATGGCTTTGACAACTACTTTTTTAAATGACGTAAGTTCAACCTTTTTTAAATTGTTTTTCAAAATTTCACAATCTTTGTAATTTTTCATAGGACGGCTTTGATAATGGCTTAACAGCCGAAAGCGCTTAGCCTGAAAGTAAAACTAATACACACTGAGTATTCGTCGTTTTCATTCACTCAGATTACTATTATACTATTAATTTTTCCATTACCATTTCGTTCGCAGGATCGCCATGTGGTGGTTACTTAGTAAGGGTCCCTCGTATACTCGATGTTTACCATAAGGGCATATTATTATGGAAGAGACCCCTTACCTTGCAAGCTGTGTTCGGGAACAGAATAAACAACGACACATTTATAAAATCACTGGGTTCAAGTTTAATACATTAAAAATACACTACTATATCAAACGACTTATTCGAAGTATTAATAACAATAATAATAATCTCATCCTGGTTCGTTCACATCCATTATATAGGAAACATAGTTGTGTTTTTCTGCACAGCCGACCTCGATATGTAAACTATACATGTCTGTTTATAAAATAACAAAAACAATCTTTCTTTGGTGAATGACATTGAGTATGGTCGGCCGATGCTCCTTAAATACTATAATTAATATTAGATTAAATATTATTATTTCTAAGGTAGTGTCCTTCTGTCTTTAATGTCTTTTAGGGATCACTACAGCCAATTAGTAATGAATTACCCTGTATAATCACAAAAAATAACTATTCATTAGAAACTGTTCGTGTTATAAAGGTAATTGAAAAAATGCTTCAGTCTAATATTTTTTTTTAATCTGAATTAGACTAGGATAAATATTTTCAAACAAAAATCTTTATTAGTGTTTTTAAAATGAAACTCAAGGTCTCTAGTTAATTCCACAATATAATACAAGTTATTGAAAATTCTAAGAAATTGACAATTGTTTCGATAAATCAATATCATCGATGATATTGATTTATCGAAACAATTGTCAATTTCTTAGAATTTTCAATAACTTGTATTATATTGTGGAATTAACTAGAGACCTTGAGTTTCATTTAAAAACACTAATATGAGCATATTCCACGAAGTAAGGGTCGAGACAGTCAATTTCATTAAAAATCTTTATCTCATTTCTAACGCACCACCCTATAAAATAATTTGTTCTATTAATTTTTCACCGTCTCACTGGTTTTCGTTCAATAGTTTTAATTAGAAGAAAGTAGCTTTCGTCAACTAAGATCCTAGAACCACTTATGCGGTTTTCCTTTCGACTCCTTTAATTATGCAACCAAGTGCAACGTTGCAACCAAAATAATCTCTCCTACTTCCCTTCAGATTCTGGTGTGATGTGCACTACCGCATAGCAAGGTATTTTGTCTCTTTGAACTTGTAGCAATCTGCTCTGCTGTGCTTGAGTTGCACTTTAATTCATTGCAAGTTCAGAGATGCTAATGGATTGATTGCACGTCGGTAAAGATCTGTTAATATACCAGGGGTATTTCATGATATCAAAATTAAATATTAAGATTACTTAAAAGTGGTAAATTTTTACTTTTCCAGTTTTTAACGTGGCAATTCAAATATTGACTTCAGATGTTTTTCGAAAGGAAATGGAAATTAAAGACTAGGTTTAAAGCAAGGTTGCAGTTTATCATTCATACTTTTCAATATATACATGGAACAAGCCATATATAGATTGTATAAAAACTGAGGTAATACATTCACTTCTTTTCGTGGACGATCCAAGTTATTTTAGGAGGATTTGGAGTATGTGATAAGGAAGCTAAGAGAAAAATTGGATCAAGTTAAGAAACGTGAAAAATAGAGATAAAGCTCCTAAAAATATGAGCAATAGCTCATTGGATTCGAAATGACCTCTAGAAAAATGAGTTCTGAGGATTTCACTGCACGTAAAAAATTGCAATTGTTATTAACAAAATAAGATGAAAAAAAGAGTTATTTACGTTGTTGTTAAAAACTAATAAACTGTTAATATTTACGATATTTGGAAAAAAAGGTCTGTAATGATATAAATTCATTACTATAAATATCGATTCAAGAAACCAGTTAGCACCGTGATGACGAGGTACCCCACCAGAACAGCAAGTCCCCCACGCCAAGATGTGCACGAAGAATCGACAGTAGAGGGGAAGGAGACTTCCACCGCCACCTCTACGAGGTGTATAAAAATGCAAACCGACAGACGATAGGACAGCAAAAAGCCCATTCAATTTCCTCAAAATTCCATACACCTTTAAAAACACATTTTCCTAGACACTTCTTAAATAAATTTTTACTAGACATCTTTCTACCCCCAACTCAATTTCTCGGTCAACGCGCACAAAACCACCCAACACACCCCCAACCCAGCCCTGAAGAGGAAACTAATCCTATACCAGGGCACCACAAGAAAAGATCAACTTCACCCAAAAATACTCCACTCTACAGAAACCTCCCACGAACTTCTCTCTCTCTCTCTCTCTCTCTCTCTCTCTCGACGATAGGACGACTTGGTTTATGGACTCATGCTCCTACAAGTTCAGCCGCCTCCAGTGCGAAGCATAGGTCGAAGGTACTGACTTTAACCTTAAACGCTTTACACTATCCACCGCCGAGTGTTGTACTAAGTCGGAGGATTGATCCGATTTTATACATCATTCACTAGAACGACCGTTGATTTCTGGTATTGACGGAAACGAGAACGATTGTTCAAACTGTTAGAAGAATTTCGGTGTGGTATTGACACACCGAAAACTCTACAGTATCTTCGTAGGGTAGCGCCGTTGAGTCGGGTACTGACTGGCTGTAAACGATCGCTTTAACTGTTAGTATAATTCTGGTGTGGTATTGACGCGCCGTAATAACTACAGTCCCTACAAACCGAGATATTCGTTAAGTCGGGTACTGTCTAGCTACAAACGATACTCTCACATCTTGAGATTAAAACCGAAAGAGTATTGATCTGCCGGTTGCTCATACCCCTGGCTGTCTGAACATTTCATAGGACGTAGAGAATCCCGTACACCGTCACCAGAATCGAAGTACACACCGCTACAGTTACACCTACCTACCATTCGGACCATCAGGACATATCGATCGACGAAAGGGTACGGACCATCGAAGCGAGATTTTCAAAATATTTACGCACCAGAGTAATATATATATATATATATATATATATATATATATATATATATATATATATATATATATATAGAATATTGAATTTTAGTTTATTTTGTCATTGTAAATAATGTTTTTTTAGAAATAAATCAGTTAATTTAATTGCACTCTGTCTCCTTTGGGCTTACCTGGGCAATACGCATTACAGGTCCTTAAAGAGGAGGAAATTTCCGATAGAAAAGTTCCAGCTCCCGGAACTCTACCTCTATTATTAATAATTTTAATTTAACGCTGAGGGTGCTCTGCTGCTAAAGACGGCGTACCACATACATTTATTTTTTTATAGTAACAAATATGAATTTAAAAATTTGAATAAATTATGGTATCATCCAGATACTTGAAAGAATATATTCCCGTTGGAAAAACATTTTTAAATTAATTTTTGAAAAAGTTATGCAATTGTTAATTAACGAATTTTTTTCCTATCTCCGTTTTCATAAATGGCGACATATAAACCTATAAATTTTTGGCTCTGTGAAGCCCTTCTTATAGATATACTTAACAAGATCCCGCGATAAAAGTGTATTAAAGTTAATTATTTTGTTTATAACAATTTTTTAGAGTTAACAGAAAATGAAAAGTCTAACAAATGTTATTAAAAAAATTTTTTTAGCAAATGCTATATTATTGCTGTTTTCGTATCCAACAATGGCATTAAGTAACATTGGAAAAAAAAAATTTGACATCATTTGTTAAGAAATTGTTTATAAACAAACAGACAAGTTCAATATTTAGAGAAATTTTTTTATCATTATGTTGTCTTGGCAAAATAATGATTTTTAAAAAAACGTTTCTTAAAGAAATTTTTTTAGTGTTTATAACCGTTTTTTTATATCTCGATTGTTTAAATAATTAGTGAAGGAATGATTTTCTCTTCAAAAATCATAATTGGCATTTCTTCATAGGTAAATAAAAATGACTGACTGACAATGACTTACAACTCAATAAATAATGAAAATACAGCTATAAACCTTAAAACAATTTTGTTTAGCGATACAGCGAAAGCAGTTTCACTTAGAAGCTATAATAACTTATAATAACGTATAGAAAATTAAATAATTACAAAATGAAGGTAAGTGTTAGATAACTATTAAATAAATATTAATTAAATCACGTATATTGTTTAAACAATTAGAGATGGAGGTACGATTAACTGATAATTTGTGAGATAATGTGTCGCTAAACAAAATTGTTTGTAGATTTATTTATTGAGTTGTAAGTCATAAAGCGGGCTGCGGACTACGAGCGATAATATAATATACACTCATGTGCAAAAAATTCGAACCACGACTATTTTTTGGCAAAGTAGGCAAAAATTTGACCATGTAAGTTTTGGATCAGTTTTAAATGTTAAAGGTATGAATAATAAAGACAGTTTATACAAGAAAATCATGTTGTTATGAAAACAATTGGCTTTATTCGAATAATGGAAAAATGAAGTATATTTTGTAATCAAAACAATGGTTATAATGAAATGTTAAGTGTGTTTTTTTTATTAATAATTTGTATTTCCTCCCCGGGCCCTTATAACAGCCTGCATACGTCTTGGTATACAGCTAATTAAATGTTGGACATCGAGTTGGTCCAATTCGTCCCATATTACCTGAAGCACCTGAAGCACCACACTTAGTTCAGCCAAGTTGTTAGCACGAGGTACCGTGATCGGATTCTTCTTCCTACAGTATCCCATAGATGTTCTATAGGATTGAGATCTGGACTTGAAGATGGCCAATTCATACGGACGATCCAGACTTCTTCTAAATATTCATTATCGTCCATGAAAATAAAATTAGGCCCTACAAATGGAGCAAAAGGTACCACATGCTCATCCAAAATTGTTGTTATGTACCTTGCTCCTGTCATAAAACCTCCATCTACAAGAACCAAGTCAGTACGGGCCTCGGAACTTATACCAGCCCAAACCATAACTAAGCCTCCTCGGTAACTTATTCTTTCCGCAATGCTGCATTGGGCGAATCGCTCTCCTTCTGTAGATTCTTTCTCTACCATCTGGTGTCCTTAAACAAAACCTGGACTTATCCGAGAACAATACATTACTCCAATCGACGTCATTCCAGTCCTCGTGTTCCCTTACAGAAGCAAGCCGAGCTCTGCGGTATTCCATGGATAGCAGTGGACGTAGAGCTGGCCTTCTGGAATATAAATTAGCTTCAGTGAGTCGTCGACGAACTGTCCACCTGCTTACATCGACATTTCTTACTTCGCTCAAACGATTTGCCAGCTCAACTGACGTTAAATGTATATTTCTCAAACACGAAGAAACCAAAAATCTATCATCGCGTGCGGATGTTGCCCTTCTACTGCCTGATCCTGGTCTCCTCGTGTAATTTCCAGTTTCATTAAACCGCTGAATTGCTCTTTGAACTGCACAACGTCTAACACCTACTACCTCAGCCGCATAATATTGGCTACGACCATCTTGAACTAAAGCCACTGCCCTTGCAGCATCCGTTGGTGTTAAAGCCATTTGATTTCAATTAAATTAACAAAATCATAAGTTTAAATACTAATTCGGTAAGTTTGTATGGGTCACTAAAATAACAAATGAATTTCTTGCTGCTCAGACGTAAATTTCTGACAAAAACCTAAAATTTGTATTGTTTATAAAAAATGTCATAAGAAAAATCAAAATAATATATAAAGTAATAATTTCAATTATACGAGGGTCTCTCTATATTTATACATGCCATATAATAAGTACCAAGTTTTAAAAGTAACAATAAATGGAAAATATACGATGGATCGAATTTTTTGCACCTGAGTGTATATTATAGCTCTATAATGAGATATAATATCATATTATATTAATCGTGCAACAGATTAGGATATAAAATTTTTATATTTAGTACTATTTCAGTAGGCATAGCGATAGGTTGTGTTAGTTTGTGCCGTTTAAAAATGGAAAACTTCGTCGAAATAGTACTTGATACCCTTGATAGTTCTTCAGAAAATGAAGAAGCAAAATGTGACAATGATTTGGCGTTAATTATTGCTAATAAAAAGAAAATGCCTAGATTCTGTATATCCAATCATATTGAATTTCGTAAAGAAAGGGGTGAATTTAGACTATTTGATGATCTAAGGGATGAAAATTTTACGAATTATTTTCGCATGGACCGAATAAATTTTTTTGAACTACATGATTTAATAAAAGATGACATAAGAAAGAAAAATACAAAGCTACGAGAAAGCATTAGTTCACTAGAGCGACTAGCAGTTACTTTAAGGTGAGTATCAATTTTATAAGTGGCATTAAAAAAAACTAACGTATTCCATAAAGTTATGTTTAATCAAAACATAAAACATCAAACAAAAAAATTTAATCAAGAAAAATTACAACTCCGTGTAAGTCAAATTTCCAGGAGAGAGAACGTTAGTGATTGACTGTGAGTTGGTGTTTGAAGAACATGAGGTATCCGTTGGAGAGAAGACAGGGATTTCAAAATATTCTTCACATGTAGCATTAGAACTATTTGTGTGATGTGTCTGATGCTGTATGTGTTCTTCTCGGGCCTCCATCACAGTATTAAAAATTTTCCGCTGGACCTTTATTTGTAGATGTTCAGGTAGAGAATAAGTTTGTTCGTACATGCTATCAAAGAATTTTTTAAGTGCTGTATCTTCCTTGCGCTTCATACTTAATAGCTCTTGCCTCAACTGGTCTCTTGCTACCGACTTTTGATCCCTTCTTTTTTGCTCGTGTTCCTGATATTCAATCAGTTTATCATTTTTCCTTTTATTTAGCGGACTATTGTAATTATAGTTTGTTGGCTCTATTTCCTTATTTGTTGTAGTCGATTGGGAATCGTCTTCGGCATCGCGTGTATTTTCTAGTGATTCATCAGTCTCTGCCAATTGTGAAGCTTGAATAGATGTAGCGTTGGTGCTTCTTTGTCTGTTTGCTAAATGTGGAACAAGAAAACTCATCTGTTTTTCGCATTTCCAAAGTTTATCACTCCCTGCTACTTGGCCTGTGGTTGTTTTCTTCTTATTTAAAGCCTGTCTGTGGCCATCTCGCAGTTTCTTCCACATACTTTTGGCTTCTGTCACTAGAGCAAATTAAATAAATGATTAATTTTTTGTAGATATCTGGCTTCGGGTGACTCATTCAAAGCAATGGCATATAGTTATAGAATGGGCGAATGAACTGTTTCAAAAATTGTAGAAGAGGTTTGTGATGCATTGTGGAACAATCTTCGATCACAAGTACTAGCGGAGCCTACTACAAGCGATTGGATAAAAATTGCAAATGATTTTAAGGACAACTGTCAATTTGATCATTGCGTAGCTGCATGTATCTATAAAAGCACCTCCTAATTCTAGATCCAATTTTTTTAATTACAAAAAAACATTTTCGATTGTTCTACTAGCTGTTGTTGATTCAAACCGGAAATTCGTATATATAGATGTAGGATCTATGGGTAGATTTAGTGACAGTGGAATTTTAAATGTTAGTATATTTGGAATCAGACTAAAAAATGGAGAACTGAATTTACCACCTGAAGAAACCCTCTATCCTGGGGGAATTGAAATGCCTCACGTTTTTGTTGGGGACGAAGCATTTCCTTTGATGACTAATTTAATGCGTGCTTATCCGCAATCAAAATTGTCGGAATCTAAAAGATTGTATAATTATCGTTTATGCAGAGCACGTAGAGTAGTGGAAAATGCATTCGGTATTTTAGCAGCTCCATTTAGAATATTTAGACGACCCTTTGAATGCCGTATTGAACTTGTCGACAAAATAGTGAAAGTGAAAATGTAAGACACACGTGTCTTACATAATTATTTAATCAAATACAATTATTACAACATGAATGATAATGAAATTGAGAATTTAGATGATAGTCAACTAATGCCAATTGCTCATTCTGGTTGTGGATACTCAAATGATTGTTTTTTTATTCGAGAAGAATTCTGTAGATATTTTAATAATAATTCCTTGGCAAAAAAACGCGGCTATTGAAATAATTGAATAAGTATTGTAACTAAATTTAGACCAGGTAATAGAAAATATTAAACTTTTCCTGTTATTAAAAACATAAATGTTTATAAATAATGTATTCGCTTGTACATACTTATTATCTTATATATATTTATGCAAATTTGTCATGACTTTTTTTATTATTTAAAAAAAAAATTAGTACGTACCATCTGATATATCTCATTCCACTATAACCTTTCTCCATGCTGCTTCCTTCATTTCATTATTTTTGTAATTTTCTTCATCCACTTTCCATAAACATGGATTTTCCCTTGCGCTTTCAATTAAACGTTCCATTTTATTAAAGAGGCAATAATTAGGTTAAAAAAATTCCTCCGTGTCTACTGCCCGAAATGCGTGAAACTTTGTTGCATTTTCGTGGCGCGGGGGTTTAGACGTAAGATGGGAGATGGGATATACTCTAAAATATCTCTCGAAAAGCATATCTCTGCAGATACTCAATATATCGCCTGGATATAGATATATATTATAGCATTAGTGCGCGGTGTTACATGTTATTTTGTTTAAAGCGATTTTTATGTAATATGTAAGATATAATATATATTATATTATCGCTCGTAGTCCGCAGCCCGCTTAAGAGATACGAAAAAGTTAAAATAATCTCAAAATTTTATAAACACATGCATGTACTAGCTGATAAACAATAGTTGCAAGCTTGGTTTTTAGCTTATTTTGAAGATTAATTAATGCTTTATAAAAACGACCTGAATGATTATCGTATCTCGAATAGTTTATAAGTTATATTAATTTTTACTTGACAAATCAAGTGTACGGTGCAACAATTTTTTTTTTTAGTATTTTGATATACAGTGTTGGGAACATTACGAGGGAACATACGTTTTACCGTCAATGTCTTAGAAAGAGACAAAATACATATTACTCCTCTTCGCTAACAGGGTATCATAAAGTGAGAAACGAAATAACTGATGTGTAATGGGATGTCTGACAGGAACCGCCTTCGAAAAGCGTGCAGTAGCTCTTGTCTGTATTTTACTCACAGTTTTAAAAAAGCAAATTAGAAATACATTCAGGCTATTTCTAGTCACTTTACCACAGCAAAATGTTGTATAAACAACTCATTATGCTAAAGATCGCAATGAAAGAAGTTAAGGTTAGAAATACAGATGTGTAACATGTGTAATTAAAAATTCGGAGAGCCACCTGTCGGAAGGCAATGGCAAACCACCGACAGTATTCTGCCTAGTACAGCCTCTCAACATAGACGTTCGGATCCGTCGTTAAACTGTAGGTCCCTTCTATCTGTGGTAACTGGAGAGCACAACACAAATAGAAGTGAGAGGTCGCCTACGTCCGATCACGTATATGGCACTGTAAGAAGAAGAATGTGAACAGTTTAGTTTATTAATTGAGAAATAATAAGATTGTACTATACTGATAACTTAATACAATGAAAGATAAAAAAATCAACATTACTTTCGTTTATCCCTTCATGATTAATTTACAAAGAAATAATTCAGTATTGATAATCTAATTCACTATATCAGTTCGGGTAGTACACGCTAATATGATTTGAACAATAAATTAAAACCTACCTAGTAGGTATTTGACTTAAGTGCCACTAAAAATCACTGGAAGATAGCTAAAAAAATTACATTCGTCGATATTGAGGGTACAATTAATGAATATAAGCATGATAATTTTCATTAACATCATAAGGAATAACCTATGGCAACAGTACAGAGTCCAAAAGCGACAATATGTTGTAATAAAACAAGTGTATTCAGTGTATCACCATTTTCTTTAACAGGATATCATAAAATAAGAAATAAGTCGTATACTGTCTTGTGGTTTTGAAAATATCTCAATGTAAACCGCCTGTTTCCTACGCTACTGATAAAACGATTTCGTTTGCATCTCTAATTATTCTATTTTTATCTGTCCCCTCTCTTCATTTTCAATTCACGCATTATATTGTAAGTGCCCTTAAAATTTTCCTTTTTAATTGTGAGAGAAATCAGTCACATTTAATTTCAACGTAAAACGATAACCTCTCACGGCCAACGAGAAATTATAACGATCACATGGCGTTACCAGTGTGTTAGAGAAGGACAATCATGATACAGAGAATTAAAAGCCAGCGTAGATTATTATACCAGACGAATACGAATCGCGCGTGCGCCTCTTGAATATGTTTAACTGTACTATCTGGGCACTTCACTAAACGTTTGTTTGCGAATGAGTAACGGTCTTTTGAAAATCGTATTAAAATGAGTATGCAAGTACACCATAAAGTGCAAATTGTAAAATGGTACTACCAGGGTCATTCATATCGAGAAATAGCAGAAAATTTGTTTATTGTGGCATTCGAAAATGCCCCATCAATTAGCAACAAACAAGTAAGAACGGTTATAAAAATTTTTGAAGAGCATGGATGTGTCAATCCTACTAAACATGGACCGCGTATCCAAAATCGTCAAACCCAACCCGAACAAGAAGAAAGAGATATTTTAACTTGTGCCAGTGTGGAAAATAATCCCCTACAATCGTCCACTCATTTAGCAAAGGATTTTGATGTTGATCAGAAAAAGATTTGGACTGTATTAAAAAAAATGGTTATCGTAGTTTCAAACTGAAAAAGAGCCATGAAATTTTTCCAGACGATCAATTTCGTAGAATGGAATTTTTTGAAATAGTTATGGAAAGAATACAATTGGACGCAAACTTTTCGAAAAATATTTTGTTCACAGATGAATCCACTTTTCCCATACACGGTGCACATAATTCATCCGTTATTCGATATTGGTCAAGGACAAATCTACACAATTACAATAGTAGAATTCAATATTCCCAAAAGTTAAATGTTTGGGCTGGAATATTAGGTGAACATTTAATTGGACCATTTTTTATTAACGGCAATTCAACCGAACAAAAATATTTGGACATGCTGGAAAATCAAATTACTCCTGCCCTCATACAATTAGGTGTCAACTGCAATGATATCTGGTACCAACATGACGGTTGTGCATCACATAATTATCGACTAGCAATAAATTTTTTAAATACATAATTTCCCTATCGGGTAATCTCCACGAATGGTAACATAAGATGGCCTGCGAGATCTCCAGATCTGGCTCCCAACGATTTCTTTTTCTGGGGTTATGTAAAATCGAGAATTTATGGGTTCCAAGAAACCAGAGCCACTTCTCTAAATGAACTAAGGGAACAAATTTTACAAATGTGTATGCAAATAACACCTGAAATGCTCATACGTGTTCGTCAAGAATTTTATAACCGTCTCGGTTACTGCTTAGCTCAAAACGGGGGTTTATTCGAACATTTGATTTAAGCTCATTGAAGAATTAATAAGTTTTATTTCTCAATTATTACATATCATAATATTACTTTTATTTAAAAATTGTAGGCATTTTCATTAGAATTCGATTTTATTTTTATTTTCGTTTTTTTTTAATTTGTACTGCGTGTGTGTTTACACACAGAATTCGTTCTCATTTGCATACAATCGATAAAGATACGGAAATTTTTTCTACTAACACATTCCAACAACCTCAGATGTTTCGAGACCAATTTCACGTTGCCAAATCTGAAAAAAAGTAAAGGTTTTAACCGCTTTCAAACTGAAAACAAGAACAATTTCCAGCATTACAATAAAATGTTTAACGAATAGGTGTGAATAATTTTATCTTGATCTGTTACAATCTCTTGAATTATCATAATTAAAAGCTTCTCATAACTTGTTCTCGTGTTAGAACAGTGCATTTTAGAATTAGTATAAATATACAATGAAAATTGGCAATACTGTTAGTAGGACAAAGAATTTGTAAAACGCTGGCGTCTGGGCATGTATTTAGATCTATTGCACGTTTTCCACTTTATGATATCCTGTTAGCGAAAAAGAATGATACACTGAATTTATGTGTTTTGTCTCTTTCTAACATATTGACGATAAAACATATGTGCCCACAGAATTTTCCTAATACTGTATATTGTTGTTTTTGTTATTTTTTTAGCTCTAGAAAAAAAATACAACGGTAGTTAGAATTTGTTTATAACAAATTGTTAAGTTAACAAACAATGAAATTATTTAAAGAGAATTATTTTAACAATCGAAATATAAAAAAAACGGTTACAAACAATAAAAAAATTTATTTAATAAAAATTTGTTTTTAAAATCATTATTTTGCCAGGACAACATAATGGTGAAAAAAATTTCTTTAAATATTAAACTTGTCTGTTTGTTTATAAACAATTTCCGAACAAATGACAATTTTTTTTCCAATGTTACTTAATGCCATTGTTGGATACGAAAACAGCAATAATATAACATATGTTTGAAAAAAAAATTTAATAACATTTCTTAGACTTTTCATTTTTTGTTAACTTTAAAAAATTGTTATAAACAAAATAATTAACTTTAATAAACTTTTATCGCGGGATCTTGTTAAGTATATATATATAAGAAGAGCTTCACAGAGCCAAAAATGTATGGGTTTATTATTTAAGCTTTTATGTCGCCATTTATGAAAACGGAGATAGGAAAAAAATTCGTTAATTAACCATTGCATAACTTTTTGAAAAATTAATTTAAATTTTTTTTCCAACGGGAATATATTCTTTCAAGCACCTGGATAATATATGTTTATTCCCAAATTTCAAATATTACAAATTTCAAATATTACAATAAATTTTCATAATGATAACAATAGAATATTGATTAGGATTGTAAACATTGAGAAGACCCATTAGAACCCGTAGGTTGCGCATGGCCTATTACTTCTTGTCTAATAAACCAACATACAATTTCATCATCATCATGAAACAATATTACAAGCATACTGTGCATAGACAATTGAAATTGAAATGATTTATTTTTTATTTTTTTACTTTGTGAAACAACCAGTGGAATATAAATATCACGATTTGCTTTCGATGAATTGTATAACAATATCTATCTCCAAATTTATAAGATACTCTTTGAATATTTTTTTATCATTGAAACTGAATTTATGTGCAGTATATAATTCTTGTAAGTTTCGTCTAGAAAATTGAAAAATCTGCTTGCTAAGTAAGTAAAACAGCGTTGACCTACTCTTTTTCTCGATGTAGCAACCTGTACATATAAATTTATTTTATTTCTTGTAAGATAATCATGTGATAATTCTAAAAGATATGTTCCGTTTTTATAAATGAAGATGACAACACTGTGCAAGTACAACTTTCTCAGACTGAGGACACCTGCGTCCACGAATATTTTTTTAGAGGAGTAAACACTGTAAATTATTTTCAAAATTTTTTTGTGGAGAATATCCAATTTACTGAGATGGGTGTATAATGCACCACCCCAACTAAGGATACCATACCTTAGTCTGGACTCCACAAGAGCGCTGTACAAAACTTTGAGGTGTGCGGTATCTAGTATTTTGTTCAGGCATTTAAATTTGTATGTCAATAATCTGAGGCTTTTGGTAATTTCATTTTTGTTGGTCCCACCTGAGATGAGAGTCAATAATAACACCCAAATATCTTATATTGTCAGTGTGTCTTATTGTTTTCCTTAAATCTTCATCATCCAAAGTTAGTTATCGAAATGGGGGTAGGTTTACATTGTAACTCGAAAAAGGTACGTAAAATGTTTTTTCAAAATTCATTGTAAGTAATTTGTGATTGAGCCAGTTTACGATACGTTTCAAATCAGTTTCCATTTTACTTTTTAACTCATCCCAATTTTCGGCACTATACAGAATGGCAGTGTCATCTGCGAAACTGAGAATCTGTCCCGTACTTTTATGAGAAGTAAGTAAATTATTAATATATATATATATATATATATATATATATATATATATATATATAGGGAGAATAATAGTGGTCCCAGTACTGTCCCCCAAATTTGATATTTTTTTCTTCACTAAGCACTCTGCCTATTTTCACACGTTGTTTACAACAATTTAGATAATTTGCTATAAGCCCCAATGCTACACCTCGTATACCTGCGTCCCGCAAGGCATCCAACAACTGCGCATGACTGACAGTGTCAAACGCCTTTGCAAGATCCAGAAACACACAAGCTGTTGGTTTACTCTCATCCAATAATTTGTAAATACCTCCGACTAGCTTCGAAATAGCATCATTAGTAGACAAATTTTCTCTAAAACCAAATTGTAAGGCCAAAATTATACTATTTTTAATAAAGAAGTTGCTTAATCTACTTTTGAATGTTTTTTCAAAAACTTTAGCAATTGATGTAATCAAAGAAATTGGGCGGTAGTTGGATGTTATACATTTATCCCCTTTTTTGAATACTGGAGTTACTATCGACATTTGCAGGGCATGTACCAGTTCTATATATTTGATTTATTAAATGTTCTAGTTGTTTAGATATTTCTACTGATACTGCTTGCAAAGTCTCTGCAGTGATATAGTCTATACCTGGAGATTTATTTATTTTCAATGAATTTATTATATTATTTATTATATTATATGATGATTATTATGATGATACTATGATTTCTTCAAATTTTTAAATTCATTTTCGTTACTATAAAAAAATAATTTTATGTGGTACGCCGTCTTTAGCGGCAGAGCGCTCATGCCGTAATGGCTGCGCGGAGCCCTATTTTCAGCGTTAAATTAAAATGATTAATAATAGAGGTAGAGTTCCGGGAGCTGGAACTTTTTTTTCGGAAATTTCCTCCTCTTTAAAGACCTTTTTTCCAAATATCGTAAATATTAATAGTTTATGAGTTATTAACAAAAACGTAAATACCTCTTTTTTCATCTTATTTTGTTAATAACAATTGCAATTTTTTACGTGCAGTAAAATCCTCAAAACTCACTTTTCTAAAGGTCATTCCGAATCCAATGAGCTATTGCTCATATTTTTAGGAGCTTTATCTCTATTTTTCACGTTTTTTAACTTGTTGACTGGACTATAAGGCCTTACAGTTAATATGGATAAGACTGAATATTTAATGTATGTATCTGACAACAGGTTGCAAATTTGAAACTGCAAGATACAATCATTATTAGCTGTCAAACTTTTAAATATTTGGGATCAGTTTTTAAACCGTGCTAGTACTTGTTTAAGGAATGTAGAAATAAAAATTTCGAGCGGAAAACAAGCTGCAAAAACATTACAGGAAGAAGAAGAATGTTAGGAATTCATCAATCTAATATTCCTGGGAGTCATTTGATATCCCATAGAACCAATGACGGCGACGTATAAATTTATTTTGAAATATGGAAATACTAATATATGTAAAAGTAATTCTGAAGACACGGTTCTGATACCTGATTACTACATCTATTAAACATAATCGCAAAGAAATTTAACAAGAAAATTTCAGCAGCGAAAACACTATAGTAAAATTGCAATCGGTGCGAAGTAATAAATCAAAATTTTATGGGACTTGCTCACCACAAGTGGAACAAACAAAATATGTAATTTTACCCTACCTGCTGTAATGAATGTTGTGAAAACAAGAAATTTATTTGTGCCGACGGGTATTATAGAAAGATAACAATGACCGAGTCATATCTTAATACTTTCTAGCGGTATAATAGGCGTAGGTTTAGGAACAGTATTAGGGGTTCGTATGAATATATATTGTTAATATTTGTTATTTTGCTCAAGTATTAAATTATGAAAATACGTAGATATTCTATTAAATAAGTGTGGTTTATAATGTTGACCGTTAAATTATGGCTCGAATTCTAAATAATACAATGATATGATATGTACTAATTGTAATTTGCTTACCAAATTAATACGAACATGCCACTTGTAAATTGTTTTAAATTGTTCTTCCTTCATCTTAGTCTAAATCACTGTCGGAATCACAATCGTCACTTGAGGAGTCATTATTTATTGAAATTATTAATGGTGTCACTGCAATGTCTGCATCTAAGATTTTGTCCAGATTCCACATATTTTCTTCCTCGTTTAACAGGTTGAGTGTCGTATGACCCCAACGTGGTCTCACGTTGTTTTGGAACGGAATGGCCGTGTAAAACCACTATGGTGTCACACTGGACGACTTCATATTAAATTTCATAATATCACAGTGGTCTCACGGAACGTATTGAAATACACACAACTTGTTAAAAATGGCCAACCAGACATTTCTCTGTTTTTAGCCTACTAAAATGAGTCATTCACATTATTATAAGGGGCGACAAAAATTGGGGTATAAAAAGCCATTAATTTATTTAATGGAAACTATAAACAACTAAAATAAAAATAATAAAAAACTTATAGGTATATATAAAAATAATTGAAAACGAAAACCAGAATAATAAAATTTGGGCCTAGTATGCAACGTGAGTTTCAAAAAAACAGTCTAAACATATGGATTTGTCACATTGTATGCATCGCATAGTTGTCTGAGGAGCTTTTCGGAAGTAATTGCACAAGTGCATCAAAAATACCGATAATTTTGCATGACAGTGTGTTGTCTAAAAACTGAATGAGTTCATTTTCATATTTTGGAGAAAGAGACCGACACCGAAGGTGGATGGGTCTTTTAACAAAATATGAAAATGACCGAATGCAGTTTTTCCAAGACAACACGCTTGAATGCAAAATTATCTGGTTATTTTGATGCACGAGTGTAATTCGGGAGAATATTTCCTGGTTTAAATATTAAATTCCTATTTCTTTTTTTTAATACAAAATATCCATTTTAAAACATTCTGTAAGGTACAAACAAAATAAAAAGACCCAAAAATACGACTTTCTCATAACTATTTTTAATAAAAAAAACGGAAATATATAATAAAACGATTCTTTTTAAAGTAAACGTAAACTAAAAGTTGCAGGAATTGCAATGAAATACACAATTGTAATAACTCTTTTTGTTCTGATTAGACAATGCAGATACCGGTACATTAACGGCTGAAGATGTGCTGTGGTACATCATAACCACGCATTTTTGTCACTATTTCTTCATAGTGGTTTTCATCCATTTGAAGATATGGCGTTATTGATTTGGAATTGGAATAGCGAGTGATTTTTATAAGTTGCTGCTCGCCGACACCCTTTTTAGCGAGATTGGAGACAGCCGTAGCTCGTAAGGAATGGTTAGTTAGTTTAATATTCTCTGTATTCAAACCTGATATTTCGGCTTGTATGTTAGTCCATTTGCTTACTGTATTTCGTCCAGCGGGAACATCATTAAACCATTTTCTGTTCAACTTCCAAGCGGGATTTATGGTAAGAAAAAGTCGATTTGTTTTTATTCCATCCCGTTTTCCTAAGAATTTTTTGTATAATCGAATGGGACACAAATCAGGATTGATTTTATTCATTATTAGCCATTTCGGCGAAGCGCATGGTTTTTCCCCTCCTTGCGTTGTCTTAGTAGATACAGGGTCGTAAATAATCCTTCCTGTTTTTTCACCTATGTTATTTTTTTCTTCTTTAAAGTATGAAATTAAGCACTTGTAGCCTTCTCCACCACGCCAAGCTAACTGAAAAGCAAAAACAAAGAATACCTTCCTTTGTAACTCATCTGCGGTGTCTTCATCACAACCACGAACCATATTGTAAAATTCATTTTCTTTTCGCTGGATCAGTTTGTAATGGTTTTCTCTGGGCATTTTTCGCATCTCTGGCTGTTTTGTATTCAATGTCAGTAAAAGGGTGAAAAATAATTTTATATTCTGTGAAAAACTTATTCATTAGTAATTTTGCGGTGACGTTTCAAATTGTTTTAACAGTGAATTCCTTGTACTCTTTTTGTGCTGTTTCATCCAATGTATATATTTTTTCATCACAAAAGCTCATAAACTGTCGCCACACGTATAGTCTGTTGTGTTTAGTGTTATTTGGTTCGCTTTCCATCACTTTATTTTCTATAATTCCCAATGAATCACATCCGAAAGGAGACATTTTTAAAAATATTTTTTGACTTTACATGTCAAACTGATTTTATTTTTAATTATCATGGATTCACAATGGGATTACCGTGGATACGTAAACAATGCAATTATCGTAGTGCTCTTTCGGTTTCTACAGTACAGTTACCGCTCAATCGATAATTGCATTCCTCTTATGGGATTTTTTATATTCGAATAAAAGTGTATCAAAATTGACATTTTGTATGAAACAAAATTACTGTATATATAGAGTGACTTTTCATGGTTTGACATTTATATGCCGTACACAGTTTGTATTGGGCTTTTTCTGTGTGGTGGTTTTTGTGGGAGTGAACTTGCCGTTTCCTATGATAATAGAGGGGAGAATAACACTAATTTAGAATAAACCTGAGAAACAATTCAGTAAAATTACCAAGCATAACAAATGGAAAATGTTATAATACCGTGAACGCATTCAGGAAAACCGTATAGTACTTGACGAACTGGAGTTAGTTTCACTCTCCAGGTTGCCAATTAACAATAAGCTTTTTAATAAAAGTGAAGAGCTCCCATCAGACGATAAGCCCTGTTCTATTTTCTGAAGCCGATACAAACGTTTTCCCGGCATGAAGTAAGAATTTAACTCGTTCCGCATCACGACAAAAAGTGCATGCCGAGATTTTTATTGTTGCCACCAGTGGTGACGCTATCGCCACTAAAAGGCAAAGAAACATTTTAATTGAGTACGAGGAATTTTACCGATAAAAACAAAACAGGGTATAGTAAATTGTACTCAATATGTTAAGTACAGTAACAGAGTAAATAAGACGGACAGCGGACATTTTAGATTAGTGAGTTGCCAAGACGTTCGAGGTGAGCACATTCATTGACATTTGTGGCATTTTTTCATGAACATATAAGTATAATATGTTAGTTTTTGAATTGATTTGATAAAGTCATCACTTTTATTTTTATTTAGTAATTGAATGATAATTGGTCTAGGTTTGTTGGAATTCGAGAGTTTGCTCTAAAGAGAGTATCTATATCATCAGCAGTAATAGTGCATTCAATTGTTCACCTACCTTTTGAATGACATGTAGTAAATTCCCGTTACTTTTCTCATTGACGCATTGTATTTCAACATTTATAGAACGTAGATATTGTTCAGGCGTTTCTACACGAGTGTTGAGAGATTGCACTTCTTTTTTGAGTAGGGTTTTTGAAGTGAAACTTTTTATGGGACACTAGCGTTTTGTCATGAGAGTTAACTCGTCGAGCTAACAAAACTGTTAAACTCCTTGTGAGAGAGGCGGAAAAAATTAACGAAGATCCGCACAAAGAGGAGACGCCGAGAATAGTCGCAGGGCATTGTTTATTGATGGCGATCATCTTATTCCGTTTATCAATCCCCACTTCGCTGCGCGAACGATAAAGTGAGAACGCATTCGGGGGGAAAAGGATACCAAAAGCGCTTAATAATTTCTGCCGATATTGGTATAATCCAGTGCGAAATTAATATAGAAATTGTTCACCTTTAAAATTAAGGCGATAAAAACTAGGAAATTTCTTTGCATTGTGTATTTATTTGTATTATTTTGAAAAAAATATGTAATAAAACGTAACAAGAGTATTGAAATATATTGAAAAAGGAAATAAACAGGTATACTTGTCCGTACAGATAAGTTCTGTACTCATTAAAGTTTAAGCATAAACTGTGTTATCTCCTACTTTCCGCATTGAGACCAACGCGCATCGTGGGCGTGTCCACTTTCAAACTTTCAGCTATATTTGCTAACCTGTACGTAGAAGAGCAAGTAAGTCTCAGTTCATCAGAGAAAGTCGTTGTAACTAGTGTTGCTTTATTTATGGAAATATTTTTTTTTGTAATTGTAATTTAAAATTATTTTTTGATAAATGAAAATGAATGGACAAAAATGTATGCGTCAGTTCAAAACTAACAGCGTCAAAAGTGAAACTTTTCATGTAATTCAAAAACTGTCAATGAGTGTACAAAAAAATACATTGCAGCAAAGAAAAATTGACTGGAAATTATAATAAAAATGATTTATAATAAAAATCAAGAAAAATCTACAGACTATCCCGAATTAATTACTACGGAAGTTTCACTTGTACGTATATGTATATAGTTTTATGTATATGTAAATAATAGTACGTACAAGTGAAACTGGAGGGGTTGCAATATTTCAGAAAAATTCAGATAGTAATAATACATTAGAATTAACTGATAACAATCATTCATCACCGTATGATGCTGAAAATCTAGAAAGATCACAAGAATTAAGTGTCGGTAATTTGTCTGCAGTAATATGTACAACTGCAAAACAATTATCTATAATTATTATATCAATATATATTTATCCGAAACAAAAAATTAATGAAATTATCGAGTTTATCTTCAACAAATTATTAATATATACTATACCACATGCATCCGAAGCTAAATCAGAAAAGGATAAGATTCCAATGATCTTAGCTGGAGATTTTAATGTAAATTTTAGTGACAAAAATTCAGAACCACTCATTTCATTTTTATATGATAAATAACAATTAAAAATAAACAATGACATTCATATTTCAACAACAAGATATGGAACTTGCTTGGATGCTGTTTTTTCAAGACACTTGAATTCATTGAGATCTGAAGTATTTGCATCCTACTTTAGCTATCATCAGCCAATTATTTCTATTTTGCCAAATAAAAATGACAGTGCAGATAAAGATATTTGAATCTGTGATTCATTAACATAAGTCATATTAATTACTTATATAGTTCTTTTCTTAATGTAGAATGTTTATGTATATGTAATATATATATATATATATATATATATATATATATATATATATATATATATGTCTATTAAATTATTTCATATTAAAAATTTTTTAATATTGTTTTTATTCTCAGTTATTGTCAATGAAGATACAAAAAATGTATGGGTCAGTCCAAAACTAACAGCGTCAAAAGTGAAACTTTTCATGTAATTCAAAAACTGTCAATGAGTGTACAAAAAAATACATTGCAGCAAAGAAAAATTGACTGGAAATTATAATAAAAATGATTTATAATAAAAATCAAGAAAAATCTACAGACTATCCCGAATTAATTACTACGGAAGTTTCACTTGTACGTATATGTATATAGTTTTATGTATATGTAAATAATAGTACGTACAAGTGAAACTTCCGTAGTAATTAATTCGGGATAGTCTGTAGATTTTTCTTGATTTTTATTATAAATCATTTTTATTATAATTTCCAGTCAATTTTTCTTTGCTGCAATGTATTTTTTTGTACACTCATTGACAGTTTTTGAATTACATGAAAAGTTTCACTTTTGACGCTGTTAGTTTTGGACTGACGCATACATTTTTTCTTTTGATATTTCTTCGACTGAATCCAGCCTCTCATTCAACTTAATAATTAGAGCTTCAAAATCAGATACCTTATCGCTGCAGAAATTAACCGATTTCAGAACTTATTTGTGTTGTTTATAAAGGTTGTTCATAGTTAACTGGATATTCTTAACAATCTTTAAAGTACTTTTTGAAGCAGATTCTTCCCCAAATACATCACTATCATCATTATACAAATCATTGTTAATCGCATGTAACGATGTTCGTTTGCTTTCGCTATTGGATCTACATACAGAACAATACCATACAGCACTATCCACTTGGAAACTAGAAACCTCGTGTTTATCCAAACCCACGCACTTCCCGTGAAAAGATTTCGAACACCTACCGGCACATTTCAGCGCTTTAAGCTCGATTCTCACTATAATGCAATGAATGTGCAAGGCACGGGAAAGATACAAATTTTCAAAGAAATCTCTACTTTTTCCACGTAAGATAATATTCAAAGAAAAAACTAAAAAATTATTTATTCTTAATATCAGCAGCAACAATTATTAAATTAATAACTCGTATTTCCTCCTCGTGCTCTTTTAACACCTTGCCTTCATCGAGGTAAGCTTGCTACTCAATTATTGATAATTCGCTGAGGAATGTTCCCCCATTTTGGGACAACTATACGTTCCCAATTTTGTATGTTAAAGCTCGATTCTCACTATAGTGCAATGAATGTGCAAGGCACGGGTAAGGCACAGGCTCGGCAATATTTGTATGATATGTAATTGAATGTGATTTTCGACTTCGCGTTCTCACTATACGGGTACCGACTAGTCAATGCATGTCGCTGCACGTAGGTATTCTTCGAAACAATATTTACCGAGCACGTGCTCTGCCGAATCCTAGCCGGTTTCGCAAAACTTGCCTAGTCTGAATACTCATTCCCGGCAATCAACAGGCAAAAAGAAAGTGACGATTTTAAATAATTATGTCGAAGCGTCAAAGAAAGACTTTTACATCGGAAATGGATGGAATGTTAATTGAATATGTGCGTGGAAATGAAGCGTTGTATGATTTATCTAATAAAAAATACTCAGATAATCAATACAAGTCGAATGTGTGGACGTCAATTGGGGAAAAATTATAATTGGGTAAGTAATAATTTAGTATATTTATTAAAATATTACATAACACGTAACTATAAATTATATTTTTTATATTATATTTTGTCATATTGCCAAGGTACAGAACCAGCATCTGAATTAAAAAAACTGGTGAATTTTTCTCTGCAAAGGAACGCTTCCTGTTGTGCATTACCAACTTGCTTTGGTAGATCTTGCAGTATACATATGTTGTGATTCTCCACAGCAGCAATTTCTTCCTGTGTCATCGTGGCTTTGTTGAGTAGATAATTATGTAGAATGCATGTTGTTAAGACAATTCTTTCAACATTGCCAGGTTTTGAATTGATTTTTCTAAAATATATGCGGAAACGCTGTGTGACAACACGCCTTGCTCGACAATGTCGGTAGTTAAAAACCCTTTTCTGTACATCATTTAGTATCTGGGTCTGAGAAAAAGGTCTCAAAAGGTTATTTTTTAAATGAAACGCTGAATCACCCAGAATAACGTAAGACGTTGTTATATCAGAATCTGGGAGCTGTTTAATGCCAGGTATGTCCAAGGTACCATTTTCCAATTGTCTTCCCAATCTCGAGTTTGCGAAGATACCTCCATCACTGTTTTTGCCATATGATCCTATATCCACCGCCAGAAATCTGTAATCAGCATCGACTAATGCAAGAAGAACAACGTAAAAGGTTTTTTATAATTAAAATAATTTGAACCACTATTAGCAGGTACTATAATTTCAATATGCTTGCCATCTAGGGCTCCTAAGCAATTAGGAAAATTCCAAGAAGTCCAAAACCTTTTCGAAATATTTTCCCAGTCTTCTTTACGCGGTGTAGGAATATAAGCTGGCAATAAGTTGTTTATAATTGCGTTACACACTTCTTGGATAATGGTATGTACAGTAGAATGTCCTAGTCTGTAACTGAATGCAATCGTTTGATAAGAGTCTCCAGTAGCAAGAAACCTAGAATAAATTAATATTGTTACTCTCAGATGGTCAAGAATGCAAGCATCGTTGGGAGGCAATCCGCGGTCAGTATAGAAAATTTCGAAATTCAGAGAAAACTAAAACAGGGCAAGCAGCAGATCCCAACGCGAGATGGAAGTATGGCGACATATTGGAATTTCTCCATATTCACATGAAGGATAAGGAGCGAGTTACTTCCGATTCTTCACAACATATTTTTTCACAGGATAACATTCAGGACATAGCACCTCCGAATAGTCAGCTTGATGGTCAGGATATTCTGCAGTCTACCGATTTATCACAAGCTAGTACATCCCAACAAGCAAATCATAAGTCAAAAGGAGAGATAGTAAAAAACAACAAAAAAATTGAGGCAAATAAAGACGAAATTTATCTTTTTTTTGAAAGCATAAAAGCTACCGTGAAAAAGTTTTCTCCCGGTGACAAACATCTAGTTAAAACTAAAATATTTGGACTTGTCTCCGATATTGAAGCTAAATACGTATATGATCAGCAGCATACTCAAAATTTTTCAGCATACAATGCCAGTAATATGCAAACCATTAATTTACATAACACGACTACCGACAGTTCAGAAATTCGCCCGCCTCTAGTGTCTCCTACACCCCACTCATCAATTCTTCACTTGCCGCCTCCTTTTATGAAACCTTTTCCCCACAGAATACCTTAGACTAATCATTAATATAATGTAATAATCATTAATACAAGTAATATTATCTACATCATGTGTCAAAATAAAAATAAAAAAAAACATTTTAAACGCTATAAAGCTGATATTTGATTTTTACCTTAAGCACACCGCAAGTTTTTGAACTGGTTGAATGGATTCACGAAAAGTGATATTTTGTTTCTGCAAAACTTCTTCTATCTGTTTTAACAAATTATTGAATTCGTTAATCGACATTTTATAATATTTGAAGAATTTGGTTTCGTCGTCTATCAATTCGGTG
This sequence comes from Galeruca laticollis, assembly GCA_963921935.1. Classification (NCBI taxonomy): domain Eukaryota; kingdom Metazoa; phylum Arthropoda; class Insecta; order Coleoptera; family Chrysomelidae; genus Galeruca; species Galeruca laticollis. Next base: position 94,091,725 of record OY998183.1, read on the forward strand.
TGTAGTGTAGAGAATTCTCCTTCTTGATTCCGTCTTTTTAACATATCATGCACCCAAAAACGTCTTTTTCGTTTCTGACCTATCTCTATTTGTTTTTCCTCGTCTTCATCTAATAACACAGCAATTTTCACAAGTGTTGTAGTGGAAAACATATTGTTCTTATTCGATCTATTAATTATATAAACGGTACCACTGACGTTCCGTGACCGTAGCTACTCGTTCAGTGTGAATGCGCGATACATTTTTTGCCCTTGCCTTTCCCGTGCCTTGCACATTCATTGCACTATAGTGAGAATCGAGTTTTAGACAATTTTCACATAAATACTTGCATTTATTTTATCACAAAGTAAATGAAACACAATAGCCAATTTGTAGCTGGTGGCACGTTAAAAAACGAAATTTTTCGTCCAGATATTACAACAGAGCTAAACGTGTAAGTCGGAGCGACAAAACACACTTCTAATCACATCGATTTACCAAGAATATTTTTGAATTTCAGTAACCAGATGATTTAATTTTTTGCATTAATTTTTGACATAAATTTTGAAACATATTTGAATATAGAATGAAGAGACCTTTCAAATTATATGTCACAAGCACGTAGTTCCCTTTCAGAAAATTATGGGTTGAAACTATTACTAAGATAGTTGAAGGTAAGAATCACATTTCCACGTTGAAGAATGTCAATTTATAATTTAAACTTGTCGTGTTTTGGGATTTTCTATAAATATGTACAGTAACTAAAATAATCAATTCATTCCATTTGGCTTTTCCATACTGTATGTTTATTGAATTCTTTATAGGTAGATTGTATATCAGCACTTATATAAGAATAACCTACATCTCGACCGGGGTAAATTTTTTCTACTACTACGATTTTTATGGAATATGTTGTGTATATAAAAATGTAGGAGAAAAATTATATTTCAACAAGCTCTTTTCAAACAATAATTAATGCTATTTTTTCCTCATTTTGCAATTAAAATTACAAAAGAAAAAACGAAATTCTAAATAGAGCTTATCAGCATTACAACATTTCCCAATATCATATCTTCCTTTCTTTTCTGCGTCTACAAAAAAAATTGTATGGTAATTAAGCAAAACTTGCAAATTATCCGTCTGCGATTCATTGTGCTTCAGTTTTTGTTGGCTTCCCAGGCAAATTAGAGGCGACTAGATTGACATTTAATTTCCATCCCATTTTAAAACGCTCAACTTTTTCCACGTAATTAGTAAGTTTGAAAATTATTCGACAATTAAGTTCTGATGTGAGTCACAGCGGAATTTCACGTCTAATTTACTCCTTTTTAGATTCTGGAAATGTCTCTGTTTCCTACCAACCAACTGCGGAATTAAATTTGTATGAAGTGTTTGTGAACTGAAAATTTTATATTAGAATTTATCGTCAAAATTCACTATTGATTAAAAATATTATCTTCAATTCGGTAACCACAAAATATGAATATTAAAAATCTTCTTTCATATGAGTTCTGTTCATTTTCGTTCCATATTTTTTACATTTCTTAAATTCTTATTTATCACCGCCTTCCCATTCTCAGTCTCAAAATGGCATATCGTCGCCTTAATCAGAAAAACCCGTAAGTCACAAAATGAAATTTTTTTAGGAGACACAAAAAAGAGTTTATAAAATAGCGCAGAATTATAGTAAAAAAGTTTACAGTTATTCTAAATCAGATATACAGGCAAAGTAAAATACCCACGGAATGGCTCAAGTCCACGTTTATTCCCCTGCCAAAGAAGAACAACCCCAAATTATGCGATGACTATCGGTTAATAAGCCTTATGAGCCACTCACTAAAAATACTTTTAAAAATTATACAAAACAGAATACATAAGAAATGTGAAGAAAAATTAGATAAAACTCAGTTTGGATTTCGTAGGGGCATGGGAACAAGAGAGGCATTGTTTGCCTTAACAATCCTTTTACATAAGTGCAGAGAAAATAACAAAACCGTATACGCATGCTTTATAGATTTCCAAAAGGCCTTTAACCGAGTACAACACACAAAACTAATAGAAGAACTTAAAAACATCAATTTAGACAAAAAATACATCGAAACAATAAAGAGCCTGTACTGGAATCAGTCAGCTACAGTGAGAATCAATAATACAGAAACTAATGATATTTCGATTGCACGAGGTGTTAGACAGGGATGTATTCTCTCACCAACATTGTTTAACGTGTACTCTCAGGTTATCTTTGAGAAAGCCTTATGGGAAAGAAGCGAAGGGGTTAAAATCGGCGGCGAAGTAATAAGCACGATAAGATACGCTGACGACACGGTGATCTTGGCAGAGAGTCTGGAGGACCTGCAAATACTTGTAAATGCTGTTAATATGGAATGTCAGCAAATGGGAATAGATATTAACACAAAAAAAAACTCATGATAATCTCCAAAACACCCAAACATAATGATCAATTAATAATAAACGATCAAGCAATAGAAAGGGTAGAAAAGTTTAAATACTTGGGTGCTTTTATTACATCAGACCTAAATCAGGACCAGGAAATCCGTGTAAGGATTGAAATGGCAAGATCAGCATTTCTAAAATTTAAATCCATGTTTTACAATAAAAATTTGAATTTAATACTCCGGTTGAGATTTATGGAGTGCTATGTTTGGTCCCAGCTATTATATGGAGTAGAAACATGGACGTTAAAGGCACAAATAACTAAAAGAATCGAAGCCTTCGAAATGTGGATTTACAGACGTATGCTGAAAGTACCATGGACAGCTCGAATTACTAACGAGGAAATACTACATAGAATTGGTCGTGAACGAAAAGTACTAAAAATAATAAAAATACGTAAGACAGCATATCTCGGTCACGTATTACGACATGATAAATATTCTCTGTTACAAGTGATTATGCAGGGCAGAGTTGAAGGAAAGAAGGGAATTGGGAGAAAGAAGAAATCATGGCTAAGGAATATCCGAGAATGGACAGACATTAAGAGAGTGGTCGCCAACCTCGGTTAAATAGGGACGGCATTCGAAGAAGAAGAAGTGAAAAAATATTAACAATTAAAATAATACAAAAGAGAAACGAGTTGAAATTTAGTGCTCCCTAAAAAATAGATCCCTTAGTGGTGGGGAACTACAACATCTCCAACCGTCTACCTGCTACGGAATGTCTCCTCTAGTCAAATCTATACTTTGTGGCAGCAAACGACATCGTCCAGATATGCATTCACCGATTACTACTCTACGAATAGAAAAGAAAGCAAATATACTCCCGCCAAAACTTATTTATATATTTAACACAACCGCAGGATGGCGCTATCAAAGGTTGTTGGGCTACTCATTATAATTGTACTATGTTTTGGTAGATATCTCTGTAATGACTGTAGATATGTAAACCTTTTATTGAATATAAGAGAGCACCACGTCCAAGAATAATAGTGTATTCCTAAAATGGATTCAGAATATTCAGATGACCGACCTCCTTTATCTAAAAGGAAATGTTGCGTACCGAAATGTACAAACCGTGAAGGAAAAATGCATCGTTTTCCTAAAAATGAACCAACTATAGAGAGTGGATTTCAAAAATACGACTATTAAATTATAAAGATTTGTCTACTGAAGAGATTTATAAAAAATATGTAGTGTGTGACGAACATTTTTCTAGCGACTGTAAAGTGTTATGCACGAAAAGAGGTCTTAAAAAGACAGCAATCCTGATGGTAAGCGAATAAATCATAAATTCTAATGTGAAAACGCAAAAGTGGATTTGAAATTAGAGAAATAGGTATATCTAAATGCACTTAACATAAAAAATAGAAGGTTTCAAAGATTAAAACTAACTTTTCCGCATCTGTGGCCCTGAACAATATTCTATCATAAAATTGTTACTTGTATACACTTCGGGGGATGTATCGTGCTAACAAACCTAAATTTCTCCAAAAATAACCAAAAATTTAGTATATCAGGATTTATAGGACCCGCTGTACTCGCTCGTCAACTGAAAATCAATAGGGTACATCTGTGAGACACTTTGAACAATATTGAATCATAAAATTGGTCACTTTTGTACCCTCTGGAGGCTGTATCGTGGTAACAAACTGAAAATTCTCCAAAAATTACAAACATTTGGTACTTCAAGTACCATAGCACCCGTTGTACAGGCGTTAGTGAGCTGAATATCAATAGGGTTTATCTTTGAAAAGCTTTGAATTATATCCAATCATAAAATTGGTCACTTGTATATACTCCGGAGGCTGTATCGTGCTAATAAACTGAAATTTCCCCAAAAATGACAAAAATATCGTACTTAAAATACTATAGCACCTGTTGTACTGGCTCTGGTGAGTTGAATATCAATAGGGTTCATCAGTGAGATGTCCTGAATAATATTCAATCATAAAATTGGTGACTTGTTCAACTCCGGAGGCCGTATCGAGCTAACAAGACATGTAAGGAAAAGTGGCCGACGACAACGACGACGACGACGACATACACACAGGATTATTTTTCTAAAAACCGTTTATTCAAGTTGTTGTTGATGAAGAACGTAAAAATCACTCAAAAAAAAATTTTGGGGTAAACCAATACTTTTCTCGCATATAGATAGGTTGGGCGGAAAAGTAATAACCCATTCTTATGTTAACGGAGTTCATATATGCATACTAATTCATTTTATCTTAATTCCAGAAATCACAGTAGGTGATAAGGAGTTTTTATTTCATCAGTTTGTTTAGGAAATATTATAAAACCATCACATATGCAGGAAATATTTCTAATAATATTTCAAAGACAATATCTTTAGCAACGAATACAACAATTTCTTTTAAAACAGAAAGTAACGTTAATACAAAATTGTTAAATGTAAAAACAAAAATACCACTATTAAAGAAGTCAGGTATATATAAACTCAAATGTCCAGAATGTAATGCTGTCTATTTGGGTCAGACCCTTAGGAATTTTGAAATACGATACAGTGAGCACTTACGAGCGTACAGATTAAAACAACCAGATAAATCCCACTACGCAAAACATCTACTTGACACCAATCATTCATTGACACCTAACACAAAACTAGAAGTACTGCATATTTGTGAAAAGAAACAAGAACTGGATTTCCTTGAAGAATTGGAAATTAGAAGACATTTAAGAAACCCACAATATGAAGTTGTCAATGAACAGATAAATCTAGGGAGTTCTCCACGAATAAACTGTTTTCTTAAGTGATAATTGTAAATATCAGCAGATATAGTTTTCCTGGTTTTCTATATCATTGCACAGTTATACTGATCTTAATTGGAAAAATGATATCCATGATATCACCATATATCACCATAGGGCTAATAATATCTAAGCTTCAATATTTGTAATATCACATCTTCTTCTTTTTTCTATTAAAATATATTAAGTCAATCACAAGTTAGGTCACTTCTTGGTCTAGCCAAAAATAACTACTACAGGTAGGCATCAAATGAAATGTAACTTCTGTCATTCTGACGATGATATTGATTTATCGAAACAATTGTCACTTTTTTAGAATTTTCAACAATTTTTATTATATTGTGGAATTAGCTAGAAACAGTGAGTTTTATTTAAAACACTAATATGATTAGATTCCACGAAGTAAAGGTCGAGACAGTTAATTTCATCAAAAAAACTTTTATAAATATGATATGTTATAGCAGCAGTTCCATGTTATATATCCATGATATCAAATATATCATGTTTCAATAGAATTGTTTATTTATTCTGAACGACAAATTATTTATTGTAAAAGAAGAAGGCGCAGAACAAACTAGTGGTGAATTGAAAGAAATAATTTAAAACTGTAAACTGTAGCTGCCTGCTGTCCATTGTCGCAAGGACTGCTTTTACTATTCTCGGCTAGATAGCAATGTGTATGTTTAAATACTTCGCAACACAACCGCAGCGAGTGGATGTCGCATAGGGCTGAACAGGTAGATGCCCTTCTATTCATAGAGTAGTATTCGGCGCATGCATTGCACAGCTGTATGATCATCCAAAAATATTGAATGGAAACAGGCAATGTAAAACATATAAGCAAAATAAGTAGGGAATAAACGTAATGGGATGATGAAATGAACTAATTACACATAAACTAACAATAAGACCAAACGAAACATTTCTTAATCAAAACTTATTAGCAATCAATTTAGTTGTTAATACATACCAAACTAGAGCACGTTTTATATAGAAATCAAAATATGGAAATCTCGTATTATATCAAAATATACAGGTTGTTAAAAATTTAAATTGAAAAAACAAAAAAAAAGAAACTGCTTTCTCTACTAGTTTTTAATTCAGAAATATTTGCAATAATATTTGATAAGAAACTACAAATTCTTAGTATAAGTATGGAAAGGCATTGTATAAAAATTTGTTAGTAAATTTTCTTGAGATTTTTAAATCAAACCTAGTGATAATACCTTCGGAGGCTATACTAGTTTCTGAAAAAACCATTTTACTGCTGTCGGCTTAAGAAACGCAACGCAAAAAATAAACAATTTAATCTAGACAATATTAGGTCGCGTCCAAATTCACAAGAAAAAGGAAGTACAACTTTTTTTTCTATTTGTACAAAAGAAAGAGGATATCACTAATAACCTACATATATAAAAAAAAAGAAACAGAAGTTGCTAAATCTTTTTTACGTTCCTTTTATTCTACACGGGTGAGAACATTAAGAGTGTTATACGTTCATGTGGAATTACCGCTTCTAAGCTTCTTAGGTGACTAACGCCGTAATAGAAATACGGCCGGTAAAATAAGAAAGATAAACTTCTATTTCAGATAGTGAACATGTTTCTACAAACGTTTTTACTTAAAAAAATACATTTCAACTAGCAAAGGTTTTTATTACGCTATTTTAAATGTCGTTACATTTCAGTTAGGTGAAAAGGTCTTCAGAAAATAATGTTAGTACTTACACTTACTTACTTGAAGATATAGGAAAAGGGCAAATGTTGTTTTGTGAAAACCATAGATCATATATATAGTACAGGGTCAAAAAGAACGGGAACGGGAACTTAGTTCACGTCAAGGTTCAAGTGACAAAAGTTTGTTTAAGTAAATAAAATACACACGTTAACAAGAAATATTTTTGATATAAATATTGTAAACAATCAATATCAATGTTATATTCTGTTTATCTACAACAACTAGTGTAAGTTGTGGGAAGACGTTGAACTTGTTAGTGTAAGTGTTATTTAGTGTTTAAGTAAAATCCCAGTGCTACTTATCAAAATGTTTACTTTCTCCCTATAATCCAGAATTGGGTGAGTCGACTATTACTTTAATACATGGCATCATCCTGAGACTTATGGTCTTATCTGTCACAAATATATATCAACACAACATGGCTAACCTGCCATGTTCTGCTTCACAACTATACATACAATACACGGGAAATCGGTCAATACAACAAAAATATGTATTATAGACGCAAACTTATTGTTGTTGTATCAATTTGAAAACTTCTCACCCTTAACCCATTCCGGACGAGCTCGGGAAGCGGCCGCCGAATGCATTAGCTAGTTTGTTGCGCCCTAGACACATGTATTATTTATTGTTGTTAATAGGACTTAGACTCTATTGTAAATTTTATCTCAGGGATGGGATTTTTGTTGAAAAAAATACTTTTCATAAAAGGAATGATCAATGTTTATTTACTACAGATGTCTCGTATTTATCTAAGCCAGATCTGGAATTCAATATTCACCCAGAAAGCTTCAAACGTTTATTATATCAAATTTATGTTTACCTATGTATTGAAGTTTATATATAAATAGTTTGTGCTGATATAAGAAACTATAAAATGCTAAATAATAACCTCAAAACGTTCTCTTTGGTAGTGCAATAAACACTTTGCCTTTCTGTTTAAAAGTTTATGGTTGTGAGTGTAAGAGCACAAGCTATAGCGAGAAATAAACAATTTAATAGCTTTCAACTGGAACTTTTCATGTATGCATTCTTGCACATTCAAACTTCAAACCTCAAAAGACAATTCTCTCGAAAGAGGTACGAACGAGGAAGAACATCACTTGATCCTTCTCTCTTTTCCATTCCAGTTCTTTTCTCGTAAAATTACAGATTCAATTCCTATTTTTCACGCTATAAATCCAACGTGAGAGCCTCTTATCCCATCATCCTTTTTAGGTCGTGATCTGACATGTCTACGTTGCATGAAAGGTAACGGTGAATTTAGGAATTATTTCATTTCCGGATATCATATGCAATGAAAAGAAAATTTTCATTACCTTTTTTTTTCAATTATTGATGGAAAATATTTGTATTTACATTTGAAATATCTGCTCACTATATTTAGAAGCCAATTTCACAACGATGGATAATGTTTCGAACGCAAATATTAGTATTTTTTATCCTGTAGAATCGTTAAAATTTTTCCTATTTACTGCTTCAATCACCCAGTTTGTTTTTAGGTTCTAGTATATTCTCATTTATTTGAGCAATACTTTGTTGTTTATACAATTTGTTCAAATACTTTTTCAGAAATGATTTCGATTTGACTGATACTGCAGATGACTAGACTCACGTTCGCACCACAAATTAGTATCGGTTGATGTTTTGGAGAACATATTTTCTGCTTGTTGAATTACTGTCATAAATTGATCCAGGTGTTTCAGGGGGTGTCGAAATCGGATTATTCTAACATCAAAATACTGAAATAGATTAAGGTGCACACAGTGTGTGGGTTACACAATCGGTGTGTAAATTCGTTACGCCAAAAGTATACTTTTTTACTCTTGGTTGATATTAAGCGGATTCTAATCTGTGCCTTTGAAGTAATAAATATCATGACCAAAAACCCAGCACCAATGGCAATTCAAAAAGTGGTTTGATCTATGATATGTATTATTTTTCAAAACACCAATTGAATTTGAATGACGCCTATTTCATTACACTGTTTTTTGAAGCTGTATAAATCTTGATAACCTGTTTTCTTGCAAGAATGGCAGATAGAATTTCTAATTTGACATTTAGAGGCGTTGTCATCATTGCTACTTCAGTGATAGTTTCTATTGAGTTTAGTAACTTTATATTTTGAGATAACTGCATTTTTGATTTCATATTATGATATACGTGATGGCAATATTTCAGTTTTTAATATTGACGGAACTAAAGAATCGAAGATAGATTTATTGTTGATATTCAGTATCGAAGCAAGGATGTGGACGGTTGGTATTATTTCTGTGGTGAACACACACTATAGGAAACATTTTTGACTTTTCGCTCTTTTAACAAATGGTCTGTTGTTCCGGCGAAGTCTCATAGAAACCAGAAGAAAAAAGTAAATAATAATCCAATCAACAACGACGTCCTTCGCACATACATGTAATTTTAAACCCTTTAACGCCAATATATATATATATATATATATATATATATATATATATATATATATATATATATATATATATATATATATATATATATATATATTGTAATAATTATAATATTGTAGGTATACAAATTTTTAATTTTATGGTTCAATTTAGATTAATTAGGTTTGTTATTTTGATTGAAAAAATTTTTAGGGCGCCATTTAAAACGTAAGTAAAATTAAATAATATTGTTCAGAATTTGTTGAAATTATTTCATAAAAATGTAAACGAATTTGCTCCGGCTCTGTACAGTATGACTCGTCTACAGGGAGTCGATTCTTGAAAGAATTGTATTATTACTCTATATCTCCTTTTCAATTTTTTTTTATAATTTAATTCAAGTTGTTTTAAATTTTAATACATATATTGAAATATTTATAAATTCTTTCCTTTTAACAATTGATGTATTTATTCTATCGCTAAATAACAATATTAATATTATACTTTTTTATAAATATCTTTTTCAAAACTATAAATTTAAATTCTACTCTCTATTTAAAGAAACACCCTGTATATAATTATTTCTCTGTGTAACTAAAATTATTAAATTATTATATATATAATTTTTTTATAAATTTATCCACAATTTGTAACAAAATCTCTTACCTTCTAACTAATACAGGAACTGCTTCTTTTGCATTCCCCAAACAAAGATCTTTTTTTGGATTATCCTTTTCTATGTTACGTTTACCTTATATGAAAATATGTTAAATTATAATCTACTAAAAAACATTCAATGCCATTTGATAAAACAAACTTCTGCAACATACAGTACTTCAGTGCCAAAAAACGTACTTTATGCACTAATGCTTAAAGATGTATTTTTTTAATAAAAATTTCGGTAGTAGAAAAAATATTGTATGCAATTGGTGTGTAAATTCCCTTTCTTGACTCAAGTGATTGTCGTCAAAAAGGGTTACTTTACACACTTGTTGCATAAATAACTATTTTATTTTAAACTGTGTATAAGCTTCAAATGTCAAAATATATTACAAAATTTATAAGTTAGAGGGGTTGGTAATAAATAATTAAATATTTTCCCGCGTTACCTTAATAATAAAAAATAAAGGATACAAGGATTCGGGATCCATCACTCTTGGGCTCCCAAGCAAATACTGCTTGAACTCGAGTGCTTCCCTTATATGCTGATGTTAGAGCTCTACGACGTAAACGCAGCAGAGCAGTTATATAACGAAAATTAAACGTCATGAATCGTTAAATTTCGAGCAGAAGCGGCTGTGCCTTCACTAACTGGAGTCATATGTTTTAATCAATAATGCGTGTAATTGATAGTAGAGAATTTTCAATGGTAAGTTTAACCTCCCCAGGTGCAGGGTAAAAGGACATTAAGACGACGCAAAGGCCGCGACTCTTATGGCATAGCCGTACTAGTAATTGTTCGATAAGGAACATATTTATCTGACAATTTAATTCATGTATAAAAAATCCCATAAGCCGCGTGATTTTGTCATTATGGCAGCGAAAAAAGTTAGCTCTAACTTTTCCAACGGAATCTAACTTTTGAAAGCATAATAACCAGCATTGTAAAAAAAAATTGATGACGTTATGTCAATTTTTCTCAAACTTGCGTTGTCAGAAAAGTTTTCATTTGAGAAAATGTCAGGATTTGGCGAGTTTTCGAGCGGAGAAATTGAAAAAGCCGACAATGATAATGTGCCTCGCAATACTGTGAATTCAACTACATCAATTTGGCGACAATTTGCGATGTTTTGTTTGGAAAAAAAATATGAACTCATTGCAGAAACTTCCACTGGAGAGTTAGCTTCTATTTTATGTGACTGGGCATTCAACATGAAGAATAACAATGGAGAAGATTATAAAGAGAGTGCAGTCAAGACGATTTGGAACACTTCAGCAAAAATGTTACAAGAGAAGTACATTGAAGATTATAAAAAAATTCTAATCCGTTCACGTACATCTAGTTTAAGAAAGCGAGAAATGCACACGACACAAAACGCAAAATTTTACAAGCAATCCCAGAATAAAGGAAGGTGAGTTCTAATGCTCCCACAAAACGAGAAATTTTTGAATAGCACCATCCTGGAGTGAAGAAGAACCAGTAGGCCTCCAACGAAAATTTTTTCACATTGCTGCGTATGAATTGGCTTGGAGAGGTAAAGAAGCAGCAAATTGTAAGGTATTCTATTTTAAAATCGAGACAGTGAACCGTGGAAGAGAGACCGGAAGAGTTGAATATAACCCAGTGTTTACGAAGACAGCACAAGGGGGAAATTAGAAGTTGGCCGACAGTGAATGATTGGTAGCAAACACTGCAGAAGATTGTGTATGTCCAGTAAGATGGTTTAAACAAATTATGGGAAGACGGGGAAACCATATTACATGTGAAAAGTTTTTTTTAACTCCAAATCCTTTCTGGCAAAAAACAAATTCTAAAGGATGGTATAAGAATTCTTCTAATGGGATCAATGAAATATCTAAATGGACCAAATCTTCGACGAAAAATATTGGACTTGATATCAAGCAGGTGAAAATTACGAACCATTCTAATCGATTTGTCCTGGAGTGGTATAGGTGAACAAAAGCTTGTGAAAATTACGGGACATAGCAACCCATCGTCATTAAAACCGTACCTTCAGTTATATGAAGAACATCATAGAGAAATCATTGGTTCTATTCCTACTACCGTCCAGGAAACAGTTACTACCACCGCTCAAAATACTAGCATGCAGCAAAATATTACCAAAAGACACGAAAGTTCTGAAAATCAAGCTATTTTTAATAATTGTGTTTTTAACAATTGTACTTTTCCGTTAAATTAAATAAACTAATTTACATCTCATTTTTTAATTTATTGATTTACATATTCATTAAATTGTCTTACCGAATTACACTCTAGCTTTTTTTGAGTCGAAGTAAACTTTACATTTACAATTCGAATTTTGTTGCCATTAGGTAATTCAACTCAAAAAACTGCCAAAAAAAATTACTCGTCCTACGGACTCGTAATTTTTTCAGATTCAGTTTTTTTCATTAAATAACCCGGCAACAAAACTCTTATTGATACACGTCAAGTTTATTTCGACAAAAAAAGCTCTCGTGTAATTATAAGTGAAAAAACTCTATGATAAAATTAGGCTGATCGTATAGTGGAGACACATTTTAATACAATGTCGCATAGGCTGGGAATGAGCAATATTACACGCGATAACAGCGAAGCAATCAAACATCTTTAACTTCATCGCCATTCTCACTCCTCGTTTTAACCTTCAGAAATTTTTAACACCGAAATTTTCAAAAAGAACCAAAGTTTTAGTATATAGTATCAATACAAATGTTACAAAAACTACATTGTATACGGAGTAGGAAAAGCCCAACGTTCCTGGACGGCTGTGATGTGGCTTTTCCTACGAGGTAAATATACTATTTTTCCGCAAGTTGTTTTAAATTCGACAGATATTAATTAATTTTTAAGAAATCACAAATAATTTTATTCACAAATGCTTTTAAATTCGTAATAAAATTACTTGGGTTACTATGGAAACGTATTAAGGTCGAATTGTCAATCTTGACGCATATAAATTTAATTGCTGGTGTTCTTGAAAGTGATGATGAATTTTCGATTTCTGGGACTCCTCCAGAGCGGGTTGGGGCAGTGAATACTGTGGCGACCATACACATTATAAAAAAACATTATTTTAACCTAACATCATTCAAACTGACGTATTAGTTGCGTTCGTTTGTATCAATCCCGCGGACGTTTGCAAATGGCAAAGAACGTAGATGACAGATATCTGACAAGCATCCGTCAGACAAGGTGCTTGAGTGTCTTATTTGTCGGTGCGTTTTCAAGTGCTGATCGATGCTAGAACTACGGCAAAAAACGGAGACAATAACAAATGGTTCGCTGTCTTATAAAAACAAGAATATTCAATCAACAACAACATTTTTTATTTTATACATGTAATAATTTGAAACTCTACAAAGTCAATATACATATTCACCCCGTCTGGTTTTTCGATCAATTTATTATAAACGTACATGTCAACGGAGATTTATTTTAGCAACAACATAGTCAACGAAGCAATAGTTGTGCTAAAAATACTGCTTCATTAGAATTATTGCCAAAGAAATCAAGAGAAAAGTACGAATATGCATATAAACGTTTTATGAACTATCACATGAGTAAAAACACGAGTGTCTCTCTGAAAATGTTGTAATGGCATACTTCCTAGACCCTTGATTAAAGAGGAAATCTTCAACATTATGGGCCAATCCTTCAATGTTGAAGTAAACTATTGCAATTAAACACAATGTAGATATATCTACATATTCAAATCTTCGTTATTTATTGAAACAGCAAGCTCAAGGTTTTAGGGCAAAGAAATCTGAGATTTTAACGAAGGAAGAAATTGAAAAACTTCTCCAGGAAGCTCCGGATAAAGAAATTTTTTTTTATTCAAACTAATCCGCTTCCACCCAGGGCGATTAGCGGTGTATAACAATATACAATATTAAATTTTGTTTAGTAAATTAATGTCCTTTAAAAATCCCATCAATTTTTCAACTGGGCAATTTACACCTAAGAGTATATTTAAATCTGTAGGTAGTCTATATTTTAGCCGGTTCGTGTCAAACTTAGTGCAATTAATCAGGACATGTTTCACTGTTAAATGTTCTTGACATAGATCACATATAGGAGCATTGTCTTTATTGAAAAGATAAGTATGCGTAAATTTGCAATGCCCTATTCTAAGTCTAGTAACAATCACTTGTGCTCTGCGTGTTGTGGTTGGACGCTTCCACAGCGTCACTGTTGACTTAAACTCGCGAAGTTTGTCTTGCGATCGCTGCCAGTCTTGTTGCCAGTGGTTGTAAACGTTTTCCCGAATAAGTGTTCTCAAGTCACTCACCACGCACTTTGTTATGAGTTCGGCATTAACGTTTACGATTGCGTTACGCGCACATAGGTCCGCTTCATCGTTGCCTCTGATGCCAATGTGAGCAGGAATCCACATGAAATCGACAGATTTATTGTTGTTCTGGATATTATGAAGCTGTGATTTAATTGATTGTAGTATTGGGTGCTTGGGATAAGGATGTTTCAAGGAATGAATGCTACTTAAGGAATCAGTTAAAATTAGGGTTTTGGGATTTGGAAAGGACATGAAATATAGCATAGAGTTCTGCCGTAAATATGCTAGTGTGAGGGGAGAATTTTATGCTGTAAGATTCAGTTGTAGTCACTATTGCAGCACCCACTCCAGCCTCCGATTTCGAAGCATCCGTGTAGACTAAGTTAAAGTCATTGTAGTCATGCAGTATCTTGTTGAGTTCTGCGAAGATTTCATGGCGATTTGTATCCCCATCAAGCCCAGTCAGGTTACTACGGCAGCGAGGGGTAGAAATTGTCTACGGAGCTGGATATTCGACAGTGGATGGAAACATTGTTGGGAGCTCTAAATTAAACTTCTGAAAAAGTGTTTTTAAATGAAACTCAAGGTCTCTAGTTAATTCCATATTGTGGAATTAACTAGAGACCTTGAGTTTCATTTGAAAACACTAATATGAGCATATTCCACAAAGTAAGGGTCGAGACAGTCAATTTCATTCTGAAAAAGTTCTCTAACTCTGGCGTAAAATGGCTTAGATAGATGCGGTTTTTTATCAAAAAGATCCCTATATCTGTTGTTAAATGTGTTACTGTAAACTGGTTTTTCAGCATTAGTGGATATAGCAGCCGCGTAATTCAAACTCAATGTAAAGCGCCTGTAACTTAATGATGGTTCACCAACATGACTTAGGATACTGGTATTAGGGGATGTTGTAAACGAGCCTGAAGCTATATTATGGATAACATCAAGTTTGCGAAGTACAGTTTTTCTGGCAGATGCATAAGCTATGGAGCCGTAATCTATTTTTGACCTGATGAGCGTTTTATATAAAAGCAGTAGCGTTGCTTGGTCTGATCCCCAATTTATATTTCCTAGGCTTTTCATTATATTAAGCCGCTGCATATATGTTTGGACCAACTTCTCTATGTGATCTTTCCAGGTAAGCTTATGGTCAAAGATCATTCCTAGAAATTTTGCTGATGATTTGAAGTTAATATTTTGGTTATAAAGCTTCAATTTTGGAGTAGTATATGAACGTTTCCTGCTAAATACCACACCTGTTGTTTTCGTAACAGAAAACCTGAAGCCGGATTGACGTGACCATAGTTCCAAATTTGTGATGAATTGTTGCATAAATAGAGATATTGTATTTATATTTTTTCCTTTTATGTAAACCACTAGGTCATCTGCGAAAACTCTTGCTTTCAGTGGTTTTTTTAAGTTGTTAAGAATGTTGTTAATGGCAATCAAAAATAAAGTAGGGCTGATAACTGAGCCTTGTGGGGTTCCATTTGCTTGGCGGTAAGTATCAGATAGTTCGTCATCAACCCGAACTGTAAATGTTCTGTTGGCAAGAAAGTTGTTGATAAAAGCTAGGCAATTTCCTGTGATATTCCATCTTTGTAGTTGCATCAGGATGTTTGGAGTCCAGCAGGTATCAAATGCTTTTGAGATATCAAAGAAAATGGCTACGCATACCTGTTTGGTGGCAAAAGCCTCATTGATCTCACTTTCCAAATCCACAATATTGTCCAGAGTTGAGTTTTTTGGTCTAAATCCAGTTTGTTCTTTGATTAGGATGTTAGAAGTTTCGAGATGCCACATAAGTATTTGGTTGACAATTTTCTCTAGCAATTTTCCCATTGAGCAAGTTAGAGATATTGGTCTGTAGGAGTTGGCTTCTTGTTTGGGTTTTTTAGATTTCAAAAATGGTAGAATAATAGCTTCAGAACATAAAGAAGGAAATACTTTGTCTTCCCATATCTTGTTGAAAAGTTTCAGTAGATGCCGTCTTGCTGAAGGTGGTAGATATTTGAGAAATATGACTGGAATATTGTCTGGACCTGGACTAGAATTTTTCATTTTGTCTAAGGAGCTGTCAAGTTCTTCTATGGTGATAGGATGATTTAAAGGGTTATCGAGTGTATCTTCAAAACTGATGGGAGTTTGTTCGATTTGAGCCTTGTAATTGAGAAAGTCGCGTGTGAAATTTGAAGTTGACGATTGTTCTTGATAGGATTGGCCCAAAATATTGGCTATATCTATTGTGGATGAGTAGTAGTGATCATTGTGTTTAATGCTACGAATAGTGCTTTTTGAACTATGTCCATTCATTTTTCTTATTTTGGTCCAGACTTGGCTTATTGGAGTGGAAGAGTTTATTCCAGAAACATATTCCTGCCAAGATTTTTTCTTGGATTGTTTGATTACGAGTTGTGCCTTTGCCTTGTATTTCTTTAGCTCTGCGCGATTTTGGAGAGTTTTGTGTTTCCTGTACTTGTTCAACGCTACTTTTGCTTCCCTGATAGCTTTTTCGCACTCTTGATTCCACCAGGGGACTGGAGTATGGCCTCTTATGTCTTTTGTTTGGCCAATGTGCTGGTTGGCACTATCCAAGATGATTTCATTGAAGTTCAATACACATTTCCGGATATCGTTGGTAATATCGCAGCTATCCATATTTAGTTCAATCTGATTTCTGAAGGATGTCCAATCTGCCGATTTAATTCTCCATTTAGGCGAGTATTTTGGTGAATATTTTCCTGGAGAGGAACGATTCTCGATAATAATTGGAAAGTGATCACTTCCATAGGAGTACGAGAGAGCCTCCCATGATAGATTGGCAGATAGTGCTGGGTCACAGAGGCTTAAATCGATAGCAGAGGTTTCTCCGGTGGATATGTTAAACCTAGTATGGCTTCCATCGCTCAGAAAATTCAGTGGAATGTCGGCAATGAGTTTCTCTAGTATGTGTCCTCTTGGGTTTGTCGATTTACTGCCCCATATTATGTTATGTGCGTTAAAATCTCCAATGATAATTCTTGGACTTGGTATCTGATTTAATAAGTTTTCTAAGTCTTTGTATTCTATTGTGAAATCGGGAGGAATATATATATATATATATATATATATATATATATATATATATATATATATATTACAAATGTAAAATGTTTTATGGCTGGTGAGTTTTACAACAAGAGCTTCGATATCTGAGTTTACATGGAAGTAATCTGCTTGAAAAGATTTACTTATTAAAGTTACCACTCCTCCACTGGCACGTTTGGTGTTGTTACGAGTTTTGGAGAAAAATTGAAATTGATTGTTTGAATAGCTGCTATCTGGTTTGAGATTGGATTCTTGAAGGCATATGATGTCCGGAGAGTATTCTTTAATAATAACTTGTAGCATACCAAGTCGATGGTAGAAACCATCTATGTTCCATTGAAGAATGGAATGAATTTTGGAGTTTTTTGAGAGGGTTATGGGCGACAAATTAATTATTAGTAGATGAATCCGATTCAGAGTCAATTAAATCTTGGCCAAGTTTGGTGATTCTCGTTTTTGTTGCCTTGTCATTTATGTGGGGATATACTTCGGTTAACATATTAGTAAGCGCAAGGAGATCAGATGTGAAATCTAGAGCTATATTTACAGGTTGCGGTGAGCCGGTTACGTTATCTAATAAAACAATTAATTGGTCGTAGTCCAGAATGAAAGGTGGCGAATGATTTTCGATGTACTCTTTGCAGGAGATGGTTGATTGTTTCTTGCTCAATTTATTCTTTTTTAGAGTTGGTTTTGGTTTAGGGAATAATTTTTCTGGCGTTATATTATTATCGCTATCGGGTGTGGGGGTATCTTCCATAGGTCCTACGCTTGTGATTTTGGCCATATTGGGGATATCTGTTGTTTCCGTTTCTGCTTCCATATTCATTGAAGTTGTGGACGTCTCTTGACTAAGTGGAGAGTCTTCTGTTATTGGATCAGAAGTCAATTTTTGTGTATTAATGGTATTTGTTGACAAAGATGGTGGGAGAGTTTGGATTGGGGTTGTGAGAAGAGTTTGGGAAGTCGAAAGCGGTTCATTATTTGATGTTGAACTATATGTATTAGGTTCTGATTCGTTGGAGCTATTGATACATTGTGAGGCTATATGACCATCAGCTTTGCATTTGTAGCATGTTAGTCCGTCTTTTTGGAGGAAAACTCGGTAGCTGGTTTGTTCGAATTCAATCAACATGGAGTCTAGAAGCTGTTGAGTATAAGGGCTTACGTAAATATGTCTTCTGAAACTCAGGATGTGACTATACTCAGGTAATGTTGCACCGATTCTTAGAAACGTCATGGGAGAAACTGGATTTAGACCTATTTTTGATATTTCATCTGTTAGCTTTTGATGTGGGATCGTTGGCATTGGAAAGTATGATTCTATTAGCCGGAGTTATGAGTCGACGAGCTACTAGTTTTTCGCCGTTGACGGTTATGGAGCCATAATTGTTCATGAAGTTATCAACTACTGATTTGTTTGCTAAGTACATACAAACACGATTGTTCGAAAGCCTTGATGAAAAAATAATATTTTTTGGTTGAATGATTGATCCTAATGGGATAAGGTAATCCTGTAATTTGGCATTGTTGATAGCGCAAAAAACGATTGCTTGTTGCTTGCTTGGAAAAACAGCTTGGTTGACTGCTGATGAATAACTTTTGATAACTGTTGTAGGAGTATTTGAGTGTGAATCATTGATAGAAGACATCATTAAAATTTGATTTTATTTGGCCGGAATTTGGAATACGCCCCTGGCCGCTATTAGTAAATAGTAGCATGCGAAACTAGTTTGTGCTTTTTATAGGTGATGTATTACTTGAATTGACCGTGTTTATGATGTAAAATTCACTAAGTTTAAATAATTTGAAGAACAATATAAGTAAAGTGAATTTACAGTTTCTGAAAGTACTTCTCACTGATCAAAACTAATTAAAAAAGGTTTAAACTAACTAAATTTGTAATATTTCGAGAACTGCACAAAACTAGACTAGTCACTTGTTCTCAAAAAAATGAAATCAAAGATAATTTAATGATTAAGGTTATTTATAAGGTTTTAATTTCTATTTAGATTACACATTTATTTATTTTTTAGGTTGATGCGAAGATGTTAAGCACCGCGTTATTTTTGCCGACCAGAGGAGAAGTCGAGTGATTTGTGTTTAATTGTGGGTTGTCTTACACGCATATTTTAAACTGGAGAAATAATATAATTTACATTAAATAATTACACAGGAGTAATAAGTAATATGAAATAACAAACTGGCGAACTTTTTGTGAATGACAATTGACAATGTCTGGTCTCCTTCCATTCTTTTATATTCTGCTATCAAAGGCTTCGTCGACTAACCGTTACAAGGTGGCTTTATTATTTGGAATTTCTGGGGCCTGTAGAATGGATGAGTTAGTCCGAATGACGCTACATAATGTAGAAGACATAGAATCTAAGCTTTTAATTAGCATACTTATTTCGAAGACCAACAAAAGATTATTTGTAATTAATCAGATGTACTTGAATTTTTATCGAATGTATGTTTCGTTAAGACTAGAAAATATGAACAATGACCAATTTTTCTTTGAATTTCAAAGCGGAAAGGATTGTAGACAAGTGACAGAAATTCATCAATTTAGAAAAATGCCTAAATTAGTTGCTACTTATTTGAACTTACCATACATACTAGTAGTAGTATTTATTTTAATAGGAATCCTAATTTATAATACATAATATATACATCAGTTTACAATTACACATCAGTTTTTTTCTTTTTACAATAATTTCAATTTTCATCACAATAGAATATAATCAAATCCAATATAATAAAACTATATATTCTCTATTTACAATATAATGTCAAGGCACGCTTAAATTCAGACAGACTTTTTGATTTTTTTATATTTTCTGGTAGGCCATTGTAATGGATGAATCCTTTAAAAAACAAACTCTTTACATTATAGGAATGATTTTGCCTCGATACATATAAGCTGTTCTGGCTCCTCGTATTGTAGGCATGAATTTCATTGGTAAATGTAATATACTTACAAAAATACGTTGGCAAAAGATTATTTATCATTTTATAAATATAAGTCATAACTAAATAATATAATCGCCTCTCTACCTTGAGTAATTCCAAAGTTTGAAGCATCATAGAGATAGGAGTCATTCTGTTGCATCGTAGTATAATTCTCATTGCACGATTTTGCAGTTTTTGTAATTGAGACATCTTATTTAAATCAAAGAAGTATAGTAGTGTCGGGCAATACTCAAAATGGGGCTGAATAATGGTCTTATAAACGGTTATTCTGGAATTTAGACTTAAGTGTTGAGACACTCTGGAGAAAAAATAAAGTTTTTTCAAAATTTTCTTTTTATGTACTCAAAATGGCCACTAAATAATAAATGATTATCCAACATGAATCCTAAATATTTGATTTCTTTGACAATTTCAATTTGTTCATTATTTATTTCTATACTTATTTGATCATTGCTTATTTGATTGTATTTATGAGGTGTTGTAATTATCATAGCCTTGCTTTTATTTACATTTAGCTTTAGTTTATTCATTTTTAAATATTTATTCAAACTTCTTAACACACTATTTATTTTAAACAATACTCTATCTAAATTCTCATCACTTACAGATATTAATGTATCATCTGCAAAGATATGAATGTAGTCACAATCAACAAATTTATCTATATCATTTATGTAAATCAACAACAAGATAGGGCCTAGAATACTTCCCTGAGGAACTCCATGCTTTACCTCAATAGGAGGTGATATTGTATCGCCAATTTTAGTAACTTGTTTTCTATTAGTTAAGTATCCTTTTATCCAATTTAATACCTTACCCCCTATACCATACCGCTTTAGTTTTTTAAGTAATATTTTTCTATTTACGGTCTCAAAAGCTCTTCTTAGATCCAATGATACTGCTATAGTATATAAATTTTTGCTCATATTATTCTTCCACTTAGTGACAGTCAGCTGGATAGCAGCATATATACTAGTCACTGCTTTCGTTGGTCTTCTGCAACAATGTTGGTTGACTCTGGTGCCGACATAACTAGTGTAAAGAGGCATGGCGGATGGAAGTCATCAAACGTTGCTGAAGGATATATCGAAGAATCTCTTAACAGTAAGGTTGAGGTGGCAAATAAAATTTTGAAAGTGCAAAATATTCAACTAAATAACCTTACTACCCCGCATGTTGTCCAAAATGTTTCTCATAGTTCTAATAATGTTCCTCCAATATTCAATATTTGTACTAACTGTCAAATAATTGTAAATATAAGAAATTAATTTTAAAATGTATTGATGTTTTCAGAATATAAATTAATTCCTTATAAACAATATGTTTTCAATCATTTATGCAGAACACCAACAACTGTAAGGGAATATAATTTCCTTTCAGTAAAGAAATATCATTTCTTGAATTTTTTTTTAAGAAATTTTGTCTAAAATGTCCAAATTTTCTAGCGATTTGCGGAAAAATAATTTATATTTCATTAAATTATGATCAGAAGTTTAAATTTTAGTTTTGTCTATTTTATTAAGTTTTCCTGGAAGTTGATCTAATTAACGTACCATATTTTCAATAAATAATTCTCCATTAACAGATGAATTGTGTGGGAGAATAAAAAGTACACAAAAGGTGAACATGACTAATTGAATAAAAAAATAGACGTACTTGTGGCTCCTGTCACTCGCAGCTCTCTTTGCTCTTATTGTTTCGTCGCTCCACTATGCGGTCAGCAATAGTGGTTTAGTTGGTATTTTCACATCACTATTATATAGAACGACCAGAAAGTATCTGGCATTTTCTGATTTTTGTTAATGCGTACTAGCATTTTAATTTTAGATAGATTTAGAGAACTAATATCGCAGTAGGCTTCGACTGACAGGATTTTGACTTATTTAAATGTCATTACGTTCAATATAATAGTTGTTTTGCCAGTATTTGAAAACACGAAAATCAATATAATGACGCAAGTAGATAAAAGACGTCTAATTCAACAATTATGTGAAAATGGAGTTACTAGCAGCCGTTACTGAAGCTTGGCAAGTTGTTACTAATGCTCACGCATCAAGCCTAATTATGGGCATTCCTCGTCGACTACAAAAAGTTTACGTCTAAATGGTGCGAGCATTAACAAGTAAGATAGTAATTTGTTTTGTAGAAAATATTAGAAATTTTGTAAATAAAAGTATTATTATTGGTTGATTTTTTTTCTAATTCCAAATACTTTCTGGTAGTACTATATATTGTTGAAATCTATTTTTAAATAGAAAGATAGTTCCAATACAAATTAGTCATCATTTTACGAAAATTCTCTAGTATTCCCTATTTACTTCAACTTCAAATACTACTGCATTTACATAAGTATTCAAAATTCAAGATCTCTCAATACTTTTTGATTAAAAATTGAAATTTACCCCTGTTTTACACGCCAATGTATTTCAACATGTAAATTAGAATTGTTGGGCGCAAAATTTCACATAAATTATCAAAGTAATGTCGAGAGTAAGAAATTTCTTTTTTCTTCTTGAATTCCGAAATCAGATAGGGAGAGGACAAAGCATGTATCTTCCAAGCGATGCTTTTTATTTATAGGGCAGTAGGTTTGAGGAAATCTCGTTACAGCTTTAGTTAGTGATATTTAGGAATGAAAAATCGTAATTTGTGTTAGAAGTTGCAATTACTTTGGGTATTCCTGACGTGACGATCGGGTATATAACTTGTTTGACAATAGATATTCTTAATTAAAAATGTAAATGTGAGAAATAAATGAATATTTAGTTCATTTCTCAAGAATATTTTCTGATAAAAGTTTTTAGAATAGTATAGACCAATGATCAAGCGAGAAAAAAATGCAGAATGAAAATAACAACAAAAAGAACAACACAAATATCTGCCATATGCAAACTTTTTATAGATTTGACATAAAGGTAACAATGTCGTTAAGAGAAAGTAGAATATTGCATTTTTCTATTCTTATTTATAGCATTGAAAATAATTAAGCAATCTTAACGATATCAATTGAAGGAGCAACTAGATGAAGGTGTTATGTTACGAATTCTAAGTTTTTTGTTTTGCATTATCTCTCTAAAGTTAAAGTCTCATCAGTTGAAATCCTGTCAGATGTATCACATATAGTGAGAATACGTTTTTTCTTTTGGCAATTACTAAGCATTTTTGACTTTGATGACTCTCACCATTATATGATATTCACTAAAACTAATTTGTAATGGAAGAATGTGTCAAGTGACATAAGGCTTTATTAAAAAATTATTAGAGACATACTGTAATGTTTTTCTAATTTATTTAAACAGTAAACGGGTGGGATAAATTTTAAACACAGGGTATGGCTACTTACTAATTTATTTAAACACTAAACTACTCACTAACACTTCATTTATATATACTTAACTAATCACGCAAGCAAGCAGGTAGGAACTCCTTTTGGATAGCTCTATCAGGGAGAATGAATCAATCCCTGCCTACTGCAGATTCCTAAACAGGTACTAGCCGGGAGGCTAGTACCTGTTTAGGGTCCCTGGCCCAGGGATACGGGTGAGGGCCATACCGGCAGAGAAGGCGGAGAAGAAGGACTTCAGTACGGCGGATCTGGCGCAAATGGCAACCCTGCTTTTAGGAACATATGAAAGCAACAATATAAAGGCACTCTTTTGTCTTAGGGTTAAGAAATTGGCCCTAAAGGCGGAAGAACTATTATTAGTCAACGGCATAAGAATGTAGAAGGCAAGGAGAAACCACTACATTAAAGATCCACATGGATTTCTCTAGTATAATCATCATGGCTATACAACAAAACACAAACTTTACTGATCATGGATATCGGATACCAAGATCCGGCAGGGGATGAAACCCAAAGCGAGACCACAGGGCCTTCCAGATCGTTAACCTGCGAAATCCCTGTGACAAATCGAAGCCAACAACAGCACAACACCAAATTGGAAATAAACTAAAGATTGGAATGTCAGGAGTATGTTTGAGTTGGGAAAAATGCATAATGTGATACAAGAGATGGAAAGACTATGTATAGATATACTCGGTATCAGCGACAGCAGGTGGCCAGATTCGGGCCAACTCACCACGGCAAACGGTATGATATATTTCTCTGGAAATAATGAGGCCCACCATAGAAATGGAGTTGCAGTTCTTGTGTCGAAAAATATTATGTCATCGGTGATTGGTTTCACTCCTATATCAGATAGAATCATGCTTTTACAACTTCAAACAGATACGAGCAAACTAAACATCATACAAGTATATGCTCCTACAGCCGAAAAACCTGATGAAGAGATCGAGCTATTTTACGAAGGTGTTCAGTCAGTCCTATCTTCAATAAAATCAAGAGATGTTACAATTATCTTAGGCGATTTTAATGCTAAGATTGGAAACGGAAAATGTGATAAATACGTAGGCGAGTACGGACTTGGGATGAGAAATGAAAGAGGTGACAGGTTGCTAGAATTTTGCCAAGTGAACAACTACATAATAACAAACACTTTCTACAAACTTCCCATGCGAAGACTACATACCTGGAAATCTCCGTAAGACAACAAAAAGAAGCCGGTAAGAAATCAAATAGATTATTTTTTGGTAAATGAAAGATACAGAAATTGTGTTAAATCGGTAAAAGCATATCCAGGCGCTGACGTGTTTTCCGACCATAATCCATTGATAGCACGAATTCACATCAAATTAAAGAGGACAATAAAAAGCACTAAAAGGAACTAAGTGGATATTGGACATTTACAGAAGGAAAAAACTCGCCAGAACATAAAAACAAAAATGAACAACAACTTACGAAAACTTGATCTGGAAGAAGAAAATCAGAACCAACATGATGCAAATAAGAAATGGCAGCAATTTAAATCAACGTTGATGGAACCTATGAAGGAAATTTGTAAGAATGAGATACGTACAGCAAAACACGACTGGATGACCGACGAAATTCTACATCTCATGAATAAAAGAAGAACTTTTAAAGACAAATGCGAACAACAATACCAAACAATACAAGTCGAAATACGAAAGAAAATCAGAGTGGCAAAGGACAATTTCTATAAAACAAAATGTGAAGAAAGCGAAGAACTGCAACAAAAACATGACAACTTCAATATACACAAGAAAGTAAAAGAACTAGCAGGAATGCAAAGAAGGAAGCGACTCAATACATTATACGACATAGATGGTAGAATAATAACAGATATAGAAGAAAAACTAAAAGCCTGGAAAAATTATGTCGAGGAACTCTTTAAAGACCATAGACAGAAGGAATACCTTGAATGCGCGGACAGAGACGAAGGACCAGAAATAACAAAGGAAGAAGTTTTATATGCTCTGAACTCGATGTAAAACAGGAGGGCACCAGGCCCAGATGAACTACCAGCCGAAGTTCTTAAACTTATTGAAGAAGAGCAGATACATGTCTTGGTAGATATGTTTAACAACATCTATAAATCAGGAATCATACCACAGGAATGGCTGATATCAACTTTTATAACGCTACCAAAGAAAAGAAATCCTAAACATTGTCAAGATTATCGCACTATAAGTCTAATGGGACATACCTTGAAAGCCTTCTTAAAAGTCATACATACCAGAATATATAGGAAACTAGAACAGGACATCGGTGAAACTCAATTCGGGTTTAGAAATGGCCTGGGTACCCGTGAAGCGTTATTCTCACTTAACGTTATGTCCCAGAGATGCCTAGACATGAACCAGGATATGTATCTATGCTTAATTGACTACACTGAAGCCTTTGATAAAGTGCGCCATGATCACCTTATAAAACTGTTGCAGGCAAAAAACTTAGACTCTAGAGATATCAACATTATTTCAAATCTCTATTATGGTCAAAGAGCAGTAGTGAAGATAGAAGAAAATACAACTGAAGATATAGAAATAAAAAGAGGAGTTCGTCAGGGATGTGTGCTTTCACCAATCCTTTTTAACGCATACTCGGAAGATATCATGAATAGAGCACTGGCTGATCAGGAATATTGCATTAAAATCAATGGAAGACCAATCAACAATCTAAGATATGCCGATGATACAGTGCTGATAGCCGAAATATTTCAATACCTACAGAAACTTGTTAATGCAGTTGTGGAAGCTAGTGAGGATATGGACTGTCACTAAACACAAACGAAACCAAATTTATGGTTATAACAAAATCGGTCCAAAACATCGGAAATATATTAATACATAACCAACCAATTGAAAGAGTGAGAAAATACAATTATCTGGGAACTCTTTTCAATTAAAATGCGGACTGCTCTCAGGAGATAAAAATCCGAATTGAAAAAGCGCGGAGTACTTTCACGAGGATGAAACGAGTATTCTGCAGTCGAGATCTCAGCTTGGAACTCAAATTGCGCCTTATGAGATGCTATGTTCTGTCAGTGCTGTACTATGGCATGGAAATTGTCCTAACTATTAAAAAAAGGAAGCTGCTCTACCTGGGTGACGTTATGAGGGGGGACAAATATCAACTGCTCCAGTTCGTTGTGCAAGGAAAAATAAGTGGAAGAAGATCAATAGGAAGGAGAAGACATTCCTGGTTAAAAAATCTTCGCGAATGGTTCAACGCCACCAATAGTCACTTTTTTAGAGCAGCGGTATCCAAAATACGAATAGCCTTGATGATTGCCAACCTTCGGAACGAAGACGGCACTTGAAGAAGAAGAACTAATCACTTCAATTTAATTTATATGCACACAAACTTATTTATATCAACACTTTGCTAATTTATATTCACTTATTTACTGTTTATTTGTCGAGATCACTTTATCAACTGCACCGCACTCTTCTTGATCGGTCCCTTATATATTATTGCCTTTTTCACTAGATAATTCTAGATTACAAAAACAATTGGCTTTATGGCATTTTCTAGATAAGACTGGTCACAAAAACAATGTAGATAAGATAGTCACTATTCGTAAATAATTCTAGGAAACCTGCGCGTTCGCCATAATTTTAACTTTCATACCTGGCTTAGACAGAGTCGAATTTAGGGACTATACCAGTGTGCTGTTTCGTAACAATACATATTATAATAAAGAAATATTCATGCTGTTCTTCTTTTATTCTTAGGAATAATGATCTCATAAGTGCAAAATGTCTTCATAAAACAGAAACATTCCTCCTTCACGTAAATGAGCTGATCTTTTAGATTTTCACGTTTCTTTTCAGATAATGTACCAATTTCTTCTTTTTCATTTTTCACTATTGAAACTATTTTTCAATGGGGCACATAAATCGTAATTGTTCCTCGAAGTTGTCAAGTTTGTGTAGAAGTTTCTGCTGAGGTACACGATCCAAAGCTTTGGAATAGTCCAAATAAATAACATCAGCGGGCTGCAGGTTGTTAAGGTAATGTCTAATCATTAAGAGATTGTTAAGCATTAATCTCAGCAATATATATATATAAATGCTCAAATAATGTTCAATTTTCTAAATCAAATTTTATGAAATGTTTTTTCTTTGCAACTTTCTATCAGTTGCATTTTATCTTTAAAAATACCTCGTCTAAAAAAGTATTCATCAGATTTAGAATCACGTTTTTCGACATTTTTAAAATTAATTCACAATCTCAGTTATTCTCGAATTTCGTCATTTTAACAAACGGACAATTATCGTGGAAAAATTCGGTTTCCGAACCATTTAAACTTGTGCCATCTAATTTAATCTGGCGTGGATATGGACGTGAACTCTATGCATGAAAAGTTATCCAGTTATCCACTTGTTCTATAAATTTGAACTTGTAACGTGACAGTTTTACATACAGCCTACTTTATATTCTATATAACTTGATAAAACCACGCGTCCAACAGTGTATGTATGCATCTGTACAGTGGCGTATTATAGATGTGTACTTATCAATAACTTTTCTTAATACACATTTTGGATTTTTGATACAAGTATAATTCAGTTATATCCGCGCCCAAAGCGTCCAAAAGCGCAACAGAGTATTGGCAAAGGTAATTACGTTCTTATTTTGCCAAGACAATAGCTTCGTGTCATGTGATGACACGAATTACTCTTCGAATTTTTTCCGCTCCCACCTTATCCTCCAGATTTGATCTCTAGCAATTTTGCATCGTCGCTAACCTAAAAGGAATACTAATCGGAAAAATATTAAGTTCGAACGGGGAAGCAAAACTAATACTATTTTGAGAACAAAATCAAATCGTTCTTCAAGAAAAGTATTGAAGTTTTAAAGCGTTGCAATGATTATATGTAGCTCTTGAAGCAGACTATGTTTCACTGATAGCAAGCTAAAACTCGTGTTTATTCCTCATTTTTATGAAGTTTGAGTTTAGTTTTAACTTCTTGGAAATCTTTAGTCAATAATCACGTAATAAGTATGTCTATATTTATTTTGAAAATATTGTAATTATGAATTTTATAAAATATTAAGCGCAATACAATGATTAAATATGCCCGACATTCTACCATTTACGCGAGACAACAGTATAATGCTACTGTTTTTTTGACTGTATTTAACTGAGATGAAAATTCCAAAAAATATCCCGTTCAACTCAACTCCCGTCTGCCTCACTGTTTGTATGTTAATATTACATTTGAAATTATTAACCAGAACTCGTGGATGATGCCATTCAAATGCTCTATTGTATATTTTCTGGCTTCAACGGTAATAGTGAATAGACACGAAATTGTGATAACATTGTGGTTTTGTACCGGTTGAAACAGGTCCAACGATGCGCTGCGGCATCTTTTTCGCTCACTACCAGCACATACATACAATTGCCCTCGATTTAACACTCAATAGATGTTAAATTAACTGTCACTACCCATATTGCTATTCAAAGAAATCTAATGTCGTTTACATCCTGTTGAAATGAACGATTTGAAACTTTTGGAATATTTAGATCCGGTTTATTTAGATCAGATGTTGTTAACCATTGTTTTGGTAGAGATTAGTGCCAAAACCAGATTTCAGTTAGTTGGAAATCGT
Organism: Galeruca laticollis; assembly: GCA_963921935.1. Lineage (NCBI taxonomy): Eukaryota > Metazoa > Arthropoda > Insecta > Coleoptera > Chrysomelidae > Galeruca > Galeruca laticollis. The sequence continues at coordinate 94,121,066 of OY998183.1, forward strand.
GTTTATATTATCATTAAAACACTTTTTTATAGAGCAACTAGCTACAAGCACCCATGTCGCTGGTTTAGTCATGTATTTATTATTTCGTATTTACGACTGGGATACTATTGTTTATATCTGTTTTCACGATATTTTTTATTATTATAATATTACTTATAATAACTTTTGTTTTATACATAAATATATTACATATTCTATAGGCGAGCGGGACACCCCCAGAAAGTCGCTTAGAAATAGCAGTATGTGACCACGCAGTACTAATCGCTAAGATCACTTTTACTATATGTTTTCGGGTTCGCTGAATACGAATATGAAATTATTTTTACGATAAAATTGGGGGAACATGGAAAAAAACGGCCATTTCGCATAAAATTGAGACAATTGAATTTGGCGTTTTTCTGTGTTCATCTCGCTATATCTTCCACATTTATCAATGTATCATTATGAAATTTTTTATGACTGAGTGAAAACCAGTTAACAATTGTAGAATCTCCCGATACAGATGTTTTTTTTATTACTACTATTTCGTTTTGCAAGTTTCGAAAATAGTAGACCTCAGCTATGGTTTTTCACGGGAAAAATATCCGTACGCACTGATTTCAGAAGGTATATACCTATTCATAGTTTAGCACAAAAATTAGGAAACAATATCTGTTCGTCGTTATTAGCTGCACACGCAGTAACAGGCTGTGATACTAATTCATCGTTATTTTACATAGGCAAGATCAAGGTGAATGCAGCATTACGACTTATGTCAGACGAAGAATTGACTAATTTGGGTACAATAACCGACTTAGACATACATGTTGCTCAAGAAGTCGTCAGTACATTCACATCTTATTTGTACGATCCAAAGAAAAAGTCAAAAGGTACACGTAACGATATAAATTCATTAAGATATCATTTAAATATCGAAAAGAACTCTGAAATCGCAAGACTTCCTCCACCTGAACCCGCGATGCATAAACACATTTTAAGAGCTCTTTGGCAAATTAATGAGTGGAAACAATCAATCGAACCTCTAATCATTTCCAAAGATGTGACAAAGTTGGGCTGGGTGGTAGAAACAGGTAGATTGAGTTTCGATTATTACGATGGACCCACTGCTATGGAAATACTACAACAGTACTTTTGTTCGTGCACTGGCAAAAATGCTTGCGAAACTGACGTTTGCCCTTGTAGACAATCTAATTTGAAATGCTGTGATGTTTGTAGTTGTAAAACCGTATTTCGGACGCATGTGAAGTTCCGACTCGGATAGTCGCTGGTCGTGCTATAGCAAACCGTGCAGCCGCACGCTACGCTCGACTTTGAAATAGCATATCTTTTTTTCTTTTCAATATTTAGATCTGAAACTTTCCCAAAAACTTCCTTAGGTATTGCATTTTATCACTGGATAATTAGAAATTCGAAACTTCATAACACAACTTTTGCATTTGTACGACAAAACTCGGAACACGTAAAAGTAAACAATTGTAAATTTACTGTTCGAGTATTAATTGTCGCAGAATTTTCGGAGTAGGCTTGTTGTTTAGATCTTTAGATACGCAATAGTCATGAAAAATTTCATAATGATACATTGATAAATGTAGAAGATATAGCGAGATGAACACAGAAAAACGCCAAATTCAATTGTCTCAATTTTACCTGAAATTGCCGTTTTTTCCATGTTCCCCCAATTTTATCGTAAAAATAATTTAATATTCGTATTCAGCGACCCCGAAAACATAGAGTAAAAGTGGTCTTAGCGATTAGTATTTCCGTGGTCACTGTAAGGTTAATTTGGTGGTGCGTCCCGCTCGCCTACTAATTGTCATATAATAATACCTTCTCACTTGCAACATGCTGAAATTGTCCAGAAAGTATGAAAGAATTATCGAACTTGGGCAAAGTTCTCGAATATTCCGATAAATTCAAAGAAGTTACCGAACTGCTAAGATTCCCTAGAAATTATAAAAGAGTCTAGCATTTTCTGAAAACAAATAATTTCTGGAACGTTCGCTAACTTTAAAAAATGCATGTTCAGGGGAAAAATTCATGAATCTTTTAAAAAATTCAAAATATTCAGAATTTTGAATTAATTAATGAACTTTTTGAGTTAATTCAAATTGTATGAGAAACAGGCTAAATAAATTATAGACTGACAAAATAGCCCTTAGAACTCGATGTACTCCACTTGTAAGTAGTTCCTTAAAAACGGTAATCGGAGCTATGTGTACTGCCACGTTCATCTATGCGTCAAACTACATTTAAGGTTATGTTATTTCTATATTACGTTACCAAATATTGAGAAATTGCTTGAACTTTCAGAAAGACACAGAACGTTACGATACTTTTATGAATTTTCTACGAATTACACACACCCACAAAAATTTTGAAGATTATTTCCGTTTTTATGGTTTATTGCAGTATTAATCCCATTACGGGTATTCTTCCTATAATTAATACTTCGTTAATTGAATTAGCTTAATGACCGTGTTATTTTCATGGAATTTTTTGAAATTTATACCTTTCTTGATGAGTAGGATATTATCACTCGATATATTGCCAGGGTGGTCTTAGGCGAGAATATCAGGATGACTGACAAGATTTATTTTGTTAGAAATGCTGCTAGAATTTCAAAACTCATTTGCAAAATCTGAAGTTAAGTTTTACGCCATTAAGAGAGTTATGAAGCTTCAGACCAATTTCTGTAGGTGAGAAAAATTGAAGTTTTAAACTGGAAGAGTGCTTATGTTATGTTCTATAAAGAACAGAAGTCTGATATTTTTTTGATGTCGGTTTTTCAGAACTAAGATGTTTTTCAATTCACGCTAGAGACAAACTCTGTAAAAATGATGCATAAGACTTGAGGTATAAAGTTTCACCATTAAAACAACTAACAGCAAGATGAGAGAAAGAGAAAGAAAGAAAAAAGTTAAAGAATCGTCGACGGATCCCTGAATTTTAGCATCTTTTACGTGCACAAACTGGCAATTCCCTTTGTGAGCCAAAACGGGAAACTATCTACGTGTCTCATAAAAACTCGAAACGAATTAAGGGAGTTTCGCTTCAAGCTTCAGACTGTTTTCTACAGGCTGAAAAGAGAAAGTTAATAAAGCTTGAAGATGAAAGAGAAATGCTCAAGTTTTTACGCGAAAGCGTTCAATGAACACTCTTGTACCTATTTATATACTCCCTTTAAAAAAGTTAATTTTTATTATTGTTAGTAGCGACGCACCGACAATTCGTACAGGACTTCAAAAGTTGACCTAAACTAACTGCTTCGACACATAAAATATTTTATTTCCACTTACGTTGACTGCAAATGCCGGTTTCTTTACACTATCAAAAAAACTTAAAGACTCAAATCGGAAGAAAAACGCACTTGCATAAAAACAAACGAACTGACGCGCTTAACGACTCCTTACCACTGCAGTTTAGTTTATTGGCGTTTTTGTTGGATGACGTTACATATACCATAATATGCGGAGCTATCTCAAATTAGGCGCCTATCTCAAATTTGGGTCCCTTCCTATATTCACACTAGACAACAACACATGTCCCATTGTTTTTGACCACAATTGTACATTGTGTATTAATTTTTCAATTTTGTTGTTTATAAACAATAGTTCTACTTATTTTAGATTAAACACAGGGATTGTAATTCACACCTTTCTCGTATCCAGAGCCGAACCTCAATAAACTTATATATTTTGTAAAAATGTTACTACAAGTACCTAACTTTTAAACAGCTAACCAAACACTCGTCAGTTGACTCGGGGTGCTTAGATACAGGTACCCTCGTTTCATGTACTTTGTCGGTCTATACATATATTCTTGGGAACTTTGTAATGGCGCTAACGATTTTAATGAAACTTGGCAGGACAATAAAGCTCAAAAAGTTATTCCATTATTACCATTGAAAGATATTTCAAAGGTGCGACCTTATTATTGAAAATATTTCAAAAGTTTGGATCTTCCTTCAAAGATACTGTGCCTCTTAATACAGTGGAAGTTCTGAATTTAGTAAAATTCAAAAGATACAATAAACCTAAATTAAAACGTAGGACTACGACATACAATGAGAAAGAATTCTATTCTACGTTATTACAATTTTAGCAACAGTAAAATAAAAAGGGTATTATGAAAAAGGGGATATTTTTCTAACAATATAACAATGTCACAGGCGTGAAAAGAAATTATACACAACAATGTCAATAGATATAAAAAGAATTTAAATTCTCAAATAGATAGCAGACATTGTAACAATAATTCACATTCTTAAATCTACAGCAATGTATACAAAAATAAAAAGATTTTTCATTCTTGAACACTAACTACATATATTTATTAATACCTGAATAAAAACTATTTGTTTATTTTGTCAAGAGATAATTATAAGCAACTTTAACTGTCCAGTTAGTTGTTAAAACCAATACCGAACTAATAAAAATAACAAGATACATACGTGGTATAGTACAACAGAAATTTTTAAGTCTAAGTTTAAAAACAATACAAGGTTATTTTTAAGGGGATTTTTTAATGATTTTGGACACTATAAAAAAGTCAAACTTAATTGAAAAATAACAATGAAGTATAGCCAATTACTAAACTGAAACTATATCGAACTTCACCCTAATAACCGAAAAAGGAACTGAGAGCACACCTATTTCATATAAACGCCTTTCAAATGATGAATTATCTATCTTGCTTTCCTCGTCCACACTCGTAGCTTCAGATATGATTTTCTAAGTGCACTATATCCCTATAATTTAGTGAAATTTATTCCTTGGACCCTACGCCCAGTGCCACCCTACTTACCTATAGTTAATGTTAGATTCGCGTGAGTTTTTATTCAAATATTATTCCTTACTAAACAACGTTTTCAACAATTCTTATGCTTTTTGGTTGAAAATCATTATAAACTCGCATTCTAACGTTGTTTCTCTTGCTCATCTTTTATTAGACTGTACTTAGACGGTTTAATATATATAGGTCCTCCACCATAAATGTTTATACGGTAATTATTAGTATATTGGTTCCGATAGTATAATGGAGCTTGTTTGTGTTTTCAATACTTTTGGAGATTTTTCGATAAGATTTCCTACTTTATGAAGTTTTTGAATATTATCTCAACAACAATCTACATCTACATGATGTATGATCACCTTAATGTGGATAAAAATTATGCGACATTATATCCAAAATCAAAATAGCGACGACAAAAGTACCTATTATTAACTACAAATGGAAAATACAGGGTGTTTACAGTCGTTAATGAGTTACAGTGCGTTGAATTGTTTTTAATAAACGAACTTTGACTGTAAGTGAAATTTATTTTAATACAAACAATCACATTATGGTAAACATAAACAAAAATATTTCAGAGCAGACGTTCAAGCTCCAGTTAAAATTCCAGCATCAGCTCGACGTCTAATAGATTGCGGAATACGTTGGAAAAGGCCTGGATTATCGCGAATAACATTACATTCTCGTATGGTGCGATTTTGAAGATATTCTATGTTTAAGATAGGGGTTGTGTAAATAACTGATTTTGAATATCCTCACACATAAAAATCTAGAGGATTGAATCCAGTTAACGAAGGTGTAGCTTAGCAAACGTTTCAGAACATGGCAAACGATTATTTGGATAAAGCTGGTGACATACGTCTAGCCTCTAAGGCACTACCATTCGCTAATCCATACAAAAAGTTCATATTAGCCATTTCAGCATTAGTAAATGCAGGCATCGTTGTTAACTTAACATAACCGAAATCAGAACTGGTTCTACACCGAAATCGGGTATGATAAAAATGTTTTTGTTTGTTTTTTGCGTCAGTTTTTAGGTTTTAGGTAATTATCAATATTGCAAAGGCCCCTTAGAATAAACATGTTTTTTCTTATTACTTTTGAAACCCAGTAGCGTCACTAAGGACAAAAGTATGGTTTAAACAAATTTCACTTATAGTCAGTGCTCTTTAATTGAAAACAATTCAACGCCCCGTTATTCATTAACGACAAGACTTCTCACACATGTTTATAATAAATTTTCGTCTTAGAATTGAATGGCGAATAGCCCACTGCAATCTTTCAGATTACTTTGGAAACACCCTGTATAAAAAATCATCAGTTATAATACAAATTCACATTGTGTCACAGACAATGTCTACAAATATTAGCGCTTCTTGAGAATAAAAGCATACTTTAAGTTTATATTTTTTCCTAATTTTAAAAATATTACGTCTCTAATAAAATATATTTAAATTAAAAGCTCCATACACGTAATATTTCTGTGAAATCAAGTAATTTCTGGTGGTACTTTCTGGTCAACTGAACATTTATTCTACTTTTTTTTTGGAAATCTAAAATAAAGTTATAATAGTGTTACGAAATCGCGCAATGGTGTAGTGCTCAAAGCCGGCCCTGCCTAATCGAATATTATCTAATGTTCACATTTTGGCGAATGCGTAACATTTCTAGGAAGGTTGTTTGTTTTTAATGGAAACCGAATTCTAGAAATTGATCTTCCTGCAAAGGGATTTTAATATATAAGGCGACTATCCTGCGGCCAGTAAGTCAGTTTACAGTTTAATCTAGGGTGTGAATAGACTTGAATATAAATAATAGTGAACAGTGTATTTAAAATATAAATTAGTAGTGATTGTGTATATAAATCAAGTGTAGTTTACTCTATAGAATCTCGTCCATTTTAGTCTTTTCTAATAAATGCATTATACTGTTCAATAATTCCCCTGAGTAGCTTCTAGCCATGGGCCTTTCTTCGCCTATCGTCAGACTTGTCTGTCTTGAAATACTTTCACGTTCACATAGAATGTGTTTTGAGGTTTTCGCTACTTCCTACATAATTTGCCAGTTTCAGTAAGTGCATGTGCCTGTTAAGACTTTTTCACCCTGTTAAGATACCTATGAATTTTCTCATGGTGATTCTTTATTACTTCAACAGATACTCTGTTAATTTTGGTGTCGGACCTGGTAAGAATTCCTTCGCCTGCCTCAATCCTGTTGATATTCCTGCCTAGACGGCGGTGCCCAGCAGACTGTTCCCACTGCAACAAAACGGAATCTAACGAAGATGCAGTTTCCAGCACTACGATAGTCGACGAAGAGCAGTCACCTACCAGGATCAGAGAAGATCAGGAAAATGATCATCATCTAAGGTTGATCCGGCAGTGGAACGAGGAAAATCGGTAACCTACCTGGCAAGAAGAGTCAATATTTTCAATGACAATCAAAGCATATTGTGCTCAGTGGCACTCCCTTGTTCTGGAAGAAGGCCTGTTGAAAATAATCCTTGATGGTTCCAAGAATACAAGACAACTAGTCATCCCAAGAACAAGAGTAGCTGAGGTACTGAGGAAGTTAATCGACAATGCATCAGGAGGTCATCTGGGAATGAATAAAACCCTACAGCGAGTCCGTGAAAGGTTTTATTGAACGAACAATTCCGACGATGTGAAGGAGTGGTGTAAGAAATGTACGACTTGTGCTACGAGTAATGGACCACATCGCACCCATGAAATAATATAATGTTGGAAGCCCTTTCGAAAGTATTGCTTTAGATATCATTGGACCATATCCGTCGACAGAAAATTGTGGTAAATACACGATCGAAGATTCTATTTGTTCTAAAAAATACAGGGTGTTCCATTTGAAAGAAGAGAGAGTAAATGAAAGGTTCGAGTTTCCGTCCATCCTGTATACAAAAGGGAAAATAATTAAAATTTGATAGAATACGGAGATATTGCATCATATTACGATACTCTACTAGGGAAAATACAATGTTTTTCTTCAACGTACAATAAGCTACAGAGCGTTGACTTATCTACAATTTTCACATAAACGTGTCCATACATTTCTAAGGACTCTGTATAACGTAGCAAAACCTTATATCAAAAGCTTCACAAAAATGTGAGCAATTTGAATTTGGTACGATAGAGGGCGTATTTTTTAACGGATCGATGCCAAACTCGCTACAAAAATCGGTTGAGCCAAAATATTGGAAGAGTTCGTTAATGAGCCAAATCGACCCAGTAGAAACAAAATGGCGGCCTATCAAATTTGAAAAAATATCGTCATTCAGTTCATGATATAATATAAATAGACCGCAGGCATATACGAAGAAGCTCTTTTTTAAACAATTAATCATCCTTGTAATAAACACGAGATATGACAGGCAATGTTTACGACACCCTATATAGATATAATTTTCTTGATAATAAAATAAGTCGAATCTAATTAATATAAAAAAACAATTGTTGACCAACGCCAGAAAAGAATTTTATATAAACAATTTTACATAACCGGCAAGGTCGTGTGTTTTGCCATGTTTTGTTTATCAAAAATATAGTCAAACCTTGCAAATTAGTATAAAGAAATTGAAAATTAACCTTCAGTTACGAAAATAGAAAACATGAGACAAATAAAAAAAGATTCTAAAATTAATAGCAGGAAATTTGGTAACAGAGGCAGTGAGGTAGTAACCCTCATCGAGTGCCTGCGACTTCGACGGCCGTACGTCAACAGTAATATTGTGTAGTTGTGACTTGTAATATTTCAAAAACGTAAGTTTTTTTTCTGTCATATAATTATTTTTTTGAACAAATACCGTATTGACATTTTATTTGATTTGACTGGGTGTCCAAAAATTATAAAAAATATTGTGTAAAACTAGTGTCACAATGCGCTTCGCGGTTCATTGCAAAAACTACACTCGTACTACAAAACGAGTCATTGTGACACTTGTTTCACAAATAACTATTTCTTTACTGCTAAATCCGGTTTTTTTCATGGAATACGTTTCATGAACTGTTTTAATTAAAAATTATTCGATCGTAATTTCGGAATATAAAAAATAAATGGTTCTCATTCCATGATAAAACCTATGTAGTCTTCAAATACTTCACAAATTGAAACAAAAAAATAAACTCAGAATAAGCTTCGAAAATCTAATTAATCTTCAAACTCATAATTCGTTATCAACTCTCTGAGCTCTGAAAGGATTACAAATAATTACCTACAACATTCAGTTAGCGTGAAAACGAATCCAAATTCTTCATAAATTGAATATAACCAGCCTGATTTTTGTTCTGAATTACCTTTTGAATTAAACATTGATTGAAATGAAAACATATTTAAAACTTTTTAGAAGGTATTGAATTTAAAACGTCTCATTGTCACGAACTGATAAATTTCCATAGCTATAATTTGATACGTCCTTTATCTGTTTTATACAGATTTCATTTAAATGTATATGACAGAAAATGAGCATTGTCTGTTCTTTACACCAATATCCATTTTTTAATGATGAATATAATTTATAAATCGAAATACTTGAAACAAAATAAAAAGATTGCCCTCCAAGACTATCTGTTTACCTCAATTGTTTTGTGATATTTGTGTCGATTATACTAAAACCAAAAATGATCTGGTAATGTACACATAAAGATGAAAGCGTTGTTGTCACTCTAAAATTTATTTATTGTTTCAATAATTCCGAAATACTTTTAAAAACTCTTGAATTAATAAGAAAAAGCATATTTTATGAAATAAACTTTGTAGGTATATACTTCTATTTTTAATGTTTAAGAACTTTTTTCAAATAGTGGCAACGTCTGCCTGAATTGCGACTAGAAAGACGCCTGTCTCGCTTTTGCTCATTCCTTAGACAAGGAAAGACGAATGGACGAGTAACAAAGTTCGGACCAAACCGATTGAACAGTCACATCAGTGGGGGAACAATAATGTGAACCTAAACTAAATTAGGATGGAAATCCATAGTTAGAGCTTTGTTCATAACTGTATTAGTTAACAATTAAAAGTACTTTTTCCTATGCAGATTTTGTTCAAGTATTCTTAAAACACTTCCAGAAATTTTTCAAATGCGTATAACATCATTTGAAGGGTGGTATATTAATCATCCTTTACTTTTATGGGCAATCAAAGAATTAAGGAAATTTCCTTAAAGTCGAGTTAATGCCCCAACACATGTTTCACATATCAAGGTGCTTGTCAATAATTGTAAAACAACAAATCCTGCTATATCCGTGATAATTTCTTTACTACAAGTTGACAAATTACATGGATTCATAATATACTCATGATCGTTAAAGATATTTTTCCGCCTACCTGTATCCAAAGTATACATTTCCTGGCCTCATTATATGGAGCAAAGTCGTACTTTTCCTCCCTAGGGAGGAAAAGTAAAAGTGACGTCATAGTACGATATCAATGAAATAATTTTTGCAATTCTGAGACTAAAGTGGACATTTTAGTCTCACATATTAGAAACTATGTTAGACCCAAGGGATATAAAGGAACAGTTAAAATCCTAAGGGATTTGAAGTACAAATAAAAACGTACACCCCCGATGCCTAGCCAAGCATTTTAGAAGTCCGTCCTCGATGCCCAGCCAAGTTTCGTAAAATAAGTAGTATTTAGTAATTTTGTTTGTTAGTTTCATAAATAAATTATTGAAAATGTCTTGTTATTTGAGGGAGGCGGAAAAATCATATGTATAACATGGGTGTAAAGTGTCTTTTCCTTCCTCGGGAGGAAAAGTAGCACTTTCCTTCCTTGTTATAGAAACAGTTGTTCAAATGAATCAAAAATTGTGGTCATTCTTGCCTCTTTATCTTTATCAAATTGAGAAATACTATTGTTTATCACACAAACGGGATCTGTTTTTGCTGGTCTACAGGACCCAACTAAATTGGAAATTTGTTCCAAAGGTGTACAATTACCAATACCTCCACTTTCAACTTTAGATCTGATTAACAAAATCTTATAAGATGACCTGAGCTGATAAGCTGTTGGATTGTTATTCCATTCACCTTTGGATCTGGCAGAAAGTACATGGAGAAGTACAGGCAACAAAAGGGAAGAGCGGTAGGAGAAAAATAGAAGTCGACGAAGTTGCGAAAGGAAAGTGCTGGAAGCAGTTAGTGAAAACGAGATTATCCCTAAAATGGGTAAGGAGGCGTTAAGAAAAGTTTTACATGGTTTGAATTTTAGTTATGAGAAAATAAATAGAAAGAGTGTTCTCATTGAAAGATCTGAAATAGTATTGTGGCGACGAGAGTATCTGAGGAAAATTAACAAGTTTCGGAAGCAAGGAAGTTAGATTTATCATACGGATTAAGAATGGGTTAACGAGGGGCAGACTGTGAAAAAAGTATGGCAGCATGCAAATGTGAAAAATGCACGGCAAGCAGCTATTGAAAGCTAATCAACCGGTTTAAAAATTTCTTTTGGAAAAGGCCGTCGATTGACAATTACACATATAGAAAGTGATAGCGGATTTACGTTAAATGGTGAATTAATATTCAAGTGCAAGAAAACGGAAGACTACCATGACGAGATGAACGCAGAAGTGTACGAGAAGTGGTTTGGACACATTACTGAAAATTTGGAACCAGGATCTGTCGTCGTTATGGATAATGCTCCTTACCTCAGTCGACACTGCCAAAAACGCCACAACAGGCAAGGAAAAACATTACTTGCGATGAAAGCAGTGTAAAGAACATATTGCTTCAAATTGTGAAGATACATGCCTATAAATATAAGAAACTTGCTATAGATGAATTAGCGTTGAGCCATGGAATTACTGTATTATGGTTACCCCCGTATCATTGTAAGTTAAATCCAATTAAATGAATTTGGGTACAAGTTAAAGGGGATGTGGTACGGAAAATCCAACGTTTTAGTTAGCCGATGTGGAACGCATTCCTAAGAAATCATTGGAACGAGTGACACCAGAAACTGGAGCAAGTATAAAATTAACTGTCTCGATCCTTACTTCGTAGAATTCACTCATACTATGTAACGTGAATTTCGTTCACCACTCATAATATTTTTCGTCGATGAAAGAGTAACGTAAATTTCGTTCATCTAGTTATCGTCAAGTTCAATATTTTATCGTATCGAAGTGCATTTCTAAGAAATGGTAAGTTTTCGCTTAAAATGTATAATATTTCTTCGCTAATTCTTCATCACATGGTACTTATTAGTTTCAAATTAATTTTTCTTTAAAACATTCAGTACTAGAGATATTATGTCGATTTCGTTTTTGTTATACATATATTTTGTTCTGGTTCTTCATACATTTTTTTGTACCAATGGAATTCTACGTTGAAGGCCGTCGAAGTAAAATTAAGGGAATTCGTAACTTTACTTACGATTTTTTATTATGCTTTATATCTGATATTTCGATTAAAATATTGATACAGGAAACATGAACCACATGTTCTGTTTTTTTTATATTTTTTATACCAATGGAATTCTACGTTGGAAAGCCATTAAAATACAGTTAAAATGAATTAGTAACATTCCTTATGATTTTTATTGTGCTTTTTATTTATGAAATGAATGAATTTTCTTAAAATATTGTAAAATACAGGATATATGAACCACGTTGTTTGATATTATTTCATAATTTTGTACATATGTTACTTGTACCTACGGCAATTTCAATCTACAGATATCCTGCATTTTACTAAATTCAAGAACTATATCTGATTCAAGTGTATTTTCTAGCACTTTTCCTGACCGGCAAAACTTTTCCGGACCGGCATAACTTTTCCTGACCGGCATAAACTTTGCCTTACCGGAATAAACTTTGCCTTACCAGCCTAGAGTTTCCATACCGGCCTAAGGACGTTTCACGAGACTAAGCCTTCGTAGCGACAGAGGCGATTGGTTTTTCCTCATAGTACAGTCAGATGATTGGTTCCAGATCTATTTTCTAGCATAATAAAAAATCGTAAGAAAAGTTACGAATTCCCTTAATTTTACTTCGACGGCCTTCAACGTAGAATTCCACTGGTACAAAAAAAATGTATGAAGAACCAGAACAAAATATATGTATAACAAAAACGAAATCGACATAATATCTCTAGTACTGAATGTTTTAAAGAAAAATTAATTTGAAACTAATAAGTACCATGTGATGAAGAATTAGCGAAGAAATATTATACATTTTAAGCGAAAACTTACCATTTCTTAGAAATGCACTTCGATACGATAAAATATTGAACTTGACGATAACTAGATGAAAGAGGCTGAATGTCCACGCGCATTGGTTTAAATATCCAAGTGAAACGAACTCTTCAGAAAACTTTAAAACTCGGCAAGCGTCGACAAGAGTATTATTCGATGTTACGAGGGGTGAACGAAATTTACGTTACTCTTTCATCGACGAGAAATATTATGAGTGGTGAACGAAATTCACGTTACAACTACTGTTTTTAAAAGAAACTTACTGTTTCTAAAGAATAATAATTTTATTCAATATATTGTGGAATTATTTAGAAAGAGAAAGTTTCATTTAAAAACAGTAATGGAGCAAGTACATTGCTCATGTTCAAAACGAAGAAAAGAAAATGTGGGATATAGATAATATGGCTTATAAAGTTATTGATGATATTATTATCAAAGTAGGTACTAGAGATAGTGATATTGGTGATAAAAAATAGGGAAATTACAACGGGTAAGTTCTAACATTGTTTTTCGTTGTTACGAGTTTTATTTTTGTAATTCTTATGTTTGTAACTGGGGTGTATGGGCTGCGTTGTAGAGGTAGTACCTTTTGTTTGAATCGGTCGCTCCAAGAGTCATAGACTGGAAGAGGGTTCGGGCAACTGGTCCTCTAAGGGCAGTCAGCTCTTACTTATGGCTCCACGTGCCACAACCCGGTAACTGCATTGACCTGCAGGCCAAACTAGGTAAGGGTAACTGGATATGGTCGAAAATTGTGTAGCGGCAGCTGGCTGCACAACACAAAACTGACCATGGACGATAGTTTCAGAAACTTTTACGGCCATGAACCAGACAGCATACAGCGGAGTGGAAACCACAGTTCAAGTGAACAATTACGCTTTTTACTATTCTGGGAACGATGATCCCAAACACTATAATGGCGTCGGGATTATGCTGGATCCTGGACCGGCTTGCTCGGTCTTTAATTTCGTACCGCTTTCTGACAGGGCAATGATGACACAACTCAAGGCAACACCGAAAAATTTAAATGTCATTCAGGCATATGCTCCAACAGCTGATAAACCAGAATCAGAGAATACATATTTCTACGCGGATATAAAACAACTGCTGTCCCAAATCAGAAAGGATGAAACCACCCTTATCCTAGGAGACTTTAACGCAAAAGTAGGCAAGGGAAGATGCGATGACACTGTCGGGGAGCATTGACTAGGATCTATCAATACATTCCCGTGAAATACATTCTCATGAAATTTTTTTTATCAAATATGGAATTATGCTAGACCCGAGAGTCCTGCACCATTGAATAATCAATTTTTTGCATAACTTTGTAAAAAAAAGTCAACCAAATGAAATTTTCGATGTATACGTAAATGATTACGTAGAATTTGATTCCCAATTTAAAAATTTATTTTTACGACTATTTTACAAAGTCTTTCCCTACCTGGACTTTCCCTTTAGAGTGAGCAGTTCATTAGATACGAGGCTGGACAAAAAATCAACCATGTCCTGGCAAAGGAATTACCCGTTTCAAGACCAGGAGATCCCGGCCTAAATCGGACTTTCTTTTCTTTCACGCTCGGTTGTATGATTTTTTCTGGTGGTAAACTATACAAATAGTAGGAGAAGGACCAGTGCGTCCTCTAGGATTATTTCATTTGGTGACAGCGGATTTTTTTTATTTGAAGAAACAACTCTTGAGGTTGGTCCAGAGTTGTACATCTCGTGACAGCGGACACCCGAAATGAAAGAAGCAGTTATTACAAAATACCCAGGTATTCCAGGAAATTTGTCACAAGATAGGATTAAAGAAGACAAGGACAACAACGCAGCATCCACATTCAGATGGAATGGTTGAGGGAATGACCAGGACCATTGGAAAATACCTGTCGAAAGTAGTTTCCAACCACCAGAGAGATTGGGATCAGCACCTTTCCCTAATTGCTTTGGCTTATCGATGTGCGATAAATGAGTCCACGGGTAAAACACCTGTAAAAATCCTGTTTAAACGTGAAATGAAGCTTCCTTGTGACCTGTAATTTGGCTGTCGGCCTAGCGAAGATTTAACAGGAGAAGATTACGTGATCCAATTGAGAAGAAGCATGGACGATATGTACGAATTAGTTCGAACGAATCATCAAGTTGCCAGCCACAGAATGAAAAAAGGTACGACACGCCGCCCACAGAAGGCAGTTCCAAAGAAAAGGACAAAATATGGTTGCACAACTCGTCGAGAAGAAAAGAATTTTCTTCAAAATTACAGAAATCTTGGGAAGGTCCGTATCTACTTAATAATGAAAAATATTAATTAAGTCATCTATCGCACAAGCAAGATCCCCAGTGGAAAACCGAAAGCAGTCTACCAAAATCAACTAGCGCCATTCGAAGGCGACCTTGCCATAGATGAAGGAGTGAACCATATCCGAGAAGAGCCTGATCCTGCTGTTACGGGTTCAAACTGATTGAAGTTAGTTAAAACTAAATTAAAAATTTCAATTTCAATCACTTAGTCATCACATTGTTTGTTTACTAAATAATATAAGAAATTCCTCTTTTATTGTTCCCTCACTTTAAACGGTCTAAACATAAAGGGCTATCCCTACCAAAGAGTCAAGCTGGCTAGTGGAAGACCAGTAAGTAATTAAGGTTGGTACTTTGACTTATCTATCAAATTGATCTACTGTCATTATGCTTTTATTTCCACTCCACTTTTTGTCTTTTATGGCTGAATTTTACCTGAATGAGGTGAACCGAACTTTTCCGGATTTTTGAGGCCAAAAAGGAAAAAGGGAAACACTTTCCGAGACATTTTATAATATTTCACGTATTGAAAAGCCCGCAAGGGGATATTTTATAAACTAGTCTATTTAAAGCCACTCCACCTTCGGTAAGTCTACCTAACCTAACCTAACCACGTTTCAACTAACCACCATATTCTTTTAACTCTTTTAGGCTTTTTTTCTTTGGATATACTTTGGATCATTTACTGACAGTAATACCATTGCTGTGACCATCTGCATGGTTCACCACAGCTAGACGTCCAGATAGCCCCCTTTTAATATAGCCAGACTACCGACCACAAGTAAGAATATAGTTATTATTTTGTATAGCATCATTCGCCTATCGACTATTGAGAAACTGACTTCCACTCCACCATAGTAGAGGACTCCGCCGAACTAAGATTTTATATGTGTTCATAAAATAACATTTAATATCTACTTACCTTGTGAACCTATCAGTACTAATAGGGGAATTGCGTATAGTGTGAAACCGTAAAAAATTTCAACTTTCCTTAAATATCTTGTCTCCTCCACTATTCTATTGCAAAATAAAACGTTAAGAACTGTTACACAGTACCTTTCAGGGTAATTAAATGTGAATAATATTGATTTACCCACCCCTTTCTCCACTGTAACTAGCTGGTCATCAAACTGGTTATATTTAGGATTATAATCAACAATCATTTATTTGTTACCTATTGATTATGTAGGTAACACTGCCATCGAAGAATTTATGGCCGCATATGGAGGTACTGGAAAAGCTAGATATGGAGTTACTAAATAACAACGACAAGATTTGTTCACGCGCCCGGCACACAACATCCCCGCCAATATAAAAAACGCATGAGGGTTCATAACCGTCTTTCGAAAGAAGTTTGGGCAATTAGAAAAACTTAATGATTAGATTCCAACCCCTGGCAAGACACTGAAACTCAAACACAATTTGCGTCTTCTACTTGGTAACCAAGAACATATTTCAAGATCGATCCACCTACCGGGATGTGTGGGAAGCGCTACGACTCCTTCGAGAGCATGTGCTGCAATCTAACGTGAAGAAACTGGCTATGCCTAGAATAGAGAGCAACCAGTTGGATTGGCGAATCATCGAGAACTGTGTACATAAATTACATATTAGTGAATAGTTGAGTGTATAAATAAATTACGTTAGTAGATATACCTTGTGTATAAATTTTACCATTTTACGTTCGCTTAAACTGTAATTCTGGTGTTTAATGAATATATAAAAAAGTTTATAAGCTGTATAAACATGTAGGTGATTTCGTCAGTTATGTTAACAACTTTTTTTGTTTTACGTAAAAAATAAATTGACCTTTATGTGAAACATTTGTATGTAGGCTTTTTAATCTCTTCCATCATTATAGGTGGTTGTTACAATTAACTCCGCTCTTGTTACTATTGACAACAGATAGGTGGCAGTTCAAACAGTTGACGATGCCTCCTAAAAAGTCGTCTAGTTTTATAATAGCTTAGTTTTCAAAAGTTTAATTTGCGAAAAGCTTTTTCCAACCTAGTACACATTCATAAAAAAGAAAATTCAATTTTTACGAAATTGAGACTAACTAAAAAAAATATCAAAGTAAATTTTGTTACTATTCCCTAGATCTCCCTAGAGATTATTAAGTTTCGCTACTTGTTCTTCTTTAAGGGCCAAACATGTCATACTTTTATTAGTAAAAAATATAGTAAAATTGGCTTTTGTAAATAAACGTTCAACTATAATTTCAATTGAGAAATATGAAATATATTTTTCCCAAATTGGTAAAAAATTGGTTCATAAAAATATAAGTAATAAAAAAACGATTTGAAGCGGTAAAACATTGGAAATGTTAGTCAAATATAATACAAGAATAGTTATTTATGCAACAAGTGCAAAAAGTGAGTGTTTTTTGCACGCGACGTGAAATTGTCACACGTCGAGTGCAAAAAACACGTTTTGCATGAGTTGCATACAATATTTTTCTACATTCATGTAAAAACTGGAAAATTAGAACTCAGAATGTATTTTAACCGTTCTTCTTTTTTTGTATCTTTATGGCCTCCACCTTGTCAGCACTTAATCATAGCTGGTATTCGCTTTGACCATTTAAATTTTAAATAATCAAAGATTTTTGCAATAATTGTAACTCGTTGAGACTAAGTAGTAAGATATACATATATTATTGCTGTATTAGAGCAGGATCAGACACTTGCTCTGGATTTTTATTTTATTTAAATGTTTATGTTTGTCATAAATCATCACAAAACTGACAAGAATGACATATGAGTGCAACAAAAATTTTGTTGCACAAAAAAGAACCACTTTTTCCATTAAATCTGTTTCACAAAAGTGTTGTTTTTTGCATGAATGTAGAAAAATTATATTTTAAGACGTCTGCAAGCAGTTCAGAACAAATAAATTTCATTTATCTTTCCAATATAGATATTTACTCAAAATGGTTTTTAATTGCCATTATATAAAATTAATAATAAATTATAATGTTTAGCGTCAACATTTTTTACTGTAATAAACAATGTACCGGGTGGCCAACTAAGAACGGCCGTCGGCCATATCTCAAGAGTAGATTTATAGGACAGATTCGGGAAAAAAATTTTATAACAAAAGTGGCCTCGAGAAACACCTGCAAATTATTTTCAGAATTGTAGGTCCACCGCTAGAGGGCGCATTTGACAGTTAAAATTTTAAAATTCATTTTTTCAAACTGTACTCAATTAAGGAGTTGAAAGGATACGATAGACAATACGAAGTATTTCAAGGGCAGAAATTGAAGCTGCTGTTTTTTCTACCCGTCAGCGATTGATTTCAGGCGTTGAAAATGATGGACGACATTTCGAACATCTAGGGCGGCACTAATTACGTAGTTATTTATTAAAGGTTTCAATTGTTCGATTTATCACATTATCGATAATCTTGATGGTATCTGATGGAATGTTACGTTTATATAACAGGTGAATTACGTCGTTTAGCTCTACCCGATCGAATGCCATCTGTAGGTCTATAAAGCAGTAGGCGGTCGGGACGTTGTATTCCAGTGACTTTTCCATGACTTGCCTGACTACAAAAACTGCATCGTTACAGGATCGTCCGGATCTGAAGTTGTTCATCTGCTAGATTTATTTCGTTGTTGATTTTGGTGGTTATGACTTTTGTGGTCAGTTTCAGAGCGGTGCTTAGCAGGTTTATTCCTCTGTAGTTCTCGGGTACAGTTCAGTCACCCTTATAAACATCAAGATCGTTGTGCTAGTGCGCCAGCTATTTGGTATTGTATGTACCGAGATAATTTTCTGTACAAGTATCCTTAGTTGTTCAGTTAGTGTGTTTTCACCGTATTCCAGCATTTCGTTTGTAATTCTGTCCGGTCCTGGAGATTTACGGTTTTTTAGTTATTTTTTAGTAATTTCCTCCGTTGTGACGATTACGTTTTCGGTTGTTATATCTGGAGTTTCTGGTAGGGTCTGGTCTTCGCTTTTCTTAAACAGTTGGGTGAGATAGGAGGTCCAGGTGTCGACATTTATTTTATTGGTTTCTGTTAATTCGCTTATTTCTTTTCTCTGCGTTCTAATAAATCTTCATATTTGCCTTTGCAGTCCGTGGTAGTCGGCTTCCATTCTTGATGAGAAAACCCGCCAGTATTCGTCCTTTGTCTTCTTTACTAATGCTTTAGTTTCGTTTCTTATTCTTTTGTAGTTGTTGTAAGCTTTTGGTGTTTGTTGTGATCTGTACTTTAAGTGGGCTTCTCGTTTTTCTTTACACTTTGTTTTGATTTCTTGTCGGAACCAGAGTGTTTTGTTAGGCTTCATGAGGTTTATATTTAATGTTTCTGTTCCTAACGCTTCACATGCCGCCGAGTTCAGATTATTTTCTAGTTTTTTCCATGCTATCTCTATGTTATCTTCCTCCAAGATTTTATTTGCTACTATTCTGGAAGTCAATATTTTCTGATATAGATATCTGATTGATAGTTGCCACATACTTTCGATGTTTACTCATTGTGTTTTCTCGACTGTTTGCGATCTTCTTGTTTTCCGTCGGAGTTCTATTCTTATTTTGCAGATAAGCAGACTATGGTCACTTCACACGTTCGCAGAATTCAAGGTTGTCACATCTAATATTTGAGAAAGGTGTATGATATTATTTGTTATTATGTAATCTATGGTTGATTTCTGACTCCTCGTATTTTGAAATGTATATTTATGTTGTGTCTTGTGTGGGAAGTAGGTGTTATTGATGCGTAGTTCATTGTATGTGCAGACATTGATCATTGACTCCCCATTATCATTTAGCACGTCTTCATTATATCTCTGTTTAATGCCTGGTATGATGTTCTTCCCGATTCGAGCATTAAAATCTCCCATCAATAAGAGAGTATCGTTTTTTGGGATATTATCTAGTATTTTTTGCATTTCCTCATAAAAGGTCTCTTTTTCTGCCTTAAATTCGTTCTCATTGTTAGTAGCGACAGCATTACATTTAGGTAATCTAGTGGCAACCTTAACATTAGTATGATAACAGTTTAAATTACTGCAGACCAATGTAAGATCTTTTCATTCAAGCTATATTTAATAATTTCTGTTAACGCGAACCAGCCTTCTAGACGTTGGAAGAACAATTCCCGCCATTTACCTGTTTCTTACGATATCTCAGGATAGAAAAGAGATATGGTCTTGCGGTTTGCACTTTTTTATTACTAATTTAGTATACTTTTTAAAGACCTACTTCAATTTGTATGCTTCCATTTAAAATTGTTACGAGAAAACACAATATTTAAAAAAAATGAAACAGCGCCCTCTAGCATTTATGTTATTAATCAGATTGCTTCATATTTACAAATTTTCGATTGTTCAACAAAAGCTCTTTCAAACAACATCAAGTTTATTAAAACCAGTCAAGCAGAACCGGAATTACAGGCGTCTTTTCGTAACAAGGTTCCCACTCTCCCCCACCCCTTATTCGGAGAGATAGACTTAAACGTGTCATTAAAAATATGCAGAATTTGTCGACGAATCTGATTATAATATTTAATATGCTCCTTAATTGAGTAAATTTTGAAAATTTTTGCATTATAGCTGTCAAATGCGCCCTCTAGCGGTGGACCTACAATTCTGAAAATAATTTATAGGCGTTTCTCGAGACTACTTTTGTTATCAAAATTTTTTCCCGAACCTGTGCTATTATCCACTCCTGAGATATGGCCGACGGCCGTTCTTAGTTGGCCGCAAAAATATATAGAAGAGGCTGGAGTCGAGACGTGATATGGCAAGAGTGACGAGCATTTACTCTTAATCATGGACTTCCAAAAAAAAATGAATTGTTGCATTGTCCAGCACGGAATGGCAGGATGTGAGTTGTTGTATATAAAAAAATATGCTAGATGATTTAGGAATAAATTATTAGTAACCTATAACTTTTCATGAAGATAATCACAGCACAATAAAATTACAAAAATTTTTGAGAATAATAAAAGGAGTAAGCATACAGATGTCAAATTTCATTTTATTGGAAAATTTTTCAAACCTCTACATGTGCCATATGTACACAAAATTTGGAACTGAATCTGCAGATTATTGTTTCGGAAACGTTATTGTTGTGATATTTTTCATGATGTTTTCAACGATTGTTGAAAATATTTCCATATAAATGTACGATATTTGTATGTTGTTAGTTAATTACAACGGATTTAATCAATAGAACGACAAATATTAGTAATCAGCATACTATGAAATGTATCCAACATATAAAATTAAAATAGAATCAGAAATATCATTTATTACCAAAATTTTGAAAAATGATGAAGAGTTTCAGCAATGATTTCAAATCGTAATCATTTTTTTATGTAATTCACACACAAATTTTCTTGATTTTGAGTGCAATCTAAAGAAACATTTATTTTCTATAAAAAATGTCTCTTAGATTTCGACAAAATTTCGGCCGACGTATAAGTTAGCTCAACAGTTGCATTAGAACCAAAAATACCTAGTTTTCCGAATAAAAGTTCAAGATTAAATTTATGGAACCATAAGAACGTATAAACGTTCAATTATAATCGCGATATCAACCCACGTTAAGAATTTTCAACTGCATATGAAACTTTATTTCCTACAATCAAATAAGGAATTTCCAAATAAGCACTTTCGGAATAATTGGTGGTCATTCTCATACACATATTCTACTGAAGGCGCCGTCGCATCCACCAAATTCTGAATTAGTTATCCCCAAATGAGGGTTTGCCAGTTTTATTCATCAATAAAATTTGAAATATTCCCACATAGAGCATTAGATATCCGCAGTCCCATAGGTTTAAATGATAGGTTGATATCCAATTTTTATTAATAAGAAATGAGTGTTGAAGACCAGAATATCTTTTATAATAAAATTGTTTTGGTATTTGTTTTGAAATGAATAATATTCTTTTATGTTGCTTAATACATTTCTCTGAAGTAGCTTTCTAACTAAACAATAAATAGAAACATGATAAGTTCTAACTTGGATAGAATACAATAGCATAAATTTCGATTTTTAGTGGGATAAAAAAACATAAAATTAATATTTCAACTTTTTAATAGTGTTTCCTTAAGAGCATGTATTATTACCTATATAACATTTAATGTCAATTGAACTGATTATCAAGCAAGCAAGCGGATAGGCAAGATTTTAGGTAAAATGAGATTACTCTATTTTTTTATATACACTAAGAATAAAGAATAAGTGCGAAAGGAATGTTCAAAATAATTTTGTGCTTAATTTTTTGAACTAGAACAAATAGCAAATAAAAAATAATAATAATAAATTTCTAATAAAACAAATAACTGAACTATAACACTTTAACGTTATGAGGTCTTTTATTTTGTATCCGGAAATATACATGAGAAAATATATTTTTTGGTCATGATCACATTCACAACAAATTCAGGGAAAAAACAGAGTATAGGCAATGATTGAGTATGTGTTGAGATGTCCCTTATACACATAAAAATCGTGTATAGATGTTTTACTGATACGAAAAACTAATCATTATCTAAAAAAGATGTGAATTAAAAGTGGTGGACTTTGAATTCAAACTGAAATCTTTTTGAATAAACGTTTTACTCATGTTACGATTGCTCTTTCTGCTATTGAATCTACTAAAAGAATCGTGACTATTTTTATATTTTCTTTATCCCATACATTGTCTATGGTTCACCCTAATTAAATTCAATTTCGCAAACATTTGTGTATATTTTGGAATACCTGAGGTACTAACATTCTGCACTTGTTTTGAAGTGTCAAAGAGAAAGTTGGGATGTTGGCAGATGAAATAATTTTTAATATAAATTTCATTAACTGATAAAAGTTGATAACGTTTCTAAATATACATTTCTAATTAACGTTCAACCCCAAACATATTTTTTTATTATTCACGCAGTCAAGAAAACAGTATTGATCAAATATAAAGCCCGCTTATAGAGATGGTTAATCGCTAAGTTTACACAACTGTCCTCTATATTCACACGGAGCTTAAGCGTTAGTTTGTTTGCTTTGCTCCACTTTATCACTTAAACTCAATCACGATTTGTGATTTATATAACGGATGAAAATTATTGATGAAAAAATCGGTCTCATATTTTGCATTACAATTGGAATTTCGCATGCAGAAGCGGCTCACACCAATCGACTTTACCATAAACCTGTGCATTCAATAGTGGTCGAGATTTTCCTCGCTCTGGTCGGTCACCAATATCTATTGCACCGTTAGCTTAGGAGAAAATCCGAAAAAGCCGGCCAAAGTGAAGTTTTTTCAAAAATTCATAACTCACTTATTTTTTTCAGTTGTAGCGTAGGTCCTCCGGCCAGTATTAGTTTTTAATATGAACTTTGTATGGGCAAAAAGTATTACAAAAAGTAGGCCCTATCCGATGCACAGTTTTCGGTCTGTGGCCATTTAAATGTTTTACTGTGCAATTTTCCAGTAGGTCTTTGTTTTGCGAAATTCTTATTTGTTGCTGAGATATTCAAATGGAAAGATCATGAAATACGCGCAGGCAACAGTATTACTGTATAGATGTAGAGATGGCAACGATTAATTGAAATACAAGAATAATCTGTTAAGAAACAGCACACTGGTATATACCCTGAATCCGACTCTGTCTTAGCCAGGTAATGAAAGTTGAAATTATTGCGGATGCGCAGGGATTTCTTAGAACTGTTTACGATTGTGACTATCTTATCTAGACATTGTTTTTGTGACCAGTCTTATCTAGAAAATGCCAGAAAATCAATTGTTTTTGTGTGAGCCGCAATCTAGAATTATCTAGAAAAAAGACACCAATGTATATAAAGGACCGACTAGGGAGAGTTAGTTTTAGTTTAAATAGTGATCTCGACAAATAAACAAGAATACACCGAAATAGCGAAGAGTGAAGTGTTGATATAAATTAATAATTAAGTTTGTGTGCATATAAATTAAATTTAAGAGAATAGTTAAGTGTATATAAATTAAGTGTTAGTGAGTAGTTTAGTGTTTAAATAAATTCGTAAGTAGCCATACCGCGTGTTTAAAGTTTATCCCACCCGTGTACTGTTTAAAAATAAATTAGAAAAACATTACATTGGTATCAGGTGTGGGGTAATATAAATAAATTGCTACGTAAAAATGGCCAAGAGACTATGTAATCTGAAAGTGGCGGAATTAAGAGCAGAATTGGAAGATCGTGAGTTGGAAACGTCCGGTAAGAAAAGTGAATTAGTAGAAAGACTTAAAGTGGCACTGGAAAATGACGGCTTTGATCCAGAAACAGTTTTAATTAATGACTAGGCTTCCATCTCAATCTCGTCAATTTCTGCTAATATTTCTGCTAACATGGATGAGAAGATTTCTGCCATGGAAGAGAACATGAACGAGAAGATTTCTGCTATGAAGAACGATATTTCTAGCATGGAAGAGAATATTTCTACGAATGTGAAAAGCGATATTTCGGCTATAAAGGACGATATTTCTGCTATGAAGAACGAGATTTCTGTTACTATGGACGAGAAGATTTCTGCTATGAAGAACGATATATCTGCCGATATCTTATTAATGAAAAACGACATTGCCGCTGACGATGAAAATGAAATTTCGTCTCTAAAATCTGGAATCGAGAATAAGATTACAACGATGGACGAGAATATTGAGAATAAGATAACAACGATGGACGAGAAAATCAAGGAGTTAGAAAAAAAGATGACAGATGTAAGAACTCCACACCCGCCAGCGGAAGAAAAGAAGACCAAGTAAACAAAACCTAGCAAGCCAGAAATACACCCTAAGTTAGAAGACATTGGTAGTTTTACCAGAGTCAAGGCCCCAACGTTCGATGGAAAAATGTCGTGGAACAATTATGTGAAACTGTTTGAAGCAGCCGCTTAACTATCGCGCTGCGGAGAGATGCCTTAGATATACTACAGACGATACCACTTGAAGAAACGGATGACTTCGAGCAGCGGAAGAAGATGATGGACATGCGATATGGCCACGAATATCTAGAGCACTTGTACCAATCCCAGCTGAAGAACCGAAGGCAGAAACGTGATGAAGCCCTTCAGGGTATGAAGTGGACATTGCCCGATTAGTTCGATTCGCTTATCCATCAGCAGCAGAAAAGATGATGGAATGTCTAGGCATCCAGGCCTCTATCGATGGCTTACGCGACCCCGATATGCAGATGACTCTTCGTTTAGCCCATACCAAAACATTAGTTGACGCATTGACAGCTGCTCTTGAATATGAAGCAGCAACGATGGCTTCGGGATATAACAAAATTAGGACCATTCAAGAAGAAGGTGACGAAGACAGATTTGACCAGTTCGTCTGTTTAATAAAAAGTATGATGGACAAGAAGCCGAGAAATATCAGATGCTGGAATTGTGGCGAGCTAGGGCATGTACGTAGTTCGTGTAAGCACCCTTGGACTCCTGCAAACCAAGAACCCCAGCCACAGGAAAACTAGAACGGGTCGGCTACGAGGGGGCAGCACCGATCCATGATCGTTCCAAAGACCCTGTCATAATGATAGCTTCGCTCAGATGTCACAACGACAGTGTATATGTAAATGGAGAAGTGAATGGCAAAATATATACTCTGCTGGTAGACACTGGAGCAACTAGAACCATTATACGACCAGAAATAATAAACACAAAGAAGAAGCTTTTAGCAACGAGACTACGACTACGGACCGCCACAGGTGAGAGTGCCAATGTTCACGGTGAGACACAAATCCAATTGGGAATTGGCGCAGAAAAGTTCACGCGTACGGTAATCGTAGCTGACATTGAAGAAGACATGATTCTGGGAATGGACGTAATGAATGTACATGGTTTCCAATTAGACTTTAGAAACAGTACCAATAAAGTGGGTTCCGATGAGGTATTTCTTCACCCATATGAAGGAAGCGCGGTGTTGGCAGCTGTACAGGAAGATACCGTTCTACCTGCACGAAGGGAAACCATGATAGTAGCACGGCTACAGGGAATTATGGAGGAAGGTACACCGGTTATGATGGGAGATCGTAATACTTGGGAAGACATTTGACGAAAGCCTGAAGAATTTGGAAGATGAATTCAAACGACTTCAAGCTGTCCAGCACATGTTAAATCCGAAGTAATGTCAGCTATTACAAAACCGACTCAACTATTTGGGCCATATAGTGAGCAACAAAGGAGTGGCGGTGGATCCAGAGAAAATTGCTTCCATTCAGCAATGGCCGCAACCAACCGACAAACATCAAATTAGGATTTTCTTTGGACTTTGCACATACTCTAGAAGATTTTAAATAAATTAGAAAAACTTTACAAATCGATATAATAATCAAATGAAACCAAACTATACTTGTAGGCGATGACATAATTTTAATATTTCTAAATAAAATTTCGCCTAAATTATAAAAAATATCTCAAATAAACTATAAGAATACTTATTTTCAAAAAACTCCACATGTATTTTCTTCGCATTTTAAAATTTTGAGGTTATATTCCTGTATGTCGCTTTCAAGTAGACAAATATAAGAATTATTGCTATATATCATTTGATTAATCGTTGACTTGTCTCTGCATATATATAGTAATACTGTTGCCCGCACGTATTTCATGATCTTTTCATTTGAATATCTCAGCAACACATAAGAATATTGCAAAACCAAGATGGTTTTGAAGTATGAAAATTCTACTTTACGATAGTTGTAAATTGAAATTGGACCATACCTGTCGCTGGAAAATTGTAACCTGTTTTTTTCACATATGAAGTTTATACATATTAAAAAAGCTAATACTGGCCGGAGAATATCCGCTACAACTAAAAAAATAACAGTGATGAATTTTTGGAAAACTGTACTTTGGCAGGATTTTCCAGATTTTCTCCGAATGGTCTAGTTATTCGACCTCTCATTATCTTCGTGTTTTCATTCTTTACAATTTCTCTCTAACGCCATCCCCATTACCGTAACAGTTTTAATTTTATAATCAAAAAACTAAAAAAAGGGATTTTTTGAATAAAATTGTTTATAACAAAGTTATGAATAATAAAGTCGAGTGAAAAACATCTCACTATATCATATGATACTATTCTCCAATGGCGCAGTTGGTTTCCTTCTAATACTTCTTACAGAAAAAAATCAATGTAGCTTGGCCTAGTACTAAGGATTAGAAGTAATATTCCACTATCTGAACGAAAACGCTAGATTTGTAACTAAAACAAATCAAAATTTCCCGAGAAACAAAATCTATATATCATAAGCTGGCCCCGTCAAATTTTTCTAGTTGCTTTTATGAACGTATCACAGCTTTATATTAAAAGGTTTCGGATTTGCTGATCGAAACTCATCACTGTCACTGAGATTGGATTAACGAAAAAGGGCACAGACAGAAAGCAAAATACAAAAACGCCCTCGAAGCCAGAACGAACCGTACATAACACTTTCGTTTTTTATACCAGAGATGGATTTGGGTTAGATTAAACTGTATTCAAGAGAGCAAAGAGACGTCACGTTGCACAATTTCAGTAAAGTAGCAATTATTTGAACAAATAGAAACTCACACGTTATCAATTAATTTCATATTTGATTCTAATAAACTATTATTCATTTCGATCTTTTCATAGAGGTGACAGATCGCACATTAATTAAATTACTTATGAGAATTAATATTTAATTTAGTAGTAGGTTAGCATCTTTAATTAGATTTTGTATTTATAATCAACATTTGATGCTGTTTACAGCGGACATTCGGGGTAATAGGTCAGGGCATCTAAATTTATGAACAATAATTTATCCAATTTCATGAGAAACATGGATACCCTATTATTTTTCTTTTGTGTGTTGGGCTGGAATAAGTATGAATGAATATATGTTTGAAATATACCAGTCAAACGAAGAAACAAAAAGTTCACAAGAATGATTGATGTTAACCACTCAGCCAATCGAATAGAGTTAAGTAGAAATGATCAATGCTAACTACATTATCAAGTAAAGAGTTGAACAGATATGGTGTGCTTGAACCATCGGGTGCGGTTGAAGCATAGCGAGCTGTAAAAGTACAGACAAACAGAATAGTAAATCGTAATAGATAAATTTGATAGGTGTAGTGTAATAGTGCGCCATAAATTTACAGTATCTAGCATTTCCAAGTACTCAACTGCTTGTGATATTTCTTGCTAAGAAATACCTGTCTTCATTATCAAACCGATATCAATAATAGGTGATCACACACGGTAAATTATATTTAGCACTACTAATATTGTTACGAAACAGCACACTGGTATAGTCCCTCTGCCGCGAATTGACGATACGCTAGATACTTTGGCCGGCAGCAAACTGCTTTCCACCTTGGACCTGAAGTCTGGTTATTGGCAAGTGGAAATGGACCCAGAAGACAAAGAGAAGACTGCTTTTACCACCGCATCTGGATTATGGCAATTCAATGTCATATCATTCGGGCTCTGTAATGCGCCTGCGACATTTGAAAGACTCATGGAAAATGTCTTGAGATGGTTGTCTTGGAAGACATGCCTTATCTATTTGGACGACATCATCGTAGTACTGGGGAAGACATTTGACGAACACCTGAAGAATTTGGAAGACGTATTCAAACGACTCCAAGCTGCCCAGCTCATGTTAAAACCGAAGAAATATCAGCTGTTCCAAAACCGAGTCAACTATCTAGGTCATATAGTGAGCAATGAAGGAGTGGCGGTGGATCCAGAGGAAATTGCTTCCATTCAACAATGGCCGCAATCAACCGACAAACATCAAATTAGGAGTTTCCTTGGACTTTGCATTATTAAAGAAGATTTATCAGGAAATTTGGAGATATTGCCAAGCCTCTAACTCGAGTTACAGAAGAAGCAAGAGCTTTCCAATGAGACGAAGACTGCCAAACGGCTTTTGAAACATTGAAGAGGCATTTAACCTCGGCGCCGATATTAGGATATCCATTACCAGAGTGAGACTTTATTCTTGACACTGACGCAAGCAACGTAGGAATTGGTGGAGTGCTCTCACAGATCCAATGAGGGCAAGAAAGAGTGCTGGGATATTTCAGTGAAATCCTCTCCAAACCAGAACGAAACCACTGCGTCACAAGAAGAGAACTTTTCACGGTAGTGAAGTCCGTGGAACACTTTTACCAGTATCTCTATGGTAGGAAGTTTTTAATCCGGACTGATCATGCAGCACTCAAGCGGTTGATGCAGTTCACGAATCCCGAGGGCCAGATCGCTAGATGGATTGAACGACTTCAAGAGTACGATTTCAACATCGAACATCGAGCTGGTGTGAGTCACCGAAATGCTGACTCCCTGTCGAGACGGCCGTGCCCAACAGAATGCTCCCACTGCAACTAGGCGGAATCTACGGAAGCTGCAGTTTCAAGAACTACAGTAGTCAACGAGGAATGGTCACCCACCAGGATAAGAGAAGATCAGGAGAATGATCCTCACCTGAAGATGATCCGACAATGGAAGGAAGAAAATCGGCGACCTACCTGGCAAAAAGTGTCAAGATTTTCACCGAAACTCAAGGCGTATTGGGCTCAGTGGGACTCTCTTCTCCTGGAAGAAGGGCTGTTGAAAAGAGTCTTTGAAAACGATGATAGTTCTGAGATGAGGAGACTGCTATTTATCCCGAGAACAAGAGTAGCTGAAGTACTAAAGAAGTTACACGACAGTCCATCGGCAGGTCATCTGGGAGTGAAGGAAACCCTCCAGCGAATCCGTGAGAGGTTCTATTGGATCAACAGCTCCGACGATGTGAAGGACTGGTGTAAGAAATGTACGACTTGTGCTACGCGTAATGGACCACATCACAAGAGAAAGGCATCTATGAAACAGTATAATGTTGGAAGCCCTTTCGAAAGGATTGCTTTAGATATCGCTGGACCATTTCTGACGACAGAAAATGGTAGCAAATACATACTGGTTGTAATAGATTATTTCACAAAATGGGTGGAAATTTACGCTATCCCGAACCAAGAGGCCACAACTGTTGCGGATGTATTGGTGAAAGAATTTATCAGCCGATATGGAGTGCCCTTGGAAGTCCACAGCGACCAGGGAAGAAATTTCGAAAGTCATCTATTCCAGGAGATTTGCACGAAGCTGGGAATGAAGAACACCAGGACAACAGCATTACATCCACAGTCAGATGTAATGGTCGAGAGAATGAACAGGACTATTGGAAAATACCAGTCCAAAGTAGTATCCAGCCATCAGAGAGATTGGGACCAGTATCTTTCCCTATTCGCATTGGCTTATCAATCTGCCGTCAATGAGTCCACGAGTGAAACACCTGCGAAAATTCTGTTTGGACGTGAAATGAGGCTTCCTTGTGACCTGGAATTTGGCTGTCGGCCTGGAGAAGATCTAGCAAGAGAAGACTACGTGATCCAATTGAGAAGAAGCTGGATGATATTCATGAATTAGTTCGAACAAATCTTCAAGTTGCCTGCGACAGAATGAAAAGTCGGTACGACACGCAGGCCACAGAAGGCGGTATGGTTACACAACCCGGCGAGGGTTACAAAAATCCTGGGAAGGTCCATACTTAATCAAGAAAAGGATCAATGATGTTTTATATCGCATAAGCAAGATCCCCAACGGAAAACCAAAAGTAGTTCACCGGAACCGACTAGCTTCATTTGAAGGATACCATGACCTAGAGAAAGGAGTAAACTATATTCGAGATGTATCTGACCCTACCTTCGATGAATTTATGGGCGCGTATGGAGGTTCCGGGAAAGCTAGATACGGAATTACTTCAGAACAACGACAAGATTTGTTCACTCTCTCGGAAGATTATTCATTGGCATACAACATCCCGCCCGTCTCAATGACGCACGAGGGTTGGCATCCGTCTTTCGAAAGAAGTTCGGGCAATTAGAAAAACTTGAAGACCAGATTCAAGCCCCTGGCATGACACTGAAACTGAAACATAATTCGCGGTACGTCTTCTACGTGGTAACTAAAAATGAATTTCAAGATTGATCTACCTGCCGCGATGTGTGGGAAGCACTTCGAAACCTACGAGACCATGTGTTGGAATCCGGCGTGAAGAAACTGGCTATGCCTAAGATAGCGAGTAACCAGTTGGATTGGCGAATCATCAGGAACATAGTAGAGATTATCTTTCAAGATACCGGTGTCCAGATATTAATTTGCAGCTACAACTCCCGTTATCAGTATCCGATGAAGACAGTGCCCCGCTATTTCCATAAGATCGGAAAGTGTAGAAATGGGGCCAGTTGCCCATTGAAACATCCAGTCTCGGCTACACAAAAGTTCCAGGAGGAACATCCATTTAAGGAAGGGGTAATGTTACGAAACAGCACACTGGTATAGTCCGTAAATCCGGCTCTGTCTAAGCCAGGTATGAAAATTAAAATTCTGGCGGATACGCAGGTTTTTTCATAACTGTTTACGATTGTGACTATCTTATCTAAACATTGTTTTTGTGACCAGTCTTATCTAGAAAATGCAAGAGCCAATTGTTTTTGTGTGTGTAAGTCGCAATCTAGAATTATCTAGTAAAAAGGGAACTAATATATATATATATATATATATATATATATATATATATATATATATATATATATATAAATATGAATTGGCTATGGTGTAATAAGAAAGTTATACTTATTTTATTTTAGTTTAAATTTACTTTAAGTTTATTGTTTGCCCGGTATATTGATGATTTTATATATATGATAAACAGTTTATATTACTAACATGAAAACTTCTCATCTCAGGGTAGAGTTCAAGTATTTAGGATAAAATGATTTTAGAATTCTATATATATTAGCGCCAAAGTTAATAAATGCTTTATATTTCAAAAATAAATTTGTTAATCAGAATATGTTACTTGTTCAATGATTCCAAACTAAATACGGTCCTGTCCTGCTTAAAACAAATCTGCATAATTCAATAAATGTCATTCAGAGCTTCTGCCTATGGTAAGTAGATGGTGCGCAAGTCACCAGATGAAATGAATAACTGAACAACTCAAAAATAGTTTAAAACGTTCTTCAAAGGAAAAACGATATTTAATTTAATGAAAATAAATACATTACACTTTTACAAGTGTTCTTGAAAAAATTCAACTATCTAAAAGGATGACTCTTTCATACAACATACACGCACTCTGGTGTGATATTATTATAAGAGTGGAATACAATTATACAACTTCATAAACATATGATTTTTATAAAATGGCGAAATACAATCCTAAAAACGTCTATGCGTCACAAAATTTTAGTTCTTTGCATAAATTGGTAAGTACGCTTGACTTTTTAATATATTAATAAATTAACTTTTACTACCTTATTCACTTCACTGTTTTGTTTGTTCACCTCAATCATCCGTTTGTTTTACTTGTTTCAGATTCTCCTCCTGGAAAAACTCCATGCTGGCATTCCGTTTCTACCAGAACAGGAATCGATGCTGTATTTCATTTTAAGTCCAAGCAGTTTATATAAATTCCATTATTCAGTATTTTCCAAAAGCTATTGTGGCTATTTTACTTCCACAAGACACAAGACACCATATTATAAAATAAAAATCATGGTTAGTACTGTACAACATTCGACAATTCCTTTTTTTTAATTATTAATATAAACTTAACTACTTACACTGATGTATATCTTGTAAGTATAATGTATTTGTTCTTGAATTCTATAGTCAAATTTTTATCTTCCAAATAATTTCAAAATGATTTTCTTTACCAAAGAGTTTTTCTGCTTACAAATTTTTCTTCCCAAAAAGAGAGTTCTTAGTGAATAGACCCCATAATCAACAACTTTTCACATTCCGATTTTTTTTCGTTAGCAACATAATTGTCGCCGATATGATCCTTTTTAAATGTTTATTTACCAATCAAATTTGACTATTTATTTTATCACTCAAATTCTTCATTTCAACCAGTGAAATGTTCATCCATTATATCAGGATATTGTATTCTAAGGTTTTTAATTGCTTAGACTTCCTATATTATTTTCATTCAGTAATATTTCCTAGTATTGTTAAAATGACATTTCCTAACCTCTAAGTATGTATGTCAAATGAATATTCTTAATGTTTTAATAGATGACAGCTGTTACCTTTAAATATGTATGCAAAATGAAAATTCGTTTTTTTTATGAGTCATGTTCTCTGAAATTCACATTATTATATACTTTTCTGCTCTGTTATGTCTAAACAGCTACACTAACTTACTTTAATGTTTTAATCAACAAATATTATGAGATTAGCTTGACTTTACAGAATAAAGCATTATTAGTTTCTTATCATGAACAAATTCTGATACTTGATCTTTTTAATAAAAGTTTGGTTAATTTATTTCACATAAATTGTTTATCACACCTATTCGCAATTATCCCTACATTATACAGTCTGTCCTTTCTGGATGCCTTCTCTATCGAATAGTGGATCGTACAGATTGTCTCCATTCAAATGTTAAAAAAATTTTTGACTTAAAAAAAAATTCTTCTAGATTACAATGCATAATCTTAATTCTTTATTGTTTGATATACAGGGTGTTTCACTCTATAATATATATATATATATATATATATATAAAGGACCGATCAGCGGCTAAGTTTGGTTGATAATTTGATATCGTGAGATAAACAAGTAAATAGGTGAATATAAATTAGTGAACTGTTTATATAAATTACTGAATGTATTGAGTATATATAAATTAAGTGTTGGTGATTAGTTTGGTGTTTAAATAAATTAGTATGTAGCCATACCGTGTGTTTAAAATTTATCCCACCCGTTAGCTGTTTAAATAAATTAGAAAAACATTACAATATGAATGCGGAAACGGTTAGGAAAATTATAGATGACAGTATCAAGAGGCTCTTGGAAGGAATTGAAAGTTATAGAAATGAGTTTCTCCAAGAAATACGTTATACAAAAGCTAAAGTAAAAAGTTCAATTGATTCATCAGAAACGAGAATACTATTAAAAAGAGAGGAAAAGGAAAGCAGAATTCGATTTCTTGAGAAGGAGAACAAGGAGCTGTGAGAAAAACTGGAATATCTTGATAGGCAACAGAGAAAAAAGAACGTCGTTATTTCAGGTCTAGAAAAAGCTGCACACGAATTACAGCCACGGGATATCGTAGATAAATTAAGATATAAGGTAGGAGTTGAAGAAAAGAGATATCTTGAAAAATAGAAGAAAGTTGTAAGGTAACAAAATTTTTATATCAGAGGATTTGACAGTAGGACAAAGGAAGGAGTCGAACGTTTTAAAAGGTTATTTAGCTCATTTCGGGAAAAAAGATGAGAGCGCTCATTGTTATATCCGCGGTAACAAACTTGTTGATAATGGCAATCGACATTCCGTAGAAGATCTTTTAAATAGTGACATCTCTGATAACAAAATCAATCATCTAAGCAGTGAACCATCAACTTCCGACCTGGAAAATTTTGTTACGAACGATAGGGAATGGAAAAAACAAAACAATGAAACATAGTACACACCCAAATTGCCTACAAACGGAAATGCAGATACCACGAGACTGAGAAATTGTGTGCAAACGGTCAACTCATAGAATAATTCAAATAAGGGAAGCTCAATAAAAATTAGATCCAATAGCATAGCTATTCAAAAATAATTTGAACGGTCCACCATTACATAAATATATATTCTGTTATCTCTAAAGTAATTTCCTATTTGTTTTTTTTCAAGTTTGTGTATGAAAGAATTCTCTTTTGCATTTTCCAATACTAACTCTCTATTTAATAAGTTTCATGAATTTGAAAACTTCATTTTCTATGAAAAATCTGATGTTATAGGAGTTGATGAGACCTGGTTTCATAATATTGTTCATAATAATCTTGTACATATAGACGGTTATAATATCATTAGAAACAATAGAATTGGCAGATGAGGCGAAACCGCAATTTGTGTTAAATTTTGGATTATGGGAACCACGACGAAGACGTTGGAAAAATAGTACTGTAGCATGATAAAAATACAATGGTTCTTTTCTATTGTATTATACGAGTAACTCACGGAGGTACATTAATTCGGTTAAGCCACCCACTGAGTATGCAACTTTATACACACGTCTGTATAGTTGGTTGCATAAGGGAATTAACTACGGGTTTTAAAATTATTTAAGCATATCCTGGAATATCGGGATTTAAATAATTAAATGGGTGTCTAGAGTAATATTTTTATTAATATTTTTCATGTGATTTAACCAATCCATGAGTATTTTATCATTTTATGTGGGGATTTTATTTGACTGCCATTGGTAACACTGATTGTAAATGTCAATGGTAAAGGGAAGCTAAAATTATTTAAATCACTTGTCTGATACTTTTCGAATGGTTAAGTTGAGTGTCAATTAGGACAAGTCGTGAGTATAAAAAATGGCCGGTGGCACATGGTTTAATCCATTTATTTTCGGGACTATCGTGGTGAAAAGCCCTTGGTAACAAGGGTTTTTCTATACACCATAGTTTTTTACATACAAGTTTTTACAATATTTTTTGCCAAATGGATATGGTTTAACAGTTTTTATGGGTGATGGTAATCAATGATAGGATGATCATGTCCAGATTTTAAGAAGCCTCAAATTTCGGATGTTTCCTGTATGTGATATATTCTCGTAGGGATAGCTGACAGGCTATTGTTCTCCGTTCAAGGTTGTAGACGTGTCGTACCACGGATTGCGATTAAAGTTACAGAGCGACAAGAGCTTTTAACGGCGTTTCCAGTTCAAAGGACGAAGCTGGACTTATATTTGTTGGTGACAACTGCGGAATAATTCCATTATGGACAACGATTATTAAGCGCATGGCCGAATCTTGTTCCATAAGTCAATTGAGCCAATTGACGTTTAATAGTTTGGACACTAACCGCAAGTAACATTTAAAGTTTTATTTGTTTTTATCTGAGCTTTGAGAAAATTATTCATTTTATAACTTCATGTTTTAACGTTTAATGACACATTAACTTTTATTTTCCACTATTTAGTAACTTCATATTCTTATAAAGACGTCTATCCATTAACAATTTTATTATTACATTCTTTCAACTTTTTAGAGTTGAAATATCAACTTTGTTATTGCATATCGCCCTGAAATTATATTTCAGCTTAATCTTACAATATAAGAGATACTTTTGACCTATTTGGTTATATCTTGTTAATTATTACAGTTTGTGAAGCGGTAACTGGTATACGATTCACATGTAACTAAAGGTTTAGAGTTTTGTATATAATGACCTCAGTTAGTTGATAACATTAGAAATTGTTAAACATTTTAAATTAACCAACCATTGATAACTGATTATCAGTGCATAATTAGAGTCGGTTACCTCATATTTATTAAGAAAGGTTATTACACCACCTGTTCAAGATACCATCCATTTAATTAAACTGTTTCATTGGCAATAAAATGTGTTTTATTTGATTCACAAACGTAAAAGCAAAACGATATAAATAACATATTTGAAAAGTTACAATAGCTAATTTTTTCATTATTGGTTTCTTGATTAATCAGTAAGTTTTTTGAATGTCCTACAAATCAAGTGGCGCCTTAAAAAAATAATACAGGACAAGCTCTCAAATATTCCTCACTAACTCACGACCTTATGCTCTCCGGCGAATAGCGAACCTTTGGCAATGTATCCTCACTTCTTGTAGTAACAACAGCAAGGTAAGGTTACAGTACTAATTGGAAAAGGATTGGTTACGTCGGCGAAGGATATCCCAGTACGTGTGATAAACGTGAACGATTACCCAATTACCATCAAGAAAGAAACCAGGATTGGATCCTGCGTACCAGTGACGTCTATAGTTCGCCAAACAACGGCAACTGACAATTCCAATGCTAGATTCGACTAAATGATATCAGTAGCTGGTCAATCCTTAAATCAAGCTGTCAAACACAAAATCAATACTGGTAATTCCAAGCCAATTAGGCAATCGGCTCAAAGACTACCTCGAGCGACGAGAGAGGAAGCAGAAAGAATAATTCGAGAGATGGCAGATGAAAACATAGTAGAACCATCTACTAGTCCAAGGATGTCTCCAGTAGTGCTCGTCAAGAAAAAGGATGGAACTACGCGATTCTACGTGGACTATCGCCAGCTAAACAACGTGACGAAAAAAGACAGCTATTCTCAGCCTCGAATCGACTATACACTAGATACTTTGACCGGCAGCAAACTGTTTTCCACCTTGGACCTGAAGTCTGAATATTGGCAAGTAGAAATGGACCCACAAGACAAAGAGAAGATTGCTTTTACCACTGGATCTGAATTATGGCAATTCAACGTCATGCCATTCAGTCGCCCGCGACATTTAAAAGACTCAGGAAAAATGACTTGAGGTGGTTGTCTTGGAAGACATGCCTCGTCTGTTTGGACGATATCGTAGTACTGAGGAAGACATTTGACGAAAACCTGAAGAATTTGGAAGATGAAGTCAAACGACTTCAAGCTGCCCAGCTCATGTTAAATCCGAAGAAATGTCAGCTATTCCAAAACCGACTCAACTATTTGGGACATATAGTGAGCAACAAAGGAGTGGCGGTAGATCCAGAGAAAACTGCTTCCATTCAGCAATGGCCGCAATCAACCGACAAACATCAAATTAGGATAGTGTTTTAAATGAAACTCACTATTTCTAGCTAATTCTACAATACAATGAAAATTGTTGAAAATTCTAAAAAATTGACAATTGTTTCGATAAATCAATATCATCGATGATATTTATTTATCGAAACAATTGTCAATTTTTTAGAATTTTCAAAATTTTTTATTATATTGTGGAATTAGCTAGAAACAGTGTTTCATTTAAAAACTAATATGAGTAGATTCCACGAAGTAAGGGTCGAGACAGTTAATTTCATCAAATTAGGAGTTTCCTTGGATTTTGCACATACTATAGAAGATTTATAAGGAAGTTTGGAGATATTAGTAATCCCCTAACGCGACTCACAGAAGAAACAAGAAGTTTCCATTGGGACCAAGACTGTCAAACGGCATTTGAAATCTTGAAGACACATTTAATAACGGCGCCGATATTAGGATATCCATCACCAGAGGAAGATTTTATTC
The DNA here is from genome assembly GCA_963921935.1 of Galeruca laticollis. NCBI lineage: Eukaryota > Metazoa > Arthropoda > Insecta > Coleoptera > Chrysomelidae > Galeruca > Galeruca laticollis. Next base: position 94,159,434 of record OY998183.1, read on the forward strand.
TTAGCACTGACGCAAGCAACGCAGGAATTGGAGGAGTGCTCTCACAGATCCAAGGAGGGCAAGAGAGTGCTAGGATGTTTCAGTAAAGTCCTCTCCAAACCAGAACGAAACTACTGCGTCACAAGAAGAGAACTTTGGGTGGTAGTGAAGTCCGTGGAACACTTTTACCAGTATCTTTATGGTAGAAAGTTCTTAATCCGGACTGATCATGCAGCACTCAAGTGGTTGATGCAGTTCAAGAATCTCGAGGGCCAGATCGCTACAAGGATTGAACGACTTCAAGCGTACGACCAAGAACTACACTAGTCAATGAAGAATGGTCACCCACCAGGATCAGAGAAAATCAGGAGAATGATCCTCCCCTAAAGGAGATTCGGCTGTTAAGATTTTCACCGACACTCAAGGTACATTGGACTCAGTGGGAGTCACTTGTCCTGGACGAAGTGCTGTTGAAAAGAGTCATTGAGAACGATGATGGTTCCATGAGAAGACAGATAGTTATCTAAAGAACGAGAGTAGCCGTGGTACTGAGAAAGTTACACGACAGTCCATCGGGAGGTCATCAGGGAGTGAAGAAAACCCTTCAGCGAGTCCGTGAAAGGTTTTATTATTTATTGGATGAACAGCTCCGACGATGTGAAGGACTGGTGTATGAAATGTACGACTTGTGCTACAAGTAATGGACCAGATCACAAGAGAAAGGCACCTATGAAACAATATAATGTTGGAAGCCCTTTCGAAAGGATTGCTTTAGACATCGCTGGACCATTTCCGACGACAGAAAATGGTGGTAAATACATCCTGGTTGTAATGGATTTTTTCACAAAGTGGGTGGAAATTTACGCGATCCCGAATCATGAGTCCACAACTGTCGCGGATGTATTGGTGAAAGAATTTATTAGCCAATATGAAGTGCTCTCAGAAGTCTACAGCGATCAAGGAGCGAGAGCGAGGTTTTCCAGAAAATGTGTGTCAAGCTGGGAATGAAGAAGACCAGGACAACAGCGTTGCATCCACAGTTAGATGCAAGGTTCGAAAGAATAAACAGGATCATTGGAAAATACCTGTCCAACGTAGTTTCCAGCCATCAGAGAAATTGGGACAAGTATCTTTCCCTATTTGTGTTGGCTTATCAATCTGCCAGAAATGAGTGCACGGTGAAACACCCGCAAAATCATGTTTGGACGTGAAATGAAGCTTCCTTGTGACCTGGAGTTTGACCGTCAGCCTGGCGAAGATCTAACAGGAGAAGATTACGTGATCCAATTGAGAAAAAGGATGGACGATGTGCACGAATTGGTTCGAACGAATCTTCAAGTTGCCAGTAACAGCATGAAAAAACGGTATGATACGCAGGCTACAGAAGGCAGTTTCAAAGAATGAGACAAATCATGGTTACACAACTCGACGAAGAGAAAAGGATTTTCTCCCAAATTACAGGAATCATGGGAAGGTCCATACTTATCAAGAAGAGGATCAACGACGTCATCTATCGCATAAGCAAGATCCCCAATGGAAAACCGAGAGTAGTCCACCAAAACCGACTAGCGCCGTTCGAAGAAGATCATGAAAAAGTTTCTCCTATTCCAAAAAAAAACAAATGTACATACTATTAGAGATCTTCGACCTATTTGTATCCTACCAATTATGTCGAAGATTTTGAAGAAAGCAATTAAACAGTAAATTGAAGGAACACTTGAATCGTTATGACATTTTGCTCATTAGCCAATCAGATTTTCAGTTACGGATGATATGTTTCACGATATTGATAAGGGATAGAAAAGGATTGCCTTACAAAATGTCTTAAGTTTTGTAATTTAAATTTTAGGCCATAATTTCCTGCGAAAGTGACACAAACTTAAATATTGAGATTTGCGTTACGCTAAAAATATACAGGGTATTCTAGTTAAAATAACAAATTTGCCCTATTCCTAAAAATAACCGTGTTAATTTCGGATCCAACCGGAATTCCGATTATAGATACCATTATTGAGAAAGAACTTTTATATAATTCAATAAAATATGCGACAACTGCATGTTTATATTCCCAAAACTATTTGAGTAATAAGCGATTAAAGCCTCGAAAAGTGTTTGATGTGTTTTAATATCTCTTTGAATGGCTATTCAAAAAAATAAAAACAAAAGTCCGTGAAATCACTTGTTTTCAAATATCAAAAAACAAAAGATCTGATCGCTTCTAATTATTGTTTCCTTAAATGCCACAATTCAACCAATTTCTCTATCTCTTACCGTGTTCTAGAACCCAATGACACGCCTCGAATTTAAGATACCCGGTACACTTTTCCTTCATTTCTTCATTTTCTGCTTCTCCGCTTAACTACAGTACAATTATTTCTATACCTTTCATTTAATAGAATCATATAAAAAAAGTAATGAAAAAGAGTCAAACATCAGCAGTCAGCATGTAATAAATATATGAAGTACTGAACAGCAAGTTTCGTTGATTTTATACAATTTTAGGAAACGTTTCAGATTAATTCTCTATCTCATATCGCCGAGATGACTAAAACTGATAAAATTTTGGTGAATTCATCCAATTCTTTATTTTTTTATCAAACTCATATTTTTAAATTACATAAATTCATTCAATCCATTACCGTCAATTTCAAATAAAGTGTCAGCGGAAGAAATTGACAAATTTGCATATCAATTTCGCGCTCACCAAATATTGTTATTTGCTAATTGAAGTTTCAATCAGTCTTTTCAAGTGTGCTGCTCTCTGCCGGCGCTCGACATGAATTAAAATTAATTTTCGAGCCGCTTTCTCATTTCTACGACTCTCTGACTGTGACCTTATTTGAAATGCAAATGTACACTCTCCAGATCAAATAGAACAATGCCAAACGTACGCCTGATGAACGCTCAATGAACGTCTGTTTTCTATTAAACTTGATTTGTTTTTGAGGCATAACGTCAAAATGAGTCGATAAGGGCAAATATCTTTTTGAAATTTTCTCGAAACTAAGATATTACAAATTTCAATAATGACGAAATGCGTTTATTAAGGCAGTTGAATTACCATTAATATATAAAAAAAACATGCGTTGCGTCTTTTGTAATGATGATTGTCACTATTGGCTGGAGTTCACATTCAAAGTGTTAATGGATATAGTCGTTAGGGAAGTGGAATTTCAATTTTTATTCCCATTTTCTCTGTAGAAAATTTTTAAGCGATCGAATTTTTCGAAGCTGCAGCTTTGTATATAAGTCACGCCATAATAAAAACAAATATTTCAAGATGAGGTCAGATGTCACTATAGGTACCTATTCAGTTAGTAATAAAACAATAACAAATCTCAATATTTTTTATAGATTTTTTGTAATGTAAACAAGTTTAGTTTTTTTTTAAAAAAAGAGAGAAAATTTTGTAACTTAGTTATGATGGGGTTTTGATTGGAAGAGGGAATTCAGTTTTTATTTGATATCTTGAACGGAGAGGATCTAAATTTAAAGAGCTCGCAATATAGAGGGAAAGTCGTGTTAAATAATGTCATAAATCTTTTAAATTATTATTCGGTCCCAAACAATATAAATTCTCTGTGTGTTTTTGGGAGCAAATAAAACGATTCGTAACATGCAAAGTGTAATGATCCTGAAATTCTGAGTTGTACTTAGAGTTTGATCCAAATTCTAGTCTCGAATGCAGACCATGGGTGAGATTGTTCATAATTATTAATTATTAAAAATAATGCATTATTTCATGAAAAGTAACAGACCTTTTATAATAGAAATGATAAATACATCAAAGATATAATTATCTATAAATTTTGACAATAGAAGAAATTATGGACATGTAGATTGGAATTATAGAAATGAAAATAGAAATCACTGAAATGAAAAACGATAAAATGGAAATGGAGATAAAAACAATGATAAAAAGTATTTTGAGAATAGAAGAGATTTTAGAAATTTTGATAGAAGAAATGATAATAAAACTAATAATGAAAATTGGCGACAATATAGAGTAACAGGAAGAAATAATAATAATGATAGAAAAAATTTTGAAAGAAATGCTGATAGAAGAAATTATACTCTAGAAAATCAAGAAAAGTATGATAAGGATCAGAGTCAAAGCTCAAATAAAAATGATGTTATGTCATATGAAAATTGAGAAATAGATATTATAGAATTAATGGTATTGTATTGGGATTCAGGATAGATTGTATAGCACAAATAGATTAGTAGTTAGTTTGAAAATAGTTAGAAACAATATAGAATTAATAGAGTAGTATTGGGATTAATGTTAAAAAGTTGAACTTATAAGAGTATGAGAAAAGTCGATTTATTCTTTTATTAGGGGCTTTTAATATAGTTCTGTTATGTGAAATTCTAAAGATATCATTTAAATTAATATATATTAAATTATTATACCATATGAGATTCAATATTTTTTAAATACCCAGTATGTGTCAAATTTGTATTGATTGCGTTTCGTATGACATTTCACACAGAATATAATAATTAATGGATAAGTCCTGTCATAATAAAAAGAAATATTTCAAGATGAGGTCAGATGTCACTTTAAGTATTCAGTTAGTAATAAAACAATAACAAACCTCAATATTTTTTAAAGAATTTTTGGAATGTAAACAATGCAGGTCAGCAAACAAGTTGTTTTTTAAATTATTATTCGGTCCCAAGCAATACAACATTGTTGTCAAATATTTCTTAAAGAATGACAATTTGAAAATTATTTATAAAAGTTGACAGTTACTTGGTACACCTTAAACGTCACTCACTAGATTAATACATTATTTTCGAACTTAGTGCAAAAATTCATATGGTTTTCATAAAACTGGCTATAAAATGAGACGGGTTTTGAAAAACTTGAGTTTTATTTCATTTTATGGGGTTTCAGAACAAGCAAAACTTTGTATCAAGAATGACATTATTCACTAAAACTAATATTTAAACATTTTTCACCTATATGATACCCCCTTCGTGGACACACTTTATATATGTAGGTTTATGTATATGTTTATGTATATGTATATGTATATGTATATGTATATGTATATGTATATGTATATGTATATGTATATGTATATGTATATGTATATGTATATGTATATGTATATGAATATGTATATGTATATGTATATGTATATGTATATGTATATGTATATGTATATGTATATGTATATGTATATGTATATGTATATGTATATGTATATGTATATCTATATGTATATGTATATGTATATGTATATGTATATGTATATGTATATGTATATGTATATGTATATGTATATGTATATGTATATGTATATGTAATGTATATGTATATGTATAACATAAGATGAAACAAATTCGTTAAAAACTTAATTTGGCCATTGGGATAGAAACTCTCAGACAAGTCAATTTTATTTTTCAGTTGTGCAGTTTTTATAGTACTCATATTTTTTTTTATGTTATCACTGCTCGAGTTATGACGTCCTTATCATTTTTTAATGGGAATATCACAATGAATTGTCCGGTAGCATAGATCGATTGGCAGACGAGGGTTTTTAGAGTGACCAACTAGATCTCTTGATCTATTCCCATTAGAATTTTTTATGGGGATACTTTAAGTCAAAATATTACGTTAACAGACCTAACAATATTGTTGAAATACTAGATATAATTAGAATCGAAATTAATTCAATTAACGCTGATGCCCAGAATAATGTTTTGCAAGAGTTTCAATATCATCTTGCATATTGTCAAGAGGTAAATGGTTTGTAATTTGAGTATTTAATTTAATAATTTGTAGGTTCATTTATTATTGATAACATTTTTATAAATTACATTATTATTAATGAAATATCTTTTATTTCTCGAACATAAGAAAAAAATATGACATCCGCACAAAGCCAAAATATCCGGAATTATTACACAAATCAAGTGGAATTTAAACAGTGAACGTATTATGGGTATATGTTTACAATATATTCGAACGACATCCATGTCCTAAACAGAAGTTATAACCAGTAAGGATATCTTTACCAACGTCCTGACATGGTAGATGAATGAAGATCAGATATACCACTATCCCGAAAGTAAAGTATGTATAAGTTAACCAGCTAATTTACTTTAACCTAATTCTAGTAAAATGTGTTAGACTAGAAGCTATACTAGAATCCTTATAACGAGAAAAACTCAAACTATCAGTGCTCGTTATAGATATGCGGGTTGTCTCCCGTAGTACAACCCGTGCTCGCCAGTCGACTAGCTTCGAGACGAAGAAGGGGTGGATTCTTCAAAACTTAAATGTTTACTAAAAGGGCGCCAGAGAAGTTTTGGCAAGCACCCAATACTTTTCAAGTTAGGCCACAATTCCTCAGTGGGTTAACTGCACTAATCAAACACTGGAAAGGTTTTAGGAAAGTTAATATTAAAAATGAAAGTCAGCAAATATCACCTTCTTCTTCTTACAGTGCCATATCCGTGATCGGACGTAGGCGACCTCTCACTTCTACCTGTGTTGTGCTCTCCAGTTACCACAGATGGAAGGGACCTACAGTTTAACGACGGATCCGAACGTCTATGTTGAGAGGATGTACTAGGCAGAATACTGTCGGTGGTTTACCTTCCGACAGGTGGCTCTCCGAATTTTTAAATATGATGTTAACTAGGCCCGGGTTTGATCCCGGGGCCTCTCGGTTAGCAGACAGAGCACCATTCCACTAGCCTACGGAGACCACAATATCACCTGATTGATGTTTAATATTTTCTTGGACATTATGTCTCTTTTCAAAATATGAGATACAAGTTTACAACAAAAAAAATAATGAAATTAATACCTGAGCTCAGCTGAAGGCTGTAGCTTCAGTATGTAGTTAGACTGAAGGTCGAAATCTACATAAAAACTTAATTCGTACGCTAAAGTAGCAGCTACAAGCAAAAAACTCCAAAATACAATTTGTAAATCAAACAAGCAGGTTCTATGATACCTGAGTAGAGCTGAAGGCTACTAACTCGGGGTGTAGAAGAGCTGAGGGCCCCAATCTACACCAATGTCCCAAATTATAGTTCAATTACAGGAAACGAACAAATGGTTCATGCACTATTTTTCAAATTCGGTGAAACTCTAACACCAAAACCACAATTGATTCAATAAATTGGATTCACACTACCGCAAACTATATGAGTTCAAATATTTATAAATGCCATTACATATATAAATGAAAATCGTCAAAGATATAAAAATATACCTTAATATCGCAGCACCCTGGTACGTACCGTGGTATACCTAGCGTTTAAAGCCAACAATTTAATATTCAAATAAAATGTTTAACGTTTTAAACGTTGAACGAGTAATATCGTTTAATTAACGCATAAATATGACATAGGAGAAACCATATAATAAAAATTTAGTAAAATTTTGACGGGAAAAAAAATGGATAAACGTTGAAAGTATATAACAATATTAAATAAAATGACGTTTACTACGATTTTCCTGCTTCAGAACAGCAACCGAATCCCTCGATGTCGACGTTTCAAAAAAATATTCCAATCGTCCTGGCTACTGATCCAGGCGAGTGGTCTGGCTGACTATACTCCTCAATCGGCGGATAAATCCATAAAATCCAAGATAAATTAAAATAACCTAAATATTGAGTTCCTCGAGAAAAACGTCTAACAAAATATCCACGTGGTTGTTTAAACCGTGCAAAAATCCTGGAACTCGCTGCTCATCGGAACGCCACATAAAAACGCCGGGTCGGACCCCCTAGTAGCTAACTCACACCGTATTTTCCTTCCCTAATCAGGTAATATACTTTGCACGTAAAATGGCTGCCTAAGTGCACGAATTTTTAAAATTCACACAACGTGGTCTATTATTCGACGTCTGATGGGGAACTAGCTTCGATCTCATTACAATGGCCTCTCGTCAACAGCAGCGACAGTCTCGCCAAATTTAATTCTCAATGGTCGGGCGATTTTTCGCGTTACACCCTAAAAAGTTATAGCTAAAACGGGCAGTTGTTTGGACTACTGAGGCTAACACCCCAAGATGATGTAACCAAAACAAAAATCATTAAATGTCACGGTCACTTATAGTCTACTTTAAAACCCACAAGAGAGAGAAAACCCTTAATACCCATGAATTTTATAACAAAAACAACTAAAAAGAACCTATTTACAGGACTTTTCAAAAGGTAGGCGCTCGATAACAAAAACGTTTCATTAACAACTTATCCAGAAACGATTACCAATATCTGCTATGAAGCAGTATCGAACTCTGACCATTTCTGTAGACCAGTAAAGACGTGGGATAAAATCATAGGAGGAATAATAAGCAGGAAACAAAGGACGGAGGAGCAAACAGAAAAGTATGGGAGCAATTCTTGCAGAGAAATACATGATATGAAATAGAGATGATAATAATTTTTCAGTTTGCTTCGAAAGTTTAGGTTATGTTAGGAAAATTCTGAATACCACCTGATAAAACAATATTGTAATGTTTTTCTTATTTATTTAGACAATAAACGGGTGGGATAAATTTGAAACACTCGGTATGGCTACTTACTAATTTATTTAAACACTAATTCACTAATCACTAACACTTAATTTATATATACAGTATATTCACTTGGACTAATTTATATAAACAGTTCACTAATTTATATTCACTAATTTATTTGTTTATCTCACGATGTCAAATTATCAACTAACTCACTCTTCCTGATCAGTCCCCTTATATACTAGTGCCTTTTGTACTAGAGAATTCCGGCCTGCGGCTTATACACATAAATAATTTTTCTGGCCTTTTCTAGATAACTCTGGTCACAAAAGATAAGATAGTCTCAATCGTAAACAGTTTTTTATAACTGCGTATCCGCCATAATTTTAACTATTATACCTGGCTTAGACAGGGTCGGTTTTAGGGACTATACCAGTGTGCTGTGTCGTAACAATATTAACACCACAACCCCTAAAAACATTTTCCATAGATCTCAACCCTCTCAATTCCGCAATTGAATCTTATCTTCGTTAATTATCGCTTTTTATAACATTGACAAGTTAGAAACTCTTCCGTAAGTTTACTAATAAATAAATCAAAATATTTTCATTGACTACCTAATCCAGTCAATATTAAAAAATCTTTTTAAACGCTCCTAAATTAAAAAAAAATAACCGTTTCGAAGTAAACTTTTCGACATCATGCTTTTTCAATAATACCACGATCGCTTCCTTAATTCTAACGAAGAAATATAATTGAAAGAACATAATTTAATAAAAAATCTCCGAGTGAGACTGTTATTCTGAAACGAATCCTAACCGTCTGTCCCTTTAATAATATAATTGTCGAGGAGGCGTCTAAAAAGAAACGAACGGTCCCCATCCCTTCCCAAAAGCTCTCCAGATTTGAGATTTTAATTATATTAACCATCTCTCTAATGCAGAGTTTAACTTTCGCTATCGTGGCTAATAAGATAAGTTATTCCGATGGTCCCGACGGCACCGAAGTCTTCCGACGTCCAACAACGTCGCGTCGTCGAAATGGAAAGTTGCTCGGTTTCCTACAGAATTAAACTGACGTCTCTTATAACGAAAATTAATGAAAATGTGCGTTACTTAAAATATAAAATTTAGTAATAGATTTGTATCGATACAATATTTGTATTTTGACGTACAACATTAATATTTTTCAATAGCATAAAAGTGAATGTATTGTTTGACTTCTACTTCTGAAAGCCTCTCTGTATCACTCATCGCATAGAATTTGTGGAAGAAGCTGCTACAGAAGAGAATGAAGCCAGAATGAACACAATTTAAATCGAAGCAGAAAGTAACGGTAAATGAAGAAAAGGGAGTCCGAAGAGAAAATTAAAATATGGAGAAAGGAAAGAAAATGGTACACATGGTATACTCCCTATTTAAAGATAAGGGGTTGGGGAAGTGGAAGGGAGGGGGTTGACAATTGGCAGATGTTTTTATCGTAAAAATATGTCCCTCTTAGTATAAAAATCGACGCCTTTCAGAATTTCCTTAAAATTCAATGAATACTGCCAAATATCGGGGTGGACTGTTTCCTTTGGCTCACTCTGTGTAATCAAATAGGATTTTCCTCAATAAATATCCTTGATTTGTGTTCTATTCTAATGAATAATATGTTCTGTTGAAGAAATATGCTTTGACTCAATTTTGCCCTTAAATATTATTTGACATTGATAACCCAGATAAATTATTATTTTAATCACTCTATGAATGTCAAAATACAATCTGTTCCTATTATGTGGAGGCTTTTTGCTTTTAATTGTTAAAGTTTTAATGTACGAAGAAGAAGTAATTGAAAATTTAAATTATTGATAGATACTTACATGCAATTTTTCTTATATTGCTTAGGTCTTTTTTATCATTAATAGATTTCTCGTTTTTATGTTTATAAACCATTTCCAAAAATTCTCTTTTCTTTGTATTTGTTTCTGGTTCAAGAATTTTTGTATTTTTATAATTAAATGTGATGTTTGTCTTATGTTAACAGCATTACACAGTTTTTGCTCTTTGAATAGCTGTACATTTAAATTCAGGATCTTATAGTTGGATAGCTCTATCAGCCAAACTAACAATCGCTGATTTTTTTGGGAGATAGAATGACATGAATTGAAGTTTGAATATCTTGAGGATCAAGATGGTTTTGTATACCATTCTGTTCTTATGTTATGATTGATTTCTTAAAACACCAAGAAAATTAATTTTATCATTTTGTTCAATGTCGGTTATGAGTTGAATTTTTTATTGGAATTGAATATTTTGTTTATATTTGGATTATGTTAATTGCATTGTTTTGGTACAGCAGTAACGCAATAATCTATATACCGGAAAAGTAATGGAATATTAATGTTGTTTACTTATGATAATTTCCTTAAGAACCTCCACCACTAATAACACCATAACACTTGCTATATTAGCCCAGCCATTAATTTGTTTATATATTTTATCCTTAAATTTAAAGTATATTGAAGAGAGTGGTAATTTTACAGATTGTATACATTCGTCTTGAGGTATTTGTTCTTGAATTTGTTTCCATTTTTTATATATCTTTTATGATTGTAACTGAACTGTTTGCATATAAACTTCGTACATTATAAAGATTGATGCACGTCACAATTTTTTTATCTTTAAATTTAATTCAAGAAAGGAGATTTATTATATTGAAAGGTATGAATTATTAAATGTAATTAACTACTCACACGAAATAATAATGATTGGAGACTGTAATGCGAGAGTTGGTCGACAACGAAACAGTGGTAGGAAATCATGGTGAAGATGCAAAAAATGACAACGGTGAAAGATTAATAAACATATGTCAACAATATGAACTGACTATAAAAAATACATTCTTTGCTCATAAAGATATACATAAATATACGTGGTACCAACATACAAAAGGCCAAAAGTCGATTATTGATTACTTCATCACCAAACAAGAATCCAGCGTAAAAACATTAGACGTCAGAGCTATGAGAGGGGCAGATTGTGGTTCTGACCATTTGTTGGTACATGTAAAAATATATATTCCATGTATTACAACATTACAACAAAATATACAGACGGAAAGAAGTAATTCAGAATATGACACTAGAATAGAAAATTACAATTTGGAAAGTCTAGAACATGACAGTACCCGATATTTATACAAGAAAAGACTCGAACAGGAATCAACAACGGAACAAAAGTCCACAGAAGACGAATATCGAACTCTGAAAAGATGCATAAAGTAAGCCGCTGATAAAGCTATTGGACACAAAGCAAAAGAAACCGATGAAAAACCATATTGGTGAGACCAAGATATTGAATCCAAAATACGGAAAAAGAAAGAATTACATATAAAAGGAATACAAGATAGAAGCAACGTAGAAATTCAAGAAGAGTACAGACAACTGAATAGAGAAGTAAAAAGAGAAGTAACAAATAGGAAAAACTCAACATGGATGAATAAATGAAAATACATTGAACAGCGTATAGGAGGAACAAGGAGCTCGGAAGCTTGGCGAATAGTTAGGAACCTTAGAAAGTCTAATAAAAAAAATAACATATTGAAATGTGTATCAAATAACGACCTAAAGGAACACTTCCAAAAACTACTACAGGAGACTAGAGACCGATTTTTACCAACACATCCAACCGAAGAAGTATAGTTACTGAGCAGAATATCCATCAAGATCTCGAGTATTGAAAGAGCCATACAACAAATAGAGATTAAAAAAGCACCTGGTATTGGAGGAATTTATCCAGAACTAATCAAGTATGGACCCAAAGAACTGTTCGAAAAACTTCGAGAGCTATTTGAAAGATGTATTAACGGCGAACCACTTCCAAATGTATGGTTAACATCTTATATTACACCAATACACAAAAAAGGACCGAAAGACAACCCACAAAACTATAGGGGTATTGCTGTTATTTGTACCATTGGGAGGCTCTACTCCCGCATACTATGAGACCTAATGGAAAAATAAATAGAACATAAACAACCGGAGGAACAAGCAGGATTTAGAGCAGGACGATCCACAATGGACAATATATTCTCTCTTAAAATAGCCTTCGAAAAAAGAATGAAGAGAAATAGAGAAGTTCACATTGCGTTGATCGACTTACAGAAGGCTTATGATAGCGTGCCGGTATCGGAGATGTGGAACGCTCTAAAAGGACTGGATATTAATAAAAGTCTCATCAGGGCAATTCAAAACTTCTATAAAAACAACTCGACGAGAATAAGAAACGGACAACACTTCACATCAGCGTTTTCCACCTCCAAAGGTCTACGACAGGGATGCTGTCTATTACCTACTCTTTTTAAAATATACCTAGACAAAGCTCTACAGAATTGGACTAAAAAAATCAAATATATGGGGCTGCAAATTGATGAAAACAATCTATATAGTCTCTATTTCGCCGACGACCAAGTAGTTATAGCTGAGGATCAAGATGACTTGAATTACATGATAAGGAAATTGAAAGAAAGTACCAGGAGGCAGGACTGACCATCAATACGAACAAATCCGAATACTTAATTATCGGAAACGATGACACTAATAACCTAGAACCCTAGAACTGGACCAGGACCTTATAAAAGGAGTGGGAACTTGTAAGTATTTGGGAGTTATATTTAACAAACAAGGAAACAGCCAAGATGAAATTAAAGAAATAATTAATAAGGGGAAACAAGTCACACGATCTCTGAACTCAATACTTTGGGACAAGAAGATCACTATAAAAACGAAGAAAAGAATATACAAAACCATTTTTGAAACTGTAATAACATATGGAGCAGAAGCATGGGACATTAGTACTAGAAACCGTAGTAAACTCCTATCAGCTGAAATGGATTCCCTAAGACGGAGCTGCAGAAAATCTAGAGTAGATAGAATTAGGAACGAAGCAATTAGAAATATGACGAAAACAGACACAAATCTGATGGAAAAAATTCAAGAAAAACAGCTCACATGGTTTGGACACACAAAGAGAATGGGAGAACATAGATGGCCACGACGAATACTGGAATGGGTGCCACGAGAAAAAAAGAAAAGAGGACGACCGAGAAGGAGCTGGAGGAAAGAGATAGATGAAGCCATGGAATTGAGGAATTTGGAAGAAGACTTGTGCTTCGACCGAAAAAATTGGAAACTGGGAACGGAAAGGCGGCCTAGGCTGTAAAATAAATCCGTATATATATATATATATATATATATATATATATATATATATATATATATATATATATTTTCTTGACCTGAAGGACGGGGGTTCGAATCATCTCACTCTAGTAAGGGCTTTTTCATAAATAAAAAGTTCCACTAAAAATCTGGGGGTACAGGGTCCGTCAGTAAATAGCGAAAACTGGCGGACGACATCCCTCGCCCCTTGCCAACCCGCATTGAGGCAGCGTGGTAAGGTACGCCTCACAACCCCAGCATGACAGACAAGGACAAGTTACGGCCCTCATTCTCCGTAAGCCCGAAGGGCCCTAGGAGGGGTAGATCCTGGGAACCAGCCACGAGGGCAGAGGGTGCTAAGAATCTGCGGAGTCTAAACCACTACCCATTGACTACATTACACCTAGCAACTTATAACTGCCGTACACTCTCTAATCAAGCTAGGATTATGGAACTGGAAACAGAGGCAGCAAAAATAAAGTGGGATATCATGGGCATTAGCGAAGTAAGACGAAAAAATGAAGAACTCATAGAACTTGAATCAGGGAATCTTCTATACCACCAAGGAACACCAACAGGAAGAACAAGCGGAGTAGGATTCCTAATTAAGAAAACCTGGAAAAATAGAATCATAAAGATAACAAGCACCTCAGACAGAGTAGCCAGCATAACACTAAGACTCTCCAAAAGATATACTATCCAGATTATTCAGGTATACGCCCCAACAATCAGCCATAGTGACGACGAAATAGAAGAATTCTATAATGAAATAACCCAAGCGCTCAGCAACGACAATAGTCACTTCAAATACATAATGGGAGACTTTAATGCCAAAGTAGGACACAGGAAAGACCAAGAAAAAGGAATGGGGAAATATGGATTTGGAGAAAGGAATGAAAGAGGAGAGAGATTAATACAGTTCGCACACTTTCAGAACATGTATGTGGCAAACTCCTTCTTCAAGAAGAACCCTAACAGGAAATGGACGTGGGAAGGCCCCGGTGCAACTATCAGAAACGAAATAGACTTTATCCTCACCGATAAAATTAACACAGTAAAAGATCTAAGCACGCTCAACAAGTTCACTACAGGAAGCGACCATCGACTAATTAGAGCTCGACTGGTCTTAGATAAAAAACTAGAAAGGTCAAGACTAATCAAAACCAACACAACGAAAGGCTGAGAGAGAACTTTCACCAATATGAAGCACTACTAAAAGAAAGACTACAAAAAGTGGAATATAACAACCCTGAACTGATGGACACAATTCGAAACTGCGCCGTAGAAGTGTGAGGTCTACAACAACGAGGTGAACACAAAAAACTAACTCCGGAAACAAAAGCACTATTACAAAAACGAAGAGAAATGAAAAAGACAACAAACATTCAAAGAATTAAATACACCGAACTGTGCAAGACGATACGAAAGAAAATCGCAGAAGATATCAGGAATTACAACGAGAAACTGGTACAAACAACAATAGAAAACCGTAAAAGCTACAAAAATGCAAAAAGGGCACTAATAATAGGGAAAAGACAGATAGTTGCATTAACTGATGGAACCACAAGAACCACAGACAGGAATGAAATAATAGACCTAGTAGCCAAATTCTATGGAGACCTATACAAGGCCCCTGAAAATTTGGAAGAAATAATAGAACACTCAGAAGACGCCATACCAGAAGTTTTGGTGGAGGAAGTAGAAATGGCACTGAAAAGCATGAAAAATGGCAAAGCAGCGGGAAATGACGGCATCACGACCGAAATACTCAAATATGCAGGAGCTAAAACATGGAAGTACCTTGCCAAACTATACACGAACTGTCTGATGTCCAGGAGCATACCTAAAGAGTGGAACAGCGCCCTTTTAGTGTTGATCCACAAGAAAGGCAGCAAAGACGACATTAAGAACTACAGACCAATAAGTCTACTACCAGTGACGTACAAGGTATTCACAAAGATCATTCACAACAGAATACAAAATACACTAGACTCGGCCCAACCACGAGAACAGGCTGGATTCCGCAAAGGCTTCAGTACAATAGATCACATCCATACCCTCAAAGAGGTTATCAGTCGAACCAAAGAATACAACCAACCACTAGCACTAGCCTTCATCGACTTTGAGAAAGCATTCGACTCTATATATCCCAGAGCAGTAATAAATGCCCTAACAGAACAAGGGGTCGACAAGCCATATATTGAGACCCTAGCAAATATATATAGGGAAGCCAAAGCGAGAGTTAGGATATATGAGGGCACACCAGAATTCCCCACCAGCAGAGGAGTTAGACAAGGAGACGCAATATCACCAAAGTTATTTACAGCAACACTAGAAAGCATCTTCAGAAAACTGGGCTGGAACAACACAGGTATGAATATAGATGGAGAATACTTGAACCATCTAAGATTCGCTGATGACATCATCCTGATAGCGAGTAACCCTGGCGAAATGCAACAACAAATAAATGAATTGAATGCAGCAAGCAACGAAGTAGGCCTTAAAATAAATCTGAGTAAGACCAAGATAATGTATAACGAACTGATAAACGCACAAGAAATAACAATTAATGACATTGCCCTGGAAATAGTAGAGGAATACATATACCTGGGTCAACTAATACACATATCAGGCTCTCTACTTCCAGAAATAAACAGAAGAATCAAATTAGCATGGAGAACATTTGGACAGAACTCTATCATCTTCAAGTCTAGAATGTCACTCCGTTTGAAAAAGAAAGCGTTTGATCAGTGCGTACTACCAGTATTAACATACGGCTGTGAAACCTGGACCCTGAAAACTGATATCATTAGAAAACTCCAGGTAACGCAGAGGTCTATGGAACGATGCATGCTTGGAATAACAAGGAGAGATAGAAAAAGGCTTGATTGGATCAGACAAAAGACCCAAGTGATAGATGTCATAAATAGAATCAGATCCCTAAAGTGGCAATGGGCGGGGCATCTGGCTAGAAGGACAGACGATAGATGGACCACAAAGATAACGCAATGGTATCCCCGAGGCGTGAAAAGACCAAGAAGACGCCCCAACTTAAGATGGGACTACGACATAAAGAAACTCGCAGGATCAACTTGGGGCCGCATAGCTAGCAATAGACAACAATGGGCCCACATGGAAGTGGAATATATAAATATGTAAAGGGAGGCTACACCATAACAAAATGGTTGAATAAGCTGCATATGATGATGATGATGATGATATATATTTTTACATATAAAGTCAAAGAAGATAGAAATTTTCGAAGAGTGCTTAAAAACATCCAGTACCTTATCTAAATAATGAAATTGAAAAATTTGGACACACTGTCGATGACATCTAGAATATTAAACATTACAAGACATAAGAAGCAGAAGCTTTTGTAAATCTAAAACCTGGTACAAATAATAAAAAGATTTATGACATCCAGTATCTCCTCGATCTAAAAGTTATCTTTCAAGCGCCACGCCACAAATGGGATATCACGCAGTGAGCCAGATGTCAACGCTATTGACACACTAAATAATTTTGCCACCTAAGACTAAGATGTCTGAAATGTATCGGTGATCATGTTGCCCAAAATTGCCTAAGGAAAGAATAATCGGCGTCCGAAGGTAAGCATTCAGAAAGTTATAAGTGATACGCAAATTAAAAGGACCTAATTCAAAAAAGATATCAAAGCCTTCGGCAAAAAATCCAACACCGCAACAGCCTAGCAATGTTCAACCTGGAACTAGTTACGCTCAAATAACCGCGATCCAACAAGAACCAAATCCAGCATACATATAACTGTACTTATATGATGAAAACTCTCATAGAACAAATAGGAACATGTTAAACTTTCTAACCACTGTCATCACAAAATGAACAAATATCTAAACATAACAATCTGGAATGCTAATGGTCTTACACAACATGTAGAGGAGTTAAAAGCATTTATCCTTGTGAACAATATTGACGTTATGCTAATTTCAGAAACTCATGCACAGAAGCCACTTTAAAATGAAAAACTATACTACTTACCTAACAAACCACCCCTGTGGAACAGGCATAATAAGAAAGAATCACATACATACACAGAAGATTACTTACAATCAATCCAGTTGATAATAGAAGACTGATTATGTCCACTTACAATTGCAGCCATTGATTGTCCACCAAGACTCTCCATCAAAAGCGAGCAATTTTCGCAGTTCTTCAATACGATAGGAAACCGGTTCTTAGTAGGAGGCGATTACAACGCCAAACAGATATTTTGGGACACCAGACCAATTAATCCAAAAGGAAGGCAACTTTACTTGACTTTGCAGAAAGATAAACTAGACTACATATCCACAGGTGAACCAACCTACTGGCCGACTGACCTGCTATGTTTCTCGATATCAAACAAGCCTTCGACTGAGTCTGGCACCCTGGACTGATGTACAAACTGAGAAAAGTATTTATAATTTTTGCATCCTAAAATTTTACCTAGAAGACCGCCATTTGCGAGTAAAATACCTGTATGAAATTTAATCCCTTATAGTCAACAACTATTGGTTCCCTAGGTGCCAATTTTGTCATTATTTTCCTTTTCCCATGTTCATTTTGGAGTCTACTAGCGTCTCTCAGGCGAATAAGTTTTTCTTCTTCCATATTTTTACTTCCCAATGTAGACTTTTAAACATGTATTCTAACAATTCATAATGCAACAAGAATTTAGGAGATAATATAGTGTTCCTCAACCGATTTTGAATTTGTTGTTATTCTTGTGAAGCCTTACACAAGCTGTGGCATCGCTGATTATTCTCTTTAGTAGTTTTATATATCTAGAATCTATTCTGCAGTCGTCTAGTGATTCTAAGAAATTTTTGAATGAATCACTCCGTACACATTACAAAACGAATAATAGATGAGTTGCGTTTGTTTCCTATAAAGCTGATAATCCACTTCACGTTAATCCTTTGACATTGATTGACTAATTTTCTTTCATTCAGACTCGGAAATTTATATTTGCATATAAATTGTTAATGAATGGAACTGATATATCGAATGGTCTGGAAACTTTACTATACAAGATTTATTTAGAATACTTTTTGTAGGGAAAATATAAAAAATTTTGTTGATCAATTTAATGTGTTAGTTTAGAAAAAGGATGTCATCGTTGACAGAAATAAATCAATTACAAAGAGTCACTTCAATTTAGTTTCTTTGGGAATATTGGAATAAACTGATAAAATCGTGTTTGTTTCTCTGGTTTATTTTGGCAAATGAACCCTGTATATAGAAGATATTAACAAAAACAACACTTTTAACTACTGACAACTATAAAACTGCAATATAAAAATAGTAACAAAGTGAGTCAAAGCATCTCTATGTAGTTCAGGTATCAGGAATCTAGGAATTTGTAAGTGAATAGCTTTGAACTCTACGTTTCCTCTTGGAAATATGCAGGAAACTAGAAAACGAATTTTCTTGAAAGTCAGCCCTTTGCATTTTTTATTAAGCCAGACAGGAAAACGTTTTGATGTTACTGACCATTGAAGTGTTATTACGCTGAAGTAAGAAGAGTATGCAATCTCTCAGGTGGGAAATAAATTCACTCGGTAAGTGATGAAAAGTCGCAATTTTCCTTGCCAGTGATATGTAACGTCTAGCCTTACCTATTTGAATTCTCCATACATAGAAAAACTATCACAAGAACGAAAGAATGTTGCAACTGCTTAGGAAGCTTGAAATTTTCATGTTATTTTTTGTCGTCCTCAGAACGTTAGAATATTCATCGGTGTCAGTGTTGAACTCGACCATTTAAATAGGTCATTTTCCGAGAATCTTACTGTAACTGAAAGGGAATAATATACATTTGAAAACTCCAGTATCTAAACCCTAAATTACATAACCAGTTGAACCTATAGTAAATTTACTAATGAAATTTAGTAGATTCCACAGTAATTTAGAATCACTAGCCAGTTTAATGAAAACCGTATGACCTTTTGCACTAAGTTCGAAAATAATGCATTAATCTAGTGAGTGACGTTTACGATGTACCAAGTAACTGTCAACTTGTATAAATAATTTTCAAATTGTCATTCGTTAAGAAATATTTGACAACAATGTTAACTATTCAAGAATTATAATCACTAACAATACAGAATAATAATGTAAGAAACAATAAGTAAACAAAATAAACGGTTTTAAAGATTAGAACTAACTTTTCCGCATCTGTGGCCCCGAATATTATTCTATCATAAAATTGTCACTTGTGTACACTTCGGGAGATGAATCATGCTAAATAACCGAAATTTCTCCAAAAATAACCAAAAATGTAGTATATCTGGATTTATAGGACCCGCTGAACTCGCTCTAGTCAGCTGAAAATCAATAGGGTACATCTGTGAGACACCTTGAAAAATATCCCATTATAAAATTGGTCAGATGTGTACACTCCGGAGGCTGTATCGTGCTAACAAACTGAAATGTCTCCAAAAATAATAAAAATGTCGTACTTAAAGTACTATAGCACCTGCTTTACTAGCTGTACTGTACAACAAGTTGCTCTCTATTATTACAAGTCACATGTTGTGAGTGACGTGCCTTTCAATCTGGTTTGGTGTGCCTTGCTTGGAATGGACTATTTATTTAAGTATTATGGATGCCTTGTGCTTCATTTTCCTGTTCACAACATGGTGCTCATCTCTTATATTAGTCTATAAGAGTTTCTTACATGGTGAAGCACTTTCTTTCCAGAGATTGTCACCTTTAATTTCTTCCCTCCAACTATATCACCAGTATGGACTCTTCCCTATGGGAATTGAGGTTGACTTGCCCAGACTCTTCCTTTCAGGAATCGATCCGAAGCAGAGTCGATGAATAGTTTAGATATTCGGAAGAACAAAATGGTTTCCATGCAGTAAGATACTACATAAACGGAATATTCACTCTAAAAAACCTCATAGACACAAGGGCTGAGAGAAGAAGGGCGGTGCATCTTGGGTTTGTGCACTTACAGACGGTACCACTCACTAAGTAAGGTGTGGCCAAGTCTTGAGGAAAACGGTATCAGTCAACCTTTTGCAATGGCCATAAAAACCTGTAGGTACTCCAATAGCATAGTAAAAAAATGAAATCACATCTTCGAAAATTTTACTATTACAAAAGGGTTAAGACAAGAGTGTTCTTTAGCACAGCTACTTTCTAAAATATATCTAGAAAGCTCCCTTATATCTTGTAAAAGAAAATGTAACGGCATGGGTTTACAGATAGCAGACGACATCCTGTTTACTCTTTTATTTGCTGATAACCTGGTGTTAATTACCGGGGATTGAGATGAGGGCTACATATTAAGGAAATTCCAAGAAGGATATGAAGAGAGACGTGAAAGAGATGATGGGAAACCATGAGGGAGATTGGTGGAACAGAGATTTGTGGACGTCGAGTAGCGAGAAATGTCAACAGCTATAGAAAACTCGCAGTTAAAAAAATTATGTATGGCACTTTCCCATATAGATTATGCCATCGTAACTTCTGTTCTAATCGTGAAACAGGAGAATTTGGATTCACTTTTTCCTTTTTTTGGGTATATGACTTTAAACAGTGCTCATACCAAAGCAATTGGATTGAGCACACATTAAAAATGAGCTAGTCTAATGGATATCAACTTGTTTATTTTGAACAAATTCGTTTATAAACATATATAACCACATTTTAGGCACCCGATGACAAAAACTTATGCTTGTTTGCAACAGTTCAATTGGGGAAACTTCTCTTACAGGCAACATGATGTTATTTAAGGTGATGTAATGTTTGGCTTGGTTATCAAGATCTTTTCAATGTATTAGTTATTTTTAATTCTTGAGTTTTCGTAATTTAGACAATCTATTACAATATTTTTGCTACTGGCTATTACATATTTCACAATTTTGTAGGTGTTTTTTTTCATATGAATAGGTTAGTAAAGATAGTAATTATTCATTTTGCCACACATTTTACTTTTCCGTCCAACCCTATCTAATATGCGAGGAAAATATTGGTTTACCCCAAAAAAAAAATGGAATTTTGGATATTTTTGAGTTATTTTCTCGTTTTTCATCAAGAATAATACGAAAAAACAGTTTTTAGAAAAAATATCCTGTGTGTATGTCGTCGTCGTCGTTGTCGTCGGCCACTTTTTCGTAACATATCTTGTTACCACGATACGCAACAAATGTCCAATTTTATGATTGAATATTATTCATGACGTCTCACAGATGAACCCTATTGATTTTCAGCTCATCAGAGCCAGTACAACGAGTGCTATGGTACTTAAAGTACTACATTTTTATAATTTTTGGAGAAATTTCGGTTTGTTAGCACGATACAGCCTCCAGAATGTATACAAGTGACCAATTTTATGATTGGATATTGTCAGTGCTCAGACTTAGTGCAGGTGTGATACATTGGATTTAATTGGAGTGCTATTGTGTATGTGGTATAAGGTTTATTGATAATATGAATACAATTATTAAATTTTTTTATATATTTATGATTTTATATAGATATATTTTTGTGAAATAAGATTTCTTCAATAAGAAAGCGCTTTTAAGGGATTTTGAATAGGAATAAGAATATTCGTTATACAATTAATTTGTTCTTCATATTCTGAATGCATAAATATCAACTCGTATCGTTGTGCACATTTGAATTTTGTGTCTAAATTCTGCTGACTATGCTTTAAGATCCAAAAGGAGAGTTAGAAATAAACATTATCACACAAAGATATAAAAACTAGGTCTAATATATTTCTCATCATATTTCTTCGCAGACTATATTTCATAAAAATGGGATTCATAACTCTCGGACTACTCCTTTATCTCCTACGATGTTCTCTATTATGTATATATGTGTCATCTTGCAAAATCACGTTCTCAAGTGCATGGACTTTTCACGCGTGGACTCAATGAAAAAAAGACATTTTCATTTGGGAGAGAGCCTCGTAGAATTCTATACATTTGCATATTTACAGAAAAGTGACAGAAACATATTTGTTTGGAATTCGCGACGAGCTGGCGGGAGTTTTGTGTATATAGACAATACTTACATGTTCATACATGCGTTTCTGTTTCTCTTTTGTTGTATTTAACATGTGGATATGATGGAAGCAGCTGTTTTCAACGTTTTTCGGGATTTGTGGATAAGTTAGAATCAGTTTGTGTTATGTGATTCGATTATAAATAAATAAAACCTATACAATGTTCCTACAGTTTACAATAAATGTTTTCTGCTAGCATCTCCAGTACTATATTCAACCGGCTTTTTCGTGGCTTAATTGAATAATAAGATCCTATAGAAAAGCAATTAAGAGTAATAAACCAACTACAATATTTGCAAATTTTACAATAGGTAGATACTATTTTTGAAAAATAGAAACAGGACATACTTTTTCTAATAAATCATATAGACTTAAATCAACAAATAAAATAACATTCCTTAACAGTAAGGCCCGGTTCAACAATGAACTGCGATCACATCAAAAAACAAGTTGTACCAACCTCTATCAAGACTGAACCGTCAGTTCACCAAACCTACGTGTGCAATATGGATTTAATATTAGCAGAGTTAACAGATGATGAAGTTTTTTAGAGCTAATTGATCTGGTCGAAAATCCTAGACTTCCTCAAACTTACCGAGAAAGGCCAAACCATTTTGAAATATAAAATTAAAAAAAAACATTAGTATTTTTTTATAATGCTAAGAGTTTCTTCTGAAGAACTGCCTATTACATCCTTAACAGTTCCATTTTCCATTTTCTTTCCAATAAAATTAATTCTTTATCATGCTTCTCTTGTATATGTTGCAGTTGCATTTTCAGCTCGTCAATATGTCCTTGTTTTTGAAATTCTGCAAGCACACATTTACATCGAGCCCATCCTTCAGCTCTGTACCCCAATCCAGTATTTTTTTATTTTTTTTTAGAGGAGTTTTTATTACGGTTTCATTTTTTTTGGGTGATTCCACTGCTACTTATTTTCATTGGCAAGTTGACGGCCATTTTGGTACTTGGGCTTGACGTTAAGTGACGAACTGTCGCAGATACACTGGCATTTAAAAAGTGTGATTTTGGGGTTTTCAGCAAATGTGTGGAATCACCATTGTGAGTTTGAATGAGTTTCTGAAATGTCTGATCTGTATTCGTTCTCAACAATCTCATGTTCCGAAAGTTCAACAGACTCTAAAGAAATTAATATATTAAGCATTTGCAAACTTTTTAACTAGAATTTTATTTACCTTCTACAACTTCATCATCAAACTTAGACGGATGTCCCGTCATTTACGTGTCTGTAATTTCCAGGTATTGTCTGTGTTGATGCCCCACCTCCAGTACCAGTGATATATTTTTTGTGGTTGGCAAATGTCTCATTACTCCTTTTTTTATATTTTCATATTTGTTTTTCAAAGTTACTTAATCATTGCCGTTATCTCTGATGCCATATTAAATTCTCTTGTAACCTTCATCCAGGCATTTTTTTAAATATTTCTAATGTTGGAATCGGTTCTCTTGCATACTATTTCATTACGGAACTTTTTAATTGTAGCCAGCAAAATATTTTCCTGTTTTATCGAAAAGATTGTGGACAAACTTCTCATTGTCTTGGAATTTCTTTGTTGATTTTGAATCAT
Source organism: Galeruca laticollis (assembly GCA_963921935.1). Lineage (NCBI taxonomy): Eukaryota > Metazoa > Arthropoda > Insecta > Coleoptera > Chrysomelidae > Galeruca > Galeruca laticollis. The sequence continues at coordinate 94,183,733 of OY998183.1, forward strand.
AACGTTAAACAATCTTCGTACTCGATACATGAGGGCACAATTAAATGCCAATTAAATGTTTTTAATATTTTCATTTTCTTTTTTCATTTATTTCATGGCTTCGATCATTTATCTTGTGTCAACACCGCATAAAACACAAAGCATCATCTGTAATTATACTCTTTTCTTAAATTAGGAGGATTGATTTGAATTTAAGTTGGCAATTCTGTAGATTCCCGATTGTTCAGATCGCAGCCGGTTTTACTTATCACTTCTGACATATGATCGAACAATTGTGTAAATTGTAAACAATGTCCATTTTTTAAATTTATGTCGTTCTTGGTTTCTTATTATTGTTTATTAAAATATAAAAACAGGACGAAATTGAAAATGGATTCGGATACTATACAGCAGATTTTTTTCGCCCCCAAAAAGAAGTTTAAGTATAGGCTACTTATCTGTATAAATTCTTGGATGATCAACCAGAGACAAAGATGATTGCCATAGTGTTTAAAATTGTTTAAGTTGCAGAAAATAGAACTTTTATGTGAAATTAACATGTACTTTTTAGCATGTGCTAACTTATCTGATCATACTCCAGAAACATTGGAGCAATTGTTTCTTCTAACCATCGTGGAAGTCGCCCAGACATTGTTAAAACATTCACAACAAAAAATATAATGGAGGTATCATTTAAAGTTTCTTTTTAAAAAATTAAATCCCAACTTTGGATAAAATTTTAACTGAAATGAAGAAATGCCCAATATTTACCACAATTGTCTCGTTCATTATTACATAAAGGTATGAAAGAAATTAATTTTAAGTAGCAGCCAAAAACATATTTAAACTAAAAGATGTACAGATAATGGATAATGGAGGATCTTATAGAACCAATAATCGTTTTTTTCTCTACTGACAACAGTTAGTCAGATTCTGAGTGAATATTTATATATAATATAAATTGAGTGGCTCAGTGCCAGAGTTGTCTATGCCACAAATTTTTTGAATAGCCTGTAACGTAAAAAGTAATCTTATAATGATCATTTCTATTCGTGCCCAAGTTGCCTATACTCGTATTAGTGGTGGTTGCTACGCCCATGTAGTAAAATGTTAGGCAGTTAGGTCTGATAGACACTGCCAAAACGCAAAACCTGCCTATTCATCAAACGACAATGGCGGATAATGCTCGAGATTCGGACAGTGCTTGTAGTATTTTTTCCGATAATAATAATGATGACAGAAATTATCAACCCAACGATGATGAGATGATTTCATCAGGTATGTAATAATATGTTGTATAATGTATTTTTGTCAATAAAACAATAATTATTATCATATCAGGTATTTCTAAATAGATTACTATTGACACATTAAACACGTACTCAAATTTTGAGCAATGTTGCCACTTTCAATTATAACCATAAAGGTATCTAAGGATACAACAAGTACTAGCTTAAAATTTATATAAGAATATGCCTTTATTAAATAAAATTCAAGTATTATTAATCAATTAGCAAGGACTCAAATGCATCAATTAGTATGACTTTTTTTTGTTTGCATAACTTTTTAACACAATTTCAATTAAACTTCTAATTTCATTTTTCCTGCAACTAAAGAGACTAAGTAAATATGGCAAAGCAGTGGAAGTGTCCGCAAGTGAGCTTAGAATGTGACTCGATGTTTGGGGCAAGAAAAAATCAAAACAAACATGTCTATTTTATTTGTTAATCTGAGGTGTGACTATTATTTTATGTCATTTCTCCAATCTAGTAATTTCTTTGAGTCATTCAGGTTTCTTAAAATGGCCTCCTAGTTATAAAACAGAGTAAACTTTACATTTCATGGTAGCCAATCTAACCTAATCGTGAGATCACTTGAACCGGAGCTGATACAACAATAATTTCTTTGAACGACGTTCAAAGTTGACTGTAATTTCAACTGAACTGTCTTTGATCTGAAATTGGTACAACCGACCCTAAATCAATAAACTTATATACAATACATATGGAACAGCCAAATGATGTCATTTCAGAATTAGAGATTGAAGTGTTTTGGTATATTCTAGAAACATTAACAAAACAAAAGTGTTTTAATTTTAATTTGACTACTTCTTACATAGGACACAGTAGCCAATAAGAAATCATCGTCGTCAGTTGACCTCCAAAAAAACAATAATGAGTGTAGTTATTACATTTGCAAAATTGAAAATATTATTGGTACTTTATGGTATGATCCTTACATGAAAAATTATGTTATTAATGATGGTGAAGATCGCATCAAAATCCGTTCCGTAATTTACAAACACACAAAGATAACGGATAAACAAACAGACGCGGAAAGAGACATTGTTTTATATTATGTAGATTAAAAAATATTGATAATATCGTGAACTCACCTCTGATTTTCCTTTCGATACACAACTAGCCACATTGGTAGGCTCCAAATTGAGAGCATCTCTCTGAAATAAAAAAAATAGATTAATATAAAATAGTTGGCAGGAAAAAATGTTAATTGGGAAACTACTTCTTTTACTTCACTAATGAATTACGTTGAAAGTTGGTATGAATTGTTTCAATTGAACACGGGCAGCAGTAGACTATTAATACTACACATTTTTCAAGGTACTCTTTATAAACTTATGTTTTTATAATGACATCAACCTGAATTTAATAGGATCCATTAAGCAGGGAAGATAAGGTTGAATTTTGAACTAGAATTGATAGTTTTTCTGTCGTAAATTAGGGTCACCCCAATGTTAATACAACAGGAAGATGAGATTGATAAATGTGACAGATATTTTAATAGAATAATAAATATTTATAATAATACATATTCATGATTATAATTTTAGAGTTGGTCAGATAATTCAGAATAATTTTAATATTAAGTAGATTAAACCTTATATAGAAGTAATAATAATATGGAACTAGATAAATTTAAATAAATATAAATATTCATGAAAACATTTTCAATGCAACAATTCAATTGTTGAATTTAACTCGTCAGGTATCGAGTAGTCCAATGAGCGATTGCCTTTCGGGTCCATAGAAATAATAATGGGATTTCTACACTGTTTTTTCTATAGTATTATCAGCTTTCCACATTCTTCTATTCTAATCACGTGTTCGACGCACTCACTCCATTTTCTCAACTATCTTTTGAAAGGTTTTAGACGTCTCTCATTTTGAAAGTAGTGTTATCCCTTATTAAAATATGTCGCCCACAATTATATGGGGTTCAATACAGTGTGGCCGAGGTTAATTTGTGAAGCGATTTTGTCGGCAACATTTTTTATACAAACTGATTCATTGGAGTATTCAGTAGCCGCCCCTTTTTCAAGTTGGTGACATGATTTTTTATTTGAATTACGATTTGAATAATATCATGTGTAGCAAGATATTTGTATAATTTCGGTTTTTATTGAATGGTAACCAGGTATTATCCATGAATATAACAGTATCTTCATAATACTCTCCAGTTTGTTTAGGTTCAAATACTGTTAAGCCAGCCTTGCAGTATGAAAGTGATTACAGATCTTTTACAGTTTGCCTAGAGTGAACCATTCTTGCATGGAACATTAGCTTGCCTCGTGGAATTTATATTTTTATCATGCAATATTTCATCATTTAATCAAGTTTTGTCCATACAATAAATATTTCTATTTTTCCGTCGGAACTCTCGACCGCGTTTGGTTTTATTTTTTTGAAATAGTGATTTTCAGTTTTGGATTTTTTTAAAAACTAAAATTCATTTGCTTCAAAGTTTTTCACATTTTCTTCTCATCCAAGGGTGAAATCATCTTTTTCATTTCAGACGTTAGGTAGGTATTGCATTTTTCATCTAATTTTTTCATGAGCTATCCGATGACAAGTTTACTCGATATTATAGTTGAATATGGAGCAGATATTTCCTCACAAGAGAAAACAAGGTATAGAGCTATGTAACTCAACTGGATTTAATTTAAATATTCAGTTTAATTGATTTTGATGACCGTGTTCATGGAAAAATTAATTTGAATTTATAACAATAAGTTTTCAGTAGGTACTCCAGTTTCTTATTTTTGAATATTATTCACAATAACCTCATTCTGCCAAAATCGTATCAATTGCGTCATTGTAATTGCCTGTAAATATTTATACAGTATGTCCCCGGATGGAGTATACAGGAGGAAAAACATTTTTATTTTACAAAAAAATGCTTTAGGAATAAAAATGTTTGCTTGATTTTAAATGGCGAATGCTGTAATTAGAATTTCAATACTACATATCTATTATCCATAAAATGTTTCATTTTCTTCGTCACATTACATCTATTCTTTTTTGTGGTAGAAGGCTTTGACTTTAAAACATCAAACACAGTAGATATGCTATGTTGGTCCTGGCTCATTCCTGGCGCATCGGTACCACTGTTTCCAATTTTCGCCACTAGATGGCGCTGATAGTTGGCGGGTGATTTAAATAGGGCGCTGGTGTCGTGTGGTGATATCACTACCACGTTCGATATACAGGGTGTTGACATAAAGATGTGGGAGGGATTTGGATCTTGGTGAAAATTTCCCGTACCACAAAGCGTTCCATCAAACTTGTAGGTATCCACTATGATTGGGAATACACCAAAAATGTGACATTTTTTAAATAAAAATTCAGCTTTTTGATGACCACAAAGGTAGATACGAGTATAGTCAGCAGCATACTATTTTTCGGAAATTATTTCATTTAATTTGGAATATTCTACGTGTCCTGTATCGGATACCGTGCTTCTCAAAGTAAACAGTGGTTTCGTATCCTGATTACTAAACACTAATTGTAATTTTTCGTGAAAATGTTAACATTGTCACAAAGAATATGTTTAATATAATGTTACGGTATTGGGGAAAAGATCCATCGCATTGCGGAAGAATTAAATGAAAAATTCCAGGAATAGGTACTTAACTGTTTCTCGCATGGGCATGAAGAAATTGCCGAAACAATGTTGAAACTGGTTTTGTTCTGAATTTAAAGAAAAAGAAACTAGTACGTGGTGAAGATGATGCTTCTGCAGTTTTAATTTTTGGATTGGTTGGAAGATAATCCTAACTTTCATTACGAATATGAGCAAATCCCATATTCAAAGAGTTATGTAGGAATGTAAATTATCCCCCTATAAACCTATTTTTAATCATACGTTAGAAGAGGGAGATGATGAAAAGCGTCTTTATTTTGCATGTGGATGGGAGATAAAATAATGGAGGATCGAAATTTTCACAAAAGCAATGTACTTTCCGATTAAGCAACTTTTTCTAGCAATGGTACTGTTGCGTGACAACATGTTCGTGTTATTGGAGTGATACTAATCCTCACTATCGAATTGCAACAAAACGTCAATAGTATGGCGAAACTGCAACCTGGTATAGTCCCTAAAACTGACTCTGTCTAAGCCAGGTATAAAAGTTAAAATTATGGCGGATACGCAGTTATAAAAAACTGTTTACGACTCTACGACTATCTTATGTAAACATTGTTTTTGTGACCAGAGTTATCTAGAAAAGGCCAGAATCAATTGTCCGGAATTTACTAGTAAAAATGGCTTTAATATATAAGGGGACTGATTAGGAAGAGTTAGTTTAGTTTATAATTTGACATCGTGAGTTAAACAGTAAATAAATGAATATAAAGTGTCTATATAAATTAGTTTGAGTGAATATACAGTTAATATAAATTAATAATTAAGTGATTAGTTAAGTATATATAAATTAAGTGTTATTGAGTTAGTGTTTCAATAAATTAGTAAGTAGCCATACCGAGTGTTTAAAATTTATCCCACCCGTTTATTGTTTAAATAAATTACAAAAACATTACAATAGTTTGTTAAGCTAAACGTGATGTCTGCTGTTTCTTACCGTGGAATAATAGGACCATATGTTTTTTATGCTAATGTTTATCGGCTCAATTATTTGGAAATGTTGAACAATTTTTTCTGGGATAGTTTAAGTGAACTCCCACTTGCTTATCGGCAGATATGTATTTTCAACATGATGGTTGTCCGACCCACCGTTCACGCATTGTTGCTGCCTGGCTCAGTCAACAATTTGAAAATAATAATTGGATTGGCGGGAATGGTCCTCTTTTGTGGCCTCCAGGAAGCCTAATTTAACTATTTTAGATTTTTATTTGTGGGGACGGTTAAAGCACTAGTCTACATGGAAAACTTGCCTAACAATATGGTAGTATTAAAAAATCATATAAGAGATGCTGTTGCGTCCTTGAATCTTGAAGAAATTCGGAACAGCTACAAGGAACTGCGGCTTAGAGTCGAATTGTATGCTGAAAGGGTGGCGAATTAATAGAATAGTTTTAAACAATATTGTTTCTTGAGTGAATGTAAACGACAAGTACTCAGTGTGTATATGTTTATTAATATGCAACTAAGCGCTTTAGGCCATTAGGCCATAATCAAAGCTGTCGTCATAAAAAAAGATCCAAAACAGGTGTCAAAAACATCCAGTCAATAAAATTGAAACAATGCCGATGACAAGTTAACTTGTTAACATATTGAATTTTATGTACATGGTAAAAAAGTAGAATTTTCATATAAAAAATATTACAACTCAAAAACGGTTCAAAATAGGTATAGGTAAGTGTTAACAAAAAATGTTCAGAATAACGTACTTAAATATTTCTAAAATTGAAAAATATACAGGGTCTTTCATTAAAAATTACAAAGTTATGTGCAACTTCCGCAATAACCGGAATTAGAATGGTGACGGCAATACTTTCATCAAATAGCCCATTATTCAAAACCCCTTCATGCCAATTTTCATAATTCAGATAAATTTAGTTCTCGAGATATTTCTAATTGACCGTTTATCTGCCGCACCCTGTATATATGTCACACTTTTAATTATATATTTTATTCCAACCTAGTATGTGAATGTTTACAGATTTTACCCTATTTTTATTGTTTTGAAACTCTATTCAATCTAAATACATTTTTTCAATGACTAAACTTCACACACGGCATTTTACCATTGTTGAAATTTTCCAATAATCAACCCGTTCACAACATTTACATTTGTCAGTACTTTGTAACTTTCTATCAAACTATTGCGTTTTTGTATTTGTGTGAGGTGGAAACAATTTAATCACAGTAAATATGTATGGAGAGCACAGCACAAAAATACGCCGAATTGGAATAATGGTTTTTCCTAGCCCAACATAAACTGGCGGACTGGTCCATTACCAACACAAATAGTTACGTTTGAATATAGTATTTACAATAACAGAGTTGGAATCAGTGAATACGCTGAAGATACATAAATGAAATGATTCTAAATATTTCTAACTTTATATTAAGGAGTAAAAATAAAGAAAAAGATACTTTACTATAAGCCGGTATAATACGCAAAAAATCCACAGTGACAGACTGTTGCGCTATTTGGAACACTAAATAATTAATGTAAAAGTTCGCAATTCATATTCACTCCCCATTTGAATCATGTAAAACTTCGCAACAATTTTTCATAATTTCCAAAAATATATTAGGGGGTAATTGTAACGAGGTTTTCGTTACTTAAAGGTTATTTTGTGTCACCGAGTGTATTTTCATTTTGTATTTTCTGTCGCTGCGTATATATATTTTATATTATATACCACCCGTTATGTATTCTGGCCTCTGTATAAAAATTATTTTATTGTTTATGTAGCCGAGTATATATTCATTTTATATTACATATCCCTGTTATATATTCTGGCCTTTGTAGGAACAATGATTTGATATTTTGTGTCGCCGAGTGTATTTTCATTTTGTATTTCCTGTGAGTATATTTATTTTATATTATATATCACCCGTTATGTATTCTGGCCGCTGTATAAAAATCATTTTATAGTTTATGTCGCCGAATATATATATTTAATTTATATTATGTATCACCCGTCACATATTCGCTTCTTTGTATATAAATCATTTAACAGTTTATGCGCCGAGTATATTTTCATTTTATAGTTTATGTTGACGAGTATATATAATCATTTGTATACTGACGATGATATTGATTTATCGAAACAATTGTCAATTTTTTAGAATTTTCAATAACTTTTATTATATTGTGGAATTAACTAGAAACCGTGAGTTTCATTTAAAACACTAATTTGTATATTGACTTATAAGTATTGTAAATCTCCGTGAACATTTTGTTTTATTTTATCCCCTGATTTCGGGGTAGAACCAATTGTTGTAACAGGTTAATAGTTATTCAAAATTCCGATATTATTATTTCTTTCCTATCTAGTTGCGATGGAGAAATCATTTTTTTCTGTGTAAAGTATTTATTTCAATTTTAAAACCCAACATTTGAATGTACTGGTCTCCTCACTGCAACGAGGTAGATATTGGTAGAAGCGCGCAGGTCGAATTAATCGAGAGAGAGGTGGAACCGTAAAGTTGGAAGGGAGATAGATTTTAAAATCGAACAGAGAGAGTATCGAAGTGCTAGCCGACCGAAGCAGAAGCGAGAAATTGTGCATCGTCCGCCGTAAATTGTTTAGCTTTGTTTTGTCAATTTTTCTTGTTGAGTTTTTTTCCGCACTGTAAAAAAAATTTCTCGATAACTTCGTTGCTGTGAAGGTAGGAGCTTTTTAGTAATAGAGATCCGAAAATTAAATGGTCTTTTCCAATATGAATTTGGAATGTTCACGCAGTTGATTTTATTTTAAATTCTCGATAATTTGGTCGCTGTAAAGGTAAGAGCTTTTAGTAATAAAAATCCGAAATTATGTGGTCTTTTCAATTATCAATTTAAAATATTTATGTAGTTGATTTTCATTTTAAAATAAGCTGGAATATCTTGTACATTGGAGTGTGGTAAACAATTTATATATCGCATCTGATTTAATACCTTTCCCGATTTTCCTTTTTCGTAGGTTTCCTGATATTAGTTCCGTTCTTAATTACTTTTTCGATTTGTAGGGAAAATTATTGATTGAAATCTCCGTTTGCGCCAGACATACATAAACGCTAGGGCTTCCGGATATTTTAAATCTAGTATTCCCAAGTTCAATACCTTTCCCGAGTTTTCTCTTAGTGGGTTTGGTTGATATTCGTCCCGTTCTTTTTAATACCTTTTCTTCGATTTGTAGGGAAAATTCTTGATTGAAATCTCCGTTTGCGCCAGGCATACATAAATGCTCGGGCTTCCGGATATTTTAAATCTAGAATTCCCAGTTTCAATACCTTTCCCGAATTTTCTTTCAGTGGGTTTTGTTGATATTAGTTCCGTTCTTTAACCCCTTTTTCTTCGATTTGTAGGGAAAATTCTTGATTGAAATCTCAGGTTGCGCCAGGCATACATAAACGCTAGGGCTTCCTGATATTTTAAATTTAGAATTCCCGTTCTTTGATAACTTTTCCGATTTTAGGGAGAATCTTGATTAAATCTAGAATTCCCAGTTTTCATTACCTTTCCCGAATATTTTCTTTCAGTGGGTTTTGTTGATATTAGTTCCGTTCTTTAATACCTTTTTCCTTCGATTTGTAGGGAAAATTCTTGATTGAAATCTCACGTTGCGCCAGGCATACATAAACGCTAGGGCTTCCTGATATTTTAAATTCAGAATTCCCGTTCTTTGATAACTTTTCCGATTTTAGGGAGAATCTTGATTAAATCTAGAATTCCCAGTTTTCATTACCTTTCCGGAATATTTTCTTTCAGTGGGTTTTGTTGATAGTAGTTCCGTTCTTTAATACCTTTTTTTTCGATTTGTAGGGAAAATTCTTGATTGAAATCTCAGGTTGCGCCAGGCATACATAAACGCTAGGGCTTCCTGATATTTTAAATTCAGAATTCCCGTTCTTTGATAACTTTTCCGATTTTAGGGAGAATCTTGATTGAATCTAGAATCCCCAGTTTTCATTACTTTTCCCGAGTTTTCTTTCAGTGGGTTTTGTTGATAGTAGTTCCGTTCTTTAATACCTTTTTTTTCGATTTGTAGGGAAAATTCTTGATTGAAATCTCAGGTTGCGCCAGGCATACATAAACGCTAGGGCTTCCTGATATTTTAAATTCAGAATTCCCGTTCTTTGATAACTTTTCCGATTTTAGGGAGAATCTTGATTGAATCTAGAATCCCCAGTTTTCATTACCTTTCCCGAGTTTTCTTTCAGTGGGTTTTGTTGATAGTAGTTCCGTTCTTTGATACCTTTTTTTTCGATTTGTAGGGAAAATTCTTGATTGAAATCTCAGGTTGCGCCAGGCATACATAAACGCTAGGGCTTCCTGATATTTTAAATTTAGAATTCCCATTCTTTGATAACCTTTCCCGATTTTAGGGAGAATCTTTATTGAAATCTCCGGTTGCGCCAGGCATACATAAACGCTAGGGCTTCCGAATATTTTAAATCTAGAATCCCCAGTTTCATTACCCTTCCCGAATTTTCTTTTAGTGGGTTTTCTTGATACTAGTTCCGTTCTTTGATACCTTTCCCGATTTTGTTCAAATTTTAGTGAGATTTCTGACAATTTAAGTCTAGATCCCCGACCCTAGTATTGTGTTTTCCGATTTGATAGGGAGAATTCTGATTGAAATCTCCGGGAGCGCCAGGCATACATAAACGCCAGGGCTTCCTGATATTTTAAATCTAGAGTCCCCGATCTTTAGTATTGTTTTCCCGATCTGATAGTTTTTCTTTTTTTGAGTAACGCCTGACCCGTTCGTCTCATGAGAGTTTATCAAACATTTTAATGAAAAGACCACCAAACTTAGAATAGTTTTTGTTTGCTTTTACCGCTTCTTTTCTTTGCATGTACGCTATTTTATGATCATAAACACTCTCGCTTATGTCCTGCCTGCTTCGTCGCTAATTACTACATATCAAATATACATATAGCTAAATAATACATATGTGCTTTTGGGATACAAGGGTATTGTCTCCCCTTATGAATATTGTCTATTTTTATATATAACGGCTTGGTAGAAAGTATAATTGTAATAAAACTGAAATAAACCTGGGTTGTATTTTATTGACCTATTATAGACTAGTACTTCCTTATGGTAGAGTAGTTGTTTGGCTGCACGAATTTTAGCTTCTCCGTAGTGTGGATCAGGATAAGTATATTTATTTCAAGACTAGCGAAAACGTTTTTTTTTATATATTTAGCAATAACCTCCCGAATTTTGACGACAATAGACCCCTGGAATTTACCGTACCTCCATCTGAGGCTACCTGGAACTCTAGACGAGTGAAGTCGAGGAAACGTGGAGGCAACCACGTTAAAAATCTGGCGCCCGAGAAAGTGTAAGGTTTCAAAGGTGTCAGAAGTGACGTTCCGAGGCGTTAAGAGGTAGAGCAAGAGGCCGCTACCGATATATCCCGCGCAGCGCGGCGCACCGACGTCTTCGCCTAGGGAGGAAAGCGCGTCACATAATATTATAAGAGCTCAGGTTTAGCCGGATATTTTTTGTGGTTGTTTTTGATTACCTACTTTCATCGGTAATTTAACGAGCGCAGTTCTGACAAAATCACAAGTTAAATTACCTATAGAAAGTAAGTTTGAGAACACCACCGTATAAAAATATCCTGCTAGATCTGAGCTCGCGTGGTGTGTGGTAAGACAATTCCATCAATAGGAAGGTCAATTCAATTAAACTTTATTTAACAAACTAATAGAACAATAAGTAGAAGAATAATGTCTGGAAATGTTTTTGGTGCTGTACGAAGCTATGTTTACAGAGAGATATCTCCAAGTGTGCAGCATGTAAAACCAGCATTTAAGGCTTTGATGATTAATAACTTTATGTCAAAGCATTCTCCAAACAGCAATTGTGAGCCAGTTGAGAGTGACAGAGTTCTTACAAATCGAAAAGAATTTTTAATAGGTGAAGCATTTCCAGTCTACTGCAGTTCAACTGAGCTATGCACATTAATAATTTCAAGTGCGTAGAAATATTGTTACATACGAGGATGTATTGATATCTAGTTAGCCTAGACCAGTTCCAGGCATAAACAAAATATTGCGTCACCATAGCAACGAACAATAACTTATTGGAAGTGTCAGTGTAAAGTTTGACGTCAAAAAAGTAAACCAGAGTTACGCAATAAATTAACAGAAAAAAGATGTCCACCGAAATTGTGAAAATCGTAAAATTGGAGTATCGAGCCATCATCAAGTACCTGTATTTAAAAGGGTTAAGAGGTAAGCAGATTTACGAAGATATGCTTAATACCCTTGGTGATCAATATCCATCGTATACGACCGTGAAAAATTGGACTGCAAGCTTCAAAAGAGGTAAATTTTCCATTGAAGATGATGACGGATCGGGAAGGCCAGTTTCTGTGTCAGTCCCCGAAAATATCGATGCAGTTCATGACATGATTTTATCAGACCATCGAATTGGGCTAAAACGGATATCTTAAGCATTGAATATTTCATACGAACGCGTTCATCATATAGTTCACGTCAATTTGGGCATGAGAAAAATTGCTGCAAAATGGATTCCCAAATGTTTGAATGTTGACCAACAGCCTGCAAGGGTAGACATAAGAAGTTTCGTGTTCAAAAAGCTGCTGGAAAAGTTCTTGCTTCAGTTTTTTGGAATTACAATGGAGTAATCATGATTAATTTTTTGGATAAGGGTAGAACAATAACTGGAGATTACTATTCGACATTACTGACCACTCTACGGGAAAAAATTAAAGAGAAAAGACGCGGAAAGCTATCCAAAGGTGTTTTGTTTTTGCAGGACAACGCCCCTGCACACATATCTCATATTGCCATGCAAAAAATTTGTGATTTAGGGTTTGAATTACTGGAACACCCCCCTTATTCACCAGATTTGGCTCCGTCCGACTATCATCTCTTTCGTCAACTGAAAAAAAGTTTAAAATGTCGTAAATTTTCTTCCAACAAGAAGGTAATAAAAGCTGTGGAGGTCTGGTTTGCAGAGCAAGAAGAAACATTTTTTTTAAAGGTCTAGGGACGTTGCAGGTTCGCTGTAATAAATGTAACCAATTAAGAGGAGAATATGTTGAGTAATAAAATATTTTGACATTGAAATTTTGTTTAGGTCTATAGTAGGCTAAGAATTTTTCAATATATCCTCGTATATAGCTGGGTTTATTGCTCGCAAAATGTGGAAAAATGTTTCACGTTTATGTTGTCGGAATTATATACTGTACAGGAGTCATGAACAAGATACAGATTTTGTAGAAGCAAGGCAGTATGTACATTCTAAATTAACAAAACCTGGTATATTTTTTATCTTTTTAGTATCAGAATCTTCGTCTAGATTATTCTATCTTATACCAAGATTGTGTTACAAACATTTTACAAAAAACGCTGTCAGAACAACTCTGATTTCGTTAAGTGGCCAAATCTTTGAAAGTATCCTGTACAACCTAGTAAAGCCTTGTATTGTTGGAATAAGAAAAATGAGTATGATTGAAATTCAAAATAATATTAGAGTGTTCCTTTAAAAGAAAACATAACTTTGATAGGCTGTGACTTTATGAAAGACATATTATATTACAAAATAATTTTAAAATGTGTTATTGAAATCCTACGAACATTTATAACTTTATGTATAAAATACGCGGATACTAAATTCCTCCAAAAATTCAACAACATTTATCTCAATTGCATTATTCACTTTGTTAATCACATTCTATAGGGCTTAAGTAAATGCGTAACGTATACTGAAAAATTTAATTTTTGTTAAGCATCTGTTTTAAATTCCAATTCCGTTTAAATTCAACCCATCTATTTGAAGGTTATTAACTCTCACCGGGCTAATACCCTACAGCGAACGTTAGGCCGTTGCCGCACCATTAAAAAAAACGACATTTGAAACGGTAGCATTTAAATTTATTGTAGGTTCACAACATTTTACTCTTGTCTCTTTAAGGTAACGTCAATAATAAGTGTAGAAAGATTATTACTAAAAACAATCTATTTTTTTAAGACAGTTGTATGGAGGAAAAAATTACGTTTTTCTACTTCCGCTACTAAAACCGCATTTTAAACACGGGTTTGACATCCACAAAATGAATCTTTAAACACTAGTGTTTAAAATGCGAAAAGTCACATCTCGATTATCTTTTGTTTTCTAAACGTCAAATCTAGTGTGTTTTTTGTATTTCCAATTTTATGTTCCGTTCCTTTCGTCTGTTTCTTATTGCCGTGTAGTTTACACTGCACTTTGAATTAAGATGCATTTCAATGCCGTTACGCAAACGAATGAAAAATATCTAAGCGAACAACAGAGAGAAGAGTTAGGGTCAAGGTCAATAATACAATACATATATGGTTAGGGTTATCTAAAAACATTTATTATTTTTGTGATTAAATTTTGAAAATGGCAAAGAGGAAAGAAGTGATGAAAAATATGTTTATTATTCATTCGATTCCAGCGGTAGTGAAGACAAGGAAGATGAAATCGAATTGATGAGCTGTTTATTCGTTCGCCAAGCTAGAATCTCAATTGAAACATATTTATGAGCTGTGTCTCAATATGCTGATATTGAATGCATAAAACAATTTTCGTGTTAGTCGTGATTTATTCAACAGATTAGTGGAATTGTATGAGAGAAGTGAATATGAAATACTGTTGAAAAACAGAAAGATGAAAGGACACTCTCTTCATATGCTGGTATTCTAGTGGTTTTCAGGTCACAAATCCTGCAGTTTCAATGACTTGAGTGATCATTTGATTCTCTCTATATCAACCATCCATCATAAGATCAGACGAATAACTTTTTTTAAGTAATATGTCTGCTAAATATTATTATTCCAAATATAAGAGTAGTAGGTTGGTAGTACATTTATTCATTGGAACACATATTCTAATCGATCCTCCTACATCTGGAAAAGACTAGCACTACAATAGAAAATGTTTCTATTCCCTTCATTTACAAGGCATATGTAATGAAAATAAGAAGTTCATTGATATATTCACAGGATATCCTGGATCTGTACATAATTGAACAGTATTTGAGAATTCAACTATTTCAAAAAAATTGAGGCATTTATGTAAAGGAAAATTTTTAAGGATAATAAATACAAAACATTAAAATCTCATCCGATTTGTTTTTTAGATCAATATATTCTTGGTGATTTAGCTTACACCTGCCAGCAAAACCTGATAACACTTTTGTCTATATATCTATCGATAACACCATATCGTGATCATGGAAATTTGTCTACTGGTGCCAAAAAGACAGACAGACTGAGCAGTGTCATGTGAATATAAAAAATACATTTGGAATATTAAAACAGCGTTCAGGCAATTGTATTACTGCAAACTGCAAGGCATAGAATATTTATGTCATTTTATTCGGGCCTTTTGTGTATTATACAATCTGTCTGGTTTAGAGGAACTCACTATAATAAATGTTGATCTTGTATACAATAATTCTCATAATAGTTCTGCTGATGATAATGAAATATTACAATATAGCGAATTAGATAGAGCTATAAGACACGAAACAAAATTTGTTCTGAGCTGCTTCCAAAATAGTGTATTTCTTTTAGGTGTTAAAATATTAAGAATAAAAAAAGGGAATTATTTTCTTTGGTTTTATTTAGCATACAAACACTGCATCATATTTTTGAACTATCATTTGAAACACATCATATAAACAAATAATTGCCAGAGGAAAAATAAATAAATATTAATTTATATAAAAAACTGAGTAACAGTCAAACTAGAGTACTAGAATAGTTTTCTACGCCACAATAAATAACACAAATACATTATATACATAAATAAACAATATAAATTAATGTAACAAAGTTTTTCTAATGAATATCACAACTGTTTTTTCAGCAAATTATTTATTTCCTTATATGCTTCCAATTTCTCCCTCTCAACTTGCAAAAGTTCTGATCTGAATTGTTTTCATTCTGTTTTTTAAATTCTAAATCATTCTATCCAATCAGGCGCAATTGTTTGTTTTCATCTAAAATTGTTCTTGATTTATTTTTTATTTTGCTTGATTCTACATTCTCTGAAGTTATCTCTGTTGATATACTAGATTTTTTTATCTCAAGTAAATTGGGAGGCGACTTTTAAATATGGTGATATTGTTCCGAATACTCTTCAGATACATTAAACTCCGTTGTTAATTTCTTCTATTCGTGATAATGACATGTCTGAGATAACTGCACACTGTTTCTAATTAATCTAAATGAATCGTGACATTCTGAAGTGAAATTAGAAAATTTAATATTGTTTTAATTTAACTAAGGTTCATCCACAATCCAACAAGCCTACTTTTTATTTATTTTTCGAAGCATTGTTGCATTCCTTCCAATAAGGCAGCAAGCAACACAAATTCTCCATCAATGTTTATGCCATATCTTCCCAATTTAGTTTTTTAAATATTTTTTCAAGTACTGCATTGAATAGTTTAGGTGAAATTGTGTCTTCTTGTCTTACACCCTTTCCGAGTTTGAAAGCATTAGTTGTTGTGTGGAGTTTTAGTTTGGCGTATGAATATTTCCAATAAGGTAGACACATCCGGAATCCATATTAAAATTTATCAGAGAATCGATAACTGCGAGTGATGTTACAGAATCAAACAATTTTTCATAATCTACAAAGGCCACACAAAGATAGACTTATTTGAATAATTTCTTTGATTGCATGGATATATAAAGAGGAAAAATATAAATAACACAAACTCAGACAGATCAGAATAATTTAGGATAAAGTGATGGCAGATCTGTATAATGAGAAAAAAATTGAAAATTTGACTTGAAAGAATTAAAAGAAATTTGTGAACAAACATGGTAGCAATGCCTCCCGCAGATTGAAATATGAGATTGAGAATCAAATAAAAATAGGTTGCAAAAGCGTAACCCGTTGAGAAAAAAAAATAGGAGCTAATCATGCGCAATATCAGTTTGTCGCACTCGGTGACAGTTGCCCCGTCGCCGTTTCGAAACAATAGAAAGTCTCTTGAAGCAGTAAAGTGTGTAAACCCACGGGAGCATCTCGTTTCACGTTTACCCGTAGAACAGAAGACGAATAATGGCGACCATTTGTTCCGGAAAAGCGAATTAACTACTTTAATTAGTTTGAGACACGTTAAATTTACGTATACGCCGGCTGTCATTTGAGCAAGAATTGCCGATTGCTGCCGCCAATAACAATCCCGGTCGTTTTAACCTTTGATAATTTATTTCTTTCCTTTCTGGAGATGCTGGAAGAAAGGAAACCGAGCTAATAATTTATACGCCAGCGTTTCGGAACTAGAGTGTTCTCGTAACAGTAAAATTCGACAGTCGCTGAATACGTACAAGAATCAAACCATAGTTAATTTTTAATCAAGATATTAAAGTTATTCTGGAGGATTTAACTAAAAGCTAGAAATTTAACCACAACCATTAGTTAGCGGACTTAAACAAGAACATACTATCTCTACTAAACACTTTCTAACAGTGCTAGAATACTTTTTCAAAAAATTAAACTGGGAATGAAAAGATATAAACATCGACAGCGAGTATTTAAGCCACCTTCGATTCGTCGATAATATTGTCATAATTACGAATACCAGTGTGGAAAGAATATCATTGGATGTTGGCCTAGAAATGAATTTTGATAAACTTGTAATAGGCCAGGAGCACTACAGTTTGACATGGCTGTGTCGTGACGTACATTAGATATTGGCTGGAATTGCTCGGAAATCATTTAAGAAAAGAAAATATGAAGGTCCGCCAGCTGAAAAAGTTGTGCTATTTGCAGGCAAAATCATAAACTGCAAAAAACGCAAAAATCGCTCATTTTTTCCGATATTTCTTAATATAACTCTTTAAATATGCAAGATAGAGAAAAAAAGTATAATTACGAATTTGTTCTTTATGAAATTCTCTACAAGATAGAATTGGTTCAAAATCGATATATTAAATTTTTTCGTTGAGAAATGGCGATAAATGCAAAAAAAGTAGCTAAAAAACGAGGTTATTTTAAAGCATTTATTTCGCAGATAAGAATTCACCCAATCACGCTATAAATTGGGATTTAAGAACCTTATTATAGTATAAAACAATATGCCAAAGGCCGATTAAATTGGCCTGATAGTTTTTACATGAATTAATTGTTAATTAATTTCCGCGAAAAAATTAACGTCATTTTTGCGTTCATGCCAGGCTTACATTTTTGAGTTGTAATAGGCGCCGATTTTTTTACAACTACTTAGACCTCTAAACTATAATACACAATAGTTATAATGAACAATTTTTAAGGTTGAAAAATTTCGTCTTATAAATAATTAATTTTTTAAGTGAATTTGGATACCGAAGAAAAATACTCAAAGTACCTAAAAAAAGTTCTCGGAAAGACGCTCCTTTTAAAAAAAATGTGTTGAATTTGGCCGAATAGGTGCCGAGATAATAAACGTCAAAGATCGAGAGTGTTTGCAGTATAACTATTAATGTTGTAACAATAAAAAAAATGCCAGCAGATAGATTTTTCCGAGAAGTTTTTGTATGTGCTTTGAGATATAACATGGCCCTTGTGCATGAAGTAGGGGAGGGGGAGGGGAGCTGTCGTAAAATTTACCCAGGAAATTTCCCGAAAAGGCAACAAACCTCATGTCAGAGAAACAAGGCATAAACAATATAAATATATTTGCACTTACGCTTCTTCGAATAGTAATAATAATAATAACAATAAAGAAACTAAGGAACTAAGTTTTAAATTAAAAAAATTGAAATTTGCAATGAACAACACAATCCTAGCATGGACATAATTATAATAATTGATTATTATCAACATAAAAAAATGCCAAATTATAAGTAGCTTAAATTGTCATAATTGGTAGACGCCATTCTGAAAAATGCTACCGCTACAACTTTCTTTGATTTTTCCTACTTCATGCACAAGGGCGATGTTATATCTCAATGCACATACAAAAACTTCTCGGAAAAATCTATCTGCTGGCATTTTTTTTATTGTTACAACATTAATAGTTATACCGCAAACACTCTCGATCTTTGACGTTTATTATCTCAGCATCTATTCGGCCAAATTAAACGCATTTTTTTTAAAAAGAGGGTCTTTTCGAGAACTTTTTTTTAAATACTTTGAGTATTTATAAGACGAAATTTTTCAACTTTTCAAAATCGCGTTAAAAATGATAAAAACTTAAAAATTGTTCATTATATCTATTGTGTATTATAGTTTAGAGATCTAAGTAGTTGTAAAAAAATCGGCGCCTATTACAACTCAGAAATGTAAGCCTGCCATGAACGCAAAAATGACGTTAATTTTTTCGCGGAAATTAATTAACAATTAATTCATGTAAAAACTATCAGGCCAATTCAATCGGCCTTTGGGATATTGTTTTATACTATAATAAGGTTCTTATATCCCAATTTATAGCGTGATTGGATGATTTATTATCTGCGAAACAAATGCTTTGAAATAACCTCGTTTTTTAGCTACTTTTTCTGCATTTATCGCTATTTTACAACGAAAAAATTGAATATATCGATCTTAAACCAATTCTATCTTGTAGAGAATTTCATAAAGAACAAATTCGTAAGTATACTTTTTTGTCTATCTTGCATATTTAAAGAGTTATATTAAGAAATATCGGAAAAAATGAGCGATTTTTGCCTTTTTTGCAGTTTATGATTTTTCCTGCAAATAGCACAACTTTTTCAGCTGGTGGACCTTCATATTTTCTTTTCTTAGATGATTTCCGAGCAATTCCAACCAATATCTAATCTACGTCACGACACAGCCATATTTCAAAGGTTTGGGGTCTAATTCTCCTGGACTATAACAAATGTCGATGGAGGCGAGACAGACCAAGTACATGAATACGAATATCAATGTCATGAGGTCAGAATAGGAATAGATAACCAAACTTGCGAGATAAAACGTTGAATACAACTAGGATGGGTAGCCTTTGGTAAGTATAAAAATACTTTAAGGAGACTTGCCAATAAGTATGAAAAGGAAGGTTCACGAAAAATGTGTTGTACCTTTGATGACATATTTTGATTTTACATGGACAAAAAATAGAAAAGAGAAGAAGGGTCCTAACCTAACAAATAAGAAGGCAGAACAGCACGTGTCGACCAACTATAATTATTGATTGAAAATCATTTTATTTATTTGACTAAAAGTTTCAAGCATCTAGTAATTTTTCATTTAATATTGTACATCACTCATTGTTTAATATCTTTTCAAGATTAGAAAATCTTGAATTATATAGTTTAGGATGCTTTTAAAAATATGTAAGATATTTGTATGTTACTTCTTTTCGTCATTGTATATATTTAAAGCGTGAATTCATTTTAGTTGCTATCGCTATAAAAATGTGTTAAAGAATTGATAGACCTTTTGTATTCTTATGAATTCAAAGGGTAGTTACACTTTATTCGCAGCTTTTATTAAATACCTTTAAAATATCACGTTTTGCAATAATAATTGTAAATAGTTGTGTTGGAGCATTGAAATAACGTATTTTGAAAGTCGTCAGAGACATATTGTCGCATTGTGTTTGAAATCCTATAGTTAAAAATTTAGGAAAATGTCACGTTTCACAATATTATCTATTGTATTGTAAAAACCCTAAAGCAAAACTATAATTGTAACTTACTGTCACTTTGTGCGTGAATTTTCATGATCTAAGATCGGAAGCTTCTAAGAAACGTTTGAATAACCTTTCTGAGTAAAAAGGTTACAATTGCTATTGGAGTATTCAATAGAAATTGAAATATCTATTGAAGGCGTCCATTGTTGATTCTTGTCGATGAACCCGACGAGTCAAATAATACTGGCCAATAGGAAATGTTTATTTCCGTTTGGTCAACCCAATCCACGTGTAAACACGCCTCTTGCAGATTTCTATATAACACGTCTTACACCGTGAAGAAATCAGTTCTACTACTCATCGAAGCGAGTTCAACACTCGAAATCACTTCAATACTCAAGTTAGTTCATAACTCAGTTCAACACACAATCAAGTTCATGGAGTTGTCGTTACATATCTAAGTAACTTCACTCCAAGTCATACAATCGGAGATACTAAGTCTAACACATCGTTACTTAGTTTCTATACAAACCAAGTGAATATTCATGAAATCGAAATATACAGTGCCTTCCGATCTGAAGCCACCGAAGTTCAACATTCATAACTTGGTACCATTCTTGTAAATTTGTACATAATAAATTATTAATTTTGTGAAATTAAGATTATTTAACTAGTTGAATGTCTACGCCAGTCGACGAAGTTCCGCTAGAAATATAATTAAAAACAATATCATTAGTTCAAGCTCGCAAAGAAGTAAGTAATGTCTTAAAGTCATTTAAATGAATAAGGTAAATATTGCTTAATTCACTTGTAGCTTCCTTGATGATGATTATAATAAATATTCGAAAGCTTGGAAATCTTTATAGTTTTCTTAACTTTTTGCTGCTGTTCCCAATAGAGTGTGATAAGCTTTATCCTAACGTAGTCAGCAAAAACGACCTTTCTTACACCGATGTAATGTTTTTCATATTTATATAAATAGTTTTTAACATAACGGGTGGGATAAATTTATACACACATTATATCTACTTACGTAATTTATTTATACACTTAACTATTCACTTATACTTAATTTATGTACACACTTAATTTCTAATTTAAATACACTTTTCACTATTTTTATTAAACACAGTTCACTTCTATTGTTCACTTATTCTGCTCACAACTTGAAAATGTATACTGAACAGCGGTTCGTAGGCAGTCGCTTATATATTAAACCCTTTCTGGAACATTCGGATTCTTGAAATTACTAGATTGCAGCTCCCAACGTACAATTGACCTTCTTAGAAATGCCTCTATAAAACGATCACAAAAAAATAGCTTTCCAAGAAATCCGTACGCTCTTGCCAAAATTTTAATTATCGTATTTCGTAACATTATAAATAAACAAGCTAGAGGTGGTTATAGATCTTCTTGATATCACCATATATTTAATTTTTTCAGTATTTATTTTCAGACCATATTGTTCGCATTTCATAGATGATGTATTAGATTTATGGAATTAAGTAGAGAAAATTAAAATTGTTTATGATGTCTATTCTTCAATCGAGGTAATGTCGCACAAAAAACATTAATATTTTCTAAGACTGAGCTTACATCTAATGTAACTAAATTGTCAAAACGTGGTAGTTTTATTGCCAATGAACGTACACCGAAAATATTTAAAAAAATCATCTGTTAATGCCTGCATCTAAGCGGAAGTTACTATGGTCGATTCTTGTCTTCAAAAATAAATTTTGTTTTAAAAATAAACAAGGGTTGCGGCGTTGGGTAACAAACGAAAAAAAATGCTTACTTGAAATATTCAAATACGAAGGGGACGTCAGGCGTTTGCCGTAATTTGTTTTTTGGTGTGATTCTTCACTGGAAAAAAGACATTCTTTTCCATCAGCCTTGATATACATCAGACATACCCTCTCTGCATTATTTAGTAACCCGAGAAACTTTAGCCCCTAAAAGTGCGAAACATCCCCGTAATGGTCTGGCCCTACACACAAATTTGTACCAAGTTTTACAATTACGACAGAAACTTTTGTAGTTAGTGTTGAACAGACTCTTTATTAACGTTCTACAAGAAACAACTCCTTTTAGACAACGCGCTTTTAATGACCGATTTTTTTCTGATTCTTTTTTTACTTGAACACTTATTTTTCAACTATGCAAACAAGTCTTAAGGGCGAAAGTTGACAGGAAGTTTGTTAATAAATTTTCAGGGTTGGTGGAACCTTAGAACATCGCTAAACTTAATTCAAATATTTAATATCTTACTTGAATAGGAATTATGAAAATTAAAAGATAAAGGGTTTTATTGCCATTGTTCACAGTTTCTATAAACTAGAGGTAACATGGGATATTAAAACAGTCGTCAGGAATTTGAATAGGGAGAAGTTTTTTGAAATGTGGTTTGTTTATAGTTCCGAAACACCCAGAAGTTGTTATTTATACAGTGGCGCGTACAGTGTGGAAATGGGAAGATATACTTGACACGACGATAATGTTTTGGTTTTTTAAGTATCTATATATATAAAAGAAAGTCGTGTTAGTTACTCCACTTATAACTCAAGAACGGCTGAACCGATTTAGCTGAAAATTGGCAGGGAGGTAGTTTAGAGCCAGGAGAAGGACATAGGATACTTTTTATCCCGTCCGACAGCATTCCCATAGGATACTTTTTATCCCGTTCGACAGCATTCCCGTGTGACTTGACATGAAACGTCAGTCACTATAAAACGTGGTATAACAAAAAAGAATCAGACTTGGAATAACAAAACGCAAATGACAGCTATGTAATTGACGTATAATGACAGCTATGTAATGACGTATGGATGACAATTTGATATTTGTAAGAAATCAATAATAAAACTATTTCTATTAAATAAATAATTAACAATTATAATGTAATGATAGTGCCATTGTCCATTCGTATAAACAGTGAAGTGAACTATAAAACTCGGTATGGTTGAAAATTTGAGTTTTTAGGTGAAGTGAAGTTTAATTAATAATACCGCGACCAAGACGATCGAATCTTTCCCGACAAAGCCGTGATGCAAGAAGAATACGAAATACTGCAAATGAAAGGAGTAAAGAAGAACAAGAAATTGCACGTGAACAGCGCCGCGATAGGATGGCTCGACTTCGTGCTTCTCAATCACGAGAGCAAATTGAAGCAGCCCGTGAAACAGCTCGGTTGGCAATGCAGAATCGTGGAGCGAACAACAAAGGTCAACAAATAGATAATTTGCGACGCAGAACAAGATATTTATCAAGTGCTGATTTGAATCGAGCAGCGTTTCAATATGATTGCAGCAATGATTACAGCTTGCATCCTAGCGTTTGCATTGGGCAAATGGACGTAGTTTGCGAGTATTGTGGTGCATTAAAGTTTTCTGGAGAAACGCCTGGATTATGCTGCCTTAATGGTAAAGTGAAATTGCCATTGTTGACTCCGCCACCTGAGCCATTGTATTCATTGCTTTGTGGCGAAACACAAGAATTACGCCACTTTCTTGCAAATACTCAAAAATACAATGGTTGTTTCCAGATGACGTCATTTGGGGCAGATATTATCGAAGAACGAGGATTTAATCCGACATTTAAGGTATTTATTTTTGTACTTATATAGAATGTAGTTAAAGAATAACATTGCTTAATGGTACATCTGCTGAAGATTTCTCGGAGCAATTGCTGACTATCGGTAATGGTCAAGTACCTGTCGATGAATCGAGCGGATTAATATCATTTCCAAATAATTTCTGTAATTTTGTCTCATCAAAAGACGAACTTATAAACAATGTATTTCCAGAAATTATTTCTAGCTACAAAAATAATGAATGGTTGAGTGAGCGAGCAATTTTAGCGGCTAAGAATAAAGATGTAGATGACCTAAACTACATCATTCAAAATAAGATCATTGGAACAATGCATTCATTCAAATCTATTGACTGCGTCACAAATGAAGATGAAGCCACCAACTATCCAATTGAATTTTTAAACTCTTTGGACATGCCTGGCTTACGCCTAAAGGTTGGCTCCGTAGTAATCATGCTTCGAAACATAAACCAACCAAAACTGTGCAACGGTACGCGTTTGGTGGTTAGAAAATTGATGAACAATGTAATTTACGCTACGATAATGATAGGAAAATTCGAAGGTGAGGAAGTTCTCATTCCGAGGATACCGATGATCCCAACCGATATGCCGTTTGAATTTAAATGACTTCAATTTCCGATACGTCTTGCATTTGCCATGACCATCAACAAATCACAAGGCCAATCCTTAAAAGTTTGTGGTTTAAATCTAGAACATTAATGTTTTTCCCATGGTCAATTATACGTGGCATGTTCACGGGTCGGAAGACCATCTGCGTTGTTTGCTTTTGGGCCTGATAATAAAACAAAAAATGTCGTGTATCACAAGGTACTTAAATGAAGAGCAGCCTATGTACTAAAATACAGAAATAATTATGAATGATTAATGTAGGTATTTAATTTTTTTTGTATTTTTTCCAATTAAAAAAAAAGTCTGCTTATTTGTTGCCATTAAGGCGGAACAAAGTTCGCCGGGTCAGCTAGTTAATAATAAAACATGCTCATATGTCGGCAGAGAGTTGAATCTAGAAGAAAATATTTTCAATGTTCAAGATGTTTCAGAAGCTACTTACGTAAATAAAATAAAAAACAAATAGTTGGTAATTATGTAAAGAAAGGGGAATAACTATTTCAGATAGTCTGATACAGATATTGTATTAAACAGTTCAAAAAATATTGAATCGAGTATCTCTAGTTCTAGTTTTTGTAGTAGCAGTCATAGCCATCAATATAGTATTGCAGGTTTAGAAAATTTTAACATTAATACTAACAATTCTTGTGAACAATTAGAGACTGTTTAAGACTTTAAAAACAGAAATTTATGTTGAAAAGCTCATTTCCATTTGAAAATACACTGAATGCTCCAGTCAACAAACAGAATTAAATTATTTATTATTGTAGAAACACAGCTATTGGATACTCAATTGGATACAATTAATTATAAACTCATTTAACTTGATAATGTGTTCATATATCTTCTTCATAAGTACATTTTTTGTATACAGTGTATTAATAATGCTTAATTTTCATTAAGTTACAATTCCACGATGTTAATATACAATATGTTCCAGGATAAAAATAACAAGAGGTTTGTTCTCACAGGAATCACAAACCATCAGGATAAATTAAATATGTCATAATAAATATCTATACACAGAGAAAAAATAAAGAATAGGTTCATTATCACTTCCTTGTCTTTGAAAAAAAATATCTATCCTGAATGAAAATTCTAATGGGAGAAACGGAGGCCGCTCGGAAAATTACATTCGTGATTTTACATCCGGAGATAGTTCCGACCGTTCATTTTCATTCTAATGAATATTGAATGAAGGGTCAATGGTATGTTTATGAAATCAAACAAATTATAATAGAAGTTACAGAGATAAAATGAGATAATAGCTTTTAACTTTCCAACCTGCTTCCGAATCGTACACACATTTCGAGTTGGAGTTATAGCCATAACTGTAGTTTTATTTGACTTCCTCCTTTATTTTGGAACAAGTACATGTACTGAATTTGTATGACACCTTTTTTCATGCTGAATATATCTTTGCTCAACACAAACATCTACGAAGTTATAAAAGAAAAAAATTATATATATTCCGTGTGCCTCATTAATTTCTAACTGTTTTTAAGAGCTTATATCTTCGAAACGGTTCTAGATAATAAGATGCGGTTTTCACAGTTAGGTTTAAAATTACCCTATGTTTTGTTGTGACACATTTATATAAATGGCCTACTTTCGGTTTACCCGCTAGATAAGTGGCGTATTTTCAGAACACAGTAGATGTAATTTTTTAAATGGGACACCCTGTATATTTAGCATATTTTTTCTTTATAACGGTACCTTAACGTTGAAAATCGGTGCTCAGAAAGCGAAGTTACATAACTTTAACTGGGATACTGTAATGATTCAGATATAAAGTTGGAATTGTCATAAACAAAAACCTTATTAGTTAGTAACTAAAAGTGAACAGTAAAAAACAAATAAGAACATATTTTAGGACACTCTAAAACAAATGTTCGATGTGTCTTCCTTCTTGGTCTATACATTTGTGGAATCGATCCATTAAGTTGTCAAATGCTGCTGCCACTGCCGTATGTTATTTTTTAATTCCTCAATAGTAGCAGGCATCGGGTTGTAGACTCTATCTTTCACGTATCCCCATAGAAAAAAATCTAGACCAGTCAGGTCTGGATAATTTGTGATTGACTTAATATATATTAATAAAAAAAAAGAAGATATGATATTACAAATATCAAAGCTTAAATATTATTAGCCCTATGGGGATATCCTGGATATCTTCTTTCCCATTTAAAATCAGTAAAACTGTGCAATGATATAGACAACCAGGAAAACTATATCTGCTGATATTTACAATGATCACTCAAGAAAATATTTTTACAATGGAGAACTCTCTAGATTTATCTGTTCATTGACGACTTCATATTGTGGGTTTCTGAAGTGTTTTCTAATTTCCACTTCTTCGAGGAAATCCAGTTCTTGTTCCTTATAACAAATATGTAGTACTTCTAGTTCTTTGTTTGGTGTCAATGAATGTTTGGTGTCAAGTAGATGTTTTGCGTAATGGGATTTATCTGGTTGTCTTAATCTGTATGCTCGTAAGTGTTCACTGTATCGTATTTCAAAATTTCTAAGGGTTTGACCCAAATATACAACATTACATTCAGGACATTTAGGTTTATATATACCAGACTTGTTTAATGGGGATATTTTTGTTTTTATATTTAACAATTTTGTACTCATATTACTTTTTGTTTTAAAAGAAATTGTTGAATTTGTTGCTAAATATATTATCTTTGAAATATTATTAGAAATATTACCTGCATAGGTAACTCCGCCTGCGAGGCGTTGAGTGGATCGAGTAGCCCAGCGTTCACGTTACCGGTCCTAAGCCCGGATAAAGGAGGAAGGTTCTCGGGTGAGGCTAGTAACCTACCCGGGGTAAAAAGAAAAACATACTCACAGACCCGGAGAAGTGCCTCGGAACAGAAATGATTTAAAGATGACGAACCATGCAAGGAAAAGGTATATGAGTTGGAAGAAGAAAAATATGATCAGAGTCGCAGCGTGGAATATAAAATCAGTGGAAAATAGAGAACAAGAGATCGTTGAAGAGCTACGACACGGAAAGATCGACATATGTGCACTCCAAAAGACAAAGACGAAGGGAAAGGGACAGAAACAATACAATGATTACACTCTAATGTATAGTGGAGTCAATAGAGAAGAAAGAGCTATAGCAGGAGTGGGTATACTCATCCATCAAAAAATCAAAGACAGCATAGAGGATTTCCATTACGTCTCATAAAGAATACTACACGTGAAACTAACAACAGAACATAAAGAAGACCTACATATAGTATGTGTATACAGTCCCGAAGACTGTAAGCCAAATGCAGAAAAAGAGACCTTTTATGAGGAAATGCAAAAAATACTAGATAATATCCCAAAAAACGATACTCTCTTATTGATGGGAGATTTTAATGCTCGATTTGGGAAGAACATCATACCAGGCATTAAACAGAGATATAATGTAGACGTGCTAAATGATAATGGGGAGTCAATGATGAATTTCTGCATATACAATGAACTACGCATCAATAACACCTACTTCCCACACAAGACACAACATAAATATACATTTCAAAATACGAGGAGTCAGAAATCAACCATGGATTACATAATAACAAATAAGAACATACATCCTTCTCAAATATTAGATGTGACAACCTTGAATTCTGCGAACGTGGGAAGTGACCATAGTCTGCTTATCTGCAAAATAAGAATGGAAGTCCGACGGAAAACAAGAAGATCGCGAAGAGTCGAGAAACCACAATGAATAAACTGAAACAGTCAGAGTTCGACCCTGCTTATATCATATTTGAAATCGTTTCTGTCAGCCCAGAGTTTTAGGGATAACTCTGCCATCATCCTTCTGGCGAAGTGGTGCGGGCTGTAACCAACCCTGTCTTCACATCTTGACTACAATTTTATATTTGTCGCTAAGTAAGTGTGAAGAGTGTGAAGTTTTGTTATCATATGAAACAAAATGAGCGCCTACCTTTTTAAAAGTCCGGTACTTAATTAGTTTTCTTGTCAGTTTTGTTGCTGTATATTTCATGGGTGTTCAGGGATTATTTTCTTTCTCTTGTGGTTTTTATTGTAGATATAAGTGACCGTGGGACTACTGATTTTTGCTTTTGTTACATCATATTGGGGTGTTAGCCTCAGTAGTCCGAAAAAAACTGCCCGCTTTAGCTGATAAATGCTATAACTTATCAGGGTTCGATTGTATTCGACTCCTTGACTTTGTCTAAAGCATTTTACTAGTGTTAGATTAAAACATATATTTTCTGATTATTTTATACATACTTGTCTCTCGAGATAGTTGTATATTTGTTGATCATTTATATATCATGTTATGGCTTCAGTAAGTATTTCCATATCGTTCAGAAACTTCTGTTTAAGACTTGGTTGTCATTAGAATATATTGTAAACATTTACCCATACGACGTTAACTGTTTGTATGATAATTCCGGTTATTTTGACTTTGTACATCAACATATAAGGGGGTACTATGGTACTATTATTGTTTAAACTAATTTAAATAATTTATAATACTTATAATAATCGTTGTATTATTGTTGTTGAAAAGTCTGGTTAGGTTGAATTGTCAATTTGTTCGATGACGGATACGTCGTAGATAGCTGCGTTCGTTTGACTTTTCGCACTGGGAGTAGTCGAGATCTCTGTCTAGCATTTGTGGTTTGACTTTACGAGTTATATATAACTCATTATGCTTACAGATTTCCTCTCCGATGTGCTCGTAGATGACATGCGAACTGTTATTATTAATACTTTTGGGTTTACTCGACTTTGTGTTCGATGTCTTAAGCGGATTGTGGTTCTATGTTCTGTGGTTAAGACGAATTTCTGTCAGCTGGATTGCTATTGGTTGGAAAACTTACTCGAGTTGCGTTGTAGGGAGAAGTTAAGTTACTTGGGTTATTGGCGCATCGAAGACTTTCTCTTCTGATCAAAATTTCGAGATGGCTGCTTGAGTTTCAGTTTTGAGTAATATCTTGATTTATTAATGGTATTTGAAACCATCCCAGTTGGGGATAACAATCAAGATGTTGTAAATTTTTTAAAGATTTGATGGATATTGGCTGTTTTGGAAACCACGCTGCCTGACCTTTTTTTTGAAAGGATTCTTGACTGAAATCATAACGTAGGAGTTTTGAGGAAGTTTAGGCCCTCAATTAGAGGGTTTTTCCTGGAGGGATAACTAACTTTTTCCTGGAGGGATACCTAACTTTTTCCTGTAGGGATACCATATTTTTGGATTATTACCTTTTCCTGAAGGGATACCTTCTTTTTTTGGAATACTCAAGTTTTCCTGGAGGGATACCTTCTTTTCTCTTGGATACTTATCTTTTTCTGGAGGAGTACTTTTCTGGGGTACTTTACCATTTGGTTCCGCCTGGACCGGGGTGAAGAGGCGATCACCGTTCTTCCGGATGAGAAGATGATGAGGGGATAACATGGCGTGGATTTAATTGTATATATATATATATATATATATATATTTTTCTTTTATGTAACATATATTTTCTAAAACTTATCGTGTTGAATCACATCCAACCTGAGTTACAGTACTTAGGTCGCCTTAGTACCAACGCTATCCCCTGAATTAAGGTCTGTATTATTATTATTATTTTTTTGCGTTGATGACGTATGTTACATCATAGCTAAGTGTAAGCACATGTATAATTGATAACTGGTGTTTTGTACAGCCCAGTTATATTTCATTTTGCGTTTTTTTAAATTATTTCACATGTATAACTGATAACTGATCCTTTGTATAGCCCAGTTATATTTCATTTTATGTTTTTTTATTAGTTCACTTATTAGGTAATTCAACGACTTGACAGACGTTATAGTCCAGTCATTTTTCATCTTTTTTTTAATATCTAAAAAATTGACAAGAAAATTTGTATCTGTCTTTTGAAAACTTTTTGTTAGTAAATAAACACTTTGGTAAGTTTATATACCTGTTTTCTTACTCTTTCCTATTAATTTGCTAGGTTCGTCCTATCCTAAATAGGACGAACATTTTGGCCGAGCAGAAACCTAGCTGGCGCCCATTTTATTTTAAGAACATCCCGGATAACAGAAAAAACTCACTCCCACTCACCGACTAAGTGAGCTGAAGGCCCGTAAGGTTGTCACCGGGGACAGCTGGACTTACCTGTCGCCCATAGGGTCCATACTAGCGAAGCTAGTGACCAATTTGGGTGGTTACAAAACATCGAAAGTATGTGGCAACTATCAATCAGATATCTATATCAGAAAAGATTGACTTCCAAAATAGTAGCAAATAAAATCTTTGAGGAAGATAACATAGAGATAGCATGGAAAAAACTAGAAAATAATCTGAACTCGGCGGCATGTGAAGCGTTAGGAACAAAAACAGTAAATATAAACCTCATGAAGCCTAACAAAACAAAGTGTAAAGAAAACTACAAAAGAATAAGAAACGAAACTGAAGCATTAGTAAAAAAGACAAAGGACGAATACTGGCCGGTTTTCTCATCAAGAATGGAAGCCGACTACTACGGACTGCAAAGGCAAATATGGAGATTTATTAGAACGCAGAGAAAAGTAATAAGCGAATTGACAGAAACCAATAAAATAGATGTCGACACCTGGACCTCCTATCTCACCCAACTGTTTAAGAAAAGCGAAGACCAGACCCTATCAGAAACTCCAGATATAACAACCGAAAACGTAATCGTCACAACGGAGGAAATTACTAAAAAAAAAACTAAAAAACCGTAAATCTCCAGGACCGGACAGAATTTCAAACGAAATGCTGGAATACGGTGAAAACACACTAACTGAACAACTAAGGATACTTGTACAGAATATTATCTCGGTACATACAATACCAAATAGCTGGCGCACTAGCACAACGATCTTGATGTTTATGAGGGTGACAGAACTGTACCCGAGAGCTACAGAGGAATAAACCTGCTCAGCACCGCTCTGAAACTGACCACAAAAGTCATAACCACCAAAATCAACAACGAAATAGATCTAGCAGATGAACAACATCAGATTCGGACGATCCTGTAACGATGCAGTTTTTGTCGTCAGGCAAGTCATGGAAAAGTCACTGGAATACAACGTCCCGGCCGTCTACTGCTTTATAGACCTACAGAAGGCATTCGATCGGGTAGAGCTAAACGACCTAATTCACCTGTTATATAAACGTAACATTCCATCAGATACCATCAAGATTATCGAAAACATATACAGCAAAAATAACATGCAGGCCAGAATTAATAAAAAACTAGCACAGCCATACCAGTGGAAAGAGGAATATGTCAAGGAGACTCATTGAGCCCGCTGCTCTTTAACCTCATCATGGATGAAATTATCCATAAAGTCAAAAATCTGAATAGAGGGTACAGAATGGGCGAAGAAACTATCTCTATAGTATGCTATGCACATGATGCCGTACTGATTGCGGAGAGTGAAGATGATCTTCAGAGACTTCTACATCAATTTAATATAACAGCAAGAATGTTTAGCATGATAATATCACCGAATAAAACAAAGAGTATGGTGATATGTAAAGATCCAATAAGGTGCAGGCTGGAAGTGGACAGAAAGATAATCCATAAAGAAAAAACCATCAAATACCTGGGCATTCTGATGCACAGTTTTGGAGATACAGAAGCGGAAGTTGCCCAACAATATACAAAGCCAACAGAATAGCAGGATCTCTTAAACACACTATCGGGCGAAACAAACATTTACGGACAGAAACAAAGGCCAGGATTTATAAGACAGTAGTGAGGCCAATTATGACCTACAATGCGGAAACAAGACCTGATACAACAAGGACAAAAATACTGATGGAAACATGTGAAATGAAATAGTCCGTGATATCACAGGAAAAACACTATGGGACAGACAACGTAGCGCAGACCTCTAGCAAAACTGTAATATAGAGAACATAAATGAATGGATACTGAAAAGGAAAAAAGAATGGTATAGCCATACAAGTAGAATGGGAGAAAGAAGACTGGTAAAAATTGCACGATACAGATCCCCAGGCGGCCGAAGGAGTATTGGAAGGCCAAGGAAGATATGGAGTGATAACCTGGATATATAGTGAGGAGGCACCCGAAGATGGAACAGGCGCGAGCCTATTAAGGAAGCAAGAAGAAGAAGAAGAACCTGCATAGGTGATAGTTTTATAATTTTTTATTTCTTTAGTTTGTTCAGGAAATATTAGTTGTTATGCCACTTTTTCCATTTTTTTTTAATTAATTCATTTATCATATGTACTGGATAACCGAGACAGTGAAAACGCTTTTCATTGGTGCTAAGCTTGTGTAGCTCCTCTTTTAATACCACATTCGCGACTTCCGTCTCATTAAATGGATTTATGATCCAAGGTGGTATTTCTATCGACAGAATATCTTTAAATCTACTTTTGAAGCCGACACTCAGGGAATTTATATGTTCAATATATGTCTGAATATCCTTGTCAATACATTCTACCTGTGACGGTGGGTAGGCTCTTTACAAATATCGGTCGACACGTGTTGTACTAAACATATAAGTTTTAACAAGCAACAGCAGCTAAACTCCTTAAAATACACTACACCACACAACAAAAATTGAGAGAGGTTTAAAAAAGAAAGAAAGTCAACTATCAATTGGATTTTTATCCACGGAAATGTAGACCTTCGTCTAGCCTCCCTGGGGGTCCACCTCGACCACATTGGGAACCCGTGCTTTAGATCGCTAGAAATATGTCAATTTTTAGACAAAAAGTACAATTTTATAAATGTAATTCGAGAATTTTCCATCTAAATCAATGATAAAATAAAAAATTAATATAACGGTTACTCTAACATTTGATACATCGATAAGCATTTTAAATTTATGAATTCAAATCAACCTGTGCATTAACCGTAGTCTGAATAACCTGTTTTATTATCCCGGTAATTTAAACCGCTCCCTTCAATATAAATCCAATTCTAATCCCGTTCAAAATACCATTTTATAACAGTCGCTCCCCCCTAGCTATTTATTTAAATTTCAGTATTTCAGAGAGTCGTCATATCGCATGATATTTCTCTGGTTTTATCGCATAATTTTAATTTCAGTGCTTGAGGGATGTCTTAGACACAAGGTAAACAAGATCTGTATTCCACTTAACCAACTTCAAAGAAGGCAGTATACAAATAGAACTTGTAACACAGGAATATAGATATATGTCAACAATAATCAAAACTGTAATTGAAATTGTAGAATTGCAGGTGATTTTATTTTTGATATAGGAACTTAATACCAAAAATTCGCGAGCGAGGTCATAATAATGTGAAAAGTTCAAATAAATTTTTGTCATACGAGCTTTCGTTTCCGAGTTATAGGTCTATAAAGTATCGAAATAAAAACTTTTTAGACACAATTTCTAAACTATACATCGGAATAGTATAAAATTTCAGTAATTGATTACTTACATCCATGTGCTGTGATTAGCGGTATCAATGAATCTAAACTAAAACCAAAGAGTTTGAAAAGGGCAATGGACCTGGTAACGTACATATAAAGATGAAAGCGTTGATGTCATATTTAATTCTAAAATTTATTTATCTTTGTGAAATCTTTCTTCAAATAGTGGCAACATCTGTCTGAATTGTGACTCGAAAGACGCCTGTCTCGCTTTTTCTCATTCTTTAGACAAGGAGAGACGGATGGACGAGTAACAAAGTTCGGACCAAACCGATTGGGCAGTCACACCAGTGGCGGAACAATCATGTGAACAGAAACTAAATTACGATGGAAATAAAAGTATTATTTTCAAATATTTTATTTGTTGGAGTTTGATTGTATTATCTAAAACAATATTTATTATAAAAATATGTACATTACGAATAAAAATTAAACAAACAATAGAAAAATATGAATATATGATAGTTTCATCTCCTATAGTCCGGAGAACAAAATCATTTTAGTTAAATGGTTCCTACTTGACGTCTTAATTTCACTTTTCTTCTTAACAATAAAGTGTATTCAGATTTTTAGACATTTGGTGCATATTGCTATTAAAAAGTAAATGTGATCAACATTATTTTCCAACACATGTTTACTCAAACCTTCAGACAAATCCATTGTTAGAGCTTTGTTCATAACTGTGTCAGTTAACAATTCAAAGGACTTTTTCCTATGTAGAATTTGTTCAAGAATTCTTAAAACACTTCCAGAAATTTTACAAATGCGTATAACATCATTTGAAGGATATGTTTCACATATCAAGGTGTTAAAACAACAAATCAAGCTATATACGTGATAATTTGTTCACTACATGTTGACAATATAAATGGATTCATAATATAGTCTTGAGTCATAAATTGTGGTCATCCTTGCGTCTTCATATTATCAAATTGAGGAATACTATTGTTTATCAGACAAACGAGATCTGTTTTTGCTGGTCTATAGGACAGAACTAAAATGCGAATTTGTTCCAAAGGTGTACAATTACCAATGCTTTCACTTCTAACTTGTAAAATGACCTAAACTGACAAGCTGGTGGATTGTTATTCCATCCATCTTTGGATCTGATATGAAGTACAAGGAAAAGTACAGGCACCAAAAAAGTAGAGCTGTCGGACATAATTAAAAGTCGACGAAGATGCGAAATATGATATACGAAGAACTGTCCATACGTTTTTTATGAAAAACGAAGTATCAACATTAAAGAAAGTGCTGGAAGCTGTTAGTTAAAATGAGATCATCCCTAAACTGGGTAAGGATACGCTGAGAAAAATCTTACATGGTATGAATTTTAGTTATGAGAAAATAAATAGAAAGAGTGGTGTTATTGAAAGATCTGAAATAGTTTTGTGGAGAAGAGAGTATCTGAGGAAAATTAACGAGTTTCGGAAGCAAGGAAGAAAGATTCATTATGCGGATGAAACATGGGTCAATCAGGGTCACACGCTGAAAAAAGTATGCCAACATGGAAATGTGAAAAAAGCACGGCAAGCAGCAATTGAAGACTGATCAACTGGTTTAAAATTTTTATGAATTACTTGCGAATGAGTACTTCAAGCTTCGATTAATTATTAGGTGAGTCATATATTTGTAACATTAGATTTTCTATTTTTTTTTTAATTGAACTTTATTAGAATTGTAAAAGTTGTAAATTTTTTTTTGTTTCTATTATTCCACAAAACATACAGATTTTTTGGAAAAGGGGTCTAAAAAAATATTTATACAAAATAGTATAAACGAAATTATTAGCTAATAGAAAATTGAGTTTTAATCATTCATATCAATCTACTTTGTACAGCGTTACTTAATTTTAACACGTTGAACATTTTCCTCAGAATTTTCTTATACTCACAAAGTTTTTTTATATTCCTACTATACCGAATATTTTCTGATACGATCGTTCTATATTCTAAAAACGATTTATAATTTCGTATTTTTTGGGTTAGTATCTCCGTATATACAGAAACATGATACGATTATGCGAAATTCTATTTTACCAGAGGAAAGACTTGTAGCAACTCTGAGGTATTTAACAACAGGACGTATGTATGCATATTTGAAGTTTTCTACGGGAATAGCTTCTCAAACATTAGGATACATTATTCCAGAAACTTGTGTTGCAATATGTACAGCATTAGGAAACTACTTAAAAGTAAAGTGATACAAACATTTTCAATCATTTTATTGAATACAGATTAAAATGTAGTACAGAAATGAAAAATTAATATGTTTCACCACCTTGAACGGTATTATAAAAAACAGTAAGTTTAGATGACGAGGTAGTATCACTGTTCGGAGAATGAATTATGCTCCTGGAAGTTGTACGTTTCGTCAAAATTGTTGACGACACTTCGTTGTTCTACAATATTGACATGTTCATTTAATTCACCCAATAAACCACTCGTTATGACTTAGCATAAGAGCTTCAGCAAAAATGTGTTGCCGTTGATCTATTTTCTTCAGTTTAGCTGCAAAAGACATGCATATACTAGCAAATTCATCATATTTATCAAGAGCACTGAGTGTTTTTTACATGCTTTCATAAATTCTCTAATTTCACCATCTTGCTCATTTTTTCTTTTATTTCTCTTTAATGGTGGCTGCTTGAATAACTTTAACCATATAATTTACAAGATTAATTTTATTTAAAAATCGTTGGGAAGTGATAAATTGTGGTGGGGCAATTGACGGAAAGCATATAAGGATCAAACCGCCAGCTGGCTCTGCAGCTTTGTATTATAATTACAAAAAATTTTACAGCGCCGTCTTATTAGCGGTTGTCAACCACAATTATGAATTTATATTTGTTGATGTTGGAATACAAGGTCGAATATCTGACGGAGGCGTAATAGATTCGACGCTCTTTGATCGACATTTAAAACAAAATGCATAAAATTTATCAGATCGGAATGAAAATGACGAAGAACTTAATTTTGTTTTTACGGGTGACGCAGCATTTGCCATAGGACCTCACGTTTTAACGCCATATCCACAATCACAAATGACGCATGAGAAACAAATATACAATTACAGACTTTCTCGTGCAAGAAATGTTGTTGAGAATACATTTGGAGTTATGGCTTCGGTGTTTAGAATTTTACAATCTTCTATTAACATTGAACCCCGTAAAATAAATTATGTTGTGTTGGCCATTTGCCATTTACATAATTTTTAACGCCAGTTCTCTACTATTTAATGTCGACTCTAAGACAGAATCGGAAAGGCCAGACTGTACCAACACTTCTGATGTGTTAACATCGTTGCAAAAAAGTAGTAGTAATAATGCCACTCGAGAGTAGAGAGAACAGATCAGAGGAAATACCGCAGTCCTGATCGTTCACCGATCTTGACTGTCGTTGCGCATTGACGAATAGAAAATTTGAAAAACTGATCGGTGCTAGACCAGATAGTTCGAAAATCCCTTCCGTGTATGCCTAGCTAATGCGAGCGTGAATGATGCGGATAAATGTTTTGGGCATGTGGGACATGAGGCTGATTAAGCGATAATCAACACATTTTCTCGGCTGTTGTTTTTTAGGCAATTAGGCAAAGCTATGAAAGTTGATGACAACCAGTCAGATGGGATTTCACATGCTATTGAACAGTTGAGCTACCAGGCCAATATTTTCCTCTGTGATAGGTTTTGGTACCTCGGTCGGAATCCCATCAGGGCTAGCCGCTTTCCTATTTTTTACTATAGAGAGGGCATGTATCACATCGAATTTAAGAATGGTTGGTCCTGTGCCCTCATGCAGATATACTGCATCAGACCTGTGATCTGTGAAGTTTTCTTCTATGTAACTGATCCATGTGTCTTTTAGATCTTGTTCTTCTAAAATTAGTTGGTTGCGATTATTTGTAAGTGTTGTAGTTCCTGGACACTCCAACTACTTCCTTTACTTTTCTGTACATATTAAAAGTATCATGTTTGGAGCAGAGATCTTCTATTTCTGCACATTCTCTTTCCATCCATCTTTGCTTGGCTTCTTTGATCTCCTTTCTAATGACCTTCTTTCTTCGCCAGTCTTCGTTGTGCCATGAGGGTTCGAATGTAGAATGCCACACTGCCCATTTTAAATTAAGGAATTGGGAAAATGGTATCCTTCTTATTTTTGCTTTTTCCTCTTATTCTACGGCCTCTTGGGATGCATATAATTATCAGGTAGCGTTCTTCGTTCCTCATTTGTCTTTATTTCCTCAAAGATTTTTTGGCGACATTTTCCCTTTACTATATTTCTTGCTGTATTTCTTCCACCTTTGTTAGAACCCATTTTCACTTCAATATGTGTTTGTTGGTCTGATTATTGTTCTGTATATTTTATGTTTCGATGCTCTTTTCATTTTTGTAGCTCACTCAAACAATCCGATAGATTATTTATTTTCGCTATTTCAATTATTTCGGCCTCTTCTTATTTTTTATTTAACACTGCTTCTCCTAAAAAATATTATAACAGCTTAAAATTTGTTTTCTCTTGTATCATTCGTAGTGCGGACATTTTTTTTGCCGCGACTTCTAGCATGCGGAATGGTCCATTTTCTTATTTCCTCTGGATAGCACAGCAGTTCATGCGTCTTAGTATATGGTTTCTCATTCCACTTTTGCATTAGTATCACATGTTTGAGTTTCCTTTAGTGCTCTTTATATACACCTATCTTCATAAAAATCGTTCTAAATAGAATACGTTTTGCAAATGTTTCATTTTCAATTAACAAATGAAGTTGCTTCGAGAGCCCTGAATACTATTTTGCTTATTCAACTTTCAATGTTAATAAATTTATTTGCAAATGAAATCATAGATCCTAATTGGTGTTCCTAGTAGTGGTTTGTTTATATGTAAGCATAATCTATCCAGGCGCTTGCCACGTTCGCCAGATAGATTACGGCCCTATATTGGTCGAAATTGCGATACATCAACAAAATTTGCTCTGGCTCATTATATCATCGATACGTGTGCGAAGGACGTTAAAATAAATGACAATTAAAACGCTTTATTACCGATATAAACCGTAAATTTCCTGAAATAGACCAATGAAATTTCCGGTTATCGACGTCCTGAAATAAAACTTCATTACAAATTATTGTTACTAAACTGAATTATGTGCATTTCGTTTGAATTTGCTGTAAATAATTTTAACGGAAAGTATAGACTATGGGAACAGTGATCGATTTTATAAAATTGAAATTGTTGCATGAATTACTACAATTAATATTCATTTATTAGACAAATCTTATAGTTTATTAAATTTAAGACATGTAACGTCTATTTACAAATTCACCCAAGCTCTAGTCCTTTCATTAATGTCATTTGAAGCATCTTTGACATCATCTGTGATATCTATGCATTGTAGTAAAGTTGCTTTTTTACTTTTTGGAATTAAACTAACTGTTTCTAGATAATTCCACAATATATTGAAAAAATGATAAAAATTCTAAAAAAAGTTCACAATTGTTTCGATATTGCATTGTCAATTTTTTTTAGAATTTCTACTCTTTTCCAATATATTGTGGCATTATCTAGAAACAGTTAGTTTCATTTAAAAAAGTAATATGAGTCGATTCCACAGAGTAAGGGTCGAAATATTAAATTGTTTTTTGATTATTGGATTTGATTTTAGTGTTTTAGTACTTTTTGGATTTTTTGTGCCCACTATTATTTTTATTATTATTGTAATCGGTTTTTTATATGGAAAGCAGTGAGGTATGTTGCATTAATCATTGTTTGCAAATAATCCAAACTAAAAAAAAAACTTCCCCAAAAATATCAGTAGGTCCAGTAGGGTCCAGTTGTCTACAAAGACCAGCAGGTAGATTTTTTAGTAGGGTCGAGTTGTCTCCCGTTATTGATAGTTAAACTAAATCTTAAAGGAATAACAAATTCTACCATTATAATATTATCAAATTCCAAAATGATTTTAGGCCATTTGGACTAAAATCAAAATCTTGCGGAGAACGAATTTGGATGCTTCAATTAGTAAGAGCTCTTTCCCTTTTCCCTAATCACCACTAGTTATGTTAGATTAGGTTGAGCGGAAGAGACACCATTATACCTAGTGAATATCCTTAAGGACTATCTAACCGAAAGAAGCATATATGTATCGAAAAAGAGGAAAATGAAAATTACCGCTGAAATGCTCCAGGGATCGGTCCTAGGACCAGCGCTTTGGGATATCTTATACAATGGGGTACTCGAAACAGGAACGCATGAAGGAATCAAAACGATCGCATACGCGGACGACCTAGTAATATTAGCATAAGATACATCTGAATTGAATGGGAGACAACTCGGACATGATCCTTTTTGAAAACAAGTAATAACGTTCGGTACGGGAGAGAACTCGACCCCTTCCAAAAATATAGCAACTATACGAAATATCCGTAACTGGCGAATTCGCGTCTGTATGAACTGAACTTTAAACATATTTGTACTAGAAATATATTAATAATGGAACATACCTCGTGTACGAATTTGAATTAACAATCAAATTCTTCCTGTAATATTTACTTTAACTTCTCCCTGTATAGTAATTATATATCCCGCACACATCATAAATAGAAATATCATTCTTCACAAATATTCATTATTTCTTTAAACACGCAAAAAACCATTTTAACATCCCTTTCATATAAAAACCACAGATAATTATTGCCTTACAATTTTTTCCACTTAATATTTCAAAGCAACCGATATCAATTTAAACCTTATCGCTTCATAAACACTATCGTCGAAACTCCTTTATCTGCAACAAACACACATTTTTCATGCATAAAAACCGACCCCAGCGTGTATCTTTCACTCGCTGTATCTGACCGTTACATTTTAAACTCTCGCGTCCCATTGGTCCATGTTCCCTGATATGTCACATGACTTCCCACTTCGCTCCCAACACATAAATATGAATAAGACCCAATTTTAAGACACTTCCCAGTCATCCTTCATACAAAATGTTACTCTAGTTACGAGATAATACCGACATTTTTGTACCGGTATCTTATGCTACATTCACTCATTAATCATCTAAAGTAAACAAATAATACATCTTACCGTCAACAGTTCGTGATGGTCTTAGTTGTGCCGCAATACACGTAAAGTGCAAGTGCAACGAATTTTATTTAACAAAACACCCGATTTCCACAAAGTTACAAGTAATTAGTTACAGCTAATAGGCTGCTGGTCCTTCGATAGATTAAAAGTGATTAACATACAAGCAATTAAAACTTCCCGCATTTTTCTATCTCATTAATAAAAATGAGAGCGTAAAACACCTCGTAATTGGGAAATGGAAAAAATCCATGAAACAGAATAAATGCTCTTGAGTTATCATCTACTTTTTATCACTGTAGTCGTGCATGTTACAAGATTATTAACAGAACCTTACATAATGTTCTCCAATTATAGCCAATTACAGCCGTCACTAGTTGGTTATGCTAGGCATAATTTTTTAACCTTTTTTTAGATTTTTTTCAGAATACATGTCCGGACTCTAAAAACGGATGTTAACAGGTAGTCAATAACATGTCTAACTATATGGAGGCCAACATCGTCCTTTCTAAATAGAACAACCAGGTGCAATAACGGCGTAAAGTTGTCTAACATTGGGATCATAGACCTCCTACGTCCGCCATCAAAAAGCGATATGGTAGCACTATTGCAGCTTGCATACTTT
Organism: Galeruca laticollis; assembly: GCA_963921935.1. Classification (NCBI taxonomy): domain Eukaryota; kingdom Metazoa; phylum Arthropoda; class Insecta; order Coleoptera; family Chrysomelidae; genus Galeruca; species Galeruca laticollis. The sequence goes on from OY998183.1 coordinate 94,225,580, forward strand.
TCTCTTTACCATAACGTCTCTCTGTGTTCTTTGTGATATCGTTGATTACTCTATCTCCAAGAAAATGCTTTCGGTCACATAGACAAATCAAATAAGAGAGAGTTGATTTATAAGGCGTATGTGACACAACGTTTCTGCGCAACTGACCCGCGCATGGGGTCTCTGCAATCGCGAGTAAGAAAATTTGATTTTATTCTTTGTCTCTTGATAGATTTTTGCTGAAGAAGCTTGCCAACACAATAAAAAATTATATTAAAACATGTATGGAAGTTGAAGGACGCAATTTTGAACGATGATGAAATAGTAACGTTTGTTAATGTAATTAACTACTTCAACGAAATAGTTTCAATGATAAGTTTAACCGTGAGTTAATCTAATTTTCGCTTTCAATATATTTTTTATTTGGTTTCAACTGAACAAATTTCAAATTACTCTTTGAAATTGCAAATAATCCATAAAAAAACATTAAAAACCGCATGCGTTCATATTAATTGGAAAACATCTGCAACTACTACAAATTCAATGTTTAAAGAAATTTGGAAGGTAAACCAGTTGTCTCATTGTAATAGAAAGTGACAAATCTTCAAAATACAATACCAATTTATTTGGGAGAAGCAGCAAAACGAATGTGTACTCTTATAACATTATATTTCCAATATTTCGACAATGAATATTGTCATAATCAGGGAGCTACAATACAATTAAATACTTAATAGTTTTGAAAGTGAAAAAATCTAACTTTACTCACAATGTTAGCGAGATTGTACGTAATGGTGGAAAATATCCAAAACTTCAAACACATTAATCAACCATAACAGCACAAAATATGCAAATGAATACCACAAAACATATAGTTAAAATTATTTAAAACTTGAAAATGTAAAAGCCGACAAATTGAAAGTCGGGCATGTGCGTCTTAGCTACATCACATACTAATGAAAATGGAAGTTAAATTGAACTGTCATGTCAAAATAGACCTGTCCTCTTAAAGAACTATCAAAAAAGTCAGGACCTACTAATTGGTCACTTATAACAACAATCCACACGTAATTTGGGGAATTATTTCCCCGTCTCTTGAAAATTGGGCTTCATCTGTAAGTAGTGTCCTGTACAGCGTTAATCGATGATTGTTTATCCATGTGCAAAATTTCAACCTATGGATTTCATCTCCAGGATGTAGTCGCTGAACCCTTTGAATATGATATGGGTATAGATTCTTTTTTTGTAAGACTTTTGATTGAATAACATTGAGTTCTCGACTTTTTTGTCTACTGCTTACTGTAGGGTTCATAGTAACAACGTCAATACTGTCATCTTCCTGCGCTTCACCTTCATGTCGATTTATTCTTCGAAAAGTGCCATTTTCTCGCAAATAATTGAAAACTGACGCTAATGTTGGATGACTGGGAGTTCGATGATCAGGCAACCCCCTGTCATATTCTCTAGCAGCAGCTCTACCATTCCCATTACAAAACCCATAAACAAAAATTATGTCGGCATATTCTGTGGTCGAAAACTGATGTGGCATTTTGAACACATAAATATTGATAATAACAATAATGACAATGGGTATAAAACATCAAGAAAGTTCAAACGGTCAACGCCAATCTTGATTTTAAAACTTTTTATAATTGTTCTCTATTTTTATTTGGTACAGTTCATACAATGTATCTGACTGATAAAATTTTAATCATTTACAATCCACACACATTAACACATACTTTAGGTTTGACTTTTTAATCAATTTCATTTATTATTTATCGAAAATAATGCGCTAAAGCGATTTTTGTCTAAAAAATCAAAATTGAAAAACAATTGATTCTGCCAGTCAAAGCACGAGAGCTACAGTGAACATAATTCTGATAGCGAGGAGGATGCTGGGGATACGGAATAGGACGCTCCTATAAATGAAGCAGCTTCCAGGTATTATGTTGGTAAGGATGGTACTAAATGGCGTTTATCTCATTTTCTTAGAAATATTCGTACGCGAGCCGAAAATATTATCCTCATTTACCAGGTTTAAAAAGAATGGCAAAAGACTTTCAGACATCGGCGCAATGTAAATGATATCGTAAAGTTGACCAACATAAAAGTACGTCAGAAATCGGTTACGTACTTAGAGTAATAATAAACATAGAGAGGGATATTCATTAATAAACACGTTTATTTTTGTGGCCAACACTTCTAAACGCCAGTAGTGAAATAATGAATTAATTACAAAAAGTGGGGATGGTATTGTAGATACATGGCCTTGGTAATATCGGCTGTTTTTCTGACTAACTTGGCACCGACGAGCCATGATAATCCAAAAACATTAAATTCATTAACTTAAAAGTTGATTTTGTCACTAAAAGTCTTGAGAAACACATCAAAACGGAAGAACTAAATGTTTACTCTCTAATCGTAATGGCGCATGTATAAACAAACCACGTTTGACATTATTTACTACAATACTACTGCGTATTCGAAATGATCGTCGATCACAGTGATCACACACTGGATATTTGCATCTCTCTTTATATGGTAATTAAACAAGGACAAAACTACTAAATAGATTACTATTGACACATTAAACAGGTACTGAAATTTTGAGCAATGTTGCCACTTTTAGTTATAACCATAAAGGTATCTAAGGATACAACAAATACTTGTTTAAAATTTATTTAAGTATATGCCTTTATTAAATAAAATTCAAGTATTATTAATTAATTTTAAAAGCAGCGACTCAAATGCATAAATTAGTATGACTTTTTTTATTTGCATCACTTTTTCAACACATTTTCAATTAAACTTCTGATTTTATTTTTCCTGCAACTAAAGAGGCTTTGTAAATATGGTAAAGCAGTGAAATTGTCCGCAAGTGAGCTTAGAATGTGACTCGATATTTGGGGCTAGAAAAAAACAAAACAAACATATTTATTTTATTTGTTAATCTGAGGTTTTCGTACGATGACAGTCACACATATGTTGTTCGAGATACAAACCCTACCGCAATACGAGCATTATTTGGTTTACGTTTTTTGGCAGGAGTTTTTAAAAGTGCTAGACTTAATCTTGAAGACCTCTGGTCTACTGATGGCACTGGAATAACTATATTTCGAGAAATAATGTCATTGCAAAGGTTTATTATTCTTCAATCAAGTTTAAGATTTGATAACTTAGAAAATCGCAGAGAGGAGACGTATTGATAAAATGATAGATATAAGAGCAATATTTGATCAATTTGTATCGAACACGCCTAGTGAATATCTTACTATTGACGAGAAGCTAGAATGACGTTGAGCTTTTCGTCAATATATGCCAAACAAACCTACACGTTACGGAATTAAGATATTTGCTCTTGTAGATGCAAAATCGTATTATGTTTTGAATTTGGAAGCTTATGTTGGATTACAGCCGGAAGGTCCATTTAGGATGAGCAATAAAGTTGAAGATGTTGTTCTACGACTTATAGCACCCATTTCTGGTACAAGTAGAAATGTAACTTTTGATAACTGGTTTACGAGCTATAATCTTATGATGACTCTCTTACGCGAACATGAAATTACATCTGTAGGCACAATAAGGAAGAATAAACGTCAAACACCTTCTACTTTTCTTGATTCGAAAAATAGTTTGGTTTCCAATAGAACGCTACTTTAGTTTCCTACGTGCCAAAGAAAGGAAAAGTAGTTCTATTATTGTCTACTTTGCATCACACACCAGATATTGATGAAACAACTGCTCGAAAAAAGTAAACCAAAAAAAATTACATTTTACAATGCTACAAAAAGTGGCGTTGATGTTGTAGATGAGTTATCAGTATCGTATGATGTATCTCGCAAAAAGAGAAGATGGCCACTTACATTATTTTATGCACTGCTCAACTGTGCTGGAGTAAATGCCAGAGTCATATTCCAATACAATAATAATGATGTTAAAATGAGAAGACGAGAGTTTTTTAAAAAATTAGCCATTGAGTGAACACAGAAAATCGAAAGCGGCAAATTCACGACTTCCACGAAAGTTACAGACCACGAGGTCAACAGATTTTACAGATAATGAAGAACCACCTGGAAAACGCCAGAAAACGTCTACTAGATGTGAAGTTTGTCCCAGAAAAAAAGACAGGCAAACGTTTTATCGATATGGTAGATGCAAAAAAGCGATCTGCTTGGAACATTCTGTGGTACTTTGCGATAACTTAGTGCTTAAATTTCAATCTGGTTTTATACATAATATTACTATATCATTATATGACGTGGATATTATGATTTTAATGTTTAGTATTGCATTGTTTATTTTTTATAATTAAATAAAAGAAATTATATTTTTTTCTTCTAAAAATAATGATTATTGTCATGCTCTTTTGTTATTGCTTTAAATATATTTTTTGATTTGATAAACATGTTTTTATATTGCTACAAAGTCAAAACTGTTAATAAATATCTGTATATCCCCTAAATTTGCAGATTTGCACATGTTCTATGTAAAAATTTTCACCACACAGACGCCGGGTTAATGATTCCCCTAATTTATAGTAAGTATTTATTTACCCAGTAATATAAAACTGAATCAGTAACTATAATGTTCCCAGGGAATTAGCTTTGTTCAAAAATTGAAACAGAAATCGTTAATATGCAAATTTTGCTTAATTTATTGATTAATCAAAGTCGAATAATTTTTTCACGACGATAACAAATATATGCTTTTTAGCAACAAATCAACTATTTAGTGATCCGCACCATTCGTTTTTGCCACGTTCGTACTGGGATCGAATAATTTGTGTTTATTTGTCCGATTTGTAGCAATAATTGGCGAATAAACAATGAAAACCCCATCGGGGTGTCCAATTTACATTTCGAACGTATGAAACAATAACAGTGATTTAACTGCTTCAGGCCATGCTAATCCCTTATTTAATTTATGCTACATTTTCCAACATGAATAAAAAATATACATATATCTAATATTTACTGAATAAAGCGATCGTTGGAAAAAGGGCGAGAGGAACATGATACCATAATTTGTGTACTATAATCGTTTTTTTATTGGAAGGTTTGAATTATTTATATTGAATGTGTTTCACGCAAATTTAAAAACATCAATTTTAACAAAGAAATTATCCCTTAATGTGAACGGAAATACTGATACAATAGCTTTGAGCGTGTTTAAGAAACGTATCTATATAATTCATTCGTTTTCTGGATTCACCACATTTCTTTTTATAATAGTTCCTATACGTTTCGAATGTTAGATCTCTCAATTTTATTTGCTGCTGCTGGAAATAATCCATATTCATACCCAACCAAGTTCTGATATTTTTCAACCATGAAATTACCTTCTTTAACACTTTGTTCACCCAGAACATTTCTTTGTAACCGTCGAGCGAGCACGAGACGAAGTTTATACCGCAAATTTCCCATTTTTGGTATTAAAGCTATGTTCTAATGAGCCGGGCGCTAAGCTTTCAGGTATTCTATTATGTATATATTTGGCAGCATAGCACGATATAGTGATACATTTGTCGGCGATATATTAGGGTTCTCTCACATTACGATTCTAGAATCGCTTTCCGTAATCCGATTCTAGAATCCTTGTAGTGGTTATTAACCCCGAAGGTTAGAAACAATTCATGCGAAATGATATGAACTCAGATCATGTCGAGGTTGATACAACTCAAACAAATGTTTAACTAAATATGATATTGTAATGAACGAAACACATATTAGTAAGATATATTTTCAACTAATTGTAAACATATTTATAAACGTTACACAAATTATTTACTATAAGAATAAGAATCGTAAACATCTAGAAATAAATTTGATATTCTGTATGTATGTTATTGGTACGAATTGAACTTGAACGTACATTATAGATCATGTATAGTTAGTTTAAGTGTTATTTAGTGTGTAAATAGAACCCAGTGATACTTGTCGAGATGTTTAATTCTACCCTATAATCCAGATTGGGGTAAGTCCACAATTACTTCAATACATGGCATCATCTTGAAAGTTATGGTCCTTATCCGTCATATCAACTATCCACAATTTATACAACACATGGCTATCCTTATGTCAAACAAGTGTTACAAACCGAGCCATGGGCTTCAAGACAACCACTGTTGCCGAGTCGCATTCTTTGGAATCGCACGTAAGAAGAGCTTCTATTTAACCTTTCGGAGGTCGCGCTTACTTCTAGGGTATGAAAGATCGCACGCGGACTCTGAATCCGCAATATAAAAAGAAACTTTTCAAATAAAAAAAAGTATCAGATAACTTTATTAGCAATAATAAATTCATATAAAGTAAAAGATGATTCTAAATAAAACATTTTAGTAAACAAAACAGGACTAAGCATTGTGTCGTAATGTTACAGTCACGACAAACATGTAATGATTGATCCAAGCAGACAATCTTTTCAGAATTTACACAAGAAAATCGTGTTGATCTATTTTTCTTCCTCTCACAAAAGGCACAGCGTCCGTGTACCGTATCCTCTAGCGGTGGAGGAGGAGGTGCTTATAGTCCCAAGACTCGCTTTATAATATTTGATATTTTTTTTTGTTTTTTTTTGTTTATTGTCGTATCAACTTCAAAGGTTATTAACGACATGTCAGTTTACAGTTTGTGATACAAATTAGTGTCCTTTAGATACTCAATTATGTTTGTAATATTACAATTTTCATTTAATAAGGAGATTATATTGTTTGAACATTTGTTAAGTAGTCTTTCGTTTATGTACTTTTGACAGTTCAACAATAAATGTTGTACATTTAGGTTTGCATTACAAGTTTCACATATCGGTGGATTTTCTCGGACAAATAGGTATGAGTGTGTTACTTTAGTGTGGCCTAGCCTTAGGCGATCGATTTTTATTTGATCCGCCCGACTTTTGAAATTGTTTTTCCACGGTTTAACGCATGGTTTGATGGTCTTTAATATTGACTGAGATCTGTTCCACTCACTTTGCCACTCGCACTGACCTTTTGTTTTGATTAACGCTTTATAGTCAGTGACTATCACTTCGCGCACCATTACTGCATCGTTGTTATTTGCTGCTTCTTTGGCACATTGGTCCGCTTTTTCATTTCCTGGAATGTTACTATGCAATGGGACCCAAATAATTTGGACATCTGCCTTAGTTTGGTGGAGAAGGTATAATTGAGCTTTAATGAGGAGACGTAGTGGATGTTTGCGATAAAGTTGTTGAATGGTGTGGATAGAGCTCATAGAGTCCGTTATTATTGCTATCTTATTATATTGATATCTTCTGGCGATGATTAGTGCTTGTAATATAGCATATAGTTCTCCAGTGTGGACACTATTATGTGGAGATAGTTTAAACGTGCGATTTTCATTTGCTAGTATTACTGCTGCTCCTAGACCATTAGGTGTTTTGGATGCGTCGGTGTACACAACATAGTATTCTTTAAAGCTTTCTTCCATAAGTGTACGAAATGATTGTACTATTAGAGAATGGTTTGTTTCTTCTTTTTCAAACGAACTCATGTTTACGTTAATGGTAGGAATAGGGATTATCCAAGGAGGAGGGGTTATTATATTAATTGGGAAGAAATCTGGTAATTCAATTACTAGGGTGTTTGTATATTGGTGAATTCTTTCGTCGAAGTCGGAGGGGTGGCTCTCCAGTAAGACAGTGGGGGCTTGCTATCGGCGTTGTTCGAAATGCGCCGGTAGCGATTCTTAATGCAGAGTTTTGCAATACGTCAAGTTGTTTAAGATATGTTTTTTACTCGATGCGTAGACAATGGAACCATAGTCAATCCTTGATCTTATAAGAGCCTTATAAAGGTTTATGAGACACGTAGAATCAGCGCCCCATTTATGGCTGGCAATTTTAACAGACTTTCTTAAGGTAATTAATATGTTGTTTCCAGGTGAGTTTGTTATCAAAAATCATGCCAAAAATTTTATACTTTCTACAAATTCTAAATTTTGACCGTTTAAGGTTAGTACGTGTCTTTCCTGTATGTATTTTCTTGAAAAGAGAATACATTTTGTTTTAGTTTCTGAGAATTTCAATCCATTGGTGTTAGACCAGTTACTTAGATTGTTTAGAACGGTTTGTATATGCGTTTGAGTAGTAATCATACTTCTCCCTTTTGCAAATAGTACCAAATCATCGGCGTACAGTCTTCCTTTGACCAAAGGAGAGCATTTGTCGAGGATATCGGAGATAGCAATAAGAAAAAGGGTGGTGCTTATTGTAGACCCCTGTGGAATCCCATTCTTCTGTAATTTTTCACCTGATAGGCTTTTATCTATTCTTACTTGGAAATATATTTCTGTAAAAAATTGGTTATGAAGTATAGAATGTTTCCTCTTAGGCCCCATTGGTGTAATTTTGAGGTTATATTGTACCTCCAAATCATATCGTATGCTTTGGTGATGTCCATGAATACTGCTATGCATTCTTGTTTATTCGCCAGTCCTTCGCTGATTTCGGATTCTAGGTCTATCAGATTATCAGCCGTGCACCTATTTTGGCGAAATCCGCTTTGTTCTTGTATCAATAAGTTATTTTGTTCTAGTACCCAGAGCAGTCTACGATTGATCATTTTTTCCATAATTTTGCATAGAACGTTATTTAAAGATATAGGCCGATATGAATCTGGTTTTGTTCTTACTTTGTCGGGTTTGAGAAGTGGAATTATCACGGCTTCGCGCCAGCTTGAAGGAAAGACTTTATTAGTCCAAATGTAGTTGTATAGTTTTAATAGGTGATTTTTGGTGATATATGAAAGTTTTTGTAGAAATACTACAGTTATTTGATCTGGACCAGGAGCAGTATGTTTTTGTGATCCCCAGAGCTTCATAAAGTTCTGTTTGGCTGAACATGCTGTTGATAGGATTTGTTTCTGTTTCAGTAAAATCTTTTGATTTTTGTTCTTCGATATTGTTTATATTCTGTATGAATGTTGGATCAAAGTTTGAATCATTAGAGTTATGAAATTAACTGTCTCGACCCTAAGATTAGAGTTATGTTCATATTGTAAGGCTAATGTTTCTGCTATTTCAAGTGGATTAGTGATTAGAGTGTTATTTTTAACTAAGAACGAAATTCTTGGGGATTGTTTTGTTCCAGACATCTTCCGGATATTTTGCCAAACTAAGGATGGTGGAGTTGAGGATGTTATCTTAGATACGAATTTATTCCATGACTGTTGCCTGCTCTTTTTCATAATATATCTTTCTTGAGCTCTTTGTTTTTTATATTCAATTAAATTTTCTGTTGTCTTATTCCGTTTAAATTTATTAAAAGAGGATTTGTATGTTCTCATTGCATTTTGACAGTCTTTGTTCCACCAAGGTAACGGTTTGTGGTTTATTAATATTTTAGTATATCCTATGTGTGTTATTGCCGCTTCTATGACCATGGATCTAAAGGTTTCTACAAGATTTTCTACGTTTAAAGTTGGCATGTCTTTTATAATATTAATCTTAGCTTCAATTTTTCCCAATTAGCATTTTTTAGGTTCCATTTTGGGTTTGGTAAGCTATTACTCTCAGAGTATTTTGATGAATATGAAATCCTTATGGGAAAATGATCACTTCCAAATAAGTATGGTATTACGTCCCACGTTAATGTGGGAGCTAAAACTGGTTCGCATAAGGTGATATCTATGGCTGAGCTGGTGCCTGTATGTAGTATGTATGTCGAGTCTTGTTGGTCTTCCGTCATTTAAGATGTTAAGACTTAAGGAGTTTATCACCCTTTCTGTTGATTTACCTTTGGCATTAATGTGGTTTGATCCCCAAGGGGGATTGTGAGCGTTACAGTCTCCTAAAATTAATCGTGGACTTGGAATGGTTTTTAAAACTTGTTCTAGTTCTGACATAACAACGTTTTGGTCTGGAGGTATGTATATCGAGGATATATATATTCTTTGTGGTATATCTACTGCTACAGTTATTAATTCTATATTGTTTACAGCTAAATTAACTTGTCGTGTGTTATATTTATTGTGGACGTATATTGCTACGCCTCCAGATGCTTTCCCAGTATATGCTCTATTTTGTGGAAACAGGTATATTTTTTTAAGTTGTGGCAATGTTGATTTTTAAAATTGGTTTCTTGTAGGCAAATTATGTTAGGTGTTAGTTCGGTTAGTAGCATTTTAAGCGTTTCGAATCTTTTGTAGAATCCTCTGAGATTCCACTGTAAAATTGAGTCAGTCTTACACATTATTCCTGAGATGATTCAATTGACGTTTCGGAGTAGTCTTCGATTTCTTGTGCGATTGTTGACGGATGTAGGTTTAGTTGTCCCATAATTTTTCCTCTGATCCTTGTACTCATGATTTTGATTCTTTTGTTTGTATAGTACGGATGCATGCGTGAAAGAAGTTTTAAATTTTTTTTTGTATCTTCTGTATATATTTTTGACATACTTAATGGGTCTTTTGATCCTATTGCATTTTCGAAGAAATCAACTATTTCCTCGAAAGTTAATATTTGACTTTCCGTCTTCAAATAGTGGTAGTGCTGACTCCATTAATTTGTTGAAAGTATTTTTATCTGAATACGTTTTATTGTTTTTTTGGCTTTTTTTATTATTTTTTCGATTGGTTTATGAAATGTATCTTTTGCTTGTGGTGTAGGTGAAGGCGGAGTTGTGATGTCTGATAGAGTTCATTTTGTACTCATTATATTTGCATCCATATGTATTTCTGCCGATATTGTTAGTTTTTTTGCATTTCTGTTATCGCTTGGGGATTGGGTGTCTTCTGTTTGATTAGTTATATTTTTTGTGCTCGTTGTGGTAGAGTTCGAAGTTGGTGGAGTGTTGTTTATTTGGTTGACGATGTTTGCTGCACTTGCTGTATTAGAGTTTATTGGTGTTGTTGTATTATCGGATGCGGTGCTTATTGATGCATTCTGACAATTATTAGAGTTATGTCCTGAGACACTGCATATAGAACACAAATGGCTATCATGCGTTAAAAAGATTCGATAAAGTGTGTTCTCATAGTTGATAAGAATCGAGGAAGTTGGAAGTTCTTCCCGGAATGCATTGTTCTTGAAGGTTGCATTCTGGTAGGGACGGTAGGTTAATAATTCCAACTTAAAGTTTAATACACAATTCCAATCAGACGAAATTACACATTTTAACAAAAGATACAATTTAGGATAAGTGGAATAATTTCAATATATCCCTATATCCAGGCCTCAAATATGTATATATGTACCTATATACTTAATAACATAATTTTTGTTTGTTTTATCACATCAAAGTTATTTTTGTTTGTAATTTTCCTACTAGTACTACTACCACTTTTCACAATGTTAATCGTGTTTATTCATAAAATTGTATGAAATTTAAGATGTTCCTTTATAAAACATCAGAATCACAGGAGGTGGGAAACAAAGTGTCTAAGAATATCGTGATGAAATTCAAATTAAACTTTGTAGCTCGACTAATTAAGATTCTCGCTTTCTCGTAACAAAAGCAACTTTTACGGTTCCTGTTCCCCAATTCCCTCTGACCATAAAACACATTTTAACACCAAATCATCAATAAGCCGACTTTCCACCAGTTATCTCCCGGTACTTTATCGGAGATTCCCCATTTATTAACTAATTAATCCCAAGGATTCTCTTCCTGTACAATTGTTCACGTTATTACGAAATTTTCAGGTACAATTGTCCCGAATTTATAGGCAATTACAATTTAATTTGTGCACAATGAAAATTGCTACATTGGTCTAGTGTTGGGGTTCTAATAGATCTCAAATATCAATTGCCGAGCCAACAGTCGGGTTTTCCTAAAATTTTATTGCCTCGTCGGCAAGGCACCGTATTTCAAATACAGATTTTGCGACAAATTTAGCTTTAAATTATTTTATAGCTTTTCTCTGGACACTCGTAAAGGTTTGAGATGCAATGACGTCGAAGTTGAAGTGTCCAAACTGTTTATGTCGTTTTGCAGTTAAATTTTTATTACAAATAAAATTTCATAAATAAAATATCAGTAATGACAAAAAATCACGGTGGTTGTCAGTTAGTTACCGATTGATTATTAACAGTCTATTCAAATGTGTTGTGGAAATTCTTTTTGTCGCTAAATTGGCCCAACTCTCTCTTTTTCACATGCTTCATTTCTCCAGTTTATCTAATTGTGCTTTGTGAATTTCACAATGGAAACAACCATCGAATATTAGTTATTTATGCAACAAGTGAGTAAAGTAATACTTTTTTTCACGAGTAGGACGGTTTGACCGCACGAGCTGAAGACGAGTGTGGCAATTCCTACGAGTGAAAAAAAAGTTACTTTACTCACGAGTTTCATACAAAAATTTTTCTACATCCGTAGACTTAAAAAATTCGACAAAACTTTTATCAATTTTTATTTTGTAATAGTAATATTAAAAGTACAACTGTGAGCATTATTAATTTGAAGTGAAAAATAAATTACATTACTATTGGTACTTGAATTGGCAACATTTAACGAGTTCAAAGAAATAACATCGTCTATAATTGTATTAGTACTTATTGGATTGTTGGTAGGATTAATTACTATTAGCCAAACAAGAATTTCTTCGCTCAAAATATTCATAAAAAAATCTATTGTTAATTTTTCAATTTTTTGAGAAGAGAGCATCTGTATATTTGAATATTATTGTTATTTAATCGCAATGCATTAAATCGAAACAACAGGTTTTGTTAGCAAAACTATACGTTACAATTCAACGTCAGCTGTATCTATACGAAATAATATCAACATACACATAAAGTAATAACGTGTAATGAAGAAATATTTCATACGATCAAGAAATACTATATATTTCATTCACAAGGCTTCGACTACTGATAGAGAGTCATACTAGAAGTTTTGATAATAAAAATTGGAAAAAATAATTTTCCGTTAAATATCTTATCGCATATCGCCAGCACTAATTGAGCACTAAATACCTACCACCATGGAATTATTAATTACTAATGTAAATAAGTGTTTCTACCCCAGGAACATGCTCAGAGTATCAATCTAGCAGTTTTGATCACTAAAAATTATTGAAACATAGTTCCAAGTAATTATTGCTATTTTACGGTCAGCACTAATTGAGCACTAAATACCAAACCCCTTAGAATCATTAATTACTAATGCAGTTCTGTGTATTCACCCCAGGAACATGTGTGTCATACTAGAAGTTTTGATAATAAAAATTGGAAAAAAAATTTCTTAACAGATATCGCCAGAACTTATTTAGCATTAAATTTTCGGTATTTTTCTTTAGAACTAATATTGAATTCTTACGGCGTATGAGGGTGTACACTGCTAGCTTAATTAAAAGTTAGCAGAATTCTCATTTTCTAGTAATATATGAGAGCATCAAATTTCAGCTTTTGGCACTAAATTAGCACTAAATGAACAGTAATTGTTGCCCTTATTCCCAACCGATTCTGCTGATGTGACCATGCTAGCTTTATAGACATGACGGAAGGCTTTATGAAACAAGTTTTTCATCTTATTTTTCCACTTTGCGTTCTTTGTGTCTAAAAAGTAACAAAATTTAAAAGATAGGATAATTAAATCGATTTATGGAATGTTGTTGTTTGTTTGTTTTAAAATGTCATTACTTATAATAGTTTTTAAAATATTATTTACATGAGCTTCAGGAATAAAATATATACATAAAGCCGGAGGTCTGGCCATTCCTGGTACCCTTGTGTATGTCTGGAGATCAACATGGCTCCTTGCAAAAAGCATTATCAAACTATTGTCATTTGGGAAAGTAACTTTGTCCCTAGTATAAAAATAATAATTTATGGTTTGAATAGAAGAGACGATGTGACTCCTAATTCGATAGTATTGGTTGTTAGGAATTGAACAACTAATTATGCGAATAGATTATCAATCAGAAGCCTACACCCACCATCGCGGGTGTCTTCGGCGCGACAAGCGGCTTTCGAAAGTTTTTGGCAGACAATTATTGTACTCGTAGAAGCATCTGACTATTACTTTTCCGCCCAACCTTTCTATATGCGAGAAAAGTATTGGTTTACCCCAAAAAAAGTTGGAATTTTGAAAAATTTTTTGAGTTATTTTTACGTTTTCCATCAACAACAACACGAAAAAAACGGCTTTTAGAAAAAAAATCCTGTGTGTATGTCGTCGTCGTCGCCGTCGTTGTCGTCGGCCACTTTTCCGTACATGTCTTGTTAGCACGATACAGAGTGCAATAAGTCAGCAATTTTATGATTGAATATTGTTAAGGACATGTCACAGATGATCCCTATTGATTTTCAGTTCACCAGAGCCAGTACCACGAGTGCTATGGTACTTGAAGTACGACATTTTGTATTTTTTTGAGAAATTTCAGTTTGTTAGCCCGATACAGCCTCCGGAGTTCAACAAGTCACCAATTTTATGATTGAATATTATTCAGGGCATCTCACTCATGAACCCTATTGATTTTCATCACACCGGAGCCAATACAACCGGTGCTACAGTACTTTAAGTACGATATTTCTGTCATTTTTGGAGAAGTTTCAGTTTGTTAGCCCGATAAAGCCTCCGGAGTACATACAAGTGACCAATTTTATGATTGGATATTATTCAGAGCGTCTAAAAGATGAACCCTATTGATATTCAACTCAGTAAAGTCAGTACAACGGGTGCTATGGTACTTGAGGTACCAAATTTTCGTCATTTTTGGAGAATTCTCAGTTTGTTACCACGATACAGCCTCCAGAGAGTATACGATTGATCAATTTCATGATGGAATATTGTTCAAGGTGTCTCACAGATGTACTCTATTGATTTTCAGTTGACTAGAGCGAATACAGGGGGTCCTATAAATCCAGATATACTGAATTTTTGGTTATTTTTGGAGAAATTTCGGTTTGTTAGCACGATACATCCCCCAAAGTGTATACAAGTAACAATTTTATGATAGAATAATGTTCAGGGCCACACACGCGGAAAAGTTAGTTTTAATCCTTAAAACTGTTTATTTTTGTTATGAATTGCTTAATAGTGGGCATGTCGGCTTGTTCGTGTAACCATGAGGTTTTTGGAAGTTTGGGATAAACAGTTTTGTATTACTTTTCCGCCCAACCTATCTTATGCGAGAAAAGTATTGGTTTACCCCAAAAAAAGTTGGAATTTTGAAAAAAATTTTTTAGTTATTTTCGCGTTTTCCATCAACAACATCACGAAAAAATGGTTTTTAGAAAAAAAATCCTGTGTGTATGTCGTCGTCGTTGTCGTCGGCCACTTTTTCTTACATGTCTTGTTAGCACGATACAGCCTCCGAAGTGCAATAATTCACCAATTTTATGAATGAATATTGTTAAGGACATGTCACAGATGAACCCTATTGATTTTCAGCTCACCAGAGCCAGTACAACAGGTGCTATGGTACTTGAAGTACGACATTTTGTCATTTTTTAAGAAATTCAGTTTGTTAGCACGATACAGTCTCCGGAGTTCAACAAGTCACCAATTTTATGATTGAATATTATTCAGGACATCTCACTGATTTTCAGCTCACCAGAAACAATACAACAGTTGCTACAGTACTTTAAGTATGATATTTTTGTCATTTTTGGAGAAGTTTCAGTTTGATAGCACGATACAGCCTCTGGAATAAATACAAGTGACCAATTTTATGATTGGATATTATTCAGAGCGTCTCAAAGATTAAACCTATTGATATTCAGCTCATTTAAGCCAGTACAACGGGTGCTATGGTACTTGAAGTACCAAATTTTTGCATTTTAGGAGAATTTTCAGTTTGTTAGCACGATAAAGCCTCTAGAGAGTATACGATTGATCAATTTTATGATCGAATATTGTTCAAGGTGTCTCACAGATGTACCCTATTGATTTCAAGTTGACTAGAGCGAGAACTCCTGCACACCATAAAAATAAGAAAGGTCAGTTATTTCGGTCATATAATGCGAGGAAACAAATATCACATCCCTCGGCTGATCATTCAGGGAAAGGTTGAGGGCAGAAGATGGATAGGTCGCAAAAAGCTGTCGTGGCTACGAAATATTCGAAACTGGACCGGACTGGGAGTAGAACAACTATTGCGAGTAGCGACAGATAAAGAACAGTTCAACCAAATTGTCATGGAGATAGCCCACGCTTGAAGACAGGCACGGCACCGAAAGAAGAAGAGCGAGTACAGCGGGTGCTATAAATCCAGAGATACTACATTTTTGGTTATTTTTAGGGAAATTTCGGTTTGTTAGCACGATCCCCCGAAGTGTATACAAGTAACAATTTTATGATAGAATATTGTTCAGGGCCACAGATGCGGAAAAGTTAGTTTTAATCTTTAAAACCATTTATTTTATAGTTATCGGATGCACTTATTCTGCACCATCTGCAGTGTATGGAAGTTATGTTTGGTCGCTGTGTAGAATATTGGTAAGGCGTAAGTTAAAATTGGTCTTATGACCTGTTTGTATCATGAGTGGGTTTGATGTAGAATGACAACTGTTTTTACAGATCAACGAATATAATTTGCAATTTCTGCTTTTTGTATTTGTGAGCGGTGAGCGCAATTGCGTTTGTATTGCTATGCACTGTGTAGCTGAGGTATTTTAATGTGGTGCTGGGGGTGATATTTTAACCATAAATACATAACTGAGATTGCAATGAGCTATTATTCCTTGCTCTCCGTCTGGGTAACACGAACTCTATCTTGGGGACATTGATTGTAAGTCTGTTATCTCTCATGTATGGTAAGATGTGTGTGTTTATGTGTGTCTGAATGTTATGTAGTTCTTTGTCTGGAGAGAGTGGTAGACGGTGCGTAAAAAGGGAATATAGCACAGGAGATAATACAGATCCTTGTGGGACTCCGGCTTGTATGGGATACGGCCACGCCGAGCTTTCGTTTACACAAGTATAAAATATACGTTTTGTAATATATGAGTCAATCATTTTAATTAAAAATTCAGGTAGTTTTATTTTTATTAGTTTAAATAATAGTCCATACGGAATCAAAGGCTTTTTGGATATCAATGGTGGCCATTATGGACTTGTTATTGACTTGAAATCCTTCTCCTATGTAGTCAATTACTCTTACGATTTGTGCCACTGTGCTAAGGCCGCCTCTGAATCCGTATTACTCGGGTGGGATTATTTTGTATTTATCGGTAAATTTTTGAATTCTTTTTAGGTGATTATGTTGTTTAATAGAGAAATGGGTCAGTAACTATCCACATAACAAAGTTGTTTGTTAGCTTTGATGATAGGGATAATATTGGCAATCTTGGGCATATCTGAGTAGTTGCCAGTTATTATAATGTAGTTAGTTATATAAGTTAATAGAACTATAGCTTTTCTAGGAAGACTTTTGAGAAGAAAATTTAGGATTCCGTATATTCCCGGCGCTGTTTTATTTTTTAATGATTAAATTGTATTATGTGCTTCAAAATAAGTAATAAGTTTTTAGTGTATGGTGATTGAATTTTGTGTAAGTGGTTTTGGACTGTGTCTGATATGTTAAGGTGGTGTTGTGTGTTTAACGTGTTACTTGTGAAATTGTTTTGGAAGTACTCTCCAAAGGCGTATGCGTTTTTGGAATATTGCGTGAAAGTTTGTCCATTTGAGATAATTTTTGTTATTTCATTTGTTTTTTAGTTGTCTGGTTATTTTCCATAATGAATTATACTCTGGTTTAATTTTCTCTAGGAATGCTTTCCACTTGTAGTTTCTTTATTCACGTACAAGGTTGTTGATTACATTTTGATAATATTTGAGGGTTTGTCGAGCATTATCGCTTCTTGTTACTTGCCATCGTCGGCGTATTTTGTTTCATCTTTAGTACTTTTGGCTATATAGTCGGGAAGAGAGTTTAGGATACGAGGTTTCGGTATAGAGGTAGTTGTGTTATTTCTAGCGGCGATGATTACACTGATCACGAATATGAAGTCCATTTAAGTGAATTGGCTCTAATTTTAGAGATATATTATCAAAATATGATAAGATATAGAAAAATATCAATTTAATAAACCAATGGCCCTTATAAGCAACTTTTAGTAAAAAATATTAAAGTGGTTTCAAAAAAAGAGAAACGAAAAAATAATAAAATTCATTTATTGATTAGGTATAACAGCAAAGAAATAATTTAATTTAAAAAATTACATCTAATTCGTAGGAAAGAAGCTCTTTTTGTAGGATGTTCTTTTATGAGGACCGTCAGGTACATCACGTTGGAGACTCCAACAATAGTCTGCCATCATATGATGATCCCATCTGCCCTGATACCTTACCTCCATCTCCTTTATATCCTGGTGGAACCGTTCCCCTTGTTCCTCACTGAAATTGCCAATATTGTCGGGAAATTTATCCAAGTGGCTGTGAAGAAAGTGTACTGTAATACTCATATTAGTACCCAAGTTTTTAAAGTTTAATAACATCTGTTGCACTAATTCCTCGTAATTGTCCGCTTTGTGATTACCCAAGAAATTTTTAACTACCATAACAAAGCTACACCAAGCAGCAGCTTCAAGTGTCGACATGTGATTTGTAAAATTAGAGTCCTTAATAAGTTTGCGAATTTGAGGGCCATCAAAAATACCAGCTTTTAGCTTTTCCATACTAAGCATAGGAAACGATCTACAAATGTATTTGAAGCACTCGCCATCTTTACTCAAAGCCTTAACAAATTGTTTCATTAGTCCTAGCTTGATGTGGAGCGGTGGGAGAATGATTTTTTCACGGTCAACCAATGGTTCGTATATGACATTTGCTACAGTCATATT
Organism: Galeruca laticollis; assembly: GCA_963921935.1. Lineage (NCBI taxonomy): Eukaryota > Metazoa > Arthropoda > Insecta > Coleoptera > Chrysomelidae > Galeruca > Galeruca laticollis. Next base: position 94,244,308 of record OY998183.1, read on the forward strand.
TTGTCTTATTGGCCAATTAACGATATTCCAATGATCTTGCTTCGCCCTACTATCCCACAAGCAGATAAAACAAGGGTATTTTGTGTACCCACCTTGCTGCACAAGCAAGAAGTTGACCATTTCTAGATCAACACAAATGGAAATCTGATGTTCTTCATAGGATAGTTTCTGTAATACCAACTTGATGTTTTGATATTCTTCCTTAAGTTTTGTTGAGTGGGCGATAGGAATTAACGCATATTGGTTGCCATTGTGTAGCAAAACACACTTTAAGCTTCTACTGGAACTGTCTATGAATAGTCGCCAATTACCTGGAACAAATTGTATTCCCATTTTGAAGAAGAACAACACGAAAAAACGGGTTTTAGAAAAAAAACCTGTGTGTATGTCGTCGTTGTCGTCGGCCACTTTTCGTTACATGTCTTGTTAGCACGATAGAGCATCCGGATTGCAATAAGTCAATAATTTTATGACTTAATATTATTCAGAACATCACACAGATGAATCCCATCAATTTTCAATTTACCAGAGCCCGATCAACAGGTGCTATAGTACTTTAAGTGCGACATTTTTGTCATTTTTGGAGAATTTTCAGTTTGTTAGCACGATACAGCCTCCGGAGTATATATAAGTGACCAATTTTATGATTGGATATTATTCAGGGTATTTCAAAGATGAACCCTATTGATATTCAGCTCACTAAAGTCAGTACAACGAGTTCTATGGTACTTGAAGAGGGCCAAATTTTCGTAATTTTTGGAGAATTTTCAGTTTGTTAGCACGAAACAGCCTCCAGAGTGTATATAAGTGACCAATTTTATGATTGAATATTGTTCAAGTTGTCTTATAGATGGACCTTGATTTTTAGCTCATCAGAGCTAGTACAACGGATGCTATGGTACCTAAATTGCCACATTTTTTATCCTTTCTGGTGGAGAAATTTCGGGTTGCTAGCACGATACAGCTTCCAGGAGTGTATAGAAGTGACCAATTTTATAATTGGATATTTTTCAAAGTGTCTCACAGATGTACGCTATTGACTGCTGACTAGAGTGAGTACAGCGGGTCCTATAAATCCAGGTACTACATTTTTTGTTATTTTGGAAGAAACTTTTGTTTGTTAGCACGATACATCCCCCGAAAAGTATACAAGTGACAATTTTTTGATAGAGTATTGTTCAGGGCATCTCACAGATGCGGAAAAGTAAGTTTTAATCTTTAAAACCGTTTATTTTTTGTTCTTCTTGCCTCTAACCATTCCCGTCTTTTTATATACTCGGGACAGAACTCAGCATTTACCGGGTGGTCTTCGTTATAGTTCGCGCATTTGGCTGGCGTCAATCTGTCCTTCGGGCATTCAGGAATGAGATGTGGGACAGCGCATTCTAAGCATATAGGAGTTCTGCCACAGTTCGAGGTGGCATGTCCCCAAAGGTGGCAAAATGACACTGTATGATTCGCTTCGACTAACTGCGGTGCTCCCACTGGATCCTGGTATGATTTATGACTCGGATGTTTTTATTTAAATGATCTAGGGTCATTTTTGAGTCTGTCACCACCAAATATAATGGTCACCCTTTAGCGGTAATTCGATAAATGCCCTTAATATTGATTTAAAACATTTATTAGTACGTCCTTTATATCCTGTAGGTCAGCTAACTCTCGTAGGACGAAGGTATTTGGTTTTTTCCTCCCTTCACGTGTAGGTATGAAATGGTACCTTTTCTGTTATAAGCGATTTCTAAAGAGAATTTTGTATTCATGACGTAGCGGTTGGTTGGTTATGCTGACATTGGCGTCAACTTGAAACATTTGAAAATCGAATAATTGTACCAATTTTCAAAACTTTTGTGTTTTTCACTTTGTTCGATCGTCTATCTACGTGAAAAATAATGGAAAATTATGAAAGGTGTACCACACCTGATTTGCTAGCTGTAGTATTCATTGTTCAATGTTATGATTAAAGCATCCCTCGGATTAAAATTGGGTAATGTTATTTGTGTGCTTGATTTTTTCGACTATGAACGTTGACGTGTCGTCGTTAGTGTTGCCAACGTTGAGGAGTAAAATATTGCCTTTCGAAAAATGCTCTCTTTTGAAACTCATAGTGTGTACAGGTTACAGGTTTCATAAAATAATCATTAGAGTCGCAAAGTAGGAAAAGGCCACGTGTTAGGAGCAACATTTTTTCTACGAGCTTCTTATCAGATAACAAAAAATGACAATTTATTCTATAATTACTAATTAATTTAAAAAATAGAACTATACAATAAAAATTACATAACAATAAAAAATAATAACAAAAAATCAAATTGTTGATATTTAAAACAAAATTAAAAATATTCAAACATTTATATGATTTGATGGATATAATAGTATATTAAGTACCAAGTGTCAGAATCGGTACTTTAGTCACGATTTTTATTAGTGAAACGAGTGACTAAAGACGTTTTTAACAGGAGGTGCTTACCATACTTTTTCTTCGCCTGCAGCAATGAAAAAAATATATTATATTTTAATTATATTCATAACATTACGGCTGACGGCTGACTGACAAATAGAATGACACAGAACAACAAAAGTATCACGAAACATGAAATAGAACATATAAAAGATACACTTGATGTTACGTTCAAAAAACAAGAGATAGACGAGACTTTTCGCATTTTAAACACTAGTGTTAAAAGAGTCGTATAGGTAAATAAATATCAATTTCAAGTTCGGTTCCGAAAAGTGTAACTTGCGCACAGAAAAGCGGGCGGTAAAGTACTTACTACTTTGCGCACGCTCCTAGGAAATAGTAGTTTGTACAACAAGTGCGCAAAGCGTTACTTTTCCCACGAGCGCAGAAGTTTGTGTGCCGCAAATCCAGCTAGTGGGAAAAGTGCTTTGCGTACGAGTTGTACACAATATTTTTTCTACAACTACGTATATTAATTAAAGAAAAAACTAACTTATATATGTATTTTATTTAACTTAAAAATAACGAATTTAAGAAATGAACACAGAATATAGAAAATGAATTTGTTTATATTCTATAATCAATAAACTGAAATACATAATCTAAAAAATAGTTTACTTACAGAATTTTTAGTTTAAATTTAAAATTTGAACACCCAGAAATCCACTATAAAGTATTGTCAAAAGAATTTGCCATTGACATTTCCGTGGGCCAAGTGACATTTCCGTGCGGAAAAGTACCATAACGTGTACTTTTCCCACACTTGTACTTTTCTAACGGATATCAAACCAATTAAGAAAAGGCTTGCTTTGCGCATAAAAATTTGTGTAGAAAAGCGTGTTTTGCATAGTAGTTGTAGAAAAAAGACTATTCCTTGCAATCCAAATGAAGTTTTGTGTGAGGAAGCCGCAAAATGTAAATCTTCTCTTTCTTCGTCAGCTTCCCATTATGAGTTCGCCGTTTTTTCCCTCTACAATTCCCTTACGTTCCAATCTCACTCTCAAAGATCAGCCTTTGCTTGTTCGATATAGCTTTCCCATCTTAAAAGGTCCGTCAAGGTGGCCCCCACCGGTTAGATTTTTTCTACCCAAATGCTAGCACACATAAAGGGCACCTAGCACAACCTAGCACAACAATTTTGATAGCTAGCACACCAACTGCTCACAATAAAAATGCTTTTGAATTCGGGTGGGGCCAGGTTAACGCTAGCTACCTCCGGTCGGAATTTTTTCGCCAAAATGCTAGCACAAACGAAGGACACCTATCACACCATTTTTTATAGCTAGCACAGCAACTAAACTTTCAATTCCGGAGAGTGGGACGGAGGTCAGTGAAATAACGCTATACTTACTCGATGAATAAATAAATGGATAAATGAATAGGTTGAATATATATGTAAAACGGCTGGTTAAATTGTGTCTTACTGTAGTTACGAAAAATTTTCGGAATATTCCACTCATATAGTAAAAATTCCAAATGAAGCAGGATCTTTTCGGAGATAACTCTCCGGTAGTGCCGATAATTTCCCTTTTAAGTCCATATCTAAGTAACGTCTAAGTAACAATTGTTGTTATTATCATAATTTTAATTTGAAATATCATAAAAATGTCACGGTTTGAAAACGATTCTTCAAGTTTAATCCAAAAATAAGTGATTGAAAATGAACCAAAAGGGGTAATTAAATACCATGTAATGTTGTTTAAATAATATAAATTTCGCATTAATACAGTTTTATGTCGTCTAATCGAGAAATATTCTATCGAATCACACTCATGAAAATAGTTAGATCATTAGTTTTACTTATATAGTCCATGTTGCTTGTAATATTATTAGAAAGAATACATATTATTACAACCATCAGCCCTTCGGGGAAACCCTTTCTTAACCCAAACATCTGATTCGGCCAGTTTGGATGTACCTGCAAGAATTTTATTTACTCTTAAGACCCATAAAAACGGCATTATAAAAATTATTCAAATTTTAACGATAGACTTGGTTTAACGACCCTTTTAAAAAGTCCGATGAGAACTTCAGATGGATTATACCTAGTTTTTAGAAAAATAAAAATACCTATGTCATCAATTTTGCTGCCTTCCATTTAATACCCATATTGTAAGGAAGCAAAAAAATTAGTCCACTTTCTTTAGTCCGCCAACTTTGGTGATCCGCCATGTTGAATTTAGAATGACGTCACATAACTAATCATGGATTGGCATGCAAACTAGACGCTTCAAAACTGAGTTGCAAGATTGCAACCGAACAAACATACATTGCCAGATACATACTAAAAACTTTGAAAAATACATAGTAGTGTGGGTTTCTTATGATATGCCACAGAAATATTTGAAGCTCTGATTAACCGGCTCTAAGAATTAAAAGCTGCACGTTCTAAGTTAACTTGGGAATTTAAAAAAAATCTGATAGTGAAATGCGAAAGTTATCTTATCATTACAATGGTTAATTCACCATCAACTTCGGCAATAAATATTCTGGCAAATTTAAATATAAAGTTTGAGTGTTTCTTTTAAATAAGGACTACAGTGAACCACGATCAGTCTAAAACATGTATTCTCAATATATTGGAACATTTTTAGGTATCTCAGCCGCCCCTTCCCAGATTGCACAACTTTGTGCAAAGGACATATCCAACACGGCTTCGCTTTTTTGGACATTTATTTATCCAACATGCCTGTATGCAAACGTTTGTCGTTGCCTTTTTTATAGTGTGACGTAATTTGCAACTTATTCGTGCACGGATTGTTTCTGATTCCGTGACTTAATGGTTGAATTTAGTTATTTTGTTTTATTAAAATTACTATTATTTTAACAAAATTATTTTTAAAAGTGAATGTTTTTTGTATTCTTTCGTTTTTTAGCATTAATTGAAAATAAAGAATTATTAATTAAATAATAGTGGTGTTTTTAAATGAAACTCAAGGTCTCTAGTTAATTCCACAATATAATACAAGTTATTGAAAATTCTAAAAAATTGACAATTGTTTCGATAAATCAATATCATCGTCAGAATGACAGAAGTTACATTTCATTTTATGCCTACCTGATGTTTAGTAGTTATATTTGGCTAGACCAAGAAGTAACCTAACTTGTGATTGGCTTAATATATGTTTATAGAAAAAAGAAGAAGATGTGATATTACAAATATTGAAGCTTAGATATTATTAGCCCTATGGTGATATCCTGGATATCATTTTTCCAATTAAGATCAGTATAACTGTGCAATGATATAGAAAACCAGGAAAACTATATCTGCTGATCTTTACAATTATCACTTAAGAAGACAGTTTATTAGTGGAGAATTCCCTAGATTTAACTGTTCATTGACAACTTCATATTGTGGGTTTCTTAAATGTCTTTTAATTTCCAGTTCTTCAAGGAAATCCAGTTCTTGTTTCTTTTCACAAATATGCAGTACTTCTAGTTTTGTGTTAGGTGTCAATGAATGATTGGTGTCAAGTAGATGTTTTGCGTAGTGGGATTTATCTGGTTGTTTTAATCTGTACGCTCGTAATTGCTCACTGTATCGTATTTCAAAATTCCTAAGGGTCTGACCCAAATAGACAGCATTACATTCTGGATATTTGAGTTTATATATACCTGACTTCTTTAATAGTGGTATTTTTGTTTTTACATTTAACAATTTTGTACTAACATTACTTTCTGTTTTAAAAAAATTGTTGTATTCGTTGCTGAAGATATTATCTTTGAAATATTATTAGAAATATTTCCTGCATATGTGATGGTTTTATAAGTTTTAATTTCATCAGCTTGTTTAGGATATATTAGTTGTAATGCCACTTTTTCCTCTTTTTTACTAATTAGCTTATTTATCATATCTAATGGATAACCGTTAGATGTTGCTATTTGTCTAATTGTATTAATCTCTCTATCAAAATTACATTTGTTCATAGGAACTGAAAAAGCTCTATGTATCATTGAATTATATGCTGCTAGTCTGTGTGACACAGGGTGGTTAGAATTGAATGGAATTGTTACATCAGTTTGTGTTGGTTTTCGGTAAATAGAATAATCAAGTACATTATTAACTCTTTGAATTTTTAAATCAAGAAAATTGATTGAGCTATTTTCTTCAATTTCTAATGTAAATTTAATTTTCGGGTGTAAATTATTGATGTGGTTGAAAAATACATCTAATTGTCGTTCACTACCCATAAAACAAGCTAATATGTCATCTACATATCTATACCAAAATAAAATATTTTTCCAAATATTACTTTCAAAGATCTTTCTTTCTAAATTGTCCATAAAAATGTTTGCTAAAATAGGTGATATAGGGCTTCCCATTGGTAAACCTTCATTTTGAATATATATCTTATTGTCAAAAGTGAAATAATTCTGATTAATGCATACATCAAATAAATTAAGTATATCTGATATTATTCCTGGATTAATATTTTTATCTTCTAGTAATTTTCTTACAAGTATTAGACATTCTTTAGGAGGAATTTTAGTAAACATGTTAGTTACATCGAACGATATGAGTTTATCGTTATCTTGTAAGTGGATTGCTTTCAACTTTTTGATTAGTTCTATTGAATTTCTAATTGAGTACTGAGATTCATATCCGTAAGTATTGAGTATATTGTTGAGCTTATTTGCCAATATATTATTAGGAGCATTAACATAAGAGACTACAGGTCTAATTGGTTTCGTTATTTTATGTTTTTTAACTGTTCCATATAATTGTGGACAATGAGGATTCTTATGTATGATAGACCTCTTTTCGTAATCATTTAAAAGAAGATAAAAATATTAATCCAGGAATAATATCAGATATACTTAATTTATTTGATGTATGCATTAATCAGAATTATTTCACTTTTGACAATAAGATATATATTCAAAATGAAGGTTTACCAATGGGAAGCCCTATATCACCTATTTTAGCAAACATTTTTATGGACAATTTAGAAAGAAAGATCTTTGAAAGTAATATTTCGAAAAATATTTTATTTTGGTATAGATATGTAAATGACATATTAGCTTGTTTTATGGGTAGTGAACGACAATTAGATGTATTTTTCAACCACATCAATAATTTACACCCGAAAATTAAATTTACATTAGAAATTGAAGAAAATAGCTCAATCAATTTTCTTGATTTAAAAATTCAAAGAGTTAATAATGTACTTGATTATTCAATTTACCGAAAACCAACACAAACTGATGTAACAATTCCATTCAATTCTAACCACCCTGTGTCACACAGACTAGCAGCATATAATTCAATGATACATAGAGCTTTTTCAGTTCCTATGAACAAATCTAATTTTGATAGAGAGATTAATACAATTAGACAAATAGCAACATCTAACGGTTATCCATTAGATATGATAAATAAGCTAATTAGTAAAAAAGAGGAAAAAGTGGCATTACAACTAATATATCCTAAACAAGCTGATGAAATTAAAACTTATAAAACCATCACATATGCAGGAAATATTTCTAATAATATTTCAAAGATAATATCTTCAGCAACGAATGCAACAATTTCTTTTAAACCAGAAAGTAATGTTAGTACAAAATTGTTAAATGTAAAAACAAAAATACCACTATTAAAGAAGTCAGGTATATATAAACTCAAATGTCCAGAATGTAATGCTGTCTATTTGGGTCAGACCCTTAGGAATTTTGAAATACGATACAGTGAGCACTTACGAGCGTGCAGATTAAAACAACCAGATAAATCCCACTACGCAAAACATCTACTTGACACCAATCATTCATTGACACCTAACACAAAACTAGAAGTACTGCATATTTGTGAAAAGAAACAAGAACTGGATTTCCTTGAAGAACTGGAAATTAGAAGACATTTAAGAAACCCACAATATGAAGTTGTCAATGAACAGTTAAATCTAGGGAATTCTCCACTAATAAACTGTCTTCTTAAGTGATAATTGTAAAGATCAGCAGATATAGTTTTTCTGGTTTTCTATATCATTGCACAGTTATACTGATCTTAATTGGAAAAATGATATCCAGGATATCACCATAGGGCTAATAATATCTAAGCTTCAATATTTGTAATATCACATCTTCTTCTTTTTTCTATAAACATATATTAAGCCAATCACAAGTTAGGTTACTTCTTGGTCTAGCCAAATATAACTACTAAACATCAGGTAGGCATAAAATGAAATGTAACTTCTGTCATTCTGACGATGATATTGATTTATCGAAACAATTGTCAATTTTTTAGAATTTTCAATAACTTGTATTATATTGTGGAATTAACTAGAGACCTTGAGTTTCATTTAAAAACACGAATATGAGCATATTCCACGAAGTAAGGGTCGAGACAGTCAATTTCATAAATAATAGTGAATTATTAATTAATCAAATACCCTGCTAGATGGGAAAATATAGATATCACGCACAATCTTGCAACATCTGTTTAGGGGCCATTTTTTATAGGAAAATGATGTTTAGGGACAAATACATCCAACATTTTCATTCATTCGTGTAACCATAGCCCTATTCTGCAGACGCCCCCCACCCCCTGAATTCAAAAGCATTGTTGATGTACTAGCTATTAAAAATTTTGTGCTAGGTTGTGCTAGGTGTCTTTTCTTTGTGCTAGCGTTTTGGCGAAAAAATTCCAACCGGAGGGGGCTAGCGTTAACCCGGCCCTACCCGAATTCCAAAGCATTTTTTTTTGTAAGCTGTTGGTGTGCTAACTATAAAAAATGGTGTGCTAGGTTGTGCTAGGTGTCCTTTATTTGTGCTAGCATTTTGGCGAAAAAATTCCAACCGAATTCAAAAGCATTTTTATTGTGAGCTGTTGGTGTGCTAGCTATAAAAATTGTTGTGCTAGGTTGTGCTAGGTGCCCTTTATGTATGCTAGCATTTTGGTAACAAAAATCTAACCGGGGGGGGGGGCAGCTTGACGCAGCTCATCTTAAAGCTAGTCTTCTTGTTCGTCTTTCCCGGAGGGTCCCATTTTAATATGCTTTTTGACCATCTGTAATCCGACATCCTTTGGACGTGATCATACCAATGTGTTTAGTTTTATCGAGAGGTATGCCAGTTTTATGCAGTGTTTGGTTTATTTCAGATGGTACGGCATATTATGAGTAGTTTATTGTTTTAAATTTGTTAGCGAAATGTATACCTAATTATTCTTTCCATGATCGAGTTAAATCGTTAACTTGTTTTTGGTATAAATTTGTAGATACTTGTAGAAAGCCGTTTTATTCATCATCCAAAAACTTCGTCATTTAATTAGTATAATCTTGGGATGTCATAATAACAAATCTATTGGTTATTGACTACTTTCCAAATGTTCTGTATATGGTATCTTCAGGAAAAACTTGATTGTATCCAACAAGTTGATACATCTAAACACAATCGTTTATGTGTAATAAAATTGTAGAATTGTTATATTCATAATAAATAATAAAAAAATATATCAGATAACAAAGAGTAATTATTGGTGGCAAATTTAGTGAAAAATTAAAATGGAAACATTTGAATTGCCACAGTAAAAACGTCTTCCTGTCTAGTTATTCAATACCCATGATGCCCTCAAGCCATTTCCTGGTAAACTCCCCAAGGAAAAAAGTTCCATTTTGAAGGACAACACAAGAAATATTCCGCTCTTGGCTATTTCAGATTTCCATTCGAATACAAACATGTACTTCAAGCAATAGCGTAAGACTTTTATGACTGCTTGTCCTGTTGACTGAAAGGCAGAGATGAGAAATAGGGCAATAAGGATACAAAAGGACGAGGCAGTTAGCACGTGTAGTAGCATATCAATCACACTTCTCAAAGTTGTAACGTATACACGCAAACATTTTGCAGGGTGGTATACGGATTTTTGTTAAGCTAAAGGAATTAAGATACAGGAAATTCGGACACAGAAATCCTGAGCACTTTGTTAATATTTCACAAATAAACAAGATTTTAACAATGAAAAATTGTTCATACAGCGATTAATTCCCATTACGAAAAATTATACAGGCTGTTTCACGACGAGCTCACACTATCTATATATTAGAAACTACTCACGTGATTTTGATAAAAATTGGCATAGATGCATAACAGATTACGGCAAATTCATTGAAAATATTTTGACAGACATGCCACTTCCAGTTATACAGGAAGTGAATGACAACTTTGTTATTTTAAACGTGTAACGAAATAGACCTCTACCTCTGTATTTCTTCAAAATTAAAGTGTTATAACTTGTATACCTCTAATTAAATCTGCTGTCACCACTCTAATAAAATCTGTCACCAGTTCACTGTAATATTTAATTCCAGATATGTAAGATAACTTGATCGAAATGCCAAAAAGTATCCCTACCTTCGATTCCACCAAATTCTGCCTCCAGTGCGCGACTGAGCGTGTAAGGCAATCCAGTCCGATTGGTTTTTGCTAGGTTCGCCTGGTCTTAAAACGGAAGAAACTTCCTTTGCCAGGACAGGGTTTGTCCTCCTCGTCTGGGTCACACGTACACGATTGTTACACTTACAGAGGGGGAAATTTTTGGAGTAGGGGTGATAGGAAAAATAATGTAGAACCTCCACGTTATACAAAAAAAATCTATAATAAAATAATCTCTCCAAATCCTCATATACAGCTATACAGATATATTTAAAATTAAACTACAATCCCGTATGATTAAATTAATCCCAATTCCCTGGTATGACTCTACCTATACATATTTATCTAAAATTGGTTTATTATCAAACCTACTCCTGTATATCCTACAATTATAAAAACAAAATAAAATTTATGAACAGAGTTCTCGTTTGTTCGGTGGTGCGGCAAAACGAGCCCTCTTATCGGCTTGGTCTTTTTATTAAAAAAAAATGCGTGAAAGACGTATGTTTGCTATATTCGTTTCTCAATCCTTCTATTCTCCGGTGTCGAGAAAAATAAATAACTATCACGTGTAAATACCTTTATATGCAACAATGATTCATTTTACATCGTTCGGTCGTCATTGACCTTCAGGGAACGAAAGTGAAATTTTTGTTCTATAAAGAAAAATTCTGATGAGCTAAGGAAAACAATTTAAATTATTTATCGACACTGGCGTTACAAGTTGCGAAAATCCCCAGTAATATAATTACCTACGATAAATTTATGCGTTTACGCTGGCAAAATAAGAAAGAGTTTTAATTTATAATTTACGGCTGAACAAAAGACTGATAACAATATTTCTCTATAATAGATTGACTTATCAGCGCAATTCCGCTAAACCCGCGAAAATATGGAAAACATACGCTGCGGCCTCTCGGCAAAATCTTAATTATTCCAGTACACACGGTAAATTATATATTTGTCAGGACGATAAACTTAATCTGAGAGTGAACAGCTATGTCCCGTCTCTTTGAAAAAATCAACAATCAAATAAAAAAAATCTAATAAATATATTAGCTATCGCTACACCTTGTATATAGCAATTGACCTATACACCCAAGTTCAGAATCCAGCTCGACCAATAGACGAGTAAATATATCACTACTAAAAATTATCCCAATCTGAATTTAATTCAAAAACTTACTGCTTGACAAACGTCCTCCGTCTCGCCGGGAATTTTCTTGATTTCTTTTTACTATCTGCTTGTTCACCGCGAGTCGTGCCAATAAACGGAATCGTGCTATGTCGAAAGGCAATTAGCGTAGAGGGTATGTTTTACCACTCGTACAGCTAACACTAGTACCGTTCACCGTGGCAGGGGAAAACCTTTCCCTTCGCGTGATCGACCCCCGGTACACACTCACTGCCCTGCTGATCTGTGTACACTCCTTTTTTTGTTTTCCCCCGACTTCGGTTTTGGGGTTTTCGTCGAGTTGCAAAAAACAGCTTTTGTTTTTTGAATCGTGCTAGTTTTTGTTATCGAAATAATTGTATTCAAAACAATTATTTCGCTTTGACCCAGTAAGATGTTTTTTATTTCTTTATTCTGTTTTGGCTTCGTATTGTTTTATTAAACATTATGTGTGTCGCGTTCCAGTTGTTATTAAATGAAAAATAAAATATGTTTTACCGTGTGTTCTGAAATTTGTAGAATACCCTATACCTAAAATTTATTCCTGTCGAGATATTATATATTACAGTACTACAGGCCTCAAAGGCCCAAGCCTAAAAAGGAATTACAATTCATTTAAAAATTTTTTTTCCTGTATATGTTTTACTAGTAGTCTCCATTTTTGTCTGTCACCCGTTATCTCCCTCCATCTCTCCACTCCCTTTTTCTCCAGATCCGTCGTGACTGCCTCTAACCATTTCTTCTTCGGTCTGCCCTTTCGCCGTTTACCCCCTCTCGCTTCGAAAATAACTCTACTGGGATGTCTTTCTCCTGCCATTCTGCTGACATGCCCCAGCCATCTTATTCTCTGTGCCTTTATATGATGAACTATGTCCGGATATCCATAAGTTTCCGCCACTTCTTTATTTGTTAGTCTTCTCCAAGCTCCATCTTCTAACTTTTTGCCTCCAAATATTTTTCTGAGTATTCTTCTTTCCCATATTCCAATTTTATTTTCATTCTTTTGTGTAAGTATCCAGGATTCGCAACCGTATAGTACTGTTGGCCTAATTATCGTTCTGTATATTCTTATCTTCGCTTTTTTGGAGAGTACTTTTGATCTCAATATATTACTGAGGGCTCCTACTGTTCTGCTTCCTTTGGAAAGCCTCTTATCTATTTCATATGTTTCGTCGTTTTTATTATAAATTGTTACCCCTAGGTAATCAAAACTGTCAACTGTCTCGAAGTTATATACCTGGTTGTCTGTTCTGAAGGTTACCTCTTTTATCCCATCAATTGTATGATTTTTCATCTCCATATATTTATTTTTGGCTGTGTTTATTATTAGGCCATACGTCTTCGCTGTATCTACAAATTTATTCAGTACTACTTGCAGCTCCCTTTTTAATCTAGTTATCAAAGTCGGCATATGCAATTACCTGATGTCTACAATGGTATATCATCCCTTTAGTATTCAGGCCAGCTTTCCTCAAAATATCTTCTAACATCAGGTTGAACAAAACTGTAGATAATGGATCTCCCTGTTTCAGTCCTTGTCTTGAAGTAAAGCTTTTCGATAAACTTCCTTCTACCAAAATTTTCGATGCTGTTCTATGCAGAGTTAGTCTTATCAAATTTACCAGTTTTTGTGGAACTCCGAGATTTCCTAAAGATTCATACAATTTTGATCTTATGATGGAGTCATAAGCCTGCTTGAAGTCGATAATAAGTAAGTGTAGTCCTAACTTTTGTTAATAGCTATTATTTTGTATCATTTTTAGTGTGAATATCTGGTCTGCTGTTTCTCTTCCTTGTCTGAAACCTGCTTGGTATTCTCCAATTTCCTTGTTATATATTTCTGTGAGTATAGTGCGGATAACTCTGGCTAATACCTTATAAGTCACGTCTAATAAAGATATTCCTCTATAATTCTCACAATACGTTTTCTCTCCCTTTTTTAAAATCGGGCAGATAATTCCATTGTTCCAAGCATTCGGTATCTGTTCATTTCTCCAAATTATTCTTATTAATTTGCATATCTTCTGGTGTAATATAGCTCCACCTGTTTTTAGGACTTCAGCTGCTATTCCATTTTCCCATCCACTTTTATTATTCTTTTGATTGTTTATTTCTTCCAGTATTTCGTCGTCTGATGGTTTTTATACTTCTCCGGGGTCACCATACTCTACATTATCATCTTCCAGTTCAGTCTGTACCCTTCCACTATTCAGCAACTCTTCGAAATGTTCAGCCCATCTGTCTAATCGTCCTTGTGGATCTGTTATCATTTGTCGAGATATTAAGTTTTTTAATAAAAACTTGACAGATGCAATCCTTTATTGAAAATTATGTGTGAACATCCCCAATACCAAATAAAAAACATTTTGTCGGGTTGATTGGTAGGACGATAAAGGTAATTAGTGACATGTCGAAAATTTCTTTTTTGTATACAGGATTGTTGAAAAAATTATGAAAAGTTCAAGGTTAAAAATGTCAAATATCTTCATTTATTAAATGAAAACATATTTTTATTCTATTACTTAATTCTAAGGCCGAAAATAAGGGGAGTTTATGTTCACTTCCCTATACCAAATCTTCAGCGTTTTTGAGGTATTAACATGTATTTGAAAATGTTATTATTTCGCCTTATTAGAGATATTAAACACGTACCTTTTACGAGAAGTTTTACGATGACGTAAACGTGGATTTATGTACGTACCAGTAACGTAAACTACCACAGTTTATACAGGAAAATACGTGAGGGGAAACGCTGGTAAATATTGAAAACAAAAATTGACAAATAAGTTGGTACTTACTTGTACGGTTTATTTCTGCATTTACTTGGAAATTTTTTACTAAATTAGCCACTCTGTCCCTGTTCTTGCCGGTAATTTGCAAAATATGCCACCTTTCTGAATCCTCGTATGGATTTTGTCCATACACTTCCCGTAACAACAAACTGTAAATCATCATCTGGCGAAAATCTTATTTTATTTAGTAAATTGGAAGAACGGTACATCGTTAAGAAATATATACAATGCTTAATTACAATTTTTTCTTTAACCCTGTTAGTTTGTAAGATAGAGGCTAACAAAGGGCGTAGAATACACATTTTACTGCATGCCTTCTCGGAGATAGAAAAACAAAATTTATATTTTTTTATAGGTTACAGTCACTTCAAAACACATCAGCAGTATCAGTGGTGTCCCAGGAGTACTAAAAACTTTGGGGATGATAGAGATACTAAAAATAATTCGTTAACGAATTATAGGGCTCTAAATATGGGAAGTAAAAATGGTTTTTATATATAATTATTAAATGGCTAATTGGAAATTAGTAAAATTTTAACCGTTTATAAACACTATAATTGCACAGTTTTTGGAGTTATAAACAAGTCTACATTATATTTGTGACCTCAAGTACGGACTAAATGCAATGATGGATGCGGCAATTTTTTTGGTAAATACAAATTTTTTCAGTTATAAATTCAAAAATTTACTTTTTATAACATTTTTAGAGATAGCAAGTCGTCTTGTGACATCTCGATAAAATTAACAATTTAAGGGATACGGGCAATTTTATGTCGTACTACACACATTTTTTTGAATGTATTTTGTATTAAGACTAAACCCCAACAAAAGTTTATGGTCAACTTATGGGCAGGTATTATAGGCTACTGTTTAATTAGTCCGTATATCCTTAATTATCGTCTAAATGGACTGTCTTATTTACAATTTTTACAGGATAGTCTGCCAATTTTATTACAGGATATACATTTACAAAAGCGTCAATATATTTGGTTTACGCACTTCAGTCGTGAGGTACTTGCCCACCGAAGCAATATTTTTCCAGATAGGTGGATTGGACCATTTCTATTGCCAGCACGTTCGCCAGATATCAACCCATTCAATTTTCATCTTTGGGTTTATCATAAAAATTTAGTCTACAGTACACCTGTAAATACGAGAAATGAATTAATTGATAGGATACGTTTTCACTGCGACAACATCCGAAGTAATCCTGGAATGTTATTCCAATACAAAGGTCTAATCTTAGAAAACAGATGAAATGTGTGGATGTAAGACGAGCCCATATTGAACATTTGTTGTAATTTTTTTTTTGAACCGTTTCGACTTTTATAATATCTCTTTAATTATTTGGTTATTCGTTTTTTAATCTGTTAATTGAATGTAGTTATTCATTTTCAGGGTTTTGTTGTTATTAGCACTTTTGTTACGTTAATCTTCGTCTTCATTAAAGTTTGTATGTTGTGTACGTAGCCCAATATACGAGTATGTGAACGCCGCCTAACAAGTATGACGTAGCACACGAAGAATGACAGTGACAGACATCACATTCGAGATAGAGAATTTAAACCTGCTCTTGATGTGATTCATTTCTCATTGTCTAAAAGTAATAAGGAAAAGAAGTAAATTTCATAAAATTGCTAGTTTAACTAAGTAAAATAATACAATGTAGACCTACTAAAATATTGGAAGTAAAAAACCTTTTTCTACGCCCTATCTTTAAAGTACCTTGTATTTCATCGGTATGTAGCGCTTAAAGAGGTTGTTTATGGTTAGAGTGAAAAAAAGTAAAAAAGCGTTAAAAAAAGTGCCATAGCATTAACTTTATTTCACGCTTTCCATAAGATAACACAATGAAACTTGGCTGGGCATCGAGGATGGACTTCTAAGGTACTTGGCTGGGCATCGAGGATGAACTTTCATGAAACTTGGAATACATATAATTGTAATTTACCGCAGGAACTTAATTAAAATATCCCAAATCTCTATTTGAATTTTATTTTTTTATATAGGGCTGTAGAAAAAATAATGTATGCAACATGTGCATAAAGTGTCTTTTTTTCACTCATGGAATTTCCATTCGTGAAAAAAAGTACCACTTTATGCACTTGTTGCATAAATTACTATTAATTGTCGATTTGAGTGTTTTAATTTTATAATAACATTAAACTTTTCTATTTTTAGATAAATCAAATTGTGCGTTATTTACTCCCGTATCATCTAACATATTACAAATCGACAATTCTCAGAGTTTGATTGGATAATAGTTGATCATGGCAAGATTACAATTTGTAGTTGAGCTGGCAGCAGATGAAGATACGAAGAATAACATCATAATTATAAACTCAATAACAACAGTGAATGGAATAACATATCTCATACCGCCATGTTTCCAAGCAGCGAAACACCACCTTCAATTAATAAAGTTGCCAGAATTTTTGAAAATAAAAAAACATTACAGAAAAGTGGTCATAATAGAAAGGTGTGGATGTCCATGCCAAGTGATGTTTTAGCATTATACTAAGATGATGCTGGAAATATGGTGTTTAATTATTATATATTACAAGAAATGACTCAAGTCACAAGCCAATCTATTACAGAGGGAAAATTATTGGAAATTTTAGAGAAATTAAGTGATAAATCCAATGTCGACAAAGAAAAACGTAACAATTTGAGCAAATTAAATGAAAAAGTTGTATAAAGAAGTTTGATAACAAGATCACTAATGCCAAACAATGGTTACAAAGTTTTGAAAGTGAATGTGCAAGATTTGATTTAAATGATGATACAGAAAAAATTAGTGCTTTGAGATTATTTTTGAAAGACCCAGAAAGTGACTGGTATGAATCTATGTTAATTGAACACAGTTTAAACTTGCTGTGGAATATATGGCAAGTGAGTTTTCTAAACACGTTTGCAGATAAAAGTTGGTCCTCTGTAATGTATGCACTGAGTTTCAAATATGTAAATGGCTCTCTGTTGGAATACGCATTGAAAAAGCAGAGATTGTTACTACAATATAATAGTGATATAGATACCAGAACTCTTTCTGACTTAATTGTCGCAGGATTGCCAACCTATATTACAAGTAAACTAGATCGACAAGAGGTTATAGACCCAACTCTTCTGATTAGTGCCCTACGGATGCATGAAAATCAGAATAAAAATGTACAAAAACGTTTTACTGAGAAGAAAAGCTCCACTAAATCAGAAGTAGAATGTAAAAAAAACGCCTTGTCAAATATGTAACAAGATGGTAAAGAAAAAGATTTGTGCTGGTTCAAAGAAGACAAAAACAGTAATGACATTGTAAAACACTGCAAAAACTTGATGTTGGAGATTGATCAATTTCAGGATACAAAAAACTAAATATTCCTCCACTATAATATATGTTGAGGTTATACTGAATGACACACTGAAATGCACATGTATTTATGACCCTGGCTCAAATATAACCTTGATAAATTACAAATTAATAAAAGTAACAAATTCAAAGACAAATTACTTTGAAAATAAATTCAATACAATTGTTGGCGGGGGAAAAACAACAGGTTTCATAAGAATAAATGGAAAAATACTGAATATTTAAAAAGAAATAAATGCATTTATTTGCAATGATAAAACCTTCACTCATGATTTGCTTTTGGGACTGGATACAATAAAGCGGTTTGGGTTGACCCATGATGGGAATTTAAACATCCAATTTCAGAAAAATGCCAACCCAAGTGCAAATAAATATATCAGCCCAATTGAAGACAAAACATATGGTAATCAAGAAATTGAAATCAGAGAGTTTAATTCAGAAATATTTAATTATGAAATAAATTTCAATGAGGCCATAGATGTGAATAAATTTAATATAGATACTACTTACTTGGAACATGACCAAAGAATGAAAATTAGTGCTTTATTAAATGATTATAAACACATATTTGACAAAGATAAATACGATGTAGGCCAAGTGAAAAACTACGAAGCGTTTATAGACCTACAAGTAGGAAAATATTGCCTAAAAAGACCATTTATCAAAACTGCTGGATGCAATTGCTGAAGAAGGATTCCGTCTGAAATTAACAAAATGTAAATTTGCAGCACAGTCTGTAAGATTCTTGGGACATATAGTATATCACACCTTTGAAAGATAACCTCAGATCTCAGACCTTTTGACCCTATATATAATTTACTTAGAAAAACGTCAATTTCGATTGGTCAGCTGATTGTGAAAAAGCTTTCCAAACAATAAAAAATAATTTATGTTCTGCCCCATTTCTGGCTATTTTCGAGCAAGAGGCGCCAACTTTTATATACACTGATGCAAGTATAAAAGGAATTGGTGCAATACTGAAACAAACACAGAAATATGGAGAAATCAAATCAGTGGCGTACTTTTCAAAGAAGTTGAATGAATCACAAAAAAAGAAGAAAGCCATATTATTAGAATGCTTAGCCATAAAAGAGAGTTTAAAATTTTGGCAACACTGGCTAATAGGAAACTCATTCACAATTTATACGGACCACAAGCCGCTAGAAAATTTAAACATAAGAAACAGAAGAGATGATGAACTGGGAGGCATGACTCATTACCTATCACAATACAACTTTGTAATAAAATACAACCCGGGTAGAAACAATACAGAAAAGGACTGCTTAAGCAGAAATCCTGTGTATGAAAGCCACGAAAACGAAGAAGATAACTTAAAAACAGTACATATTGTAAGGATTGACGAAATATTCGAGGACTAGAACAAAAATCCAAACATAAAGAACAAACATAGTTTTATTAGAGAAGATGGTATATATTACAATTTGACCAACAAGAAAAAAAATCGTTTTGTCCGAGGACTACAGTAAGATATTAATAAAAAAGGTGCATGATCAATTCTGTCACGCAGGAATAAATCAGATCGAGTCAAAAATAAGACCTTTCTACACAACACCAAACCTACTGGATGATATAAAGTTGATTTGCCGTCAATGTGAAGTTTGTATAAAAAAAATCATGATTAAATAGAAACTATGGTCTCATATCACAATTAGGACCGGCAGAAAAACCTTTCCAAATCATGTTCATAGACACAGTAGGAGGGTTTGGTGGCAACAGGTCTTCAAAAAAGTATCTACACTTGTTAATGGATCATTTCACACGTTATGCTTACATTTCATGCTCGAAGACACAACTGACTAAGGACTTTATAAAACTGGTCAATCAAGTGATCAAGTTCAATGAAGTTGATATATTGCTCTCCGATCAATATCCAGCACTGAATTCAAAAGAGTTTAAAACATATTTAAAGGAACACTCTGTTAATTTAATTTTTACAGCAGTGAATGCACCTTTTTCAAATGGTCATAATGAGAAGTAGAACTAGACGCTGGTAAATAGGATTAGATGTGCCTTGAATAGCAAAGAAAACAGAACAGCTTGGACAACTGTGACAATGGATTGTGTGAAAGCCTACAACTCAACAAACCACACAGTGACAGGTTATTCGCCTCTATATCTGTTAAGTGGTGAACCAACCGATGTACTACCAATGAACCAAAAAAAAAAACAAATGGAACCCGGAGAACTGAAAAAAGACCGACATACAGCATTTCTCAGATCAAAAAATTCACATGAATTGAGCAAGGCTATTTTTGACAAAAATAGAATATACTCGTATTACAAGTTTCAAAAAGGTGATATGGTTTACATAATGGACTGTAATAAGTTAAACATGTGACAAAGCTCAATCCCCAGTTTGATTACTCAAATTAACCCCAGCCAATTTGCACTTTTGAGGAGGGGAGATGTAAGCTTTGTATACTGTATGTTGTGTACGTAGCCCAATATACGAGTATGTGAACGCCGCCTAACAAGTATGACATAGCACACGAAAAATGACAGTGACAGACAGCACATTCGAGATAGAGAATTTAAACCTGCTCGTGAAGTGATTTATTTCTCATTGTCTAAAAGTAATAAGAAAAAAAAGTAAATTTCATAAAATTTCTAGTTTAACTAAGTAAAATAATACAATGTAGACCTACTAAAATATTGGAAGTAAAAAACCTTTAATTGTCGATTTTGTGTAAATATTTGATCTCAATTAATTTGAGTGTTTTAATTTTATAATAACATTAAACTTTTCTATTTTTAGATGAATCAAATTGTGCGTTATTTACTCTCGTATCATCTAACATATTACATACATAAACAATGTTAAAGTTTATTTTTATAACTGTAGACTGAACCTACTAATAATACAGGATGATTCCTGTAATCGTACATTCAAAAAATGGTTTGTGGCTAGCACAAAACTTCCTCGCACATAATACATATCACGTTTTTGACAGTTATGTCATTCACTAAATAACTATTGATTTATTTTGAAATAGTTGAATAAATCTTACTACACTACATATTTAAGAAGAAAAAATTTCTCAAACCATACATTTTTTGAAAAAAAGTTGTTCATAATTTAATTATTGTAATGAATCTTGACCTTGGGTCACCAATTCTTTTCTCAAATATGCAGCCCAGCGTGTAAGGCAAGTCCGATTTAGACTGGGAACGCCTGGTCTTAAAACGGTTTGCTTTCCTTCGCCAGAGGACAGGATTGTTCTCTCAGTTCGTCCTCGAATCCACTATGTATACACACTCTAGGGAAAACTTGGGGTAGGATTATAAATAAAGTATGGGGAAACCACAAAGTTGTTTAAAAAAATATAATAAAACTTTCTCTGTATATATATATACATATATATATGTATATATATATATATATATATATATATATATATGTATATATATATATATATATATAAAACAAAATCCCACTATCAAAACAAATTATTAAATTTCCCCACTAGCAAAGTATAACTATACACTTATCTATAAATCGTACAAACTAAATCCTTCGCTGTATAACATATGACCAACAACAAATAAATGTAATATCCCTCACCATGAAATAGAATAAAAATTGTATCCCACTTATCATTTAATATGTTTAACGTGTGCGAGGGGCGTATGATTTAGCCCTTATTTCGAAATTCCACTGCCTCATTGCGAGAAACACTTATTTTGCTCTTAAAACAAATACTATACAAAACGACTGTGGTTTCGAGTCATTGCCCCCTGCATAAACAGAAAGTGAAATCGGAGTCGTTAAAAAGGAATTCTGCTGATCTATGAGTAATAAATGTTTATCGACAATCCCGTTCAATGCGTAAGCGCCGGGTTGCAAATTTTCAGATCTTTGAATAACCTACAATGTTTATTTATTTTACTTAATATGAATGAAGTTACCTAACCACGTCTGAATTAATTAGCTTTTATTTATCGCAGCGAAATTTCACTGGAAATGGGACTTCAAGGAGACAAGATCATACGCTCCCGGCCCTTGTTACTCGGTACAAATAAATCTCGTTTTAACCCTCTGTTTATTTTCCATCTACGAGGTGGAAGCGAATTATGTGGCGTAAAACAATAATCAAATAAATAGTGCCCGACACCTGTCGGTTATATGCACCCTAAAGAAAGTGAAATGTTCCTACAATTTTGGAGAAAATCTTACTATGACATCGCACACGATAAACTCATATCTTATATAGCGAGCGGTGCACAAACTAAGAGCCTGGACCAGCAGTACCTAAATTGAAACCTGCGAACTTGTCAAATCCCCGTGAAAGAATAAATAATAAAATAAATCTACTGTTATAGCTTCTACCTATGTATATAGTTACGTTATAGATACCAAGTTTAGAACCAGCGTACAAAAATAAATCTCAACTTGTTTAAAAACTTACCACGTGGAAAAACTCCCTTTCTCCGGCCTTCGAATTATTGCCTGCTTTCACTATCTTCCTAGAAACCGCGGGTAACGCTAGTACCCGGTATCGAGCTATGTTGAACTTCGCGTAGAGGGCGAGTTTTTCCGTTTTGTGTCACCGACGGCGGATAGTGTTCACCGTCAAGGTTATCTAAGTATCCCTTTTACACCCTGACACAACGGAGAAAAACTCCTTCCTCTGAAGCCGCTAACACCAGGAAAACTGATACCCGTTACCGTGACAGGGAAAGGATTTTTCCCTTCGCGTTTGTCGCCCCGACACCGTCTGTCTCTCTGACTGCTCTGTACCTTGTTTTTACTATCCCCCCGAATTAGGTTTGGGTTTTTTTGTTGAATTGCAAAAATCCATTTTTTGTTTTGAAGCGGCCTCGATTTTTCGTTATTAACTAGTTGTATACAAAACAATTATTTAATTTTGACCTAGTAAAATGTTTTATTTGTTTCAAAGCTGTTATGGCTTTATATCATTTTTCTAAACAAAAAGTGGGTTGCATTCCACTTTTTAATTATATTTGAAATAAAATATGTTTTACCGTGTGTTCTGAAAGTTACTAATTCAAATTTTTCTATTTGGTATTCGCGTTTATTACATTATCTTTGTTTTATTTGAAAAAATTTCCATTATTTTATAATTTGGATACCTAAAATTAAGAAAAACTGTTTAACGTTTCAAGTAAACTACCCCTTCTCGTTGACGGATTTCAACCAAAAGTAAGTGAGGTGTGCATTATGTTCATAAACTCTTAAATTCAACATTTGAAAATGATATCTGAACTCCTTAAGGTAGAAGAGCCGCGACCAAAAATTGATGACATACGAACACACCGACATTATGCTCAAACTTTGTCAGTTGTCTTAAATAGTCATGAAACGGATATTTCAGCAAAAATTCCGACTTTTTTTCGCGCCATTACAATACCTCCTTTTCTGACATTGAGTGTTCGAAAGTAAAAATGTGAATGCGCCAATAGGTTTGCAGTGAGACATAAAATTGGCCCGTTAATTTCATCGAGATGTCATAAGAGGACTTGACATCTCTAAAACTGTTCAAAACAGTCGATTGTTGCATTTATAACTGAAAAAAGTTATATTTACCAAAAAATTGCCGCATCCACCATTGAACCTGAGTTCACTAGTATTAGTATATAACGCTAAAAAGTGTGCAATTATGGTGTTTGTAAACCGTAATATTTTACTAATTTCCAATCAGCAATTTAATAATTATAAATAAAAAACCATTTGAAATTACCAACTTCAGTCCCCATATTTCGTTAACGAAGGACGTAAAGAAATTTTTTTATATGAAATAACATCATTATTTTTAGTTTTTGATACGAACTCCTGAGACACAACGGTTGATGATACATTAAATATTAAAAACAGTTTGAAGCAGAAGCATTATAAATACAAACCTACGCATTATACAGAAAAAAGTTTTCAATAAATGTTATAGAAAACGTTATTATCTACGAAAATGGTCTCCACTATTTTTGTCGTACGATCCAGGGTTCAGGAGATATTTGATAAAACGTATTTTCTAAGGTGGCGGCTGAATATGTTACAGAAGGTTCGGGATTAGATGATAAATGATGTAAATGTTTGCATTGAAGTAGAGGCAATTTGTTGAACACCTTTTATAAATTAATTTCTTGTTTGATACAATTATTCGTTTTTAATCATAATTGTTGGATCTACAATTATTTGATATGTTATTTTGTCTAATTCATTTAAGCAGTTAAAGGACTATAAAAATAAATGTTCTAGAGATCAATTAGATTCGACAAAAAAATTCAAATTTTAAACCCATTTTACGGTACTAAAAATTTATCTTTTATTTAATAACATATTTTCAGGGTATTTTGCACATTCAATTGAAGATTTTATTTACCAAATATTCATAGCCATGTATAGATATATCTATATATCACGTAACCCCTAAAAGTGAACATAATACATTTATGTCTTCAATAAAACTACCGTAATCGAACAATTGGGCGAGTAGTAAAAAAGAAAGGAAATAATGATAAAACATATTAGCAATAAAGTGTTTTATAGTAGCGCAATACATTTTGTTTTATAGTCCAATACAAGATTGTTTCCTTGAGCTGAGTTCACTCAGCAAAACTCGTATGATGATAATAAATCTGGTTATTGTGGTCGAAAAGCATTTTCTATGAAACCTCCTATTCTGTACTTTGAGTCTCTTTCATACAACGTAACATCAGAAATAATTGGGAAAATGCTATAAATTTCAATCTCGGTTCGACTAATAAAGTAACTGGGAATGTTTCCAGTAGTATTAGGTACAGTAAGTGAATTTATGTTGTTGTTGATGATAATGTTTGTCGATATTAATGGGAAAGTTGGACTTATGCTGCAGTCTGCACTATTAACTATGATGTAGTGTAGTTACTAAGTGAGTTACGCAATATGGTGAAGTCAAGAAAAATTTAGTTTTCAGATAGTTTTCCAGTAAACAATGTGTGCTTTCTAAGAATAATTTCAATAGAAGGAACTGACAGATATTAATAGTATCAAGAACAATAAGCAGATTTTATCGGTCCAAGGAATTATCCCTATATTAACATTATCTAATACTTCCATATTGTTAGTCACGTAATTTGAGTTCCAAGTGAGATATTAAAAACAATATATCGAGTACAAATTCCATCTCATTTTTTTTATTTTAACCGTTGTGCGCAAGCGCTATTACTCTAGTGGGGCCATTGACAATCCGAGAAGTGCCTACTATCTCTTTTTACAGCTTAAGTTTTAATTAGGCATTCCAATGACATGTCAACAATGAGCTCGTTTCATGAATTTCAATGAAAATGTCACAAGATATATTGGGTCTGAACTAAGTATTTGCGACTAATAACGCCACTTTACGATTTCAAATAAAGATGAAAAAAAATATTGAAATTTTAATTCTTGTGGTTGATGTGGTAGGCAAACAAAGATATTTTGCGCTGTTGACACGAGGGAAAACTTTATAGATAGACTAGTTATCTTTTTTCTTCAACACCCGTTAAAGAGAAACGCAAAATACTGCCAAAACGTACTCTTTCAAATAATGTTCTCCTAATCGGGTGCCTCTTATTAAAAAGGTAACTCTCGTGTAGTCAAAGAAATTTGGAAATATATATTTCAAACTACAGTGATGATGCTTTCAAAATAGAAAATATAATGTAAAATGTATGTATAATGAAAATTAAATGTTCTCCATGTAGGTTGAATAGTTTGGAAAACATGTGATGTAACACACATACACAAATTGCGTTACCCCAGAATTCCCAACTCGATTTAGTACCGGATCGCTTATTCTTCTTCTGTTTGGGGGAGTTCGAGTGACTGAGACAACATGTCCACATCCACTTGTGGAATATTTATCGACAATGATGTATCTGTTTGAGGTTGGTTGTGGATATTGATGTCAATTGTCAAATTCTTCTAGTCGACTTTCACTTTGTCTTAAACAACTTGGATAGTCAAGTAGGATTTGTCAACAGAACGTACTTTCAATCTGACAACAAGGGCTTCTGCCATTGGTCGACTTACAGCGGTTTATTTAAATCTAATAAAAAATTTAAATCTAATTTTCGTTGATACTTATAACTTTTTGAGATAAATATCGTTATCATAGAAAAATATATGTTATTCTTAATCCTGCTAATATGATTTCACTTGTTAATTCTTACCCATGAAACTAGCTCATTATTCAATATGTCGTCTGTGTGCAAAGTAGGTTATTATCTCTTATAAGAGTGCAGTATTTATAGCTTTTTAAACTGCATCTCTTGTTATTTTTTTGATTGACTTTATGTGTTATTACTTTTCCGCCAACCTATCTAATATACAAGAAAAGTATTCGTTTACCCCAAAAAAAGTTGGAATTTTGAAATTTTTTTTGAGTTATTTTTACGTTTTCTATTAACAATAAACGGTTTTAAGGATTAAAACTAACTTTTCCGCATCCGTGGCCCTGAACAATATTCTATCATAAAACTGTTACTTGTATACACTTCGGGGGATGTATCGTGCTAACAAACCGAAATTTCTCCAAAAATAACCAAAATTAAGTATATCTGGATTTATAGGACCCGCTATACTCGCTCTAGTTAACTGAAAATCAATAGGGTACATCTGTGAGACACCTTGAATAATATTCGATCATAAAATTGATCAATCGTATACTCTCTGGAGGCTGTAACGTTCTAACAAACTGAAACTTCTCCAAAAATGACAAAAATATCGTACTTTAAGTACTGTAGCACCTGCTGTATTGGTGAGCTGAAAATCAATAGGGTTCATAAGTGAGATGCCCTGCATAATATTCAATCAAAAAATTGGTGACTTGTTGAACTGCGGAGGCTGTATCGTGCTAACAAACTGAAATTTCCCAAAAAATTACAAAATGTCGTACTTTAAGTACCATAGCACCCGTTGTACTGGCTCTGGTGAACTGAAAATCAATAGGGATCATCTGTGACATGTCCTTAACAATATCCAATTATAAAATTGCTGACTTATTGAACTCCGGAGGCTGTATCGTGCTAACAAGACATGTAAGGAAAAGTGGCCGACGACAACGACGACGACGACATACACACAGGATTTTTTTTCTTAAAACCGTTTTTTCGTGTTGTTGTTGAAAAAAATTTCAAAATTCCAACTTTTTTTGGGGTAAACCAATACTTTTCTCGCATATAGAAAGGTTGGGCGGAAAAGTAACAACACGAAAAAACGGTTTTTAGAAAAAAAATCCTGTGTGTATGTCGTCGTCGTCGTCGTTGTCGTCGGCCACTTTTCCTTACATGTTTTGTTAGCACGATACAGCCTCCGGAGTGCAATAAGTCACCAATTTTATAATGGAATGTTGTTAAGGACATGTCACAGATGATCCCTATTGATTTTCAGCTCACCAGAGCCAGTACAACGGGTACTATGGTACTTAAAGTACGACATTTTGTCATTTTTTGAGAAATTTCAGTTTGTTAGCATGATACAGACTCCGGAGTTCAACAAGTCACCAATTTTATGATTGAATATTATTTAGCACATCTCACTGATGGCCCCTATTGATTTTCAGCTCACCAGAGCCAATACAACAGGTGCTACAGTACTTTAAGTACGATATTTTTGTCATTTTTGGAGAAATTTCAGTTTGTTAGCACGATACAGCCTCCGGAGTATATACAAGTGACCAATTTTATGATTGTATATTATTTAGAGCGTCTCAAAGATGAACCCTATTGATATTCAACTCACTGAAGCCAGTAAAACGGGTGCTATGGTACTTGAAGTACCAAATTTTTTTTATTTTTGGAGAATTTTCAGTTTGTTAGGACGATACAGCCTCCAGAGAGTATACGATTGATCAATTTTATGATTGAATATTGTTCAAGGTGTCCCACAGATGTATCCTATTGATTTTCAGTCGACTAGAGCGAGTACAGCGGGTCCTATAAATCCAGATATACTAAATTTTTGGTTATTTTTGGAAAAATTTCGGATTGTTACATCCCCCGAAGTGTATACAAGTAACAATTTGATGATAGAATATTGTTAAGGCCACAGATGCGGAAAAGTTAGTTTTAATCTTTAAAACCGTTTATTTTCAATTGGAAATGCGACAAACATGTCTTGTAAATGATTGTGGAAGTCTGGTGAGAATCTAAACTTTTGTAAGCCTTCATTTGCTCGTTGCTGTAAAAACTGTGAGGTAATTAAATATGCACTATGTTCATGTATGTGACTGGCGGAGTTGCTTGGATGAAAGAGTTTCTATTATGCATATTTATTGTGAAAGGGTCCAATTTTTTATTAGCTTCAATTTTAGAAGATATCTGTTAAAGAAATAAACATGAGAAATGTAAACAAATGGAAACTGGGCATTTTTTAATATATTAATATGTTTAAATATTCACTCTACGTCTCTAAACGTATTTTATAACAAAATAACATATTTTAAATATTTTAAATTAATTCAAAATAATCACAAAAAACTTCCACAAACTTAATGCGCACCTTGAGAGTGTTTGCTATCAGACGCCATATTCAATCATGTGGTATGGAGAGCCTAATTTCTGTTACATACACACAAGGAGTAGCACACGACAGGCGCATAGGGGAAGATGGTATATAGTGGGACATGGTGTATAGTCGGACGTGGCCATCTGTTGATTAACAGGTCAAGCTTCTCGTCTCTACATGTGTTTATAGACTACCATTTCAAATAAAATTGTTGTTGCCTCTGTTACCGACAGTGCAATATCTAAAATGGTTTCATGGTGTTTGACAGTTGCGGATACTTCTTATTTTCTCCTTCTCCACTTTGTAGTCTGAATACAGTTTGCTCATAGTTTATATAGTGTGAAATTGTCAGCAAGGCTTCTTTAGAATATATTCAAGGTTCGTAAACGTTTGCAGCTTGAAATATTGGCAGAATGTTTTTATATCTTCCGATGTTTTGTAATATAAGCAAGTGGTGTATTGTGGGACAAATTGTAGTGGTTTATAATGAAACATGTCCCACTATACACCATCACACTTAAAATTATAAACCATGGTTCACTATCATAATTTTAATAAATTATTTCTAGATGCCCAAGAAGAGTAGACACGATGTGGCCAAGAATATTGAAAGGAGCAAAGCGAACTATCGTGTATATGCAGAAAAAATGGAAACTGCAGTGCAGAAAGTAGTATCGGGTGAGCTTAAACTAAGACTTGCTGCTGAGTTATAAGAGTTAAGCAAATTTGCCCCTCATAGAAAAGTTCTTGCCTATAAAAGTATCAGCGTAAATGAAAGAGAAGACTTTAGTTTTGGACGTACACACGGTTTCCGTCAAATTTTCGATGAGGAGGAAGAACAGGCCCTAGCAGAATATCTTGTAAAAGCTTCTCAAATGTGCTATGGACTAACAGTTAAAATTATCTGTGAATTTGCATACCAATTTGCAGTCCCTAATAATAAAATTGTGCCAGCTTAGTGGCACAAAAATAAACAGGCAGAAATAGAGTGAATTCGTCTGTTTCGCAAAAGTCAAGCAACTTTTAGTTTGCGAACACCTGAAGCGACGAGCCTCAGCCGCACCACTAACTTTAATAAACATAATTTGTCGCATATTTTTGAAAACCTTCAAAAAGTTTTACTTAAGCATGGTTTTTGTAGTAACCAGATCTATAACTGCGACGAAACTGCAGTTACGACTGTATACAGGCCTCCGAAGATTATAGCTGGTACTGGTCAAAAACAAGTAGGCTAGATCACTAATGTTGAAAGAGGCGTCTTAGTTACTATGTGTGTAGCAGTTTGTGGTAATGGAACGTATGTACCACCGTACTTCAAATTTCCTAGACTACACCAGGCTAGGGACACTGCAGACCGTGCCATCTATAGAGCCTGTCGAGTAACTAAAATCAGTAGATAATTCCAAAAAATTAACGAAAACTGTAACGTCGTTAGTAATCAAATTTTATTGATTTTTAAAACTGCGTATGCGCGATATCATATTCGTCGTCCCCACATGTTATATGTTATACTGTTATGATTTCTTATACTCGATAGTCGAAATTGTGTAAAGTGAGTCAGAGCTATCTAATCAACACTTTGGTTAAAGCGCAGTTGCCATATGTATTCTAGAGAGAAATGCTGTATTTTATAAATACACTTCAAATCCATTGTGTCAATATTTCAGGTACAAAAGATGCAATGTAATTAAGTCAATACCAATTTAATATATTTATTTCAAATTTCAAGCAGACTAATAATAATTAGTTTACTTGAAATGTGAAATAAAGTGTTTATGTATATTTCTTGAACGCAAAGTTTGTTGTGAAAAACTCGCCGATTTCACAATGTTGGAGAGTCGCTTCAATGTTCCGGCTTTGAGAACGAGATAGATAGATCGAGCTACGCGAATGAGACAGTGATAGTAAACAGTTATGTGAGGTGTTTATTCTCTTCATGAGCGTAACATCAGTATTTGTGTTGTGGTTTTGTGTGATAAATCGGTTATTATTGGTATTTATTGTAATATTTATATCGGTATATTTAGTGACAATAATGGCGGAGTGTAGCGGTGTTGGCGATAAAAAACGGCGTCGTAACAATTTAATTCGGGAAGAAAAAGTCCTCATATTAAATGTGTACGAAGGACTGCGTGCCATGGACAAACAGTTGGGTGTTAGTGACGCTGTGATTAAGTGCAGTTATTTAACTAAAGTTTCTGAGAGTACTATATACAATATTCTAAAGAAATCGCGGGACGGATCTTTGACAAGAGAACGAGGTGAAAACTGTAAACCGGAAAGTAGGGGAAGAAAGAAAATTGTTTTGGACGACCAAACACGGAATGCTATACGTAGGGAAATACATTCTTTTTATTTTAGGAATGAACTCCCCTCGGTAGCTAAATTGAGCAAGGTAATAGAAGCTGATGATACTTTACCAAACATCAGTGATAAAGTTTTGAGACGAACTTTAAAATTAATGAATTTTCGTTACCAAACAAGAAGTAGAAACAGTGCCTTAATTGAACGAAATGACATTGTGGAATGGAGGAGAAATTATTTAAAACAGATACGACAGTTTCGTAACGAAGGACGGCACATATATTATCTTGACGAAACATGGTTAAATGAAGGCCACACTGTGTCAAAAGTGTGGCAAGACATGAATATACGAAGCAATCGACAAGCCTTTATGGAGGGTTTCTCTTCCGGTTTAAAAGCTCCCTCTGGGAAAGGACGTCGACTGATTATCACTCACATTGGCAGCGAGGAAGGATTTGTAGAAGGTGGATTACTAAGTTTTCAGTCCAAAAAAACTGTCGATTACCATGAAGAGATGGATGGTAACCGGTTTGAAACATGGTTTGGATCAATTTTAACAAAGGTAACTCCTGGTTCAGTGATAGTTATGGATAATGCTTCATACCACTCTCGTCGACTGGAGCAAATACCTACTTCAGCTAGCCGCAATAGGGTTATAATTGATTGGTTAGAGTAAAAGCATTCCGCACAACGAGGCAATGCTAAAAGTTGAATTATTATCTCTCGTACGGAAACATAAAAGCAGTTATATTAAGTACGTTGTCGATGAAATGGCGAAAGATTTCAACGTCTCAGTTGTTAGACTTCCTCCCTACCACTGTGAGTTAAACCCCATCGAGCTGGTTTGGGCCCAAGTGAAAAATTATGTTGCGAGAAAAAACAGTACATTCAAAATGGCTGACGTTGAGAAACTGTTTGACGAGGCGCTGCATACCGTTACTGCTGAGAGTTGGCGTAAATGTATTCAACACGTATTAAAAGAAGAAATAAAGTTTTGGGATTTAGACATACGTGTAGAAGTAATGACGGAACCACTCATTATCGATATAGGAGGAGAAAGCGATGATTCTGAGGAGTCGTCAGGGAGTGATACCGCTTCCAGTTAGTCAGACATTTTACAAGTGACCTCGCAACATACCTATACTTATTGGTAATTTATTTTGGTCTTGACAAACAACTTTTTTTTAGTTTTAGTAGTTGTAAGTTGGAATTGACTTTTAAACATTTTTTTATTTTGTTTTAACTTACTTATGAACAACTTGTGGTAAGTTATTATTTCAAATGTTAAAAATTGAAATTCCAGATATTTCAGTATTCGCACCCTTAAACTATGATACGCTCATGGAGTTCACTTTAAATCGGTAGATAACCGATGACGTCACTTTACAGAATTTCGACTATCGACTTTTTTATATACATCTTATTATAGCTCATCCTTAAAAATGTGTATTATTCTTGGTAACACCCTGTATATACATAATGATACCTACCATAATAATTTCGTATTTCTGTTCTCTCAAATTTAAAAGCCAGAGCGTACAAGAACATTTTCTATTTATTTTTGATTTAGGACTATTAAGAACCCTTCAAAAATGATGCGCTCATGAAGTTCGCTTCTGCAACTGATTTTATGGACAGTAAGAGCGATGAGTCACTTTACAGAATTTCGACTATCGAGTATAGTTCAAGTGTAGAGGTTATTTTAAGGTTACGGTATTTTGGTGTATTTTTTAATTGCTATAGTGTAATATTTATCTGTTGTTTCGTTGCTTTATTGTTATTAATTGAAAAGACAATGTCAAAGTGTATTCTGAAGTAGTCTAATAAGTGGTGTACTCGGTAAGTTTTATTAAACAAATTTGAGCATTTTTTCTTTCACAATTAACAACCATTATCTTTATTTTTATAAAACACAGAATTTTTACTAATTTAATCGACAACTTTAGAGATCATGGTTGTTTCTTACATTAGCTAAACTGAAAATTGCTGCATTAATAAAGTAAATATTCATTTTTACAGTTTTGTTCCTCCAACCCAGGAAGATAAAATTAATATGGCTGAAAAGCAGTGGTAACAAGTCATTCATTTCCAAAAACAGTGTTTCTTTAGATTTGAGAAAGACGAAGAGGGGTTATTGGGACAGTTCGTATTTGCCATATGAGAGGAAATTAACAAAAATTGATGGTAAGTTTTATTGTATTCAATATAGCATGCTATAATTTTGGACATTTTAAAATGTAAATTGAGTGAATGAAAATACAAGTACTGAGTGTGTAATTTTATTAAAATTCCAGCTAAGCGCTTACAGCCAATAGGCCATTCTGAAAGCTCTCGTCAGTAAAAAATATACAGAAGGTGTCAAAAAACATCGAATCCTGTAAATGCTACATACAATGCAATAAAATGTTTGATGTTAGAGATGTTGGAATATCTAATGAACAGTAACCCCACCATGCGCAGACGACGAATATAGGACTCCGAGATACCTACACTCTTAACTGAAAATATCGTCATTTTATTTTCTTTCATCGTATTGAACCGATCGTATATTTGAGGTGTTAGTGAGCTTTTTATTTTCTGTGTTTATTTTAAGGGTAGCGCGTTTTAATATTTAGTGTTTGATATAGACGGTATAGTTAATAATTAAAAGGAGTTTACGATTGTTATAGACTTATACAGCGTCCGGAATGCAAAAAGTCACCAATTTTATTTATGATTGAATATTGTTCAATATATCTCACAGGTGAACCCTATTGATTTTCAGGTCATCAGCGCCAGTACAATGGGCCCTATAAAATTATAATTTTTTTTACAGACAAATCTTCAATCGTGAGCAATTCTAAACAAGTGGTTCACAGCCAGAGTCGTGAAATAATTTATAACGTATGGCGTTAGCCACTGGTGTTGGGCTGAGCACCGCAAGAAGAATAATTGAAGAAGCTGATTTAAGATAAAGTGGTGAAAAGTTTAAGTCACCAAGAAAAAATATTATCAAACCATGCACCCCAAGAGGATCAGTAGATGAGTTTAAAGAGGAAATTATTAGCAGATTATTTTATTTATATGCAGCTATTCACAGACGAAGACCAACGATAAAAGTTTTGTTTGAAGAAGTTAAAAAGGAAGAAGGGATTAATTTTACAGGGAAAATCGATTCATTTCGAAAATTAGTGCGAAAAATGGGATTCCGTTGGAAAAAAAAACTGAAGACAACCGAAAGGTCTTAGTCGAAAATTTTTATATCAAATCCAAACGAGTCGAATATTTAAGAAAATTGAAAAAATATAAAAAAGAAGGGCGGGAGATTTTATACTGCGATGAAACGTATATTCATGGTTCACATACTGTACCAATGGCATGGAACGATGGAACAAATAATTGTCTAAAGTCACCTGTGCCCAAAGGACAACGACTCATAATTTTACACGCAGGGGGCGTATCAGACTTTGTACCCGGAGCTCTAACCATATTTAAATCGGGTCTTAAAACAGGCGACTATCATGATGAAATGAATCATAATAATTTCAGCAAGTGGCTTAAAGAAAAATTCATGGTAAACGTCACAAAGAAATATGTCCTTGTGACATTTAATGCCTCTTACCATAATGTTTGGGTCGAACCAATTCCTAATTTTTCATGGAAGAAAGCACCTATGCAAAACTGGTTAAGGGAAAAAAGCATTTTTTCCGAAGAAAAGGAAACGAGGGCTGACCTGTATCCAAAAATTCAATTAAGCAATCCAATTCACAAACAATATGCCGTCGATAAAATTTTAGCAGAACGGGACATTCCAGTTCTACATTTACCACCATATCATCCTGAGCTTAATCCTATCGAAAAAATATGGGCACTGGTGAAAAATCACGTCGCTGCATGTAGTACGACGTTTAAACTTGATGACGTGTTGAAAATGACCGAAGAACAATTTAACCAAGTTGGGAAGGAACAATGGGAAAAAATTAGTGCTCACGTTGAAAAAGTCGAAAAAGAATATATGCGGAAATAATATATAATAGATGAAGTGGAAGATTTCGTAATTTCACTAAAAGATGACAGTGAATCTGATTCCTTCTTATTTTCGGATGAAGACGACCCTGAGAATGGGTAGGAACTGGACGATTTGGGTTGCCAACCATTAATGTAAACTTTCATGTTTGGTTGTTTTTAGAATATTCTGGAATTATTCTGTGTATGTATTTTCTTTTTCTTTTTTTACATTAAAATTATGTGCTAATTAAATTTGTCAAGAAAACTATATGGCCTCTTAGTATGATTTTTTGTCAAACCCCATATAAACAGATTTTCAAACTTTTGTTTTTTTTCTTTCTCTAAGTAACAGAAACGCGCTACCCGTTTAATACTTTCAATTACAACACTGAAGTACCTAGACCCTAGACCCAAGCCAATATTTTTGGGTTTCACTTACAGAGTGTTAGCCGACTTTCCGCTATCGCTTTGCGCAGGAATGGTCAAGGTCACTGTTCACGAGATAATCCAATACCTATACATCATTATTTAAGTAAAATTTGTTAAAATTACTCTATAAAGAGCGTGTACAATTGTAATTCCATAACGAAACGTCTAATTTGAAATTATCAACTAAATGATTTGTGTGTACACCCTCTTTATAGGGTAATTTTAACAAATTTTACTTAAATAATGATGTAACATCAAACATTTTATTTCATTGTAAGTACATTGTACCTGTTGTATGTTTTTCTCTTGTCGACAGCTTTGAGAATGACCTAATGGCTGAAAGCGCTTAGCTGGATTTCTAATAAAATGACACACTTAGTACTCGTCTTTTCATTCACTCAATTTATATCTAGTGTGTACACCATACTCAGATAATTCCATTTTAAAATGTACTCATTGAAGAAATAATAATCTGGGTTTTATTTTATGTTATAGCTATTCCCTCCGCCAGCTATGGGATGGAAGATATTGACCCCTTGGCGATTTTCATATATAGCCCATGGTATGACAATTTATGGGAAATGAAAGTGAGTATTAACTTTTGTTGAGGCATTACGTCTAAGTATTTGGTCTAGCGGTAACCAAAAATCCAAAATATCCAATGAAGACAAAAAATAATAAAATACAAAAATAGTTAAAAATCTAGAATTCCTAAAAAATCGAAAGCTCCAAAAAAAGGAATTCAAAAAAAACAAAAAAATTATAAATTCAAACATGTTTTGATATTTTTTTTTGGCTTAGTACAAAAACATGTGTAAACTTATTATTTCGATAGTAAGCGCATTTTGTTTTCTTTTGTTGACATAAATTTTCAAACATATTTGTGTGTTTACTTATTTATTGTTGTTATTTTGTGTGTGTGTGTGTGTGTGGGATTTTTAAGAGCCCTTAAGAAACATTTTAACGATCATAGACTGCCAGGAGATGCAGAGTAACTTAAACTGCCTTATGCGATGGTTTCATAAGAGCGGAATGCTTTTAAATGTAGAAATATACAAATAAGCAATATATTAGGTTTAAGCTTGTGCTATAAACCTATTTAATACTTCCAGTAAAGAAATAAAGATATGTTTTAAGTGGAAATGAAATATATATTATTTTAAATGTTGTACAGTCACAAGTGCTGTATAGCACTCTTATATGTAATTACTTGGCACCTTGTATTCATAGAGATGGGCAGTATTTAACAACTTTTCCTATAAAAATATTTCAATTACTTTTGTTCTAACATTCACATTAATTATACTCAAATGTTTTGTTCACAGTAAGTTGCCAAAAATAGTAGTTAACTACTCATTGCCAACACTTTTTTTGATTAAGTAAGTAGCAGTTATAATCCAGCAGTTTGTCCAGCTTTGTGTGTTTATACGAGTGTAATAATAAATAAATAAATTAATATAAACTTATCATGAATAATTTTCTACTTTTATCTTGATTTAACATCATTTAAAAATCTAATGATACTCCACTCTAGAATGTATGTTACTCAAATTATTTTTTAATTTTTGCATTTTTTTACATTATAATTTATTTATTGTCATTCTGTTTGTTAAGAAAAGTACTTTGTGAAAGAAATTATCTGTTGAGTATTTTTATTCCAAAATAAATAAACTGTTATATGATTATTGTTTTATTTTTTCCACTTTAAACATTTATGGTCCATCATTTAATATTTCATTTAATTCAACTCAACATCTAATCATTATTGAGTTAAATTGAATTAAATGTTAAATGATGGACTATAAATGGTTATTTTGAAATGAAATAATTAAAATACAGTATATTTGAATTTACCGCCAAAACCTAAAATTACAGAAATATTTTTAACATCACTCTATTGTTTAGTCGACAGGCTCTTTAGATGGCGCCACAATCAGTGTCCCATCTATTTGTGGGTTATCTGTGGACTACACTTTAAACCTCACATGCTCAACGGTGCTCCGCATGACTCGTAAGGTGCCGCACATAAAAGTGGCTGGAAGACAGCTGAGAATTTTGTCAAGTTTGTGCAGCATTTAGTAAACATGACTAGGCGCAACGTTGATAATAAAATTCTGCTAGTTCTTGATAACCATGACAGCCATTGCGACTTTAGTGTTTTAAAATTATGTAAGGAGAATGAAGTCGTACTGCTTACCTTGCCTCCACATTGTAGTCACTAGCTCCATCTTCGTGATGTAACGTGTTTCGGACCATTCAATACCTATTATAATAAAGCAACGGATAAATGGATGATGAACCATCCGGGAGTACCAGCCGGTATCTACAATATCGCCAAAATGACAGGAAAATATTTCCAGTGAGCTTTTACTCCAATAAACATTATTAAGGGGTTTGAACGTACTGAGATAAGCCCATTTAACCCTGGCGTGTTTCAGAATGTAAATTTTATTACATCTTATTTAACTGACCGACCAGAGCAAGCTCAAGCGCGAAACTTATCTGAATCAATTAGTTTCATTTGACACATTAGCTGAACCAATACCGTTTACAAGCACAAGTCAATATAAAGATGTTGTTTCACCTGAAACTGGTGAACTCCTCGAAAGTTATATGCGAACATATACACCGATAAATAACTTTTGTTTCTTTGGAAGAAGTAAGAGCATAAGAAAGAAAAGGAACATGCAAAGGAAGAAAAAGAGCTGTATCAACAATACTTACGGACACACCTAATATGGAAGAAAAATCAAAACACCTAGATTAAAAACAACAATCAAAAATTATGTTGGAAAGACAAAAAAGGGCAAAGATTGTCAAGAAAAAGTTTTTTGTTGAAGAGTCTAGCGATACTAAATGAAATGATGAACCAATAATCGATGATTCAACAGATGTCAGCTTTGGTGTAGAGTGTAGAGGAAGAAGAAGAAAAAGAAGACGAAATTAGTGACTTTGTATAGGTGCAATACGTCATGAAAAGAAGCATAAAACATTATGTAGGGCATAGAAAATGAAGATATTAAAATACACTTTTTGAAAAGAGTGTCCTAACCTACATTTTCATTCTCCGAGAAAAAAGATGAAGACGTTATTGAGAAGGAAAATGTCCTTTGCAAGTTACCCAACTCAACATCTCTTGGAGGCACTGAGAGAGTTACTAAACAATTAAAATTCAAATATGATTTTAAAAATTTTAAGATTTGATATATTTTCTCATTTGTAAAATATACTCACGTCATGTAAAAACAGTATGCCATAATAAAAAGTGTCATTCAACTTCTTTTTATCTAAATATATCCTGTCCCACAATACACCATAGGGTAGTATATTCAGGGACAGGTGGTACATACCGGGACAGTTGGATTATAGGCTCGATTTATTGCAATTTTTCACAGGCAAATATGTAAAATGACGGCTCATAGATGCGTACACATCACATATTAATCCTAAGTTTTTAACTAAAAAATAAAAAAAACGTCCTAATATATACCACTCTCCCCTATATGTCTTCACCATAATGATCAAGTCTTTCTCCCTATCCCAATATAGGAGAGTATTACATTTATATGGATTAAGAGCATGAGTAGGTATTTTTTCACAACAAATAATATAATTTGCTTACCGTTCAATTCTATAAATATAGATGAGAGTTAATATAACATACAGTTCTACAACAACTCACTATAGTAAACAATCGGAAGTACAAAAAAAAATACAATACTGCTTGGATAATAAATATAATAAACGTTTTAAGACAATTCAATAAATATGAAAAATGCATTTAACGTTAATTCTCTTTCACTATATAAAATAAAGTATGCTTATTGAAGTTCCTATTTTGTCACAAACTATCATAATTACATATACCATTTCTGTCGGATTTATTAATTGTGAATCATATCTGTTGAAGAGTTTTTTTACTGGTAATTCGAAATTCAATCAACTAACACAATTGGTTAAACTAACACCCATTCATTGTTACCTTATCATATTGTCGCTCTTTGTCAAGGCAGTCATGTAAACTTGCGAAGGGGGTCTTATCGGGGCACGGGTCCATTCACACAAGAATCGGACAAATGTAATCAAGTGTACGTAACAAATGTTCCACGTTAACACCAAAGGACATTCATTTTAATAAATCACGTACCTTTGCCAAATCTGATGGACGATGGAAATGTGTGTTTGTGTGGCAATGTGCAATTTATGAGAGTGGATGTAAAATAAACACAGTAGTTCAAACAGGATTGTTCTAACTATAAGTACCTGCTTTAGATTGATAATAATTTTTACTTTACCTTGTGTATATTGTAATATTTTTCTTATTTATTTGAAAGTTTTTATTACGACGGGTGGGATAAACTTATACACACAGTAGGTCTACTCACTTAATTTATTCATTCACTAAACTATTCACTAATTTATATTATATACACAGTACACTTACACTAATTTATATAAACATTTCACTACTGTTTACTCACTTATACTATTTTACTTGTTCACTGTTTATATCACGACATCAAATTATAAACTGACCGCTGTTCGTAAGTCTTTATATATTAAGTGGCCTTTTTTTCTGGATAATTCAAAAACAAACAAAAACAATCGCCTCCCTGGAATTGTCTAGATAAGACTGGTCACAAAAATAATGGACCTCACTGGAAATGTCTAGATAAGAATAGTTTCAAAAAATAATGGTAAACAGTTCGAAGAAATCCCTGGGCATTCGCCAACATTTTAACTTTCATACATCGCTTAAACACAGTCAGATTCAGGGACAACACCAGTGTGCTATTTCGTAACATTACCCACTCCTTGAAAGGAAGTTCCACCCGGAACTTATGTGTAGCCGGAACTGGATGTTTAAATTGGCAACTGGACCCATGTCTGCATTTTTCGGTCGTATGGAAATAACAGGGCACCGTCTTCAACGGGTACCGATAACGAAGGGTTTATCTGCAAGTTAATATGTGGAGACCGGTATCTTGGGAGATCACTTCTATCATTTTCCTGATGACTCGCTAATCCAACTGGTTGCTCTCCATCCTGGGCATTGCTAGTTTCTCCACGTGAGATTCCAACACATGATCTCGAAGGCTTCGTAGCGCTTCCCACACATCCCGGTAGGTGGATCGGTCTGGAAATTTATTTCCAGTTACCTGGTAGAAGACGTACTGCGAATTGTGTTTGAGTCTCAGTGTCTTGCCAGGGGCTGGCATCTGAACTTCAAGTTTATCTAATTGTCCAAACTTATTTCGAAAGACTGGCAACTGTCCCTCGTGCGTGTTTGTTACTGGCGGAGATGTTATGTGCCAGTGAGTACTCTTCTGGGAGCGTGAACAAATCTTGTCTTTGTTCTGTAGTGACTTCGTATCTACCTTTACCGGTACCTCCATAAGCACCCATAAATTCTTCGAAGGCTGGGTCAGACTCTTGTTGTAGATGGTTCACCCCTTTGGTTGTCATGGTCTCCTTCGAAAGGCGCTAGTCGGTTTTGGTGGACTACTCTCGGTTTTCCATTGGAGATCTTGCTTATACGATAGGTGATGTCGTTGATCCTCTTCTTCATTACGTATGGTATTATTTCTGTAATTTTGGAGAAAATCCCTTTCTCCTTGTCGGGTTGTGTAACCATACTTTGTCCCCTTCTTTCAAACTGCCTTCTGTGGCCTGCGTATCATACCGTTTTTTCATTCTGTCACTGGCAACTTTCAAATTCGTGCACATCATCCATCCTTCTTCTCAATTGGACACGTACTCTTCTCCTGCTAGATCTTTGCCAGGCCGACAGCCAATCTCCAAGTCACAAGGAAGCCTCATTTCACGCCCAAATAGAATTTTCGCAGGTGCTTCACCCGTGGACTCATTTATGGCAGATCGATAAGTCAACGCAAATAGGGAAATATACTGGTCCCAATCTTTCTGGTGGCTGGAAACTACTTTGGACAGGTATTTTCTAATAGTCCTATTCATTCTTTCGACCATTCTATCTGATTGTGGATGCAACACTGTTGTCCTGGT
The DNA here is from genome assembly GCA_963921935.1 of Galeruca laticollis. Taxonomy (NCBI): domain Eukaryota; kingdom Metazoa; phylum Arthropoda; class Insecta; order Coleoptera; family Chrysomelidae; genus Galeruca; species Galeruca laticollis. Next base: position 94,285,711 of record OY998183.1, read on the forward strand.
CTTCTTCATTCCCAGCTTGTCACAAACTTCCTGGAACACCTGGCTCTCGAAATTTCTTCCTTGAGCGCTGTGGCCTTCCAATTGCACAATATATCGGCTGACAAATTCTTTCACCAGTACATTCGCGACAGTTGCAACCTCTTAATTCGAGATCGCATGTACCAGAATGTATTTACCACCATTTTCTGTCGTCGGAAATGGTCCAGCGATGTCAAAAGCAATCCTTTCGAAAGGGCTTCCAACATTATATTGTTTCATAGGCGCCTTTCTCTTACGATGTGGTCCATTACTCGTAGCACAAGTCGTGCATTTCTTACACCAGTCCTTCATATTGTCGAAGCTGTTCATCCAATAAAACCATTCACAGACTCGTTGAAGGGTTTCCTTATCTCCCAGATGACCTCCCGATGGACTGTCGTGTAACTTATTCAGTACCTCAGGTACTCTTGTTCTCTGGATAACTAGCTGTCTCATCTTGGAACCATAATCGTTTTCAAGGACTCTTTTCACTCCTACTAAGCCAAATATGCCTTGAGTGTCGATAAAAATCTTGACACTTCTTGCCATGTAGGTCGCCGATGATGAGGTGAGGATTATTCTCCTAATCTTCTCTGATTCTGGTGGGTGACCATTTTTCGTTGACTACAGTAGTTCTTGAAACTGCAGCTTCCCTAGGTTCCGCTTTGTTGCAGTGGGAACAGTCTACAGGGCATGACCTTCTAGGCAGAGAGTCGGCGTTTCGGTGATTCATATCAGCTCGATGTTCGCCTCTGTCTAGTTTCCCCTGTGACTGGAGTTCTTGGGTTGCCGGAGTCCTGGGGCGCTTAGGCGGGCTGCGTATGTGCTCTAGCTCGTCACACTTCCGGCATTTGATCTTCTTCGGCTTCTTGTCTACCATACTCTTTATCAAGTAAACGATCTGGTACAGTCTATCTTCGTCGCCTTCCTCTCGGATGGTCCTAACTTTGTTATAACCCGAAGCCTTGGTTGCTGCTTCATATTAAAGAGCAGCTGTCAATGCGTCAACTAATTAATGTTTTGGGAAGGGCTAAACGAAGCGTCCTCTGCATATCGGGGTCACGTAAGCCATCAATAAAGGCCTGGATGCCCACACTTTCAATCATGTTTTCTTGTGCTGATGGACAAGCAAGTTGAGCTAGTCGGGCAATATCGACTTCATACTCTTGAAGGGATTCATCATGTTTCTGCCTTCGGTTCCTCAGATGGGATTGGTGCAAATGATCTAGATGTTCGTGATCATATCGCATGGCCAACCTCTTCTTCAGTCTGTTTCTTCCAAAGGTATCGTATTGAGTACATCTAAGGCATCTCCTCGAAGCAGTATAGTTAGGTTCACTGCTTTCTCCTTATCAGACCAATTATTCACTCTGGCGGCTGCTTCAAACTGTTTTACACAATTGGTCCACGCCATTATTCAATCGAACGTTGGGGCCTTGACTCGGGTAAAACTGCTAATGCCCTTACTTTTTTGATGGTCACTTAAAAGGCGAAATGTTTCTCGGATTTATTAGGGATATTTTGCCTGTTCTGTTGGGAAGTATATCTATTAATATTCGTCGATGAATGTGGATGCAGCTAGATTGTGCTCCTGCACACTTTTCATAGACATGTTAGAAACCAGATAGATCGACAATATCCAAATAGATGGATAGGACGAGGAGGTCCACAGAACTGGCCAGCCAGGTCTCCGGACCTCACAAGTCCCGACTAGTTTTTATGGGGATATATCAAAAATATTGTTCACGATACACCGCCAACGACACCTCAGGATATGAAAGTACGAATAAGATATGCATTTCATTCCATGCCGCAAAATATGTTATTCAGAGTTCAGCACTCATTTCAAGAAAGAGTTCTTCTATGCATCGAGAATAATGGACACCATTTTGAGCATTTATTAAAATAATGAACTATTTAAGATTCTTAATTTTTCGATAAAATGACTTCAAAAAAGCTTTTTTGCTTTTCATTACAATGCAGTGTGTTTCATTTTTAAGATAAATAAAATACCTATATATATATAAATATAAAGTAAAATATAAAAACGCCTTTTTTCTAAAAAACGGAAGAGATGGGTATAGGAACCCTAATGTAGTTTTGAAGCGAATCTAATTCAGCGTCAAATTACGCCTTTAAGAAGTTATTTAATTAAATGTGTGTCCAAATTTTGAGGCAATTGAGACAATTTTCAAATTATGGTCTGTATTTTTAAATTTCTCAGAAACGGTCAGTTTTAAGTATAATAGTATTTCGCATTTATTTTGTCTATAGTATCTAAAAATATAAAAAAATATAGGGTGTTCCATAAGAAAAAATATAACTTTGGTATGTTATTTTTTTGGGGATCACCCTATATATTTCAAATTAATTTTGGAAAATGCTCCTCATGGACCCACATATGACTGTGCTAAATGTTTTCCCCTAACTCTCTTCATTTCTCGTAGAAATACCGAGGCGAATGTGGTGGGCCACCCGGTATATTACAGTAATTGTCCCTAAACCTAGTTTTTCAGTTATAAGGTATTCTAGTTTGTCCTGTTTTCGCGATGTGAACACTATTGTCAATTTTACCGTAATTAGGGTTTTTCAAAACATTCGAAAGTCTCAACAGTAGTTATTTAGTGATAAACTTGTTACATAGTGTATAGTAGTATAAATAAAATAATCGAATGGAATTATTCTAAAAGTAAAAATAAACACAGTTGGAGCTCATAAATTAATAAACATCCGGTATTAATTCTGACAAATGAGCAGATATTGCGCAGTTTGTTATATGAATTGATCTAAATTTGTTTACTTCTGTTTGACATCGATGTGAACATCATTAAATATATCCAGGAGATGATACATTTTACACTACATCTTGACCTCTTCTGAATACACTGTACCACTCTTATGTCAGTATTTTCCATCGTTAGTCTCACAAAAAAAATTACGAGAAATCTTTAGTTCGATAAACACAGTTGACATAAACTGACAAAATGGGGCATAAACAAAATAGAATTTAGACAAACCCTTTTAATAGATTTATTCAATGATCGATTCCCTGTATTTCCCTTACATGAATTTATTAAAATCGTATAATCTATAAATATAATTAGACATTTTCCCCTTTTATTCTCACCAATAAAATTCTGTTACATTTTTTCGTTTCCTCCGGTCACCTCCAACTTTTCACGTCCCTTATTTTACAAATAAATTATTCTTTTCACTGTAAAATTGAGTAACAAATACACGTAACTTCGTAAAACAGCATATAATTGAACATAATTCAATTATAAGGCATAGGTCCCCGGGTGTATTTCATAAAGTTAAAATCAAAAGCTTCCTTCTTTTTCTGGACCAAATTCAGGCCACATAACCTGACTTCAAACTTTCCGACACTCCCTGAGCCATCTCATACAACCGATTACGAAAAATTAATTACCTTGCACGTTGGAATTTCATCAAAATTAATGAAATATTGATGTCTTGATCCCGTCATGGTTTTGTTGGGATATAACTTTTCTCTTCCCTTCACCAATTCCAGAAATACGAGTTCAATGGTGTCGAAGCTGAACTTTCCAGAGGTAGAATAAAATCAACATTATTTGGAAAGTGGTTACATATTATATTTATATATTGAAAAACAGTCCAGGAAAAAGTTTTCAGCAGTAATTTTAATAAAAAAAGTAATATCCAAATCGAGAGAAGGGAGAATGAATACTGAAAAACTTCACACAACAAATTAATTAAATGGAATTCCAATAAAAAAGTTTTAATAATTTTCAAATTGATATACATACAAAGTAATAAGTCGATGAAATATATGAAACAGCTTGCCATTATTCTGCATACGAAAATTTAATAAAAAAAGCACAAAAAAAATAATGTGAAGATAATGTGCATATGCCCTATGAAGTCCATCAATATATTAGGAAGAAAATTTTGAAAAAGCTATATTTTTTTTCAAGAGTGTCACAACACTTAAGCTTAAATTCAAGAATTACTGTATACAAAACCATCCTTCAACCTCATTTTGAATATTGTCCAACATTACTATTCTTCCTTGATTTAAATAAGATGTGTCAATTACAAACGTTACAAAATTGAGCAATGAGAGTTATTTTGAGGTGTAGTAGAATCACTCCTGTATCACTGATGCTCCAAACTTTGCAGTTGTTAACTGTTGAGAGACGGTTGAAATACTTGACTATGGTTTATATTTACAAAATGCTACACAATCTATTGCGGATATATTTTAGTAAATTTATCGTATTTGCTAATCAAATTCACACATATGATACTAGAAACCAGAATAATTTATATGTAAATACTATGTAGTACATATAATGTGAAAACTTTATTCTTTAAAATATTTATTACTTACAATAATTTACCGAATAATATCAAAAATTCAAAAAGTCTTTCTGAATTTAAAAGACATTTATCATTCTTGTATAAAGATGAATGTGAAACATTTTAGTACATTTGTGTAGGTGCTGAATTGCGCTGTTTTGGAATGTGTTTTAATATTTTGAATCAGTTCTTTTCAGTACCTTCAACGTTATTATTGTTACGAAACAGCACACTGGTATAGACCCTAAATCCGACTCTGTCTAAGCCAGGTATAAAAGTTAAAATTATGGCGGATACGCAGTTATAAAAAACTGTTTACGAGTTTACGACTATCTTATGTAACCATTGTTTTGTGACCAGAATTATCTAGAAAAGGCCAGAATCAATTGTTTTTATTTAAGCCGCAGTCCGGAATTTACTAGTAAAAATGGCTTTAATATACAAGGGGACTGATCAGGAAGAGTTAGTAATTTGTTAAAGTGATCTCGTGAAATAAATACACCGAAATAGCAAACAGTAAATATAAATTAGTTAAGTGTTCATATAAATTAGTTTAAGTGAATATACTGAGTATATATAAATTAAGTGTTAGTGATTAGTTTAGTGTTTAAATAAATTAGTAAGTAGCCATACCGTGTGTTTAAAATTTATCCCACCCGTAATAAAAACGTTTAAATAAATAAGAAAAAAATTATATTATAAACTAATTATTATGTCACATTTGTGTTAGTGTGCAAGTTATATTTAACTACGATATTGTAATTCTTTTTTCAAATTTTAAATTTTTATGTATATTAGGGTTTCCTAAATAAAGATTCTTATTATTATTATTATTATTATTATTATTATTATTATTATTATTATTATCTATTGGTCAGTTATATTACTATTTTTTTCAGTCATTCCTTACGAAGTATATTACCACTATCAAGTAGTTTTCCTTCAAGCTTTGAATTTTGGCATTCGAGTATAACAGTGGCCAAAACAACCCCATGTTCAAAGGTATATATATATATATATATATATATACAGTGTTAGGAAAATTCTGAGGGCACACATGTTCTGTCGTCAATGTGTTATAAAGAGATGAATACATATAAATTCAGTGTATTATTCTTTTTCGCTAACAGGATATCATAAAGTGAAAAACGTGCAATAGATCTAAACATATGTCTGGTAGGCATTCACTTCCAGTTTTCAATAAACAAGAAATGCATTCAGGCTATTACTAGCTAGTTTACCACAGCAAAATGTTGTATAAACAACAACTCATTATGTAAAACTTCGCAATTAAAGAAGTTAAGGTTAGAAATACAGATGTGCAATGGACAGTTTAGTTTATTAATTGAGAAATAGTAGGAATGTACTAAACTGATAACTTATTGCAATGAACAATAAAAAAAATCAACATTACTCTCGTTTACCTACCTGAGTTTTGGAAATTCACATATTAATATTATTCAAAGAGCCGTTTTATCAAACAACATTCTCAACTAATGGCAATAAGCATCAACGATTCATGGAATTATACTGGATGATATAATATGCCACTAAAAAATCACTGGAGGATAGCGTTGATTGATAACTTATATCAATCAACGGCGAAAAGCGAAAAAAATTACATTCGTCGACATTGAGAGTGCAATTAATGAATATAAGCATAATAATTTTCATTAACATCATAAGGAATAATCTATGGCAAGAAAACAGAGTCCAAAAGCGACAATATGTGGTAATGAACCAGTATATTCAGTGTGTCACCATTTTCTTTAACAGGGTATCATATCATGTGAAATAAGTCCTATGCTAATATTTGTATTATAACTGTATTCTATTTACAAAAATATCTCCATAATAAACCGCCTGTAATTCTTACGGTCCTGATAAAACGATTTCGTCTACAGCCGTAATTCTTCTATTTTTATCTATCCCCTCTCTTCATTTTCAATCTACTCGTTGGAAGTATGCCCTTAAAATATTCCTTTTTCTTTTTAAGAGAAATCATTCTCCAATAAATTTCAACGAAAACAATAATTCTTTCATAGTCAACGGGAAAATATAAGGGTCACATGGCATTACCTGTGTGATAGTGAAAGATAATAGGGAGACAGATAATCAAAAGCCAGCGTAGATTATTATACCAGACGAATACGAATGGCGCGTCTTGAGGATGTTTATTTGTACATCTGGGTACTGACTGGGTACGTCACTCAATGTTGCTGTTTAGCTCAAAACGGGGGTTTATTCGAATATTTGATTTAAAATCATTGAATAATTAAGAAGTTTTATTTTTATTTTTTTATTTATTACCTATCAGAATATTACTTATATTTAAAAATAGTAGATACTTTCATTAAAATTTGATATTATTTAAGTTTATTATCATAGCGTTTTTTTGATTTGTACTGTGTGTGTTTACACAGAGAATTCGTTTCTCATTTGTAAACGTAAAACACTATAAATTTTTTTACTAATACATTCAAACCCCAGATGTTCAGAAACAAATTTCACGTTGCCAAATCTGAAAAAAGTAAAGGTTTTAACCACTTTCAAACTGAAAACTGGAACAATTTGCAGCGTTAGAATGAAATGTTCAACAAATAGATGGGATCAATTATCTTGATCTCTTACAACCTCTTGAATTATCATAATTAAAAGCTTCTTATAATTTGTGCTCATGTTAGAACAATGCATTTTACAATTAATATAAATATACAATGAAAGTTGGCAACACTGTTTCTGCTATCTAGTTCGTATGTAGACAGAATTATTTGTAACAAATTAGAGCGCTGCCTACCTTTTCCACTTTATAATATCCTCCTAGCGAAAAAGAATAATACACTGAATTTATATGTATGTATGTATTTGTCTCTTTCTAACACATTGACGATAAAACATATGTGCCCTCAGAATTTTCCCAACACTGTTCGTTGCCTAGGGGAATGGGCAATGTGAGAAAGAAAACTCTGTTTAGTTAATTCTTAGCTTCCGTTAATTTATTTTTACCGTTTTCAAAGAAACTACAAGAAATAAATATTATGTAAATTTAAAATAAGTTTAAAGTAAAAAATCTTACTTACACTAATTGAGGTTTTCTTTTCTGTCTAATGATAATAAATAACTATAAACTGAATTTAGATTCTGAATATCAGTTCTTTTATTTAAACAATTATCCTCTTGAGAAATGAATACCATTTCCAGGAAATTTCTTTTAGAGTAGTGGTTTTCTTTACACAGAATTTTAAAGTTTGTATAATCCATAACATATTTTGTAGCGAACACATGTTCATCTAATGCTGACCGTTCTGGGTATAATCGTGCTCTTATGCAAAGCTAAACGCTTAGTAATTTTTTGGAAAGTCTGACCCACACATACAGATTGACATGTAGAGCATGATAATCTATATATAACATTTGAACGCTCAGTATAAGAATCAATTTCTTTCAATTTACTATAAATACAATTAATTGACAGACCATTTTTATTTGCAAGTTTTATGTTAGTTACTTGTTTTAATATTTTGAAAATTCTAGGTGTAAGCTTTCTAAAGTATGGTAAAGATGCAAAAAAGATATTAGTTATATTTGTATTCGTTACATTTTCTGCGTTACCAGTTACTAAATTAGGTTCATTTGTTAATTGTATTGGATGAAGAGTGTTAAATAATATTTTTCTTACTAATGTTTTGGGATAACCATTATTAATAAATATTTTAGATAGCATATTTAAATTTTTACGTACGTATTCCGTACCTATACGAGTAGTGCAGTCTGGTTTTGTATTTGGAAACCATTTCTTATAATTACCTGTTGATATGGAATTTTTAAGCAGGTCTATATTCATGTCACCTATGATAATAATACATTTAGTGGTAAATTCTTGTTCATTTTTCGATGGTGGTTGATAGGTAGTTATGAGTCCAGTTTCATTAAGTGTTATTATTCATAATACTGCATAGTTATGTGTCCTTCACTGTACTGTATTCCTTGTCGTACATATAACGCTGTGTCTCCACCTCTTGTATTTCGGCATTTGTGTACCGCCTGGTTGGGTTTCATTTTCATATATCCATGTTTCAGTTAGAACTAGAATGTGTATTTTTTCTGTGTTATGTTAATTAGGTTTTCAATATCATCCAGTTTGTACCTTAAGCTTCTTAAGTTTATGTGCAGTATGTTCATTTTATTTATGGTAGCCATCTTTATCTTTTTTCTCCTTTTCCACATTCAATTTTTTTTATATATTTGTTTTAATGGTTTTGTAGTAAGAGTGAATCCTCATCGGATTATTCTCATTATTCCAGAAATATTTTTCCCCCGATACAGTAGGTAGACTTGTAGTTTTTTTCTTTTCTGACATCCCACGTCATCTTGAAAAGCACCTAAGTTTGCTATATCAGAGGTCGTAATTGAAATAAATATTTCTGTTAATACCTTCAAGACAACTGTCGTTTGCCTTTGCCCATTTTATTCTTTTGGTCGCTATTATCATTCCTTCTTCTTTTCAATGGTACGGAATTTCACAAGAATGGGTGCACTATCGTTTTTGTTCACTCTGTAACTACTTTCTATGTCATCTTCTTTGATTGCTATATCTATTGTGATTTGGATGATGTTCTTATTTTGTTGCTTTGGGACTCCGTACAGAATTACATTTTTTTCTTTTTCCTTCTGTTCCTGCAAGTTAAGTGTAGTACTCGTTGGCTTAGTTCATCATTTTCTTTTGTAATTAATTTCAGCTTTGTGTTAACATATCCATGTTTTTTTTGTCTGTCCAAACAGTCGGACATATAGGTACTCCACTGATTTCTTCTTTTCTTGTATATCCTCTTCTAGGTGTTTCCTCACGGGTTCAAAAAACACCTGGAGCATCTTACTAAGGATATTTCTTAGTTTTGCTTCATGGATAGTTCAATTTGTGTTTTGTTTTATCCATTGTTTTGGTGCTCATAACCTCACTTTTAGTACGTGTTTCACAGTATACTATTTCTTGGTTGCTATTTACTGCATTTGCCTGGTTTGCATAGCTTGGATATAATGCTGATGAGTAATTTTTTTAGTCTACAGAGTTTTAAATTTTTTTCTTACAGTGTTTACAATATTTTTCAGTTTTTGAAGATTTCACACTACTACAGCCACCCGTCTTTTTGTGGTAGGTATTTCGGATTTTTTTCATTCCAATATCCATTATTCTATACCTTATTTGCTAGGTAACAGTAATTTATGTATATCCTATGTTTAGCTTATTTCTTTATAACTCCTATATTTGAGATAACTCACGTCGTAGCAAGTCTTTCTTCTGTCTGTTCATAATTTGTTCTTTGTCAACCATTTATTATTAGTATATTTTTCCTAATTTTATTACCATATCAAAAATTTTTTAAACGTTTGGGAGATATTCTATTCAACTAGAAAAATTTCAAAATTATGTTTTTTCCAATCAAAATTTTTCGGGGTTTCTCTTTTTTCGCCGATGAGTATATATCAAGTATGAAATAATTAATAACGACGGTAGACCCAAACGTTTACATATTAAAATACAGGATTAAGAACAGGAATTGAAAATTGGTTAGAAATTCGAAATTCTATCAAATTTAGCAAATATTCCTGTCAATATTTGCAGAAAACTGGATTTCGTTTTAAAAGCTCTACTATCGTAGGCGATCGAAAGAGCAGGAAAAGTGCCATAGATTACAACCAATCGTTTTAAACATCAACACGAGGTGCGGGAAAATAATTTAACACTTAAAAAGCTTTTACCGCATCATTGAATTAATTTACAGTTTAAAATTGAAAGGCTTTACCTCATTTTATTAATATGCAATTTTGCTACGTATATTACTTCGTATTTTGATGTAGTAAAATGTGATTTTAAGTATAATAGGAAGCACAAACTCAATTATGGAAGGCACTTCAAAATTATTCGAGTGTAAATTTTCTTAAAATAAATCTTTTGTTGGAAATAAAGTCATTAGTTTAGAACACCGTTTCGTAAATGTAATTTAAGCGAGATGTGACACATATATATAAAACTTTTTGCTCTCATTTTATAAGTTGTACCAATATGATATGTAGATCAGTCTAAAGAAGAGAGAACAAATTAGGGAAAAATCGAGACTTTATTTCAACTGACATTTACGAAGATTTCTGAGAGGAAGTTCCATAATTTCTGTATAGAAAATAAAATTTTAAGAAAATAGATCGCACTCACTACAAAGCTGGGCGAGTGATTTTAGCAGGGCAGGATGTACCTGAAATGCTAATGCTTTTAATTCAGAAATACCATTTAAAAAAGCGTATTTACAATATTCCTTCAAGATAATTCATGCCCAAACTTGCAACCTTACCTTGCTGATGTTACTACAAGAAGTGAGGTTACATTGTCAAAGGTTCGCTTTTCGCCGGAGAGCATAAGGCGGTGAGTTAGTGAGGAATGTTTGAAAGCTGGTCCTGTATTATTTTTTTGATTCGCCACTTGATTAGTAGGACATTCAAGAAACTCTTACTGATTATTCAAGAAACCAATAATGAATAAATTATAACTTTTCAAATATGTTATTTTTATTGTTTTGCCCTTACGTTTGTGAATCAAATAAAACACATTTTATTGCCTATGAATCAGTTTAATTAAATTTAATGGTACCTTGAACAGATGGTGTAATGACCTGTCTCAATAAATATAAGGTAACCGACTCTAATTATGAACTGATAATCAGTTGTCGATGGTTGGTTAATTTAAAATGTTTAACAGTTTCTAATGTTATCACTTATCTGATATCATCATGTACAATACACTCAATCTTTAGTAACATGTAAATCGTATACCAGTTACAGCCTTACAAACTGTAATGATTAACAAGGTGTCACCGAAAAGATCAAGAGTGTCTCTTATGTAGTAAGATTAAACTGAAATATAAATTCAGGGCGATATGCAATAATAAAGTCAATATATCAACTTCACAAAGTTGAAAGAATGTAATAATAAAATTGTGAATTGATCGACGTCTATATAAGAATGTGAAGTTACTAAATATCAAAATATAAAAGTTACTGTGTCGTTAAACGTTAAAACATGAAATTACAAAATGAATAAATTGCTTAAAGTTCAGATGAAAACGAATAACACTTTAAATGTTACTTGCGGTTAGTGTCCAAACTATTAAACGTCAATCGGCTTAATTGACAAACCACATCTGACTTGTGGAACAAGATTCAGCCATCCTGTTAAGAATCGTTGTCCATAATGGATTGTCGCCAACAAACATGAGTCCAACGTCGTCACATGAAGTGGAAAGCCATCGCGAGCTCTTGTCGCTCTGTAACGCTAACGCCATCCGAGATACGACACGCCTCTACTACCATGAACGGAGTACTATAGTCTATCAGCTATCTCTACAAAAATATATCCCATACAGGAAACTAGAGGCTTCTTAAAATCTTGACATGATCATCATATCTATCATCGATTACCATCACCCATAAAAAACTGTTTAAACAATATCCCTTTGGCAAAAAGTATGTGTAAAAGATGTATGTAATGAAACTATGATGTGCAGAAAAACCTTAAAAAGAAATTGGGGCTATGTGTGAAAATATACGTGCAAGACGAAAGCTTACCAAGGGCTTTTCACTACGATAGTCCCGAAAATAGATGGTATAAACCATGTGCCACCGGCCATTTTCTATACTTCCGACTCGTAGTTAATTTCCTTATGCAACCAACTATACAGAAGTGTGTATAAAGTTGCATACTCAATGGGTGGATTAACCGAATTATCCCACCTCCTCGAGTTATAATACAATACAAAAGCATTGTATTTTTATCATGCTACAAACTAACCTCTGCGTTTCCACTTTTAATGGTAATAACGCCAACAGCCTAGCAATATTTTCACGGATGATGCAAAATCAAACTCTGGAGTTGTGCAAAATACATTTAATAGCAGCAAAGTTCTTCGAAATTCAAGTTGAATTTGCACTGCCTCATATATTTTGTAGCACTGTTTGCAATTCATCAAGCATTGGAATGGGCTTATTTCTATCGCCAAATTCTGAATATGCATGATGCTCATTCTGCGTTATCTACTCTAAAAATTCACACAAACCAGTAGAGCGACGAATACAAACACCCATTTATTGTCGCTTGTATCGCCTCTTCACTATCCCAAAGAGAAAACACTTGCTATTTGTCGCATACTTATGATTTGTAGAGTATCTAATCAGTATCAACTGGCTATCTTTATAAATTTCTTGATTGAATCAAGGACAGGTTTATTGTTTGGTGATATTATTGTGAAAACGTTTACGGGTAGCTGAAATGCATATTTTGTTTAATGAGCTAACAGTTTATTAGTAGCTAAAACATGATTCGTACATTCAAAGTATAGATGATTTATATCAGCCATTTTATTATTATTGCACGAAAAATGAGGGGAACACACTAAACTAAGTCAGTGAAGATGAGCCGGAAAGACACCATGATTCAACTTTAGTCTTGATATTGTGCTAGAGTTGTTGAAATATCAAAACAAAATAAAATAATAAAAAAGATAAATAAAAACTTATTATAGTTTACAATACTTTTTCAACATTTTTTTAAGCTTATGGCCTGTAATTCGTCCACATCTGGTACGGTACTGTTTAATGATTGTATTCTTAAAATCGCCAGATGTTTAAGACGACTAATTTTGGGTAAAGGCACGTATGGGATCTTTCACTGAATTGTGTCCTGAGAAATATTCCTTTTTGAGTTTAGTTGATCCTAATATATGAAACGTTCAACAACTAGTAAAGTGTTTAATTTCATAACCCAAGTCAAATAAAAATCCGATAAGAGTAATATCTACTTGTGTGTGCGTGTGTGTGTTGGTAGCAATGGCATCAGCTCTCGCTATTTGCCACATACTTTCTGATACGGATAAAGTAATATCTACTTATATTGGGAAATGCAAGGTGAGGTATTTATTTTGTAGATTAGGGTGAGACGGAAATATCGGTTTTTAGATTCCTTAGTAAAATCATCATATATTTTTGACCAATCCGATTTAATTTGAATTCAATTATTAATGGGATCACAGTATTGTGGATGGTAGTGTAGATAAATGTTATATTAATAGATGAAGAACGAATGAAATATGCAAGTTTTTTAATGATGAAAATCATATTATTTTCAAATTGTTTGGAAGGGGAGCCTTGAACAGCTTCCCAAACTGATTTGGGTTCGGATATAATTACTATACCTATTGTATTTAGTTTCAAACACCATGTAAGTGCTTTTTCTCTGGCAAGAGCTTCTGCGATGAGCGTATATTTGCAATTTGGTTGTATCATTATTGGAATCATATAATGTTGAACTTGTGCCTTAATCAGTTTTCGACCCATAGATGTGAATAATTGTGTAACCTATAAATGTATTCAATATCGTTTTCATGCTTGTTAGTGATGCCCAAATTTTGTCTAGATCTTGCAGTTTTGATATTGCATTTTTGCGAGAACAAGACCAATACCAATTCCTACTCAACAGTAACAAAACTAGTATCAAGATCGCATTTGTGTAAACAATACCAACACCGGTCGATGCAAGACCAACACTATTCTATGCAAGACCAAGACTGATCCATGCAAGGACCAATATCTCTCATGAAAATATTAGTAAAATTTATCATATTATTGACGATTTGTCGAATTTTACTATATTACTGTGATACAAAAGTATTTGTTTAAGAAGGTTTTCCTAGGGTTAACCGAGAAAAAACAACGCTTTCGTATAGGGTGCAATAATTACGAATGAGCGTTGATGGTTAGATTGTAAAAATCAAAACTGTAAAACGAGAAGAGGCCCCAAGACCAATACCAATACTTTACTATAGCAAGACCATTACTGTATGAAAAAGACCAAGACCGAGATAAGGACCAAGACCAAGATATAATAAAAATACCAAGACAGGCAACAGTTTTTGTCTTGATTGGGCATCACTAATGATTGTATTACCAAATGAGGGAATGTCGGTAATGTGGAAAAATTATGTCAGGCTTAAAACAATAGAAAGACTGGTAGATAGATACATAAGAGACGAGGTATTAAAAATACAACCCTTAATAATTGTCAATAAGAGTACCAACCAGGAAAGTCAACGGAAGAGGCAATGAACGATGTAGACTACTAGCAAAGACCTTGGAGAACAGGGAAAGTGCAATAGCTGTATTCCTTGATATTGAGAGTACGTTCAATAACGCATAGTCATTATCAATCACTCAAGCACTAGAAAACAGAGGAGTACCACTAAGTCTTTGTATATGGATAAAAGCCTGACTAGAGAAAGCTAAAGCAGGCAAAGGAGTCCCCAAAGGGGTACCATCGCCACTTCTTTGGGCTGCCCTAGTGGACATCATATTAAACAATTAAGAAGCCAAGGATATATACTGTTTAGGTTATGCTGGTGATCTAGTAATAGTCACAAAAGGCAAATTTACGAGGGTCATTAGGGAACAGGCTCTAAGCACTATCAACATTGTGAACAAGTTGTGTAAAAAAGAGGATCTAACAGTAATTCCACAAAAAAAATGTTGTCAATTTTACAAAGAAAACATGGCAATAAGTACTAAGACCACTAATACTCAAAGGTGGAAATTGCGTATGCCGAAGAGGCAAAATACCTAGGAGTCATATTTAACCAAAGTACACATGGAACAATCAGCTATCTACAAAATATAACAAACAAATCCACATTGTCCTTTAACACATGTAGGAGAATGTGCGAAAACAACTGGGATATTACCCCAAAAATAACACATTGGATGTATACACGTGTTATAACCCATGGTAACCTACGGGTCAATAGTACAGTAGCCAAAGACAGAGCAGTCTAGAGCAGTCATGGCCCTCAATAGCATTCAAAGGCAAGCATGCCTAAGTGCTACCAGCAGCTCTAGAAGTCCTACTAAACCTAACAACGCCACTACCGCTGTATATCCAGACCGAAGGTAGGGTAGACGCATATCGGTTCACCAAAAGGACCACGCCTATAACAAACCTACATGAACCCAAATATATTAAGCTACAAAGAGAGTT
This sequence comes from Galeruca laticollis, assembly GCA_963921935.1. Lineage (NCBI taxonomy): Eukaryota > Metazoa > Arthropoda > Insecta > Coleoptera > Chrysomelidae > Galeruca > Galeruca laticollis. The sequence goes on from OY998183.1 coordinate 94,301,141, forward strand.
AGAGAATGCCATCCCATCAGATGGTAGCGAAAATGTTTAAAATGATGATTATGGCAGAGATAAGCTTGAAAAAATGGGCCACCAATCCAAGATGAACCTATCTACTACACATACCGCTCAAAAACGAAGAAGGTGCGGTAACATTTATGGCAAACGAAAAAAGAAAGATTTCTCTTAATCTGAGACAGTATGCTACAGTGTTTCAGGCAGATATAGATGCCATCTACTGCGGAGCTACCGAAATCTTCTGGCAAAAGGTACAAGGCTGGTCTGGGATTGCATAAAAACCCTGCTAGAAGTGGACTATCAAAACAAGCTCACAACTGCGTGCGTACCTAGCCACAAAGAGTACAAAGGGAATGAAGAAGGCAGGGCGCAACAGGCACATGCACTTGCTGAAACTGGCGGATAGCCCTCTATGCAGATTCGGTCAGGAAGTAGAGGAAAACTCAAGACACATTCTATGTGAATGTGAAAATTTTTCAAGACAGAGATGCCTGATATTAGGCGAAGAAAAGCCCATGGCTAGGAGCTACTCAAGGAAATTCACTGAACGTTATAATGCGTTTATTAGAAAATACCAAACTGAATAAGTTTCTATAGAGTAAAAAGGACTCCTACAATAGATATGGAGAAAGTCGAGGTGGGAAAAGTCCATATAATCTTAAGATAGCTTCAAATTTGCTACAATAAATAGGATATAATTGATTATTATTAGAGACATTTATAATATTTTTGTTATCAACAAAAGCATTAGCTAGTAGTGGAGAGATTTTTTCATCCAGTAGTTGTTGTTAAGATTTTTTATATTTGAATTTGCAATTTTTGTAACCAGTAAAGAATTAAATGCTCTATATTTAATAATTGGTTTGTGGGCTAAATAAAATCCTCTAGTTTATAATGAAGGTACTAGTTCTTCCGCCAGAATTGCATGACATGGGGAAGATTTTATAACGCCTACACATATTCTTATGAATTCGTATTGAATAAGAATGAGTAAATTTGTGTTTGAAGCTGCTCCGTATAAAGTGCAACCATAATTCATGAGCGAGCGTATATAAGATCTGTAAAATAGAAGTGAGATATGTGTATCATCATCATTTAGATTTGGTAATAGTGCCTTATGTAAATCATTTAAAAATTAGCCACAAATGCTATTTCCTGATTACATAATGTAATAGCTCAAACTTATGATGTAAAGGAGATAGTCGAAGGCCGAATCCAGATTCTGCTCATAAAATTACTTCAAAAGCGACCTTCAGCTTTTCAAAGACAACTACAACTTGCAGACTACTGTTATTGAGGAAGTTATTATAAATGCTACTGTCATAACATTACTATTCACTGTTTGTTTTTCTTGAGATTTCAACTTTTAATAATATTTTCTATAGTTGTTATTGGGTTCTCACAGAATTAGATGTTTAGCATTCTCATTGGTATCAGTGAAAAGCCTTTTTTTGATTTTGTTAACGATAATATCAGATGACATACTAGTCTTCGAGATAATTACATACTGCTGTTTCAATCAGGTTCATTTACCTGTTTTAGTTAAAACATTAACTAGCTTTATTGCTTATCCCATCGAAGGTCTTGAAAGTAATAATTGATAAGACGATCAAGTCTGCCCAGAAAACGTATTAAGTTTTTAACTGAAGTATTGAAACACACCTAAACAACTTTTATTACAACTCAATGTTTGCTGGAGCCAAAACAAACAAATCAAAGTAACGAAAAAAGTGAGTCAATCACAATATTTCATATCTCCTAGAGTGTATTTGCCGTACTAATATAAAATCACAAAAGATATTACTATTAGAGAATGTTTCTTGTGATCTCCCTTAAAATCCCTCGGGACAAAAGTGGGGTGCCGAGTAGTCGACCCCCTTTCGGCAAATAAGATCGTTTAGAGGAGTGAAAGAAGTTGCCCCGTAATCAGACTTATATAAACATTGACTTTGGCCCATCCACTAAAGACTTTGGTAGATATATTTGTCCGATTTTCAGTTTAATAAGTTAAAGCTGGCTTTTAAATTTGCCGAGTAAATAAAATCAAAGTTTAGAGCTCGTATAAAACAAAGAACTGAAAAATTTTTAATTAGGATAACTCTTTTGTTTAACTTACATAATGGGTTTTATTTCGTTTTAAGTACTCGTATTTGAATTAAGAATTTTGGAAGAATATTATTTGCTAGAGAATCACCAAAAATGTGTTTGTACGTATTTATTTAACTTGAAAAATTATTAATAATGAATTTGTTTCTGTTGTGTGTATTTTATAAATAAATAAATTATGTAATCAAAGAAGTAGAAAGTACTTTATCAATAATTAATTATTACGAATAATAATTGAATATTCAACAACAGAAACATAACATTCACCCAACGTCTTCAGTTCTAAGCAAACAAACATTCAAATTATTCCTGTCAACTTATTTCCTTCAAAATCTTACTATAACAGTTACACGACCTAACCTAAACTTAAATTAGTAATTTTTTAAAAAACAAGAAAATCGGTAACCAACGTACATCAATACAACCAGATTAAAAATTAATTCATTATAAAGCCAGTGCGTGCATAATTCAAATAAGAATTGCATCGTGTGTAGTGAATGTGGTTCGAGATTTCTAAATAAAAAAATTTAGAATGTATCCAGAATTATAAAGTCATTTAGAATTGTACGAGTTATCCTGTTCTAAGTTGGTGAGTCCGCTCCAGTTTTTTTTACAATAATTTCTCGAGAAATAATAAGACCTCTTTTTAAATAAAATTTGACATAGATGCATCTATTATATGTTTGATTGCAAACAAAATTAACAATTCATATACTGAAATTAACATCAGAGAAGAAAAATTTTGAATTAGACAAGTTTGATTGAAGCTTGTATTTGACATTTATACACGTCAATATTGAAATCAACGATTGGAACTTTTATTTAACGTTTTTTATCATTAGATTAATTTATCTAGGTTGTTCTAATTTTAAGTTTCGTAGAAATTACGACTGTTTTCCTTTGTAATAATTTGGGGAATATTAATTTGATAATTTGTGATCTGGTCGTATAATATAGAATTTTACATTCCAACTCACTGTATTATTTTCATAACATATAATTACAGAAAATTAAACATTTTGCATTAAATAAAACTGTCGATCAAATCAGTGACAGTTGATAATTTTCAGTGACAGAAGTATTGTAAATGTCATCAGATATGTGAAGTGCCTTTTATAATACTAAACATACAGTTACTAGAGATTCTGAACAATAGCGAAACAGTTAATTTGGAGATACGTTAAAAAATAAATAAATTTTGAATAATTAATTTTTTGAACAGTTTGATCGCACCCTGAGAAAAGAGTAATAGGTCGATTATAAATAAATTCATCTTTAGAAACACTACATTAATATTTATTAGAACCTGGCATATTTTTTGACAGCTTCTGTCAAAATTGAAAATTCTTACATGCTTTCTTTAAGTTGCATGTACAATAATTGTCGCTGCGACAATTTTATAACAATTCTAATAATAATAAATATAATACTATATCAAATTGTCACCCAAAGTGGGCAATTATATAATAATATAATATAGTATATATTACAAATTATTTTGTCACCACAACGTGGGGCAACTATAAAATAACGATATAGATATATAACAATATATAACAATATATATATATATATATATATATATATATATATATATATATATATATATATATATATATATATATGTCACCTACGCCATTGCCCTTAGGTGGACAGTATATTGTGCTGATTAAGTATTTATATTATTGTAGAATTGCTTAGTTTGTGTTTGTTACGAGGTTATTTAAATTCATATTTATAATAAAAATATCAGTCATGTATTTGAAATTATTGTATTAGCTTGTCTTAGAAATAAAGTTAGTTTTTAAAAACACGTTTTCAGTAAATTAAAAGTTAAGTGGCGCAGTCAGTAGGATAGTCAATCGAAAGTTAAAGAATATAACATTCGGTTCGTTTCTACGATTTATTGACTATTCGAACAAGTGAATTTCAATTATTAGAACTCTTAGTTGGGCGAACTGAGTAACTCAACTAGAAGATCTGTGTTGTGCGAGAAACCGGAAGAATCAAGAGGAGATTGGTTGTTCCTGTGCAGTCCGAGCCAATGGAAAGGATCTTCTTTCTATTGCTGTAAGTGTTTTTATGTCATATAGAGGGAATATTGATTATTTTTCTGACACATCTGACGATTCTGACTCAAATTCTGATTCAAATAATTCAAATTCAGGCTCAAACTCTTTTAACACTAAAATAAAATTAACTTTAGCATCACCAAAACTTTTTCACATAAATAATTTTAATAAAATGGCTACTCCACAATTACCTATTTTAAAAAAAGAATATCTGGATATGATACCAGAATTTGATGGAAACAATGCACTACTTCCTAGGTTTATTGAAATTTCAGAGAAATGAGTTAGTAAGTTTTATAATACTGTAGATGTAGGGGATTTTCAAAATGAATATTTGATGTCCAGCATCTTAGCAAAAATAAAAGGTGAAGCAGCTATAAACATTTCTTCTTGTACGATAAGAACTTGGGAAAATCTAAAAGATGCACTTCTTAATACTTATGCTGATAAAAGAGATATTTACACACTAAATATAGAACTTTCGGAAATGAAACAAGGCAATGAAACGCCTTTCGAATTTTATAATAGAATTCAACATTTATTAAATCTTCAAATTTCTTATCTCATCACACATTCCAATGTGAATGAACATTTAATTTTAGGAAATTATTTTAAAAATTTGGCACTCAGAGTATTGCTACGCGGTTTAAAAGAACCTTTAGGTACATTAATGCGTACGAAAAATCCAGAAAATTTAAATATTGCTTTAAATGTTCTTACTAAAGATTTTCAAGTTTATATGACCCAGAATAATCATCCAAAAAATATTTTTTCAAATTTAAATACGCAAAATTATTCTCATAAAAATAAAAACAATTTCCAAAATAACGTGGCACATAGGCAGCCACCTCCTAAGCCAAATTCTATGCAGAATTATCAACACACTAATCGAAATCCCGCATCAAACCCACAAAATCGTCCATCAACTTCTTATAATCCTTCTAATAGGAATAATACAAACTTTTCTAATAATGGTCATAACGTTTTTAAACCTAATCCAAATCAAAGATTTTCAAATCCAACTCCAATGAGTATGTCTACCAGAAACACACCTAGACCCAAACCCCAAAATTATCAAAATCGGTTCCAACACAATCCTAATCAACCTAGAAATTTTATCTCGGAAGAACTCCATAATATAGACGATTCCGATTGTATTAATGATGAATCCGATACACCAGCCTCGGAACCAAATCAAACATTATCGAATTATTGAACTTAAATAATTCAGAAAGTGTGTTACCCTATATAATTTTCCCAGAACAAAATCTAAAAGTTTTAATTGATACTGGTAGCACAAGATCCTTTGTGACACTAGCTGTAGCTGAAAAATATTTCAAAAAATCGTATGTCAAAAAACCATTCCATGTAAAATCTGCCTTTGGTAGCAGTCAACAAAATTTCTGCACTTTTATTCCAGTCCCAAAAATGTTTAACTATAGGAAACCGCTTAATTTAGAATATTGCGTTCTCAAATTTCACGATCATTTTGATTGTTTGTTAGGATTAGATAATTTAAAAATACTTAATGCAATTATTGACTTAAATAATAATTTGCTTATGACTCCTTATAGTCAAATTAAAATGAATTACTTTGACATTAAAACTGGATCCACGAATTGTATAGTAGTGCATCCACGTTGTGAACAAGTAATTAAATTAAATATTGAAAATGTAAAAAATGGTAATGTAATTATACCATATACTCGAATTGGGAAATTAGAAATCCCGGAATGTTTAACAAAAGTTGAAAATAATATAGCTTTATGTACAATTTTAAATCCTTCAGAATCCAACTTTCGAGTAGACTTAAGCCCTTCTATTAGTGTTGAGACATTCGATGAATACGAACAAACCCTCAACCCAAATTTTAATAATATTTATTCTGAAAATGTTAAATTTGATATTTCGAAAGTTAGAACTGAACATATGAATTCCGAAGAAAAACAATCTGTATTAAAATTAGTTCAAGAGTATAGTGATATTTTCATGTTGAAGGAAATCAGCTTACCTTCACAAGTAAAATAAAACATCATATTAAAACTTCTAATGATATACCTATTTATTCAAAATCATACAGATATCCTGAGATTCACCGAACGGAAATTCAAAAACAAATTCAAGAAATGTTAAATGATAATATTATTAGGCCGTCCAGCTCTCCGTGGCCGATCAATATCTGGATAGTTCCAAAGAAGCTAGATGCTTCTCAAAAGCCAAAGTATCGACTCGTTGTTGATTATCGAAAACTGAATGAGATCACAATTGGAGATCGATATCCATTACCAGATATTACAACGTTACTAGATAAGCTTGGACGTTGTCAATATTTTACATTATTAGATCTCGCTACTGGTTTCCATCAGATCGAGATGGCTGAGGAGGATATTCCGAAAACAGCCTTTAATATTGAAAATGGGCACTATGAATATGTGTGCATGCCCATGGGTCTGAAAGGGGCTCCTGCAACCTTTCAAAGGGTCATGGACAATATCCTAAGAGGTATACAGAACGAGAAATGTTTGGTGTACCTTGATGATATAATTGTGTTCAGTACCAGCTTACAAGAACACATCACAAATTTAAAAGAAGTATTCAATAGATTAAGAGATTCTAATTTTAAATTACAAATTGATAAATGCGGATTCTTGCGAAAAGAAGTAGCATATCTAGGACATATTGTCACGCCAGAAGGTGTAAAACCGAACCCAGATAAAATTTTAGCAATTAAAAAATTTCCGATACCAAAAAATTCAAAACAATTAAAAGGATTCCTAGGACTCCTAGGGTATTATCGAAAATTTATAAAAGATTTTTCAAAATTAGCTAAACCATTAACTATCAGATTGAAAAAAGATGCAATTATCAATGTAAATGATTCAGATAATGTCGAATGTTTTGAAATGTGTAAAAATCTGTTGATAAATGAGCCAATACTTCAATATCCAGATTTCACCAAACCCTTTAACCTTACCACAAACGCCAGCAATTATGCTTTAGGTGCTGTTTTAAGTCAAGGCAAAATAGGCTCTGATTTACCTGTGGCTTACGCCAGCAGAACCTTAAATGATTCAGAATGCAACTATTCTGTAATCGAGAAAGAACTTCTTGCCATAGTTTGGGCAGCGAAATACTTCCGCCCGTATCTTTTTGGCAGAAAATTTACAATAGTTACCGACCATAAACCACTTCAATGGTTATTCTCACTTAAAGATCCAAGTTCAAAGCTTGTCAGATGGCGCTTGAAACTTGAAGAATATGATTATGATATCGTATACAAAAAAGGTGCTTTAAATACCAATAGCGATTGTTTGTCCCGAATTCAAATAAATATTAATGAAACTGAATTACAAGAACCCCAATGTTCTAAAAATGTATTAGTTTATATGGACAAATTTAATAAAAAACTTTCATCATCTCCCGATGATAATAGATCTCTAATAGTTGAAACGGATAACGAAAGTAACAATAATGATGATGATGACGAAGACATCACAGTTCATACAAATGAAGAGAATCCTGTAATCGGTATACCAATTTCAGATTCAGCGATAAATATTGGTAAAAATCAATTAATATTTTCCGAAGTAAATTTCGAACCAGCCATACCCACTATTATAAAACTGTATGAAAATAAACAAAGAATCATTGTACAATTATCTAAAAATAATTTTGAGCAAGATGTGATTAATTTCGTGAAAGAATACATAGTACCTAAAACTAAATATTTTGTCTATTTCGAAGACCCAATTTATGAAAAATTCAGTGTTATTCTACAAAATCACTTTCAAGATTCTCAAATTGACTTTGTTAAATGTAATAAAAAATTAATAGATGTTCCTTTAAATGAAGTTAAAGAAGTTATTCAAAATTACCACGAGGGTAAGACTAATCATAGAGGTCTAGATGAAACTGAAAATCAATTAAAAGCTTTGTATTATTGGCCTAATCAAAGAGCTTCTATACAAACTTATATAAACGAATGCGAAGTTTGCCAGTTGAGCAAATATGATAGAAAACCATTTTTAAATGTTACTCCTACAGCGACTAAACCTTTCCAAATTTTGCATTTAGACACGATAACCTTAGAAAATAGTTAATTTCTTACGATAATAGATTCATTTTCTAAATATGGTCAAATGTATGAATTAAAATCTAGACAAGGAATAGAAGTAGCTCATAGTCTAATTAAATATTTTACACACCATTGTATACCAGAACAAATAATTTCGGATAATGGAACTGAGTTGAAAAATTCTGTTGTAAAGGAATTATTAGAAACGCATAAAATAAAAATTCATTTTATAAGTTCTCAACATCCAGAATCGAATGGAATTGCCGAAAGATTCCACTCTACGATTATTGAACACATCAGACTTTTGAATAATCAAAAAGATTTTATACATGAGACTATTGAAAATAAAATACTTTATGCATTATTAGCCTATAATAATAGCGTTCATTCTGCAACAAAATTGAAACCTAACGAAATAATTACCGGACACATAGATAGTAATACACCCTTCAATATAGAATTAGATCGACAAGTAGTTAATAATTATATACAAAATCATAAAGATAAAATGAAAATTTTGTACTCGAATTTAAATCAAAAATTACAAGAAAATAAATCAAAAGTAATATCTAAAGCCAATAAAAGCCGTGAAGAATTACCAGATACAATACCCACTAAAGTGTATGTACGTAATAAACAGGCACAAGGTAAAACCAAAAATAAATATAAAAGTGAAGAAATTAAAAGTAAAAATATCCGACTAAAAACAGCAAAAACCGCTGCTAGACACAAAAATACTTCAGAAAATATTCATCTTTCAAACATAAAACGTCCTAAAAAGACTCCATATAAATTCATTTCAGGTTCGTCACCGTCGGAGACGCAACAATCAAAATAAAAGATGTTACCCATAACTTGGGAATACTTCCCATAAATCTTGGATATGCCAAACTGCAGAAATCCAGCCATACTTTTGTTCATTTTTATAATTTAAGTCCACTACTAGTAGAATATAATAAGTTAAGTATACAATACAATCACGTTAAATATAATATGTCTAATAATACATTTTTTCTAACTGAAACAGAAAATATTGTAAATATAATAGAGTACACTAAGAATAGTATAGATGCTAAATTTAATAACATTAATATTCATTCAACCTTAGATAGACCAAAGAGAGGGTTAATTAACGGTCTTGGATCAATAGTAAAAACAATTACGGGAAATTTGGACTCTGAAGATGGAGAAAGAATTAATTCAATCATGGAACATTTAAAACAAAATCAAGAAAACTTGCAAACTCAAATTAAAATGCAATATTCTGTTAGTCACCAAATAATTGATATTTTTAATAAGACATTTCAGGACATCCAGTATAATGAAAAAATATTAAAAACGAAAATATTTGAGATAAGAGATACTTTAGATTTTCAAGCAAATGCAGAAAATATTATTTATTTAAAACAGCTATTCAACGAACTTCTTATCACATTCAATGTAATTTTAGACGTTTTAGAAACGGTAGAAAATTCATTAACCTTCTGTAAACTTAAAACATTACATCCAAGTATTATAAAATCTGACGACTTATTTGCAGAGTTGCAAAAAGTGCATTATTATTATCAAACGAAATTACCTTTCGAATTAAAACAAAAACATTTTAGAATTTGAAGCCGTCATAGACGTAGTTTGTAAAGTAGAAAATAATCAAATACAATATTTTTTATCGATACATATTAATTATGATATTTTATTTAATCTTTTTTATATGTTACCTATACCTACAGAAATTGAATCAGAATACGTAACATTAATACCTAATTCAAAATTTTTACTAAAATCAAATAATGTCATTAAACCTCTAAATGACATTTGCACTCGCGGCAATATTTTTCAATGTCCTAACCATTTGCAAGACAATAATAATTATGGGTGCGAAGAAAACATATTGCTAGCAGGAAATTCTACATTTTGTCAATATACAAAAATTGAAATAATTAAGAATCACATTGAAATTATACCGGAGATAAATCAATTTTTGGCAATATTTCCAGTAGAAGAAAAATTAATCATAAAATGTAAGCAAGAAACTGAAGTGAAAACTCTTTATTTAATTGAAAATTCAGCATGTAAAATTATATTTAGAAATCAAGAGTTAATATTTCAACAAAAAACTTTTGGACAACCTTTTGTAATAAATGAAATAAATTTGAAATTAAATCAATTACACGTTTCTCCAATGAAGATTGATTTAAAAAGTTTAAAAATAAAGGATATTCCAAATCAACTGGTAACGCCAATATTCACAGAGAAACATTTTCACATCCCCAGTATTTGGACTATTCTTCTTTATACAGCATTGATAGTGGCCTTCCTGTGGATCATGTACAAGAGGAAACATTCAGGAAGGACGAGTAAGAGTCAGCAGGAGTCAACGGAAGATGGGATCCAGCTTCCAGGAGAAGCTTCCTTCTAAAGGAGGAGGTGTCACCTACGCCATTGCCCTTAGGTGGACAGTATATTGTGCTGATTAGGTATTTATATTATTGTAGAATTGCTTAGTTTGTGTTTGTTACGAGGTTATTTAAATTCATGTTTATAATAAAAATATCAGTCTTGTATTTGAAATTATTGTATTAGTTTGTCTTAGAAATAAAGTTAGTTTTTAAAAACACGTTTTCAGTAAATTAAAAGTTAAGTTATATATATATATATATATATATACATGTATATATATATATATATATATATATAATAAGCAACGAATAGATTAGTGGGTATTGCACGCAAATAGAAGAAGGGGCTACTGAAAAGAGTGGTAACCGCAGACATGCATGTTTCTAGCTCATTAGCCGTCATCGGTACGGTACAACCAAGAAAAGATGTGAAACATGAGAGCAAAGGTGTTGAATGAAACATGAGAAAATATAACAGAATTCAGCAGGATAGTCAAACACAACATTTGTGTCAGTAATATTAGAAGATCTCGAATATTCGAGACAACAACCAACATAGACACGGAGGTGCATATAACACTCCCGTCTGAAACTTCCGACCCAGATTAATGAAATAATAACAAAATAAACGAATAGTGCGTGACATATGAACAATAAGCAACGAATAGATTAGTGGGTATTGCACGCAAATAGAAGAAGGGGCTACTGAAAAGAGTGGTAACCGCAGACATGCATGTTTCTAGCTCATTAGCCGTCATCGGTACGGTACAACCAAGAAAAGATGTGAAACATGAGAGCAAAGGTGTTGAATGAAACATGAGAAAATATAACAGAATTCAGCAGGATAGTCAAACACAACATTTGTGTCAGTAATATTAGAAGATCTCGAATATTCGAGACAACAACCAACATAGACACGGAGGTGCATATAACACTCCCGTCTGAAACTTCCGACCCAGATTAATGAAATAATAACAAAATAAACGAATAGTGCGTGACATATGAACAATAAGCAACGAATAGATTAGTGGGTATTGCACGCAAATAGAAGAAGGGGCTACTGAAAAGAGTGGTAACCGCAGACATGCATGTTTCTAGCTCATTAGCCGTCATCGAATATTCGAGATCTTCTAATATTACTGACACAAATGTTGTGTTTGACTATCCTGCTGAATTCTGTTATATTTTCTCATGTTTCATTCAACACCTTTGCTCTCATGTTTCACATCTTTTCTTGGTTGTACCGTACCGATGACGGCTAACGCACTATTCGTTTATTTTGTTATATATATATATATATATATATATATATATATATATTGCCTGACTAGGTATAAAACCATGAATATTGGGGTAACGGCAAGTTAATTAAAGAAAACTCTTCTTACTGTTTTTCTTCCAAGCTTTCGGAAACGTTTATTTCCATTATCAAGGATAAGTAAATTGAGATTGTTATAATTGTTGTTATAAATTGGTAAATATATCGATATTTGAACTTTTTAAAAGCTTTTAAATTTTTTTTTAATCATAGTCATGTTCAGCAAAAACGTTACTTGAAATAAGACTGTCCAATTGGTCTTGTGCCATAGGGATTTTTTCAATTAAATTACAAAATACACGTGGAAGCAACAGAAAATAAATACTTTTGATTAAGCGAGATAAAACTATGTTTTCACGCTTGAAACAGGTTTCGACTCGACAGCTCTTTCAACTTTTATTAATCAACTTGAATAGATCAACAAAATTCCTCCCGTGAGAACGCGCATGTATGTAGATATAATCAACAAATTTCAAACAAATATTTCTAGTGTCTATATATTTAATCATGTTCTTTCTGTACTTTAACGAAAAATCTTTGCATACACCACCCTCTATCAACAAAATCTTGCTCACGTCTGTCTGTCTCATAGGAAATACCCAAACTTCCTGTCAACTTATCTGAAGTTAAAATTTCCCTTTTAACTCGTTCAGCATCCATTCTCTGGAATCCATTTTATGTCAACCGTCTGTTTTGTGCAACACTCCTTAGGGACTCGCCATCTGACTGCATCTGTCTGGATGGGACAAAACGCAACAAAAAAAAAGAATCAAAAATGCGTACAACAAAAAGAAACTATTTCTACTGATATTGGATCCTTGAGATATACAGGGGGACGAATTGTAATTCCTCCGGGGAATTGGAATGTGCGTAAACTTATCATTGGAAAATAGAAAAAAAACACCCTACTTCAGAGGGTTATTTCTGCACGACGATTGATATTTAAAGCTATACATTTTGTATGAGATATGGATTATTTAGGAATTTTCGGATTACTGGTTAGATTTTGCACTTTAACTTTGAAGGGGTCTGGGCTGATGATTGAATTTAAAGACGGATTTTGGGATAAAAGTTAGTTTGAATGTATCAACGTATTTTACAGGATGAGTCATAAGAAATGGTACAATTGTAGTTCAAGAATACTGTTTATAAACTCTTGAAACGATTGAAATATTTCTGTTGATATATTTTTGTAGACATACATTTCTGGAAGCTATTTTTGGTAACGATAAATATGAAATTTGACTCATAAATGTTGCCACATACGCCTGATTGGATGAATAACTGAAATATAATATTATATAAGTTGTATAAGCAACGATTTTATAATAGTATTTATAAATTCAGACCAATTTGAATCATCTAATACACCTCCAGACCCAGTATGAGAGCGATAGAATCCAAGAGATTGTTGTCCATATGCATGTAATACAATATTATCAGTGTTTTAAATGAAACTCACGGTTTCTAGTTAATTCCACAATATAATAAAAGTTATTGAAAATCCTAAAAAATTGACAATTGTTTCGATAAATCAATATCATCGTCAGAATGAAGTGTAAATGTCTTTCAAACTGACTTTAACCATTGATTTATTATTCGTTGAATTAACACAGCAAAAATAACTATTTTAACGTTGGCTGCAATAAAATTACAATAACTGACTTCATAATATGTGTAGAGAAAGATAGTTTGATGCACAATGTGTATATGATAGAAAAGAATAAACAATTATTATGTTTCGCGGTCGCCTTGTAGGTAGCAAAATAGATTATACGTTAGCTGTCACTTGCTTGACAGCACTGAAATCAGTATTTCATATTTTATATAAATATTTTCAAATAATTGCTGTAATTGTATCGAAAACGGTGTAAGGATTCTCCCTTATTCCATCTTTAAATGAGGTCAATACGTCCTGTCACTGTATATGCGTCAGGTTCTGGGTTTACAGAATCTACAATTATTGTATCTCTTGGTCTTCGAGTTCCTCGAAATAATTAAAAATGTCCATTTAAAAATTAATCTGACAGTTTTAATCTAAACTAGGCTAGAATCGGCAATACTAAAAAAATAAAAAGAGAAAAAAATTAATTCGTAGTTCAGCTTCAGTCGGTTATTAGTCACAATCCGAACAAGTTTATTTCTTATAGCTCCTAATAACTTAACTGTAGAATAATGCTAGATATTCTGGGAATATACGAGTAAATTATCTAATAATGGAAGGACGAATCTAGGGTTTATTTAATAAATATATACTATTTATAACTTTATTTAGACTTAAGCTAATAATGCATTTGCCTTTGTAGCGAGGTATTTATCATCAGGCGCATTGTTTATAAAACAGTTAACTTCTCCTCCAGTTAATATTTTTAATTTTTTAGCTCAGTATCCCTCAGATTGTCTTTTTAAAAATGCTCGTAACCTGGCATATTTTGACAAATCCTCTTTATCCTAAAAAGGAATGAAGCCATGTAATAGCCATTATTTAAATAAAATTATATAAATTTACTTACTTTTCATGAAGTAAAATGAATTTGAATTTAAAATTTAACAAATTAGACAATTTTAACAGTTGACAACTGTTGCTAATAGACAGTGTATTTTCTTCTTTTTTTATTAAAAAGTGTTATAAAGTACACTTATTCTGCACTTCTGGCTCTAACAATTAATATTCAACGACCATATTAGTCATTTTACGTTGAGTTTAGAGGATTATTTATGCATTTTGGTATTTTTGAACTACTTCTACTCTGCGCAGTGCAGCAGGTGTACAAAACGGAACCGTAATTTTATCGGTTGCTGTTTCTTCTCTATTAATTATGTAAGTTAGAAACGTGAAAAAGCACCAATGCTTATTTTGGGCCGCGCAACTCTCGACCCACAATGTTATATGCGTTATGTCTCTGTATTGTAAGAAGAAGGCATAAAAGCTACTCACAAATTCCTTTTTCTCGAAATGCCTTCATGCCATGTAGCGACAAAAATTGTTAGTCCATTTTTTTTAGATTTTCCTGACGGTATAAATGTCTCATTGTAAGCTATAATTTTTGGACAAAAAATCACTTCCTTGTACATTTCCAAATGCGGTAACATGATGATTTTCTGCATATCCATCGAAAAGTTAGCAGCACTGGAGTCGTTTTTCTTCTCAGCATCTGATCTATAGTTATGCCAGATCTCTTGGGCATTATCTAAATGTAGTTTCCATTGATTACAATTTTGGCAATCAGAGCACAGATTCACACTTTTACGGGTTTGGGTTTGAAGTCGAAATTTTTCGCACTTTTTACACTCTTCATGTCCCAGTTTGGCGGAGGAAATATTCAAATCATTCAAAACCACATGCCAATATGTTTCATACGAACAACAAATATCGGCATATTTTCACCTAAAGTTGTCGAACATTACGATAATTGTTATATCGCTCAGCAGATACAGCCTATGTGGGGCATGTTCTCTTCGATAGTGTGAAACAGAAGGAGCAAAACTTTTAATGTGGTCTAAAACAATACCTTTATTTGTTTTATTTGTAATAGCACGTTTATCTTATTTTGCCAATTTCCTTTCTCTTTCTGACATGTCATTTTTGTAAACGAATCTCAACACTGCGTCATTATTTGCTGAGTAACCAAAAGTAGCCAAAAAAATGTATTGCATGTTTTTTCGTCCTGGTGAAGTATTCAAAAAGTATTTAATGCTAAAGCGTTTTCTCGGGAAAATGTCATTGTTTTTTCGTTTCAACAAATTTTGTTCAACATGGTTAATAATAAATAAGTGCTTTCCAGATGCATTTAAATTAATAAAACGTTGATTAATCAATGATCTTTCTTCATGAGTAACTTCCAAAGAACGATGCTTCTTACATGTAGTAGCTTTACAGCCTTCTTTCAATGCGTACATCTCCTTTAGAAATGAAATTTTTTCTTCTTTGGAATCAAAGTTTTTTTTCGGCTTCGCTCAGTTCCACTTTTGGTTGCAGATAAATCCAGCTGAAAGATATCTCCATCTATGACACCAATCGGCAAATTTTCTTTGTCGTTGCTCTTGAGAGAATTATCTTCACCTTCATTTATCGAAAAGTTGTCTAATGGAATAAGGTTTTCATCTAAAACTCGTATATTTGCTTTCCAGATGCATTTAAATTAATAAAACGTTGATTAATCAATGATCTTTCTTCATGATTAACTTCCAAAGAGCAATGCTTCTTACATGTAGTAGCTTTACAGCCTCATTTCAATGCGAACATCTTATTTTTTTTGTCCTTTGGAAATGAAATTTGTTCTTCTTTGGAATCAAAGTTTTTTATCGTCTTCGCTCAGTTCCACTTTTGGTTGCAGATAAATCCAGCTGAAAGGTATCTCCATCTATGACACCGATCGGCAAATTTTCTTTGTCGTTGCTCTTGAGAGAATTATCTTCAACTTCATTTATCGAAAATTTGTGTAATGGAATAAGGTTTTCATCTAATC
The DNA here is from genome assembly GCA_963921935.1 of Galeruca laticollis. Taxonomy (NCBI): domain Eukaryota; kingdom Metazoa; phylum Arthropoda; class Insecta; order Coleoptera; family Chrysomelidae; genus Galeruca; species Galeruca laticollis. Next base: position 94,317,586 of record OY998183.1, read on the forward strand.
TTCATATATTTGCCAATCCAGATTGTCTTCACTTCCAACATGTACTATTGTGTTAATATTTATATCTGATAGAGTTTCTTTTAACTTTTTGAACTGCCTTATACTGACGATACTAGAATTAAAAACCCCGACAGTTAATGTTCGCTTTTCTAAATATTTACAAAAAATTTTCATAACATGACCACTTTTTTCGAAATTCTCCATTTTAACTGAAGTTGCCATTAAAATTATTTGTTTACCTCTATCTGTGAGCATTTAACAAAAACGCTTAATAAGCATATTTAAAAACAAGTAGCTAAATAAAGTGTTATGGTGTAGCCTCCCTTTACATATTTATATATTCCACTTCCATGTGGGCCCATTGTTGTCTATTGCTAGCTATGCGGCCCCAAGTTGATCCTGCGAGTTTCTTTATGTCGTAGTCCCATCTTAAGTTGGGGCGTCTTCTTGGTCTTTTCACGCCTCGGGGATACCATTGCGTTATCTTTGTGGTCCATCTATCGTCTGTCCTTCTAGCGAGATGCCTCGCCCATTGCCACTTTAGGGATCTGATTCTATTTATGACATCTATCACTTGGGTCTTTTGTCTGATCCAATCGAGCCTTTTTCTATCTCTCCTTGTTATTCCAAGCATGCATCGTTCCATAGACCTCTGCGTTACCTGGAGTTTTCTAATGATATCAGTTTTCAGGGTCCAGGTTTCACAGCCGTATGTTAATACTGGTAGTACGCACTGATCAAACGCTTTCTTTTTCAAACGGAGTGACATTCTAGACTTGAAGATGATAGAGTTCTGTCCAAATGTTCTCCATGCTAATTTGATTCTTCTGTTTATTTCTGGAAGTAGAGAGCCTGATATGTGTATTAGTTGACCCAGGTATATGTATTCCTCTACTATTTCCAGGGCAGTGTCATTAATTGTTATTTCTTGTGCGTTTATCAGTTCGTTATACATCATCTTGGTCTTACTCAGATTTATTTTAAGGCCTACTTCGTTGCTTGCTGCATTCAATTCATTTATTTGTTGTTGCATTTCGCCAGGGTTACTCGCTATCAGGATGATGTCATCAGCGAATATTAGATGGTTCAAGTATTCTCCATCTATATTCAGACCTGTGTTGTTCCAGCCCAGTTTTCTGAAGATGCTTTCTAGTGTTGCTGTAAATAACTTTGGTGATATTGCGTCTCCTTGTCTAACTCCTCTGCTGGTGGGGAATTCTGGTGTGCCCTCATAAATCCTAACTCTCGCTTTGGCTTCCCTATATATATTTGCTAGGGTCTCAATATATGGCTTGTCGACCCCTTGTTCTGTTAGGGCATTTATTACTGCTCTGGGATATATAGAGTCGAATGCTTTCTCAAAGTCGATGAAGGCTAGTGCTAGTGGTTGGTTGTATTCTTTGGTTCGACTGATAACCTCTTTGAGGGTATGGATGTGATCTATTGTACTGAAGCCTTTGCGGAATCCAGCCTGTTCTCGTGGTTGGGCCGAGTCTAGTGTATTTTGTATTCTGTTGTGAATGATCTTTGTGAATACCTTGTACGTCACTGGTAGTAGACTTATTGGTCTGTAGTTCTTAATGTCTTCTTTGCTGCCTTTCTTGTGGATCAACACTATAAGCGCGCTGTTCCACTCTTTAGGTATGCTCCTGGACATCAGACAGTTCGTGTATAGTTTGGCAAGGTACTTCCATGTTTTAGCTCCTGCATATTTGAGTATTTCGGTCGTGATGCCGTCATTTCCCGCTGCTTTGCCATTTTTCATGCTTTTCAGTGCCATTTCTACTTCCTTGTTTTCCATCAGTTAATGCAACTATCTGTCTTTTCCCTATTATTAGTGCCCTTTTTGCATTTTTGTAGCTTTTACGGTTTTCTATTGTTGTTTGTACCAGTTTCTCGTTGTAATTCCTGATATCTTCTGCGATTTTCTTTCGTATCGTCTTGCACATTTCGGTGTATTCAATTCTTTGAATGTTTGTTGTCTTTTTCATTTCTCTTCGTTTTTGTAATAGTGCTTCTGTTTCCGGAGTTAGTTTTTTGTGTTCACCTCGTTGTTGCAGACCTCCCACTTCTACGGCGCAGTTTCGAATTGTGTCCATCAGTTCAGGGTTGTTATATTCCACTTTTTGTAGTCTTTCTTCTAGTAGTGCTTCATATTAGTGAGAGTTCTCTCTCAGCCTTTCGTTGTTTATGTTTTTCGTTGTGTTGGTTTTGATTAGTCTTGACCTTTCTAGTTTTATATCTAAGACCAGTCGAGCTCTAATTAGTCGATGTTCTGAAAGTGTGCGAACTGTATTAATCTCTCTCCTCTTTCATTCCTTTCTCTAAATCCATATTTCCCCATTCCTTTTTCTTGGTCTTTCCTGTGTCCTACTTTGGCATTAAAGTCTCCCATTATGTATTTGAAGTGACTATTGTCGTTGCTGAGCGCTTGGGTTATTTCATTATAGAATTCTTCTATTTCGTCGTCACTATGGCTGATTGTTGGGGCGTATACCTGAATAATCTGGATAGTATATCTTTTGGAGAGTCTTAGTGTTATGCTGGCTACTCTGTCTGAGGTGCTTGTTATCCTTATGATTCTATTTTTCCAGGTTTTCTTAATTAGGAATCCTACTCCGCTTGTTCTTTCTGTTGGTGTTCCTTGGTGGTATAGAAGATTCCCTGATTCAAGTTCTATGAGTTCTTCATTTTTTCGTCTTACTTCGCTAATGCCCATGATATCCCACTTTATTTTTGCTGCCTCTGTTTCCAGTTCCATAATCCTAGCTTGATTAGAGAGTGTACGGCGGTTATAAGTTGCTAGGTGTAATGTAGTCAATGGGTAGTGGTTTAGACTCCGCAGATTCTTAGCACCCTCTGCCCTCGTGGCTGGTTCCCAGGATCTACCCCTCCTAGGGCCCTTCGGGCTTACGGAGAATGAGGGCCGTAACTTGTCCTTGTCTGTCATGCTGGGGTTGTAAGGGCGTACCTTACCACGCTGCCTCAATGCGGGTTGGCAAGGGGCGAGGGATGTCGTCCGCCAGTTTTCGCCATTTACTGACGGACCCTGTACCCCCATATATATATATATATATATATATATATATATATATATATATATATATATATATATATATATATATATGTATGTGTTATAAGCACGATAGAGGGCGCATTTTTTGACGGATCGAAACCAAACTCGTTAAAAAAATTGGTTCGACCAAAATCTTGGACGACTTCGTTAACGGGCCAAATCGGCCCAGTAGAAAGAAAATGACGGTCTGTCAAAATTGAAAAAAAAAATCGTATTTCTTTTGTTTTTGATCTGACGCAAAAAAATTACTGAGATTTTTTTAGAACTTAACGCGTTCTACAACTTTTATATGAAACACTTTTTTCTAAAACGTACATGAAAACATTTATTTAAGAAAATTTAAATTTTGTTTTGAACCTGATGCAAAAACTTTACTGAAATAAGCCGTCCAATTGGTCTTGTGCCATTGGGATTTTTTTCTGTACCTAATTCCAATATACATTGTATTTTTTGAGAATATAAATATCGGAAAAAATTGCAGATACGCTGTTTTTGATACGTACGGTAGTATACTCGTCCCCAATATTTTGGAAAACATTTATTATTATTTGTCGGTAACACGGCACTAGCATTGTAAAAATCAGATCGACATAATTCCATTTTCAATATAAAATGTAACAACTCTTGATATTTTGATTTTTTTCAAGTTAATTTCAGTTATAATGCCATAAAACAATTTTCATTAATTGATTTTATTGACTTTATGACATAAATTCAGCATGAACTAAAATCTAAAAACCTAATCATATCAAATGTCAAAAATAAAGACACTCTTCTCTTGAGCATATTTGTATTCCCTTATAAGTCTGAAAAAAATTTATATTTTATATATTATATTATTATATTTTATGTTTTTCCTTATATTAATAATTAAAGTTATCCATCATTTTCCATATACGGAGTACTGTATATTGAAGTGATAACGTATTATTTCATTATATCAATTTCAAAGATTTATAGCAAACTTCGCTTAAAATCTAACTGATGATTCCAAAAAAAGATTATTTTCAATGTAACACATAATTTCCCCCCTTAAATGTTTGAGTTATCGTGCAGACACGGAGTATAATGTACTATCATATCAATAAACACTCGCGTGTCAAAGTGACTGATGTTTTTCGGATGATAGCTATCGTAGACATTGAGCAGGTAATTTTCTATAGGGTGGTTCGAAGCATGAATATAAAAAAAAGATTCCAATGAGTGATTAATCCAGAACATTTAGTTCCGTTTAATCTAAGCTGCATTACTTTTAATAGTAATTGCCATTACTAAAAATATAAGTAGATTGAAGTATTCTTAAATTTTGGAAACAGTCATTTCACTTCTTTGTTTGTACCAATGAGATTGGAAGTGGGGGAGTCGCTGAACGTGGTTTGAAAACGGTCCTCGGTCCGCCATATTGGTACTGGATTTACATCAGATCAGCTGATTGTGCTTAGTGCGTAATTGTAATCTACTTTTTGATTATTTTAAAGATTATTGTTGTGTTTTTTTCAATCATTACAAACTGTTAACCTGTCTTTATGTGCAGTGCGTAGTTGTTCCAATTGACAAGGTGTTCAAAAAAGCAATTATGGGAATAACATTCCATAGCCAAGTGTAAACATGATACAGAACAGTAAATAAACTTCGCATTAATAATGGCCAGAAAACTCTTATGAATAAGTTTTTGAGTGACAACGGGATATATATGTTACCAGGATATAGTTGCTCCTAACCATACCAATGTCCAAGGTTTTGAAAATGCAATAGAATAAAGTAATTTAACATATCTTGCAATAGTTTGTCCTAGAAACAATGCGGGTGCATTGTTCAGTACCATTAAATGTTAATATTAATTGGAATTATTTATAAAACTTAGGGGCTATTCATCCCTATTTGAATTATTTATTACATGACAAAGTATAATGGAGTTGAAGAATATTTTTAGGAAATCCCTGAAAATATCTTTATAAAAATAAAGCAAACAAGACCAAGACACTCTAGCAACAAAACTGTTTTGTTTAGCAGACAATAAATTGTATAGGATATGATGATATTTTTTGAGAAACCTCATATATGACTGAAAAAAATTACTATCTGATAGCAATTAGGGTTTCAGGACATGCAGAAGCATACATTTTTATGAAGAATACGATTTTTCCAACAGATTAATAATAAACAAGTTTTCCATATGACTACGACTTAAATAGACTTACTGTATATGTCAATCGCAACTATCATTTATTGTTACGATTTCAAAGTTTTAGTACACAGTTACTACAAATTGGTAACGAGAACGAAATAACATCCAATGAACGAATTTTAGAGACAATTTTACAAAAACGTTCCAAGAAATTGTAACAAATAGCTAATTGTTACTTACTATTGAGAATATAAAGTAAAGTAAAAGGGTAGGCTAAAATTTTTGTCTTGCAAACGTTCTTGCTACTTGGATCATGACTTTGAAGTGAATACAAATTGTAAGTAAATTTATAAAATCATATAAACTATTATATTACATCACATTATACCTTCATATTTACGAGTATTACACACATTCAGTTACTGGAAAGTTAACAAAACTTTGTAAAATTACTTTAAGGGCATTCTTAGGGTTTGTAATGAACTATATTAGTGGAGTGGACTGTTGAGTTTGTCGTTCACTACTGCATCTAAGTAGATGTGTTGTTTGTTTTTCTTCGATAAGGTTGTGGAAAGAAGGACCAGTCGTAATTTTAAGTAACGTTTAATAAAATACTTAAATACGACAATTTTGAACACGTAAATCAATTTACAACAAAACTGTAACTAGATAGAGCAACAAAAATATCCACAACGAGTTTATAGTTACAGTTTTCTAATAGATACTAAATGCTCGTGAGGTAGATATGTATATTTTTTCGCTAATTAACGAAGTCACAGAAATTTTCACGTTTTTATATTGCGTCGTAACGCGAGAGATAATTTAATACTTCAGGTAAATCGTAATTTTTCCCGGTTTTAAGTTTAAAATTGATATACTTTGATACTAGTTGAGAGATATTCGTTGATCTAGATAAAGTTTTCACGCGCACTGTATGTTTCGAACGCGAGGAATTGTCGCACTTTTTTAGGTCAACCGTTCGAGAGTGGTTTTAGGCTTGATGTTGAGAAACTGACTGTCTGTAAATTAGTTAATTTCTGTAGATATTCGCAAGTTTTTTGGTGGTAGAACTTTCTCTTTCAGTTGAATGGTGTTATTTTTGACATAAAGTTAATTACTCACTTTACCGTGAAGCGATAAATACTGTCCTGTTAGTTAATTTATGTCAATCCATAAACGTTCAGTTCGAATAGCTCAGATTTCTCTATTCATTTGTATAAGGGTTTGAAATATTGTTCACAGTGCTAATTGAAGGATCATAGATCACTCAAAGTTATCTGTAGTAACATTTTAAAAGTTTTGGAAAGTTCCATAATCTCTATTTCATAAACAGATCATAAGGTTCATTTGAACCATTTAAAATTCAATTCTTTGGTGTCGTGTTGAGTAGGCATTTAGAAGCTGAACTTTCTTTTATTAATGGGCGTTTACGACCATTAAAGTGAATATTGAGGGTTTAAAGTTACAATAGACATTCAAACTTGTCCGCGAATTCATAGAAATGTGAAACTTCTTGCGTTTGATTTGTCATCGCGATATATACAGCATGTCATCTCACAACAGGCATTGTTATGTTAAGCTAATTAATATAAAATTCTTTTCCCCATTGATACGAAATGGCCGTAAAATATACCCCTTTCCTCACTCTGGTCGATACAACTTTAAAACATTGCATTTTAAAAGTATTTTCCACTTTTTACCAAGAAGCTGATAATGAAAAACGAAAAAAATGTATTCTATACATATAGGTTATGAAAGCGCATTTCGGAGAAGGCATTCCTGGATCAGATAGATCACCTATCACCATATTGCGGATCATCGCCCAGAACGAAATTTTTGTCGGAGTTACCGAATAACACGTTCTGTTTTCTGTGGAAATGTCAAACGTAAAACTTGACCTTCAAAAACCAGTTATTTTTATTACCTTTCGTTTCGTGCGTTAATTTTTCTATTTTTCATGTACTTCTCTCCATGCTCATTTTGTAATTTGTGTTTCACTCACCATTTACACTAAAATTTAACACAAGGAACAAGGAAAAATTACAAAAACCGCAAGCCTCAGCAATACCAGTAAGCTACCTATGTTTTCATCGAAAAGACAAAAAGAAAAAATCCGCAAGCCTCAGCAACCTAACAACTACGCGGCTTAAAGAATTAATAACTTTTTAGGTTAAAGAAAACAAAAACAGACGAAACAACCTGTCAGCTGAGCGCATTTACCCACTGGAATACTAGGGTAGAAAGGATCCAAACATATTATTATGATCTGTTGAGTTCGTTCAGTTTCCGAACCAAAGTGAACGTGATCCGGATTACTTTCCGAACATTTAGATCATGATCAGGTTAATCCGATCATAGTTTCCGAAAAGCCCTGTAGATGTCAATTATAGTGAAGAGGTAGATGGTTGCGGCTCCAAATCTGACGCTGAGATCAGAAAGATGCATCAAATGTAAAAACTAAATCTTTGTTGATTTATATTGGGTAGTAATCTGTATTGATATGCATTCCACTGTCCTGGGCTATTGTGTTTATTTCTACAAAAAAATTAAAACAACGTTTATAAGAGTCTATTCCCGGATAACTAGTTACTGTAGTTTCCGAAGAAAAAGTGACTTTTACGTCACTGTTTATAGTTGATGTTACTAACTTTGTAGTAACAAACACCTGAACGTCTGTTTTTAAAGTATATTTAACAATTTAATCTTGAGCGACATTGGTATTTCGTTTATTTCAGTTCAGATTGGTCTAAACCGCTGAAGAAAATCAAATTTATATTTGTTTTTTTACTTATCTGCAGTTTGATGATAGCTCATGAATTTTATGTTCATATCTTCATCACATTTGATTTGTCTATGCAAGCTTGATAATTACGCAATTATAACCAGTTACTATAACTTATAAAAATATGTACTCTCTAAAAATACTTGTCGTTAGTCAAAGGAGAAGCATAAAATATCTGACATTAGTTTAAGCGAGAAAGATATTCCGGAAAACCGCGAGCATCTTCGCAATGTCAACGTAAGTTACAGTTATTGCGACGTATTTGTTATTATATCGTCACGTATCTGTTTAGTAACGATTTGGTAATAGTATACGTAACAATAACGTCAAGGTTACGTAATTGTTACTCCCCGCTTAGGGAATCGTTACTTAACAAATACGGTCTACTTTCGTCGCATTAATGGTAACAGTAACGTTAAAGGTGACTTTCATGGTATTTGTTACGTAACAATTACTTAAAATGCTAGTGGGTCGATTTTGAAATGTCAATATTTTGAGGATAGGTATAGAAGATATCATACATGTAACGTATCTAAAAATTTCCGTAGAATACAAAAATTTTATGCTATATAGTGAAACGTTAACTTAGCAGTCAACATTTCTACTAATGTTTTAAATAAATAATTCAGCTTCGAATGTTAAATTTATTGGTGGAATAGACCACACGTCTTCCTAGCCAATATTTTAAAAACAACTATTTAAATGTTGGTGGAATAAACCAGTATAGATATTTCGCAAAAAAATCCTGAATAGAAATTCGGAATGTGGGATTATTCGATACCTTTTTGGAGAAAATGGTAGTCGCAGAAATTCCGAAAAAAGTTTTAAATATTTCGCGATTTAATATAAAACTTGTTCTTAGAACATATTTGCAGGGATTACTGGTATGTTTTATTTTTTTTCTGTGTAAGATTTTTTTGAATTGATAGAGGTTTTTGTCCAGGACAAATCCTTAAACTAGTTTGTATAATTGTAAGAAAAAGTATAAGTATAGTTTTATATATGCCTCTGGACAGATATCTAAATATCTTGTTAACTAAAAAAGTCTTTCTCTAACACACTTGTTGTTATTGTAGCGGAAACGCCAGGAACAGATTAATTCAGTGGGCAAATTCTACCAAAATTACCCGACTGGAGAAGTTAGCTATAGATTTGTCGCCAATTTGTATTGTCTTAAAAGAAATGGTCTTTCCATAAGAGCCTATTTATGGCCTAGCTATTCAACTGTAAAATATACAGAGATTTATGTAACCAATGAAGATTTCCTGGATAACTGCCTTCGACTTTCTACTTCAAGTTAAGTAAATTTATATTGTATGGCTTCACCAATTATATTTTTACAGTTCGTTTTAGGTTTAAATTACATTTTCTTCACACATACTCACAATTACTAACCACTTGTTAAATTATGTAACACGATTATTTTTTTTTGTTCATTATATTTATACATATTTGTAGTCAGTTGTTTTATTTATTATACAGGAAGACCTGAGAAATTGCCTTCAGCACATTTTATTATAAGTATTTTCTAAACTAGCAGAGCACAGCAGGTAAGAGTTGACTGATAATTGAGGTTGATTTTTTTCTAATTTAGTTTAGGAACAAAATTAGTGTCGCCCTTTTATTGATTTCACTTTACTGTTTCTTAGTTTTTTATCTCTCTTTCTCTTTCTTTTTCACTTTTTTTTCCTCTTTAATTAACTTCTTTCAGATAACTGAGCCCTGAGAACTGGCTCTGTTATCCCCAATCTCATTGTCAGTTTGGAAAGAACCTACTTTCTTTTAATTCTTTCATTTTCTTCTATAATTTTTACCCTGAGAGCTAGAGGATTTGTTTCAATAGGATTTCCCAATTCAGTTTTTAAGGTGTCATACCAGAAGTGACGGGATAATGAAAATAAAATATAAGTTAACTTGGAACTATTTGCAATTCCAAAAATTCAAAGTTGTACCTTCCCAACAGAGTATAGAATTTTACAAAAATTACCAGTATGAAAAATACGATCAGATTAGATAATTGCATGCAAAACTTGTGTTTGGATTTATTATTTATTTATTACAAGTATAAAATTACAATAGTCCGGCTCTGTGTACGCGGCCATATTGATGCTGGAAAGAACTCACCCTAGTGATACCGTTTTCGCTTAGCTTTTCAAATGTTAACAGCATCCCCCATTCTTCCAATCTCATTGGTTGGTACAATCTAAATCGTATTCTTGAAAGCGTTGTTTGGTACTTCTCGAACCATAGATCACAAAGTCAGTTCTTGATTTATAGAAAGATGAGATTGTAATGAAACATTTTTTTGTGCTATATGCCACCAATTCCACATCTAATACATATCCATTGACGCTGATACAGGTTTGAGTACTGGCATCTGTATATTTAGATAGTTGGTTATCATCTTCGACATTCGTGTATACAAAACAAAAGACAGTCTTCATATTGATATTTTTGACTATCCATTCTGTATATGAAAATGGGTGCGAGTGCGTGCTTTCCTAATTGTGTTTCTGTCAAGAAAAATAGAATATTATTTGATATGGCGATAAGATATACTAGAGTACTACTTGATTGGTATATCTAATTCACTCGGCACACACAATTTTTATACGTTTATTGATACGATAAACATTTTATAAGGGTTTTGATATGCAAGCAGCCGGTTCGTGTTCGTGATCACGATATTTCGGTAGTTTTCCTCAGGTACATGGGCAATAATAATAAATTAGTTTGATGTGACTAATATTTGAGACTCCCTGCAGTTACTGCAGTAATTTCGTTATTTAAAAGTACAATAACAAAAATATCCACAACTATTGAATGAAGTAGAGAATACATGATCCGAAGTTAACTTTGGGATAGTTTTTATTCTTTTTTATATAATAGAATTTCCCAGAAGTAGACTTGTTAGATTGGATAGACTGTGGAGGCCGGAGTTTTCTTCTTTTATATTTTGGGGCGTGTTCCCTATGTTGGCCGTTCTTCGAGAAAATTCAGAAATTATATTCTAATAAAATATGGGATGTACCCTTAAACATGCATTACTGAGGTTGGATGGCCTGATTTTATATACTCGTGTTTTAGTTTGGTATGTCTCCACTATCTTTCAGTTTTCCATGTGTTCGGTGTGTGGAAGTGTTTTGAAATCAAATGTAATCGTATGACTTTGTCAGTGTCTGGCATGTTTTCAGTTTTTTCTATTATCATGAACATTTTTAATGGTAATGGGGCTTACAGATTAATTAGCTTAACAAGCCATGTATTTAAAACACTACTTAGTATAATTCCCAATAGAATTTATTGATGAAACTTGGGAGAAGCGCAATTTGGTTTCAAACAAAGTCTAGGCACTAAAGAGGCTCCTTCGAGTTAGAAACTATTGATTAAAAAATTCCACTAACAAAGAAGAGAGGTTTAATTTATGGAGTACCAGAAAGGATTTGATAACGAACGTCACGATGTACCACTATCGATATTAAAAGTCATTATCTTAGATACAAAAGACTGAATCTATAATGGAAACAAGATGCTTAACGCAAAATTAACTAGTAGTTCACTTATAAAATGGAAATTATGTTACTACATCCTATTCAATATTTATCCAGACTGAATTTTGAACACGGATTTTTATGATTTGGTTTTGTAATAATTGTTAATCGCAAGGTTGTTCGTCAGATTTTTCATGTTTTGCAAATGTAAGCGTTTCGTCGTTATTTAATCATCATTTTGTGTTGTTTAATATTTGAATTATGCGCGACATACTCCCTCCTTGATTATGTGCCACTTAACTATCGCCAACCAATTACACGGCCGTCCTTGCGTGCATGCTGCGCGGGAGGCATGCGTCAAGATGGAACGAGGTGTCATGGCTGTCAGTGTGTGTAAAGAACAACGTGTCCTATAACCGGCTTTCCGAAATAACTAGGCTAATACTTGTGGATAAAAGGTTTATTTATATCTAGGAGGGAGTTTATCCGTTATAGCATTGATCTTTCAGTACCGTTCGAGCCTTCGAATAGAATAGTTGGTTTGTGTGGTGTGTCTTATCTTTAAATAGTACAGTAAATTACCTTTGACTAGTTTTCAATTTATTAGTATAAATAATAAAATATTTGGCATTGGGTAAGTTAATTCCTTTATATTATTATGACTGAAGATTCAGATGGGGGACGGTCCCCATCTCAACACGACCCTCCTGATAAAATGGACATTGAAATAAATAAAAAGTACAATTTAAATAATAAATATACTTCAACTGATATCGGACCATTATATGTTATCGTTGAACCTTCAGAAACAAGTATTCGTATTTCGGCAGTTAAGGTAGGTCATTATCTTTTTAATGAATGGAATTTAAAAAATGATATTGTAGATATTAAGTTAGTCGGTAGAAATAAAGTAAAAAATTTAAAAACTATCATACTGCAAATTCAATTATAGGACATGAGATAATGAAAGATAACAAATTGATAGCGTATATTCCGACCTTTTTCAATCATAAAAAAGGCGTAATTAGGGAAGTTGATACATTTTTAAATGAAAAATATATATTGGAAAATATTGAAAGCGATAAATAAGTCGTAGACGTTAAAAGAATGAAGCGCAAAATTATTGATTCCGATAAAGAGATACAGTACGTACCTAGACAAATGTTAATTGTTACATTTTTAGGAAATTCTTTACCTAGTTCAGTTAAAATTGATTTAGTTCGGTTCGTAGTAGAACCTTATGTTTATCCAGTAGTGCAGTGCTACAAATGTCTTCGATATGGACATACTAAAAAATATTGCAAAAGTACCACTGACAAATGTATAAAATGTGGACAAATTCATAATGTTAAAGACGGCGTAGAATGTAAAAGTGAGGAATTTTGTATATATTGCGAACAAAACAGTCATAAGTCTGTCTCAAAAGAATGTCCCAAGTACCAGCATCAATTAAAGGTTAAAAAAACCATGTCTGAACAAAATATATCATTTAAAGAACGGAATCAATGGTTAATAACCCAAGCTACTCCAAAGCTACCTCAAACAATAGGTACAATTTATTAAACAACCTCACCAACTTCCCACATCTGAATGACGACAAAAATAGTGAGAATCCTTCGGGTGGTAAAAACTAGGTACCACGTCCACAGTCCCAACCTCCTAAAAAACGTAAGGCCATTTCTCCTCTTATAGTTAAAAAAACCCTACCTTCAAATCTCAGGCCACAACTAGTAATTCTGTTTTGCCTAATCCCCATAAGGATTATTTCCAGTCATACAGAGAAAAGCTAGAAATCGAAATTTTACATAAAATTCCTTACATTTTCGAACATCTTATTAAAAAATTTAATTTAGTTGTGCCAGACTGGGATATTTTCCATGAAACACAAAACGAAATTAAAACAATTATAAATTCATATTAGTGTTTTTAAATGAAACTCAAGGTCTCTAGTTAATTCCACAATATAATACAAGTTATTGAAAATTCTAAAAAATTGACAATTGTTTCGATAAATCAATATTATCGTTAGAATGACAGAAGTTACATTTCATTTTATGCCTACCTGATGTTTAGTAGTTAATTTTGGCTAGACCAAGAAGTAACCTAACTTGTGATTGGCTTAATATATGTTTATAGAAAAAAGAAGATGTGATATTACAAATATTGAAGCTTAGATATTATTAGCCCTATGGTGATATCCTGGATATCATTTTTCCAATTAAGATCAGTATAACTGTGCAATGATATAGAAAACCAGGAAAACTATATCTGCTGATCTTTACAATTATCACTTAAGAAGACAGTTTATTAGTGGAGAATTCCCTAGATTTAACTGTTCATTGGCAACTTCATATTGTGGGTTTCTTAAATGTCTTCTAATTTCCAGTTCTTCAAGGAAATCCAGTTCTTGTTTCTTTTCACAAATATGCAGTACTTCTAGTTCTGTGTTAGGTGTCAATGAATGATTGGTGTCAAGTAGATGTTTTGCGTAGTGGGATTTATCTGGTTGTTTTAATCTGTATGCTCGTAAGTGCTCACTGTATCGTACTTCAAAATTCCTAAGGGTCTGACCCAAATAGACAGCATTACATTCTGGACATTTGAGTTTATATATACCTGACTTCTTTAATAGTGGTATTTTTGTTTTTACATTTAACAATTTTGTACTAACGTTACTTTCTGTTTTAAAAGAAATTGTTGTATTCGTTGCTGAAGATATTATCTTTGAAATATTATTAGAAATATTTCCTGCATATGTGATGGTTTTATAAGTTTTAATTTCATCAGCTTGTTTAGGATATATTAGTTGTAATGCCACTTTTTTCTCTTTTTTACTAATTAGCCTATTTATCATATCTAATGGATAACCGTTAGATGTTGCTATTTGTCTAATTGTATTAATCTCTCTATCAAAATTACATTTGTTCATAGGAACTGAAAAAGCTCTATGTATCATTGAATTATATGCCGCTAGTCTGTGTGAGACAGGGTGATTAGAATTGAATGGAATTGTCACATCAGTCTGTGTTGGTTTTCGGTAAATTGAATAATCAAGTACATTATTAACTCTTTGAATTTTTAAATCAAGAAAATTGATTGAGCTATTTTCTTCAATTTCTAATGTAAATTCAATTTTCGGGTGTAAATTATTGATGTGGTTGAAAAATACATCTAATTGTCGTTCACTACCCATAAAACAAGCTAATATGTCATCTACATATCTATACCAAAATAAAATATTGATTTATCGAAACAATTGTCAATTTTTTAGAATTTTCAATAACTTGTATTATATTGTGGAATTAACTAGAGACCTTAAGTTTCATTTAAAAACACTAATATGAGCATATTCCACGAAGTAAGGGTCGAGACAGTCAATTTAATTATAAATTCTTTACCTGATTCTAGCGATGATGAATTCTATTAGTACCTTAAATATAATTCAATGGAATTGTAATTCAATAATAAAAAATAAATCTAACCTTTTAAACTATTTAGCTGGTTCAACTACTAGATTCTAACTAATTGCTCTAAATGGGACTTGGTTATCACCAAATAAAACGTTTTATGTAAACGGGTACAATTTTGTACACGTTGACAGGACTGACGGATTTAGTGGTGTCTGAATCCTCGTCCGAGACCACTTATCATTCTCAGAAATAGTTCTCCGTAAAAATTTTAATTCCAAAATAGAGATTTGTGGAGTGTATCTGAATGACCTTAATATATCTATACTTTGTGTTTATAAGCCTCCTAACATACAAGCGACTACGAAAGACTGGGAACATACTTTCTTGCAGACTCAGGGTGATGTTATTGTATGCGGCGATTTAAACTGTCATCACAGTCGTTGGGGATCTATACTCGACAATACACAAGGTAACAGATTAATAGACGCTATAGATGAAACAAATTTAATTATTTTAAATGATGGCAATCCAACAAAAGTTGGTAGGCCTAACGAACGACCTTCGCCAATAGATCTTAGCCTAGTTTCTCCTAGTTTGATGAGTTACTCAGAATGGAATATAATATATGATACATTAGGATCTGATCATTTTCCTATACACATCTGTATATCCCGACAATATATCCCATTTCCTGTATTACCATCAAGAAAATGGATAGAGTCTTCTGCCGATTGGGAGCTTTTTCAGGAGTGCATAGTAAAGGACCTCCTAATTAACGATATAAATTTCATTAGAATCTTTTCTTGAAATAATAAATAAAGCAGCATCAAATTCTATGAATTCTCGTACTGGCGGATCTAAAAAAGTGTCAAAACCCCTTTGGTGGGACAATGATTGTGTTCAAATTATAAATAAACGGAAGAACGCTTATAAAATGTACAAAAACACTGCAAACTTAGAGAATTATCTACAATTCAAAAATATCCAAGCTAGAAGCAAACTATTATTTAAACAAACACAACAGGAATGCTGGAAAAATTTGTTAGTAGTTTAAACAAAAACACACCGATCGCAAAAATTTGGGCATTTGTTAGAAAAATATCAAACAAAAATTCTACGATGAAAAAACAACCAATATCTGAAAGCCTTATAAGTTTTTGACAACATTTCCCCAAGTTTTGTTCCAAATATAATAGAAGAACCGACAGAAAACCACAGCAATCACAATGTCGACAAATCTTTAGATATCATAGAACTGGAAACTGCAATCAAATCCACAAGATGTACAGCTCCTGGTAACGATAATATAACATATGATATTATTAGAAATATGCCATTACCTGCGAAAACAATTTTACTACAAATATATAACGATTGGTGGGTAAAAGGTAAGTACATTGAACAACTGAAACAAGTAACTATTTGTCTAATCTTGAAACCACAAAAAGACAGAAATTTATTTAAGTCTTATCGACCTATATCACTGATGTCCTATATAACGAAAACTTTTGAGAGGATTATTAAAACAAGACTGGAATGGCACTTGGAACAAAATTCAATTTTACCCTGCACACAGTATGGATTTAGAAGGGGCTACGGTACATAAGATGCAATAACTCATTCAGTTAATGATGTTCAAATTACGTTCTCTAAAAGCAGATATTTAGTTTGCTTATTTCTTGATATAAAAAGTGTTTATGATTGTGTGGATATCAATTTACTAAAAAACAAAATAGTAGAGGTTGGTTTTAGTGAAAGGACTTCTCAGAGTATACCACAATTATATTATTCGCGTACAATTTATATTAGGGATCATAAAAATCAATTGCACGGTCCCAGAATTGTTTATTGTGGATTGCCTCAGGGATCTGTATTGAGTCCTTTATTATTTAATTTATATTCTGCCGATTCAGTTTAATAAAGTCACTTGTTGAACAAAACTACTCCCTACCTTTAAACCTCACTCACCTTTTAAGCTCAGATAACTGTCATATTTTAGATCTACTGGTAAATTTCATCAAAGACGTAAACATTAGTATTTAGGTACACTCATTGAAAAATTCTGTGGCTAATGGACTTGCTTCCTAGCCATTTTCTTTCACACACACACAGCATTAATCTTTGTTTAAAAGGCATTGAATCACGAAACAGTAAGGAAACTTTGTTATTTCAAATTAATCGCTCTGTACCGTTCTTTTGTTTTCTCAATCATTAAGGAGTTTCGAAATTTTTCATCCATTGATAATTTATATTCAATTAAATATTGTTAGGATTTATTGAAAGTCATAATCAATAACCTCCGCTTGCTTTTCGTGGGTGTTCAGTAACTATGCTAATAGTCAATTGGACATTATTTACCTTATTACTGGTCCGACGAAATACCTGCTTTTACTTTAACCTCTGACAATTTAGGTAAAAAAACTCTTTAAATGCTGAAAAGCTTGTCCAAGAAACTTTATCTACAAATTTCGTCATCATTTTATATGCAATGGAGGCATCAATATTAATTATGATCGTGCTTCATAGTTGGTTTATTTTTGACATTATGTTTTCCTCTCTGTAACATGATCTATTTAGGCATTTAGTGTCGTTGATAGTGAAGTGCATCTGCTAGCTGTTGTTCTTCAAACAAACTGTTAAACTCTGAATATATTCATTTATCGTTGTATACTATATGAAAACAAACTTCAATTGGCATGATTTTAAGTTTCTGGTTACTTTTAGTTGTAGACAATCGGAAAATATTAATTTAATAAGAAACACAAGAAAATTATAGACTTTTGTTGTAATTTCGGACGCAATAAACCTGTAGAAAAGTATATCTATATTGATGCATTTAGGATTTTTTGTGTGAACTGTAATTTCTGAACCAAAACAAAGCAACAAAACCTTTTCTATAGCTGTCAAAATCAATTGAATCACACATTTTTCATAGAAATCAATCAATATACTGAATTTGACTTCACTACGTCGTTGTAAACATATGCGTTTTATTTAAAAATGTCATATAAGGGAATGTATAAAGCCGAGAGCCCTTTATTAGTTCCTTCCTTTCTTTGCTCTATTCTAGCACAGTACATTTTCCTAGTGTTTTTATTTTCTTTTGCATTGTGTCGCCTGTCTCGACAACTAATCGTTTGTGCATTTTCAGAGTGTAGCAACTTAACCATCATTTACAGCTTGTTCGTACAAGCGCCTGTTTATTATAATAGCAAACGATGGTGATCTAAAGGATTCGGGATAAGTTTATAAATTCGTTAATATGAATAAGTATTTGAAGCGAGAAATAAGAAACATTGGGCCAAATTAGTATACGAGTATTAAGGTGTGCCTCTATATTGTTTCTTTTTCCTTTTTCCTGTTTTATGTTCCTTCACTTAACTTTCATTTGCCTGATTCTTTATTATTACATTACCTGCGTATTTATATGTGTTACTTGAGCAGAACCTGTTGGAGAAATCGCTGTGTAATTGCGGAAATAGCTCGACAAGTATATAATAAGTCTATAAATGGTCAATCACATGACTAAGAAATATTATGGAAATTTTGCGTTCTATTCTTGTAACTACGAATATTTATGAATCTTGCTAAATTTATACTCTAACCTTCTTCTTTGTCTGCCCTATCCGTTCCGGACGTTGACTATCACTATAGCTATGCGTGTTTTATTGCCTCCAACTCTGGACAATTCAATGGCTGTTACATCGAACCATTTACGCAAATTTGCCAGCTAGGAGATTACTCTTCTTCCTGAACACTTACTTCCCTCTACTTTTCCCTGGAGAATCATTTGGAACCCAGATACTGCAATTTGAGTTCTTATATACAATATAATATCTCTGGCTAGTGGTTCATCCTTCTGAAGACTTCCACATTCGTGATATGATCGCTCCAAGAAATTCTAAGAATTCGTCGGTTAGTCCACATCTGGAACATATTGATCTTTATTTCCACTACTTCCGATCCGATATCATCCAGGCCTCAACTTCATACAACAGCGTAGATGAAATACAGCATTTCAAAATAATCTTTTTAAGCGTCAGGCTTATGTCTCGGCAGCTTAGAAGAGGTAGTATTTGTGTAAAAACTGCTCTAGTCTTCTCTATTTTAAATTTGATCTCTCGTTAATGGTCCAATCCCTTATTGATGTTACACTCCAGGTAAGTGAAGTTGATTTTGTCTACAGGTTCCCTATTACAATACAAAAATAGTTCCTTGAACCGGATTCTTACTAATCATGTATTTGATCTTCTTAATATGTAGTTCTAATCCGTATTCTTCGCTCACCCTGTGTATTTTGTCTACAATTTCTTGCAACCTTTCTAAACTGTCTGCCATATACTATATACTAATACTCCATGCTTCGCATTTTTTCTCAAAGCTTCTTCCTTTCAAGGTGTCAAATTTTCTTTTAAAATTTTTAGTGTTTTCCATACATTTTCACGACCACATTTACTGCCATCTCAATTTCAATCAGTTGATTGAAAATATGATCAATTTCAGTTTCACAAAACGGTCTAAGTTTTTATTTTTAATTACTTCTTAGTCACAATTCCTTGAACTCACTTGAAAAATAGATCATCTCGGTATTAACTAACTCCCTGAAGCGACGAACCAAAACCTCCGTCGACGTCCATCGTGTCAGTACTATTACTCTTATAATTGGATTACGAATAATTTAAAAGATATCTTCTTAAATCTCTCGGGATTTCACGTTATAACAATGTTAATCAAACTCTTAATAATTTATTAAATAATCCATTTAAAAGCCATCGTGAGGGTCATTGATGATAAAAATTTTATAAAATTATCCTCAAGAAGACTTTGATAGAGTAGACACAAATTTATCCTTACATTATATCTAGAATATTCGAAAATGAACGAAGATTTTAAAATGGTCGAGAATATTGTCAAATATCCTTTAATATTACAATGTTTTGAAATGTACTTAAACAGTTTGTTATTGGATAGTAATAGTTTTGGAACGATTTGTATTATTTCTGAATGTCACGTCACGTTCTTCGAAGGGGATGTAATTCAATATTCTGCGTGGTATTAGCCAGGAAAGTAGTTGTTTTTCTCTTCGAAGAACGGTCAGGCTAATATGGGAATAGATGAAACAAAGTTATGTGAATTGAATTATATGATATAGAAATAATTTTATATTAGTTTTTTACATAGAATTAATTGTAAATAAATTAATGAATAAAACTATAAATATAAAATAAAGATTAGAAAAATATCAGAATTAGAGTTTCGATTTTAAAATTAAGATTAAGTTTTCATTGAATGACAAGATTTGTTTGGATTTTAATGGAAAAACTGAAACAGTCTGCTCATTGTTGTAGTTTAGTTTTAATAAATAAATCAATTATTTCTAGCTTTTATACTAAATAAATATGTTGAAAGGGAACATAGAGTTTTCAGATGATATTTTAAATTGATGATATGATTTTAAAAATAATAGTCAAATATTTGGTTGCCAAAACGATGGAAAGAAAATCTATTGATATTCGGAGAAGAGAAAAAGATTGCCAGTTTAAGAAGTTTTGAAATAGAAGTGGAATATTGAAATCGAAACTGAAAAGAGTTGAGAGATACCTATATATAAAATAATATACAATACTTGAAAAATTATCTGAAATTTCGACAAGTAACCTATCATAAATTGTTACAATAATAACAGAAAATTTGGTCAAGGTATTAAACAAAATTTGTGAAAGTGTTAAAGTTGAGTTGGTTTAGAAACGAAGGTATTTCAAGAAAAGAAGATAGTAGTGTTTGTATTTAAAGGAGAGATATTGCCTGCAAAAGTTTGTCGTTATTTTTTTGACGGAGTCATAGAAGAAATTTCAAGTGTATATCTGAATTTGGTGGTGAACCGACGTTTAGAAAATTAAAAAATACCGAAATATATTTTTATTAGAGATCTCTAAAATCTATTTGGGATATAACATACAAATTTCATGAATGCGTTCATGACAAATATATATATATATATATATATATATATATATATATATAACCTAAAATTTTAATTTATTGTCGTTAAAAATAAAACTGTCAAGCTTATTTAAAAGGTATATATTTTACAGAAACCTTTATGTTGACGTTTCGGCTTCCACTTTGAAGCCATTATCAAGTGGAGGAGGGTTAGGTTATTGGTTCATTAATGTAGGAAGAAAGCCGATTCCATAGTCACAATCTGCCTACTCTACGCAATGAATCACTCCCTTCAGCTAATTCCAAGGCCTCAATATGCCTACTCCTTGGGATTTCACCGAAAAAGGAGGTAACGAAATAAAATAAAAGAAAATAATAGAAATGCTTACCATTTAAAACACTAACAGTCTCACTACTGGCTTGAAGGAGACCAACAGATAAGATGTCTGGACCGTGTATTTTTGAGGGACCTATTGGCGGGTTTTGTCATTTTGACACGCGCAGTTCGTGTGTTACTGGCGGGAGTGATAACAGATATAGGATGTTCGTTATCCCGGGATATTTTAGAGGGGGAATTGTTATTTTTGGCGCAGGCCATGCTAGAATGAGATGAGATGGTATCGGAATGGGGCGGGTGAAGAAGATGTTTCCAGATTGACGGTAATATCTGGTTGTCGTCCCTGGTATTTAGTAGTTTGGACGTTTTTTATATCTCGATAGCTTCTTGAATTATTCTGGATTCGAAGGAGCGAGTTGGGGCGATATTTATAGTTTTATCGAAAATGATTGTATGTCCTGTTTGGACACGATGATGGGCCCAGGTGGAAGATGGATCGAAATTTCTGACAGACAATGAGTGTTCTTTTGCTCTAACGGAGATACGTCGGCTGGTCTGACCCATGGAACGAGATGGAGTGGGAGGTGAAAATTTCTGAATGCTCCTGTTGATTTAGGATGCTATGTAACCATTTTGAATCAAAGTTTGTTTTTGAAAATTTATTTCTGATGGTCGATTAGATTCGTCAGACAGAGAGATGGATCGGTATACGAGTGTATTGATGACGGAATTGAGTTGAGCCGCATGGTGATAGGAATGGGCATTGAGAAGAAAACGGTTGGTGTGAGTGGGTTTGCGATAGATGGAGTGTGAGAAACCAATTGGTGATAGTTTTTTCATCATGACGTCAAAAAATGGTAGAGATGAGTTATCTTCCACTTCACTTCCATCGTGAATTTGATACAGGGATGTATGCTGTTCAGATGGAGTAGGAAGGAATTCAAAGTATGTCTTCCATGGGGCTAAATGAAAAATGTGTTATCAACATATCGTAACCAATAGCTTGGTCGGAGGGGAGAGGAAGATAGTGTTGATCCCATGGGGACAGCTTTCAGTTGTCTGTAGAAGTTACCTTGAAATATGAAGTAGGTGTTGGACAAACAGTGTTTGATTAGAGAAAGACAATCTGAGGTGATGTGGTGTTTAGTATTCTAAGATAGACAAAGTCTCATCGATAGGGATGTTGGTAAATAAGGAGACAATGTCAAAGCTGATAAGGATATTTGTGGAAGAAATATCAAAACTTTTGAGTAGGTCAATTAAATGGCGATATTTTTTGACACAGGATTGGGACTGCTCAGCAATTGGTTGAACGCATTCAGCTAAATGTTTAGCCAAGATTTGGATGGGGCAGTTAAATGCAGTGACAATGGGTCGTATTAGGAGATCGAGATTGTGGATTTTTGGAACCGCATATTCGAGGAACGAGGGATGATTTTTCTCGTGGGATGAGCTTAGTTTTTATGTCGGAAGGAAGTTGGGATTGATGCAAGTTTTTGTTGTCTTTTTCAGATATGTGGTAGGGTCATTAGGGGCAATTTTGTAGTCGGATGTGTTGAAAATATTATTCATTTTATTCAGATAAGAAGAGGTATTGAGGCGTTGCCTTTATCGGCTGGGAAGACCACAATATTTGGGTTATTGTGAATATCTTTGAGAGCCTGTCTTTATTTGAATTTGTAAGCACGATAGAGGGCGCATTTTTTGACGGATCGAAGCCAAACTCGCTATAAAAATCGGTTGGGCCAAAATCATGGACGAGTTCGTTAATGAGCCAAATCGGCCTAGTAAAAACAAAATGGCGGCCTGTCAAAATTGAAAAAAAATCGTATTTCCTTTCTTTTTAATTTGACGCGGAAAAGTTACTGAGATTTTTTATGAACCTTAATACGTTCTACAAATTTTGTACTTAACATTTTTTCTAAAGCGTACACGAAAACATTTATTTAAGAAAATTCACAAATTTACCAAAAAAATTTGAATTTTTTTGTTATTAATTTGATGCAAAAATGTTACTTGAAATAAGCCTATCCAATTGATCTCGTGCAATTGGGATTTTTATTTGAGAAATTGTGAATATAGTTTAAAAATCTCTCCATTTAACAAAAAATATAGGCAGAAACTGAGTAAAATCTAGACCGAGTAATAGTAGGGATAACGGAGTTGTACATTAACCTCGGCAGCTAACGATTGGACAGTGCTGTTTGTGTGTGATAACTACCAGATTAACTCTTTCTTTATATTACATCCAATATGTTATTCAACCACGCATGCTTGCAATTTTTAATTCACCTTTACCTTCACCTTCGCAAATAACTAATAAATTGTTCAATTTCACTGTAAGTCATGTTAACAAAAGTGGTAACAAGCCTGTTTTTTTTTATTTTTTGATCGATGCTTCCTTGATAGTAATAAATGCCGTGTTTGTTGAAAAGCTGTCTAAAGAAAAGAATAGAAACAGCAAGAGTTCAAATACGTCTAGAATGAAAAATGCATACGGAAGTATAATAACAGCTTTAAGTTTCATTCATCATTCCTGTATGAAATATATAAGCGTTCATTAAATTAGGTACAGGGAAAGTACTGTAATTACAGTTGTGAAAAACGTCATGCACACGCGACGCTTCGAAATTGTTGAATTCGTATTTAACGTGATTAAAATGAAAAGTATTCTCAACAAGGCGGTTAACAAATGTACCGGATGTCCAAAAAATTGTTTCATTGTTTCGGAAAAATACTCGAGTTGATGAAGATAGTTTTGAGCAATAAAAGCAAAAACACAAATTGGCAATGGTAAGACACGAGAGTAACAGTGAGTACAGACTACTTTGACGTGGGAACACATCACACCAGGTACCGTGAGACCACGTCAGACATTAAGCAGTGTTCACATTGTCCAGACGTATAGGACATAAAACAACTTGGTGTGCATTGCAGTTTGTTTCGAACCTCCAACCATGAATGTATTCTGTGCCTTTGACATGCTGGAAGAAGAAGAAGGGGATTCACTGAATATTGCACCTTTTTGCTTGTCTGGAGAACGGGTGCATTATATCAATATGGAGCGATACAAGTTCAAGTAGTTTCAAAATTGAAAGTCTCAACTAAAGATGAAGAGTGGTTTATGTGGTATTACAGAATGACAAAAATTGAATTCCTTAGCTTGCTGGTCCGCATCGCTTGGTAATGTTTTTAAACTGTAGGGTTCGAAGATGGCTAATTAAGGAAACATTTTTATAGTTTTTAGTTAATTAATTTAATAATTTAAATTAATTAGTTAGTATGACAAATAATTAATCCAGGAGTGGATGGAATATTTCCAGCACTCCTACAGCAAGGGATAGAGGAGATTTTTCCTCACCTGCTGAATATTACAAGAAGCAGTCTAGAAGTGGGTCTAATACCTAGAAAATGGAGAAGGGCAAGGGTAACCTTCATACCAAAAATAGGGAAAAAAGATGGGACTGATCCCCGATCTTTTAGACTCATCTGTCTAACATCGTTTCTACACAAATCGATGGAGAATGTAGTGGATAACTACATAAGAACAGAGAATCTGGAGAATATACCACTTCATAAATGTCACCATGCCTACAGAGCGGGTCGATCAACTGAGACGGCTCTGTATCAGCTGACCGAAGTCATCCAGAGAACTCAGAACAACAAAGAAATCGCAATGTGAGCATTCCTGGATATATCAGAGGCCTTTGACAACACAACTCATGTGTCTGTCAAAGAAGCACTAAAAAGGCGAGGAATGAATGAAACCATTGTAAAATGGATGAATGAGTTGTTGACAACGAGGATAGATGAGACACAGGTGGGGAATCAAACCCGCTCAGTTAAAGCCACTCGGGGACACCTCAAGGGGGAGTGATATCTCCCCTTCTATAGAGCCACGTAGTAGACGAGTTGCTCTACAGGCTAACGGAGCTTGGCTTCGAATGTATGGGCTACGCCGATGATATTGTTTTAATAGTCAGAGGCAAGTTCGAGAGCACCTTGTGTAATTTATTACAAAAGGGCCTCAGAATCATTGAGAAATGGTGCTTGTCAGTGGGGCTAAACATGAACCCAAGCAAGACCATAGTAATTCCATTTACCCGGAAAAGAACACTTCCAGACATTAAACCCATATCCTTAAACGGGGAAATCATAGAATGGAAATCAGAGGTTAAATATATAGGGATAACCCTAGACAGTAAGTCTCTGTGGAATAAGCATGTTGAAATAACTGCTAGTAAAGCAATAAGAGCTTTGATGGCGTGCAGAAATCTAGCTGGTAAGAGGTGGGGCTGTAGCCCAAAAATACTGCGATGGATGTACGCCATGATTGTAAGACCAGCAATTACGTATGGGGCAATAGTTTGGCACACAAAAGCAAGTCAGTACAACACGAGGAAGACCATCGTGCTGTACACGAAGTTCAAAGGCTTGCCTGTGTGTGCATCACTGGAGCTATGAGAACGTGTCCAGCTAGGGCACTTGAGATCATTACAGATCTCACACCTCTACATCTGGTGATGGAAAGATCTGCCCAAGAGGCAATTCTTAGAATATCTAAGGAAGGTTCAGGCAATAAGAGCATTAAAAATCAGGGAGCTTGGTCCTCTCTGACAAGATGCACCTCATTAGCGAATCTTCCCAGTGACGAAATGATCAGGAAAGTAAGCATCGAAAAGAATTTCACCACGGTGCTAAATGCGAGGAGAGACTGGGAAAGGGAATACACCACCCAAACTCTCAAAGAAAACACCATTAGATGGTATACGGATGGTTCAAAAACCACCATTGGAGCAGGCGCTGGAGTATTTGGGCCTGGCACCAGATACTCATTATCGTTAGGCTCCTTCCCGAGCCTCTTTCAGGCAGAAATACTAGCGATCGAAAGATGCGTGGAAATGAACCTAGAAAGAAACTACCAGAAATGTGACATATCGATCCATTCTGATAGTCAAGCAGCTATCAAAGCATTGAGCTCCCATGTCATTGACTCAAAGTTGGCATGGGAGTGCCGAAGAAAACTTGATGAATTACGCAAGAATAACAGGGTCTCTTTAGTCTGGGTTCCTGGCCACTCGGGAATCACGGGAAATGAAGAGGCCAATACACTTGCCAGGAAAGGAGCACAAATGCCCTTTATTGGCCGGGAGCCTTTCTGTGGTGTAGCAAAATGCTCCTACAAGAAAGAGTTTCGGAAGAAAGAGGAAATCGAAACAAAAGCTCTCTGGCGGTACCTTCCCGGGTTAGAACATTCCAAAAAGTTCCTGGGGAACTTTGACACTGCTAGATCCAAAAAATATTTGGACCTCAGTACAGATAAGCTACATCTCCTCACGGGCTTTCTTACAGGACACTGCCGCCTTAGGAAGCACTTAATGAGAATAGGTCTAGCAGAGATTGACGAGTGTTGATTCTGTGGGGAGGAGGATGAAACTCCGGATCACCTAGTTCTGGAATGCCTCGCCATTGCAAGCCAACGCAAGAAATGCTTCGGAGAAGAATATTGTAAGAGTGAGGATCTAACCTCGTTGAAGCCGTCCCAAATACTGGAGTTTATTAGAACCTTGGAACTGGAAGGCGAGCTGTAGTAGTAGCGAGAACAGCTCTGATAGGGGGGGGGCACAATAAACCTTTGGTTTCAGTGCACTGTAACCCCGTTAAAATCTAATCTAAATCTAATTAAAAAAATAGATGAAAACAGTAAAAGAGATACCGCACGGCTCTACTGCCGCCCGACAAAAAAACAAGAACTTTTGATATCGTTCCCATGCGTCACGACTCTGACTCCTTCCCATGACTGAAAAAATCCAAAACTTTTGTTGTTCTTCCCATGCGTCATAAGGCGTGTAACGTCAGATTGCATCATCCAACGCGTTTCAACGGCACATCAGCCCAGTATAAACGTAAGCACACAAGACTAATTGTTGTAATTTCAAAACACTCATATGTTCCCACGCCACATCAGAGCACCGACTACTGCTGTCATCCATATCAGAAGCGTTTAAATTTGTATGCCTAATTTTATTTCGAAGGCAGGTTTCAGACACCTATTCTATATTACTTTGTATAGCTCTCTTGTATTAGTAAATAGACTCCATTTCACGATAGTTGAAGCCTCCTGAAGTTGGAACATTGACAATCGCAGAAACCAAATTGTGTCTTCTTTATCTACGTCGTTTAATAATGACCACTGGCAGAACGATGATTTATGTCAATTGTCATTTCATGATTTGATATTTATGATGCTGTGCTTGTGTATCTGATCACCTCGACAATATAGACCAAGAAAAAAAGTTTTGGAAGCACTAAAATTTGTAGAACTGCAAATCATTCAGGATATCATTTACAATTTTTACATACTGAAAAAGGGGTTCTACTTTAAATTGTAAGTTTGATAAAATTAAATAATAATAAAGATATTGGAATTAATTACAAAAAGAGTTTACTTTCAGTGCGAATTTTTAACATAGAATTACTTTTAATAATGGTTTAGAACAATAGTTTTATATTAAAGTAGACTGCTGTAGAACGATGATATATGCCGTGTACAACTCTACCCTTTTTTCCGAGTTTTTTCTTAACAAAAAAAATCCGCTGTCACCACTCTAATAAATGCTGTCACCAGTGTAATAACTTGCTGTCACCAAATGAAATAAAGCAGCCGAGCGTGAAAAAAAAGTAAATCCAGTCCGATTTAGGCGGGGACCTCCTGGGCTTAAAGCGGTAGAATTACCTGTGCCAGGCCAGAGTTGACTTTTTTGCTCAGCCTCGTATCCAAATGCACTGCTCACTTTCGAGGGAGAGTCGTGGTAGGGATCTGAATAAAGTTGCGGTACCACAAATATATAAAAAAATATATTATATATTTCACTGTAAAATTATGACCAACAAAAAAATATACACTTATATACAAATGTTTTTTAATGTGTGAATGGGCCATATGATTTCGCCCCTATTTCGTAATTGACCTGCCTCACGGCTAGAATAATTGTCTACTGAAAAAAAGATACTAACCGACCGCTGCTAATTTTCTATTTATCGAATGTCATTGTACTTTATGTAAATAGAATGGAAAAGTAGAGGATTATAATTCTGCTGATTTGATAAATCTTATCGGTAAACAGTTTAGTATGTATTAACAAAAATTCAGAGTTGCAGTTTTGCGTCCTCGCGAATAATATATAATTTTTTATTTGTTTCACTAACTATGAGTAATTGATATAACCGCGTCTGAAAAACAAAATTATTTAATCGTTACGAACATTCAACGATAACCTGATTTTACGGAGACAAAATCATACGCTCCGGGCAAATGATGTAAATTACAATTAGCCTTGTTTTAAAATTTCCCTACCGTATATCTACGGGGTGGTCGAGAGTTATGTGACAAAAAATAATACCTCAATTCTGTCGAGTTACATATACACTAAAGAAAAACCGTTCCTACAATCTTGTGTAAAATCTTAATATAATATCTCACACGATAAAATGATATATATATATATATATATATATATATATATATATATATATATATATGTTGAAGCACTTTCATTTGGTTCTATTCAATTTAATAAGGATTAACAGTATTACTGAAATAAGTCATATTGATTTTTTCAATCTTGTACTTTATTAGCCATCATTTTAACGAATATTTATAAATTGTAAAAAAAACATGTCTAAATTAATTATAGATGCTGATAGTAAAAACAGTGAACAAAATCCTCACTATAATACTGAAGAAAATCTGACCAAAGATATTGAAACAGACGATATACTCTTTGAACCATCAGAATCGAAAATATTGAAATCTGATTCAGATACAATAGAGATTAAAATTAATAATGCAGTACATGATGTAATTTCAAAAGCATCCGTTGAAATTAGAATGAAATTCAAAATAATTTAAAAGAAACGCGTTAAATTTTCATATAGTTAGTAATTAGGTTATTTTATGCAAGGGATTTCAGGAATTTTAATAAATAGTAAATAAGTTATGTTAATATTTATATGTATAAAAATCTTTATCTCTATATGCTAATTTCTAATACAAAAATTTCATTTTCATGTTTCATATACGGCTTAAAAATTCATGGTAATATAAACAGTGAATCGTCGTTAATCACACTATATCTATACAATTGATACGATATAGAGAAGTTTCGATAGCAACCCGCAACGTGATAGATTATGATGGAAATCAGAAAAGTCAGTGGTTTTTTAAAATGTCAAAGTGAAAAGTCGTATTATAATTGATCTCGTCAAGAAGAACGTGCTAATTTAAGCAAACTTTTCGGATTATTGTGGAGAAACGACCTCGTTCGAATTACAAGGAAGCATACAGTATATATCATCTGACAGAAACAGTAATAGTTGATGTAATTGGGTAATACCTTCACCAGAAAATACAATAACTACATTAAGAATATTAAAATTGAACTTCTCAAGAAATTCCACGTGCTTGTCAATTAGAAACTTCGACAATATTCAATTGAACGTGTGTAGTAACGACATATTACCCAAACCTGTTGTACTATCTTCAAGAAACAAACTCTCCGTAACTTTAAAATATAATAACCCAGTGTTTTTATGTGTTTGAATTGATCTGGTTGTTACAATTCCACAAATATTTGTAGAACAGCAGATTTCGTTTGTACAGACCATTCTGATTTCACGGGGTGTGCTATTTGTAATTCATCAACTACCCCTTGCAGTAATATTTCTATAGATAGATGTTTCGACCCGTATAAAGACAAATGTGACGGAATCATTAATTGTCCAAAAGGCGAAGACGAAATAAACTGTTCAGAACTTTATCCTCAGCTTATCAAATGTCCAAATGAAGATTAGTTTGAAGTGGATACAAACCTAGTAAATAAAAGGTACCATTTTAAAATATTATATTAGAGATCTCTAAATTAAAAAAGGCCTTTATTTAAAAAACATTTTAATTGTTCAATAGTAATAGTAGTTTTATTTTTTTTGTAGTATATCTGTACACATTTTCTGTTTGTAAACCTAACCTAACCAACCTTCTTTTTTCCTCATCCTACCTTCTCATTAGCCGAAAACCAATTATCTCGTAGGCAACTGTCAGTAACTTGATTGTTTAAGAATATCCAAAATTATTTTATTAGAACTTTTTCTTACATACTTATTCTTCGAAACTAATGTTCTCAATGAATTCATTATAAAATTTCCATTGCAAAAATGTCTTATTTGTCCAGTTTTGTACTAAAATAAGGTTAGAATAGAGCACAATGTCTCTTCCTCTTGTCTCTCTTCTGAAACCCTTTCTGCAGCCCTAGACCCAGATATTTGAGTCTCAGTCTGATATATAATGATACCACTTTCAAATGAGACCATTGGAAATATTTAAACCAGCTTTAAAGTTATTGAAATCAAATCATGATTTTGTGACGTTAAACTCTCCGATAATTACTTGTATTTTTCATGACATCAATTTCTAGCCATTCATATTAGTATAATTATACAAAATGTGTGAATATTTATATCATTTTAGGTTGAATTTCTGAATTGAATAATTATATCGGTATTTGTAATACTGTGTTAGCAAAATTTTCAAAATATTGAATCTATATCGAAATCTTTATTATTGGTTTAATTTTAACAATATTGCTGTATGAGATAAACTATTTTTATGTACTCGAATATTAACAATTTTACTGTTACAAGTAATTCCCATTGTGAAAGATTTCGACAATAACAGAATAACCATTATTCATGAATATAAAAATTGAAATACAGGGTCTTCTCAAGAAATTGACTTTTTTCGATGATTCACAGTATGTATGAAAAAACTTATAGACTACATGTATAAAGTTAGCAAAAATATCATAGTTATAATAAAATGGATTTACTGTGGACCAAATTAGTACGATAAATTATGTTGTTTTTATATGTTCTTATGAAATTACATGAAATTCGCCCCCCAAAATTTTATCAATTTATATATAACATTTAAATTGATAAACATTTTTTTTTAAATCTTCGATTGTATTAACAGATTTTAGCATCATTGAGGTTTTACCAATAAAATTAAATATTCCTTTTCTTACAAACATTCACTCTCCAAACATTCTTCTTTCAAAATGTGATTATCAAAAAAAACTTTATACTAATACAACTTAATTAAGAATATAATATAAACAATTAAATAATTCAAAATTATCGGTTATGAAGAGACAAATTACTATCTCCTACATATACTAACTATTACAGAAAATTCTAAACATAATCAACATGAATTATGGTTCCGCTGAATTTTAATCAGTCTATATAATGGAATTACTATATAAATTTCACTCAGTTTTTGTATTTCCACGTTTTATTGTGAACCAATTTTAGGTATGCACTTCAAAAAATGTCTGTTTATCTTCCTTAAGGTCATTTCAAGTAGGTATTATGAAAAATGTCTATAAATCCGTACGTTATTTGTGTTTTAGATTTCACTATAGTCCTTCCAGTATCTAATAATGATCATGTCAAATTTTAACTTGTTTATTAAACATAAAGTAACATTCTAAATACAATTTATATTTCAATTATATTATCAAATAATAACATATTTTATATAAAAATCAACTGAATTAACTTATAAACTCTATTCTTGGTTCAATTCAAAATTTAATTCAAATATTCAAAATTATATTAGACTCATCTATCATCTACACGCCCCCCTGAGATTTATACTATTGAAAGTAGTTGAAAAAAAATCGTATTTCCTTTGTTTTTCATTTGACAAAAAAAAGTTACTTAGCTTTTTCATAGACCTTAACACGTTCTACAACTTTTGTATTTAACATTTTTCTTTAAATCGTACATTAAAACATTTATTCAAGAAAATTCACAAATTTACCAGAAATTATTTTTATTTTTTTTTGTTTTTGATTTGATGCCAGAATGTTTTTTGTACATCTCAAAACATTCTATTACTTTTGTATCTAATTTTTTATTTTGGGTTTTATGTTACTGAAATAAGCCTGTCCAATTGGTCCTGTGCCATTGGGATTTTTTTAGTAATGAAATGCCCCCATTTCACAAAATCTATATAAATATATAGGTAGCAAAAACAGAGAACTAAACGGATTTTAAATACAAGTGCGAATTTCGTCGTCCACTATCATATTTCCATTTTAAAATTACAGTTTAAAGGATGTGACTTCCATATTTCGTATAAATTGTTCTATTAATTTCACATCTTATCCCATTCTCGTAAATTCACGGTATAGTCAGTCGGTCTAGTGGTCGCTCGGTTGGTACGGTAAGTACAAAAGGGAAAAAGTCCTTCAACGGCACACTATGGAGAGAATAAAAAATGGGACTAATATCAGCATTTTTGATAAAATACTGAGGCCGGAATCGCTTTTATATAAAAGGAGCCGTGATATTGGTAGAACGTAAAATGGCGGGTGGCTTTTATTTTTGCTTGGCCATTAATTAGAAAAAGCAGAAGCAGTATCATAGGTGGCGACGACAACCCGCCATATCCGCCTGCGATATAAAATTAAGGATTTATAGTCGAATCATTTAATCTGTGCACAGGACGGTTCTTTGTCCTTTTTGTAATAAAATCGGGGTGCCAGAAAAGGGTTCGACTCAGCTACATAATGAAGAGGGAAGCTACGGGACTCGAATCTATACACGAATATTACCTGTAATAGAAGGAAAATTGTCCCATTTTTTGACTAATTTTATTAATTTTTTTTTAATTTCGCATTATCTAGAAAGGGTTATGTTCGAATTTGGTTTTTAATTACCAAATTCTCCCGTGATTTTATTTCAACTTCCCCTGTATACTACAAATCGAATATTATGCTCAAAACATATAACCAAATATATCCTTATTTTCAACCGTTAATATTTCTTTACATCACCAAAAATGTCATTTTAAATTTACTAACACCTAAGAAAAACAGATAATTATCGTTTTCTGAAATTCCACTGGATATACCCGACATCTTATCTCTTCATAAAAACGCTCGTCCAAACCCTGTTATCTGTTTCTACGAAACCGTTTCAAGCCCAAAAAAAACATATCTCCAACTGGCAATTTCACTTGTGTTTGAACATTACATTTTAAAATACTCGTATTCCATTGGTTAGACCCGACCAAGTGGACCCTACGTCACCGGACATATAAATACGACATATAACCTACATTCACTCTCTTTTCATCATTGAACGGGGTATACAAAGGTACTCAGTTTAGAAGAGCACCCGGCGATTACATACCGGGAATAAACATGTGTCTTTAAGGTTTAGTTATTTCATAAAACGTCATAGCATTCATCGCGTAAATAACAAGTGAATTCTTAATTGTCGACGCAACAGTAAATAAATTATAAGTTGCTAACAATATAGAACCTAAAGTGACATAAGTGTTTCATTGCATCGTACAGTACATCATTTACATCATACCTAAAGTGAAAAATGCCCATTTGGTCCTTCGAGTACATCGTATAACAACAAAGAAACTACATTCCCTCTAATTAACCCAAAGTAAAAAGGGTTAAATTAGAACAGGTTATTTAATAAAATGGGGGTAAGGAGAAATAAGAAATGATATACACCAATATCTTTCGAATGTATCACAATATTTTCGAATTTTAAATTTTCAATAAAAATTTTAGATCACCCGAAATTCTACTGCGGAATCAGGATTAGCTGGAGCATTGTGTGTAATAATGCTTGAATATTTCCAACCACCATCCTGCTTGCCCAATCTGACGACGGATATAATGATGATATAAAACAACATTCTTGTTAAAATCAATAAAATGGACAGTGTAAGATTTGATTTCTAGATATGCAGTGGAGAAGATTCTAAAACAAATATATTATGTATAACTTTAATTGAAACAACGGATGGCCGTACTTTTTTGATTCCAGATAGTTATCAAGAAAACAATCTCCACAAAGAAATTATGAAAACAACAGCATATGCTAAGGTAATAAAATCAATTACTAAAAGATACCAGCTTACAAGGGATTTGAGCTGTTTTGAAACAACCACAACTCAGCGAGAATTCAAATGCTGAAAAACCAGTGGCATATTTTTCATAGAAACTTAAGAAAACACAGAAAATAAAGAAGGCTATTTACTTAAAATGCTTAGCTATAATAGAATCAGTTAAGTATTGGCAACATTGGCTGATACGTAGATCAGTCAAAAGTTGTTTCCGATCATAAACTTCTAGAAAAAATGAATATTGAAGCTCGAACAGACGAGGAATTAGGTGATCTCACTTAGTATTTATCACAATAGGATTTCAAAATAATATACCGACCAGGTATATATCCAGTATTGAAGTCCCAGGAAGACGATGATGATGTGAATATAATAAACACTGAAGATATTGTGGACGATTAAAAAAATTACGAGGATTTCAAAAACATCAGAGATAAACTAATTTTAAAAGATAGTGTATTTTACAAAAAAACAGAAGAATTGTGTAAGAAAAATATATCAAAGAATATTAAGAAAATTTGCAGAAATTGCCACCAATACTTTTAACCTTAAGTAGAAGGTTTACGGTCATTTATGGTCTAATTTGTTTCTTCTGATTCAGAACCAGTCAATAAGTGTACGTTGATCGTTCGCAGTCATTATCGTACTGGGTCTGGAGTGGTATGGCGTGGGTTCAATATGCGGTAGATAAGGGAAACGTGGACGTGGGTTGCACGTGTGTTGTGTGTAGGTTGTGCGTGTGCTGTGTTCAATATGCGGCAGGCCTATTAGTCTCGTCCCGTTCAGTAATCCTTTAACTGCATTCAAGTATCTGAGAAGCAGTGCAATTGCACCTTCTTTTAAAGTTAACGCATGAGGAGGTAGACCACTCCGGAGGAAATAGCAGTAGTTTACCTTCTTCTTCAGTTATCAAAGAATTGACACTGGTGTAAGACCTTGAAGTATCTGGAAGTAGATGGGGAATTCTCATCCGCAGAGAGTCGTCCTTTTTTGGTCAACTTCCGTTCCTCACACATCCTTTTAGCATTCTTCGTCTTCCTACCAAGACACATAATTCAAAGTACTGAAAATTAGCCAATGAGAATGCGGTATTTGGAAAAAATTGAAAGTAAAGTTGATTGTGCACACATAACTTTCCTCAAACTCAACGAATTTAAACAGTTATTAGCTCAAAAGAAATGGCTTGATCCACTGACTGTTCTTAGACTTGTGTCAACAGGCTACGTTAATTAGAACTCTAGTTATAGAGGTTTGAGTGTAGGAAAATCTTGGAAAAATCTTGAAAAAATTGAATGTAAAGTTGATTGTGCACGCATAACTTTCCTCAAACTCAACGAATTTAAGCAGTTAATAGCTCAAAAGAAAGAGCTTAATCCACTGAGTGTTCTGAGTGTAAAATGATAAAGATCCATTCATTAGAAGAGGAGTTATGAGAATTCAAATTGCTTTAGTGAATGTGTCCCATAGGAAATGTACAGGGAAGAATCGCGTTTGAGTAAGGTGGGAGTTGAGTAAATTTCAATGATTGATGACATATCTGTGTCTAAATACCGTTCATTTGAAAAAAATTAAGGAAATCGCCTGACTTCAGTTTTCATAATTTTTTTTAATATATGTTTGTTCGAAGAAGTGTTATTTTCTTAACTTTTTTTTGAAATTTTCAAATGCTATTCTATATTTCTTAACCATTTACTTGAAAGAGCATAGAATTAAAAAAAATGGTAATAAATAACCGCATCTCAATATCTACTTCCTAAGCTAAGTACGAAAAAAAATAGGTATACCAGAGGATCATGCTATCTTCTGAGTAAATTGAAAATGTTACATAATCTAATCCATAAATTCTTAAATATAAAGAAATTTAAATCATTTCTTGTCAATTTATTGAGCTACACATCAAAATATCTCGTAGTTTTATACCAACCAACAAGCATATTCACTTACTGTTAAAGTTTTGTAATGCGACTACTCTCAGAAGCACAATTCTATTTTCAGCAGCACTTAGACCCCTTAAAGATAATACAACGTCCTACTATTTTTAAATTCAAGATTTCAATTTATTATCAACCAGACGCTCTATATATATATATATATATATATATATATATATATATATATATATATATATATATATATATATATATAAAGTGGTATATAACTTATAAACCCATTTCCTGTGATATTGGATTCCAATATTATAGACTACGTTTCTTTTAATGTTATATTGGCAACTCAAGTATCACTACCTCAGAACGCACTTCAAAAACAATTAATTTGCTTCCGGAAATACCTTCATTCCGGAATTCCAGCTAATTCAATTCACAAATCCTCTCCACCAGAAATTCCCTCGGAATTCCTTTAACAATAATTGCTCAACTTTGAGAGATATATCGCTTCAATATTGTGCAATTATTGATATTTATTTACGGTTCTTGGTTCATAACATTTCCTCGTAATTTATGTGTTTTCCCTTTCAGTTTAACGGCACAAAAGGACTTCCCAATTTACGGGCCCATTGTTAAAATAACAGTAATCTATAATTCTACAACACGGCGGATTTCCAGGACCGTCAAGTGAACTTTGGCACCTGTGTCACTATTACCTATTGCTGATAATAAACTCGAATGTATTTATATGTACAGTTGCGGCCAAAAAAATGGGACAGTTATTGTTGCCTAGTGTAAATATGTCTTTTCCGTTTCCGTGAAACAGTTTTGTTGTTTATTTAAATGATAATAACACTAAAGTGTAAATAATATTGTTTTCCATTATTAAATATCAAAGGTTAATAATATTAATAATAATAACGTTTATTCATAAATTTAACAAATACAGTGATAAAATACAAATAAAATTGAATAAACATCTATACATCCACAGAAGTATTGTACATACTTGTATGTGGTGAATATAGGCAGGTGTGTCATAACTTAAAAAAAAAAAAAATGCAGTTAAAAATACTATAAATCGATTTTTACATGATTGTGTTTCAAACATACATTTCGTATATGAGTTTACTCTTCTCTGTTTATGATTCAGCATTCTATCATTTTGTGTATTTTTGTTTTGTCTGTTTCTTTAACAAATGTTACAAGTTGGGTTTTGAAGCGTCTAAAAGAAGTTTCATCGATAATTCTCTATGGTAGTTGCCCGAATAGTTTGGGTGCCAAGTAGGAGTAACCTTTTCGACCTATTGTTTTAAGAGCTGTTGGTATACAGTATTGATTATTCGATCTTGTCGCATATCTATGATTTTGAGTGGTAAGTTCGTATTTATTTTTATACTGATGGCATCCTATCTGAATAATGTATAATTGTCTAACATCTAATATTTGTGTTTCAGTATAGAGTAGTGAGCTTGATTATCTTGTAGGTTTGTTGAGAATCATTCGGAGGAATTGCCTCTGAGACACTTCGAGGGCATTTAGATAGTTCCTTGATACTCCTCCCCAGCCAATAATGCCATAATAAAAAGCTCAAAAATTGGCTTACTTGCTTAATTCGAAATAGGATACTACGAAGCTTTTTAGTTAAATATTATTATTATTAAATATGTTCTTTATTTACAATTATAATTCCCATAACTACATAGCTGAAAAATACATATCATCTGAGATATCAATGCCGATGTTCTGGCCATTTTTCACCCAGTAGTGTGTGTCCTGATGATTGGTTGTGTGGTTCCTTACTGCTGTAATATCCACTAATTTTCACTGCCTATAACAACTTTGTACCTTAAAATGTTTTTGACTCCTAGAATATTTCGACTAAGTTTTCCCTGAAAAGTAGCTAATAAACAGGGTTTCAAAAACGAATATTCCATATGATGGTTCCATCGTAAGTGATTGTCAATGTAATTACCCAAGTATTTAATTCTTTTTGCAGGTTTAATTGAAAAATCTTGTTGGATTTTAAGATTGTATTTTGGCAGAGACGTTTAATGTCTACTGAAGGGTAAGTATACAGTTTAGTCAAAGTTTATTGAGAGTTATCTGTTGTCGAACCAGTCTTTGAGTTTTTAAAGATCATTTTCAATATTTATTTTGAGATTATACCAGTCATAATGTTTGTAATAAATCACAGTATTCAAGATTAGAAAATCTTGAATTATATTGTTTACGATGCCATAATAAAAAGCTCAAAAATTGGCTTACTTGCTTAATTCGAAATAGGATACTACGAAGCTTTTTAGTTAAATATTATTATTATTAAATATGTTCTTTATTTACAATTATAATTCCCATAACTACATAGCTGAAAAATACATATCATCTGAGATATCAATGCCGATGTTCTGGCCATTTTTCACCCAGTAGTGTGTGTCCTGATGATTGGTTGTGTGGTTCCTTACTGCTGTAATATCCACTAATTTTCACTGCCTATAACAACTTTGTACCTTAAAATGTTTTTGACTCCTAGAATATTTAGACTAAGTTTTCCCTGAAAAGTAGCTAATAAACAGGGTTTCAAAAACGAATATTCCATATGATGGTTCCATCGTAAGTGATTGTCAATGTAATTACCCAAGTATTTAATTCTTTTTGCAGGTTTAATTGAAAAATCTTGTTGGATTTTAAGATTGTATTTTGGCAGAGACGTTTAATGTCTACTGAAGGGTAAGTATACAGTTTAGTCAAAGTTTATTGAGAGTTATCTGTTGTCGAACCAGTCTTTGAGTTTTTAAAGATCATTTTCAATATTTATTTTGAGATTATACCAGTCATAATGTTTGTAATAAATCACAGTATTCAAGATTAGAAAATCTTGAATTATATTGTTTACGATGCTTTTAAAAATTTGTATGTTACTTCTTTTCGTCATTGTATAAATTTAAGGCGTAAATTCATTTCAGTTGCTAGAGCTGTAAAAATGTGATAAAGAATTGATAGATCTTTTGTATTGTAAATTCAAAGGGTACTTACACTTTATTCGCAGCTTTTGTTAAATACTTTTAAAATATCACGTTTCGCAATGATAATTGTAAAGAGTTTTGCTGGAGCATTGTAATAACACATTTTGAAAGTCGTGAGAGACATATTGTCGCATTGTGTTTGAAATCCTATAGTTAAAAATTTAGGAAAATGTCACGTTTCACACTATTATCTATTGTGTTCTAAAAACCCTAAAGCAAAACTAATAAAATTGTAACTTATTGTAACTTTGTGCGTGAATTTTTATGGTAGATGGTCGGAAGCCTGTAATAAACATTTGAATAACCTTTCTCGGTAAAAAGGTTACAATAGGACGGTCTTGCTATTGGAATATTCAATAGAAATTGAAATATCCATTGCAGGCGTCCATTGTTGATTCTCGTCGATGATCCCGGCGAGTCAAATGATACTGACCAATAGGAAATGTTTATTTCCTTTTAGTCAACCAATCCACGTGTAAACACGCTCCTTGTAGATTTCTATTTAACACGCCTTACAACGTGGAGAAATCAGTTTTTATACTCATCGAAGAGAGTTCAACGCTCAATAACGAAATAAGTTCACTACTCATCGAAGCGAGTTCAACACTCAATAACGAAATCAGTTCAATACTCAAGTTGTTTCACAACGAAACCTAGCACAACATTCATAACTTTGTACCATTCTTGTAAATTTGTTAATTATTAATTTCGACATTAATTATGTCAAATTAAGATTATTTATCTAGTTGAATGTCTACGCCAGTCGACGAAGTTCAACTTGAAATATAATCAAAAACACACAGTATCGTCCGCGAAGCTGATTATTTTACCGATTGTTTCCTGTTCAAATAGATTATTTAAGTAAATTACGAATAGCACCGGCCCCAATACTGTTTTTTGAGGTACACCACATTTAATGTTGATCTCTTCACTCACATGATTTTTGAATTTAGTTTTTTGTGTTCTGCTTGTTAGATAACTTTTGAATAAATTATGAGCTAAACCTCTTCTCTTCTAGTGTATCTAAAAGTATGGAATGGTCGACAGTATCAAAGGCCTTTTTTAGATCCAAAAAAACACCAATAGATGGAGTGCTTGCATCCAAGGATTCGTAGATGGTTTTTGTCAAGGAATGGAGTACATCATTGGCAAATTTTGTTTCTCTAAAGCCATACTGGGATGTCGGACATCAGGTTATAATTTGATAGGTATGTCGTAAGTCTTGTTTTTATAATTTTTTCAAAGACTTTGCTCATTGAAGATAGAAGTGAAATAGGCCTATAGTTTGAAATATTTTCTGAATCCTCATTTTTGAAAATTGGAGTTATAAGAGATTTCTTTAGAATCGAAGGAAATATGCCTGATTCGAAGGATTTATTTATGATGTCCGACAAAGGTTCACATATGAAATTTGCAATAATATTTAGAGTTTCAGCTTTCATTCTATCAAGCCCGGGAGCCTGGAGTTCTATTAATTCTTCCCTCATTTCGCCAACTTCTTGAAATAGTTGAAACTGAGTTTTTGCTTACATTGTAAAATGCGGCAGTTTGCCTCACTGACAACCCATTGTCTATTTTTGCGATTATTCCACCTTTTATCACTGAATTTATATGCGCCATCATTACTTTCGAATTTAGAATTGTCTGACATATGTCAAATATACAATGTTGACATATGACATTTTCATAAGACAAATTCAAGCAGCTGGAATTAAACAAAAGTCTGGTATAAGAGTTGTCCCATTTTTTATTGGCCGCAACTGTACGTAGAGTCAGTCAGTTGCTTACCAATAATTGATAATTTAAAAAGTAATTATTTTTGTCTATAAGTTGGCACACTTGCAGTTTATATTCAGCGAAGTTTGAGCTTCATCTGTTTAGTTTTTACAGTTTTTCATTTCGTTATTTCATAAAGTGTAAGTTGAGTTTAGTGTATTTTATTTGGGAAGTAATAGGTTTAATGTACGTGAGGAGTAT
Source organism: Galeruca laticollis (assembly GCA_963921935.1). Taxonomy (NCBI): domain Eukaryota; kingdom Metazoa; phylum Arthropoda; class Insecta; order Coleoptera; family Chrysomelidae; genus Galeruca; species Galeruca laticollis. The sequence continues at coordinate 94,358,636 of OY998183.1, forward strand.
GGCAATACCGTCTACGAAAGTAACACTTTACACTATCTCCAATATGCCGTATACAAAATCCACCTCTCAAATCCTAAATCGACAAACCCCAACCCCACAAATATTAAGACAGCAAGGATTAAGCAAAATCAAAGACCCTAAGACATCAAAGATTGAGCAAAATTGAAAACATAGATTCTAAATTCAATTGACGATATTTCGAAATAAAAACGTTTTCTAAATTTCGAAAATAATATTTTGAAGGATACGGCGGCTACTTTGAAATGGCCCACATTTTGTTTGAAAAAAAATTCATGTTATAACATCTTTAATATATAGGGTTATGTTACTCCTAAACGTAATAGAACAATTAACCCCTTACCGCACCATGGTTCATATTTGACACAATTATTAGTTTCATACATAACCGTTAAAAATAAAACCACCTACCAAACTATTTATGCATAGGTGGTCATATACGGTACATATCTCATAGTTCTGGTAGTGTAGCTACATCTCTAAGCAGCTTGGTGAAGTTTCATACAAATTAGCAAGTGGCCACCGTGTGAACAGGTGTTATCAGTTATTTCGATCCACGATCATCCGAGTATCTGTCGCAGACTAGAGTCTCTCTTACTGTAAGTAAACTCATATAATTCTTAATTTTTTTCCTGTGTTTGATGAGAAATATTGTTGTGGCATATATGGCACAATATGCATTCTGGACATTACATTTATTTTCGAAAATGGATCCAAAAATGTGTGCCAATGGATGTACCAGATGATAGTGATGTAATAAATACGAATACCTAAAAGATAATTTTATTGTAGAAAATTTCAGAACACACGGTAAAACATATTTTATTTTAAATCATAATAAAAAACTGGAATGCGACCCACATTTTGTTTAATAAAATAATACGAAGTCAAAACAGAATAGAAAAAAATAAAACATCTTACTGGGTCAAAGCAAAATAATTGTTTTGAATACAATTATTTCGATAACGAAAATTAGCACGATTCAAAAAACAAGAAGTTGTTTTTGCAATTCGACAAAAATCCCAAAACCGAAGTCGGGGGAAAAGCAAAAACGGGTGTACACAGAGCAGGAGCGGCAGTGTGTACCGGGGGTAGAACACGCGAAGGGAAAAGTCTTTTCCTTGCCACGGTAACGGTACTAGTTTGTTTTTAGTGTTAGCGGTACGAGAGGTAAAAGTTCTCTCCGTTGTGTTAGGAGGTGATAGGGATACTGAGATTATTCCTTGACGGTGAACACTGTCCCCTGATTCGATACACAAACGGTAGAATTACCCTCTACGCTAATCTCCTTTCGACATAACACGATACCGTTTATTGGCACGACTCGTGGTGACAAGCAGATAGCGAAAATCAAGAAATATCCCGGCGAGACGGAGGAAGTTTGACAACGCAGTAAGTTTTTGAACTAAATTTAGATTGGAATGATTTTTTTCACTAGTGAGATATTTACTCGTTATTAGTTGCGCTGGATTCTGAACTTGGGAGTATAAGTCAATTGTTATATACAAGGCGTAGCGATAGCAAATATATTTAAGTGATTTTTTTTTGATTTTCAAAGAGACTGGACACATCCGTTCATTCTCAGTTAAGTTTTTCGTCCTGATAAATATATAATTTACCGTGTGTGCTGGAATAATTAAATTTTGCAGAGTTTCGCCAACCTGACACAAGTTAGGTTTAATTTTGTTAAGTAGGAGTTATCATTTTGTTGGGTCACATATTCTCTTCCACCTCGTTGGCAGGAAAGAGATAGAAAGTTAGGCGGGGTTAATTTTGTACTTGGTAACACAAAGGCCGGAGCGTATATTTTCCATTTTTGGTGGGTTTCAGCGAACTTGCGCTGATAAGTAAATTTATTATAGAGAAACATCGTTATCATTCTTTTGTTCAGCCGTGATTATAAGATAAAATTTTTTCTTATTTTGCCAGTGTAAATGCATAAATTATCGTAGGTAATTTAATTACTGGGGAATTTCGCAACTTTTAACGCCAGTGTCGATAAATAATTTAATTGTTTTCCTTAGCTCAGCAGAATTTTATAGAACAAAAATTTCATTTTCATTCCCTCAAGGTCAATGGCGACCTGAAACGACGTAAGCTGAAACGTTGTTGCGATTAATGGTATTTACACATAATATTTATTTATTGTCTCGACACCGGTGACTAGAAAGTTGGGAAACGAAAATAATAAACCATACGCCTCTCATGCACTTTGAAAAAGACCAAGCCGATAAGCGGGATAGTTTTGCCGCACCATCGCACAAATGAGAACTCTGTCAAAACTTTGTTTGTTTTTTTTTGAATAGTTATATGATATACAGGGATTAAAAAAACCATTTATAAATAGATAGATGTATAGGTAGACTTATACCAGGGAACTTTAGTTACTTGGGTCATACGGGATTGTATTTTTGGGTTAAGGTTATATATATCTCTATATGTGTACTCAGAGGAAGTATTTTTTATTATATAATTTTTGTATAACGTTGTGGTTCTACCTTATTTTACCCATCATCCCTACCCCATAATTTCCCCTCTGGAGAGTGTAACAACCGTGGAAGTGTGACAGAAACGAGGAGAACAACCCTGTCCTGGCAAAGGAAGATTAATCCGTTTTAAGACCAGGCGAACCTAGCTCAAAAAAAAATCGGTCTGGATCTGCCTTACACGCTCAGCCGCTCATTGGAGACAGAATTTGGTGGACTCGAAGGACAGGATCAATACAGAGTGACCAAAAAGGTAGGGGTATTTTGGTTTTCAGGTGGTGACAGACGAATTCAGGTCGGGATTACATTACACTGGTGACAGTGGTTTTTTTGTTGAGAAACAACTCGGTAACAAAGGGTACAGTTGTACAACTGGTGACAGCGATTATTAGAGTGAGGACGAAATACTTTCAGAAGATGAGGAACCATCTGTTATATTAGCTCCAGAGTCTGACGGCAAAGACGAAAATGATATGGTCGAAAATCAATCAGATATTACCATCTTAGAAACGGATTAAGAAGACAGTTCCGATAGCGTCGACGAGCTACCTTTGATCGAACGGTTGCGTAAACTGAAAAAGAATACAAACAAGAAGCGAGGTAATTTAGTCACATCGGATGAGGACCTAAAATTTCTTGGTTCTCCTGACATGCCACCTGGATTGAAAAACGCAGACTCTCCTTATGCATTTTTTACATTTTTTCTAACAAAGGAGATGATCACGGATATAGTTTACCAAAGTAAATTATATTCAGCTCAAACGAGATTACAATAACCTTTGGATCTTACTGAAAAGGAGCTCAAACAGTTTATAGGCAACTGAACTAATTCTAGAAGTTATTGGAACCTGAACCTGAACCACCGCTTGATCCCAGATGTTATTTCATGCAACAGATGGGAAGAAATTTTTGCATTTTGCGAATAATGATGACACTGTTGCAGCCGGCAATCCTGGTCATGATAAACTTTTCAAAATACGACCCGTACTCAGTAAACCTCAATATCAACATCAAGAAGAGCAAGCCGGAAGAACATGAAAATGCAAGCCTAGCACACAACAGATGCCCCATTGGAAGAGTATATAAATTTAAATATTTAGGCACGTGGCTATGTGAAAGCTGGACATCCGAAACGGAAATCAAATGCCGAATCGAAATTGCCCGAAGCACATTTATGAAATTCAGGAAAGTTCTTACCAACACCGATTTTGACCTCGACCTAAGAATCAGATTTGTAAAATGTTACGTGTGGTCAGTGTTACTGTACGGTTTGGAGGGCTGGACGCTAAAAGTAAACACTATGAATAGACTTGAAGCCTTCGAAATGTGGACCTACAGGGGAATACTAAAAGTCCTATGGACGGCCAGGAAAACGAATGCGGAGGTCCTAAGAACGATTAAAAGAGAACGCGAATTGCTGGAAACAAAATACGGAATGAAAGATACCAATTACAATTAGTAATCGAGAAAAAGATTGAGGGGAGGAGAGGAGTCGGCAGGAAGAAGATGTCATGGCTCCGAAACGTGAGGCAGGGCTGAGAACAGTAGGAGACCATCAGCACCATCAGAAATAAAGAAGAGTGCGTAAATGTGATCGCAAACATCCATTAATGGATAAGCGGTGGAAGAAGAAGACTCAGTAAACTAAAGGAGAAACTACGCAAATTTCCAAAAGAAGAGTATTTGACTATAGACGAGCAGATTATTCCTACTAAAGCGCGTTCGTTCATAAAACAATATAATCCCAATAAACTCACAAAAGGGGATATAAGGCGTTTGTTCTTAGTGGTGTCAGCGGATTTTCGTACGATTATGAAATTTTCGCAGAAACTTAAACCAATATTCTTCCCAATGGTTTTCCTGATGTGGGAATGAGTTCAAACGTCTAACACAAACTGTTCCAAGACACCTAAATCACAAACTATTTTTTGATAACTGGTTCAACAGCGTCCCACTACAAATTTACTTGGCAGAAAACGATATGTTACCACTTGGAACAGTTAGAATAAACAGCAATATGTCAAAAGAGAATGAACTGAAATAGAATGGCCGAGGAGCGATGCTGGAGAAAGTCGCACAAAAATATTTGTTGTTTCATGGTATGACAACAAATTGATAAACATTTTGTCTACATATGCCGGCAGTACACCAACAGTTGAGGTTCGACGATTTTCAAAAAAAGGATAACAAACATATAATGGTTCCGTGTCCAAAGGCTGTAACAATTTGCAACAAATATATGGGAGGAGTAGATATCTTGGATTCCATGCTGGGATACTGTAGGATCAAACTGAGATCAAAAAAATAGTACATGAGGATATTTTTTCATATTATTAATTTGATGATTGTCAATGCAATACTTTGGAGAAGAAGAGGAAACGAGTTCAAAGATTTACCGCTGGCAGATTTCAAAATGGCCGTTGCAGAGTGGTTGTGTAATTTCAATAAAGCCAACTCAACAAAGAAAAGAGCCCGTCCTAGTGGAATCATGGATAATTTGCAAAACAAGAAAAAAGGGGGCCCAACATCAGATTTTCCCATCCAAGAGATTCGAAGAGATCAATATGGCCATCTTCCAATAAGGTGTGATAATCGGAAAAGGTGCAAATATTCCTGTGGTAGAAAATCTTATACAGGGTAGCTGTTAAAGATGCAGCCAAAGCTATAGTGCTTAAGCAAAAACAAAAATTTCAGAATTTCAACTAAATAAATTTGCGCATATTTTAGCCGAAAAATTATTTTTTTATTAGTACAAAATTTTAAGCCTGGCCGCCATCTTGATTTTTTTAAATAGCAACATAGGTCATGTGATATACCTTTTGAAAGGATTTAACACTCTGATTACAAAAATGTATCGCAAATGGGGTCTAAACACAATAAAAAGGATATTATTAATAGCAAGCGTAGGCTGTGCATTTAACACAAGACGTCAAATATTATAACAATAACATTTATTCTTGATTAAGTTGCAAGAGACAGTGTTAAATAGTGGAATAATTTGTCAAATTAAATAATTTCAAAGTTATTAGTAATAATGCATCAATTTACCGAAAAGGAAAGAATTGAAATACGCATGATGGTTGGGTATTGAGAAAGAAAACGCACGCAAGAAGAGATCCAAATTGTTCAATGGAGTAAATCACAATCGTAATCCCATTAATAAATCAACTGTTACCAAAACTTTACAAAGGTGCAGGCATACAGGAAATGTCAAAAATCGTATAATACCAGGTCGACCAATAACTGTGACTTATGAAAGAAATACTTTAGCAGCAGTACTCATGAATGTAATTAAGCAACCTAAAACTACTGCACAGCATCTTGCTTTATATCACGGTATGTCAAGATTTTCAATTCATTCAAAAAATACTAAAAACACATGAGTATCATCTTTACAAAATAATATTATTACAAGAATTGTTAGCGGATGATTTTGACAGACTTCTTCAACTTTGTGAAGAAATGGCGGAAGCTTTTGATGTAAATAACAATTTTTTAAATTGTATTTTATTTTCCGATGAATCTACTTTCACCTTAAATGGTTCTGTCAATCGACATAATTGTAGATATTATTCCGATGAAAATCCGCATTGGATGGAGGCTTTACATACCCAGTATCCTCAAAAAGTCAACGTATGGTGTGGAATAATAGGGGACATATTATTGGACCTCTTTTCATTGAAGGCAATCTCAATTCTGATAAATATCTCCAGTTGCTACAGAATAACATTATTCCTAGGTTATTACAGCTCTTTCCAAGTGTCAATAATCCAAATGTTATTGCAGAAAACGTTTGGTTGGTACAACACCGCATTATGCAAGTATAGTTAGGAACTGTTTGAACTAAATTTTCCCAGAACGCTGGATAGGGAGAAGAGGAAGTAGATTTTTTCCTTTGGGGATATTTAAAAAAATAAGGTTTATGTAAACAGAGTTGCAAATGTAGATTAATTAAAAGCTCGCATTGCTGACAAAATAGCCGCTATTCCACAAGAGTATTTACGTAACTCTATAAACGAAGTTCGAAATCGTCTACATTATTGCCAAGAAGTGAACAATTTATTCGTTGAAAAGTTGGGTAATGTTTATTATAATTATCAATTTATTTTGTTTATAAATTATCGTTTTCATATAAATGTAAAATACATGTAATAGGGTTAAAATTCAATAAAATGGCTTACGTTTACAAAAACGTTTAATATCCTTTCTGTTATATTTAGACCCCATGTGTGATACATTTTTGTAATCAGGGTGTTAAACCCTTTCAAATGGTATATCACATGACCTATGCTTCTATTTAAAAAAATCGAGATGGCGACCATGCTTAAAATTTTGTAATTATAAAAAAAATAATTTTTGGGCTAAAATATGCGCAAATATATTCAGTTGAAATTTTGGGTTTTGTAAGTTGAACCGTTTAAGCACTATAGCTTTGGTTCCATTTAACAGCTACCCGATAAAACGTGTGAAAAATGCTTAAACAAAGACAGAAACTACTTTTGCCAGATCCATACTGAATAAGTTTTCATTCATTCATTTGTTTATACCTACATTATTTTGATGTTTTGTAACGTTACTGCATATTGGCATATAAAAATAAACGGTTTTAAAGATTAAAACTAACTTTTCCGCATCTATGAGATGCCCTGAACAATATTCTATCATAAAATTGTCACTTGCATACACTTCGGGGGATGTATCGTGCTAACAAACCGAAATTTCTCGAAAAATTACCTAAAATGTAGTATATCTGGATTTATAGGACCCGCTGTACAATGACAAAAATTTGGTACTTCAAGTACCATAGAACCCGGTGTACTGGCTTTAGTGAGCTGATAGGATTCATCATTGAGACGCTCTGAATAATACCCAATCTTAAAATTAGTCACTTGTATATACTCCGGAGGCTGAATCGTGCTAACAAACTGAAATTTCTCCAAAAATGACGAAAATGTCTTACTTAAAGGACTATAGCACCTGTTGTACTGGCTCTGGTGAGTTGAAAATCAATAGGCTTCATCAGCGAGATGTCCTGAATAATATTCAATCATAAAATTGGTGACTTGGTGCATTCCCGAGGCTGTATCGTGCTAACAAGCTGAAATTTCTCAAAAAATGACAAAAATTTCGTATTTAAAGTACTATAGCACCTATTGTACTGGCTCTGTTGAGCTTAAAATAAATAGTGTTCATCTGTGAGACATTCTGAACAATATTCAATAATAAAATTGGTGACTTGTTGTATTCCGGAGGCTGTATCGTGCTTACAAGACATGTAACGAAAAGTGGCCGACGACAACGACGACGACCATTTTTTCGTGTTGTTCTTGATGAAAAACGTGAAAATTTTTTTCAAAATTCCAACTTTTTTTGAGGTAAACCAATACTTTTCTCGCATATTAGATAGGTAGGGCGGAAAAGTAGAAAAGTACAAAAAAAATTATTAATAAAGAATTTTTCAAAAACTTTTATGGTAATCCTGATATTTTTTTCCACCTAGTGCATTTTTTTTCATGAAAAACAAAAAATTCATGCAGTAAGGGGTTAAGAGGTTGATTTCAGATTCGGCGCAGAGAAAACTACTTCAAATATGACTTCCTGTTTTTCAATAACAATTATAGGTAATCTCTGTTTTGCAGACCTGTATAACATGCAATACAATAGTGTGAGATACTTATTGGTGATAGCAATGCTCAGTTTATTCATAAAAACCAAAAGGAGTAGCTATATTTCTCGAATCAAATGAGATATTTGGACATTTTGGAGCAGCATTAATCGATTAGTAGAGGTATGATAAATTTTGGAAATTTGTGGTACGAAATGAATAAGGTGACCGAAAAAACTTGTCGATGCCAACGTCGTAAACTTCTTAAATATTTCTCTTCGAATGAAAAATTGCAGAATTCATGGACTACTCATACTTAAGCCTACTAAATAGGAATATCTCCATCAATTGGATAGACTAGATTGAGGAGAAGGTTTATAATTTGAGATGTAACTAAAGCAACTATTAATTTCCATAATGATTAGTGTTATTGTAATTATATCTAAAATAGAAATGAATTCATAGGATAGTACGAACACATTTTCTGGTAAATTGTTTCAAATGAGTAGTCTGAGATGTTTGGGCTATGTCCGTAGCTGTGTTTTCGTATATTAGAATAATTCCGACTGCAGCGTTTGTATTAGGAATTAGAACGTTCTTTCATTCCCAACTGGGGGAAACAAATATTGATTTTAGATTAAATCGCTAACTATTCGGATTTGATACCAAATATTTGTAAATATCACTGAATTCAAAATGTGATGCTGGTAAAATTAGGAACAGAAGTTGAAATCAAATGAAATTATTGACTATTCATATTATTTTTTATGATATTACTTCTTCACTCATTCTCTTTAAACGACTCAACGTGTACCTTGAAATGGTAATTTGTGTTTTGGGAAGAAGAAAAGTCGACAAGAGTTATATCAAGAAAATACGATGGTTGATCGATAAGGTTTATTGAGATGTTGGCCGGATAATTGTTTAGAATAGTAGCGCGTTATCGTGGTGCAGGAAAAATAGATCAAAACGGTACAAATTGATTGGCGATACAGAGAAATTTCAGCGGCTACCTCTCAGACTTGTACGACTTTTTTCATTCACAATTTCCTTTACTTTAACGATGTTATGTTTAGTTTATGATCAGTCAGAACAGTTTAGTCAATTTAACTACAAGAAAAGTTCCGAAAAACCCTTTAAGCGGACTTTTTGAATTATCAATGTGTAGTAGTTCTTTTGGGAATATTCAACAAAAAAGTTAAATCTATAGTCTATTTCTTAATGTCTGACAGCACAGTAGCCTCATTAAATATTCTAATAGAAAATTATCTCTTACAGAGTGTTCCTAAGAATTTTACAAGTAAATACTAAAATTCTAATGCAAAACAAGTAGGTGCCTGTATTGGTTATCTGTGCATCTCTGTTTCAGCTCAAAATACAATATGGCAATAAAACTGAACAATGCCAGCAAAAGGATAAACATTGCGGCAGTGGCGGAGATTACGATATTAGTTCATTTTACTCATTTAATTAGATTCGGTCAACATTACAATTGAAATAAAATTCATTCGTTTAGGTCTATTAACAAGTTACATTTTCATTTTTATTGAATTAAATTAATTAAAGAAAATATAGTTTAATTCTCATAATTCAAATTTATTGACAATGAATTAATGTATATTAAGTAAAGTAAACATACCATTTATAGGAATTATAAAATTCAATCTATAGTATCATCCTCTTCGCTGGCCATACAAGAATCATCCGAAGAATCGTCGAGAGAGATCACTATAGGTTCTATAGTTTGTTCTATGAGGTTATCTAAAACCCACATTTTCTCTTCCTCTTTAATTACATGATTCACAGCATCTCTCCAGTTCTCTTCAGTTATTGTTGTCAATGAGTACTTCATGAATTCACAAACATCTTTAATTTTAAATGTTTTATTATGTCTAGCTACATAACCTTTCATTTGGGCCCATATTAACTCTATCGAATTTAATTCACAATGGTATGGCGGCAAACGAAGCACTGTTATCCCACGATTCTTGGCTATTTCATCAATAACAAACTTTTTAAATTGTAGCTTGTGATCTGAAGCAACCTTTAAAAGTTCTTTTTTCAACATATCATCTTCCAATGGTATATCTTTTACGATTAAGTTTCTAATATCAGCTTTTCTCCAAAAGGTAGATGGAAGATTTTCTGTTAATCGCGAATGATAAGTGGCATTGTCCATAACGATTACAGCATTATTTCGAATTAATTTGACCATTTGTGTAAAATACATCTGCAGTCATTTCTTCATGATAGTCTTCGGTTGATGTTGACTGAAACTCCAGTAAACCACCTGCAACGAACCCTTCATTGCATCCAATATGCGTTATTATTAGTCGGCGACCTTTACCGATAGGAGTTTTCAGTTTCTACTAAACTTGTGACTTCTTGATCTTTTTTGCGTATGTCCATAACACGATGACTTTCTGCTATAAAGAATTATGTTTCTAATAGCATATTTTTTTCATTTTCAACTACCTTCTTCAAATATTTGAATCAACTAACTATGATAGACCCATAGACAGTTAAAATTCAACTTCATGACAAACATTTTAAAAAGCTAAATTTAAATGATGCAATAGTTCATTCAAACTGATGCCCCTTCCAGCTGCCTATTTTTTGTACATTTTTTAAACATGTTTCTTTTCATATATTATGTATTAAGATAAGTGTAATTATTGAAATATATGTTTCAAGTAAAAGTCAAAATCTGTGATCTTGGTATATAAAGAAACTTTTGTGATGAGTCTGTTGCAAAAAATTAAAAACAGCGTTCGATTATGTTTGATATTCCTGTATACTTTAGGCTATAATACTTTCAATCAACAAAACATCACCAATCAATCGAACCTATATATTCACAGTAGGAATAAAGTTTTATGGTACGCCCGTCTTATCTTTGTATGCATTTCCATTTTTTTTCCTGTGAAATAAGTTAACAAAATAGGTAAATAGAATAATTATAATTCCATACATTTGAAAATAAAGAATTAACTGATAAACTGTAAGGATTTCACGGCAAGTACTATACGACGGCAAATACTAAGTTGCTCTGCTTCTGCGTCTGTGCGAATGGTAAAGGCGAAATTTACAGTGGGACCCGTAGATCCGAATGTGCTTTACTGCGCAAAGATATAACTCGAGAACACTCGGATAGGGTACGTTTCGCCTGCAACGTTTCGCCGGTGTCGATTTGCCGACAGGTACGTTTCGTCCGGGAATTTTTCGCCGGTAACGTTTCGCCAGCAGTTCATTTATGAAATAACTCATTTTCACACAAGTATTTCTGTTACTAAAATCTTCTACAATTGTGAGAATCTGTCTTAATATAAAAGTTTTTTTTATTGGGTTTAATTCCAGCAACTAACTTTTCGTAAGAAATGTCCCTTTTTTTTAATCTTCTTCCGTTCCGAAATGAATTTTCAAATTGTGGGGTGCTGCGAGCCCAGTTGTGCTTGAATTCTTCTGTGCGCAGCCTCTACTATGTTGTTAGTTTTCTAAAAAACACATCTTTTATTATTTTTAATAATTTTGGTTACATTATTTAACCTCTATTGCATTCAAAACCCGGTTGTGCAAGTTCCAAGTTTCTGGTGGAAAATTTGGAATACGTCTACAATTTCCCCTTCTATTGCGAACTCCCAAATAATTTGTTCCAAACCAGTTTGCAACAGGCAATAACGCTTCTTCCAAATAATCATAGAGTAAGTCGAATGAATCACTTAGATTTGGAACAGGCACAATGCAGTGATCATTCTAGCTTGTAACGCAAAATCTCTATTATTTCGATATTCTCTAAAATAAAATATATACAAATATAAATAATTTTTTTTTGTTTTTGTAAAGTTACTACAAACCTTGTTAAGTGTTCTTGTCCAACAACTTTTTTCAAATTTTTCACAAGGTGTAAAAAGCATCCATCAATAGACATTCCTGGAAATATTGCACGGAAAGCATTGTGTATTGCAAGTTCAAAATCGACTGACACTCTTGATGGATTTAATAAAGGTTCTAACTCGATCAGCATTTGGAAAAATGTTTCGTAAGTTCTCTGTCTTTTATCTGGTAAAAGTATATACACGCAAGGATGGATGCTTCCGTACTTTTCACCCATTATAACAAACACCTGGGCAAATAACGTCGGTGAAGCGCTAGAGGTGCAATCAACATACCACCTAGATGATGTTTTAGAAATGTCAATTCCTCGGCGTCTCCCAAATATTAATAAGCGTGGAAATTCTGGTTAATTGTCTGCTAGTAAAAAACGTTCTGTTGTGTTGCCACCGTCTGTGGAGTACTCTTCATATTCTTGAGGAATTTCTAGTTCTTAGGTGCAACGGGGGCATGGTTGATTACCTTCCGTGCTCTTTTTATTTGCTTCTTTAAACTTCGATCAGATGTGCAAATTCCGGTTGCAGAAATGGTAAGTATTTGTTGACAGTTATTTATGATCACAGTAGCAGTTTCTTGGCTTTCAACTGCTCTCTTTTTAAGGGATGTAACCATTTTGGACACATAAATTTATAAAATAAAGATGAATTAAATTATCTAGTTAAGACTTCATGATAAATCACTTATTTAAAAATGAAAGGATTTTACAAGTGAGTATTAAATTAAAACACATTATAGTTACCTCTACTTGGCTGAAGCATCATGTACGTGATGTCCGACTTTTACTTTTCCGCCCAACCTATCTAATATGCGAGAAAAGTATTGGTTTACCCCAAAAAAAGTTGGAACTTTGAAATTTTTTTTGAGTTATTTTTACGTTTTCCATCCACAACACGAAAAAACGGTTTTTAGAAAAAAAATCCTGTGTGTATGTCGTCGTCGTCGTTGTCGTCGGCCACTTTTTCTTACATGTCTTGTTAGCACGATACAGTCTCCGGAGTGGAATAAGTCACCAATTTTATCGATGAATATTGTTAAGGACATATCACAGATGAACCCTATTGAGTCTGTACAACGAGTGCTATGGTACTTGAAGTACCAAATTTTTGTAATTTTAGGATAATTTTCAGTTTGTTAGCACGATACAGCCTCCAGGGAGTATACGATTGATCAATTTTAAGATTGAATATTGTTCAACGTGTCTCACCGATGTACCCTATTGATTTTCAGTTGACTAGAGCGAGTACAGCGGGTCGTATAAATCCAGATATACTACATTTTTGGTAGTTTATGGAGAAATTACGGTTTGTTAGCACGATACATCCCCCGACGTGTATACAAGTAACAATTTTATGATAGAATATTGTTCAGGGCCACAGATGCGGAAAAGTTAGTTTTAATCTTTAAAACCGTTTACTTTAATTATTTCATTATTTAATGATAAGTGCATTCTCGCTATACATTGTTTATCTCTTCGTCGGCAACGAAAATATTGTTTTTCACCATTTGCACTCAAAGATTCAAAAATATACATAAAACCGTCTTCGCTAAAGATTCGGCCACTTCTTTTAGTCTCCATGACTAGCAATGCACTAAACTTGATGCAAAAGGTACCTAACTAATAATTTTAGAAAAATTCTGCAAGTTTTGATGCACTTAATGGGTGGTGGTGGTAAAACTTTTCAAAAGCAGGTACTGGATAGACTTAGTAGGCATGACTTAACATTGTATGACCTCTAATACCATTTGTTGGATATCCCCATTTGTTTATCGGTTAATCCGACAACCCTTCAAAGTACAATACAACTTTAACCTGGTTTTGGGTTTGCAATTCGTTCTACCTAGTAAGATTACTGGGAAAAAGGCATTAACGTTGTTATACAAGCTTAATTATACCTATTTATCCACCTTAACTCTGCTTGATGGTTTTTTTCTGTTGTTTCTTTCTGTTGTCTTAATTTGTGGGCACAATATCTGTGGAACAGATAACTAAAGAAACCCACCGGAGAATCGTGAGGTCGGCGAATCATGCTACCAGCTAAACATTCCCGGCGAAACATTACAGGCGAAACGTTACTAGCGAAACGTTGCCGGCGAAACGTACCGTTTCCAGAACGCTCTAGTGGTGAGGAGTGATATGGCGTGGCCTGCATATGTCGCTAAATTGTTCAAGTTGAAACAAATACTAACAGGTTTATAAAATAGCAAATTGAAAATATATACTTTTTACTCACAAAAGTTTCATTTTTACCCCCAAAAATTTCATTTTTACCCCACTTGGGGTAATTTACCCCGGTTTCCCGACCGCTGTCCTACAGCGTTGCCATGAAGAGCAGTATAATTTTGTTGTTGACATCATGTAAACGAACAACATTAATCGCAAGAAAATGTGTTTACTGTATGTCCTTCACTGTTATCTTTAATAGTATCATATGCCTCATGACTATTATTTTTTACAAACAATTTTCACTTCGCATATTATACTTCAATTTGATATATATTTTTGAGAAATTTTCAGAAATGACAAGAGCGCACGGTGGGTGCCAAGTAGCGTATAGTTTGCCCATCTCATTATTGCTTTTGCAATGATAGCTTCAATATTTAATGTAAATAAATGGGTCTATCTTTTTCTTCGTCATTGATGATAACAAATAATGAGAAAACAGGTACAGAATTCTAATTAATTAGTTTAACTCAAAAAAATAGAAATTCCTTTCCATCGCTCTCTGTGTTATTAATATTAAGTTTATTGATCTCATGATAAGTGTGAATGTTTCCTTATGTAAGAAGTCGCAAAACACATATCAAACCCTTTCCTTGTTAGGTTGTTTTGTAGTTGCACTTCGAAGGACGAGGAGCAGAAGGAGAATAGTGGGACTGAAATTGGTGTGGTAGATCCAGTGGTCAGGATTGTACGTTTTCGGTGGAACTGTAGGCAGATCATGTGACTAAGATGAGTAGATGCCCAGATTGTGGTTTATAGAAGTAGATCTCGCCACATCTCAGTACACTGGATCCAAGCCGTAAACAACAAACAACACAGAACTTTGGGAACAAACAAGATCTATGTTCTACAGTGGAAAAATATACAAGTTGAGTGGGAAGAAGTAATAGAAAAAATATTGCAGAAGAAGAAACTCGAATATACAAACTAGTGCAGAACAATTTATAGTTGAACGATGAAATAAAACAATATAATTTGTTTAAATTTTCACTTATTTGAATTAATGTTCAATTTAAACTGATTGACGCGTTTCACTAACACAGTAGCTTTGTCAAAACGAATGAAGGTATAATATAAAAATGTTTTAATATATACAGTGCATAAATGCAGAATTCTATTTACTAATGTTAACAAAGGTATTGAAAGAAATTACCTGGAAATTCATTCACTACAAACATTCCTAAGCTATCTTCTAGGTAAAAAGGTTTTATAAAGGAGAGGGATTGATATCTATTTGGTCGTTAAGAAGATTACCTGAATATTTATTTTTGTTAATCTCAAGGGCCTCTAATATATTTAAACTAAAGGATTTACCGACTACAGGGAGAATTCCAAAATTTGGGTCCAAAAAGTGTTGGTTTTCTAATAAATGATTTGAATAGATAGAATCTAATTTTTTGTTGTCATAGCTACGTTTGTGTTCCGAAATTCTAGTTTTAAAATTTCTAAAAGTTCTACCGATATAAATTTTATCTCAGTTGTCATTACCACATTTTAATTTATAAACTCCGGATTTGTCTAATTTTGAAGATTTCGATTTATTATTTTTAATGAGTTTGTATGAACTGTAATCAGTTTTAAAGGAAATATTCATATCTAAAGTTTCTAAAAATAATTTAATTTTTAAGGATGATGTTCCAAAGTATGTAAAGCTTTTAAATGGTTTATTATTATTTTTATCAGAAGGGAATACTTGTCCTAAAGTCTGTT
This sequence comes from Galeruca laticollis, assembly GCA_963921935.1. Classification (NCBI taxonomy): domain Eukaryota; kingdom Metazoa; phylum Arthropoda; class Insecta; order Coleoptera; family Chrysomelidae; genus Galeruca; species Galeruca laticollis. The sequence goes on from OY998183.1 coordinate 94,374,567, forward strand.
TTTTTATCTTTTTATTTATGTCAATTGAATTTGGATCGTAATTATTATTAACTGCTATTTGTTTTATGATATTTAATTCTTTGTTATAATTTTTAATATTAAATGGGACTATTAAGAGGCTGTGTATCATACTATTGAAAGCTGCTAGTTTATGACTGAATGGGTGGACCGAACTATTATGAATTGTAATATGTGTAGGTATGTGATGGTTTATGAAATATAGAAAAATCATGTATATTATTTATATTTGAAAATATAAGGTCTAAAAAGTTTATTGACTTATTTTGTTCAAGCTCTACGGTAAATTTGATATTATCGTGAATTGAGTTTATGTAAAAAATTAATCTCTCTAATTGTCTATTTGTACCGATGAAGCTAGCTTAAATGTCGTCCACATATCGGTGCTAGTATATAAATTTTTTACTAAGTGGTTGTTCATGAATTATTTTTTCTATATTATCCATGAAAATTTCAGCTAGTAGGGGGCTGAGGGGGTTACCCATAATCAAATCGTCTTTATTGCTATAAACCTCTCCATTGAAATGAAAATAGTTTTGATTCAAACACACTTTTAATAAAGTAATGATATCAGAGTGAATTATAGGATTAACATTATTGTATGTGATCAAGTTATCAACAAGAGTTATAGTTTCTTTAGGTAGCACTTTTAGAAATTTTAAAACAAGAATTTCGGAACACAAACGTAGCTATGACAACAAAAAATTAGCTTCTAATTATTCAAATCATTTATTAGAAAACCAACACATTTTCGACCCAAATTTTGAAATTCTCCATGAGGTCGGTAAATCCTTTAGTTTAAATTTATTAGAGACCCTTGAGATTAACAAAAATAAATATTCAGGTAATCTTCTTAACGACCAAATAGATATCAATCACTCTCCTTTATCTCCTTTATTAAACCTTTTTGCCTAGAAGATAGCTAAGGAATGTGTGTAGTGAATGAATTTCCAGGTAATTTCTTTCAATACCTTTGTTAATATTAGTAAATAGAATTCTGCATGTATGCACTGTATATATTAAAACATTTTTATATTATACCTTCATTCGTTTTCACAAAGCTACTGTGTTAGTGAAACCAGTTTAAATTGAACATTAGTTCAAATAAATGAAGTTTTAAACAAATTAAATAGTTTTATTTCTTCATCAAGTAAAAGCCTCATCTATTCAAATATATAGTTGCCTTTTAACATGATATTTCCTCGTAAATTTTGTTATTTATATAATATTTTGTCTCAAATTGTTGAATGGAAAGTAAAAATATAAATTTATATAAATATTATTAAGTAGCAAACGCCGTACGCCACTGAATTGCAGCACCGCAAAATATAAGTTATGATTAGAAGGTAGATGATAATCCGCATCTCGTAAATAGTTAGGGAGGGACTTCTTTTACGTCATTTCGGTTTATTATATGTATCGTGTGATATTCGACTTGATCATATAAGTTTGATGACTTTGCCTGTACTTACGAGTTTCATATCAAAGATTAACTACAATACAACTTTCTAAATTACATTTCCGTGACATACGTATTACAGTTAGACCAAAAAGTATAGTGAAGAAAAAATGTTATCCCCCAAAATATTATTAAAAGAAAGCGGAGTGTATTAATATATTTTCTGTGTTGTTTATATTAGTTGACATATTCTACAAATAACCCTCGTAACTATAACTTATCAGTAGTATCATCACATTGGGGAAAGTATATGCTTATATTTCACGCGTAATATGGACAAATAAGAGCTAGAAATGCCATATGGGGTTATTAAGGGCAAAAACTTTTCCCTTAAAATTACACGGGCGGAAATGGAATGTTTAAGTATACATGTACGTACCTCGCAGCTTGATTGGTTGATATTGCTCAAGTTCAGTCGGTAGACGCGGTCCCTGTAACAAAAAATTTGATGAGTTTTTCCATGGCAAGATGCTTCTTATAAATTGCTTGTTTTATGGAGAAAATGTTAAAGTATATTGCAGTCGATGGAGTTGGAGGTATTTTGACGCCATATTAGACGGCAACGGTAAAGCATAAAAATGTGACTAAAAAAATACAATCTTTCTTTAATCAAAATATGCATATATATGTATATATATATATATATATATATATATATATATATATATATGAAGGTATGTCTTTGCTGATCAGTTACAATGTAACTTCTGTGTAGATTTTTTTAGGGAATTGCAGCAATAAAACGTATCCGTGTACTCTTTTAAGTATTTAATCCAAGCTTTCTAGTGAATTTTCACCCATCATCAGGGAAGCTACATAAAAATATAATTTGCTAAAATAATCTAAAATGTTATACAAACACTATTTACTTACAAACTGACTGAGATTGAAACGTGATTAACAGTGGTAAAAAAATGGAATGGCCATCGACAGCACCAACAACTACGTCTATCATTAACTCACACTACATCCCATTTCATTACAAATTATTACACATTTTAAAATTTTTTTAAAATTCATTTTTGTTGAAGTCTGGTTATCGCCCACGTGCTTGAAATCTCAATCTCACACTGACAGCAAATTTACAAGTTTATCATTATAGGTTATACAGCCAACTGGCCTGTACCTATTCAATATACTAATATTTCTGATTTAAAATTTAACCATTGAGTTCACTCTATATAAATATGAAGAAAACTTTCAGGGGATGCACCTTTAAAATACATTTGTATGCCTGTTTTATCGAGAGGACAACCTGATTGTCAAACAAAACTCTCCGACACAATGCGACCACCGCAGTGCGCACACCCCACAGCCATTTGACTGATCAGATCAACGGCTGTGTGCACACCCAATGCATAATCATAAAGACTATTCAGGTAATGAGACTGAGAGCCCCTCAATGCGCATAGAGAGGTCCACGACCCCATGCTGACCTCTGTCTTGAGCATCCAAATGTAGTAAATAAGCAAAAATATCACTGAGATGTCTAGTATCAGTTCTATGATTTATGTTGTCCGGATTTCTTTTTATATGCACCATTTCAAGAAAATTTCTTTTTGATTTGATATGTTCCGTATCCAATACCCTGACAGACTCATAGTTCATTGAATGACCTGTTTTATTGACACGTTCCGCTAGAGCACATCTTTCGGGGTGCAATCTACAGTCACTTTTATGGCTAGTGATTCTATCTTTTAAGTATCTTGAGGTTTGGCCAATGTATTTGGCATTACAATTTGAACAATCTATACTGTAGATCACATCTGACTTCAGATATATAGATCGCTTGGTAGGAATGAAACACCCTTCCACATCCTCCACGAAAAAAAATTAAATATTTAGGAATAATAATTGATATGCATATGAAATGGGATTTACATATAAAGTATACTGTATACAAATTGAGAACTATTCCATATAAACTCAGGAAACTCAAAGAAATCCTGCCACCGAACTACTTGAAAACTTTATATTATTCACTAGTAGAAAGTCATATTCGTTACGGAATAGCGGTGTGGGTGTGAACTTTGAATACTCACATACATTCTATCGAAATTATGCAAAGGCGCTTCCTTAATATAATAATACTGTGATACGTACTAAATTTCTATAAAGTATGTTAAAAGATTAAGTGAATGTTCTGATGAAGGTAGGATTTATTTGTTTTGCTTTTGAAATTCTATTGTAACTTGTACCATTTCTTTTAGTTTTAACAAATTTTATTTCTGATGAAGGTCATAATAAGACCGAAACGTTAAATATAAATGTATTAACTACAAGTTGAATGTTATCACAAATGGTCCTTAAACCCAAACATCCATAATAAACAATATATAATTGAAAAAGAAACGACCAAGAACCAAAAAAAAAGAAACTATATATAATATATATATATATATATATATATATATATATATATATATATATATATATATATAATATATATATATATATATATATATATATATATATATATATATATATATATATATACAAAAGAACTTGTCTTGTGGTAATTTCCACAACTGAAGAGCCGAATTTAAGATGAAACAAATCGAAAATGTCTATCAAAATTGATTTTGACATTCGTTTTCCATCTCCAGAAGAACTGGTATTACTTTATTTGAAATTGAAAACGCACTCGTAAGTACGAGAACAATTCTTCTATAGGTGGGAGTTTCGACATGCTTTCGACCTTATTGGTCTCATCATATACATATACAATACAAAAAAGCATACATTTGTTTATAAAAATAGAAACATTCCTGAAACAGAATCGAATATACAGAAAAGTGAATTTTCAGAAATTATTTATATACACGTATTAGCAAAAGTATCGCACAATTCTAATAGTTGTAGTATTTCGTCTAATAAAACATATAATGAAATAATTATGATATTACCCTTAATAATGAGAAATAAAACAAATGAAACCAAATGTTTTTTAAATGGTTATTTATTGTCCACTTTTATTACAAAATACAAAGTCAGCGATTTTGGTATTATTTCTTCAGTATAGTAAAATATAGGATAGTTGCTTTTCTACAATAAATTAGATTTAATCATTGAAAATTTAAGAATGCAATGCAATATAGGTCGACGCATATAACCAGGAAAGTAGTTGTTTTTTCCTTCCAAGAATGGTCAAACTTTGTTTTGTTGTTTTGGCATTCCTTTCAGCGCAAACAGATGTGGTAGTAGAATCCATCTATAATATTTTAGAAGCACCTCGTAATTTATAAAATTTCATTTTACATTTTACTGCGGCTACGGCAGAACACCTGAGCTTTTGGCTGGTAGAAGAAAATGGAGAACATTTTTATAGACTATTACTTCACAAAAAAATTTTCAGACGCAGTCATTGCAACAAATTCAATTAATGCCACATCTCCCCATTATTTCCACATACTACTACAACACGTCATTCATAGCATATCGATTGTCCATTCTCTGTGAAAATATGCCTTTGCAAAATTATATTGTTCATTTAGAGGTCCATTTAACTCGTGATCGGGGATGTAAAAAACACAAAACACGCATAATAGTGACATGTGGCTTTTCAGTACGGCCGCAGCGAGCGGAAAAACATTACCAGACTAATGAAAATAAAAACAACAAATGCTAGTGCATCTGGAAAAAATATAGTGGGTTACAAATCAATAATAGAGTGTTACATGTAACATTTTGGAATTCTGATAAATAAATCGTGCACACATTGACACAATTCTCACTCAAATAATATACCTTTTAGTATTGATTGGAAACTATTTTGAAAAAGTTTGCTATAGGTACACTACCAAAAGTTTAAGGTTACATAAAATAAAACAGAACCATCTAAGTTTATTTACTGATATGAAATTGAGCACAAACTAACTTAAACAAATCGAATTAAATCTTAGCCCAATCGATAAATTCTAGTTTAATCAATGAATACTTTCCTATAGGAACTGACAAATTAAGCAAGTACTGACCCTTCACAATTAATGAAAATGCTAAACGGACAAGAAATAACTTTAACCCGTAATCACTGAGGTGAGAATTTTGTGAATAACCACTGAGGTGGAGTCTAGCCGACTCCCGCTAGTAAATAGAGTTGTTGTGATAATCAAATAGAAGTTGATGCAAGCAACATAAGTTCAATGATTTTCAAGTATATTTTGACAGTTTTATTTTGCAAAAAACCAAACGCAACAGTATTACATAATTATTAACTAAAAATCACACGCATGCTTTAAGACTTTTTAACACTCAAGAGTGAAAACTATAGCTATAATTCTTCAAAAACTTATTAATAAAACTTCAAAGATTCAAAAAATGCAATAAACAGAAATATATGTTTAAATCCAAAAATTCGTGCAGTAAATTTCTATTTGCTTTTTTCCGCGCAATTTTTGCAAACTTTTCTGGAACACTCAAGACATACTGGGTTCTGGCAATCAATGCATACGTATTTTGTTTTCCTATGCAATTTAGATGGACAGATGCAACAATATTTTCTGTTTTCCCAGAAAATTTCTGAAACAATTGGCATTTCCACCTTGAGGATTTGACTAATCAGCATTTGTATGTCTTTTGGCATTCTAGGGTTTCTAAGTCTTGTTTTCATGTGAGGTTTGACGAGCGATTTTGCCAACTGCTTCTTGAAGTCACTTCGTTTTAATGGTGGATTATTTTTATAAGAATTGTACAGAGCATAGACATTTACTGCTGACATATCTATTATTCTGTAAAATATAGCCATTGACCATCTTTGCGCTCTTATAGTAGTTCCGTATATCACACACTTTTAGTCTATGAAGTCAACACCTCCATTTTTGTTATTATAGTAAGCTATAATGTCAGGTTTACCAGATTCTGGATCATTGAATATGGAGTGGTGCATAAATGATACTAATAACAACACCTTCCCTTTTTTAGGTACATGCGACAGTTAAGTTGCATCTTTGGTACATACTTGAACCCGGTTTTCTAGTTTTTTCCAGAAACTGTAAGGGCACCTCCCTTTTATTTTATTTGAACTACCAACGTAAGGGAGATTTTGTTTTTGCAGTTCTTCCACTATTTGCAAATACGGAAACCAATTGTCCGCGGTTACATTTCGATTGGTACCGTAAATCGGTTCTGCTAAACGCAACATAGCTTCAGTACGTACACTCCAATATTTTTTTGCGAAGCAGTAAGTATTAATTTGAGATCATACTTTGTAGGCTTGTTGGGCATGTACATTTTAAACCGACAGCGTCCTCTGAAGCCCCACTATCATTTCGACAATGCAGGCAGATGAGCCGAGTGAATACAATTATGGTGATTTTTTTTACAAAATTGTTAAAAATCTCGCTGACAGCTGCTGTTGGGTCTGTTTTCTTCCTTTCATTACGATCGACAGAATAAGATGTGTCAGTAACATGGTAAACCTTTGTCTACTCATTACTGCTCGAAACATGTCAACAATACTGCGTCTCCATGATTAGATTTGAACACAACCGTATAAAGCAAAATACCAATTACTGCCTTTATTTCTGTTGCGTCTGTGTTCCTTAGTTCACTTCTTTTGGTGTCTTTGTATGTGCCGGCAGCTTATTGCAGTTTTATATTGCTCCACTGAACAATAATCGAGATCACATGATCTTCAAATAAATTATTCCAAATTTCTTCTGAACTTGCAACGTAAAGCTAGCAGCAATGTCATCGTACCAACCACGGATGATCTGATCAAAGTTATCATCTAACACATTACAAATTTGTTTGGATGTACTCGGCTTTGGATTCATTTTTGCTTAATTTTATGCATAAAAAATATTTTTTTCTGAAATCGTCAAGAAAGCTTGTCATGACAAAACATGAAAGTATCACTTTAAAGACTACTCACTTTCATGATTTTTTTCTACTTCCGCTACTAAAACCGAACTTTGAACACTGGTTTGACATGCACAAAACGACTCTTTAAACACTAGTGTTTAAAATGCGTAAAGTCACATCTCGTTTATCATCTGTTATTTAAACGTCACATCAAGTGTATCTGTTGTATGTTAAATTTCATGTTTCGTGATAGTTTTGTTATTCTGCGTCATTTGATTTATCAGTCAGCTGTCAGCCATCGGCCGTCATGTAATGAATATAATTCAAATATAATATAATTTTTTCCTTCCCGCGGGCGAAGAAAAAGTATAGTAAGCACCTCGTGTTAAAAACGTCTTTAGTCACTCGTTTCACAAGGAACTCGTTCCGCCTCGCTCCACTCGTGAGTAAAGTAACCTTTTTGACACTTGATACTTAATATACTATTACAGACTCCTGTCACTTTACAAGACTGATCTGTCATTTTTAGACTGCAATTGAATTAGAAATCGTCACTCATCTTATGAAACGTTTATTTAATATAATTAAAAACACTAACAATCAAATACAACAAATATTATTAATTGGTATTAGAACAATGAAAATGAAAATTAATGCTGCCGACACTAGTTTTATGCACATTAGAAAAGTTTATTCCAGGTATATAATTCAAAGCATTATTATTTCTGTTTTCTGTTGCGTTAGCTATGTTTGAAAACACTACTTTTTCGTTGACATATATGTTAGGAATATTAACATTCTCAGCACAGCAGTCTGATCAAATGCACTTGTTGAAGGAATTTCACTCGCGCTATTTTCCGTTGTTGTTGTATCTTTTTGGCAATTTTTCTTTTATTTTCTAATGATTCGGCTATATAGCCTTTCGCTACTCCTGTAGAAAACCATCCGCCGTGTCTTTTAAGGTCTTCTATGCCAGTTCCAGCATCAATCAACAAAGTTGCTGATGTTCTTCTCAAGGCATGGCCCGTATATTCCGCTGCATTCTGTAAATGAAGAAAACCAGCTATTCTAACAGGTATCTTTCCGAAGGTATGAATTCCTACAGCCTGAATACTGCATTTACCTTGTCTATATGAAACAAATAAACGCCGGTGTGGTGTATAAGCAGGGCGAAGTGCTAGGTATTTTCTATATAAGGCAATATTTCCGGGTTCGCCAACATCGTCCAAAATTAAAAATAGTCTTCGTTTGTGAATTTTCGAATGTGGAATGTTCACAATGAGATATTTTCTTTAATTAACAGCACGGATCTAAGCATTGAATAAGTACTCCACAGGCTTGAAGACTTTCTTCAGCAAAAAAAACCAGCATCACTTCTTCCGTAACTTGATTAACTTTTCATACGACTCTGATGTTGATATATTTTCTCAGTTTGAATCTATTTTTAGTTTTGAAAAACGATTTCAGAAAAAATATAATACATCACTGGTCATGAAAGTGTCTCTGCTTGACTCGGAGGATTTAAAGAGATACTCGGATGCTACGCATCCTCGTACTCTTCAATAAGCCTTCTCTTCTGTAAAGTTTCACTTTCATGACTTGTAATGTAATATACTATTTCAGAAAATAATTTAAAAAATAATAACTGTTACATTCTTACTAATATTGAATCAGTGAGACTCCGCCGCCACTACATATGCTCGTAAATTCTTACAAAATAGTTGAAAAACGGTCTGTACTCGGACACACCTAGACTGGCACTAAACACTGGAAGGTACTGAAGAGCGAGTGGTGAAAAAGTAACAAATGCGAGTGACGAGAACTGCCAAACATAAGACGGAGTCTGTCAGACTCCACATCAGTGATTACGGGTTAAAAATGGATGATAGATTCGACAGGACAAGGTGAAGGTGATGACAATATTGAACAAGAAACAGCACAGTAAGAAGATGATGGAACTCACATCTCCTGGAGAAATATTTGAAACATAAATCCAAGAAGAGCTCCTGGATCATTTGTAATACTCATGTAATGAAACCTTGAGCATGGTAAACCCCCGCATGAAGATCCCACTTACATGCCTTTCTATTCTCTTTATACTGTCGAAACAGTTGAGACGGCCTAAAATCCAAAATAGAGAGATGACTCGCATTAATTAATTAATGGAATGTCAGTCTAATATATAAAAGGCAATAGACAAGTTCCTGGAAGATAGACGCCTGTCACAATATATTCGAAGGAGTTTGACAAAAAGTATTAAAACAAAAAAGGAAGAAGTACCTATAGAGAGTTCTCTGATATTCTATAGTCCTACATCTTACATAGATACTTCAATAAAACAAAAGGGAGCATAAGCTTAAAATTCTTTTTCCTACGACCACACAGGAAAGTAACACATATCGCACTCTCTACTCCCATAGAAAGTGACCTTTATACTCACGCGTGCGAAAAGTACTTTTCACACTAGTGCGGAAAGTAACTTTACGCACGGCTGTCAATTAAGCCGTCAAACCCGTGAACCTTGTAAGATTTACAGATATAATTATTAATTACTCTTTCTTATTAATATTATTTATATAAAAACTGGACTAAAAACTAATTATTTATGAAAAATAAAGAAAAGGAAAAAATATTGACGCCGAGAATCGAAACCACAACCTTCCGGTCATCATACCAGATACTCTTCCAACTGAGCTAATTCAGATTTGTATTATCGTTATCAGATATATGTACTTATATCTCGTACGACGATTTACATTACGCTAATTATGATATTTCTTATATTTTCACTTTATTAAAAAGGGAATCAAGGGATAGCAACGAAATCCTAAAATTGTTAATTTATTATTGTAACAATAACCAATTCACTTTTAATGAAATTGACTGTCTCGACCCTTACTTCGTGGAATATGCTCATATTAGTGTTTTTAAATGAAACTCACGGTCTCTAGTTAATTCCGCAATATAATAAAAGTTATTGAAAATTCTAAAAAATTGACAATTGTTTCGATAAATCAATATCATCGTCAGAATGACAGAAGTTACATTTCATTTTATGTCTACCTGATGTTTAGTAGTTATTTTTGGCTAGACCAAGAAGTAACCTAACTTGTGATTGGCTAAATATATGTTTATAGAAAAAAGAAGAAGATGTGATGTTACAAATATTGAAGCTTAGATATTATTAGCCCTATGGTGGTATCCTGGATATCATTTTTCCAATTAACATCAGTAAAACTGTGCAATGATATAGAAAACCAGGAAAACTATATCTGCTGATCTTTACAATTATCACTTAAGAAGACAGTTTATTAGTGGAGAACTCCCTAGATTTAACCGTTCATTGACAACTTCATATTGTGGGTTTCTTAAATGTCTTCTAATTTCCAGTTCTTCAAGTAAATCCAGTTCTTGTTTCTTTTCTCAAATATGCAGCACTTCTAGTTCTGTGTTAGGTGTCAATTAATGATTGGTGTCAAGTAGATGTTTTGCGTAGTGGGATTTACCTGGTTGTTTTAATCTGTATGCTCGTAAGTGCTCACTGTATCGTATTTCAAAATTCCTAAGGGTCTGACCCAAATAGACAGCATTACATTCTGGACATTTGAGTTTATATATACCTGGCTTCTTTAATAGTGGTATTTTTGTTTTTACATTTAACAATTTTGTACTAACGTTACTTTCTGTTTTAAAAGAAAATGTTGTATCCGTTGCTGAAGATATTATCTTTGGAATTTATTAGAAATATTTCCTGCATATGTGATGGTTTTATAAGTTTTAATTTCATCAGCTTGTTTAGGATATATTAGTTGTAATGCCACTTTTTCTTCTTTTTTACTAATTAGCTTATTTATCATATCTAATGGATAACCGTTAGATGTTGCTATTTGTCTAATTGTATTAATCTCTCTATCAAAATTACATTTGTTCATAGGAACTAGAAAAGCTCTATGTATCATTGAATTATATGCTGTTAGTCTGTGTGACATAGGGTGGTTAGAATTGAATGGAACACCACAAGCACAAAAAGCTATAAAATGTGCTCAACGAGTTTGGATAAAATCAGAATGTAAGAAATGGTTCAAAGTTAGAGACTCCTTAGACAACTACATAAAAGTTGTACATTCAGAACTCACATTCCAATTACATCCAGTATAATTTGACTGTTTGGACGACAAAATTAGAGAAAATGTCAGCACGATGAAGCATATGAAATTTTAGAAACAAGAAAAGAAGCTACAGAATCTTGAACACACACAACATAAAATTCAATACTCAAAACATCATGAAACTGTAAGTACCTACATACCAACACACTTTGCACCACGATTTGAAAGCACTAATTTTAGAGATAGTGGAATAGCATTTTTAAATAAAGGTTTAAAGTACAGCATACCACCAAAATTTACGAATAATATTAAACAAATTATAGCTACAGAGTCAGAAATAGCTTTAATATCTAATTCAAATAATTTTCGTTATGAGAAATTAAAAATTGCCAATTTAATCAAAAATATTGAACCTTCAAAAGTTAAACGTCAAACAAAAAATGACATTACAGTTTTAAATGCAATAAAAAAGAAGATAGAGGATAATAACCTAACAGTTACAAAATCTGATAAGGGGAACACAATTGTCATTTTGACGACTGAAAATTACAATTCCAAAGTGTATAACTTTATAGAATCCAGCAATGTAAAAGTTCTTAAAGCAGACCCAACAAAAAAGTTTTCTAATAATGTAAGGGATATTGTTAATATTTCAAATTATATTTTAAATGATTACGAAAAGAGGTCTATCATACATAAGAATCCTCATTGTCCACAATTATATGGAACAGTAAAATTACATAAAATAACGAAACCAATTAGACCTGTAGTCTCTTATGTTAATGCTCCTAATAATATATTGGCAAAGAAGCTCAACAATAAACTCAATACTTACGGATATGGATCTCAGTATTCAATTAGAAATTCAATAGAACTAATCAAAAAGTTGAAAGCAATCCACTTGCAAGATAACTATAAACTCATTTCGTTCGATGTAACTAATATGTTTACTAAAATTCCTCCTAAAGAATGTCTAATACTTGTAAGAAAATTACTAGAAGATAAAAATATTAATCCAGGAATAATATCAGATATACTTAATTTATTTGATGTATGCATTAATCAGAATTATTTCACTTTTGACAATAAGATATATATATTCAAAATGAAGGTTTACCAATGGGAAGCCCTATATCACCTATTTTAGCAAACATTTTTATGGACAATTTAGAAAGAAAGATCTTTGAAAGTAATATTTCGAAAAATATTTTATTTTGGTATAGATATGTAGATGACATATTAGCTTGTTTTATGGGTAGTGAACGACAATTAGATGTATTTTTCAACCACATCAATAATTTACACCCGAAAATTAAATTTACATTAGAAATTGAATTTTCTTGATTTAAAAATTTAAAGAGTTAATAATGTACTTGATTATTCAATTTACCGAAAACCAACACAGACTGATGTGACATATCCATTCAATTATAACCACCCTATGTCACACAGACTAGCAGCATATAATTCAATGATACATAGAGCTTTTTCAATTCCTATGAACAAATGTAATTTTGATAGAGAGATTAATACAATTAGACAAATAGCAACATCTAACGGTTACCCATTAGATATGATAAATAAGCTAATTAGTAAAAAAGAAGAAAAAGTGGCATTACAACTAATATATCCTAAACAAACTGATGAAATTAAAACTTATAAAACCATCACATATGCAGGAAATATTTCTAATAATATTTCAAAGATAATATCTTCAGCAACGAATACAACAATTTCTTTTAAAACAGAAAGTAACGTTGGTACAAAATTGTTAAATGTAAAAACACAAATACCACTATTAAAGAAGTCAGGTATATATAAACTCAAATGTCCAGAATGTTATGCTGTCTATTTGGGTCAGACCCTTAGGAATTTTGAAATACGATACAGTGAGCACTTACGAGCATACAGATTAAAACAACCAGATAAATCCCACTACGCAAAACATCTACTTGACACCAATAATTCATTGACACCTAACACAGAACTAGAAGTGCTGCATATTTGTGAAAAGAAACAAGAACTGGATTTCCTTGAAGAACTGGAAATTAGAAGACATTTAAGAAACCCACAATATGAAGTTGTCAATGAACAGTTAAATCTAAGGAGTTCTCCACTAATAAACTGTCTTCTTAAGTGATAATTGTAAAGATCAGCAGATATAGTTTTCCTGGTTTTCTATATCACTGCACAGTTATACTGATCTTAATTGGAAAAATGATATCCATGATATCACCATAGGGCTAATAATATCTAAGCTTCAATATTTGTAATATCACATCTTCTTCTTTTTTCTATAAACATATATTAAGCCAATCACAAGTTAGGTTACTTCTTGGTCTAGCCAAAAATAACTACTAAACATCAGGTAGGCATAAAATGAAATGTAACTTCTGTCATTCTGACGATGATATTGATTTATCGAAACACTTGTCAATTTTTAAGAATTTTCAATAACTTTTATTATATTGTGGAATTAACTAGAGACCGTGAGTTTCATTTAAAAACATTTAATTCACTTTTAATTTCTATGGTTCCAAATAATTCAACTTGTTCCCCAAATATATCTAATACATACTTATTCGTTATTTCTTTATTTCACTATACAAGTAATTGTAAATTCATGTGCACTTTTTATGGAAACAATATTCAAACATATACTGTCACAAATAAAACGTAAGGCAACTCAATATACACGATCTGATATTTACACATTTTTTAATTAAATGGGTGGTCGTAGGAAAAATATTGTACATTACTTGTGCGAAAGTGACTTTTTACTCTCGTGGAATATTTCCCACTCGTGTGAAAAGTGTCACTTTTCGCACTCGTAATGTAATGTACTGTTTGTCGCGAAGCTGGGGCTACTATCCTCTATACAAAAAGCGGAGTTTCAGCCACTACGATCATTTAATTTGATGACAGTGCTCAAATTTGTCATTACCTGTTGAAATTCTTACAATGGATCGAACAAAGAATCTATCTTGAATTTTGCATTTGAAAGTGCTGAAAATAAAATAAAAGTCTTGCAGTGAATCTACTTTATCAAAAAGACGTATAAACTTTATTCAAAAGCGATCTAATTGTGGTGCCTGTCTAGTTGTGGTGCCTGGTCATCAATGTTTTCAACTGAACATAACATCGATAATATAAATGAAATTGTGTCTGAAAATCGTCGTTTGAGTCTAAGAGAGATAGCCGCTGAAATATATATGTCACACGGATCAGTTCCTACCATTTTAAATGAGTGTTATCGTTTTCAGTCGAAAGAAGACAAAAAAGATTTCGCGACAAGTATTGTTGATTCCTGAAAATATCTTTTGCCTATTTTGAGGGCGATACAATAAATTAAGATGAATAGTACATATCATGGAAAAATATATCTGAAAACCCTCGATTTCAAAGCTAGTCTCTTTTATGTGATTTCATTGAGTTGGAAAATATACACCAAAGCAAATATTAAGTCTGTAGACAACACATCTCACGTATAATTACTGTAAAAATTAATTATAAACTTTTCTAATAAATGTGCAGTTTGAATTGTTGAAAACTAATTTCCTTTTTCATATTTATTCAACGCATTTGATAAATTTAGTTTACAACATGAATAATCATTTCATCAACTATTCAAAGCAGTTCCTAAATACCGTGTCATAGTGTTCCACTTTATCTAGTTCAAAACGGTTATAGGGAACGGGCTTGCTTTAAATCTTGACCATCAACATCGCTGTATCAATGAAGTACTAGATATAAAAGACAAGAAGAAACAACTGTTGATTTTCTTGATTAATTAAACTTAACAAGAAATATCTAATCTGGCTTGTAAATATAGGATTGTATCTATTCAGTAATGATAAATTGAAAATACGAAGGAACAAATGAGAATGCGAAAAATTTTAATTACAAATGGAAAGATCAGATTAGTTTGATACTTATCAACTTTCAGTGACTTTCTCTCATGAAAAGTAACTAAATGTAAGTTATTTTATTTTTTGAAATAATATTTCTTATTCAAATGCTTTGCTAGAAAAATTAGCATGATAAACAATTACATTACTGGTAAAGACACTAACTATATCGTGAAATTACAAAATTATAATTTGAAGGTAAAAAATCATCATCATTATGTTGTGAAAGGCATGTCGCTCGTTTAGTTCCGGTTCCTTTACGTTTCACCCGACAGGTTTCCTCTCATGTGGGATGTTTTTCGTACTATCTTTGCCATTATATTCTGCTGTTTCCATTCTCTCATCATTTTTCTTATCCATCTTACTACATCGTCGGTTTGGAATTTGTTTGATTCTTTATCTCAACGGCGATGTAAATTCTGTTATTCATCCTTAGGGCCTCAATTTCAGCTGTTCTTAGTCTTGGTTGCCATGCTCCTGCTCTGGTTACGCCACCGTTCGTCATGACTGGTCGTACACATGTTTATAAATTCTTGGTTCGCAGAATATGCTGATATCTTAATAT
The DNA here is from genome assembly GCA_963921935.1 of Galeruca laticollis. Classification (NCBI taxonomy): domain Eukaryota; kingdom Metazoa; phylum Arthropoda; class Insecta; order Coleoptera; family Chrysomelidae; genus Galeruca; species Galeruca laticollis. The sequence goes on from OY998183.1 coordinate 94,390,428, forward strand.
TTTTTCATATTGGATACTTGGAACTCTGCCAGTGGTTAGTTGCTGGGTGGATTGAGTAGCTCGGTAACGCCACTGCCCGTCCCAAGCCCGGACAAAAGAGGAAGGTTCCTAGGTCAGGCTAGGGGAAACAACACAAAGCTCATAGAACCGAATCTTTGCTTCGGCATAGTATTTGATTGAAGGTGACGACCCATGCTGGAAAAAGGATTAAGAATTGGAAAAAAGGGACATTATACGATTTGCATCCTGGAACATAAGGTTCTTCAATAGTAAAGTTCAAGAACTGATAATAGAATTAAACGATCATAAAATTGACATATGCGCACTACAGGAAACAAAAAAGAAGGGAAAAGATCAGAGTGAATACGGGGATTACTTCTTGATATATAGCAGAGTGGGTAAAAACGATCGTGCAAAAGAAGGAGTAGCAATTGCTCTACACAAAAAATACAAGGAAAACATAAAAGGATGCCAGTACATATCTTCAAGAATATTGGGTATACAATTAAACACAGGAAACCAGGAACTGTTCGTAATTTCGGCGTATGCACCAGAGGAGAGCAAACAAAGCTAGAAAGAGAACAGGAAATGCTAGGAGATTTTAATGCTCGTCTTGGCAATGATACACTGCCGGGAACTAAACAGCGGTTCAACGAAGACGTATTGAACCACAATGGAGAACTTTTAGTTAACATCTGTGCACTTAATGAGTTACTCATATATAACACCTGTTTTGATCACAAGCCACAATCCAAATATACTTTCGGTAACACGCGAGGACAGCAATCAATGATTGATTATATAATAACTAATAGAAATTTGCAACCACCCCAAATACTGGACATAAGAACTCTTAATTCAACTAACATCGGTAGCGACCACAAATTGGTACTTGGAAGGGTCAAAATGCAATTAAAACTTTGTAAAAGCACAAAATTTGGCACAGTTGTGGAGAATATATGCGTGGAATCGTTGTATGATGAATCAACCCGGAAATTATATCAAAGACGTCTCACGGAAAAATTAGGGAGGAAACCATTGAGACAGATCAGATGACATTAACAACAGCTGGGAGACATTGAGACGAAATATTAAAGAGGCAGCAACTGAAGCACTGGGAACACGAAAGATAAAACAAGGAAAGACAGGTCCCAACAGGACGCCCTGGTTCTGTAAATAAATCAAAGAGCAATGTGAGAGGAAAAGAAGAGTTTATGTAAAATACAGATCAACACTGTGCCTGGAGGATTACAGAGAGTATAAGAGAATTAGAAACATCACTAATAAGTTAGTGAGACGTGTCAAGAACAAACACTGGCAAGCTTTTTCGAAGAGGATGGAAAGCGACTTCTACGGACTACAAAAACAGATATGGTGGCTAAAAAGGGACCGGAGAGAAGAAACACATGAGCTGATTAACATTAATCGTATACCGAAAGAGGATTGGATGAAATATCTGAAGGAATTATACAAGGAACAGAACATTGAAAATGAACTTAACACACCTGAAATAACGATGACATACATGTGAGCAGGGAAAACATAGAATCTGCTGTAAAAAAGCTAAAAGACAGGAAAAGCGCAGAAACCGATGGTATTACCAATGAGCTGTTGAAGTATGGAGGAGAGTGTCTGATCGAACAACTGAAAACGCGTATTTACAAAATCTTATACCAACATAGAATCCCCGACGAATGGAGAAATAGTACAACAACTCTCCTATTCAAAAAAGGCGACAAGAAGGTATCTGCTAATTATAGCGGAATCAATCTCTCCACTTTCTTGAAATTAACAACAAAAATTCTCACAAATAAAATAAATGAGCACATTACCTTGGCAGACGAACAGCAAGGATTCCGCTCAGGAAGATCATGCACGGACGCGGTGTTCATTATAAGACGAAAAATCGATCGAATATAACCGCCCAGTCTTCATGTGTTTCATTGATCTAGAGGAGGCGTTCGATCGCATACAGCTGAAGGATGTGATACAATTGCTCTACGACAAACATCATTAAAACAATTGAAAATATATATAAGAACAACACGACCCAAGCTAAGATAGAGGGTGAATTAACGGAGAAAATATAAGTAAATAATGGCATCCGACAAGGAGACTCCCTCAGTCCCATGCTGTTTAACATCATTATGGATGAAATAGTAAAGCAGGTACGCAAACCGAAAGGGTACAAAATGAGAGACGGAGAAGTAAAAATACTATGCTACGTCGACGACGCTGTACTCATAGCCGGAAACGAGAACGACTTACAAACACTAGTGCATAGATTCAACACAACAGCAAAGAGGTTCAGAATGAATATATCAGTGTCAAAAACCAAATGCATGACCACATCTAGAACACCACTTAGAAGTAAACTTGAAATAGACAAAAATATTGTACAGCAGGAAATGAAATTTAGGTATCTTGGGATAGAAATATCCGGGTATGGTGATGTTGAGACGGAGGTGAGAGGGCAAGCCATGAAAGCATCGAGAACAGCCGCGTGTTTTAATGATATTATATTGATCAACAAACACATAGGAATAGAAGCTAAATCCAGAATATATAAAACAGCTATTAGACCCATTCTAACATATACTACGGAAACCAGACCAGATACCTCGAAAACAAAACAAATACTGGAGACAACAGAAATACAAATACTGGAGACAACAGAAACGAAAGTAGTGCGTAGGATGGCAGGCAAAACACTGTTAGATCGAGAGAGGAGTGAGGATATCAGAAGAGAATGTAAAATTGATAACATTAGTGAATGGATCCTGCAAAGAAAGAGAGAATGGAATGAGGATATTAGCCGCATGATACCCGACAGATGTTTGTTACATAAGTATGAACGGCAGCTTTTGGTCGGCGAGCATAAGTCATGGGAACTGTTGCTTACTCTGAGAATGTTGGTACTTGAAAATATGATGAATGGAAAATAGTCTACCTGTGAGCGCCATTTTATTTTTACCAGTAGTTATAAACCTCACCAAAATAAAGAAACATGAAGATAAGGTAACTTAGAAATTTACTAAAAAGATTATGAAAATATTAAAAATGTGGACTATAAGAATAAAGACAGATTAGTTGTTGCTACTACATTTATTTGAACAATACAAAAAGTATGTACTAGTGGATAACGCAACCAACAAGCAGTAATGTAAATGATAAGCAATTTTAACAAAAATATTATACTATTGACAACCCCACTCAACATGTAATATGTTGATAATATAAAAGTTTAACAAAAATAGGGTACTCACCCACAAACATTTTCTACTTGAACACTCGAAATTTAGTAAAGTTGATCACAACATGTTAAAATGTAGTTTCTACATATCATAGCTATAATGTGTTTCTGTCAACTACTTATAGAATTTGATATTCCAAATTTAAATTTAGATTTAACAATGTTCTCAAATTATTAAATTATATTTTATATACTTATACATTTATGCATCGATTTGCAATAGTACAAGGAAATACATTTTATTGTAAGTTGAAAATAACTGAAATCTGTATCCTAGTGGTTGAAAGTTATCTTTCAAACCTGTCTATGCATCGATTTGCAATAGTACAAGGAAATACATTTTAATGTAAGTTGAAATTAACTGAAATGTGTTACGTATAGAAATGTTACACAAAAAAAACTGAAATCTGTATCCTAGTGGTTGAAAGTTATCTTTCAAACCTGTCTATGCATCGATTTGCAATAGTACAAGGAAATACATTTTAATGTAAGTTGAAAATAACTGAAATGTGATATGTATAGAAATGTTACACAAAAAAACTGAAACCTGTATTCTAGGAGCATCTGGCAGTGGTGTGTGTGAGTAAAACGGACACACGTGGTCCTGTCTAACAACTTCATGGGGCTTGCCTAACAGTTATTCCTGCATAACTACACCTGGAGGGTTATTGTCCTGCTGGAAAGGATTCTCTTTAGTATCCTCCCGTCCACGATCTGGATCCATGAAACTCACTATCAAAAGTTGTACAGCCGCAATGGCGGTTGTCCAAAATGGCTTCTCCTCAAAGAAAGCTGACCGCGTCAGCGGGCCAATATTCGCCGTGGAGGTGATCCCCTGTCGAAACGAAGGGGACACTAAAAAAACCAAAGCAACTAAGCCTAACAACGAAATCCAACAAATCCCTTTTTCTCCATCGTCGGATTTTTATAAAGAAAGCATTTTCAAAAAAAAGCTAACCAGTTTGATGTCATTTCAACAGTCTGTCAACTCGGAAAGAACATAGACAACCGATCCTTAAATTCTATGACTCGGCCTGTAACCGATCGACATTCCAGCTACTGCATCATAGAAATAACTCAACTGGTGGAGAAAACCCCACTGGACTCGACGTCGCTACGTTTGACATTATTACTGACCTTCAAATTACTTGTATGTATTGCATCATTACTACGGGCAAGACTCATGCGATACAAAAAAACGCGCTGGCGAATGCATTAAGCTTGCAAGCCAATTCACAAAGAAAAAGAAGAATTCACTTGTACATGTGTCTCCCACCACTGACATTTGCTGATATTTTAATAACAACTACTTAATTACAATTATTTAATACGTACAAAGGAAAATCGAAAGAAGTAAGCACACATTTTATTTCTACTACTTATGACTAATACTTATTTTTTAATTTCAGGTTCTTGAAATTAAAACAGCTCTGGGAAGATTATAGTATTTTGTAAATCCTTTTGAAATGCACGAAGATATGGAAGATAAAAGTTTTGGACCTAATTACCAGTTATATGTTGTAAATACCTCCAACTTTATATAATAAAATATGGAAGTGTATCCTTAGTTAACTCGTTCTTTATTTAGGTGTCTAAAATGAGTAAGTTATATTTAAAATACTACATGATAAGGATAACAAGGGATAAGTTACCAATGGGACGGAGGAACATCGGAAGACCCCGCAAACGATGGAGTGACAATCTTACAGTGGACTAAAGAGAAGAAAGGGATGAAGAAAAACAAGCAAATTTCGCTTACATTTAAGAAAGAAGAAGAAGAAGAAGAATGATATTTGGGAGGTCACGATACCATAGTTGTATTATAGATGTGCTTTTTCATTTTATCATTCAGAAATCTAGTGATTGTAATATTGGATCCAAGGTATTCAACTGACTTATCGCTGTATTTTATTTCGTGATTTATTCATCTTTTTTAGTTCACCTGAAATTTCTATATCTGTGTTTATTTCTAATTGTATTTTCTTCTTAATTTTTGTTACGTTTGTGGCTACTTTAATGTACCATGGTTTATCGTTAGGTTTGTTATCCTGTGAAACAGTTCATGATCCTGTATCAGTTTGTCCCAAATTTCAAATGGAGAAAGAGGTAGACAATAAGAATAAGAAAAATAAGACATTGGACATACCCAAATTTTCAAGAATTGATAAGAAAGGCAGAGGATAGAGAAGAATTTGGAGTTGCGATAGCCCCGGAAGAATGAGTTTTGTTTTATTCTTTGTTAACAGTGTTATATAGCATTATTGAATTGAGGATAATAACGATTACTGTGAAAAACAATAATCATCAAGTAATTCTTACAGACAATACTCATTTTAAATAAGACGATAGACAACTCAAATTTACTTTTTTAATCCGTCCCTGTGCCTTTCATAGAAAACGATGAGTGACAGGAAATAATTCACTATTTCCCTCTTTCGGATCTGTTATGTTTGCAGAAACGTATCGTGATACGGCCCTTTTCTAACGAAGTCTGATGTCCTGTCATGTTTAGACGTTTCGAATATATACATTATTAAATTGTTGTATAATGCCAGTTATAACGTCAGAGACGACTTTGATTAAAGCAAACGAACGAAAGGATTCACTGTATTATTAAACAGTTAAGAAAATAACTGACGTTTTGACAAGCAAGAAATGGAATTTCATAGATTTTTAAATAGTTTACAGTTTACAATTAATATGGAAAAGTTAATGAGAAATTTTAAAACTATGAGAAGCTCACTATTTATGTATTGAGAAAAGTGGTGTTACCAGGTGAAATCTATCATTGCATATTAGTGGAAGAGCTCGTGAACTATCTAACCCGTTTTCCACAAAGCTAGAAATTTTTTAAATGTTTTATTAACAGTCTATGAACAAAGTAGCGCACTGGCAAGCATCTCGCGATGCCAAAAACATTTTTCAAACCTTCTTCCACAAGGCTACAATTTTAACCCGTGTGAAGTTAACCACGGATTTTTTTTACCCTCGACGAATATTTTTGTACAAAATAAACTGTACTTTTGCAAATAAAAATGACATAATGACATTTTAGTTGGCTACATAATATTACTACCAAAAATTAAAGATTAAGTGAATAAAAAGTCCTCAAATAGTTACTCTTGTACAAATTTCACGATTCTCAATCGAAGACCCAAAAATAAAAAAAAATATTCAACTATTACAAAGAACACCTAATTAGAAACCAGTTGACAAAAAATTGTGATGTAAGTATTTTTATTACGCCAAAAAAAATTCATAAAGATTACGATTGAGTGCCGACGCGCACCGTTCGTTTTCAACTCGAAGCCCCAAAATTTCTTCAAATATTTCTAATAACACTTAATTAGAAACCTATTAATGAAAGACTGTGATGTAAGTATTTTTTATAACGTCAAACAAATTCATAAAGATTACGATTGTGCACTGACGCGCACCGTTCGTTTTGTACTCGAAGCCCCAAAATTTCTTCAAATTTTCTTCAAACATTTCTGAGACACTTAATTAGAAACCTATTAACGAAAAATTGTGATGTAAGTATTTTTTATAACGTAAAAAAATTCATAAAGATTACGATTGTGCACTGACGTCCATCGTTCGTTTTGAACCCGAGGCCCCAAAATTTTCCCAAATTTTCTTTAGCTATTTCAATGGAGACTTAATTAGGAACCTATTATTGTAAAATTGTGATGAAAGTATTTTTATAACGTCAAAAAAAATTCATAAAAATTACGATTGAGCGCCAACGCGCATCGTTCGTTTTCAACTCGAAGTCCCAACATTTTTTCAAATTTTCTTCACATATTTCTAAGAACACTTAATTAGGAACATACTAACAAAACATTGTGATGTAAGTATTTTTTATAACGTCAAACAAATTCATAAAGATTAGGATTGTGCGCTGACGCCCATCGTTCGTTTTGAACCCGAAGCCCCAAAATTATCTTCAAATTTTCTTTAACTATTGCAATGGACACTAACACTTAATTTATATATACTCAGTACATTCACTTAAACTAATTTATATAATCACTTAATTTATATTCACTTATTTACTGTTTAACTCACTATGTCAAATTATAAATTAAACTGGTCCGCTGATCGGTCCTTTTTATATACTAGTGCCTTTTTTACTAGAGAATTCTGGGCTGCGGCTTACACAAAACAAATGCCTTTCGCGATATTTCTCGATTGCCGGCTTAATCCTTAAAATACCTTCCGAGAACATGTCTATAAAAACGGTCACAATAAATCCCAATAGACCTTTTCATAATTCGGCGCGCTCGCCATTTTTTTAACTCCGTTAACATAACGTTACAGGACCATCCTTAGTATCTGCTTCGGTGTGCGAGTTCGTAACATTACCCCCTCCTTCAATTAAAGTTCCTCCTGGAACTTTTGAGTAGCCGAGACTGGATGTTCGAATCGGCAACTGACTCCATTTCTACACTTTCCAATCTTATGGATCGGATACTGATAACGGGGGTTGTAGCTGCAAATTAATATCTGGACACCGGTATCTCTAAAGATAACCTCTACCATGTTCCTGATAACTCGCCAATCCAACTGGTTACTCGCTATCTTAGGCATAGCCAGTTTCTTCACGCTGGATTCTAACACATGGTCTCGGAGGTGTCGAAGTGCTTCCCACAGTTCGCGGTAGGTAGATCGATCTTGAAATTCATTTTTAGTTACCACGTAGAAGACGTACCGCGAATTATGTTTCAGTTTCAGTGTCTTGCCAGAGGCTGGAATCTGGTCTTCGAGTTTCTCTATTTGCCCGAACTTCTTTCGACACACGGATGCCAACCCTCGTGCGTTCTTGAGACCGGCGGGAAAGTTGTGTGGCAGTGAATAATCTTCCGGGAAAGTAAACAAATCTTGTCGTTGAAGTGACTCCATATCTAGCTTTCCCGGTACCTCCATACGCGCCCATAAATTCATCGAAGGTAGGGTCAGACACATCTTGAATAAGGTTTACTCCTTCCTCTAGGTCATGGTCTCCTTCGAATGGGGCTAGTCGGTTTTGGTGAGCTACTTTTGGTTTTTCGTTGGGGATCTTGCTTATGCGATATATAACATCATTAATCCTTTTCTTGATTTAGTATGGACCTTCCCACGATTTTTGTAATTTTGGAGAAAATCCTTTTCTCCTCGTCGGGTTGTGTAACCATACTTTGTCTCCTTCTTTAAAACCGCCTTCTAAGGCCTGCGTGTCGTACCGACTTTTCATTCTATCGCTGGCAACTTGAAAATTTGTTCGAACTTATTCATGAATATCGTCCAGCCTTCTTCTCAATTGGATCGCGTAGTCTTCGCCTGCTAGATCTTCTCCAGGCCGACAGCCAAATTCCAGGTCACAAGGAAGCCTCATTTCACGTCCAAACAGGATTTTCGCATGTGTTTCACCCGTGGACTCATTGACGGCAGATCGATAGGCCAATGCGAATAGGGAAAGATACTGGTCCCAATCTCTCTGATGGCTGGAAACTACTTTGGACAGGTATTTTCCAATAGTCCTGTTCATTCTCTCGACCATTCCATCTGACTGTGGATGTAAAGCTGTTGTCCTGGTCTTCTTCATTCCCAGCTTGTCGCAAATCTCCTGGAATAGATGGCTTTCAAAGTTTATTCCCTGGTCACTGTGGACTTCCAAGTGTACTCCATACCGGCTGATAAATTCCTTCACCAATACATCCGCGACAGCTGTGGCCTCTTGGTTCGGGATAGCGTAAATTTCCACCCACTTTGTGAAATAATCTATTACGACCAGTATGTACTTGCTACCATTTTCTGTCGTCGGAAATGGTCCAGCGATATCTAAAGCAATCCTTTCGAAAGGGCTTCCAACATTGTACTGTTTCATGGGTGCCTTTCTCTTGCGATGTGGTGCATTACTCGTAGCATAAGTCGTACATTTCTTACACCAGTCCTTCACATCATCGGAGCTGTTCATCCAATAAAACCTCTCACGGATTCGCTGAAGGGTTTTCTTCACTCCCAGATGACCTCCCGATGGACTGTCGTGTAACTTCTTTAGTACTTCAGCTACTCTTGGGATAACTAGCTGTCTCCTCATCTCAGAACCATCATCGTTTTCAAGGACTCTTTTCAACAGCCCTTCTTCCAGGACAAGGGAGTCCCACTGAGCCCAATACGCCTTGAGTTTCGGTGGAAATTTTGACACTTCTTGCCAGGTAGGTCGCCGATTTTCTTTCTTCCATTGCCGGATCATCTTCAGGTGAGGATCATTCTCCTGATCTTCTCTGATCCTGGTGGGTGACCATTCCTCGTTGACTACAGTAGTTCTTGAAACTGCAGCTTCCCTAGATTCCGCCTTGTTGCAGTGGGAGCAGTCTGTTGGGTATGACCGTCTAGGCAAAGAGTTGGCTTTTCGGTGATTCATATCAGCTGGATGTTCACCCCTGTCTGATTTCCCCTGTGACTGGAGTTCTTGGGTTACAGGAGTCTTGGGGCGCTTAGACGAACTGCGTACGTGGTCTAGCTCGCCATACTTCCGGCGTTTGATCTTCTTCGGCTTCTTGTCTGCCATACCTTTCAACAAGTTGACGATCTGGTCAAGTTTGTCATCGTCATCTTCTTCCTGCATGGTCCTACCTTTGTTGTACCGCGAGCTCTTCGTGGCTGCTTTGCATTTAAGAGGTTCTTGGTTTGCAGATGTCGTAGGACGCTCACACGAACTGCGTGCCTGCTCTATCGCGCCACAGTTACAGCACCTGATTTTCTTCGGCATCTTGTCTACCATACCTTTCAACAAGTAGACGATCTGGTCAAGTCTGTCATCGTCACCTTCTTCCTGTGTGGTCCTACCTTTGTTGTATCCCGAAGCTATCGTGGCTGTTTCATACTCAAGAGCAGCAGTCAATGCATCGACCAATGTTTTAGGATGGGCTAATCGAAGCGTCTTCTCCATATCGTGGTCCCATAAGCCGTCAATAAAGGTCTGGATGCCTAAACATTCCATCATGTTCTGTGGTGCTGATGGATAAGCAAATCGAACTAGTCGGGCAATATCCATTTCATACTCTTGAAGGGTTCCGTCACGTTTCCGCCTTCGGTTCTTCAGCTGGAATTGGTACAAATGTTCTAGATGTTCGTGACCATATCGCATGTCCAACCTTTTCTTCAGCTGCTCGAAGTCATCCGTTTCTTCAAGCGGTATCGTCTGAAGTACATCTAAGGCATCTCCCCGAAGCGCGATGGTTAAGTTTACTGCCTTCTCCCTATCGGATCAATTATTCACTCTAACGGCTGCTTCAAATTGTTTCATATAATTGGTTCACGATGTCTTTCCGTCGAACGTTGGAGCCTTGACTCGGGAAAAATTGCTAATATCTTCTGTCTTGGGTTGTGTTGCTGACTTGCATATATCGATCTTCTTTTGTTCTGCTGGCGTGTCTTATGTTCTTAAATCTGTTATCTTACTCTCTAACTCCTTGATTTTTTCGTCATTTTATTCTCCATATCCGATTTAAGAGACGAAATTTTATTTTCCACGTCTGCGGCAATGTCATTTTTCATTAATAAGAAATCGGCAGAAAGTGTGTCCATGTTAGCGGAAATATCATTCTTCATAGTAGAAATCTTCTCTTCCAAATTATCAGAGATGTCATTCTTCATAGCAGAAATCTTCTCGTCCATATTATCAGAGATGTCGTCCTTCATAGCAGAAATCTTCTCGTCCATGGCAGAAATTGACGAGATTAAGGTGGAAGCCTCGTCATTGAATAAAAATAATTCTGGATAAATTTTAAACACACGGTAGGTTCACTTACTTAATTTATTTAAACACTAAACTAATCACTAACACTTAATTTATATATACTCAGTACATCCACTTAAACTAATTTATATAATCACTTAATTTATATTGACTTATTTACTGTTTAACTCACTATGTCAAATTATAAACTAAACGGTCCTTTTTATATACTAGTGCCTTTTTTACTAGAGAATTCTGGGCTGCGGCTTACACAAAACAAATGCCTTTCGCGATATTTCTCGATTGCCGGCTTAATCCTTAAAAGACCTTCAGAGAACATGTCGATAAAAACGGTCACAATAAATCCCAATAGACCTTCTCATAATTCGGCGCGCTCGCCATTTTTTTAACTCCGTTAACATAACGTTACAGGACCGTACTTAGTATCTGCTTCGGTGTGCGAGTTCGTAACAGTATTTTTCATAATTAAAATTATGCCCTGACGCCCATTGTTGAAATTTGGAAAAAATTTGGAGCTTCGGGTTCAAAACGAACGATGGGCGTCAGCGCACAATCGTAATTTTTATGAATTTTTTTGACGTTATAAAAAATACTTACATCACAATTTTTCATTAATAGGTTCCTTATTAAGTGTTCTTAGAAATTGTTGAAAAAAATTTGGGGCTTCGAGTTGAAAACGAACGATGCGCGTCGGCGTTCAAACGTAATCTTTATGAATTTTTTTGACGTTATAAAAAATACTTATAACACAATTTTTCATTAATAGGTTCCTGATTAAGTGTTCTTAGAAATTGTTAAAGAAAATTTGAAAAAAATTTGGGGCTTCGAGTTTTTTTTGACGATATAAAAAATACTTACATCAAAATTTTTTGTGAATTGGTATCTAATTAGACGTTCTTTGTAATTGTTGAATAGTTTTTTTTTATTTTTGGGATTCAGAATCGTGAAATATGTACAGGAACTATTATTTTAAAACTATTTATTCGCTTAATCTTTAATTTTTGGTAAAATTATGTAGCCTATTAAAATGTCATTATATGTCTCCTATATTAATATTTTTTTTGCAAAAGTACTGTTTATTTTGTAAAAAAATATTTGTGGATGGTAAAAAAATCCGTGGATAACTTAACACGGGTTAAAAAACTAACTCCTGGATCTCTAACTTCATTATTAATAATTTCAATTTAACGCTGAAAGTAGGTACCTGCGCGTAATTTTCGTGATGTACGCGGTGAGTCAAAAGCTAGTACGTTACATTAAATAATTGTTTTAAGGTGTTGAAAATATTAATTAGAAAATTAGAAAAAATATGTTGTATTCTGAAAACTTCGAAGAATTTATTCCCGTTGGAAAATTGTCTTAAAGGTAATTTTCCACCAAGTTATTTTGTTGTTAATTAACAAAATGTTTTACAACTTACGATTTCATTACGAATAAAAAGAAATGTATAAATTGTTGGCCTAAAAATATTTTAAGATCACATGGAAAAAAAATAATTTATTTATTAATTTTTTTTAGTTAACCATAAATGGTAAATCCAAGTTTGTAGTGATTTTTTTTTAATTTACTGTCATATTACCGTGTCTGTATTAACGAAAGACATTAATTAACTTTATAAAATTATTTTTTCTGCCATTTGTTTATAATTATTATTATAGTATAGTATTATATAAACTCAAGTTCTAAATGTAATTCAAGTCGAAACACATCATTTCTAAGTTACTAAGTCAAACATATCGTTTCTTAGTTATTATTCCAGTCAAGTGCGTACTAAGAAGTCGAAACTCATCGCTTCTATATCAAGTCTCCGTACACGGCGTTATAGTAACACACTTATATACTTTTTATGCATCTTACGTACATGTTGGCATCCCTCAGTATACATATCGAAGAACGGTATAGTTTGGCGTCTGTATATGTATTTTTCTTGCAAAGTGGCATCCTGGCTGTGTTGCCCACCTCACTTCTGGTTATAGAAAGCTTTTAACATCGAAGGTCATGATTTCCATCTGTTTCCTCTCATTTTTGTAGTTTTAATTTTCTGATACCACTGTTGACAGTGGTTATTGCAAAAGATTTACCGTTATTAATCGAAAAATGATATTTTCGTTCTTCAATTTATTCAAATCAGATTTTGAGGCAAAATGAAACACTGCTGGCGATAAAAATGAATAATGCTGGCGATTAAATTCTGAAATTCTAAAGGGAAAAGTGATTGGATTTATCAAGATAGTGAAGCTCTCTCTGGCACATACAGGGTGTATCAACGATTATTGGATGGACGAAAGCTTTGAATACACTAAGTTTTTTTCCCAACTCCATAGCGGTTTGGTGTTTGGAAAAAACACTGTCTATGCATTACTACACCAACGGTTCCAAACAGTGAAGTGCAAAAATTAAAGCTATGTTCCAATATGCAGGGTGTCCGATAAATACAAACTCAAACATGCGCAAATGTTCCTACTGGTGTGATGTCTGTGATGGTGGTGTCCCAGAACAACATATAATTAATCTTACATAGTGAACTAGAGCTCAAAATAGGACGATTGAAATCAACTTACCTTTATACTAAGATGCACCATTGAGCCGTGTGAGGCTGGTGAATGATTTTTTCTTTTATTGAATAATTGGAAACCCATGAAAGGTTAGGTACTGAATTTTGCAGAAAACCTTAGAAATTGAATTTCAAAAATAAAAGTGTGAACATAAAAATTTTCAAAAGAAGTCTGAAAATCACTAGAATTGCTAGACTTAGGTGTAACGCTAATGAAGATCCTATGGTATTCTGGACCACTATGGTATTAGGTATAAACAACTAACAGGTGGTCGGAGTTGGCAATTTTCTCGCGGCTGGCGGGACCTTTTTTGTCGTTGGTCAGATTGTTTTTATTTCAGTTTTATTTAGTTTGACTTATTATTGTCTATTAATAATTCCGGTAACAATACATTTTGAAATTTTTGTTAGAGAAAAAAACAGAATGGTGGCTTCAAGACAGCGGACGGGTTTCGTTCCGATTCTATTCAAAACTGGGGTTTGGTAGTTTTTGTGGTCGGGGATTCCGAATTTTTTGCCAAAATTCTCAAATTATGGTCCGATTCAATTTAAAATTGATATGTTGGGGTTTTTGGGGGCAGAGATTCGGAATTTTTTATTGAAATTCTTGACTCCAAGATGGCAGCTGCAAGATGGAAGACGAGCTTTGTGGTTATGGTCTGATTCGATTCAAAAACTGGTACGTGGGATTTTTGGGGTAGAAAATTGTAAATTATATGTCAAAATTCATAAATTCAAGACGGCGGCTCCAAAAGGCGGAGAGATTTGTCGTCCAATTCTGTTCAACATTTGTATGAGTGGAATCAGGTTACGAATTTAGCCGGAGATTGTCGAAATGTATTATCGCGGCTCCACAATATCAGGCCAGTTAATCATAATAATAGCTCAAAACTCACAGAAAAATTACCTTATAATAACGATGCTGTATCAGAAATGCTTAGATTGATTAGTAGACTGAAACCAAAATAATAAAAAGACTTTTTAAAGACAAGCTTTTACTCAAATACGCAAAAAAGTAAAAAATAATTTCTTTCAATGTATAACGTGGATTATTCTGTAGGTTACATATTGAAAAGTTTGCCGCTTTTTTATTTGAACTGAAAGCTGCTATCTTTGAGATTACGATTATACGTTTCATTTTTGTGCATGATAATAAAGTTTAATTGAAATTGAACGAAATTTTCTTAAATATTAATTACGGATGAAGCCACAGTTACTGCCAATGGACATATTAGCTCTCAAAATTGTCGGTGGTCGACAACTGAAAATCCCCATTTCGCTGTGCAATGTAAAGACCAATATTATTTTAAAGTTAATGTTTGGCACGGAAAATTTTAATTAAGAATCATTGGGTTATTTTTTAGACAAGACCTCAATTACCAAAGTTATTCAAATTTTTAAAAAACGGACCTGTCGGAGTTTTAGATAATCTTCCACAGTCTCAGCCAATGGAACTGTATTTCCAAC
The DNA here is from genome assembly GCA_963921935.1 of Galeruca laticollis. Lineage (NCBI taxonomy): Eukaryota > Metazoa > Arthropoda > Insecta > Coleoptera > Chrysomelidae > Galeruca > Galeruca laticollis. Next base: position 94,405,446 of record OY998183.1, read on the forward strand.
GGAATGGTTAGATAATGAATTCGGTGAAAAATGGAATCGGCGATATTCAGTTAATCCTTGGCCAGCTAAGCCACCTGATCTCACCCGTAAAGATTTTTTGTTGGGAAATTCAAAAATACTGTACTCCAGAGATACAAACTATTTGAAACATTGTATAAGAGGTTGCATAACGTTAATTACTTCCTCGTATGTTTCAGAATATTCGAAGAGAAATTTCGTCCAGGAAAATGCCGTGTATGCTTAAAGATTACAACTGAAATTACAATAATCAAGAATGATGTTGATTATGATTTACTAATTAGTGTAGGATGATATCCCTCAGTAGTATCATAGATGTAGTTTGATAAATAAAACGGAATAACGTAAGGTGCTTCACGAATAGCTAGCGACTACTACTTCAGAATAACTAGAAGCGCTATAAATCTATACGGATGCCACTTCAACCGCTATCGCGATATATATATATATATATATATATATATATATATATATATATATATATATATATATATATATATATATATATATATATATATATATATATATATAAAACTGGTGAATATTGGGGAAAGCAGCAAGAAGAAACGGAAAACGTGTACTCTTAACGGAAAATTTTCAAGCTTTCGAGGATGATTGTCCTCATCATCAGGAATACTGAAATGGAAAAACAGCATTAAGATACTGTAGTTGATAAGTAAGATACAATATAGAAGAAATCGCAACAGGTGCGAACTTACCTCCGAATTGAGGTTAGAATCCATTATGTTGTATAAAAATAAACTACGGATATTAAAAATATGAAACAGTTCACTAACAAAGGTTTAAAATAGCACAATCACAATGAGATGACTAAAAAAGCCAACATCTAACACCATTTTGCAGACAAACGAAACACGAGTGCTTTTTTCTTGTCAAAAGCCGGCCGGAAAGTGATATCATATTTCTTCTAATTTGGAGGGATTAGTTGACAGGCAATGATGCCAACCAATAGTTAAGTGGATGAACGTGACAACAAGTACCAAAAGAGAGTGGTCTCCGCTGTGAAAGTTCATATTTGGATGGAAGAGAAGAATACAGTGGAGTTGAGAAATTGCATTCATAAGAAAGAAGAAGAGGAAATAATATATCCCCAATGGTAAGAGGTTTGTATAATAACAAAACATATACCGTGGAAGATAAAGTTGAAATCACCAGCCAAGAAGACAAAGAGCAAAAGCAATTTTATAATAATAATATTGTAATATAGTAATTATTAAAGAAAAAATAAATAAATTACTATATTACAATATTATATATATATATATATATATATATATTACAATATTATTATTATTATTATAAAATTGCTTTTGCTCTTTGTCTTCTTGGCTGGTGATTTCAACTTTATCTTCCACGGTATATGTTTTGTTATTATACAAACCTCTTACCATTGGGGATATATTATTTCCTCTTCTTCTTTCTTATGAATGCAATTTCTCAACTTCACTGTATTCTTCTCTTCCATCCAAATATGAACTTTCACAGCGGAGACCACTCTCTTTTGGTACTTGTTGTCACGTTCATCCACTTAACTATTGGTTGGCATCATTGCCTGTCAACTAATCCCTCCAAATTAGAAGAAATATGATATCACTTTCCGGCCGGCTTTTGACAAGAAAAAAGCACTCGTGTTTCGTTTGTCTGCAAAATGGTGTTAGATGTTGGCTTTTTTAGTCATCTCATTGTGATTGTGCTATTTTAAACCTTTGTTAGTGAACTGTTTCATATTTTTAATATCCGTAGTTTATTTTTATACAACATAATGGATTCTAACCTCAATTCGGAGGTAAGTTCGCACCTGTTGCGATTTCTTCTATATTGTATATTACTTATCAACTACAGTATCTTAATGCTGTTTTTCCATTTCAGTATTCCTGATGATGAGGACAATCATCCTCGAAAGCTTGAAAATTTTCCGTTAAGAGTACACGTTTTCCGTTTCTTCTTGCTGCTTTCCCCAATATTCACCAGTTTTATTCCTAACAGTCAGCAAAGACTATCTTCCTTTTATATATATATATATATATATATATATATATATATATTATCATGGTCTGAACCATCTAGCGAATATAATGAGCGCCTTGAATCTATTTGCTTGAATACATTAACGAATATTTATAAATTGTAAAAATAAACATGTCTAAATCAATTATATATCCCGATAGTAAAAACAGTGAACAAAATCCTCACAATCATACTGAATAAAAAATCACCAAAGATAGTGAAACAGACAACATACTCGTTGAACCGTCAGAATCGAAAATATTGAATTCCGATTCATTTTCAAGGGAAATTAACACTAATAACTCAGTAGATGATGTAATTTCAAAAGAATCCGTCGAAATTAGAATGAAATTTATAATAATTTAAAAGAAACACGACACATTTTATACAGTTAGTAAATATGTTGTTTTATGCAAGGGATTTCAGGAATTTTTAATAAATAGTAAATAAGTTATGTTAATATTTATATGTATAAAAATTCTCATCTATATACATTCTCATTTGTAATACTAAAATGTTATTCCATGCTTCATATACGGCTCTAAAAATTAATGGTTTATTGTAATATAAACAGCGAATCGTCGACAAAGACACACTGTTTATATAATTCATAATGTATAGATAGAAGTTTCCGTAGCAACCGAACGCTGTTGATTGATGGATTGAAAATTGAAAACGTCAATGAGTTTGAAAACGTCAAAGTGAATATAATATAATAATTTAACTCGTCTATGTTATAAAATTTAAGGAAAAACCAGAAATAATTGAAATCAAAACTAAAAGATATTAAACTGAGAAGAGTAGAGAGATATTTATATAAGACAATATAGTATTTGAAATATTATTTGAAGATCCTACAAGTTCCAATATAAATTGAAAATGTGAGTGATTTTGAAAACGTCAAAAGGGATATAATATGATAATTTGACTCGTCTATGTGGAAAAATATAAGGAAGAACTTATAAAAGCAAAGTATGAACAGTGAAACAGATCTTTTGAAAGCTTTTGGTGGAAAATAAACGATTCATATTTTAATTCTGGAGGTAATAAGTTATGTTTAATAGTATATGTACCGAAAGACGTTCCTAATGAAAAACCTTCGTTAAAAGTAGTATCTGCAATAGTGCATCCTTTGATGACGAGCGATGGTGATATTGCTTCAGCAATAGGTTTGCTTATTTGGATGGTACGACAGCAAAGAAATTGAGAGTGGAGATTAGTTACAAGTGGATACAAACTTAGTGAATGAAAGGTACTTTGTTTTAGTATTATATTAGAGATCTCTAAATTAAAATAGGCCTTTATTTATAAAGAAAAGGAATGCATTCATAATTAGTAATTAATCTAACATTTTTATTGTTTCCAAAGTAATTTGTAGTTTATTATTTTTATAGTGTATACACATTTCCTGTTTATAAACTTCTGTTTTAAAAAATTTTCTGAAATCATAAGTTTTGTTCATTTTAATTTCACAATTCAATAATTATAGTAAATTTGAATGGCGCAATTGAACCCTACCCTTTGATAGAGTTATACATGTTTAACGATTATTCAATAACATTTTCAAATAATAAATAGAAACCTATACAAATTTGGCACCAGCAAAGTTGGGCAAATAAAATTATTATATTCACATATTGATAAATATTTATATTCAGTACAAGTTTGTCGGTCCAACGTGGGCGAATTAAAAATTTTATTGATAGGAAGGTTTTAAAAACATTAAATTTAAACAATTAAAATTCCACACATAATAAACCAGTACAATATATTTCATTCATTTATATGTCAAGCACCTTGGATTCCACAGTTTGTCATAAGTGCAAAAACTGGCTACGACGCAAGAAAACGTTGAATATTATGGACTTTGGACAAAACTGTAGCAGTTACGACGAAGCCTTTCGAAAAGAATGGTGGTTTCTTTCTTTGAAAAAACGGGTTATATTGCAAGTTTGCAGTGGAAGATCGATGAACGCAAAGTGGTGCTGACTGGTAATCATGAATTTGTTTGCAGGATATCATAACGAAAGTCAATCAAAATAACATTAACCAGTTAATCTTTGTTCCACATAAAAATACCAGCGACTGTGTATTCCTATACTCCCAACATTAAAAGGCGTTGGTCATCACAGGTAGTATGTTTTGTAGAGTTGAAACCATTATCCAACAAACCAAACTCTGACTGATTTTTCGACGGAAAAACCTACTTTCGCTATGTGGCGTGGTTACTGACTCCTCAGTCCTTTATACTTATATGAACCAAATAGCGACCATGACGTTTAAAGACTCTGAACAAGAAAGCATACCTCTGAAGTGGGGAATCCCATGGGTTGAAATCATGATCTACAAATTATGCATTTCTCCTTGTAATTGCGAGGCATCAGAAATGTGTGTATCGATAATAAAGCAGATTACCATCATGCTCGAAGGAGATGTAATTCAATATTCGTTGCGACACATAGCCAGGAAAATAGTTGTTTTCTCCTTCGAAAAACGGTAAGAGTTTATTTGTTTTATAATATGTTCAAACATATAGTAGAATTTGCCCATCTATAAATGTGTTTAAGATTATATTTTGAAGATCTTGAAATACACTGGAAAATTAATAGAACGATTATTCCACATTTTCCATAAATTTTAGCACTGCCAGTCATATAATAATGAATATACATGGTTAAATACATTGTCTAAGATTCTCATATTAGTGATAATTTTAGATAACAAACGTATTTTTAAGAATGTATTTAAAAACGAAAGAAAAAAAAACCACAAGTATAAATACAAATTAAAGTAGTAATACATAAATATATTATAAACTTCAGGTGATTCAGTAATCGTAGATCCGAAATTCACGGCCTTATAGTTAGTAGCGGGTATGTACCTACTTTATAGCCATTTTGCTTTCATTCGATAAGCGAATAACCAGGCTCTTTGAAAAGACACATCCAAGCGGAAATAATGTTTTGAAACTGGCGAATGGCTGCAATTGTGGGCACATGACGGTGGTGTACAGAGAAATTGTCAGAGGCGTAACCAAGTTTTTACACATTTTATGTAGAAATTAGGAAATATATAGTATTATAGTATCTACCTCTATCCGTCATTCAATAGAATCAGATTTTATGTAAAATGAGGAAGTTGTAAGTTACTAATTATCTTGATATTTTTTCACATGACATCGAAATTGTGGTTTTAGCAATAAATTTTGATTAGAATATTTTTTCGTTTCATCATAAAGTAGAGAAGATGAATGCAATGTTAAGCAACAAAAATATAATATTTTCTTTAAAAATTTCTCAAAATATCTATCAAGATAAAATGAAAAGACAGTGGCAATGAAATTAACATGATTGAAACTGTGGAAATCCTATATACTAGTAACAGAAATGAGATTAGAACGCATAAGCAAGAATCTATAGAATTTTGAAAGGAAATGGGGTTGAAATATGGATGTATTTCGCTATTTTTCAAATGTCTCGATAACGCTATGATAACAAAGGAAAATGCAGAAGAATACAAATTAGATCATGGAAATTGAGAATCCTGACATAAGAATTTTCATTCATAGACGGTACGGTACGGTTTTGATAGGTGGAAACGAAAAAAAAGCTGCAGCGAAAGCTGAAAGTATATCAAGATGAATATAAATTTATATGAGAGAAAATACTGAATAAATCAAAAGACTTAGAGATAGGTGCAGAATAATATATTTTGTAACGCGAAAAATTGCCCGTTCGATAAGAATATCGGTTGGTACAGGTTGGCAAATTAATTTTGTCAGTCGAAAGTTTGGCAACGTCCGATGCGTCGTAACAAAGACGTATGCAGATTGCAAGAGCACACTTCGCTGGCAGAATTCGTAAGCTTCGTTTCGACAGTGCAGTTCAGAGAAAAGTTTGACACCGGGGTTGTGCAATACTAACTTGTTATGACGACTCCAGAAAGTGAAGTTGTTCATAAAAAGTTGAGTGAACAGTGTCGTGAAATTTCATGACCGAAGAGGCAAACAATGTGTTCACGCGATTCATTTTGCTAAAGTAAAAATCATAGGTACAGCTTGACAACACCGCCCAAGAATACGATTTAAAATTTACTAGCTAGGATAGTGGTAGGTACTATTAGTATTGATCGGCTCATTAATAGAGAAATATGTAATTTTCGGTCTCGGTATTTCGAATGGCAAAATTCTAGGTTTTATTATTGTAACATTGAAGATATTTTAACCGAAAATCACCATAAACAGCCATAAATTGTTAAGTCGAAAAAAAGTTAGGATCCGAAGTAGAGTTACTATATTTTATGGTAGTAAAATTAATTCATAAGTCAACTAAATGCAACAGGTTTTAAGTAACTAGGGTTTAGGTTGTTATAAAGTTATTTCAAGTCGATATACTGAAATATTATATTAAATAATTCATAAACGGTTTGGCGAACTTACATGTTTTTTATAGCTAATAGTACAACTCGATTAGTAGAAACAGAATATGGACACAAATGTAAAACCTAGTAAGTCAAGTTACTAGATTTTATTAAAGTATGGCAGATCTGTACATAGTTCTAAATAAACAATAATCGACGGTACCCAGAACCAAGATTTTTTTGTTTTGCCAGTCCTTACTCTGTAAAAAGTGTGAAGGGATGTTCTAATTTCATAGTAAATATTTGCAAAAACCCAAAAATTTACATATGAAAGTAGAAATATCTACCACAAAAAAGCTTTAATATTTTATTTATATTATTAGTATACTTATTAGACCATCACTAAAGGCGATTTCCCCAATTTGTTTTTCAAATTTTATGTATAAACCCGAATTTTTACATTATTATCTGCTACATATTATTAAGAATAACAATTTTAGAAAACTTAACAGGTAGGTAGGTCATTAACTATTACAGCGAACAGATAGGAAATATTGTTGGCCGTTGTTAAATTTAGAAAGTCGTTTAAGAATCCTTATCATATTGTACGCTCTATCTACAAAATCTACCTGACTTCCAATTTATATACAAATAAACCTCAATGACGAATATTATGAAGTGACCACTTAAAAGACATTAATTTGAAGTAAAGGTGAAAGTTTATGTGGAATCTATTTATTATTTACATCACATAAAATATTAAAGGGTAATAATAGAATTCCCCGTATGGTTCTTGAAGCAATAAATAATTATGTCTGTACAAAAAAAGCCCAATTTTCGTAGAAAAATCTAATGGTTTTTATTTCCTCATTCATTTAATTAATAATAAAGAACACATTAATGTTATTTTGTTTTGTAAACTCCATTTTATATAGCATTATGCATGTGCCGCAATTTATTATTTTTAAATCCAAATTCAAAATGCAGCATCAAAACCTTTAAAACTTTGCATGCGGAATGTACGTCGCCTGCTCTTCCCGGTAACTGCGTTTACAACGTTGTCAAGTTGTATGGCTTTCTCGCGCATCGGCAACTGCCAAAATTAATTTGCCAACTTGTAATGGTATATCTGCCACTAACGGTTTCCGCTCGTAATTTTCGACGAGAAAGGTAGTCCTATGAGAATTGTCTTAGCAAGTGGAGGTGTAACTCATGATTTACCTGCCGGCGACCATTACCACTGAAAAGTTTTAAAATTCTTAGCCATCCACTGAGACTGTGGAACGGGGAGTGATTTTCCGCTCGTTGGACAGTTCAAGTTCAGGAACTCGAAATTCTGGGGGTTTTTTCTCCTGAATTTGGTCCGTGATTGCAGGTCTTGGGGCTTAGTATAGCTGGGATTTTTCCAGAGACTTAGTCTCCTACCCAACTGGACCAATATCAGGAGGGCCGCAATGTTCTAACTTTTTGCTAACTTTTTTATTTTCTTTATATAGATCTTCACTACAATTAGTTCTTTTTGATACTTTCAATAATTTCTTTTGCCTTTCTAATATACATATATACATTTTGAAGGAGTTTATCTATGGATGGATGAATTTATAACGTATTGGTACATTTTTTTATATATACCTATATTTCTGCGGCAATGTAATTATTCTCATCATTGGGTTTGGGTGTCAGATATTTTCATATGAATTTTAAATTATATGCTCATTGGTTCACGTGGTTATAGACTATTTGTCTTATTATTGCAGATTTTTTGAACATTAGTTCACGAACTTTGTAACTATCCATTTTCTTTTGAGTGTTTAACTAAGGATTCTGTCGTGAACTTAATTGTAAAATCCTATAGCCTTCAGCTCATATTTATTTATATAATAGTGGTACTTTAGCCTTCAGCTGGGTCCATGTGTCTAACTTAGTTGTTTTTTTAATAAATTGTAACTTATAAATTGTGTTTTAAGTTTGGAAAAGAGACACTAGGTCCAATAATAAATCAGAGACAGAGGATATTTGCTGTTTTCATTTTAAAAACTTACCAGACAAAACCTTTCAAGTGTGGAAAAGTGAATTAACCCTCTGAGGAGTTGGGGGGTGGTTTGAAGGAGTGTTGGGTGCTTGCCTAAACTTCTCTGGCGCCCTATTTTTGAAATCGAAATAAATATAGAAGAATCCACATGTTTCTTAATATCATGGTATTTCCATGAATTAACAAAATGCGGGAAGTTTAATCACTTGTATGTTCATTACTTTTATAATATCTCGAAGAACCAGACGCTGATTCGCGACAATAACTCACTGTATATTTATAGGAGTAGGATGGTTAAGTAAATTAAATTCGTTGTACACTTGCACTTACGTATATTGCAAAACTATTTTACATTTGTTTACTCTTCTTAGCAATTGAGAATATCAATACTGTTAAGGGTAAGATGTATTAAAGAATAATTTTCTGATATTAATGAATGGTTGTATAATGTATTATACCGGGGCCAAAAGCCGGTTGATTATTAAAACGAAAATATCATGTTGTGCGAAGGTTGACTGAGAAGTGCCAGAAAAGTTAGGTCTAGCCATATTTATATGTCGTTCAGAGTGGGAAAAAGGAGAATCGTGAGAGGATTTGACCAATGGTAGCAGAGAGTTTGAAATTTAACAGCCGTACAAAATGGTTGATGAGTGTAAGCAGAGGAAAAAAGGTTTCTATGAGGCGATAAGGTTGAAACTGATATGGAATGCTTTGAAGTTTTAAGTGGAGATGATTTTAAGGCAATAATTATTTGTGTTTTTTATATGAAAGAGACATTAAAATGGATTTTTGCGTATTTAAAGAAATATTTGAATAGTCGAGAAGAATGACATTTTTATTTATGATGTATGTGGGATATATAAATTATGATATACAGGGAGAAGATAAAGTAAATTTTACAGGAAGAAGTTGAATGTTAATTCAAATTCGTACACCACCCTTCTTCGACTCGAAGCTAGTCGACTGGCGGGCACAGATTGGTCTACAGGAAAATTTGACATCTAATCGAGCACGGAGGCAGGTAATTGTAAAGAGGAGAAGATGCGTTATAATTTTTATCCTTACCCTTAGTGAAATAAACTCATATTATCCCTTTGAGTGTACAATTTCTACTTAAACGATACTTAAAGAAAGGTGACTTCAATAGGTATTTATATTTTGAAATGACTACTCTCCCAAAGTAACAGTGCCATACACAATATTATAAAAGTAGAAAGAAAGCTGTTTTTATCGAAAATCGTTTCAGCAATATCCACAGGTGCCTTCCTTCACTGTGTCTGTAGATGGACCTCCAAATAAATTAGAGGGGAAACATGTTCACTCTGCTTAGCAATTGAGAATATCAATACTGTTAACGGTAAGATGTATTAAAGTATCATTTTCTGATATTAATGAATGGTTGTATAATGTAAAACAAAAAAATCATGTTGTGCGAAGGTTGACTGAGAAGTGCCTGAAAAGTTAGGTCTAGTCATATTTATATGTCGTTCAGAGTGGGTAGGAAAAAAGAGAATCGTGAGAGGATTTGACCAATGGTAGCAGAGAGTTTGAAATTTAACAGCCGTACAAAACGGTTGATGAGTGTAAGCAGAGGAAAAAACGTTTCTATGAGGCGATAAGGTTGAAACTGATATGGAATGCTTTGAAGTTTCAAGTGGAGATGATTTTAAGGTAATAATTATTTGTGTTTTTTATATGAAAGATACGTTAAAATGGATTTTTGCGTATTTAAAGAAATATTTGAATAGTCGAGAAGACTGATATTTTTATTTATGATGTATGTGGGATATATAAATTATGATATACAGGGAGAAGATAAAGTAAATTTTACAGGAAGAAGTTGAATGTTAATTCAAATTCGTACACCACCCTTCTTCGACTCGAAGCTAGTCGACTGGCGGGCACAGATTGGTCTACAGGGAAATTTGACATCTAATCGAGCACGGAGGCAGGTAATTGTAAAGAGGAGAAGATGCGTTATAATTTTTATCCTTACCCTTAGTGAAATAAACTCATATTATCCCTTTGAGTGTACAATTTCTACTTAAACGATACTTAAAGAAAGGTGACTTCAATAGGTATTTATATTTTGAAATGACTACTCTCCCAAAGTAACAGTGCCATACACAATATTATAAAAGAAATAAGAAAGCTGGATTTATCGAAAATCGTTCCAGCAATATCCACAGGTGCCTTCCTTCGCTGTGTCTGTAGATGGACCTCCAAATAAATTAGAGGGGAAACATGTATGTACATATGTACAATATTTAATATTGCTATGTCCGTATAATCACTGCACTATGGATTACCTGCTAGAATTATTGTTAGTTCTCCATCCCCTAGACTTGCAAGATTTGTAGAACAATATTATCATAACTAACTGTATCTTCACCATTTTAAGTTTGTATAACCTTGGACTTGTGTTTTCATTATAGACTTCTTACAGATCTCTCAATATTTTTGCATTCTGTATTACCTTATTGATCGAAGTAATCTTTCCAGTGATCTCTAATGTTGCACTTTTGACTTAATGAAGATCAATCTTTATTTTATTAATGTATCCCTCTCCTCCTCACTTAGCGTTTTAGAGCTGTAAATAAGAACATCTTATAACTTTTCCCACCTTTGTCCTGTCGACAAATTTATTCTAGGTTTCTTGATATGCATTCATCATTTTAAACTTAATTAGTTAATGCTATCTGTGGTAGATTAGATTTTAACGGGGTTACAATGCACTGAAACCTAAGGTTTATTGTGCCCCCTAAAGTTTATTGTGCCCCCCTGTCGTAACTCATACCTCAAATGCTGCTAATACAATTAAAACATTATTTCACTTCTCCATTACGTAGTTGATGTATTTTGCTTTAGAACACACATTTTTTTACTCTTTTGAATTCAATTATATTTGTTTTAGCGGCTATTTCTATTTTTACCTCAAAAGGTAACGAACATTATATTTCTCCGCGATTGGTTTAATGTCTTCTACATCTCTTCAACTTCAAATAATTGACTTCTTTTCCTACTACTACATCGTTAATCGTTAATAATTTCAATAAACCGCATCGTCAATTTCTCTAAAATACCCACTAAACATTTTCTCATAACAAAAACCAAACTTTCTCCCAACATTTCCGAAAATAATGTTTTATGTACGCGCCTGAAGTTAGGTTTGACGTTTCCACACATTCGATCAACATATCGTATATTCTATCCTATCTTTCGTATCGTATTGCATCGGTTTCGCCTACGTTTGGATCCATAAACATCATAGACCGATTATCGGTGCTTTGAAGCCGCATCGTTGGTTTGTTTGAGGAAGTTATCACATTTACCTGTCGAGAATTTTTATGGGTCGAGTAGTTTTCATATTTGAAAATAGTTAAAGTAAATATTGCCTTTATTTCTACCTTCTGTTCGAACATTATGTCCAGCGGATCTAAATTCCTACAACAAGTAAGGGTAATGCAGTGTACCAGGTGGTCCAATAAGCCGATCTCTCGGCTATACAGTGCTATTCAAAAGTCCCCTCCACCCCTCGTATCTTTTGAACGGCTACACTTACAATAATAAAATTTGGAGGGTGAAAATAAAGTGTTGTAAACTTCTCTACGAATGGTAACAGGTGACGTAATAGTAATAGATGACGTCACAGTGCCACCCTGGCCAATAATTTTAAATAGGACCTTATGGCAAGTGATATCTCGTTTGAAAGGCATTGACATTGGCTACAGAGCCATATTAATTTTGTTTGGGTTTAAATTAATTTTGACGGATAAATTAAATAAATACCAAAATTATTATTTCATATTCAAATATTGAAGATTTTTCAGTCCGCCTCTGGTTAGTTGACGTTTTTAATTTAATAGTATTTGTTGCTTTGCAAAGTTGAAATCCAAGGTTTATACTACGGCACCAGGTAGCATTGGCGTTTTGAAAGAAATACTTACTGAAGAATGCAATGCTATTTCAGCTGACACATTCGAACGAGTACGACAAGAAGTTACTAATAGGATGTATTACTGTCAGGAAGTAGACGGAGCACATTTCGAACACTTGCTATAAGAATCCATTGTTGATATTTGATTAATTACATTTAAAAAAATAATTTCAATAATTTTGGTATTTATTTAATTTATCCGTCAAAATTAATTAAAACCCAATCAAAATTAATATGGCTATGTCGCCAATGCCAATGCCTTTCAAACGAGATATCACTTGCCATAAGGTCCTATTTAAAATTATTGGCCAGAGTGGCACTGTGACGTCATCTATTACTATTACGTCACCTGTTACCGTTCGTAGAGAAGTTTACAACACTTTCATTTCACCCTACAAATCAGAAATTATTCATGCTATAACTTTAAGAGAAAAAATTCCTTTGTAAAAGTGGCCAAGAGAAATAGCTGGAAATAAGTTTCAAGTTTCTAGCTTAACCTGTGAAGAAAAATTTAAAAACCAGTTTTTTGTGAACTATGCCCAATTATACCAAGTGTTAAATAAGTAAACTAGAAAGAGGCCTAAATTTCGCGAAAATTTGTTTAAGTATTTTTCATTCTATTTTTTCAAATAAAGGGTGGAGGAGAGTAGAGAAGTGTTTGCGGATAAATACCTATAACTTTGGTATGGATCAACCGATTTTAACGAAATTAGTATCATTAGAAAGAGTGTAGATGACCTAATTACATTTACTATAAAACAATTGCATTTCGTTTTAATTATCATAGGTAGAGGGTACTTTCTAATGAAAAAAACTAAAATGTGTTTTTCTTAAAAATGTTTAATGGAACTGGATTAAGTTGGTAATAAATAGCTTTTGTCGAACTCGAGATATAAATAAAAACGCATAAACATAAGTAAGTAAGTATTGATTCACCCTGTATTATAACTTGAAATTAAATATGTGAAAGAAAGATCATACAAATATCTCGATCATTAATGCTTAATGTTCAAATTGTTTTCCATCGTTGTCTATACAAAGATGCAATCTATCGCGCTTAGTCATAACTCAGCTGTTGATATACTATTTATTGCATTTCTAATGCTCTGTTTCACGTCGTCTCACGTGGTTGGTCGAGTTTGGTACATTAAATCCTTGAATCTTCCCCACAGATAAAAGTCCACATATGTTAAGTCTAGAGATCTAGCTGGCCATAAAAATATACTTCCCCTTCCAATCCAAGCCATATTTGGATAACTTACATTCACACAATATCTAACTCGCCTGGAAAAGTGCGCAGGACATGTTGTAGTATCGTATCTCTTCTTGTTTGTAAGGAAATATCTTCCAATAAAATAGGCAATTGATTTTCCAGAAAATTCAAATATGTATCGCCATTTAAAGTTCCATCAAATAAATATGGACTTACGATCTTTCCATCAGCTACACCACACCAAACATTAAGACTCCATCTACCTTGAAGCTTCACTTCCTCTATTCAGTGCGGATTTTCTTCAGCAGATTAACACCACCCGCACTATTAAACGTAGACTCGTCAGTCCACAAAATCTTTGAAATGATATGCAGTTGTACTTCTAGCAGACCTAACATACAGTTGCAGTAATCCAGCCTTGCATCAAAATATCTCTCATGTAAAGATTGGTGGAAAACTACATGATAAGGATGCAGTCTAAAAAATAGAACAATAAGTATTGGTGAAAAACAAACCACCATATTTATTAAAACCTGCCTCTGGTAAAAAAGAAACATACTCATAGAACCGATCATAAAGCCTCGGACATCGGACGGAAACACCAAAAGACGAACTCAGCAAGAAACAGGATTACGAGAAAGGATACGAAACTAAGAGTTACATGCTGGAACATCAGGTCCTGGACTAAACGAGACCAAGATATACTAACAGAAATGAATTCCCACAAAATCGAGATATGGGCCCTATCGGAAACCAGGAAGAAGGGAACAGGAACATTGAAATACCAGAACTATCTACTTATATATAGCGGAATCGACAAAGGAGACTATGCAAGCTCAGGCGTCGGACTCCTGTTGCATGAAAAATTTGAGAATGATACAGAGGATATCTAATATATCAATCACAGAATCTTGAAGACAACCTTACAACTAGCTAACTGTAAAGTTCATATTATATCTGTCTATGCCCCAGACATAAGCAAACCGGAAAATGAAACGGAAAATTTCTATAACACGCTACAAGATGCTGGACAAGCTACACGAGAACAATAAACTCATGATCCTTGGAAATAATATCATTTACAATATCAAAAAACGATTCAACAACGAAACAATAAATAGGAATGGAGAGCACCTTATTGACTTCTGTGCTCAAAATATTTTAAGAATAAAGAACACGTTTTTTCCCCATAAACCCCAACACAAAAACACCTGGCAAAATACACAGGGACAACAATCAATGATCGATTACATAATAACTAATAGAGATATCTTACCTAAGTAAATACTTGATGTAAGAGCTTTAACATCGCCCAATGTAGGGTCCGATCACAAATTGATAATGGGGAAATTTTCAATTAACATTCCATTAAACAAGAAAAAACTACCCAAATACGTGGAAAAGATAAACATAGAGTACTAGAGGACCAGACCACAAAATGGCTATATCAGAAAAAATTAAAAGAAAGATTTGAGACGAGGAAAATTTCAATGAGATTTGGGCAACAATGGAATCTAACATATTGCAAGCTACAAAAGAAAGTATAGGAGTCAGAAAAATTAACTTAAACTCAACAAAAATATCGAAACCGTGGTTCACTGAAGAAATTAGAGATCTAGCATATGGAAAAAGAAAAGCATATCTGCAATATTGCAGTAACAAGACAGCCGACAGCTATCAACAATACAAAAACATAAGAAACGATGTAAACTCTAAGATAAGAATCCTGAGAACAGACTATTGGAAACGGTTTACCAAAGAAGTGGAGCACGATCTATACGGATCGCAACTTAAAGTATGGAAAGTCATTAAAGGCAGAAAAAAACCAATTAATGAATACAAAAATCTTAATAAGACAGAAGGAGAAAAATGGACAGCCTATATTAAAGAACTTTATAATCCAGAAACGAATAAACCTAGAAATGAATATACAGAGGAAGATGAGGAAGAAGATGTCGAGGATGAACAAAACATAGAAATAACAAAGGAAGAACTTAAAAATCGCATAGAAAAATTAAAAAATAGAAAAGCCCCAGGACCCCAGGACCCCAGGACCCGATGGTATACCGAACGAGCTATTAAAATAGGGAGGAGAAACGATAATGGAAAACATAAGTACACTTTTTCAGAAAATCTTAGACAGCAAGAAGGTACCAGAACAATGGAAAAATAGCATTACAATACCAATATATAAAAAAGGAAACAAGAATAACCCTAGCAATTATCGAACCATTACCTTGCTAAACACAACACTCAAGCTATTAACGAAAATACTCGCCAATAAGATCAATAAAGATTATACGATATCACAAGAGCAACAGGGCTTCCGACAAAACAGATCAACAATAGATGCCATTTTCATAGTCAGACAAATAGTTGAGAAGCCAATTGAATATAATAATCCTGTATATAATGTGCTTTATAGACCTGACCAATGCCTTTGACCGTGTCAAATTAGAATATGTGCTAAAATTACTAAAAGCGGGAAACCAATCCAACACAATGGTAAAGATAATTAAAGACGTGAATACAAACAACAAAACAAAAATTAAGGTCGAGAATGAATTAACATCGGAAGTAAATATTACATCAGGAATTCGACAGGGAGATAGTTTAAGCCCATTACTATTCAATCTACTAATGGATAAAATAATAGAAGAATTAAAACACGTGGGACACGGATAGGGGCTTGGAGGAAAACAAATAAAAATTTTGTGCTATGCAGACGATGCAATTCTGATATCAGACAATTAGGACAACCTACAACGTATGGTAAATGCCTTCAGAACATCGGCGGAAAAATATAACATGCAAATATCAAACACTAAGACCAAAACTATGGTAACAGCAAGAGAACCCATACGATGCAAAATTGTAATTGACGATGAAATAATAGAGCAGGTTACAAGGTTCGAATACCTGGGTATAGAAATATCCAGCTACGAAGGGCTAAAACAAAGTGTACGAAAACAGGTTGTCTGAGGGATGTTATTTGGAAAATCAAAGACATGAGACTGGATGGGAAAGTTCGTATATATAAAGCATGTGTTAGACCAATATTGACATATGAAATAGAAACGAGAGCCGACACAGCGGAAACAAAAAGAATAGTGAGAACAACAGAAATGAAAACTTTAAGATCAATCGCTGGCAAAACATTGAAAGGTAGAATTCCAAACAATCAGATAAGAGAAGTATGCAAGGTACAAGATGTTATACGATGGGGAAGACAGAGAAGACGGGTGTGGAACCAGCATGTTACACGAATGAGCGCAGATAGGATAGCCCGAACAGAAAAAGATCTAAAACCATATAGCACCAGACCACCAGGAAGGCCCTTTAAAATATGGCGAGACAGCTGGCAATCGACATCCCAAATAAGATTGCAGCACTAATCGATATAGAACAGGCCCAAGAGCCTATATATGAAGAAGAAGAAGAAGAAGAAGAAGAGAAGATAATTAATTACTAAAATTAGCAATATTAATATCTATTGAAAAAAATGCAATCTTCAATTCGAATTATAATATAACACTTCTTAAAGAGAACGCAATGTTTTGACTGTTTTAAATAGCATTTATGAGTGGAGTTTAATGAACAAATTATATTTTAACGTGAACAAATGCTTTACTCTTACTGTGGCACGTTCCAAAGATCCCATTATTTTTGAATATCGCATTGATACCGAACCCCTAAAACGTTGTACAGAAGTAAAATATTTGGGTATAACTTATGACAGTTCACTATCTTTTGCTAAACACATTAAAAATATTGCAATGTCTGCAAATCGGTTATTGGGATACATAATTAGACAAACTGTCAATTTCTCTATCATAGATGCCATGAAAATCCTTGATTTACACTTGTAAGAACTAAATTAGAATTTGGAAATCAAATTTGGTTTACTGACTACCATACTACGCTATCTATTTTAGAAAAAATTCAAAATACATTTTTGTGATATCTTTATTTAAAAAAATATCATGTACGACCAGATTATAACATTGTTAGAACTATCCAACTAAGAAATGAATTCAAGATCTTATCGTTAGAAGACAGGCGAAAATTAGCTGCTTTGATTTTTTTGTTTAAAATAGTAAATAATAAAATTAACTCTCCGGAAATTTTGTCATTACTAAGATTTAATGTTCCATCCAGAAGAACCCGTACTAAGTAATTATTTAATATTCCGCTCCCCGCTTGTGACCATGTGTCGTCTAGCAAATGAATTTAATGAATTGATCGATTTAGACTGGACAATGTCAGTAGACGTTTATCGAAAAACAATATTAAGGCAAATCATCACTCTATCAACTTAAAAGTAAATACACCTCGTACATATTTTATCAAATTAATACTCGCACAATGTACCTAGGTATAGTTAAGTTTATATTATAAGTGAAATATATAGTATATATTATGTTATCAATGTAATTAGGCCGTAAGGCCTGTTTTAATATAAATAAACAAATAAATAAACAATTTGAAGTCCCCGTCAAATCTACTGTCGCAACCTACTTAGTTTCGAAAAAACTATTTTTAATCGTATGAAATAACAATGGTCAAAATGGGTATCGACACTAAGACTCTTCCGCTATGAAAAAATTTGAAAGTAGTCCTCACTTATATTTTAATTTAAATTATAATACAGTGTGAGTCAATTCTATACTTACTTATGTTTATGCGTTTTTATTTATATCTTGAGTTTAACAAAAGCTATCAACATGCGGTTTACACCATTTACTTACAAATTTAATCCAGTTCTTTTCAACTTCAGTAGACATTCACACAGAACAATATATCCGAAGTACACTGTCACTACACCGAGCATGTTCCGCACCGATCAAGACATAAAGTGCACCACTACCCTCTATCTAAAGCCAATACGCATTCGCAAGTACAACAGAATCAAGTTTCTGAGTAGCCAAACGCTCTTACAATTCCAGGAAACGGAGCGACAGCATTTGTCAATGACTCGTAAAGTCACAGAGCAAACACTAGCTAAACAGAAATCTCGACTACTCTATGCGTTCACACTGCACGAAATGAGAAACGAACGCATTAACCTAATACACATCTGTCATCGAGCAATTATCAAAATTATACAACCCAACTTCACCTTATCAAATGTAAACAAAACAAAAATATTTACGTATTACCGATTATTTAGGATATTTCAGTGTTTTAAATGAAACTTATTTAGAATATTTCAAATAATCGTGGTACCATAGTACCCCCGCCCATGTTAACGAACAAAGTCACATACTCGAAATTATACCGAACAGAGGGAAATAAACGGTGATGTATCATTGAGTAGATATTTCAAAATATATTCGAATGCAATCCTACACAGAAGATTTCTAACTAGTATGTCTTTACTGAAGACAAAATATGGTAAATAACTGAAGAAAATGTACCTCTAACTCAGAAGGAAAGTATGTATCACTACATCAATTAATTTTATCACACCTAATTACTACTTGAAATGTTTTAGACTTTAAGTCAAGGAGTCAGTTATTTATAACTGCCCCCTAATAAGTTTTAGCACTTATCAAGCTGAAGCGGACAAAGTATTTGGATTACTGTGGTTATATAATCAAAACCCACAACAGTAGCCCCACGGTAACTAAAAACTATAGTAAAATCCACAAGAGTGACAACCCTTTACTACCCTCAATGATGAATTATAAGAAACTAACATGAACCTTTCTATAGACATTCACAAAGGTAGGCTCATTTTGTATCATAGGATAACAAAACTTTATACTCATCACACTTACCTAGCGAGAAATATAAAAATGTTATCATGATGTGAAGACAGGTTTAGTTACAGCCTGCACCACTTCACCGGAAGGATGATGGCAGAGTAATCCCTAAAACTCTGGGCTGACACAAATGATCAAGTTAAGGAAGCTCTATCATAGCGAACAAATGATAGAAATACAGACAAGATCCAACAGGTAAATACTATATACATACACTCATTATATATAATAGACGTATTGACAAATTCACCCGTTACAATGTTCTGTTATAATGACACAAAAGAAAAACATCCAAAGTAACAATTTTAATTAAACTATAAAAAGTATTTACCGCCCTCCCCCATAAAATCAAATCATGGTATAAGAGATAAAATAACGAAAGCTATCACTTACATCATCAAGTTAAAATTAACTACCATACAATAGAAGTTATTTTAAACAATTTAAAGTAAAAGAAACTCGTTAGTAAGAAATTAATATGGCCGTCTTTATTCAAGGCTAAAAATGAGGAAAATATAACCTAAAGCTAAATTTGCTCGTTACAATGTTCCTAAAAAGAGCTTTTTACGCATTAGTGCGTAAAATACAGTTTTACGAACTCTGTAACGAGCGAAAAGATAGTACTTTAAGAACGGTAGTAGAAAAAGTTATTATTTTCCAAATAACAATAAGCTTTCCACAATGGAACAAAATAAAATAATTTTTTGTCGAGTTTTTACTTCATTGTCTCCGAATAGCGGCTAGTTAAATTATCTGACAAAAAAAAGGTAAAGTTGAAAGAAAACACAACAATACAAGAAAACAAAACAAAAACATAATCCAGAACAATTTCGCTCGAATAGAAACATATTTACAGATAGAGATGACACAAAAAGAACATATGACATTGTCCATAAAAATCTAATCCTATTAAGTTGTCCCCGAAAAAGTTGGAAGGCGCCATTCAATGGAAACAATCTTCTCAAATGCTGCGAAGTAGGGAAAAAGGGAGATATCTCCTACAGAGTGATTTTATCAGTTGATACCGGGTGCTTACATTGATAGATTAGACATATTTACTGCCATAAGATTGGCGATATGTTGTAGAAAATGTCAGGAAATCAGATATATATCTATTGTCGGAAGGAGCACTTTTAAAAGTATAGAAAATGTAATGGGCCATTTAGCCCGTTTAAATCTAAAATAATTTAAAGTTTTGTTCTGATTATTTCCAAAGTAAAATATTGTGTATATTTTCATTTAAAACTAAATCAAATTCAATGCGCAATCGACTATTTTGTATTGATGTTAAAATAATGTTTATTCAATAAAATTAGTATTTTTCTCAGGAATTACACAAATGAGTCTAATGAAAGGGATAGTTTTTGGCCAAACCGTAACTGTAACAGATTGACAATGTACCAGATGGCCAGAGAAGACTGTTGTATCTCGGAAACTATTTGCCGTATAATTTTTTTTGGTAAATTTCAGTGAAAAATCACTATAAAAGTTTAAGCTGGCGATTACGCTCCGTGGCGACCATCTTTGAAATACGAGGGTTGCCTTTTATGTTTCGGAATTTGTCAACCTGAAAACTGACAGCTCTCTCGTAAAGTTGGACATTTTTGAGGTTATACGTACTCAGAACGTTTTGACATACGAGCGCTATTTGTGTTGTTTACAGTAACTTAAAAGATTCATCTCGGCCCAAAAATGGAATTAAATCGTGAACATTTTCGTGCGATTATTTTTTACAACTTTCGACGTGGATTAACTCAGCAACAATGCATGGATGAACTTAATTCAATTTTTGACGATGAAGCTCCATCAAGGACCAGATTTTATCGATGGTATGGTGAATTCAATCGTGGTCGTAGTTCACTCAAAGACGAATTTCGTGAATGTCGTCCAAAATCAGTTGTTGCTCCGAAAACCATTGATGCTGTGCGCGAACTGATATTGCAAGATCGTCATGTGACCTATCGTGAGATTGAGACAACCTTAGGCATTAGTGGGACCAGCATACATTCAATATTGCATAAACATTTGACTGTCAAGAAAATTTGTTCGCGTTGGATCCGACACAATTTGTCATCGCTCAAAAAAAGGCTCGTGTCGATTGGTCGATAGAAATGCTCAAAAAATACGATCGCGGTGCTCAAACTAAGTAAGCCCAAATGAAACTATAAATATTGTTCAAAATGACCCCCCATATTGTCAATGCATAGTTGGTATCTTCGGCGTAAATTCTCTAAACATTTAGAAATAATATCAGCATGATTATTTAAGTTAATTATTTCGCCTTGAATCTTTTCCTGAATTATCTCAAGATTGTTATTTTCGCCAAAGTTACCTATATCTTTCAGCATCCCCCACAAAAAAGAATCTAAAGGAGTTAGGTCGGGGCTATTAGGAGGCCATAGAATTGTCCCATTATTTTCGATCCACTCTGGAAACTGATTGTTGAGATGTTCTCTCACCTCTAATACATTATGGGGTGATGCCCCATCTTGGTGCCAGATCATAGTATTTAATTGGTCAGCTGTAAATTCATTTTCTAGTATTTCACTTATTTTGGGTATTATGCAGTTTAGGTAAGTTCTTCCTCTTAACTTATAATTGAAAAATATTGGCCCAATCACATTATTCTGGAATATTCCACACCAAACTTTAATTGATTTCCGTCCAGATTTCTTTATTTGTTGCACTTTCCGCTGTCTATGATTTTTATTTTCCAATGAACGTCTATTTTTTCTATTAAACACGCCAGCTGTAGAAAAACTGGATTCATCTGTCCAATAGATTTTCTGAAGGATATCTGGAGTTTCATTCAAGCGACGAAGCATTTCCTGACAAAATATTAACCGTTTCCGTTTGTGCAATTCAGTAAGAGCCTGCACGGGAAGTATCTTATATGGTTTATAATTGTGTCTTTTCAGAGTCCTAAAAATTTTCATACGATGTTTTTGTAATATATTGGAGCTGGTTACTAACGAGCCTTCAGAGTTTTCTGCAAAAAAGTAGTAGCGCAAAAATTATTCCTTCTTATTCAACTACCATAAAATCCAAAGAAATATATATTTTTTTACCTTCAAAATGCAGAAGTGTATCTAAATTATCCTCTTCATTAATTACACACGTTCGTTTTTTCCTAGAAAAGTTCTTAGTTGTCATTACATGCTGGTATATTCTGTTGAACGTATTTTTGCTAGGCGCATGCCGATTTGGATATAATTCCATAAATTCTCTCCTTGCATCTAATTTGTTATTATTATTTTTTACAAATAGAGAAAATATTTCTATCTTTTCATCATATGTATACCTCATTTTCCAAACTATCAAATACAATGTTTTATAATGGTGTAAATAACTACTTGTCAAATATGACAATGCTTTCATTGCCCGTTGTTTATAGTTGGTTTTCATCCCACAGAAAACGATTTTTAAATGAATATATTTTCTGAACTGTTAAGGTTAGACTATAACAATTATATATTGCTGAATTCGAATTGAAGTGAACAGTTTAAAAATATAAAAATATATAGGGTGTCCTATTTAAGAAAGAACACTTTGGCTCTGACCCTCTTTTCTGGGACATCCTGTATAAAAATTTTGTTGAATTTTAAAAACTACATTAATAACCCTTTAACTCTTATTTGAAGCATTGTTATCTGCATCAAATAATAAGTGAGATATAGAAGGGTCCATATATAATGAAAAACCCTGTACACCCTTATTATAGGGTTATTTTAACTTATTTGTTGTAATTAATTGCAAGTATTGTAACTCTAACATTTTTATCTAGTTATGCATAACAAGTGCAAATGTTTGTTTTTTAGACACCTGTTGTAAACTTTTTTGAGGTAAGTTCAATTTTTTAAATTGTTTTTTCAATTTGTCAACTTTTCTCATTTTTATATGACAGCTTTGATAACAGCCTAGTGGCTGAAAGCACTTAGCTGAATTTTTAATAAAAGACACACTCGTCGTGTAATTCCCTCAATTTATATCTAGTATGTACACCATATTCAGATAGTTCTAATTTGATGTTAAAGGTCGTTGCATTCTAAATATTTTTCCATGTCTGTATTCGTTTTACACATATCTGATCATTCCTAAACATAAAGTAGTATCTCGATAAATAACAAAGCTCCTTCTCCGATCTTGATCCAACTATATAAAATAGTCTTATAAGAAAATCCTGTGAATGTTGCTAACGCAGCTGTTTTCATGTGAATCTCTGTAAAGATGCACTAAATTGCAGTTATTTACAGTAACTACTCAGCTACTCCATTACAGATTTACTAAATCACTTCGTAAGTACCATTGTTTTATCTGGCGTTTTTCCAAAGTGGTATCCATCCACTTGAGCGGACGGTCATACTGGAAGATTCACGATTATAGACTTACAAAGCCAAACAATTTGTCGACTATTATAATAAAGTTAAACTGATAACTTTCCTCTTTTTTTCTAATATATTCATTCGGATGAATCAATTTTTCTAAAGGATATAAACAGTTTATTTATTCACAGAAATATATAACTGCGATTAAAAATTGAAAGGCAGAAGAGTTTTACTATTGTTGGGATAATGAAATAAACAATTACAAGAGACAGTGAAAAAAATTCGAACATAAATTCGAGTACGTTTTAGCATACATTGTTAAATATTATATTGTTCACGAAACCATACTTAAATACTTCGACAGGACAATGACAATAATGGCGAATGTATCTGTAGATTATAATGAATCACCCGAGCAATAACCATTTACAATTATAACTATAATTTTAGGAAAAGTAACAAAAATCTGAAATAAGGAGTGAACTTTGTTAGATCTGCTAAGCACTCATTACGAAATTAAACTGATATTGAAAAAATAATTAAATATTAATACGAATCTTGTGTTTCTTCATCACTTCATCGTCATAGATCTAAAAACAATGGGTGTGTTTGGCAGAAAAAATCGCATAACAGGGCTTGCTAGCGCTGAGAACGAACTATACAGTTGTCAGCCAGGACACGTTTGCTAACTTCAATAGCGCTGACACAATTCGCCATTTTGCTTATTTATTACTTTTCCGCCGAACCTATCTAAAAAAAGTGACTTATTTTTCCGTTTTCCATCAACAACATCCCAAAAAAACGGTTTTTATAAAAAAAAATCCTGTGTGTATGTCGTCGTCGTTGTCGTCGTTCGTTACATGTCTTGTTAGCACGATACAGCCTTCGGAGTTCAACAAGTCACCAATTTTATAATTGAATATTATGCAGGACATCTCACAGATGAACCCTATTGATTTTCAGTTCACCAGAGCCAGTACAACAGGTGCTATAGTACTGTTACGAAACAGCACACTGGTATAGACCCTAAATCCGACTCTGTCTAAGCCAGGTATAAAAGTTAAAATTATGGCGGATACGCAGTTATAAAAAACTGTTTACGAGTTTACGACTATCTTATGTAAACATTGTTTTTGTGACCAGAGTTATCTAGAAAAGGCCAGAATCAATTGTTTTTATTTAAGCCGCAGTCCGGAATTTACTAGTAAAAATGGCTTTAATAAATAAGGGGACTGATCAGGAAGAGTTAGTTAGTGATAAAGTGATTTCGTGAAATAAATACACCGAAATAGCAAGCAGTAAATATAAATTAGTTAAGTGTGCATATAAATTAGTTTAAGTGAATATACTGAGTATATATAAATTAAGTGTTAGTGATTAGTTTAGTGTTTCAAATAAATTAGTAAGTAGCCGAGTGTTTAAAATTTATCCCACCCGTTTATTGTTTAAATAAATAACAAAAAAAAACATTACAGTACGTTAAGTACGATATTTTTGTCATTTTTAGAGAAATTACAGTTTGTTAGCACGATACAGCTGCCGGAGTGTATACAAAGGACCAATTATATGATTGGATATTATTCAGAGCATCTCAAAGATGAATCCTATTGATATTCAGCTCACTAAAGCCAGTACAACGGGTTCTATGGTACTTGAAGTATCAAATTTATGTCATTTTTGGAGAATTTTCAATTTGTTAGCAAGATACAGCCTCCAGAGTGTATACAAGTGACCAATTTTATGATTAAATATTGTTCAAGGTGTCTCACAGATGTACCCTATTGATTTTCAGCTGACTAGAGCGAGTACAGCGGGTCCTATAAATCCAGATATACTACATTTCGGTTTGTTAGCACGATACATCCCCAGAAGTGTATGCAAGTGACAATTCTATGATAGAATACTGTTCAGGGCCACAAATGCGGAAAAGTTAGTTTTAATCTTTAAAACCGTTTATTTTGTTTGTTTTGAAATCAGCTTATAAGTTGTTTTGTGCAATTAATTTCAAGTATTATTAAAATTAATAATGTCAGCCCAAGATATAGGGAAATATATATTTAACATATGTTTGGTTTCCCAGTTAAAGCTAACTTAGCGTCCTAGAGGAAAATAGCTATTGACCAGTTGACAGAATTTACCTCTTAGCGATCGCCATTTTGCTTACAAGCACTTCCTAGAGCTTTTTCTGCGAAACACACGGAATTTTTTTATTAAAATTATTTAATAATAAATAGAGTTTTTTATCGCAAATTGATCATTTGAGAAACTCGCTTGGAAAGATTCTAAAAATAGTTTTTGTCGCTAAGTTGGCATATTTGTCTCAATACTCACTCGATGTTTGAGCGTCATCTGTCATTTAATTTGTTTACAATCATCAATTTTGTCAGTTCATAACAAGTGTGTGTTTTCATTTGAACATAGTATCGGTAAAATAAAGGAAATAGTGACTGAAAATCGTTGTTTAAGTCTGTGGGAGAATATGAATGTCTCACTAATCTCATTTTGAACGATTGTTAGTGACAAACGATAACGGACCATCTCACAAAATGCATTTCCAGCCAAAAACTCAATAATCCTTATCAAACATCCTCCCTATTCTCCTGATATTTTTTTTCTTTTCACATCTCAAACTATTGTTATGAGTTACCAGTTTCCAAACGATAGAAGATTTAAAAGAAAATTCAGGGCGAGTACTTAAGTATACTTACTTTCTGTGTCCGGTTAATCTAAAATTTTCAATAATTTGCGTCTGATATGGCCTTGTCGTTCGCTAGATTAACGTCGTTTATTGTGCAAGGTTGGTCCAGATAAGGAGCAAATTATAAGATGGTTTGGGTCCTGGATGGCACCACAATCACACAGGAGACTTGCCCCCTCCGGCAGTCGACCCCATCTCTGCATGTTGGTCTTGCATCGCGGTACTCCCACTCTCACACGATTTAGGGTAGGATTGGTCTCTGCCAGCAGGTAGTTCCTCTTTGGCCAGGGAAACTTGGTTGTTTAATTGACTCCTTCACTTAGTGATTCGGTTTGATTCTGGCGTTCCCTCCAAAGCCCGTGTTCTTTTCATGAAGCTTTGCCTAGACTTGAGCCGTCGCTCCACTGGTTGTTTCCATATAAGGGTGGCATAAGCCTGTCTCCTGCTTATTTCTCTCTTGATCTGCCGCAACTTCCCTACGGATATGTGGTGGAGCTATGCCGATTAGTGGGTATTTTTTCTCTGTTTTAGTCGGTTTCAGGCACCCAGAAACGATCCTTGCTGTTTCGTTTATTGCTACGTCCATCTGCTTTGCATGCGCAGTTGCGTTCTATACTGGTACGGCGTACTCCGCTGCAGAGAAACATAACATCAACATAGAGGTTCTTAGAGTTTGAGGATTTGCACCCCAGGATTTGTTCGTCAATTTCCTGATTATATTATTTCGAGCATTGAGTTTCCTCTTAGTGTTAAGACAGTGTTGTTTAAAAGTTAGGCTGCGATCCAACGTTACACCTAAGTATTTTGGTGCATGACAGTGTTGAAGACGGTCCTTTCTCCATGTATGTGCATCTCCCTTTTCGCTTCTTTATTGTTGAGGTGAAAAGCACATACTTGTGTTTCAAGTGATTTGCATCATAGTAGGTAGTCCAAAGCTCGTGTCAGCTTCTGCCTCACCTCTTCGAACCTCGAACCTTGGGCGGCCATCGCCATGTCATCAGCATAGATGAAATTTTGGGTGTAGTCTGCCAATGGCTGGTCATTCGTGTAGATGTTGTAGAGGATTTGCGACAGGACGTTTTCTTGTGGTAAGCCAATTTGCTGATTCCTCCACCTGCTATCTTTTCCCTGAAGGTACACGTAGAACCTTCAGTTATGAATGAAATTGTCTATCAGTAGTGTGAGTTGGCAATCCCCCGTAAGCTCGTATATATTCTTCAGCAGCTTTCTGTGGTTTACCGTGTCGTATGAGGATGTGAGGTCAGTGAAAGCGACGCCTGTGATTTTCTTGTGCTCGAAACCATCCTCAATATGCTGGGTGAGGTTCAGGATTTGGCCTCAACATGATTTCCCGGTTCTAAAGCATGCTTGCTGATGGATGGATCCCTCCTCCAGTATATTTCCGATACGGTTTAGTATTACTAGTTCCAGGATATTGAATGTATGGCATAGTAAGGAGACTGGCCGAACATTTTAGGTTCCTTCCCTGGTTTCAGTAGTGCGACCACTTCAGCTTTCCTCCAACTTTTCAGGACCTGCATATTCATCACACATGCGTTCATCAGATCTAAAAGCCACTCGGTTGTTCTAGGGCCGAAGTTCTTTATTTGCTTAACTCTTAATTCATCGATGCCAGCTGTTTTATTTGATTGCATGGCAGATATTGCTGTTTTCAGCTCAGCTATTGAGAAAGGTTCCCAAGGGAACCGGCCGAGTGTTTTACCGCTTTTTAGCAGTTGTCTTGCTACCTGGTCAGCTGTCACTTCGATGAAATTATGTGGCGGTTTAGTAGCATCTCCGCTGAGATTCTTCAGTAGTTTCCACGCCCTTCTACTATTTCCCTTCATGCCCAAACTCTCCATTAGATCTTCCCATTTGGCTCTGCGGTTTTCAGCCATGGCTATCATTAACTCCTCCCCTGCTTGGATAGTGTCCTCCGTAAAGGGTTCATCCTCGAATAGACTCTGGTAACGGTCCAACAAAGGTTTAGCTTCCTTAGACATTTCTGCGATGAACTGCGTTCTGCACCCTCTAGCTATTGTTTTCCTTGAGATCCTTTGGCCGATGAAAATGTTGTACATATCAAGCTGCGGGGGGATTTTTTCGATCTCTGTGTCGAGTTCTTTACTGAACCTCTCCCAGTCTGCTTTTTTGAAATTGAACCTCCTCTTGAAAGGTACTTGCTTTGGCTTTACTACGGCATCAACAACACAGATGCTGGCTTCGGTATTGGATCGCCTACTAGCTTCTTGCACTGTGTTTGGACGATGCGAAGATATTATCTGGGTTGTATCATTTTTTCCACCTACCGCTGTTGAAAGATGGTAGTAGTTTCGGGTCATGGATAAGTTGCTGATCTTTTGTTTCCACCCATATTTCGAGATTTTCACCAAGATCATATGTTTCATTATATCCCCAGGCTTGGCTGTGGCAGTTGAAATCTCCCATCACAAAATTGATGCTCTGGTCGCCAAAATTCGAAGGTTCTGCAATACTGAACCCTGCATCTGGCGGTTTGTACACTGATGTGACGCTATATTGCGCGGTCTTTACAGTTAGCACTTCAATGTTATTCCTCTCTGTCAATGAGGCAGAAATAACGTTTACGCCAGGTCCGGTAAAAATCGCGCTGCCATACTTGTCATGGGGTCTTTCTAGAGTCAGATCCATGCCTGGTATTCGGGGTCGATGTTTTGTGCCGCCCCTATGTGTCTCTTGGATCAGCAGAAAATCACATTCGTGTTTCTTGAACAATTGAGACAATAATTCTTCCTCATCTTTAGATATTCCCTCGATAGCAATCAAGATCGTCACCAATGGCCTTGAAGCGGGCCGTTTTGGTTGCTCCATTCTGGTTTGTATTTGTACCGGTTGTAGAAGGATCAGCCGTTGATTATTCAACGTTTACAGGGTGCGGAATTAGCGTGCAACCTGCGTGGATGGTCTTTATGTGCATTGTATGAATTGATTATTCGGTGGAGCAAGTACCTTATAAATTGTTTCTAAAGCGTTTGTCCGGAAGAGATGATCAAATATGGATAAAAAATGATATAAAGAATGGTAAACAAGTGTGAGATCAATATTCGATAAAACAACAAAGAAAGTATACTAATTATAGGGACATAAGCGCAATATGTGAAAATTTTATAGAAATATAAAATTCGTTTCACAATATTTCGTTGGCTTGGCATCTGGCCATAAGTATTTAGTAATAAAAGTTTATAAATCCCTCATTGTACAGTAACCGATCCGTAGTCGGTAAAATTTAGGTAGTAAAACATAAATTAAAGGACAGCAATGCCATGAAAATTCAAAACTCCTCCGGCTTCCACTACAAGAGTAAACTTGATGGTAGGGTGAATGTTATTAATACTGTTAAGTATTATATTGGCAGTATTCGTGTCACCGTTTATTAAGCAGAATATATCATCAACATATCTATAATATAAAAGAATTTCTGGTTTGTTAGGTAATATGAAATTTCTTTCAATATGATCCAGAAAGATGTCAGCCGTTAGTGACGAAAGACCACACCCCATGAAAGAACAACAATACGTAGTTGGATTATTATGTTATTGTGAGCCGACAGAACCCCGGAATTCTCCAGGATTCCACGGATCAGAGAAATAACTTTGAACTTCGGCGCCTTTGTAAATTTGGTAACATCAATGCAGACTAAAATTGTATTCGGTGGAATTTTAAAACTTTTAATATTATTAATGAGATTTGAGCTGTTGATAACTGAGTGAGACGGTTTAAAGTTAGTTGAAGAAAGTTAAAAAAGTAGTAAGTTTAGTTACAGGAGTATTAACACAACTCACCACTGGTCTAATAGGTATTCTATTCTTGTGCAACTTCGGGAGTTCGCACAAACGAGGCATGGTAGGATTACTTGGTATAAAGTTACACTTATCTCTGTAAGATTCTAAACTTACTACTTTTTTAAACAAACTTATAGTGTCTTTAACTAACTTCAAACCATCCCACTCAGTTATAACAGCTAAAATCTCATTAATAATATTAAATTTTTTTAAATTCTACCGAATCCAATTTCAGTCCCCTTTGATGTTACCGATTGATTTACAAAGGTACCGAAGTTCAAAGTCATTCCTCTAGTCCGTGGGATCCTGGAAAATTCCGAGGTTCTTTCGACTCACAGTAACATAATAATCCAAATACATCCCTTGTCTTTCACAAAACTTTTTCACTTTTAATAAATCTAATTATGAACAACCTGACAATTTAGCCATGTGATTTAGTCTTTCTCTTAATCTTAATGGACGTATGACTCATAAAAATTTCACTTTATTAGACTTCTTAGAAAACATTGAAATTAAGTTTGAACTAAGTAATAATAATAATTGTCCTAACAACCAAGTGGACATAGACTTCATCCCTTTACACAGGTTTTTATCATAACTCGCTATGGTGATAGCGTGTCTTGATCATTCCATAGACATTTATTTATAAAGCTTAAAGCTGTAGAATATTGATGTTTGTAGTTCATTCTCTATTTATTTTTGTCGTTTTCTATGTCTTGACATATGTCTTGCCACTTCATCTGTCAGAATGTGGCTGCACACCTACCTAAAGTCTCTTAAGATTTCTCATGGATCCTAACGGTTTAATTCATTTTTATACAAGATGTATGTGGTAGCCAACGTTTTATGTCATTTCATTTTAATATTTTTTGAGTTTTTACTTCTTTAACCTTCATGGGACGGACATCAAATTTTTACGAAAAGGACTAACTGGGGTCCGAGAAGACCCCATGCGTAAAATTGCAGAAATGCTGTATTTTTCTTTAAATTAAATATATAGAAAAGAAGTTTTATTAAAGTTTTACTATTAACCATTTATTAGTCAAAAATCATCACGAAAAAATACAAAATACCCTAATCACTAATACTACTAGCTACATATCATTTTAACATTTTTTACACACTATCTCCGATTTTGAATGTTCTAGGCACACAAAGTTATTACACCTAATACATATTTTTCTCGATTTTCTGTCTTTTCCTCTTTGACACATATGGCAGCGCCCCCTGGTAATGTTTGTTGTTCAACTCTATGTTCTGTTGCATCCAGTAGTTCGGGAAAAACGTCTGTCATATGCCGTTTTCCATTCGTCTGAATGTATTTATTATTATATCGCCGGAAAACGTTTTTCTTTATGAGTTCTTTTCCTAGTCCCAAAATATACATTCTACGGTTATCCAAATTGTTTTTTCGCCAATCCGGGTTTTGCAGTAACCACAATTTATAAGCATTTATTCCTGCGATATCTATAAGATGCGAAAATATTGCCATTGGCCAGCGGTTTGACTTTCTCTGCACTGTATATTCTTTGGCCAACTTATCTGAAGTGTCGACAGCACCTTTTGTTTTGTTGTAATGAAGAATAATTTCTGGTTTATAGTGCTGTTCTTCTCCAGCTACTTTACTATCAGTATGCTCACTTGAAAGTAAGATAACAGCATGTTTTTGTTTTGGAACATAGGATACTAGCGTTGTTTGATTTCTAAAAGCAAATATACTTGAAAACTCTTTCTTGTACGATGCCGGTAGAAGTTCCCTGGGAATAAATGTTCTATTTTTCCGGAGGGTTCCACATAAAGTAATTTTTTTTTTCCACAACTTGTCAGCAAGTTCTAAACTTGTAAAAAAGTTATCGGTCGTTATTCCAAATCCGCCTTCCAAATGGTCTGTCAAATCTAGGACAACCCTTTGACCTTGACCCTTTTCCGCTTTGTTACCTTGTTTTCCTAAAAATTAATAGATACATAGGAATATAAAGTTTGCCTATATTGCTTTTCAAATAACTTACCCAAATAAACTTGCATGTTTGCAATATAAGAAGTGGTGCAGTTCACAAGAGCCCATATTTTGATTCCATACTTATCAGGTTTACTCTTCATATAGACTCGGAATGGTGCCTTACCCCTAAATGGTACAAGCTGCTCATCTACACATAGATGGTCGCCAGGATTAAGTGATTTATTACAATTAGAAGTGAAAATATCGAATATATCTCTTATCGGAGCTAGCTTATCTACTAATTTTCGTTCTTGTCTTGTTTGAAAATTATCAAAGCGTAAAAATGAAGTAATTTGTTTGAATCTGTCTCTTGACATTGCAGCAGGAATTAGAGGACGACAGTAAGAAATATCTTGACACCAGAGCATATCGATAGCCTCTTTCGATCCGTGAAGTACGCCAAGAATAAGCAACAGTCCAATATAAGCTTCAATCTCTGTAGAATCAACAGGTACAAAAACTTTAATTTTATTCGGATTTTCTATATTCCATTTATCATAATATGTTTGTGCTTTTCTGTTAGTTTCGGTTACTATTATGTTCAGAATATCCGGAGATAGGAAAAGAAGAAAAGCGTCTTTTATACTTGAGATATCAGAACCATAATTTGTAAGGCCTAGAGCATGTCTCCGAATATTAGCTTTTGAACGTCTAACTTTTGTGTTTCCTGGAATTTTTGACCACTCAGTTCCATCTTTAGATTTATATACTAGAATGCCCTGGCTGTTACTAACTGTTGGTTCCTCTGGGTTCGGTTTCTCTATACTTTGATCAATAACTATTACATCATTTTCTTCTTCTACTTCTGTGACAATGTCTTCATCTTCTAAGTCACTCGATGTTTCCTCATTGATAACACTATCAAACTCTGGATCATCACTTTCAAGTATACGTAACATCTCATCCTCAGTAAGTCCCTTGCGATTGATTCTAAATAAAAACTGACTCATTTTCAAAACGATGTACCCTACTCGCAATATCACAAGAGAATAACCCGAATATTCAAGTCTAAAAATTATATCGCAGTGCGGGGAATCCCCCAATTGAACTGGTAATTGACATTTTACAATTATATGGGTAAATTCCCTGTGAGTAAACAAACGTTAAATGTATGGGATTCCCCGATTTTACTAACAGTTACCGGGATTATTTTATCGGACGTAAAAGGCTGACCGGGGTCTGAAGAGACCCCTGGAATATAAAACTATTTTTGTTTATACCAGCCAATGAAAACTACTAAATACATCATATTTTATCAAAATAATTCATAAACTGCAGCTAGATGAAAGATCAATGTTTAAAAATTTGCGTTTGCAAAGATACAGCAAAAACATACGTCATGGGGTACAAACGGACCCCGGCCAGTCCTATGAAGGTTAACGATTGATACAATCATCATTGACATTTTTACATTGCTACGTGTGGTGTGTTGTTATATGGGGTAGTAACAAAAAAGCTGGAAGCTTTTGAAATGTGGCTCTATCGAAGAATGTTAAAGATTACATGGACCGCGAGAATAACAAATGAAGAAGTACTAAACAAAATAGGCAGAGAGAAAATGGTGATGAGGACTACAAAAAAAAAGAAAAACATACGTACCTAGGTCACATATTAATAAGAGACAAATATAAACTATTACAAAACATTCTGAAAAGCAAGGTGGATGTTAAAAGTGGCGTAGGAAGAAAGCAAAAGTCATGTATGAGGAATATAAGAGATTGGGAGATTATGAGTGCGCAAGAATTGTTCCATATAGCATTCAAAGTAGTGGTCGCCAACCTTAAACGAAGGCATTTGAAGAAGAATGAAATATACAAAAAAAAATTGTATCGACAATTTTTATCGTTTGGTTATTATGGAGATCAATCAATTTTCAAGTTGTAATAAGCCGAACGGCAAAAACTTATGTTTATCTCATCCTTTTCTGTAGACTTGTTTTATAGTATTTTGCAAATCGTATGTGAGCATTTTTAATGTGTTTCACTGCCCTCTCTAGTTATATTGATAAATCAAAATATGTCCTACCATCTCACCTCCAAGACGCCCCTTTTTTAGATAATTTTCTTTGTGCTTATCTATATTTGTAAGCTCCATCCAAACATCTATTTTATTGTTTAAAGTAGCATTGTCGCTTCTTCTGCACTTACTTTATTACTTTTGTTTTACTCCGCGAACAATACTAACAGCAAATATGTTATCTTATAATTCCCATACTATATTCCAAACGTCTCTTCTATCCCACTCAATATTTCTTCCTAGCCTTCAGAGAGATGTATTCCTATAAATATAGAATGAAGTTCTCTATAATGCAACCCGAAACACAAAACCACCACTAAAACGTCTAAACTAATCCGAAATATTGCCGACAATCCAGTTCACAGGGTATGTTACTAAATGAATTAGTATACGTAACATATCTTAGAGCTTTCGAAAATAGATAAAAGCATACAATTTCAAAAGAATCGTCAAATGGTTGAATTTATCGAACGTGTTCATTCTGTTTATGCAGCAAATCTGAGAAAAGATAAAATTGACCAAATCTTCTTTGCGAGGATGAAATTTTTCAGGATCACTACTATAAAAATATAATCGTATCAAAACGTCAGATATCAATAGTAAGGGAGCAACAATAAATATTTTTGTACGGTAAAATAAAGGATACGAGTACGAAAAAAAGTAAGTATCAAACATTTATTTGTATGTTGGAATCTAGAATGATATGATTTGGACATTAGTTTATTATTAACTATAGCTAATAAAGAACTGGATTTTTGACAAATTTTGCAAAGTAAATTGCTTTTCCAAAACTGATGCTTATAAAAAGCTAATTATGAATCCAATCTTTATATGAAAAAATATCCAATAACAAAGTAAATATACCTTAAGACCGATGAAATCATATATTGATAAACGGGAAAAGACAAAGACAACAAATGCGATGGTCAGATGATTTGAATAGAAGTCGAAGCTGTTAGCCCACGATAGAGAAGCATGGGAGAAATAAAAGGAGGCCTTTGTTTAAAAATAAAAACCTACGAGTTTAACTAGAAGTCGAGAAAGACCTCAGGGGACATATGAACTGGAAAGAGGGGGAAATTAGATTCAAAACTTCAGAATAAAAATATCTGGAAAAAATTGGAATAGTGGAAGCAAGTGGCTGTATGATGATCATAATACCTTATAAAACTTTTGTTTTAGCAATCATGGTACAATGCCTAGTTAAAAACCCGTTTTTGTCTATTCAATCTCTTAACACTTCTATTTTCTAATTAAGTGTGACTAGAAGATACAAAAAGTGTTTCGCAGTGATACTTAAGTAGTACTTAACAAATCATTAAGGGTACATCAAATGTTTGATTTAGTATGCGAGAGAAATGTTCGAAGTCTTATTTTTTTGGTAAATTTTTTATTTCAGGGAGTGTGTTGGTTTTCCTCTAAAAGGCGACCTACAGGTAGTCCTTTTCGTCAGAAAGCCACGCGGTATGCTCTTGAGTGTATGGTGGAGGTAAGTGGTTCGTTTAAATGCATCGCGGAGAACAAATAGGATGTATGAATTTTAATTAGTTAGAATATTGATAGAAATATATTAGGCCGAGACGGGTGCGGCTAAGTCTGCAGTTTGTCCGTTGCATTGGCCATTTGGCTGGTGAACTGAGTCCAACTAGATTAAAGGGAAAAATGTGTTGAAGCACGAATGCTATGTGGTGGAAACCGATTGAAGAAAAGATGAGGATTTTCATATGTCCAAGAAGTGAGGATATGTGTATTGGAATGGGCAGAGAGAAATGTTTGGAATGCGTTTATTGATATATAATACCAGATATTTTAAGTAATGAAATATTATCAATCTGATCATATTCCATAATTTTCTCCTGTTCAAACTATTACTTTTCCACCCAACCTATCTAATATGCGAGAAAAGTATTGGTTTACCCACAAAAAAGTTGGAATTTTGAATTTTTTTTAATTTTTACTTTGTTCATCAAGAACAACATGAAAAAACGGTTTTTAGAAGAAAAAAATCGTGTGTGTAAGTCGTCGTCGTTGTCGTTGGCCATTTTTCGTTACATGTCTTGTTAGCACAATACAGCCTACGGAGTGCAACAAGTCAACCATTTTATGATTGAATATTGTTCAGGGCGTCTCAAAGATGAATCCTATTGATAATCAGCTCACTTAAGCCGGTACAACAAGTGCTATGGTACTTTAAGTATTAAATGTTTGTCACTTATGGAGAATTTTCAGTTTGTTAGCACGATACAGCCTCCAGAGTGTATACAAGTGACCAATTTTATGATTGAATATTGTTCAGGGTGTCTAATAGATGGACCTTATTGATTTTTAGCTCACCAGAGCTAGTACAACGGGTGCTATTGTATCGGAAGTGCCACATTTTTGGTCCTGTTGGAGAAATTTCGGGTTGTTAGCACGATACAGCATTCGGAGTGTATATAAGTGACCAATTTTATAATTGGATACTTTTCAAGGTATCTCACAGATGTAATCTATTGATTTTCAGCTGTCTAGAGCGAGTACAGCCGGTCCTATAAATCCACAGTACATTTTTGGTTACTTTTGGAGAAATTCCGGTTTATTAGCACAACACATCCCCCGAAGTGTATAGGTACAAGTGACAATTTTATGATAGAATATTGTTCAGGGCATCTCACAGATGCGGAAAAGTTAGTTTTAATCTTTAAAACCGTTTATTTTTTCTGGAAAATAGTAAAAAATAAACGGTTTTAAAGATTAAAACTAACTTTTCCGCAACTGTGAGATGCCCGGAATAATATTCTATCATAAAATTGTCACTTGTATACACTTTGGGGGATGTATCGTGCTAACAAACCGAATTTTTGAAGTGAAACTTTTTATGGGACACTAGCGTTTTGTCATGAGAGTTAACTCGTCGAGCTAACAAAACTGTTAAACTCCTTGTGAGAGAGGCGGAAAAAATTAACGAAGATCCTCACAAAGAGGAGACGCCGAGAATAGTCGCAGGGCATTGTTTATTGATGGCGATCATGTTATTCCGTTTATCAATCCCCACTTCGCTGCGCGAACGATAAAGTGAGAACGCATTCGGGGGGAAAAGGATACCAAAAGCGCTTAATAATTTCTGCCGATATTGGTATAATCCAGTGCGAAATTAATATAGAAATTGTTTACCTTTAAAATTAAGGCGATAAAAACTAGGAAATTTCTTTGCATTGTGTATTTATTTGTATTATTTTGAAAAAAATATGTAATAAAACGTAACAAGAGTATTGAAATATATTGAAAAAGGAAATAAACAGGTATACTTGTCCGTACAGATAAGTTCTGTACTCATTAAAGTTTAAGCATAAACTGTGTTATCTCCTACTTTCCGCATTGAGACCAACGCGCATCGTGGGCGTGTCCACTTTCAAACTTTCAGCTATATTTGCTAACCTGTACGTAGAAGAGCAAGTAAGTCTCAGTTCATCAGAGAAAGTCGTTGTAACTAGTGTTGCTTTATTTATGGAAATATTTTTTTTTGTAATTGTAATTTAAAATTATTTTTTGATAAATGAAAATGAATGGACAAAAAACTTCAATTTCAGTCGTTGGCGATGGAAATTGCTTGTTCAGATGTTTGTCTTATTTTATTTTTTCAACTCAAAAATTTCATTATTTGATACGATTAATAATAGTGAAATTTATTCACAATCATTGGGACAATTTTAAAGAATTTATATGTGGAGAAGGAGTATATGATATACAAATTTCAAATAATGAAGATTATTACAACAATTTATCGAAACAACGAATTTATGGAGGTGAAGTGGAAATAGCTGCTTTTTTACATATTTTTCCCAATATAAAAATAGTCATACATCAAGATAATAGGCCACCTGTCGTACATGGAAATACAACATCTAATTTTCAATTAATATTGAAACTTAGTGGTGTAGTTGATTCTGGACATTACGATATAATTCAATGTTATAATGAAAATTACGAGGTAGAAAATATTGAAGATCTGAAACATTCAGCACTTGATACAAAAAATGTATGCGTCAGTCCAAAACTAACAGCGTCAAAAGTGAAACTTTTCATGTAATTCAAAAACTGTCAATGAGTGTACAAAAAAATACATTGCAGCAAAGAAAAATTGACTGGAAATTATAATAAAAATGATTTATAATAAAAATCAAGAAAAATCTACAGACTATCCCGAATTAATTACTACGGAAGTTTCACTTGTACGTACTATTATTTACATATACATAAAACTATATACATATACGTACAAGTGAAACTTCCGTAGTAATTAATTCGGGATAGTCTGTGGATTTTTCTTGATTTTTATTATAAATCATTTTTATTATAATTTCCAGTCAATTTTTCTTTGCTGCAATGTATTTTTTTGTACACTCATTGACAGTTTTTGAATTACATGAAGTTTTGGACTGACGCATACATTTTTTTCAAAAATAACAAAAAACTTGGCATATCTGGATTTATAGGACCCGCTGTACTCGCTCTAGTCAACTGAAAATTAATAGGATACATCTGCGAGACATCTTGAAAAATATCCAATTATAAAATTGGTCACTTGTATTCACTCCGGAGGCTATATTATGCTAACAACCCGAAATTTCTCCAAAAAGGAATAAAAATGTGGTACCATAGCACCCGTTGTACTAGCTCTGGTGAGCTAAAAATCAATAAGGTTCATCTATAAGACGCCCTGAACAATATTCAATCATAAAATTGGTCACTTGTATAAACTCCGGAAGTTGTATCGTGCTAACAAACCAGTATTTCTCCAAAAATGTCGTACTTAAAGTACTATAGCACCCATTGTACTGGTTCTGGTGAGCTGAAAGTGAATAGGATTCATCTGTGAGATGTCCTGAATAATATTCTATCATAAAATCGGTGCATTGGTGCACTCCAGAGGCTGTATTGTGCTAACAAACTGAAAGTTCTCAAAAAATATCAAAAATGTCGTTCTTCAAGTACAATAGCACCCTTTGTACTAGCTATGGTGATCTGAAAATCAATATGGTTCATCTGTGAGATGTTCTGAACAATATTCAATCATAAAATTGGTGACTTGTTGCACTCCGGAGGCTCTATCGTGCTAACAAAACATGTAACGAATAGTGGCCGACGACAACGACGGCGACGAGATTCACACAGGATTTTTTTCTAAAAACCGTTTTTTTTCGTGTTGTTCTTGATGAAAAACGTGAAAATAACTCAAAAAAATTTTCAAAATTCCAACTTTGTTTGGGGTAAACCAATACTTTTCTCGCATATTAGATAGGTTGGGCGGAAAAGTAATATAACAATTGAATGATGTTATGATTCACTAAAAATGCTAAACTGTAAGCTTCTCAAATGATAAAAGATAAGCTATACACGAATGAACATGAATTTATCAAACATATTTTTATACAAAAGGTCCTTCAGACTATAATACATATAAAGATGTTTCTAGTGTTTGTTCTGGTTAAAGCAATTCATCGGTTTCCGTAGGCAACGCCTTGTATGAGAAAACAACGAAAAAAAGCTTGAAAAAGCTGTTCTCGCGATGATTTAGTGAGTTAATAAAAATAGGGAAAACGTCAGGAAAAACGTTATGAAAACTTGTGTATGTATGTGTGTGAGTGGTCAGAGGGAATATAAGTTTATGAAACGTTCATATTGAATAGTTTACTCAGAAATAATAAAAAATTATGAATTAATTAGCAAGTATTTTTTAATAAACAGAATAAAACGTACTGTAGATTAATACACACGTGAATCAGAAAACAACTAGATACTTCACGGGCTAAATGTTGGCTAAATAGTGATCTAAGCACACTCAAACAAGTTCACCTACAGGAAGCGACCATCGACTAATTAGAGCTCGACTGGTCTTAGATATAAAACTAGAAAGGTCAAGACTAATTAAAATCAACACAACGAAAAGCATAAACAACAAAAGACTGAATGAGAAGTCTCACCAGTTTGAAGCACTACTCGAAGAAATACTACAAAAAGTGTAATATAACAACCCTGAACTGATGGACACAATTCAAAACTGCGCCGTAGAAGTGGGAGGTCTGCAACAACGAAGTGAATACAAAAAACTCCGGAAACAAAAGCGCTATTACAAAACGAAGAGAAATGAAAAATAGAACAAACATTCAAAGAATTGAATACAACGAAATGTGCAAGACGATACGAAAGAAAAACGCAGAAGATATCAGGAATTACAACGAGAAACTGGTACAAACAACAAAAGAAAACCGTAAAAGCTACAAACATGCAAAAATAGCACTAATAATAGGGAAAAGACAGATAGTTGCATTAACTGATGGAAAACAAGAACCACAGACAGGAATAAAATAATAGACCTAGTAGCCAAATTCTATAGAGACCTATACAAGGCCCCTGAA
This sequence comes from Galeruca laticollis, assembly GCA_963921935.1. Taxonomy (NCBI): domain Eukaryota; kingdom Metazoa; phylum Arthropoda; class Insecta; order Coleoptera; family Chrysomelidae; genus Galeruca; species Galeruca laticollis. Next base: position 94,446,055 of record OY998183.1, read on the forward strand.
AATTTTGAAGAAATAATAGAAAACTCAGAAGAGGCCATACCAGAAGTATTGGTGGAGGAAGTAAAAATGGCACTGAAAAGCATGAGAAATGGCAAAACAGCGGGAAATGACGGCATCACGGCCGAAATACTCAAATATCCAGGAGCTAAAACATGGAAGTACCTTGTCAAACTATACACGAGCTGTCTAATGTCCAGTAGCATACCTAAAGAGTGGAACAGCGCCCTTATAGTGTTGATCCACAAGAAAGGCAACAAAGAAGACATTAAGAACTACATACCAATAAGTCTACTACCAGTAACGTACAAGGTATTCACAAAGATCATTCACAACAGAATACAAAACACACTAGACTCGGCCCAACCACGAGAACAGGCTGGATTCCGCAAAGGCTTCAGTACAATAGATCACATCCATACCCTCAAAGAGGTTATCAGTCGAACTAAAGAATACGACCAACCACTAGCACTAGCCTTCATTGACTTTGAGAAAGCATTCGACTCTATATATCCCTGAGCAGTAGTAAATGCCCTAACAGAACAAGGGGTCGACAAGCCATATATTGAGACCCTAGCAAATATATATAGGGAAGCCGAAGCGAGAGTCAGGATATATGAGGACACTCCAGAATTCCCCACCAGCAGAGGAGTTAGACAAGGAGACGCAATATCACCAAAGTTATTTACGGCAACACTAGAAAGCATCTTCAGAAAATTAGACTGGAACAACACAGGTCTGAATATAGATGGAGAATACTTGGACCTTCTAAGATTCGCTGATGACATCATCTTGATAGCGAATAACCCTGGCGAAATGCAACAACAGATGAATTAAATACAACAAGCGACGAAGTAGGCCTTAAAATAAATCCAGTAGTAAGACCAAGGTAATTTTATACCGAACTAATAAACGTACAAGAAATAATAATTAATGACACTACCCTGGAAATAGTAGAGGAATACATATACCTGGGTCAACTAATACACATATCAGGCTCTCTACTTCCAGAAAAAATAGAAGGACCAAATTAGCATAGAGAACATTCGGACAGAACTTTATCATCTTCAAGTCTAGAATGTCACTTCGTTTGAAAAATAAAGCGTTTGATCAGTGTGTACTACCAGTACTAACATACGGCTGTGAAACCTGGACCCTGAAAAGTGATATCATTAGAAAACTCCAGGTAACACAGAGGTCTATGGAACGATGCCTGCTTGGAATAACAAGGAGAGATAGAAATAGGGTTGAATATATCAGACAGAAAACCCAAGTGATAGATGTCATTAATAGAATCAGATCCCTAAAGTGGCAATGGGCGGGGCATCTCGCTAGAAGGACAGACGATAGATGGACCACAAAGATAACTTGAGGCCGCATAGCTAGCAATAGACAACAATGGACCCAAATGGAAGTAGAATATATAAATATGTAAAGGGAGGCTACACCATAACTGGAAAATGGTTGAATGAGCTACATATGATGATGATGATATCTTGCTGTATTATGGTAGATGAGATAATTAGGCAATATAGAATTCGAACGAACGAAGAACTAGAATGCATGTGTAACAAGCCAAGCATCATTAAAAACTGGACATATTCGGAGGGCCAAAACGAACGTTTATTTAACGAATATGGGAAGAGAACCAGGCCGACAAAACGCCATTCGGCATACTCAGAAGGGGGCATAATGTCCTAAAGATCTAAACGCCATTAGAATTCAGGATTGGGGAAGCTATGATGGACCGAAATAGATGGCGGCAGGTCGTGCTTGCACAAAGGATTGTGAAGCAGAGAGAGATAAAGGGAGATAGAGAACGAGAGAGAGGAGGGGAGAGAGAGAGGAGGGGAGAAAGAGACAGAGGTTATTTGAAATTGTTGAAAACACTTGTAAAATTTAAAAAAATGAAGAATCCACGTTGTATTTAGTGTATAAATAATAAAATCTGCATAGCGCTTTCTAGTTCTGTCATCATCAGTGCTTTAAGTCAGGTGCAGGAGGTATTACAATAAGGTTCATCATGTTGCAATATTAAACAATAATCCTACATCACGAACATCTCTATACAAATAAAATAAAATAAAGTGGAAGAACCACGTGGAAAAACGTGAGTCTTGAGTTTTAATGTTGTAACATGATTAACCTTATTGTAATACTTCCTGTACCTGATTTGAAGCACTGATGATGACGGAGGTAGAAAGCGCTTTGCAGATTTTATTAATTATACACTAAATTTTTGAAATATTATTTGTTTATGTTTAATCTAATTGCAACAACAACAGAACAAGATTAACGAGCAATACTTTTCATTTAAAAGCTTGAAACTGAAGTGTTTTATCGAGTCTGATTCACTTGCGTTTTCTCAGTTTGGCTCCTCCTTGGTTACACAACACTACACGCACTGTACTCTGCTTCTAACTACTACACATGCTCAAAGCTATGTCATGTTGGACAAGCTGCTGGATTGCTTCGAAATTCTCATGGTTGAGAAAACCGTTTTTCTTGCTTCATTGCAAAATGTCTTGCCTCGTTTGCTCCATTACCACTCCTAGGTCTCCGTGGAGGTTGCTATTTCTTACATATCCAGGAGCATTGACAAGACCCCTCAATACCTTGTTCTGGAATCTTCGTACGCTTTCAATATTGCTTGATTAGGCACACTACAGCAAAGTTGTAAGCCGTGTGTTTACACAGGCTTTAGAACCTAATAGCGAGTATAATTTTCTACATTTTAGATCTATTTCTACTCGTTTTTCCTTAATGCGTTCTTTCCATCGCAGCTTCGTATTTAAGTTCATGCCTAGATACTTGCATGTATACGTGTTTGCATATGGAATAATATGATTGTTAATGGATATCAGCATTTGACCAGTATGTTTTATTCGAAAAAGACATGGAAATTACTTATAGATTTCAGGCAATTGAATAAGAAAATGATTACATATAAATTCCATTTGCCGAGAAAAGATTCGATTTTAGATCAGTTAGGCAGATCAAAATGGTTTTCAGTTTTAGACCATATGTCAAGTTTTCATCAAATTCCTTTAGAAGGAAGTACACTTCTTTCAGTATACATAAAGGTTCTTTTCAATTTACAAGATTACCCTTGGGTTTAAATATAAGTTCTAGCAGTTTTTTCTTCAGGCGATAAGTCACTTATTTAGGACTTAATCTGTCGAGTGAAGATGTTCTACCCGACGAAGCAAAATATTCAGTCATTGAACAGTATCCAGTTCCGAAAAATACGGATGAGGTTAAAAGATTTGTTGCATTCTGTATCTATTACAAACGATTTATTCCTAATTTCACTGAAATATGCTTACCACTGAATAAACTATCGAGGAAAAAGATAAAATTCGATTAGTCGAAAGAGTGTGAAAATTCATTTCGAATCCAAAAAACAGCATTAATTTCCCCATCAATTCTTAAATATCCAGACTTCAACAAACAATTCAACTTGACCACAGACGCTTAAAATTATGCGTGTTCGGCAATACTTAGTCAGAACTACGATGGTATTGATCTACCCATAGCATTTACCTCACGAGGATTTAAGAAAAGTGAAATTAATAAGTCTACAATACTAAAAGAATTATTAGCAGTATATTGGGGTATAAATCATTTTAGTTGTTACTTATTTGGCATAAACCGTTAACGCACTTATTTTCAATGAAATATCCCACATAGAAACTTACTAGAATAAAACGTACGTGACAGGAAATTCAAATTACGCAGACAGCATTTCAAGAATATCGATAGGACAGCTCAAAGACTTATACATAGACAACTCACACAACTTAGCAATCTCTAGAGCTCATACTCGTAAGGAGAGCACTTGGAAAATAAAAGAGTGTACAGAGGAACAGGAATTGCCAATAGAAAAACCTTCCGTCATATAAGTTTAAAATAATTTAGAGGTTCATAAATTACCAATCTTACAATTTGAAGAAAACCGTGTCTCGATAAGGATGAGCGTACAGATCAAAAAGAAGTTGAAATTTAGCGAAGTTTTGAATACCGAATTACACAACTTCAACTTAGGACGAACGTTGGAGAATCTTGATAAGTTGTCAGTGGAAAATAGGGTAAAAAGAATGAAGATATATCAAAATAATCACATTTTCAAGAGATGTACAGTACAAGAATTTATAAATGGTGGTAACAAAGTTTTCAGAAATATACAAACATGCATTTGCAAGTTACCAAGAATGGCAGAGCAATAAGAAGAAATACAGAAGATGCTAGAAAGATATAACAATGATCTTATGTTTAGAAGTTATGTAGGAAACAACAGATTGCTGAAGAAAATAAGAGCGAATTTTAGATGGAGAAAAATGGAAAAATATGTGAGAAATTAGGTAAAGAAGTGTCACGATTGTCAAGTTAACAAAGCGAAACCAGGTCATAAAAAAATTTGTCATGACAGACACAGCAATAAAACCGTTCGACACTGTGTATATAGACACAATAGGTCAATTTGTCGAGTGTAGGAGGGGTAATCGCTACTGTATAACGATGTGCAGTTATGATACCAGTCCAAGAAACAGAGGCTTAGGCAATTGCAAGAGGAATATTTGACAATATCATACCAACTTACGGTTTAATGAAAGATTAAGAACAGATGAAGGAACAGAGTATAAAAACATCATGAATAAATAACAGAATTACTATTTCTAATTGAGGATGAGAGTACGGATCAAATTAAGAACAGATCAAGGAACAGAGTATAAAAATGAGATTATGAAGAAATTAGCAGAACTTTTAAATATTAAACATAACTTTTCTACCACGTATCATCACGAATCTATAGGAAGCCGTGAAAAACTTCACAGAACTTTTAACGAGTATGTAAGAAATTTTATAAATGAAACAAGGGATTGTTGGTGCGTATATGCGAGAATGTTTACTTACTGTTATGCTACCACACTTAACTCATACCACGGGTACACACCATTCGAATTAGTGTATAGAAGAAAATCGAACATACTAGAACATTTAAATACGGGAATAGAATAGAACCACGGTATGACTTCGAGTCGTATCGCAGCGAGCTCAAGTACAAACTTCAATACGCACACGAGCGAGCTTGGGAGTTTTTATTAAAACAGTAGTTAGAAAAAATAGGAGTGAACCAGATTAATCTCCTGTAGAGTTTAAGGTAGTAGAATTAGTCTTAGTAAAAAGAAAGGAAATAACAAAGAAAGGAAATAACAATATTTGATTCTCAATATTTAGGCCCATTTCCAATTAATAAAATAGAAGTCGTCAATTGCGAAATCGAATTAAATAATACACATAAGATAAGTAATAAAAACAGATTGTATAAATGTAACCATTAATAATAACTGTAAAAGGTGAATGCCACGAACGCTACAGTGAAAGACAGTGCAGTGGAAACATATCGTTTTTTTTCGGAAAAGCCCAAAAGTAATTTTCCTCTCCCAAGAAAAGGTGATGAACGATTATCAGAAAAGGAATGAAACTCAACAAGAACAAAAGGACACGTTTAAAAATGATGTAGATAACAAGGAATATATTAACAAAGTGAACCAGACCAATGATCTATCGACATCATCCAAACTTTCCAAATCCGTAATATCTACATCCAATTCAGTAGCAAACAACATCAATTCAAATTCCTTATTACGCCAATCAAGTGAGAAAGACGATAATAGAATCCGAGAATATTCGTACAATAATAGTAGTTGCGAAAGAGCTCTTAACAATATCTCCACAATCAGATCCATAACGGGTATTTCCCAAGAATCTTTGGGTCTCAAAGGCCTCAAAATATTGGTAACACATGTTTCATGAATAGTATTATCCAATGCCTATCAAACACAAGGTGGCTATTAGAATATCTAAAGAAAGACGCATACATAAGAGATATTAACATAAACATATCTAGCATGAAAGGAACACTAATTAAAGCATTTGCTGAAGTTATTCAAGAGCTTTGGTCTGAAGACGGTTCAGATAGAGTGATTAATACAGTATCATGGAAAAGTCAGATTCAGCGATTTACTTCAAGGTTCATGCGATACACTCAACATGATGCACAGGAGTTTCTTCGTTACCTATTAGCAGGCCTTCACGAAGATGTCAACAAGGTATATGAAAAACCAAAGCCCATATTAACAGAAATTGATGACACATTTAGTGATATCGAGAAAGCACAAGAATTTTGGTTAATATATGCGAGAATGGACAACTCCAAGATTGTGGATTACTTTGTCGGTCAATTAAAATCAACACTGTTTAGTTACCTACGATTCCTTTTGGGATTTATCCCTTTCGATACCACAAAGAACAGGTCAATTACGACTTTCACAATGTTTAGATTCCTTTACAAGAGAAGAAACACTCGACGGTGATAAGAAACCAACTTGTTCGAAATGTAAGGAACGAAGACGATGCATTAAATCATTCTCAATTCATTTATTTCCGATAATATTGGTTATTCATCTGAAGCACTTTTCGCAAACAGAAAGATTTAGTGGAAAACTTAATGTTTCAGTAGATTTTCTAATAGAAGGGATTGATATGAGCCATTACGCGGCTGATAATGTAGCACCTTGTATGTACAACCTCTACGCTATATCAAATCACTGTGGAACCACTTATAATGGTCACTACACAGCATTTTGCCGACATCCCTACGCGGGACAGTGGCACAAATATAACGATTCAAGAGTGCTATTAATATCGTGGAAATCTTTAGTCAGTGGAGAAGCATATGTTCTCTTCTACGAACAAGATGACACAAAATTCCACCTTTAAGTTTAATAATTTTTTTTATTAGTTTTTAAATTGTATATTTTCATTGTGAACTAATGTCTTATTAGGTTTTTTCTTAAAAATATATTTATATATTCATATATACATTGTATCCTTTTTATATGAATACATGAACAGCTACTCAAGGATTGGCTAAAACTTTAGGTAAAATAGATATTCTTCTATATATTGATAATGTAACTTTTGAACATAGATTTCATGTAGCTGATGAAAATTTTCAGATTCCAACTAACGAAATTATAAGCAGAGATTTCATAAGCAAGGACAATATTGTATCTTAGATTATTCACAAATAAAACGCTAAATGTTAGAAACAATTCATACGGACTAATATGAACTCAGATTATGTCGAGGTTGATAAAACTCAAACAATTGTTCAATTAAATATAATAATCAACACAGATTAGCAAGAGATATTTTAAACTAAGGATAACCATAACTATAAGCATTATACAAATTATTTACTATAACAAGAAGAATTGTAAACATCTAAGAATCAATTAATATTCTGTTCTGTTTATCGATAACAACGAGTGTATGTTATTGGTACGAGTTGAACTTGACCGTCCTAGTGAATTATAGGTCATGTATAGTTAATTTAAGTGTTATTTAGTGTGTAAATAAATCCCAGTGCTACTTGTCGAGATACTCTTGAAATGTATGGTCGTTATCCGTCGCAACAACTATCAACACTCCATACAACACATGCTTATCCTGCCATGTCCTGCTCCTACACTATAGATACAACACATATTGTTATCTTTCATGTAATTTGCTCTATCGTTTCTGAACACTGGTGACCCTAACGCGATCGACTGAGTGATATTTTGATTTTTTATTACTTGTCTTCATTTTTTTCTGGTATGGTTTAGTCATTGCAAATCTCTCAAACTCTGGTTGCAGAAAGTCTTATGTGTTTTTGCAGATTCATGCTCTTTCTGATAAGTATTTTCCGCGTATAGTTTTTGTGACACTATGGAGCATCATATCATAATATTCTAGCTCAATAATATTATTTCTGGGTATTTGAAATATTGTTAACTGTCAGTTTTTAATGTTACGTCTCTTATCCGATTATTTAATAAAAATATTCTAAATCTAAATCTGTGTTGCTTATATATAGTTTAGAAGCCTATTGAATCGTCCTTTAAAGTAAGAAGACATTTATATATTTTGTTATCAGCCTTATTTCTTATCAAATGATTGCTTCAGATTTTTCTTTTACCCGTGAACACTTTACTAATAGAAGTCAATTTAATCATCCCATTAAATAGGAATTGTATTATAAATTAATTTGAAATATGCATGATGGTAATACTGAAAGCAAATTAGGAAATATACAAAATATAATTGGCGATGCAGCCATAACAACTTTTGAATTATTAGCGGAAAAGTCGGGGAAGCACTATCTGCACCGCTCCCATTGATGCAATAAATATTCCAAAGCGTTATATACGGATTTTGTTTTATTAAAATCTGGGAAATAATATTTAGCAGTCAACCAATTAGTTTTCTTTCAAATAATGAATATTTATGTGTCAAAAATATTATTGCAATGGTAATCTTTCAAGATAATAAAACGAGTATTGAGAAAAATAATGTCATGGCCAAGATTTAAAAAAAAATAAACGGTTTTAAATATTAAAACTAACTTTTCCGCATCTGTGGCCCTGAATAATATTCTATCATAAAATTGTCACTTGTATACACTTCGGGGGATGTATCGTGCTAACAAACCGAAATTTGTCCAAAAATAACCAAAAGAACCCGGTGTACTGGCTTTAGTGAGCAGAATATCAATAGGGTTCATCTTTGAGACGCTCTGAATTATATCCAATCATAAAATTGGTTACTTGTATATATTCCGGAGGCTGTATCGTGCTAACAAACTTAAATTTCTCCAAAAATGACAAAAATATCGTACTTAAAGTACTATAGCACATGTTGTACTAGCTCTGGTGAGCTGAAAATCAATAGGGTTCATCTGTGAAGTGTCCTGAATAATATTCAATCAGACTTTATGAACTCCGGACGCTGTATAACAAACTCAAATTTCTCAAAAAATTACTAAAATCTCATACTTCTAGTACCATAGCACCCGTTGTGCTGGCTCTGGTGAGCTGAAAATCAATAGGGTTCATCTGTGACATGTCCTTAACAATATTCAATCATAAAATTGGTGACTTGTTGCACTCCGGAGGCTGTATCGTGCTAACAAGACATGTAACGAAAAGTGGCCGACGACAACGACGACGACTACATACACACATGATTTTTTTTCTAAAAACCGTTTTTTTGAGTTGTTGATGGAAAACGTGAAAATAACTAAAAAAAAATTTCAAACTTCCAACTTTTTTTGGGGTAAACCAATACTTTTCTCGCATATTAGATACGAGTAGATTGAACGGAAAAGTAATATCAATACAACAGAGGTCAAAATTCGTTTCAATTTACCTTAAGATTGTATATGTTCGTTTTTGGAAGGAAAACAGACAAATTCGCACTTATCTGGAATTATATTTGATAATAGATATATCGTAGAACAAATTAGAATGGAACACCGTCTATTTAAATCGTAATTTATGATTGCGTCAAAATATTCCTCCTCGAGTTTCTCTCGATATATAACTGCCGTTTATAGCTATAAGGAAAACCTAAACGCCGTTGATCAATAAATACAGCCGACTGCGCCAATTAAGCCTCTATCTTTTCAAATTACTCGAATAACCCTCGTATCCCGCTTGCGATTCCATGAATTGGGGAACAGAATACAAAGAGAAGACACTAACTTATTTAGATCAGTTAAGAACGTGACGCGCATGCTTATTAACGCAATATTGGAAACCACGAATAATATTAACGCCCAAAGTGCTCTATAATCGAGTCTGTGTTCATCCTAATTGTTATTGTCTTAAAGTGATAATGAACACATAGTTTAACAGTTAAGCGTTAACGCTGATTTTACAATCTTTGCTTTTCATTGTCTCGTGGAATCTTTGTTTGTATTTCAAGCGAGTACCAACTAGCATTCCGGATTCACATGCATGCAGATTGGCATAATGAGAGAATTGAGAGTTCGGCAATATGGTTTAAGTATTTAAAAAATGAACAAGAACTGAAAGTACGGTTTGAAAAAGAATTTGATGTGAACAAGAAACATCAATTAATGTTTTTCAAATTATAAACGATGAAATGTCGATTTTAAAAACATGAATTGTAATAGAGTGAACATCTCAAACATTGTTGTGTCAGTTAAAATTGGGGTATAATGTGACGTAATAACAGAGTTATTTAAATTTCAGAGTATAATTATCAGCTTATTACAATTGTTTGTTGCTTACAACGTTGTACAAAAACGATTAGATAATAATATACTGTTTTTAAGTGATTTTTGGAAAATTCTTGCTGGCAGCTCCAGTTGTTTTTCTGGCATAATGGCATGCTGCAAGATCGGCTTAAATATCATTTATTCGTTCTGATGATGAAAATTTAACAAATAGAATATATTCGGAGAATGTCTTGAGTATTAAGCTTAACATTGACAGCTTTCTCGTTAGAGTCTGCCAACAGAACGTATTGAAGCAGCGTCAGCAATTGCACACCAGATTAAAATGGGCTCGTTTCATGGGTATGAATTAACAAGTGAAATCATATCAGAAGGATTAAGAAGAACATATTTTTCTATGATAACGATATTTATCTCAAAAAGTTATAAGTATCTTCGAAAATTAGATTTAAAAAATTTATTAGATTTAAATAAACCTCTGTAAGTCGACCAACGGCAAAAGCCCTTGTTACCAGATGGAAAGTACATTCTGTTGACAAATCCTACTTCACTATCCAAGTTGATTAAGACAAAGTGAAAGTCGACTAGAATAATTTGACAATTGACATCAATATCCACAACCAACCTCAAACAGATATCATCCTCGCCGTCTTTTTAGTTGTTTGAGTTATATTATTTTATAGTAGAAAATGTGCTTCTGTTTTATTGCCTTTTAAAAGAGATATTTGAAATGGATCTAGGTTTCACCGAAGCTAATTCGACAAATCTTCCTCAAGTGGATGTGGACATGGTGTCTCAGTACGCTCGAACTCCCCTAAACAGAAGAAAAATAAGCGATCCGGTACCAAATCGAGTTCGGAATTCAGGGGTAAAGCAATTTGTGTATGTGTTTTTCAAGCAAATCAACCTACATGGAGAACACTTAATTTTCATTATACGTACATTTTACATTATATTTTCTATTCTGAAAGCATCATCACTGCAGTTTAAAATATACAGTATTAGGGAACTTACGGTTTATCGTCAATGTGTTAGAAAGAGACAAAATACATATAAATTCAGTGTATCATTCTTCTTCGCTAACAGGATATCATAAAGTGGAAAACGTGTAAAGGTATGTCTGGTAGGCATGCAAATACAGATGTGTAATGTGGATAGTTTAGTCTATTAATGGAGATATAATAAGATTGTACTAAACTGATAGCTTAATGCAATGAACAATAAAAGTAATCACTTTCGTTTATGCGTTCATGATTAATTTACAAAGAAATAATTCAGTAGTAATAATCTAATTCACTATATTAGTTCGGTTAGTATTGGAATAATAACATGCGAAATAAGTCGTATTTTAATTTGTATTAATAATAATATGTGTTTCCAAATATCTCAGTTGTTATTTTTCGCTAACAGGTTCTCATAAAGAGGAAATTTCAGCCCACAACGGAGGCCTGTTACAAAATCTTTGTAGGTACTAACAGTGTTGCCAATTTTCATTGTATATTTATATTAATTGTAAAATGCATTATTCCAACATGAGAATAAGTTATAAGAAGCTTTTAATTATGATCATTCAATAGGTTGTAACAGATCAAGATATAATTAATTCCATCTATTCGTTGTACATTTTATTGTAATGCTGGAAATTGTTCTAGTTTTCAGATAGAAAGCGGTTAAAACCTTTTTTTTCAGATTTGGTAACGTGAAATTGGTCTCGGAACATCTGCAGTTCCAATGTGTCAGTAAAAAAAATCTTTATCGTTTGTATGCAAATGAGAACGATTTCTCTGTGTGAGCACACACAGTACAAATTTAAAAACGTTCTATTCTAATTCTAATGAAAATGCCTACAATTTTTAAATAAAAGTAATATTCTGATATGTAATAAATTAAAAAATAAAACTTCTTAATTCTTCAATGAACTTAGATCAAATGTTCGAATAAACCCCAGTTTTGAGCTAAACAGTAACCGAGACGGTTATAAAATTCTTGACGATGAGCATTTCTCGTACAGTAATCTACGCTAACTTTTAATTCTGTATCTCACTGTTGTCATTCTCTAGCACACTGGTAACACCATGTGACCGTTATAATTTCCCGTTGGCCGTGAGAGGTTATCGTTTTACGTTGAAATTAAATGTGACTGATGTCTCTCACAAATAAAAAGGAAAATTTTAAGGGCACTTACAATTCTAACGAGTGGATTGAAAATGAAGAGAGGGGACAGATGAAAATAGAATAATTAGAGCTGTAAACGAAATCGTTTTATCAGGAGCGTAGGAAACAGGCGGTTTATATTGAGATATTTTGTAGCTAGAAGACAGTTATGAACAAATATTAGCATACGACTTATTTCTCATATTATGATACCCTGTTAAAGAAAACGGTGATACACTGAATACATTTGTTTTCTTACAACATATTGTCGCTTTAGGACTCTGTATTTGTTGCCATAGAATATTCCTTATGATGTTAATAACAATTATTATGCTTATATTCATTAATTGTACCCTCAATATCGACGAAAGTAATTTTTTTAGCTTTTCGCCGTTGACTGATATAAGTCATCAATCAACGCTATCCCCCAATGATTTTTTAGTGGCACTTATTTCAAATACTTACTAGGTAGCTCTTAATTTATTGCTCAAATCATATTAGCGTATACTAACCGAACTAATATAGTGAATTAGATTATTACTACTGAATTAATTGTTTGTAAATTAATCATGAATGGATAAACGAAAGTAAAGTTGATTTTTTTTATTGTTCATTGCATTAAGCTAACACTTTAGTATAATCTTATTATTTCTCAATTAATAAACTAAGCTGTCCACATTACACATCTGTATTTGCACGCTTTTCGAAGGCGGTGCCTACCAGACATACCTTTACACGTGTTGGGAGTATACTCTCATCACGCCTTTACACATACAGTTGTTGCACGTTTTCGACTTTATGATATCCTGTTAGCGAAACAGAATAATACACTGAATTTATATGTATTTGTCCCTTTCTAACACATTGACGGTACAACGTTCCCTCGTAATGTTCCCAACACTGTATATTTCCAAATTTCGTTAACTACGCGAGAGTTACCTTTTTTAATAAGAGGAACCCGATTTGGAGAACATTATTTGAAAGAGTTCGTTTTGACAGTACTTTGCGTTTCTATTTAACGGATGTTAAAGAAAAAAATAACTATTCTACTTATCAAATTTCCCTCGTGAGAACAACGCACAATTTCTGTGTTTGCCATTGGCTCTAGCCTACCACAGTCTACCACAAGAATTCACATTTGGTGGCGTTAGTAGTTGCAAATACTTAGTTCAAACCCAATATATCTTGTGACATTTTCATTTAAATTCGTGAAACGAGCCCATTGTCAGTAAATTTTGCTTGTAACAACTTACATATTTAACCAATCAGGATACTAAGTTATAATTATGTTTTTATGTCAAATCAGGGTAGAAAAAGTTACCACTACGTTATTAAGTTTTGCTTTTCTAAAAATGGAATGTGGTTGTCAATGTAAGTACAAAATAGAAATATCTGTGTTGTCTTTTGAAAATAGTACGAGAACCTACAAGAATATTAAGAGAGCGTTACTTATATCTTATATCCATCTCTTATAACGTGAAGCAGTTTTCAATATTCACAGAAACGATATCTGGTTAGTGTACGAAATCGCTGGACTCTGTTATTATCAGTTCTTCGCGAAAAACATTCCATACGTGGATTGTTTTTGTAAGTTCCAACTTTATGCACCTACCTTCAAGAAAAGCAACGATCATTCCGAATACAACCAAAGCTTGGAAACAGGTAGTAATGAGACCAGATAAGTTTCAAAATCTCATTGCAAGCTTACAAGGATTAAGCAGCAACCAAGGTCAACAAACTGTAATACTTCCAACTTTTCTGCATGTATGAGTCGTTTTGCTGGTAAACAATACGAAGATATCGAGGCATTCGTTGATGTTATAGCTAGTGTTGGGAAATACGGTGATTTTCCGGTAACCGGTGAAACGGCGACAGTGATTTCAAAATCACCATGATTCTAAACGGTGATTTGACGCATACAAATATATTATTTATGTATCTCTTACCGGTTTATTTTAAAACACTAAATATTATCCTGATTGCAAATTTATTTTAATATTCATTCCCGAAAGAAGCAAAACAATTCACAAAAAAAGCGGAACGTTTGCCCCTATCGGTATCGGGTCGGGTCGCATGTTTGTATTTTCTCTTTGACTTGCCACCGCCGATATACTTATATTATCTGTACCGATTGCGGCCTTGTCATTCCGTAAAAGCAAAAGTGTATATTCTTAATACCCATAATAACATCATATCGGCTTAAATCACCGTTTTTCCTCCACATAATATTTGTAAATAATGATATTTTATATCGATTTTCGATCGCCGCGGTTGTCCAATGCTAGTGTCGATGATCGATGATGCCGATATTGCAGTATTCGGTTGAAACTGAATTACCGATAATCGCATCTACGAGAACTGAATCACCGGTAGCGCCAGTGATTTTATATTCACCGACGAAATATCGCGGTTACCGATATATCGACCAAGACTAGCTATAACGGCGTATAAAGAATGTGAACATTTTTGACAATCGCTCATTAAAACGCTTAGTATGCATCTAACTGATGCCCAGCTCTTACGCACTTGGAGCTTGTTTACTCCAGAGGGAGGGAACATAGGAAAGGTCCATTGAATACGCTACTCGCCTGCTTTCAAGAGAGTTGTTAGTCCTACCACTTACGAGGTGTCTTCACCTCATAATTTAGCAGTTCCTTTAGGGAAGTATCACGCGATTGCGCTAACCCTCTACTGTGAGGATCCCGCTGCTGGAGAAATACCCACTCCCATTCCAGTTAGACCCATTCGTAAAATAGGCCGTACTCCGAAGACTTCCCCGAATGTTCTCAATGATCCCGGTTCCATAGACGAGGCGGAGAAACCCACTACCATTACCACCTGTGGACGACCAATTTCATAGACGCCATGTTCTTATTGCTAGTAGCCATTCTTCTTCCTTGCTCCTACTTGAGTGACTATGCGCGGAGCAAAGAGGGATGCTTTAACAGCTTACATATTTAACCAATCAGGATACTCAGTGAGAATTATGTTTTTATGTCAAGTTAATGTAAAAACCACTACGTTTTAAGTTTGGCTTTTCTGAAATTTCATCTGGTTGTCAATGTCAGTACAAATTAGAAATAAAATATTATTAATCTGTGTCGTCTTTTGAAAATAGTACGAGAACCTACAAGATTAAGAGAGCGTTACCTGTAACCATCTCTTATATGCTACGTTTGGACAGTTTCCAATATCTGAATCTATTATTTCGTATATGGGTGCACTTGAACCACTTTTGTTGATACATTTTTTTGGACGGTCTTGTACGAGACTCCAAAATCGTTAGTTCTCGACTACAGATTCCAATTCTACCTCCACTGGATTACATCAATCTATTACTATTATGTTGACCGAAAACATGAGGTCTGTCGAATTAGGAAGAATATTCTCACTAATTTCATGTTTGTATAATATTATGATCGACGTTATTAATTAGTATTTATTAAATGAATAATTAACCCATTAACAGACTTTGAAGATAGTGAACAAGTTGAATACCAAAGAAAAACCATCATTAACAAGAACAAACTTATATCCAGAAAGACAAAGTGCCAAATAAACAGCATTTACAAAATATTGGATCATCAAGTTACTGAAATTGGAATGAATCTGGTATGTGCAGAGAATCATCAAGTCATTGAGAAGAGATTGCCAAAAAATTGTGAAAGCCCAGGTTTCAGACAACTACTAATAAGTTCTCGTTCTAATGAAGAGAACAACGTTTTCAGCCAAATTAGGTTTTGTAATAATATATTGTAAAACAAGTATCAAAATTACTAATTTTGTATTACGAGGGCGGTTTGCGTAACGAACCGAGAAGCGGTGAGTTACGCAAAGCACGAGAACTACAAAAAGTCATTGTGATATAAGTTTTACATACTATTTTTTATAATGAACGTGAAAAAATGTTTTTAATAAAAATAAAATTGCAATGTGGGATTTTTGTGATCATTTATTTATGTTGGGTTCCCTCACATATACAAGTGACAGATGACAGAATTTTTGAATTTGAATATTCATTACTAATAGTTCGGAATTTATGAATATGGAACTAATCCGCGAATTATCATGCTCTTCATCACAACTTCGCTATATTGCTGATAATGCAGTTAATGAATTACTACCTGAAAAATCTGAACAAAAATGCGAGAAGGAATATTAATGGTTTTAGTGGTGTGTAGACAATGTGAATGATTACAAAAAAAGTTTTCAAGTCAGCGTTAAATGACAGTCTGTCAGCAATAAGTTAAACTGTATAAAAAGTTACCAAAAACTATGCTGAAATGGTTGTTTTGCGAAACTGTTTTCGATGTTATACAATAAATTTTGTATACGTGAATTATAAAAAAGATTTACTTCGAAACATTTATATAGTCATGAAAGATAAAATTAATTGGTTGAGCAAACATTAAATTTTCTCAATTTTCCTAATTTTCTCCACCTATAATTAACCGATTCGGTCAAGAGACAGCTCATTTTATTTGTAAATTAATTGTCTACAATTATTAGTCCAGCCCTGCTCGTTTATTACATTGCCGAGCGAACTTGCTAAGTGAAATTTTGTACAGATTTTGAGATTCGATGTCAATATTTGGCCTAGAGAAAGCGGATATATGTTCTAATCAGATCTGAAACTCATTGCCAATCCAAATAGCGCAATGTTATGAAGACAGTTCAGTTCAGTTGAGTAACTCTTCTTCAAGGAAGTATGGAGGAGAGAACACTCGTCATGATGGAAGAAGTACGCCTCATAAATGATAATGATCACCCAATTAGCCTCAAATAAGAGACCAGAATCGGAACCTATGCACCTGTCACTTACATTATTTTCTTCTATTGATTCAGAAACTACAGGAAACTGCAACCATTTGCTCAAATCTGCTATTGGGTTACTGGAAGATGTATTTATTACCAGTTTTCGCCACGGGGAATGATCCAGCAATACCCAAGGCAATTCTCTCAAATGCGCCACCGACGTTTTATAGTTTCATGGGAGCCTTGCTTTTCCATCTTAACACCGAAATGTCGGACTGACGAAGTAATTCAGACATAACCATTTTCGATATTCTCTTTATTGAGCCCTATTATAAGATAAAGGAATCCCACTGCTCCCAATGCGGCTTAACCATTGGAGAGAGTTTTGAGACTTCCTGCCAAGTAGGTTGACGATTTTCCTCTTTCCATTGACGTATCTTCTTTAAAATAGCATCTTGTTCTTCCTCCAATTTTGGCAGGAAACCACTCATCATCACTGACTACAGTTGCTCTTAGTAGCCTATTTCCTTTGTTCTCTTCTCTAATGCAGTGGGAAGACGGTCTTCTAGAAAGCGTATCGATATTCCTGTGGTTTATTCCAGACGATAATAGTATTAGCTCGTTTAAAACATTACATTAATTTAGTATGACGTACCTTCTAATGTCACAGTGGTTTTTCTGAAAGGATTCATGTCCTAACAAATTTCTTTGTGCTTGGCCTGAAAGTAGAACTTTTATTTCTAAGAATAAGTGTATGTATCTGCTGTTGAAATTTATTGAATTCGTTAAAACGCTATTTATTTTTTTTCGCGCATCAAAAAAGAAGTCGTATCGATTTGAGTTCGAATGAAATGTTATAGGCACACACAGGAGTTATTATCATCACAGTTCAGTAGACCCAATGCCAATATTGTGATGAATGTATCCTTAATCTTTTTCATCCTTGAATCTCTAAATTATCGAGGAAATTTCGTATTACAGTGACTTAACCCTTACAATGCGAAGCTTCGATAACACCTCCGTGAATCAATGCGGAATTATATGTAAGGAAGAAAAATTACTTCAGAGTTTCCGAAGCGGAGCACCGACTTTCGAGTTTTCTAGGCTGTTGCCGACTTTTCCGTCTTTTTTTTTATTCGCTAACATAAACATTTTCAGATAAGAGATAAAGTACACAATTCGAAATACCCTCCAAATATGTGAATCTATAAATAACGACGCTGTGGAAACCCAAGAAAATTCCCGACACATAGTAAATATTTCCACTATATTAAACGCTTTTAAATGGTGTATTTATCTTTCTGTCATGACATCCTGCGCGTCCTCCGCCTTCGTTTCTATATAAAGTTTGCTTTTGTGATTCCTCCTCTCTCGTTTCCTTTTCTTACCAAGTTCCCGTTATGGGATTTTCGACGCGATACTATAGTATTTTTTGAAAATATTCGCGTTTTTCCACTGCACCGAGAAAACGAAACTGATATTTCGAGATGTTCAAAGTTAAGAATGTTCTTAAATATACGATTTCTGTTACGAAGACGTTCTCATTTTAAAATAAACCGTTCAACTGAATATTAATATCGACTGGCATAATATTATATCTACCTTTCTATTAAAAAAGTTTGAAACTATAAAACCATAAGCAAATAACTACGGAGCTGACACAGAACAAGTAAAAACTGCAATGTCATGAATCGAGATTATGATAACGGATCTAAATAACTAATTGTAATAAAACCTCCTTCAATAGAGCTGTTTATTAATAAAAAACGCTGTCACCACTTGTAATAACACACCCTCCCTGGGTGGGTTTTGTTTAAATTGAGAATGGTTCGCAAACCGCTGTCACCAGTGTAATAAATTTCTAGACCCTATGTAGTAAAAAATTCTACCTTTTTTTTCGGTATATTGATCCCGACCTTCGAGTCACCAATTTCTTTCTCCAATGTGCGGCTGAGCGTGTAAGGCAAATCCAGTCCGATTTGAGCTGGGTACGCCTGGTCTTAAAACGGTTTGATACTCCTTTGCCAGGACAGGACTGTTCTCCCGGTTCTGTCTCACATCCAAGGTTGTTAGACTCTCTAGGGGGAATTACGGGGTAGGGATGATAAATAAAATATGGTGGAACCACAAGGTTGTATAAAAAAATATAATAAAAATTTCTCTGCGTATATATATATATATATATATATATATAAAACAAAATTCCGATATTACCCAAAAAAATAAAGTCCCCCGATTTAAGACTACCTATACATTTATCTATAAATGGTACATCCTAACCTACCCCTGGATAACATGTAACTATCCCACAAAACAAAATTATGACGAAGCCCTCGCCTTGCGTTAGAACAACTAAACTAACCCCTTATCGTTTTGGTATTTCCAAAGCGCATGAGAGGCGTATGTTTTTCTTTTCTCCTAACTGTGATATTCACCGGTGTCGAGACGAAAAATAAAATATTATATGTGTTTCCCCATTATTACTGTTATTTGTTATTATTTTTTACCGTTATTGTTAACTGGTGTTTATTTTTGTTCATCTATACAAGTTCTCTCCTCATCACACGAGACAAACACCTAACTACACCTTCCAACTATATAGTGTTCCAACCAAATTCGACCAGATATGGAGTATTTATCACCATCTAAGCGACCTAAAGTTGGCCCATTGTCGCTGAACGAAAAAAATCTGATATTAAACTGCTATTCCTCGTTGAAGAACGAAGAAATTAGAAGGAAAATCATGAATTTGACAGGAAGTGTTGATGAAACTGTGGATATTACTGCAACAATTATGGGTGTTTCAAAAACAAGAATTTATAATTTAATGAAGGAGAAAAAAAATGGAAACATCACAGCCCCAGCAAAGTCCCCAGGCCGATCCAAACTTGAAATGGATGACGACTTGAAGAATGGAATAAGGCGTGAGGTGCATGCTTTTTTCTTTAGAGAAGAGATCCCAAATCTCTCCAAAATTATGGCTTCGGTTCAAGAAGATTCAGATTTTCCGAAAATGTCTCGAAGTACATTATGGAAAATTTTGAAGGAACTTGGATTTGAATATAAAAAAAATTATCGGAACGCAATGTTGATTGATAGAGACGACATTGTCATTTGGAGAAGGAGTTATTTGCGCAATATTCGGAAAGCAAGACCAGATCAAAAACGAATTTATTATTTGGATGAGACTTGGTTAAATGAAGGTCATACTGTTTCAATGTTTTGGCAAGACACGAATGTCAAAAGTCGGAGGCAGGCAGCTCTTGAAGGGTGGTCAACAGGCCTCAATCCACCAGCAGGAAAAGGACGTCGACTCATCATTACTCATATCGGAAGTGCCGAAGGTTTTGTTAAAGGTGGACTGTTGTGCTTTGAGTCGAAGCAAACCGGAGATTATCATGAAAATATGGATGCAGACGTTTTCGAAGAATATTTCTCACAAATGTTAGATCTAATTCCAACGGGCTCAGTCATTGTTATGGATAACGCAAGTTATCACTCCAGGTTAGTGGAGAAATTACCTTCAACTGCATGGCGTAAACAAGATATCCACGATTGGCTAACCTCGAAAAATATTGAATGCCCAGATAACCCGCTGAAAAATGAGCTCTTGCAACTGGCCAATTCTCATAAACACAAATATAGTAGATACGTTGTAGATCAAATGGCATCAGCGCGTGGTATAACGGTGCTGAGGCTTCCTCCTTATCACTGTCAACTCAATCCCATAGAATTAATATGGGCCCAAGTGAAAGGGGAAGTTTCAAGAAAGAATACGACATTCAAAATTAGTGACGTAAAAGTTTTATTCGAAGACGCGTTAGGTAACGTAACCAAAGAAAACTGGAAGAAATGTGTTGAACACGTGATGCAAGAAGAACTAAATATGTAGGAAATGGATTATATAAGTGAACACATGATTGAACCATTTAAAATCAATGTTAATAATGGAAGCTCAACAGAATCGTCTGATTCTGATATATAGACTAGTTTTTGTGTTAGTTATTACTATTATTTGTTAGACTTTCTTTTATAAATATTATATTAATTCGTACTTTATTCCTGCATTTTTCTTTTTTCCTCTCCTATTGCAAACGGTATATTAGTAGTAAAGTTGATACCTACTGCAAAAAAATTTGCTATTTTATATATAATATTTTATGTTTATTGTTCATTCATAGGAACACAAAAAAATGTGTTTTTATTGAATCGATATTGTGAACTCTTTTGAATAGTTTTCGTAATTATAATTTCATATTGCCTTCATATTCATATACCAAGTTTTTTTTGTACTGATTGCACGCCTCTGAGGATTAAATTGTTTATTTGTTCATTCAAATACAATAGAGCGACCCTTTCAATACAATAGGCGACCCAACCGAATACAGAGTTACGGGGTGTCTACCTGAAATTCGTAACAAATGAGAAATTTTAGTACAAAATTAGATAAACTTCGGAGATAATTTATTATACACCCTGTATCGGTTTTACATACCTAATGAGCTTTCATTACTCCATGCCTTTTAAAAACGGACTATAATAAAGTCCTTCAACTAATCCGTAAAATGGTTTTCGAATCGCTACCACCCAAAATATTCACCAAAGCGACTTCGAAAATTGATATAAGTAGTCCGAGTCTACTCCCTTACAAAGGATGGCTCAAAAAAATCCCACATCCAACAAAGCTACACTTACATAGGGTCAACTTTTTCAGAACATGTTACTATTCCAATTGCCAAAAGGAAGAGGCCAAACACGCATTTGTCAGCGCATATTAAAACGAACCTATCAACCCACAAACATAAAAATTCACTATATGGAACGAACCAATAGCCTGTAAGGAGATATGTGATTGGTCAAAACAAAATCGTATACAGAGTTATCCATAGATTAAATTCGAATCGTGAAGTTGCCTATAACTTAAAACGAAGCTCTTCTCAAAATTACCTGTTTTTGGTAAATTTGTTTAGTAGTTTCTTTATTACTAGGTGACGTTGTGACGATCCCAAAAGACACTATTAGATTTAATTAGTTTAAATAATTTAATTTCATGTATTGCTAGCGGCCAGAGAACTTGAAGGTGACTGACAAGGTGTAGTAACGTTATTAACAAATTGAGGAATCACGACTGTTTTAAAAATATATTAACGACGCGGTTTAACAATAAATAATTTAACTACGACAAGGTTGAAGAAAAATCATCGACTGCTTATGTTTGGTTTAACAATGTATATATAGAATTTCCTTTATAAAAGAGGAGAGTTCATTTCTTTACGGTAATAATGGTAGCAATGGTAGTAATTTGTATACTTAGTGTTAAATATATTGTCCCAGTGATTTTGATAACTAATGGTATTATTTAGCCCCAATGAGTAAATGGTAAGCATTTACCGAAGATTAATGGCTTGATGGTTTAAGAATTATACACAAGGGGCACTTGCTGCATAAACACCACAACGTTACACCTCCCTATGGGTTATCTCTTCTTGTGGTTTCTGCTAGTATCATTTATTAAATTCACGTTATCAATCTATAGGTAGTATGTTGCAATTAACACAAGCGAAGTTCTATAATATAAATATTAATTTAAATGTTATTTAGCCTCCAGACATACAGGATAATTCTTTGGAAGTTCCTATAAAGCCTTTTAAAGGAACTTAAGATCTAAATCTGAAAATTGAAGGAATTTGAGTAATGAAGTCATTGATTTCCACATCAATTATCAAAAGAAAATAAACGGTTTTAAAGATTAAAACTAACTTTTCCGCATCTGTGGCCCTGAACAGTATTCTATCATAAAATTGTTACTTGTATACACTTCGGGGGATGTATCGTGCTAACAAACCGAAATTTCTCCAAAAATAACCAAAAATTTAGTATATCTAGTTTTATAGGACCCGCTGTACTCGCTCTAGTCAACTGAAAATCAATAGGGTACATCTGTGAGACACATTGAACAATACTTATTCATAAAGTTGATCAATCGTATACTCTCTGGAGGCTGTATCGTGCTAACAAACTGAAAATTCTCCAAAAATGACAAAAATTTGGTACTTCAAGTACCACAGCACCCTTTGTACTGGCTTTAGTGAGCTCAATATCAATAGGGTTCATCTTTATGACGCTCTGAATAATATCCAATCATAAAATTCATCACTTGTATATACTCCGGAGGCTGTATCGTGCTAACAAACTGAAACTTCTCCAAAAATGAGAAAAATATCGTACTTAAAGTACTGTAGCACCGGTTGTATTGGCTCTGGTGAGCTGAAAATCAATAGGGTTCATCAGTGAGATGCCCTAAATAATATTAAATCATAAAATTGGTGACTTGTTGAACTCCGGAGGCTGTATCGTGCTAACAAATTGAAATTTCTCGAAAAACGACAAAATGTCGTACTTCAAGTACCATAGCACCCGTTGTACTGGCTCTGGTGAGCTGAAAATCAATAGGGTTCATCTGTGAAATGTCCTTAACAATATTCTATCATAAAATTGGTGACTTATTGCACTCCGGAGGCTGTATCGTGCTAACAAGACTTGCAAGGAAAAGTGGCCAACGACGACGACGACGACATACACACAGGATTTTTTTTCTAAAACCGTTTTTTCGTGTTGTTGTTGATGGATAACGTAAAAATAACTCAAAAAAAATGTTCAAATTTCCAACTTTTTTGTGGGTAAACCAATACTTTTCTCGCATATTAGATAGGTTGGCGGAAAAGTAAAACTGGAAAACAATGATTGGTTTTTTTGCGCTCTACTTAAAAATTTTGAGGTTTTGTTAAAAAACTGTAGGTAAGGAATTGATAAATTTTCAAAATGTCTACAGCTTTTACATTACATATAACGTATCATTTCACCCATTGCAACTACCATCAATTCACAAATGCAAACTTTTTCATTATTTCTAATAAGGTAAATCATGATTTGGTAGTGGTATTTGCGAAAATAATCCAAATTGTGCATATTTTTGATTAGTTTATGAATTCGACCGTTTCGTCGTTAAAGGAATTTTATGAAACAAGATATCAACAAAAATACGATATTCTTTCAATTTAGGTAAATGCCGATAAATTTATATTTGTCAGTACTGAATATACTTGGGATCTATATTTGTGAGTTTGAACTGGCTAATTCGAATAAAATTTGTGTTACATTCAGACTTAAACTAATTATCTTTTCGAGGACATGTGTGTTCCTATCGATAAAATCAACTACCAAATGTTAGTAAATCCAATATGCAAACGATAATAAACATGTAACGCGAGTTCGGATCAAAGGTAAACATGATTACCTAATGTAAACTGCGAAGTATCCATTTCCTGTCGACTACGACAGAGATCAGGACTCTAAATACACACGTACATACCTGTGTGTTTGAGATGGTTTATCATAACTGCATTTTCCTTTGTTGATATACAGCGGTTGCATTACTGAATGTGGCAATTGTGGAATTTCAATGAATCTGCGACAATAATTGGTCGTTTTTGTTTAGGACAATGAAAGTAGGGTAAAAAACGAAAAATCATTATTTTACACAAAGTAGTATTTCGGCCAAACTTATCAAACTTTTTGGTATCTGAAATCCCAACGGACTTTTTTTATTATTACAATCTGATTATATTTTACATACAATCAAGAAACAATTTTATTCTAACTTGAATTGCCAGTTAATTCTCGAAAATAAAGGTTTTAATCAATAGAAGTTTTATTAATTAAAGAACAGTGGTAAACAGTACGGTTCTTGGCCACATTTAGAAAACTATATAATTAGAAAACAATTATTTCACTGATATAATCAATTAATGCATAAAAAACTACATACTTTTATGGGCTAAATGTAGCTTGTAATTTTCTAATAATTTAGAGTTTCATTAATGTACTTAGTTGACAAAATGACCTAGTCGAGATTCTTGATAATTTACGCAGTTTTGAAGAGATTTTTGGATTATTAAATCAATACAGGTATAAATTACGTAGAAAATTATTTAGATGGAAATAAAACGTTAATTATGAAAATATTAAAGTCCAAAAAAAATATTTAGTAATTGCTAAAAGAATAAAATTAAAAATGTACTTCTAATTACAGACCAATCTCCTTGATAACAAATTTAACAAAAATATTTGAAAAAACTGTAAAACAAAGATTGGTTACATTTTTAAAAAAGAATAACTATATTTCAAAAAGTCAGTACAAGTTCATGGAATGTTTGTCTACTAGCGACGCAATAGTGGAATTAACAAATACAATCTATCGGTTAGTTGACGACTGTAAACCAGGTATTTCTCGATCTAGCCAAGGCGTTCGATACTATATCACATGAACAGTTGATTGATGCTTTGTGGGACGCAGGAATGCGTGGCCCAACATATGATCTTCTTAAAGATTATTTGAAGGACAGACAGCAACAAGTGAAAGTTAATGACGTTGTCAGCAGTTTTCACACTACAACTGACGGTGTCCCTCAGGGCACCGTATTGGGCCCACTTTTATTCAGTACATATATTAATGGCCTTTTCGATGTTGAAGTGGAGAGTAAAATAATCAGTTTTGCCGATGAGACTGCTGTTATGTACAGCAGTGACACATGGGAGCGCTTAAAAATAAAAATAGTCAGATTTTCCAAAAATTATCGATTGGTTCAGACATAAAAAGCTGACAATTAATTTTGACAAAACTTATTTTATGCCTTTCAGTAGTTATAAAAATTCCTTGCCACCTTACACTGAAATTGAAAGTTCACAAAATATTAATATAAAATCCACCCATGAAATAAAATACCTAGGTATAAAAATTGATTCTCACTTAAAATGGGATGCACATGTTGGAGACATTGCGAGGTGTTTACGATTACTATTCTGAAAGTTCAAATATCTGAAATCAATTCTAGACATTAGCCAACTAAAAATAATGTATTACTCACTCGTAGAGTCAATATTGAGTAACGGGATTTTTGGATGGGGTGGTATTTTACAAACACACTTAAAAACTATAGAAGTACTTCAAAAGGAAATTTTAAAAACTATATATAATAAAAAAATTGACTATACCTCTGACTTACTATTTTTGGAAGGTGGGGTCATGGATATCAGACAATTATATGTTTACTCTATTATATTGAACATCTATAAAATTAAAAAAATCTTACGAAATATAGAACACAACTACTCTATTAGATTAAAAAATAAAAATTATGCAGCTACCAATATAAGTAGGAAAACAATTGGACAAAGGAATATTCTATATCTATCTGCCTATTTGCCCAATATGTATAAAATTTATATAACAGCTATTAATTCCTTGAACATGACTAAAAGATTTCTTAAAAAATTTGTCCTGAATTCAAACAGACCTAGACCAAAAAAATTATTAATAAAATAATCATTGATAATGAGGGAAACCGTAAAGTTAGTATATAGTCAAACTTACCTCTCCACCACTCACACGTTCCACCCTTTTTTATTAATATTTGATTATTATTATACTTCCCTTCCCTTAATCGGTGATTGCATTTTTGCAGGATTGTATAGGTTTATTTTCATGTTTGTATGAAAAAAATTCATAAACACTTATTCAACTGCTTGTGCACGACCATATCGGTTTTAACGAGCTGGAATACAGTCACTGTTTGATATGTTGGTTCATACTATCTCCAACCCTACATATACTCTTACAATCTTGGGAATTTGAAAACTAATTTTTGTGAATTATGATGTGAAGAAAATATTATTGTTAAAATGTTAGTATATAGTAGGGTGCTCTTTTTATAATATTTACAAATGATTTTTAATGTGATATCTACAAAAATATTTTTTTCCGTGCCTTTCGGTTCGCACTGAAGAAAAATTTATTTTTACAATTTTATTTGTTATAATCTTATTGCTAATTGTTTTGTTTGTGAAGTGGTAGGTTCTTCTTCTGTATTATCCGTAAGTGATTTTGATATGATATCTATATATCTTCTGGTGATATTTACTAATACCGGAAGAAACTTTATTTTTGCGGCTTTATTCATTACAATCTATGTTAATTAATATGGTTACAACCCCCGCACAGGTTCACCCCTCTGTGGGAATTCTATATTTATTTATTGTTAATAAAAATCATTGTATAATTCAAATTGAATGGCGAATAAATATTATTATAATTATAATTTTCAGTTAACATTAGATACATCAATTTAAATAACTAATAAGGCTGAAATAAATGTGATAAATAATGAGATTAAAAATGCAATTGCTGAAAACCATAGCGTTATAACTGTGAAAGAAGTAGATTTGATGTTTTAAAGGATATCAAAATGAATAATCGTATAATAAACGATGAAATTAGTTGAGATTTTATTAATGAATTCAAATTTAATATTATAATAATAGTTACATCTAATGCTGAAGAAATTTACAAAAAGTAGCTTTGACGAAGTAATCTATGAAATTGAGGAAAATATTGGTAAAACACTTGAAATGGACGATAATCCAGTGGATAAAACTAAAACGGTAGGCAATTTAGAAGATCATTTAATGAAAAGGAGGTCTCATTGTGACGTTAGAAGTAGTTTAGATGTAATTAATATCAATATAGAAGATCACAAGTCTCAATGTAGCAAAATACTAAATTTATCTCTAAATCGCCACAGAAATAGTTCCAAAGTATTGGAAGGTTTTACCACTAACACCCAAACGCAAAGGTAAAAAAAAGATTAAGAAAATATTGGTGACAATAAACAAAAGATATTAAAAAAATGATTTTAATCTTTAAAATTAGGGTTCTATATGAATCCTTGATATTATTATCATTAAATTTATGTTTAAAATACTATTTTATTTATAAGAATGAAAAATGTACGTTTTGTTAAATAATAATGTTTATTCATCATAAATGTACAATCAAGTATAATTTTGATAAAACAATGTCAAGTGAAGTAGTATTTGTGAGCTGAGTGAAATAAACAATGGCATCACTGAAGGAGCAATCGTAGAAAATTACTCCTTGTGCGTGATATAGCTTCTAAATATAATAAAAATACTTAAGATTAAAATATAAATTTAAAATAAGATAAAGTATAAGTATAAAACATATGGGTAGAAATTGCATCACATAAAATAAAGTATCACAATTGGTAAAAATATCACTTTCAGGTAAGTTCAGTGGGTTCAGAGTCTCATATGCACATATATTACAGTCATACGATTTTGATCCCATGTATCGCATAAGATTTAATATCACAATTGGTAAAAGGGTAACATCCAGGTAGGTTTCACATAAAGTGAGTATCATAATCGGGGTTTAGGGTCACATACACATACATTACATTTGATGAATAATTTGTTGAGGGTTTAAATTATTTTATGGAATATCTGTCTATAATAGCATTGAAGCCAATTTTTAACTTTTATTTTAAAAATTTCGTTGCTTCGGCTGGTTTTTATTTTTTCAGGTAACAATTCCCAAATTTTTGGATCAAGAAAGCTGCAGTGCCTCTGACCCACTGTTTTAATACATTTCGGTACCACGACACTGTAGTTTCGCCTTCTTGTATTCTACAGATGATCTGGGTGCGTTATTTCAATTTTATTATTGTAAATCCCTTGTAACATATTTTGGCAATAGAGTTGTCTAATATCAAAAATGAAGGATTCGTTATACAGATTATCGGTAGAGTACGTCTTTCCTTTGCCAAGGATTATTTTGAGAATTTTATTCTGCACGATATTCAGGAATCTTGATATGAATCCAGGTAGTTTTCTTGTTAGAT
Source organism: Galeruca laticollis (assembly GCA_963921935.1). Taxonomy (NCBI): domain Eukaryota; kingdom Metazoa; phylum Arthropoda; class Insecta; order Coleoptera; family Chrysomelidae; genus Galeruca; species Galeruca laticollis. The sequence continues at coordinate 94,474,807 of OY998183.1, forward strand.
GCGATATATGTAAGTTCCATTTCATATGTCTGTCAATTTGTATACCAAGGTATTTTATGGAGCTGGCTTCTGGAATGGATATATTTTGATTTATATTCACTGGACCCATATTCGGCAAGTTATTGCTATAGGAGGTGAAAGGTAAGTATTTGGTCTTTTCCGCGTTCATAGTTAATTTATTGTATTGGAACCATTTAAAGATGTTGTTGAAGTCTTTTTCCGTCTTTGCTTTCAGTTGTTGCCATGTGTTGCCACTGTAAATTACTGCCATGTCATCAGCATAACTTATAATATTACCTACAGTTGTCATCTTCAACAGGCTGTCTATATAGATAGTAAATAGTAGGGGACCTAAGACCGTGCCTTGACGAACCCCGTAAGTGATTGTCCTCGGAGTGCTCACCACACCATCAATATCTACTACTTGTTTTCGGTTCGACAGGTATGATTTCAAAAGATCGTGCGGTTTACTCCGTATACCAATTTTTTCCAGTTTCTCTAGAAGCCTTTTATGACAAACAGTATCAAAGGCTTTGGAAAAATCAACAAAGATACATAGCGACGGTTTAGAAATGTCGAGTAATTTGTAAATGTACGTTGTCAGTTTTAGTATTGCATCTTCGGTTGACCTCCCCTCTCTGAACCCATACTGATTATCGGATAGAATATCATGTTTTTTCATGAAATGTACCATCCTCTTTTTTATTATTTTTTCAAAATTTTTTGCTGTTTGATATCAAAGAGATGGGAAATGCTTGAAGAAAGTAGGTAATTTCCATTAATATTCGTTAATAATATTTTGTGTATTTTCTGATTACTTAAATTCATCATAAAATCACTGTCAAATTATTAGACAAATGCTTTGTATAGCCAATAACTATCTTTTTGATAAATTTATCTTCTTATTTTTCGTAAAATTTCAATTACTTTAGTAATTTCAATACAAAGTTTCTAACAGTCGGTAGCATCATAATAACTCATATATTTTGTATTAACTTTATGTAACGTACTGTAATACTTTAATTGTTCAGTTTCTAAAAGGGCCAGTTATTGTACTGTTTAAATCTATACACTAACATGTAAATATGCTTACTTTCTTTTGATTTAGCGTTAACACTTAATAAACAGGGCTACATCCTCTTGAATTTTCTAGTATGATTTGGTGTCAAAGTTCGATGAGTCTTAACAGAAAAAATTGAAATCAATATAAACAACCGTTTAATAGTCTTATCTAAGCTGGCTTCAAATAGACACAATCACAATTCGGAATCTAAATGTCTTTATGGATGATCTTCCACTAATCCATCAAAAACAATTCCATTTGCGTTTCAACCTAAACAATTGATAGACATCGTCTTACAACGGCAATTCTAACAAAGCAACAACAGAATTTACCGAATGTCTAATTTCAAATTCGCGAAGGGTGTAAATTCACAATTAGCTTCATGTGTTCGAAGTCAAGACAGCACAAAATGTATTAGGGTGAAATGCCTAGATACCTACTTGACATGCCCTTACCGAAACTGGTTTATACGGAATGTCCTAACGAGATTTACTATTACTAAGGAAATAAATATATTTCAATGCGTTGTGAATGGCTAATTTCATCTAAGAAACTCTCTTTTTTTGAAACGGATATTTTAGAAAAAAAACATGCTACGACATGCATCGGTTTACTCTTTCCCTAAGAAGCCAGTAGTATGTCTTGTTTCAAGCCACTTGGGTCGAAACAAAAAGGAAATTAACTTTAATTTCTAACCTATTTTTTGTTAGTAAAAAAATGTTCTTTTAATTTGCAGTGGGGCCAATATCGACCATAGTGATCGATATTACCCTACTATGTTGTCGATATTGTACAAATTTCTCTCTTTCAAAATTAGATCTTGAGGAAGTAGTGGAAGATAACATAACTGACGACGAGGAAAAACTCTTCAACCAAAAATAGGATACACAAGTTTTTCACAACTCCTACCTTTACCAAAAATTAAAACTAGAAATGCACTGCGCAAAACCCAGCACTCAAAAATTATGACAGCTATGCCTTGAAAGAAGAATTGGAAAGAAAGGAAAATAATAGAAATATGGAAAAAGAGAAGGTTTCAAAAGTCAAAAGATGCGTTGTTTCACAGAAAAAAGCCAAATGTTCTATATGTCAAAGTTTTGGGGGGATAATGGTGGAGATGCCGTTCTTGTGGTTCATGGGCTCATGCCGATTGCACAGACATTGAAGCCGCTGCACATTATATTTATGTTAAATGTTAAGGTATTTTTCTTTATGTTTTTTTAGATTTTTCGCAAAAATTACTAATAAAAATATTGGTCGATATTACCCGACTTTCTGATTGATATTACCCCACTAGTCGATATTAGCCGCTAAAATAATAATGTTGGTTTATTTAATTTTTTCTGAAAAAAACGATGATAATTGAAAAATTCACGGTGGTATTCTTTAGCTAAATGCTTCTGTTGTAGTTTGCAAAAAATATAGCTGTACATGCGTAACCTGAAATGAACGGGACCACCCTTAGGTGGTCGATATTCGACCACTTTCCCCTATATCTTGAAATATGGCAATTGCGGGTATTTGAGAAGTATTGGTTCAATATCTTTGAAAAAAGTTTGTGAGCTCGATCGTTCGATTAAGAAATTACTTGAAGAACGGTTTTGGCGTCAGAGTACAACATATCTGGGGTGAACCAAAAAAAAAACCAAATTTTAGTTGCACATCGGTTTTTCTTCAGAACTGGTAACTACTATTTAAATAAAACTAACTGTATCTACAAAATTCCACAATATATTGGAAAAATGGTAAAAATTCGAAACGATTGCCAAATTTTTACCATTTTTCAATATATTGTGGAATTATCTAGAAACAGTTAGTTTGTTTTAAAAAGTCATATGAGTGATTCCACAGATTAAGGGTCGAAACAGTACATTTCACTGGTAATTATCTTTTTCAAACAATTATTCAAATCTAAACACCTACTAAGATGTTTCGGGACATTCTGTATGCTACTTATATGATTTGGCATGCATTCGGCGAATCGGTTGAATTGTTACAGAAATACAGTCCTTGAGTTTCTATCTCTTTTCCAATCCACATTTCCACAGTTTGACTGCCACAAGTATGGGAACGTCTTGTGGTCTTGACTTCCACTTACGTAAGTAACACTCTGAATACAAAGTCAGAGTTGAGACGGAATGAAGTTTCTTGTAATTGCTGTACGGTATACTACAATTAAACGTCATTTATGATATACATGTACAGGAGCGGTTTCGTTCGTGACGTGTCACGTGTAACACTTATAAATTTATAGATGATTTGTTCTAAAAAGAGGAAATATTATACATATATATTTTTAATGACCGTAAATTGTCAATTTCTTATATTTTGACAGTAGTAGAAAAGCCTCTACGGAGGCATAATCAAAAATTTTTTAGAAAGGTTTGAAAATGGTTCAAATAAAATAAACCGAAATGTTACCACTATAAGCAAGTGATATTATTTCTGACCGAAACCCATGGAAATATAAGAAATTAGGAAATATTATGCTTTATTGTCATAAAAAATGCTATTTTACTAACAAAGATGGAAACAGCAAATGAAACAATACTAAATAAAAAATATAAGAAAAATATGGTAATAATAAAATTAACTGTCTCGACCCTTACTTCGTAGAATCTGCTCATATTAGTGTTTTAAATGAAACTCACGGTTTCTAGTTAATTCCACAATATAATTGAAAATTTTAAAACATTGACAATTGTTTCGATAAATCAATATCATCGTCAGAATGACAGAAGTTACATTTCATACAGAAGAACGTCTCTCAAGTTAGCGGGACAACTATTCGGAAAATGACTTTCGACTGGACCAAAAATTGCCGCTCAATTGCCGTTTTTATGCCGTGAAATTCCCGGAATTTGCCGTTAATTATTTTTTTTAAAAATGGCCTGGTCCGCTAACTTGAGACTCAAGTTAGCGAGACACCCCCTGGAAAATGGCTTCCCTCCGTACGGCAATTAATTTGAAGTAGATAGATAATTGCCGCTTGATTTGCCGCTCACGAAAATATCATTCCCAAGGTCGGGGTATGATGAGGTCTGGGGCAAAACGGGAAATTTGCCATTCTCCATCTCAAGTTAGCGAGACACCCCCTGGAAAATGACTTCCACGTGTACGACAATTAATTTGAAGTGGAAAGATAATTGCCGCTTGATTTGCCGCTCACGAAAATATCATTCCCAAGGTCGGGGTATGATAGGGTCTGGGGCTAAACAAGAAAATCGCAATTCTCCATAATGGCATGAATTATTATTGCCGTTCCGTGAAATACGGTTTCTACGGGCGACACATCGTTTATGGGCCTGTGCTAGACTCAGCTAAAAAAAATTTCCAGAAACTCTGTACTTCATAGTATTTTAAAAGCATGAGCACTCAACCGAGAAATTCGCTTCTCGTCTTTCTTATTCATGCTTTTCGCATGCGATGGATTTTTAAACCCTACTCATACCTAAATTTTTTCCCACTAAAATTTTTTTTAGATAATTTCTTGAACAGCCAGATCTACGCCGACGATAAGTAACCCGTTTCCCGCACGATTCAATAGCCCCGATATGTATTTGAAACTAGTTCTATATATAGCCGGAGCCACACGTAAGCCGTTTATTTAATGCCCCCGTACTCTGCGAATATTAGCCTCGCGATTTTACAGTCCCGAATTATATTTAAAATGAGAATCTGTTTGAAGCCGGTGCTGCACCTACGTCAGATAGGTCTGTTTTTTAAAACCCAAGACCTTGTATCTCGCGAGCAACACCTTCGCGACTCTGTAGTTCCGAAATTTCCTTTAAAAAAAATGATAACTGTACCCTGCGAATCGTAGCTTCAAGACTGTATGGTCTCGAATTATATTTAGAAATAATTTTTTAATAGCCATATGCACACCTACGAACGGTTACATCGTTTTTCAAAAACCTCAAGTACCTTATACTCTGCGAATTTCAGCCTCGCGACTCTATAGCCCCGGATTTTACTCCGAAATATCTGTAAATAGTAGAAATCACACCTACAACAAGGAGGCTCTTTTTATATAACTCAATTACTATGTACCCTGAAAAATGCAATTCTAATACGTGATGTCGTGAGGTGAAATCTTTAGGATGTAGACTCTTTGGATTCAAATACAGAACAAATGGTCGTACGTTTAACATCAGCTTCTATCGGACATTTTTTTTTATTTGGGAGTGTAAGATCGTAATCCTTGATCAGGGTACAGGGTAAAGTACTGAAAATAAATTGCCGTACGGGGGGTCCTTTTTCAGGGGTTGTCTCGCGCAACTTGAAACGGAGAATTGCGATTATTTTCCCGTTTTGCCCCAGACCTCATCATACCCCGACTTTGGGAATGATATTTTCGTGAGCGGCAAATCAAGCGGCAATTATCTATCCACTTCAAATTAATTGTCGTACACGGGGAAGTCGTTTTTCAGGGGGTGTCTCGCTAACTTGAGATGAAGAATTGCGAATTTCCCGTTTTGCCCCAGACCTCATCATACCCCGACCTTGGGAATGATATTTTCGTGAGCGGCAAATCAAGCAGCAATTATCTATCCACTTCAAATTAATTGCCGTACGGATCTCAATCAATTTTCTTGATTTAAAAATTCAAAGAGTTAATAATGTACTTGATTATTCAATTTACCGAAAACCAACACAGACTGATGTGAAAATTCAATTCAATTCCAATCACCCTATGTCACACATACTAGCGGCATATAATTCAATGATACATAGAGCTTTTTCAGTTCCTATGAACAAATATAATTTTAATAGAGAGATTGATACAATTAGACAAATAGCTACATCCAACGGTTATCCATTAGATATGATAAATAAGCGAATTAGTAAAAAAGAGGAAAAAGTGGCATTACAACTAATATTTCCTAAACAAGCTGATGAAATAAAAACTTATAAAACCATCACATATGCAGGAAATATTTCTAATAATATTTCAAAGATAATATCTTCAGCAACGAATACAACAATTTCTTTGAAAACAGAAATAACGTTAGTACAAAATTGTTAAATGTAAAAACAAAAATATCACTATTAAAGAAGTCAGGTATATATAAACTCAAATGTCCAGAATGTAATGCTGTCTATTTGGGTCAGACCCTTAGGAATTTTGAAATCCGATACAGTGAACACGTACGAGCATACAGATTAAAACAACCAGATAAATCCCACTACGCAAAACATCTACTTGACACCAATCATTCATTGACACCTAACACAAAACTAGAAGTGCTGCATATTTGTGAAAAGAAACAAGGACTGGATTTCCTTGAAGAATTGGAAATTAGAAGACATTTAAGAAACCCACAATATGAAGTTGTCAATGGACAGTTAAATCTAGGGAGTTCTCCACTAATAAACTGTCTTCTTAAGTGATAATTGTAAAGATCAGCAAATATAGTTTTCCTGGTTTTCTATATCATTGCACAGTTATACTGATCTTAATTGGAAAAATGATATCCAGGATATCACCATAGGGCTAATAATATCTAAGCTTCAATATTTGTAATATCACATTTTCTTCTTTTTTCTATAAACATATATTAAGTCACAAGTTAGGTCACTTCTTGGTCTAGCCAAAAATAACTACTAAACACCAGGTAGGCATCAAATGAAATGTAACTTCTCTCATTCTGACGATGATATTGATTTATCGAAACAATTGTCAATTTTTTAAAATTTTCAATAACTTTTATTATATTGTGGAATTAACTAGAAACCGTGAGTTTCATTTAAAACACTATAATGGTAATAATACAATCATTTACATAGAAATATTGTCTAATTGTTAATTTATGTGAAAATATACTTTCCATCAAAAGCAAACAATAAGATGAAATAATAGCTTTGGAAACAAAGGATTGATAAGTTCAATATTCTCACACAAAACAGTTGGAAATAAGGTTCGTAGCAACAACCTATTCAAATAAATCATATCCCTATTTGCCTCAGGTGATTTAACTAGTAAGGACCGTTTGTAAATTCCTATACATACTAATTCATCTTAAAAAATCAGTGTAAATTTACAAAATGATCATATCTACATAATGTTACAACTTAGTTACAAAATTATAAGATAAAGAAGAAGAAGAACTAATTTAGACGTTAAAGGTTATGGCGACAAGAAAGTGTGATCTCTAATAAGTTTATTTTAAATAATCAAAGTATATACAAGCAGGAAGTAATACATTTAATTTACCAAAACAAAGACTCCTACCCATGTACTGTAACAGGTTATGGGCCCAGAAAGAGTTGAAACTATAAAGCGAAAAATGAATTCTGAAGTAAGAAAAACGTCTTTAGAGAAGCGCACTTAAAGATGACGACTTCCACAATTGTACCGTTTCCACAGATAACAGGGTATAATTATAATAATTGGCGATTCAGACTAGAAATCATTTTTGAAAAGTCCAAGGTGTAGTTAAGGTAACCAAAGAACAATATGACCGGTTATCCACTACAGACAAAGGAAAACATGACAAAGAGGCTACGAAGGCCAGATGTATGATAGTTCAATGTATAACAGAGCAACATTTAGAATATACTAAAGATGACAAATCCGCACATGATATGCTAAAAACTCTGCATAATGTTTTTGACAGGAAAAGTCCCTTAATGAAGTTACACAGAATGAAACGGTGGTTCAAACTAAAATGTACAACAGATGACCTGCAGGAGCATTTTATGAATGTAGACTCGTTGTTACGAGTACCAATTTGTAGCGCAAAAACGTTGGGCGAAACTAATTAAGAAAACCAAATATATTCTAATGCCAGATGTGGCACTGACAACTTATTAATAGTTGATTTATTCGTCGGATATGGAGACCAGTTGTAATGCGTATTGCCCAGGTAAGCCCAGAGGAGACAGAGTTCAATTAAACTAACTGATTTATTTCTAAAAAAATATTATTTACAATGACAAAAATAAACTAAAATTCAATATTCTATATATATTACTCTGGTACGTAAATATTTTGAAGGTCACGCTTCGATGGTCCGTATCCTTTCGTCGATCGATAGGTACTGATGGTCCGAATAGTAGGTAGGTGTAACTGTAGCGGCGTGTATTTCGATTCCGGCGATATACTCGACGGTGTACGGGATTCTCTGCGTCCTGTGGAACGTTCAGACAGCCAGGGATATGAGCAACCGGCGGATCAATACTCTTTAGGTTTTAATCTCAAGATTTGAGAGTATCGTTTGTAGCTAGTCAGTACCCAGCTTAACGAATATCTCTGCTTGCAGGGACTGTAGTTATTACGGCGCGTCAATACCACACCGAAATTATACTAACAGTTAAAGCGATCGTTTATAGCCAGTCAGTACCCGGCTTAACGGCGCTTCCCTATGAAGATACTGTAGAGCTTTCAGTGTGTCAGTACCACACCGGAATTCTTCTAAAAGTTTGAACAATCGTTCTCGTTTCCGTCAATACCAGAAACCAACGGCCGTTCTAATGAATAAAATCGGATCAATACTCTGACTTAGTACAACACTCGGCGGTGGATAGTGTAAAGCGTTTAAGGTTAAAGTTAATACCCTCGACCTACGCTTCTCACTGGAGGCGGCTGAACTTGGAGGAGCAGGAGTCCGTAAACCAAGTCGTCTCATCGTCTGTCTGTTTGCATTTTTATATCCATCGTAGTGGTGGTGTTGGAAGTCTCCTTCCCTTCTATTGTCGATTCTTCGTGCGCATACTGGCGTGGGGGCTTTGCTGTTCTGGTGGGGTACCTCGTCATCGCGGCGCTAACTGGTTTCTTGAATCGAGTTTCATAGTAATTAATTTATATCATTACACAGTCTTTCTCAAGACTATGCAATTCTGCCATCAGGAGTGAAAGTAATTCCACTTAATCCAGCAATCATTCACCCACCGTCGGTGTTACAGGTTTTCTGCGATTTCCTTGTAACCTGGTAAATTCGTTTATCAGCCAAACGACCGACGGCAGGGAATAATACAGCCTCAGCTGCAGCCGAATTCCATTTGCTTGATCTTTGTTGTTATCGTTTGAAACCATCGCACCGAGTACAATTACATTAAACTACCTCAAACTCCTCCGCTCAATAAGTCTACCGCCACCATCCATCATCCATACTAGACACCTTTCTAATTGTCTCCTCCAATGAAAAATTCTTCTCAATTAATTCTCGAGACAATGGAGACACCCCAAATCCCCTAAATTCAACGTTTACCACTCTTCTTACAAATATTTTCCGACACCAAGCCTATCCATTCACATAAGTATCCGCAACACAGTGTGGTTCGTTGTTTCTCATGAGACCGTAAATTCAACGAATTCTAGACGCTTTTCTAATTTTCCTGTCTATCTCTCTCTCGCTCTCTCTCTCTCTCTCTCTCTCTAAATTAGTTTTAATCAACAGACTACGTAGTATGTTCTGGTTATCTGGCACCTTTTTAACCAATCAACATGAGGGTAATTACATAAAAGTTCATAATACCTGGTTGTAAATAAAGTACATTTATTCGAAAATTGTAATCAAACTTTAATTACTGTCAAATATTAAATATATTATTACTTTTAGCAATGAAATGTCAAAGTATTCAGGCATCTGGTCAACATATACAATTCTAGATTGATTAGAAATAGTGGTTCAAGGAATGTTCAAAGCAATTTTTTCTAAATATATGATCTTTCTTAGCCCTATTCTAACACAAAAAGAAGAAGCAGTTCATGGTGTTACCGCCCTGCATTACAAGTTCCAAATTTTCTGTATACTTCCCTGTAACTTTCTTTATATGTTATCAATTTGAACGATGGGAATAGGTCTTCTTTAACCATTAAATGGAAAATACTATCCAGACTGAATGATACACTTCGTCATCTTACTTCTTTCCAAAATCAGTTTTCCATAAAAAACTCAGTTGACTTATCTGGCAGAATTAAAGACTTTTCTATACCTAACGATTCCTTCTTAATCTCTCTAGATGTCAAAAACTTATTTCCTAGCATACACCCTGATGAGTGTATTATGCTGATCAGAGAGTTACTTTTTGCTAATCATATCGATACTTTTTTGATTTTGTATATTTGTTATGTTCTTGGTGTGGCCTTGGAGCAATTTTTTTTTTAATTTAACAATAACTATTTTAGGCAATGCACGGGTTTGGCTATGGGAAGCTGTTTATCTCCCTTTTTGGCGGATGTATTTATGAATAACCTAGAGAGAATTTTCTTGAATAACCCCAATTTCATAGATTCAATTTTGTTCTATTACAGATATGTGGACGAATGTGTTGTCCTTTTTCGAGGTAGTCATTCAGATGATTATTCCTTTCTTGATTTTTCACTGTTCACCCACGAATTGGCTTCACTATTGAGTTTGAGGTTGGTAATTGCTTACCGTTCTTGGATTTACTCATCATGCGCAACATTCATACCTCTAGCTTTCAATTTGATATATATATATATATATATATATATATATATATATATATATAGAAAACTTACCACAACTGAATCAATTATTGACTATCATTCAAACCATCCCTCTTCCCATAAGTATGCAGCTTTATATTCCTTTCTCACTAGAGCCCTCAAAATACCTCTTTCAGATTCTTCTTTCAATAGGGAAATAAGTATTATTAAACAGATAGCATTAAACAACAATTTACCTTTACACATTTTCAATAAGATTTTTAACAAACTTTACACTAAGTTTAGACCCGAGTTTTTACACTTCTATATCACCATCTCGGGACCATTCATTTTCAGGTACCTTGAATTTTGTGGGTCCATTATCCTATAAAATTTCCAGCATTTTTAGAAAACATAGTGTTGAAGTCGCCTTTAAAACCATTTCTTTATCAACACTAAGGAGGAGGTACCTTTATTCCATAGGTCAGGGGTTTATCATCTACCTTGTGGTTCTTGCAATGCCGAATATGTGGGCCAGTCTGGACGCAGGTTAGAGTCGCGGTTGAAGGAACATCAATATTATATCAAAAGATATATGAATCATCATTTGCAAACCATATTTTATCGGAACTACAAGATTTTAATTTTCAGGAAGTCAGACTTTTACATCAGTGTGTGAAGGATGTTCGACTTAACCTTTTAGAGATGTCTGAAATAGGTCGCATATATAACGATCCTTCGATCTTATGTCTGCACGAACAATTACAACGTTTAGAAAACTATTTATTCCTTAAGCTTTAAAGCTCTTAGTTGATAACACATAATTTATTAGTTTATCAGTCAACTTCAGTTACGTTCTTTCTTCTTTCACAATTACTGTCAATTTACTGATTCTTCTTTTATACTGATAAATATATTCTTATTATATTATTATCATTATATTATATTATTATTATAAATATATTTCAGACAATTATTTTACACTTATGATGTATTTTTGATATTCATTTTTAATGCTTTGCTTGAATTGTTATTTTCCTTCAAGGTTCACATTTCATAAATTTTAACTTATGTGTCACGACTTATTAGAATATTTTTGGCCTTTTATGTTTATTCTTCTTTTTGTTAATTGTCGTGGCTTATTATAGTTTTGACGATTACTTTATGATATTGTTAAAAGACTTTGTGCCCTTGCATTATACTGTGTTTTAGATAATTTCTTTACATGATAGTTAATGTGTCTCATTCATCTCTGTTTTGAAAGATTTTTCATTTTGTTATTGAGGGCCGTCATTGGTCCTTGTCAGTTCTCCGACCATCTTGTCTATTTGGGATTTACTGAGTCACTGTGCTTAGTGCTCTTACATACTACAATACTGGACTTTTAGCTTCGGACATATTCTGTCATACGACGATGTCCAGTTTTGTTTTCTTTTCTTTTATACTTTGACCAATTTTTTATGACTTTTCTTAATGTTGTCCTGTTTTGTTCATTTTTATTTTATCGTGCTCGACGTTTTACATAGTAATGAAGATTTTTTCATTACTATTTTTATTGATGATTTCCCCCACAGTATATCCCCTTATTGCCTACTGACATATGTCGGAGTCTGCTGGATCCCACGGACATGTGACGGCTTTCTCTTTCAATACTTTACATATGGATTGATATACATTAAGGTAATTTGACATGTTGTGAATTCCTGATTTTTTCTATCTTGATACCTTTTACAGGCCTGATGATGGTTCAGTGAGCCGAAACTAGTTGCCCCATTTCACCTTTTACTAATATATGCTGTAGTACTGATTTTGAGTTTTACTTACTGCTACTGTTCTTTAACCATTATCTAATAATAATCTTTTAAGACTTACTCTCAAATAATTTATGAATAAACGCCAGTACTGCACACGTATTTAAAATGCCATACATCAAGGCAACATACGTTAAATCGGAAATACTCAGCATACTGATTACTCCGTACGAAAATAAATTGAATTTCTAGAGTTAGCAACTTTCATTGCCGAATCTTCTAAGCCAGCAGTTTCAACTTATGCTTTGGAAGCAGCAGAGCTCTCATAAGAGCATCCAATTCAATCTGAGTTCCAAAAATATTCGCCAAAATCGGTGTCCATGTGATTTGGGTTCATTTTCTCAGCTCGAATTGCTAGACAACGACGGATAGGGGACAAAATCAGAGTGCGACACATATTTTGTTAGTTTTGTAGAAAGGTTTTTATCATGCAAAAGTGACAGTTCCTTGGTTCTCCCTACATCATTGGAACTCTAAATAATACCTATTTTTCATTCCTCGCAGCCCAGTTCGTTGATACACTTCCATCGAAATCAGTTAATGAAATTTTGAAATTTTGAAAATACTGCTGCTTAATATGTTGGTTTTTCTCTTTGTTGAAATAATTTACCCCAAAAATAACAAAATCTATTCGGACTCAACTTACACTAGTATTTAGGAAACAAATACAGATATTTAATAAAATCTAATAAAAAACAATAAAGTAGTAGTAGTGTGCTAGCCCTGGGGTGCCCCAAGGCTCAAATCTTGCATCTTTGCATTACATCTGAATAGTTATTGAGTTATAGTTGTAAAATAGATGAAAAATTAGTTCATGATCTTATTGAAACCAGACATTTAGTATACGTTTCAACCTGTACTCGGAATGAATTTTCAGGGAAGCCCTGCAAGACATTGAAGCTGGAATCCTGCTAAACGGAGAACGACTGAATAATATAAGGTATGCAGATGATACCGTTATTTTTGCGGACAACCTAGTATTACAACATACAGCCGACAATATGATTTGGAAATAAACACCAACTAGACAAAATTCATGATAATCAGTAAGAACCAAAACACCCGCGGTATTTTGTTGGTGGACGAAACTCTTTTAAAAAGAGTCAACAGATACACATACTTGGGCACGAACATAAATTATGACTGGGATCATTCCGTGGAGATCATAACGCGTATTGAAAAAGCCAGAACAGCATTCATCAGGAAGAAGAAAGTCTTTACCAGTTACGACTTACAGCTGTCAACGAAAATTCGCCTACTGCGATGTTACGTGTTTTCGATCTTTTTCTATGGAGTCGAATCATGGACGCTTACGGAAGCCTCCTCCAAAAAACTTGAGGCATTTGAAATGTGGCTGTACCGAAGAATCCAACGGATACCTTGGACAGAGAAAATAACCAGCATGGAAGTTGGTATAATGCGTAATGAGAGCCGATTTACCCTTTTACAGAAGATTCTCCAAGGGGAGCTAGAGGAGTGGGAAGAAGGAGAATATCGTGGTTGAAAAATTTAAGAACGTGGTTCAACAAATCAACCACTCAACTATTCCAGGTGTAATAAACACGAGATATGACACAAATTCTAAAAACACCCTATATAGACAATTTCTTTTAAAATTCAAAATAATTATTAAATTGACGACCTCAAATAAAAGAAATTACATAAACAAATGGTGTAAAGACAAGGTTAACAAAATATATCAGATTATGATTAGGTCAGGTTTTGTTTACCATAATAATAAACACGATATTGAAAATAGACCTTCACTGAAGGTGAACTCTAGAAATAAATATCGAAAAAATTGGGGAATCAAGAGAGTCAGTGAAAGAGAGAGAGGAAGTATCTCTCCCCTGGTGAGGCAAGTCTAAGTATTGACGGGCCCTCACCCTCAAGCAGTAATAGTGTGCAAATTTATGTGACTAGTGGGATTTCAAAACGTAAGTTTTTAAAGTACATTTATTTTATATTGGATATTGAACGGTGATATCATATTCTCCTTTAACTTAACCGGGTATCTCAAGACAGTTAAGGGACCCCATAGTAATTTACAGTCATATCTAGTGTTTCTTATATATATCAGCGCCCCTCATCTACTGGTAAGGCCAAATTGTAGAGGCATCTTATTTAGCTATATTCAGGGACCATTTTCCTGCATATGTATATGTTTTGTTTTTCTTGACTATTTGAGAATTGCGTAGAGGTATTTACATTTTAGAGATTTTCCAATTTTACTTGAGATTATAATTAATCCTATTTTAGAGATTTTCCAATTTTACTTGAGATTATAATTAATCCTATTTCAGAGATATTTACATTATACTGGAGATTATATTTAATCCTATTTTAGAGATTTTCAAATTTTACTTGAGATTATAATTAATCCTATTTCAGAGATATTTACATTATACTAGAGATTATAACTAATCCTATTTTAGAGATTTTCCAATTTTACTTGAGATTATAATTAATCCTATTTCAGAGATATTTACATTATACTAGAGATTATAATTAATCCTATTTTAGAGATTTTCAAATTTTACTTGAGATTATAATTAATCCTATTGTAGAGATTTTACATCATACTGGAGATTACATTTAATCCTATTTTAGAGATTTTCCATTTTACATGAGATTATAATTAATCCTATTGTAGAGATTTTACATTATACTGGAGATTATATTTAATCCTATTTTAGAGATTTTACATTTTACTAGAGATTATAGTTGATCCTAGGTTAAAATTTTTGATAATAGCGCGCAGACATTTATATTATATTAGGGGTCACAGACAGTCCTATCTTAATTTTTTTCTTTTCCGAATTTTTTACTTGATACAGTTTTTTTCTCTTTGTAATATATGTTTGTATATATTTTAACCTTTCAATTTATCTCCATAACCTCAATCCTCACCACCCCCATACCCGTCAAATAGGACGGACCGGCTAAACCTGCACTACGAACTCGGGCTTGGCACACTGTATAAGCCCAAGGGGCCCCACGACGTCTTTGATCGCTCGAGCTTGGAACAACCCCTCCCTCGAGGTAATCCCGCAGGGAGAATTCCTGGTTCTACAATTTTTGTGCCGCAAGGCACTGGTGACAGCACGCTGCAACGATCTTGGAAGAAGTGAAAAACAAAATATAAGAAATAAACGAATTCACTACACCGTCTGACAGCGGTAACGGAACGCAAATTTAGTACATAGGAAATACCATTTATTATACTGGTGAGAACGGTTTCCAAATTTACCATTCATTACATTTGTAATAAGGTCAATTTATTACACAAGCAGCTGTTAACAAAGTTTGAATAGCCAACATGATAGCCAACATCCGGAGCGGATAGACACTTTAAGAAGATGAAGTTCCAATTATTGATTTCTTTTAGTAACTTGAGAATTATATGTAGCCGATAACTTTATGATTTAGTGGAATATCAAACTGAAAATATATATGTGTGCACTCAAGAAATATGTATTCTCACGTATGGAGATATATTTCTTGAATTAAACCAACTTGATACATTCCAAGAATTTTTTTTCCTGTAAATCTGACAGTATTCGCAATGCTTTCTAGTTACGTTACTTCCAATACACACTGTATAGAATGTATCTTTTATATCAATATGTTTTTTTTAACCATCATTTATCATTTAAAATTCCCGATAAGTGTTATGCGCCCTTGTCACAAACAATGTCGTGTTCTTTGATTGTACCCTTCGTATCCTGAATATCCCTTCATTTTTTCGATGACTGCATAATGTATACAACATACACACATGATTGATCACTGTAACCATAGCGATTTGAATACGGTGTGATCTAACCATGTGTATTTGGCCATCTCAACTAACATGTCATGATGATGTATTTTACAAATATTTTCGAATATATGGGATTGACCTAGATACTACAGAACCACATTTAAATTATTCGGCATTAGGAAAGGAGAACGTCAAAAAGAGAAAACTTTTGAGAGTGAGGTTGATCTTATTTTTTTTAGTAAAGTAAATTTGAGATGGCATTTTAAATACATATTCTCTGAATTTGGTTTCTCGTTCTTCTCAAGATGTCAGTTTTTAAAGAATCATTTATAATCCCACGAAAAATAATTGGCGCAGTCAATCGGATTGTCCGACGGGAAACAACAAAAATCGTTATTTTCCGGTTGATTTTAATCATTAACGGACAAGCAAAGTGGAAAAAACCGGTTTTTAAAAAATTGCTCTTACAGTCCACACCAAGAAGGAGGGATCAACATTTCCCAAATCTTTTTGGTATCTAGATTAAGAAGAATAAGAAGAAAATCAACATCAATGCAATCAGATTTACTGAAAATTTTACTGTAAGTCATTTAAAGTTGCCTTCCCTTCTATTTCCATATTTTATGATCTATCCCGTTTTTACGTTATACAAGGAATATCAAAAGTATATAACAAACGTAAATAAAAAGAAATTTCAAAATATTTTATGAGTAATCCAAACTTTAACTTAGTTAATAGTTTAGATAGAATAAATTTAGAAGATACAGACATGGCTACGGCTACGAAACAATACCAACTTTTAAAATTGAACTTTGACGCTATTCCTCAGTATGATTCAAATTCAAATATTTCAAAGTCAATTTGAGCTACCTAAACAGGACATTCTGTTGCCGACTCTGGATACCACTATATTCGAAATTAAACCTAACCTAAACTTAGCTAACGTTGACTTAGATCAATTAATGACTGAATGAATTTAAAAATACAAAAAGAAAAACTCCAAACTATTTTTGAAAAACTAGTTAATTTTCAAAGTGCAACCGTATGGACAATAATACTTTATATTTGCCTTGCTATTGGTACTATGACGAGCCTCTTTTACATATATAAGGAAAAATTTCATAGACAACCGCCGATGGAAGGAACTTCCCTAAATTCTCCTGGTACCCACAGAATTTCGCTCTAAGGGCGGAGGAGTTATATATTCCCACACTGTATGTGTTTATGGAAGATAACAACTGCAGATGCATCTCTGTTTTTCTAAGAATTGTGAACGCTGCAATTTGGATTTTGATAATAACATTCTATATATTTACTTTAAAATATTTTTTATTCAGTTCTTGTTGTAGTTTAAAGAAGAAACTACAAAAAGGTTCTCTTTTTGTATTTTTTTGAAAATAAAGTGTTCAAAAAATCATTTGCAACCGCACCGAAAATACTTTTAATTTATTCCGTCAATCACAGAACATGGACGTACGTAATCAATCACTGGAATTTTAAAGTATTACCATGTATAGTTTAGAAATTATATCTAAACATATAAACACGTTTTAATTTCGATATTTTAAAGACCTATAAATCCGAAACGAAGGCTCGTATTAAAAAATTTCCTTGAACTTTTGATCTCTTCTACTCGTTCCTGGACCCCCTGTATACAATAAACTATAATATATTGATTTTCATTATTTTATCGGCCATAAAAATAATCAGTCACAATAACCTACTCGATTCAAGTCATGTGGCAGTATCAGTTTTATTTGTGCTTACAAACATTCGTATACAAAAGTTTTTACTGTGATAATAGATAGCAAACTTCACATGACAGACCGCAAAACATATTTTTTTGATTTCCATGTAGTATCTTTGGCGTCAGTAGAGCTAATCTCAAATTTTTTAGGGTAGTTTTCTGTGTGAATTATGACCCTTTCCTTTTCCGACCGTTTCTACTTTCCCCTTCTACTAATGTCCGATGAGTAGCTACCACTGATATAAAACTAATGATGTACTTTTTGGCTTCTACTGATAAATTCATGATTGATGATAGTTACGAAGATTTTTCAGGAAAAGAACGACTAAAAGAGACATATTTGTTGGCTTTTCAGAAACTCTATATTACTGGAGGAAAATCTATGGATGCATTCAGTGACGGATGAAGGAGTATTTACCACAAAAATTTTCAAATTAAGTTCGTACTTTTTAAATGGTACTTATTACACAATAACACTTTGTAGTACGTCAAAATACTTGAATGGTTTTCCTGTGTTGTGATTTGTATTATTTACAAATAGAAATTATAAATCATCGGTATATGTTAAATTTGTTGGTTATAAATTATTTCTTTAACTTACCCATACATTAGAAGGAAAAATAAGACTTACCTGAAAAAGAGAAAAAATATTAGTATTGAAATAATTCTAAAATCGGATATATTTTCTTCTTAACTAATAAATTACAAATATCGTACTCTGATAAGTTCTAAGAAAGAAGAGAAAATATACTTTATTGTCATGAAAAATTAAAACGTATCTAACAATGAATTGACTATAGGCGAATTGACTTTTTGTTTACCATTTCAAATACTTCGAAAAAATTGGTTACGATGAACATATACTTAATTTGAGTTGAATACTGGCGTAGTTCTTGTTGAAATATAAAACTCTCCTGCATGAGGTTATACTTATATACTTATATCTTTAATTGGATGCATTTTGTGACAGTTTTATTATTTGTCAAAGATCCCATCCTCTAATATTAAGTACACCCCATAGTAGTGCCTGCAAATCCTATTTTTCCGATTATTTTAATTGTAATATACGGAAAATAAAATTTGGCTCCTTGCTACGAGCTACGAAGCCAGTGATGCGATTAAGTGATGTCTAATCTCTTACGCTTACTATTAACTACTTGAAAGTACTGAGATTGGGGAATGACACTTTATTCGCGCCATATTTCCCTGATGATAACGGGGCAATGAAAAAAAAAGATATTTACAAAAGTATAATTTATGGGGCAGAAATTAGGGGGATGTATAAAAAAATAAGAAGAAAATAATGGCAACGGAAATGGACTTCCTCAGGAAAAAATGGAGGCCATCGAAATTTGATAAAGTTAATAAAAGTGGAAGTTGGGGACTTATGTAAAATAATCCGTGAAAAAATAAACGGTTTTGAAGATTAAAACTAACTTTTCCGCATCTGTGGCCCTGAACAATATTCTATCATAAAATTGTTACTTGTATACACTTCGGGGGATGTATCGTGCTAACAAACCGAAATTTCTCCAAAAATAACCAAAAATTTAGTATATCTAGTTTTATAGCTGTACTCGCTCTAGTCAACTGAAAATCAATAGGGTACATATGTGAGACACCTTGAACAATACTTATTCATAAAGTTGATCAATCGTATACTCTCTGGAGGCTGTATCGTGCTAACAAACTGAAAATTCTCCAAAAATGACAAAAATTTGGTACTTCAAGTACCACAGCACCCGTTGTACTGGCTTTAGTAAGCTCAATATCAATAGGGTTCATCTTTAAGACGCTCTGAATAATATCCAATCATAAAATTCATCACTTGTATATACTCCGGAGGCTGTATCGTGCTAACAAACTGAAACTTCTCCAAAAATGACAAAAATATCGTACTTAAAGTACTGTAGCACCGGTTGTATTGGCTCTGGTGAGCTTAAAATCCATAGGGTTCATCAGTGAGATGCCCTGAATAATATTCAATCATAAAATTGGTGACTTGTTGAACTTCGGAGGCTGTATCGTGCTAACAAACTGGAATTTCTCGAAAAACGACAAAATGTCGTACTTCAAGTACCATAGCACCCGTTGT
Source organism: Galeruca laticollis (assembly GCA_963921935.1). Classification (NCBI taxonomy): domain Eukaryota; kingdom Metazoa; phylum Arthropoda; class Insecta; order Coleoptera; family Chrysomelidae; genus Galeruca; species Galeruca laticollis. The sequence continues at coordinate 94,494,680 of OY998183.1, forward strand.
ACTGGCTCTGGTGAGCTGAAAATCAATAGGGTTCATCTTTAAGACGCTCTGAATAATATCCAATCATAAAATTCATCACTTGTATATACTCCGGAGGCTGTATCGTGCTAACAAACTGAAACTTCTCCAAAAATGACAAAAATATCGTACTTAAAGTACTGTAGCACCTGTTATATTAGCTCTGGTGGGCTAAAAATCAATAGGGTTCATCAGTGAGATGCCCTGAATGATATTCAATCATAAAATTGGTGACTTGTTGAACCACGGAGGCTGTATCGTGCTAACAAACTGAAATTTCTCGAAAAACGACAAAATGTCGTACTTCAAGTACCATAGCACCCGTTGTACTGGCTCTGGTGAGCTGAAAATCAATAGGGTTCATCTGTGAAATGTCCTTAACAATATTCCATCATAAAATTGGTGACTTATTGCACTCCGGAGGCTGTATGGTGCTAACAAGACTTGCAAGGAAAAGTGGCTGACGACAACGACGACGACGACGACATACACACAGGACTTTTTTTCTAAAAACCGTTTTTTCGTGTTGTTGTTGATGGATAACGTAAAAATAACTCAAAAAAAAATTTCAAATTTCCAACTTAGTTGTGGGTAAACCAATACTTTTCTCGCATATTAGATAGATTGGCGGAAAAGTAAAAGAAAGTCCTGTTATATTTTCATCTGGAGTCTCGCAGAAGACAGAATATTTGAATTTTTCAATTTAATTTATTTTCATTGCCACATCAAAACGATTTTAGCACATGCTGAGGATTTGAATAATGTACATAATTTACAACTAAACATTTACCTTTATTTTTGATTATTACTTTTCCGCCCAACCTATCTAATATGCGAGGAAAGTATTGGTTTACCACAAAAAAAGTTGGGAATTTGAAAATTTTTTTTTGAGTTATTTTTACGTTTTCCATCAACAACAACCCCAAAAAACGGTTTTAGAGAAAACATCCTGTGTGTATGTCGTCGTCGTCGTCGTTGTCGTCGGCCACTTTTCGTTACATGTCTTGTTAGCACGATACAGCCTCCGGAGTGCAACAAGTCACCAATTTTATGATTGAATATTGTTAAGGACATGTCACAGATGAACCCTATTGATTTTCAGCTCACCTGAGCCAGCACAACGAGTGCTATGGTACTAGAAGTACGACATTTTAGTAATTTTTTGAGAAATTTCAGTTTGTTAGCACGATAAAGCCTCCGGAGTTCATCAAGTCACCAATTTCATGATTGAATATTATTCAGGACACTTCACAGATAAACCCTATTGATACTCAGCTCACCAGAGCCAGTACAACAGGTGCTGTAGTACTTCAAGTACGATATTTTTGTCATTTTTGGAGAAATTTAAGTTTGTTAGTACGATACAGCCTCCGGAGTATATACAAGTGACTAATTTTAAGATTGGGTATTATTCAGAGCGTCTCAATGATGAATCCTATCAGCTCACTAAAGCCAGTACACCGGGTTCTATGGTACTTGGAGTACCAAATTTTTGTCATTTTTGGTGAATTTTCAGTTTGTTAGCAATATACAGCCTCCAGAGTGTATACAAGTGACCAATTTTATGATTGAATATTATTCAAGGTGTCACACAGATGTACCCTATTGATTTTAAGCTGACTAGAGCGAGTACAGCGGGTCCTATAAATCCAGATATATTACATTGTTGGTTATTTTTGGACAAATTTCGGTTTGTTAGCACGATACATCCCCTGAAGTGTATACAAGTGACAATTTTATGATAGAATATTATTCAGGGCCACAGATGCGGAAAAGTTAGTTTTAATCTTTAAAACCGATTATTTTTTGACACATCAGATAATCGGGAAATTCCTCATGCAATTTTATTACGTTTCGTGATTATTTTCGTTAGTACATTTGTTTGACGTAAATTGAATTTTTTTTCGTTTTAGTAACTGTAGTTTTTCATGAATGTGATTAAGATGCTTATTTTGAGGTTTAATTAAAAATATTTTAAATGATAATACCATAAGTTTTCTCTGATTTCACGTCATTTTTGTTTCTTTTATTCTCCCCAGCAAGTACGGTATATTAATATAATTATAATTGTACATTTGATATATTGAAATATTTCATACGCCGCTGGTGGTTTGAAGATCGATACGTTTGACAGCTTGGAGAAAAGCTTAAATGAAAAATTGAAATATTTTGGAGAAAAGTATGTGCAATATCTTGAGAGTTTGATTAGGTCTGAATTTTCAGTTAATATATCGAACTCGAGACGTATTTTCCATATAAAAGAAAATATGTTTGATTGTAATGTTAAGAAACTTTCTGATGGATTTTCTAACTTATGCTGGAACTGCTTTTGATAAAATTGAAAATGACATTAAACATTTTGTTACAACGAAGTATATACGAAAGAGCCAAGTTATGCTTTGAAATATCATGTTACCTTCTTTTATACATAACTGCATCAATAAACAGTCCGAGAATTCGATGGCTACAGAAAAATTGGGAAAACATTGGCTGCTAATTAATATGTCAACAGTCAACATAATTTGTATAAAAAATTTACTGCCTCGACCCTTACTTTGTGAAATCTACTCATATTACTGTTGTGTAAATGAAACTAACTGTTTCTAGATAATTCCACAATATATTGATTGAATGTTAAAAATTCTAAGAAATTTGACAATTGTTTCGATCCTAAATATCATCATCAAAATGAGAGAAGTTACATTTCATTTGATGCCTACCTGATGTTTAATAATTATTTTATTTTTGGGTAGACCAAGAAGTGACCTACCTTGTCAATCACAAGTGAAATTTTAATATAGTGTTTTTAAATGAAACTCAAGGTCTCTAGTTAATTCCACAATATAATACAAGTTATTGAAAATTCTAAAAAATTGACAATTGTTTCGATAAATCAATATCATCGTCAGAATGACAGAAGTAACATTTCATTTTATGCCTACCTGATGTTTAGTAGTTATTTTTGGCTAGACCAAGAAGTAACCTAACTTGTGATTGGCTTAATATATGTTTATAGAAAAAAGAAGAAGATGTGATATTACAAATATTGAAGCTTAGATATTATTAGCCCTATGGTGATATCCTGGATATCATTTTTCCAATTAAGATCAGTATAACTGTGCAATGATATAGAAAACCAGGAAAACTATATCTGCTGATCTTTACAATTATCGCTTAAGAAGACAGTTTATTAGTGGAGAATTACCTAGATTTAACTGTTCATTGACAACTTCATATTGTGGGTTTCTTAAATGTCTTCTAATTTCCAGTTCTTCAAGGAAATCCAGTTCTTGTTTCTTTTCACAAATATGCAGTACTTATAGTTATAGTAGATGTTTTGCGTAGTGGGATTTATCTGGTTGTTTTAATCTGTATGCTCGTAAGTGCTCACTGTATCATATTTCAAAATTCCTAAGGGTTTGACCCAAATAGACAGCATTACATTCTGGACATTTGAGTTTATATATACCTGACTTCTTTAATAGTGGTATTTTTGTTTTTACATTTACCAATTTTGTACTAACGTTACTTTCTGTTTTAAAAGAAATTGTTGTATTTGTTGCTGAAGATATTATCTTTGAAATATTATTAGAAATATTTTCTGCATATGTGATGGTTTTATAAGTTTTAATTTCATTAGCTTGTTTAGGATATATTAGTTGTAATGCCACTTTTTCCTCTTTTTTACTAATTAGCTTATTTATCATATATAATGGATAACCGTTAGATGTTGCTATTTGTCTAATTGTATTAATCTCTCTATCAAAATTACATTTGTTCATAGGAACTGAAAAAGCTCTATGTATCATTGAATTATATGCTGCTAGTCTGTGTGACACAGGGTGGTTAGAATTGAATGGAGTTGTTACATCAGTTTGTGTTGGTTTTCGGTAAATTGAATAATCAAGTACATTATTAACTCTTTGAATTTTTAAATCAAGAAAATTGATTGAGCTATTTTCTTCAATTTCTAATGTAAATTTAATTTTCGGGTGTAAATTGTTGATGTGGTTGAAAAATACATCTAATTGTCGTTCACTACCCATAAAACAAGCTAATATGTCATCTACATATCTATACCAAAATAAAATATTTTTCGAAATATTACTTTCAAAGATCTCTCTTTCTAAATTGTCCATAAAAATGTTTGCTAAAATAGGTGATATAGGGCTTCCCATTGGTAAACCTTCATTTTGAATATATATATATATATATATATATATATATATATATATATATATATATCTTATTGTCAAAAGTGAAATAATTCTGATTAATGCATACATCAAATAAATTAAGTATATCTGATATTATTCCTGGATTAATATTTTTATCTTCTAGTAATTTTCTTACAAGTATTAGACATTCTTTAGGAGGAATTTTAGTAAACATGTTAGTTACATCGAACGATATGAGTTTATAGTTATCCTGTAATTGGATTGCTTTCAACTTTTTGATTAGTTCTATTGAATTTCTAATTGAGTACTGAGATTCATATCCGTAAGTATTGAGTATATTGTTGAGCTTCTTTGCCAATATATTATTAGGAGCATTAATTTTAATAATTTACATATTACGAACTCCCTGATATGTACAGTAGAACCCCGATTATCCGTGCGCGCTTTATCCGGGCAGCGGATTCTCCGTGCGGCATGTTAAATTGGTCATCCGTGCGCGGATTATCCGTGTCTGTTGGCCAGAGGTTGGCGCGTGATCATTGAATGCACCGCGCATACGCTCGACTCGTACAGACGTTCGTTTCGGGGAATCCCAAATTTACATATTTACTTATTATTTTCGTCAACTATTAACAGTATCAACCAGACTCGTTAAACACGCACAAAATGCAGCGTACCGGTGCTAACAAAAGGCGTAAACGCAATGTATTATCTTTAGAACAAAAAATGGAAATTTTAAAACAATTTGAAAAAAAGAAAGATGTCACTCTATTGGCTAAAACATATAACATTGGAAAACGGTTCGCGACATTGTGAAGAATAAAGCCAAGTTACAGAGCTTTGTAGCTAAAGCTGATAGTGCAAAAGCTATTTCTGACAGGAAGTCTCTAGAAGAATCTACTTATCCTAAACTTGATGATGCTATGACCAAGTGGTTCTTTCAAAAAAGATCGGAAGGGGTTCCAATATCAGGATCGATGTGTGCTAGGCAAGCACAAAAGTTTCACGAGCAATTGAAAATTAAAGGAAACTTCTCTGCTTCTTCCGGTTGGCTATACAGATTTAAAAAACGTCATGGAATACGACAATTAGCTATTCAAGGGGAGAAATTAAGTGCCGATGATGTAGCTATGGTTGAATTTTGATATGATTTGGAAAATCTTATAACGGAGCATGACCTAAAACCCGAGCAAGTGTATCATGGCGACGAAACTGGACTTTATTGGAAAGCAATGCCAAAGAGAACACTTGCTACAGGCTCAGAAACTAGTGCACCAGGTTAGCTTTATTTTTGTACTGTACTGATTGTTTTTTTAAAGTTATTTATTTATTTAGGTTTCAAGGTAAACAAAGACCGTTTAACAGTGTTATGCTGTGCTAATGCATCAGGAAGCCATAAGCTTAGGCTAGCTGTCATAGGAAAATCAAAAAATCCGAGGGCTTTTAAAAATGTAAAAACACTGCCAGTTGATTATTATAATCAAAAGGCTGCTTGGATGGATCGAGTGATTTTTAAAAAGTGGTTTTTTGAAAAATTTATACCACAAGTTAAAACTTACTGGATAATAATGTAGAGCAACTAAAATCAGCAGTTGGAAACATATTCGTAGCATATTTTCCTCCTAATGTGACATCTATTGCCCAGCCCATGGACCAAGGTGTTATAGAGATCATGAAGAGGCTTTATAGGAAAGACCTTATGCTCCAATTGTCGGGAGAAAGTGACTTTATGAGAATTTGGAAACGTCTGGATTTGAAAGAAGCAATTTATGCTGTAGCTCGCGCTTGGAGTGAAGTGAAAGAGACTGACATTAAAAGAGCATTTGATAAAATTATGACCTTAACAGCAGATGAAGAAGATTGTACTGAAGATGAAGATGAAAATGAGTTATCAATCGAAGACATCGCATCTATAGCCTCACAAATCAAAGGCTTGGAAGAAATATATAACGCAAAAATACAGGATAGAATGTGATCACGACGAAAAAGGGTATCAGAATATTATTGACGAAGATTATCTAAATAACCAGGCCACTGCAGAAAGTTCTGACAAAAGTAGTGATGACGATGAAAATAATGTCATCATCAAAACAAGTCACAGAGAAGCAGGAGATGCAGTAAATGTACTTATCCAATACTTTGAAGAACAACCTGAAACTGATGACATTCATCTACTTCAACTTAGAAAAATGAGGGAAATTATAAGGGATGATTTTATTAACGTTTTTAGTTATTACTGTTCATATGCGTTGTATTATGTTTAAATATTAAAACTTTTGTTTTTTGTTACATGTATGTATTACGTTTCTTTTATTCTTTTAATATACATTTGTGTAAATAAATTATTAAAGAAATAGAAATGAAGTTTTTGGATTATCCGTGTTTTCGATTATCCGGCAAAGGTCCGGTCCCGGCAAGCCCGGATAATCGAGGTTCTACTGTATGCCAAAATAAAATAATTTTTACTGTATATTTGGGTTTCTATGTCACTGAGTACGCAAATGTCTTTACTTCTATCTCTCTTTACTTTCTCAGGAAGATCTTGACGATCTTTCTGTTTTAGCTGAAGTTTTTTTAAAATACAACTTGACGGGCATTGGAGTAAGCAGTCACTTCAAATATAGATCAAGCTTTTGATTTTCCCTATTTATATAATAATATATAAATAGTGGTCACATGTGGGTTGCGTACACTCGGACATTTATAGTCCTTCGTATTTTTGGCTATCTACTTGTTAATGCTTCTAGTCAATTTTAAAGGATCATACCTACCTGTGTTTTTTAAATATAACAAAACTTCACAATTTGTACTTATATGAAATAAAACAACAAATAAAGTTTCAAGGTATTTTAAAAACCAATGTCGATATAATAATCATCCCAACGATCAACTTAAATTACCCGAGATGCTGGCAAAATTGATTCTTGAGCCCTTTGCAATTTTATTTGCAATCTGGAGGCTTTTTCTAGTTCTTCTTCGTGTAATAAATTTTGTTTTTGTTACGGTTAAAAGTTTCAGTGTAGTCGAGTCCTGAGGGATCATGTTTGGAAAGAGTTTTAAATAGATCGCGACACCCAAGGCTGGGATTTCGGTTTTAAAGGTTAAAGATACAAAATAGCGATGTTTTTGGAAGAAATCATTTATTTGGAGATTTTTCTTATTAGCTGCTCTTTACTAGAAAAAAAAATGGTAAACATTCAAATTCAACGACCAGAAATTTATATAATTTCAATTTTCGGTTTTGTTATTCTTCTCAATCATAGTATAAAGAGAGTTCAGTACGAATAACTTTTTATAAACATGACAAAATCCAAAGATTTTCAGTGTATTATCTGAATTTGTTGTCGTTACGACAATGAGAAAATGAGGAAAACCAATATAACACTAACATATAAAGCTGAATTTACTGAAAGTATCAGCAAACAATAATTCGGGATCTTTTAGGTAAATTATCTGTATGGGACATTAATAAGATCAAAGTTAGATTATGGTACCATTGTATACACAAACAAATCTTTACTTAAGCTATTAGATGTAATTTATTATACCGCACTTCGACTAATGTTAGGAGCTTTATGTACAACTCCAATTGAAAGTAAGTGCTATGAAGGGTTTAAATGACCGAGAAAATTATTTACGACTTACGCTGTGAAATTCAAAGTGGCCAACAACAATTATCCATATTCATCTACAGGCAAAGACTTTTGTAACTCTTTATGAATTAAATACAAACACTAAAACCATCTTATTTGTATTAATTCTGATAGTATGTTTAGGGACGTAAATTGAATTAAGGATACAATTATTCGTGGCCGAATAGGTCCCCAATATCCAAAGCAAAAAATATTTTATAATCCTCTTATTCCTTAACTTGAACCCAACAAACTGCATATCCATACATATCCATATCTGGCCAGCTCTAGCACCATGGACATACACATAATATTGATACTTATCTGACGAAAATGGACAAACACCCAACAAACAACTTACTGCTTATACAAACATTGACAGATATTGATTATTATCTTGACCATGCAGAAATAAGTGTATATAGATGGCTTAAAACCTTAAAAGGAATTTGAACTACCTACCATCAACCAGTAATATAGGATGCTTCTCGAATGCAGTGCATTTATAGCCGCATTGTATACAATGCCATTCGTATTTAAACATGGAGTGTTGTTACTACAGTGCTTAAAAATACTTTAATTAAAATTAGGCATGCTCATGTAAATATTTTTGATAATGACCCGGTTTTTCAGAATAAAAATAAATACAAAGGTGAATCCATCGTATTTACAAAATAATTACTTCGTAAAAAAATTGATATCCAAAAATAGATATCTTCGAAAAAAATATTACTACTTTTTAATATAAGCCCAACAATATCTCACGATACCACAGGATATCAACTTTTCCAACTACAATTGGAAGCATCTTGCTTATCCTATCGAATCGTAACTATACCCAAATTTTACACAAATGTCAAGCTTCAGTCGTCTTGTCTACATTCTAACTTCAAGACATGATGTACCCACTTCTATTATTACGGTAATATTATTTACAGCATTTTTGGGTGATTGATAGAAGTTTCCATCAGCGTTTTTTATATCGTCCCTGCTTGAGGTCGGTGGGTGTCCTCTACATACGCTTCCACTCCAAGCATCTGCTGCATTATCTTCTTTATACATCAAACCATCAGATCCACTTGAGACATCAATCAGTCTCTGCAGCGTCCCGTATTCATGTTATTCTTGTAATGGTTACGTAAGGAATTATATCCTGAAGGAACCTCAGCGTTGACCTCTCCATAGTGACTGTCAATGTTTCTCATAGAAGAAACTAGAAAGACGCATTGGTTAAAGGTCTTTCTTTCAAATAAGGTTAGAAAGCTATACCGGAACTTTGTTTTTAATTTTCCGTCTGCCTGATTGTGTCTTTTCCTATACAGATTTCGTGTACTATATTTTAATAGTCTATGGTTCTATCTGTTCTATTGTTGCTAAGTTTGATAGAATTACTTGAGGTAAGGTTTGTTGATTTTATATATATATATATATATATATATATATATATATATATATATCTGTTATTTGGAATTTAAAAAAATATTTAAATTAATATGTAATAAATTGAAATTGTATGTATGAGATTCAGTATTTTTTAGATACCCAATATTGTATATGTGATTCAATATTTTTAAAATACCCAGTATGTGTTAAATTTGTATTGATTATGATTCGTATGATATTTCACACAGAATATGAGAAATTATGGTTAGGTCATGTCATAATAAAAGGAAATATTTCAAGATGAAGTCAGATGTCACTATAGGTATTCAGTTGATAATAAAAGAAGAACAAATGTAATTTTTTATAGAATTTTTGGAATGTTACCAATACAGGTCAGCAAACAAATCTATTTCTTTTTGAAAAAGAATAAAAATTTCTAACTAAGTTATAGGTTGTTGATGGAAAAAGAAATTCAGTCGAATTTGGTATCTTGAACGGAGAGGATCTAATTTTAAAGATTTATCATTATATAGGGAAAGTTATACATGTCGTGTTAAAAAATGTAATAAATGTTTAAAAATTTTATTCGGCCACAAACAATTTAAATTCCGTGCTTGTTTCGAGAATGAACAAAACGATTCGTAATATGCGAAATGTAATGATCCTGAAATTTTAAGTGAGACGGTTTGATCCAGATTCCAGTCCCGAATGTAGATCATGGGTGAGATTTTTCTGATTTATTAATTAAGAAAGATAATGCATTATTACATCAACGATAACATACCTTTATAATATAAATGAATCAAAGATATGATTACCTATAAATATTGAATAAAATAAAAGAGGAAATTTTAAGTATACTTACGGAAGAATTGTACAATTTAAAGAACTATATCGGTGTACGATAGTATAGTGATTAACTCTTGACATTTCGGGAAATTCATTGTAAATTATCGGAATATTTAGTAATCACAATAAACTTTCTGCGCCTTGGAAGAATGTACTTGGGGATTCAATTTGATTATTGTATATAATTTTAATTTTGTATTCTTGTAGGTAATACATTGTATTTTGTAAAAAATTAAGGTTTGTTTGATGACTTGTAGGTTAGACACAAAACAGATTTGAATTGAACATATTGAATATGTTATTTGATGAGGATTTTGAATTTTTTTATATTAAAATAGATTAATTTATTTAAAATGGGAAAATTTTAATCTGTGACAGTGACATATCTTGATTTCTGGTGACAGATAGTTAAATGAAATATATTGGAAACGTCAGTGTTTCATTAGATAGCCTTTATAATTAAACGTAAACAGTCACAGCTGGAAACTGGGCAAATAATAAGGAATAATTATAATAATAAAAAAATTAATTTATATAATACTTAAAATTTGTTGAAATATTTCATAATCAACTGAACTCATCCTGAGATAAGAGATTCATGCCGACAAATATTTTAATCGAATAAAAGAACCTAAACAGTATAAATTTTTAACCAAATATAATCAACTAATACAATATATATATTGGATATTTTTGTGGGGATGTGGCAATAAGACTCCAGAGTAAATTCTCTCAGATATTTATTCCCGAGCTTTCGAATAATTTTTATTCATTATCAAGGGCTATAAATAATTGGTCAATGTTATTATTATTAATAATTAAATGAAATAATAAATACTTACATAAAATCTATAGCGAATTTTGGAAAAGTTGTGAAATATTATAATAAATTCTTTTAAACATAAATCAATGAAAAACTCAAAAAACAATATGACAATAAACAAAATATTTGATCTTGAACTACTACAATTTTCATTTTTTTAACAAAAAATTAAAGATTGTTATGAATCTTCTGTTCTTTTTTCATAATCTAAAAGATATGCATATATAACACTAAGGTTATTTAAATCTGTTTTTTTATTTATTACATAATTTTGTTCTGCAATATATGTTGTTTCCAAAAAAAGGCGTTTTCTATAATTACTTTCTATTGCTAAAACTTTGGCAAATTGATAATCCATAGAATGGCCTTCATAAAACACGTGTTCCACTAAAGCACATCTATCAGGATATAATCTACTGTCACTTTTATGAGAGGCGATTCGATTGGTTAGCGATCTTTTACTGTGACCAATGTATTTCTTATTACAGATATTGCAAGGAATCTCGTAAACTATATTAGCTAATTTGTTAGTAGGAGTCTTGTCTTTGATCTTACTGAAAATTGATTTTATTGTAACATATTGTTTATTCGCAATTTTTATATTATGTGGTTCAAATACTCCAGAAATTTTCGGTGTGATAGATTTTATATATGGAAAAGAAATATAAGTTGGAGATGTAATATTAGTAGTTAAAATGTCACTGTTTTCTTCGTTTCGTATTATGTCAACAGTAATGTCATTTCTATTGTCAGAAGTATTATATAAAACATGTTTCAAAAGATATGAAGAGTATTTTTAGATTTTTATTGTGAAATATTGGATTGGAAATTTTTAAAACTCTGGTTTTCATCTGTTTAATCAAGTTAATTTTTGTACTACGTCGATGATATGAATGGTAATTTATATATCTCCCAGAATTGATAGGTTTCCTATACCAATTGAACCTCTTACTCTTTGGTTAACTGAAATATTGACAAAATCTTACGACTATCACAATGAATATTATGTTAAAGACTCCTTTGAAATTAGTAAATCATTCAATAACTTACTATTACCATCAAATTACGTTCTTTTAAGTTTAGACGTAGCATCACTTTTTAGTAATGTTCATTTAAATATATGTTTAACATCTCTTCAATATAAATGGAATGATATAAGTAAAGATTGCAAATACGGAAAAGAAACATTTTTAGAATTAATTACATTTATTTTTAATAATACATTTTTCTCTTACAATAACAAAAATTACCAACAAACCTTTGGAATACCTATGGGCTCTTCAATATCTTCTATATTAGCAGACAGCAGACTATGTCATGAATTATATTTTAGACTATGTTATTTCTGTTTTACCTTTTAATTTGTTCTTCATCAAAAAATATGTAGATGATATAATATTATCTCTTCCATGTGATGAAATAAATAATATACTCTTTTACTTCAATAGCTTCGATCCGCATATACAATTTACAATGGAAAGGGAAAATACAGAACAATCTATATATATATATATATATATATATATATATATATATATATATATATATAGATTGTTCTGTATTATATATATATATATATATATATATATATATATATATATATATTGGAAAAATGTACTCCATAAGCATGAAACAAACAAAAAACATGAATTCGATTTTCCAAACACAAAAGTTATACGAGTATATAAAGACCAAAACATTACTAAACTTAAAATCAAAGAAATGATTGCCATTAAGAATGAACCCGAAGCCGTAAATGACAAGAAAGACATAGAGAACTTGAGTAAAATTTACCATAACCTTGTACATGCAGGCTCATAATTTGTGCATAATAAACCAACAACAACAAAAAATTAATATACCTCCGTTCATATTATCTGACACCCAATACAATGCCAAGACACAGTGTATAAAATTGAATTAAACTCTAATTAGCTGTTATCAGTGAAAATAATAAAAAAACAAAAAAAGTCAAATACTTGAACCAAACATTGATGATCGATCAAAGAGGATGGTTGCCAAGGTACTCTTTTATATGTATATTCATATGTACCCTTACTTGTGTGTGCCATTTTCAATGCAAATTGTTTGTCAGTGTTATCCAATGTAAATTTTTATTGTAGACTGAAATTAAAATCTTTTGATAAAGCCTTGTAATTAAGGCGAAACGTCAAGAATGACAGAAAACTAGTAGTATATTAATGAACCTATCCCAAGAAAATTACATAAATGAATATATATATATATATATATATATATATATATATATATATATATATATTGATATGGTTTTTTTATCTTCTGTTGTAATTTTAATTTACAATGTATAATTTTTTTATGTTCAACATTTGCATAATTTGTTAAAACTTATTATTTAAAATGATTTCTGAACAATGCACTTACCTTCATGCAGTAATCATAAATTTATGTACTAATTTTTCCCAGGGTTCGGGGTTCATAGATTCGATCAAAACTATTTTATAAGCGCCAAAATAAATTAATTTTGTATAACTTTTTTTTTATAAATGTACCACAGATATTCCCTTCCAAATTATTTCTAGTAATAAAATCTTAATTCCTAAAAATTGTTAAATACGGCCCTGTATGCCTACAAATTTACACAGCTCTGACGTAACCTAGCCAAACATAAATTCAATGAAGAAGAAAATTTTTAGGTGTGTGAAAATATAATAGATAAGTTACTTTGACTTTTAACCAAACAAATCTTTCAAAATTTTCAATGAAGGATACGTCGTGTTGACAAAACAAAAATTATATATAATAAACTTTCATACAGTTTCATACATATTAATGGAACAACTTGATAAAAATAACCTTAATTAGAAAAATATTGTATCCAATCTAGCGTCTTTTGATTATTTAATTGTATATATAACAAACCTGTTTTCATATGTAAATCTGTCAATGTATTAATTAATGGAAACTGTTTGGAAACAATATATTTATTTATAAAAGATATCAAAATTATGATAATACTCAGGTAAGTTTATTTTCATTTTAAATTAAGTTTGTAGGAATACATTTTTTACTACCCACTATCGTTCAAAGATCTCAATGTTCTGCTGTTCTAGATTCTTTGAAGTGTATAACCTCTCATACACATTTATGTCAAATGGTGAATTCACCTATGAATTTGCCATGGATACCACCAATCTTGTCAATTACAACATAAGACCGTCTTTGGATGAATCTTTACAATTTAAATTATTTCACTTACGGATATTACTTGACGTTGTGATTATTCTTAAAACGTTCAAGAAGGTTTGTTTCACATCTTACGAATATTTACTTATAAAATTATATAACGATTTTGGAAAATTTTAATGAATGTATCTTGTTCTGCCTCTTTTCTTGTGTTACTATGTTACTAAGAGCTCGATTTCATTTTTTCTTTCAATAAATAATCGTTTTTAAGTTAAAAATCAAATTGCTTGATTCTCACTGACTGATTCAATTCTGTTTATTTGTTATAGAAGCATTTAACGATTTCTTTGAATAAATTCATTCTTTACACATAATAATTGTTATATTTGTGTTTTATTTGACAATATTTCTACAATTTAAAATTATGTTGGCATTCTTTCAATTACCAAAATTTCTATGTATATACACCTGCTTGACATTGTACTAAACATATTCACAGGGTGTTACAAACCGCATTACTAGATTTCTATGCTTTCTTTGATTGATTAAAACTTTAGTTATTAAAGTTTTAGTCTGTTTCTTTAGTCAATTAGAAAAGTTTTGTTTACTTTTAATTCAATATTGTGCAATGTTTTTTTATGATTACAGCTATTATTGTGGTTATGTAGCAAATATTTATATTATACACAGTGTGTACTATTATTTTTCATATATATATATATATATATATATATATATATATATATATATATATATATATATTAATATGAAAATTAATAATACGCACTGCTACTCCTAGAGTTGATAATGCATTATCAAATAATCTCAAAATCTTCACGAGGTTTGTAAATGTTAATGTACCTTGAACAAGTTAATTTATAAGGCTACACCATAGTGTATCAAGTTGCTTATAACTATTTGTAATTGAAGTGGAATGAAGAAATAAAACTATTATTAACTCTAAAAAAAATTCAAAACTTCAGAGGATTTTTTATTGAAAAATATACCGTGGGAAATTAAATAGTAAAGATATCTCCAATTTAATTATTTTAACTGTCCGTCTAACGATGTTCAATACTGCTTTTCAGTATCTTCCCCTTTTTAATTCCACTTTCTCTTATTTTAATTAATGACCTCGTCACCCTACGAAAAGATTTTTTCTATATCTCGTTCGAGTGAGTCTATAGGGGCAGGTTCTTAGAAACCATACTGATCTAAAGTGCAAATAAAGGGGTAAATATATAACAAAGCATTTTCAAAAACACAAAGGATGCAGACGAGTGCAATGGAAACCACAATTTTCACACCTCAGAATTCGACAATGGATGCTTAATTCTTTATTGGTGATAAGAACAAAGCATTTAATTTTTATATCTTTTCGCTGACTGAATTTCAATGTAGGAGTTGGGGAGGGTTTTCTATGGATTTTAGTTCCATTCAAAAACGGCGACAAGTACAATATTCAAGATATTGACAGTCTCTTTTATGCACAAATAATTGCTGCATTCAATTATTACAATGGAAGTTGATTTGTTCACAATTTCAACAATTAGGAAATGACCTAGGAATATAACTGGTTCAAATATATTTTGCTGAATATACAAAAAAAAGGTTTAATTGATTTAAAAAAAATTTATTTACAATATTTTGGGTTTTACAGTTCACATATATTCAAATACAAAGAAGAGTAGAAGGTTTTCCTATCACTGAATTAACTTGTTAAGAGTATTTATCCATTCATTAAGTACAATATGAATACCTTTTAATTCAGATACAAGACGGAAAAGTCATTCACAACGAAGAGAATCTTAAAATTAAATAATACAATCAAAATGCCTAAGATAGTAGGTGAATCGACAGATGAAAGAAAAACAAGTTCAAGTTACTTATAATTGCGTAACCCTTAAAAAATCTGCTGACACCATCCTTGTGTGGATGTGTGGACATAACATTACGTGTGAGCATTTTCCTTCGTCATCAATGCGTTGAAGAAGTCAGCCACTAAGTTTTGCGACTATGATTGGTTATAGGTTATTTGTTCAAACAGAAAAGTACACTGATGATATGACTCACAGGATAAATGCTTTGAAGGAAAAATCCTTGAAACTGCTGAAAAGCGAAGACCCTTAATAAGAATA
Source organism: Galeruca laticollis (assembly GCA_963921935.1). NCBI lineage: Eukaryota > Metazoa > Arthropoda > Insecta > Coleoptera > Chrysomelidae > Galeruca > Galeruca laticollis. The sequence continues at coordinate 94,510,866 of OY998183.1, forward strand.
TGCACGTATGCCTTGCGACTGAACAAAAAAAGGATAATTAACGATGAAATAAAACAATATAATTTGTTTAAAACTTCATTTATTTGAACTAATGTTCGATTTAAACTGGTTGACGCGTTTCACTAAGACAGTAGCTTTCTCAAAACGAATGAAGGTATAATATAAAAATGTTTTAATATATACAGTGCATAAATACAGAATTCTATTTACTAATGTTAACAAAGACATTGAAAGAAATTACCTGGAAATTCATTCACTACAAACATTCCTAAGCTATCTTTTAGGTACAAAGGTTTAATAAAGGCGAGTGATTGATATATATTTGGTCGTTAAGAAGGTTACCTGAATATTTATTTTTGTTAATCTCAAGGGACCCTAATAAATTTAAACTAAAGGATTTACCGACTACATGTAGAATTTCAAAATTTGGGTCGAAAATGTGTTGGTTTTCTAATAAATGATTTGCATAGTTAGAATCTAATTTTTTGTTGTCATCGCTACGTTTGTGTTCCGAAATTCTAGATAAAATTTCTAAAAGTTCTACCGATATAAATTTTATCACAGTTGTCATTACCACATTTTAATTTATACACTTCTGATTTGTTTAGTTTTGAAGATTTAAATTTATTATTTTTAATGAGTTTGGATAAATTGTAATCAGTTTTAAAGGAAATATTCATGTCTAAAGTTTCTAAAATTGATTTAATTTTTAAGAATGGTGTTCCAAAGTATGTTAAGCTTTTAAATTGTAAATTATTTTTTTTGATCAGAAGAGAATACTTGTTCTAAAGTCTGTTTTTTTATCTTCTTATTTATGATTTTGTCAAATATTGTAAAAAGATAAAAAAACAGACTTTAGAACAAGTATTCCCTTCTGATAAAAATAAACAATTTAACCTTCCAGTAGTCGCGGGTGCTGCTTAACAAAAATGGTCGCGGATGTATCCGACGGATACATAACTTTTATTATTGAAATACACTTCCAATTTTTAAAACGGTAAATTTTGTGTGCTAGTAAATAATAGAGAGCAATGATTGAATTCGTTAACATATGTATTTTCAGTAAAAAGATGATTACATAAATCAATAATTCTTAAAATATATAAAAAATGAAATAATTTGCTGTTATTTGCATAAGTTGCGTATTGTGAGCCATTAATCCACATATCTTAATCTTCTAGTCTACTTTTCTTGGTAGGCACTCCCCAATTGTCAAGACAAACGACACTAGAGTGTTGGAGACAAAGATGTCTTTGGCAGGAGGAGCATTGGAATTTTGTTAACCTGGTGCGTTTTTCTCGCTGGCATGGCACACAACGTTTACGTTTTTGCTCATTGTTTTGATCATTTGGTTGCTGCACTTTTTCTTCTTCTTGTCCCACTACTTCTTTGAGTCTGGTTGATAGCTCGCGAGGTAGACCAGTGTTGGAGGTACTACGTCTTTGGAGGTGTGGTTTGATTAGTTCGTTACCAAGTTTTCGCAAAAAATGCCGCCGACTTTTTGTTTTATTTCCGTTCCCTATATGAATAACTTGGGAGTTTATTCCTCCCACATTAAGAATCGAAAAAAATAAAACCATCGGCCAACGTCTTGTATTCCTGGCTACACTGTAAGAGGAACATAATTTATCTACAACGTCCACACCTCCTTTGGTTTCGTTATAGAAAGTAATTATTTCGGGTTTCATATGATCCCCAGTAGTATCGTCAATTTTGTCCTCAAAGTGTAAACTAGAAATTAGAACAACATGTTTGTCTTTGTTTGGGAACGTAGGACACTATTGTTCCTTCTTTTCTGAAACCAAACATATTTGATTTTACAGGACGTTCTTTCAAAACATTCAACGGTGTTGGAATTTGCCACTTGTTTCTTTTTAATGTTCCTACCATGGACAACTTATGGTTTATAGCTAAATCTTGGCTGAACCAATTGTCCATAGTGACGTTACGTCCAGTGTTGTGTATGGGTAAGATCATCTTTTTACCACATCAACGCTTTTGTTGCTGATAGAATAGGGGCCATCTGGTTGTGTTCCAGCATAAATTTACATATTACTGGTGTAATATGTTTTAGCATCAACCAGCGCAAAGATCTTAATACTGTACTTGGCCGGTTTTGATGGTATATATTGAATAAAGTTACACCTGCCTCGAAACGCTTCCAGCTTCTCATCGATTGTTACATTAGCTCCTAGTGAATAAGATGGTTTACTGTTTTCAACAAACATCTCAAATATTTCTCGCACGGCAGCTAACCGATCAATTTTTTTTTCTCTCATCTCTAGACTGTCGGTTATCGAACCTGATACAGCGCATCAGGAATCTAAAACGAATTAAGCTCATCGTCAATCTGAATATTTCAACACCGTTTCCTCTTGCGTCCCACAGCTCTTCTAAGTTCAATCGGCCGCCTTTATAAAGTCCAGCCAAGTAAAGTAGGCCTATAAATGCATGGATTTCGATCATATCAGTAATACGTGCGTCTCTTTCTCTGCTGAAATTGGGTTGTACACTTATTATATGCTAATTCGTGTAAGTGACTATGAGGTTTAGAATACGGTCATCGAATAAACACTTCCACGCTTCAAAGCATCCTGTAACTTGGCGAGCGTTGCCAATAACTCCTGGAAGACGTGCAAGTATGTTTTGCTTCTATAATCTTCTTTTTCTGTTATAGGGTGTTTTTTTCCATACATATTTGTCAACGATTTTTCCGTTCTTTTTTCTGACAGCAACATAACAATTTTCATCTTCATAATCTGATGATATACTTGCATCCGTATCGTCTTGTTCACTATCTGAATCCTCTTTTCTTTCTTCTATGGCTTCGGAACAGTCAGTATCATAATCTTCTTCTAAGACGTCTTCAACTGCGTCATCATCATCGTCTTCAAGAAGGAGTCGTTGCAGCTCTAATACGTCTGCGTCATTATTGAAGATATACATTCTCTTGGAAGCCATAATTCACTGCAAAAGAACAAAAATCCTTAATAGTTAGAACAATAATTTAGAACAGGCAAGAATGCTCGCGGGTATCCCACAGATACAAGTTTATTTTTTTCATGTTTTTTATTAGCTAAGTATAAAATATTAACAGATGGTCTACTTGAAACAAAAAGGATTGCGCTCACATAAATTAAATAAATATACAAGCAAATCAGCAAAACTTACATAAATGATCGCAGTGTATCTCTCAAATACAAGTGGCACTTTTTTTACAAACTGTTCACTCTACAAAGTTTGCACCAATACTAACCTCAAAACTTCCCTCGAGCAGGTAGGTAGCCGAGAGCACATCCCCACCGCTAAGTAGGTGTGTTCGAGATATATGAGAAAAAAGTATCAGTATGTATATCTCAGATACGCGCGATTACTAGAAGGTTAAAAGCCTAACATACTTTGGAACATCATCCTTAAAAATTAAATCATTTTTTGAAACTTTAGACATGAATATTTCCTTTAAAACTGATTACAATTTATCCAAACTCATTAAAAATAATAAATTTAAATCTTCAAAATTAAACAAATCAGGAGTTTATGAATTAAAATGTGGTAATGACAACTGTGTAATGCGTATTGCTCAGGTAAGCCCAAAGAAGACAGAGTTCAATTAAATTAACTGATTTATTTCTAAAAAATATTATTTACAATGATAAAAATAAACTAAAATTCAATATTCTATATATATATATATATATATATATATATATATATATATATATATATATAGTATATTACTCTGGTGTGTAAATATTTTGAAGGTCACGCTTCGATAGTCCGTATCCTTTCGTCGATCGATAGGTACTGGTGTCCGAATGATGGTAGGTGTAACTGTAGCGGTGTGTATTTCGATTCCGGTGATATACTCGTAGGGTGTACGGGATTCTCTGCGTCCTATGAAACGTTCAGACAGCCAGGGGTATGAGCAACCGGCGGATCAATACTCTTCCGGTTTTAATCTCAAGATTTGAGAGTATCGTTTGTAGCTAGTCAGTCGCTAGCTTAACGAATATCTCGGCTTGCAGGGACTGTAGTTATCACGGGGCGTCAACACCACACCGAAATTAGACTAACAGTCAAAGCGATCGTTTATATCCAGTCAGTACCCGGCTTAACGGCGCTTCCCTACGAAGATACTGTAGAGCTTTCAGTGTGTCAGTACCACACCGAAATTCTTCTAACAGTTTGAACAATCGTTCTCGTTTCCGTCAATACCAGAAACCAACGGCCGTTCTAATGAATGATGTATAAAATCGGATCAATACTCCGACTTAGTACAACACTCGGCGGTGGATAGTGTAAAGCGTTTGAGGTTAAAGTCAATACCCTCGACCTACGCTTCGCACTGGAGGCGGCTGAACTTGGAGGAGCAGGAGTCCGTAAACCAAGTCGTCTCATCGTCTGTCGGTTCGCATTTTTATATCGTCGTGGTGGTGGTGGAAGTCTCCTTCCCTTGTGGTGGTGGTGGAAGTCTCCTTCCCTTCTACTGTCGATTCTTCGTGCGCATCTTGGCGTAGGGGTTTTGCTGTTCTGGTGGGGTACCTCGTCATCGCGGTGCTAACTGGTTTCTTGAATCGAGTTTTATAGTAATGAATTTATATCATTACAACTGTGCTAAAATTTATATCGGTAGAATTTTTAGAAATTTTAAAACAAGAATTTCGGAACACAAACGTAGCTATGACAACAAAAAATTAGATTCTAACTATTCAAATCATTTATTAGAAAACCAACACATTTTCGACCCAAATTTTAAAATTCTACATGTAGTCGGTAAATCCTTTAGTTTAAATTCATTAGAGGCACTTGAGCTTAACAAAAATAAATATTCTGGTAACCTTCTTAACGACCAAATAGATATCAATCACTCTCCTTTATTAAACCTCTTTACCTAGAAGATATCTTAGGAATGTTTGTAGTAAATAAATTTCCAGGTAATTTCTTTCAATACTCTTTTGTTAACATTAGTAAATAGAATTCTGTATTTGTGCCGCTCAGCCATTAATTAGGCTTATTGTGCACCTCCATTCGCAGATATTAAGCAGAGTCCCATCCTAATTTCTTAGCGAGCAGTGAAATTCGTCGGACTATACTTTCCTGTAATCCCTCTTGATTTTTATCTGGGAGGATATCTAAACATGATGCTCTCCTTCTGCACAAAGCTACTGTGTTAGTGATACGCATCAACCAGTTTAAATTGAACATTAGTTCAAATAAATGCAGTTTTAATCAAATTAAATTCTTTTATTTCATCCTTCAATATCAATTTAGCACAATGAAGAAGAGAGGGAAGATGAATATTACTTGCAGCCAGGATGTATAACAAAATATTAAAACAAATAGAAAAAGGTGAAACGTTTGTCAAAATTTTCAAGATTAAGAGGCATTATAATGATGATGATAGTTGTCTTTATTTAAATATTTCCAGTGAATTGATTTGATACAAAGTTCTTAATATAATGTTTCCACATTTACCTTCTGCGTCATGAAAAACTATAATAAAACTGTTAGCACATTGTTTTAAAATAAAAATAGAAAATAAAAGATTCTATATGGATTAACATTCAATTTTCGAACAAAACATAAATGTTAATTTGACTCTTAAAACTAGAAAATAAAAAACATTAATTAACTTAAAAAGTGATAGAGGTCTCGACGACATGACATGCTATCAGTAGATAGAAAAACAAACACGCCATTTAGCTGATTGTAAAGATACCGTTACGTGCGTACAAATAGATAATAAAACATAAAAACCATCATAAAAAAGAAGATTACTCAGTGGCGAAATGAACATCAATCAAATTTATCACCAAAACGTGCAACATCGACGAAAATATCATTTTTAATTTACTGAGTCGATATAATTTTTGTGGTCATTTTCAACATTTTGTCTTATTTTCGGATCTATACATCGATCAAAAGAGTTATTCATGTCAGAAAAATGGCTTATCCCAAAAGACCGGCACGTCAAGCGATTTCCCTGAATATTTCCGAATTAAATCAGATATTAAAAGGTTTATAACTATTTCAATAAAGATTTAATGAATAAATCAATACAAGAGGCGATTGAAGCAGTGTCTGTGAAACGAATATTAGTAGTTGAGGCGATAAGTTGCTGTTTTCTCAAAGATTATAAATTGTGAGATGAAACTGCTCTTTTACAATAAGTTGACAAAGTCCTCACTAGACAAAATATTAATAGAGATAAGATCAGAAAACACACTAATTGCATTATAAAGATATACAGTGAGAAAATATCTTCCCTTCAAATATGAAGTACTTCATTTGAAAGTTTTTTCATTCTCTTTTCAAAGCGGTTTTAAATTTTATGGCAGAAATAAACAAGAAAAAAGATAAGTTTCATTACATACTGTTTGTTAATTTTAGGTTATGAAATATTAGTAATAACAATTTTTTGTTCGACAATCTAACGACCAAACGATCAAGCAGCGAACAAAACAAACCTTATTTAATTGTTTAGAAAAGCATGATTCGCGCGCTTGCGGTGTCACAGTTCGTTGTGACCATTGCAATTTGCCTCATCGTAATCTTTTGCATGTTAAGGGCGCTAATGAAGGTCCGCACGATGGTAATAGTGTCGTCCCAGCTTGTGATTCGGCGCCTTCTACTTCTGCCGATCTTCAGGCCGCTGACGGAGTCTTGAGGTCGCATATTGCCTCATTAGGCAGTGTTGTATTTAAAAGGTCGAACGTTTGGTTTGCTACTGCGATGGTAGAAATTACGGATGGTTGTGGACTGTACCAACCTGTTCGAGCTTTAATTGATGGAGGTAGTATGACTTCTTTTGTATCCCAGTCTTGTCTAGATATTAAACACTCTTCTGCTACTTTATCCGTACAATGTTTTGGTGCCGTTCGAAGTATGATGGTTGGTCGAGTTGTAATGATGATAAAGCCTGTGGATCAAAGTGTTCCTGTCTTTAATTGTGAGGCGTTTGTTTTCCCAGAAATTTGTGAGGACCTGTTGCTAGTTTGTATGTTGAGCACTGGTCTTACTTAGCTAATTTGAAGTTGGCCGATCCTCGTTTTCATCATCCTGATAAGATTGAGGTGCTGCTTGGAGCTGACACGTTCTCTCAGATTTTGTTGGATGGCAAAGTTAAGACTCCTGCTGGTATGCCGGACGCTGTTAATACCGTTTTTGGATAGGTGCTTATGGATAGTTGCAACTCTGCTCCTATGACGTCGGCCACATCATTGTTTTGTCACATGGATCAAACGGTTTCATTGGAGCAGTCTGTTCAGCAGTTCTGGAGTTTAGAATCTCTTCCTCATGTGGAATGTTTTTCCCCTGATGATGTTCTTTGTGAACAAAACTTTGTTGATAATGTCTGTCGGAATGACACTGGTTGTTATACCGTCGCTGTACCTTTTCGTGAGCCTTTTCCTGTTTCACCAGGGATGTATGAATTTGCTGTCAATCGTTTTGTGTACCTGGAAAAAATATGTTTAAGAAGGCCCTCCCTTTATAATGAATATTATTCCTTTATGAAAGAATATTTGGATATTAACCACATGGAGGCTGTGTCAGAGACCTCTCGTCCTATGTATTGTTACTATATTCCTCATCACGCTGTAGTAAGACCTGATAGTTTGACTACCAAATTGAGAATGGTATTTAACGCTTCTACGCAGGTTGCCAATCAGAATTCTCTGCATGAGTGTTTATTTACTGGGAAAAAGCTACAGCAGGATATTTTAACTATTTTGTTGGGTTTCCGATTCCCTAGATATGTCTTATCCACTGATATCAAACAGATGTATAGACAAATACGAGTTGATAAAATTTGTCTCAACTCCTGCTTTTATCGAAGTGGGCTCATAATCAGTCTCAGGTTCTTCTTGTTTCAATGATGGCCTTCTGAAGGGTGGTTTTATTAATTTCGTTCCAAGTTGCAGCAACGGTGTCGATAATAGCGTCTTTTATGTCTATTCATTGCCTCAACAAGGTTACAGTCTACAAGTTGCAATTGTGAGTATGTCTTTAGCAAGCTTTGTTCCTAATATAGGTTCATTTTTACCAGCAAGTCTGGTTTTTGGAATCATTTTGTAATTTTGGTCCGTCTCGTCTACATTGTAGACGTGTTCGGGTGCAAGTTTCTGTTCGGTGACAAACTTCTCAAATTTTTTTACAAATTCATTCATTCATCAGTTGAGAGTTTTCCCCCGCAATTATAACACGTCGTATGCCACGACACGACTTCCATTTAGATAACCACCCATCGCTAGCGCTAAACTTTTCTAGATCATCTCCCAACTTTTCATGCATTTTTATGACTTTACGAAGGTGATAATGGTGTTCCCTTGCGCCTTCCCTAACAAAACCAAACCTATAACGCTTCATCGACACAACATTGTTTTAGTTCTTTAACAATTTTCTACTTTTAAACACTTCATCTGTCTCAACTATCGTTGAGTACGCTTCCAGATCTTTACGGTTTTTTTTTCAGTCTTTTACGATAGTCACCCCTACACCGAACTCAGAAGCTATTTAATAACAGACTCACCATTGTACAATCGTTGAAAATTTTTCTTGCAGAGAAACACAAACACGTTTACCAATTTAAGTTGCTATTGTCATACACGTAACCTCACATTAAACCTCATCAGTTTTCGTAGTGAATAAATAATGGGTAAAACACAATAAATAATGGGGAAAACACAATAAATAATGGAGAAAAACACAATAAATAATGGAGAAAAACACAAACAGTATTGATGTTAACAAACATAGAACCGTACAGTACAAGATGATAGTAACAGCACATTCCACATCCACAATCACGGCTGCATCAACAATTTGTGATACAAAAACAAAGCATACTGTAGATGAGTCACTCTTTCAAGTCTGAAAAGACGGTAGGATATCGGGAGGAGTCGGTTGAGGGAAAGTCGGATACGATAGGTTCTACTGTATTTATATGTTTTCTACTAATTTGCTTTTGTTTACTTATTACATTCAAATATTCTAACTCGTGTTACAATTCAAAATATCTGATTTCTTGAAATATTGTAATATTCACTTCAGCAATGCTAAAGATGCGTAGCTTTGCCTGGTATTTTCAATTTACATCGTCTTCTCTTATCTCTAGAATTTTCTGGGCTTTCCAACCCTACCCAAATATTACATACAACAAATGATACAAGGCGATTGTCAAAAGTAATCTTTATTTTCAAATTTAAGGCAGAATTGCCACAATTTGTGCGGTAAGTGTTGGCAACTGAATTAAAAACCGTGTAACGGCTTAGAGTTTTAGGTTAGCACACATCGGTTGTTATACAATAGAACAAATTCTTTTCATTGTTTCAAAATATTTCAGAAATAGTGAAAGGCAGATCGAAAATTTCGTCAAAAATATGATAGGAATTTTAAACTGTATATTGGTCAATTTTGAAAGATAGGATCAATTCGGTCGTTTAAAAACAAGCCGTTCAAATGTCATTATCGAAACAGTGTGATATAGTATTGGTGATAGTTCAGGAACATTAATTTTTGCAATTTTCAATAACTACATTATATATTTACTGAAGATCTTCATGTTTATATAATTCAATTTACACAATAACGGAAGCCTAATGGTCATTCACAGCAGAGGTCGTTATATAGTTTGTTGAACATCAACAAGTGGATGCACATTTTCACCTTGATGGTTGTGTTAATCGTTAAAATTGACAGCAGATACATTGTAATTAATACTGTTATATTTCAAAAACATTTCGTTATCCAACTCAACACGTATGTTGGAATGTTTTGATAACTTTTCCATTTCACCTTGTATCTGAGAATAATTCATATAATCATTATTACCCCAAAATAACATTCGATATGGTCTTTTATACGAACCGCAAGTGGGAAAGTAACTTCAATGAGCCCAATAACAAAGAACTATTTATATTCCCTTCACTAGACTAGTACAAGTCTCCCTCGATATTTCTTTGAAAATCTAATAATAGAACTTTTAAGCATCGATTACTAAACCGCGTGAAATCACAGTTGCTCATATTTGATTACAAAATGATGAGAAATACACACATGCCCTCACTTTTATATAACCATCGCCCCAAATGATACTTAGCCCCCTTTTCCTACATTACATGAATTCATGTACAGCCGGGGGCAAGCTACAGGATCCCCGTGACCTCGTCAATATACACAAAACTTTGCTACCGGCAGTGATAGTGTCTAATATCTAATACCTTCGAGAGAAACCTCTGTACTACGTGCTAATTACGAACGGACTTGTTTAATTGATTGATATAGTTAGAGTCTTATGCATGCACTTTGTTTTGGTCGCGTTATTATGAACAACATCTATGAAGAAGTTACAAAGTTTCTAATGGACACTGGACAAGGCTAATCAAATTAGTAAAGCCTAGAGGGTTGAATTAGTTCGTGTCGTTATTTTAGAAAATTACGAAAAACGCCGAGAAATATCAATATCAACTCATTAATACAATTGTTCGCTGTTCAAACATAAAATGAAATGTACGCAATTTTAGCGTAATAGTCAATACTCTTTATTTTTATTGAGACAACTTGTAGATATGTATACATTTGAAAGCTACTTTATAAACATATTTTATTTTACAAAAAAAATTAATGAATTATAACTTTTCTAATACAACATTACTCACCAAAATAAGTTTAACATGTATGCATCAAGTACATCAAGATTTACAGGAGCAAGAAAATTCGTTGAACGAATAACCGAAATATCACGTTGAAAGTCAAAAACATGAAAACTGCAATATCAAACAGAAATGTAACAATTATTAACAACCATAACAATCCAATCACAATTAAAACGAATGTTCATTACATTACCCAAGGAAAAAGGCATCTATTTCAAGTCCATATCGGTTTTTTATCAAAAAAACAAAAAGACCCCATCATCTAATGAATTTAACTGCAAGTGGAGTATCAATTATATTTATATTTATATAGTAAGGATATAAATTGGTATTATAAAAGAATATGAGAGTGATGTAAAAATATCAATGTGAAAAATGAAAAACGATTAAAAAAACTCAACCATTCTACAAAGACAACAGATAGGTGTAAATCCATCAAGATAAGACTTTTTGTTTAAAAAGTTATTTAAATTTGTGTGTATATGACACATCTCGAGAAAAAGTCTTTTATTATAATTTTTTTTCTTTTTCAAGTACTTTAACATTATCAAACATCATACTGTGTTTATCAACTATAACATGCTCTGCCAAAGCACAGGACAGCTTTGCAGTATTGCAGTCACTCTTAGGTGAGGTCAATCTCCCAGATAAACATCTAGAGGTCTGGCCTATATATATATATATATTTTATTGCATTCACTACAATGAATGCTATAAACAAAGTTCGAAACCTGGCCCATGCCCAACCTTGACTTGATTTCAGTGTAAAGGTTGTTGATTGTAAGTATATTATAGGTTGCAACCTTAACAGTAGTGGTACCCTTCAAAACTTTAAGGAGGTCTGGTGTTAAACCTGGTATGTATGGACTGAATCCGATACAACATCTTCAAATTTCCTGAAAAGTGTCGGAGTGTTGTTTAAAAACTTGTTCACCATACCTCTAGGATATGAGTTCTGAATCAGAATCTCCTTCAATAAAATTAGGTCATTGTTAAAAAAATCTGGATGAGATAACTTTCTCACCCTATTCTTAAGGGCGAGAATTAAATTGGTTTTCATTTTTGGTGGATGACATGACCAATAACTAATAAACCTATTACTACATATCGATTTTCTGTACCAAGAAGTTCTTATAATATTGTCCTCACCTCTATGCAACTTCATGTCTAGAAAAGGTAACACACTATCTTCTTCCTTTTCAACTGTAAACTGTATGTGTTCGTTATAAAAGTTGAACAAATTCAATGTGAACTGCACCCTATCATTAGGAAGAGCGAGAATCAGATCATCGAGATATCTCTTGATGAAAGGAATTGAAGAGCTCCAAGAATCAATAGAATGCTTAATGAGGTGGCCCAAAACAAAATTTACCAATATTGGCGATACAGTAGATCCCATTGGGGTGCCAAAAATCTGTTTATAAAATTTATCATTGAAAACAAAAACGTTGGAGTCAAAAATAAATTGTATAGGATAATAGTTCCATTAACACTTCACAACCCTGAATTAGATCATAATTATTTTGTACCTCATTTGTGTGTAATTAAAAAAAATAGCACGTCCACAAAATTTCGTAGAGTTTTTGATCATCATCACAGCATTCATTGAATGATATATCTTCAACAGGACCATGAGTCGGACCCGACTTATTTGACATTTTACTAAGATTTGGAAACTTCAAGTTTGCATTGACAGCAGACATTGAAAAAATGTACCGCCAAATAGCGTTGAATCCAAAATGTTTTGCATTATGTGTTATGGAGAGACTCCCCTCTTGAAAAATTGTCTTGCATACAGTTGTCTACAGTTTGTTTTGGACTCAAAAGTGCCCCATTCTTAGCGTGCAGGGTCCTTAAAGAAATCGCGATTAGAAATCCTCAATACCCTGACACATAAAATGCTTTATTAAAACAGACGTATGTCGACGATGTACTATCCGGAGCAAACTCCCTTCAGGAACTTGAAAACTTGTATTTGAACTTACAAGCATCAGGTTTTACATTACATAAGTTTGGCTCGAATTCATTAGAAATGGCAAATAAACATGTTATTGATTCACCTGTAGGTAAAGATCTTAACCCATATAAAGTCTTAGGAGTATCTTGGAACCCTAAAAAGAACACATTACAAATTTGTTCACCTTCAACATTAATTAATCATAACTTAACAAAAAGAAAAATATTTAGTGCCGTTTCACAATGTTTAGACCCTATCGGAATGATTAATCCTGTAGTCGTTCTTGGGAAGCCAATTATGCAGCAGCTTTGGTCACTGAAAGTTTCATAGGACGAGCCCATAACTGACCCTTCTGTTATTAGAAAATGGCAACTTTCCACAGAAAATATATCACAACTTTCTCAACTTCATATTCCTGGATTTACTTTATTAGATAAAAAAGTATTTAATCTTGAACTGCATGGTTTCTGCGACGCCAGTTCAATGGCTTACGGAGGGTGCATCTATCTTAGAGCCCTTTATGACGATGATACTGCTTCATCTCAATTACTTATTTCCAAATCCCGAATTGCCCCAATTAGTAAGCCATTAGCCATTCCAAAATTGGAACTTTGTGCCATAACCCTTCTGGCTAACCTTCATTCTAGAGTACTGAGCATTCTTAAGGATCAACTTGCCATCAATATATCAGTTCCTTGGCCAGATTCGCAGATAGCCCTGACATGGGTCCGAGGGACCCCCAACCGTTGGTCAGTTTTTGTTTGTAACCATGTCTCTCAAATATGACAATTAACTCCTCGGGATCCTTGGAGACACATCCGTTCATATCTTAATCCTGCAGATATTTTGTCCCGTGGGCAGGCATTGCAACCACTTTCAACATTTTGGTTCTGAGGACCGGACTTTCTGTGGAAAACTACTCAAGACACAAATCGCCACGATACCTTTGCTGAAACATTTAACCCGCCTGAAGAAAAAAAGGTTTTAATAGCTGTATCATAACGTCTGGAATGAATTTATCAAAAGATTTTTATCGTTAAATAAATTAATAAAATCTTTAGCCTATGTCTTACGTTTTATATGCATTTTAAAAACCAAAAAGAAAAATACTACACTTCTTTCTAAGGGTAAGATATATGCTGCCTTACGAATTTTAATACTGCAAGTACAAGAACATTGTTTTCTGTCAATAATACATGAAATTAAGTCAAAGAAAACACCATCAAACAAAAAATGCAATCTTTAAATTTATGCTCAGATCATTACAATATATTGAGAGTTTAGTATTACTCTTACTAAGAGAACTTAGACGTTTAAGACACAGCGGTCCTCAAAATGTTTTGTATAATATCAAGACTCCAATACTGGCCATTAGATTAACAATTCTCTAATTTGCCATATATTTGAAGCCATAAAAGCCAAACAGATAATGGCCGACTTACCCACACCTTTACGACCGTTTCAATTGGTTGGTGTTGATTATGGAGGTCCTTTTAATATTAAATCCTCTTCACTACGGAAGGCTCCTATTGTACTGTGTTATTTAGCCCTACTCATTTACCTTTCCACTAAAGCAGTAAACCTTGAACTAGTATCTAACTTGTCCAGAGAAGCATTCACAGCAACTCTGAAGCGTTTTATTTCTCGTAGAGGTTTGCCATCTGTCATTCACAGTGACACTGGTACTAATTTTGTTGGAGCCCGTAATCATATTAAAGATTTATATACGTTCTTAAAGAACAACTCCTCACCCATTAATTACATTAATTACTATCTTCTTTCTTTATCCATTGCCTGATACTTCTCCTCCCAAATCTTCACATTGGGGTGGAATCTCGGGATCAGCCATTAAAAGTGCTAAACACCGTATTGTTCGAATGCTTCAAAACTCTAATTACACCTTTGAACAATTTGCTCCTATTTTAACGCAAATAGAAGCTTGTCTCCCTCTTCCAGTGATCCAAATGACCTACAGTCCTTAACACCTGGTCACTTCTTAATCGGAGCTCCTCTCACATCCTTCCCTGAACAGGACCTTTCTTCTATACCCGAAAGCCGATTGAAATTTTGGCAACGTTGTACGTTTATCCAACAAAACTTTTGGAAAAGATAGACAGTTGACTATTTAAATCAACTCCAGAATCGTCCCAAATGAAATTCATTCACCCTGCAAAAACCTCAGAATTAATGACATGGTACTCATCAAGGATGATGAGTCCCCACCATTAAAATGGCCTTTAGCCCGAATTGTGGACATCATCCCTTGAGAGGATGACGAAGTTCGGGCTGGGCTGTCCAAGTTCGCACTTCGTCTGGTACACACACCAGACCCATAGTAAAAATCGTCCCTCTTCCCTTTACTGAGAGCAACGACACTGATGTGTCTGCTGAACAAACAATTTAGTGTTTCCTCGCCTAAGATGCTACTAAATTGTTGGCTTATGAAATAGAACCTTTAATATCCAAGATAGTTAACATACCTTCCTTCATTCAACCTCTACTCTTACACCCTAACTTTGCAGTTTGTTACTTGAATTCGTACATTCTTACGAACTCATCTTCCTTCTTATGACCATATTGGCGTCACATGTGTACATCATTCCCTATCTTATACGATCTAATATCAAACAACCTTGTGTATACCTTTACTGTTAGAAATTGCTGTAATCGACTTACTGTTGCTGGTAGGCCCAGTATGGTCTTAAATATAAGAATTTCACCTGAGTTTATAGTAACTAAAATTAAACCTTCATTGTTACGCCCATGTGTTCTGTGTAAACCACGAAGGGTGCACTTGGCAGCGGATGATTGCCGACTTGTCCGTGAGTTCCTCATAAGGAGATCTGAGTGAGAACGACCGCTAATTGGCTGGAGGGAAAAACGCGCCGTGAATACCGGGAAGATGGAGCAATATTGTCAGTCGTAAATAATATGTTATAACGAACAACATTTTAAGCAATTTTCATCATTTCATGTAACACGTTTTTCAAGAAAATATATTTGTATTTAATTTGTGTTGTTTTGCCTATGGATACATACAACTTCAAAGAAAAGGGTAAATCATTACCCAACTCTTTTCACCCGTTTTTCGTGTTTTTCTCTCTGAAAAACGTAAAAATAACTCAACAAAATTCAAAATCTCTAACTTTTTTGGGGTAAACTAATACTTTTCTCGCATCGCAGATAGAGTTGGCGGAAAAGTAATAAAACTAATATATTCATTTATTTTGGTTAAAAATGTTTGTCAAGAATTGCTAAAACTGTCTGGAACGGCTAAAATTGGAGAATAACGTGAATTATCTGTCAATTATTGATGTGACATTATACACTGGAATAGTTAATACCTTACATTATTCTGTATGAAATATTAAATCTAGACAAAATTTAAATGATAATCGATTGAGTTGATAATGGTAGAAGTCGTGTTTTTTTAGGTTAAATAAAACATTTAGCAGCTTTTTTTTGGCACATCCACCAACTAAAGCATTCGACGCCATTTTAATACTTAAACTGGTTCGTAAATCTTTAATTCAAGTGTGAACCCGAATTCAAATTAGTCGATCAACAAAATTCGGGCCATGAGAACGCGCCTTTTATGATTAGTGGATTTTAATATTAATTTTTATCAGTGTAGTACTGTTTATGAATAATTCAAAATTCAATTTCTAAAATTATGATATTTGTTATGATGTAATTAACATGTCATAATCCGTATTTAAAACCAAGAGGATGTTGTTACAAAGTGCCAATAAATAATATTATTTTATGGTGTCACATACTACTGAGTGCAATAACACCAATAATATGAATACGTCTCGTGTGTTTAATAATGTTCAGACGCAGTAATTAGGTTTATGCTGTTCGTAAATAATGTAGCAATTTCAGGCTCGGGTAAATTTGAAATTGAAGTACACAAACAGAATGTGCATTTTGTAAATATTAAGTAAA
This sequence comes from Galeruca laticollis, assembly GCA_963921935.1. Lineage (NCBI taxonomy): Eukaryota > Metazoa > Arthropoda > Insecta > Coleoptera > Chrysomelidae > Galeruca > Galeruca laticollis. The sequence goes on from OY998183.1 coordinate 94,527,426, forward strand.
ACGGAGGTTTTTGTATGGAAACGTAATGCAAGTAGTCAAATAAAATGAATATTCAAATAACCATCCAAAATAAAAGCATTTTTGAATGTAATTTCATTAGGGGGGTAGAAAATAACAAACCAAAAAATAATTTTTTTCAAAAACATAAAAAGATATGAAAAAAGTCTAAGATGAAAAATGTAGAGATCAAAATTTCCTTTGCAATCGTCTTAAATCACTTTTGTCGTATTTACAATAAAAAACAGAGATATTTGCAATAGACAATTCAAATTTATAGCTCAGCCGCATGGAATATTTTAAAAATTATAATAAATCAAAGAATGTATATTTCTCGCCTTTTTTTTAATCATATCTACGATGTCTAACAAGTGATCTCAGAGATATTTTTTTCATTAATTTGTTTAAAAGTTATAAAAATTGATATTTAAAAAGATGTTAAGCACCGGGTTATTTCTACCGACCAGAGAAGGAGTCGAGTGATTTGTGATTAATTGTAGGTTGTCTTACACACACATATTAATACGGAATACTAAAGAACTAAAGAAATAATATAATTAACAGTAAATAATTACACAGGAGTAATACGAAAGAACAAAATGGTGAACACTGTAAGAATGACAATGTCTTTTCTCTTTCTATTTTATCTTCTGCTGTCAGAGGCATCGTCGACTAATTCCTAAAGATGTCGAAGGTCCCTACTAAGTAGGCAACCAACATCGCACATCCTGTTATAATTTGAAAAAAATTGTTTCAAATATAGATTTTTATAACTTTCATGTTTCTGCCTTGCTTCTTACGGCCTGATTTCATTACATAACATGCAGATAACTATGAAAGTTATTAAAACGCACAGGGAGTTTAATAGTCACTACTGAAAATTCCAACAAAATTATTTCCTGAAGTGACGATCGTTGTTTGTTTAAAATTTGAAACAATTAATACCCGTTACACGCACGAACAATTCTTCTTGCCCCACGTTGGGCGCCAAACGTGATGCGAAGATTTTAAGCACTGGGTTATTTTTGCCGACCAGAGGAGCACTCGAGTGATTTGTGTTTATTTGTGGGTTGTCTTACGCATACATATTTATACGGAACACTTTAAACTGGAGAAATAATATGATTAACAGTAAATAATTACACAGGAGTAACAGGAAAGAACAAAAAGATGAACATTGTAAGAATGACAATGTCTTTTCTTCTTCTATTTTATCTTCTACTGTCAGAGGCCTCGTCGACTCATTCCTAGAGCTGTCGGAGGTCCCTACTAAGTGGGCAACCAACATTGCACGTCCTGTTACAATTTGAAAAAAAAATATTTTTTCAAATTGTAGGTATGTTTATAATTTTCATGTTTCTTTTCTGTCTTGCTTCTCACGACCTGATCTCATTACATAACATGCAGTTAACCATCAAAGTTATTAAAACAAACAGGGAGTTCAATAGTCTCTACCGAAAATTCCAATAAAATTATTTCCCGAAATGATGAAATATGGAGTGTTAACGAAACAACAAATGCTCTAAATAGTACTGACGAGTCGATCATTGTCTGTTTAGAATTTAAATCAATTAATGCACGTTGCATGCACGAGCAATTCCTCTGTCCCCACGTTGGGCGCCAAACTTGATGACAAGATGTTAAGCACCGGGTTATGTTTGCCGACCAGAGGAGCAGTCGAGTGATTTGTGTTTAATTGTGTGGGTTGTCTTACGCACACATATTTATACGGAACACTTTGAACTAATGAAATACTATAATAAACATTAAATCATTACACAGGAGTAATACGAACGAATAAAATGGTGAACTCTGTAAGAATGACATTGTCTTTTCTTGTTCTATTTTATCTTCTGCTGCCAGAGGCCTTGTCGATAAATTTCTAGAGCTGTCGAAGGTCTCTACTGCGTAGGCAACCAATATTGCACGTCCTGTTACAATTTGAAAAAACATATTTTTTTCAAATATACATGTTTATAACATTCAGATTACAAAAATATTGAAAAATTCAGATTTTGAAATTTTTTATAAATTTTTAGAAAATTGAATCTTTAGAAAATTTTGATCTTGTTTTCATATCTTTTCTAATTTTCATTTTAGGAGGCACCAGGGAAGCTCGAACAACCACCCAACGAACTACAGCATGCAAGCCGCTGGAAACAGCTAAAATGTATTCATACAGATATATGCTTATCTCATCTGAAAAGTTACATTTAAGAGGATGAAGGAGTTACTGACAACTCAGTGATCTGTTAAAGCTATGTACATACTTAACTATTCATTTTCCGTCTCATCACGGCATACGTTATTAGTATTTGTAGATTATATGGAAAAGGATGGTTGCTCGAAGAAAGGCATGTCGGGCTTGAATAAAGCCAATATTGAAATATGGCGAATAACATACCAGACGTATGTCTCTTCTTATCCCTAATCGCATTATTACATTCTCAAGAATCTGATGAACATAACAAGAATAAATTCTTCTTCATGCAATAATGCTATTGTTTTAAGTATCATTGGTGAAAACCGCATAAAAATCATTGAATGAGACCGTGTTTGGGCCAAAAATGACAGCAGTCCTGGACCTTCTTAACTCAATGCCAACCAATTTTCTAGTGTGCATACGACGTAGCGCGCGTCCTAGGTCTCGTATGAAATGGGATTTAAATCAATTGACAAGTTCTCTCAAACCTTTTGTAATACTTAACAGAAATAAAATTGTTAAATTCTGCTAGGTTCAACCTACCAAAAAATGTTTAGATATTGTAAGTATTGTTCCTGCTGCACGAGAACAAAAAGTATAATTGGTATGGCCAAAAAATGTTGCTGATAAATTGCTTGTAAGCGCCAATTCTTCTCCTGGGGGTTGATGGTTTACAATGCAATGTAAATTGAAACAAACTTACCTAATTAATGACGAGGTGGCCGAGGAAGAATTATCAAGAATGTTGAATGAAGTGGACACAGATCTGGTCGAAACAGAAGTTGAGTCAAATCAAGACGTCGAAAAATAAGACCTAGAACAGTTTTGTCACAAAGGGTCTCTCATTGGATAATTTTAATAATACGCCAGCTGACTGATAAGAATTTTTGTTATAGAATATTTAGTTATTATACTACAATATGGTTTGTTATAGAATATTTAGTTATTATACTACAATATTGAAAGTGAAACTAGAGTGTATGAGTCACTTTCATATGAGTGATATATACCTACATTTATTTTATTTTTCTAATTTACTTTTTGAATTAACTTTTTAATACTTTAAAGTGAAATAAAATATATTATAATATGGTGCTCTAAAAGAAATATATAATATTTTCAAAGTTTTTCTTTATATTTCTCTGAAACTCTCCACTCCTTTTGATTTTCTTCCACTCCCTGAATCCCGACATTTTCCTAGAGTTTCTACGGAGTTTGTTTTCCCAAAACTGCCAAGACAAATCTAATATATTTATAAGTTATTTTTTGAAAGCTATATAACAGCTTCCATTCTAATAATTATATAATTATTTTATAGCCGTGTCCATGACTACAATTTACAATGGGAATAAAATTGCGGCATCTCCCGCTTTAATAAAGTTCTTTTATAAGCCACTAAAAGTGTTTATGACAACAGTTTTATAATGTATCAATATCTGATTTATAAATGCTACAAAACTCTCTTAAAAAAGTGTTATAGAACAACTAAGTTTTATAAACAATAAATGTTTTATGAAAGTCTTACATAACACCTATGAAATTGCTTTATAAATATTATATAATTTTGTTGCCAAAATGTTTTTATGATAAATTTATAAAACAATTTTGTTACAAAAAACTAAACATGCACTTATGGAACCTTTATATAATAAGTTGCATTCTTAAAAGCAACAATAAATCAATATTAAAATAAAATTGTTAAGCCAAAAATTATAAAACCACTGTTATTTGGGTTCTGTGAAATCATGTCATGCACGTCTCTATGTCATCCTAGCCAATTCAGAAACGATAAACTGTTCTTTTCATGTCTTCTGCGTAAACCACAATTGAACGAACACATCACTTTTCAGCAATTATATCACCATAACTCACTTGGGACAATACCAAGGTTTCACACAACACTTTTAATAACATATAAAAGTACAGTAAGTCTTCCTCATAACAACCAAAAAACTGGGCAGAAATTAAAGTAAATTGCTATTGATAGTTATAGTGATCTTATAAAAGCGACTTAATTCGAATTTTTTTAATACAAACATTACAAAAAATTTCTCATAAAAATAATTGCTAGGGATTTTTAGATTCGATGGATAATATATTCAACTTTTTGAAAATACGACAAACAAAAGAATGACGGCATTTCCAAATTTCTGAATAGCACGTCACCTTTCCAGTTTTCTACGGCTTGTTAACTAACGTTCACGCGTTCTCTACGCTTCGATTCACCTAATGTTATGCTCTGATGACCACACGCAAAATTATATAGCCAACCACCGTACACGGCCACCAAAGTCCTTTTACTCACATAGATCTACGTACCCACAGCCAGAAATTTATTACATTGTTGCCCATGCTAATTGTCGAGTAATTCAAGATTAAGAGAATTATTTATTAAAAACGGGTATATTGATAGTCAAAATGAATAATATTGAAAGAGTTGTATGTGGGTTTGTGCATATTTTTTTATCTAACTACATTTCTTTGCAGGGCGCAGCTTGTAAGAGATAAGGTAGAATTATCGAAGTAAACTATATAAAAAAGTTAAATGTATGTAACATGAAAAATGAAAGATCGTTGTGGGTTTTCCAACTATATAGCTTGAACTTTCAACTTGACTGAACGATTACAAAAATAATCTGATATTAATAAATAATTTGATATTGATATTATCGAATTATTAGAAAAGCCACAAAAGTGAAGTGATTTTTGATGTATAGTATTGAAGGCATTATTCCAGTCTAATGAAGAAGCACATGGTCTTGTTCAAGAGCGATCCAATTATTCTGGCGGATCTCTGCCATTTCGACCTCAGAAAAGGCGTTTGTTTCAGCGATCACCTTCTCATTAATACCAAATCTCTTTCCGGTAAACATTTTTTTTAATATCTGCGATCATGTAAAAGACACTAGAGGGTAAATCTGGCAAAGGAAAGGATGTGTAAATGAACTTCGTGCAGTTTTGTCATCGTAGCCAAAGATTTGAGACATACTGGATTGTATTGGTGAAATATCACTTTCTTTCTCGTTTAAAAGATCGAGTTCTTAATGATCGTTATTGACTATCTCAAAAGGACTGTCCATCGTTACATATCGACGCAAAAATAACCGAAGTAGTTCCAAGCAGCGTTCGAAATAATCGTCGCATTGTTGTTGGTCTACTATTAGCATACATGGTGTGGTACAATCTTCGAAACATCTTTTTACAGATAAATGTTAGGGCTAAAAGTCTACTCGTTCCGTCCATTTATTTAAAGTATCAGCGTTATATCGTACAAAGTCACTTTACGGTTTGCCAAAAGTTTTTTGAGGTTTTTGGTATCTGTATTCCTTCTCTTTTGACCACGTTTAAATTCAACAATCCATTGGATAATGGTCGGTTTTCCCGGTGCAGAGTACGTACAAGGCTTATTAAGCCAAGTTTCAGTTTACCACAGTTTTTCCATCAACAAGCAATGTTTGATATTAAAACATGAAATTATTTTACATTTTTTCGAAAAAAGAAAAAAGTTGTTTTACTAAAACCCCTGTAATTTTTGAAACAAATCGTCCTTAATAAGTTCTTAACCTAAAGTACTTGTAAACAGGCTTCTTTTCTTTATTTGATTTTGCTGAACGCCATTCAAGATTACGTTAGCATTTACTCCTGCAATGTCCGAAATGAGAAACCATATTACTTGAGGCCATCTAGAGTTCTTCTGCTAGTTTTATAGCAAGCACTTTTCTTATCCAGTGAGCACACTCCACCTGTCTCATTGTAAAAATTAACAATCTCTGGATTTCCATTAACCATTATATTGAAATGATGCATAGTTGACACTACCAACACCGAACGATTTTTCTTAGGAATGTAATAAATGCGAATACTAAATAAGGAAAACTTAAATCAGTTACTTTCATAACACTCTGTAAAATATATATTTTATTTCAAATATAATAAAAGTAGAATTCGACATACTTTTTGTTTAACAAAAATGAGACAGGACCATAACATTTTGCAGCAATATAACAATGAAGGCAAATAAAAACTATTGTTTTGTATACAAACGATTACTTAATAAAAATCGAGGCCACTCTCAAAAAAAAATGCAATCTTTGCAATTCGGCACAAAACCCCGAACAAAATTTGGGGGAATGATAAAAAGTAAGTTCAGAGCAGACAGGGCACAGAGTCGGGCGAAAAACGCGAAGGGAAAAAGTGCTTTCCTGTCACGGTAACGGGTGTCAGTTTTTTTAGTGTTCGCCGGTCTTTCCCCCTGGATTCCACTACAAGATATTGTAGGTTACTGATTTATCTCCTTCTCTCCATACATGTCGCAGTCATTTAACTCGTTGTGCTTTTATTCTCTATACAATGTCTTCGCCTTTTATTTCGTCCAAAATTTCACGATTCGTTCTTATTCTGTATTCATTTTCATCTATTTTTACAGGACCCAATATTGCTCTCAATATCTTCCATTCAGTTATTCTTAGTTTTTCCTCTTCCTTCTTTGTTAACGTCATTGTTTCTGCCGAGTACATCATGATTGGCCTTATCATCGTTTTAAACATATTTAATTTTGTTTGCATCGTTAAAATTTTATTGTTAAGTAGCTTTTTATTTGCATGGTATGCTCTGTTTGTAGCGAGTATCTTTTCTTCAATTTCAGTAGTTCTATCTCCAGTACTGCTAATCATAACTCCCAAATATTTATATTTTTTAACTTCTTCAAATTCATAGTCGCTGATTTTTATTTTTCCTTTTTGGTTTAGGTTCCCAAATCTCATTAGCTTGGTTTTACTTTCGTTTATTTTTAGCCCCATTTTTCCTCCCTCTGTGACTATCTCCTTTAGCATATTTTCCATGATTCTTCTTCTTTTGGATACAAGCACGATATCGTCCGCATATGCGACTGCCACTTGACCTTAAGCTACTCTTGTGTCATTTTCTCATTGTGTGTTCTAATGATAGATTGAATTAGTTATAAACATATTAAATATAGTTGCCAGTTTATCCCCGAGCGCAATATATCCTGGTCTAGTAGCTGGGTCGTCAAAACAAAGGCTTGCAAGCAAGAAATAAAATAGGTTTAGTATCTTGCTTGCTCGAAATATATCACGGCCAGTACCATTAGTAGTAAATAAAACCTTCATTATTGGATTTAAACACCCGAGCTCAATATAACACACGTAGGAACGCCTTCAATTAGATCATGTCTGGATGATTGGTATATTGACACGATAAATTGTGTGAATTATATTAAGAAGCCATATCAGTGATTCTTTCTTTGGTTTTCTCAAGATTTTTTTGGAAGTGGTTTATCTGGCAAAATAGCTCGAGCTTGTCCAATAATATCAGATGAATGATCAATTCAATTATGCTGACGTGTACGAGATGAAGCGGGAGGAGTTTTAGCCCACTTGTACCTATTTTTGCCATAAAACACATCTCTTGAGTCAGCTATATCACTTTTCTTACCCGAAGATTCACTGCTACTTTCTGAATGATCAGTTTGCCAATTTTTTTGGTCATTATCGTCCAATTCGTCTTCAGTGTCTGTGTTTTGATCACTGTGTTCACTACCCTGGTCTGAAAACTCACTGTCACTGTCTAGTCCATTTTCCATAATTTCTTGCGTCTCCGCTTCAAGTTTCTTCTGTGTCATAGCGCGCCATTTTAAGTTACTTGCTACTCGCACTAGAAACACTTATGCCATAAGCGGTTCAAATTTGACCCCACGCGTGCCTAACTTTGCTGTAGTAATAGATAAACTAACGTAATTTTCGTGTATCGATTAATCACCTGCCAGTCGAAGATTAGCAGAACGCGCGCATCGCGCCATCTATATTTCGGTAGCGAAACTTGGTATTCAAAACGTGGAGTCTCAAATGTGACCCCGCCATGGTACTTGAGGGCTAGAGCGAGTACAACGGGTCCTCTAAATCCAGATATACTCATTTTTTGTTTTTTTTGGAGAAATTTCGGTTTGTTAGCACGTTACAGTCTCCGAAGTATATACAAGTAACTTTTTTATGATAGGAGAAATTACTTTTAATCTTTAAAACCGTTTATGTTACATAACGAATGGCCCCGAACCGGCTTAGCTCCTCTACTCATTTTGTTGTACAGGGTACAACCTTGGTTGGTCCAACCGTTAAACGACAATTTCAATGTTTTTGGCGTTATTGTTCAATCAATCGAAGAACGCCGGGAACGCGGTCAAGTCGTATGAAAGTTGAGCATGTTTAAAAATCTGTCGTTTGGATATGCCACAAGTTTGAACGTGTGTATCTATTTGGTTACTTATTGATACGATTTCATTTCAAAAATAACCTTGTGTAGTGTGATTGTCCGCAAAAATAGAGAACAAAAAACTATTTTGGGTAGAGTTTATCGAGATTTACATCTAAAGAGTACACGAATAAACATAAACGAGGTGCAAGTTACGAAATTTTATTAAAAAAAAATAAGGAAATTAACCCAGCAGCAATGAAAAAGCTTCTAAAAAAGAAAATAATAATATGAGAAAGGCTTTTCGAAGAGAGTTGAAGAAGGTAAGTAAAATATTTTATTATTCAAGGCATGGTGAACATTATACAAGATTCGTTATACAATCGATCGCTTAAATTATTTTTACGTCTGTTGGCAAAACTAACTACGTTCTGTCTGAACGATTTATAGTGCAACCTATTGTATGATCTATTGTACAACAAATTGCGTCGTCTGTGAGCTGTTTAAGTATTTACATAAATGTGCCGACCAACCGAGCTTGGACTTTATTTAAAACACATTTCTGTAAACAATGCCGCAGTTATGGAATTTATCAGTACAGGTGGTCATGATATTTCAAATATATTTTTATAATCATTTCCTTTTTATGTTATTATTAAAAAATAACAGCGAAAAGTCACTTTTTTATAACGTATATTCTCTTTATAACCGATCGAAAGTTTGTATAAAAAGTTGGCAACAATGCAAGTATGTATTTAAGACTAAGGGTTTCTAGGATCTACCGTCCTTTTGTACCGTTAAATTCACGTATCCTTTATCCTTTAAAGTTTACAGTAGATATTCAAAGTTTGATATCCCAGCTACTAGTATAGCATGTGTGACGAAACTTTTAGAAAATATTTATGAAAAAGTTCCGTACCACAGTTTAAACTGACCTACACGTTTTTATCCGGTTACACACCATGAATTATTGATATAAAAACAAGATTGTTTAATATTGCAAACAATAATTATTATATACCTATTTGAAGTTATTGTCAATACTCCAAAATATAATATTGTATTTGTGGTACTGTAATAATTAGAAATGGAATTAAGCTGAGGGAGCCTTAGTGATCTCAATATATGAAAAGTATTCGTTCACTTCCGATATAACTGTCAACGTATATACCTTAATTATACAGTGCGTCCATAAAGTAAGTAACCCATACGTTCATTATTAGCAAAATGAACAGTAAGATGAAAAACTCCCGAAGCAAATGGATTTTTACTTTAATTTACTATTTTTTATAAGAATAATCTATGATACAGGGTGAATAACAATTGAGTGATGACGTCAGCAATAGTTTTTTTTAAATGAAACACCTCACTTTGCGAATCTTCCTTGCTGAGCTGATTCCAAAAGTGAATGACGTATATGCAAGCCTGTGAATGCTCTATTTGCGAATAGTTCCTAAAAATGATATTCTCGAGCACCGTTCCTAAAATCATCGAATTGTATCGTCCTCACAACAGCGTCAGTTGACGTCACAACTCAAATGTCATTTGCCATTTTGTTACGACAAATATAAATAATATTTTGAAATATGTTATCAATTACTCCTATAAAAATGTATTCTACAATCAGTTAATCAGTATTAAACCCAAATTGAACATTAGTATCCCGTATGAAAGCCAATTTGTTAATTATGAATACTAAAAAATGTATGCCAGAGATGAATGAATTTACCTCAACATCTGTTTCGGTAAATAAGAAAACACTATAATTATACATAAAATATATGAAGTGGATAGACATTGCAGTGAAGGAAGAGATATTGCAGATATTAATTTCACAAAACTTTTGGTTGTGTTAAAAGGAAGAATTTGACATAAAAATTTTGTCATCATAGGAACTACATATAAGTGTTTATTTCTAGATTCATATGTATGTGCAGGTAAGTTAATTTTATTTTTCATAGTATGATATTTTACACATACACACAGAAAACATAATTTCTTTAAGTCAAAGATTTTGTTTATGCATCACTAGGGCACATGCTGGAATTACACATAATAATCTAAATAATGCTTCTTTGTATAATCTCTAGGGGACCTATAAATGTTCTGGAAGCACATCCCCAAGACAATAGGCCATACCTGAGATGGCTTTCCACTAGACCCTAGTACGATGTCTGCAAGTATTGGCATGATACATATATTTTTTTAAACACTTAAATATGTAAAGAATAAACTCTAGTTTTTTTCTATAAAAAATATGCGAAGCCATTCTTATGCTCTAGAATTAAGAAATGAAATATGTTTTATTAAAATTTAGAGTAAGTAATTTATGATGAAACCAATCCTTAATTAATCTTAGAACATTTTCAACTATTTCAAATCATACCAATTATCTATTTCATAAATAATGGCTGTATCGTCAGCGAATCTAATTGTATATCCAGTACTGCTCACTGAAAACATTTCATTTAAACAAAGATTGAATAACACAGAATCCAAAATTGTTCCTTTGTTATAATTATTTATTAAATAACGTATATTTTCTTGTTTATGGAATTTTTTGTAACAATATTAACAAGTTTGCAGTTTTTAAATGTGAAAAATTTTAATTTCTGGGTTGTCGGTCTCGAATTTCATCTTTCAGTATTTAAATTTTTTTTGATATAGTTTAATAATCATATTTCAAAAATAGAAATCTGAATAGTTTTATCAAAATTGAAGAGGTTTTCCATTTTAGTTGTGGTTTTCTAGGTGAAATCAATAAATAATTATATTATGAAGTATTCAGAAACTTCTTTTATTACCATTATTGATCCTTATTTTCCAAGTAATTGTTCGATAACTGATTACATTATGAAATAACTTAAAAGCTTATGCTGACGAAACTGCAGATATCGCTGGAAAAGAGCAGCATTCTATTGGATTAAGGTTGTATGATGAAAGCCAAAAATTAATCAGGTAGGAGTTTTTTAGAAGATAATAATTTTTCCGCCGATAATTGTGTGGGATTCGGAATTGATGGGTGTTCCACGAAGGCCGGCAAAGAAGGTGGTGTACAGGCCATTCTTAAAAAAAGTACGCTAAATCTTTATTTTTCCATTGCTCCAGCCACAGACTAAATCTTGTGGTCAATAATACTAGCAAGCTACCAGAAATAAGAAACACAATTGCAACGGTAAAAGACACAATAACCTTCTTTCGTGAATCGCCAGCCCGTAGGAAATGAGATCCAAATCTTTCAAGGCTGTGTTAGACCAGATGGTCGGAAAAATATAAAAGCATAAAAAATTTTCAGAAAGCTTCACTGACATTGTTAAAGCCCTAGAACATCTATCTGTCAAAGGAAACTATGCAACAAGAAAATCTGCCTACCAACTGCACTGTGCAGTTACTAAACCAATATTTATCTTAGGCTTAAAGATAATTGCAAGATTCTCTGCAATTTTGAAACCCGTTGTAAACGTTTTACAAGGTAAAAGTATGGATTTGGTTATGGTGAAGAAACATATTGATTACATTCTAGATGTAATCAAAGAAGATCGACAAGATGTCGAAAATGTTTCTTATGATTTATTTAAAAAATCACTTGATATCGCAGAGAAAGTAGGGGTTGAGTTGTCAGTACCACGAGTCACTCAAAAGCAAGTACACAGAAGTAATCCACCATGTGAGTCTGCAGTTGAATACTGGAAGCGGTCAATAATCATCCCCTATCTTGACTCTTTAACTTCGTTTTTGGATGCTAGATTCTCCAACGAAAATACACCTGCTTTTGCTTTAACTTATCTTCATCCTTCAAGCATGCTCAAAATGGCTTCAAAATATTTCAAAAATAATGCAGAATCTTTCATGGAATTATATAAGTTGGGTGATGTTTCTGCAGAATTAGATTTGTGGTACAATATGTGGAAGAAAAAGAATTTAGCAGAAGACACCTTAAAGGACATTGAAGTGGCTGCACTTTTGGAGGAAGCTAATGTTTTTTCCCTGCAACAAGGCACGCACTGCTAATATTAAGTGCTTTCCTATCCACTACTGCTACCGTGGAAGGATCGTTCAGTACCCTACGAAGGGTAAAAACCTGGCTCAGGAGTACAATGGGTGATGACAGACTCACTGGGTTGTGTTTGATGAGTATGCATCGAACATTTTTAAAGAAAATCAGGACTGCATAGTGAATAAAGTTTTGGATAAATTTATTTTAAACCCAAGAAAAATGTAATTAGTTTAATTTAAGTATAATTAAAATCTCAAAGTTTTGTTTTCATTTGCCTTTTCTTTTTATCCTAACATTTTACATTTTGGACGACCATGGACCATGGTATGCCCCTCCCCCTGTTATAAATCCTGGCTACGCCTATGTATGGTATTATTTCGTTTCCCACCGGCTGGAGGTAAGTGTTTCCCTAATTAATGGTATGGAAGATAAATAGTTTAACTTTTCTGTTTGATCTTATACAAATTTGAAATAATATCTATTGTTTGATTAAGCAGTTACAACCGTATTTTTAGACTCCCGTTTTGCATTTAGCTAAATTTTATTACAAACTGCAGAAATAAATGAAAAGTGCGTGTCAAATAACTGATATTGGTATAAAATTGTAACACAAATTTTGTATTCAGATAAAATGAAAAACCTGTTAATTTATTCATATGCGGAATAACAGCACGAATCCACGTTTTGTTCATTAGCGGTGAAAAATTTTCCATCATAATGCAAATTAAAAAACTTTGACAAAAATAATTTTTCTCAAAGCTTAGCAACGGATATTTCGCCGTTTTTAATGGATTATAGAGAATAAGTGAAGCCTATTTTATGTTCATCGGTATATTACGAGTAAAGCAAGAACAGTAGTTATTGGAGAGTTTTATGGTGTGGATTTAGATGTAATCTACGTTAAAAACGCTTTTTTAATGTAGAATAACGAAACGTTAAATGCAGAGGTGAAAAAATCAATGAATCTTTGAAGATAACCAATTTTTGGAATAATGCCGCTTCAAGACCAATTACGTGTAGAGAGAATGAAAACAAGAAAGAATATTACCGCGGAATAAAGTAGTAGTAGTCAAAAGAGCAAAAACGGAGTAATTACAAGGAGGAATGTACCTACAGTAAAACAAAAGGTGGATTGAAGAGAATTGTCAACAAAAGTATTAACAAACTGATAAGGAAGAAAGAAAATATCGATACATAAAACACTGACCGGCACAAAAAGCGACTCACTTTTAAGTAATTCGTTGCCACAAAAAATGTATTTGCTTCAACTTTTTAATGTATAACTGTTATAAAAACATACAATGATCAAAAAGAAAAGAAAGTAAAAAAATATTTTCAAAAAAACAGTAAAGCTCAAAATTATTAAAAAACCAAAAAATTTTACTGAATTAGCCGCTCGTATTGCCTCCACAAACAAAACTAGGATTATGTGACACAAGATGGCCAAAACATGAGAAAGAACAAACGAAGACGGAAGTCTAATACTGTTTAGTAAATTTAGAAGGTTCTCAAACAAAGAATGAACATTTGATTGAGGTGGTCTGTAAATACAAATTATATATAAATCGATATTTTTGTTGTAAATTATGGAAAAAGAAAAGTATTTTCTACCTGTAGAAAATCATGTTTTAATACAGCTGAGAAGTCCTCGCCAGAAGATAAAATTAGGGTTCCACTGTGAGCAGAATTACTCCTGTCATATCTGCTAATAACTCGATATTTTTCAATAAAAACATATAATGCTATGTACCAACAAACATTGCAGATACAAAGGAAAAAGAAGAATTCTATCAGCTATTATCAGATACCTTACAAAATATCAAGAAATGAGATATAACGATAGTACAAAGTGACATAAATGCGAAGGTTGGATCAAATAATACCGAATATAAACGTATCGTAAAGTTTACCTTGGTTCGTTTTCGTGTTAATATATTTCTCAATTTTTAAGTGTCTGATTGCTTTTATCAGTGAGTGCTTTGTACTTATAGTTATTTGAGTTGCTGTACATTATAGAGATTGTCAGGAAGTACCACTCACTGTAGTTTCAAGAAGTAATCTTTTGAAAATTGTCTTTAGTTAATTTTTTTTTGAAAGAAAAAATAGAGGAGTTGGGTAGGCCGTTATTACTAGAACAAAAAACTGAAAAAAAGGTGAAAAAAGATCGTTTACCAGGAGTTTTTGGTCAGCTATTTATAAACGAAATACGTGGATTTATGGATGTGATGTTACTAATCTAATATATTGTTTTCATTCTGTGTTGTTTTATAATAGTTCTTCTGCATCGTCATATTCAAGTTGGGCTAAAACTGGTATCATCTTCCTTCAAAAATTAAAAAAAACATTAAGGATCTCGCGGTCACTTAATGCTTATATATCATTGGCTTTAGTTGATAAAGTTAACTTGATTCTGTAATGTTAGAAAAAACCATTAAGCCGCGTTTTCCAAACAAGCGGAGGACCCTAGCCTGGAATATCCCGTCGGGCGGGGAGTGACGTATGTTTTCCACTCAGCGGGTCTAAAGTCGACGAACAGGCGGTGTTTACCATTTCGTTTTAGCTCTACAGGTGGTACAATATCGTCTCGCCATGAAAAAACTGTGTATGGTGACAAAAATAGTAAGGCACTATTATAATACTGTGGATAGTGAAAGAGATTGATTGTTGGCGATCTCCTCCGATGAAAGCCAACTAGATCTAATAACTGCTGTCACCAAATGAAATAAATTAGACCCTTCTATCTCGGGTTCGCTGTCACCAGTGTAATAACGCATCCGAGCGTGGAAAAAAATAAAACCAGTCCGATTTAGGCGGGGACCTCCTGGACTTACAGCGGTATAATTACCTTTGCCAGGCTAGAGTTGATCTCCTTGTTCAGGCTCGTGTCCAAATGCACTGCTCACTCGTGGTAGGGATCTGAATAAAATTTCGGCAACCACAAATGTATAATAAAATATATTATATCTTTCACTGTATGAAATATGACCAATAACAAAAAATATTAAATCTTTCCCAATAAAAAAAATATTACACACTTAACTACAAATTTTTCAAGGTACGCATGGGCCGTATGATTTCGCCCCTATTTCGTAATTTGACCTGCCTCACTGCGAGAATACTTATCTACTAAAAAAACAAGGTACAAATCGACCGCTGCTAATTTTCCTATTTGTCGAATGTCATTGTACTTTACGTAAACAGAATGTAAAAGGAGAAAATTATAATCCTGATGATTTTGATATAAATCTTATCGGTAAACAGTTCAGTGTGTATTAACAAAATTTCCGAGTTTTGCTTCCTTCGAATACACTATAATGTTTATTTATTTCGCTAGATATGAGTAAATGATATAATCGCGTCTGAAAAACCAAAATTATTTAAACGTGGCGAAAATTCAATGATAACCTGATTCTACGGAGACAAAATCATACGCTCCGGGCAAATGATACAAATTACAATTAGCCTTGTTTTAACCTTTATTTACGCTTATCTACGAGGTGGGTGAGAATTATGTGACACAAAAAAAATTATACCTAAATCCTGTCAAGTTATATATACACTAAATAAAAATCGTTCCTACAATCTTGTGTAAAATCTTACTATACTATCTCACACGATAAAATTATATTCTATACAACGAGCGGTGCCCAAATTATGAGCAAGGACCTACAGATTTAACTGAACCTATGAACTTTGTCCAATAACACAGTGAAAAAAACTGTTATATATTCCACATATGCAAATATTCATGTTATCAATATCAAGTTTAGAACCAGCGCACAAAAAATAAATAAATCTTTCCCAAAAAAAAATCTTAGACTGGTTCAAAAACTTACTGTGTGGAAACTTCCCTTCTCCTGTCTCTGCTCACTGACTGTTTTCGATATTTATCTAGAAACTGCGGATGACGCTTAATTTCTAGCACCCGGAGTCGAGCTATGCTGGATCACGGTCGGAGAGAGAGTTTTTCCCGTTTTGTGTTTTCTCAGGGGGACAGCGTTCACTGTTAAGGATATCTGAGTATCGCTTCGACGTCCTGATACAACGGAGAAAACTTCGCTCTATAAACCCGCGAACACTAAAAAAACTGACACCCGTTAATGTGACAGGGAAGGACTTTTTCTCTTCGCGTTTTTCGCCCGACTCTGTGTTCTGTCTGCTCTGAACTTACTTTTTATCATTCCCCCAAATTTTGTTCGGGGTTTTTTGTTGAATTGCAAAGGTTGCATTTTGTTTTAGAGTGGCTTCAATTTTTTTATTACTAATCGTTTGTACGCAAAACAACAATTTAAATTTGCCCTAGTTAATTGTTATATTGTTGCAAATTGTTATGGTCCTGTCTCATTTTTGATAAACAAAAAGTATGTCGAATTCTACTTTTATTATATTTGACGTGTGTTCTGAAAGTTACTGATTCAAGTTTTCCTATTTAATATTCGCATTTATTACATAGCAATATTCTTCTGCGAAGAGAAGAGGAAGTAGTGGCATATCTACGATAGCAACAATATCCACAAACACGTGAATAATGATAATGAACAGCTTCAAGACGCAGCGAGAAACGGACTGACTCCTCGCGGAGCACGCTGGCAGAGTGCGCCGGCGTGAGACGTAATCCGCTTCTTAGGAAAACATAAGGCTACCTTTTTAATGAACGAGTGGACCACCGCTTTCCGTCCCACACGGAAGGAAAAGCCCGTCGATTGGAAAACGCGGCTTTACATATTGAAGCGTATTATAATGTATAAAATTCTACAGTGCTTTTGAATTAGCACTAAGAGGCCACAACGAAAACGACTCATTAAAAAATCGCTGTATATAGTGTTTAAGGAAACCTCATAAATAATCCAATTTGAAATTTTTGATTCCTATGATAACTGTTTAATTTCTAACCAAATTAAAAAAGTGTGATGAAACTTTGTTATACTAGATATTTAGCGTCCCCCGGAAAAACTCAGGAGCCGCGACTGGTTACAATATATTCTGCAAAAATACTCTGTTAAAGAGCATCAACACTAGTGTAATACAGAAAGATATGATGCATTGTTCACTTGTTTTTAAGAAGTGATGAGTAGAGTTGCAAAGTTTTTCCACAGTCCAAAAAACACATAAAGTTTGTGAACTAGTTAGAAGAGGAAAACTACGACTGGAAAGGATTGTTTTGTCAGGATTACTAAGTGATCGAAAGTTAATCGCTATAATCAACAAAATCAGCAATTAGCAAGGTTATGAGAAACCAATTTGCGTTTCTAAGTTTAGGAACTCTTTAGTGGATCCAGATCACAAAACACTCAACTTCGTCATGAATTGGGTAATTGGAAAGATGAATCATTAACTGATTAAAGTATAATGTTTATTTATAGCTGAGATTATGTCGATAGAAGGTCTGCAAATGAATTTGGTCACTTCGAATTGCGTCTGAGAGTGTCATAGTAATACTTTGAGGGGTAATTTCTTTTAAAATAGGCACAGATATTGTCGTAATAATATTGAGCAACTTGTCAAGAGCTTTAAGAAACTTTGAGATCACAGAAAATGAAAATTAGGAGTAATTCAATGACTGAACCCCCAATTATTTACCATGTTATTTAACATAGCTTTGGAAGGTATTATGAGGAAAAGCACTAACTGAAAACGATCAGTGTCTGAACTTTGCAAGCAATACAACTAAAGATAGTTTCAAACTAAATGAAAGTGATTGAAAAAGTGAACCTATTCTAAGGATTACACAAGATTCAGAAATCAAAACAAGTTACATGAGCAACAAAGAAAAGAGTTTACAAACGTTACTAAAACCTACACTAATGTATGAAGGTGAAACTTGGGTTATAATAAGAAACAACAAATTAAACTCGAAATTTTCACCACAGAACAGTGGTAAATAACTGCATACCGGGTCCAGATACTAGTTATAAATTTGTTACGCAAAAATTCGGGATTCTTCCATCTCCCTCATACTATATATTTCAAATGAAACTAATTACACATCAGTTATAAGTAAATGACCTCAATAACATTTTCTATGTAAATTTTAAATCCTGTAGAACGTTCCTATTAACGTAAATATCCGACAGCAAATGAACATTATCGGTAATCCTCTCGCATCGATTTGTAAAAAACACCAAATCCAATTAACAGGTTCATGGCATTAAACTTCAAGTTGTTAAAGTTTTTTAAAAGCTTTCAGTTATCAGATTAAGCTCTCACTGGAAGATACAACGAAAGCTTTTGTGGGCGAATGAATATACATTTTGATTTAAACTGAAATTGCAAATTTAATTATATTTTTAAATTTGAAAAAAAAATTACATTTATAGTATAAATCTTGTGTTTTTTTATTCAATGTCATGATTGATATGATGAACAAATTAATTCTTAGTTTTGTAGACTATTTTTTTAAAATATTGTTTTATAGCTTCCTACCTTTTTATTCCTCATCTTGATTTTTAAAACTAGAACCCAGTTTTCTAAATTGTCTTTCTTCGCCTTTAGAATCTCTACGTCTTTATGTCGACCAAATTATTCGACTGATTCAAAAACCGACTCACCAATTGCATAACGTTCCACAATAGTCGCTGACGTTGAATCTTGGGTAGTTATGGGTTATTGTATTGTATTAGTGAGTTATTTAATAACTTTAATATTTACATAACCTCTAACTAGTAATCGGCAATCATTGTCGGCAATTTTCAGTTTAATCTGATACATAATTTATGGAAAAGGATGAGATTATTATGAATGAGTATTAAAGATACTATAGTTTACCAATCAAGCCACTGCGAAAGAATCGACGGTAATCAACAACGAAACGAAAGTGATTAATCTCTCGGATCAAATCGACAATACACTTCATTAATATTAAAACGAGTGATTTGTGATTTTACTAACGAATATTCTGAACGAAATGACATATACATAATTTTATTGTGTATCCCTGAAATAACAAATATTATATGCGCAGTCATTAATTAGAACTAATTATTTCCACAGAATTGAATTATCAAAGCAGGTTATGAGTTTCTACATAATTCAATAAAATTATGTATATATATGTAGGTGTATACGCGAAATGATTCATTCCAATTGAAATCAGTGTAAATTGAATTAACGACTAACTATACGGTTATGGTTCGAACCCTTCGCATCAAGAGAAACTAACGTTGCCTCGGGGAGAAGTGTGTACTCTCTATTCTATTCTGCATACACATCTCGAAAATTATGGATGAAAATTCAGTTATGACGGATAAAATTGTCATTTGGTATGACAGGAGCGCGGAAATAGCTGACGTAGAGAAACTCGCCAAATTAGATTAGTGTAAACGATATTTTATTACGTCCAATAGTTTTCCACTTTTCCGCCAACCCTATCTACGATGCGAGAAAATTATTGGTTTACCCCAAAAAGGGTTAGTTATTTTATTTTTTTTAGTTATTTTTACGTTTTTCTGTAAGGAAAACTGTAACGTGAATTTCACACTTTAAAATAATTCTAAATAATTTCCTAGTTTAACAACAAATTAAATACTCTCACGGTATCGGCTCAGGAGGCACGATGAAAAATTTAAACAATTATTGTTGAAATAATCAATAATTTTATAATTACATCCAAACTAGTTAAGTAAATAGATCCGTGATCAGGTCAAAATTGCTTCTCCAAATATCACATACAACCTGGCAAGACTTCACGCCCTTAGGTTTTTTTCCGGGTAATGCCCACACTTCTCTGGGTGACAAAACACGATAAACGGATTTTTAGAAAAAAACCCGTGTGTATGTCGTCGTTATCATCGTTATCGTCGGCCACTTTTTCTTGTAAAGAAGTGTTTTCCTAGCGACGCACCTTCTACGCCGCGTACAACGTAAAACGCAGGCGTATAACGTACAAAATAATACGCGGCGTAAAGTGCTTTCCTACAAATCAGTTCAGTTCAGTTTTTCCTTCCAGTAGGCTGCCAGACGTCTTCAACATGAGCTTGTCAAAAAGAAAACAAATATGTGCTTTAGTATTGATGGACTGTTTAGACGAGTGGGATCTAGAAGCTAATATTTTAAGAAAAAAATATTGTACTTTAAGAAGTAAAACCAGTGACGTGTTCAGTTCTAGAGAAGACGAGGGTGTCTTTCGCTTATTAATACATAAGCATCTTTTAGATGTTGAAGTCAAATTTCAAGCATATTTTAGGTTTACTACACACCAGTTTAGTAACTTACTGGAAATGGTTAAGGAATTGTTGACATGTGAACCCTGTAACAGAGTCAAACGGTTAATACCCCCAGCTCAAAAGCTTGCTCTAGCCTTAAGGTACATGGAATTTATTAATACAATTTTTAAAGTTGTTTATCAATATTTATTATGAATAATGTGAAACAAGTACAACAATGACTAAAATCAATACAAGTACGAAAGGTGATTTCAGATG
This sequence comes from Galeruca laticollis, assembly GCA_963921935.1. Classification (NCBI taxonomy): domain Eukaryota; kingdom Metazoa; phylum Arthropoda; class Insecta; order Coleoptera; family Chrysomelidae; genus Galeruca; species Galeruca laticollis. The sequence goes on from OY998183.1 coordinate 94,548,250, forward strand.
ACTCAAAAAAGATAGATAGACGATCCACTTTAGGAGACAGTCCAATTATCACTCTCTGTCAGTCTATTGATGATTTTAATTTGAAGTGGACGCAGACACACTAGATTCGTAATTGAAAGTGGACATACTAGGACTACGATCTGCTCCAATTTGACTCTGCAAATCCATTGTGTGATAGTATTGAAAACTTTCATTTTAGCTTGTGTTTTCCTTCTTGGATTGAACTTACAGTTGCCGCCGTGGTCTGGAAGAATAAATCGATGTCATTTGCAGGTTCGGATGCCATTACTGCATCTAGACGTTTTTTTGTTAGTATGCGTTCTTCTTCACGTGCTTTAAATAAGTTTATCTTATCGGAATATTTTATCCTATTTGATGTTACCGGATAATTCTTCTGGTCGTGCACCTACGTACTACCTTTTTTTGGGGAGTTAAACAAGTGAAGGGTTTGTAGAAATGTCTACTACTTTGTTTTTAGGGACATCCACAGTATCGCTTTGGATTTATTTCCGTCCAAAGATTCAACATTTGCATTAGACAAAGTGTCTCTCTCATCGTCAACTGTATCAAGAAACTGGAGCCTGTTCCAATACACCGCTCTTTTTTTGCTTGGGTGCAGCTGACCCGTTGTCATATTTTTCTCTGCCTTCATATGTCTTTTGTAATGCTGTTTGTTCGATGAAAATCTGACCAATAATAGCATCTTTGTACAATGGCTACACCCTGCATATGAAAAATTCTCTACCTATCACAATGCCGTTTGTTCGATGAAAATCTGGGGTACACCCTATATAATGAACATATTTACGTTTAAATCAAAGTACATTCTTATCAGAGATAACCTTTTTGCTGACCTCTGGGGGTCGAAGGTCGAGATTAATATTTAAATGTTGCAAATTTCAAAGACACGTGTATACTGATGTAAAATTTAAACAACATTTGTAAGAATATTCTCGTGCGAATAGATTCTCACGAACCGAAACAGAAATACTAACGTACGGTTTTAAAAAGTAGGTTTTCATCATTTCTTTTTAGCAAAAATGACAGATATCTGTTTATAGTTTTTGGTCGTAAAGAAACAAAATTACCTACTTGAAATATTTATTTGAGACGTATGGACAAAAGACGATATTAGTAATGAAAAAGTGTATTTCGAGAAACATGTGTGTGTCTATCAAAAATGACATATTGTAACAATCATTTTCACGATTGTTACATTTTTTTTTTGTTAATAATGGTAGTTCATATTATTATGTTTAATATAGCTGAGGTAAATTTATTCTCAAATCAACTCCAAGATAAAACTTAATTATAAATTTTTTGATATTTCGGTTTACATAGTTGTCTACCGCCCCTCGTATTTACAATATACATAAATTCGATTAGGATTGTTATAACTGGTGTTCGCCGGAGGAGTTGCTTTTCGACCGTGAATGTGAATATATCTTTGATATAGTAACGGGTCTCCGGATAGAATTCACATGAAAAAGTCGAAGACAAGTTTTTTGGTTCTGGGCTGAGAGTTTTTGTGAGTTTCTTTTGAGTCTTACTTTTATGGTTAAAAAATGGAATGCTACGAGTTCTTAAGCCGCAGATATTGATTTTCCAAACAAATTGTAAATATACTAATATGGTAAGGAAGTCAATCTACCCTCCTACGGAATCGGGAATCGTTTGGATGTTCCAGTAAGTCCTATTTTCCACCTTACAGTACAACTTGGATTTAGCGTTGGAGCCGTATCTACCGGGATTTGGGATATTTAATTATCCTATGATGTAATGCTGTTCTTGCTAGGAGTACTGTAATACAAAGTTAAGTAATTCTCTTCACTTTTTCATTAAATGCCTTATCAGCATTGGCAGAGTCCATTCAATTTTTTATCTTCACGCTAGTAAATGGTTTTAAGTGTCTTTCAAAGTTAACACTTTACAGTGAACTTTTATATAGGAAGATCAACTTAATTATAAATTTTGTTGTCAAACCAACCTTCTAGAATCTTCCTAGATGTAAATAATATTTTCATATTTGATGTATAAAGTGTCCTTTCTGACTATAACCAGTAATTTTAAGTAATTTCGGCGTAATGCCGGTTTTTGTAATATAGTATAATCTTCGTAACTACTTTTATTGAAAATAGTCTCAAATTGTTTGGTAGGACTTAATAAGTAGAAATTATTTTGTAGATGCCTAAATTTGTAAATACTGAAATTAAGTGAGGTTTCTTGCTTGCTGATTTGTTTAATTCGAAGTACTGATCACTTTAGACTTTAAGTATTATGACCACTTGTTTTTATAGGGGACAGCTGTTTATTTAATTCTATACTTTTACCTTAATTTCAGCATCATATGGTAAGATTGTCTACTTATTTCTTGTTTGAAATTCTAAGTACCAATTGTTGGAGCAGTGGTAAATCAGTATTCGTATTCCCAGAATGAAATATTTTTTATTTTAAAATTTTCTTCATTCAGATACCACTTATTTCACCCAAGTATCATTGACGTGAAAATTTTTTCGTTTGATTTGTTGAAATTATCGGTTTTATTTTTTTATTTCGGAATAAAATGAAAATTGATAGTTCATTAATTGAAATCATTGAGCATAACCTGATGTAAGACCATCAAAATTAATTTCAGTTTCATTAAGTATGCAATTATTCTTGACCTTAAGTAAGGTTACTTACTCAATAGGTTTCACCGAGCCATAAAAGTTATCTTCACCCAACTAGTGATATACGCTTAAGAATCAGATCATCTTGTGTCTGATTTCATTTGTTGATTATTTCTGATTAATTATAAATACTCCAACCTAGTTACTTAAAAGTAAATCAAAACTTTGTACTTGTTACTTCAACTACCTTTTAATGAACGTACGATCATTAAATGTATAATTGAAGATTTTTTTTTTATCAGTCCTCTCTGGTTTTGATCATTAATACTTAAATAATTAATATTATTCAATATTTGCACAAATAGGTGATTGGCTCATTACTTAGTGATAACTATTGTTATTGGTTTAGAGCAGCTTTATTGATTATTTACTTGGAATAATCTTGGTTGGGTAGCGTCCATTTTTTTGCTTAGATCACTTCCTTACAGGAAATAAGTATTGTATTTTAGTTAATATCACTTTGGGGTCAGGTTTATTTTACTATCAGGTTTTGTTTGTATCGCCTTATTATCTTTAATAAGTAATTAATCTTGTTTGAGGATAAAGTAGTTTTATATAGATTCGGTCATTTATGAAAATTGTATATATTTTTATATAGACTCGTATTGTTAATTCGAATTATTAATATATGTATATCTGTATATTTCGATTATCTAGTTTTCTTGGTTCCAATTTTGGGATCTGGCGCCTTCTATTACCCACGATCCTAGCCGCCGGAAAAGCTGTATTACAGTCTGAGTTGGCAGGGCAAACACAACATCAAAAAAAAAGATAAAAAAACTTGCACAAGACAACGCTATAATATGGAAGAATTGATGGCGATTGTTTGAAAAGTAATTAAAAACGTGTTTTTTTATAACATTTGTTTTAGGTGGAAGAAACAAAAAGTTTTTTGAAATATTCTTGGTTACTAAATTCTCTCTAGACTTTATGATGGTTGAAAAAATAAGTGCTGAAGTGTGTTTTGCCTTTATAAAACAAAAAGAAGAGTAGCAGACGAAGAATCTTTTGAAAACGTTTTTTTTTTATTCAGATGGATTTAAAACGTTTACTTATAACAATGTGAAAACTTCTTATTCTTAATAAAGCTTATATGTCGTTGTTTTTTTATTGACCTAGACGTTAACAGTATTGACAGCACATGTAAGTTTATGACAGATGGCTAGCAATGTTTTGACGACAGAATGACAGACATGACAAGGAACAAACAAGAATGTTGACACCTCAGATTAACAAATAAAATAGATATGTTTGTTTTGACTTTTTCCTGCCCCAAACATTGAGTCACATTCTAAGCTCACTTGCGGGACACTTCCACTGCTTTGCCATATTTACAAATCCTCTTTAATTGCGGGAAAAAAGAAATTAGAAGTTTAATTGAAAATTTGTTGAAAAGTAATGCAAAGTCATACTAATTTCTGCATTTGAGTCGCTGCTTTTACAATTAATGAATAATACTTGAATTTAATTAAATAAAGGCATATTCTTATATAAAGTTTGAACAAGAATTTGTTGTATCCTTATATACCTTTATGGTTATAACTAAAAGTGGCAACATTGCTCAAAATTTCAGTACCTGTTAATGTGTCAATAGTAATCTATTTAGTAGTTTTGTCCTTGTTTAATTACCATATAAAGAGCGATGCAAATATCGTCAGAGTGTGATCGACGATCATTTTAAATACGCCGTAGTGTTGTAGTAAATAATGTCAAACGTGGTTTGTTTATACGAGCGCCATTACGACTAGAGAGTAAACATTTAGTTCTTTCGTTTTGATGTGTTTTCAAGACGTTTTAGTGTGAAAATAAACTTTAAGTTAATTAATTTAATGATTTTGGATTATCATGGTTCGTCGGTGCCAAGTTTGTCAGAAAAACAGCCGAAATTAGCAATGCCATGTATCTACAATACCATCCCTACTTTTTGTAATTCATTCATTATTTCACTACTGGCGTTTAGAATTGTTGGCCGCAAACATAAACGTGTTTATGAATGAATAGCCCTCTCTATGTTTATTATTACTCTAAGGTTGACACACACACGTCACAGACCATATGAAAGAAGACACGGAACACATGACAGACGACACACACTCCAGACTCACATCAGAAGTCTATCAGACGGGTATCAGAAGGGTACCAGACACACACCAGAGGGTATCAGAAGGGTACCAGATGGATATCAGAAGGGTACCAGATGGGTATCAGAAGGGTACCAGATACACAACAAACTCACAGGAGATAGCTAACACAAAATACATACGAAGCCGTCAAAACATAACTCACGTTTGAAAACCTTTGTCTCGACTTCAAGTGTATCGTAAGCGAATAGCCTAGTTAGTTAGCTAGCTGATTTTCGACCACAAGACCGTGAGTTCGAATACCCCAGTCGGGGACAAAATTTCTTTATTAAATTTAATTTAAAAAACATATGTTCAATGCTTACGTCACAAAAATTACTCGCACTACGTCGATTGACAGTATTGACGATAGATGGCCGGCAAGTTAGGTTAACTGTATTAACAACACATGTTGGACAATGTAGGTTGACAGTATTGACGATATATGGTAGGACAAGGTAGGTTAACTGTATTACCGACAAATGATGAACAATGTAGGTTGACCAATCAGACATGAGGACGTTGACCAACCAGAGAAGTGGAGGATGTGGCCTAAAAAATAGCTGTCCAATCAGAGACTAGGGGGGCGTGGCCTAAAATGGCTGACGAATCAGAGGCAAGGAGGGGGCGTGGCCATGGAGTTAGAGAGGAGGGGAGTGGCCATGACGTCAGACTGGAGGAGAGGGCCATGACAGCAGACTGGAGGAGAGGGCCATGACGTCAGAGAGGAGGGGCATATCTATGCCGTCAGAGGTGGAGTGGTGGGGGTGGACCCGAGTGCCGCATTACCTACTGTTACAAACTGCTTTATTTTTAAGATTTTTGGCAACTGAAGAGTCTTTTCGAACATTGGCTTTTTCATACCTAATATCGTCAGCTACAATCTCCAAGTTTATCCCACAAGTTCTGCAAGTACTGAAGCTTGCTGTTGTTCCAAAGCATTTACTTTCGACAGACACGGTTGATTGGGAGCAAATAGCAGAAGAATTCTGGAATCGATGGAGTTTCCCTAATTTGGTCAGAGCATTAGATGGGAAACATGTACGAATCGTAACTCCTGACAATACCGGAAGTTTGATTTATAACTACAAGAATTTTTTTCTACAGTACTTCTAGCACTAGTTGATGCACACTGTAAATTTATCATTGTCGATATAGGATCTTATGGGAAGGAAGGGGATGTTGGCATATCTAACAAATCACAGATGGGCAGCTTATTCAAAGTGGCAATGCGTTCCCGGACCCACAATATTTGACCAGCTCCAATATTTTGCTGCCACATGGTGTAGTAAGTGATGATGCTTTCAGGCATTTATTGAAAGGCTATTGCAAACCGCAAGCATTGGAGGATAGTGATAAGAAAAACTTTAATTATCATGTATCAAGAGTAAGAAGGGTATCAGAAAACGCATTTGGCATAATATGTACAATATTCCGGTAATACTACACTCCAATGAACGTTCTACCACAAACTGTAGACTTAATTGTTATTGCATGCTGTGCTTTGCATAATTTTCTTAGAGATGATTTTATCACCAGCAATCCCAATTACAAAAAAGGTCAGAATATCCATGAACTCTTGTGTCTTACTGGGCAGCGCATAATATGGGCCATCCCAAATTCACATTTCTACGGAGTGTAAAGATGATTCGTCGGAAAATATGTAGTTTTGACAATATTTGTATCAGTTGTAATTTTGTTCAACATATAGTTGGTAACCTCTTTCGATGTCTTTATTTAATTTTATAATAAATTCAATACATTAAATATTTAAGAATAACGTACATCATGTAGTAGTACATTATATCCATAGTTGCATTTTTGGTCTACCTTTACTTTCCTCCAGAATCATCAAATCACCTTAGAATTTTTTGTACCGTCGCCTTAGGGACAGAGGAGTGATTTCGGAAAGTGTAAGATTTTTATATCGCCATAAGAATCTATCTAAAAAGTTGGGTACCATCATAATTTTATATTAATAAGAAATTATATTTTAATACTAGTTAGACATTATAATACCATTATTTTCAAATATTATTTTTCTAAATGAACTGTCGGTACATAATAATCTTTCAATATCGTGATACCAAACTTAATGGCATCAAGAACCGCCGTGATATAACAAACTTTAATTCAATTCCGTTCATCGAATCGCAAATTACATTTGCCGTGGAATCCGTTATTTGTACTTTTATTTCAATCAGTCGATTCGATTCCACAATAGCCTACCTACTTCTTTACACCAGTTGACTAACTCAAAAAATACTTTTCCAAATCCAATTCGCAATTTATTTCCACAACGTTTACGCCGAAGTTCTTAATAGGAAGCTTAGCAATGTTGCCAAATTTCAATTAACGATTAGAGCATTTCCAAGTCCAATTGAATCGATTGCAAAAACTAATTTCGAACAGTCTTTGTAATTGTAATGTTATTTTTGAAAATATGGATAATTTTTAATGTTTGTGTGCTGAAATTTTTTTATTTTTCGACTATATAAGAGTATAATATCTAAATTTGATTTTTTTATTAGGTTATGAACAGTGGTGACTGAACAGCCTACACTAGTTTCGTATTTTGATCATCCATGTATAGGACCTAATAATAATTATTTGTATAAACAATGTCCAGGAAATTTTGTATTATTAGATCTTTTGAAGTTTGCAATTTGTAAGTTGGCAGTAATTAGTCAGACATTGCTTACTAAATTAGGTATAATGAGATTCGTTTTATTTCCATGTATTTGTCTGATTTTTTCCATATTTCGCTTGGATTAGTATCTTTAGCCATAGAAGATACCTATGTAGTTTAGCCATGAGAATTTTTTGCTTTTTTTATTGTGAATTTGGATTTAGCTGTTGTCAAAAATATGTGGTTTTCTTCTGTTTTGTTCCTGGGAAATTTTTTAAGAGCGGTTTTGTATTGCTCTACAGCTTGTTCGCAGGAGATATTCCACCAAGGTACAGTTTTTTGGTTTTGTAAGATAATCGTCTTTCCAATGTGGGTGTCATCGATGTCATCTATGCTGTCATATCTAGGGATCAAGGGTATATCGAATTACGGTTTGGAAGGTATATCCTTCCCAGTTAGCATTTTTAAAACGCCAAAAACTTCTAGTAGCGACTTCATTGCAACTGCTCGTATTTATTAGTGGAGAAATTAATTTTATCGTGCAAGTCATCATCAGTATGCCATGTAAGTGATGGGGCTGTTCTGGGATCACAAATACATAGATCAGGGCTATCCAACATAAGGCTCGCCTCTCTTTTGCGGCCCGCGGAGTGGGCTTCTAAATGTATAATTTACCGTCAAATCGGAAATATGCACAATTCTTACATTAACGATAAAATATAAATAAAATAACGTGGGATGCTAATGGCGATAGAGAGAAGGTCGCCGCCAGCTTGTAATTTTTATCTATTCCAAACGACTTTAGTGAGGAAGAGGATATCTTATTCTTCTTCGTAGTAGAACCAAGGGTATGTATATTTTTGAAGCTGCAAATAAGGTAGTATCAGAGTACGGGGGATTCGATAAATTTCACTGATGGAGCCAGAACTATGGTAGGAACTGAAATTGGATTTGCAGGTTAAGCTTTTCAAGTCTCCATTAGAAAAAAATGATACCTCATTTTTTCCAAGTTGTGAAGAGAATTTTGAAGAAATGAAAGATTTTGAGGTAGTTTAAAATTTACCTCAAATAAAATACATTGACACAATTGCAGAAGAATTCGAAAATCGATTTAGAGACTTTGAAAATATCGAGAGATTTCAGTTTTACTCAGCCCTTTACAATTTCTGTTGAGAATGTAAGCTGAGCAGACCTTCAACTGGAATTGTGTGATTTGCTATCAGATCCTTTTTACCAAGTAAGAACTGAAACTGGATTGGACTTTTTCAAGTTTCTGCTAGAAGAACGATACCACAACTTGCGAAACTTAGGGATTACACTGGGCTGAATGCTGGGAAGGACGTATCTTTGCGAAAGCAGCTTTCCGAACATGAAATTTATGAAGTCGAGAAAATAGATGTTCCCTTTCAAATAAGTAACTTATTCAGTTGCTGCGTTTATCAACAACAAATATTAAAGTTAATATTAATGCATTAGTTAGTGAATATTAACATCCTCAAAGTTTCCACACATTTTTCTGTAATTTGATATTTTTGGAATAATAATACAATCGCGTTTTTTTCTTTGTATACATATACCATACCTATTGAAACTCATAAAATTGCATATGCAGTATTTTATAATGCGGCTTTTTTGTAGATGATTTTACAAAATATTTGTAACGGAGTTCCTCTGTTTCTTTTTGTATGTCACCGCCGTACAAAGCAATAAGACACTGTGCTCCAACGTCTTCATTGCTGAATGGTTCGGCATCATGTTGTTTGAAGGCGTTAATGGTGCTATTAAGTTTTGGGTTTTTCTGAACAATCGACCAGAGCTTCAATTTTCCTTGGTTAAAAAGGAACAATGTTGTATGACAGCCACTAAATGCATAAAGGAAGAGAATATGTTGAGCTGTTTCTTCTTGTTTCAAACTCTTTGCAGAATACAGTCTTTCAGGAGCTTTGGCTCTCCCAGATTTACAAAAATAAATTTTATTTAAATGATGTCAGTGCTATAAGCATAACTAAGAGATCCACGTCTCCTCTAATGACGAAAACTCTATCAAGGAAGTTGCTGTATTGATAATCATGAGATCGTCATCTTCTTCAGTTTGCTTAATTTTAATAGCAGTTTCTTCAAATTCGCCAATTTGACTTTATTTTTGGTGGTTGAAATTAACTTAACTTTCTACCTTCTAAAATTATAAAATTCTGTTTGAAAATAAGGAAAATGGCTAGTTTAAGGTATTTCTTTTATGAACCTTCATCTTTGTACCGCTATAACACTTTACATACCAGGCGTACAAAAAAAGTGTAAAAACATAAAATGTAGGAAATTTTGTTTGCTTCAATTCCGCTATGTTCATATTATGTCGTAAAGTCAACTGTTGCTGAGATAATGCTAAAAAACTATTTTCTTGCACATATAATCCAAGATGGAGGCGCACACCCAATAATTTCGACGTTAATTTCGTTAAAGAGCATCTCCCGTATCTGCTATTCTTGCTAATGGTTTGATATATTTTATAAAACAAGATTGCCTTAAAATATAAAACGTTCTGGAGCCCTAATCGACTGAATATTTCTTTTCTCCTTTATGTAAAAAATACTGTAATAAATACGAATAACTAAAAGATAATTTTATGGTAGAAAATTTCAGAACACACGGTAAAACATATTTTATTTTTTATTTAATAATAACTGGAACGCGACACACATAATGTTTAATAAAACAATACGAAGCCAAAACAGAATAGAGAAATAAAAAACATCTTACTGGGTCAAAGCGAAATAATTGTTTTGAATACAATTATTTCGATAACAAAAACTAGCACGATTCAAAAAACAAAAGCTGTTTTTTGCAATTCGACGAAAACCCCAAAACCGAAGTCGGGGGAAAACAAAAAAAGGAGTGTACACAGACCAGCAGCGGCAGTGAGTGGGTACCGGGAGTCGATCACGCGAAGGGAAAGGTTTTTCCCCTGCCACGGTGAACGGTACTAGTGTTTTTTTTAGTGTTAGCGGTACGAGTGGTAAGACTTACCCTCTACGCTAATTGCCTTTCGACATAGCACGATTCCGTTTATTGGCACGACTCGCGGTGAACAAGCAGATAGTAAAAAAAAAGTTCAATAAAATTCCCAGCGAGACGGAGGACGTTTATCAAGCAGTAAGTTTTTGAATTAAATTCAGATTGGGATAATTTTTACTAGTGATATATTTACCCGTTATTGGTCGAGCTGGATTCTGAACTTGGGTGAATAGGTCAATTGCTATATACAAGGTGTAGCAATAGCAAATATATTTATTAGATTTTTTTTTATTTGAAGTTGATTTTTTCAAAGAGACGGGACATAGCTGTTCACTCTCAGATTAAGTTTATCGTCCTGACAAATATATAATTTACCGTGTGTACTGGAATAATTAAGATTTTGCCGAGAGGCCGGAGCGTATGTTTTCAATATTTTCGCGGGTTTCAGCGGAATTGCGCTGATAAGTCAATCTATTATAGAGAAATATTGTTATCAGTCTTTTGTTCAGCCGTAAATTATAAATTAAAACTCTTTCTTATTTTGCCAGCGTAAATGCATAAATTTGTCGTAGGTAATTATATTACTGGGGACTTTCGCAACTTGTAACGCCAGTGTCGATAAGTGATTTAAATTGTTCTCCTTAGCTCATCAGAATTTTTCTTTATAGAACAAAAATTTCACTTTCGTTCCCTGAAGGTCAATGACGACCGAACGATGTAAATTGAATCATTGTTGCATATAAAGGTATTTACACGTGATAGTTATTTATTTTTCTCGACACCGGAGAATAGAAGGATTGAGAAACGAATATAGCAAACATACGCCTTTCACGCATTTTTTTTTATAAATAGACCAAGCCGATAAGAGGGCTAGTTTTGCCGCACCACCGAACAAACGAGAACTCTGTTCATAAATTTGATTTTGTTTTTATAATTGTAGGATATACAGGAGTAGGTTTGATAATAAACCAATTTTAGATAAATATGTATAGGTAGAGTTATACCAGGGGATTGGGATTAATTTGGTCATACGGGATTGTAGGTTAATTTTAAATATATATGTATAGCTGTATAGGAGGATTTGGAGAGATTATTTTATTATATATATTTTTGGTATAACGTGGAGGTTCTACATTATTTTTCCTATCACCCCTACTCCAAAAATTTCCCCCTCTGGAAGTGTAACAATCGTGGACGTGTGACCGAGACGACGAGGACAAACCCTGTCCTGGCAAAGGAAGATTCATCCGTTTTAAGACCAGGCGAACCTAGCAAAAACCAATCGGACTGGATTGCCTTACACGCTCAGCCGCGCACTGGAGGCAGGATTTGGTGGAATCGAAGGTAGGGATACTTTTGGCATTTTGATCAAGTTATCTTACATATCTGGAATTAAAGATTACAGTGAACTGGTGACAGATTTTATTAGAGTGGTGACAGCAGATTTAATTAGGGGTATACAAGTTATAACACTTTAATTTTGATTAATACAACGAAGTAGAGGACAGATTACATTACATTGGTGACAGCGGTTTGCGGATCATCCCCTATTGGAACAGGGAGGGAGAAAATATGATGGTCGCAACCAGGAACTAGTATAGCGCAACATAGAGTCTACGGGACCATAGCTTCCGCTAGATCAAGACCAGTGTGCGTGGTGAAGAGCCACAACCTACACGAGGTGTCACTGCGGGAGCAGAACACACTGGATCTAGACCAGAGAAGGTCGAGAAAAAATCCATACATCAGATAAAAGGCGTAATACCGATCTGAGGTGAACATGCCAAACGGCGTAAGGTGGAATACTTCGGTCAACTAAGTATTGACAACGGAGTTTTTCTAACCAGGGTCTAGTAATTGCGCAAAACATAGCTTCCACTAAACCAAGATCAGTGTGCGTGATGAAAAATCACACCCTGCCAAACGGGTAGCACAGCTCCTGCAAATCACATTGGATCTAGACCAGTCAAGGTCGAAAAATAATCCTACTCAGCAATCATCGACTGAGTTGATTTCTGCTTCACCATAAGATTGTACAAATATGCTCTAGAGTTATTACATTTACATGTTAAAAAAAATAACATCTAGCGATTATTAAGTTGATAACTTTATTACAATACGCTCTTTTAGAAACGTTAACCTTATTTACTGTACTTGATTATTCAATTTACCCAAAACCAACATACACTGATGTGACTATACCATATAATTCCCATGTCGCATAAATTCAATGATACATAGAACATTATCAGCCACAATTCAATGATACATAGAGCATTTTCAGTTCTTTCGAACACATACAATTTTGATAGAAAAATTAATATAATTAAAGAAATAGCCACATCCAACGGTTATCCATTATATATAATAAATAAATTACTTAACAAACAAGAGAAAAAAGTGGCATTACAATTAATATTTCCTGAACAAACTAATGAAATACAAAATTACAAAACCATCACATATGCTGGTAATATTTCTAATAATATTTCAAAGATAGTATTTATAGCAACGAATACAACAATTTATTTTAAAACAAAAAGTAATGTTTGTACACAATTGTTAAATGTAAAAACAAAGATATATCCATTAAAAAGGTCGGGTATATATAAACTTAAATGTCCAGTATGGGTCAACCACTAGGAAACATTAAAATTAGATACAGTGAACACTTACGAGCATACAGATTAAAACAACCAGAGAAATCTCATGACGCAAAACATCTACTTGACACCAAACATTCATTAACACCGATCACTAGAACTAGAAAAACTACATATTTGTGACAAGAAACAAAAACTGGATTTCATTGAGGAATTAGAAAACACTTTAATATTTGAATATATTAAGCTCACTTCTTGGTATAGCCAAAAATAATTGAATCGGCCAGTGGATGAAGGAGCAATGTCACAAAAAAATGTTTTATCTAACTTAATTGGCATTTTCTTTTATAAAAAATAATTGTGAAATGCGGTATCTTGATATGTTAAGAAGGATTTATTATGTTTTTCTGGATGTTTATAAGATCTTAATTTTCTCGCATTTTTTAGAAAAAAACACCTTCTTCCATTCACGGTTGTGATATTACTATTGGCTGATTTAAAGCAAAATTGAGTCAAATACTTTAATAACAGTAGAAATAAACATACATACGTATAAAATAAGAATCACACTGTCAAAATATAAAAAAAAACTTATTCATGGCTCAATGGGATCCAACTACCAAAGCCGAAAAACGAAGAAAAAAAAATAAACAAACAAAAGGTTCTCAGAAACAAAACAAGTTGAAAAAGAATTTGTTACATTTTTCTGGGTTGCGATTTTCACAGCCTAATCCAATAATATTTTCATAATAGTTTCCATGTTTTTCTAGAATTAAAGGCAACTGTTCACGAATGTAAGCAATTTTTTTATATATTTTCAATTTTGTTGTGAATTCCAGAGAAAACGTTTTTTGGTGGATATACTTAAATAACGAAACTTTCTTAAATGGTGTGTACTCATCGTAAGATTCCTTATACAATAAGCTCCCAAATTCTTCAATCCGAATCCATTTTATGCCATTCATAAAGGGGACATTTTCGTTCATTAAGTTCTTCTTTTTGTTTATCAATCCCATTTTATTTGATAAACTGACATCATGGAAGTACTGAGGCTTTTTTGCTCAAGATGTTCTAATAATTTGGCTATACACTCGTACGATACTTTCCTTACGAAGAAGTTTTTCAATTCGCCCAAAATCCTTGGCGGAATCCACTTCTGGAAATTTGTGATTTTACCCCAATCCTTAACTGATATAAACAAAGCATCTGAAAGTTTTTATTCGGACCTGCACACGAGTCCGACCATACAATAAGATGTTTTCTTGTCTTCACAAATATGCACAGAATTCCATAAGCAACTTGCAACTTTTTTACTACCTCTACCAGCCACATTTTCAGTCCATTACAGGGTGATGCCCTTTGGTAGTGATTATTACGTGTATATAAAGATTGTAGAACCACAGTTATCTCAGATAAAATGTCTTGGATGTATGTATTGATTTTGGGCAAAGGCATCGATTGCTTGAGGTCAACAGTTATGTAACACACACTCTCAATGTTTAAAACTTTTTCACGGTCCTATACATAAATTGAAAACCTAGATGAACGGTTTCATCATATTCTGCGTTGGATTGGCTAGAATGACACTTACTACAGGTATGAGAAAATGATAGATTACATTTTTGGCATAAATGTTTTGCATATGGTGCCTTTTTTATTAAAAACTCTTTTGATAGTTTCTGTTCTGTAGATTCATCTATATACAATCTGTTCATGAGTGACATGTTTAGTTTAGGAGTCAGATACCTCTTATTTGCATTGCCGTTACGTGAGTAATGCGACTCATCAGTGGTGAATTAATTAAGTTTGGGTTATAATAGCCTGCTCGACAGTATCGGCCACTTTATGGGGTCTGTTCATACGTCCACCACATGACAACATTTTTACTTTTATTTAAAACTTAAATGAAACAAAAACACAACTGAACTTAACATTCAATAAAAACCTATAAATTTTGGGGTTAAGTTTAGAGATTCAGGCAACGGCTTCCTACAACGTAACTTATGGTTTTTGAGGAGAAGAAGGGGTAATGAGTACATGACTCTTATCTTCCATAGCAAGATTGACAATTACTGTAACTTAACTCCTTCTTCTATTGATTATCCGTCTAGATATTGCAAGCAGAGCCAAATGCTTTTGGGACAAGACGAATTAGTACATAACTTCTTCATCTATAGAAACATTCGATTTTTTTAAAAAGTGTTACATAACTCCTTCATCCACTTGTCCCTTTAATTATTAAACATCAGGTAGGCGTCACATGAAATGTAAGTTCTGTCATTCTGACGGTGACATATAATATCGAAACAACTGCCAATTTTTTTGAATTTTCAACATTTTTTCATTATATTTTAGAATTATTTAGAAGCAGTTAGTTTCATTTAAAAAGTAACATGAGTAGAGTCCACGTAGTACAGGTCGAAACAGTAAATTTCATACTATAAGTAGATACATTTAAGGAAAGTTGGAATTATTCAATAGTACAAATAATATAAGAATACACATCTATTTTTAATGAGTGTTTATTGTAAAAATAAAATCTTTGGTTTTGGAATTAGCTTCGGGAGAAGATATTCCAGCATTAAAAACAAAGCGGTAACAAAAACCTACATTATTTCTAGACAAAATGAAAGTAGAGGCATGAAGGAAAAGGAAAAAGTAGAAATTGATAAACATGAATAATGGACTGTATAAAAAGTTACTAATTCAAGCATTTTCATATATTGAGTAGTAGCTTCTCGAATTAAATTATCATCTATTATTGTGAACCATCATACTCATTTCAAATGAATTTTCTCGTTTTTATATCACACATTTATGGGATTTATTTTCAAATCTGGCAACTACATTGAGCGTTTCTGTTCAAGTAATCGAAAAAGAGCTGGTAGGACGTAATGAAGGTAATTGTATTAGGCCACGAAGAGTATAATTGGTAACCCTATTCTCCCCCGAAAATCCCAAGGGGATAAACTCATTCTGAGCCAAATATTTGATACACCTCTTGAGGTAAAATAATGATAGGGGTCCGTCATCAGAATATAATTGCACCTGAATTATGGAAGTTGTTAAATTGAACATGTGGAAATGAAAATAGGTTAAAAAAGTTCAGTTATCAAACAAGAAAAAGGTTTTCTATACAGTGTACAATTTTTGTGAAAAAAATACAGGATGATGTTTGGATCACAGATTTCTAGCAGCACATCAGAGTATATTCAGTTCGAGAGTTTTTCTAAGAGGAACTAAAATATTCAAGTGTATTCAACTATATGATAATTAGCAGTGAGAAATAAGCCTAGAAAATTATTTCGCTTACAAATGTGAATTGAACCGAAGAGGAGAAGGTAGTAAAATGTAACTTTACAGAGTAATCATTTTTCTGCTTTTGAGATTTAAAAGTCGACTGGGAAAAGTGAAAAACGGATGATGACTGAAGGGTTTTCTTCTTATCAAAAATTATTTGTATTGAGAAGAAAGGACGGGAATAAAAAAAGGTGGAAAAAAATTTGGCAAGTAATTTATCCACTGATGGTAAACGACAACTGAAATATTTCATATAAGAGATATATCATTATTACTGCATTCTGTATAATATACTCGATAATATATTCCTGAATAGCTTACGCTATAAAATATAGAATTATATGACTAGATTAATATTTATTTTTCCAAAACCAACATCTATGAATTTTAAGTGACGCTAAGCACTTGTATGATAGCAACGCGATAAATTATTAATCCAAAGTGAGACAAACTAGGTTCATTAGAATCTTCTTCGCAGGAGTGCTATAATTAAGTATATGAAAACTTCATACGGAGCATAAACCACCTCAAAGAACATATTTAAGACCTCTTTAAAGTGAAAGTTCGGGCTAAAGAGCATTTCCTTTAGACTAGAAACAGGCTGGAGGCTGCTACGGATAAATTAGGAAAATTGAAGACAATAACGCCAGTCTCTTACACGTACTTAACAATTTTCCAAGCAAACCAAAAAGTTTTTATTTTATACTAGATTTGAGTGAAATCTTTAGATATTATAATCAATTTATTACAAAAGATTATGAAAATTATAGAAAGTATACACCTCTTATTATTATCTGGATATTAATGAATGGATTGTAGATTAAGAGATTGTTACGGGCCTTGACACATTCTGGTGTATGTAACTCAACGAAGCCCATTCTGATTCATTTATTGGCATTTATTTCCGCATATAAGAGAGTAGATTCATCAAAGATGATAGAAAATAAGATAAATAATAATTTTAGAACAAAAAATGTGTTTTTGCTCAGATGGAATTACTTGTACCTAAATTACAAATTGAATGAATGTGAATAACTGAAAAAAAATTATGAACTCCGACAAAAAGTCAGTAAAACGAAATGCGACTTGCAAAAACTGACAATTTTTTGGATGAATCCATGTGTAATGATTTAAATTCATTACTATAAATAGCTTTGTTCGCGGGTCTGATTCCGAACCATATTAGGGACTGGCCGCATGCGCACATTCAAAATCGTCGTGCACGGTTCGCTCAGTTCGGAATGTGCCCAAAACGATTTTGAATGTGCGCATGCGGCCAGTCCCTAAACTGGTTCGGAATCAGACTCGCGAACAAAGCTTTCATCTATCCAAGTAACCAGTTAATGCAGCGATGACGAGGTACCCCACCAGAACAACAAAGTCCCCACGCCAAGATGCGCACGAAAAATCGACAGTGGAAAGGAAGGAGACTTCCACCACCACCGCTAAAATGTATGTAAAAATGCAAGCCAACAGACAAGACGATAACTTGGTTCACGGACTCCAGCTCCTACAAGTTCAGCCACCTCCAGTGCGAAGCGTAGGTCGAAGGTACTGACTTTGACCTTATACGCTTTACACATTTCACCGTGGAGTGTTGTACTAAGTCGAAGTATTGATTCGACTTTTATACATCATTCACCTGAACGGCCGGTGGTTTCTGGTATTGACGGAAACGAAAACGATTGTTCAAACTGTTAGAATAATTTCGGTGCGGTATTGACGCATCGAAAACTCTACAGTATCTCTATAGGGTTTGCTAACGTTGAGATGGGTATTGACCATCTGTAAACGATCGCGCTAAATGTTAGTATAATTCTGGTGTGGTACTGACGCGCCGGAATAACTACATCTCTATACCACCGAGAGAGTCGTTAAGTCGGGAATTGACTAACTATAAACGATATACTCACATCTGGAGACGATAACCGAAAGAGTATTGATCTATCGGTTGTTCTCAACTTTGGCTGTCTGAACAATTCGTAGGACCGAGAGAATCCCGTATACCACAGTGGAAATTTCGAGTCGTTATACCAACCTGCCTACAGTTCGTCAGTACACATCGATCGACGGAGGAGTACGGACCGTCGGAACGTGATTTTCAATATAATTACGTATCACAGTAGTATATATAGAATATTGTAGTTTAGTTTAATTTTATCTTTGTAAATAATATTTCTTTATAGCAATAAATCAATTAATTTAATCGAACTCTGTCTCCTTTGGGCTTACCTGGGCAATACGCATTACACATGACTAACCTAAAATTGATGTTATAATGTATTTCGTAATTTATCTAAGAGGAATCTTGGGGAAGATTGGGATATCTGATCTCGGTCATTCTATAATCGGTTTAATCTAGTTTGGCGTTAAAACCTGTCAAACTTTAGCTTCTTACTTGGCATTATCTTTTTTATATTCATCATGTGTCTACTCCTGCGAATAATACTTTCAATTAGTGCCAGTCAATTTCTTGTGACCCTTAATACCTCCTAGTCTGCATTTTCTTTTCAGTTGACAATATTAAAATTTTCTTCCTTCGCTCCAAATGTATCACATTGTTCATAATAACCGAGCATCTCACTTTCAACATTCATCTATAGCACCGTATTTTGAGCTGTTATTTGTAGAAGCTGCTGTATCAAAGGGACCTTAGGACGATCCTAACATTTTTCACGCAGACTCATCGGGACGACAATTTCCCTTATCTCTGCTTAAGTTCAAACTGCCTAATAGTGATTGGCTTGTTTGGAGTAATATAAAACAGTCTTTTTTTGTGTATCGTTCCATGAAAATATACGATTTCTCGTGCATAAATAAATAGTTTAAAGAAATACGTTTACACGAGTAAAGGTAATACTGCACAAATTCCGCTGGGATAAACAAATGTATGTATTGCATTTTTCTTCAAGAGTTTTAAGAAGAAAATTTTATAAAATAGCCTAACAATAGTCAAACAACGGAGGTTAGTGAATTCTAGCAAGTTTTTTTCTGATAATTAACGGATAAAAATCAGAAACATTTAAAAGTAAATAAAAGTAAAGGAAGCCACACACTATTTACTAATAATTATGGACGGTCAGTCTAGTAGTACAACTCCGATGCAAGAATTACAATTTCAGTTGTTAATGGAGCAGCTGTCATCATTAACAGTTGGAATGAATAAAATTAGGTCCCTCCTTGCTGGGCAGGACAAGAATATTGATGAATGTATGGTTAATGTGACTCATCTAACTAGAGAGAATGAACTGTTGAAAATAAAAATAGACGATCTGGAGAAAAGATTAGATACTACATCTGAAAGCTCAATTTATGAAGAACTTACTTCCAGGAATGTAAGAAAGCGAAGCATTATTATGCACGGTGTCGATGAATCAGTTGATATTCAAAAGGTAACGTCCGAGATTTTAACTGACCTTTTTTCAACAAATACCCCGAAGCCTGTTAATATCACTAGAATAGGTAAAATAAGCAACTTGAGACCTCGTCCTTTGAAGGTTGAGTTTTCTTCCCGTCAGGAAGCAGTTACTATCTTAAAGAATAAGTATAAGCTATCAATTAGAAAATACTCACATATGAAAATAAAAAATGACTGTACGGCAAAACAACGGGACAAACTTTCTAAAATCTACCAAGAAATTAATAGTAGGAAAGCTAAAGGAGAAAAATTGCGTGTGAAGTTTATTATGGGAAAACCTACCATTGTTACTGATGCGATTCCCGATTACGCCTTTCTGATATCCGTATCGGAACAACAACATGAAAACAAGGAGCGAAGTGAGCCTATTTCACCTCAACCAGGTTGTCACACTGGCATGAAGTCCCAAGTCTCGGGGAAGCAGCAAATGCAGAAGTAGAGAGTTATCAGAAATTTTAACAGGCGGAGAATCCACTGGAAAACATAACCCCTAGTGCAACTCTCATCAGAATCCAGCGAACTTCAAGAGTGGCTCTAGGACAATCTGAAATAACCCCTGGGAAACTATTGTATCACATTTTGCCGATACCTATCCTAAAGCAAGTAGAATCTGCAAGGAAGAATTCCAGAACCTTGGGTGAGATTTTGAATTATCCTTTAAATATCGTCAACTTACGAAGAAAACGACTAAACAAAACCATCGAGTCAGGGAAGATTGGAGCGATCGCTAAAAAAAAGGAAAAAACGTTGCCAAAGAGGAGAGGAAATCAAGCAGGATAGGAGACGAGAAGATTTTACGTCTGACACTGAATCCGACTGGATATTCACTTGGAAGAGGATGATTTGCTGTGTATGGTGCGGTGAACTGTACAGTTGCACTAAAAATACGTGGACAGGATCATCCAAAGTGCATTCGCAACTTCACCCTTATGTATGGGTGAAATGACATCTATAAAGCTAGCATGGTCTGATCAACAGAATCGGTTGGGAATAAGGACAACAATTAGTGTTCATTTAGTGCTAATTTAGTGCCAAAAGCAGAAATTTGATGCTCTCATATATTACTAGAAAATGAGAATTCTGCTAACTTTTAATTAAGCTAGCAGTGTACACCCTCATACGCCGTAAGAATTCAATATTAGTTCTAAAGCTAAATACAGAAAATTTAGTGCTCAATGAATTCTGGCGATATGTGACAAGAAATTCAATGAAATTTTTTTTCCAATTTTTATTAACCGAACTTCTAGTATGACACTCTGAGTATGTTCCTGGGGTGAATACACAGATCTTCATCAGTAATTACTGAGTCTAAGGGGTTTGGTATTTAGTGCTCAATTGGTGCTGACCGTGAAATAGCAATAATTTACTTGGAACAATTTTTCAATATTGTTTAATGATCAAGACTGCTAGATTGACACTCTGAGCATGTTCCTGGGGTACATACACTTATTTACATTAGTAATTAATGATTCAATTAGGTATTTAGTGCTCAATTAGTGGTGGCGATATGTTATAATAGATTTAACGGATTTTTTTTCCAATGTTTATTATCAAAACTTCTAGTATGACACTTTGAGCATGTTCTGGAGGTAGATACACAGACATCTATCAGTAGTCGAAGTCTTGTGAATGAAATCTATATTATTTCTTGATCGTATGCAATATTTCTTTATGACACGTTCTCACTTTATGTGTATGTTAATATTATATTATTGCTATTTTACTGTCAGCACTAATTGAGCACTAATACCAAACCCTATAGAATCATTAATTATTCATACAGATCTGTGTATTCACTCCAGGAACATGTTCAGAGTGTCATACTTGAAGTTTTGATAATAAAAATTGAAAAAAAATCCGTTCAATTTCTTATCACATATCGCCAGCACTAATTGAGCACTAAATACCGAACACCATAGAATCATTCATTACTAATGTAAATATGTATATTCACCCCAGGAACGTGCCCAGTGTATCATAGTAGAAGTTTTGATAACAAAAATTGAAAACAAAATTTGTTCGTTGATTTTCTTATCACATATCACCAGCACTCATTGAGCACTAAATTTTCTGTACCTTGCTTTAGAACTAATATTGAGTTCTTACGGCGTATGAGGGTGTACGCTGCTAGCTTAATTAAAAGTTAGCAGAATTCTCATTTTCTAGTAATATATGAGAACATTAAATTTCAGCTTTTGGCACTAAATTAGCACTAATTGTTGCCTTTATTCCCAACCGATTCTGCTGATATGACCGTGCTTGCTTTATTGACGTGGTGAAATGGTGGATTTGATAAAAATCCCATTTTGTTTTTTTTTTCAATTTCCTTATGCGTTGTGGAATATTTGACACTCCTATGTTATGTCCTATGAATCTTCGAAAAATAGTGTTTTATTTTGTTCAAATAAACAATTTCTTGTCTCAATGTTTTTCTTCACCATATCACTCTGATTTATCCCATAACATTGATGCTATTTGGTTCTGGATCTTTCGTTATGAATATGCGGATATAACTTGGTGGAGGTAGGAATTTCATACGTTTTTCTGATTTTATGGTTATTTTGATTGGTGAAAACGGAAGCTGTTTATCGACGGTGGAAAATATGTGAAAACTTTCAGCATATTTTTATGTGTACTTCTTCTGGTTAGAGCACATCCTAGATATGGAGTAGAATAGTAGGAACGACTGGGAGCCGGTTAGAAATTTGAGTAACGAACCAACAAAAGTATAAAAAGCTCGTAGTAACATAACAGCTAATTAAATAGTCCAACGCTTAAAAAGCGGGAGATATACAAGTAAAAAACTAAAAGTGTAATATACAGGTTGTCCCGGGACTAATGGGAAAAAAGTCATGAGCGTATAATCTGAGCTAAAATAATGTTAGTACTTCATATAAACTTTTACTATGCAGGCCCTCGTTTTCGAGTTATAGGCCTCCAAAGTTTTAATTTTGAGTTTGGTTTTTATTTGTATTTTTTGTACTAGTTATTTGATCTTTATAAAATTTACGGCAAAGCTATAATGTATGTGTATGTTTATTTTGGTAAGGTAAACAGATTTACAGTAGTGCATTGAAGCCAGGGACGGACTACTCGCTATGGTTAGTGATCCAAAAATTTTGCAGGTATGGCACACCCTGTATGAAATTATCGAAATTCACTTCCCCACACATTGAGCTAACGAAAAAGTACTCTTGTTGGAATTCGATAAAATAAGCCGTTTGGCTAATATTTACAGTTTTATTAATGCACTACGTACCAGTTTACGCATTCACCATTTTTATAAGTACACAACGAGGTAAAACTAACTTTTAATAGATAGCCAAAATTTACCTAGAGTACTACAAAAAAATAATTTAACGATAGCAGAAGATGAAAAACATTAACGACTTATTAATTGGAAAGTTGGTAAAAACTTTTAAGTGTTTTACCGTTTATCAAGTTACCATAGGATTAGTTGTCAAACGTTGTGTAGAATAGTTCGTAGTCAGTACTTGTCAATAATTCATAAGTCCTTAATTTAACAGTTACAATAGCAGGATTCGCTTTTATTGAGTACGCAGATAAACATCTAATGTATGGACTGGCTTCTCGAAACTGTTTAGAGGCCAAAAGGCTTTATGAAGAACATTTTGCAAACAGAGCATTGCCAGACAGACGAATGTTTGGGCGTATTGATCTCAGGTTACGAGAAACAGGTATGAATAAGTAAATGTAATTTTCCATGTATACAAAACAAAATTTTAAATTTTAGGAAGATTTTCGCCAGAAAAAGCTGGAGAAGGTCCAGTACGAAGCATACGTACTGTGGCAGTTGAACAAGACTTGTTAAATGCAGTTGATAATGAACCATCGAGTTTTAGAAAATTATCAAGAGAACATAACGTCTCGAAATCAGTTGTTCATCGCGTCCTAAAAGATCAGCTGTTATATCCTTTTCACATGAAAAAAGTACACCGTATGACAGTGGCTGATTATCCTGCTCGACTTGAGGATAGCCAGTGGTTTCTGCGACAACAACAAGCAGACAACACATTTATTAGTAACGTTCTCTTTACGAACGAACCGGGTTTCACCAGAGATGGAATCATAAATTCTCATAATATGCATTTATGGGATGATGTGAATCCACATGGCATTATCCAAACTAGGATCCAGCATAGATTCATGGTTAATGTTTGGCAGGAATAGTTGGCAATAATTTGATACAGCCATACTTTATTGACGGTACTTTGACCGGTCAGAGATATTTGGAGTTTTTTGCAAAATGAGTTATGGAACCTGTTTGATGATGTGCTACTACAAACTCGTAGGAATTTATGGTTCATGCATGATGGGGCCCCTCCTCATTTCAGTTTAGATGTACGACAGCATTTACACACAAGGCTTCCTAATAGATGGATTGGTCGTGGAGGCCCTTTTCAATGGCCACCGCGATCAGGAGACGTTAATCCTATGGATTTCTTTCTCTAGGGTTATCTCAAAAGTAAGATATACGCAACACCTGTACAAAAAAGGCAAGATTTAATAGACAGAATTGTGTTACACTGCAATGTTATTAGAAATAGTGTGAAATTGCTCTTTCAAGTGCAAAGAAACAACCTTCGTAGACTTAGAATGTGCGTGGAAGTGGGAGGAGCTCATATTGAACATTTATTAGAATAACGTTAGTTTTTGTTGTTGTTTAGGAATTAGTTTTAGTCTAATGTTTTATAACTTATGTTTTTTGAGGTTTTCTTAATGGTTTAATAATGTTATGTTCGTAATTTTGATTAAAAGCAAGTAAATTCTGGACATCGTATTAATACGTTAGTTAGGTACATTTGTACGTAGTGCATTAATAAAACTGTAAATATTAGCCAAACTGCTTATTTTATCGAATTCCAACAAGAGTACCTTTTCGTTAGCTTAATGTGTGGGGAAGTGAATTTCGATAATTTCATACAGGGTGTGCCATACCTGCAAAAATTTTGGATCACTAACCATTGCGAGTAGTCCGTCCCTGGCTTCAATGCACTACTGTAAATCTGTTTACCTTTCCAAAATAAACATACACGTACATTATAGCTTTGCCGTAAATTTTATGAAGATCAAATAACTAGTACAAAAAAAAAATAAAAACCAAAATCAAAATTAAAACTTTGGAGGCCTATAACTCGAAAACGAGGGCCTGCATAGTAAAAGTTTATATGAAGTACTAACATTATTTTGGCTCATATTATACTCTCCTGACTTTTTTCCCATTAGTCCCGGGACACCCTGTATAGATAGATAACATACGTACAAACACGTCAAACAAATTGAGCCTGTAACTCTTAGTGGATTTTGGATCTAGCAAATAATTCTATCCAAAGAATACAGATATCAAAAATGTGAAACAAAGTCTACGTGATTGTACTTCTAAAATCTAATGACGTAAGACATTTTAGACATGTCTCTTTGATTTGTTATATTCTTTTTGCGCGATCGATCTTTTTTGTTTATTTACAGCATCGGTTGTCAGGACGGTAGGTTGTATTTACTGGTGTCTAAGTCCAACACGTCGGTAAGCGATATACTTACCGTTCAGACGTCGGTAAGTAAATTACTTACAAAAGGAACAAAAAATAAGAAGATTTATATTTTTTAATGAACAGAACCGAAGAGAACAATACGAAATACATTTGTTGGTTGATAAATAATTGATTGGAAACACTTAGCAACTGCCCAACGATTATTAAATTATACCATTGGCAAGTTGGCAACCGCCTACTTTATATCAAAATGCAAATATATTTTAAACTGATCGAGAAGTGTAAATGTCACTTTTCGTTCATTTCGAAGAAATTTAAATTATTTTATTTGGAATTTATTTCAATACGATCGCGCAAAAAATGGTATAAGCATCTCGAACGTTAAGGGTTTTACCGGTCTCCAGCAAAATTGGATGCTTCGCTACGCTCAGCCTCCAAACATTGCTGTCGACTGGTAAACAACCCTTACCGTTCTTAATACTTAATATACTGTAAAGTTCTCAAGTGTATGATGCTTAATTAACAGAATATCCAAGCCAATCGATGATGTTATTTCCAATGATCGAATCATGTTCAGACCAAGCAAATCCTACTGCAGACAATTTCTCAATCTTGCCCAATATATTGAAGACAGATTCGAGATAAATTAGTTTACTGTAATACAGTCAACCATAATCTATTGATACATATTTAAAGTCCATGAAATTACTTTAGACTATACTTTGACACTATGACATTTCCTTTAAAAACTCAAAAAAGTCGCCGAAGAAAAATATAGAAATACCGATTGGGCTAAGGTATTGTTATTACTCCTTGTTCTATAGGAATTCGTTCACCTGGTACTCGACAATTCAGATATGCTGATGATTCTGCTATTGAAGATAGAGCTGATATTATAATTTTAACTTCTTTAGAAGTGCTCTCTGAATACTTACACATCAATTACCGTCAATTCAAGTGAGTGCCTCCAACATTGAGAATCGAGAGGTATTTTCCACTAAATACCTCGATGTCAAACTTGATCGTGCTTTGCCTTATACAAGTACATAACATTGCCTAAATACCAAAAAGGAAGTTTCATGTGAAATAATACAATTCGGAAGCTAACAGGAACAATATGGATAACTAAACCAAGCGTACTGCGCACTTATTCGTCCTTACTTTGCTTCTCAGCCGGACAATGTGAATCATTTGTCTAGAGAAATTCAGAATAATGTTAGCAACGTAATGTTTGAACCTATCAATTGATATAATCTATCCTATCATTGACACACCATGTTTGGATACGATTCTCAAGCAGCAGCTGAAATCAAGGAAAATATTTATTGCTACAACTTCAGGGATCCAAACAAGTCCTGACACTATATTAGATAATCTTTGCTTCACTTGGAGCAGATCTACTTTTTCTAAGGTGTGCATATAGCATTAAAGGAATCTAACAAATGTGATAGTAATGAAAGCCAAATAATGTCACAATTTTAGATTAATATGTACAAAATTTCTTCCTTGCCACCGAATCAGCAGTACGTGTGGCAATTTTTTGGGAATTGACTGGAATTTTCATGGTACGACCGCGGAAAGTGAGTATGCAATCATTTTATTTTGAAATCGCTTGACAGTTTACCCGTTCTATCAGTCAGTTATTAAATTTTTCTGTAACTGGATGTACTTTATTTTGTTAATTTAACTTAACTGTTAACGACTTCTGCTGTGAAGTGGTATTGTTATTTGTACTTCATAAACCATCATTTTGTTATGTTTTCCACTATTTCTCCAAATACCCTCCCATCCATAAAACATCTTTGACAGTTTTCCAATTTTAATAATTGTGCAAACTTTCTTTTACCATATATAAAAATGTTACTGGTTGCCTTTTATATTTCGGAAATAGAGAGCAAAAACAAATTCCCCATGAGGATCTATACACTTATGCATGCGTTTGAACCAATTGTCGAAGCATTTTTGCCACTCTGTTTGAGGTATCTCCAAAACATGCATTCTGAATGCAGCAACCGCTTCTTCAGGTGTCGAAAAACGTTGACCTCTTAGTTTGTTTTTTACGTACGGAAATAAAAAGAAGTCATTCGGTTCCAAGTCAGGACTATACGGCGGATGACTCATCAAATCGATGTTTGGGTGCTCAAAAATGCAATTGTTTGAGCCGATATGTGAGAGCTCGCATTGTCGTGGTGAAGAGTGATCCGTCTTCGGCGGTTGGTTTTCTTGATTTGTTGGATGACAACTGGCAAACAAATGGTTGTGTACCACTCAGAATTGACTGTTCTAGTGGTACGGTTGATCCAGTTTTTCCGAAAAAACAGGCGACCATTTGCTTCGTGCGCGAACAACTTTTGTTGTATTTGGCTTGAAATACCCATACAGTCGACTGCTGTTTGTTTTCGGGCTCATACGCGTAAATCCACGATTCATCACCTGTCACGATGTCATAGACGTGTTTCGAAGCACCGCGATCGTATATTTTGAGCATTTCTTTCGACTAATCGACTCGAGCCTTTTTTTGAGCGATTGACAAATTGTGTTGGATCCAACGTGAACAAATTTTGTTGACAGTCAAATGTTTATGCAATATTGAATGTATGCTGGTCCCACTAATGCCTAAGGTTATCTCAATCTCACGATAGGTAACATGACGATCGTGCAATATCAGTTCGCGCACAGCATCAATCAACAACTGATTTTGGACGACTTTCACGAAATTCGTGTTGGAGTGAACTACGAACACGATTGAATTCACCATACCATCGATAAACACTGGTCCCTGATGGAGCTTCATCGCTAAAAATTGAATTAAGTTCAGCACTGTAGCTGATTTAATCGAAAGTTGTAAAAAATAATCATACGAAAATGTTCACGATTTAATTCCATTTTTGGGCCGAGATTAATCTTTTAAGTTACTGTAAACAACAACAAATAGCGCTCGTATGTTAAAACGTTCTAAGTACGTATAACCTCAAAAATGTCCATATTTACGATAGAGCTGTCAGTTGCCAGATTGCAACACTCGGGTTGACAAATCCCGAAGCATGAAGAGAGAGAGAGAGAGAGAGAGAGAGAGAGAGAGAGAGAGAGAGAGAGAGAGAAGTTCGTGGATTTATTTGAAGTTGGGGATTGTAGTGTTTATTTGGGTTTGTTTTTGTTTGGAATGTGGCCCTGTTATAGGATTCGTATCCTCTTCAGGGCTGGTTGGGGGTGTTTTTTTGGGTGGTTTGTGTGCGCGTATTGAATTGGCTTGTTTGAGGTAGGGCTGAAAATTCAGTTTTAGAAAAAGTGTCTGGGAAGTTGAGAAAAAAGGTGTATAGAAAATTGAAGTTATGTTTGGTTTTGTGGGTGAATTGTGTGTATTTGCTAGAAATCAACCGGAGAGAGAGGCAGAAACAATTAGCGTCGAAATTGGATGTTTTTCTTATCCGAACGTGGTTTTGAAGATGAGGGAATGGGGAATTTAAAAGTGTTTAGAAAAGGTGGAAAATGAATAAGACGAACCACGTTGCGTTACGGATAGTTAATAGAGGCGAGGTGGGTGATTGAATTGTTGGAAGATGAAAGTGTTTTTGGGGGTTTTGTGTCTCCTGTGTCATGAGAGTTGATTTTAAACGTTGGGAATGGATTTTGGAATTTTTTTTTAGTTTAATTTGAAATTTGTTGGAAAAGTGACTAGGAGACATTGAAAGATATGTGGATGATGTCGGGTGGTGGCGACTGGCTTTTCTCGAATTCGAGGTGAGAAATTTGTTGAAAAAGGTGTGGTTATGTGCGGTGTGGTACCCTGAAAATTAAATTTTGTAAAAAATAAAAAAAATTTGGATATTGAGAAAAATTTTGTGTTTATTTCTTAAAATGCTGGATTTGAAAATTTTAATATGATCGTTTAAAATATTGTGATGAGTGAGCTGGGCACCGAGGAATAACAATAATAATAAATCCAAAAACTTCGTCGTACGTTGGCCCATTTGGCTAGCGAATAAATTCACTATGCTACAGGAAAAAACGTGAAAAACCTGCAGCAACGACGGGGTGGATGGGGCTCGCGGATCAAATTGAATCGCTTTCGCTCCTGATGGGAGTGAAAGCAAAGTGAGCACGCCTGCCTATATTTGTTATAGAGCAGTTGTGTCGATAGAAGGAAGGTATTAGATGGCGAAGTGTGTCGGCTATGACGTCCCTTGAGTTGGGGATAGCGTTCATGAGGGTGACGGTGAGAATTTCAATGATGATTTTGGTGTCGGTTGAAAGATCATAGGGAGTTGGTGGCTTTTCAAGAGTGACTGGGGCGGTCTCTTGAGGGGTTTTGGGAGTCGATAGCCTGTGGGGGCAGCGAGGATGGAAAGCGGGGTGTGGACCACCGCAATTGGTACATTTGGGAGTGCCGGACTTGGGGCAATTTTCGGTTCGGTGGCCTGTTTGGCCGCAAGAGGGGCATATAGGCTTAGACCGACAAGATTCGGAGGAGTGTCCGGTTTGAGTGCATCGACTGCAATACTCGGGCACTGGGGGAAGTGGATTTGTGTTTGATGGCTCGCATCGATGTGGGAGGCCGTGAAATGAGAGGCCGGAGGTGAGGGCCTGGTGGTAGTGGGTTTCGGAGGTGGTAACGATGCGAAACATCGAAGTGGGTTTGTTGGTGGCCTTAGCCACGATTTGCCAAGTTTTGAGGAACGGGATTTGTTTGTTGTGAAGAATTTCTTCAAATTCTTCGGGGCTGACAGTGGTGTCTACATTCCTGCAGACGAAAGAGTAGGTGGGTATGAGGGTTTTGTTGGCTGGGCGTGGTGGACGTTTTGTTGAGTTAAAGGCAACCCTCGTTTATCATACACGCCTGTAACGATTGTAACAAATTACATTGATAAAAATGTATGTTTTAAGTGAATTATCTTATTTTTCCTTTGAGAATATACCATTGTCCTTTGAGAATATACCATTGATCGTACTAATAAAGACACATGAATCTGTGCACAATTTTTTAAGTTTCGTATGATCTCCGCAGTAACTGAAGTGCGAAATTTCAAAGGCGAATTATAAAATGAGATTATGTATGTATCGCTGTGTAAAGCGAGTGTGTTCTGAGAGCATATTTCCAGCGGGTTAAATTCGTTAACGGCAAAGAGTTCGACTGAGAAAATCGTTGTTTATTAGAGGAAGCCGCCATACCGGCACTAATTTTCATTATCGTAGTGAAGAGTGGGTATAATTGTAACGTGGGAAATTACTTTAGATTTTAAATACATCGCTGAACACTTTCACCAAGGAAATTATCGCAAGCTTGAAATATTTTTCCTTGAAAATAGTTTTTTGAAATCATTTTTTACGGAAATTATCAAGAAGAAAAATATACGATTCGCCAATACTTCTTTTGCTATTTCGGGCTTCTGATCGTAAATCCGCTGGTTCCTCAGGTATTGATTGCTTTTCAATTTCTATTCCTAATCTACCCCATTCAAATAATATTACTAAAAGAGTATTGGCAAAAATCGCACAAATGATACAGTAGGATTCATAGGTCCATAGGTTTTGGACGAACAAGCTACATTGGGACGATGATCTCCCACCAGAACTCCGCCATGAATGGACAAACTGTGTTGAAAAATCTAAAAATTCCTCGATACCTGTTAAACAATCTCTATTATGTATCTATTGAAATTCACGGGTTATGTGATAGTAGTATGAGTGCGTATGTTCCTTATCTAATATGCGATAAAAGTATTGGTTTACCCACAAAAAAGTTGGAAATTTGAATTTTATTTTTAAGTTTTTCATCAAGAACAACACGAAAAAATGGTTTTTAGAAAAAAAATCCTGTGTGTATGTCGTCGCCGTCGTTGTCGTCGTTGTCGTCGTCGTTGTTGTCGTCGTCATTGTCGTCGTCGTTGTCGTCGGCCACTTTTCGTAACATATCTTGTTAGCACGATACAGCCTCCGGAGTGCAACAAATCACCAATTTTATGATTGAATATTGTTCAGAACATCTCACAGATGAGCTCTATTGATTTTCAGCTCACAGTAGCCAGTACAACGGATGCTATGGTACTTGAAGTACGACATTTTTGTAATTTTTTGAGAAATTTTAGTTTGTTAGCACGATACAGCCTCCGGAATGCAAAAAGTCACCAATTTTATGATTGTATATTGTTCAGAGCATCTCACAGATGAACCCTATTGATTTTCATCTCACCACAGCCAGTACAACAGGTGCTATAGTACTTTAAGTATGACATTTTTGGAGAAATTTCAGTTTGTTAGCACGATACAGCCACCGGAGTATATACAAGTGACCAATTTTATGATTGTATATTATTTAAGGCGTCTCAAAGATGGACGCTATTGAGAATCAGCTCACTAAAGCCAGTACAACGAGTGCTACGGTACTTGAGGTACCAAATTTTTGTCATTTTTGGAGAATTTTCAGTTTGTTAGCACGATACAGCCTCCAGCGTGTATACAAGTGACCCATTTTATGATTGAATATTGTTCAGGGCGTTTTATAGATGATCCTTATTGATTTTTAGCTCACCATAGCTAGTACAACGGGTCCTATTGTACCTGAAGTGCCACATTTTTTTTCCTTTTTTGAGAAATTTCGGGTTTAGTACGATACAGCCTCCGGAGTGTATACAAGTGGCCAATTTTAGAATTGAATATTTTTCAAGGTGTCTCCCTATTGATTTTCAGCTGACTATAGCGAGTACAGCAGGTCCAATAAATCCAGATATACTGCATTTTTAGTTACTTTTGGAGAAATTTCGGTTTGTTAACGCGATACATCCCCCGAAGTGTCTACAAGTGACAATGATAGAATGATAGAATATTAATCAGGGCATCTCACAGATGCGGAAAAGTTAGTTGTAATCTTTAAAACCGTTTATTTTCGAGTCATTTATCTCGAGGAAAGTTACCAACTGACTTCTTAACATTTAATTTATGGTTGCATGGCCCCACTATTTTTACTTCATCTATAGAAAACTTTTCAGAAATATTCTTGTCATCTAATATAAATTACTTAGAAATACCTGAACAAAGGAAAAGTAAACCTATTTTACATACCATACCAGATTCCTATACAGATGAATTGTTTGTAAAATATTCTTCAATCACTAAACTTCAATATGTTATGGCATTTTGTTTTCGATTTAAAAATAATTGTAACACATATTGTCAAAAAATATCTAGTGTTCTAACCTCTTCCACTTTTTCCAATTTATTGTTTCCATTTAGTTTAAGATCTTGATCCGTTTTGATTTTCTTTCTATTTTCTTTGAATCTCCTTCTTCTTCAAATATTCCCATACCAATTGTTCCTTAATTCACTCATTAGAAGTTTCTTCATTGTTTTGCTTCTAATATTACTTTTCCACCAACTCCAAAAAAAAGTTGGAGTTTTTCATTTTTTTGAGTTATTTTTACGTTTTCAGTGAGAAAAATACTTAAAAGGGGTTTTAGAAAAAACATCCTGTGTGTATGTCGTCGTTGTCGTCGGCTACTTTATGTAACATGTCTTGTTAGCACGATACATCCTCCGAAATGCGTAAAGTTGCCAATTTTATGATTGGATATTGTTCAGAGCATCTCACAGATGATCCTTATTGATTTTCAGCTCATCGGAGCCAGTACAACGAGTGCTATGGTACCTGAATACCAGCAAAGTTGTAAATAATAAGCTCTTATTGTCATGTACCAACGCTCAAAGTTTCTATAAACATCGTGATGAGATAATTGCGTATGTGAATGAATATGAACCACTAATTCTCTGCCTAACTGAAGATTTTAAAATGTCTGAATTATGTATTAACGGGTATGAAATCTTAAGATATGACTCAAGCAGTCGGCATACAGGGGGAGTTTTAATCTTTGTTATCGAATCTCTAATATTAAAACAGTTGTTGTGGATATGAATTTTTGGCTTATATCTCTAGATATAAAAATAAATAATATTTCTTATGGTATAACAGGTGTTTATAGATCACCAATTGATAATCTCAATATTTTCTTTGAAAATTTCTTTAAATGGTTTGATGATTATTACGATAAGCATAGTAGTTGCTCGGTAATAATTACAGGTGATTTTAATATTCATTATGAAAATAATCATTATAATAAACGTAAACTTCAAGAATATATTGGAAACAATGGGATGAGGCAGTTGATTACCGAATATACCTGGGTCTTCAGGAATTCTAATTCTATAATAGACGTGGTTATAAGCAATGACTACTCAGTATCGACCTATGTGGAAAAAAATATGTAATATCTGACCATTCTATAACACAAATTGCAACGCATTGTCCGCTGCATCTAATTTAAATGACACTAAGCGAATTCGTTCGGATATCGAGTATGATGAAACGGTAAACATGTTAATTGAAAGGGATTGGGGTTATTCATTGGTTGATGTTGATGTGGCTGATATTTTCTCAAATAATATATAATCGGCAATGGACTTGGTAGCTCCTAGTAGAACTGTTAATATTGAAAATAAGGGTAATGCATGGTTTAATACTGATTGTTATAATGCTATTGAAGATAAAGGCATAGCGTATAAAAGATTTTCATACCTAATGCGGTAGACGATTGGAATTGTTATAAAGAACAGAGAAATTCATGTGTCAAGGTATTGAAAAGTTCGAAAATACGGTATTACGAGAGAAATGTAGATATGAATAAAGGCAATTCAAAACTAATGTGGAAGCACCTAAAAACAATTGTCGGAACGAAAGCTAGTAGAACTAAGATTGACAGTATAGACTGTAATGGAATCATTCACACTGACAACTTGGCCAATGTTTTAAATCAATATTATATAAATTGTATTTGCGATATTGTGAGTAACATAATAGTTCCTGATTCCGGTACCGATGTTGTTTTGCAAACGGTCCCTTTAAATGGTTTAAAAATGGAATATTTCAAATTAATTAACATTGGACAGCTACTTGAAATAATAAAATCCCCAAAAAAAGGAAAACAGTACTGATGAATTAGGCCTTGATGTTATTAAGAATTTGTTTCACGTGATAGGCTATCCTTTGCTTAATATGATAAATTTGAGTTTGGAAAAGGGCATAGTTCCTCAAAGATTTAAAACTTCAACTATAGTTCCTATTCCCAAAGTATTAAATACAAACAAAGCTGATCAGTTAAGGCCAATCAATATGCTGCCTTTTTGTGAGAAATTACTAGAACTAGGAGTGTATGATCAAGTAAGTAAATTCATTTCTGTAAATAAGATATTACACAGTTATCAATCTGGTTTTCGTAATTCGCATTCTTGTGAGACGGCACTCCAACTGGTTATATCTGACATGAAAAATATTCTAGATAGGCCGGGAGTAGGAATTTGTTCAGTTTTTATTGATCTCAGAAGAGCTTTTGAAACAATAGATCGTGATTATTGTTGAAATTGAGGAAATATGGCTTCAGTGGGGTAGTTTATTCCTGGATTCAGCATTATTTGAGGAACAGATATCAAATAACCACATTTAACAATTCAGCATCGGATCCGGAATTAAACAATATTGGTGATCCACAAGGTAGTGTTCTTGGGCCCCTACTTTTCATATTATATATAAATGACTTGGGAAATGTACTAGAGAAATGTAAAATCCATCTTTTTGCGGATGACACCCTCATTTACTATTACGGGGATAATATTGTTGAAGTAGTACAAACAGTCAATTCAGAATTGAAAAAAATATCTGACATATTTATGATCAATAAACTAAAAGTAAATGAATCCAAATCTAAATTTATGTTCATTAGTGGTTCTGTTTTGCGAGCTAAATTTTTAAACCTTGATTTGAGTGTTAAGATAAATGATCAGGACCTAGAGAGTGTACATGAAATAAAATATGTAGGTTTTATTATGGATCATGAACTAAAATTTAATAGTCACATAGATTACATATGTAGAAAGATTGGGAAAAAAATTGGTTTTTTGAGAAGAATTTAACCATTTCTGTCAATGCATACTAAGCTTATGGTTTACAATACATTAATTCTACCACATTTTTATTACTGTTGTTCACTAATTTATACAGGTTGTTCTGGAGCTAGTTATGAACGATTACAAATTATTCAAAACAAGGCGATGAGAGTAATTCTGGGAGGCAATAGGTATATTAGTGTGGAATTGATGACTAACTGTTTAAATTGGTTAAAAGTTGAGAAGTTTCTGTATGTACAAACAACTATTTTCATCTTCAAAATGATCAATAATCTCTTACCGCAATATTTACATGGTAAGCTAGTTCCAATCTCGCAAATACATGATAAAAACACAAGATCAGCAAATTCAATTAATTTTTATGTGAAAACAACCATTTAAGGAAGTTCGATGAAGAATTTATTCCACAAAGGTGTTGTACAATTTAAAGATCTACCGCAGTACATAAAAGTTAGTGAAATCGTAAAAATGTTTAAAAAATTATTGATCATATACATTAAAAGTAATCCCACTGAAATCTAGTGGTTCATATTCATGTTTACATTTATTGGCATGTATATAATATACATTTCTTGTTATATTTTATATTTTTCATCTTAATTTTATATTTTATTTTGTATATGTTTTATTTTATATTTTATTCGTATTATATATTACTTTATTTCATGGTTGCTTTATACATGTTTCTGTTTAATTTTGGTACAGTTTGTTTGTTTATTTCCTTATACTATTTTATTGATATAACTAATTGTACGTTTCTATTTCTATTTATGTTTTGTGCTTACATCCTGCATATTTGTATGCTTGTATTTTGTAGCTTGCAGATTTGTTTCTCGTTTTTTCTTTTTGTCAAGTTATTTTTTGATCATCTGGCTTATTAAGTATGTACTTCCTTGTTTTTATTGTTTATTGTTAACATTATCTATGATAAATAAATCATAATAATAATGAATTACAACAGTTTTGGGAAATTTCTATTTGTTAGCACGATACAGCTTCCGGAGTGCATAAATTCACCAATATTATGAATGTATATTGTTCTGGGTATCTCACAGATGAACCCTATTGATTTTCAGCTCACCGGCACCAGTACAACGGGTACCTAAAGTACAACATTTTTGGTAATTTTCGGAGAAATTTCGGTTAATTAGCACGACACAGCCTCCGAAGTGTATAAAAGTGACCAATTTAATGATTGTATATTATTCAGGGTAGCTCACAGTGAATTCTATTGATTTTCAGCTCACCAGAGCCAGTACAATGGGTCCTACAAATCCAGATACATATTTTTGGAGAAATTTCGGATTGTTAGCACGATACGGCCTCCGGAGTGTATAAAAGTGAACAGTTCTATGATTTTATATCGATCAGGGCGTCTCACAGATGAACCGTATTGATTATCAGCTCTTCAGAGCCAGTAAAATGGGTTCTATCAATCCATATATACTACATTTTTGGTCATTTCAGAAATGTTAAGATATTCATGGTCTGTTGACAAATGTATTTTCTGAATTTCCTGTAATCTGCACACCATTGTATTTCAATAACATTTTAACAAAATTCAAGCCTAATCCCATAACACTTTTATTCGATGAACAATATGCACCTTAATCCAATGCGGTTAAACTTCAGTAACAAATCTCGTTTGGGTGACACTGGCTTTATGGTTTACTATTTAGAAATAGAATAATAATATGTTTTTCCATCGACAATTCAAAAATTGTTCGAGCAATTTCCAAGTGAAATTACATCAAACATAATTTTCCCATTAAGAATCATTTTATGAATCAATAAAAAATGAACAAAGAATTTGATCCCCAATGTTCGCGTAGACACGTGAATAGTCTCGAGTGAATGGACAAAAGAAGTTTAATACTCACGAACGGTGGTTCATTTTAATTTTCCACGAATTTCAGATGAGTTTGTAATTGTGGAATAGCAAACGACTGAAAAAGTCCGTCGAAGGCGGAACCACGCTCCCTTTTTGTTAGAAATTCTGGTAAAAAAGGCTATTGCAGCCAGATTTTTATTAGTGGACACAGAGCGTAAAACACACGCTTACAATGTATCACAACGCCGTAGTAACATTATTTAAAGGTACTAAAAATACGACCGTAATTTCAACAGTTAAGGCTATTAAAACAGATAGGTATATAATTATGCATAATTTTTTTAAATACACGCTGAGAAATTTCTAGAATCTTCATTTTTTTATGGTTTTCAACACAAAAAAGTAAAATCTTGTTTTTAACACAATTACGATTAACTAGAAGTAGAAAGTCGTAGTTCTTGCAAAGCTGAAAGTGGTTTTTGAAGTAATTTTCTGTGCCTCACAACAATTGCTCTATTGTTCTATACAATCTAAAACAAAAGTCCAAAAAACACCATTTATCGCCATATAAGGGGTCATATTATTTATGTGACCAAATTTTTCCCCATGACATATCCTAGTAGTAACCTAAATGTTTTTCGAAGCATAGAAATTTTTTTTATCGAGATATCGTTAATTAGAAATTAAATATGTTTGATTTTACCTTAGTTAGCTCAGTCTTCGGTTTTGTGTTAGGTGGTTGTATCTTTGATTTACCTGTCCATGAGATACTGGGTCTTCTAAGCGGCCATGAAGGATTTTTTATTTATTTTCTCCCACACGAGCATCGATGAAGCGCCTCGTAGTGGTTGTCCAAAAGAGTTGTTTTGTTTATAACGGAGTTTAGAAGTTTTCCCTGCTAACAGTAGTCCAAAAACAATTAAACAAATAGTAGATTATTCCAAGCGCACTTGGAGTTGTTTTGACAAGATAATAAAAACATTTGCGTCCATTTGACATAACATGCCATAGTTAAATTGGCAATCAGGTAAGTAAGCCGCGGCTAGAATATCCAGCTGCCATCCTGAGAACGGCGCGGTAGTTGTAGGCAGCGCAAATTCTACCACCATGGCATGGCTGGGGACCCAGTTCCAGCAGCTGAATACGTTTGGTGAGTTTCAACTGACACTGGGCCCAGCCAAAAACCTGGTGAAGGTGTCACAAGTTTTGTACCACGATCCAAGGGATCGGAGACCAAGGAAGGTATGATGCTTGTCTGAAGAGCCAGAGTGGACTAGACACCGAGGTGTCGTGGATGGCAACGTCACGCCAGAAGGACCGTTCCTAGTAATACACATAGATGACGAATCTCTGCAGAAGCTGAAGAAACTTGGGATGCGCCCATTCGTAGGAGCTGAGAAAGTTCTCTTCAAGTTGCAGGGAGGACCACACAAATCTAACAAAGATGACCGTAGTGCTGCAAATCAACCTGCACCACAGTAGAGCGGCGACTGCCACTGCGACGTTCTGCCAGAAGATCTTGGTCGATGACATAGGAGTGGTTCTTAGAGTGGCGTACCAAAACTTGAGCCTTGAGGGGATATAAAATACAAAATCTAAGCGCTTTGCCTTGAGAGCAAGGTCATCAATTATTTCTTCAGTTGATATAACTTCTTTTCTATGAACTGACAGCGTGACTAGTCCATTAAGCCTCACTTGGACAGTAGTATTTCTTAAATAAGTTATTATATGTTTGAAAAGGTCCTTTCTGGTGTAGCAGTGGAGACAGACAGTGTACAATTTTTTTAGAATTTTGTAAACATTCGGGTAGCCATGCTGACTACAAACTTCCAAACAAACCAGTGTCTGACGTTTGTTTTTTATTTCTGAGCATTTACCTTAATATTCATATCAAATCAATTTATCATACTAATTATTGCCTGAATTCGTTTCTTAGCCTCCAATAGGTTCTTGGTCAAGAACCATGGACCGTTAAAGGCAGAGTGATGAGCATGAGCATTGCGAAGGGTAAGTTAATTTACGATACTGATAATGATAACGCAAGGGCTTGCATCTTTAGCAGGGATAACATTAAAACGTTGAAAATAGCGGTTCTCTGTTCTAGGGACACCGCCGTGACTGAGGTACACATGCCAGCAGGTGATGGCACATAATTCATTATGCATTAGTGTACCTGTTATATGACTTCGCAGACGCACCTCCGTCCACAGAAATGAGGAAGACTGAGGAACACGATACGATGACGGAAAAGCACCTCATACTGGGATTGGGCGCCAATGCCCACCATTTGGCCTTGAGGAGCTTATACTAGACACGTACTAGAATACGCTGTGCCTTCGTGGTATCCAGATTAAGCTCGCGATCGGGAAATGATGGAAAA
The DNA here is from genome assembly GCA_963921935.1 of Galeruca laticollis. Taxonomy (NCBI): domain Eukaryota; kingdom Metazoa; phylum Arthropoda; class Insecta; order Coleoptera; family Chrysomelidae; genus Galeruca; species Galeruca laticollis. The sequence goes on from OY998183.1 coordinate 94,587,676, forward strand.
AGGTCAAAGACCAGATTTTCTTTTGCCCGTGTGAGACCAATATCGGCTGAATAACAAGGCCAGATTGCTTTGACGTCAGCTGCCTGCTACGTCATCATAAGAAGGCTATTTCGACGACCATTCGACAACTGTGGACCATTACAGTAGAACCTTTTTTTGCAAAAATGCCTAATAAATGTTGCGTACCGGTTTGTAACGGAAATTACACCACCGAAGTTCGAGTCCATATGTTTATTATTCCCATAGATGAAATTATTATGCTGAAAAAGTGGTTGCGAGAAATTCGACGCGAAAATTTACAGCCTACAAAATACTCCAAAGTATGCGAACTCCGTTTTACACAGGAGAGTATAATCAGAGTAAGTAAACATTACGATGAAAAATCCGGGAAAACGTCGGTTTTCTCCTATTTATGATTTTACTGAATATGAAATTGAAAATGCCAGTAATTACATATTTAGCTGGCTATTGTTGTTACACTGTATAAAAAAAAGTCGATGTGACACTTGCAAATCTGATATAATATATACGATCTCGTAGTTGATGATAAACATATTTTTCTATAAAAATTTAAGCAGAGGAAATCTCAAATTTCCTAAAGATAAAGTGGCAAATACAGTTTTATATGCCTATTTAATTTTCAATAGAATTATACAATACTATGAAGAAATTTTTTATCAACTGACATTAGAATATAGTACAAAAAATAATTTTTTATTCAACTTTTCAGAATATAACGTACATCATTCCGGATATATTGTAAAAATTGCCATACAGTTCGTAATAAATACACTTTTAAAATATTGCTGTGGAAAAACAAATGACAAATTTGGTAAGGGAAATAAGAGGAAAATAGATACTTTGACTGTATAAATTAATTATTGAATTTAAATATACTAGTAGGTACTTCAAACTTGTTAACTATCAATTCTTTACTGATAACTTCTACATACTTCTGTACTTCTTTTGAAAAACACATAGATCTTTGGTAAAACTAAATAATATTGAACATTTTCTTAGAGACGGTTTTTGTTTTGAAATTTTGTTTTTTCGGCAAAAAAACCAAATGGGGTGTGTTAAGGCATATTTGTCATTCTAATAACTAACAATCAAAGAGAAATATGGTAACAAGGGTGTCTGAAAACACAGACCATCTGTCAACCAGGGGAGGAAAGGCGACACACTTGTCTGTGACGACGCGTAGAAATAACACATATTTATAATATTTTGTGTAGTAATCGAATCAAGATTATAACCGATATTTTGTACATATAAATTCATGATACAGTCCATTTGATTTTTTTTTAATAAACACTCACGTTGGTGTCTCATCAGGGTGCAATTAAGGGCTAGTTCACGTCTGCTCTTAAAAAACAAAACGATTTCAAAAATTATTTTTAAAACAGCAGTTGCATTGATAAGCCGTATACAGAGCCACAGTTCAATATACAGCATCGCCTTCTTATAGTGACATCAGGCCAGAGCATTCTGGTCTTGTTATTCAGACGATACTGGTTAGCCCCATGTACGAAGAGATGGCAAATCTCACAACAAAAATGACGTCTATGAAATGATCTTATTCCGAATTTTGAAATTCAGCTTCGGCAATCTTCAAGCGGCTTTTCCCTTCAGAGAGAGAACTCGTTAAAGTTGAAGAGATAAACTTTTAGAACACGTAACATGCAACATTTTCTGAGTAACAGAATCTTTGATATTCGGAATGGTCTTCTCCAGCAAACAATTGATTCAGAAAATGTTAAGGACTTGATACTCTGCCTTTATCATTGAATAGATAGATAGGTATACGTTTATTGACAACATGTACATATGTATTATGTTTGAAGTCAGTCATCATGAGAGGAATAAAACAATATTTGAAACAATTAATAAAAGAAAAGTAACAATAATTTAAAACTGGGTTAAAGGTAATAAAACATCAACTAAAAAATAAAATTATCAACGGCGGTCTCTGGGCGCAAATTTTAAAAAATCTTCGATAGAATAAAAACAATGTTCCAATAAAAACATCTTAGCGAATTTACAAAATTCACGAAGACTCCTATTTTGGAGATCGAGACCTCTATAAAAACTATTAGAAACATTGTAATACTCAACATTTAGTTTATTCGCCTGGGTAGTCCTAAGCCTAGAGAAAGGGGCCACAAGATCCACCGCATTCCTCGTGCCGTAGGTATGAATATTATAGTGCGAATTATAATTGGATCTATTTTTGTGAATCAATACTAATGTTTCATAAATATACAGACAAGGAACCGGTAAAATAATAATAATAATAATAATAATAATAATAATAATAACAACAGGATAACGCAACTTGAATTAGAAGTAATTAAAAAGCAAGCCCAACAAACAATCGAACAAGACAACATACGCACAGTCACAGACATCACTGAAGCGCAAGAGACTAGCAAAAGTAATACAGCAACCGAAATAAACGCAGATGATACACAAATAAAAGAGCGTCAAGCTGTCCAAGCTGAAGAGATCCATGAGCCAGAAGTAATCACAACACTAAATGAAAAACAAAAAGAAGAAAAAGAAATAGAAGAAGAGTTTAATATCACATACATAAAATACAAAGATACAGGAATGAGCTACAGACCATATATACAAAAAGTACAAGAAAACGCACACACAAAAACAACAGTCGACCACATAAATAATATAATTAAACGAAACATAACTACCGATACAAGTATGGAAGAAATACAATTGCTCATATACACAGGGGCAATAACAACCACTCAACTACACACAAAACAGAAAGAAACAAATATGCCCTATCAACAAAAAACACCAGCCTGGCAACGGAGACTTCAAACTAAAATAGAATTCCTAAGGAAACATATTGGACAACTAACGCAATATACGCAAGGAAAATTGTCGCAAAGAAAGAAAAAAGCCATAGAAATGAAATCAGATGAAGAAATAAGGAACGAACTTGACACAAAGAAGCAAAAACTACAAGCACTAGCGAAAAGATTAAGAAGGTACAAAAAAAGCGCAAACAGAAGGAAACAAAACTACATCTTCAATACTAATCAAAAGAAATTCTATCAGACGCTAGAAAATAAAGAAGAAAACATAACAAATGATCAAATCGATGTGGATATCATTGAAGATTTCTGGAGTAATATCTGGTCACACCCCGCTAAACACAATGAGAACGCACATTGGATACATGTAGAAAAAGATAGGTTCAACACAATCGAACCAATGTCCGGAATAATAATTACACCAGAAGATATATCAAGAGCAGTAGCTCGAACACACAACTGGAAAGCCCCAGGGGTAGACAAAATTGCAAATTACTGGTTAAAAAAATTTCCTTCCACTCACTCACAACTCGCAAAATTATTTAACACATATATATCAGACCCGAATAAAATCCCCCGAACATTAACACAGGGTATAACGTATCTGAAACCAAAAGGCAATGCTACAAACGATCCAAGTAAATACCGACCTATAACCTGTTTACCTACTATATATAAGATACTAACATCAATCATCACACAAAAATTAACTGAACATATAACAAAAAATAAAATATTAAGCGAGGAACAGAAAGGCTGTCGTCAAGGATCTAGAGGATGCAAAGAACAACTAATTATAGATGCAGAAATAACCCATCAAGCAAAAATAAAACAAAGATCTCTCTACTTTGCCTACATTGACTACCAAAAAGCTTTTGATAGTGTACCCCACTCCTGGCTAATCGAAATATTAAAAATCTACAAAGTACATCCAATTATAATAAAATTTCTAGAATTAATAATGAAGAACTGGGAAACCACCCTCTCAATCAAGACAGGACAAGTTAACCTGGAATCCAAACCTATACAAATTAACCGAGGCATCTTTCAGGGAGACTCCCTGAGTGCATTATGGTTTTGCCTCGCCTTAAATCCACTGTCCAACATCTTAAATGATACCAACTACGGCTACGTCATCAAAAGTCTTCATGCATGTAAAATTTCTCACTTATTTTATATGGACGACCTCAAACTACTAGCAGCATCGGGTCATCAACTCAACCACCTACTCAATCTTACTCAAACATTTAGCTCAGACATCAAAATGACGTTTGGAACAGACAAATGCAAAATAAATAGCATTGTCAAGGGAAAACAAACCACGCAAGAAGACTACTCTCTGAACAGCAACAATCAGATAATACAAAGTATGGAAAGTACTGATTACTACAAATATTTAGGATTCAACCAACAAATTGGATTAGAGCATACAACACTGAAGGAAGAGTTAAAACAAAAATACAAACACAGACTAACAGCCATACTTAAAACAGAACTATCAGCACGAAATAAAACCAAAGCAATTAACACGTACGCAATACCAATACTAACGTACTCAATGGGAGTAATTAAATGGAGTGATACAGATCTCGAAAGCCTAAACACCTTAACCCGATCGCAATGTCACAAACACAGAATACATCATATACACTCAGCAGTGGAACGATTTACACTTAACAGAAGAGAAGGGGGAAGAGGTTTCATAGACATTAAAAATATGAACTACACTCAGGTAGACAACTTGAGAAAATACTTTGTAGAAAGAGGGGAAACAAGCAAAATCCATAAAGCCATCATACACTCTGAAACATCAGGCACACCCCTAAAATTTTCCAGCCATACATACAACCCGACAGATAGAATAATAACACCAGCAACAAAGAAAGAAAACTGGAAAGGAAAAACACTACATGGAAAACATCCACAACATCTAGCACAACAACATATAGACTTAGAGGCATCCAACATGTGGCTCACAAAGGGGAATATCTTCGGTGAGACAGAGGGGTTTATGATCGCAATCCAAGACCAAACGATAAACACCAGATACTACAGCAAACATATAATAAAGGACCCAAATACACAAACAGACAAATGTAGACTATGCAAACAGCACATAGAAACAATTGACCATATAACGGGAGGCTGCAACATACTAGCAAATACAGAATACACCAGAAGACATGATAATGTAGCGAAACACATACATCAACAGCTTGCGAAGCAATACAACCTTATAGAAGAAATCACCCCTACGTACAAATATACACCACAAAACATACTAGAAAACGACAATGCTAAACTATACTGGAACAGATCAATCATCACAGACAAGACAATACCGCAGAACAAACCGGACATGACACTAATAACAAAAAACAACAAAACCACTTACTTAATAGAAATCTCCATACCTAACACGCACAATCTACAAAACAAAATTGGAGAGAAAATTGAAAAATACATCCGTCTCTCAGAAGAAATTAAAGACATGTGGCACCAGGACAGAGTGATTATAATACCCATAATATTATCTAAAACAGGAGTTATACCAAGAAATCTACACGACAGCATTCAGAAATTACAACTTCATCCAACAACATACATACCACTACAGAAGTCCGTCATAATAGATACTTGCTCTATAACTAGAAAATTTTTAAATGAGAATTACAGGGAATAATAAAAACAGAATGGAAACTATGCTTGACCTGACGTCCGCATATATTCCTAAACTAACCAGAGAATATCTGAGAAAGGAAGAAGATAATAATAATAATAATAATAATAATAATAATAATAATAATAATAATAATAATAATAATAATAATAATAATAATAATAATAATAATAATAATAATAATAATAAGGGGTTAAAATGGTAGTGAAGCGTCTCTTATATCCTCTCCTACCAATTCCTGCTCGCACCTCCACGTTGGTAGCCCCGGTAACTATCTCTGGGGATTCGGGATCGGGTAACCATCCCCGGTGGCGGATCTGCAGCAGATGGGCTAACGCGAGAGGGAGAACCACCACCACGCGGGGTAGCATCCCGTATGGTGTGAAAAAAAAATGCTTTCAACACACGAAGAAATCGTTACTCGGGCGGGGAAGGATTAGATGCTGGTCCTTCCAATCGGAACCGTCAGGATGTCCAGCATGTAGATGAGAATGGTGGGGGCACCGCTCATCGAAACGTACCCCATAAACCGCTTGAACCTACGGCGCCTCGGAGACGTGTTGTGCGACAGCCTGTCGCACCCACTGAACCAAATCAGGCACAATCAGAAAGACGACGTATGAAATGGGACAATGAAACCAACAAACAAGTAATACGTTCGTTTTTCACAGTTACGGCTCTGGAGACTGATATGACGATGTACCGCATGCGACTGCATAATCACTTCATTGAGAAAATGCCACACCTAAATCACCTCTCAGAACAACGAATAGCAGATCAACGTAGAGCTATCATAAGAAATAACCTAATACCTCTACCTGCAATCGAACAAATAAGGGCAGAGGTGGAGAGGGATATTAATCAACAGCCTATAAATGAAACCCCAGAGACTCAGGAACAAGAAAGTAGAGGACCTGAAGCTGACCTACCACTATTAAGTCTTCGACCCTCAGTAATCAACCGTCAAACATCATGGGAAGAAAACTACCAACAACATCTTACTGAATTCAGAGGATCCGACCCTGCCAGCAGGCCGCCGCTACCAAAACTCATTTATACTCCAAACACACACTCTCTCTTAGGAATTGCTAATCAAATTCTGGAAAGTCAATTGGATGCAGATATGAACCTCGAGGAAATACATCTTCACGTGTATTGCGCAGCTTTAGCAACAATCAAAGCCAACAAACAAAAAATACTAAAAGCACCTAAGACACGTACACCTCAAAAACCGAGATGGGAACAAAGACTTAGTACCAAAATCGAGAATTTGAGAAAAGAAATTGGTAGAATTCAACAAATAGCAAATGGGCAAAAATCCAAAAAGCTGCTAAATAAAATCCCGGTCCAGATTAAACAACAGCTGGAAGGAAAAACAACAAATGAAATAAAAACAATTATAGATGATACCTTAGATACCTGGAAACAAAAACTTGCAGTTGCTTCTAAAAGATTAAAAAGATATCAGGAGAGCTACCAACGCAAAATCCAAAACAACTTCTTTTCAAAAAATCAGAAGGGCTTCTATAGATCGTTTAACGAACAACCTGGTTCTAAAGGACAACCGCCAAAGAAGGAGGATTTACAGACATTTTGGGAAGGAATGTGGTCGAAGGAAATCGAACACCAGGAAAATACACCTTGGATCAAAACAGAAATTCAGAACAACAACCATCTACATATGCAAGAAATAATATTTACATTACAAGATCTAAAAAAGGTAATAAAAAACTTGGCCAACTGGAAAGCACCAGGGAACGACGGTATCCAAAATTTCTGGTACAAAAAACTTACGGCTACCCATCATCACCTGACCAACCAATTTAATATCGTTCTAAGAAACCCTGACCAACTACCAGACTTCCTTACAAATGGTGTAACTTATCTTCTTCCAAAATCTGATCAAACCCAAGATCCTTCTCAATATAGACCCATCACGTGCCTTCCTACAATGTACAAAATCTTCACTGCAGCACTATGTGATAAACTGTACGCATACCTAGAAACTAATGATATTCTAACTGAGGAGCAGAAAGGGTGCAAAAGAAAATATATGGGCTGCAAGGAACAAATAACAATCGATAATGTGATATTGGAACAAATCAGAAAGAAGAACAGAAATCTATACATGGCTTATATAGACTATCGGAAAGCTTTCGACTCAGTGCCCCACAGTTGGTTAATAAAAACTTTGGAAATTTACAATATACACCCTGTGGTGGTTAGGTTTCTAAAAAGTACTATGAGTAATTGGAAAACAAAACTCAAAATTAACCTAAATCACACAGAACTAGAAACTGAATCTATCAGTATTAAAAGAGGAATCTTTCAAGGAGATACACTTTTCGCTCTATGGTTCTGCTTGTGTTTAAACCCATTATCACGTGGCCTAAACCACACAGGATATGGAGCAACTATTAGAGCGGATCGAAACTCAACAACCATAAGTCATCTATTCTTTATGGATGATCTGAAACTATATGCCGCGTGCAGAAAACACCTAGAATCCAACTTAAAACTCATGCACCAGTGGAGCACAGATGTCGGAATGTCGTTTGGTATGGAAAAATGCCAAACTGTATCGGTTGAAAAGGGAAAGCTGAAAGAAGGAGAACCTATAGAACTAGAGCCAGGCAAATATATTGAAGCCATGACAGACAAACCCTACAAGTACTTAGGAATCCTTCAGACACACAAGATAGAACATAAAAAAATAAAAGCCATATTAACCACCGAATTCGAAAAACGCCTTCACAACCTCTTAAAAAGTAAACTAAATTCAAGAAACCTTACCACGGCCATAAATAGCTACGCCATATCCGCTCTTCAGTACTCCTTCGGAATAATTAAATGGACTCAAACGGACCTGGAAGCAGTAAACAGAAAGATTAGAACCGAGCTAACAAAACATAGAAAACACCATCCAAAAGCGTCCGTCGAAAGGGTAAATTTACCTAGAGAAAAAGGAGGTAGAGGAATAAAAGATGTTGTGGAAGCTTGCACTCAGCAAATTGCAGGCTTGAGGAGTTTTTTCCGCCACCAAAATAGTCAACTTCATAAAGCCATAGTGAAAACAGATACGGGTTATACACCTTTAAACCTAAGCATGGAAAACTTTACGCCCTTTAATACACGAAATGAGGAAGATAAAATTAGAAATTGGCGTTCAAAAGAATTGCACGGAAGATTCATTAATGATTTACAGAAAGACACGATAGATCAAGCTAAATCGGTTGAATGGCTTAAAACTGGAACGCTGTTCCCAGAAACTGAAGGTTTTATGGTTGGTATACAAGATCAGGTTATAAAAACGAGGAATTACCAAAAGTATATCTTGAAGGAAGAAATACCAACAGATAGGTGCAGAAAGTGCAACAGAAGTCAAGAAACGATTGAACACATTCTTTCTAGTTGCCAAAGCATAGCTGAAACTAAATATCTAGAACGACACAACAAAGTTGCCACAGTAGTATACCTAGAAGTACTGAAAAAACTTAACCTTGATCCACAAAACAACGAGCCATATTACAAATATAAGCCCCCTCCAGTTATCGAAAATCAGTATGTTAAGATCTACTGGGATAAAACTATCATGACGGACGTAACAGTACGACACAACAGGCCGGACATTACAGTCATTAATAAACAATCCAAGCAAGCTCTGCTTATTGACATATCGATCCCAAATAATTCTAACACAGAAAGCAAATACAATGAAAAACTAAGCAAATACGCCGAGCTAAGGACCGAAATAAAAGAATTGTGGAATCTTAAAGAAGTCAAGATCATTCCAGTTGTTTTATCCTGTATGGGGCTAATTCCCAAGAAACTAAGTACTTCCCTCAAAGACATTGATATTCCTGAGTCAACCTACCGATTAATGCAAAAATCTGTAATCCTGGATGCGACAAACATTGTTAGGTCATTTCTAGAATAGTGACACCCAACGAAAGTCTTGCTGTTGAGGCCGACTGTCGTTGAAACACGCCGGGTGTAAATCCGGTGACACAAAAAGGAAAATAATAATAATAATAATAGTAATAATAATAATAATAATAATAATAATAATAATAATAATAATAATAATAATAATAATAATAACTGAGAGTAATTGCCAACTGGATCATTAAAAAAGAAAATTCGAAGAGACCAACCCTGAAAATTATCTTTAACGAAGGCAATGCACCGTGTTTCCAGTCTTTGGCTATGAATGCAAAGTTGCACGACTTAAGCCGGGTTCTCACAAAACCGTGAAGCAGGCGAGAGCACCACTACTTATTGAATGAGTCGAGATAACGACTGTTTGAACTAGGGGTAGTAGGGGAAGTAGAGTTGTAGAAACTTGTGAAAATCGTCATGTTGGAGTTAATACTACCGAGACAGTTATGAATGAGACTTTGTAGAGAAAACAGCGTTGTTAAAATATCGAATGACTTCTTCTTGAGTATCTCACTTCCTCTTGGTTACAACCGTAGTGGGAACAAAAGACGACGGTAATGAAGCAAGTCGCTTACGCAGGCCGTTCATATATCGGCGGAAACCTGGCTTTAGACTTCGAATTGCTTCCGCATGCATTTTCTCCCGATTTACCGGTGCGAAGACTTAAAAAATGCTCACTGGAAAGAGATTTGATTCGAATGAGGAAGAGCGAGCGAAACAAATGTCAAAGAGAAATCGTTCCTCAAGAAAGGTAAGGAGATGTTAGAAAAGCACTAGAATGATTGTATAATATTTTTGATAATTCCACTGTGTGTGATTTGTATCTGATTTTCCGATAACTCTCTCCTACAGTGTGTCATACGATCTATTTAATATTCATTGACGTCCATACAAAATTTCATAATGTTCTCTTTTGCTGGGAAGCAAATATTTCGGATTTTATAATTTTCCATGTTATAATCCTATGGTCCTAAGATCGAGTCCCCACCCGGTATATATATAAAGCGTTGTTTATTGAAAATATTACTATTCCACTTCTTGGTAATGGATCTATAGCCGGTTTTTCACAATAAAAACAATCGAATATAAAAAATATTTGACACTAAGTTATAGCTGCAATACTCGAAAATAACGCAATCCACGACCGCGTCCAGTAACCCCACAAAACACCATGATTCCGACACACGAAGCAATGCAATTAGCAATGTTGTCTCCGGGGCCGTTGTTGCTTACCAGAGCAATGCGTGACCAGGGTAACCAATAGTCAGTCCTCTAGAGGCATCCGCAAACGGCCTCCTTTAGAGTTCTCTTTGTTCAGAGACGTAGACATTTTTATATTTACGGAAAAATATTGGATAAATGGCTTTTTCATTGTCGTTTTATGCCACGATTGCCTATTTTCATCTCAGATTCGAAGTGTCTTTGTTGTGATTGTAGAACTTGAACTTTCGCAGAAAATATACTTTTGAAAACGACAGAAAGATATTTCACGTTTGCAAATTGTCTGTATTCACCCATAGATCAAAGGAAATCGACAGTGTGATTTTTAATTTCAAAACTCGAACAATTTCTCGAAAAACGTGTAACTTCCCGACATTTTATGGAAAGTTCAAGCAATTTCTTGGAAAAATTGAAACCATTTCTCAAAAGTTTAGTAATGTTCTAGATCATCCTGGGAAATTTGAGCAACTAAATAACTTTCAAATATTTTCTGAAAAATTCAAATAATGTTTTGGAAATTAGGCAATTTTCGATAACTATTTAAAAAATGTGACCATTTTCTTGTATTGAACAGAAAAAAAAAATTATAAGTAATATTATTATATAACATTAGGAGTAATAATCGTTAATTTGTATGTACATATACAGTGCCTTTTCATTTTTTGAACCGTAATAGTTGATGACGTAATCATTAAAAATTACCTGAGACACAATCTTAACGAGAAACAAAACTCAACAAATTAACTTAACGCAATGCGTCAGATTAGCCACGTAAAAAAATAAATCTTTTATTTTGAAACAATAAGACTGAACGTAAGAAGAAACCAACATATAAAACAAGTAGATTTGAATGACAGAAACAATATAAAACATAGTAAAATAATATTCCATAATTTCATGTTAACAATAAACTAATATAAATCTGTAATTTGTATACGAAATGTTAATAATAAAAAAACGGAAATTATGATGTAATAACATGAGTACCAACTGATAATACAAAATTAATGATAAGCGATCAGAATAAAATATTAAAATCTATTGAAATATTATGTTGAATAATGTGGTAAAGCGAAAACAGAGATAAAATGGACCAAATACACATATGTTATAAGATTATTAGTGTTGTAAGAATTGAAATATTCAATATTAAGTGTTGACCAATCAGAAGACTTTAAGAATATAAAGTGATTAAAAAGACAATTATAAACTGTAATAATGAACATTTAGCATCATTTTATGAATATAAAGCGCCAAAAACAATAAACTTTAATACTTTCATGATGAAATTATAGTGAATTTGAACATTGTAATAGTAACAAATTGGACGGTATAAAAAGAAAAATCTAGAAGTATATGTACCTTCCGGTTATCAACAAGGGGTTGTTGATGCAAAATTTTTTTAAATAAAGTAGTTAAATTAAATAACATGATTGATTCAACAAAGTAAAATTGTGAATAGAAACTTCATACAGGTGAATATAAATTTCCTGAACCAGAGAATTAAATGGGAAGAGTTATCAAGGAATTGAAGAATCGTCGCCAGTGTTGCAGCGTAGCGTCGGTGCAGACATTGTGAGAAAGTAATTCTCATCAGGTTGGTGAAACTTTCAGATATTTTGGATCCAAAATTTAAATAAGTGAATAAAATGATCATTTCTAATAAACAATTACACATTGAATGGCCAAATAAAATTATGAAACATAATAAATAAAAAATCAAATAATTGTAATATATGAATGCTACACTCACCTGTTATTCCAGTATATATGTAATTTGCATGTATTTAGATTTTAAACAACATAAACTAAATAATAATTCATAGAGGTCCACTGTTATACACACATATCTAACCATTTTAATAATAATCATTGTTAGAAATTTTTTTTATAAGATTTTTAAAACGATTCACCACGTTACATGTATCGAAAACAAATATTTCAACAGTTAATTTGTAGAATATTTTTCTGTCAATATAAAAAGTTTTATTTGAGACCTGCCATTTGCATATGTTTTCTCGAAACATTCAAGTTTAAACTATATGAATAAATTATGCAAAATAGTTCATAAGCGTCTCCTGAATTTATATCTGTAACAATGATAAATTTACAATTTTCGTCTAATTATTAAGTAACTATATCTATTGGAACAGTTTCTTTTCGTTTAATTATTTTATTCAAGAATAAAGTTCATGAATAGTACTGTTGGTCTCTTAAATTATTATATCCCTATGAACCCTACTGTTATTAAGAGTTATCATGCTAAGATAAAAGGAGCTACTGTGGTAAAATTGAAATATGATTAAAATTTGATTATATTCATATTCAATTGGCTAGCCCAACGTGAGACTATTTTACTAATAAATTATACGATTGTAGTTAAATTGCAATTGAATTTACATTCACACATTACAATATATATATATATATATATATATATATATATATATATATATATATATATATTTTCTCATGTTTCATTCACCAACTTTGCTCCCATGTTTCACATCTTTTCTTGGTTGTACCGTACCGATGACGGCTAATGAGCCAGAAACATGCATGTCTGCGGTTACCACTTGTTTCAGTAGCCCCTTCTTCTATTTGCGTGCAATACCCATTAATCTATTCGTTACTTATTATATATATATATATATATATATATATATATATATATATATATGTATATTATAACGTATAAATAAAGATAGAAACACTGGTGTAAAACAGATTAGTTGGAAACTGATTAGAAATTAAAACATTAGACTATATTTTATTAGAATCATAAATACGAGACATTAAAATTGCTCATATTAACTAAAAAAGTAATACAACTTATGTATATAATTAATAATCTGAGAAGACTCACATAGAATTGACAAAAGAAACATTACCTTGATCATATGTCCAAAAGCCATAGAGTAAATATCGTCCATCGTATTAAATACCTCATGTCAGAAAAAACGATGAACATATAATCTAGAAAAGAAACATGAATTAATAAATATTCGAAATAAAAAGGATATTGTCCAATATTATAACGCATTTTTACTAGAAACATATGGGTTAGAATATTTAACGTTGTAATACCAATACGCTTAGCGACATACGCTAGCGACAAAATATAGATGTCAATATGTATCAGCGACAAACGTTGAAAGTAGAGTGATTTCATAGATGAAATGAATAGAAATTAATTAATGTGTTTAATTGAATATAATGAACATAAATAATTAGATTAAGAGATATTAATAAATGTTTTAAAAGAATTTATGTTGATGGCTAAACACAATTGCTAATTATAATAAGAAAATTGAACTGAACATTGATATTAAAGACTATTGTATATCGCCTAAGAAAAATTATTCGTCCCATAATAACAAGATGAATTTCAATATTGAATAAACAATTTTTAGTGAGACTAATTTTTTTGTATGTAGGTAAAGATATTAGAATGTAAAGTGAAATCATAATTTGAGTGCGTTAAAAAAGAAAACGCTGATTGGTTTATGTGACATGACAGAAGGAACTTTCAAACAACAACAAGTGTAACAAACATTTTTGAATATAGTGAGCTGAATTAAACAAAAGACTGATTGCTGATTGTTGAAAAAAGTGGAAGAAAAGGAGTCGGTGGCTTGGTTTCGTTTCTAGAAGGTTGGGTTTTGAAGTTCTCCAGAAATTTAAGAAATTATCCTCAAAATGAGGATAAAAACATAGCAAACTATTGATAAAACATGCACATGTACTTACCCAATGATTGTAGCTGATTTTCCAGAGTGAAAATCATATTTTCACATATTTATTCAACTGTAAACTTCGGAAGCTGCTTTCCAGAAGTTTCGAGAGGCAGATCCTGGTTCCTGAACACAAGGTCAGTGTATTGTTGTACAACAAGAGTTATAAAAAACTCATTAACGTCAATCAAATGTTTTCTTTAAAATCTCATGAGTAAAATAAACTTTGAAATAATGATCGATCTGAAAAAGAATTAAAATTAAAGACTCAATATAGCTATATTATTGAATAATTCTAAATGATAAATGGCCAATCTAAAGAAATAAAATTTAATACTTACCCATTTCTCAATTAAGAAACTTAAGAAAGATATATCCAACTATTTTATGTAACATTTAAACTCTATGTATATAAATTTCATAATTATTTCTTGTACCATATACATATTTCTGTATGTATAAATCTCCCAGCATAAATTCTTTTAACTTGTATATAATTTGAAACACGTTCTATGACACAGCATAAAAGCTCGCTGTGAAACTGAACAGACCCGATGCGTCTATCAAATGTTTACTCTAGCGCATCGTCACCTCATGTTCTTGAGCATGCGCACAGAACGCCACACATAGGAATAAAATCAATAATTTCATTTGACCCATACATGGACGTCGCATAAAATTTTTATAAATAAAATTAAAATATTGTTTTTCAAGTAAAATGTTTCTTTATTTATTTATCAACTGAATTTATTCACAACCGTAAGAACCCAGATAACAGAAGAATCTCATACTCTATACATACATAAAAATTCATCATAATAATTTCGTCCCAACGTAGTGGGCTATTCAAATATTCAATTAATTATATCATTATTATAACATTTATAATATTAAGTATTATAAATAAATGGCGCCCAACGTGGGGCGCCATTTATATATATATATATATATATATTCTTCTACTCTAAAAAAATTAAATGAATTATTTACGAGAAGAAAAACGATTATTAGTATACACTTCTTATGACAATCGGAATCACGGATCATGACAATAAACAATACTTGCTTCCATAGCAACGAAGTAACAAATAAATGTCTGACTGACGATTTAAAAGGAATATACGTAGGGACGCTTTTTATAACTTAAATTTGAATTCAAATAGTTACAATCCTATTCAAAATTAGAAAAAGTATTACGTGAAACACGTAGGGAAACACTATTTTTCGTAACTCACGTTCTCGTTACAAAAAATAGTGCTTTTCCCAACTGGTTGCACCAACGACTATTGCATATTCTATATGAAATGAAAATGTTAGTTTTATTTATAACAATAATATGAATAGATTCCCCAAAGTAAATTTAACATATTCTTGTCTTTATTTTTGTTATAATACTATCAGCTTTGACGGCAAACTTGTATATTTTATGACAATAATGCCTATGCTAAAATTTGATTTGAATATGTATACTTAAGAAACTTTTCCACTATAACCGAAAAATTAGACATTACTAATGCCGCGTATTCTCAATTCGTTAGCAATTTCATCAAATAAGACAAAAGTTTGGCATTCCTCAAACTATCTGAAAACACTTACTGCCAATGGGTACACCTACACCACTGTTTAATTTCGTCTCTCCGTTTGTTAATTTGAACTGACTTTGTGACGACCTATACGTGATCAACTCCAAACTTGGCGTTGAGTTCGACACCTTTGAAGTCAGACCGCTTAATTTAACGTCGTTAACTGTTTTTGAATTGGTTCCGAAGTTCCCTTTTAAGTCGGATTTCTACTAAAGGACCGAGTGCCTAGTGTTAGATGAACGTTTTTGTATGTGGCTAGTGGCTAGGAGGTTTTTTGGTTTAAATTGAGGACGCCGCACGTCAAAAACAACAATTAAAAGAGAAGATCGAAAAAGATAAAATTGAAACAGACGAATTAGTTAATTTGTATTCGAATTTGTAGGATCTATTTTTTTCCAATTCCTATTTATTGTTGTTTCGCGAATAAAAAAATCTATTTTTGGTGATAAGACTCTACTTTGGATAGTGGAAACTTTCGAAGGAATGAGTATCCAGCAGTAACATAACAGTTTGATGGTCTCGATATCTAATAATAAGTAAACATAGATTATGTGCGGAATTGTAGGGGGACTTCCGTCCGTACATTTCCGTCGTCTTCCGTCAGTTTGACTATTTCATTAGTCGGACAAAGTGGACTGTATTCTTTGTGTTGTCTGGTTTTCTTAATGTGGTTCTCGGATACGTTGACGTTGAACAAAACTCAGAAGTAAAGAGATTCTCAGTTTTATTTACACAACAAACTATGATAACTTTAATCTTCATAAAAAGGTTAAAGAAGCGGTCGGATTATTTAGATCCACAACACCGATATGCCTAACTGACGAGAACGGAACAGCAATGGTCGATAAGAGTCTAGAAAAACACACCCGAATGAAATATGTCGAAAACACGTTTAAAGATGATAGGAGCGTAACACCAACCAACTTGGAGTGTAAGTAGAATCTCACAAAGCTGGCTAAAGTGGGGTGACCATAGAAATAATAAGCCTCAAGAGCCACATCCTAAAAACCTTTGTAAAAATCGTTCACAGCAGAATAGCTTCAATATGTGAAACAAACATATCTCGAACACAATTTGAATTCCGTGATGCATTAGGCACACGAGAGGCTCTTTTTGCAGTCATGGTTCTGTTCCAGCGTTGTAGAGAAGTTAACTGTCCTGTGTACGTATGCGTCATTGATTACAGCAAAGCATTTGATGGAGTCAAACATGACAAATTAATATCAATACTAACAACCAACAGCTTGGATGATAAAGACATCAGAATTATCAATACCTAATATTATAATCAAACTGCCATTAGAGTGGGAGACGAGCTAACAGAAGAAGTAAGAATACAACGCAGTGTGCTCTTCAATGTATATTCTGATGGAATCATAAAATTGGCGCTAGAATACATTGAGGAGGGAATTCTCGCCAATGGTGAATCCTAAATAACATACGATACGCAGACGATACAATTATCTTCGCGGACAGTTTGGAGGGATTACAAACGCGGATCCAACGTGTAGCAGAAACCAGTAAACTATACGGTCTTGATTTCAACGTCAAGAAAACTTGGTACATGGTTATTAATAAAAAACAAATTCCAGATGGACAGTTAATAGTGTACAACCAACCAATAACAAAGGTAAGCAACAACACGTACAGCGCGTCGAGAAAGCAAGAGCATGGTTTATTAAAGCTGCCAAGATTTTCAAGGGCCGTGATTTACCACTAACAACAAAAATACAATTGTTGCGATGTTATGTGTTTTCGGTACTCTTCTATGGGGTGGAGACCTGGACGCTGACTAATGCGACAATGAAAATACGGGAGGCTATTGAGATGTGGTGCTACAGAAGAATGCTCAAAATGTCCTGGGTGGATCGTGTCACCAACGCTGAGGTTCTGCAGATACTAGATAAAGAATGTGATATCATTTTCCAAGTAAAACAGCACAAACTTGAATATTTGGCCACGTAACTAGAAACTACAACAGATATAGCTTATTGCTACTCATCCTACAGGGAAAAGTGTATGGAAGAAGAGGTCCGGGGAGAAGAAGAACCTCTTGGCTTCAAAATTTAAGACAGTGGTTCTCCTTAACAACGACGGGACTGTTTCGTGCTGCAGCTAACAAGATTCGAATAGCCATGTTGATCGCCAACATCCTTACCGGATAGATCTCTAAGAAGAAGAATAAAATGAAAAGAATTACAAACTTTGCCAACCTTTTCCGCCCGGCAACTTTTTATGTTCGGTATTTCCAACATCCTTCCCCCTACGATGGGAAGTTGTTGTAGTTGCTTAGGCTTGATTTATATATAAATATTTAGAACAAGTAAATGTGATAAAAAATAAAATAGAATAAAAAATGATATACGATAGAGTTTGAGTTTGTACGGATGGCACATTACCATTTTTATCTAGGTAAGTTTCCAAAATCTCTGCTAGATGCCATAACACAGGCGGGTCCATGTCTATAACGAACACAATGTCGTTTATTTTTAAATTAGTTTAGGGAGTTAACCATTTTGGTCGGTTTTGTAAGCGATTTAAATAATGTTTGGACCATTGTTTCCAAAAGTTTTGTTAAATACGGGTACAGTTAGTTCTGTCGATTCGTAGGTGAATCTGAAATATCATTTCCTAGCTGCTCGTCCAGAGGATCCTTCGGACTAGGCAATTAAGGTCAAGAGTTTAAAATGGCTTCAATTTGACACAGAATTGTATAGAGTTGTTGAAAAGTGTGGACAGTGTTCCCTATAATTCGGATAAGATGATATAGATAAAGACAAATAAAAATCGGAGAAATGGTAACTTTAGATTATCGCAGGAATGAGTACAAACCGAATTATTGATTTCATAGTATTACGATCCTCATTATCGATTATATTGCTTTTCATATCTCGCTTACTTCACTTCCTCGTGCTCAAATCCAAAATCAAATACTTTCGTCTTTATATCGAGCCACGTTCAAATATTCAAATGCAAAAATCAATGTTCAATGGAGTAGGAGCTTAGGCAATTCTTACAAGTTAGAAGATGTTCATTAGTCTTTAGTTTCTTCTAATCTGGGACCTCTTAGATAAGGTTGCGATTATCGTACATATTTCACTAGACTACTACTAGACAGTGAGTTATAGGGGTCTCGAAACCAACCCACCTGTAGAGATTCTACAAAGAATCCTAACCTATTGGAGAATGTAATCACTTTTCAAGTTCTTGTCCAGCTGTTTGTTTCCTAAGAATGTATTTCAGCATTAAACCAATTTTCCAAACTAGTTCAAACATTTCATATTATATTACAAAAAACTTCATCTCATTATATCACTGTTTTTTAGTAATACTAGAATATTTTTGATTCGACCAACAAGTACAGCAGTTCAATTGCTTACTCAAGTGCGAAGAAGACTATGATCAAATAATGACATTGCGTATTTGGAAACAGTGAAATAGTGTTAACAATTAGTGACGTTTATTTGTATTTATACTGGAAATCACAATTGAAATTTTATAAAGGAAACAGGATAGTCTCCCTACCAGATTGTTTATTCACTTGTAAGAGCAACCTCACAAATTAAAATGAAAACCGAATGGGGTTCAGTAACCATAGGTATTCACACAAAACGTACAACATATTACCTCGATTGTAAACATTATGTAGCTGTATATTGGATAATAAATAAGAATGAAATTCGGAGTACCCTACCCAGGACAGTATTTTGTCACGAAAGTGTTGACAGAATAAGCAGCTGTGTTGGATTGACCCATGTAATAATGAAAAGGGACAGTCGAAAAAATTTCAGGTAGACAGAATGTGAAATAGGTAAAAAAGAGGTTGTAATATGAGATTCTGAAAAGTTTCGGACCTGAACATAAAGATGGCAGAACTTGTCAACTAAAGTTGTAGAATGTGTTGGGGCATATGTTGAAAAATACTCATGAATATTTCATCCATTTTACTTGGTCAATTGTTGTTTGATAATCACTTGAGTAAGTCGTTGTGAGGGTTTTCACAAAAACGGAAAGAAAAGGTATGATGACTGATTTTTAAATTCACTTCTAGAATGTAAGTACACCTTTGCTATTTCCGAAAAATACATTATTTCATCAATACACTAATTTTTCATAAAAATTATTGCATCTAGTTTGAATTATGAACGAAAACGCATAATACTTCACGCCTCACTAGATATTGCATTTTGTTTATGTTTAACGAAGAACGTCAACAATAAATTTTTCATGTGTCAAAAATATGAATAGAAAAAGAAGACGATATGAAATTATTAATATCATAATAGTGGCGTTCGATTTGCAGGCTCGAGCAGACCACACTGCTTAGGCTGAGTACTCGATAGTGACACGACAAATTTAAATAGAATGCTTGCGTGTGCACCATATAACCTCAAAAAATAGTTTCTATCGTTAGTTTTTTTAAATTTGTGATTTTGGTTTATTGTTTCTTATACCTCTGACTTGAATTAAATTATTGAAAAAATGATAATCAATACTGCTATAATAACACAAATCACCAACGAAGTATAACCTCAATGTACATATGTGCATGAAACACGAATAAAATTGTTTGTGCTCGAGGAGAAAGAGGAGAAGAAAGTTTGTGTATCAGGACGTGCCTGTGGGCTTCAAGCAAAAGTCAAAAAGATCGCGAAGGTTACACTCGAGTTTTCTCGAGCGAACAAATCGACCGCCACTAATATGTAAATAAACTGATAAGCTAACCTCAAAAATAACTTATGACATAATCTTAAAAATGGTTTGTGTGAATTAAATTTTACTTAGCGATAAAGATTAATAATAATGTACTTACAAGGAAGTTTTCACTTTTCAAATTCAGACCAGCAAAACTCTTTGATGCAAGAAACTCTCTCAACATCAACAAATCAATTGTGGCCGAATTAGAGCTATTTGCCTTATATGAAATGATGTAGGAATCGATCGAAATTCGTAATTACAACAACTGTTCAAGTAACGCTCACGGAGGTAATTGATAGGGCAGAAATTTACAATTTGCCAAAAATGTGTAGCATGATAAAAATACAATGCTTTTGTATTATCCTATAACTTACTGGGATGTAGTATATTTCACTGGATATGCAACTTTATACACACTTCTGTATTATTGGTTGCATAAGTGAATTAACTTCGGGTTTTAAAATTATTCAAGCATATCCTTGAATAATGGGATTTAAATAACGAAATGAGTGTCAAGAGTAATATTTTTATTAATCTTTTTCATGTAATTTAACTAATCTACGAGTATTTTATCGTTTTATGTTGGGATTTTATTTGATTGTCAGTGGTTACAAACTTTGGCATTGGAATCACTTGTCTGATACTTTTTGAGCTGTGAGGCCTAGTGTCAATTGTAACAAATCGTAGGTGGGAAATATCATGGTGAAAAACTATTGGTGACAAGGTAAGCTTTCGTCCTACACGTATATTTTTCACGTTATAGCCCCAATTTCTTTTTAGGGTTTTTTTTACTGCATAGTTTTTGCTCACACTTTTTGCCACACGGTTTTGAACAGTTTTATGGGTCTTGGTAATCGATGGTAGATATTATGACCAGGTTGGGATTTTAAGAAGCCTCAAGTTTCGGATGTTTCCAATATGAGATATCTTTTCGTAAAGATAGCTGATAAACTATAGTACTCCATTCATGGTAGTAGAGACGTGTGGTATCTCGGATGGCGTTAGCGTTACAGAGCAACAAGACTCATGGTTTGTCGGTGACACTTGCGGGATGATTCCGTTATGAACAATGGTTCTTAACAGGATAACTGAATCTTGTTCCACAAGTCAGATGTGGTTTGTCAATTAAGCTGATTGATGTTCAATAGTTTGGACACTAAGCGCAAGTAGCATTCAAAGTTTAATTTGTTTTCATCCAAATTTTATGCAATTTATTAATTTTGTAATTTCATGCTATAACATTTAATGACACATTAACTTTCATATTTTAATATTTTGATATTTAATAATTCTTATATAGACGTCTATCAACTCATAGTCTTATTATTGCATTCTTTCACCTTTGTTATGTTGAAATATTAACTTTATCATTGCATATCGCCCTGAAATTATATTTCCGCTTAATTTTACTTGATAAGGGACACTCTCTATCTATTTGATGACATTTTATTAATTATTACAGTTTGTAAAGCTGTAACTGGTATACCACTTACATGTTACTAAGAATTTTGTGTATTGTACATGATGTTCTCAGATAGTTGATAACATTAGAAACTGTTAAACGTTTCAAATTTAACCAACTATTTATAACTGATTATCAGTTCGTAATTAGTGTCAGTTACCTTGTATTTATTGAAACAGATTATTACACCGTCTGTTCAAGGTACCCAGGAATTTCATTAAACAGATTCATTGGCAATATAAGGTGTTTTATTTGATTCACAAACGTAAAGGCAAAACAACATATTTGAAAAGTCATAATAGCTAATTCATTCACTATTGGTTTCTTGATTATTCAGTAAGGGTTTCTTGAATGTTCTACTAAACAAGTGGCACCTCAAAAAAATAATACAGGACCAGTTTTCAAATATTCCTAACTTAACTCACGATCTTATGCTCTCTGGCGAATAGCGAACGTTCGGCATTGTAACCTCACTTCATGTAGTAACAACAACAAGGTAAGGTTACAAATGTAGGGAAAATTCGCTCATAGTAATTTGAGATTTGGACTGTTTTATACTTTATCCTATAATATAAAGTTAAAACAAGTAAAATAACAGTAAGTAGCAAATATTTTTAGTTATAAAACTATATCATCTGTAACGATGTTACTATTTTTTTTTTCTTCTTTCGTTCAGACATTCAACTGTACCTATTTTATTTCTCATTTTATTATTAAGTTCCGTCATTATTTGCTTATACACCCCTCTTTCACCAAAAGCTGTAAATTTATTTGTTCCTAATAATTTTAAATATGTATAGTGATACATCCGGTATATATTTAATGTGTATTTCTTACTGCATCGCTCGCGCACGCCAGTCGACGCCGTTCTTAAAATTGCTAAGTAGGGTACCTCCTGAGTGGGGTCGAAAAAGAATGTATAAAACCGGCAAACGGAACGGAATAGCTCTCTTTTGACTCCTGATTCTTGTGCTCTTGTGACTCCTGCTCCGACAGTTCCACCGTTTCCGCCGTAACCGAAAACGCCGACTGATTTTCGCCAGCGAGGTAAGCGAATTTAGAAATTATTTTTCATTCTTCTGGTGTTGAGATTTATTTTGCTTCTAGCGTATTTAGTAATTGTATTAATAGATTTTTATTTTGCTTACTGCTTGTTTAATTTGAGTGATTTTCCGCGTATTTGGGTACGATTCCGAAGTAAGAATTTACTGTTGGCTGTAACTTCAGGGGAAAAGAAATATAATTGGAAAATTCCCAAGCATTCTCGCTGCAAAGCAGGTAAATTCTTGGGGGATTTTCAAGATATTTCGGGAATCCCAATTCCGGTATACAACACAAGGGAAAGGAAATAACGTTGGGAAACTTTCAAGCATTCTCGCTGCAAAGCAGGTAAATTCTTGAGGGACTCTCAAATTATTTCGGGGGTGTGTTGAATCTAGTACCATAGGCCTTGGTAGCGTAACTTTAAAATATTTGATAATAGGCAACTTGGAGGAATCTCGTCTGTGTTCGCTGCCATAGCAGGGACATCTTCGAGGGTTTTCCAAGGCGTGAAACGAAATAATCTCGCGTGCGTTCGCTGCCATAGCAGGTTCGCCAGGGGGAGGTTTTCGGATTCTGCCGGCTAACTGTTCTTTGAGAGATTGATTTAGCACCAACGGCCGGGGTAAAATCCGCACAAAACCAAGGGAAATTTGTTAATTACCGCCGTTCTATTCTAGGCCTTGGTAGCGTAACTTTAAAATATTTGATAATAGGCAACTTGGAGGAATCTCGTCTGTGTTCGCTGCCATAGCAGGGACATCTTCGAGGGTTTTCCAAGGCGTGAAACGAAATAATCTCGCGTGCGTTCGCTGCCATAGCAGGTTCGCCAGGGGGAGGTTTTCGGATTCTGCCGACTAACTGATCTTTGCACGATTGATTTTAGCACCAACGGCCGGAGAAATATCTGCATAAAAACCGAGATAACTCTATTATTTACCGTTTCTCCTATCTTAAACCGTACACAAATGCCAAGAAACGCTCCCGTAGAACACTGCTAGTGCCTTTATAACGCTTTCTCTGTGTAATTCTCACCGTACTGCTAGTAAATTTTCGCTGATTTTCACCGGCGATCGCCGAAAACTATTAGAGCTTTGCACGTTAGGCTTGTAAGCGTAAAACATTTATTCTGTAATAAAGTGCTTTGGTCTGGGCAGTAATTTAATATAAATCGCAAATACTGAAGGGTTTTCATTAAAATTTAGTTGTTTTAATTATATAGTTAAGAAGTTCGTTCTATTTTCCTTTTTCCCAAATTCTTTCGAGACCGAAATAAATTGTGAAATTTGATAAAGCACAGGTAGTTTCATTTTCCGATAGTGGTAAACAATTAAAGCCTGTTTCCCACTTCGCACGGCATAGAGGTCAAAAACAACAGACCCCTGGAATTACTTAACCTCCATCTGTTGCTACCCTGGTAACTCTTGACGCTACCATTTCCGAGAGTTCGGTGGAGTAAACCATCCCAAAAATCTGGCGCCCGAGAAAATCTGGTAGATAGTAAAGCCACGGGAGTCATAGTGACGTCCGTAATTCTTCTGAGGAAAGAAAGCACGTCACAAAATGGCGCCCGAGCAGGGACCATTGTTGTAAAAAAATATAGGGACTATTGTTGTAAAAAAAATATATAGGGACTATTGTTGTAAGAAATACAGGGACCGTTGTTGTGAGAAAAATACAGAAACCGTTGTTGTAGGAGCAAGGACTGTTATTGTAAGAGCAGATATCGTTGTCATTGAAGCAGGAACCGTAGTTGTAAGAGCAAATACCGTTGTTGAAGGAGCAGAGACCGTCGTTATAGAAACCGGAGCCGTAGTCGTAACTGTATTAAGGATTTTCTTCCGCATATTGTGAATTATTTAGAGAATTTTGATGTTAAAATTCCGAATCAGAAACACGAGTGTGTAAACCTTCATAAATCCATAATTAAAATTTTCAACCAACATTTCGAAAATCTCGTAGGATCTAATTTGTTAAATTTAGTGCGTAAAAGAATATATTTTGGAAGTTGCAATAAAATATTGCCGATAGAAATATTTTTCAAATTAGGAGAACCAGTTTCTTTTTTAGTCGTTTCTTGTTAACGATAATTGCTTTCTTTTTTTTGGTTTTGTTTGTTGTTAACTGAAATATTGAATTGTAATCGTTTTCTTTTAAAAAGTAATTTTGCTAATAAAATAGAATCAATAGATTTTACATGGAAATACTTTAATAATTATTATACCGGTTGTACCAATAAATAGGGATTACAATTTTCAGTATTAAATAGAAACAAAAGGTGATTCTTACTTAGACTTTTATTTGCGAATATTTTAATAAGTAGTTACTGCTGGAAATAGTATATTATACCGGTTGTCCCACAATTTTGTTATCATCATTCACTACTGATAATAGTATTTTGAATAGGTATTGTAATTTTGGGGTTCGAATAGAAATCAAAGCTGATTTAAACTTAAAAATTTGTGAAGCAAAAAGTGATTGATACTTAGACTTTTTATTTGCGAATATTTTGATAATTATTTACCGCTAGCAATAATATATTATACCAGCTGTCCTGCAATTTTGGTATCATCGTTCACTACTGACCATACACTTTTGAATAGATATTACAGTTATGGGTATCGAATAGAAATAAAAGCTGATTTTGACTTAGAATTTGTTTTCTAGAAAGTATCTTGGAGATTTCAATTTCTAAATTTACATTTGTATCTTGAGTTGTATTTCCTGTTGCGAGAAATTTTGTATTGGTTTCTACGTTTAAAGATCCGCCAAGTCTTAAGTTTTATTTTATTTTATCTGAAATACGAGATTGATTTGTTGTTGATTGAAGAAATTTTTCTCTATTGTTGATTATCCGAACTGGACTTGTTTATTCGAGGTAACTAGTTCAAATTTTCGCCAACGAGGGTGAACCGGCGTTGGGTATTTTGCTTGTCTGGATATACCGACCGAGCCGATTTGAGGATTACATCTGATGTCAACTAGTGAATACAGCGATTCCACGGATAGTAACGATAAACGTACATCCCCACAGGAAACCACTGATAAGCCGCTTGTGGGCTGGATATATTCTCTAAAGAAAGAAGAACTCTCTGATGAGCTAACCAAGCGACAACTGTCTCCAACTGGATCCGTAAGAGAGAAGCGCCGACGACTAGCTAGTTTTCTAAAAAAATCATCAGCTGTACAAAGGAGTACTAATTCCGTTCCGGCTGGAGGCGAAGGGTTAAACCCAAGTAGTCCGGTAGCTCCAGAGCTTGACCGTACTGCAGTAACCACTGGAGGCACGAGTTCCGTAATAACCATGACTACTACTACTACTCCCGTTACTTCTCCGTTGAATGTGCACGATTGGAAAGTATCCTTTGGAGATCGCGATGATCCGGCAAATTTTCTGGAACGACTGGAAGAAATTTGCACTGCTAAGAATGTGCCGCAAGATAAGTTACTACCGGTGTTACCCGAGTTCCTGTCTGGTGAACCAGCACTATGGTTCCGCAACAACCGAAGCCGATGGACAAACTGGAAGGATTTTGAAAGAGCTTTTCGCATTTTCTTCTATCCGGTTAATTATGAAGTAGACCTAGAGGCGGAAATTAGCAAGCGTCTGCAAAGGAGGAATGAGGCGGCATCGGCATACATCACTGATCTACAAACTTTGATGCGTAGACATGGGAAACTCTCCGATGAACAACAATTAGCCTGGCTATATCGTAATCTGCTACCTGAATATAGACAGCAGATCCGTAAAACGGACTTTAAGGATTTTACTACTTTCTGTCAAGAGGTCAAGGAATTCGAGTCGCTACGAAAAGAACTCCAAAATATTCCTAGCACCAGTGGATGGCGAAGAGGAACTAATCCACGTTTTCCGCCGGCTAATACATCTCGGAATCCAAATGCAGCTTCCAGTCCGCCCCGAGAACCCATAACTAGTACTAGTAGCTCTCGCCCAGTTGATCCAGTTAGTCGAACACCTATACCGAGAAATTCCAGTACACTGTGTTGGCGGTGTGGCGAGACAGGCCACGTCCGAGCAAATTGTAGAAATCCGCTGAAAATATTCTGTTCCCGCTGCCGTAAGGAAGGAGTCCTTACCCGAGACTGTTCCTGTTCGAAGCCGGAAAACTAAACCGAAACTGTCCCGAAGGGAGGCCGTCACAGTTTCCTAATCTTTTAGCCTCTCAAGAACATCCGACTTCCGAACCGTCAGATCCGCGACCCCAAATTGACGTCCAAATGGAAAACTTCAAGTTTAAAGCCTTGCTGGACACGGGAGCTATCAGATCGTATGTGGGTGATGCCGTAGCGAAACAATTTTCCCAACAAAAGCGAACGATAAGTCATTCGACAAGAGCACGTTTAGCAAATGGAAATTTGGTTTCTATCACAGACATCTATGATCTGCAGCTTACGGTAAATGACGTCATCATGGAGGAACCGTTGGAACACTTCCCAGGTTTGGTCGCTGATATGGTTCTTGGTCTGGATACACTGAAGAAGTATAATTTCTGCTTAGAACTAGGTACAGGGAAGATCTACCAGGACGGAAAGCTAGTAAACTGTCGAGAACCAGATACACTGTCCTCTCCCATAGGAATCATTGACACAGTAATGCCACCGCTAGGGGAGAATAATCATGGGTTGTCCTGCGAAATGATCGTTACTGACACCGCTAGTTCCATTTTTACTGATAATGATACTGCGAGGGAAAATGGTGCTGTTACAGATACCGCTAGAGTAAGCTTTACTGATACTGAATATCCTCTAGGAGAAACTGATAGGATATTGACTGATATCTCCCAGTCAGCCTTGAACGGACCCGAAGCCGAAGGTGATGGAGGGAGATCTGATACTGAATATCCTCTAGGAGGAACTGATAGGATATTGACTGATATCTCCCAGTCAGCCTTGAACGGACCCGAAGCCGAAGGTGATGGAGGGAGATCTGATACTGAATATCCTCTAGGAGAAACTGATAGGACATTGACTGATATCTCCCAGTCAGCCTTGAACGGACCCGAAGCCGAAGGTGATGGAGGGAGATCTGATACTGAATATTCTCGAGTGAAACCTGATAGGATAATGACTGATATCTCCCAGTCAGCCATGGAAAGATCCCAAGGTGATAGAGGGAGATCTAGTATAGAATATCCTCGAGAATCCGCTGTTAGAAGAATCTGCAAAGATGTAAACTCTGATAACAATACTGATAACTGCCAGGAACTTGGAACATTTACCGGCTTAACCCGGTCTGATTTAGGAGAGTTTGATGACAGTAGGGAGTTACCTACCGAAGAATCTCCTATAGAAGCTATAACGCCGTTACAAGACCGAAACCTAACAGGAATACAAGAGGAAACGTTGAGAAGATTCCTCGATATGGAATTACCGAAATTTGAGGAAGTTCAAGGGCCAACAGACCTAGTACAACACGAGATCCACCTACTGCACTCAACTCCGATCAAGCAACGATACCGCCCCCAGAACCCAAAGATGCAAGAGATTTGTAACTCTGAAGTGGACCTGATGCTGAAGGAAAGGGTGATAGAACCCTCGGGCAGTCCGTGGAGTTCTCCGGTGGTAATCGTTAAGAAAAAGGATGGAAAAAACCGTTTCTGCATTGACTTTCGGAAGGTGAATGATGTCACAAGGAAGGACGCATACCCTCTTCCATTCATAAATGCTATTCTGGATAAATTGCGACGCGCAAAGTATATCTCCAGTCTAGATCTGAAGAGTGGATATTGGCAAGTCCCTCTAGCTCCAGAAAGCAAACCCATCACTGCATTTACCGTGCCAGGGCGGGGACTTTTCCATTTCACAGTTATGCCGTTTGGTCTACATTCAGCGCCGGCCACCTTTCAGCGACTAGTAGATCGAATTATCGGACCTGATTTGGATCCGCATGCATTCGCCTATTTGGATGACATTATTGTACTAGGAGAAACGTTCGAAGAACACCTGAAAAATCTAGGTGAGGTTTTCCGCCGTCTACGAGACGCCAAGCTGAAAATAAACCCAGAAAAATGCCATTTCTGTTTACCATCCATGAAATATTTAGGTCATGTCATTACCGGAGAAGGTATCAGTACCGATCCCGAAAAAGTAGAGAGTATTTCGAAGTTTGCAGCTCCACGAAACGTCCGTGAGCTACGAAGATTTTTGGGAGTAGCCTCTTGGTACCGCCGTTTTGTGCCCTCGTTTTCTCAGACAGTAGCTCCATTAACCAAGTTACTACGTAAGGCACACCGCTGGAAATGGACTGAAGAACAAGAATGTGCTTTTGCCAGAATCAAGACCTGTTTGTCTGAAGCGCCTGTTTTAAGTTGCCCAGATTTCAGTCTACCGTTTACGCTGCAAACCGATGCTTCCGAATATGGATTAGGGGTGGCCCTGACACAACAGATAGATGGTAATGAACATGTGATAGCTTACGCGAGCCGAACCCTGAGTCCAGCTGAAAAGAACTACTCAGTGACAGAAAAAGAATGCCTTGCCATAGTGTGGGGGATTGATAAGATGCGCCCCTATCTAGAAGGCTATCATTTCACGGTGGTAACTGACCACCAGTCCTTACGATGGCTGCATTCTATATCTAGTCCATCTGGTCGTTTAGCCCGCTGGAGTATATTTTTGCAACAATACGATTTCGAGATCAAATACCGAAGAGGTACCATGAACCGAGTAGCCGATGCACTGTCTAGGAACCCGCTGCCGGACACCCCTGTGCAATCAGCGGAAGTGTGCATAGCCGATATTCCAGAGGAATGTTCCTGGTACCGGAACAAGAAAGAGGAAGTGTTGAGAGACCCAGGTAAATTTCCTGATTACTGCATCAAAGAAGGACGAATGTACCGACATTTTTGGGACCTGAATGATCTGAGTGAGCCTGAACTGTCTGACCCGTGGAAGCTGTGTGTGACGAAGTCACAAAGATCCCGTGTTTTACAGGAAAATCACGATGCCCCTACCGCCGGACACTTAGGGATTGCAAAAACAATAGCGAAGATTGCTAAGATGTACTACTGGCCAGGAATGTTTAGGGACATAACCAGGTACGTCCGTGACTGTATGCAATGCTTGAAGTACAAACCGTCTCAACAGCAGTTAGCTGGGAAGATGCAACCGTCCCGAAATCGACGTCCCTGGGAAACTGTCAGTACCGATATTGTCGGACCGCTGCCGCGCAGTAAAAAAGGAAACTGCTACATAGTCATGTTCCAGGACCGTTTCACAAAATGGGTACAGTGTAAACCGATCAGAAAAGCGACCGCTAGCGCGATAAGTAACGCTTTTTACGAAGAAGTTCTGACCACGTTTGGATGTCCTCGCACCGTATTATCAGACAATGGGACACAATATGATAGTAAGCTCTTTAAGGAAATGTTGAGAGGCTTAGGAATACGCCATCGATTCACCCCGCCATATACACCACAAGCTAACCCTGTTGAAAGAGCCAACCGTACTTTAAAGACCATGATAGCTCAGTATTGTGAACAAGACCACCGAGATTGGGATCTGAGAATATCCGACCTGAAGTTTGCGATTAATAACTCTAAGCACGACTCTACCGGATTTTCTCCCGCCTTTCTCAATTTCGGAAGAGATCTGGACGTCCCGAATACGCTACGCCGAGAAGTGGAACAAGATCAGGCGAAAGAAGAATCTGAAACACCCAATGATGCCGGAAATGCCGAAAATGAAGTCTCTGAACAGCACTTACTTAGCTTGAACAAATTGCAAGAATGTTTCGAGCTAGTCCGACTGAATCTGTCTAGAGCCTTTACGACGCAAAGCCGATATTACAATCTACGCCGCCGGGACTGGAGATGTACGGTAGGTGATTCGGTAATGAAAAAAGAACATACCCTGTCATCCGCCGCAGACCATGTGGCCGCGAAACTTGCCCCGAAATATTCCGGTCCGTATAAAGTAGTGAAAGTTCTATCCCCCGTTGTGTACGATTTAAAAGATGCACAAGGCAGGCGTTATTATCGGATACATATTAAAGACTTGAAACCGATTTCAGGAAACGCTAGTAATTAGTACTTTTCAGAATGAAACCGAACTATGAAGTACCGCCTCTTGGGAATGATCCCACACTTCTCCGAAACCTAGTAACAGACCGAGCCGAACGACCTCAGCCAGATAGAAGCCGAGATACCCAGGTACGGGAATGTACCCCGGAAGTAAGAGAACACCTGCAACGGGAAGAAGAGATCATAGATCTAACTTCCCCTGTGACCAGCCCCGCAGCTTCTCCCTCGCCTGTTACCTCGACGTTCCCGGAAACGCCCCTGTTCCCGGAAGATTTTGTCCCGACCTGGGAGGACGTGTCGGACTTTGAATTCGGTTTCGAATGGGTACCGGATACCGAGCGTTCCTCCATGGAAGACCTGATGGCTGTAGCGCCGTATGTCCCGGGCAACACACCGCCGCCGTCACCCCCCTATCCGGAAGCCGGCACGTACGTGGAGACGGTCACGCTGGAAACCGTTATCCGGAGAGAGATAGTCCTGCCGGCAGAGGATTATGAATGGGTCAAGTGCAGCGAAGAAATTACCCAACGGTCCGATGTCCAGTACGCCTTCGACCCATTATTTCCGCCGCCTCCTGCCCCATCTGTTCCACCCCGGTTGGTAGCAGGTCCAACGGAACAACAACGGCTGATTTCCTTCGCCCTCCAACAAGCCAAGGACCATCCGTGGCCGACCGAATGGGTCAACCGTAGCCGTCCATTCCGGCCCGCAAATTCCGATCCGCGACGTTGGTGTAGGGTGTACCTATTCGATGACCAAGGGGTTCTGCGTAAGGTATACCTACCGCCGGTTAACGAACGCTAGCACTGTGTGAGTGCGTCCGCGTGTTCTGTGTAGGATTTTGTTTTTTTAGTTTTTTGTAATTAAGGGATGTTTTGAAGAATTTTCTTTTGTTTTATGGGGAGAACCGTTTGAACCTAGTGTCAGTCAGACTCACGTCAAGTGTAGCACTTCCCGCACCCGAAACTTTGTTCGTGCATACAGTTCCGGCTAGAATTAAACTGTCTTTTCGTTTATAGATTTTCGGCCTCTTAATCTATACACCATGGGTTCCGAGTCCTCATTTGAAGTGTTAGACATATCTGGGATGGAGAGTTTGGATGAAGATGACCTCCCGCCCGAATCGGCCCCGCCAGAGGACCTACCTAGTGCCAATCTAGATACGACCGCCGGACCGTCAGTCCAAGTAACGCAGGGTGTGAGCCCGGTGCCCGAGTGTAACGAAATGGACCCGGAGATTCCTGCAGCGCCCAGTACGTCCTCGTTACTAGACAAAATACCGGAAGAAATTAGACGAGGAACCGGTCAGAAGTCCAGCTATACATGCCAGTTATCGAGCGAACCAACATGCGATGACATTTACTTGCCCATTGAGAGGGATCTATGTTGGAAATGTGGATATCCCGGACACCGCCGTGACGCTTGTACTCGCAGAAAAGCCATCCTATTCTGCTCCCGTTGCGGACGTTTTGGTCAGATGTCCCGAGATTGTTTGTGCAAGATGCCGACAGTTAGGACTACTGTTATGAAGCCGTCCTTACGTTGTTCCCGCTGGAATCAACCGTCTGTAAGCCGAGCTACTTGCCGATCCCTGTCCCGTTCTTCACCTGAGCCGGGAAGACGCTCTGTAGCAACTCAAGCACTCATAGTTTCCCGATCCCGCCGAGATGTTGGCATTCAATGCAACCTATGTGACTGTTCCCCGGAAACTCCAGAAGACATCACCGGCGTTCGTCAGCGGTACTCGATGCTTCGGAACCGCCCCACCTGTAGAGGAGTGAGGCAACGCTCTTCCCGCCCGTATCCAAGTCTGAGTATGAGGAGTTCCAGACTCCAGTAACGCCAGCGAGGTTTGGAATCCACTCCGCTGCAAGTTTTCTTGGGTAAAGAAGTTTAGCCTTGTGTGAAAAATATTCGTTTTAGGTTAGGATTGGAAAAAAAAATATATAATGAAAGCTTCACTTTCACTTATTAATTTTTTTTTTTTTACCGAAGAAAGAGGGGGATGTAACGATGTTACTATTTTTTTTTTCTTCTTTCGTTCAGACATTCAACTGTACCTATTTTATTTCTCATTTTATTATTAAGTTCCGTCATTATTTGCTTATACACCCCTCTTTCACCAAAAGCTGTAAATTTATTTGTTCCTAATAATTTTAAATATGTATAGTGATACATCCGGTATATATTTAATGTGTATTTCTTACTGCATCGCTCGCGCACGCCAGTCGACGCCGTTCTTAAAATTGCTAAGTAGGGTACCTCCTGAGTGGGGTCGAAAAAGAATGTATAAAACCGGCAAACGGAACGGAATAGCTCTCTTTTGACTCCTGATTCTTGTGCTCTTGTGACTCCTGCTCCGACAGTTCCACCGTTTCCGCCGTAACCGAAAACGCCGACTGATTTTCGCCAGCGAGGTAAGCGAATTTAGAAATTATTTTTCATTCTTCTGGTGTTGAGATTTATTTTGCTTCTAGCGTATTTAGTAATTGTATTAATAGATTTTTATTTTGCTTACTGCTTGTTTAATTTGAGTGATTTTCCGCGTATTTGGGTACGATTCCGAAGTAAGAATTTACTGTTGGCTGTAACTTCAGGGGAAAAGAAATATAATTGGAAAATTCCCAAGCATTCTCGCTGCAAAGCAGGTAAATTCTTGGGGGATTTTCAAGATATTTCGGGAATCCCAATTCCGGTATACAACACAAGGGAAAGGAAATAACGTTGGGAAACTTTCAAGCATTCTCGCTGCAAAGCAGGTAAATTCTTGAGGGACTCTCAAATTATTTCGGGGGTGTGTTGAATCTAGTACCATAGGCCTTGGTAGCGTAACTTTAAAATATTTGATAATAGGCAACTTGGAGGAATCTCGTCTGTGTTCGCTGCCATAGCAGGGACATCTTCGAGGGTTTTCCAAGGCGTGAAACGAAATAATCTCGCGTGCGTTCGCTGCCATAGCAGGTTCGCCAGGGGGAGGTTTTCGGA
Source organism: Galeruca laticollis (assembly GCA_963921935.1). NCBI lineage: Eukaryota > Metazoa > Arthropoda > Insecta > Coleoptera > Chrysomelidae > Galeruca > Galeruca laticollis. The sequence goes on from OY998183.1 coordinate 94,621,898, forward strand.
TTCTGCCGGCTAACTGTTCTTTGAGAGATTGATTTAGCACCAACGGCCGGGGTAAAATCCGCACAAAACCAAGGGAAATTTGTTAATTACCGCCGTTCTATTCTAGGCCTTGGTAGCGTAACTTTAAAATATTTGATAATAGGCAACTTGGAGGAATCTCGTCTGTGTTCGCTGCCATAGCAGGGACATCTTCGAGGGTTTTCCAAGGCGTGAAACGAAATAATCTCGCGTGCGTTCGCTGCCATAGCAGGTTCGCCAGGGGGAGGTTTTCGGATTCTGCCGACTAACTGATCTTTGCACGATTGATTTTAGCACCAACGGCCGGAGAAATATCTGCATAAAAACCGAGATAACTCTATTATTTACCGTTTCTCCTATCTTAAACCGTACACAAATGCCAAGAAACGCTCCCGTAGAACACTGCTAGTGCCTTTATAACGCTTTCTCTGTGTAATTCTCACCGTACTGCTAGTAAATTTTCGCTGATTTTCACCGGCGATCGCCGAAAACTATTAGAGCTTTGCACGTTAGGCTTGTAAGCGTAAAACATTTATTCTGTAATAAAGTGCTTTGGTCTGGGCAGTAATTTAATATAAATCGCAAATACTGAAGGGTTTTCATTAAAATTTAGTTGTTTTAATTATATAGTTAAGAAGTTCGTTCTATTTTCCTTTTTCCCAAATTCTTTCGAGACCGAAATAAATTGTGAAATTTGATAAAGCACAGGTAGTTTCATTTTCCGATAGTGGTAAACAATTAAAGCCTGTTTCCCACTTCGCACGGCATAGAGGTCAAAAACAACAGACCCCTGGAATTACTTAACCTCCATCTGTTGCTACCCTGGTAACTCTTGACGCTACCATTTCCGAGAGTTCGGTGGAGTAAACCATCCCAAAAATCTGGCGCCCGAGAAAATCTGGTAGATAGTAAAGCCACGGGAGTCATAGTGACGTCCGTAATTCTTCTGAGGAAAGAAAGCACGTCACACATCTTAATAGTTATTTTAGAATAAAAATGCAGAAAATAGAGTCAACTTCCAATTCTGAGGAATGCGATATTGCTGAGCCGAAAAAAAGCAAACAAAATGGAGACAAGAAATGATTCTTATTTGCATTTTGATTTATAATAACAGTACATTTGTGTCTAAATAAATTTTAATAAAAACGCATTTTAGTTTATGAAATTTTAGTGTAGGGGAAAAATAGGGGAATTTAATTTTATGAATAGGGAAAATGTAGGGATTTTTTTTGTGTTGGTAGGGATGGCTCTTATAAAAGGTTACCATCACTGATTTACATGCGCTGTTTCGGTCAACAATGCCGATTACAGTGTTTTATACTTTTATTTTCCTGAAACTCTTATTAATCTAAATGTTTATTTTAAAATTACGTCATTTTTCAGAATCCATTCATCACATATTTTTCTCTAAAACCAATTACTTTTTGATTCCTTAGTACCTATTGAATACCGAGCTGTCATTAAATATTTGTTTTTGAAAAGCAACACGCCCACGAAAATAAAAAATTAGTTGGATATAGAAACTCTGTACCATTATTTACAACTGTGAAAAAATGCCTTGTTATTTGTTAGGTCGGAAATACGAATAATTACGTTCATTTATGACGTCCATCAATTTCTATGATGTATGACCTATATAAAAATTTATATCAGCACTGTTCTATATTTTAGTACCTTATACTGCTTAGGGATAAAATATCAAAATATATGTCCTCTATAATTGTCGATTCCCGGAAATATATTCCACGTCCCGACTGGCAGTCGACACTAAAATATCTAATGGGAATGAAACTTTCGCTTGCGGTTTGGCCATAATTAATAACAAGATGATATGGGCAGATAGGGCCCCAGGGTCCCCTTCCACAACCGTCTTCGATCCACTAATAGCCCATCCTCGACTAAATTAGATCGGTTTATGTCATTATCTACGATCCAACGGAGAGTGAGTAGCTATCACATGATTATGCCAGGATTGATAACATCTTTGTTGCAATGTCATCCTGGACCGCAAATTAATCGGTATAGATACCACCACGTTAATTAGCTGTTGGAAATTATTATCCAGCGGATAAGTGAAATCCAATTACTTGTGTATTACGGACTAGAAAGATCTAATCACATTAGTTTACCTGATTAATTTCGAGTTTTATATTGTTTAATTCACCATAATCTATTATCAAGATGCTGTAGTGTTTTGTATTTCGCGAAAAAATCTCACTAGAATACGTGATATAATATATAATCAAGGAAGTACCGAGAATTGATCATTTAAAAATCCTTTTTGTCATTTATAATCACGCGTTAACAGTGCTGGCTCATGGTCTAAAGTGTTCTCTTTAAAAAATAGAATTACTTCTTCACTATCTCTGGTGAAATATCTTTCATTGTCTCTTCTATTAAAAGCAAGGTGGTCACAATCGTGAAAAAATTTAACGAGATAGATGAGAAGTTGGAAAACTATGGCTGAGGTTAATGAAGGAATTAAAACAATGTTAAAAAATCATAAGCAAACTAAACATTTCAAGCTAGGAACCGAACATTATTTCACACGAATCAAGACTCTGACCTACAATTGATGTTTATTTTCTTAATTATAACCAAATAATTCAAATTATTATCCAAAGAAAACTTAAGCGCCAAGAAACAGATTTTCTGAAGTTAAATAATGTTATAAATTAAAATTGATAAAGTAGAAAATGAATGTATCTGTGGCGTCGAATAATATAATTGACGCGGGATATTAGTGTTACGAAACAGCACACTGGTATAGTCCCTAAAACCGACCCTGTCTAAGCCAGGTATAATAGTTAAAATTATGGCGGATACGCAGTTATAAAAAACTGTTTACGAGTTTACGACTATCTTATGTAAACATTGTTTTTGTGACAAGCGTTATCTAGAAAAGGCCAGAAAAATTATATTTGTGTATAAGCCGCAGCCCGGAATTCTCTAGTACAAAAGGCACTAGTATATAAGGGGACTGATCAGGAAGAGTTAGTTAGTTGATAATTTGACATCGTGAGATAAACAAATAAATTAGTGAATATAAATTAGTGAACTGTTTATATAAATTAGTCTAAGTGAATGTACTGTATATATAAATTAAGTGTTAGTGATTAATGAGTTAGTGTTTAAATAAATTAGTAAGTAGCCATACCGAGTGTTTGAAATTTATCCCACCCGTTTATTGTTTAAATAAATTAGAAAAACGTTACATTAGTTAGGTTCGGATGAATTGCTTTTCGAGAGTCAAAAACAGGGGATTTCACAAGATTCAAACAAAAATTGAAAACAATGAACCTATATTTTTGCACTTCAAAAGAATGACAAAATTGACAAGACAATGTCATGTACAAATAAGCCTCCTTATCTATGCCTATACGAAGAAGATACGATTTCTCATTTATATGTCACCTAGTTATAAATATCCCATAATATGTTCGATAGACTCCATACATTATTCAACCTAAATAGAAAGGATTTAGATGATTACTAAGATATCCTCCATCGATCCCTTATCCTTAACATTCATAGCTAGATGTTAGATAAGGTTAACAATAGAGCTGCTAAATCGCCATTTTAAAATCCCATCATTCAGTTGTCGCAACTAGCTAAAATTGATTACTAAAACTACCCTCACATTATGTCCTTCGATCTTTTCACCATTTGAATTTAGTTTTTCCGTCGGATCTCATATTTTTTCGGCTTATCTCGATCTAGATATAATGGTGACTTGTTTGACTTGTAGTTATATCAGATTGCTGATAAAAATATACCCTACTTGACTGATTCGTGGTATAAATGTAGTCACGATTCTGTACTATATGTATAAAAATAAACATATTTGTACGGTTAGTTTTTTGTAATAAAATAACAATGATGTATTACGAGTGTAGGTTGGTTTAATGTTATGTTACGGACAGATAATTATATATTTGCTAGAAGTTGGAAGATAGTGTAATGGAATAAACTTTGAGTATTATTAAAGTCAAACCCACTCATTGGAATTGTAAATTTTCTCCATTATCGACATATTGATGTAATAAAGGTAAAATTAGATCGAATGTACGGTATTTTTAGCTAAAAAACAACGTAATATTACTGCTTAAAAAATACGTTAACATAATAAAATATCATTCAGAGTTTCTGTTTCTTTGTTATACATGCGGTGAAACTTTAATTTTAACCCACAGATCAAAAGAAAAATTTATAGAAAAAGAACGGAGGATAGTTCGAAAACTCTTTACAAATACCAACACATTAATGACTAGCCAATCCTGATGATCTCATAATATTAACAAGAACCAAAATTGGAACCACTGAACGATAGCAAGACAAAGATAATTGGACCTGCAATTCCAAATCGTTTGGTATGGAAGAATTTACGATATGAACAAGAAGAAATAAAACTGTAGAATCTCTACTAAGAGTATCTACGTCGAAGGCTATAGGAAGGAAAACAAATAAAGGTGTATACCGAACAGCAATAAGACTGGTACGAATTATGACGTCAGTAAAGGTAGCAACCCCACTTTTTCAAATTCAAATTCCAATGAATAAGTTTGCGATGACTGAAAAATTCCTCCATCGCTTTGTGTTCCGTATGCACATATGGTAATAAACGATGAAATAAAACAATATAATTTGTTTAAAACTTCATTTATTTGAACTTATATTCAATTTAAACTGGTTGACGCGACTTATAAGTCTCCGTATCGAGAACTTATTTTTAAAAAACAATTTTATTACTTTATTACAACTACTTTCAAAAATTCAAATAAACAATATTATTTTATTATTACGATCTTTATTATTTAACAGTTAACATCAGACTGAATATGTAAAAATGAATTTATTAACTAGCAAAACTATCTATATCAGCAATAAAAATATGTACAATAATAATTCAACAATAAACAAATAATAAAGTCCGCTGTCAGCATCTACAACCATATACGGGGTTACCAAATATAACACCTCCGCCCTTAGAGTTTGGCATATTTCAAGGAGTGAAAAATGCCCTTGGTTGTGGCTCAGGATGGACTGTTTCATCTTCTACCTCTTCTATGGAAGCTTCTGTGGTTAATTCATAAAGTTTTCTAATTTTTGTTGCGACGTAGATACATATTAAAATGGCTATTATAATATACGCCATTATATTCCAGGGTGAAACTGGGTTTACGTTGAGATGTTTCAAGACCATTGGTTTAATTTGTTTTTGTTTTTCTTGAAGTGAATGGATGTCATCTAGTGGTATATTTTCTAAATGTATTTCGGGTAGTTCCTCTTCTTTTCTTGAATAATCTATGGTAACTTCAGGCAGCAATAGAGGTTGACCTTTCGTTATAAATTTTTCATTAATAAAATTTTCGTTTTCTAAAATAAATTCACATTTATAAGGTACATTGATGAGAAAATTTCCTTTTAGGAATGTGAAGTCATTTCTTCCACATCGTGTTTCTATCTTGGTTCGATTAATAAAAATAGCAATGTAGTGAGCGTCATCAATTTGTTGAACTAGATTTCTTGAAATTTTGATTGGGGTTCTTTGGCAACTCTTGGGTTTGGGATGCTGTAACTGTAGTAATTCGATTACGCAATCTTCGCTCTCCACTCCCCTGGACATTCTTCCATCTGGACAGTAGTGGCTGGTTTCTAGCTTGATGCAGGGTTGTTGGATGTATTGGTAGAAATCGTCATTCATTATCAGATAGGTATTACGAGGGATAATCGTAGTAGAATTTGGGGTAGGTATGGAATAAAGGTGATAATAAGAATATATATCAGGTAATACTATAGGAAAGTGAATAACAAAAATAATCTTTGTGCCTGAGTAATATGATTCTACATCTAATACTCCATAATATTTATAAGTGTCATTTTCTAAATTTTGAAAAAGTATTTCATCTACTGTATGAAATTTTAAAACTGTATATACCATTGATTCCATTTCTTCAATTTTAATTATACTTGTATGAAGTATACCAAGGCGTGCAAATGCTATAGCATTTTCTATTTCCCCTAATATTTGTAAAATTATATTTATATTCAAATTTAACTGATCTAAAATATTTCGCGTTTGTAAGTAATCATCAAATTCAAAAATAAACGTATTAAGCGAGTTTCTGATTTTTTCTATTCCTGAAAAAATGATATCCTGATTATGTTTTATTAAGTTCATTGTTTCATTAAAGTTTTGAATTATATCACTTGTAAGTGAGATTTGCTGATTTAGATTGTTTACAATTTCCTGTTGAGAATTTTGTAGTGTTGAAATCGCTTCATCATATCGTAATGCATCATCAGCGTCTAAGTTCCCGGAAATGACTTTTATTACATTGCCAAGTCCGTTGAAAAGACCTCGTTTGACCCTAATAGAAGGCATTAAAGAATTTAATTTATTTTCTGCACTATTTAATTGATAAGAAACACCTTTAATAAAATTTTCTAATTCTATATGATATGGATAACTAAGGCCAATTTGAATAGCCTCTGTTACATTTTTGAAAGCTAATTTTAAAATTTGAATTTCATTTCTAATTGGTAAAAGATCATAATAATGAAGAAATGTATGAATACTAGATTTAACTTTAGCGGTACCTAATAAATAAGGAAGTATTCCAGGATTATTGTTCAGGTTCATCATTTGAATTTCCTGGGGTTTTACTGGTTGTAGGACCAGGATCATAAGGATTAGTGGCATCCTGTAAAAGTTTTGTCGTGTTAGTTTTTGGTCGTCTTAAATTTTGTTTGTGTAAAATTGCATTTCTCGTTGTTGTTACTGTACTGTTTTTATTTTCTTTGATTTTATCTTTATTAAATTTTGGATTCAATTTATTTCTAATAAGTGTTGTATTTTTTCGATAAACGTCTGTATCCGCTTCGTACTCTAAAGGTTCGTGCCTGTCTTTATTATGGTAATTTATTGTTTTTTCTTTTTCTGTTATAAGTCGTTCATTCAGTTTTTTATAAAGTTCTGCGGTTGTCTCGCGATGTTCGTGTATATAATTATTAATTAATTTTTTGTCAATATCTATATCGAAAATTTCTTCCGAATCGAAATGTCCATTTATAATATCTATAGGTTTCTGTTTAGTTACAGAGTGAATTGAATTATTGTAACCTAAAATTGCATAAGGCATATCCATTAATATATTAATTTTATCTTTATTTTTTGCTCTAATAACTCTTAAATGTTCGATTATTGTGGAATGAAAACGTTCTATAGCAGCTTTCGATTGAGAACTGTTGGAAGAAACATAATGACTTTTAATTTTATGCACATCAAAAAATTCTTGTAACAATGAATTTTTGAGTTCTTTACCATTATCCATAATTACTAATGTCGGTTTACCATGATGAGTCATAAAAATTAATAATGCTTTAATAATTTCTACTCCTGTTAAAGACATAATTGGATAAGCTTGCCCATATTTAGAAAAACTGTCAATTAATGTTAAAAATTTTTGATTTTGTGCTGAAAAACAATCAATATAAATAATTTCAAACGGTTTGGATGCCGTCGGAGTGATCATTAATTTTTGTCTAGGAGGATTACGATCATATTTATTAGTTTGGCATATTTCACATTTGTTAATAAAATCTGTTACATCATTTTTCATACTAGGCCAATAATAAGTTCTTTTTATTCTTGTCTCTGTCTCAATTATGCCACGGTGATTAGTTTCACCTTCATGAGTGTGTCGAATAATCTCATGCTGTTCGTCTTTTTCATCTATATCTGTCAATTTTAACTTACAATGTATTAACTTATAAGCCGAATTTTTGAACGTTTCTCTTAATATCTCTAACATACGTGATATGGGTCCTTCTTTCAAGAAATATATACCATAAGTGTATTTTGGATCTACATAGTTTTTAAATAAATTTATAATGTCTTGTTGTAAATTATTTAATGCAATTTGAACATGTAATCGTTTTTTTGATTTGAAAATTTGTTCTATTTTAGGTTTAGCTGCCGAATGTAAAACAAAATCTATTATGATTTGGTGGTCATAAGAATTTACACATTTTTCCGTAATTGTCATTCCTAAAATTGGCTCTTCTCTACTGGTATGAACAGTGAGATCGTCTGTTCCTTCCCTGTCGTCATTATTATCATCCAAGTTTACTATTAAAGACTCATTTTCATCATTATCTCGTGGATCCTCTGAAAGAGCTTTATTAAAATTTTCCATATATTCAAATATTTCTTTGGAATTGATTTCTACCCTTGAAAGAGCATCAGCATTGCTGTTTGCTACTCCACGTTTATATTCAATCTCATAATCGAATTCCTCCAGCTTGAGGCGCCACCTCACTAACCTAGAGTTTGGCTCCTTCAAATTCATAAGCCACTTCAATGGTTTATGATCAGTAATAATTTTAAACTTTCTACCGTATAAGTAGGGTCTAAAATACTTTGTAGCCCACACAACAGCTAACAATTCTTTTTCTATTGTACTATAATTTTGTTCTGACTCATTAAGAGTCCTAGAAGCATAAGATACGGGCCTATCTCTCCCAACTGTGCCCTGAGATAATATTGCACCCAGAGCAATATTACTAGCATCTGTAGTTAAAATGAAATCTTTATTAAAATCCGGATACTGTAAAATTGGTTCGTTTTCTAAAAGATTTTTACAAGTTTCAAAGCAACATTTAAATTCAGCATCATGTATAATTTTTGCATCCTTTTTTAAACATTTAGTAAGAGGTTTAGTAATTTTTGCGAAATCTTTAATAAATTTTCTATAATATCCAATCAAACCTAAAAATGATTTTATTTCTCTGGTAGTCTTTGGAATTGGATAATTTTTTATAGCTGAAATTTTATCCGGGTTGGGTTTAACTCCTTCCGGTGTTACTATATGACCTAAATAAGCAACTTCTTTTTTCAAAAATTCACACTTGTCTAATTGTAATTTAAAATTTGTTTCTCTTAATCGTTTAAAAACTTTATCAAGATTAGTTACGTGCTCCTGTAATGAAGTCGAAAATATTATTATGTCATCGAGATACACTAAACAAATTTCGTTCTGTAATTCTCTGAGAATATTATCCATAACCCTTTGGAAAGTTGCGGGTGAATTTTTTAAACCCATTGGCATGCGACAATATTCGTAATGACCGTTTTCAACTCTAAAAGCTGTTTTTGGTATATCTTCGGGACTCATCTCTATTTGATGAAATCCGCTAGCTAAATCTAAAGTACTGAAATAATTACATTTACCTAGTTTATCCATTACGTCACTTATTAAAGGAATAGGGTATCTATCATCTACAGTTTTTTCATTTAACTTACGAAAATCTACTACAATTCTATATTTTTTCTTTCCTGACGCATCTGGTTTTTTTGGGACAACCCAAATATTCGAAGACCAGGCACTTGTACTTGGCCTTATAATACCTTGATCTAACATAGATTTAATTTGACGTTGAATTTCTTGTTTATGTGCAAAAGGGTATCTATAAGATTTTGAATAAATTGGAAGTTCGTCTTTAGTTTTTATACTATGTTTAATTTGATTAGTGAAAGTTAAAGGTTCTCCTTCTCTATAAAATATATCATTATATTTACGGAAAAGTTTCAAAATATGATTTCTTTCTTCCGAATTTAAATGATCGGTTCTTAAAAGTGCTTCAATGTCAGGTTTCTCAGTGTAACCACTGTCTCTAACATCTGCGTGAAATAACTCATAACAATTTTTATCAAAAGCAGCTGATTTTATAGGTTCTGTTAAATTAAAAATAATGTCTTCGCTCGTTTTATTAAAAATTTCTACAATTGCATATCCGTTTTTTGCAGTTGTGAGAATAGAAGGAATTTCACAATTTTTTATATTTTGCTTTGGTATTAAAATATCACCATTATATGTCGATACAGGAATATTAACTAGAATTCTACTATATGGTTCTATTTTTGTCTTAAAGCTACATTTACGGTTACTTGAAAAATAATTTATAGGTATAGAAGCAAATGGAGTGTCTACACTTGATTTTTCAAAATCAACTTTGGCGTTAAGTAATTTTAAATCATCTGACCCTATTAAACCATCAAAATATTCATGAAAATCAAATAAATGAAATTTTATATTACCACTTTGTTTAAACTCTGAAAATAAAGGTATTTTAGCACAGTGTTGATGAGTTGACGACTGATACACTGCTGTAACAGTAAAAGGTTCCAAGAAAATTTTTTCTTTATAATATTTTTCCGCAATTTCTGGTCGTAAAAATGATTTTGTAGCACCAGTATCTAATAATAATTTTAGAGGAGGATTTGAAATCTTAAGAAAAGGTAATTCTGGTTTATTTGTAGAAATATTTAATTCAATTATGTCATTTCGTCCATTTCGTGAACCAATTGAAAATTTCCATTTTCTGAATAATTTTCATCTACTTCGTCACTATAATATTCGTAATTTTGATTAGAAGAATGAGATATTTCGCTTTCATCCCTAGAATTATCTGAAGTATTACTGTTAAATATTTCTTCGGCAATATAATTTGGTTTTTGGTTACGGTTATGATTATGGTTTTGATATCTGAAATGATTTGAAGTTTGTCTAGTCGAAGTACTCATAGGGGTAGGGAGATTTGGTTTATATTGCGGGTTTGGTTTCCATACATTCTGGGGGTTTCTAAAAGCTTGATTATTATTTGGATATTTAGGAGAATGAGGAGGATTTGTATGCTGTTGTATTTGAATGGGTCCTCTGGGAAATGGTTGTTGATATGATGGGTTTCTTATAGGAGGTTGGCTAGGATACTGCCAATAATTTTGTCTATAATTTTGAGGCATTGAATTATGATACCTTGAATTATTATTAGATTTCCTCACACTATTATTAGAATTTATGTTATTAGAAAAATGTTGGCCTTTCTGAATATAATTAATATTATCTTCCTCTCTTATAAATTGTATAGCTTGTTCTAGACTATTAGGTCTCATAGCTCGAATTATTGGACCTAGCGGTTCCTTTAAACCTGCGAGAAATGTTTTTAAACTTTGTTTAGTGAAGAATGATCTTTTTGAGTCCCTTTCAAGTCCTTGACTATGTAAATCAATATAATTACATATAGTGTTAAGTAACTGCAAAATTCTCTCGTGAAATTGATAAGTAGTTTCATTGGTTTTTTGTCTCATATTTACTAAGTCCTGATTTAAACAATTTTCATCTCTTTGATCCCCAAAGTTTGAAATTAATGTGTTTTTTATATCTGTCCAATTACTATTTGAACCACTTATAGCTACCACTTCTTCCGCTCTACCTTCTAATTTATTAAGAATACCATTTAGCAAAAGAATATTTTGAAAATTATGTAAATTTTCTCTATCAAAATAATGAGTTAGAATAGATTCGGTAACACTTATAAATCTATGTAATTTAGTTGCATTTCCATCAAAATTTGGAATAATAGACAATGTTTTGATATCTAAAATTGGCACCGGCATATTGATTGTTAAATTGCTTAAACTATTAATTATATTATTATCTATAAAGTTTGAATTTGAAAAATAATTATCGAAGTTATCGAACTCTTCAGAGCTATCGATTTCACTTAAGGATTCAATAGGTGAAGAGGAGTCTGACATGAACTAAATTCTTACCACATCCGTTATCTGTATCTACCAACGGTTTCTTCAAGATGTGCCCCTGGCTTCCACGATGGATTCCACTGGAACTGGTTTGGTTTCGATTTTCGTCAAAGAGTTGACACTCACGGATTGTCCACGATGGATTTCCTACGAAAATCCTACTGACTGCGCCACTTATAAGTCTCCGTATCGAGAACTTATTTTTAAAAAACAATTTTATTACTTTATTACAACTACTTTCAAAAATTCAAATAAACAATATTATTTTATTATTACGATCTTTATTATTTAACAGTTAACATCAGACTGAATATGTAAAAATGAATTTATTAACTAGCAAAACTATCTATATCAGCAATAAAAATATGTACAATAATAATTCAACAATAAACAAATAATAAAGTCCGCTGTCAGCATCTACAGTGTTGAACCATATACGGGGTTACCAAATATAACACGCGTTTCTCTAACACAGTAGCTTTCTCAAAACGAATGAAGGTGTAATGTAGAGATGTTTTAATATATACAGTGCATAAATACAGAATTCTATTATACTAATGTTAACAAAGGTATTGAAAGAAATTACCTGAAAATTAATTCACTACAAACATTCCTAAGCAATCTTCTAGGTAAAAAGGTTTAATAAAGGAGAGTGATTGATATCTATTTGGTCGTTAAGAAGGTTACCTGAATATTTATTTTTGTTAATCTCAAGGGCCTCTAATAAATTTAAACTAAAGGATTTACCGACTACATGTAGAATTTCAAAATTTAGGTCGAAAATGTGTTGGTTTTCTAATAAATGGTTTGAATAGTTAGAATCTAATTTTTTGTTGTCATATCTACGTTTGTATCCGAAATTAGAGTTTTAAAATTTCTAAAAGTTCTACCGATATAAATTTTTTCACAGTTGTTATTACCACATTTTAATTTATAAACTCCTGATTTGTTTAATTTTGAAGATTCAGATTTATTATTTTTAATGAGCTTGGATAAATTGTGATCAGTTTTAAAGGAAATATGCATGTCTAAAGTTTCTAAAAAACATTTAATTTTTAAGGATGGTGTTCCAAAATATGTTAAGCTTTTAAATTGTTTATTATTATTTTTATCAGAAGGGAATAATTGTTCTAAAGTCTTTTTTTTAAATTTTTTTTATCTTAACAAAAATAAATATTCAGGTAACCTTCTTAACGACCAATATATATATATATATATATATATATATATATCAATCACTCTCCTTTATTAAACCTTTTTACCCAGAAGATAGCTTAGGAATGTTTGTAGTGAATTAATTTCCTGGTAATATCTTTCCATGCCTTTGTTAACATTCGTAAATAGAATTCTATATTTATGCACCGTATATATTATACCTTCATTCGTTTTGAAAAAGCTACTGTGTTAGTAAAACGCGTCAACCAGTTTAAATTGAACATTAGTTCAAATAAATGAAGTTATAAATAAATTATATTGTTTTATTTCATCGTTCAGTATGGATCTTCATCAAGTAAAAGCCTCATCTGTTCAATATATGGTAATACATATGTAACTGGCATCTGCCACTGCTTGTAAGACGATGGAAAAAAATTGCTTGTAATTATAGAATATTGTGACATAGTTAGCCGGACATTTAATTCGCACATGCTTACCATCGATCGCGCCGACGCAATAAGGCAAATTCCATTTATCCCAATAGTCAGAAGCAGAACGACTTAAAAAAATTCTGTAGGGACCGGCAAATATGTCACTAAAAATGTTCCATATTGTTGCATGTTTATTTAATTATACATGTTACAGTTGAAACACCACGACGAAAAGTAAATGCTAGGTATCTGTAAGAGGTACCGGTAGCCAAAAACCTGAAACAACACAGCATTACATCGTGTTTCATAATTAATGTTACACAGTAAAACTGCAAATTGCAAGGGTAAAAATATTTAGATTTAATCAAACTTAGCTTAGTACAAAAGTTGATAATAACTGAGATATGTGTCCAAATGAAAATTTTATTTTAGATTTTTTTTAAACCAACAATATTTAATACAATTTTGTGATTAGGAGTTTTTCGAGGCGGAGAAACTTTTTAGTACCGCCTTGTATTTACGTTATTATTGACTTTATTATTACTATTATCACTTTTCTCATCATTTTAAAAAAAAATGTGTACTAACTTTATAAATGTCGGTAAAAACAAATATTTTCGAGGTTACATTTGAGCGCCCTCTACAATCTATACTAAATTTATCATACAAAATTGTATGCAAAAAAGTTGGTTTAAAACAGTTATTTAGGAAAATCGAAAAGAAATTTTTCATGTGGATACTCTATTAAATCTTGGTTATTATCAAAGTTTAAACTAAGCTCAGTTTGATCAAATCTCAATATTTTTACCGAAGGAATTTGCAGATTGACTGAGTACCATTAATTATGGGACACCCTGTATACTTTATACTTCTTATAATATCTTGAAGATACAGTGGTTTATTGCAAACACATAATCTCACACTGTGTTATTTGTTTTTTCAGAAGCTGCTAAGAAAAGATGGAGATTTTTAAGGGGTATCTTCAAAAATGAACATAAGAAGTTGCCAAAACATAAGTCGGGGGATCCAGCTGCATCAAACTTTACTTCAAAGTGGACTTACTTTAATGTTTTGTTGTATCTGGAGGATCAAATGGTTCCAAGTCCAAATCACCGAGGATTATTTATTACTTTTCCGCCCAACCTATCTATATGCGAGAAAAGTATTGGTTTACCCCAAAAAAGTTGATATTTTGACTTATTTTTACGTTTTTCAGCAAGAACAACACGAAAAAACAGTTTTTAGAAAAAAAATCCTGTGTATATGTCGTCGTCGTTGTCGTCGACCACTTTTCGTTACATGTCTTGTTAGGACGATACAGCCTCCGGAGTGCAACAAGTCACCAATTTTTTTATTGAATATTATCCAGGACATCTCACAGATGGATCCTATTGAATTTCAGCTCACCAGAACCAGTACAACGGGTGCTATTGTACTTGAAGTACAATATTTTTGTAATTTTTTGAGAAAGTTCAGTTTGTTAGCACGATACAGTTTGCTGAGTATATACAAGTGACCAATTTTATGACTGAATATTATTCAGGACGTCTCGAAGATGAATCCTTTTGATATTCAGCACACTAAAGCCGGTACAACCAGGGCTATGGTACCAAATTTTTGTAATTTTTTATACTTTTCAGTTTGTTAGCACGATACAGCCTCCAGAGTGTATACAAATGGCCAATTTTATGATTGAGTATTGTTCAGGGCGTCCTATAGATGAACCTTATTGATTTTTAGCTCACCAGAGCTAGTACAACAGGTGCTATGGTACTTGAAGTGCCACATTTTTTGTCCTTTTTGGAGAAATTTCAGTTTGTTAGCACGATACGTCCCCCGAAGTTTATACAAGTGATAATCTTATAATAGAATATTGTTCAGGGCATCTCACAGATGAGGAAAAGTTAGTTTTAATCTTTAAAACCGTTTATTTTCCTACGTCATTGACGAGGAAGCACCTGTTACTTCGGACGAAACAACCGAATTAAAACTATTTACTTGATGACGACAACGACAAACAGGCCAATGCAAATACTAGCTGAGCTAAAAGGGTACGCAGAGAAGAGCGTCCAGACTGTGTCCTCCAAAACGTTTTGCAAAAGGAGCAGATAAACGAAAAGATGATTATGATATTGAAATGGAGCAAGATCAAATTCAGATTTATCAGTACATTCTCAAACAATTCAACAAGATGATGATTATTACTTTTTAATGAATTTTCATGAGCCTCTACAAAATATGTGTTTTGAAACAAAAATGTGGTATCGTCTCAAGACGCCGACCAGGTCACAGTGAACCAACAATTCCATAACACCAGTTACGAAATCGCACACTGGTGTAGTTCCTGAATCTGACTCTGTCTAAGCTATGTATGAACTTCTTCGAACTCTATACTATAATTCTTTTGTGACTAGTATCATCTAGAGACTTCCAAGAAGGTCGATTGTTTTCGTGAGCCGCAATCGAGAAGCTTCCAGAATAAAAGGCACTTAATATATGAAGACTACTTACCAGCGGGAGAAGTTAGTTTATAATTTGATCTGTAAGATAACCAGTGAACAAATAAATTGACTAAGTAAATAAACAGTAGTGAAGCGGCCCAAAAATTAACGATTTTTCGTTTTAAACTGAACGTACAGATACAGAAAGAAAGTTTGCAGTTAATAAACATAGCACGCAAACACAATACAATGGAATTTAAAATTCAGTTTGATACAGGTTTAACATAAATCTGTCGAAAATTAATATAAAAACTTAACGAGCCCTATGACACACGGTTTTATCATCTTTCATCATCCATCTCTCTCTATCGAAATTTTGCCACATAAAATCGATATTTTTAGTAAAGCTGGGTTCTTTCCAGTTCCTTTAGATACATTTCAATAGTTGCATATCTTACTTTCTGAATATATGTATTGATACACGCGCCAATATGCAGGCATCCTTAGTGGAAATTGAATAAAAATGTTATATCTGTGAAAATACAGATAGAGAGAAAAAAATTATGATTTTTACACAAACTGGAAACAATTCACTAAAAGCAGTAGAAAACAATATAAATGTGTTTAAACATCATAATTATCTAATGCCAAAAAGTCATTCATTATAATTTTGTTCATACAATGAGTAAAATGGTAGTAATAGTGAACGATAGTTTCGTATTTTTGTCCACGAAATAAATTTGTAATAACTTTAATTATAGCACTACCAAACATAAAACGAATGCAAAAAGTTGAAGAGAAAATTTATAATTCTTCAGTTGTATTGAAGTCGGCATATAAAACAAGTCTGATTAATTAATTTTCTGCAATATGAGACGAGCATCACTGCCGTTTTGAATATTAATTTTTTCGAAATAATTACTACATTTTTTAGCATGAGATGCCAAGCTTAAGAAATCCAGGCAAACTCTGCACGTAAAAAAAGGTAAAAAACTGAACTTTATTGGAATTGCACTGTACATTTGCTAAACTAATTATCACAGCTGAATCCTGAATATTACAAGTTATCGAAAAATGTATAATTAAAGAAATGTTCAATGCCCATCAAACTCTTTTATCTAGAAATGTAATGATATATAAGGAAATGGATTACTCTTTATGAAAGACTAAGGGAAAAAATAAGTAATGTGCTTCCCTCTGATTAGAAAATAACCAGGATAGCTAGAGATAACAATGCATTAGTGAAAATTGAAAAAGAAGAATTGGTTATGATTGAACTACAATTAGAAAAACAAAAGGACCATGAGCTTGTACATATATTTGTAATTAAGTCAAATTTATAAATTAATTCTATTTTCTAGTTTTTGTTCTATATGAACAAAAAATAAGCAGTATACCATGCCATTACATCATTTTATTTACAGTGGCTTGGAAAATTATTATACGTTCTGAAACATTTTTCAAACAATTGGATAATACTATATTATTCAACAAGCGTATAATGATGGTTATTACCCACGAATATGACACTGCATCACGAGTCGGATGCGAGTGTTGTAACATCTGAGTGAGTAATAGATATTATGCGCTTGTTGAATACTGAACTTCATCCACAACTATATATAAGTTTGTTCAAAAAATGCAAAGGATATTTCAAATGAACAATATAATTTATTAATGGTAACGTTATTAATACACAATAAATTTATGCTTGTGAAAGTTTTAGTGGAAGCGGATATTAAAAATAATTACTAGTTTGACTCTTTTTTTGCCAACGTTTCGCTGCAATCCGTCACCTTCTTCAATGCTACAAAAAAACAATACTGAACAACAAGAATATAGTTTTAAAATAAATTGGAAATTACAGATGACAATTAAATAGCAAAACAAAAACAAATTGAGCAAAAATGTAACAACAATAGAGGAACAACTAACTTAATAATACGAACCAAACCAGGTCACACGGGTGTAAAAATATATAAAATACATTTGTAAAACACATATGCAGGCTGAAGTAGAAACAATAAAATCAATCAAAAAACGACACAAACAGCTAATGGATTCAACAGCAATTATAGAACTAAGGATTTAATTAATATATCAGAAAACTGAACATTCGATTTTGAGGTGTTGCCAAATTGTGTCGAGAAATCAACGAATATAATTATTGATTAGATCAGTGGTCGCCAACCTGTGGATCGCGAGCTACCGGTAGCTCGCGGAGGCAATTTTGGTAGCTCTCACAACGATTTTAATTTGAAAAATACAAACTGCAAAAATCAGAGAATCTTCCGAAAATTCCACAAAAAAATATAATTGTCATAATATTAAACATAAACAGCGGCAACGTTGCGGTCAGCGATCTGCCGCTGACGCCATCAAGCTAGAATCGGCTACAACCGACCAGCCGGACCAGCGCGTTAGTGTTCGAGAACGATCAGGATTGCTTTGAACGGGATAAATACGCACGGCGCGGCGACATTGCGCTTAGTTTAAAACTGAACGCGTAACCAACGTCCAGCGGTTGGGTTAGTAGAGAACAACAAAAAATAATATTATGGCAAGCAGTTATAAGAAGGTAAAGACATACCACTTTCATTCGGAATGGAAAGAACAATACTTTTTTACATAAGTTAAAGATAAAAATGTCTGTTTGTTATGTAATACTTCGGTCTACGTTGCTAAAAAAGGAAATATTGAGACACATCAAAAAACTGTACATTCTAATTTGGAAAAATCATTCCCACTACATTCTGCCGCCAGAAAGGAGACACTGAAACAGTTAAAAAAGCAGTTAATTGGACAACAATCAATATTTTTAAGAACGGTCGACAAAAATAAGGCTGCAACTGAAGCATCGTACCGTGTGTCCCAGATAATTGCACAAAAAAAGAAACCTTATGAAGACGGGGAAATGATAAAACAGGCGTTTTTAGAAGCTGCTGATTCGTTATTTGCCAACTTTAGAAATAAAGACGAGATAGTTTCAGCTATAAAATCTATGCAACTTTCTGCTAATACAGTGATGAGACGTGTAGCAGTAATGAGCAATGATATTTTTTTACAGTTAAGAACTGACTTAGATAACTGTGTTTATTTTTCACCTCAACTGGATGAATCAACAGATGTCGTTGACACTGCCCAGATGGCCGTATTCGTCAGGACGGTTTTTAGTGATTTTACGATTAAAGAAGATCTTTTGAAGTTTATTCCACTGAAAGGACACACTACTGGACAGAAGTTGTTTTCTCATTTAAAAAATATTATTTCTTCCGAGAAAATTCCAATATCGAAAATGGTAGGCTTGACAACCGATGGCGCTCCAGCTATGGTGGTTTTCTTGTTAATTGAATTTATGCTTTTTTGTATTATAACCATCTCACTAATTAGTTTCTTCTTATAATTCTCGTCAAAATCAATAATGCTCACGCTTTCTAAATCGAAGTAATGATTTCTTTCAAATTAGTGAATCAGCAAAGCTGTTTTATTTGGGTCAGTAAAATGTATATTATAATAAGAACTTTTGTGTTCTCTAACCCTATCGCTTAGGAGCCGTTTAGTTTGGTCAACATATGAAGCAGAACAATACTGACAGGGAATTTTGAGAACTAAATTGGAATTATATAGTTTGTCTACCTCATCCTTCATCAACCTATAAAAATCGCTGTACTTTTTTGTATGATAAAAAAGTTAGATAAAATGTGTTTGATTCTCTGAGACAGTCCGTTGACAAACGAAATTTTATAGTAATTTATTTGATTGCCTTAAAAAATATTTCGAATTCTTTTGTTATCATTGTTCTGTATGATTTTATTAATAATAGGTCTGGAATAATTATAAAGGCGTAATCTATTTTTAAACACTTTCTGAAAAAAGTTTTAAATATTGAAATTCAAATTACACTGTCAATAACATACCGTATTGAGAGAGACATTAAAAAGTGTAAACTAATTTTAAGTGACAACGTTCCATCAGAAATTATAGCAGGATTTTCAGAGAAGTTAAAGAAGACTTATGAATACAAGTTTTAAAAATATTAGAAAGACTAATATTGAAAAATTAAACTTTTACTTGATAAAAAAGGAATTCTCACCTGATAATAAATGATAAATCTTTTGTAAACCTTACCAGTCTCCACATACCAGATGATATTAAATATTGTCTGAGATTGGATGATAAATTTAGTGTTGAACATTATAAGGATTGAAGTAGCTATTTTTAAAATAAAAATGTTAACGGATGTAGAATATTACATACAGGTTAATCCTTTTGATTCTGATAGGGATGAAGTTAGATATAAGATTAATAATTCAGTCATAAATTGTATGTATAAAAGTCAACAACATTCTGAACAATCCCAAAAAATGATGATTATGTATAAAAGAACTAATAATTTTCTGAGAAATGATAAAAATACTTTTGTAACTAAATCTGATAAGGGTAACATTACGATTGTTATTATACGAGTACAAAGAAGATTATTCTCTGAAAATGAAGGATTTGATGACACAAACACTTATTATTAAAAATTAACTAAAGATCCTACTATCTCATATCAAACAAAAAGCAACTCCTTAATTGCTTTTCTTAACTCTGAAGGATATATAAATAGAAACGGAATATCAAGGGATTTGAAAACCTAGAATTTATGGCCTAGTAAAGGTACAAAAAAGATAATACATTAAGGCTTGTGGTATTTGCATACAGTCTCCTTCATATAAGATGACGAAATTTGTGGCTGAATTAATGGAACCAATTATTTCCGCCTCTAAATTTTCAATAAATAATTCATTTGAATTGATCAATCATCATGAACCTTTAGTTTCGCCAGAAGATTATGTGCTAATAAATCTTGATGTTGTATATTTGTTCACTAATGTAACTCACGACCTAGTAGTGAAATATATTAAGAAAACTTGGGAAAATTCTGTTAACGATTCCAGACATTACACTTGAAGTGATTTTAAAACTAATTACATTTTTGTTTGACAGCAGTTATTTTCAGTTTGACGGTAAACATTATAAACAATTTGATGGAGCTGCAATGGGTAATCCAACGAGCCCTGTTTGGCCATTATGGAGACTGTTTTTAGTGAAATAGTGTCTAGCTTGCCTTTTCCAGTGCATCTATTAAGTTTGTATGTTGATGATACCATCATGTCCGTACCAAAAAAAGAAGTTTATAATGTTCTGACCTATTTTAATTCTTTCAACCCTAATGTACAATTTACTATAGAAAGTGAAAATTCATACCCAGGTTTACCTTTTTTAGATGTTATGGTAATCAGATCAGAACACCATACTTTACTAACCAATTTTTATGAAACATTGTTCGCCTCAGGCTGACTTCTCAATTTCCATTCATGTCATCTATTTTAAACAAAAGATTGCTATAATGAGACAATTTAAAAGTAGGACAAAAGAATTCGAAATACTTCTCAAGGCAATCAAATAAATTATTTACTATAAAATCCCATTTGTCAATGGGCTGTCTCAGAGAATTAAACACATTTTATCTAACGATACAAATCAGATAGTTTTTTATCATTCAAAAACGTTCAGCGATTTTTATATTTTGATGAAGGATGAGTTAGCCAAAATAAATAATGCGAATTTAGTTTGAAAAATTCCCAGTCAGGATAGTTCTGCTTCATATGTTGACCAAACTAAACGGCTCCTACGCGATAGAGTTCGAGAACACAAAAGTTCTTGTAATCATACACATTTTACTGACCCAAATAAAATAACTTTGCAGATTCACCATTTTGAAAGAAATCATGACTCCGATTTTGAAAACGTGAGTATTATTGATTTTGAGGAGAATTATAAGAAGAGACTAATTAGTGAGACGGTTAAGATTCAAAAAAGCAAAAATTCTATTAACAAGAAAACAGATGCAGATAAAATGAGTCGTATATATAACCATCTAATCAATAATTTTATTCGTTGCTTTCTGGACACAATTTGGCAACACCTCAAAATCGAATATTCAGTTTTCTAATATTTTAATTATTTATATCTTTAGTTCTTACCTTAAATAATTTGGTTAAATTGGAAGGTGAAAATGACGCTAATGTGACTTAACGTTTTTATTTTCCCTATATTTCGCCCTACGAAATCGAATAATTTCTATCCCAGTACGGCCCTGGCGTAACAATATTTTCTTCGAACTGTGTAGGATATCGTTTCATATGACCAATAAAAATAAAAAAAATTAGGAACAATATATCTCTGGACGCCGAAAAGGTTTGGTAAGCCTCAATCTTGATTTTCAATTCAAGTAAGTAACATCTGAATACAGTAGTTTTTAATATCGCCTCTAAATGAAATGTGCGATGTGCAAACAATAGTTTTTAGTATCGCCTCGGACAAAAAGGTACTTTTTACGAAATTCTGGGTAGACATCGTATTTGATGAATGTATGGCGTCGATTATTTTTATATGGTTTCTATATGGTTTTTTTAGAACTAGCTTTACCGTTATTTTTCGAAAAGAATTCCTAAAAAAAAGGCTGTCTATCCCCAAAAATCTCGTCACGAGAGGCAGTCTGCGATGAGTACTTGAGCGAATCAGTTGTGATTTTCTTAGGGTCTCAACGCTAGTTATCGGGTCGTTCTTACCGCTATCGATGATTGAGTCTACAACGAATACTTGACTGAGATAGTTGTAAAGTTCCGAGAGTTGATCTCTATTTACGTGTCGTATTTATCGTTATTAAGATATCGTATCGTATCGTACAAAAGTACCGATATTACCCATGCTTATTCGGCGAATTAAAATTACCGAAGTATCTGTTTATTGTGTTTATTACCGACATTAAGTTACCGAAGAATACCGAGTGTCTGTGATTTGTTCCATCACGCGGTGAGAGTAGATTACTTATTAAAAGTAATGTTCTGAATTGTTAAATCGACCGCATCAAGAAACCACGCCTCCGGCGTTTATGCAAGTGTTGTCACCTGAATAGTATTGTGGTGATTGGCTGGAGACTGTTGGACTCAGGTATCGTAAATGATTATTTTGTATCTCTCCTACCTGGAGTAAATCGCACAATTTCTTAGTCGATGGTGAAAAGACTAATTTAGTGTCACGCCATTTCTTTAGCGAAAGAACAATACGGTATCAGAACTATTTTATTATGATACCGAGTTTATTTATTACTAATATTGACATTGTTTTAAAGAACTTTTATGTTTTATGCTGTTTTATAGAATAACCGTTAAGAAATTCGGCGTGCACGTCTAATCTAGAATAAATTATTTTCCGATCCCTTATATTGACGTAACTTTCACAAAGCATATGTGTTTTTTGGTTTTCGAGTAATTCAGTATTGAAATGTCTGGCGCCCTGTAATGACCTTTCCGATTGATTAACTTTCCTAAAATAAAGCCATAACTCTTAGATCTCCAACCAAAACAAGAGTACCGTTCGCATACGTCTTAATTGTTTATCGCCCAGTATTGTTTCAAATAATAATACTTCACTAAGTCATCTTGGTTCCATCCAAGGAAACTTGGAAAAATTGGTACCGAACAATTAAGACGTTAACAGTGATAATACCTTTTCTCATTCGATAGATATGATAAGGCGCTTCTTTAATAAATTTACAGACTTGTTCAAGGGGAAAAGTTTTACATTTTTTCGGTGGATGGCCCTCGGTTAGACGTTTTCAAAATGTCTGTAACTTCATGTAAGTATCTAGGTGAATACTATGGTAAATATTCAATGTACTTTACAGCATAGAATAACATGCCCACAGTGTTGATAACTTGTATTTTTTTGCAAGTTCAATAAAATACACTAGGATAACATTTTCAGAAAAATACGATGTTTTGGGAAGCCTCCACTTTAAGGAAACGCCCCCTATGGGGTAAAAGTGGTATCAATCAACAGTAAATAAGGAGTTGAATCGAATAAGACCAGTTTCAACTGCCGGATACGACTAGAACAAGAGTTACGCCCACTACTTATCTGATGTTTTTTTGTTTTTTATTTTTTAAATATTACGAACTTAATAACTTAACTTAACCTAGCCTTAACTAACCTAACCGAACCAAATTGAACTTCTACACGTACACCGAATTTCATCTATGTATAACATCGATATGCATGCGCAACCTTTGGAAATTTATCACATGCGTCCAGGCAAGCCTCTAGGCAATTGATAACACTCCAACTGACGCAATAAGTATTTTCTTTATAGAAATAACGTTGAAAATCAAATGGGCGTAACGTTTGTCCTAGTCGTCTTCGGCAGTTGAAACTAGTCTCATTCGATTCCGCTCATCATTTGCTGCCAATTGATACTACTTTTACCCTCTAGGGGGCGTTTCCTTAAAGTGAAGTCTAACTGATGTGTTTTGTACCAGTTGCCAATCCATCAAACTTTTGTACACCGCATCATATTTATTTTTTGATTTGTTAGGCTGATTTACTGTAGCGCTAGCCGCTAATTTTGTCTAGAGTTGTGCAAGACATATCTTCTAAATCTAATTCACTACTAGACATGTCTCTAATGATACCAGAGATAAGAATGATACACACCAAATAACTGACAGTAGGTATACCTACAAATACAGTGACAAATAAATTTACTATTTGTCAAATTTGCAGCAACGATTGAGTAATATAATTCCATCGCACTGTTATTATTATTCAATTCTATATGATAATGCATGACAGGACTTGATAAAAGTCGCATATTTAACAGATATATTAATTAATAGTTGTGGATAAAAATATTAAAAACTTACATAGCTCCAACATAGAGTGTATCCCCTTTACTGTCCAGATGAAAAGTACGGTAGTAGTTCATTCCACAAGTAAATTCTCGAACATGGTCTGAAACAAAAATAATTCCATAAATCTATTACAAATATTGCAAATAATATTAGAAATAGTTGGATGAAGGTGGTGAAAATGTTGGATTTTAATGTTTAAGCTCGAATTACCACAAAACAAGACTTCGTTCTTAAGGCAAAATGTGGTGGAAAGAAGTTGTAGAAAATTAAAAAAGCTACAATTTACGTTATCTACTTTGCCCACCTAACCCCAAAAGTTCCAGGAAAATGGAAAAACCCGTTTTCTGGTTTTTGAAATAATTTCCCTGAATTGGTGGAATTGCAGCTTTTTTGTCTTGACTAAAACTCTATTTTCTATTGTGAAAAATACCGAATCGTTTAAGAAATATCGCAATTTTCCTAGAAAAAGGTTGCTATGGTTGAAGTAAAACTATTAAATTATAAATTCCTTTCCGTTGCAATGATTATCCCTATAAAAAACTGTAAACCCGAATATTTTGACGATGCACCTCCAGGAATCCTGCAGCTATGTGATGAAAGTGGCTACATGGATTTATTTCTCAAATGAATGAAACATTTCGTCAGTTCTACTGGCTGCAGCTGTACAAAGTTATTTTGATTCTCGATGGCAACAGTAGCCACAAATGCCGAGAAACACTAAAATTTGATAAAGGAAATGGTGTAGTATTGCTGTGTTTACCGTCTCACTGCATTCATCGGAAGCAGCCACTGGAGGTCTCATTTTTTGGACCACTGCATGAATATTACAATCGTGAAATAACCACCTGGCTAAAAGCGCATCCTGGTAGAACTGTAGGGCTTTATTAAATCGCCAGTACTTTTGGGAGAGCATACGGAAGTATGTACTAAAGGCATTTCTAAAAATATTCCACAAGAATATACCAAAAGTGCGAAGAAAGTTCTGACGAAACACAATTTTGTTTCAAAAACGGTTTAGGCACGCGAGAGGCCCTGTAATGCATGCAGCTGCTTACACAGAAATGCTATTACTAACGAAAAGACGTTTTTGTATGCTTTATCGACAACAAAAAGGCTCTCGACAACGTGAAACACGACATTTTAATACCTATCCTACGAGAAGCTGGCATGCAAAAAATATACAAATAATACACAAACTATACTGGAGCAAAACTACGAACTCATGATACACATCACACGGACAACATAACCATAGCTAAGGGAGCTCGACAAGAATGCGTATTGTCACAACTTCTGTTCAACATATACACGGAAAAGATATTTCAACCAGCACTAGAGGATTATCCAAGGGGAATAGTGGTAAATCGTATTCCGATTAACAACTTAAGATACGCTGACGATACGGCGATCTTAGTAGATAACGTTGAAGATCCACAAGACATCGTAAATGCCATAAACGCAAAAGGAAAGGAGTTTGGCCTTAATATACATTGACTGTCTCGACCCTTACTTCGTGGAATATGCTCATATTAGTGTTTTTAAATGAAACTCAAGGTCTCTAGTTAATTCCACAATATAATACAAGTTATTGAAAATTCTAAAAAATTGACAATTGTTTCGATAAATCAATATCATCGTCAGAATGACAGAAGTTACATTTCATTTTTTGCCTACCTGATGTTTAGTAGTTAATTTTGGCTAGACCAAGAAGTAACCTAACATGTGATTGGCTTAATATATGTTTATAGAAAAAAGAAGAAGATGTGATATTACAAATATTGAAGCTTAGATATTATTAGCCCTATGGTGATATATACTGATCTTAATTGGAAAAATGATATCCAGGATATCACCATAGGGCTAATAATATCTAAGCTTCAATATTTGTAATATCACATCTTCTTCTTTTTTCTATAAACATATATTAAGCCAATCACATGTTAGGTTACTTCTTGGTCTAGCCAAAATTAACTACTAAACATCAGGTAGGCAAAAAATGAAATGTAACTTCTGTCATTCTGACGATGATATTGATTTATCGAAACAATTGTCAATTTTTTAGAATTTTAAATAACTTGTATTATATTGTGGAATTAACTAGAGACCTTGAGTTTCATTTAAAAACATTAATATACATTAATAAACCAAACCAAACTGATGATAGTGAGCAGACGACCCCACGACAACGCAGTACTCTATATCAACAATAATTAAATTGAGAGGATAAATATGTTTGAATACTTGGGCATAACACTGAACGACAAATGGGACAACGACGAAGAGAGAAAATGCGCATAGCCCCTGCTCGAAACACGTTTATCAAGTTCAATACCTACCTTTTTCGACAATAGGTGGTACCTTCGTGTAGTGGAGTGTTACATATGGCCTATACTGCTATACGGAGTAGAAACCTGGTCACTAAAGGTTAAATCCCTTCAAAGGATAGAGGCCTTCGAAATGTAGATCCTGAGAAGACCACTTAAGATTCCCTGGATATAATATGTAACCAACTAGCAAATCTTACAGAGAGCAAATACCGACCGACAACTGCTAGACATCGTAAAACAACGAAAAATATCCTACCTAGGACATATTCTCCGCGGTCCTAGGTACCACCTACTAAAAAACTATACTAATGGGAAAAATTAAGGGAAAAAGAGGAACAGGACGAAAACAACACTCTTGGCTGCGCAATATCCGGAACTGGTGTAAAGGAGCACTTAATATTGTCCAGTGAACACAACGCCAACGCGCTAAGAAGCGTACGGCACCAAAAGAAGATGCGGAAGTGATGCCTCGGTCGAAAATATAACAAGTGGCTTTGAAAAAACTGGAATTTCCGTTTAATCCACATGTTTTTCCGGATCATTTGTTTCTACCCAGCGAAGTTACTGAAAATGTTATTGACATGGAGATGAACGACTGAGGCCGCGAGGAAGAAAGTAATAAAAAATTTACTGGATCAGCTGCTCAATTGCAACCTAATCTTGAAGATGTAGCTGGACCTTCTCCGTTGATAACAGCTGCTAGATCGTCTACGACCCAAGAGATTTTAAATGAGATTTCTCCACTTCTCAAATTAGTTTCTACGGGGCAAACAAGAAATACAAAAAGGAAAAGTATTGGCTCTCAGCTTCTGACAAGCATTCCTTTCATAGACGAAGTCAAAACCCAAGTCTAAAAAAAAAAGGAGAAAGAAAATCGCAAGAGCGCAAGAGTTCAAAAGCACGTCAAGCATAATATCTTTCAGGATGACTCAGATAGCGAATCTGATTTTATTCAGGACGGTGAATCCTATTCTGCATGCCGTTATTGTAACGGGTTATATAATAAATCGAAGCCAGGAGAGCATTGGGTATGTTGACAATCATGCAAGCAATATTGTGCTCACTCTATGTGCCGGCATTGCACCAAGTGCGAAGATATTTATTTGTGAATTGTGCACCGATAACTAGGTATACCATCTTCGACTGCCATGTGTCATCTTGTCCGTACGGACATGATGGTGTTTTTTTAACAATTTTTCACTTATTTGGTTCCAATAACGTTAGTATTTATTTTGTGTTCCGTACCTAAATAAACTTTTTAAATGTATAATCTGAGATCTACTTTTTATGACCTTTGAATTTTCAAATATTTGCCTCAAAACAAAAAGTATGTCATCTTAAGCACAATTCCCTTAACAAAATGCTCAATAAAATGTCAAATTCCAAAAAGTTACTTAATTGAAAAAAATCTTGAAATATTTTTAGTTGTACACGCCGTTGTGCATTTATGTTGTTAAAGCTTCGAATTGTATACAGCCCCAATAAAATTTATATATTTATCCCCAACTTCTTCAAGTTTTCTTTCGCGTCAGAAATAGAATTGTTCTAGAGATTCAACAAACACACCCAGGTATTGTCTTTCTCAGAAGTTTCAGAGGTGTTAAATTACAAGCCAACTTTCCTGAAATTAATAATTTCGATTTATTCTCGAGCGTAGTTTCTTCGAATAAACTTTTGAAGTAATTAAAAGTTGTAGTGATTCTTGTCATATGTTTGATTCTGTAGAATTTCGACGAAGGTAAACTTAATAAAGTAACACAGCCTCTCAATGGTAAATATATTGGATAGATAATTGCAGTGTCCAATAACACTACTTTGAAAAAGAAATATAATTTTGATGAAATTATAATATTAAAAACAAAACAATAAAAGTTATAAGAAAAATATTCAACGGTGGATTCCAAAATCAATTACCCAACATTTGATGCAAATATTGGATATGAATAGTGGAGGTAATGATAATAAATTAGCACGGCAGGCCCGAACGACCAAGGCTTGAGTGGTGACTTTTCTTCAATATGCATTCCACCTTGTTCTCGATCTACTTCTCTTTTTTATCTCCTGTTGCAAAAGAAAACTTGTAGCACGTATCTTACTTTATCTTATTTTTCCTTCACTTTTTCGTTAATCTTTTTTAACTCCTGTTATCGCATTTTACTTATCCATTATCTCCGTCGTCATTGTGATTTCACCTTCTTTGACTGTACTGGTTCTTTATTTCCAATATTATTTTATCTTTATTCCAACCCAATTCTTGTCTATTATTTCTCATTTCAACCTATTATTTGATTTCTTTACTCATTTATAGTTCTGACCTAGTGAGATCATCGTTAATTCGTGCCTACTGTATTTGTTTTTATTCATTCAATTCTTTGTTCCATTATCATTTGCTTCACCTCATTCTGAATTTCTATCATCTATTTTCATGTATCATTCCTTCAATAATGTTGTCATTTATATGTTTACCTACCTTGATTGAGATTATTATTATTATTATTATATTTAAACAAGGGCAGAGGGACAAGTCCCTATTGTGCCCAAAAACAGATAATTTCATAAGTAACCTACTAGTAGGTAAAGAACAGAAAAATAAGTACAATATACCAAATAAACTATAGGTGCTCTAGCAGCGCACGATCAAGTCTGTTTTTAAACGAGTTAGTAGATGGTGCAGAAACTGTGGATACATCAAGATTATTCCAGCTGTCGAATACCCTGTTAAGGTAAGAAGTTCTGTCTTGATCTGACGGTAAAGTTTTCTTTTTTGAGTTTAAAAAGGTGTCCTCTAAGGCGGTCATCTGGATTTAAGGTGAACATCATATAAGATTACCAAAATTAAATTTTAATATTTTAAAGGTGGTAATGAGGTCTCCGCGGTGTCTGCGAAATTCAAAGGAAGTTAGGTTGGCCATGGAGAGTCTTTCTTCGTAAGAAGGTCTTCGCTATCCCAGGGACAGTCGAGTGGCTCTTCCTTGAACATTTTCCAAAATATTTTTATCGCGAACTAGGTCTGGGTACCACGTTGGACCGGCGTACTCGAGAATTGGTCGCATCGGCGTACTCGAGAATTGGTCGGCCATAGATAGTATACAGTTTGCAAAACGACTGAAACGAAACACTCGAAAAGCACTTACGAATGAGATACAGTCTGGTGTTCGCGCGTTTACAAACTGAAATTATATGATCAGACCAAGTTAGGTTGCTATTTACGATCATTCCGAGGTCGTTATAGGAAAATACAGAATTTAATGGTCGACCGTCTACGAAGTACGGTAGTAGTGGGTTGTTTTTACCAATTCGGAGCACTACACATGTTTCAGTGTTCAACGGAAGTGGCCACTGGGAACACCATATGAAGATGGAGTTTAAGTCCAGCTGGAGGGTTTGTTGGTTGGTGATTGGATTCGTATATATCTTTATGTCATCAGCGTAGAAAGATATTTTGTTAGTTACGTGATAAGGAAGATGGCTGGTGTAAACCGTAAAAAGCAGAGGACCAAGAACAGAACCCTGTGGTACTCCACTTTCCACCAGTCTATCCCTTGAGAAGTCTTTGCCAACTATTACTTTGAAATATCTGTCTGTTAGAAAGTCGTCAATCCAGCTAAGTAAAGAGCCGCGAATGCCGAAATGTTCCAGCTTGTGTAGAAGTCTGCACATGGGAACACGATCAAAGGCCTTGGAGAAGTCCAGATGGACAATATCAACTGGCTGCCGATCGTTAAGAGATGATGTCCAGTCATTAACACAGTGTAACAGGTTGGTTAGGGTGGAACGGCCAACGACAAATCAGTGTTGTTGCGTTGGAATCACATTTTTCAGGAGAAGAAATTTGGTCATCTCCTCCGAAATAATGGCTTCCATGACTTTACTGACCACTGGCAGCAGACTAATCGGGCGGTAGTTATTGGAATCAAGTTTGTTACCTTTTTTGAATATGGGGGTGATAGATGCTAATTTCCAGCTGGGGGGTATGGAACTTTGAGTAAAGGAAGTCTGCATAATTAACGACAATGGAGTTGCAAGCGATATTTGGAGTTAGACCATCTAAACCAGGTGATGCGTTAGTGCGAAGTTTCAGTAAGTGTTGTTTTATACGATCTGGTGTAAATACTACATTTTCTAAAGATGCCTTGAGGCGAGGACAGTTAATTAATGGGAGGTTGTCAGTATTGGGTTCTTGAGTGAAAACTTGTGAGAAAGCTAAAGAGAGCGTCTCAGAAGACTCTTTATTAGAAGAGCATACAGTATGGTCGGGTTCTTGAAGTAGGGGAATGGGAACTTTTGATGATAGGGACGATCGAATATATTTGAAAATCTTTTTACTGTTACCACTGGAAATGATATTACCTTCAAAACTTTGTCTTAAAGTTTTGAGAGATAGTTGAAGGGTATTAGAAAATCTGCGATGGCCCAGGAAGTCAGAAGCTGTGTACGCTGATATTTTCGCCAGAGGCGCCGTTTGTGTTTGATATGTTGTAGTGCTGCGTGGTTTATCCAGGATTTGAGATTGTTTTTATAAATCTCACGGACAGTAGTGTGTGCAGAGATTATCCTGAAAGAAGTATCATGAAATGCGTCCCACATTAACGAGGGATCGGATAAATTTGTGAAAATTAAGTTCCATTCAAGTCGGGACAGTTGTGAACCAACTTCAGAAAAATCAGTAGTAGCATAAGTTGTGATTTTATTTTTACCCGGCAATGTCTGGATAAACTGAGCGTGGGCAGTTATGACTGCATGGTCTGATTTTCCAGCAGATGAGTTTATTTCGAGAGATGAGATTAGCCGTTCATCATTAGTGAGTATGAGATCTAGAATGGAAGGTAGATTATTAATTCTGAATCTTGTGGGCTCTGTAATAAGTTGAGTAAGGTTCGAATTTGCAACAAAGTTTTTAAATAAGTTGTGTGAATTTACAACATCTGACAATGAGGTTATAGGCCAGGATATTTCTGGGAAGTTAAAATCTCCAGCAATGATGAGATTATCAAGAAGTGATAACTCTTCGAGATTTTCAAACAAATGTCCATCGCAAGTTGTGTATCAGGGGGACGATATATACATACCAGGTTAAGAGAAAATAAACTTTTAGCAATATTTACGTGTATACTATCTATCCCAGGTATGTCTAATAGTTTAATTTTAGTAGAAAAAGTTGCGGTAATATCATCGGATAAATAAATGTATACACCTCCACCGACACGATTTTCTCTATCTTCACGATAAATTGTATAGCCAGTAATTTTAATTAAGGAGTCTGGAGTTGAAGGTTTAAGCCAGGTTTCGGGAATAAAAATAATTTGTGGTTTAAGAAAATGCACTGTGCATGTGAATTCGCCAAGTTTAGCGTGAAGTGAGTTTAAATTTGTGTATAAAAAGAGCCAGTCATTGAATTTGTGGGTAGAAAAGTTATAAACGAAATTTCGAGATTTTTGGGATGCCGTTGGTGTACCTGATTGTCAGATTATGTTCGCCATTATTTTTACGGGTATCTACTTCACTTCGAAGTTCTCTTAATCGTTGTTGTGTGAGCGTCTTGTCACCTGTTATAGAAAAAATTTTCAGTACGCTTCTCCTCTAAAAGTTTGGATTTATTTCTCAATATGTTTTTGGCATGGTGTTCTGAAGGCATTACTACTTTGGCGAGGAAACTTCTGGTTGGTTTTGCCGACTCTTTAGAAGGTAATGAGGGTTTCATGACATCCGACAGTATCCAAGACAAGCTTAATTTTATTCGTGTCATCATCCTTTCTAAGTTGAGCATCCCCAAAGGAGGGTTCAGGTACGCCTCTGATTATAGTATTTTTGGCTCGCACTATGCGATCTACCGATTTGCGATGTTGTCAGTGAATTCGGTCGAATTAACTGCATCGAACTGACTCAGTTTATTATTTAATTGAGTTAATTTATCATCAAATTAGTTTATTTTCTTGTGAATTTCTGTTTTAAAATCTAGCAGAAGAGCTTTTAATTCCGAGAAGTTTGAAACATTTGAACTGCAATTGTTGCAGAGGATAGACAAGCCACGAACCCTCTGCCGCGTAACCCGGTCGTCGGCAGAAACATCGGTGAATGCCATGTGTATTTCTCGCTTACAACCATCACACTGGAGTTTGCGATCAGTTGTGCTTACCGGCTTCAAACAATTGGAACAAGTTGGCATAGTAGGCATACTGGCACTGCACTTTTTCATAGACCTATCACTGCTAATTGCAATATACAGAGATTGCTACTTGAAAATTTATTTACAAAATATACAGTGTAAACTTGAAAATTAAGCAGGAGCACAAAATTGTACGTGTGTATTCGACTACTACTAGCATACTTAGCCTACTATTAGCACACTTAGCCATTTCATTAATTCGTTCATTATTTTCAAAAATTAACTTTCTCTCCTATTGTGTCTTACTTTCTATGTAATCGTCAGTAGTCATTTATTTCTGATAGTTATATTATTTTGTGAAAAGAAGTTTATCCACGTCAACCGTTCGGAAACTTATCTTTTATCATCTCTTCTTTTACCTGATTTATTTTCCAGATATTCTACGTATCCTAACTTTCTTATAATTTAATTTTTCCGGGACAATCTAAAAACGTTGCAATATTGTTCGACGTGACCTTCATCCGATATGCTGGACTTGTCAGCATAATATTTTTATTGTTTTAAACAATGTATAGGCACTTTTTGCGGCGTATTATTTCTCCACTATTATCGTACTTATTTCATACATGTTCTTTATTCAACAGACTTTTCTTTCCAATAGAAAAACATTCTAAATACTGCTGGGATAGCTTCAAACACACTATTCCAATTACTATAAAAGTCTGTATTATAATATAAACTACAAACAAAAGACATAAAATTATGCTACGAACGTAGAACTAATTCCTAGAAAACAACAGAGTGTCACATAACACAAATTCATGGTAAGCAATTTAAAGCTAAAAACCGAGAAGGAAAGCACCGTTCTTAGAAGTGAACTACCGTTTAAATTTTCAATAAAATAGAGGTAAAGGAAGAGGAACAGCTATTAGCCAGCAGTGCTAGCTGGCAGGATAATGCATCATGCATCACCTAAAGACAACGCGGCCCATTTCCGTCTTGGAAGATTTACTGAGCTCTGCAAGGATTTACTTTACAGTTTATGTAGGTCACATAGTGGAACATTGTATCTCGGGTAAAAGTCAACAACAAACGTTTAAAATATATGGCAAGGTAAAGTGTATCACGTTTGGATGTTCTAAAGCTTCCATTTCAGAAAGAACTAAATATCCACATTTATTTTCAATTAATAAGTAGCTGTGATATTTCTGAAAAAAAAGTATGTACTCTTATATTATACCATTTCATATATTTATATTTTATGATATTAAAATAGAAACAAGACGTGATCAAAACAGCATTTGTAATATTTATTACAAACTACATTCAAGATTTGTTAAAAAACAAAACATTTAAATAAATATTGAACTGAAATTATATCATAGTATCACAGTGCACAAACAAAGCAAATAATCACAAAGTATAAAAAAAATAGAAGTTATATGATAATTACAAAGTTATAAGGAACAAACCATAAATGAGAATAAAGAGATTAAAAAAAATGGGACCCGTGTGAAGTTATCCACGGATTTTGTTTAACCATCCGTGAACATTTTTTTACAAAATAAAATAAACTTTTGCAAAAAAATGTTAATATAGGAGACATATAATGACATTTTAATATGCTACATAATTTTACTACCGAAAATTGAAGACTAAGCGAATAAAAAGTTTTAACATTAACAAATATAACGTGGAATAGGATGTATAATCTAGAAATCGAAACACAACGCCATCTACCGGGTACCCACACAACCTAGATGTTAGAGATTTGTACCGCCAGCTATTAGGAATCCATAGAACTAATCAATAAATACACACACAAATATTGAATTCAAATAATTGAGACAAAAATTATTCTATGTTTTAAGTTGGACCAAATTATCGGTTCAGTAGTTTCGGAGTTTATCCCGAACATACATCGTGACACGAGATTTATATATATATATATATATATATATATATATATATATTTATATATATAGGAGATAGTCTTTGCCGACTAATTAGGTATAAAACCACGAATATTGGGGTAACGGCAAGTTAATTAAAGAAAACTCTTGTTACTGTTTTTCTTCCAAGCTTTCGGAAACGTTTATTTCCATTATCAAGGATAAGTAAATTGAGATTGTTATAAATTGGTAAATATAATATTTGAATTTTTTAAAACAAATTTTTTCAATCATAAATCATTTTGACATTTTGACAGATTCATGAATGTAAACATTTTCTTTATATGCTAAAATGTTTTTGTAAACAAAAGAAGAAAATTGGTTATATTTGTAATATAGGTTAATAGTTATTCAAATATTCTTCTTTTATTATATAAAATTCAACCTCACATTATTATAGATGTCATCATGTCATCTTAATAATTTAAAAGTATTGAAAAAAATTTTAAAATCATTTACCTAAAATAAAATTATTTCTAAAAATCATCAAATTTTATTTATATAGCTTTAATTATGTATAAGAATTTGAAATTTAGTTATTTTAATTATCAATTGTTAGTAGATAATAATAAATATCACTCAGATTATTATGGTCACTTTTTTTGTTGATAGTATTAGGTTCTTGAAATATATGAGCCATTTCTAAGAAAAGTCTTTTTTTGGTATTTGGTTGTATGTCCAAAATATTAACAGATTCAAAATCCATAAAGTGATCATTATCAATTACATGTTCAGATAAAGCACATCTTTCAGGATGTAACTTACGATCGGTCTTATGGAGACTTATACGGTTCTTTAATTTCTGACCAGTGTGACCAACATATTTTTTATCACAATTTTTGCATGGAATAGAATATATTACATTTGAAAGATTAAGAATTGAAGTTTTGTCTTTCAAATTAGTGAAAATAGATTTTATGGTTAAGCATGTTTTATTGGCAATTCTAATGTTGTCCATTGGTTTAAAAAAAGACAGTAATCAAAGTGTACCATTTCTAGACACAAAATTTATAACAAATAATGATAACACATTGTCTATTGATTGGTACAGAAAACCAATTAGCTCAGGAAGATTCATGAACTATTGGTCTTACCATAAATATTCAATGAATTCAATGAAAATTAACTTAATTAAACAAATGAGAAATAGAATAACCAAAATATCAGATCCTATTTTTCATGAAAAGAACTTTATATCATCTATTTTTGGATAATGGTTATCCAAATAAATTAGTTAAAAACATACTATTTAATTATTCTCCAACTATAGACGTTGCAGACATTAATATTAGAAAGGACCGATCAGATAATATAAATTATTATGTATCTTTACCATATATTAAAGAAATAACACCACAGTTGAGTAGGATTTTTAAACCAATGGACATTAGAATTGCCAATAAAACATGCTTAATCTTTCAAATGTAATATATTCTATTCCATGCAAAAATTGTGATAAAAAATATGTTGGTCACACTGGTCAGAAATTAAAGAACCGTATAAGTCTCCATAAGAGCGATTGTTAGTTACATCCTGAAAGATGTGCTTTATCTGAACATGTAATTGATAATGATCACTTTATGGATTTTGAATCTGTTAATATTTTGGACATACAACCAAATACCAAAAAAAGACTTTTCTTAGAAATGGCTCATATATTTCAAGAACCTAATACTATCAACAAAAAAAGTGACCATAATAATCTCAGTGATATTTATTATTATCTACTAACAATTGATAATAAAAATAACTAAATTTCAAATTCTTATTTGATGATTTTTAGAAATAATTTTATTTTAGGTCAATGATTTTAAAAATGTTTTTCAATACTTTTAATTATTAAGATGACAAGATGACATCTATAATAATTTGAGGTTGAATTTTATATAATAAAAGAAGAATATTTGAATAACTATTAACCTATATTACAAATATAATCAATTTTCTTCTTTTGTTTACAAAAACATTTAAGCATATAAAGAAAATGTTTACATTCATGAATCTGTCAAAATGTCAAAATGATTTATGATTGAAAAATTTTTTTTTAAAAAATTCAAATATAATTATATTTACCAATTTATAACAATCTCAATTTACTTATCCTTGATAATGGAAATAAACGTTTCCGAAAGCTTGGAAGAAAAACAGTAACAAGAGTTTTCTTTAATTAACTTGCCGTTACCCCAATATTCGTGGTTTTATATATATATATATATATATATATATATATATATATATACAGCCCCCCCGCCTGGAACCTTCCGACCCATAGTAAATAACAAAGAAGATGTAGGAATATCGCGTGATATGTTAACAACAACAACAAAGAGATTATTGGGTAATTCACCCAAAAAGAAAAAGGGCTATTGAAACAGAGTGGTTACCGCGAAGGCTATATGCACCTTCGTGTCGATCTTGGTTGTTGTCCTGAAAACTCGGCATCTTCCAATTGAAGGCACAAATGAGCGTTTGGTTTCCCTGCTGAAATTCGTTGTTTTGTGTTTTCCCATGTTTCGATTAACATCTTTGCTCCCAAATTTCACATCCTTATTTGGTTATACCGTGCTGATGACGGCAAATGAGCCAGAAACATGCATGTCCGCGGTTACCACTCTGTTTCTTTCTTTTTGCGTGAATTACCCAATAATCTCTTTGTTGTTGTTATATATATGTAGCATTTCTTAAACCATTATATATATTTGTCTTTTTTGAGTTTTTTTGGGTATAGGTTTCATGGA
The DNA here is from genome assembly GCA_963921935.1 of Galeruca laticollis. Classification (NCBI taxonomy): domain Eukaryota; kingdom Metazoa; phylum Arthropoda; class Insecta; order Coleoptera; family Chrysomelidae; genus Galeruca; species Galeruca laticollis. Next base: position 94,659,409 of record OY998183.1, read on the forward strand.
AAAAACACGAAAATCTTATGACGTTTCGCCTATCATAGTAGGCTTTTTCAAATATTGTTTTATTGCGTTCAACAGTACCTACGAGTAAAAGGAATTAAATTGAAATCTTGATGGTTTACAATGAAGAGATTAACAATTAAAAATTAAAAAGTTTTCTAATTCACATGCTATGCTGCAAAAGAGATTACCAAAAGGAACACCACAGGTAATAATACAGCAACACGGTCACTTTAGACTGGATTAAGGGCCACGGGAAATCGAAAGGATGAGTTGAATTGGATCCTCACCAGAACCATCTTCCACTGGAGCAGTGTTAGGATGGCTATCGATGTATCTATAGCTTATACATCTATGATAGCCGTGCTAAATAATAATTTATTGAGTAATACTCTTATGAAAAATGTGATTTGAAATTCCAAGTAAATTATGTTTCATTTGTTTTACCAGATTCACGTTTATGGAGTGTTTGTGATAGGAGTGATAATTCAAATATCTCCAAGAACTGCAAAGTTTCGTATACAAATGGTACAGAACTATCGTTGTCCTCCATTTCAATTGTGAACTGGATATACGGATCGTATATATTCAGAACTTTGTAACGCGAAAATTTGCCGAGCCGTCGGGGACTTAATTTGGCTAACCTGTCGACTGAGAGAAGTCACAGCGCTGTCGATACGAAGTTAAAAATTTCAGTCCTCCATTTGCCGTCGAAGGGTACACACATATTATTAACTTTAAAAATTTTTGCATGTGCTCTGGGAGCCATTAGAAGTCGATAAGAAAAACCGACAATTTCGTCGTAGGGAAAGAAAAATACGGCTGGAACCAACAGCTGGTAGCTTTGGCCCGATAAGTTATTGAACCAAAAACGGTCGATGACTGTGGGTTCCTTAAGGATTTACAGGAATTGTATATTGGTGGTAAATTTTCCGTAGACGGCGTTAGCTAGAAGGATTCATTAACAAGGTAAATGGTTGAAAAATACTTTCTCGGAATTAACAGTTTTGTAGGTAATTTAACGTAGAAATTTTGCTTTGATTCGTAATTTATTGGTGAATGTAATCTGGATTCCGCGGGTTAGTTTCGTTGTATTTCATAAATTCTTATTAATTCATATTCTTCATTGCTTTATATTTTGTTGAAATAAGAATATAACAAGGGGGTTTTTTTGTGACTCACTGATTGGAATTTAATGGGTCAGTGAGACCAGATTCCAGGAGGACTGGATTAGTCTGGAGCAACATCAGTTCCTGTTCTGGTTCCGGAAAAGGATAAGTGAATAGTTTTCCTTTTTATTCATCATTTTCATTAGTAAATTCACCTTTATGCTTCACATATTACCTTTTTACATTTAAAGTTTTATTTCTTTTTGCGACAATTATTATAATCTTGCTTACACTGGTACTTTGTAATTAAAAATTTGAAATCTTTGCTCATAGTTTGAAAATACGCTAAGACACTACGGTACGTACCTGGTATTGCGTTATTTAGTGGTTTTATTTTTTTTGCCTATTTCTGACAAATTTTGTGAATATAACTTGCACCGTTCATAATTTTGAATTGTATTTTCGCTAGCAACGCTAAACGCGATTGCTATTTAAATTTTAGGTTTATGCAACAATTTATATTGATATTGGTATAATTTGCGGAAGGGTGTAATTGTACATTGTTGATTTTTGATACATATATTATCGTGGTATTTTTGAGATATTGTACATGAACTATTTGGTCGTTTCCCTAGAACTATAGAACCTGCTCGACAGTTACTTAATTGTTTGTAACTGATAAGTTAGTTAGGAATTTTCTTTGGATTTATGTAGATTTCGGCCTTCAGCCCATCTACATCCTGTGTTTACAGCCTTCAGCTGAGCTCAGGCATTATTTGCGATATTGTTGTAGTTACATTGTAACAAATATTTTGAAAAGAGACCTTTGGTCCACCAAGACTAATTTAAATTTCAATCAGGGTGTACTTGCTGACTTTCATTTACTTATGATAATTTACCTATCAGTTTAACCTTTGGAGTGTGTAGTGAGTGTTGTTAACCCACTGAGGAGTTGTGAGCTAATTAAAGAAGTCTTGGATGCTTGCCAAAACTTCTCTGGCGCCCTTTTTGTATACTTAATAATCATTTGAAGAATCCACCCCATCTTCGACTCGAAGCTAGTCGACTGGCGAGCACGGGTTGTACCACGTGAAACAACCCGCATACCTATAACGAGCACTGTGAGGGTTTGTAGGTTTTTCTCGTTATAACTTCATTTAATCCTTCTCTAGTCAAAGCTAGTATATCATTCAATATATTTCTTGATAAAAAAGGTGTACAAGACAAAACAGGAATTACTGTATCCAGCACATCGTCCATGACGTAGATCGCTAGAATGGGGGAAATTGATACCAAATGTTTGATTATAATTTTTATTATTAAATGAAAAATATGTATTATCAAAAAGGAACGATATTAAATTCAAAAAGGTCTCCTCATGGATGAAACAATGGTTACTGATACGGTCCCAATTCTTAGCAATTGCTCTCAAACAAGCATCTAAATATACATTACTGAAAAATGAGACAACATCCAGTCTGGTAAGTACGAATTTATCTAGGATTTTAAAATTATTGAATTTTACAGATTCTTCAAATGAACCCTTAATAAAATAATCATTATCAACATCATATGCATCTGTTAATACTCCCGTCAGAAACTGTGTTATACTCTCAGTGGGTGCTCCTATTGAAGCGACAATCGGTCTTATTGCTAAAACAGGTTTATATACTTTGGGGAGAGCATAAAATTTTGGTGAAACACCATTATAGTTTGTGAGCTTCTTTTTTACAGACAAATCGATTTGTTTGGTGACAAAAAGAGATTTGATTAGATAATTTCCTTTCCTCTGTATTGTAGAGGTGATATCTCTCGATAATTCAACATAAGAATCACATCATTCAAAAGGTTAAGGTATTGTTCCTTATCCACTTATATTACCCTTATCAGACTAAGTAAGAATTAAATTGGGGTTGTCTTTAATTTTTTTTGTCTAATTTAACAGAAGATTGCGGAATACTGAATAATTAGTAATAAAGTTAGTAGCTGTAGCTACGGTGATATTTCTTTGTGATGAATCAGTGACAGCGAACGTAAGGTAGTCAACATCTGCCGATATGCTTTTAATAGAAATATGTTTCATAATAATTGGTTCAATACTAAATTTAGGACCAAGAGCCAAAAACTGAGATAAATTCTCAGTGATGGGCGTATTTGGAAATATTTCTAATTCAATTTCTCTTTTTAATAAAGACTTTACTTGAACTTCTTTTAAGTTATTGATTTTTGAGATGTTTTTGTTTTTAACTCCATGAAACAGTTTATTATATTTTACTTGTTGTCTACTTGCAAAATTCTGAAAAGAAATTCAGTAGTTTCAGAGATCAATATCCTCTTTAAAGTCAGAAGTGTAGTTTCTAGTTTTAATATATATCATTATAATTTAATTTGATATGATTTATTTGTTTTAGTTTTTAACTTTCTATTTATGATATGATTAAATGTTCTTATTTATTTGCTACTAAAACCTTTATTTAATTGTTATTTTCATAATTGTTAAACGCCAAATTTAATTTGTTATTTATTATTAATATTTCATAGTTTAGATGTTTACTCATATGAATAAACAATTTATTTTCTTACCTTTTTTCTCAAGTTTCCTTTACTTCACATATTTGTTAAAACATAAACTTATCCCAGGGCGATTAGTTTCAAAACGGAAATTAGATAATTGTGCAATGAAACAAATAATGTTTACTAACTAATTATTAGATTAAAATTTATACTTACAAATGTTTACAAAATGTTAAACTATGCGACGCCTATGAAAACTAATTTGCATAAATCTCCATATCGTTTGAACCTTGAATATTTTTAAACATCTGCTCATAGCAGACTTTTTCTTTATGTGGGAAAGGAGTATTGAAATATGTGTTTCAACCAAATGCTTTGCGGTGAATCGGTTTTGAAATTCGTAAAATCATTTTACAATAGTATTGATATGATATGTGTGTGTGAAATAGTAAAATTTTCTGAATTATTAAAAGGTTCAATTTCTTATCAACTAGAGACATGCAAGTTACATTCATACAATAAAATATCAGGTCAGTTTATAATTTTTATACTACTATAATTTTAAATTTTTACTTATATAGTTTATTCTTTACGCCATTAAATTTATTGAATGTTTTTTATAAGCTTACCATGATCGTTTTTACTTTTTTGTTATTAGAAGTTTTGTTTTATTCTTTTGGATCCAAAATATTTAAATATCACCAACCTTTCTCTAAAATTGCTCCTCGCAACATGTCCGCAGTTGAACGCTTCACTCATCCATTTGCTGCAACTGATTACTTGCGGATAACTTAATAAATTCATCGTCTCCTTCAGGAAAAACTATTTGTACAAATTTCTCACTTAAACTTTCACAGAGATGTTACCCTTTTCGCTTCGCTTCTCCTTCCCCACAGTTTTCTTTTTTATCAACAACCCTTTGTTGTTCACCGGAAGTTCCCGCTTTTCTAGAATTTCTATCCATAGCGTCTTATTTGTCACTATATTATTTCTTAAAATTCACTATATTTCTGACATAAAATTATAGTAGTTTATTGTTTTCCACGTTTTATATTAATAAATAGTCCCAAATTATTTATTATTATTGTTTATAATTGTCTTTTTCATTATTTAATATTATCAAAGTCTTCTGATTGGTCAGCCCTAATTTAGATACATCTCAATTTTTACAACACAAATAATACTACAAGGCATACGTATACAATTTATTTTTTTATTTGTTTTCCATTTACCACATTTTTAAACATAATATTTCAATAGGTTAATTTTTTTATAGATTTTATTCTCATCATTTGTTATTAATCATTGCATTGTTAGTTGGTATTCCTGTCGTCATATCTCAATTTCCTTTTATTGACATTGCATACAAATTACAGATTTCTATGAATTTTTGTCCCTTTCAAAATTAAAATCATTGAGTACTGTTTTATTTCGTTTTATATAATTTCTACATTTCAATTTTAAATGTTTGTAAATTATAAACACGTCATTGTGTTGATATCTAATTTACATTCTGTCTTATTTCCCTAACAAATAAATCTTTTCCGTGTCTAATATTACGGCTTGCGTCAACTTAATTAGTTGAACTTTGGTTCTTGTTAAAGTTCTGTATCAGGTTACATATAGCGTTGAATTATTTTATTGATGACTTGCAATGATTATTAACATGACTTATTTTGACTTTATTTATCTTTATGATTATATTACTATGAATTAATTTGATATCTTTGTAAATACATAGAATTGATGAAATTTAAAGTATTATAATTGACAAAAATGATCATTTTTTTATAGTATATAATAAATTCAATATTATTTATACGCTTGTCTATTCTACATACGCTATATAAAATTTTATAATTGTATTCCACATATAATTTGCCTTTCATTATCACTAAATTTTGTTGTAAATGATCTAATTTAATTTTGAAATTTTCTTACAAATTAGAAACTATATGAAAATTTTGAAGAGTCACATTTCAATTACATAAATTTTATTAAGTTGAATAAAACCAAGTATCTTTGTCTGAAACATTTCAATAGATGTTTTAACTAAATGTTTACATCTTTTCTTGAAATTCTAAAGTCAATTATCCAATTTCCGGACAAATCTATTGACAGAAACAAATTTATTTCATTAACTTTTATGATCTAGTCAAATATCTTGAAACTTTAAGCTTAAAGTCAACTTAGTCTTTCAAAAGAAATTTTACTATAAGACTTCATACCTTTGATAGTCTGTGCTAATCAAATTGAATTTTGTAATTATAATTTGTAGTCTATTATGACTTACCATCTGAACATTCCTTGTTCATTTTATGATTGAGTTCTAGAGAAAACTTAATTTGTCTGTCATATGTTATTTTAATGGTTATTGATATCTAGCGATATTTTCTAATCTATGATTTTTATCTTTATACTTTATTCCTTACCGAGCATATCATCTCAATATATACATACGATATATAGGGTAATTATAGTAAAATATAGGGACATACGAGGTGTTTGGTGTTTAAATTTGGTTTTAGAATTTCATAACAATTTCTCATCAGTTCTACTTAAAAATCTAGTAACATAAAAAGATATATTGTGTCCCCAATTGCTAGAGCTTAGCATAACTACATACAGCTCTTCATACAGTCGCAGAGCAATGATAAATGTTATTATTTGGGACGTAGATCTAAAATAATCACGTACAGTATGAACCGTGTCAGATATTTGTTTACTTCCGCACACGTTTCGATTATCTTATTTAACGCTTTCCGGAGAAATATTCAAATACTTTTAATGCTTTTATGTAGTTAATTCAGTTTAAACAAATGCATGATATTGTTCTGAGGAGAAACATAAATATGTAAATGTGAAGGATATCAGGTTGTATAAAATCGCTTTTTGTAAATATTTTGCAGCAAAGTCAAGAGGCAAAATGTACTCATGTCACGGAGCTTCAAGTGCAGATACTACCGGTTCTAAACGTGCATAGTTAATGGATCTACAAATTGCATGTTATATATTCTGAATGATGACCAACTTAGATAGTCAAAAGTGATAATCAAAGTGTACCTACCGCTTTTGATACATATTTTATTCTTATACAAACAACTTAAATCATGTACTATAGCTTGTCTACCATTGATTATAAGATTCAGCGTAGGGTAGATATTGTGTGGGCGTGTGTGGAAATAAAGTTAGGTAATGAAACTCAATTGAACGTAGAATTAACGTAACAATAATATTTGTTCACTACAGTAAGTTAAGGTTAGGTTATTTATTAATACTTGTAGTGTAGCCGATCACTGTCACGTTTTTGAGGGTAGAGTAATTCAATATTCGACACCGCATATAGTCAGGAGAGTAATTGTTTTTTATTTGGAAAACGGTAAAAAATTTGTTCGAAAATATTTATAAAATATACGGATGTGTTAGTAGAGGGGCAGATGCGGACACTGATCACTTTTTGGTCATAGCGAAACTAAATCTAGAAATAAAATATAACAATAAAAGAAGAGGCAGGAAAAAGTGAAACCTAAAATAGCAGAAAAATGGATATATTATGAAAAAATATGAAGCGGAAATTAATAACGTAAGTAGCGGAATACAAGAAGGAGAGAGCATAGAAGAAAATTGGAAAGCATAGAAAAGTATCAAAAATGCTGCTGAAAAACAGTGGGACAACGAGTAAATACACAGATAAATGACTGGTTTGACGAAAAATGTGAAAATATAAGTAGACGCAAAATAAAAGCCAGACGATGGATGGAATCAGGGACTGAGCAATACTATGAAATATACAAATATTTGAGGAAAAAGGCAGTAAATATAATAAAACGAAAAAAAAATCAATGGATAGTAGAAAAAATTGATCAGAATAATAAAGACAATGCCAAATTATTTACAAATATAAAAAGTAAAAGATAAACAACCAGTGTAGCAAAAATAGAAGTGGAAAATGGGAAATCCATTTTGAAAACCTACTGACGCAGAATACCAGACTATTAACAACGAAGATGAAGAATAAATGGAGCAAGGGGAGGAAGACGTAGATCAAGAGCCATGATATGATGAATTTAACGAAGCCTTAGAAAAGTTAAAGAATATATAGCGACAGGAGTGGATGAAATCAATGTAGAAAAAAAAGGAGAAACCGTGCCCAAGAAAATTTTATTTAAATTAGTTAAAGAAGTATGCAAAAAGAAGCCAGATGAATAGAAAACAGGAGTTTTTTTTAAACGAAGCTATCTGTTTCAAGATAATTCCACAATATATTGAAAAAATATTTAAATCCTAAGAAATTTACACTTGTCATCGTCGATAGCCAAATTTTCAGACCAGTTAAAACAGGAGATGGAGAAAAAATAATACTAATGAATTATTAAATTGTGCAAAAAAATAATTGGGATGACATTGTACCATTTATAATGGGATAGTACAGCCATATTTATAGAAAAAGTAAAGAGGATATACTAAGAAAAATAAACGGTTTTAAAGATTAAAACTAACTTTTCCGCATCTGTGGACCTGCACAATATTCTATCATAAAATTGTTACTGGTATACACTTCGGGGGATGTATCGTGCTAACAAACCGAAATTTTTCCAAAAATAACCAAAAATTTAGTATATCTGGATTTATAGGACCCGCTGTACTCGCGCTAGTCAAGAAAATCAATAGGGTCCATCTGTGAGATAACTTGAACAATATTCAATCATAATTGATCAATCGTATACTCTCTGAAGGCTGTATCGCGCTAACAAACTGAAAATTCTCCAAAAATTACAAAAGTTTGGTATTCCAAGTACCATAGCACCCGTTGTACTGGCTGCAGTGAGCCGAATATCAATAGGGTGCATCTTTGATACGCTCTGAATAATATCCAATCATAAAATTGGTCACTTGTATATACTCCGGAGGCAGTATCGTGTTAAGAAACTGAAACTTCTCCAAAAATGACAAAAATATCGTACTTATAGTACTGTATCACCTGTTGTATTGGCTCTGGTGAGCTGAAAATCAATAGGGTTCCTCAGTGAGATGTCCTGAATAATATTCAATCATAAAATTGGTGACTTGTTGAACTCCGGAGGCTGCATCGTGCTAACAAACTGAAATTTCTCAAAAAATTACGAAATGTACTTTAAGTACCATAGCACCCGTCGTACTGGCTTCAGTGAGCTGAATATCAATAGGGTGCATCTTCGATACGCTCTGAATAATATCCAATCATAAAATTGGTCACTTGTATATACTCCGGAGGTAGTATCGTGCTAACAAACTGAAACTTCTCCAAAAATTACAAAAATATCGTACTTAAAGTACTGTAGCACCTGTTGTATTGGCTCTGGTGAGCTGAAAATCAATAGGGTTCATCAGTGAGATGTCCTGAATAATATTCAATCATAAAATTGGTGGCTTGTTGAACTCCGAAGGCTACATCGTGCTAACAAACTGAAATTTCTCAAAAAATTACGAAATGTCGTACTTTAAGTACCATAGCACCCGTTGTACTGGCTCTGATGAGATGAAAATCGATAGGGTTCATCTGTGACATGTCCTTAACAATATTCCATTATAAAATTGGTGACTTATTGCATTAGGGAGGCTGTATCGTGTTAACAAGACATGTAAGGGAAAGTGGCCGACGACGACATACACACAGGATTTTTTTTTCAAAATTCCAACTTTTTTTGGGGTAAACCAATACTTTTCTCGCATAATAGATAGGTTGGGCGGAAAAGTAATAACAGAATGAAAACTAGTTGTAGACAGAGCAAGGGAGAGACCAAAAACAAAATGGGAATATGTACAAAGTAAATGCGGATTTAAAGTTCATTTAAAGTTCATGCATATTAATGAAGCAAAGAAGAAATCAATAAACAGATAGTTGTGGCGAAAAATGGTAGAAAAAACTAAGTCACATCATAATATCTAGATAAACGGGGAAAATACTGCCATGGATAGATCCTGTAACGTTTGCCACTTATTTGGTTGGGGAATATAAATAACACACTATGCTTATTTAGTCCGATCTCGACTCCACAAGCGTCCCGAATCCACTGACTCTACACTCATCGATGGTCGTTCTCGTTTATGTAATCAATCACCGGATCTTTATTACTAATCAGTATACGAAGTCATACACTACATCTCTTCCTTTTTCTAGTATAACTCACATATGAAAATAACAGGTATACTTATACATTTCCTACAACAATTCAACAGTTCAACAATTTGGTTAACCTGGCCGTATGCCTTGAAAGATGTGTTAGAATTAGTTTGGCACAACAGGTATAAAGGATTGGCAGTGTTTGTTTTGCTCGGTTTATGAATGATTTTAAACTTGAAGGATTATAATCGTAAAACCCATCGTTCGATTCTTGCACACGGACGTGATCTAGGTGCGAAAATAACCTCAAGCGGTTTGTGATCTGTAACCAACTCACTCATCTTTTCCGTAAAAATAAATACCAAAGCGAGAGCTTCTTTTTCAGTCTGGCAATACCTTTTTTCGCAATCTGTTAGGCTTTTGTTGCCGTATGCAATTATTCTGAGACCTTTGTTATCAAACTGGTGTAAGTACTGCTCCAAGACCCACTGGACTTGCGTCTGCTACAACTTGGGTTCTATCTCTAGGGTCATAGTAACCCAAAGTATTAATATGTGAGAGTGTTTCTTTGATTTTTTTGAAGGCATTGTTTTGATCTGACCCCCAGTATTTTAGAACACTTGCGTGTTTACCTAATTTCATCTGTAATAATTTTCTCAATGGATCTGTTAGAGTCGCCAGATGTCGTATCCATTTGCCTACGAACTTGAGTAAACCCAAAAAATGATTGTTTTTGGAGTTCTAAAAGATTTTATTACGCCTACGTAATCTTATAATGCTTTGATTCCTTTCGAAGACAACCTGTGTCCAAGAAATCGAACTTCAGTTATTTTGAAAATGCATTTGCTCCTATTCAGGAGTACATGATTCTCACGCAAAATATTTAGTGTATTTTGAACCCTACGGGCATGTTCTTCATCGGTGGTTCCATAGATTAGGATGTCATCAATGAAATTGACTGAACCTTGACAAGGTAATAACATTTTTTCCAAAAATTTTTGAAAAATTTCTGGGGCAGATATTATTCCAAACATGAGTCTCTTATATCTGAATAGACCTTTACTACTAATAAATGTGGTTATGTATCGTGATCTTGAAGAAATTTCAATTTGATGAAATGCGCTCTTGATATCGAGCCTGGAAACATATTTAGCTTTTCGAAAATTTGGTACAAGACCCTCCATAGTGGGTAATGGGTGTCGATGCATATTATAACGTCCCCGTTCTCTTTCAGAACAGGGACCATAGGTGATCACATTCAGATGGGCCTTTTACCTCTTCTATAATGTCAGCTTGCATAAGTTCCTCAAGTTTTCGGTTAATTTTTTGATCTAGCGGTATTGGTACCCTCCTATAGGGTTGGCTCACAGGATTCACTGTCTTATCGATTGGAATGTGAACAATTACATCTTTAAATTTTGGGAAAGGCTCCGTAATCAAGTTATTAATATTCAGCCCTATCTTGAGAACTCCTAAAGATATTGCTGTTTGTTTCCCTAACAAATTCCTTTTCCCATTCTCTATGACATAGAAAGTAGCCAATTCTTTTTTAGATCGAATTTCGATTATAGCCTCGAATGAACCCAAATCTTCTAGTGGATCTCTCGAACCATAGCCGAAGAAGGCTTTGTTATGATTTCTAATTTGATTTTGAACTACTATTCCGCGTTTCTTTAGGAGTCTCTAAGTGTAGTCATTTATGATGTTGGATTTACATCCAGAATTTATCAACATCCTAATTATAGTACCCCCTACCTTACATTCCACCACATCATCATCGCCGATGTGAAATACGTATTCCACTTCTCCTTGGGTTCCTACGTAGTCCAATTATTCATTTTGTGGTTTCCTTGGCTTGAATTTTTTTGGTGGCGGTCCTCTCTGATTCTTATTTATTCTCTTAGAACGACAATTCTTCTCGAAATGACCCCTGAAGTTACATTTCCGGCAGATGGCATTGACTGCTGGGCAATCGTGTACTTGGCCTCTTTCCATCTCAGATCCACATCTCGTGCATCTACGTGTTGGGAGTTTCTTCTTTTGACGAAGTGCGTTGACGGTAGTAAGCGAGCTACATCCTGGCTTCTCCATGAACTCAGATATCTGCCTATCACATCAATCGTGTCTGACGAGCTTGAATCTCCTATAGCCAGAATTTTCTTTTTGAGGTCAACGGAGTGGCACTTCTCAGTGATTTGATCAATTAGTTGTTCTTCCAAATTCACTGGCACTTCTCGGCTTGGTGTCCCAGTCTAACTAAAAATTTCTCAAATTTCTTTCCTACTTCTTGCTTCAAAACCCGGAATTGGTGTCGCTCATAAATTCGGCTTTGCTTCAGGGAGAAATATTCGTCTAGTTTTCTAATAGCTATAGTGAAGACGTCATCATATTCGCCATTAGTATCTGTAACATTTGCACCAGGCAAGTTGTGATAAATCTCTTGGATTCCTAGTCCTCCGGGATGTAACAGGTTTGCTCTTTGTTTCTTAGGTTCACTTATGGAGGCAGCTTCCAAGTATATTTCTAGGGCTCTTTTCCACTTTCGCCATCGGAGTCCAACAGAACTGACATCTCCGTCGTAATCAAATGCTTCAAGGGATGGAATGCTCGACATCGTTTCTGAAATACACCTTTATTTCATTCGGTTATTCAGTAGCTTTCACTTTGTGCAAATGAATATCTTTTTTTTCATATCCTACAATTATATGGTTCATTCGGCACATATGCCTTACGCTTTCTACAATTATGTAGTTAATCCGGTGTTTGACACCTATGTCTTACGGCTTCATACAGTTTTATACTTTATCCGGTGTTTAACACCTATGCCTTACAATATTGATGTATTTTACAGTTTGTACTTACTTGGTATAGTTTTATCCTCGTCGCCAATCTAACGTTTGCCACTTACTTGGTTGGGAATATAAATTACACACTCTGCAAACGTCCGGAACCACTGACTCTACAGTCATCGATGGTCGTTCTCGTTTATGTAATCAATCACCGGTTCTTTATTACTAATCAATATACGGAGTCATACCCTACAATTTCTAATCAGTATACGGAGTCATACACCACATATCCTCCATGTTAAATGTATCGACAAGACACCTACTGGGTGTGATTACAATTTCCAAGGGAATGTCAAATATAGATATGTTAAAAGTTTAAAATGTATCTAAAAATTGACAATTTTTAAGCTTGTCAATATCTTAAACATCAATTACTTAATATAATCAATATTATCACCAAAGCAAAACAATGCATTAGTCAACATTACTTACATATTTCTTCACATTTTATAATACAAACAACTAAATAAATTATTATATTTATCAATTAGTGTTTTAAATGAAACTCACGGTTTCTAGTTAATTCCACAATATAATAAAAGTTATTGAAAATTCTAAAAAATTTTCAATAACTTTTAGTATATTGTGGAGTTAACTAGAAACCGTAAGTTTCATTTAAAACACTAATATGAGCAGATTCCACGAAGTAAGGGTCGAGACAGTTAATTTCATATTTATCAATGTCTAGTTTTGTCGTTCATACCCAATTTAAATCGTTTTATTTGGAATATTGCGTTATTTAAATCCAAGTATCATAAAAATATACAGTTCTTCGAAAGATAAGGTCTTTTTCAAGTTCCTCTACGGATACATGGTGTCGTTATCAGTTGCGTGTCGAAAGCGTGTTTACATCAGAGTGACTGGTATGTTCATGTTTCTATTTGAAACTGGCATTTAATTCATAAAAGCAATATGGTAGTACATAAAGTCCCCTGTTAGGTATGTATCATGAGTCATCGCATTAATGAAGTGATTGAATAGAGAGCTGGTGCGGATGAAAAAAATTAGGGTTGATACTGAATATGTTTGTGGTTTCATGTAAATTATGGGTATCTCTTATTATATACTAGGATATTTGTTGAGTTACGAAAATCTATATGGAAATAATATGCAGAAAAGATGCCGGAAAATACATTTTTGATCATTTCAATGCAATTTAATCTTTCCAGCCTTATATCAGAAGACTTATAATAAAACTACAAATATGAACTATAGGACAATTAGCTTGGGATGAATGTCGGAAAAAAAAGTTTGAGAAAATGTATACGAGTTAAGTTAATTCCATAAAAAAACAAAAAATCTTCTACAAGGGAACAAAACCAATCCAAGATTAATATTATCTAAGATATACAAAATCATCCTCTCAATAAAACCGATGATATATCTAAAATACTAGAGATGAACTCAATACACCTGAACCTGGTTGGTTAAAACTCTCTATTTTTAACACCAATTCCTCAACTGTTCATTTCACTGCTAATGAAACCACAACCAAGGTATTACCAAATTAGACGAACTTATTAATAGAGGAAAGTCGCTTAATATGAGGACAGTGCTCAATATGGGGTACTTGAATATGTTCAGTAATACTACTTTCGCCATCTGTTGTGCACACCATAATGTATAAAAGTTTGAGCTGCCCCACGCTACATTTCACTTCAGCGTAAGCTACCGCTTCAAAATTTCTAGTTGTGTACGAAAATTGGTGATTTTTCGAATCTAAAAGGTCAGCTTGACATATTTATTTTGGTTAATTATGAGCTAGGGACTACGGCTAATTCCTCTATATGTTTAAAGTGTTATAATATTTATTACTTTTTTCAATGAAGCTAATGCGCATAATATGGGGTAAATGTATGTGCTTCATGTGGGGTATCTCATATAAGGGACACTAAAACAAGAAACAACTTTTAGATAATATATGTGTTTGTAATTGTTTCAGATGCCACGTCAACGTAAAATGAACATGATAGAAGCTATTACGGCTTGCAAAGAGAAGCGCATGAGATACATGAAAAGTGCAAATACATTTAATGTCCCACAATATACCTTAGAACGATATGCTGAGAACGACAAGCAACAGAGATTTTCTGTTGCAAGCTTGGAAGAAAGCCAGTTTTTTACGGTAGAAATGGAAAAACAATTGGAACAACATTATTTGTAGTTAGCGAAACATTTTTTCGTTCCTAATAGAACTAAAAATCGAGTTGAAAATATTTTATTAAATACAGGCGGTTTAAATTTCACAGAATTATCAAGTAGAGGCAGATACGTTAAGTTTTTAGTGGACACTGGGGCGTCAACAAGTATTATTTTTAAAAATTGCATAAGAAAGGATGTTATTACAAATACTGAAGATAACATTAAAATAAAAGGAATTGCAGGTTCAATTTGCATACAACCGCATACAATCATTACAGTATAATTAAGAAGCAATATCTGCCATCGATAATAGTTATTTGAAACAAGTTCGTTATAAAATGTCAACAAAATGCTTCTAAATTACGATTATTAACTTTAGTTACTTTATCATAAATATAGAGTCATATAATAGACGATAATTCATGTCATAAATATCTAAGCAAAACTCAATTGCGTGGCTAATTATTAAAGCTAAAATAGCAACCATAATTTAATGACGCTTTTAACAAAACCAATAACGAACTAAAATTATATTTGACCCGGCAAGTACGATCCACTAGAAATTGCTGTAAAACACGATCGTGGAAAAACTACAAACTTACCGGTTATAACGCAACCCTGATTAAATTTAATTTAAGAGGTATTTCATCATCCTTCCTTCAGATACGTAAGTCGAAATATTCTTAACTACTGAGAATGAAAAATATCGACATAGTTCGGTTGATGCAGCACTTTTTTACTTCCTTCGCAATAGGAATATTTACTAATTTTTGGAATTAATTTTATTCTAAAGATAGGGCCTATATAAACACGAAAATACTAATTTTATAAAAAAATATGACAAATTTCAATAAAAAAATACGAAAATAAAAATAGGCTTCAAAATTCCCGCTAAACCCTCCACAACGTCTCGTATCGTGATCAAACTATAAATGAATCTCGCGTACTGTCAAAGTTAATTAATCTGGACTGGGGCCGTTCAAATATTACGTAAGCAGGTTTATTACCATTATTTACCCCCCTGTCCGCAATAGTAAGCAAAGCTCTTACCCCCTTCCCTCATGCCTACGTAAACATTTTTTAATTATAAATGTATTTTTTTTTATATTATAATTTCAAAAATAAGAAAATAGATTTAGGATAGAGACTAGATTTTTCTGATACTGTATTTAACATAGAGTATGGGACAAAAATATTATAATCTTACGAACATAACAAACTTATTTTAAATTTTTGGTATACATATTAAATTCAAATTAACAGTCTACAGTCCATGAAACCCGAATCCAAGATTCTAAGTTTTCAATGACATTGGATTGCTTGGATTGCTGCTCAGTGTTGTGAGTCTGCTCATCGAGCCATTCAACATCATGGTGCTCTAAATTTTGAATAATGCACATCAGTTCATTAGCACAACGAGCAGCGACTCTTACAGGTCTAATCAGTGTGCGTGTTAACTTTTTTTTGGATCTTCTCGATGTGACCATTTAGTGACTTGACGGAAGCATGATAAAGACCACACGTTTTGCATGTTCGAGTCGATAGCCTCAATTTTACCGTCGGAAAAAAATAATCGTAGGGCATTTGCAGGAAATCTTTGAGTGGAGCACTTGAGCGTAGAGCTAAATTGACTGGAAGATCAAGAAATAGCCCTCCTTCATCCAAAACCAAGTCATCAACTGTTTGTTTTACTTTTACAGGTGGTGGAAGAAACCTGTTGTCTATTAATCTGGATAGGCCACTTCTTGGACGACAGTATTCTGTATTTCTAAATTTTACAGTTCGAAGCAAGTATTGGCTTTCACGCATATGTTCTGAATACCATATAATGTCTGGAAAATCAGGAACATCTTGTTCACCAGCCCCTCACATAAATTACATTGACACAATTACAGAATAATTCCAAAATCGATTTAGCGACTTTAAAAAAATTGGATAGATGTCAGTTTACTCAGCCCCTTACAATTTCAGTTGAGAATGTAAGCAGAGCTGACCTTCAACTGGAATTGTGTGATTCGCAATCAGATCCTTTTTACCACGAAAGAACTAAAACTGGATTGGACTTTTTCAAGTTGCTGCAAGAAGAACGATACCCCAACATGCGAAACTTAGGACTTACACTGGGCTCAATGCTAGGAAGCACGTATCTCTGCGAAAACAGCTTTTCCAACAGGAAATTTATAAAATCAAAATATAGATGTCTGATAAGTCATTTACGTTTATCAACAACAAATATTAACGTTAATATTGATGCATTAGTTCGTGAAAACCAACGACCTCAAACTTCCCACTAATTTTTTTGTAACTTGATATTTTCTGAATAAATTAAAATAATAATACCTATTAAAACTCACTGATAAAGTTGCATTCGAAGTAATTTTTAATGCGGCCCTCCAAACCGCATATTTTTTTAAAGCGGCCTTTGGGACACTTGCAGTTGGACAGGTGTAAAACATAGCTTCACATGAATTTATAATAACTGTCAACAACCCTATTGGTCGTTTAGGGAAGCATCACAGGTACCATAGTGAAGTGCAGTTAGATACGTCTAAATAGAGCTTACTTACTGACCGAAGGAAGACTAAATAGCAAGAATTCACCAGATTTATGTTTAAAAAATCCCAATGGCACAGGACCAATTGGACAGGCTTATTTCAGTAAAATGTTTGCATAAAACCCAAAATGAAAAAATTAGATAGAAAAGTAATAGAATGTTTTGAGATGTACAAAAAACCAAAGTAACATTCTGGCATCGAATCAAAAACAAAAAAATAAAAATAATTTCTGGTAAATTTGTGAATTTTCTTAAATAAATGTTTTAATGTACGATTTAGAGAAAAAATGTTAAATACAAAAGTTGTAGAACGGGTTAAGGTCTATAAAAAAGCTCAATAACTTTTTTGCGTCAAATGAAAAACAAAGGAAATACGATTTTTTCTCAACTTTGACAGGACGCCATTTTGTTTTTACTGGGCCGATTTGGCTCATTAACGAACTCGTCCAAGATTTTGGCCTAACCGATTTTTGTAGCGAGTTTGGTTTCGATCCGTCAAAAAATACGCCCTCTATCGTGCTTACAAATTCCGTTATAATTTGTGAATTTTCTTAAATAAATGTTTTAATGTACGATTTAGAGAAAAATGCTAAATACAAAAGTTGTAGAACGTGTTAAGATCTATAAAAAAGCTCAGTAACTTTTTTGCGTCAAATGAAAAACAAAGGAAATACGATTCTTTTTCAACTTTGACAGGCCGCCATTTTGTTTTTACTGGGCCGATTTGGCTCATTAACGAACTCGTCCAAGATTTTGGCCTAACCGATTTTTGTAGCGAGTTTGGTTTCGATCCGTCAAAAAATACGCCCTCTATCGTGCTTACAAATTCCGTTATAATTTGTGAATTTTCTTAAATAAATGTTTTAATGTACGATTTAGAGAAAAATGCTAAATATAAAAGTTGTAGAACGTGTTAAGATCTATAAAAAAGCTCAGTAACTTTTTTGCGTCAAATGAAAAACAAAGGTAATACGATTTTTTTTCAACTTTGACAGGCCGCCATTTTGTTTTTACTGGGCCGATTTGGCTCATTCACGAACTCGTCCAAGATTTTGGCCTAAACGATTTTTGTAGCAAGTTTGGTTTCGATCCGTCAAAAAATACGCCCTCTATCGTGCTTACAAATTCCGTTATAATTTGTGAATTTTCTTAAATAAATGTTTGAATGTACGATTTAGAGAAAAATGCTAAATATAAAAGTTGTAGAACGTGTTAAGATCTATAAAAAAGCTCAGTAACTTTTTTGCGTCAAATGAAAAACAAGGGAAATACGATTTTTTTTCAACTTTGACAGGCCGCCATTTTGTTTTTACTGGGCCGATTTGGCTCATTAACGAACTCGTCCAAGATTTTGGCCCAAACGATTTTTGTAGCGATTTTGGTTTCGATCCGTCAAAAAATACGCCCTCTATCGTGCTTACAAATTCCGTTATGATTTGTGAATTTTCTTAAATAAATGTTTTAATGTACGATTTAGAGAAAAATGCTAAATATAAAAGTTGTAGAACGTGTTAAGATCTATAAAAAAGCTCAGTAACTTTTTTGCGTCAAATGAAAAACAAAGGAAATACGATTTTTTTTCAACTTTGACAGGCCGCCATTTTGTTTTTACTGGGCCGATTTGGCTCATTAACGAACTCGTCCAAGATTTTGGCCTAAACGATTTTTGTAGCGAGTTTGGTTTCGATCCGTCAAAAAATACGCCCTCTATCGTGCTTACAAATTCCGTTATAATTTGTGAATTTTCTTAAATAAATGTTTGAATGTACGATTTAGAGAAAAATTCTAAATATGAAAGTTGTAGAACGTGTTAAGATCTATAAAAAAGCTCAGTAACTTTTTTGCGGCAAATGAAAAACAAAGGAAATACGATTTTTTTTCAACTTTGACAGGCCGCCATTTTGTTTTTACTGGGCCGATTTGGCTCATTAACGAACTCGTCCAAGATTTTGGCCCAAACGATTTTTGTAGTGAGTTTTGTTTCGATCCGTCAAAAAATACGCCCTCTATCGTGCTTACAAATTCCGTTATAATTTGTGAATTTTCTTAAATAAATGTTTGAATGTACGATTTAGAGAAAAATGTTAAATATAAAAGTTGTAGAACGTGTTAAGATCTATAAAAAAGCTCAGTAACTTTTTTGCGTCAAATGAAAAACAAAGGAAATACGATTTTTTTTCAACTTTGACAGGCCGCCATTTTGTTTTTACTGGGCCGATTTGGCTCATTAACGAACTCGTCCAAGATTTTGGCCCAAACGATTTTTGTAGCGAGTTTGGTTTCGATCCGTCAAAAAATACGCCCTCTATCGTGCTTACAAATTCCGTTATGATTTGTGAATTTTCTTAAATAAATGTTTTAATGTACGATTTAGAGAAAAATGCTAAATATAAAAGTTGTAGAACGTGTTAAGATCTATAAAAAAGCTCAGTAACTTTTTTGCGTCAAATGAAAAACAAAGGAAATACGATTTTTTTTCAACTTTCACAGGCCGCCATTTTGTTTTTACTGGGCCGATTTGGCTCATTAACGAACTCGTCCAAGATTTTGGCCTAAACGATTTTTGTAGCGAGTTTGGTTTCGATCCGTCAAAAAATACGCCCTCTATCGTGCTTACAAATTCCGTTATAATTTGTGAATTTTCTTAAATAAATGTTTGAATGTACGATTTAGAGAAAAATTCTAAATATAAAAGTTGTAGAACGTGTTAAGATCTATAAAAAAGCTCAGTAACTTTTTTGCGGCAAATGAAAAACAAAGGAAATACGATTTTTTTTCAACTTTGACAGGCCGCCATTTTGTTTGTACTGGGCCGATTTGGCTCATTAACGAACTCGTTCAAGATTTTGGCCCAAACGATTTTTGTAGTGAGTTTTGTTTCGATCCGTCAAAAAATACGCCCTCTATCGTGCTTACAAATTCCGTTATAATTTGTGAATTTTCTTAAATAAATGTTTTAATGTACGATTTAGAGAAAAATGTTAAATATAAAAGTTGTAGAACGTGTTAAGATCTATAAAAAAGCTCAGTAACTTTTTTGCGGCAAATGAAAAACAAAGGAAATACGATTTTTTTTCAGCTTTGACAGGCCGCCATTTTGTTTTTACTGGGCCGATTTGGCTCATTAACGAACTCGTCCAAGATTTTGGCCTAAACGATTTTTGTAGCGAGTTTGGTTTCGATCCGTCAGAAAATACGCCTTCTATCGTGCTTACAAATTCCGTTATTGCACATACATATATATATATATATATATATATATATATATATATATATATATATATATATATATATATATATATATATATATATATATATATATATATATATATATATATATATAGGGTAACTTTTTTATTGGGGAATGCGGCAATGTGATAAAGAATCCTAAGCTTTCGATAATTTATTATTATCATTATCAAAGAATCTACAAAATAAATATTATATAAATTTAAAATATTTTTCAAAGTAAAAATATTTTTTACTTACACTAATTGAGGTTGTTCACAATAATATAATATCTATTTATATGAAGAAACATTGTACAATTTAATCGTTAAAATATTCAAATTGGTATGTTATCAAATTGATGACAATTTTTGACAAGTTGATGTTGTCATAGGAAACATTTTTATATATATATATATATATATATATATATATTCAGTACATCAGTATAGTATATAATAAAATGTTTACTATACTCTTATTATTTTTAAATGAAATATAAGTAAATCAATAAACAGAATTATCCTCTATAACGCCTTGATCTTCATTATCTTTTTTGTCGAATGATAATAAATAACTATAAATTGAATTTAGATTCTGAATATCAGTTCTTTTATTTAAACAATTATTCTCTTGAGCAATGAATGTCATTTCCAGGAAAATCCTTTTAGAGTAATTGTCTTCTTTACACAAAATTTTTAAGTTTTTATAATCAATTATATGTTTTGTTGAGAAAACGTGTTCTGCTAATGCTGGGTATAATCTTGAATCACTCTTATGTAGAGCTAAGCGCTTAGTAATTTTTTGAGAAGTCTGACCCACATATACAGATTCGCATGTAGAGCATGTTAATCTATATACAACATTAGAACGTTCAGTATAAGGATCAATTTCTTTCAATTTACTAAAAACACGATTAATTGTAAGAACATTTTTATTTGCAAGTTTTATGTTAGTTACTTCCTTTAAAATTTTGGAAATTCTAGGAGTAAGATCTCTAAAATATGGTAAAGATGCAAAAAAGGTATTGGTTGAATTTGTACTCGTTATATTTTCTACGTTATTAGTTGATAAATTTGGTTCATTAGATAATTGTATTGGATGAGGATTGTTAAATAGTATGTTTCTTACTAATGTTTTTGGATATCCATTATTTATAAATAGATTGGATAATATATTTAAATTTTTATTGTGTATCGTATTATCTGAAATATTGATTATTCTATTTTTCATTTGCTTTATCAAAAATAGAATAATGGAGACTTATACGGTTCTTTAATTTCTGACCAGTGTGACCAACATATTTTTTATCTCCATAAGAGCGATTGTAAGTTACATCCTGAAAGATGTGCTTTATCTGAACATGTAATTGATAATGATCACTTTATGGATTTTGAATCTGTTAATATTTTGGGCATACAACCAAATACCAAAAAAAGACTTTTCTTAGAAATGGCTCATATATTTCAAGAACCTAATACTATCAACAAAAAAAGTTACCATAATAATCTGAGTGATATTTATTATTATCTACTAACAATTGATAATGAAAATAACTAAATTTCAAATTCTTATACATAATTAAAGCTATATAAATAAAATTTGATGATTTTTAGAAATAATTTTATTTTAGGTAAATGATTTTAAAATTTTTTTCAATACTTTTAAATTATTAAGATGACATGATGACATCTATAATAATTTGAGGTTGAATTTTATATAATAAAAGAAGAATATTTTAATAACTATTAACCTATATTACAAATATAACCAATTTTCTTCTTTTGTTTTCAAAAACATTTTAGCATATAAAGAAAATGTTTACATTCATGAATCTGTCAAAATGTCAAAATGATTTATGATTGAAAAAATTTTTTATAAAAAATTCAAATATAATTATATTTACCAATTTATAACAATCTCAATTTACTTATCCTTGATAATGGAAATAAAAGTTTCCGAAAGCTTGGAAGAAAAACAGTAACAAGAGTTTTCTTTAATTAACTTGCCGTTACCCCAATATTCGTGGTTTTATACCTAATTAGTCGGCAAAGACTATCTCCTATATATATATATATATATATATATATATATATATATATATATAACCTTTGGAACGGAGGGTGATTTTGGCATCTAGGAACACCAAAACGAAAAACTGCATTGAAATTTTTCCGAAGTCGCGTCATGCTACTCTCTACAATAGCCCTATTTCATTCTGAAATAAGCCTAAAAAAGCATTAAGCTTGGTTGAAATACCCACAGTAGTATAATTAATACGCCAGAGTATTTGAAGGCGTATTTGATTATCCAAACTAATTAGGAAGAATAACAAATGGGAAAGATGTTTTCTTCAATTTTTTACCACTCAACAAATGGCATTATTTTGATAATAAATAAGCATTGGAATTAATTGTGAAAAAAAATTTGTTACATATATTTTCAACGCAGTCTGGTATTCAGTTACTAAAACCTGAACATTACCTACACAGAAAGTCCATTAAAATGTAAACAAAAAAAAATAGGAAATGTGAGGCGAGGAACAAAATGATAAACCATGTCCACAACACTCTTTAATAATGTGCGAGAGAAACATATTTCGTTCTATTTGTTTTAATCCGATGATATTGGAGTCTTTCCAAATAGCTTTTGCTGAAAGTACGTGGCAAAATAATTGTTGAAATAATGACAAGAATCCATCTCAATTTAATGTAATTACGTGTTGACAATGAACAGGGAAAAAAAGAAAGTTAAGTCCAAATACGAGATCCCATTTGCTGTATAAATGTTTTTCTTATTTGCAAACCATTTCTTACAAAACATTTTGACGTAAGATTATTTTCATATGTTATCTAACTATACTTTGCAGAATTCAAATATAGCATCACAGACTAAACATTCGATTTTATTTCTCAGAAACATTTTAATAATGTAAATAAAGAATAGAGAAATTCGGAGTGAAAGAATAAATGCATTCAAGATCAAAATGTAGAAACGACTCAATTTTTCTGATGAAATTAATTTGGAAAAAGAAACTCCACTTTCAAACAACCAAATCTATTTTTCTGAAACGGGAATTATATAAGATTTATATCTGAAAGTTATGGAATGTCTATACCTGCAGACAATAAAACTAGTTTCTAACTAATGAATGAGCTTTCGGAAGCTGGATGTCTCAAAATAAAAATCTAGGATGATATGGCACTATTTTTAGTAAGGAAGATAAGAATCCTTAATAAACAAAATATTGTTATGTATTACTATTATTACAAAGTATTATTTTAATATTGTAATTTAGATAATATCACTACTACCAACTACAAAATACCTGGAAACGAAAAGTTAGTTAATCAATATTCCTTCGTGATATAATATTGGACAAACTTCAAAAATTAAAAGATCGCTATTATTGACTATTATAATGGACACAGTCGCATTATTTTTCTTCAACTGATTATCATTTTTTTTCAAAGAAATTTTACGACTTTTGCTGCGGCAACTTGTAACAAAAAATTCAATCAACTCACGTAAATTCGTCATCTTTCTACCAATTACCATTGAACTTCTACCATCTACTCTAATAAATATATGACCAAATGTTGAGATATTTTTAAGAACAAAAACTGTGAAAGTCTTGTGAGATTTAGGAAATTGAAGGTCTCAAGGTATCATTGTAGGCTATGTCTTATGAGTGAATAATGAAATAGTAGTATTTGCTATTATCTAAGTTTGGAAACAACATTTGTACCCGTGGATCCAGGGACTGATCCAATTATATCAATAATGACATGTTCGAAACACGAATCTGGAAGAACTTATGATGAAATTGGTCTCAGTGTAACACTTGTAGCAGTTTATTAAAAAATCCGCTTCTCAGTAATTTAGATATATAAGGACGAATTTTTGAGATTGAGGGATCACAGAAAATTTCAATTTGATGATTTGACATTTCAATTTCCCCGGTTTTGAAGATTTGTTGTTTGAAAGTTATTCAGCAAGTGGTTCACGGTAGTCAAATATATTTTCCGATAGGCAAATTATGAGGAATCAAAAAAATCAACGGATAATAAGAAGAGGTTTTATTGGGATGAGATAAGGGAAGTAACTTTTTTGCCAAGGACAGATGAAATATCAAGAAAAATATGCAATTTGCAATAAAACATTAGAATTAACAATGCTAAATTAGATAGAATTGGAGAAAATGACGAAAGGAGCCAAAATATGAACATATAATCGTAAGAATTGAAGATTATGGAGGCTCATAATCGTACCTCCAATAAACAGCATGTCTAGCATAAAGGAACCATCCTAATTACATCAACCAATGCTAGTGAAGTATTTCTGAATCTTATTCCACATGTTGTAATTTCAATTTCACTAGGACTGGAGAATGCACTGCATGATGGTGAAGTATCGCTTAAAATCATCCTTCTAGGATACTCGCGAATTTGAAATACCGTGTTTATGACAGGGAGCATTGTGTAAATGTTAAATACAACAAGAATGCATAAAGACCACAGATACTGCCTCCTCATAAATTAGAAATTATCCTTTAGTGTTTCGTCCATGGGAAAACATTGTGTCGAATGAAATGGAAATAGAGAATGAAGTGATTGAAATTAGTGACAACAGTGATACTGAAGATGATGTTTCGGACAACAGGAAGGTTAAAAGAAAACATTTGTCATGTGACGCAAAAACGATAATAAAAAATGTTTACCAAACTCGAATTGAAAAAGGGTGTTCAATTTCTTTCACCGTGACAAGTGAATTAACAAAAGTCCCTGTATCTACGCTAAGGGACATTATAAACAAGGGAGAGACAGAAAGACAGAAACGAGAAATGAAAAAAAATATTAGAATCGATGAAGCGGCGGGAACTGAAATAAAACAACAAATTTACTCTTTTTACAAAGAAAATAGGGTGCCAACAACGTCTATGATTTTGGACAGACTGAAAGTTTCAGGAATTGAAGTAACCTATTCGGAACAATGGTTTCGGAAATATTTGAAAACCATAGGTTTTGAGTCTAAAATCCTCAACGGAAGGATGAGCATCTTGGAAAGTGGACGATTAAAAATATTGCGTTGGAAGTACGTTACAGAAATAAGAAGATTTCGCCAAGAAGGTCGATACATAGTTTGGTTGGATGAAGCATGGTACAATAGCCATGACGTTATAAAGAAAGGATAGACTGATGGCACAAAATGGGGAAAAAGAATAATAATTTTACATGCCGGTGGCAGCGATGGGGTGTCCAATGCGTCGCTGTTGTCCGAAAAAATATAAGAAATTGTTCAGCCGACTATCACGAAGACATGAATTCACCACTTTTTGAGACTTGGTTTCAAGAACAACTGTTGCCTAATTTGCCCGATAATTCTGTCATTGTGATGGATAACGCCAGTTATCATTTAAAACAAATTAACAAGAAACCCACCACAAGCAAAAAAAACAGAAATCCTACAATATATGGCTGAAAATGATATAGAAATACCTAAATCAAAATGCACCAAAAAGATCTTCTAATCATTATAAAAGACCTGAACATTCCTACAAAATATCGGATTGACACAATGGCACAAGCAAAAGGACATACGGTACTGCGTCTTCCGCCATACTACTGTGTATTAAATCCCATTGATCTTATCTGGAGTACTCTAAAACGGGGGATTCGGCGTAAAAATACAGCTCCAAAGCTAAGTTCTGCTGTAGTAGATTTAATTAGAAGTGAGGTGGAAAATATAGACAGTATTTTATGGAAAAATTACATCGCACACGTAGTTGAAGTGGAAGATTCATATTTGTCTCCGAATGTACAACAATTTATAATTAATTTGGACGAAGACAGCTATAATAGTGACCTGTTTGTTGATAGTGACGATGCTTTATAACGCAAATATTTATTATTGTAATATATTATGTGTATATTGTATATATCATTTTCAAGAAGTCAGTTAAACAATTTCTGATTGACAAGGTTGTTTATGATGTAGATGACTTTTTACTTTACTGACTGTTCTCGTATACTGTGTCTTTTTTTGTATATACGTAGATATATATTTATGAATAATATGTACTTTTGTTTTGTTGACATGTCCAGCGTAAATCTAATATTTTTCTATGTATGTTTCACTGAATGAATAAATGTATTATTATAAAAAAAATCATTACATCATATTATAGTAATGAAATAATTTTTCTTTTATCCTAATATAGTTGTGTATAATTATACGAGTCGTTTTTGTTTGTAAATCCATGAAACCCTTGTCAATGAGCAATTGTTTTCTACTTTGCTCAAATTTTTAAAGACGTCCCTGCGTAGGGTCGAACTGTGTACTTGGTCTTGATTTACAACTATGCTATTTACGGTCCATAAATTGTTGACCACTGGGTAAAGTTAACAACGATCGAAGATAATAAACACGGTATTTGAAATTCGCAACTATAACTCGAAGATTCACAGATAGTCTATTTTGACCGATTTGATATACAAATGGCTTTAAACGTAGTAATTCACTCATTATTCTTATTTATTAACAATAAGTTATACTATTAGTATATTTATTAGAATAATAGAGTATTATTAGCAGTGCACCTGGTCCAAATATCCAAATATCAATGTGAGCTAACCATGAACCATGAAACATCAATAGACTGTCGTATTATTGAAACGAGTCAATAAACAATTTATTGGTTCTGTACCTTCCATGTGATTATGAGAATCAGTTATTGTAATAATGAAATATAAATTCAATGGAAAATATATACGGCAGCACCATCTCTTATTAATTTATTAACTACATAATAGACTAATTGAAGAGCCCAAATGAAGTGCCTAATGATCCAATAAAATTCCATCCCCAGAATAGCGGATACGGAGCAAAATGTCGATAATTTTTTATCTATTCTTCGTTGACCGATGATTTGAGCAAAGTTTCAAGTCTATCTTTGTCCTAAACATATGCATCATTTAGAGATGAATTTGGGGAATTATTTCATCCTATAATTCTGAAAGAGAGGCTCTTTGAGGAAGTAGTACCACACCTTTGAAGCAAAATACGCCTGTACACCCGCACATTATTTGTATATGGACCCATAGTATGTGAATTCTCTGTCTAGACCACGATACCTAGAAATTTGTATATTTTATCTATATTAATTTCAATGCTCTAAGCGACGATACTCTTGATGAAATTAGCTCGCGATGTATGAACGATTGAAATTAATCTAGGATAATTTCATCTATGACTTTCCTTTATCAATTTAAAAAATATGGGTTAAGCTACATTACTAGTATTCCAAAAGTTGGAAAATCAAGAAACCTTCACCGCTGAAGCCAAACGCGAGCTTTTTGTCTTCAGAACTGGAAACTTTTAGTCAACAAACAAGTTCTGGAAAGTTTTTGTAGACAGATTGTGCAAGTTTGCATGATGGCATTGTTCCTGGAAAACAATGTACTTTCCAAAACTTATTGTCTGGCAAATTTTTATTGCCCCGGAACTTACAGTATTATGAAGTATTTCTTGAAAGTTTGGTCTCTGTAAACGATTTTATTCTAGAAAGACAAAAAGTAGAGCGGTATGGTAACAAAGAACTTGCAAGGAAAATGTTATACAAAACGATGAGGTTCCTGTATGCCGCGTAATGTCCTTTTTTCTTTGAAATTTGTCTCTCGACCGGTGCTATGATTTATTATAACGGCTCATAAATACAATAGTTAACATAAGAACAAAAACAATAGTTAGCTTAAGAATTACTTTGATGTAAGATAGAGCGTATAATTTTTTTCGTAGATGATACGTTCTTTCTAAATAGTTGAAAATTCATTTTTGGTAGAGGTAAATACGCAAAAATGTATGAAATCGCTAATTATTTTGTGTGAGATTGTACAATAAAATGAAATTTCTTACTCTCGTTATGGAACATCTATTTTTTGGGAAAACCATAACCAAAATCTCTATAAAATCGTAGTTATTGAATTGAGGTGTAAACTTATTGATATCACTCAGGGTATATAAATCAAGAAAGGTACTAGTAGTAGTTGTTGCTGAAAAATTGTCTGTGTATATGTTGTTCACATTTTATCAGTGAATGCATCTTCAGAGAAGAGGACTCGCATGCATTGGCTTATGGATGCCACCATATCTATCATCTACTCCTTTTTTTGTAACCTAAATACATGTTTCGTCTGCTCTTTATATCGACTAATGTTTTTATCTGACGGTTGTGATTGATTCGCTAAATACGACAATTCATTCAACACAGTTAAAAATATATGTAAACTATAAGGTTCATCCATTACCTTATTTGTTGAAAAGAGGTTGTCTAGGATGGAGTAGCCAGTGCTTCGGTTAAAGGTTTCTAGATATTTTTAATGTAACATTCCTGAGAATGTTCAAAGAACTTGTTGGAACTGTGAGTTATAATAGTTATTTATATACCAAAAGAGTAAAGTGATTCTTTATCGGATGAGTCTGAAATTATGCGAGGCGAATAACAGGCAAGTCCGATAAAGACACTTTACCGACGTGGTGCACACAAAATTTTATCTCCAACCGTTAGGAATTTGCAATATTAAAATTGAGGTTTAACTCATCGCGTTTTATTATGATAAAGTAAATAAGCCGATATAAAACAAATATACGTATTATTTGTTATACACTGTGTCCGTAAAGTATGGAACAAATTCATTTTTAGCTAAGCAGACCATTTTAAGAAATAATCCTGAAACACGTCGATTTTTGATTTTAATTTACCGTATTTTAAAATAATAATCTAATATACAGTGTGAATTACTTTCGAGTACCTAATGACGTCACCGTCATTTTTTTGAATGGAACACCCCCATTTTATCTCAATTTTCGGATTACTCTACCTGAGCTGATTCCAAAAATGTATCACATGTTGATTTCAATTGGTACAGGATGGACAAAAATACAATAGTTTTGTGTGTGCTGATACAGTAACGCGTAACATTCTTTATTAGTTAAATTAACAATATAATCAAAAATACTTATTGTCTAGCGGACATAATATGATGAAATACATGACTTCATAAGTGTTCGAACCGCAGCCCTTGCTGTATTTGACAGTAACCCAAACGGTGTACAAATTCTTGTTGAAGCTTGTTTATTGTGTCTTGAGAAATATTGTTGGTTGTTGTCCGAATTCTCTCTTTTAATTATTGAATATTTGCTGGTTTCGTTTGATACACAACATTCTTCAGATGGCCCCACATAAAATAATCCAAAGGATTGAAATCTGGTGACCTCGCTGACCATTCAATAGGTCCACGTCTACCAATCCACCTGTTCGGAACAATTTCATCTAGGTACCTTCTAACATCTACAGCATAATGTGGAGGTGCACCATCCTGTTGGAACCATAAACTTTCATCACAACCTCCTGGATTACGTCTGCTTGGAAACAAATTACGTAAAGTAGGTACGAGATACCCCCTTAAAAACTCAAGGTACATTGCCCAGTTTAAATTACCTTTGATAAAGTAGGGTCTGATGATTGGAGTTCTTACAATTCCAGCCCATACATTTACCTTTTTCGGGTATTGTGTATGATGCTCACGCATCCAGTGGTTTTTTTTGCCCAGTATCTACAATTCTGACGGTTAACCTCGCCATTTAACGTGAAAGTGGCCTCATCAGAAAAAATAATATTTTGTATCAAGAGAGGGTCTCGGTGACATTTACATTTATCATAAGAAAATAAAAGTCAGCAAGTATCCCCTGATTGAAGTTTTAATTAATCACGTTGGACCAAAGGTCTATTTTCAAAATATTTATTACAAGTTTACAACAACAATGTCCCAAATAATGTCTGAACTCAGCTGAAGGCTGTAGACTGAGAATATAGTTAGGCTGAAGGCCGGAATCTACATAAATCCTAATAGTCTAGTCAACATGTACCATTTTTCCTAAAATTTTTGTATAGTCTCCGAAAATTACGACCATAGTCTCATTTGATTCGGAAAATTATCTAGAAAGTTTAAGGAAAAGTTCCAAAAGGGGCCGAAAAAAATTGCAAAAGTTATAAACAAGTAATTGAAAGAAAAAGTAGGGGTTTGGTTTTTTTCGAATATCTCGAAAAATAATGAAATTTTTTTTAAAATTTGAAAAAAGATCTGAAAAGATCAACAAATTTGCTGAAAAAAGCTAAATTTTAAAATTAAGGAACTGTTTTTTCTCTAAAAATCATAATTTTTATGGTTCTTTTAGATACATAAAAAAATAATTTTTTTATTCGTTTTTTCTTTGTTTATTTAATAAACAATTTGTTATAAACAAATGTATTTTTTCCGTTTATTTTTTTTTAGTACTTAATCCCGAGATAAAAACAGCCATGTGTAGTTTTATATGTAAAAAATTTTTTTTCTATTTTTTACATAACTTTTAATATTATTATGCCTTTAAATTTGTCCAATTCATGTGCTCTTTTGCTGTTATTAAAATTACTTCGAAACTATTGCAGATACGTCTATAACACTTTTTTGTTAACTATTAATTCATTAACAACTGAAGCCATTTATTGCAGTTCTAGCTCCATTATTTATTTAATTATTAACTATTAATTATTAAAAAAATTTGAAAAAAAATTTTTCTCATACTTTTAAGCCTCAAATATTATTAACTAACTATTATCTATCAGCAAATCACGAGTATTCCATTACTTGCACCGACTTAGAGAAAAATTATACCTTTATACCTGACTAGAAAATCATTTATATAGTTCCAGAGTATGCTCAGTTTTAGTATTCTGTTAACCGTTACATAGTTCGCTTCATTCAAGTATTATTTTATTGTGAAATTTCGTTGTGAATTTATTTAGTTAATTAGTTAATAATATTTGAGGCTTAAAAGTATGAGAAAAAATTTTTTTCAAATTTTTTTAATAATTAATAGTTAATAATTAAATAAATAATGGAGCTAGAACTGCAATAAATGACATCAGTTGTTAATGAATTAATAGTTAACAAAAAAGACTTGAAGTGTTATAGACGTATCTGCAATAGTTTCGAAGTAATTTTAATAATAACAGCAAAAGAGCACATGAATAGGACAGATTTAAAGGCATAATAATATTAAAAGTTATGTAAAAAATAGAAAAAAAAATTTTTCCATATAAAACAACACATGGCTGTTTTTATCTCGGGATTAAGTACTAAAAAAAATAAACGGAAAAAAATACATTTGTTTATAACAAATTGTTTATTAAATAAACAAATAAAAAACGAATAAAACAATTATTATGTATCTAAAAGAACAATAAAAATTATGATTTTTAGAGAAAAAACGGTTCCTTAATTTTAAAATTTAGACTCAAAAAACCATTGTTAATTAACAAACGCATTTTTTAGCAACAAAAAAAATTTTTAAGGAACCGTTTTTTCTCTAAAAATCATAATTTGTATTAATAAATAGATTACAAAAAAAATTTTTGATTTGCTCATAAACAATGTATTTGTTTATAACAATTTCTTAAATAATGGTAGTAAAAAATTTAAAAAAAAATATTTTTATGTAGCTTTTAACCATCAGAAATCAAAACATTCAAGATATCAACAAAAAAAAAATTTTTATAAACTTTTTTTCAATTTTTAATTTTCAATTGTTAATAAAACAGCGAAAAAACAAAATTTTGAAATTTTTTTACGGTGATCTATTTGTTAGTCTAATACCAATAACTCCACGAAGTGAAAAAAATCTCAAGGCTTTTGTTCAATAGTTATCGTGGTTTTTATCTCAACATTAAATTTGGAAAAATTATTTAATTAACAAATCCATAATTTATGAAAAAATTGGGATAAAAATTTTTTGACCACGGATTATTGTTTATTTATGTATCCCAATGATACATTAATTTTTTTATTTCTTAATATTCATATTTAATATGTTTAAATAATTTTTTTTGTTGCTACGTCAGAATGACGCAACGCGCGCGAAACCCCGATCACCCGTTTTTCGCTCATTTTTTAAGGCTTTGTGAAAATTATAAATATTGGAGGTAGAGTTCCGGGAGTCGGGACTTTTTTTTAGCAAATTTTCTGATCTGTTCAGATCTTTTTTCAAATTTAAAAAAATTTCATTATTTTTCGAGATATTCGAAAAAAACCAAACCCCTACTTTTTTTTCACTTAATTGTTTATAACTTTTGCAATTTTTTTCGGCCCCTTTTGGAACTGTTCCTTAAACTTTCTAGATAATTTTCCGAATCGAATAAGACCGTGGTCGTAATTTTCGGAGACTATACAAAAATTTTAGGAAAAATGGTACATGTTGACTAGACTATAAATCGCAAACTAAATTATCAGTTACAACGAAATCGCAGCTTAAATAAATAACAGACAAGCAGGTTCTATAAGCAGAGCTGAAGGCTTCAAACTCAAGGTGCAGAAGAGCTGAGGGCCCCAAACTACACCGATGTCTCAATTCTACAATTATAGAGAAACGACCAAATGGTTCATGTACAATTTCCCAAAATACTATGATAATATATACCAAAAATTAACAATGTACAGTTACACGGGTTCACACTTCCGCAATATATACGAATATGAATATAAATATATGCATAAGCATAAAATTTAAATAGCAAACGAGCTCAGCGTTGCTAAAAGAAAATATAAATCGAAATTATGTACGGCGCAAAATTATTTACATAAAATCGTCAGAGTTTGAAAACTCCACTAAATAACGCAGTACCCAGGTACGCACCGTAGTATCCTAGCGTTCAGAGCCAACAGCCCAATATTTTAAACTATAAGCAAATTATTACAATTTTAAATACAAAGTGAAAATAAATTTATACTATTGCCGCAAAAGAGAGAAATAAAAACTTTACAAAAAAAAATTATGAAATGAAATCGGATAAAGGTGAATGTACAAATGTAAGAAGAGTAAAAACGGAAAACTGTTCACTTATCCTGCTTCCGGACCCAGAACAGCAACTGAAGTCACTCCAGAATATTCCAGCTCTCCTGGAACTGGTCTCACTGACTCATTAAGCTTCAATTAGCAAATTTAATATCCACATAAAAAAACCCTTAATAATGAATCCTACTAACTAACCCCGTCTACGGAAATTTACCATGTGTTACCCAATTCCACCAATTCTACTAGTATCTTTGGTCATCGGCCCTTCCTAGACCAGTAGATTAACGGGTCAGAGCTGCCAGCTGTTGACTTAAGCCGTATTTTCTTCCCCTGCGTAGGAATTGTCAGGTTTTTCGTAACAATACGTTATGGCTCCCAGAGCACATGCAAAAAATTTTACAGTAGAAATGTGTGTTTACACCTTGACGGCAAATGAAGGACTGAATTTTAACTTCGCACCGTCAGCGCTCTCTGAATTCACTCCGTCGACAGGTTAGCCAATATTAAATCTCCGACATTTCGGCGAATTTTCGCGTTACACAGTATCGAAGCATTTCTAAGAGAATTGTAAGAACCGTCCTCAGCGCTGTGTGGCTTCCCAATGCAGTATATTTCAAGGCAGACAAAACTGAATTATAATTCAACACATTGAAAAAAATCAGTCTCATTACTCAATTTACACATCTCGTAAGATGAAATTCGCACACCATTATTTTAACGCACTAAAGGCAATTAACACTGAAGAAGAATCTCACGATCAATTGTAACCTGTGTAGGAACTAATGGGAACAAACCGAAACAACATGAACAACTCTCTTTAACTATGTTTTTTCATTTTAGATTTCTATTTTACCGTTTAGTTAAAATGTATGGTAAAAAAATACACGCATTATTTATATAGCTTGCTTAATGTGGCAATTTTTCTTTCTCACTTAGTGTGCATCGAAAAATATGTGTCTAGACCATAAAGAACGTGAATGCATTTAATTCTCGACGAGGAATGTAATTAAATGAGCCCACAATGCAATAAAAAAAGGAATAAATTTAATAGACTACGTTGGTAACTTAAATTCATCTTGAAAATCCTAAAATTACAACACAGGTATTTGCTGTTTAAATTCTCCTTGTGGAGAATAAAGAGAAATATTTCCGAAAATGAAAAACTGCCAATAACCTTTTACCAGCCGAACTATGAAATCTGTTAAGTAATTTCATCTATACTGGCGACAGACCATAATTTTGGTTTATTGGAGTTTCCAAAAATAGATTGGACCCATTCTAGCGAATCGCTAACTTAAGAGTCTTTTCTTGGCTTTGAATCGACATATAAAAAACAATAGAAGTCTTTCGGGCCAAGACAAATGAAACTATCCGAATCATTGGTTTTTATTTCTATTCTCTATTCATGAATTGAATCGGCAAAAGGAAGTTGAGCTTTTAGAATGTCGACCCAAAATTCCTTAACTTTGATTCGAGTATGCGAGAGCAGTGAAGGAGATCGTTGCATTAACAAACAAATGAAATTCAAATTCTAACATTTTTATTGTATTGATATACAACGTGTTCCCATATTTTCTGATAGAAATAACTACGTTAAACATGACGAATTATATTGCAAACATTTATTTTTCAAACAAAAACTTTAACATTTGGTTTAAAACAAGAACAAGGAAAGTAGGGGAGACCGGAGCTTAAAGTCTCACGGGTTTAAAGTCACAAACCCTCTCCTGTGCAAAGTAAATATGGCAACGTCGTCATATTCATACGCCAGGAACTATTTCAATGTTAGTTAGTTCCGCCATATTCGCCATTCGTATAAGTCGCATGTTTATAAGTGAATTTACGGAAAAAGCCAATGTAAGTAATTTTTTGGATTAATAATACAAACCGTATATTTTATCTGAGTGCCAGAATTTAAAAATGCCGTGTTATATTTATGATACCCCTAGGTGTTCTACAAAAAGTCACTATAAATTTATAAAATTAGGTTAGGTAGTTATTTTAAAAAGAAAATGGCAGGACCGTTTGGGGTAACTTGTCTCACACGTTGTGGGGCAAGTTGTCATGTGTGACTTTTTACCCCGATATTAAAAGAAGTAAAGCTCTGAATCGGATTTAATTTTTAGATGGTTCGCGAATACAGAAAAAGAACAGATCGAGGGAGTTTTGATAAGGAAACAATGAGGAAAGCGGTGTTACAAGTAAAAAATGAAAATATTTCTATTTGGCAAGCAGCAAAAAATTTTGATTTAAATTATAAAACAGTGGGGCGCTATTGCAAAAAGCTTTCAGCAGAGGACCTTAATCAAGATCAGTTAAATATAGACGTGGGATATGGCAAACCTCGCATGGTATTAAGCCGAGAAATGGAAATGGATTTAAAAATATACCTACTCGAATCAGCAAATATTTATTTCGGACTTTGTCCTAAGGAAATTAGAAAGCTTGCATTCCAGTTTGCCATTGCCAATAAAATAGCTGTTCCCGAGCCTTAGAAAAGGGATCAAATGGCTGGACCTGAATGGTTTACATCATTTTTAAAGAGAAACAATGATTTATCTCTTCGCACTCCAGAACCAACAAGTTTCGCACGCGCAACAAATTTTAACCAAGCAAATGTGAACAGCTTTTTTACAAATCTGGAAAAGGTTATGAAAAAATATAACTTTGATCCATCCTCAATCTGGAATATGGACGAGACGGGGGTGACCACTGTTCAGAAGCCTTGTAAAGTAGTGGCCAGAGAAGGATTTAAACAAGTCGGATCCATAACTTCTGGGGAACGTGGAACCTTCGTCACAGTGGCCTGTTCCGTATCTGCTTTGGGAAATAGCATCCCGCCATTCTTTATATTTCCAAGAGTGCATTTTAGAGAATTCTGGCTAACATCTGGACCAGCAGGATGTGCGGGAACAGCTAATCGAAGTGGCTGGATGATAGAAGAAAATTTTGTGCTATTTTTGAGACATTTCATTAAATTTTCAAAATGTTCCAAAAAGCACCCCTGTCTGTTACTTCTTGATAATCATCAGTCGCATCTTTCTATCGAGGGACTTGAGTTGGCTAAGGAAAGTGGTATAGTTATGTTATCTTTTCTTCCCCACTGCTCGCACAAGTTGCAGCCTCTTGATAGGTCAGTTTATGGTCCGTTTAAAACATACTACAATAATGCTTGCGATGCGTGGATGATGAATCATCCCGGTCAAACGATGACGATATATGATATTCCAGTTTTAGTTGCTCAAAGCTATCCCCTAGCCGCAACACCAAAAAATATACAATCCGGATTTCGTGTATCAGGGATATTTCCCTTCAACCAAAATGTATTTGATGATACAGAATTTAGCCCATGTAAAGTAACAGACAGAGACTTGTACCAAGAAAATCAGGAACCAGATCTCGAAAATCCAAAGCCCAGGACCAGTGGAATTTCATTCCAAACTGATGAACCAACAGTTGACGAAATGTTAACAAGTAAGTTAGTTACCTGAGTATCTTAAAATTATTCTGCAATAATTTGTTTTTCTTGAAATAGGCAACAAAAAAACAACTGTGTCAGAACCTGCAAACACAGAACTTCCCGACACTCAGCAGCCTGGTCCTAGTGGCTCATCCTTAGAAAAAATCCCAAACCATACTCAGCGTTCTGGGCCTAAGGAAAGTATATTTAGTGTCTCAGATATAAGGCCCTTGCCCAAAGCAGGTAAGACTTTTACCAAAATCAGGTGAGGACACATTTTAAATAACAGTTACCTTAAATTTCAGCTGCAAGAAACAAAGGGTCAAATAGAAAGAAAAGGAACTCGGCTGTACCAACTGATACGCCAGAGAAAGAGGCTCTTGAGGCGGAGTTTGATAAGAGAAAAAGTGTAAAGAAAAATTCAACAGCAAATATAAGAGTGTCAAATAATAAAAATAAAAAGGGAAAAAACTATGAAAGTGCTAAAGAGAAGTCCCCTGAAGAATCAGAGGACGAGGATGAAGAAAGTTTTTGTCTTGTCTGCTTGGAACCATTTTCCAATAGTTCACCAAAAGAAGTTTGGGTTCAATGTACAGTCTGTAAGCTATGGGCCCATGAACTGTGCACTCCCGGTACACCGTGGTACGTATGTCAGAACTGTGAAGATGACGACACTGAATAACAAAATTGGAATAGAGCATAATATAATGTATTATTTGTTTCTTTTTATCTGTATTTTTGAGCTTTTTTAAATAAAATCTAACCTGATATCTGCGTGACTTTTCACCCCTTTCCGTGAGACAACGTGTCCCATAATGGGGGCACACTTGTAACAGTTTACGTTTTGCAAAAAAATTAATAAATGCGCGTTATTTATAAATACATTTTTAGTCACTTTGTATAGTCAAATAACAGAGTGACAAAGTGCACCAGAAATAACTTTGCTAGGATTAAAAATGGTTTCACAAAAAATTAACAACCTAATTTTGTGACATTTAGCCCCGGTCTCCCATATCATTTGTTGTATTTAAAAAAACGTGAACAAAAAGTATCCGAGTAATAATTTAGAGAATGGTAAAAGTGACAGGTTTTGTTTGAATAATTTTCCTATATTACTTATTGTTAAGGGAATTAACAAAAAAGAGGGAAAAGTGGCATTACAACTAATATTTCCTAAACAAACTAATGAAATAAAAACTTATAAAACCATCACATATGCAGGAAATATTTCAAAGATAATATCTTTAGCAACGAATACAACAATTTCTTTTAAAACAGAAAGTAACGTTAGTACAAAATTGTTAAATGTAAAAACAAAAATTCCAACATTAAATAAATCAGATATATATATATATATATATATATATATATATATATATATATATATATATATATATATATATATAACTCAAATGTCCAAAATGTAATGCTGTCTATTTTAGTCAGACCCTTAGAAATTTTGAAATCCGATACAGTGAACACTTACGAGCATACAGATTAAAACAACCAGATAAATCCAACTACGCAAAACATCTACTTGACACCAATCATTCATTGACACCTAACACAGAGCTAGAAGTGCTGCATATTTGTGAAAAGAAACAAGAACTGGATTTCCTTGAAGAATTGGAAATTAGTAGACATTTATGAAACCCACAATATGAAGTTGTCAATGAACAGATAAATCTAGGGATTTCTGCACTAATAAACTGTCTTCTTAAGTGATAATTGTAAAGATCAGCAGATATAGTTTTCCTGGTTTTCTATATCATTGCACTGATCTTAATTGGAAAAATGATATCCAGGATATCACCATAGGGCTAATAATATCTAAGCTTCAATATTTGTAATATCACATCTTTTTCTTTTTTCTATTAACATATATTAATTCAATCACAAGTTAGGTCAATTCTTGGTCTAGCCACAAATAACTACTAAACATCAGGTAGGCATCAAATGAAATGTAACTTCTGTCATTCTGACGATGATATTGATTTATCGAAACAATTGTCAATTTTTCAGAATTTTCAACAATTTTCATTAAATTGTGGAATTAGATAGAAACAGTGAGTTTTATTAAAAACACTAGTGTTAAGGGATTTTGCATGCATGCATGTATGAACCAGGGAAAATGCATAATGTAATACACGAGATGTAAAGACTAAATATAGATATATCCGGTATCAGCGACATCAGATAGCCAGACTCTGTTCAACTTAACACGACAAACGGTGGTATGTACTTTTCTGGAAATAATGAAACCCATCACAGAAATAGAGTTGCAAGCCTTGTGGCGAGAAGCATAGTATCATCAGTAATCGGTTTCACTCCGATATCAGATACAACTTCAAGCAAATATGGTCAAATTAAACATAATACAAGTATATGCTCCTACAGCCGACAAACCTGATGAAGAGATCGAGATGATAATTTACAATCAGTCCTATCCTCAACAAAAACGAGATATGCTACAATTATCATCGGTGACTTTAACGCTAAAATGGGAAACGAGAAATGCGACAAATATGTAGGCGAATACGGATTAGGAGTATGAAATGAAAGAGGCGATAGACTACTAGAATTTTCTCATATGAACAACTACATATTAACAAACACTTTCTATAAACTTCCCATGCGAAGACTATATACCTGGAAATCCCCACAAGAAGCCAAAGACTGGCCGGTTTGAAACCAGATAGACTACTTCCTAATAAATGAAAGATGCAGAAATGGTGTTAAACCAGTAAATGCATATTCAGGTGCTGACATATTTCCTGATCTTAATCCCATAATAGCACGATTTCATATCAAACTAAAAAGAACTTAAAGGAATAAAATTGACATCGGACAGTTCCAGAAGGCTAAAATCCGCCAGATCATAAAATAGGAAATAAAGAACAACCTAAGAACATTCGGTATGGAAGATATGAGAACCAACATGACATAACTTGAAATCAGCACTGATGAAACCCATGAAGACAATGAGTAAAAATGAGAAAGGTAAATCAAACCGCGAGTGGATGACGGATGAAATTCTGGATCTCATAGATATAAGAAGAAATTTTAAAGATAAATGCGATCAACAATACAAAGCAATACAACATTAAATACGAAATAAAATCAGAGTCGCAAAAGAAAACTTTTATGAAACTAAATGTGAAGAAATTGAAGAATTATAACAAAAACATGACGGCTTTAATGTATATAAAAAGGTCAAAGAACTAGCAGAGCTACAAAGACGGAATCGACTCAATACATGATTGACGTAGACGGTAAAATAATAACAGATATAGCAGAAAAATTAAAAATTTGGAAAAATTACGTCGAAGAACTCTTTGAAGATCACAGACAAAAATAACTACCCTGAACATACGGACATAAACTAAGGTCCTGAAATAAGAAAAGAGGAAATTCTATATACACTGAATGCAATGAAAAGCAGAAAAGCGTTAGGCTCAGATGGATTACCAATCGAAATTCTTAAACTTATCGAAGAAGAACAGATTCTTGTCTTGGCAGATTTATTTTACAACATTTATAAATCAGGAAACATACCACAAGAATGGCTAACACTACCAAAGAAAAAAAGAAATCCTAAACAGTGTCAAGATTACCGCACTATAAGTCTAATGGGACACACGCTGAAGACATTCTTGAAGGTGATACATGTCAGAATATACAGAAAACTAGAATAAGATATCAGCGATACGCAATTTGGATTCCGGAATGGT
The DNA here is from genome assembly GCA_963921935.1 of Galeruca laticollis. Taxonomy (NCBI): domain Eukaryota; kingdom Metazoa; phylum Arthropoda; class Insecta; order Coleoptera; family Chrysomelidae; genus Galeruca; species Galeruca laticollis. The sequence goes on from OY998183.1 coordinate 94,699,987, forward strand.
CTGGGCACTCGTGAAGCGTTATTCGCACTTATACCTGTTTGCACCAAACACACTTAGTGTTAAGTGTTCCTTAAAATGAACCCTTAACTCAAATTACATTGCACCACTTGCTAAGTGACATTTAAATTGCCTTAATATATATATATATATATATATATATATACATATATATATTTCCAGGGTCGGAAGGTTCAGACGGGAGAGCTATAGACGCCTCCGTGTCTCTGTTGGTTGTTGTCCTGAAAACTCGGGATCTTCCATTTGAAGGCACAAATGTGCGTTTGGTTATCTTGTTGAAATCCGTTGTTTGTGTTTTCTCATGTTTCATACTTGCTCCCAAGTTGTACACCTTTTCTTGGTTATGCCGTACCGATGAAGGCTAATGAGCCAGAAACATGCATGTCTGCGGTTACCACTCTTTTCAGTAGCCCCTTCTTCTATTTGCGTGCAATACCCACTAGTCTATTCGTTGCTTATTGTTCATATGTCACGCACTATTCGTACATCTATTTATATATATATATATATATATATATATATATATATATATATATACATATAAAATTATTAAAGTTGAGATAACGACCGTACTATGTTAAAGGAAACGAAAGGTAAATATTGGGTAATCGGTCTGTATGAAAAGTCAAACTCTTTTGTTCAACGTGCCTCTATATTTCGTTGTACTTCACAACTTCCTCAGGAGGTTATTGCTATAAACATTAATTAATGAAACAAGAGTACAATAAATGAAATAAAATTACTTACAACGTGAGCCATTAAAATACATTAAAACACATGATGTGGAGTCAACCAGTTAAAACAGAAAAAAAATAAGGACGAACATATTGGCTATTACTCCGTTGAGAGAGAGGGTAATGATAATTTTGTTCCTTTTTTGGATACAAGAGTTATTAGATCAAATGATAACAAACTCATTCTTGATTGGTATCAAAAGCCGACTGCGTCTGGTAGATATATCAACTATTTCTCGAATCATCCTAGGAAGCAGAAATTTAATACAGTTATTAATTTAAAAAACCGAGTGTTGCATATTAGCGATACAATATTTTCACACGATAATTTGAAAAAACTTTTTTGGATTTTTAAAAACAACGGTTATCCTACACGTTTATTAAATAAGTTAATTTACAGTTCTAACTTTTATGATGGTCCTATTGATAATGGGGCGGTTGTTCCATTCAAATATAAAAAGTTGCCTTACATTCCACCTCTTACTAATAGGGTTGTCTCACATTTCAAAACATTTACGAACTTAAAGATATCGAAATATAATGTCACTACGATCCAATCACTTTTCTCAAAAGTGAAAGATAAACACGAATTATTACGCAATAGTGATGTAGTTTACTGTGTTCCCTGTTCAACATGTCAGGGTTGTTACATAGGTCAGACTTCACAGAGTCTGAAACAAAGGTTAGTACAGCACAGGAGTGACTGCCGTATAGGGAAAAATTCATGTGCTTTGGCATCACATGTCAAAAATATGAGCCATACTTTTGATTATGATAGGGTAAAGATCCTTGAGTTCGAAAGTAATTATAGACGTCGACTATTTCTGGAGATGGTTCATTTTAATAGCTGTGAGAATTCGATCAATTTTAGATCAGACATTGACCAACTAAGTGTGATCTACTGCAATATTCTGAAATATTGATAAGTATGTTTTAACTGTGGTAGTGTTTAATAATTTTACTGGACTATAATGTTTTCGCTTTTAACTTTCTAATGTTTGTAATTAGTTGATAATTCCAACTTACTTTTTGTCCTCGCTTATAAAGAATGTATTTTTAGTATGACAAGTTTTAAAAAGATTATTTGATGTTATTTGCTTAGTATACTAGTAATAGCCAATGTGTTCGTCCTTATTTTTTTTCTGTTTTAACTGGTTGTTTCCACATCATGTGTTTTAATGTATTTTAATGGCTCACGTTGTAAGTAATTTTATTTCATTTATTGTACTCTTGTTTCATTAATTAATGTTTATAGCAATAACCTCCTGAGGAAGTTGTGAAGTACAACGAAATATAGAGGCACGTTGAACAAAAGAGTTTGACTTTTCATACAGACCGATTACCCAATATTTACCTTTCGTTTCATATATATATATATATATATATATATATATATATATATATATATATGTCCAACCAATTGAAAGAGTTAGGAAAAACATTTATTTGGTCACTCTTTTTAACGATACAAATGACAGCTCTCAAGAAATAAAGACACGAATTGAAAAAGCCCGAGGAACATTTATGAAAATGAATCAAGTATTCTGCAGTCGGGACCCAAGCTTAGAACTGAAAATACCTCTTATGAGATGCTATTTTCTATCAGTGCTGTATGTACTATGGCTTTGAATCATGGACAATAAAGAAGAATGATATGAGAAAAATAGAGAATTAAGCTTTGGTTATATCGAAGAATATTACGAATTTCATGGGTACAGAGAATCACCAATGTCGAGGTGTTAAGACGTATGAAGAAAGAAACGGAAATTATCCTGACTATTAAAAAGAGGAAACTGCTCTACCTGGGACACATTATGAGAGGGGACAAGTACCAATTACTCCAACTAATAATACAAGGAAAAATAAGTGGAGAAAGATCAATAGGAAGGCGAAGATGTTCCTGGTTGAAAAACCTACGAGAATGGTTTCACACCACCAATAACCACCTGTTTTAGAACAGCAGTATCGAGAATACGTGTAGCCTTGATAATTGCCCACCTTCGGAACGATGATGGCACTTGAAAAAGAAGACGGGGTTTTGGGGACAGAAAAAATGTAACTTCCATACGCGTCAACCAATTTTCACTTAATTCGATGTTTCGATTGGCAACTAGACGGCGTTGTATGAGAGCTAACAATATCAATATCAAATACAATGCTATAACTATAATCAGCTTATGGGAAGGAAAATAGTATCACTTACTGACTTGTCAAAACCGCAAAATGATATCTCTTGTCGTGTTGTTTTTGGGGAAGAATCAAGTATTGTCTTTGGGGACGAATCAAATATTTAGTTTCTAAAGCACGTCCAACAATACTTGAGGACATGAACGATAGAATTCAGAACAGGGGTTAACTGTACAAGACTGAATGTGCATAGCCATTATTCGTAATTAACATAATTAGGTTTAACGCGAATTTTTGCATTATGTAAATTTTTGTTACAAAATTTTATTATGTTCAATTATTTTAGGTGTTTGACTGTACTGCTGCTTGTCTGTATGAAATAAATAATAATATTTTTTAGTTTTAATGTTCAAAATTCAAAGGTCCTACATGGATAAATAAGGAATTGAAAACTAATGTCAACGAGGTATCACACACTACCTTTTTTATTTAACATATTTGAATGTGCGTTCATTACGTACGAATTCAAAATAACTGCCACATAGAGGATTTTATAAAAATACAAGAATGGATCGCCAGAAAATCGGCCAGTCACTTTTATTGTCCATTTCTTATATTGTAGCACAAACGTTTGATTACAAAGGCACTCTAAACCTTAAACCTAAATTGTGTCTCTTTTGAAGATTTTCAAAAAAAATTATACATCAAAAGACTTAATAACAACCCAAACAATATTATATTCTGTACTCTTTATAAATTGAGGAAAATATAAAGTATAAAATGTATGTAAGTTAACAAAGGCACATTTTTCGGTCTTAAATATGATTTTTATCGTTTTTTATGTTAAGTTATAGAAGATTAGAGAAAGGAATAAACTAAAGGATACCACATTTTATAAGACTCCACTCACAAAACGGATGAGCACGAAAAATGTTCCAGTCACTTTTAAAACGCCAAAGAAAAATAATATCTATAAACAAAATTCGATCCAATCTTTTCTTTCTTCCCTAATCTCCCGTAGTGAACCATCAAAGAATCAAATGAAAATTCTTTGTTCTTTTATTTAAAGGTAAAGGACGTAAAGCCGCTTCACCCCCGTTTTACTGATCGATTGATATATATGTTCGTTTATTTGGAAAAATATTTGATATTATATAACCTCCTCACAGTTTATAAACAACAGGGGTTAAGACACAGATAGAAGTTCTCAAATATATGCTTTTATGTGTGGATTTTTTTCAGAAGAAGGTCCTCATGTCTAACTTGATGATTTTTTTATGACTAGTCCAATGGACCTCCAATAATTTTCATAATTTTGACTGATAATCTCTTCACTTAAAATAAATAGCCTCTGTTTATTTCAGTACAATTTTAAATTCAAACAAAAGTTATAAATATGGCATAACATTGCGTGAACTAACAACTGACGATGGCTTTGTTCTTAACATTATTGTTCACAGGGAAGAAGAACATTAGTTTCAGAAAAATCATCACATGTTGAAAGTGTGGTAAAAAAATTGATGAAGGATTATTTAGAAAAGGGTCGTTAAGTATACCTTGACTAGTGTTTTTTGGCTGAAGTTTTGCATAAGAAAAAAACAGATGTGGTAGGAAGTCTAAGTAAAAATAGAAAGTGAAACCATAAGAAAACTGAAAGCCAAGCTAAAGAAGGGTGAAGCTGTTTGGTGAAAAAAGGGGCCAGAATTACTCACTAACTGGAGGGATGAAAGATAGGTTAGAATGATTAGTACGGCTCACAAACATTTGATGGTCAAAATTCAGGGCAAGAGAGCTAATAATAAAATAAAACCTGCACGCGTTATTGATTATAATAAACACATGTCGAGAATCGATTGATCAGACAAATGATGGCTTACCACTCTACCCCCCGTAAAACTATTAGATGATAAGGAAGACCGGTATTAATTGTAACAGGTGTCAAATGTAATAAAGAGCATAGTTGCGCCATCTCTTGAATGTAAATCGAAGCAACTGCTGTGATAGGTACTGCGCGATCTGTAAAGTATTTGACAGAAGCGCAGTGATTTAGTGCACGTTATTAAGTTATAGTGAATCACATGTTTTTGACCATAAAAGTAATTACAATTCATCAAAGATTATTGACTATTATGTCATTAACTCTTGGTGTAATCACAATTTCGATATTGTCACTGAATTATACGCTTCTTGATGATTAGTTTGCTCTGAAAACACATTGAATTAAGTTAGGTTATATGTTAAAATAATGCAGTGAAGGTGAAAACGTTACTGGGTGTCGGTGGGTGTCGATTGTACCATGTTACAATCGACACCAGCTCTAATATATTTCCTTTTGTGCACAAAGTTTATGTGATGTTTTTTTTACAAAAATATGATTAAACCGCGCGAATGAAAAACCAACAGGGGACAAATTCCTTGGGAGGATTATAAAGCGGCAGCAAATACAGTTATTATCAAAAACATGTCTGTAAGAGCAGTAGCTGCACAATATGGAATGTGTCATGTCTCACTAAACCGCATTGTCAATACAGTAAGGGAAAATCCTCAGCCAGTAGTTGGGTACACCACCCACATGACAGGATTTTGTCAAATGAACAAGAACGACAGTTGGGAGGGTATGTTGAAAGTTTCTCTAAACTTTATTTGGATTTATCTCCAAAAGAACTGAGAAAACTAGAGTTTCATTTAGCCCATGCAAATAACTGCAAACTTCCAGAGAATTGGACTGACCTGGAAATGGCTAGTGAATACTGGCTGACGGCTTTCCTGAAGCGTAATTCCCATATATCAATTAGGACACCAGAATCTACTAGTCTTGCTTCTTCTTCTTCTTCTGCTATCCATTAATGGATGTTTGCGACTACTTCTGACCATTTCGTTCTGTCTCTGATGGCGTGGATTAATCCTCCTGTGGTTCTCATCCCTGTCCAATGTTTTATATTTCGGAGCCACGACATCCTCTTTCTACCCACTCCCCTTTTTCCCTCTATTTTTCCTTCTATTCATAGTTGGAGCAACTGGTATCTCTCGTTGCGTACCACATGTCCCAGGTACGCTGTTTTCCTGCGTTTTATCGTGTTCAGCAATTCACGTTCTCTTCCTGTACTCCTCAGAATTTCCTCGTTGGTTTTTCTTGCCGTCCATGGAACTTTCAAGATTCTTCGATAGATCTGTTACGAAACAGCACACTGGTATAGTCCCTAAAACCGACCCTGTCTAAGCCAGGTATAATAGTTAAAATTATGGCGGATACGCAGCTATAAAAAACTGTTTACGATTGAGACTATCTTATCTAGAACTGGTTTTTGTGACCAGAGTTATCTAGAAAAGGGCAGAAAAATTATATGTGTGTATAAGCCGCAGCCTGGAATTTACTAGTAAAAATGGCTTTAATATAAATAAGGTCCGATCAGCGGAAGGGGGAGTGGATAAAAGTGATCTCGTGAAATAAATACACCGAAATAGCAAACAGTAAATATAAATTAGTTAAGTGTTCATATAAATTAGTTTAAGTGAATATACTGAGTATATATAAATTAAGTGTTAGTGATTAGTTTATTGTTTAAATAAATAACAAAAACATTACAGATCCACATTTCAAATGCTTCCAGTGTATTCATGGTATTAACCTTCAGAGTCCAGCCTTCCATGCCATACAATAGGACCATACGTAGCATTTTGTGAATCTCATGAATGAGCTCTCACTTTTTCTATCCGGTACTTAATTTCCACTTCTGAAGACCAGTCTTCACATAGACAGGTTCCCAGGTATTTAAACTTTTTTACCCGTTCTATGTCTTCACTATTGTATGATAGCTTTGCATTCTGGAAATCATCTAATTTACGGGTGATTATTAGAAATTTTGTCTTTTTTATATTGATGTTAATCCCCATCAATCGGCTATGTATTCCTACCATATGCAGAAGTCTTTGGAGGCCATTCATGTTATCTGCTATCAAGACTGTGTCATCTGCATACCGTATATTGCTGCTCCATATACCATTTACTTTGATGCCCAATTGTTGTCCTTCGAGAGCTTCTAGAAAGATATTTTCAGAGTATACGTTAAACAGGAGTGGGGAGAGGACACAACCCTGCCTTATACCTCTAAGGATTTTCTGTGCTTTTGTGGCCTCGTTGTCAACTCTAACTGCAGCTGTTTGGTTCCAGTACAAGTTTTCAATACAGAGTATATCTTTCTGATCTATGTCAAGTCGCTTTAGTATTTGAACGAGTTTGTGATGTTGCACTCTGTCAAACGCCTTTTCATAGTCAATAAAACACATCACTACATCTTTTATCTGGATGAATACATGGGTTGCGACTAGTGCCTCTCTTGTGCCGAGACCCCTTCTAAAACCGAATTGAGAGGATCCAATAACGCAATAACTAGTCTTACTAGAGCCATGAATTTCAACAAAGAAAATATGAGACATTTATTCAGCAAATTAACGAACATTGTGGACAGATGGCAGTTCGAACCCCGCATAACTTATACAATGTGGATGAAACGGGCAAGTACTATAGTTCAGAAACCAAATAAAGTGCTTGCAACCAAAGAAATCAAGCAAGTTGGCCAAATTACTTCGCAAAAAAGAGGAACCCTTGTAGACATGTGTTTGGCAGTCAGTGCCCTGAGCAACAGTGTGCCCCCCATGTTCATATTTCCGCTAAGAAAATAGAAAGATAATTTTGTTCTAGACGGGCCTGCGGGCTCTATAAGAACTGCCCATGGAAGTGGCTGCATGAAAGAAAAGTATTTCCTAATCTTCGTTAAACATTTTGCAAAATTATCAAAGCTCGTGAAAATAATAGTGTTTTGCTTATTTTAGATTATCACCAATCTCACCTTTATATTCCTGTCTTCGAATACTGCCGAAATAACTGCATTACGTTGCTGTCTTTTCCCCTTCACACCTCGCACACGTTACAACCATTTGATCGAAGCATCTTTGGACCTTTCAAGAAATATTATAATAGTGCAGGGGAATATTGAATAAAGAACAATCCTGGAAAACGTATGAGTATTTATGATATTCCGGGACTGGTTAAGGATGCTCAACCAATGGCAATTACGCCAAAAAATATAACTGCTGGCTTTTCTTGTACAGGAATATGGCCATTTAATCCTGATAACTTTACCAATGACTATTTTATCCCCAGCTCTGTAATAGACCGCTGATACCGAGCTGTTCCGATAACACAGAAGCTGAGACAATTGCACCAGAAGTTGTATTTCGACAACCCGAACACGCTACAAACTCTGTAGAAGCTGATTCTTGCCAGCCTTCTACTTCTACGCAAAATATGAGATAACCATCTCATCCTGCCGTTCAGAAAGAAACTGTTTGGACTCCCGAATACATCCGACCTTTGCCGAAGGCTGTTCTCTCACAGCCAAGTAAAGCTACAAGGTGAAAAGTAAAAACCGCGATTTCAACGGACTCTCGCGGAAAGGAATTATTAGAGACTGTTAAACTAAAAAGTGAGTGAAAGCCGTAGAACAGATGTCGTCGTCAGAAGATGAATTTGACATATTTTTTAATAACCCAAAAGTGGGAGTTGCTTTCTTAGAGGCATTAATGTAATCCCTCCTTGGAACTTAAAGTATTACCACAGTTCACATTGATACGCGAAATACATTAATATCTTAAATAAGAGCTATTCTTAAAGGTCTAATAACTGGGACTAAGTAGATGTGTCACTGAGTAAAGAACCAAAACTAACAATTCTACAAAAATATTGACTAGCATGAACGGAGCCACATAAAAACTAGACAATGACCAATGGAAAATATCCTTTAAAATATATATACCTGAAGACGCATTCAGAAGCATGTACAGGGCCTACTAACAAACATGATAGTGGTTATGTTATGACTTTAAGGCTGGCAATAGTATACCCAAATTCTATCTATAATCTCTTGTATCTCTAGATTCTTTCTTATATCTAGATTTCTCAGCTTCTGAGTTGGTTACTCCTGTTGCTTGTATTTTACTTTTTTGTTGTTCTGTTAAGACCACATCCAAATGTCAGTATTGGTCGATATATCGTTTTGAAAACATTTATTTTTTCTGTGACAGGAAAAAAATTTAACATTTTATCTCTGTTGACAGGTAACAAAATACAACTTTTCACGAAATTACTTTTTTTTCCACGGGAAAAAAGTGAGTACTTTTTTCCCGGATATATATATATATATATATATATATATATATATATATAGATAAATACATATAGATAAAGGAAGATATTTAATTTTAGAATATTTTATTGAACATAAGTTACATTTCCTTTATATCAAGAGTCAGAGAAAACTCGGAATTAGACATTTTTTAACTTTATATTTTCCAAAATAACTACTAAACAATCACTGAGTTCGCCATTTTTGAATCAAATCACAGAATTAAATTGACATATATTTGATTACTTTGAAGTTTTCCTTAGCAACGCAGGTCTAATTGTCGCTATAACTACAACAGCTTATTAGTTTAAAAATTCAAATTTCATATCGATAACATTCTGACTTTAATATATTGTAATAATATGTTCTTTCACTATTGAATCGTCGTTTTTCCTATACACGGGAAAAATATTAGATTTTAGCTGGAGGTCCGCTTCGCGTCGGGAGACAACATAACCTCGAGCTAAAACCTAATACTTTTTTCCCTTGTATAATAAATAACTATTTTGTCTGCTTTCTTTTATTTATAAATGTTGTGTTCATTACATAGTAAAGTTTATTCATTTTCTGAATTCTATTATTGATATTGGCGTCTTATGTCCCACTTTCATCTTCTGTTACCCCGAGATATTTGAAATTATTTACTTATTCTATTATTTCTCCATCGATGTAGCCGTTTAATTTTTCTCTGTGCTCTCCAATCATCATTACCTTTGTTTTATTTTTGTTTGTTTTTATTCCATTTTCCTTCATTACTGTGTTCCATACATTTATGTTTATTTGCAAATCTTTTTCACTTCCAGCCAGTAATACAACGTCATCTGCGAATACTCCTTCAGTTATATGTACTTTTTGTACTTGTAAGTGTCTTACACAATAATTTTTACTTTTCCGCCCAATTTATCAAATATGCGAGAAAAGTATTGGTTTACCCCAAAAAAAGTTGGAAATTTGAAATTTTTTTGAGTTATTCATACGTTTTCCATCAACAACAACCCAAAAAAAACGGTTTTTAGATTAAAAATCCTGTGTGTATGTCGTCGTCGTTGTCGTCAGCCACTTTTCGTTACATGTCTTGTTAGCACGATACAGCCTCCGGAGTGCAACAAGTCACCAATTTTATGATTGAATATTGTTAAGGACATGTCACAGATGAACCCTCTTGATTTTCAGCTCATCAGAGCCAGCACAACGGGTGCTATGGTACTAGAAGTACGACATTTTAGTCATTTTTTGAGAAATTTCAGTTTGTTAGCACGATACATCCTCCGGAGTTCATCAAGTCAACAATTTTATGATTGAATATTATTCAGGACACATCATAGATGAACCCTATTGATTTTCAACTCACCAGAGCTAGTACAACAGGTGCTATAGTACTTTACGTACGGTATTTTTGTCATTTTTGGAGAAATTTAAGTTTGTTAGCACGATACAGCCTCCGGAGTATATACAAGTGACCAATTTTATGAATGGATATTATTCAGAGCATTTCAAAGATGAATTCTATTGATATTCAGCACACAAAAGCCAGTAAACTGGGTTGCATATTTCAAAACTGCACATTGATACGAAACCAGTAGCTAAATGCGGCGCTACTATTTGCTGGATTTCCACCGTTATTCCCCATGCGACTGCGACCGTTTTTATTCGAATACGATACTTCAATTGGTTTTATGCTGTCGCTGCCATTATTGAATGCCAATTACTCAATTATGTATTAATTTAGATTTAAGTAAAATTTCTATCAATATTTTTATGCAGGGTGATCACATGGTATTAGTACATTTTTTGCAAAATGCTATTATGAAAAGTAAAATCTAATTGAAGAAAATTGACATCCCTAAGTTGTAAACAACAGCAAGGAATATTTTAAATTCGAGTTTAAAAGACGGTAACTACACAATCCAGCCAATGGCAGCGCAGCATTTAACTACTGGTTTCGTATCAATGTGCAGTTTTGAAATATGCAACCGGGTTCTATGGTACTTGAAGTACCAAATTTTTGTCATTTTTGGAGAATTTTCAGTTTGTTAGCAAGATACAGCCTCCAGAGTGTATACAAGTGACCAATTTTATGATTGAATATTGTTCAAGGTGTCTCAGATGTACTCTATTGATTTTCAGTTGACTAGAGCGAGTATAGCGGGTCCTATAAATCCAGATATATTACATTTTTGGTTATTTTTGGACAAATTTCGGTTTGTTAGTACGATACATTCCCCGAAGAGTATACAAGTAACAATTTTATGTAACGGACTTAAGCTGCCTCCTTGTCTCAGCCCTGCATCAAAAGCTTTCTCTAGGTCCAAAAATGCCATAAAAAATTTCCTTTTTTCTTTAATTGCTTTTTCAATTATCTGTTTTATTGTGAATACATGGTCCTGTGCACTTCTTCCATTTCTGAATCCGCTCTGTGTTTTTCCCAGTGTTCTCTCGATCTTCATTCTGATTCTTTTTTCAATGATTATTTCCAATATTTTCAGGGCTGTACTTAATAATGTGATACCTCGGTTGTTGTTGATACAGTCCTAGTGGTCTCCTTAATATAGGTACTACTAGTGGTTTCTCCCATACTCTGTTGTAAATATGCAACAATATATTTCCTTCTTTCTGTCCCATGTTTTTTATCATTTCAGCAGTATTTTATCGGACCCTGATGCTTTTCCATTTTTTAGTTTCTTGATAACTTTTTCCAGTTCTGCTTTATCTGATGTTTTGTTAATGTCGGTTTCAACTCCGTCATTGTCCTGTTCCTCCAGTTCGCTTCGGGCAGGTGAGCAGATTCTGGTAATACTCTCTGCATCTCTCCATAATTTCCCTTCCTTCAGTTAATATTTCTCCATTTTTGCTTTTTATAAAATGCATAGTTTGCTCTTTTTCTGTTTGTAATGACTTTAGCGTTCGGTAATACTTATTGTGCAACAAGTGGGAAAAGGTCCATTTTTCTCACTCATGTGGAAATTTGTGGCACGAGCCAAGGGTGAGTGCCGCAAACACACGAGTGAGAAAAGTACTTTTCCCACTATACTTTTTCTACAACTGCACAAATTTAAAGAATATACGTAAATAGTTTTGTAGAAAAAGTCTAAGGATCGAGGACCACACACCGAAAACGGCTGGGCATCGAGTATTCCCTTCTGGATTCTCCATACAAATGTATGCAGTGTTGGCAAAGTGCCGTGAGAAATGATATTTCTCACAGTATGAGCAATTAATGGTTTTGAAATTAAGTAAGCTAAGAGAAATACGCTACTTTTCATAGCAGTTGTAGAAAAAATAGTTTCCGATTCCCTGAGCAGTCTCTTTCTATTTTTTCTCCAAATTTTTCCCATTGGTCCTTTTAGAGGTTACTATTAATTATTTTGTTCTCTTCCGTTCTATTTTGTTGTTTTGTTATTTTTCTCCTGTTCTGTTCGATAGGTATTTTTGTATGCTTTTATGCCACATACGTCTCCTGCAGTTTCTAGTAAGATATCTTTATAGTGATTGCAGTTGTCTTCTATGCTTCCATTGTTTGTTTCTTTATATGGTATTCCCAATCTTTTATTTGTCTTTTTCGTATTTTTTTGCAGTTTCTTCATCTCTTAATTTATATGATTTGCTGATGTGTAAACTTCTTTAGGATCTGTTTTAATGCATTTTCTTTGAATTTAGCCATTACTACAAAGTGATCACTACCAATTTCCGGTCATCTTCTTACTTTCGTGTCTATTATTGTTTTTCTGTATCTACTTTCTATTACTACGTAATCGATTATTGACTTGTCATTTCTGCTTTTAACTTCTCTTGTATACTTATGTACATCTTTGTGTGCAGAGAATGTCTTGATTATGGTCAAATTAAATAGATACCAACATTAAAAAAAATTATATTTTTTCTTTTTGGCGTTAATTGAAATTATACGATACTTTTACTGCTAAGTGTATTATTGACCCTGAATTCATTTTGAATAAGGTTATGATTCTATGTATTGGTCCAAACTGTGCCAGAACTATTTGCACATGAAAAATTATCCAAAGTTTCTAAAAATCATATATTAATCACCTGACCTTTCTCCCGCCAAACTTGTTTCAGATTATCTTGACAGAAAATATGTCTAGGATGCGCAAGTTGAAGAAGAAGGTAGGCACTTCAATGAAATTGAATTTTAATTTAATTTTCATATTTTATGTTGAATTTGCATTGTGTTGATGTAAGTTTTATGTTCAATTTTTCAATCGTTCAACGACTTCACCATCCTGCCCAACATAACGTCTAATGAAAGTGAGCTGCTTAACATGAAAATGAACAAGCATTGCTTTAGCGAACTGAGGATTTTGGCATCGCTATAATTCTTTAAACCAATTTAAATCATTTCATTGATTTATTGTCATTCAGTAAAAATGTTATCCATGTAGTTCTGTGGTTAGTCTGGTCCTGCCTTTTCGTACGAATAAAAATTATTAGAAAATAAACAGTTTTAAAACTAATGCCGTACCCTTTCTTCTTGTATAAACCCCGTATACTTATTATTTTCGTTGTATTTTGTATTTTTCAGCGAAACTAAACTGGATCTAATCCTATTTTCTCGATCGTTTGAAGTAGTCAGTTTCTCAATTTAGACTATTAGCCCTTGAAAACGTTCGAAGGCACGTCTGAATATTTTACAGTGACCTTAATGTCATCGTTATTATTTTGTTAGAGGGTAAATTCGTAAAGGGTACATTTGCGAAAAAATTGGGTATATTTTCAAGAACCAATTTCATTTTGATGGATGTAAATTACGGATCCTTTCATCTATTGCCTTTTACAATTTCGTTCATTATTACTTACTGCTGATATTAGCTTTAAAGGCTTAATTAATGGAAAGCGTAATGAACTCTCTTTCAAAAAGGGAGAGGGCCAAGGATTATTATCAGGAATTCAATACACTCTTCTGTATTGGTAGTTTGTACACCTATATGTCTAAGAAAATCAGGTGTTTGTTTTTTCTTTGGTTATCTTACAAACCCTGAATATCCCATAATATTTATACCAGAGTACTGACGAAGATATTTTACGGATCAACTTTCGTTTCGCTGAAACCAGTTATGTAAGAAATATTCGTTTATTTACCGTTAGGAATATTTTTCAAAGAGAAAGACTCTATTTTTTGCGGAAATGCATAATTTTCATTTTTCCGACTTTAGAATAGCTGAAACCAGTTACAAGAAAATACGTTTCTGTTTTACATTTTAGACAATTTTCTAAACATACACACGCTAAAAACTTCTTGCGGAAATATACCATTTTCATTAATTGATAAAATATTGTAGATTTAGATTGATTCGAACTTTAATCGGCGACGGCATGTACAAAAACGTTCAATAGGTTTTTAAATGTCGTTAAGATATGAGCTTTATTATTGTTAGTATAATCTGTGGTATAGGAGTAGAAATACGGATACCTAGTGGTTAAATGATGTCTTATTTTGTTATGACTGACCACTTTACTGTAGGACAAAATGTAAAGGACATACGAGTATTATGGATATATTTCCGCATTATTATTTTTTAGAAACAGATTTGGGAATATATAGGTGTTCTAAACGACAACAATGCAAACCTTCGTTTTCTGTTGCAAAGGAAACCTGGTTTGAAAATAGTCATCTTTCGCCAGAAAAAGAGTTTAGGTAGGTAAGACTTTATAAACTTTTTTTTTCTTAAATATTTATATGCGGGATTCTTTTTGGATTCGCTCACGGAGAATCATATGAACGGATATGTGTTGGTGTAAGTGGTTCAGAAGGGAGTTTATCAATATCGGTTGAAGTATTGTCGGGAGATGGTTACCAGCGCTTTTACTTCAATGCAGGCATCTCTGCCGAAAATTGGAGGACCAGGAATCATAGTGCAGGTTTGTGTCTTGAGATTTTAAGCGATATTAAGCTGATATGAGTAGATATTATTCATTGATCTGTGTTAAAGGTCGCGAAGAGGATTAAACTCAACTTAATATTTTAAGGTTTATATTTTAATAACACATCAACAAATTGAAGAAATGGAATTTTTATTTTTAGATTGACGAATCGAAATTTGGGAAAAGGAAGTACAATCGTGGACGAGTTATGGAGGGTCATTGGGTTTTGGGAATGATCGCTCAAAACTCAGAACATCCAAAGCTAGTTGTTTGTCCGCAAAATAAAAGAGACGCTGCTACCCTTATAGAAATTATTAAAAATCATGTGACAGTGGGATCTATTATTCATACGGATGATTGGAAAGCTTACAATGGACTTTCCAATTATGGTTATATTCATCACACAGTAAATCATAGCGTGGAATTTGTGGCGGATGATGGGACACATACTCAGAGGATAGTATCTCAATGGAATGCAGCGAAAAGGTATTTGAGAGGTCAGCATATTCCTGAAGATGTGTTTCCTGATAAAATTTGTGAATACCTTTGGAGGCGATATTGTAAGAAACATATGTTAGATCCAATGGTTGAACTATTAATTTCAATTAGAATGGAGTACGGTGACTTCAGAGTTCGACTTTAAAGAGTTATTCCGCAAGGCAAATTTTGTTCCTTTATTTGATACTGGTACATATATGTTTATAAGTTTTTTCCTAAAAGCTTACAGTTGAATTTCAGTTTTATTTCCGATAATTTCTGAAAAATTTAGTTTTAAAAATGTCATTTGACATTAAAGATGTTATTTAATAAATATTTTTTCTGAGTACGTTGCCTCATTTCGCATATTTTATATATACTTAACAAAAATAAGTTTTCATTTATCTGCAAGGCACAACCACTGTACAAATAACACCTGGTAGGAAAATCACATATTTCCGCAGGAGTTCTTTTTCGTAGTTATGTTTAAGAAAATGTTTGAAATATAAAGCATAAAACAGTTTTCATGTAACTGGTTTCAGTTATTCTAAAGTCGGGAAAATGATGCATTTCCACGGAAATTTTTTTGTGATTTTGTGTTTGGGGAGGCATCTATATACTGAAAAAAAATGTTTTCCTTAAACTGGTTTCAGCTAAAAAAAGATTTTTTTACTATATAAATGGAAATTTCTGTTTAGTTTTTGTACATATTACAATTGAACAAGTTTTTTCAACAAACGCAGTAACCATAGTTTACCGCGATACTGATGATCGCCAGAATTCCAACAAAATATAACCAACGGCTGACACAAAGTCCGCAAAATTGGTTCGGCGCAGAGCAGTAAAGTTAAAATAAATTTTTTGTTGATGTAAGGAAATATTAAATGTTGAGAAGAAGGATATAATTTAGTTATATGTTTTGAGCAGAATATTCGAATTGTATTATACAGGGGAAGTTGAAAATAAAATCACAGGAGAATTTGGTAATTGGATCAAATTCGAACATCTTCGTATGATATAAACTTTTAATCGCAAATGGAGAATTCATGCCTAGAATAAGATTGTTTTAAAACTCTCTGTTTAGTTCCTAATTTATATAAATTGTTATCGTCATCTCTAGACAAAACAACGCAAATAAAATTTTTTGGATCCGTTTTACCACAATCAACGTCTGGAATGGAAACTCTAACATTGTCACCAACCACAGCAGCAGGAAAGTTTTCTTTCGAAACATTACACATTTTGATAACTTGATTTTCTAAATTTTCCTTTGCTTTCTTTCCAGCATTATCAATTAAAATTTTCTTCTCGTTTAAAACAGAATTTAACTCAAAACTTCCATCTTTATCTTCAATTTGGTTGCATAATAAACCATCATCCACAATTATGTCTAACGTTTCAATGGAAAATTCATCGTTTTCTGCGACTTTGCTATGTGGTGAATTGGCTGTGTGTACTCCTTCTAGTAATTGCTCTAACTCTTCTTCTGTTTCCAGCTGTTCAACAGATTCCATAGGTAAATTTGATGTTTATAAACCCAATGTCATTCTTGTTCCGAATAAAGCTCATTGGGAGTTTGCTTTATACCCTCATAAAAAGCTCTATTTATCATCAGTTGAACATATTTCAAAACTTCTGACCACTTGGTTGTTTGGTTTGTGATAAGCCAGGTTGTAAGCACATTTTGAACATCTTGATTAGCTCACTCTATCGAGCTCTGGTTTTGGGAATGGCAAGGCTTCCCGTGTATTATTTTCACACCCTCCCACATATTTGCTAATTCTTAGATAATTTTATTTGCAAACTCCCTACCATTATCACATTGGAGAATGGATGGGGCTCCCAAAAGAGTGAAAATATCCATAAGTTGTTTTGTTACTTCTGACACGGTTTTTGTTTTTAGTGGGCGCAGTACAACAAATTTGGTCAAATGATCTTGATAATTTAAAATAAATTTAAATTCATTATCTGGTTGTGTCTGGAAATCTATAAGATCCACTTGACACCTAGAATTCATTTCACTCGTCAAAATTGGTTTTATCACAATTTTATACAACATAACTGCTTCAGTAGTAATGTTGTTGTATTTGTTATTAATTTTTTTCACTAATCTGTTTCGGCCACCGTGGCCAGTTGCCACATGATTATCGTGTATAATTCGTGTATAATTCCATAAGTTTCTTCTTTTATTTATTAATTTTCCTTTCTTTTCTTCCTTCCTTCCTTCCCTACCATTATTATATCGTATCTTTTCAGCCGGCGGTAATCTACATCAGTTTTATTCTTTTCTTTTAATTTTGCTGCCTTTACTTCCAATAATATTTTTTCATACTGATGTTGGTTTAAATAAATATTATTTTTTTTTGTGATACAGTCTGTTCTAATAGGTTTTTAAATTTTTCTTTTTGTTTCATTGTTTTCCAAAAATTCTAACTTGAAAAATATTTTTTTTGTAGAAAAATTAAAATTTTAAATCTATAATTACGAACATACCTGAATCTTATTTCTCTTAGTATCTTAAATTATATCCAGAAATCTTCAGTACTATGGCATTAATTTGTAATGTAGTTATTGTAAAGCACATAAACATGATAACATTAACATTATAGACGGAGCACTTGTCCGAAATGTGTTATGTGAAATAGCAGCGCCTACTGAACTAGCCGAAACGGTAGTTCGCGTACCACTACAAGTGCGCATGCACACCACATTACTAGCACTCGTATTTTGTATGCTCACATTTACCAAAACGACATGGTCATTGTGAATTCAATGTACATTTCCCTTCTTTGATATTGTAAATGTTAGTTGAATGCACATTACCCAAACGAGGAGGCAAATGTGCACATTTACCGGAAAATGTGTACATTTGCCGCAATATCTACTTTTACCGTAACATATATAAATTTAGGACAATTCTTAAGCAATCCACATAAAATCTACCAAACATGTTTCGCGTTTAACTAAAACTATGAAAGCATAATATTCAGGTTTGACTAGCAACAATATGTTGTTAGGTTGACAAATGAAACTGAGGAGACCAGCTACTTTTGAAAAATAAACAATTACTCTCAGTTTTTTTTTCTAATAATATGAATTAATCCTAACCTTTCTTTGTTTTTGGTACCAGTCAACAATGAATTATATCCAAATCAAACGCTTAAAACGGAAAAGAAGCTCAGCGAAACTATCATGACTGGGGCCCTCTGGTGGGGGAAATATTGTCTTGTGTTTCAGAGCTGCCACCGTCCGCCACGACAAGCCAGACCACGCAGCTGGACCAACCGCACCGGACATCCATGGTGAGTTATTAAGTAATTTTTGGGTATACGGCTCTCATTCGCCGGGTTTATAATAGTGTTAGTAAACAAAGTTAAGTGATACCCTGTGAGGTGGAAAACTGATGCATGGAGCGCTAAGTAGTCACATCTCAGTAGTAGTCGTGTTTTGGGCCATAACCGATTAGGGGAAAACTGCTGCTTGGAGCGCTGAGTAGTCACATCCCAGTAGTAGTCGTGTTTTGGACCTTAAGCCATAACCTATCAGGGGAAAACTGCTGCTGTCAGCGGTAAGTAGTCACATCCCAGTAGTAATCGTGTTTTGCGCCTTAAGCCACTTTTCAAAACCGATTAGGGGTAGCCGTATTTTGGCCCGTAAACCATAACCGACAGGGGGGAAACTGCTACTTGGGTTACTGATTAGTCATATCCCAGTAGTAGTCGTGGTTTGGGCCTTAAGCCATAACCTATTAGGGGAAAACTGCTGCTGGGAGCGCTGAGTAGTCACATCCCAATAGTAGTTGTGTTCTGGGACTTAAGCCATTTGTGAAACCCGATTGGGTGGGGGACCTGAGAACTATAGCCCCTAAGGTAGAGCATTGATTCACCAAGAGCCTTGCATTGCGTACTAGTTCCGCTTTTTTACACGCCTGTTTGCCGTTTGCAACCCGCTTGCGTAGTTACCCTAAAGATTTCGCTTGAGCCCGCTTTTGCTTGAGTAAGTTTTGCTACTCCGTCTGTGGATTTCGCCTGATAATATAATTAATGCTTTGATTTTGTTTTGTTCGTACCGAGTAAAAGGTCATTGGTGTGTCTACTTTTCTCCCAACTCCATATGTTGGTAAGCTTAGTGTAAAGGTAAGGAATTGGAGGAGCAAAATACCCAGGTCACGAACCCGACTGGGCGCAGCGCTTTTCGTCAAAACCATAGTGACCCATGGAAAAAATTTTCTTCACTGACACTGCCCGGAGCAAGTGGAGCAAACCACGATAAAAAATTGGCGCCTGAGGCAACCCGTCAACTGACTCCTAGCAACGAAAGAGCGTTACATTTGTTACTAATAATCTAAACCAAAGGGCTGCGACTTCTCGCCTATAGCTGGAGGACTCCAACATTTTGGTGGTCTAAGAAACGCTGTTCATGACTCTTGGCAAATTTTGCAGTGATTTTCTGACTGCCAGTGTACCTTGGATTGATTTATTTTTGACTCGCGACTTCAAGCATAGCATCTAATTAGAGTTATAATCACCTTAGCGATATTCCACATTCTAGATACATACTTTAGATTTAAAGCACCATTTATCAGAAGTTTCAATTTCATGACAGCTTCCAAGGGAAATTGATCAATAATTTCTTCTTTTATCAAGTCAAACCCCAGGGACTTTCTTCAGTTCTTCATTCTCTTTCATTTCCACCAATACTTCTTTTAGTGTGGCGTGTTCACGGATAGATTTTAGTTGAATGATATGAATCGCTTCGATGCAGATTGAAAAGGCATCGAATGAAAAAGGGTTACATGTTTCGACAGTAATTAATTCAATAGTATTAGTCAAAATGGCTTCCAGAACACTAATACTGTAATGGTGAAAATTATATGTTAAATGTTTCAGGAAGAGCTTCAAGTTACAGAATATCCGGAATCGTATCAAAATCATTCAAAATGAATAACGAGCAGTTTAATGAGCTTTTACGTGAAGTAACCCATATAGACAGTAACAGAATACAAATATGCGGAAAGCTTTGCCAGCAATGTGAACATTGCAAAATATCTGAAATGACGTTTGAAATTTTTCACCTGGAACTCAATGGATCCATTACTTTGATTGAAACTGGGACTAAACGTCGCTATCTCTAATTTATAGTGTTTTGAAAATTGCTGGTACTCTGAACCTGCCATTTGTGTAAATTATGAATCATTGTCACTTCCGATGACTTGAGGTACTCCATGGCGTGCTAATATTGACTTGAGGTGAGTTATGACACATGATGAAGTTAACTTTTTTAACTTAGCGACCTCAATAAACATTCAATAATAGATACTATAATATACCAGTTTCCATCCAGCTTTAATAAGTCTGTCCCAGGAATCAGCCAAGGGCGATCTGGAAATTCAAATGGCAATATGGTTCAACTGAATCTGGCACTTTGGCACTTGTTGAATACAAGGAACACAGTTTTAATCATTTTCTCAATGTGTAACGATAGTCCTGGCCACCATATAGATTGTATAGCTAAATATCGACATTTACTGATTTCTTGATGGCCAACATGTAATTTTGCTCGTCAATTCATGTGGAATAATAATTCCACTATCTTTCCTCAGAAGTTCTTCTTGTAAGGAGATTACATTTCTATGTTCTCAGTATCGAATTTTCTCTTGAAACAACTTAAGATGAAGAGGCCAACCCTCAACACAATATTTGATCAACTAGTCTTGACGCTAACAATGAATAATTTCTGCTAGTCTCTGATCTGTTGAAGAAAAGCTTTCAATAATATTCTCACGTTTATTACTATTTCAGGCAATTTGGAGATTATAGTTTTTAGAATACTACAAGCAACTATGCGTTTATAAGGTTCGGAATTGCAATGGATTTTAAATTTGTCATCTTTTTCGCAATGAAGGAAATCTGTTGAGCTCCTTAACCTTCTGTTGAATTTGTTACCATTTTCAACATACACCCAGTGTCCTACGTCGAATTCGAAATATTTTCTATTTTTGTCGAATATTTTATTGTAGCTTGATTGTATTCTTCAAAGTTGTCTCTTTATCTCTAATCCAATTATCCGATATTTCATTTTTTAATTCACTTGGTATATATACACTATTCAATACGTAGGTATTTTGGTGTTTGGTGTGAAAGCCTCGTTGTACTTATCAACACGCTCTTAAGGAGCAATGGTAGTCCAAGCTTTTTTCTAGTTCCTTGCATTTATTTTACATCTTATTTGTTTAACCAATGTTTGATTTAACTTTTCGTTTAACCCATTAAAGAATGACGCGTTCATTGCTGCGAAGATCAATGTTATGCCTTTTTTCTTCAAATATTCCTTGAATTCTGTTCAGTTTATTCCTGCATATTGGTCAGTAAGCAATAGTCCAACATCTTCTATTTCTGATACTTCACTTACTAGCTTAAAAAAATCGTTTCCATTTTGAGTTTTTGATGTTATAATAAATGCATAACTTGTAAGATGGTCTAATAACTTGACCGTGATCCTCCAAAACCTCTAACCGTATCTATCGAGATTATTTTATTAAGATATATATGTTAAATAATATCTAATTTTCTAGCGCGTAAAAAATCAGATAATGTTAATAAAAGTCTTAGATTTTGTCGGTATATTTACAGAGAATTTACCAGGACCGGACTTCCATGAACTAAATACTTGTTATCTTTTCCGTATCTCAAACAACGACATGTTTTATATAGAGATCTCTAATTGCAGCTAACACAATTACCTCAATATAATCATGCAGGTATTGGATGACTTCTTGAACACATTTATAAAGCCAATTACAGACTTCCGACCTAATTTTAAAACGTGATATCTGAAGAGCTTAAAGTTCTCCATTCAAGTTGTTCCTCGCCTCATTTAATATTCAACATTTAAAAAGGAAGCAATATTTTACATTGTGGAATGCAACTGCAGTCATGCCACTTGGATAACTTAATTTCCGTTGAAATGGACAAGGTTACATGCTGCAATGGAAAACAATTCAAGATGCCATTAATTTCTTGGCGTTCATTTGCATTTCTATTAGAAAAATAAGTTTTAAGCAAGAACCCACTGGGAATACAAGTGAATTTTATTGTTCAAGAACTAGTGTCGTTATAATTTTATTGCAGTAACTGCTGGGAAGTTTTCAGATAGATTTGTTATATAAATTTGTTGACAATGTCGTATACCATTGCAATTATTCTAATTTATTTCTACTGTATTGAAATCGAGGTATATTTGCAAATAGATAATTTCTATTAACAACCTATGTTCGTTTGAAAATAAATATTAGAAAATGATTGACCGTTTCTCAAGTTACAGTTCCCCGAAAACACCATACCTGGTTGGCCACTTAAAAAAGAAATGCAAACTTATACACCGGTTTAAAAGTCGGTGCGCCACTTGAGTATATTCTGCTATTCGTAGTAGTTTTCATTACGGTAGTGTTGAACTGATATTTGGTATAAATAGTACATTCCTACGTGTAAAAGGAGATGAAGTTTCAGAAAAAATGTATGTATAGGTTCTTAGACATACAAAAGATGAAGATTCCTAACTGGAAGGAGAAGGAATAAAGAAGAGTAACTGCCCAGGATCTACAAGTTATGTCTAGGTGTAGAATTATGCAGCATTATGCTTATCACTTTATATGATGCCAAAGCTTACATCTACTGTAGGATCAACATGCGACGGATACGAAATTGAGAAACAAAAAAGTGAATCATTAGATTGTTCATTCACTAGAATCACGGCATGTGCTCATAACATCAGAAAAAAACATCCAAAAAGTTGTAGAATACTTAAAACTTCCAGATTCAGTTACGTAAGCCATTATTTCAAAAATTCATTTTAATTTGGTTGAGTGAAAACGTGGTCAATAAGTTGATAATTTCAGAATTTCCGCCAAAAGTCCTCTATGACCTCAAGGTCATACAGAGATTTATGTTGGTCTTTAGGTAGTATAAATACATTGAATAGACTTGATGTTTCCAAATTAGAGTAATTGAAGTTTTAATATATTTATGTTTCAATATTTGATCAAATTATTTTGTGTCAGAATGTGTTTCATAAATAGTGATATTACTATACAGTTAACTAACATCTCCAAGAATATCGTGTTTAGTAGATTCGGTTGTTTCCAAACCCAAGTAAGTATTTTAAATTGTTTTCTGATTTAGAAATTTCATTATTTGAAACATTCAGACAATAACAATAGGTACACCGAAAAATAGTTGGTTGTAACATGATGAAGCTCCACGTCACTATGAGTATAAAGTGATGAAATACCTAACTAATGTGTATCCCAGAAAAGTAACTTGAAAAACACAGTTTATAAAAGAAAACCTGCCAATATTCAGGAAGTAGAAGAAGGGATTATCGTCGAGATAAGAAGAGATCACATGGGTTGTGGTATTGAAGTAAACGGACAATATTTTGAGAATTTACTGAAACAGCCTTTATGTTTTTTAAAATTCATTGTGTTTTAGCACTTAGCACTTCTTTGTCTCAGTAGTTGCAGGTTTTCTGTGCCCAGATTTGGATAAACCTTTTAATGCACCAGTTTCGTCCTACTATTCTAATAATGTACTGACAGATGAACTTGTTACGGGACTTCCGTATAAATTATTGAAGAACATTCAAATTAAACGAGTTTATGCATTCACAGCTATTTTAATGTATTATAATGTCTATCTAAGAATCTCGAAAATAAAAAATAGCAACTTTGATTATATTTCTATTAGTATAACAAAGCCCCATAAACAAAAATTTATAAAAATCGTTCAAGCCGTTTTCGTGATAATTGAGGCATTCCATACTCAATGGGTAAATTCGGTCCCAGTAGGTATAAAGGTATAAAACGGGTATACTCTTTTATCGGTAGGTAAGTTCCCTTCCAATTATTTTTATCTGAGTTTTACGATATTGGTGTGTTTAATATCTTCTCGTGAAAAGAAGTAATTAAGAATTACCTACGATTTTGTAAATAGGTATAAATATGTTGAATGGGTTAAAAATAAACAAATGATGAATATTTCAATTCATCATTTGTGTATTTTTTCCAGTTCAGTTATTAGTCGAGTCAAATATTTTCTATAAGATCTTAATATTATTTTCAGCTAAAAAGGAAAACATTTATTAGTTAAAATTAACTGTAAGTATAGTTTTCAAAGATCATTAAAAAGTGATGAAAAGCGGCATAAATAAATTGTACATCTTTCGTGCTTAGTGTAGGTGCAATTAGGTTAGTTTTCACTGATAAACTTAAGGATTTTCAAATGGAAACTGTAAAATTATAAAGGGTACACTCGAATGATGACATTTCCAATACTAAAGATAAAAAAGTATTTAATTAACTTAATGATTTCGGAAAAACGTTACGTTTCGGCTTGATGAGGTAACTAATAGTAGCTACTGCTTATCTCTACTTTGGTATTACTTGAATGTTTGACTAAGTAACTTCACTTAGAAATGATGAGTTTCGACTTTGAGTATGTACTTGTCTCGAATACTAACTAAAAACGATATGTTTGACTTAGTGACTAAGAAACGATGAGTTTCGACTTTGAATACACGTGTTTGACTTGAATACTAACTATGAAATGATATGTTTGACTTGGGTGAGATGTAACTCTCGAAGGGACGATATGTCCCGACTCGGTTACACAACCGAGTAACTAGTAACTGACTTTTTTCACGCTGGAAAGTGTCTTAAATACAAAAACTTCAAGGGATGTGTTTTCATGAATATTGGTCGGACTAGAGAAATGCGCTTTATCGATTGGTGCTCATTGTAAAGCCGACCCGTACCATTGACAAGAATCAACAGTGGAATAGAGCCATTAGGTTTTCAATTACGATTGAACAATATTTCAAAGGTATGACCGTCCTATTGAAAATATTTTACAGAATAAATTACTATTGAGGCTATTTCAAAGATATGAAATGGTTTTATTAAAGGAAGACCGACGTCTTTCTTTACTTTAAAGATTCCGAGTCTATTAACACAGTGAAAGTTCATCAAACAAACATTGCAGGAAGATATTTATAAAAGAGACATGATATTCTAAAGTATTTCTAGTCAAAAGAATTCTATTGTATGATGTTACAACTTTAACAACACTGAAACAAAAATGGTATTATGATAACGTGCTATTTTTATAAACAATTAATAATGTCACTCATTTCACTGTGGCGTCTAAAATTATATGATTATTATAGTCTTTTAAGTTTTATGTAAACCTTGTTTATATTATCAATTGAATTTAATAAAAGAAAATTATCCAATGTTAGAGTTTTATTTAAAATTTTTAGCTCAGTCCACAAGGTGACCGAATTTTCTAGTGTACTTCCAGATACATACAAATTTTGTGTCCGAATTTGGTGATTATTTTTGACTCTTTCTTTCTTGCTTATTCCCCTCAAAATTCGTTCTGTTGGAGTTGATGCGGAAGACAGCCAATAAAAAAATAGTTACATGATTGAGTAGGATTGATTTCATTGTGACTTATTATAATACTGAATTTTATCAATAATTATTTCTTCGTAAAAATAAAGCTCCATAAAATATAAATAGATAGATTAAAAATAAAGACTGGCATGACATGCCTAATACTATTTTTCTAGATAATATGATAGTGAGTATAAATATAGAGTATAAAGCTCACTATTTTTAAAAAGCATGAAAAATAATTCAGTTATTAGACAATGGAAACGAGTACTCCTTCATTCAATAATTTGATCAGTAATATACACTGTGTTCATTTTAAAACTTACCACCCCTGTAACTCAAAAACCCCAATACTTTTATTTAAACGATACAATAACTATTAAAGAGAATAAATAATTTTTTTTTCACTGAGTGGTTTTTGACCCATAATTTTATCAAATCTCACCCAATTTTTAAAACGAATGCATCGCTGTATTGACAATGAAAGGGGCTTTTAAACTATGTATAACAAGTGGGGTATTTGAGATTTTAAAGTTGGGGTTGCTAGAGGTTACAGGGATGAAAATATTAAAACTACTTAACCGTCAAAAAAGTTCCCGCGAAAAACAAAAATTGATCTGTCCCGGCGAATATTGCAATGTATTGAGGTTTTTGAGTTACAGGGGTGGTGAGTTTTAAAACGAACACAGTGTATATGACATTTTGATGCACAACTAGAAATTTTTAATGAAATTATAGATCGTTACAATCTTCTAATATTCTTAGAGTAAACATTGTAATTTATTGTATATCGATAATAACCGTTTTGACAATTGCTTTCGGAATTTTATTGTTTCCCCTAAAGCTCGGCTTTAAATCTACCACGTACCATCTGCCCAATAAACCATTGAATGACGTATTTAGTTTTATAACGAAGCATTACTACAAAATCAAGACACCTGCGTTCCTGTACGTATGCAGACTGCCATACGGAGGGACGTATCCCGTTTATTACTTTGTGAATGTGAGTACATAAATATAATGTTCCTATGAATATGAATATATTGCTATTTATCCAAATTATTATTGATAGAGAAAAATAATTGTTGAATAAAATGTTTGTTCTAAAATACTTTTCATAAACAGCATGAAGACTTACATTAACTAGTTTTTGTATGTTTCACATGTAACCTGTTGTCATGAAAATTGACAAACCGTTTTGATCAGAAGTTTGATTCAAGCATGATTGACCGTCTATGAACCTATTTGACGCTTCAGCTAAACCATTATGGTGATTGATAGAATTTTTAAGCCACTCAAACAATTGTAGAAGCGTTCGACCGTCTAGGAACCTGTTTAACGTTTGATCCGTGCTGGATGGTGATTTATAGAATATTTGGATAACTCTAGAATTTGTCTTAAGCGTTTGACCAACTAAAAAACATGTTTAACGCTTGATCCAAACCTTCATGATGATTGATAGAAGGTTTAGATGACTCAAGCATTTGTTAAAAGGCGGAGTTTGATCAAGCATCACGTCTGTATAGGTCGAGCAACCAAGGAGAATAATTACATCACTCTTCGAAAACAACGCGCAAAACAATGTCACTAAAAAGTATGAAGGGTTGTTGAAATTTTACTAATGCGAACATCAATCAATTGATTGTACCGTTTGATCAAGCTGATTGATCGTATAGGGCCTTATTTAGTGAGTCTTTAGCCACGCGCTGAACATTATTGTTATGTGTAGACAGCCTTTGCATAAATTTACAGAGTTGTACTGACCTTTACATAATATTCAATTAATTAGACACAATATTAAATTTAAATTTAAACGATAATTTATCTGCAATAAAGTAATTTATTTATATAATTTGTTTGACATTGTTCATGTATAACCATGGTTCACCTCAGTATTGGGGGTATCGACCGAGACATTGTCATTGCCTCTGCCTACTTCGCTGGAGACGGGCCGATGATACCGCCAGAAGAAGTACAGGAACTAGTGAGACACTGCAATTGCAGACAGCTGCCAATCATAATTGGTTGTGATGCCGACACAGACAATACTGTGTGGGGAAGCATTAACAACAACGCCAAAGGTGAGTGTTTATTAGAATATCTCTTAACAAATAACCTTAAGACCTTAAACGTGGGGATAACCCCCACTTTTGTCACGAGAGCAAGAGAAGAGGTCCTGGACGTAACAATTGTTAATGTTGCTGCTAGGAAAAATGTGAAAGATTGGAGGGTGATGAGCGAGCCATCACTTTCCGACCATAGGATCATCGAATTTAGGATAGAGGGAGATACTACCACGATTCCAAATAATCAGAAATCCTAAAAATACTGATTGGTCTCTCTATAAGACCAATCTGAAGGACAATTTGGAACAAGTCGAAGTAAATGAGGTAAATCACCCGCACTACGACCTGGAACAAAGAGTCGAAGAGATCAGTGGGGCAATAGTGGAAGCTTTTCATTCCAGTTACCCACTGTCAAAAGCTCGTTTAGAAAAGGATGCTCTTTGGTGGAATGAGAACCTGTCAAACCTCAGAAAAGAGGTCCGTCGGCTCTTTAATAGAGCCAAACGTGACGTTAATTGGCAGGGGTACACTGAGAAGCTTACTCAGTACAATAAAGAGATTAGGAAGGCCTCTTCTTTGGTATTAACATTTGTTTAAAGACCTGAACTAAATCTTCAAAAGTTTTACTGGTTTGTCAGGACCAAGAAATGCTGTTAAACTATTATAATGTATGGAACCTATTGAAACACAGCAGCTGAGCAATTTTTGATTCCTCATTGACTCCTTTCATGTTACAATAGTTTTCAAAACGTTCAAGACAACAGGAAAATTTTTCTTTGCGGGAATCAAAATTTTCAAATGATGCTATATATATTTGAAAAATTCACAGGAATAGTTGCTGACGGCTATTGTTCCGGACGTAATTGATTCTTAATTCGTTAATGAGACTTTGCTGCTGCTCACGCATTAAGGCCATTAGTTGTTTAAATTGTTCTGCGTCTATTTGAAAATATAATTGAAATCTTCTTTTAGTTTCTTGAGAATTGGATGAATACATTTTTTTTCACTCGTCGCCAATTATTACAATTCTGAGAAGGATCTAAACTGAATTATTTCCGTGTTTTTAAATGAAACTCAAGGTCTCTAGTTAATTCCACAATATAATACAAGTTATTAAAAATTCTAAAAAATTGACAATTGTTTCGATAAATCAATATCATCGAAATAATTGTCAATTTTTTATAATTTTCAATAACTTGTATTATATTGTGGAATTAACTAGAGACCTTGAGTTTCATTTAAAAACACTAATATGAGCATATTCCACGAAGTAAGGGTCGAGACAGTCAATTTCATTGAATTATTTCCATCTTTTTGAAAATAGACGTTTATTACTTTTTTACATTTTTTGACAGTTCTCTCTGACATCCCTTATATTTTATGATTAA
Source organism: Galeruca laticollis (assembly GCA_963921935.1). Lineage (NCBI taxonomy): Eukaryota > Metazoa > Arthropoda > Insecta > Coleoptera > Chrysomelidae > Galeruca > Galeruca laticollis. The sequence goes on from OY998183.1 coordinate 94,729,312, forward strand.
TATCAACAAGTCTAATAAAAAGGTTACAACAGAATTCAATTTTCCTCGTGAAGACTTGCTCGGACACAAACATTTTTAGGTAGTAGTATTTTTCAAGTTTTCAAATTCAAGTGTTCGTCTCTAAATATGACAACGTCATTATCGATACGCGTGTCAAGAAGTAGCAGTGTAAAGGGTGATAGGTATAGAATATTGCTAAGGATTCCAAAATATTCAATTTAATAGTTTATGAATATAAAATTGAACAATCTCCCATCAACAAATTTAATTATTTGACGGTAAATGTAATGAATTAATGAAAATTAGAGTAGTTTTATGGCAAAAAAAATGAAAATCTTAATAATGCATTCCCGTTTATACAGTAATTGACGTTTCAACGTTATCATTGGCGTGATTATCGAAATAAATAAAAATTAAGTAACTTTAACCCTGGATATGTCAAGAGATATATTCATGAAGATATATTTTGTTTTCCTTCAACGTATTACTGGTTAAATTAATCCATAAATTCACATCAACTCCAATATTAAAACATTGCTCGGCAACCCCTGTAAAATTGAATCCCCGCTGTCATTTACTATATACTCTTGATAAAGTCACATCGGAAACATGTGTACATAATATTTTTCTTAACGTTCCAGATGTTTCTTGTCGTATATAAAATTCTCCTGTAGTCCTGTTGTCTTAAGTGCTGCTATAAATACGGAAAATATACTAACTTGTTACCGGCTTGGCGCCTTAAAGGTTTGGAACTGTAGGAAAAAATCCATTGCCAGTTTACACGTTTTGAATTTCAGTCAGAGGGCCGATATATTTACGAGTATTTGATTTGGTATCGTTAATAAACCGAAGAAGAAATATTGTTCTATGCTATTGTATTTAATTATTACTCTTTATTCTTTGTGAGACTGGTTTGATTAAATTCGTTTCTTTAAACTCTCATGGGATTTTGACCAATTTTTAAAAAACAAAAAAAAAACCAATCCGGAGAACTACAGAAGCTTAACCCTGCTTTGCACCACTATGAAACTGCTCACCAACATTGTCAAGAGCATTCTGGAACGCACCACCGAAAACCAAGATGAACAACAAGGATTTCAGAAGAACATATCGACAGCCGATGCCCTTTTTATTATGAGACAGGTAAAGGAGAAGGCGATCGAATTCGGCTACCCTGCTTATGTTTGTTTTATCGACCTAACTAACGCATTCGACAAAGTACAGCTGCGAGACATACTGGGCATATTAAGAGAGAAACAAATCCGATCATCAATCATAAATATAATCAGAAACATGAACACAGGAAACATTACAAGAATAAAAGTGGACCATCAAACAACAACAGACATACCGACACTAACAGGAATTCCTGTTTAACCTTGTCGTGGACGAGATTATACACACTGTGACAATAATGAACAGGAGATACGGACTGAATAACAATCAGCATAGTGTGCTATGCGGATGATGCGGTAATCCTGGCAGAAACAGAAAACTATTTGCAAAGGCAATAGACATAAGTTCTATCAGGCTAGTCAAAAATACAACATGTCAATATCCATTGATAAAACAAAATGTATGATCTTCTTCAAAGAACCAGCAAGGTGCAAAGTTGTAATAGACAATAAACCAATAGAACAGGTAATCAGCTTCCGTTAGCTATGAGCGGACATATCAAGCAGAAACAACCGGATAAACGACATAAAATCACAAGTCAACAAAGCCGCAACAATCTCAGGATGTCTGAGATATACCATCTGCAAAAACAACAACTGATAGTGAAGTGCGGATATATAAATCTTGTGATAGACCGGTGCTAACCTATGGTGTCGAGACGAGAGCTGATACGAATAAGACAAAAAGCATCCACAGAACAGCGGAGATGAACACACTAAGAACCATCGCAGGTGAGAAACAATAACATAAGAGCGGCTCGCAAGGTGGAGGACATAGTGGGATGGGGGAGGAAAATGAGAAGATATTGGCGTGATCACATAGACAGAATAGACCAAAAGAGACTAGCATACATCGCAAAAGATGGAAAACCAGCAGGTCGACGACCGCTAGGGAGACCACCTAAGAGATGGAAGGATAGCTGAAGCTCTGTCCCACAGGATAACCAACCGAATTGATCCTTTGCAATAAGCAGACCTTAGGATCTTCTTGAAGTATAAGAAGAAGAGGAGAAGGAATTTTGAGATGTGCCCAATTGATCTAGAATATGTATAGCTTCCTACAGTTTCCAATATTTCCAGTTATACCGGAAGTGAGTTCAAACTTCGTTATTTCAAATAGAAACCCTATGTATTATTATTTATTTTGGTGAAGCTACTCTTGTTGATTCTTTCAATATAGGGTTTTGCTAGCTAACATCCATTGTCTACCAGATATGACCAATTTTATTTCTCGCCTCGTATCTTAAAAAATATCAAAAAAGTGTACAAGTTTTTTTAGTGTTGGTCTATATTAATAGAATTCCAAGATTTAGTAGATGAAATAATTTTTAATCTACTAAGTGATTCAAAACGCGTTTTTAAAATTTTGTCAACTTCCTTAAACCCCTGTGAGTTATGACGGTATTAGAAAGAATTTCTTTAACCTAAATTGTACTTTTATTAGGTTTCTATTTGTCTCAAAGTAGACAAACAGGAGAATACTTTTCCTATTGTAGAAGGTTCAAAAAATAATCAAGGATAATGGCTAAATTAGGATATACTCATGAAAATTAGTTTTTTTATTCACGGGGAATGTTCATCTGTAGAATAGGGATGTAGGCTATTTTTGATAAAATGTTTTAAGCCGTGCATTAGTGCCCAATATAGCCGCAAATATTTATTATTATTATTTTTTAAATATGACTAAAATCTTAAAAATCATGTATTTTAAATAATGCTTCAAATTTCACGCAAAAACGGTGTGACATCATTTGTTCCAAGATACCAGTGAAATGTGAATACAGTTTTTTCGTAATACCTAGTTGTTGTTATAAAAGATGAATTTAAGTTTTATAAATATTGTGCGGTTCCTCAGTGTGGGAGTACTACAATAAAAACACCTGAAACGCATTTTATCACGTCCCACGTTCGGAAAATAAAAGGAAAGTATGGCTCCAACTTCCTGGCAGGGATCTGGCACTTGTTACTACGCAATTTAAAATGTATTTTTGTGAAGATCATTTGTTTATTTTTCTTATATAAGAAAATATTTATCATATTTTCGAAGAAATCACACTATTTCTAATCAGCGAATCCCTTGTTCAAAATTTGTCCTAATTTCTCTTTTTTCAATAAATTAATTCTTCACCAGATTTTTCGACTGCTTTGTTTAGAACGAGTTATTCAAAACACACCCAAATATATAGTCGATATTAATTCAGGAGGATCATCTATGAGGGCATTGTTACGGGTTCATTATATTTGTTTTTACTGAATAGGGAATTGATAAAATAATACTTACAATTGATTATAAATTCTAATAAGGATCAGCTAATTATCTATTGAAATAACCTGTAGTCATTGTTTACATTCTTTAATGTCGATTAACCTTGACCTAAAATTCTTCTTGAATACAAAATATAAATTTTACTCTAGTTCCGTGAGTACTATGGTATTGAATGTCACCAAAAATTGCCTAGCTAAGGAAATTGTCAGGTTGTCTATCTCTCTTCCTTCTGTTTAATTAAAATCGAATTTTATTTCGGATCTAAGAAGCCCTAGTTCAAAAGTAACATCAAAGAAAGAGTACGATTGACATACGTTGAAGCACACATTCTGTGGATTTACGCACCTTTCTTTACACGGCCGCTGCCCATATTCGGCCAATACTGGAATGACCAGTTAAATAATAAGCTGCCAACTATTCACCAGCAACCTGTCAACTACATTAGTTCAGGTGGCATCAAATACTGTCACGAACTATATCACCGTACAGCGTACAGCCTGCTGTAAATGTAGAGTCGCCCCACCCGGAATAGGAAGTAAGAGCTTTCCATTTTTTCTTTTCTTACATCTGCGTATTCTGGCTGGTCAATTAGCTATTAGAGTTATAAATAATAATTCAGTCCATTAGTTTTGATTTCAACATATCATTTAGAATCACCTTATATCTATAGCACTATGGACAACGTGTAGTACTACACGGGGCCATATTATCTGTAAATATGCAGCTGGACAAGTTGGGTAACTAAGCTGTTCAGTGGGAGGAATCTAAAGAACTCTGGAAATCATCTATTTCTTTTTTTTCTGGCCCCTCCACGACCCACTCTACCGGTCCGAATAGAACAACCCCACAATTTCGAAGCTAGTCAAACCTATGTATTGATTTGTTAAAACCTTTTATGTTTTCTTAGTAATAGGGGTGAAGTACTTTAACTAATACCCACGTAGCAGCATTCATCATCATCAATCAGCCTGTCGCATCCACTGCAGGATATAGGCCTCCCTCATTTCTGCCCACTATCTTCTGTCTTGAGCGCTCTGCATCCAGTTTGTAGTCATTCTTCTGATATCGTCCGTCCATCGCGTGGGAGGTCTTCCCTTGTTTCTTTTGTCAGTCCTTGGTCTCCACTCGAGCAGCCTTTTTGTCCATCGTCCATCTGTCATGCGGGCCACATGTCCAGCCCAGTTCCATTTGAGTTTTGCCACCTGATAGATAACATCCGTGACTCCTGTTCTCGCCCTTAGGTCTTCATTTCTTATGCGGTCACGGAGTGACACACCAAGCATCGATCTTTCCATCCTACGTTGGGCTACTCTAAGCTTCTTAGCGGATGTGGCTGTCAGAGTCAAAGTTTCGGCTCCGTAGGTCATAACTGGTAGAACGCACTGATTATAGGCCTTTCGCTTCAGACACATTGGGAGATTGCCCTTAAACACTTCCCTCATTTTACCAAATGCAGCCCAAGAGAGCGTAATTCTTCTTCTTAATTCACATGTTTGATTGTCTCTCGAGATTTTCATCTCATGACCCAGGTATGTATACTTATCCACCAACTCTACCTCCCCGTCACCAATAGCAATACTTCCACTAGGAACCAGATTCGTCATATATTTCGTTTTCGATATATTAATTTTTAATCCAACCCGAGCACATACCTCCTGAAGATCTTCCAGCATTATCTTAATATCCTGTAGGCTGTCTGACATCAAGGCTATATCATCTGCGAAGCGCAGGTAGCAGCATTAGTGGATGCCAAATCACGAGTTGTACCATTAAAAACCAGGCTCACCATTCCCAAATTAGAGCTCTATGCAATGTTATTGTTAACCAAATTCACTCAACGAATCATGCAAATTATAGAGGAAATATTCAATAGATATTTGCTACCGAAAACCCTTTTCAGATAATGCCATCAATAAAATCAAATAGATATTATTACAAATGACTTATTGAAATTTTTAATAGTAAGGATATTTTTCGACCATAAAAGTTTGGGACTGCAAAAGAATTTAAAATGCATAACAAAAGTTATTCAGCGCGGACAATAGTTTTCGGTATACAAAAAGGGTAGTAATTACTTTTATTCAGAACAAATATTTTGTAAATTCTATTCAACATAGAATTTTACAGTTCGAATCATCTTTTCGAACAAAACTTATACTGTCACAAATAAAACGTGAGATTATCCAGGCAACTCAATATACACGATCTGATATTTACATATTATTTAATAAAATCAGTGGTCGTAGAAAAAATTTTGTATATTATTTGTGCGAAAGTGATTTTTCACACTCGTAATATAATATACCTTCTATTTTTTGGAGCTAACATATTTATGTTACCTATATTATTGATCATCGTATTTTATCGTAATTTTTAACATTTTTCCAAAACGAATAGAGGTATCAAGATGCGGTTTTCACTAAAATATAAGAAATTTAAAGCTGCTTTAGAATATGATACTAAAACAGTAACGTTTCATTCAATTTTTTTAATAAAATCGTAAAAATAAGTAATCGCTGCATAAAGCGACCTCTAGTTTATCTGTTTTAAAGTAATCGATAAGGTATATGAAACGGTCTTCAAATTCTACACAACTCTCTTTCATATGAGACCAGAAACAGTCTGATAGGTTGAATAGTTAACGAAATATTAAAATTTAAATACTGAAAAATAGATGGTCTTCCTTTTCGCTTATTATGACATATACAAAGAAATGTCACTATAGAAAATTATCTGATATTAAATGGGCTTCCAAATGATGATATCAAAGTAATAGCTCATTCTGCAATTTTCTGAGATAATATTGTAAATTTGAACATGGCAGTAACGCCACGTAGGAGTGAAATTTTGAGGTTGAAAATAATGTCCAGCAATTTCTCTTGGCCAGTTTTACTATCCACATTTTTTCCCTGCATCCTGGGACAAATACTTACCGAGATACAGCCGGTTACTACAACAAACGGACACACAATAGACTCTACTCGACTGGACACACTTTTTGGTCTTCCCCAGGTGTAAAACAATAACACACAAGCATTTTCGTTTATTATCCACTTTCATATCTGTAGTTCCTGTATCAAATTGTCGCATGTAATAATATTTTTGTTAATTATATCCATTATTATTATTAAAAATGATAGACCTCTCAGACCATCTCCATTTTTGTTTCTTTATATTATCATAAAGTCTTGAATTTTAGCTTCTACTTTTTCATATTTATTTTTAATTGCTTGTAATTACTTCCGTCAAACATTCCTACATTTCTTTTTTGTCCACTGTGCCAAATGACGCAGAAATTAAAGCGAATTTCGAAAATGGATATTGCATTCTGTATCAGCCCTTCGACTAAGTTAATTTTTCGAAAACAAACAATACCTCCCTTATTTTCAAGATGAAACATGTTTTAATAAAAGCACACAAGGCGTTGTAGGAGGCTTTACCTTTTACTGAAGATAAATAAAAACGTAAATTGTGCGTAAAAAGGGCATTTGCATTGCCAATTTAGTGGGGAAATACTCGGAACAAGCAAATTACATCGTTTCGAGTGCACTTGCATCTAAAGAACCTGAAAGTGAATTGAAAAATTATACCGAAACATTTAGGGGATACCCGATACAACATTTGCCGTGGCAGTATTTTGATTTATGTAAAAAATCTTTTGTTTTATTTTATTCTTTATCTTTTATTTATGGTTAAAATTTGACAGTGACAAATTGAAAAACCAAACTGTTCTCCAATGTATGAAATAAATTTTTTATGTTGACATCTCAGTTTGAATTTGTTTGAAGAATTAAGAGGGTAGTTTCAAAATAATAATATGGATTTAATTGATGAAAACACCGATATTTTGGATAGTGGATGATAATCTACGTTAATGTTAAGACACGGAGAGTTTAGTGGAGTTGAGTTTCCAGTTATTTTTTCGATGTCCCATTCTCTCCTATTTAGTGCCCGTTACGGTATGCCCATTTCATTATTATCGTTACACAGCTTTTCTTACTTCATGAATCCATTATTTAATCTTCTTATGTATTCCAACCATCTGAGCTTCCTCTGATCTGCTGATGGAATTTTGATTATACTTCCGAAGTATAAGTACACATACCATACCATTACACGTACATGTGTCGCTCTTGATATTTTGCTGTATTTTTGTAGTTTAAAGTAGTTTATAACTATAACATTTTAGAAGTGGTGATTCATTTGTGCACGTATATATTGGATTATAATTTGATATTATTTTCGTAAGTTTCTTATTATATCTGTAATGTAAACAAATGTCAATGCCAATTGTGAGACCTTCTTGCGAATTCTGTAAAAAGCAGTTGCATGTTATATACGTCTCCAAAACTGTAGATATACTGAAAGTCTTAAATTCTGTTCCTGGACTTTTGTGGATATGCAACGAATTTGCGAAAAGTTGAATTTCCATAAACAATACTGAAGTTACTAACTTGTTAGAATCAAAAGTTATCGACGCGCTTCGTTCAATTAAAGCTAAATTGTCCTCAGTGAAATCTGATGTACCTAAAATTGTTAAAGAACCTGTGAATATTCCGTCAATGACTCGATATGCTGATGTTGTTGACAACAAAACATTTCCTACAGTGATAATAAAACCCAAGAATAGGGCTCAGAATATAAAACAAACGAAGTCACAGCTAATGCATAATATTAATCCAACTAATAATAGCTCACATTTGACAAAAGTACATATTAAAGATGGTGGTATTCTTATTGGATGCAAGTCTAAAGAGGAAAATGAGTAGATAATGAAACTGGTTCAAGAAAAACTGTCTGACTCGTTTGCTGTAACGGAGATTATGTATTGTGGGTTTGTCAGAAGAATATTCTGAAGAATTGCTTCGATATCAAATTAGGAATTGTAATCCTGAGATAGTTTCTAAATATAGTAATTTAAAAATTGTGAAAATCTTTCTAACTAAGCAAAATGCTGCAATCTTTCAAGCGGTCATTTAGGTAGACGGGAATGTGTATGATATAATATTAAAAGCTGGTACCTTATTTGTGTCGTACGATAGCTGTAAACTATATGATGCCTTAGAAGTATCGCATTGTTCCAATTGTAACGCATTTAATCACTCATCAAAAGTATCCAACAACTCCTTAAGCTGTCCTTTATGCGGAAGAAATTACAACGTAAAGTCGTGTACATCCCAGATTCGAAAGTTTAACTGTCAGATGCTCAAGGATCTACTATGTCTACTGATCATGTGATGTGGGATAGAAATATTTGTACTGCATATAAAACTGCTTTAACTAAACTCAAGAAAGATTTCCTTGGTATATAGCAGAAAATGGCTACAAGTGTATCTACTATATCGTCGAGCATTTGAACTTCTGTTAAAAAGATTAACAGGAATTTCTCAAATTCTTTAAATGTATACTATCAGAATATCAGAGGCTTGCGATCTAAAACTGTAGATTTTTTAATACAATCTCTATGACAAACTTTAAGGTCATAGTACTTACTAACTGAAACATGGCTTAACGATTCCGTCTTTAACGGTGAACTGTTTTCGGAAAACTACTGTTTACCTGGCTGATGGAAGCTTCGAGGAGTGCGATTGCTCGAGGGGTGGAGGTGTTCTTATAGCTGTAAACAATGAATTCCCGTCGTGTGAAATAAATATAGACGGTTTCATTCTCCCCACCCTTGTTTCAGTGGATATGGTATTGATCAAAATAATTGCTGACTCAGGTCATGTCTATGTACTAAATGTTTGTGTTCCTCCATCTGCTAGTGGCGAAATATACCTTAATCTTTTCGAATCAATTAGTAACATAAAATGTTTGCATAATAATGATTTGATTGTTGTGGGTGACTTTAATAATTTAGGGAATGTAATTACTTCTTTTCTTACCAATTTTCGATTTCTCGATACAATAATACTATTGCGAACGGTTTTGAACATGTTCTCGATATTTTCCTCTATAATAATGACTGTTCTGTGGAAAGATACATTTAGTTGCCCAAGATCGAAATCATCTTGTTCTAAATATATCTTGTAAGCTAAACAGCCACACTTTAAAACAAAACTTTCCAACAATATCCTGCAATGAATATGATTACCAAGAGCAAATTTTTCGCTTTCGTATCAACATCTCTCGAGTATAGATTGGACGTTCCTTCAAGCATTTGACAAATCAGATGATGCCAGTATCTACTTTTCGGTAAGATGTATAATGCGTTTGATGAGTGCGCCCCAAGACAAAACAATATAAAAAAATATCGGCCGTGGTTTACCCGGGACATTATTAAACACATTCAGTTGGAATCGAAATTAAATAAGGAATTTAAAATCAACAATGATGTAAATAGTCTTAACAAGTTTAAATATTTACGAGCAAAGGTAAAATTTGACATAGGCAAGTCGTAGAAATCGAGCAAGAAAGCAGATCCCAAAACATTCTGGGCTTTTGTCAATAGCAAAAAGGGTCAACTAATATTTCTGGCAGAAACCTACCCATATACATATGGTTTTTCTGAATATTTTGCAAAATATTTTTCAGGTGGTACAATGTGCGTCTGTCAAGATGATCCAGTAACCTCACAGTTTCTTAATATCGCGTGTTTCACTGAGAACGAAGTTCTTATAGCTTTAACAGAAATTAGAAATAAAATGACAACAGGACCTGACTTTGTTGCTGCTTTCATTGTAAAAGATTGCTTAACACTTGTGAATACTTGTGTACGGAATTGGAGGGGACTTGATACATTCCCGTCGTCTTCCGTCAGTTTGATTAGTCGGAAAATGTGGACTGTATTCTTTTTGTTGCTGGTTTCTTAATTGTGGTCTTCGGATACATTGACGTCGAATAAAAAAAGATTATCAGTTTTATTTACACAACAAATTATTTCCCTTGTACAACACCCGGTCACAATTTTAGAAATAACGAACGTAATTTAATTTGATTTGAATTTGTAATACGCATTTGCTAAGAAGCATTGAATACTTGATACTAACTAGATGTTAGTTTTGTTACTGTATAGATGTAGGATCTAAAAGAGAAAACTTACGTCTGAAGCTGTCCCTTCAGTACACATTTTCAGAGTGTGTGGTTTCATAAATGTTAGTAAGGAGTGCCTTTCCCCTATTGGATGTTAGCATATCGGTATATACAATAGTTACATATTAACAAACTACGACAATTGTCGTGAATGTACAAAGGATAAGGTATTTCAAATACTTCGGGCATTAATCTGATGTTCAGAATCCAGCACAACTGAAAAGTATAATGAAAACGTAATAAACTATACTTTCATACAATGTTAAGTTTACATAAATGGTACATGAATATTTCACAAAACTGTTTAACAAGTACAACAATAAACTTATTATTCTTAACATATTTTTGTCAAAAGAATTTTTCTGTAAGGCTTTACAGTTTTATAAACAATAAGAAAAGGTGTTATATAGAAATAGAATTAGACCCCAAATATTATAATGAATTTTTCTTAAATATAATAATGTTAATAAAATAAAAATAATTTACATTCTCAAACAACATTCCTATACTTGGCGTCTAATAAATTCTTACCGTCAGCCGTTTTCGCCCAGTGGCGTCCCGGCAACTTTTTATGTGGGATATTTCCAACAACTTGCATCGTGCCTAATATGTGGAAACCGTCGAAGGTGAGACCTATCTACAAACATGGGGATAGAATTGATATTAGCAACTATCAGTCAATCTCAATTATCTGTAATTTCTGTACAGTATTCGAAATTTTATTGCACAGGCATTTATGCAACTTTGCTCCGTAAAGGGTAACTCGACTGTCACCAATTTGGCAAATATAACCCAATTTATTGCCGAAACAATTGATTAGCGGTCGCAAAATGACGTTTTGTATACCGATTTCTCTAAAACGTTCGACAGACTAAACCACGGGATTCTTGTGAGAAAATCATCTCTATATGGTTTATCACCATCTCTGATTAAATTCTTCACCTCCTATGTAAACAATAGACGCCTGTATGTGGGATGTGATCGTTATAAGTCAGTTGAATACTTAGCAACATCTGGAGTTCCTCAGGGATGTAATTTGGGCCCTTTAATATTTAATGTCTTCATCAATGATATAGTTGTTGATCTTGATGTCAACTATTTACTATATGCCGATGACCTGAAAGTATTCTGCCGGATTGATGATGGAAGCGATTGTCTCCAACTTTCAACTAACCTTCGATGTATTGTGAACTGGTGTATAAGTAATAATAATTATGAAATCAATAATATTCTTCTTGAATTCCCAGCGACATTTGTTGATTTGGGTGTGTCACTTTTGACCCTAAACTTTTTTTTATACCTCATATTGAGGCTACTTTTTCGTCTGCTAACAAAATGTATGGCTTCTTAGTTCGAAACTCGCGTGACTTAAATAGTCAAGCACACTTTAAAAGCTTTGTCCTGTGCATATTTCAGATACAAAATTGAATATGCAGATGTTATTTGGAGACCATGTTATGACGTACACATTTAGAAAATGGATGCCATTTATTCACCGATAGGAGTTCGTAATAGTACACTTCAAACGAGGAATTGTGTGGATAACTTACTTTCTCGTCATGACTGTCATTTACAGATATTTCTATTATAAATCCTAAATAACAGCATCAGTTATCCCGATCTTCTTCATAAACTCCAGTTCAATACTCCGAGAACAGCTTCAAAAATGGTCGATACGTTTTACCTTCCTACCTCTCGTACAAATATTTTAAAATTTTCGCCACATCTCAGGATGTGTTCGATTTGTAATCGTGTAAGTTACCAGCTTGATATCTTTCAATGCCGGATATCTCCGATTAAACCATTCTTGTGATTTATGATATTATTGTTTGCAATCAATATTAAATTCCTGTTCTGTAGTTGGGTTGGTCCTGTTTGAACAGTGTATTAACAAATAAATAATAAATAATTTCTTACTTTCTCATTTATATCTAAGTCCTTCATTCACTACCAAACGTTAGTATTGGTTCAGACCATGTTGTGATTACCTCTACTTTTACATCTTTATATACTTAACAATATCCAATGTTACAATTAAAAAACATTATCATAACTATTTATCACTATGTCGAATGGTAACCTAGTCAGAATTGTGTCCATCTATAACCACGATTCATCAACATTCGATCCTTTCCAGGCCTCAACGAGTTGTTTTCCGTTAAGACACAATCAATTTCAAATAGTTGTTGACCATCTGTTTACAAACTTCTGTAAATTCGACATAATTTTACTGCATGAAAGGGACTCGCCCTTAATAATAAATTCAAATTTGAGGATGAGAAATGAGCATATTTTAACTACTGAAATCCATTAAGGGCGCTCAACTTTTTTTATTATCTCCAGTTTCGGAATTCGGATGTGGATCAGATAATTTAAGAGACGAACGAGGATTTTTCTTACACTGAAGTCGACTAATGTGGGTTTATGGGAGTCTCCTTTGCAATGAAAATATTTTCAATTGAAAGAAATTAAAGCTAAATTTCATGATCTTAATATTCCCAAAAATTATAAAATTATGATACTAATAAAAATAGATATTTTTTAAGAGACGAATATGGATAAATTATACAAGATGAAGAATCATGGAAATGGAGGCGATAATTTGATCAGTTGCTAGGAGACGACGAGACGAAATGATAATGGACGTAGAAGACAGACACGGAGTACTACGGGAAAATTCAATGGAGATAGAGAATAAACAAAATATAACAGAAGACAGAACAAAGATAACAGAAGCTATTACTGGGGCGAAGATAAAAAAGTCAGTATAAAAGTAAATATTTTTAAAATAGGAAATTTTAACAACCTCTAATAAATACAATACAGTAATAAATCAATGCCACCTATAGTCGAATTTACTAGAATTGTCCAGCCCGAAATGAAAGAAACGGAGAAGAAAAATAAACGGTTTTAAAGATTAAAACTAACTTTTCCGCATTTGTGGCCCTGAACAGTATTCTATCATAAAATTGTCACTTGTATACACTTGAGGGGGACGTATCGTGCTAACAAACCGAAATTTTTCCAAAAATAACCAAAAATGTAGTATATCTGGATTTATAGGACCCGCTGTACTCGTTCTAGTCAGCTGAAAATCGGTAGGGTACATATGTGAGTCATCTTGAATAATATTCAATCATAAAATTGGTCACTTTTATACACTCTGGAGGCTGTATCGTGCTAGCAAACTGAAAATTCTCCAAAAATGGCAAAAATTTGGTACCTGTTGTACTGGATCTGGTGAGCTGAATGTCAATAGGGTTCATCTGTGTGATGTCCTGAATAATATTCAATCATAAAATTGGTGACTTGTTGAACCCCAGAGGCTGTATCGTGCTAACAAGACATGTGACGAAAAGTGGCCGACGACAACGACGACGACGACATACACACAGGATTTTTACTTTTCCGCCCAACATTTCTATATGCGAGAAAAGTAATTGGTTTACCCCAAAAAAAGTTGGAATTTTGAGTTATTTCCACGTTTTCCATCAACAACAACACGAAAAAACGGTTTTTAGAAAAAAAATCATGTGTGTATGTCGTCGTCGTCGTCGTTGTCGTCGGCCACTTTTCTACATGTCTTGTTAGCACGATGCAGCCTCCGGATTGTAATAAGTCAGCAATTTTATGATTAAATATTGTAAGGGACATGTCACAGATGATCCCTATTGATTTTTAGTTCACGAGAGCCAGTACAACGGGTGCTATTGTACTTGAAGTACATTTTGTAATTTTTTGAGAAATTTCAGTTTGTTAGCACGATACAGCCTCCGGAGTTCAACAAGTCATCAATTTTATGATTGAATATTATTCAGGGCATCTCACTGATGAAACCTATTGATTTTCAGCTCACCGGAACCAATACAACAGGTGCTACAGTACTTTGAGTACGATATTTTTGTCATTTTTGGAGAAGTTTCAGTTTGTTAGCACGATACAGCCTCCGGAGTATATACAAGTGACCAATTTCATGATTGGATATTATTCAGAGCGTCTCAAATATGAACCCTATTGATATTCAACTCAGTAAAGCCACTACAACGGGTGCTATGGTATTTGAAGTACCAAACTTTCGTCATTTTTGAATAATTTCAGTTTGTTAGCACGATACAGCCTGCAGCGTGTATACAAGTGACCCATTTTATGATTGAATATTGTTCAAGGTGTCTCACAGATGTACCCCATCGATTTTCAGTTGACTAGAGCGAGTACAGCGGGTCCTATAAATCCAGATATACTGAATTTTTGGTTATTTTTGGAGAAATTTCGGTTTGTTAGCACGATACATCCCCCGAAGTGATAATTTTATGATAGAATATTGTTCAGGGCGACAGATGCGGAAAAGTTAGTTTTAATCCTTGAAACCGTTTATTTTTTTTATTTTTCTAAAAACAATTTTTTCGTGTTGTTGTTGATGGAAAACGTAAAAATAACTCAAAAAACTTCTAAATTCCAATTTTTTTGGGGGTAAACCAATACTTTTCTCGCATATTATATAGGTTGAGCGGAAAAGTAGAATATTAGAAAAACTTTGATGTATACTAATTCATTCTCTTCATACTTTTGAATATAGTTTAAATATGTGTTTTGTACAACCATGCTATTTTCGATTGTGCCCCATACTTAGTTACTGATAAGTCAAATAAGTAAGACAGCGGCCATATCGCGATGTTAGAGACAAACAGATTGGACCAACCAGTACGTGCTTACAGACCGCAAAATTAGAATGTGCGAGACATGCATCAGACTGATAATGACATACGGAATAGAGGTCCAAGAGAAGACAAATCTGACAAATAAAACAAAAAATATGCTAAGACTAGCAGAACTGAAAAATCTAAGAAGGAAAAACCAGAAGAGATCTAATCAGAAACACAGGTATAAAAGAACGATGAGGAATACTTGACATAGTAAGATGAGGTAGCGAAAGAAACAGACAGTGGTAGGCGCATGTAAAACATATGGAAGAAAGTAGGATCCCACTCTTGGCCTTAGAAGGAAGACCGCCTAAAAGCTTGGTTATCCACCTCTCAAGAAATAACATAGAGGGTACCTGGAAATTATCAGAAACAGAAAGAAGCATAAGACTTTGTTTTAGGACAGTGTGTTACATTTAATGATCATTAAGCAAAAACTCGTAGGTACAGGTTAGCAAAAATAGCTGAAAGTTTGAAAATAAACACGCCCACGATGCGCGTTTGTCTCAATACGGAAAGTAGGAGATAACACACTTTAACGAGTACAGAACTAGGTATAGTCTGCGAAAAAGTAGGTATTGCGGCGAATAAAAATGGAATTTCAGTCGAAGTTCAAAGGAAAAGTTTTAAATGGACAAACTCGAGAAGTGGTAATTGTTATACATTTTATGAGAAGAGAGGCGGAAAATAACGGGCCATTGAAAGATTTTTAAAAATTCCAGGTATTGGCAACAGGAGTCAGTTTAAGTAGTGTTCAACAAATTTCACGTGAAATGTAGGTAGTTGAAGACGGTGAATGCTCGTCGTTTGAAACACCTAACAAAAAGAGAGAAAAAAGCGCTTCAAAAACCTGTCTATACCAGAAGTTGTAAATAATAGTCAGTGACGTCAGCATTAGTTCGGAAACAGTACATTAAGGGCGGCTCAAAATAATATGTCATTACACATTATTTATTTAAAAACGAACTGTTTCCGCCACTGGAATTGCTTCTCTCTGCCCTCTCTTGAGATACCTATATGCTAAAAATTAATCACTGACTATTATTTCCGACCCATGGTATAGATAATTTTGATATCCGAAGGTATATTTCCAATTTGTATATTACACAAAAACAAGTTCCAACTTTGAAGCGTATTCATCGAAAATTTGTAGATGAGTACACTTATACAGGTACCCGAGAGTCTCTTCGGCATGTTATTAAAAAATGGGATTTCGTTAGCGAAAAACTAGAACAAATAGGAAGTCCCATCCATTCCATTTTACTACCTCCATATCATCCCGATTTAAATCCAATAGAGTTAGTATGGTCTTCTATGAAGTAATACGTAGCTGATAAAAATGTAACTTTTAATTTTAAAAACGTACAAAGTATTTTCGATAGAAGAGTGGAAAATTAGGTGTGAACATATACAAAAAATTGAACAAGATTATATGGCAAAGGAGCCTGCTTTTAATTTAGTTGTTGATGACATAATAATAACTCTAGGATCTAATAGTGACAGTGAAAGTGGAACTGATGAAACCATCTCAGATTCAGAGCCTGATGTATCAGAAATAATATTTACGTGAGGTATACTTTTATTGGTACAAATAAATTTTACTATTCCACGATTGAATATCATCGTGGAATAGTGAAATTTATCTGTACTGACAAGTATACCTGTTTATTTCCTTTTTCAATATATTTCAATATTCTTGTTACGTTTTATTACATATTTTTTTGAAAATAATATAAATAAATACACAAGAAATTTCCTAGTTTTTATCGCCTTAATTTTATAGGTAAACAATTTCTATATTAATTGTGCACTGGATTGTACCAATATCGGCAGAAATTGTTAAGCGCCTTGGGTATCCTTTTCCCTCCGAATGCGTTTTCACTTTATCGTTCGCGCAGCGAAGTGGGGATCTCACACTTCCAGCTATTTTTGCTTAATAATAAGTAATTACTTAATGTTCTGGTTTTCACAGGACTGAACTGTGAATAAATTCACTTCGTTTAGACGCCAAACATTATCCTCGATCGGTAAATTTTCCTTACTGTTTTTTATAATTAATATACTATTTGAACCAATTTAGGTACAGGTAAGAATTCATGTGTCCGCCACTGGAAAAAGATAAATTAAGAGACGAGAGTTTTCGTCGAATGGAAGTTTTTGAAAGTAGCAACTTACTCTCGTAGATAAAGAGAAAAAAGAGCACGAGGTTACTGGGATTTGCATAAAATCGGTTTTTTTTTCGGTACAGCTCGGCTGTGTATATCCGAAGATATCTATGTCTGATTTATCTTTGTTTCGAACTTTTTTCAGTCAACTCCGCAAATTAGATGTTTTACGATACTTTATGTATTGTTCGTTTTTTAATTGACAGTTTAGGCTATATTTTACAATCTTAAATAAGTAGGGCTTCCGTTGAAAAATTCTTTTAGAGGAATTTGGAAATGGTTCATTTGACATTTAATTTATAATGTACAAGTAACATTCATTTGTGAGCATGACAAAGACAATGAATATTTCAAAAATCGGGACAATATATAACGAAGAAATAAAACAACATAATGTATTATCAACAAAAGTTGCTCCAAGCTTTTCATGTACCTGTGCCTGTCTCTAATTCATACGTATTATTGTGGTGGGCCACAAAACTGGAAGGTTCTAGAATTTAGGGCACTTATATATAAAGAATACCCACCAGCAGGAGGAGTCAGTTTTAAAAGTGATCTCGTGAGATAGACAGTAAACAAGTAAATATATGAAATAAGTCTATGTAAATAAACAGTAGTGAAATATTTATATCAATTAGTATAAGTGAATAGTTTAGTGAATAAATAAATTAAGTGAATAGATATAAATTTATCCCACCCGTCATAATAAAGACTTGAAAAAATGAATAAGAAAAACATTACATTGGTGTCACAAGTGGGATATTATAAATAAATAGCTACGCAAAAATGGCCAAGAAACTAAGTGACCTGAAAGTGACAGAGCTAAAGGCAGAATTGGAAAATCGTGAGTTGGAAACGTCCGATAACAAAAGTGAAGTAGTAGAAAGACTTAAAGTGGCATTGGAAAATGACGGCTTTGATCCAGAATTAATTTTATTCAATGACGAGGCTTCCACCGTAATCTTGTAAATTTCTGCCATGGAAGAGAAGATTTCCACGAATGTGAAAAACGATATTTCTGCTATGAAGAACGACATTTCTGCTAACGTGGACATACTTTCTGCCGATATCTTATTAATGAAAAATGACATTTCTGCTGACGTCGAAAATAAAATTTCGTCCCTAAAATTCGGTATCGAGAATAAGATGACAACGATAGACGAGAAAATCAAGGAGTTAGAACGAAAGATGACAGATATAAGAACAAGACACGTCAGCGGAAGAAAAGAAGACCGAGCAAACAAAACCATGCAAGCCAGAAACACACCCTAAGTTAGAAGAC
Organism: Galeruca laticollis; assembly: GCA_963921935.1. NCBI lineage: Eukaryota > Metazoa > Arthropoda > Insecta > Coleoptera > Chrysomelidae > Galeruca > Galeruca laticollis. The sequence continues at coordinate 94,747,932 of OY998183.1, forward strand.
ATTGGCAGTTTTGCCCGAGTCAAGGCCCCAACGTTCGATGGAAAGATGTCGTGAACCAATTATGGAAAACAGTTTGAAGCAGCCGCTAGAGTGAATAATTAATCCAATAAGGAGAAGGCAGTAAACTTAACCATCGCGCTTCGGGGAGAAACGTGATGAATCCCTTCAAGAGTATGAAGTGGATATTGCCCGACTAGCTTATGTATTTATTTATTTATTTGTTTATGCATATCAAAACAACACGCCTTACGGCCTAATTACATTGATAACATAATATATACTATATATTTCACTTATAATATAAACTTAACTATACCTAGGTACATTGTGCGAGTATTAATTTGATAAAATATGTACGAGGTGTATTTACTTTTAAGTTGATAGAGTGATGATTTGCCTTAATATGGTTTTTCGATAAACGTCTACTGACATTGTCCAGTCTAAATCGATCAATTCATTAAATTCATTTGCTAGATGACACATGGTAACAAGCGGGGAGCGAGTGATTGTATGTAAAAGCGGAATATTAAATAATGACTTAGTACGGGTTCTTCTGAATGCAATATTAAATCTTAGTAATGACAAAATTTCCGGAGAGTTAATTTTATTATTTACTATTTTAAACAAAAACATCAAAGTAGCTAATTTTCGCCTGTCTTCTAACGATAAGATCTTGAATTCATTTCTTAGTTGGATAGTTCTAACAATGTTATAATCTGGTCGTACATGAAATTATTTTTAAATAAAGATATCTCAAAAAAAATTTTGAATTTTTTCTAAAATAGATGGCGTAGTATGGTACTCAGTAAACCAAATTTGATTTCCACATTCTAATTTAGTTCTTACAAGTGTAAAATAAAGGATTTTCATGGCATCTATGTTAGAGAAATTGACAGTCTGTCTAATTATGTATCCCAATAACCGATTTGCAGAAATTGCAATATTTTTAATGTGTTTAGCAAAAGATAGTGAACTGTTATAAGTTATAACCAAATCTTTTACTTCTGTACAACGTTTTAGGGGTTCGGTATCAATGCGATATTCAAAAATAATGGGATCTTTGGAACGTGTCACAGTAAGAGTAAAGCATTTTTTCACGTTAAAATATAATTTGTTCATTAAACTCCACTCATAAATGCTATTTAAATCTTTCTGTAGTAGAACACAATCTCTAACAGTTTCTATACGTTTGAAAATTTTTAAATCATCCGTAAATAGCAAGCATTCCGATTATTCAAGTTTCGAGGGTAAGTCAATTATGAAAATCAGAAATAGAAGGGGACCCAAATTAGATACATGAGGAACCCCTGAGTTGGCTTCAAATTTGCCAGAAGTATTTCCATTGTGTTTTACTATTAAATATCTGTTTTGCAAATAATCACTAATTAATTTGATAAAACTATGTGATACACCAAACCCACTGAGCTTCCATAAAAGAACGTCATGATCAACCGTGTCAAACGCTTTTATAAAATCTGTATATATAGTGTCGAGTTATATTCTATTCTCCAATGCCCCATACGCATTATTACCAAAAATGAGCATGTTTGAACTAATAGATTTATTAGCCACGAAACCATGTTGTTGTGATACTAAATACTTTTCAACATACTGATACATATTTGAATAATTTGTTCAAATAACTTGGCTGGTGCACACATTATTGATATTGGTCTATAGTTTTCAATATCCATTTTGTTACCAGACTTAAAGATAGGAGTAACCACACCTGTTTTCCATATGAATGGAAAAGTACTAGATGCTAGTATTAAATTAAAGATATGCATTAAGGGTAGTTTCAGCCAATCACTACAAGCCTTAAGGATATAGGGCGGGATTCCATCTGCCCCAGCTGCTTTTTTAGATTTTAGTTTTTTTATCGTATTATGAAAATCCAATTCCGTAACAATATCAAATACAAAAGTGTCATTACTTACCATGCTTTCACATGGAAATTTCAAATCATATGAGGCTTTAACTGACGAATAGACAGATGAAAAGACATCCGCAAAAGCGTTTGCGGTTTCATTTTCATCCACTTGTCTTTCATTGTAATAATAATTACCAAGGTTTGATCTGCTACTTCTTTTATTGTTAACATAATTCCAGAAATGATTAACGTCTGTAGTTAAATTTTGTTCTATATGTTTAATATATTGATGTTTCTCCAACTTGGTTAAGGATTTAACTTTTTTCCTCAGTACCTTGAATTTTTCATCGAATACATTAGACACTATCCTTAGTTTTCTAAGTTTTTCTTTTAATAGATCCCTAATTTCTTTTGTAAACCAAACTGGAAAAATTTGGCCTTTTCACAAAAAACAAATTTAGGTACACAATTATAAAATTATTTTATTCCATCAGCACCAGAGAACATGATGGAATGTCTGGGCATCCAGGCCTTTATTGATGGCTTACGTGACCCCGATATGCAGAGGACGCTTCGTTTAGCACATCCCAAAACATTAGTGGACGCATTGACAGCTGCTCTTGAATATGAAGCAGCAACGAAGGCTTCAGGTTATAACAGATCGTCAACGTGTTGAAAGGTATAGTAGACAAGAAGCCGAAGAGGATCAGGTGCTGTAGTTGAAGGTGTAAGCCTCCTGCAAACCAAGAACTTCTTAAATGCAAAGCAGCCACGAGTGACAGAATGAAAAAACAGTATGATACGCAGGCCACAGAAGGCAGTTTCAACGAAGGGGACAAAGTATGGTTACACAACCCGACAAGGAGAAAAGGATTTTCTCCAAAATTACAGAAATCGTGGGAAGGTCCATACTTAATCAAGAAGAGGATCAACGACATCATCTATCGTATAAGCAAGATTCCCAATGGAAAACCGAGAGTAGTCCACCAAACCTGACTAGCGCCATTCGAAGGAGACTATGACAAAGAGGAAAGGGTGAACCATCTACAACAAGAGTCTGACCCAGCCTTCGAAGAATTTATGGGCGCATACGGAGGTTGGACAAATTGTCATAATACAAAAAAGGGGATCAGCAGTAGTACAAAAACTACAGAAGTATAACTCTCTTAAATGTAGCGTACAAAATAATGTCAGCGATAATTCAAAGTCGCTTAGCTGGAAAAGCGAAAGCAGTAATAGGTTAATACCAATGCGGTTTCACACAAGGAAAGTCAACAATTGACGCTATTCACACTATCAAGCAGATAATGGAAGAGGCCCATGAACACAAAATGGAAATAGAAAAGCTATTTATAGACTTTCAACAAGCATTTGACTCAGTAAAACGAAGTAAACTGATGAGAGGACTGAAAGAACAGAGGATAGAAAGTAAGATAAGATTAATTGCAATGACTATGAACGAGTCAAAAGTGAATATACTTACAAGTAAAGGAGAAACGGAAGGTTTTGTAGGTAATAGAGGTGTAAGACAGGGTGATGGCCTATCAACAACACTATTTATAATCTAGCCCTGGAGCATGTTATGAGAACAAGGGAAATTTAAGAACGAGCGGGAGCCAGGTAGTCGCATATGCGGATGACATAGTGATAGTAACGAAAGAAAGGAATATTCTAAATCAAATGCTACTAGAATTAACAAAAGAGGGCAAAAAAATGGGATTAAAAATAAATAGCAACAATACCAACATAATGAGAGTTGGCAAACATTGTGAAAACAGAATGATAAAAATAGGGAAATATGAATTTGAGGAAGTGGAAAAATTCAAATATCTGGGAGTCGAGGATCAGCAGTAATGGAGAACGAAGATCAGAAATCGACGAAAAAATAATGGCAGCTAATAGTGCATACTATGCCAATAAGAAATTATTGAATAGCAAACTATTAACAACATCCACGAAACTTAGCATTTATAACACAATAATAAGACCTGTGTTAATGTATGGAGCAGAAACGATGACAATGATAAAAAGAGATGAAGAGGAGTTGAGGATAGTAGAACGAAAAATAGTGCCAATAAAAGTTGACTTCAATGAATATAGGCAACGTATGAACCATGAAATATTGAGAGAAATGAACTAGGAAGATATTGTGAACAGAATAAAGAGGCAAAGAATAAAATGGCTCGGCCATGTATGGAGAGAAGAAGAGCGCGCAATCGTTTGCTCAATGATACAGTGGCATCCAGGTGGTAGGAGAAGGCAAGACCCAGATCTAAGTGGCTGAAAGAAGTAGAGGAGGAGTTAGAAGGATAGGAATCGTTAGATGGAAGGAAAAAACTGGGAAACTATGGAGAAAAATAAGCGAGAAAATGCTGAAATGACGGGGATTGATCCACCCCAGAAAGCGTTTATGCGGCGCAACCCCAGAAGGGGTGTCTAGCCACTTTATATATATATATATATATATATATATATATATATACGGAGGTACCGGAAAAGCTAGATACGGAGTCACTACAGAACAAAGACAAGATTTGTTCAAGCTCCCGGAAGAGTACTCACTGGCACATAACATCTCCGCCAGTAACAAACACGCACGAGGTTTGGCAACCGTCCTTCGAAAGAAGTTTGGACAATTAGATAAACTTGAAGATATTATGCCAGCGCCTGGCAAGACACTGAGACACAATTCGCGGTACGTCTTCTACTTGGTAACTAGAAACGAATTTCCAGATCGATGCACCTACCGGAATGTGTGGAAAGCGCTACAAAGCCTTCGAGATCATGTGCTGGAATCCCACGTGGAGAAACTACCAATGCCCAGGATAGAGAACAACCAGTTGAATTGACGAGTCATCAGGAACATGATAGATGTGATCTTCCGAGATACCGGTGTCCACATATTAATTTGCAGCTATACTCCTCGTTATAAGATTATCATGATTCCTCAGTGCCAAATTAGTGAGGAAAACGGCTGAAATGATCAAGGCTCAAGGCCATGTATCCACAATACGATCCCCACTTTTGGTAATTCAATCATTATTTCTATTACTGGCGTTTAGGATTGTTGGCTGCAAAAAAACGTGTTTATGAATGAATAGCCCTCTCTGTTGTATATTATTACTCTAAGGTTAGAAGTATATCTGATACTCTTTCATGATTCCCAGACATGAGTTTGTTCTTCTCCCTTCCTGCGTTTTCCTTTGATTTCGATCACAGAATAAACGAAATTATAATAAAGACCGAGAGGTAATAAATCTGAAATTCTTGTTTGAGCGTTAATAAAAATCTTGATTATTGAAAAAAACTTTGATCATATTCGGGAATCGACATGGAGTTCAGAACACAATGTCAAGAAATCGTGACAAGAAGAAATTAAATTCTTTTGCAATTATGGATTAAACTGGGATTGTAGTGTTGTTGATAACGACAGAAAGTAGCAATTTCTGTACGGTAAGTAATATAAATTAACTTCAACTACCGACGCCGTGATGTTACGTACTATTTCAAAATATCGTCGTAATATGGTAAATTTAACTGGAATACAATTATTAAATAGAAAATTGTACTGGAAGCAGCCGGTATTTTACATGGAAATGAAGAAACGATTGTTGAAAAAACTTGTGAAAAATTAAGTAAGTTGAAACGAAACAATCAACGACACGAAAGGAACATATTTTTTGTTTTTAAGATTTAGTTCTATTAGTGTCATCGAATATAATATTGAGAAATAACAAGAGTAAAACGGTTTAGCGATGAAATTTGAAGTAAAATATATGAAATCAACCTAATGTATTTCAATAAAAAATCTTTAATATTTTTGAGAGATAAAGATAAATGGTTCTAAAGCTTTTCGATTTTACTTTACAACCTTCAAGCTTTTGAAGATTGTAATATAGGATAACAATTTAAATTAGTGCTACGCTTTCATCATACCGTTACGTATACAACATGGGTAACCTTGAAACATCGTTGCTTACCTTTGGTAAATAGTTCAAATTTCTCAGTTTGTTTCAATAAAAGAAGCATTTATCAAACAAATGGTAGTCAGCATTTAGTATGTGTTCGCACCACTTTTGTCCTCTTTATGGAACAAGAAGAGGAAAAACCATTAATGGAGAAAATAGTCGATAGAGTTTGAGGTTTTAATAAATGTGTCATTCTATCAGTGCCAACAATGACAGGTAAAAATTTCGGCACAGTGGGGTTGCTTCGGGATAACGGCGCCAATTGACAATTTTGTAAAGTTCAGCTCTAAAACTTGTGATCAAGGTATCAATAGATCTAATTTGAGGTGGAAATAAATTCCTTTTAAACAGACACCTCGAGGAATTTTGACTGAAAATAGACAACGAGTATGGAGACTTGTTACTATACAACCATATGAGGTGGTTGAGTGCATTGAACGATGTTTTCCTATTGGACAGGATATCCCAGTATTTCTCAATAAGTATGAGGCATCTGAACCAAAGTGAGGTTTGGAGATCCAAGATGTTTAAAAAGTTAGCTCAACAACTGGGCTTAAGTTTTCAAGAAAGGAGCCAGATGGTTGATTCATAAATGGAATTTGAAATAAAGTGAAAGGGTTCCAACATGCTTCGGAAAACTACAAGTTTCCCTTCGTCTGCACTATCAAATTAATAAGGTTAATCAGTTCTCAAATTGCGGTTGAAAAATTGATAAATTCAATGTAACATTTGAGATCTTAAAAAAGCTACTTTATAGTAATCCTCTTGGGGGTACTAATGATCAACCACCTGACTCACAGCTTGAGTTGCGTGATATTTTGCTGACGTGTTTCCAATAATTAGCAAAAAAGGGACCCCATTTTTCCAAATTGCCGAGGAGTTCTAAAAACAGAAGAAGAGCAAGCATATTTTCGCCCAGAAAGACAAACAAGCGATAATATACGAGTACATATAAGACTAATAGAAAGGAAACTCCAAGAAGGAAAAGAATTATTTCTAGATCTGAGGGCGACTTTTATCTCTATAGATAGAGGGGAAAGATGGCACATGTGAAACAGTAGGAAGAAGAAGATCAAAAGAATTTGTAATGAAAAAAGGCATACACTAAGCCCTTTGCTATTTATTTTGGTCAAGAATAACATAGTTATAAGAGTTAAGGAAACATGAAGACAACTGTATACAATAATAGGATAAAATGCAAAGATAACATTTTAAAAAGAATATCAATATATCTAGGCATAAGCATGGGGTGTATGGGGATGTGCTGTAGAGGTAGTACCTGTCATCAATGACGGCCGTACTCAATAACATAGTTAGTGAGTAATCGACGATGACTGGTCCTCACAGGGCTCCCAATTCTCATTGCAGGCAAAACTAAGTGGGTATAGCCAGATACGACGAAGTCGCAGCGTCTGACCCAGAGTGTGCGGTTGCAAACAGCTACAGTTCCCCAGGTTAGGAGCGGCTGAACCAACACTCACCAAGACGTCTGGCCAACGTGGTGTTTTATGGCTAAACTCCTCTCATATGAAGGCACACCGAAAACAAAGGCTCCCAGTCCCCAGCGGCTCGAATGACCCTGATCAAGGCGGCGGTCAGACCAGTCATAGAGCAGGGGGTGCTAAGAATCCCTGGGCTCAACAAGGCTGCCAACGCTACATTGTAGCTTATAACGGTCAGGTCAGATCAGTTGGAAACGAGAAAAGGCTTACGGAACTACAATAGGAACTGGACAGAATAAACTGGGATATTCTGTTAATATCAGAAAAAAGGAGAAGAGGTGAGGAATTCATTAGACTAAGATCAGGACATATCCTATTCTACAAAGGGAGAGAAGACAATAGTATAGGTGGAGTGTAGTCGAGTTTTCCCAAATCTTCAAATACTTAAAGACATATCAAATAGAGTAATATACATAACACTTAAAATTAACTCCAATATAACAATTAAAGTCGTTCAAATCTATGCACCAACAAGTGGCCACGAGGATGAAGAAGTAAAGGTGCTGTATGATGAAATCGCACAGATCCCAACTGAAAATAAAACAGAATACACGCTGATGATAGGAGACTTTAACGCAAGAATAAGAGAGTAGTGTGACAGCTCGCAGTATGTTGGACAATTCGGTCTGGGGAAAAGAAATGAAAGAGGGACGATGCTCGCAAATTATCAGGAAAAAGAACAACTATACATAATGAATACGTTTTTCAAAAAAAGACCGCACAGAAAGTGGACCTGGGCCAGTCCGGATGGGACTACAAAAAATGAAATAGACTACGTGCCAACACCAAATAAACATATCGCTCAATATGTCGACGTTCTGAACTCCTTTACTACGGGCAGTGATCACAGATTAGTTAGGTGCAAGATCGCAATAAGAAGAAAATTGGAAAGTTCAACAGCATCCAATACCGTGTAGATCCTGATACAATAACAGACAATAATTCAATATACAGCAAAAGGTTGACAGAACGGCTAACAAAGGAAAAAGCACCACCACACGAGAGCTTGAACGAAACGACCAGTAGGTTGATAAAAACATTGAAAGAAACAACCGCAAGTTTAGTAAAAGAATAAAAAAGCGTACAACACAAACCAAACAGCTACTGGGAAAAAGGAGAGAGCTTATTAAAGACAACAAAAGGAATACAGTAGAGTATGCCGAACTAAACAAAACAGCAAGGAAAATGGCCAAGCAGGACATAAGAAAGCATCAAGAGAATCGAATAGAAGATACAGCAAAATAGAAGTTTAAACGTCTTTAAAAAAGAAATCGAACACAAAAAAGAGATGAGCAAGCTGAGAAACGGACATGGTAACATAACAGGGGATCGGAGAGATACTCAAGGTAACAGAGGCGTTCTACACAGGATTGTACGAGTCCAAAATAGACAATGAGGATGCCAGAAGAGCAAACAACGACCAGAAAAACAGGATATGTAATGATGGCTCCGAAGATCTACCAGAGATTGAGGAAGAAGAAATTCGGAAAGCTTTAAACCAACTAAAAAACGGAAAGGCGGCAGGTGACGATAACATCATACCGGAAATGCTGAAGGAAGGTGGACGCCTACTGGTAAGGGAGCTTAAATCACTATTTAATACATGCCTAACCGAGGGAAAAATACCACAGGATTGGAACACCGCGATAGTCAGACTGATATATAAGAAAGGCGATCCAAGCAATCTAGAACACTATATACCAAGACCAATCAGCTTGCTATCACAGATCTACAAGTTATTTATGATAATAATAACAAACCGCCTTGAATTCTTTCATTACTTTCTTTTGATAAATCGTGAAACAAATATATAATATGCTGTTTATTTAATAAACTTGAAAGCTTCCTACAGTAACTTAGCAATTTATCAATCACAACTTTCAAAGTATACCTTGGTATACAAGCAAGCTTTTTCACGTGATAGGCAAACCAATCGTTAAAATTTGAAGTGGTTAACTACAGGTAAATTAGTAAATTAGTATTATTAATTATAAAACTACTCATTCATGTAAACCACATTAAAGCAGTCCCAATTGGTCTAGGTATACTGATACTTAATACATTGCTTGTTATATTTTATGGTGACAGTATTGGTAGAATCTAACAGTGACAAACTTTTTCGAATAATAAATTGAATATCATTTACAACTATTCGAGATACTTTGTCTACTTCATTTGAATTTGAATGATTGTATATTTAATCACCTATTTGATGTTAAAATTCATTAACAGACTTCAAAAGAATAGTCACGAATGAAATTAATATTATTTGTGAAAACGAGTTGGTATTGTTCAAATTTCAAAGCACATAAATCTTTATATCCCAAATAATGAACTGAAAAACGATCAAAGCACAGTTTTCCACTTTGAAGGTAAATATCATAATATCCCAGTCGTTTAATTTACCTTTTGAAGCGTATTTTATGCTCCTTTTGTTTTCTTTAATCGATTTCTTCTTGTTACTCTTAAATTTTAGTTTTTGTCGCAGTGTCCGCCACTGCCGAAAAATCGTCAGTTATATTCGTTTCTATCCCTTCTAAACGCAATCAAATTAGAATCATGAACTATGTTCGGAGTATTAATGACAAAAGAAAATGTTTATTATATTCCAGAAGTACTCTAGCTGGTAATCTTGTTCTGCAATAAACACGACACATCGCATGTCTGTCTAGCCCGGACTTCTATACTTCGGATAGGGAAAGGGAATACTCCGTAACAACTTTGCCTTCTTATTACTTGTTTCTATTATTTTACGTCTATTATTATTTCGAACAACTTTTATGTAGTGATTGCGAGTCGTACAAAAATAGAATTTGTATAAACACTTGTATAAATGCACTTTCAACAGATACATGAATTCTGTTTGCATACGGTGTATATATTATTCGTTAAACATTATAATTTCTTCAAACATGCATCACTTCCGACAATATATTTGGTGATAATGAGTATCTGTTGTCAAGTATATGCTTCTGCATAGTTTGATTCATTTGGTTGGTTTGATATGAACGTATGTAATGATCATTGTACCTAGTATCTATCAATCATTATACCTAACATCATTGTTTCCAGACGTTTGTCCAATGTTCGAGGTATGTAAATTAAGTAATAAGATTGAAAACTTAGTGTTCGATCTGACGAAACTTAGGACGCGGAGCTTGGAGGAGCGGTAGGTGAACATGTGATACGCCTTCAGTACAAGTTTGAACTCGTTAAAGTCATTTGGTTGTCCGTAGCGATTCCGGCGTTAATAGTTACCTAATCAGATCTCCGGGGGGAACAGTGGCAAACAAGTTCATGAAAGCAATAGTTAAGAATATGAAGATGGGAACGTGGAATGCTACAAGCGTTTTTGCACCAGGAAAACTGGACAACATTGTGAAGGAAATGTTGAGACTAAATGTGGATATCTTGGGGGTTAGTGATGTGGTCAGGAAGTGGCACCCGCGCAGCGGGTAACGGCACATTCTATTACTCTGGGAATAGTGACCCGAAACGTGTATATGGAGTTGGAGTGATTTTGAATATAAACTTTACAGGTTCGGTTTTGAATTTTATACCTTGCTCAGACAGAGTCATGACGCTTCAATGTGAAACACATACGGGTATTATGAACATAATACAGGTGTATGCACCACCAGCGAATAAAGAGGACGATGAAGTTGAAGAATTTTATGCTGAGCTTGATGATATCTTTAGAAGCATAAAGAACAATGATATCACAGTGGTTATGGGAGATTTCAACGCCAAAAAAGGCCAAGACAAAGTCGAAGCACACACAGGGTGTTTTGGTCTGAGAGAAAGGAATAGTAGGGGGGGGGGGCGTCTAGTAGAATTCTCTCAGGTTAGAGATCTTATGATAACAAATAGTTACTTTAAACTACCAGATCGTAGATTGTACACCTGGAAATCCCCTGCGGACAATCCATGAAATAGAGTTAGAAACCAAATAGATTACATCCTCATTAACAATTGCTATAAGAACTCAGTAAAAGTTGCTAAAACCTACCCGAGTGCTGACATTAATTCCGACCACAACCCAGTTATAGCTAAACTCAGTATAAGGATGAAAAGGATAACGAAACGTCTAAACAACTATATAGATCCAAAACTGCTTAAGAACTCTAAAATCTATGACACAGTTAAGGAAGAGGTTAACGAATGTTTGAGAGATGTTGGTGCATCAGATGAAGTTAGTGTAGATGAAAAGTGGAATCAAATACAAACAGAGCTAGAAATAATAGCTGAAAAACATCTAAGAAGCAAAAGAACTAAGAAAAAGCCCTGGATGACATCAGAAATTCTAGATCTTATGGAGGAAAGGAGAACGAGCAAAGGCAACAAAGATGAGTACAGGACACGTAATAAAGTAGTACAGAGAAAAATTAAGGAAGTAAAAGAAGAATACCTAGCAGCTCAATGTGAGGAAATAGAAGTACTAGAAAAGAAATTTGACAGCTTTCATATGCACAGAAAGATACTATCAAGTATACAAATGGACGTATAATAAGTGACGTGGGGGACAAACTTGAAAGGTGGAAAGCATACCTGGCTGAACTGTCCGATGACGAAATACCTCCAAAACCGGTCTTAGAATCAAGCAATGTGCACTTTAAAATATTAAGATCAGAAATAGTTTATGCCCTGGAAACTATGAAACCCGGTAAGGCTGCTGGTCCTGATCGGATACCCATAGAGCTTATCAAACTATTTGATGATGATGTGGTTGATATTTTTCTGGACCTCTTTAACCGCATTTACGATAAGGGAGAAATTCCTAAACAGTGGCTACCATCCACTTTTGTGCTCATACCAAAGACACCGAAGAGAATGCTCAGATTACCGAATCATCGCACTTATGAGCCACACCTTGAAGTTGTTCTTAAAGATCATTCACAAAAGAATTTACAGAAGACTGGAGGAAGATATAAGCAACACACAATTTGGATTCCCCGAAGGACATGGAACACGGGAGGCGCTTTTTGGGATTAACGTTGTTTTCCAGCGCTGTTTCGATATAAACCAAGAGGTGTATGCATGTTATATCGATTTCGAGAAAGCCTTTGATAAGGTGAAACATGACAAGTTATATCAGCTGCTCGTCAGCAAAAACATTGACTCCGCCGACGTTAGAATAATTAGTAATCTATATTGGGACCAAAAAGCTAATACAATGATAGAAAACCTACCAACAGAAAAAATGGAGATTCGTCGTGTGTTAGACAAGGTTGCATCCTATCACCGCTTCTACTTAACCTCTATAACGAAGCTATTTTTAGGGAAACTCTAGAAGATGAGTCAGTGGGAATAGTTATAAATGGAGAAGTAATTAATAATATGAGGTATGCTGATGACACCGTCCTGTTAACGAGCAACCTTGGAGACACACAACGCCTCTTAGAAAAATTAAATGATCGATGTAATGAATACGGGCTGAAAATTAACTTTAAGAAAACCAAGTTAATGGTATTTACAAAATTCCCTCAAGATCTAAACCATGCGAACCTGATGGTGGCAAACACCGCGATAGAGAATGTGTCGACATATAAATATCCAGGAACTTGGATAAAACAATCGGGTGACCAGACAAGAGAAATAAGAACGAGGGTAGAGACAGCCAGATCAGCATTTGCAAAGATGAAGAAGTTATTTACGAGTCGAAATAGTAACATGGGACGTAGGATGTGGGAATGCTGCGTTGTTACGTTTTTTCCACTCTCTTATATGGGGTTGAAGCATGGACCCTCAAGAAAAACCACATCGACAAACTACAAGCATTCGAAATGTGGTGTTACCGTAGAATATGGCGCATTCTCTAGACCGATAGAGTTACTAATGCCGAAGTGCTGAACCGGATGCAGAAGGAATGTGAAATCTTTAACACCGTGAAAAAAAGAAATCTTCAATACCTGAGTCATATAATGAGAGGACAGAAATACATATTTCTCCAACTGATAGTTCACTGAAAGATTGGTGGAAATTTTGAGTAACGATGTGCTATTAGTTTTTGCTTCATACTTAGGCACAATGCAACGGAAACTTTTGAAAAACAGGTCTATGAAGATAGTGTTTTGTGAAATATCAAAGTTTTTTGTTGGTTTAAGGCATTTTCACAAAGTAGAGAGTCGATTATGTATATGAACCACGAAGCGGAAGGCCTTCCTCTTCAAGAAACGATGAAAATATCGACAATCCAGTACCTTCTGCATTCAGATTGTCGGCTGACAATCGGAATGATCGGAGATACCAAACATGAAGAACAGCTACAGCTGGATATTGCACCATGTTAATGCGCCTTATGACTCTTTCAATAAACGAGTTTTGGGCCAACTAAACAGTTCTGTGACTGCTCTGCCTCTTTGTTCGGATGACTTGAGTCCTTGCGACTTTTTCCTCTTGCTGAGATTGAAAAATCACTTCAAGGGTTCTCATTTTAGGTACCCCCGAATACATCCAATCCGCGGGAACCGAGCAGATAACTATAGTAGCGACGTATGGTTTCTCAATGAAGTTATTTTGATGGAAATAATATTGAATTATGCTTGTATTCGAAGAAAACATTGAAAAAAAATCTTATTACCTACCTCGTAGATTGTATTATATTCATATCATATCATTTATTTACATGGAAATTTTTCTTATTTTACAGTATTTAACATCCCATTTATTCCACAGTCTGTATAAGTGTAGAAAGTTGATTGGTTTGGAAGAATTTCGAAATTCCGCCTATAATACGTCATAGTTTGCTCCTACAGACTAACTAAACAAAAAACAAACACCAACATATAAAAAATTTGTCACTAGGAACAACCGCAACAGTCAGAAACACTTAAGCTCATCATTTTCATTTTCAATATTGTAATAAATCATCACCGCCTCAGACAAGATTTTTAGAAATAGTTGGTCTGTGCAAAGTCAGAAAAAAAATTCTAGAAATTCTTGTATATTCCTTTCTGAGAAAAGATGACAGGAGAAATATCTACTATATTATTTCCCTAGAGAAAGATGCTCTGGAGTATATTGTGATGAGTACGACTATGGAGAAAAGAAAATAATCTTCTATATTAATAAATCGGAAATATAGTCATACAATCGTTCTTCTTCGATGTCTGTCTGGAGCTAGTTTATAACTTATTATCTTCATCATTGTCGTTGTAACCACTGTCCAATGCTCGTAGTCACATTTTTGTTGTCCACTGTTCTTTGTGCTTGATCATCATCATCATTAAGCTGGCTGTTCAATCCTTGCGGATTATGGCTAATGCATCCATTTATTAAGGCATAATTTGCTGTGTGTCCTGGCTATTCTCGTAATCTTTTGCCAGTGTACTCTGTTTTTACATTTGAATTTCTAATTATTTATGTCTATGCTCTTTGTATATTCTTCTATTGCATCTTTCCATCTTTATCTGGATCTTCGGGTTTCTCTCTACAAATAGGGATCCACTCAGTTTCTGCTAAATAAAATCCTAATAATTGTGAAAGTTCTGTGCTCGAGGTAGATTAGTTCTTTTATTTCATCACACGGAAAGAACTTTAAGTAGACTTCATATGGTTATTATTTTAAAACTGTCTCTCGTCGAAATGTAGAGAAATTATTCGAACTGTTACTTACTTAAAAATTTGATTCGTTGTTGTTCTGCTAACCAAATTACTTCTGAAGTCTGTCTCTTACCTGTAAGAAAAAAAATTTATCAATGAATAAAGTCCAGCAAAAAGTTTTTAAGTAATCTCAATCAAAATATGTCGAAATCATATATATATATATATATATATATATATATATATATATACATATATATGAATATGATTACATAAAATACGAGGTGTCTATATGAAACATAAATTTCGATTTTCTACTACACCTGGTTTTAGTCGAAATTTCAATAATTTCGACGTATTGGCCTGGCCGTTCTTCGAAGGGAAAAACAACTACATTCCTGGCTAATACCACGCAGAATATTGAATTAAATCCCCTTCGAAAACCGTGACGTCGATCGGCCATTTTGCCGATACGGACATCTGTGGTGAATCGCAACTGATAGCGGAAGGGCATATAGTACACTGACGCGTTTCGATCTTCTTGGATCTCTTCAAGAGTGCCGTAATGGCTTCCAGTTCAGAGTCTCTAATCCGAACTGAAGATTCCGTCCTCCGACAACTTCTACTTGGCGCATGTAGTTACACACGCGAGAAGTAGTCAGCTGGCGCCATCTTCACTTTCAATTGCGAACCAACACCTCAGATAAATTTGACCGTATACGTCGTATGAAATAAAATGAATATAATTTCATAAAATACGAAATGTATATTAAACATATATTTCGATTTTCTACTACACCTACTTTTAGTCGAAATTTCAATAATTTCAACATATTGGCCTGAGCGTTCTTCGAAGGGAAAAACAACTACATTCCTGGCTAATACCACGCAGAATATTGAATTACATCCCCTTCGAAAACCGTGACGTCAATCGGCCATTTTGCCGATACGGACATCTGTGGTGATTCGCAACTGATAGCGGAAGGGCATAGTACACTGACGCGTTTCGACCTTCTTGGATCTCTTCAAGAGTGCCGTAATGGCTTCCAGTTCAGAGTCTCTAATCCGAACTGAAGATTCCGTCCTCCGACAACTTCTACTTGGCGCATGTAGTTACACAAGCGAGAAGTAGTCAGCTGGCGCCATCTTCACTTTCAATTGCGAACCAACACCTCAGATAAATTTGACCGTATACGTCGTATGAAATAAAATGAATATAATTTCATAAAATACGAAATGTATATTAAACATATATTTCGATTTTCTACTACACCTACTTTTAGTCGAAATTTCAATAATTTCAACGTATTGGCCTGAGCGTTCTTCGAAGGGAAAAACAACTACATTCCTGGCTAATACCACGCAGAATATTGAATTACATCCCCTTCGAAAACCGTGACGTCAATCGGCCATTTTGCCGATACGGACATCTGTGGTGATTCGCAACTGATAGCGGAAGGGCATAGTACACTGACGCGTTTCGACCTTCTTGGGTCTCTTCAAGAGTGCTGTAATGGTTTCCAGTTCAGAGTCTCTAATCCGAACTGAAGATTCCGTCTTGGATTAGAGACTCTGAACTGGAAGGCATTACGGCACTTTTGAAGAGACCCAACAAGGTCGAAACGCGTCAGTGTACTATGCCCTTCCGCTATCAGTTGCGTATCTCCACAGATGTCCGTGTCGCCAAAATAGCCGATCGACGTCACGGTTTTCGAAGGGGATGTAATTCAATATTCTGTGTGGTATTAGCCAGGAGTGTAGTTGTTTTTCTCTTCGAAGAACGGTCAGGCCAATACGCCGAAATTATTAAAATTTCGACTAAAAGCAGGTGTAGTAGAAAATCGAAATTCATGTTTCATATAGACAGCTCGTATTTTATGAAATTATATTCATTTTATTTCATACGACTAATACGGTCAAATTTAGGTGTTGGTTCGCAACTAAAAGTGAAGATGGCGCCAGCTGACTACTTCTCGCTTGTGTAACTACATGAGCCAAGTAGAAGTTGTCGGAGGACGGAATCTTCAGTTCGGATTAGAGACTCTTAACTGGGAGGCATTACGGCACTCTTGAACAGGCCCACGAAGGTCGAAACGCGTCAGTTTACTTTGCCCTTCCGCTATCAGTTGCGAATCACCACAGATGTCCGTATCGGCAAAATGGCCTATCGACGTCAGGGTTTTCGAAGGAAATGTAATTCAATATTCTGCGTGGTATTAGCCAGGAATGTAGTTGTTTTTCCCTACGGTCAGGCCAATACGTCGAAATTATTGAAATTTCGACTAAAAGCAGGTGTAGTAGAAAATCGAAATTTATGTTTTATATATATATATATATATATATATATATATATAAAATGAAAGCTTATAAGGTGCCTTTTCACTTTCTGAAATGAAATACAGGGTGATTCATTTGAAAAAATAGAGAAAATCATGTGTTCGACTCTTGGATCGCCCTGTTTTCAGATGTTGTAATATCCGGAAAATGACACTGTGTCATAAAACTAGACCAATATCGAAATGTTATGTCTGCAAAATATTGATGTTAAATTGTTGTGTTTGAACTATACAAGGCATTGAACTCACAATGATTTTCACGTACAATTGGGCATACCTTCTGACATGCCCTATATATTTATATGAAACCCTACATTGTAAGTATGGGGGAGGTGAGCCCAATCTGAATCTGAAATAACATATAGTGTGTCTCATTCAAAAAAGGTATGATTGTTTCATTCTGGTGATGGGGAGCACCCAGTACAAATGAAAATAATTTTGAAATGGGAAGTTTACAGATGTCTACAATTTTCGTATGTAACTTTATTCCATATCTTCTATAATAACGGATATATCGAACTTTGTCACACTAATGGTGCACCCTGTATATACACTCTAAAAACGTAGAGTGCGGTTCTCAATATCATTAAATAAAAAAGCGGCCGATTGAAAGAAATACTACATTTGTAATTCACCCTTCGACTCAAATAATTACATTTTAGGTTAAGCCACAATACAATCAGGAGACAACCTCTAAATATTTTATGAACATTGAATCGCCAGCAAAAACGATTCACCACCGTTAGAGTTACCCAAGGGAGTAGAGGGCATTGTAGGAGGAGCGAAAACATTGACAGTAGTCCTTTACCAATAAAACATAAAATATTTATACAAGATTACATTCGTAATGTCTCATACTATACAGAAATTTCAGGTTTCGACTTCAGGACTTTTAATAAATAAGTTGGGGGACATAAATTGACATTTTCCTTGATGTTCGGTATTGTGAGAGATCGAATCGTTCTCTTATTAGATTTTTGGGACATTTTTCTCAAGAAGGAGAAATAGGTAATGTATGTGGTTGATAAATAATAATAAATAGATAGATATTCATTGAATATCAGGGACTATTTTTGCGTTATATTGTACATGTCGAAAAATTTCACAGCGGAGCCAACAAACAGTTTTAAAGAATAATAACAGTGAACTTTGAAATTTTAAAATCGGATATATTTTTTGATCTAAAAAGAGCGTTTGCAAATTTTATTTTCGCAGTTTTTTTAGCATGCGTAGGATCCAATATTTCGTAGAGTTAAAGGGACGGGTCCGAAGAAAGACATGCGTTGATAATGAGTGGAAGGTAGTTCAATGGTACACATTGGTAACACACTTACCTCTGGCTCTGAAGTAAATAAAACAAGGATGTTGTTTATCACCATGAATGATGAATTGGGAGAAGAATATGGGTATTTATCTGAATGACAACTCAAGGATATGTACTCTTTCTTCTGCTGATTACCAAAATGTGATAGCAAAAGATATGACCTGATATGCACTGTTCGAAAATACATGGAATTACGTATCAGTTTTAACCATCAGTCGTGAATTGGTTCAGCTCTGGATTTTAGTTAAGCTCAAGTTGTATCTCAGTAGTTTACTGAAGTCACTCTTTCTCTGTATATATCGTGAATATCTCTATTTGAGCTACACATACTAGGGAATCTTTCGCAATTCTTTCTCTCGGTTTCTCGATTAGTATTAAGCAGCAAATTTAGCAGTTTACGTGCACATACGTACACACGCACTCTTATTGAAGAATGTATATAATAAATGAGACCTGGAAGACAGCAGCAAGATGAGTCTCTGTCATAACTCCGAGATTATTTTATCTTTTAATATCCTAGAAATCAATTTAGTAGGTATACTCGAAAGTATTTACAGTTATTGGTATTTATAACATACTTTTCCAGATAATAATAATAACATACATGTTTTGCTATGATAGGCAGAAAGTTTTCACTGAATAGAGAAAGTACACTATTATACAGTGTTAGGAAAATTCTGAGGGCACATATGTTTTATCGTCAATGTGTTAGAAAGAGACAAATACATATAAATTCAGTGTATTATTCTTTTTCGCTAACAGGATATCATAAAGTGGAAAACGTGCAATAAATCTAAACAATGCAATAGATCTAAACATATGTCTGGTACGCATTTACTTCCAGTTTTCAATAAGCAAGAAATGCAGTCAGGCTATTATTAGCCAGTTTACCACAGAAAAATGCAGAGCCGGGACCAAGGGGCACGGGGGGGAGCCACTCCCTCCAAAGCCCAGGCAGTTAGTTGGTTCCAAATCCAAACACAATTGGCAAAATCTACCTACCCTAGTCATCACAATAAATAAGATAAAATATGATTTTTAAGCTATATATTCCTACATCTTACATATTACAAAATTATAATTTTTAATCTAGGATTATTTGTATATATAACCTTCTATAATCGTTACCGTCAAGAAATTATTAATATTAGTCCACCCTTTACATCACACAAGCAGCATGTACAAAGTCGGTGTCCCATCGCGGCTTTGACTTTGGTAGCCTTTGATTCGTTTGACTCACCGCAAATGTTGACGTTTTTATTTTTCTAGTTTTTTATTTAGTTGAAGCAAAAAGCAAAATTATGTAATGTAATAACTTATATCAATCAACGGCGAAAAGCTAAAAAAATTACATTCGTCGATATTAAGAGTGTAATTAATGAATATAAGCATAATAATTTTCATTAACATCATAAAGGAATATTCTATGGCAACAATACAGTTCAAAAGCGACAATATTTTGTAATGAAACAAGGATATTCAGTGTATCACTATTTTCTTTAACAGGGTATCATAAGATGCGAAATAAGTCGTATGCTTATATTTGTATTATAACTGTATTCTATTTACAAAAATATCTCAATAATCAACCGCCTGTAACTCCTACGCTCCTAATAAAACGATTTCGTCTACAGCCGCAATTCTTCTATTTTTATCTATCCCCGCTCTTCATTTTCAATGTACACGTTGGAAGTATGCCCTTAAAATATTCCTTTTTATTTATAAGAGAAATCGTTCTCCATTCTACTTCATGCGACGACATTATATGTTCTATGCTTATAGATTACTATTAATCAGTTGTTACAGATGATTCAGTTCGCCAAAAAACAAAGCATTCAGCAACTGAAAGTGTGACTCTTATTATTTTATTTCTTTATTATTTCACTAGAAATAATACAATAGTTCTTGAACTGCAATTAGATACTCAATTTCATTATATTTTTGTATATATCACAATAAAACTAACTGAAAAATTTGTTTTAAATTTAATCTAAATTAGTGTTTTGACAAATATATTATAGGTACTTTTCATATTATTAAATTTTATTAAAGTTGGGGTTAGCAGGAGCTATAAGCCAATTGCCTTTGTCGAGTAACGCTACTGCTACCGGCACAGAAAAGCAAACAAACACTTGATATCCTTCTTTTGTCCCACCGTCAGTATTGGCATGTAAGGAATTGAAAATCCGCCCAAATCGAATAACTATGCATTGAACTAATTTCAAATTGTACCCGAGAAAGGAGGAACTCGCTCTTCCAACTACCGTAAATTAAGTCAGTTGCGAAGCACCAAATCTCGCAATGTTGCCAATTCCTTTCGTAGGATATAAAAACTATGAAATATATAGGAATTCTTGGGAAGTTACCAAAACGTCCATTCAATTAGAAGTGTTTTTCGTCATGTTTTTAGAATTTTGTAGCAAAGAAAAATGTTGTTTACGAGAATGTTGAGAGACTACACAACTGATAAGTACAAGTATTGATATGAATATTTAGTAAACTAGAATTGGAAACTATACAAGATCAAGTAAATAAACGAAAAATGAAGTTACCTGATGGAACTTTTTTATCTAAGAAGAGAAGTTTTGTATAATATCTGAAAATTTCTGTTGAATATTGTGTCAAAACAATAGGTTATAGTAACAAAACAAAGATATGGTTGTAGATTGTAGAGATATTTAAAAGACTTTTGACAATAAATCAACTAGGGGACGGTATTCCCCAAGGAAAGTAGTTGATCTGTTATTCACTGTCAAAACGTAATTGTTCTGTTCCTGCTCACGCTTTATCGTAATACGTTTCTAAGGTATTACTGTCAATCGTTTTAAAATGAGAACAATATATATATATATATATATATATATATATATATATATATATTTCATTAGAGGTACATAAAGATTTTGTAATGAATAAAATTAAATGTAAATGCTGTATATGTGAAGTTTGAACAGTCCCTCAATGCGAAGTTCTAACAATCACAATAAGCGTAATTATTTTAATGTATATCTTTCAATGTTCCATTACAAAGTACACAGTAAAATCTCTGGTGAACTCAAACATAGATGTTATTAATTAAGCGAAATTTATAACATTTGTCAAATATAACTTAACTACTTCATTTTCATACTCAATTAAAATTGTAGATGAACCAGTTTATTTTGCATAGTTTGGTTTCTGGATACGTTTCAAGTTTTGTTTTGAACTTTTGATAACAAAAATCTCTTTGTTAGTTGCTTCAACTGTCAAATTATGTTCTTATAGTGTATTTAATTTGCTTCTCCTCTTCTATTTTCATTGAAAAAATCCAAAAACATCTCAAATAAACGTTGAATATATATAGCAGTAAGTAAAACTCAAAATCAGTACTACAGCATATATTAGTGATTTCGAGTTTTACTTACTGTGCTATTTACCTACACACTACATTCGAGATGGATAGTCTTTTTCGTTGAATATATATATATATATATATATATATATATATATATATTTTTGGAAAAATTTTTCTTGGGATTGTAGGTTCCTAGTTAAACAAATCAAATGGTTTTTTGGCTTTAATTAACATTTTTGTTTTTGTTTACGTTTCGGACATATCGTGTCCTTCATCAGAACATAATTCTACAAATAGATGACAAAAAGTTAACAATTTATACACTACATATGTCTATCCTAAAAATAACTTACCATAAAACAAGAGCTTGGCGAGCGCATGTTAAAATATGTTAAAATACACGAAAACAATCATTTTTATTAAAAAATATATAATGAAATAAGGTTCAAGAAAAAAAACAAAACTAAATATATATATATATATATATATATATATATATATATATATATATGGCTTGACACCCCATGTGGGGTTATGCCGCGTGTGCTTTCTAGATCCGCTTAATTTGAGTGGATCAGTCCCCGTTATGCCTTTAAATTCTTTCACTTATGTCTCTCCATAGTTTCCTATTTCTTGCTTTCTCCCTCCAGTTTGTTACTCCTGCTCTATTAAGGTCCGCCTCCACCTCATTTTGCCATTTTGACCTGGGTCTACCGCGTCTCCTATTTCCCCCTGGATTCCACTGCAAGATATTGTAGGTTACTGATTTAGCTCCTCTCCATACATGTCCCAGCCATTTAACTCGTTGTGCTTTTATTCTCTTTACAATGTTTTCGCCTTTTATTTCGTCAAAAATTTCACGATTCGTTCGTTCTTATTCTGTTTTCTCTTTCATCTATTTTTACAGGACCTAGTATTCCTCTCAATATCTTCCTTTTAGTGATTCTTAGTTTTTCCTCATCCTTCTTTGTTAACGTCATTGTTTCTGCAGAGTACACCATGATTGGCCTTATCATCGTTTTATACATATTTAATTTTCTTTGCTTCGTTAAAATTTTACTCTTAAGTAGCTTTTTATTTGCATGATATGCTCTGTTTGTAGCGAGTATATTTTCTTCAATTTCAGTAGTTCTATCTCCAGTATTGCTAATCATAACCCCCTAATATTTTGTTTTTAACTTCTTCAAATTCATAGTCGACGATTTTTATTTTTCCTTTTTGGTTTAGGTTCCCAAATCTCATTAGCTTGGTTTTACTTTCGTTTATTTTTAGCCCCATCTTTCCTCCCTCTGTGACTATCTCCTTTAGCATATTTTCCATGATTCTTCTTCTTTTGGATACAAGCACGATATCGTCCGTATAGGCTATTATTTGACTGCCACTTGACGTTAAGCTCCTCTGGTGTAATTTTCTCATTGTGTGTTCTAATGATAGATTAAATAGCGCTGTGGACAAAGAGTCACCTTGTCTTACCCCATTATTAATCCTAAATTGATCTGTTTCTCCTTTTCGCGTTATTACACTGATCCTTGACTCATTCATGGTCATTTTGATTAGGCTTCTCAGTTTTGCGCCTACTCCTTGTTCTTTTAATGCTTTCATGGGTTCACTTCTTTTTATTGCGTCAAAGGCTTGTTGAAAGTCAACTAATAGCATTTCTATGTCTAATCTGTATTCATGCGCTTGTTCCATTATTTGTTTTAATGTATGAATAGCATCAGTTGTTGATCTGCCTTTTGTGAAGCCGCATTGATATTGCCCTATCACTTCACTCGTACTTTCCACAAGCCTTCTGTTAATTATCGTGGATAGTATTCTGTACGCAGTGTTTAATAATGTGATTCCTCTGTAATTTTTACATTCATGTTGGTCTCCTGTCTTATGTAGAGTGACAATTTGTCCTATTTCCCATTCTACCGGCATCCTCTCCTCGTTCCATATATTTTTTAATCAGGTAATATATTCTTTTACGTAGATATTTGATTAGTTTTATGGTTATTCCATCCTTTCCGGGGGCCTTTCCATTTCTGCTCTTATTCATTATTTCCTTGACCTCCTCGATTGTTGGTTCTTTTTCTAATATATCTTGTTTCTTACCTTCTGTCACTTCTTCATATCCGTCCCAGTAATGTGGTTCATTTAATAGTTCCCTAAAATGATCCACTCATGTTTGTTCATGTTGGTGTTCTTCTTCTGTCAGACTTCCTTACTTGTTTTTTAGTCCTTTTGTTTTGCCCTTATACGTCTTGTTGTTTTCGTTAATTTTTTTATAGAAGCTTTTCGTATTTCCTCTCGACTATTCTCTTTCAATTTCTTCGATCTTATTATCTATCCATTCTCTTTTTTTTCTTCTAATTATTTTATTAGTTGCCTTCCTTTTTTCCTCGTATTCATTCCTGTCCTCCGGATTATTAGTTTTTATCCATTTTAGTCTTGCTTTAGCTTTCTTTTTCCCGTTTTTCTTCGCACCTAACTGTATTTCCGCTGCTGTTTCCAAACATTTCTTTATATTGCTCCATTCAGACATTATTATTTCCTGTTGGTTTTCGCCCTGTGATAATAGTTTCTCTATTTGTATTGCGTATTCTTCTCTTATATTTTCATTTTCAAGCATGCCCACGTTCTATTTCCTGTTTTTATAATGTATATCAGATGTTTTCCTTATTTTTTGTTTTATTTTAGCCATTACCAGGAAGTGGTCGGAGTCTGCACATGCGCCTCTATATGTTCTGATATCTTTTATCGATGCTTGTTTTCTTTTGTTTACCAATATGTGGTCTATTTGGGAATACACATTTTGGTCTGGTGATATCCAAGTCATTTTGTGATTTTTACTATGCCGGAATTTAGTACTGCTTATTATAAAGTTCTCCCTCGCTGCGAAATTACATAACCTTTGTCCGTTGTCATTCGTTTTCTCGTGTATCGTCTCCTTTCCTGCTACATGGCTTATGTAATCCTCTCTCCCTATTTGTGCGTTGAGACCTCCTAGTATTAGTATTGTGTCTTGTTTACGAATTTTTATTACTTTGTAAATTTCAACAAATCAACGAAGTCACTCACATCATAACTAATGTTCAGGTATGCAAAACGTTCCTCCGTTAGTATTAACTGAAATATGATTCAAACTATTGGAATTAACAAGTTTTCATAGCATCGTTTAGTTCATGAAGGAAAAAACTCTTCTAGCCCTAGTCGATTGTAGGAGCTTATACTTCAGTTATTGATCCATATAGATATCTGTACCAAGTTAAATCGTTCTCCACCTTCCATAAATACCCTAAGAAGACAGAAGTGAAATACTTTTCATTTTAATGTGATGTAACTTCCGGTATCTAAGTAGTAGCTGCTGTTTTGAACCTCTATTATTTGCATCAATTTGTTGATAAATAATTGTTGATAAACATTTCGGGAGTGTGTGGAGCTGAGGAAACATTTCGAGAGTCTGAAGCTGAAGAAACATCTCGGGAGTGTGCCTTGATACACACACACACACCCTCGCACACACACACACACACACACACACACACACACATATATATATATATATATATATATATATATATATATATATATATATATATATATATATATACCAGAGCACGTCCTGATGTCGCAGGAAGCATAAAGATCAGACCAAAGTATTTTCGGCAAGTACCAGCTCAATTTTATTAACAAAGTTTGCTTTTGCTTTGAATTCCATTGCGTTTGTTTATTTTTGATATAACAGATATAAAATCCAACAGTTTTAATTTCTAAATACACTATATGTTATTTCCAGTGATTTATGAGTATATTGAGTACCCCAAAATGGCGACATAGCTTTTGACTAGAAACTCCAATTTATCTAAAAAAAAATGGGCAAGGAGAGTGAAATGATACGCTCAAACAACGATTCAAAAGATTAAAAGAAAGGCAAAATTTACTTAAAAATACTAATAACTGATAATAAAAAAAATAACTGTGACGGAACATGAGCGCAGAGTCTAAAACAAACATGAAATGTCATCTTTAGTTGTCAACTGTTTTTGATTATAATTTAATTGAACATCGTCGACTGTCGTAGACATTCAACTATATTAATAATCTTAATCTGAAAACGTTAATGTTGGAATTAATAGTTTATTATATACAGATTAACAATGAATTGTACAAATGGATGAATGTTTAAACTTCGATGGGTTTCAGATCGGAAGATAGGCAAGAACTTAATGATTCGGATAGTAGCGACTGTATATCTTTACTCTGCTGTTAACTGAATACTGACTAAGAACGATTTGTTCGGCCTTGAATACACACTGGACTCGAATACTAATTAAGAAGCAGTATACTTGAATTTGAGTACACTCTGGACTTGAATACTAATTAAGAAGCGATATGCTTGAAGTTGAGTACACTCTGGACTTGAATACTAATCAAGAAGTGGTTTGCTTGCACTTGAGTACACTCTGGACTCGAATATCAACTAAGTAACGATATGTTTGACTTAGTATCTCTGAAACGATTTGTTTCGACTTGTATTGGACTTAGAACTTGAGTTTCGACTTTGTTGCAAAACCAGTTCACTACTCAACCAACTAACTCGTTAATAATGTAACCGATAACTTACTAACAGATTGCGTAACCGTGTGGTAACTGCCTTACTAAGTGTGACTGCTTGAATTTGAGTGATGACTACTCCGTAATGTAATGATGACTGATTTCTTCGCGTTGTGAGACGTGATAAATAGAAATCTTCAAAGGGGCGTGTTTATATGTAGATTGGGGGGACTAAAAGCGAATAAATATTTCCTATTTGTCAGAATTATTTATCCCGCCGGAACCATTGCAACAATAGACGCATTCAATTACTATTTAACGTCAAAGCTGAGGTCGTCCTATTGAAACCTTTTACTCTGAAATGTCATTCAAATGTTTATTATAGACCTTCCGACACCGATCTAATATTAAAGCATTCCGTCTTGTTTAATCATAGAAATTCAAATACAATGTGACAAGTCTTTTACGAATTTTACAATATTATATTTCGTTTGGTCTAGACAATCCTAGTTTATGGCGCTACAATTCTATTAACACAATAAGATAATAGTGTGAAACGTGATATTTTTCTAATTATGTGATATTTCGTTTGGTCTAAACAATCCTACTTTATGGCGCTACAATTCTATTAACACAATGAGATAAAAGTGTGGAACGTGATATTTTTCTAAATTTTTAACAATGCTACAGAAATAAATATAAACTTACGTTTTGAATGTATAGAGAACGAATGCAAAGAGAGCTTCATATCTAAAAATACCTTAACACATTTCTACAAATACCGTAATATATACAAATCAAGAATTCCCAATCTTGAACACCAACTTCATTTCTCTTCAGCGGTTCCTATTTCGTCAGCGATGCGCTAACATAGCTCATAGTTTCCAACTTCTTCTCATTGAGAATAAAGTTTTGATCTCTGAACACATAAAGTTAGGTTTACTTTTACTCAATCTTCCAAATAAGCTATAGGTACTCTTGGAATTTCAAGTTTGTATGACATTTTGAATGTGGCTATAGGATAAAATTTTAAATCGAATAAAAATTTCAAAACCAAGATAATTTACTTATTATTTTTACTAAAATGTTTTCTGGTGAAACATATTATAGGTCAGTTAAGTTGCCCCTCCGCCTAATAAATATTTTCAACTAAAACATATATGGTCGATATGCACTCCTAAAGCACCAAAAAATCCTTGCGCCCCTCCCCTCAGTTAGTAGTATCGCATGATTTTGATATTTAGTAAAATACGTAGTAAAGTTGCCCCCCCCCCCCCAAAACAGTATAGATCAGTGGGATACACTCCTAATACACTCATATGCACCACCAACAAAAACAACATTCCCTCTTCCCTAAGTTAGTTAAACCTTATTATTTAAATTAAAGTTGGCGCCCTCAATGAAAATTTCCGAAAAAAATATATGGCAGCAGCATCCACTTCTTATGTACTATTATGCACCACCTACAAAAACATAATATTCCCTTCCCCCCCATAATGGGGGAAAATTATTTAGTTAAAAACATTAATCGGAATATTTTAAATAAACACGTGAAAGAAAACAAAGTTGGCACTGATAAAAACTATCGACTGGTTTTGTTAATTGCTTCGCACAACCTATTTGTACAAAGGTAAAAGCAACACTGTTCAGTTTCAGTTAATAAGCTTAAAAAAATGGCGATAATTTAGAAAGCAACAAAGTAGAAAAAATGAGAAGCAGTAAAAAGCACTACCGAAATACTAAAGATCTTGACCTTGATGATAAATTTTCTTTGAAGCATTCAAAGCATTAACAAAAATTTATATATCATTGAGAGGCACTAACAAAGCTTTAACGCCTAAGAAAAAATGTTCTTCTATAAAGTGTGGCTGCTGACCATGAAAAAAGAAAAAATTGAATATCTCTAAAAAGTATTAAGAAGAAATTTGTTTAAGAAATTTTACACGTTAGCTGATAGACCCTAAATTTTCTACGCATAATAAAGAGCACGACTTGGTTCTCATAAACTAAAGCACAGAATATAGCTCATTTGTATTCTTACTTCTTGATAAGTTGAACATTTTCCGCTTTTTTCATGACTATATACTATTGTACATTTCCCGCATATTATTGGGCCTATGTGCGAAGGCAACGAAGTGGCCAAGAGCTAAATCGGGTCCTCTGTATGCAACACAACCCCTCATCCACGTGTATTTTTTTGGTATTTTCTCCAATTTGCACTAGACCTCACACATTTTAGTGCTTGTTCATATCAGTTTCACAAAAAAGAAAACTGGATTTAAATAGAGGCTTTTTCGTAAGTACCCTCCGCACCCCTCATTATTGCGACATTGGATAGAGTAGTTCGATTTAAAATGTTATTTGATCTGCGCCTCTAAATTATAAATGTTTTGCAATTCCCGTCCAAAAATGGAACAGGGGGTTGGGCGGGTAACTTAACTGACCTAGATATTATGCCATTAGCTTATCGGAATGATATAAAGCCATGCAACCACTGCGAGCGAAACGAAACTAAGCTGTGCTAGACGAAACTAACGGTTACTAAACAAAACTAAGTTTGAGCGGCCACAGGGAACGATTTTCGTTTAGTTGTCAGCTGTATCTGTATGAGGGGGGACGTACAAATATATTTAAAATGAGTTCTGCCGGAACGAAAACTTCGTCCGAATCTGACACGAGCTAAATCGAACTAAGCTTCGTTTACAAATCTTCGTTTAGTTTAGCTGAAATGCCCGAGGGTATATTAAAACTATGGTAGCTAATTTACTGAAGTCTTATCTTCACTTAGCTTAGTTTTGTTTCGCTTGCAGTGGCCGCCTGCATTAATTATTGTTACGAAACTGTACACTGGTATAGTCTCTAAATCCGACTCTGTCTACGCACTGTTTTTTATAACTGTTTAGGACTATCTTATCTAAACATTGTTTTTGTGACCAGACTTATCTAGAAAAGGCCAGAACCAATTGTTTTTGTGTGTGTAAGCCGCAGTCCGGAATTTTCTAGTAAAAAGGGCATTAATATAAATAGAGGACCGATCAGCGGATGAGTTAGTTGATAAAGTGATCTCGTGAAATAAACAAAAATACACCGAACTGTAAAGTGCTAATATAAATCAAGTTTGTGTGCATATATATTGAATTTAAGTGATTAGTTGAGTATATATAAATTAAGTGTTAGTGATTAGTTTAGTGTTTAAATAAATTAGTAAGTAGCCATTCCGATTGTTTAAAATTTATCCCACCCGTTTATTGTTTAAATAAATAACAAAAACATTACATTATTGTTGCATACGTAACATAGACTTCTAATGTATTTGGTATTTAGAAATCAGTTAGACAACATCATTAATGTCTACGATATATAATATATGACACAACTTGAGCAAATATATTTTCACTGATGTTGCTAAAGTGAGCATCCCAATTTAAATTTATCGCTTCAAGTCGTTCAAAGTTGCTAAAAGGATTCTGTTCAAATAGTTATTAGCTACAAAGTGTGTCCAAATATGGATTCTATAGTTTTTTTATCGTGGTTTCTGATAATTGAGCCTCTTTACGAGAAGTTGTTTGACTGACATATGTGTGGAGTATGTAGCACATTGTAGTTTGTCGGTCTTGGCATTTACAGTTTTACAAATCTACACAATTTCACTGAAGTGGTATTTACATAATACATAGTTATCATCATCATAATTAGAATTATTCTCTTTACAAAAAAAAAAGATCTACGTTTATGGTAATATATTTCTTCTTCACATAGAAAAATGTTCAAAAATAAAGTGCCAAACGTATCGAAAACATTTTCTTTCTTTCATCGTAAAGATTTCCTTAACCAGGATGTTGGTTGACACTCGAATTTCTCATAAAAATCGTTTTTCCTTGAATTTAACGTCCCGTTCTGCCTTAGTGTGATAGAGGAAACCCAAGAAGTGACAATTTACACTCCAAGGGTCAGTTTGACACGCAGGGATTTTCCGGATATTCAATTTCTGTACGCATTCTCAAACGTAAATTTGTCCAAAAGCAGAAAAATAACCAGTGGCGGGATAAAATTTTATGCAGATTTCAAAAGAAGAATTAGAATATACAAAGAAATGTACAATGGACAACATAATTTTATTAACATGTGCTCTAGTGATTATTGTATTA
This sequence comes from Galeruca laticollis, assembly GCA_963921935.1. NCBI lineage: Eukaryota > Metazoa > Arthropoda > Insecta > Coleoptera > Chrysomelidae > Galeruca > Galeruca laticollis. Next base: position 94,778,495 of record OY998183.1, read on the forward strand.
CCAAATCAATTTAAATAGAATTGCGGAGAGGTTTGGAAGAGCAAAAAGATATAGTCACTCAATGGAAGGGAATGAACAACTACAAAAATTATTACGAATTTTATCAAATATTGGTACATTTTGTAAACTTTTTGGTCAACGTTTGGGGTTGGGTAAGCGCTCAAACTTTAGGGGTATGTTTAAATGTAGAAGAATTACCAGCAATATGTACGAAACATTACTTTTTAAATGAAACTAACTAAATATGTCCACAAAATATTGAGAAAATGGTAATTTTTTTAAAAAATTGACATTGGTTCGATGAGTAGATTCTACAGACTAAGGGTCGTAACAGTAAATTTGTATAAAAAATAATAGAAAATATGAGGTGAATATAATTCCACAACAGCAATGTAAAGATTGAATAATAAAAAAGGGCACTTTTAATCTAATAACCAAGCAAACGTTTCTGCTGATAATTTTTTCGGTTTATTACTAAAAATAATACTTCTGTGACAATTTCTTATAGATCCATAGTAGGTTTATGACACTTTTTTTATAATTTCCAAAAGTAAAATAATAATGTAATTTCACCAGTTGGCGGATTGGTTAAAGTATTGGAAGAAACATATTTTACTGGATGTAAACATCACTCCTTCTCAAAACCAAGAAGCTACGTAAGGTTTAAGGATATAGATTGGATAATTCTACATATGCCATAAATAGTTTAAGAAACAGCAGAATTTGTATTTGGCGAACTTTGAATGAGTTGCAGCAAATATAACTTCAAAGCCAGTTCAAAAAATATAGACAAATGAGAAAATTTAAAAGTTAAGGACTGCAAATGAAAAACCTCAGATTAACAAATAAAATAGATACGTTTGTTTTGATTTTTTCTAGCCCCATTTCCTTTTCTTTCAATTCTAATACTTTTTGCTCAAGAAGTATTTTTTTCTCTTCTACACTGATTTTTCTCTCCTCCAATTTTAATTCCTTTGATTTTTTTTCGTCGCCCTGCGTATTTGTTACCGTTAAGCATAAAAGAGCATCTCTTTTCGAAGGCACCCTTTCTTTATTCTGCTTCTACGTGTTCCTGCAAAATTTACCATAGTGACACCCTGTACAACTTTAACCTGCTTAATGAACTTACCTAATACTTTCTTGGTTTGACGTTGCAAATTATTTTTGAAGTGGCAGGAGTGGTGCAGCTCGGTGGTCCCCGTGTTAGAGAAACTGAGGCATGATTCTCTTTATTTTTGTCCACTACCAAAGAATCCACTACTATTTCTTCATTGATGTCCCCAACAACAAATAGCAAAATAAAACTATGAGTTATTAAACAAAATGTGATATGCAACTTAACCATTATCTGAGTTGAATAATTAAATACGATACGATACTAAGTTTGTATAAAATTCCAAGTTTTAGTATTAGGAATTCCCTTGTAAATTTATCAAAAGGTAAATTCCATTATATTTTATCCATTTTTAAAAACTTACAGAATTAATCATGTTATGTATGCTCTGCAACACTTTTGGGCTTTTCAGGAACTATTTCTGCTTCCTGTTCATTCCCATAGGTTTCTAAACAATCGTTTCCGGCCTCTGATTCCTGTGCCATTCCATTGGTTTGTGTACAGTCTTGGTCTTCTCTGGCTTCTGCTTCTTATGTCTTTCCGTAGCCTAGTGCAGTCTTCTCTGGCTTGTTTTCCTAATGCAGCACTCCTCTGTTCGGCACTGACATTTCTTTTTTGTTTAAAAGCATAGCTATGTTCGCAGACCAGGGAACTCACTTCATACAAAAGGGCATTTTTTTGGTAGTAGGGTTCCGCGATTCCGGACCTTAAAAAAAGATGTTTTGTATAACCTTTATCACCCCACAATAATCCACTAGTCCATCAATATTATACAGGTACGGGCTTTGCTTACTTCATATCACCAACTTTTATTTTCTTCAAAAAAACTTCAATTAACAACTGCAGATGTTGCTTCAGGGTTTTAATAAGGAACTTTTTGCCCATTGTAATTAAAATGTTTGTTTGAATATTTTCTTTTCCCAACCGTGATTGTTTACTATCGGATTAACACTTAAAAATTCTGTTAACAAGGCGAGGTCATCCTCGTAAGTAAATCTTACCCGTGTTGCTTTCTGTTTCTACTGTTCCATTTTGCTGTGCTCAACTTTTCAACTTGTTAGCATAAATGTAGCTGGTAGCAGTTTGTTTGTTTACAAATTTGACGCTACTGAAATATACAATTTTATTGAAAGCATGCTTCAAAAATAGTGACGCCAATTTTGTCCGCCACTATCCAGGCACAATTAAGGATAGTCCGTATTTAATTACTGACCGCCCTTAATTTTTGTCTACAACTACGCATGCGTACCTGTCAACAATGTCAAAATAAGGACGCTTTTATTAGTGACTGTCACTATATGAATCTGGCATAATTTTTTAATAATAGTTTTAGAGTGAATAATTATGTATTTTACAAATTCAGTTTCATAGCTTCCATTGTTCTTTTCCAGTAAGGGCCAGTCATTTACATCACTATAAGTATAAATGGACCTAACCTAAAGCATTTTTTAACGAAAAGCTAAGATAAACATACCTCCAAAACAATTGCAAAATAAATTTTCGAATCTATTTATAATAAACTAAGAGCCAGTGCCTGAAAGGTATACGTAAAATAATGAAGGCCAGAAATATTTATGTGCATTCTAACTAGAATATGTTAGAATGTGCGGGTGTTACAAACCCTGACAACTTGTTATCAGTAACATATAGATGCAATAAATAGGCTCCATTACGTTAATGTATAATGTCTGGCATTAACATATGTTGTAACAACGATTTTATAATAGTATTTATAAATCCAGTCTCAAAGGTCTAACATACACTGATATTCCACTATCCCCGTCGTTATATTTTGTACGTCACTGGCATTCTCGGACAACCTTAAAGCTTTGTCGGCGTCGTCGATGGAGAAACCCATATACCTTTTCGTGTGCTTGTTCGCCGTGAACAGATCAGATCTTGAGCCAGCTCTCCTCTTCGTAGATAAGATTTACGTCCCTCGTCTACATACCGCCGGCCGTGAGGCCCGGTGTTGGCTCTTTGTTCGGAGTTTCGACGACTTTACCGATAAACCGATATTTTACCAGCATATCGCCGTCGTATTCCTTCGCTTGGTCGCTTTCTGGGTGTTTAATATGCCGAGATACACCGCTAGTGACACGGGAACGACTTCTCTGATAATATCATTTATTTGATATGATAACAATTTTATTTATTGTAATGGTTGCAGACGCCAAGATGTGGTTCAGAAATTGGAGCCATATATAAGTTGAATTTTCTGCTACATTAACATTATTATTTATTGGAATAATAGTAAATCCTAACGTTCATATGAGAGAAATTGATTACTATATTATGGTAAAGAATATTAAATTTCTAAGTTAGGGCAGCGCGGCGATACAACTATGATAAATAGGAAGAGAATACAAATACACAAATTTCAATATAACATCGCCATCCTTTGACAATAAAATCCGTTATAACATGTTGCAGAAAATACCATATTTTCAATAAAGACTTTTTCCTTGGAAAATAATTTATTGTATTGAAAAAAACACGTGGGTATTGGTGAATAGGACAAATAAAATCAAGACAAATGATATGAAAAAAAAATATTATACTCAATATTTATAATAGTGCAGTAAAAACAAGTAATGTGCTGGGCAAAATTGAAACACAAATGATTCTTTTACCATTATACTATGAGTGTATGTGTCTATTTTAACATACGTAAAATCCCCCCATTCATCCCGACACAGGAAATCAGTCAAAATCCAAGATGACGGCTAAACTTTGTATTTTACATTTAAAAATGTATAACTTTGTTATTTATGATGTTATGTCAATGAAATTTGGCGGAAATGTTTAAAATACAAAGTTAAAAGTATAAAAAATAAACCATTGACTTCCCTTAATATTTTTCAACATAGCGGCCATTTAAATATTAGGGTAAATCGTGTTGAAACATTTACATTGCCGTCATATAAAAAAATGTGGACTTAAAATAGCTCTTATTATGTACTAAAGCAAGCCATTTTGTATTTCTTTGTAAATGAAGCGAAATGACAAGGCTAAAACAATTTCTTCTGCATCATTAATTAAGTTCAAGACAGAGGAGGCCACTATTGACCCATTTCTGTTATTTCAGACATCGATTCTGTCATCTCAGCCATTTGAAACAGCAGGAAAAGATGATACAAGGTATGTGGTCGATGAAGGTTCATTACTGCATCGCCTGCCATGGTATAAATACAGTACATTCAATGATATAGCACGATCTTATGCGTCGTTTATGACAACTAATTATGAGCAAGCAACTGTAGTTTTTAATGGTTATACATCAGAATACACAATAAAAGACACGACCCATATTCGCCGAACAAATGCTATTTTCCCTTCTGTGAACTTCACTTCAGATATGAGAATCACAAGAAATAAGGAAATGTTTCTCACCAATAAGGGAATCAAGCAAAAAATAATTACTCGCTGAAGAAATACGTCAAAATGGATGCTCAGTAATTCATGCAGTTGATGATGCAGATGTTGAAATTGTTGAAACTGCAGTAGAATTTTCAAAAATTAAAAATACAACAGTGATAAGAGGAGACAATGACCTATTGGTAGATGATTTGATGGCGTAATTAAGCACAGCAAAAGCTGTTTTTTAGAAGTGATGAAAACCTTCCAAACTGAATAACATTGAAAAAAATTAAGTAATAGTGGTTATTTTCTTATACCTTTATCTTTGCATTTTAAATATTTCTGCCAAATTTTATTGGAATAACAACAAAGTTATAATTTTTTTACAATAAAATGCAAAACGAATAATTTATGTCGTTATTTTGCCCAGGTCAAGGGAATTTCTACACCATTTTGACCGTACTTTAGAGCAGCTACTTGACCCAATTAGTTCAATTATTTGTAATTTATCAAAAACTAATTAAGTAGGAGTTACTCATGTCTTAGAGCTTAATAGAAATACACTTATTATATTATATAACATATTTAATAACTGATTTCAGACGAGTAGAAAAATTCGGATCTTTTAGTGTAGAATTTTGAATTCTACCCGTGTTTTAGACTATACTTTTTCTGCGACTATGAAATAATAAAGAAAACAATATATCTTGAATTACTAACTCATGGAGGAGTTGTGGCAAAATAATCAATGCTCTCAGTATCAAACCCAAAAAAGGAATGAAGTCATGTTATAGCTATTATTTAAATAAAATTATATAAATGTACTTACTTTTTATGAAATATTAATCCATTTTAATTTAAAAAAATAGATAATTAAACAATTTTGACAATCGACATTATTGACAGTAGACAATTGTTGCTAGATAGCGTTTTACCATGCTTGTTTTGGAATCTCCTTTACATTATAATGGAACTTTATTAATCTTTTGCCATATACATACTGTATAAAATCCTAAAAAAGAAATCTAAGACTCCAACAATTTTATTTTATTATTCGTTAACAAACTTTGTTTAACTCAATACCTAAAAAATGTATTGTGTGTTTTAAAATTTATTTTTCAATCACATATGGATTGATAATTATATTAGAACAGTTATTCAAAATGATTGGGATGTTGATTTTTAAGTGGTTATAGAAAAATAGTTATTATTAGTTCAGTCCCGTGGACAATCAGGAATCTGTTTAGTAACGAACGTTCAATAAAAAATGACAGGCCCATGGTATATTTGTATTTTAGACATGTGACTTAATCAAATTAAATTTCACACTGACAGTACCAGATTACATCTAGTAATTTCAAAAAACAAAAAAATCGTTTTGTTAAATAGACTCCACCCGCATGAAAACTTGAAAACCTAAGTGGGTCGTCCATTTCTGAATGAAGTTATCTAAAATGGCCTGTGCTGAAGAAAAGCGCCCTCACTTCAATTAATTCCCGTTATTACTGTTATAAGTCTCATGCGGTGGCAATATGGTGGTCGCAATAACATGTAAGATATGTGCTTTCTACGCTTTCTACCGTTGGATATATCAACGTTTAAGAGACCACCGCAGTTCGGATTAAGCACGTCGCTACGTTAGGTTCGTTTCTGGTTCGTTGCTAAAGCTCTACTACAAATTGTTTTCTATAAGAAAATGTATAGAGGTGAGAGTAATTGATATTTGTTGTTCTGTAACTAATATCAACGTAAGTCTTTTTAAGTGGAAACCCAGCAGTTTTTGTGAAAATTAATTGTAAGATAATGATTAGCTCTTCAAATCAAACCGAATCAGATAGAACAGCTTGTGATACAATTTTATACGCAGTTGCATATAAGCAAGTCGTAACTTGTGTACTATCCCCAATACCATAGCCCTTTACATGATATATTATTTGTTAAATATTGCATTATTTGGCATATTTACATATTTCCAAAATTGGCTGAAGAACAGAAGTTTTATTATTAATGGAGACTTGTTTTCTTCTGACAAAGAATCGTTTATCCAAGTCAATTTGCGTGATCATTGCAAGATATTTGACTGTCTATCTATGAGTTAGTAATGTGAGCTTTGATTGAATTGATTGGATTCACACTTAATGGTTCTAACCACCTTTGAACATTATTCACACTTTTTTAAAGCTGTTAAAATAACAAATGTGAATTTGCATGATAAAGGAGGACTATATTAGTGTTTTAAATGAAACTCACGGTTTCTAGTTAATTCCACAATATAATAAAAGCTATTGAAACTTCTAAAAAATTGACAATTGTTTCGATAAATCAATATCATCGTCAGAATGACAGAAGTTCTGTCGATGATATTGATTTATCGAAACAATTGTCAATTTTTTAGAATTTTCAATAACTTTTATTATATTGTGGAATTAACTAGAAACTGTGAGTTTCATTTAAAACACTAATATGAGCAGATTCCACGAAGTAAGGGTCGAGACAGTTAATTTCATAAAGGAGGACGCTGAAAATAGTAATTCCATAAAATCACAGATCAATTAATTATTGTATGAGAGCATTCAACATTGATTATGAAATGCAGCACTCGAGTCATTTTTAAGAAGTTCAAAGGTTTGTTTGAATTTTTGACACGAATGATATTGATCTAAATAACTGTATAACAAGACGCCATCTCTAAAGTTCTTAGAAAACCATCAGAGATATACTATCAGGAAACACGAAAAACTAGGGGCGTTGATCATATGGTAAAAAAGTACGTGAAGAGACAAGATTAATTTTTGGAGGAAGTATCACAAAATGAGCATTCATGATCTATTTTTATTTATATAATCTTTTTGTATGATTTGGTGAGAATAAATGTCCATATTAATTAAACATACATATACAATTTCTAATGAATGTTTTTGCGGATGGTTATTAGATAATATAAACAATAATCCACATTTGATGGAAAATATCAAGTTTACTGATGAGTGCGAAGATAGGGATAAACACTCACTTAATACGTAAAAGAAGTCATCAAATACTATTGTTTATAAATATTTGGGCTGGATTATTAAATAATAATGTAATCGGTCCAAACAATCTACCTACTTAATTCAGCGTCGTATTCACATATTTTAAATGACAATCTACCTTTGTATTGCTCGATTAAGTTCCATCAGCAACTAGATTGATTGTTGGAGCTCTATGGCCTCCTATATCACCAGATCCTTTAGATTTTTTTCTTCAATGAATTTTCGAAAGAAAAGGTTTACTTCGAACCTGTTGAGAGACGGCAAGCTGTAATAAATCGTATTCAAGGTGCTGTGACATTTGTAGACAAGAGGCTACAGAGGGTTCGAGATACCCTGTATACACAATGTACGTATCGTATGAATAATCAGTATCCATTGCTTGTTTCTTTTAGAAATTCCAGTAATAAATAAACACGAAGAGACAGATTTTAGTGTGAACAGACAAAAAGTCGTAGAATTTCTAGAAGACGGAATGAAAAAAAGACAAGAATCATTTGACAGATAATCCAAATAAGAGTGGGTTTGGAATTCTAAGTTTATTTGAGAGGATAAACATTATATTACATAACACAGGTCAACATGATTTTCTTCTTGAAATGTGGATTGTCATTTCTGAAGTAATTTGTGTGTAGAACTTTGAGATATTTGAGGATATATACGAGAAAAGTTGAGTCTTAATTTCTTTTGAAGTTATGTACAGAAGGCACAACTTTTTTGAATATTTTCTGACTAGTTAATGTTGGAGGGATCGGAAGAAACATGAAAAGAAATGAATATTACATATTTAAAATAATATAATAATATTTAAGAAACAATTGCAATTTGTTGGAATATAATTGAAATAATAGAAATTTGGGTTCGTTGGGATATTTTTAGGTAGTTTTTTTCGTGGATATGAGTGGCTCGTTTGAATGCATCGTTGAGAAAAAAAGTATTGTTGCGATTTGGCGAGCAGTATATATCACGAAAACTAATTAACAAAGGTTTCTCCCTCAATCTGGAATTATCGAAGAAGTGTATGGAACCAAAAGAGAAATCCTCTCTACATGAACCAAGCACTTTTGATGCTGTTCCACAATGGTTAACGATAATAATTTTACCTCACACCAAGTAGTTTGGAACAAGAATTGAAACTTTCAATTATGGGTAAGGTTACATCTCCTATTCTATTACAATGACTTATCTCTATTGTCAATGGGCAATTTACCAGACTTCGAGATTTAAAAAGAAGAAAATTATCTTTTACGACATCCAGATCTGAACTACAAACAGTATTTTCAACTTATGATAAAAAGACGAACTCTCGAGGAAACTAGGCAGTAGTGAAAAATATAATGTCCGTAACGGACACCCTTCAACTCAGTTGAGTGAGTCTCTCTGGATAGAATAAAACTCTAAACTAAACTTAATCCTATACTGGGAAAATTACAATTTTACCTAAAAATATCTATTGTGTTACGACGCGAAATACAACAGAGCTAACTAGAAGAGTTTTAGCTTAATAATTATTAGAGAGATATACATATTTACCAAACGAGCATCTAATATTTGTGAACAACTGTAATTAATTATCTAACCATCAACACGTCGCATCATTTGTTGTGTCTATCTTAATACCTGATACGTTTGTTAATATTGTAGGATCTGGCAACAGAGCTTTCGAGTAACAAGAGTGTTTTATTTTACACCTACAAAACCCGAAATTTCGAAAGTTGTTGTCCGAAATAAAATACAGAAAGTGAATAAGCATTCTGGCTACATGTCACAGCAATATGGCACTTTGCGCTTATACTATATGTACAATAGTTGACTGATTATATTCCTTCTTGAGATTTTTAGTGAGCATTATAAAATTCATGAGACTACGATTAACTTAAATCCCGTTTGTTTCAACCAATTTTATTGCAAAATTAGCTGCAGCAATTATAGAATTATGTCAGTTTTAATAGCAACAAAAATATAGAGAGAGAAGAATCGTAAAATTCATCCCTGTAAGTGAAGAGCTTTATTGCTCTTAACTGCCCATATAATTCCGAATGCTAGATCGGTAGTGGTTACGTACGGTCATATAATATGGAGCAAATGATGAAATTAAACTTTACACGAAAGAAATAAAAACTAACGTGTTTACCTGGCTTCTGATTGTCGTGATTTTACGATCTGCGCTTGAGGAACAGTAAAAATAGATGTAAGAGTTTACCAAACTGGAAAAGATATCCAACAAAATATTCGGACATTAATAATGTATTGTAACGAAGTTACTGTTTCAAAGACCGGGCAAAAGCACAATCTCCCGTATAATATTAAATAAAGCGTACGAACACTGTATTTCTCCGTCCGTATAATCACATCGGTACAATGTAATATAATTTCTCTAACGTGCACCGACAGTCGGCGACACTTACTTCTTCGCAACGTATACCCAACAACCCATACCGTATAGCAGAACGATTCTCAGAGTCGTCAGTCTATCCGTAGACTCGATACCTTGCCCGCATACGCAGGTGAGAATTAAATCTAAGAGCCATCATTGTGATCACAAACCCGTTCTCTTTCAGAAAGCCGATACCGATAGATACCGATCAACCGTACCGTCAACCGAGGTGAGTGTTATTTTATTTTATACCTTAGGGTATATGGTTCTCGCCCGTACAATCCGATCAGGGGAAGTAAAGGGAGACCGTGTCCGCTACTAGAAAGTTGTGTACTCACATCCTAGTAGCGGCCGTGCTTGGGCCTTCAGCCATCTGATCAAGAGAAACCGTGTCTGCTACTAGAAAGTTGAGAAGTCACATCCTAGTAGTGGCCGTCGCGACTCCGAGATTTCAATACCGCGGAAACCGAGAGCCGTATCCCCGAAAGCAGACCTTTGACTAACCTAGAAGGTCGCTTGCAATCCGTATTAGTTCTGCACGCTTCCGCTAACCGTCCACCGCACCCCCCCCCCCCCCATTTTGCTTACGCTAGCATATAGCCTTGTTTTACTTACCGTAGTAGTTTACCGTAGGAGAGACCGTTTGAACCGGTAGTAAAGTAGTTAGTACTAGTGCTTTTGCCCCGCCTACCCGAATTAGAGGACATTTAGTTTAGTTGATTAACTTTTCCGTTCTTTGTCTAATAAAGACTCTTTGTCAATAACTAACTTTTGGTCTCTCTTCTCTCCAACTCCAACTACCACTAAACCTCCGCAAATAGGTAAGAACGTTAAGCAGCTAATACCCAGGTTACGAAGCCGGGGAGGCAAGTAAAATCTGCCCGACCGGCCGCAATACTCTTATCACCACCATAAGTGACCCCTGGAGTATTTTAATTCTTCAGTGACGCTGCCGGGAGTGAGTGGAGCATACCACTTTAATAAACTGGCGCCCGAGGCAACCCGTCACCTGTAGTCAAGGCGCCAATCCGTTAAATAACGACGCAAGAGCGTTACAGTATTGAACTTTTATAAGGATATGCTCACAAATTTTTATTATACGTTATTATTTTATTGATAATTTTTTTAGTAGAAATTTATATACGCATTTGATGGAAGGATATAATTTCCCATCCCGCGTAATTTCTTAAAACGCAAGTAAAACAATAGGGGATGAATCAATTTTGGAGAATCTGTTAAATGGAAACATTTCACTCATCATGTACGAATTTACTAACAATTGATATATTTTTTCTAGAACGATTCTGAACTAGAGACTTTTCGCACGGATGTAGCGGGATTATTTGAGGCAGTTGACGTTAAGATTTTTTGTGGTACAAACTAGTACAAATTCAGTTTTTTTTAATTTTTCATTATTTTTAATTTGAGCTTTCCAGGTTAACATGAATCTGACAGCGCCATGTTATTTTTCTTTAATGGGTTTTGATATAAAATAATTTTTTTTGGTACAAATGAGTACTAAAAATCGTAATAGGTTTGATTTGATTCTGCCAAAATAGTTCTGCTAGCTTCTCAGAGGTTTTGGATTAGAGACTCCGAACTAGAAGGCATTTCGGCGCTCTTGAAGGGGCCCAAGAAGGTCGGAACCGGTCAGCGTACTATGCCCTTCTCCTTACAGTTGCGAATCACCACATATGTTTGTACTGACAAAAGGGTCGATCAACGTCACGTTCTTTGAAGGGGATATAATTCAATATCCTGACAACACTTATTTTCTCTATATTTACGGGACGCTTTTTCCTACACCGATCGTTTTCCTTCTCTAAAAATTGGTAAATGTCACTGTCAAAATAAATTGAGAAATGTAAAATCTGATTTTTTTATTTCGTATAGTGTACCTGTGGGAGCAGATAAAACGTTATACCCTTAGAGTAATAATAGACATTGAGAGGGTTATTCATTCATAAACACGTTTATTTTTGCGGCCAACAATTCTAAACGCCAGTAGTGAAATAATTAATGAATTACAAAAAGTGGGGATGGTATTGTAGCTACATAGCCTTGGTAATTTCGGCTGTTTTACTGACAAACTGGGTACCGACGAACCATGATAATCCAAAAACATTAAATTAATTAACTTAAAAATGTATTTTGTCACTAAAAGTTTTGAAAAACACATCAAAACGAAAGAACTAAATGTTTACTCTCTAGTCGTAATGGCGCTCGTATAAACAAACCACGTAGTACATTATTTACTACAATACTACGACGTATTCGAAATGAACGTCGACCACAGTCTGACGATATTTGCATCTCTCTTTATATGGTAATTAAACAAAGACAAAACTATTAAATAGATTACTATTGACACATTAAACAGGTACTGAAATTTTGAGCAATGTTGCCACTTTTAGTTATAACCATAAAGGTATCTAAGGATACAACAAATACTTGTTTAAAATTTATATAAGAATATGCATTTATTAAATAAAATTCAAGTATTATTAATTAATTTTAAAAATAGCGACTCAAATGCATAAATTAATATGACTTTTTTTTATTTGCATAACTTTTTAACACATTTTCAATTAAACTTCAAATTTAATTTTTCCTGCAACTAAAGAGACTTTGTACATATGCCAAAGGAGTGAAAGTGTCCGCAAGTGAGCTTATAATGTGACTCAATGTTTGGGACAAGAAAAGATCAAAACAAACATATCTATTTCATTTGTTAATCTGAGGTTATACCCAACACAGGAGTATTTTGACCAGTCTCGGACTGATTTGCCAGCCCTCACTGCCGCTCTGGAGCAAAATCGTTATTTCCCTTGTAGTGTAAATAACTATTAAATACGAAGAAAACATATGAAAACCTATACAAATTGTAATCTAAACCACTCACAAATCAAAAGCATTTTGTACAGAATTGCGCCGATAAGGATATGACAGCCAATAATAGTTTTTTATTCCTATCATGACATCATAAAATAGCTATTTGTGTATTAAGAGCGGAAAGTGATACTTTTCCGCTTGAGGCAGAAAGCGGCAACGCACTTTCTGCTCGAATTGCACACAAGATTTTTTCTACGATCACCTTATTTTTAGACAAATAATTAAAAAAAAACATGAAAAAGCCTTTTACTGCGTCCCAAAGCTCTTCGTGTTCTAAATAAATCTGTACCGCGAATTTCTTCGTACCATAGTTCTCGTGCTCTTTTAGATGCTCGATCAGCGGAAGCTGGCTCATGATATCACTTATTAACACAAAAATTCAACAAATTACAAACTCCAGAAGCTTCAATGGTGTCTCACGCGTGTCCTGTGTCCACAACCTCCTGCAATTTGATGTTTTGAGTCAAGGATTCGAGAAGAAAAATAACTTAATCTATCAAAAACAGCGTCAAAGCAACTAATGACAATTTAAAACTTACAAAAGCCGTAAACGACATTAAGATGACATTTACAAGGTTAAACAAATTGAGGTTCGAAAAATATTGGGAGTAATTATTTATACACTTTGAATATTTTTAAATATTAACTACAACTATAACATAGGTGTTTTGGATGGGTTTATAAGATAGAAAATAATAATTATAATGACGTTTGAATCGGTCTAATCTGTAAGGTCTTATAACACTGCGCCGTCGTGCTCGAAAAATCGCGCGTGTTTGAAAGACCAGTTATCCACGAATACTTTACGCTATTTTTTTTATTGGCGCACTATGACTTACTACAAAAAATGGAAGTCCGTCATCGATGCCCAGCCAAGTTTCATTTCATAAAAGTGCATCCTCGATGCCCAGCCAAGTTTCATAAAAGTGCATCCTAAGTAGTATTTATTTTTATTAAAAATGTATATGAATTGATTCCCATCCGCGGGATTAAATGGGTCACTTTAGTCGCTTGGTGTATAATGTACTATTAATATACCTATTATTCACTAACTTTCTTTAGTTTATTGTAAATGAAAACATGTGAGCGGAAAAGTACGCTCTAGAGCGGAAATAATGTCAAATTATGACAGATCACGGAAAACATCAACTTTGCGGTTAGATTTGAGTGTGCAAAAGCCTACTTTGGGTAGTGATCGTAGGAAAAGATGTTTATCTCCAAAAACAAAAGAGTGAGAGTAATGTTTTCATGGTAGCCAAATTGAAATAATTATTTTGTACTCATACATAAACATTCCGTGAAAAATTATTTAAATGATGGTGGAAACTGCGTCAGAATCCGTTGTGTAATTTAGGAAGAGTTCGTTAGACAAACAAACAGACTTTGTTTAGACCAGAGATGTTGGTTGGACATCCGTTATTTTCGAGAAAACACAATTATTCTGATGTTTATGATTTTTTTAGAGCAGCTTTGGTTGTTTTAATTCCAAAATGTGAATAATTGTTGCTCTGGAACAGGATTGAGAAAAAAAATCGAAATAAATTAAGTGTTTTTCAAATAATACAGTCTCTTCTTCATTACGATTTAAAAATATATTGTGGATATTCATATCCAATAAACACACCTTTAGAATTGGACACTGGTTTAAAAAATATTGTAAATGCTACATAGTAAAGTTTCTTATTATTATGTATGAAAGATTTGTAAGAAAAATTAGATTTACACTTTGAATTCTGAGTGAATCATTTTTAATAGAGTATTCAGATTATTATTGATAACCGACACCAAATATATGCATCATTATACCATTCAGAAACAAAGTCCTCGACCAAAAATCCCGTGAACCTTCAGTTTCAGACATTTTATTAATGATAATAAATTGAAATACTCAAATAGTCTAATTTAAGTTATATATTAGGATATTTTATGAATTGTAAAAATATTTCTATACATACACATTATTTTGTGTGTAAAATTTCAATTTCTCATGTTAACATTCTTCTAGTGAAACCCGCCTACAACATTTTACGAACTTCAGGATAGTATATGGTTTCTGGGAGACCGCAGCTCATAATTATTGCATTAGACCGAATGAGGCAACGGTCCCTAGCCGGAGTCCTCTTACCCCAAATTAAGGCCGAAATCTACGACACGGCTTCCCCATTATAGCTGATAAGATTGGAGGTTTGCTCTTTATTACATCATGTCCCTTTCAATTTTACACGGAAAAGTATCCAAGAATATGAAGGTGGACCTGCGAATGGAATACGGCTGACTATTACGACCTGCAGTTAGTTACTTTTATGAGAAGAAGTTAATAGTTTTTCTTTGTGGATGTAACAAAATTTCAGGGGACTGAAAAATCAAATTTGTTAGAAAAGTGTGAAGTTTAATAATATATATATATATATATATATATATATATATATATATATATATACATATATATATAATTTTAAATTAATTATTTGCCAACTTAATAATCAGGATTATTTTTTTTGGGTTTGTGGCAATGATACCAAGTGTACTCTTTCAAATATTTATTTTACGAGCTTTCGAATACAATCGTATTCATTTTCAAGTACTAAAAATTATAAAAAATGGTCAAAAATTAAAATAAAGGGTATATAAAAATACTTACATTATTTAGCGAGATTGCAGGTAAAGTTGTAAAATATATGTATAATAAATCATTTCAAATAGTATCCAAAAATTATTATAAAACTTCAAAAAACAATATATGTTTTAAATAATGTTACCAAGTCAATATGAATTTTTTCGATTTGTTTTACTTTGATGTTAAAAATAATTTTATTATAGGTTACTTATATGATTTGTACTCAAATTTTTAAATGTTGCTTTTCAAATTCTAATAAATATGCGTATATTACACTAAGATTATTCAGGTCTGTTTTTTTATTTATACAATCAACATCTTTTTTTTATAATTCCTTTCTGTAGTTAACACCTTAGCGGATTGATAATTCATGCTATGGCCTTCATAAAACACATGTTCAGCAAGTGCACATCTGTCAGGATACAACTTGCTGTCACTCCTGTGAGAGGTAATTCGGTTGGAAAGTGACCTCTTAGATTGACCATAGTACTTTTTATTACAAGTATCACAAGGAATCTCATAAACTATATTTTTGACCATATTTTATAATTTTTAGTACTTGAAAATGAATACGATTGTATTCGAAAGCTCGTAAAATGAATATTTGAAAGAGTACACTTGGTATCATTGCCACAAACCCAAAAAAAAATCCTATATATATATACATATATATATATATATATATATATATATATATATATATATATATATAATTTGAAGATATTTGCCAACTTATTTGTAATGGATATTTTGGTGGGGATGTGGCAATAAGACACCAGAGTAAATTCTTTTAGATATTTATTCCCGAGCTTTCGAATAACTTTCATTCATTTTCAAGGGCTAAAATTGATTGGTTAATGTTATCATTATTAACAATTAAATAAAATAATAAATACTTACATAAAATCTATCGCGAATTTTGGAAAATTTGTAAATTTTTATAATAAATTCTTTTAAACATAAATCAACGAAAAACTCAAAAAACAATATGACAATAAACAAACGATTTGATCTTGAACTACTATAATTTTGATTTATTTATCATAAAATTAAAGATTGTTATGAATGTTGTGTTCTTTTTTCATAATCTATAGATAGGCATGGATAACACTAAGGTTATTTAAGTCTGTTTTTTTTATTTATGACATAATTTTGTTCTGCAATATACGTTGTTTCCAAAAAGAGACGTTTTCTATAATTACTTTCTATTGCCAAAATTTTGGCAGATTGATAATCCATAGAATGGCCTTCATAAAACACGTGTTCTGCTAAAGCACATCTATCAGGGTATAATCTACTGTCACTTTTATGAGAGGCGATTCGATTGGTTAGCGATCTTTTGCTGTGACCAATGTATTTCTTATTACAGATATTGCAAGGAATCTCATGAACTATCTTAGTTAATCTTACTGAAAATTGAATTTATTGTAACACATTGTTTATTCGCAATTTTTATATTATGTGGTTTAAATACTGCGGACATTTTAGGTGTGATAGATTTTATATATGGTAAAGAAATATAAGTTGGAGATGTATTATTAGTAGTTAAAATGGCACTGTTTTCTTCGTTTCGTATTATGTCAACAGTAACAGTCTTTTTTTGGAAACAACGTATATTGCATAACAAAATTATGTCATAAATAAAAAAACAGACTTAAATAACCTTAGTGTTATCCATGCCTATCTATAGATTATGAAAAAAGAACACAACATTCATAGCAATCTTTAATTTTATGATAAATAAATCAAAATTATAGTAGTTAAAGATCAAATAGTTTGTTTATTGTCATATTGTTTTTTGAGTTTTTCGTTGATTTATGTTTAAAAGAATTTATTATAAAACTTTTACAAAATTCGCGATAGATTTTATGTAAGTATTTATTATAATTGTTAAAAATGATAACATTGACCAATCAATTTTAGCCCTTGAAAATGAATAAAAGTTATTCGAAAGCTCGGGAATAAATATCTAAAAGAATTTACCCTGGTGTCTTATTGCCACATGAAATGCATGAAATGGAATAGTAGGCTTCTTTTTTGTGTTGTATGTGATAGTACCGAGATGCCAAATCCTAATTTTCGACCTCGGCGACCTTCCGGATCACCGTCAAAAAGCGTACAAATCAGCGGAATTTTGGACTTTTTTACGTTTGGCCAATGTTGATCCTGAAGCTGATCACATTTTTATAGAAAACTACTATTATCATTTTAAAAGTAAATTAAAGTACCTACAATTTACAAAATGGTTGTTATATGCCTAATAGTTTCCGAGATTTGGCTCCGCAAATAATTGTGAAAATTGCCAAATTTTGTACTTTTTTTAGCCAATTTTGACCTCGAAGCATTACTTTTTCATAAGAAACAACTATAATCATTTTAAAAGTACAATTGATGACCAAAATGGTTATTATAGAGCTAACAGTTTTTGAGATATGGCTCTTCAAAGTTCATTAAATCTTCCACCAATGCTAGTATTTCAAGTTTCGAGCTATACAATTGGGTCAAATCTTAAAAGCAAAAAAGAATTTATTCATTACAACAAAAGATTGTTAGTTTTATTCAAAAACAAAATTATTATAATGAAAAGAAATCTAGCGTGAAAGGTTCATACTATCAAAAGGAATTGCTAGAAATAATGAAAACGAGACAGTGAAAACAGGTTTTAACTTTGCTTTAACCTCTTGGAAGGAATGTGTTGAAGATAAATTCTTCTATATCTTTATTTTTAAGATTTGATCCAATTGTATAGCTCGAAATACTAGCATTGATGTATAGCCTTGGGAACTTAATTCCAATAATATTTAAACACAAACTTGGATTTTGAACATTTTAAAAAACACATGTTAACCCCTACGATGACATTGTGTATACTGCCGCTGGTGGTCTCAGAAAGCAAAGATGGCCTCGTTCAGCCAGCCACCGGGAAGTAAGTGAAAGAAGAGTAGAAGAGGCGCGAAGTTTAAAATTATAAACGTTAGTGTCTACAGTAGAAAGATTTGATGAACTTTGAAGAGCCATATCTAACAAACTGTTGGCTCTATAATAAGCGTTTTGGTCATAAATTATACTTTTAAAATGATTATAGTTGTTTCTTATGAAAAAGTATTACTTCAAGGTCAAAATTGGCCACACTTATAAAAAGTACAAAATTTGACAATTCTAACAATTATTTACGGAGCCAAATCTCGGAAATTATGAGGCCTATAATAACCATTTTGGTTTTAAATTGTAGGTCATTTAATTTATTTTTAAAATGATCATAAACGTTTTTTATAAAAAAGTGATGTTTCAGGGTCATAATTGGCCAAACGTAAAAAAATGTGTAAAATTCCGCTGATCTTTGACTATTGAACCGGCAAGTTTTATGTTGCAAGGTTCACAATTTCTTATTTAACACCTTCCGCATTATGTTACAGGTGCTTAAGATGGCGGCTTTTTGGAGTTCGAAGAAGAGTTCTTTTTTTATTCCGAAGCTGTCAAGATATGTCTGCAATCCTTTCTCCCCTGTTGCTCCGATAATGTTGGGATAGTTTTAACTTTTGTGGCCTGCCAGGTTTGCTTTAGATCTTCACATAGTGGTTGGTATTTTTCGATTTTTTCTGTTTCCTTTTTTGAGACGTTAGCAGGAGCTGGGACAGCAATGTCAATTAGTACAATTTCTTTGTTTGTTTTATTGTACATGAGAATGTCTGGCCTATTGTGTTGAACTTCTTTGTTGGGTTATTATTATTATTTTTATCATTATTATGTCGATATAGAACGTTCTACACCGTTTTCCGTCACCTAACCTCCACTCTTCTCTATTTAGTCATAGGTCATCGATTATTTCTCTATTGTAGTTCCTTGTCTATTCCTTTTTTACAGTTTTTTCTTGGTCACCCTATTGTATTTCTGCTTCGCGGTGTCCATAACAAGATCTGCTTTGGTATTCTATTTTCGGGCATCAGTTGCACATGCCGAAACTTAATAGATATCGCAAACATTTGCTATTCTTGTGAAATTCAAAAATACTGAAAATGTGCTTCGTCTGATATTTGGCTAGTTACTTACCATTGAAATGCTCTGTATATAGATATCAATCCAAAAACCTCTTGACTAGATAAAAACAGGTGACGCAAGTAGGCCCCTTATAAAATCATACGATGTAGAGGGTGACACATTATATCTACTTATAATCTATTTAAAGTAGAGGTAAGCTATGGCTACATATTCACACTTATTTCGTTATTAATTTGAAAGTTTAGAATAGTTGATGTTGCGTTCAGCCGTTTGTTGGATTTTGTGATTTAATTGAATGCACGTATGGACTTAACTTAATGGATTTACGCCATAGAAAAGCTGAAGAAAATGTACATAATCTGTTTCTAAATAAAATCCTTTAAAGACTAGTAGTTGCGTATATTTTATACCAACTCCTGGAATTAAATGTATTTCTTAACGTCTAATACTTTCCAGGCAAACAGAGTTTTCTACCCAAGACAGTTTCTTCTTATTTGCGATTACGATTTCTTTCATTTAAAAATTAATTCATTCGAAATAGTAAACTTTCCCCGAGATATATCTACGGACAGACACCGGAGTGAAAGTAAAATACGAGAACGAGGAAAAAAGATAAGAAACAGCTAGGAAATTCATTGTGATGCCTTCGTAATAGAAAGATTACGTTAGAATTGGAAACCTCATACAAAACAGGAACTGTGCAAAGAAAAGGGAAGCACGTTCATCGTCTTGGATCGTCTCGAAGGCAGTCCGGGGAGATAATAATACCCTCGATTTACCCTTGGAATCACACAAGTTTTCTTAACGAATCTCGAAACGACAAAACTGATTTTAGTCGTGTTTTGCTATCTAATTTTCACTGAATTCAGTTTTATTCGTATTTAAGAAGCGCCAGCATACATAAAATTAAGGTGAGGAATATCAGTAGTACGTATATTCGAAATAATTCAATTATTAACTTAATACAGACTCTAATGAATCTGTATAAACTGAAGTATTTCAAACATTAAGAAATATTTGCAACAAGAAGCAAGTTTAAACAACGTTTTCATGAACAATGTACCTTGCAGTTGAAATCTTATGGGTAGGGCAGAGCTGACTGCTTATTTGAATTTGATTCACCGGAGTGACGGTTGCTCGGAGGAGGGTAGCATAGTCGAAAGAGAGGAACATAAAATTTTTTACCGCTTATTTCAGTTGGCATCATAGATACAACGCGCGTTTGCTGTCGAAGCGTATTTTAGTAATGGTCGCTCGATCAAAGCCATGGAACGTAAGATTAGTGAAAACCGCGAAAATATGAAGAAAAAAAAGATATGCTAGGGTATCGAGCTTTATACTTGAAAATATCCAAAATTGTACATAATCTAGTCATAAATTCTTAAATAGGAAGTAATTTGATTCATTTGTTGATAATTGCGCCCGATACCTTAGAATATGTATTTTTTCTAGAATCTTCGCTTACAAAATAGATTTTTTAAAATTCTATGCTTTTTCAAGTGAATAATTAAAAAAACATGATTTGAAAATTCCAAAAAATGCTGAAAAAATAATAATTCTTCAAACAACGCCCACTAGCGAATGTTTCAAAAAACTGAAATAGAAATTTCATATTTTCATGGGTTTCGGTCAGAAATAAAAACAAATCACTTGCTAGTAGTGGTAACGTTTCAGTTTATTTTCATTTAAACCATTTTCAAACCTTTCTAAAAATTTTGAAAACACAATACATTTAGTTAAATACATATAGTAAAAATATATTTCTTTAAAACTTACCTTTTGATTATGCCTCCGTAGAGGCTTGTCTACTACTGTACAGTAGTATTTCTTAAATTAAAAAGACAATTAATATAAATAAGAACAAACAATATAAACAATGAACTATGTTAAACATGGTTGAAATGTATATCATAGAGTGTCCTAATTCAATCAAAATTAGAACTAGAGACCTATTTTTTAATTTTTAATAACTAGGTAAGGTGTAGATATTCGTTTATAATAGTAAGTTGTTATATATACAACTTAAGTTGTCTATGTCAGTTCTGAAATTGATTGAGTCAGGATTCTTCTAAATATTTATCATTTCTTTTATTCATCTTTTACTATTATTTTTTTCTGTAGTTATTATTTGTACGTAGTTGAAATTAAAAGAGTGATTTTTATCAAGTGAATGTTTTGATAATGCAGTACATTCATTGTTATTTCGAACTGATTGCCGGTGTTGTTGAATTCTCTTATGTAAATATTGGCTTGATTGACCAATGTAAGTACCATTGCAATCAGAACAATTTATTTTATATATTGAGTTTATTGTGTTCTTATTATCTGGTTTGAGTTTAGAAAAGAGTTTATTTCCTGTAATGTTATTTGGTTTATCAGCAATTTTTTCACAAATAAGTATGGTCACAACGATATTTAAACTATAATTCATACGCGCCCATAAAATACAAGAAGAGTGTTGTTACTGGCCTCACTGATAGAGCGGTACAATTATCATATCCAAAACACAGGCCTAATAATATTTAAAAAATCAAAAATACCTTGGATTTAAATAATTATCCTAAACATTTTTATGAGCCCATTATTAAACAGAGAATTAACAACTATTACAACAAATTAAAATTTTTTAGCCAAAGTAATCCATTAAAATATATTTCACTTCCGTACATTCCCGATATAAATAAACCATTACAAAAATGCCTAACACCATTTAATATTAAAATTGCTGATAAACCAAATAACATTACAGGAAATAAACTCTTTTCTAAACTCAAACCAGATAATAAGAACACAATATACTCAATATATAAAATAAATTGTTCTGATTGCAATGGTACTTACATTGGTCAATCAAGCCAATATTTACATAAGAGAATTCAACAACACCGGCAATCAGTTCGAAATAACAATGAATGTACTGCATTATCAAAATATTCACGTGATAAAAATCACTCTTAAAATTTCAACAACGTAGAAATAATAACTACAGAAAAAAATAATAGTAAAAGATTAATAAAAGAAATTATAAATATTAAGAAGAATCCTGGCTCAATCAATTTCAGAACTGACATAGACAACTTAAGTTGTATATATAACAACTCACTATTATAAACGAATATCTACACCTTACTTAGTTATTAAAAATTAAAAAATAGGTCTCTAGTTGTTATTTTGATTGAATTAGGACACTCTATAATATACATTTCAACCATGTTTAACATAGTTCATTGTTTATATTGTTTGTTTTTATGTATATTAAATGTCTTTTTTTAATTTAAGAAATACTACTGTACAGTAGTAGACAAGCCTCTACGGAGGCATAATCAAAAAGTAAGTTTTAAAGAAATATATTTTAACTATATGTATTTAAATAAATGTATTGTGTTTTCAAATTTTTTAGAAAGGTTTGAAAATGGTTTAAATAAAATAAACTGAAACGTTACCACTATAAGCAAGTGATTTGTTTTTATTTCTGACCGAAACCCATGAAAATATAAGAAATTGAGTATTTACGGTCATTAAAAATATAAATGTTTGAAATAAAAATGTGATACAATATTTTATTGAGCATTGTCAAATTTTAAGAATTTTTATCATTTTTTCATATTGTGGTATTATTTAGAAACAATCGGTTTTATTTAAAAAAGTAACATCAGTTTTTCTAGTTTATTTCTAATCTATCTACATTTGTGTTTCATAAATATTATATACATTTATAGAGTTCGATTTATATCAAGACATTGTTACAACATTGCGTACATTAAATAGATTAGTTCTTTGTCAAATGATTTTCATTCTATATAAATTGATATGTCCGTTATGTGAATAAAAAAATCAATTTCCGAATAATGATTTCAATTTCCCAAATGAAATCCGTGCAGATTCAAAATGATAGAAGGACATAAAATATAGAAAGTTCATAAAACATGAAATGATACACTAATTATTGAGAAATATTAACGTTATTTATATACTATAAATTTTTTTATTTTCTCCGTAATAAGCAAAAGAGCAAACATTTATCTATTAACTCAAATCATAAGGGAAATCAATTGAGATACTATTCAGTTGGTACTTAAAAACATCGTTATTAATTCATCACTTCATTTAAAGCTTAATAACATCATTATCCCTTCCCGCGTTATCCTGAAGCTGAATTAGAGAGCACTCGGCAACTGAAATATGAAAAATCATCCACCCTTAAGTGCATCTTGAAATTTTAAAAACCCCAGTGCTGTAACCAAACACTTCAATACAATTTAATAGTTCAATGTTCATAGGCGGTTCGTCACTTATAATGTTTTCAAACGTAAATCATCTTACATGAATAAAATTTCATATGCCATGGATTCAAAGAGTTTTTTCCAAAGTTATAAGCAAATTTATCCGTACACCCTTCAAAAAAAATATATCATTCACTAAGTTATTCCTTATGTCTATCTACCAACATGGAGTAATGCAGTGGAAGTTTAGTGGTGTATTTTTTGCACATTTCCTTCCATTCGCTTCTATCTTGTACTTGTCTTTAAATGTCAAATCGTATTTCACTCACTTCTGCAGTTTACCTGACTTCATTGAACCAAATTCTTCTTATTGAACCTCTTTCTTGTTATCACTGCTTCATATAGGTCTTCTAACAATTTTTGTCGTGCATCCATCGAAGTAGGTTATCCTCTTAGTTAATTGGTTTTAGTGTTATATTATATCTAAAGGTTTCGCTTTTGATTCTGTTTAACCTTGTCTTCTATTTTTCGTAGGTATCTCAATTCCATTGTCGCGATTTTCTGCTTTTGGTGCATGTCTAGAATTCTGATATGTATACTAAGTATGGGAATCGAGAGCCTTTTTTTATGTTTTGTCAATTTTCATGAAAAGTTTCTTTTTATACTGGTTATTTGTATATTAAATAGTGTTCCTATTACTGATGATGCAATTTTTTCATTTAACCTGTTATTATTGCTCCCTGGTAGTTAATTTGGTTAGAGTCCCGTCTAGAGTGGCCGGTTGCCTGAACGACCCTATGACCAATAAACTCGACCCAAATCGCAGCATGTGATTTATTTCTTACATTTTATATACAGTTTTATATTTCAGATTTCTTGTAAAATTAAATATTTCAAAAGTAATTAACAACTTAAATCGTAGTAAAGTCCAAACGGTAAACATATTAACAAAATTCGTACAATTATGAAATCTAACTTTTCAGAAAGTATTATTCTTTCTGTTGTTATCAAAGTTGAACATTCCTTGAAATACTAATTACTTATTCAGATTTCAGTTCAACTTACGATTCGGTCAAAACAACATCTCTTTATAGTCGCGTCAACGCCTGCGAACACCTATCAATTTGGTGCCACAGGTCGGATCGGGATGCGGTTTTCTGCATTCTCTTCCAAAACGATTATCTCGGAATGTGTCTGGGTAGATTTTCCCCGGAGATCGAAAATTGCATCGCTGCAGGCCAAATTGCGCGCGAAAAATGCATTATCTGGGAGGCCTCTTGGAGGATTTTCAAATCTGATAAATAAGGGTCAGAACTCGCCCGGATCGGGTACTCGTGGGTTTTCGAGGCCGCTGATCACGAATATAATGTTCAAATTGACCCGAACACCTGGTGCACCAGAACCTGACCCTAAACGTCATCTCCGGGAGTATCCCTGACACAATCAAAGAAGGTCAATCAAGAATCATTCTGGGGGGTTTTTTGGCCCGCTGAACCCAAATCTGGCATCGGCGAGCACCCCACTGGCACCTGGTGCACCGAAACCCGGGCTAGAACGTCATCTCCGAGAGTTTTCTTGAGAAGACTGCCAAAACCTACCCGAAAATCATAAGAGGGCAGTTCTGTGAGGCGGTGGTCCCGAATTTCACGCCGAAAACAACTCCCCGAATACCTGGTGCACCAGAACCTGACCCTAAACGTCATCTCCGAGAATTGTACAGACACGACCCCAACAAACTCACCAAAAACCGTCTCATAATTTGACACATTTATTAATGTGTAACTCTGGCGTAGGGCCCTCGAAAGAGTTGTTCCAGTGCTGCAGGAACAACAAGAATAATCCCCCCCCCCCCAAGATCTGCGAAGCATGCCGAGCGGGCCTTTCACTTTCTAACGAAGCGTAGATCGAGCAGCTGCCGGCATCCACAGTCAGGAGAAACACGTTGGAGCATTCATGTTGCCACGAGATATATTTAATATTAATAACAAATAGTTCTGTGAGTGATATTTTTTGTGCATATCAGTGACGGACATTTTTCGTGCATATCTGTGAATGCTTATTTATTTATCATCTATATCTCAGTCAACGATAATTCGTAGCTGTGCATATCTCTTGATTAGAGAGGTGTGTGTGTGTGTGGGGGGAGAATGGCCTCAGACATAGTCTATTAGCCACAGAAAGTTAAAAGTGAGTAAAGGTTGAAAAATTAAAAGGACTGTAAAGGAGTAAGGATATAAAATTGCTGATTACTGGGCATAAGTCTAAGCATATATCTAAATAGACAATTTAGAATTATTTATGAAATCCACTATGGAATCAAGTACAGACTTCTCAGTATTTGCCAAAAGAGCGGTTATATTTGTGGGAAGAGGAACGTTGAAATTGATAAGAAAATTGTAAAGTTCAGTAGTTGCCTTTTCATTTTCAGTGCATTCAAAGAAAATATGGTTCAGATCTCCTACTGATGCCTTGTTACAGGAGCAAGCTGGAGAATTGACAATACCTATTTTAAAAAGATGAGCTGGGAAACGACCGTGATTTATTCTTAAACGTGATATGATGGAGGTATATTGTTTTCTATAATCAAAATTAAAAATATGAGGGATCTTAGTTGGTAAAGTAGGATGCAAAAGGAAATATTGGCTTTTAGATGTTTTAGCGAAGTCGGCGTAAGACCGCTCCCAATTAGTTCTAATATGTTTCTTATAATAATTTAAAAGGTCTGAGAAGACATAAAGATTGGTATAAGAAGTCATTTTGCAGGCTCTCTTGGCTTCCAAGTCCACGTACTCATTTCCTTTTAAACCGCAGTGCCCTTTTACCCACATGAATACTATACTTTTGTTCAGGGTTTTTAATTCGCTTGTTAATTTTTTAATTTCTAAAATTATATTTTGTCTGTAACACTTGAATGGAGAACTTTCTATAGCCTGTAATACTGACTTGGAATCACACATAATAACAGCTCTTTGAATCGGATTTAAAGCACACCAAGTTAACGCTTTTGATATGGCGAAGGCTTCTGCAGAAAAAACAGAACAATAATTGGGAATTCTAAATCTTTCCACGTAATTAGTATTTGAAACAAGAAATGCTGCCCCAGTTCCTTCATCACATTTCGATCCATCAGTGTATATTGTGGTAACATTGTCGCCTATATTGTTAAGTTCAGTTTTCAAAATTACTTGGTTGATACTAGAAAATTCGTAAAAAGAGGGGTATATGATGTTAGGAGCAGTCACTAAAGATTCATAATTGCATTGAAAAATAGGGAAAGTATCTTGCTTTAAGATATGATTTTCTTTGCTGTTGGTATTAAGAAAAGCCTCAGCTAATGGAGGACTGGTTTTTATTCTCCAGTATGGCATAGTCAGATTGTTAGTGTTTATTGCTGAAATCTTTTGAACCATGTACGTGTTAAATGTTCGGTATTTAATAAGAAGCTTTTCGGCTAGGTATTGCCTTCTAATATGCAACGGGGGCTCTTGCATTTCTGCTAAGACAGCTTGATTAGGTGATGACATCATAACTCCTAGGCATATTTTTAATGATTTGTATTGAATTCGGTCAACAGCTATTAAATTGGTTTTTGATGAGGAACCATAAAATGTACACCCGTAATCCAATATTGAACGGATATAAGACTTATAAAAAATGAAGGAGATGTTTGAGTCAGCTCCCCATTTTTGTTTGGAAACTACTCTGAGAAGATTCATACCTTTTTCACATTTTTGTTTAGTGTACTTGATATGGCTAGTCCATAATAATTTTTTGTCCAGGACAATACCCAGATATTTGTATT
Organism: Galeruca laticollis; assembly: GCA_963921935.1. Classification (NCBI taxonomy): domain Eukaryota; kingdom Metazoa; phylum Arthropoda; class Insecta; order Coleoptera; family Chrysomelidae; genus Galeruca; species Galeruca laticollis. Next base: position 94,805,908 of record OY998183.1, read on the forward strand.
CGTCGACAAATGGGAATGTGAACTCATCTAGAGAGAGAGCCCTGGACGTTTCCACTCGATGGCGAGTGAAACATACCAGAGCAGACTTCTCCGAAGAAACACTAAAGCCCATATTTACCAGCCATGGTTTGAGTACTTGAAGGAATGCTCGTAAGTCCTTAACACATTCTCCATATGAATTACGAGTAACATAAAAACATAAATCATCAGCGTATTGAATTCGGTTAATTGTTTCACCGCCTAACCTATGCAGCTCTGCAGTATAGATGTTAAAAAGCAAGGGACTTAATATGGATCCCTGTGGTAAACCGTTGAAGACTGTGCGTGGACCATGTAACACGTTATTATGGTCGCGGATAAAAATGTTTCTATTTGTGAATAAATTAATTACATTAGCACAAACCTTTTTCCCAATACCAGCATCTACCATTTTTTCAAATAAAATATTTAAATCTACTACATCATATGCACCTGTCAAATCGATAAATAAACATAATGTGTACTGATTGTTCGAAAAACATATTTGAATATCTGCAACTAATGCACCTACAGCATCCACTGTGCCCAGTCCCCTTCGGAAACCGAACTGCGTCCTAGGAAGAATAGAATTACTTTCAAGAAAATACTCAAGTCGAAATTTGATTAGTCTTTCAAACGTTTTTGTTATACAAGATAATAGGGAAATAGGTCGATATGATGAAGGAGACTCTGCATCTTTATTTGGTTTTAAAAAGAGACAAATTATAATATTTTTTAAATCGTCGCTATATTCTTGTTTCACCCACCAATCGTTAAAAATTTGAAGAAGGAAAATCTTCACAGATAAGGGTAGCTTTTGAATAATTTTATAGGTAAAACCATCTAGCCCTGGGGCTGTATTACGACTATCTTTTGTAGCAAATTCTAGTTCATCTATTGTAAATGCTTTTAATGTATAATCCGTGGGTTGGAAACCAAAAGATCTGCAACTTAAGAGATTGGGTGCAGAAGGAGGTGCTAGTTTGTTTAAAATTTTTTCAATTAGCTCTTTAGGAATAGGCTTTTTACGATTTTGATTGCAGTTGCCGTTCATAGATCTAATATATCTCCATATATCAGTTAGTGGGGTATTTTTATTAAGTTTGTTTAAAAATGTCATCCAGCTGTTCCGTTGTTTAACTTTAAATATACGTTTAGCTTTAGCGGCAGCATTTTGGTAGTTCAAAAAGTTTTCAAAACTTGCTAGAGTTCTATATTTTTTTAGAGCTTCTTTTCGTTTTTTAAATATCATTGTACATTCCTCGTCCCACCATATAGGCCTAGGGGTAATCGCTATAAAAGGCTTCTTGACCGGCATGGATTGACACGCCGCGCTTGAAATCATTTCAAAAAGTCTCTTCACTTTATCCGAGCCAGTTGAATTTTCATCAAAATCATTTTTTACCATTTCGGTTTGCAAAACGTTTTGAAATGTATTCCAATCTGCGTGGGAATCATTCCATTTCGAGGAAGGATTTAATGCAAGGTTTGTAGAATTAATCTGAATCTCAATTATTAAAGGGTAATGATCAGATCCCAATGTGTCATCTAAGATAGTCCAGGAAGACTTTGCAGCGAGAGTGTTGGAGGTGAGAGATAAATCGACTGCTGAGTGATTGCCACTTGGGTTAATTCTCGTAGGGGAACCGTCGTTGAGAGCTATAAGTTCTAGGTCATCCATAGCTTCTACCAGTATTTTTCCGTGTCGATCATCAGGAGTTGGTCCCCACATATCGTGATGTGCATTAAAATCACCGCAAAAAATTGTAGCAGATAAATCAAATTGTTTGAAAAAATTAATCCAGTTGACTCGACTTACCATTACGTTTGGAGGTCTATATATTGATGCTATAGTCAAATTCAAAGAGTCAAGCGATACGGCGCATACTTCTAAGTCCTTGATTCCAGTATTTAGCAAAACCTCTTTATAGTTAAGACCCTGAATCACAAAAATGCATACCCCGCCATAACCATCTTTTCTACATTTACTTACTAGATTATATCCTTTTATACGAAATTTATTGTTTGGTTTTAGCCAGTGTTCTGATATAACTAAAATGTCCACATGTGTGTCTTTAATATATTTTACAAGACTCGCTTGATTTGCAATAATAGATCTACAGTTCCACTGTACAATTGTGATATTATTTCTGATGTGCTTATTAGAAAGTATCTGAGTCTTCGTCATTTTGTCTATTAATACTACTTTTTTCTTTTAATTCATATTTATCCAGGATATTGTTAATTGCTTGTTTAACATTGATCTCATTAATGTTACTTTTTTTGAGAATTATATCTTTAATAATGTTTTCTACCTGAAATGCTAGTTGCTCTTTATAAAATTTGAACTCTTCCCTATAAGGATTTGGGAGTATGGAAGAATGTTTGTTAGTTTTTTTGTTCTCATGATTTACTGGAGGAGAAGTTGGAGGTGAGGACTTTCTGCGTTTTTTTGACGCAGATGTACTCGTATTAAGTTTAGGTAAATGTACGGAGGGCTTAGGTTTACTCAAGATTGAGCTGTAAGAAGAAGTTGAAGCTGTATGTGTTAGCTCAGGGAAATTTTGTGGATTTGATAATAATGAAAATCGATTATTAGTTGTGATTTTTCCGTAAGCAGGATTTTTCACAATAGTTTCGGCTTCTTTGAAAGATGCATTCATAGAGGCCATTACTTTTTTAATACTCAATTGTGTATTGTAAACAGGGCATTTTTTGGATGTGGATTTATGTTCATTACTGTCGCAATGTACACAATGTGTTCTATTTTCTTCACAGGACACTGAGTTACAATTTTCTTCAGAGCAGTTTTGGCATTTCTGTTTACCTTTACATTGATGTTTAGTATGTCCGAAACGTAAACAATTATAGCACTGAACCACCGGATATATGTATGGTTCTACCTGAAAGTTTACCATATTTATTTTAACAGATTGGGGAATCGTATTTCCTAAGAAAGTAACCACGATCATTTGTCTATCTACTTCTTTTGTTTCTTTGGTTTCACAGATTCAATTGCGTCTTTTAGGTATTCGGCATTAAAATAAGTATCTACCATACGTACTATACCTTTTTTATGCGTGAAGAATAGTGGAATATAAGCTATGTAATTATTTTTTAATAAAACTTCATGATTTACCAACAAGTTAGCAATATTGAAATTTTTAAAAATTACCTTTACCCTGTTTACCCCTACTGGTTTTATATCTGATATATTTTGCCTGAATTCTGTAATGTTTCTTAAAAAGTGACCGATTTTAATGGGAAATAAACGACCTACATTTTTTTCTTTATGTTCTATATAAACTAAATAAGGACCAACATTCGAAGGCTGATATTTATTCTCGAAATTAATATTTTGAAAATCTTTTATCGAAGACCCTTTATCAATTAATAGGGGCGGCGATTCGCCGCCCGAATTTAAATCCATAAGTTGGTGAATTCAATTAAATATTAAATTCGATTTTATACTTAAACAAAAATAAAACTAGTTACTTATCTTTAGAAAGAAGTCAAAGTTTTTGTTAGGCACTGTTAATACCTGATCGCTTGAACTATCGATACGTTCACTGTGAAGGTACAAACACAACTGGATTAGAGAGGTAATCTATCAGTGGTAGTCTCATCATAGAAACATATCGATAATCAGGGTGAGTTCTCCATAACTTTTACAATTTACTGGAAATTTGGTTTAATAAATTGGATATAATTTAACTTTTACAACCTATAATGATTCCAGAATAAATATTTGGATCATTTGAGTCATTTGGACATCCTGGAACAAGAGTATTTGACTTCACAATAACATACAGGTAGCAGCGGACAAATTCTATCCATTTGTCATAAAATTACCAGCTGAAAACTTGTAAATCCGTAAGTTAATTTCTCTACTCCTCGCCTTATGTAAGTAGAATCAATAATTCCAGCGGTGTAAAGATAAAAATCCCAGCGCGGCAGGGGCCGAGAAGCTTGATTTGGACGTGAAAATTCCGAACCACCGCCCCACAGAACTGCCCTCTTATGATTTTCGGGTGTGTTTTGGCAGTCATCTCAAGAAAACTCTCGGAGATGACGTTCTAGCCCGGGTTTCGGTGCACCAGGTGCCAGTGAGGTGCTCGCCGATGCCAGATTTGGATTCAGCGGGCCAAAAAACCCCCCAGAATGATTCTTGATTGACCTTCTTTGATTGTGTCAGGAAAACTCCCGGAGATGACGTTTAGGGTCAGGGTCTGGTACACCAGGTATTCGGGGAGTTGTTTTCGGCGTGAAATTCGGGACCACCGCCCCACAGAACTGCCCTCTTATGATTTTCGGGTAGGTTTTGGCAGTCTTCTCAAGAAAACTCCCGGAGACGACGTTCTAGCCCGGGTTTCGGTGCACCAGGTACCAGTGGGGTGCTCGCCGATGCCAGATTTGGATTCAGCGGGCCAAAAAACCCCCCAGAATGATTCTTGATTGACCTTCTCTGATTGTGTCAGGAAAACTCCCGGAGATGACGTTTAGGGTCAGGTTCTGGTGCACCAGGTGTTCGGAGGTCAATTTGAACATTATATTCGTGATCAGCGGCCTCGAAAACCCCCGAGTACCCGATCCGGGCGAGTTCTGACCCTTATTTATCAGATTTGAAAATCCTCCAAAAGGCCTCCCAGATAATGCATTTTTCGCGCGCAATTTGGCCTGCAGCGATGCAATTTTCGATCTCCGGGGAAAATCTACCCAGACACATTCCGAGATAATCGTTTTGGAAGAGAATGCAGAAAACCGCATCCCGATCCGACCTGTGGCACCAAATTGATAGATTGGTATCCATTTCCGCGACCGTTGACGCGACTATTAGGTATTTCAGTATTTTAGTGAGTTAGTTTTTTGATACCTAGTTGCTCCGATACTTCATCGTAATTTTCGTGTGTTTATTTTAAGTTTAGTAAAAAAACTAATTTTTTTTATTGATGCCTCATATTACCTTTTTAAAACACGCCTCAGCGTGTTTAAATCGAACTTTCAAACACGCGCGTTTTTTAAAGTCCCTATGGTAACAACTTGAGAAACGTAAGTATCAATGACAACTTTTTTTATTAGTTTTTAAATTGTATATTTTCATTGGGAACCAATGTCTTATTTGGTTTTTTCTGCAAAATTTATTTATATATTCATATATACATTGTATCCTTTTAAATATAAATAAAGAAACTTTTTGATTATTGATCTGACAGCAGTACCTCGTAACGTCAAATAAAAATAAATACTATTTAACTTTCATGAAACTTGGCTGGGTATCGAGGACGGACTTCCATTTTTTTGTAGTAATAATATAATAATAATATTTTATGATTTCAAAGTGCACCAATAAATAAAATAGCGTAAAGTATTCGTGGATAACTGGTGTTTCAAACACTTGCTCTATTTCGAACACTCCGGCTGCGCCGTCGTGCTCGAAAAATCGCGCGTGTTTGAAAGACCTCTTTATCCACTTATACTTTAATAAACTATTAAATATCCCGCAAACCGCGATGGATTTTTTGAAAAGTGTCCGTAAATTTCGTGAACATATTTCTGCTGTTGGTGTCAGACAATTTTTAATTTATTGGAATATACTTGCTGAAGATATACCGTGTTCGCATTGTGAAGGTCGATGCGAAATCAATAAACACAACAGGGGACATCAATTATTTTATAGATGTACTAGTAATGGATGTAGAAGAAGAGTATCTTTGAGGAACCGAACATTTTTTGACAACGTAAAAATTCCAATAAATAAGTACTTGGAGGTATTAATAATGTGGATTCTAAAATATCTGCCAGGCTTAATAAAAAAAGAAAGTAGACTAGATACGAAAACTGTTGAACAGTGTTTGAAAAATCTCAGGGAACTAATTACAGCCTACCTTCAAGAAACTGGTGCACCAATTGGTGGACCTGGGAGATCGGTGGAAATTGACGAAAGTGTTTTTGGAAAAAGAAAGTACAGCAGAGACCGACTTACGAGAACAAAATGGGATGGGACAATTATTAAAACAGATACATGACGTGGGTATTTCCAATTACAAAATTCAGAATGTCAAAATCATACTGTAAATCATTCTCATAACTTTGTAAACCCTAATGGTAGAAATACACATACCCAAAATATTGAAAATAAGTGGTCTTGTATTAAACGAGATTTACGGCGATGTTACGGCAAAGTACCGTCATATGACGACGTCTTCATGGAGTACATTTGGCGAGCAACATATCCAACAACACAAGATATGTTTCAAAGCTTCATCGACTCCATGTTATTATTTTATCCAAGATAAAGGATTAACGTGATTTTAATTGAAGGTAATTTTGTCACGACACCAATTTGTGCTTTTTTGTAATACATTTTTTAAATTTGTAATTTAAGTTTTTATTTAAATAAATTTTCACTTGCTTTTAAAAATAATTTGAAACATGTTGTTTAGTTTGTCTGTAAATTATTATAATAATAAAAACATCATAAAATTTTAAGTTTGTTCAAAATCAACTGCTCCGTTTTCCGTGCCGGCGAGAGTATATTTACAATTAAAAAAAAATGAAAACTAGGACAACATAATATGAATGAAAAATCTGGTATGAGGAATACTATAGTCTATATAGAAAGGACAAGGAGTAATAAATCATTCATTTAAGTAGATTTCATAGACGTACCAAAATATATTTTAAGAGGGTATACCGTAAGGTACATTTTGTATTGAACGAATGAGTTGCAGCTATGCTAAAGAATATACGATTTAGGTCAGAGGTAACGGGATGTACTAATTTTAATAAAAAAAAGTGATAGAGGTAGAGGTCATTCGGAAGCAAAAAATGTAGTTCATTATAAAAAAATTCTACAACTTCCTCAGGACTAAGATACATAATACCGAAATGTACTTTTAAGTATTCGCCAATTACAGAACCTTTCTGTCTGTACTCTTGTACCAAATGAAACTCCTGAATCTTACGAAACCAAGCTTGACAGAGATGAAATTTACAACCAAAAAGAATTTGATCTCTGCCAAAACATTCATATATAGCGTTATGAATGCTTAGTTCAAAATCTACTACGACTTCTTTAGGTTGAAAATTTAAGCCTACTCCTTTACTTTTTTGTCTTAAAATTAAAAACAAATTTGAATATGTTTGACTTGATTTGTCCGGCAGCAAACAAAAAACAAGAGGTACGTAATAGCCGTTTTTAAAACCATGAATGGTAAACATTTGGTAAAAAAAAGTTGAACAGTATTTAAAAGTCCCATCCATCAAAATACAATCCGAATTACATAAAAAATTAAGGTTGGAAAAACAGGAGAACACAATAATTTTAAATACCTGGTCTGCTGTTAATAGAAATTCCTCTTCTCGGTTCGTTCGTAATTGTAATTCACGAACACTATTAAATACTTCTTCCTGATTTTTAGGCAATAGTGTAAGTGCATCAACATCCTTCCCCTAATCCCCTAAATATCGATCAAAACCATCAAGATTTCTTCAAAATATTTAATTCAAGAAATCTTTGAAACCTTTCAGAAATATACATAATTCTATGGGCCTCCGATTTTATCTATTATAAACCCTAATGACTCTAATAGGATTAAACTAAATGGTTGCGGCACAGTTCGAACATTTCAGTAATCCTCAAATTGATACAAGTCAGGTAAAATTTTATTTTGTGGCAGAGTTCGGATATGCCCGTTTATTCATAATATTTTCTATTTGTATTACTCCTATATGTAGTGTTTGGGGAATTTTTCTCAGAAATTTTAAATGGCAAGTGGCCTACTGTAATCGGCTTAATACGATTACACCTATTTACAGATTATTCGATTATTGAGAGGGATTTTCCAAACAACCCAGTTTTCTTAGAAACATTATCGGGAATATTATTTTAAAAGAAAGTAGGTACATTAAATCAGTACTTAGTATTAGTTATTTGAGTAAAGTTGTATGAAGTTGTATGGTTGTCATAATATTGTAAACAGTTGGAATATATTTAAAACATTTGTTGAATGTTAATTGTGCAAGTACCAAACAATGTCGATAAGCCAAGGATCATCTAAACGACCAAAAACAGGTCCATTATCTTTAAATGAAAAAACTCTGATATTGAATTGTTATATATCATTGAAAAACAAGGATCCAAATGCAAGTGTTGATGATATTGTGGAATTAACGGCTGCTATGTTGTGTGTTGCTAAATCAACAATTTATAGATTACTAAAAGAAAGCAAGAATGGAACTCTTCAACCCCCTAAAACTCCTTCAGGCCGAAAACCAATTGAGATCGACGAGTCATTAAAACAAAGACTAATGCGTAAAGTCCATGGATTTTACTTACGAAAGGAAATTCCAACACTTGACAAAATTATGACATCAGTGCAAGAAGATACGGACTATCCAAAATTCTCCAGAATGACATTATGCAAACTTTTGAAAGATGTGGGTTTCAGATATACAAAACATAATAGAAAATCTCTCTTGATAGATAAACCTGAAATAGTTTTTTGGAGAAGAGACTATTTAAGAATCTTTCGACATGCCAAAGAACAAAATTTGAAAATCTTCTACTTAGACGAAACATGGATAAATGCTGGATATACAGTTTCCAAATCTTGGCAAAATGAAAACATTAAAAGCGGAAGGCAGGCATTCGTGGAAGGTTTGTCATTAGGTTTGCAGCCACCATCTGGAAAAGGAAAAAGACTTATCATTGTCCATGTTGGAAGTTCTGAAGGTTTTGTTGATGGTGGATTATTAACTTTTATTTCAAAACGCACGGGGGACTATCACGAAGATATGAATGGGGATGTCTTCGAGGAATGGTTTGTTCAAATGTTGGATCTGATTCCAAAAGGGGCTGTTATTGTTATGGACAACGCAAGTTACTATTCACGGTTACGAGAAGCATTGCCCACAAGTCGTTGGCGTAAAGCAGAGCTTTTGGAGTGGCTTATTTCGAAAAATATTAAGTTTCCTAAAGATCCACTAAGGAAAGAACTTTACAGAATTGCAAAAATGAACAAGAATAAATACAAAACCTACATTGTAGAAGAAATGGCTTCTTCTCGTGGTATATCAGTTCTTCGACTTCCCCCTTATCATTGTGAACTTAATCCCATAGAATTAATATGGGCTCAGGTAAAGGGGGAAGTTGGAAAAAAAATACTACTTTTAAAATAAACGATGTTGTGAAATTGTTTGAGAGTGCTGTAAGTCATGTGAGTAAGGAAAATTGGACAAACTGTATCGAGCATGTTATCAAAGTAGAGGCAAATATGTGGAAAATTGACAATATTTGTGATGATTTAATCGACCCTATTATTATTAATGTCAACAACGATTCTTCCTCTTCCGAGTCGGATATAGAATAAAATGTAAGTAATAGATGTATTCCAATAATTATTTCTTTTCATTTTTTATTATATTATAATTTAAAACGTATTTTTTTCCCAAAATACACACCACTGCATTGCGTTATTGCTTATCTGCTAATCCTTTAACAATGAATAAACCCTAAACTTTGCTACAACTGAAACAAATACGGGGTCGATCTACCTGGTTTTTAGATTTACGGAAGAAATGTAATTTAAAGTAAGAGATTTATCAAAAATTTCATGGTGCTCCCTGTAAAGGTTTTCCATACTTAATTAGGGTTTATTACTCCTCGTACTTTTTGTACATACTATACACCAGAACGCTTCGATTGCGTTAGTTATACCACACCATATTTTTCAACTTGAATATTCTTCAACTTTCAAATCCAAAATAAATTTACTCATGAGACATAGACCATCGACTTTGATCTTTTCTGATTTGTAGTACCCTTTGTTGAAAAATTTTATTTCATAATTGGACGAATTTTGTTAACATATTTACCGTTTGGACTTTACTTCGATTCAAGTTGTTAGTTACTTTTGAAATATTTTACTTTTACAAGAAATCTGAAATATAAAACTGTATATAAAATGTAAGAAATAAATAACATTCCCGCTATTATCCTAATACTGTTTTTGTTTGTTTGGTGCAGCTTTTTCATACCTTCGATTATGTGTCTAATTATTTTATCAAAGGCTTTCTCTATACGTTTATTCATCTGACTTCTTATGTTGCTGTTTCATTTAATCTGTCTATTTGAGCTAAAACCTAATTCCAAATCCTCAAGTCTACATTTAATTTTCCGTCTTATTCTTTTTCTATGATTTTTGCGTATATTTTAGCTGAGCCGATGGCTCAACAGTTCAGCCTATATATTGGGAATTTTTGTTGCACATTTGGCTATTTCCTTTGCATAACATCTTATTCATTTTACTCTTTATATCCTTTGTCCGACTTGAAAGTACTCTTTATATTTCGATTATTATATTGTCGTTCCTGGTTTGCACATCTTAATTACTTCTTCTAGTTATGTGGTTGTTATTTGTTCTGCTCCGAGTCTGGTAACAGTTAACTTTAAGCCATCCTTTGTGTGTTATGTCTCTTCCTTTAAGGAGAGTCCTGAAATACTATTTTCATCTTTTCATGATTTTTTATTTTTATGCTATAATTTGACCCTTCTTATTTTCAACGGTTTTCATTGTTTTAGGTTCTTCATATTTCGTAGGGTCCCATAGAATATTGCTTGGCTCTCACTGCCGATATTGATAATTCAATTCCCCAAATTTAGAACACGAATCCTTCTCCAACCTCCTGATTCTATTTTTTACGCTTGTCATAGCGTTTTTGTCTTCTATGTATCTCTTTTTATCTTTTGCCTACCCGTTGTTGTTACAGGTTTTCTGCGGTTTCTCTGTAACCTTGTAAACTTGTTTACCAGGCAAATGGCAGACTGCAGGGAACTATACATCTGCAGCTGTACCCGCACTGTGGATACTTGATGATTATTAATTTAATTCAAGGAAACAATCAAACCTCTCAACCGAACAACTACAATCTCGCTTCTCCTTGATGCACTCAAACCACCTTCCGCCATTTACTTTTTCGTTTTAAAATATCTACAAAACTGCAATTACAGTCACCTTTTAGCACTCACATTCTAGACAGTTTTTTCAATATAAGCTTCCTAGTCACTCTTAAAACTACACTCTGCACTTTCCTCCTAATCAATTTTAAAACAAAAATTCGACCGCCGCACTAAACGAAAAAAAACCTATTAAAAAACACCCAGCCCTGCAGAGGAATATCTCCTATATCTGGGCTTATTTTCCCAAACCCCCTCAAAAAATCAAACAAACCCAAATACAGAAAATGATCAAACATCTCTCTCTATCTCTCTCCATTCCATATTATGGAAATAAGTCAAAAATCAATGACTTCATACAGATATCTGGCAATCATATTGAGACAGATAGTTTTATAAGAAAGGTACCACCTTCGGCACGATGTATGAATATGAAGCGCTATATAACCAGTAAATTATTGTGCTTCTTCATAAATCACAAACTGTGAATGGATATGAATTATTGCAAATAAATATGTTTGAAACCTTACAGGTTATAAAAAGCACTCCATAACAAAAATATTTTTTTTTACTTTCCAATTATTACTGTTATAAATATATCGTTTGTATTTAGTTTTCTTAAACTATAATTTTAATTCAATAATATCGTTGATATTTCTGAAATTCGACACATAACTGAACAGAAAATATTCAACATTTTTGATCTTTTTATAAGTGTCGTAACGCCACTGAATTTTTTTTAATTGAATATGTCTAGTCCCCTACGGAAACCTTCATAGGTTTATTCGATATGTCATTGGAGAACGGCATCCATTTAGGACTCCATTAGGAAGATTTAGAAGAAAATATTAGGTAAAAGGATGTGCAAATGGAATGCCGTGACATTTGGCAAGGGTAAGATTATCAAGATGTGTTGGGAATGCGTAAGATGAAAACCGGGTGAATGAAATTTATATAGACAGACATGGAGCACAGATTGGGGGAAGTTGGTTTCAGTCGGATTTCAATAGATATGTCGATAATAAGGTTCAACTAAAGCTTTTCGATATTCATTCCTGTGATTAGCCCATTTAAATTAACAATAACGTTAAGAGATACAGTATGAATAATTTTTTATTTAAAGTTTGTTACTGATTGTAGTTTATCGTTAAAAAAAAATAATTTGAAAAATCCCAATGGCACAGGACCAATTGGACAGGTTTATTTCAGTAACATTTTTGCATAAAACCCAAAATAAAAAATTAGATACAAAATGCAAAAAATTCGGGAGTGAGTAGATGACGTAAAAATAATGGTGTGACAAAAAAATTTCTCACACGACCCCTCGTTGCTGAGTTATAGGCCTTTAAAGTTGCGAAATCAGAACTTATATCTAAGTGTATTTTCTAAATTATACATTGGAGAAATATGAATTTTTAATGGATGATTATATGTCCATGTAATGTGTTTGACGGAATAAATAATTCTACACTACTATCTGAAGGCCAGGGCGGCTCATGCCCAATGGTTAACAATTCGTAACTTTTACAGGGATAATCTGTAGAATCTAAAGATAACAAAATGAATTTTTGAATCGATTTTTTAACAGAAACTGTCCTCTTAAGGATTTACCAGCTGAATATTGAGGGCATTAGTTATGTGCCAGTACTTCGGTAATATTCTGAATAATAACAACATTGACGTAGTGCTCGTCCAGGAAACTCATCTGGTCGATAAAACACATGCTAGAATGAGGAGCAAAATTGCTGGCTATGATATAATCGGCATCACTTACCATCATACATACGGACTAATAACATATGCTAGGAACGATATAGAGAACATTAAGCTGATAACCACATCCACAGATTACGATATTCACATAATAGTCGTGAGGCTAGGGGACGTGAACATAGTTAAAGTGTACAAACCCCCATCAACTCATTGACCCCCGCACGTACTTCCGGCCTTACCTCACCCAACCTCACCGCTGGAGATTTTAACAGCCACCACACCAACTGGAAGTACTACCAAAATGACTAAAATGGCGAAATATTAGCTGACTGGGCTGAAGATCAAAGTCTGTACCTGGTATTCAACGCTAAAGACAGGGTAACTTTCAAATCTGCGATTTAGGGTAGAGAATATAATCCTCATATTACTTTTGTAACGCGAAAAATTCGCCGAGCCGTCGTGAATTTAATTTGGCTAACCTGTCGACTGAGAGAAGTCACAGCGCTGTCGGTACGGAGTTAAAAATTTGAGTCCTCCAATTGCCGTCAAGGTGAATACACATCATTTCAACAAAAGATATTTGCATGTGCTCTGGAAGCCATAACGTTATTTCACGGAAAGCCCGATAAATTCTACGTAGGGGAAGAAAATATCGCTCGATTTAACAAATCGAAGGTCTGACCCAATAATATACTGGACCAGGGGGTGCCGATGACCAAAGGATTCCAGTAGAATTGGTAGATTTAGGAAACCACGTGGAAAATTCCCGTAGACGGCGTTAGCTGGTAGGATTCAATAAAAAGGGGGGTTTTAGTATATGGACATTAAAACGCTGATTGGAATTTAATGGGTCGGTGAGACCAGTTCCAGGAGGCCTGGATTAATCTGGAGAAATCTCAGTTCCTGTTCTGGTGCCGGGAAAGGAAAGGTTAACAGTTTTCCTTTTCTTATTCCTTCAAACTCAGTGGTAAATTCACATCTATGCTTCACATATTACCGTTTTTTTATATTAAGTTTTATTTATTTTTTTCTTGCGGCGATTACTGTAATCTCGTTTATACTTGAATTTTATATTTAAAATATTTTTGAAATCTTGCTCATAGATTAAGATACGCTGGAACACTTGGTACGTACCTAGTATTGCGATATTTAGTAGTTTTTACCTATTTCTAATGGTTTCTTGTATATAATTTTGCGCCGTATATAATTTTGAGTCGTATATTCTCCAGCAACGCTAAACTCGTTGTAATTTAAATTTTCTGGCTTATGCAATTATTACATTCATATTGATACTGGTATAAATTGCGGAAGTGTGAACCCTTGTAACTATACATTGGTGTTTTTGACATATATATATATTATCGTTGTATTTTTTTGGAATATTGTACATGAACAATTTGCTCGATTCTCTAGAATCCTTGGATTGAGACTTCGGTGTAGTTTGGGGCCCTCAGCTCTACTGCACCCTGAGATTACAGCCTTCAGCTGAGCTCAGACGTTACTTATAATATTTTTCTTTTGGTAGTGATATTGTATCATATATTTTGAAAAGAGACCTTTGGTCCACCAAGATTAATTAAAATTTCAATCAGGGTGTATTTGCTGACTTTTATTTATTTATGATAATTTACCTATCAGTTTAACCTTTGGAGTGTGTAGTGAGTGTTGTTAACCCACTGAGGAGTTGTGGGCTAACTTAGGAAGTCTTGGGTGCTTGCCAAAACTTCTCTGGCGCCCTTTTTGTATACTCAATAATTTTTTTTGAAGAATCCACCCCTTCTTCGACTCGAAGCTAGTCGACTGGCGAGCACGGGTTGTACCACGTGAGACAACCCGCATACCTGTAACGAGCACTGTGAGGGTTTGTAGGTTTTTCTCGTTATACTTTTGTAACATCAAATCAGAATGGTCACTGCAAATCCGAATAAAACGAAATGCACGTGCTTTCATTTAAGCAATAAGCTGGCCAATCAACAACTTACCCTGGTCTTCAACGACACCATAATTCAACATAACCCTACCCCAAAGTACCTAGGTATCACCCTCGACAGAGCCCCAACATACAAACAACACCTGAATAATGCCGCAGCTAAAGTCCGCACTCGTAACAACATCATACAGAAACTATGTGGCACAACTTGGGGCGCCACTGCTACTCCGCTCCGGAGCCCAGCTCTAAGCCTTGTTTATAGTGGTGCGGAATATGGTGCCCCGGTGTAGCTACCATACACGGCAAATGGATGTACAGCTGAAGCAAACAATGCGCGTTATTACGCGATGTATCAAATCAACACCAACACATTAGCACTCAACTCTAAGTCACATCGCTCCCCCACATCTTAGAAGACAGGAGGCCTTGATGATGCATCAATACACAAAAATCATGGATGATCAACAATCACTCATCCACGAAGACATCGCCAGCGCCTCTTCCCGAAGGCTGAAATCTCGCAGACCACCAGTGAGAACAGCAAAGAGGCTCAACAATATACTCAATAGTTACGGATATGAATCTCAGTACTCAATTAGAAATTCAATAGAAGCAATCCACTTGCAAGATAACTATAAACTCATTTCGTTCGATGTAACTAATATGTTTACTAAAATTCCTCCTAAAGAATGTCTAATACTTGTAAGAAGATTACTAGAAGATAAAAATATTAATCCAGGAAAAATATCAGAAATACTTAATTTATTTGATGTATGCATTAATCAGAATTATTTCACTTTTGACAATAAGATATATATTTAAAATGAAGGTTTACCAATGGGAAGCCCTATATCACCCATTTTAGCTAACATTTTTATGGACAATTTAGAAAGAAAGATCGTTGAAAGTAATATTTCGAGAAATATTTTATTTTGGTATAGATATGTAGATGACATATTAGCTTGTTTTATGGGTAGTGAACGACAATTAGATGTATTTTTCAACCACATCAATAATTTACACCTAAAAATTAAATTTACATTAGAAATTGAAGAAAATAGCTCAATCAATTTTTTTGATTTAAAAATTCAAAGAGTTAATAATGTACTTGATTATTCAATTTACCGAAAACCAACACAGACTGATGTGACAATTCCATTCAATTCCAATCACCCTATGTAACACAGACTGGCGGCATATAGTTCAATGATACATAGAGCTTTTTCAGTTCCTATGAACAAATGTAATTTTGATAGAGAGATTAATACAATTAGACAAATAGCAAGATCCAACGGTTATCCATTAAATATGATAAATAAGCTAATTAGTAAAAAAGAGGAAAAAGTGGCATTACAACTAATATTTCCTAAACAAGCTGATAAAATAAAAACTTATAAAACCATCACATATGCAGGAAGTATTTCTAATAATATTTCAAAGATAATATCTTCAGCAACGAATACAACAATTTCTTTTAAAACAGAAAGTAACGTTAGTACAAAATTGTTAAATGTAAAAACAAAAATACCACTATTAAAGAAGTCAGGTATATATAAACTCAAATGTCCAGAATGTAATGCTGTCTATTTGGGTCAGATCCTTAGGAATTTTGAAATCCGATACAGTGAACACTTACGAGCATACAGGTTAAAACAACCAGATAAATCCCACTACGCAAAACATCTACTTGACACCCATCATTCATTGACACCTAACACAAAACTAAAAGTGCTGCATATTTGTGAAAAGAAACAAGAATTGGATTTCCTTGAAGAATTGGATATTAGAAGACATTTAAGAAACCCACAATATGAAGTTGTCAATGAACAGTTAAATCTAGGGAGTTCTCCACTAATAAACTGTCTTCTTAAGTGATAATTGTAAAGATCAGCAGATATAGTTTTCCTGGTTTTCTATATCATTGCACAGTTATACTGATCTTAATTGGAAAAATTATATCCAGTATATCACCATAGGGCTAATAATATCTAAGCTTCAATATTTGTAATATCAAATCTTCTTCTTTTTTCTATAAACATATATTAAGTCAGTCACAAGTTAGGTCACTTCTTGGTCTAGCCAAAAATAACTACTAACATCAGGTAGGCATCAAATGAAATGTAACTTCTGTCATTCTGACGATGATATTTATTTATCGAAACAATTGTCAATTTTTTAGAATTTTCAATAACTTTTATTATATTGTGGAGTTAACTAGAAACCGTGAGTTTCATTTAAAACACTACTATAATAAATGTTCGTGCCTTATATCGTCACAATGAAAGTTTATTCTATCGATCATTTCGTTCCTTGTGTTTACCGGTGTTACATATACCAAGCTTTTAAGCCCCTCCCCACTTCCTAATTGATATAAGAAATCATCTTAATAACATTATGTTTCGAGAGGAATTTCACCCTCTGAAATATTAACAAACAATTTGTGGTGGTACGGACCACGATTCTTGTTGGACTAAGATGCCAACTTTTCCAAAGAATCTAAATTTAAAGTTGACGGTCTTCCTGAACAAAGAAAAGTTTTTTCATTCGAAATCATCACTGAGCCTATTATAGATTGGACTAGGTTTTCTAATTTCAATCGCCTTAAAGAGAGGAGAAATTATAACATTTGACTGTAAATGACGTCAAAACGTCACTACAAAAAATAATTAAACTTGCTCAGTTTAAAAGCGAAATTGTCTGTCTAATGCTGAATAGGGAATATGATTTTAAAGACAGTAAGATTTCTTTTGCCTGATAAACATTATGTAGTTAAATTAATTATGAAACTTTTTCATGCTGGTCCACAAACGGTTTTAGCCAATTTAAGGCTAAAATATTGGATAATTCACGGCATGGTAGAAGTGTGCATGTAATCAAAAAATGTGCTATTTTTGTTAACTTAAGGCTCAAACTTATTTACTGATGGGGGCTCTTCCCATTGATAGTGTGGCGAATACCCGACGTTTCTTAAAGACTGGCGTTGATTTTGGCGGTCCCTTTTCAATCAGGCAATCTAGGCTTCGAGGATCCTCTACTAGTCAAGCTTACATTGCTCTATTTGGTTGTTTAGTAACTAAGGTCATTCACCTGGAACTGGTTAGGTGAGTACAGATGTTTTTGTACATAATTTGAAACGTTTCAAAAAGGGGTTGCTCGGCCATTATATATAGTGACAATTCAACGAACTAGGGCGCAAATAACTTGCTCAGAGATATTTATTTGTGTGGCGACGGAATCTACTTCTAATGCACTAAAATGCACTACCAAGAAAATGAAAACCACCCCTCTCCTTATCTTTCTTTACCACACATTTCAGGACTTTCAGAAGAAATTGGTAGCACTTTTAAAGAACACAACATAACCGTAACACACAGAGGACATAATCTTTTAAAATCTAATTTTAGTAAACTGAAATCAAGAATTCCCAAGGACGAAAAAAGCCACGTTATCTACGAGATTCCATGTAAAGATTGTGAAGGTGTCTATATTGGACAAACCAGTCAATATTTTAAAAACCGCCTAAATGGCCACAAATACGACAAAAAACAAGACAGCTCTTACGAATCACGTTTCTGAACACAAACACACCTTTGTCTATGACAACACAAAAATACTACTAACCGAAAGCCATAAAAAGTGAGTTCTACGAAATGATAAAAATCCAAAAAAACATACATTGTATCAAAACAAACTCAGATACAAAAAACTTATCTAAAATTTATTTTAATTCAATAAAATGAGTATCAACTTGAAAAATTGTTATAAGTTGGAAATACAGACGTTAACATGCGGCACCTTATGCCAAAAGCATACTAATATAAACATTAAGGTTAAATAGGTTTGTTTTGCTCCTCTTTTCAAATCTTAATTAATGTATACGATACAAATACTAGTTGTTCTTACAATCGATAAATGTTGGTGTTTTATTATCCCTTTTTTCACTTGGGATAATAAATGGAATGGAAAGTTTTTATTGTTAACTGTTTTGCTCGAAGGACCGTTTATTTTATTCACTATATGTTGTAGGATTATGATGGATGAAGAAATTAAACAATTATTCCACTTTCATGTTACTATATTGTATGACGTTATAAAGTGTTCTTTTGCATGAACAACTAAGAATCTCACTGGATCATACGCGATTTGAACTTTGATTATTTAGCACATAATCTGCTGGAGTAATGAATGATTAATGATTAATTACACATGTGGTTTACCGGGACCAACGCCGGGTGCTCTTATAACATGAGTACCACTATGTACGACGGTTAAATGATGAAGAGTGAGAATGAAGGATCAATGATGAAGAGTGAGAATGAAGGATAAATGAGAAGTGTATGAATGACGGCTGGGAAGTGTATGAAGGTTAACTGAGAAGTCTATGAATGACGAAGGACGACTGGGAAGTTTACGAGTGAAGACTGGGAAGTGTATGAATGACGACTGGGAAGTGACGAAAATTGAGGTTTTATGCATATTTATATGTCGGTTAACGTGGTTGCGAGGAAGGAGAAAAATATTAGGAGTGAAAATTTACAGTTTTTTGTGGCCTGAAAAAGTTTGGTAGATACAGATAACGGAGTTTGGAAGAGGGTTTTTATGAAGCGATAAGGTGTCGGGTACTTTGAAATATTCATTGGAATTTCAGAAGACGATATTTATCTGTATTTCTTATGTGGTAGTAATGTTAAAATGAATTTTTTGTTGATGTAAAGAAATATTATATGTTGAGAAGAATGATATATTTCGTTATATGGTTTGAGCAGAATATATGAATTGTGTTATACAGGGGAGGGTGAAATTAAAAATCACAGGAGAATTTGGTATTTGAATCAATCGAACAGTTGGTTTACTTGCAAAATATGCGACGGTTTAACACAATATATGTACCGTCATTAGTGAGAGTGGTTATTTTGTTCTAAATGTTTTCAATTAAAATGTTATTTTATCATATATGTTGACATTGCACTTGCAAGCGTTTGTTTTCTGGTAAGTTTTTAAAAAGAAGTTGATTGTAAACGTTCTGTTTGTAGAATAAGTTTCTGATGAAGGACACTGACAGTCCGAAACGAAAACGAACAAAAGTTTCCAATTTCGTACTGAACCATATAATCCCAAGAACAACATTTCCGAAATAGTAATATATCTAGCTATAGGTATATATCTAGATGTAGAAATATATAACCTATGGTAAATAGTGTAAATACATATTTTTTCAAAATGTTACTTATTTTTGGAGAATATATTTCAATAAAAATGCTATAACTACTTTTATATAGCTAGTGGTGTTTTGTTTATTTCTCTCATTGGCAACTTCAGGTACGGCGTCATTGAAAACTGCGAGAACAATATACACGAACATACAACATGAGATCCTCCCCAGCAAACGATTTAAAATGGATATTTTGAAGAGAGTTAAATTGAATAAACCCTAAGCATCAGCATTGTTTGCAAGGTATACGTAGGCGTTGTTAGTCGAAATTGTGACTTCTGTCATTTTATAGTACTTCATAAAGGCAGTGCAGAGATTTTGTTTTTGTTGGTGGTGCATAAGCGTGCATTAGAAGTGGACTCCACTACCCTAAATTTTTTTCGGAATTTATCTTTGGGGAGGAGCAAATTCACTTTAAATAATGAAATTTAACTAACTAGGGGTAGGGGGATTTTGTTTTTGTTAGTGGTGCATATGAGTGCATTAGAAGTGGATTCCGATGCCCCTTGTTTCTTTCGAAAATTATCATGGGGGGGGGCAACTTCACTCTACATATTGAGGGTTAACTAAGTAAGAGGAGGGGGGTTTCTCTTTTTTCTTGGTGGTGCATTTGAGTACATTAGAAGTAGATTCCGATGCCACTTGTTTTTTGAAAATTATCATTGGGGGGGCCAACTTCACTCTATATATTAAGGTTTAACTAAGTAAGGGAAGGGGGGATTTTCCTTTTATTAATGAAGCATTTTAGTGCATTAGATTCTTCCGACGCGACTTTTTTTTTTGAAAATTATCATTGGGGGACTAACTTCACTTTATATATTGAGGTTTAACTAAGTAAGGGGTGGGGGGATTTTCTTTTTCTTGGTAGTGCAAATGAGTGCATTAGAAGTAGATTCCGATGCTACTGGTTTTTTTTTAAATTGTCATGGGGGGGGGCGAACTTCACTCTATATATTGAGGTTTAACTAAGTACGGGGAGGGGAATTTTCTTTTTCTTGATGGTGCATTTGAGTGCATTAGGAGTAGATTCCGATGCCACTTGTTTTTTTGAAAATTATCATTGGGGGGAGGCAACTTCACTCTATATATTGAGTTTTAAATAAGTAAGGGGTGGAGGGATTTTCTTTTTCTTGGTGGTTCAAATGAGTGCATTAGAAGTGGATTCCGATCCTACTTATTTTTTTTGAAAATTATCATTGGGGGGCCAACTTCTCTCTGAATAATGCGATACTACTAATCGAGGGGAGGGGTGCAAAGTATTATTTCGGTGGATCATTATGGTGCATTACAAGCGCTTGACGGTGCAAAGTACAAAATTTGAAAATTCCGATTGGGGGGGGGTCTAGCGTGTATTTGGCCCCCGGTATAAACAAATAGCTGTAGCCTCTCGAGAAATGTGGTGGAAAGAAAATCATTCATGGAGCATATTGGTGCATTAGGAGTGCATTACGACCATATATGTTTTTGTTGAAAATTTCGATTGGGGGGGGGGGGGCATCTTCACTGAGCTTTATTTTTAATATATAAAGGAGAGTTTTGTTTGAAGTAAGTAGATATTAGTGAGAAGTAATGTAGTTGATTTTTTCATTTTGTCAATTTGGTTTAATATCGGATATTAAATGGCACAATAATGATTGAAAAGTGTTTTATTCAAAGTGTTCCTTAGAAAATAGTGAAAAATACAATAACCAACTGCAACTGTTAACAATCAAATACACAAAGGTTCTTTAAACAAAAAAATTGAGAAATAAAATAATTTAGTAACAATAAAGGAAAGGTTCTTTGGACAAGAAAGAAATAAAGTAATAAACTAATTTAAAGGATTACTGTAAGTTCGAAATTCCGGTCAAGGAAGGGTCGCTTCAAAAACCACGAAGGACTAATGCTTTGAAAAGGATTAAATTCGTTATACTAAACAGCTCTTCTTCTTTAGCTTATCATTTATATTTAGATCAGTATACATGTCTTGTCATGCTTCCAGAAACCTTTACGTGATTGAATTGTATAAACTTTCCTTTATTTTAGCGATGTTGAAGAACTTGGAGGCTGGACAGTGCTAAGCGAATCTGCCACCATATTCCAATGGTTTTTGAATGCACTATACTACTCATGCCTTACGGAACACAAAATGCATTGTAAATCACACTTGAGATGAACGGACAAAATGCTGCATTTTAAATGAATTTTATATGAGAAATTTCAATTCGAACTGAAATTTCTGGAATAATAGAATTCTTGTTCATTATATCCCATTTTACAACACCTAAAAAAAGACAAAACTAACAGTGATAAAACATTCTGTTATTTCAATGTATAGATGAGAGACAATAATAAATATTAACTGTCTGAATCCCGTTCAAAATACTGGACAGGCACAAATCCAGATTTGCCGTCGGGGTCCAAAGAGAGGTGTAAATGTACATGTATAATTGCAAAGTCGGAGTCCCTAAAACAATGATGGTTTTCGAACTTAATTAAAGCGAAAATCTTGTCATGTTTATCCAGGCAACCATGCGGTTTGCAGACGACATTGGCGGTTTATAACTTGTCATTACCATGCTTACTGAGATTTCTGACGGTGGAAATAGCATTAGATGTATATACGTACAATGATGTCGTTGGCTATGTTGCCATTGCCAGCGGGACGGCACTTTGTCATTAATGGATGGGATTAAACCGGATATTACAGCAAGACAAACAGTTCTGAAGTGTACAAATACGTAACAAATACAAATAATGGGTATATATGAAGAGCAACTTAAACATGACATTCCGTTTTAGATCAAAGGAAAACGTATTGCCACTGTCCAAAATCAGTATTAGATAGGAAAAGTTAATGAGAAATTTGAATTATAATATTGATGAATATATCATATAATTTGTGTGATATACAGTATGTTTCTAAAGCAATTTAGTATATTATTGTGGGCAATTTTGAAACGAAAGTTCTTATAAACAATGTGTGATTAGTTAAGAAATGTTAATAGCTATTTCAATAGAATCATGAACATAATATTAGCATCCAGTTGACGTTTGATTGCCGAATATTTTCGAAGAAGCCAGAAATTTTGCGAATACCATTACAGACTAACACAATGCGATTTTCAAATTCGGTGTTTGTAATCAAGCAATTTGGAATATACCCACAGTGTTGTGCTCAGGTATTCAGGTGACTTTGCATTTGAGAAAATCGTCTCCTCAAACGGCCTGGAAAAACATTATTTAGAAACTTCCGTTTGATGACTGTCAAATGTGAAGAAGCGTCTTACCTTATATTTGCTTATGATATAAACTGAAAATGATCAACTAAATCTTTACATTCTTCTTTTTTGTGACAATCTGCTACTATTTGGTATAAGATCTGAAATCTTATTGAAAAAATACAATTGTGGCGCTAATTTACGTTAGATGTGGCAGACGTATTTCGTCGGATACAGAAACCAAGATTTCTCAAGATTACAGTATTCTGTGTGATCTTATAAAGATATGCAGATGGTGGCCTGTCACTAGCTTTCAGACAGTGAAGAAGGGTGGGGTACACAAATACCTATACTCGAAGAATTTATATCGTGCCACAAGATTCTCACCGCTAAGCACATATGTTTGACTAGACTCTTGAAGAGCCAACTAAATTGGTTTTAATCAACAGAATAATACGCTGGCAAGCAAAAAATTGAAGTCACTTCAGAAATTGCGAATGATTTTAACGTCAATATTGATAAGGACGTAATAGTATCAATAGGCGTTAAAGCAATTTTTTTCCGAGACTTGACAGCTGTCATCAGCTGTCATTCGTTTATTAGAGTACGACTTTTATGAAAAATGTGCCTTGAACATTTACGTATCCCTTGTCTGTTTTCCAGTTTACTGTTGATTATTTGTGTAAATCTTAACGATTGCAAAGTGTAGTGATTAAACAGGCCCATAATGCTTTTAGATCCGATTGTTGTGGCAAGAATTGTTGCGCTGTTACAAGATGGTCGGGGGCAACGTGAAACTGCAAGAATTGTTGGTGCTAGTCTTTGTGGTGTGCAAAGGGTGTACCAGCGCTTTCTGGAGACTGGCCTGATTTCTAGAATACCAGGGTCTGAGCGAAAAAGAGTTCCACTCAATGAGATGACCGTTTCTTGGTGTCCACAAGTTTGCGGAATAGGACAGATACTGCGAAATCAGATGGAAGAAGTGAGAAATGGCAACGTTAGTGAATGGACCGTTAGAAGAAGACTTCATGCTGCTAGACTGTCATGCAGATGAATGGTTACAGGTTCCCCGTTGCAACGCCAGCATCGGACTGCAAGATTGACATTTGGCAGAGATCACGTTCGTTGGAATGATGATGACTGGAGCTGGGTATTGTTCTCAGATGAGTCGCGTTTTTGACGAGCGTCTTCCATTTGGCGGTGGGTCAGTTATGATTTGGGCGGAAATCACTGCACAAGCTCGTATAGAGTTGGTCTTCATAGAAAATGGCTCCTTAACCTCTCACAGGTACGGAGGTGCTAGAAGACCATGTTATGCCTTTTATGGTGACTACGGGGGAACGTGGCATTTTTATGCAAGATAATGCGAGACCACATACAGCCAGAATTGGCAGGAAGTATCTGGGTGAGGTAGAAGTTAGGCGGTTTGACTGGCCAGCCCGCAGCCCAGACATGAATCGCATAGAACATGTCTGGGACGACTGATACGCAGACACAGACCAGCACCAAAAACTGCCCAGGTGCTGAGAAGATTGCTGTTGCAGGAATGGGATAACATCGACCAGAATGTGATCCGCAACTTAATTCAAAGTGTGCCGCGCCGACTTCAAGCAGTCATCAATGCAAGAGGAGGGAATACACGTTATTCGTGTCAAGTTTTTTCATTTTGTTCGTTTCATATTTTCCCTAACAACAAAATGTTGAATTTCGCCCAAAATATTAATTTGTTGCTTTTTCAGAATAAATCATGAAATCCAAGGAAAAAATGCATTTTTCTTTAGCTTACAAAAGCACATGCAATGATGTACAGTTTGCGAACACAATCTGAAAACGTAAAATTTCAAAGGACATGAAAATTTTAAGGTGATCTCAATTTTTTGCTCGCCTGTGTAAATCTACTATACCTGATTATCTGATACGTATTTACCACAACCAATCAACGGGAAGGTAACTAAATAAAAGGTCAAAATAACAGGTTGTAAATACAATAGTTTTTAATGAAGATTGTAATAAGGATTTTAATTATTGTTTAATTAGAATGTGAATTTACTCCACACCAAAAATAACAAATATGACCTGAATTTACTCCTGAATAGTGTAATAAAAAAAAATATTTTAAAGTTGAACCAGCAAGTGGCGTCTACCCAGTTCCCCCGGTGTGCGCATAACGAGTTTACAGCATAGGTAGCTGCAGCTCACCTTTATATTATAATAAGTACTTAAATAAGCTTGTATTATCAAAAAAAAATAAGCAAACACATTTTAAATGTAAATAGACATAAAAAATTTATAATCGTAATAAAACTAAAGGTAACACTTAGCTGCACTGGGACGGTATAACAGTCACAGCTTCTTATCCAGGAAACAGTTAATTGATCACTCTGTCCTCACGGTACTCTTAGCTTAGGTACTCAGGGAACCTTTCAACGATCCGAACCCGTCACAAGAATCCTAAATTAAATGATTTAATTTAGTATTACGCAAAAACGATGCTCATACAACTTATGCAGCGAAAATGTAACCCAAAAGGTTTAGACTAAAACATGTTACCTTTTGCACACTAGAGGGTTCCTCTTTAATGCTCTCAGCCGTCTGCTCATGAAAGACACTTGCAGATAAATATAAATCAGCAGGCAAGTATAAATCGGTGAGGTTAGTCAATGTAGGGTCTATAAAGAATAGCAAAATATAAAAAAAATACCAAGAGAAACTAATAAATGTAAGTGTTTTTAAATGAAACTCAAGGTCTCTAGTTAATTCCACAATATAATACAAGTTATTGAAAATTCTAAAAAATTAACAATTGTTTCGATAAATCAATATCATCGTCAGAATGACAGAAGTTACATTTCATTTTATGCCTACCTGATGTTTAGTAGTTAACATTATACCTGAATAAAATCCACAAATAGGGCTACCAGTCTCTCTGGGGTGATTGATCCCTATAAAGGAAGCGATGCCGGTCCCAAAATCTAATCCTGCAATTCCAGCAGGCCAATTACAATAACCCAGTACCAGAAAAACCGTAAACTTCCCAAATGGGTGAAGAATTGCAATCTTCAAACAGGAAAGTCACACACGCACCACAATAAAGAAAACAGGTATCTGAACTTACCAACGTGTTTATTAACTAACAAAAGTTTTTAAAAGACTGATACTCACATTTTCTTGTCAATTTTTAAATACTCGCAAAAAGGATGAAAAATGACTGGACTATAACTAGTTGAAAAATAACTGGGCTACACAGAGCTTAGAGTTATCAATAAAACATGTGAACTAATAAAAAAACAAAATGAAATATATGAACTAATAAAAAAACGAAAAAGAAATATAACTGGGCTATACAAAACACCAGTTATCAGTTATACATGTGCTTACACTTAGCTAGGATATACCATACGTCATCAACGCAAAAAAAATAATAATAATACAGACCTCAATTCAAGGGGATAGCTTTGGTACCAAGGCGACCTACTGTAACTAAGGTTGGATGTGTTCAACACGATAAGTTTTAAAAAATATATATATATATATATATATATATATATATATATATATATATATACGAGGGCAATTCAGAAACTAACCTCCGGTTGATTGAAAAAAATACACCAAGTTAAGTAAAAATATTTTAATATATACATCTTACAACTACATCTTTGCACTATTTTTCGACATAGTCTCCATAACGATTGAGGCACTTATCGTATCTCTTCACAAGCTTTGAAATTCCTTCTGCATAAAAAACACCCGCTTGTGCCTTGAGCAAGCCTGTGACCGCATCTTTGAGCTCTTCGTCGTCATCAAACCGCTGGGACCCGAGCCATTTCTTCATATACATGAAGGGGTGATAATCGCTTGCCGCCAGATCTGGGTTGTAATGTGGATGGTTGAAAACGTCCCACTTGAAGGACTCAAGAAGGGCTGTTGTTCTGCGAGCAGAGTGAGGACGGGCGTTATCGTGCAAAAAACGATACCGGAAGTCAGCATACCACGGCGTTTGTTCTGTATAGCCCGTCGTAATGTTTTTAGTGTTTCACAGTACACGTCTTGATTAATGGTCGTCCGACGTTCCATGAATTCAACCAACAACACCCCTTTGGCATCCCAAAACACCGTTGCCATCAGTTTTCTGGCAGAAAAATCTTGCCGGGCTTTTTTTGGTTTGGTAGGCGAATCTGAATGTGCCCACATCTTTGATTGTTATTTTGTCTCAGGGTTCACGTACTTAATCCAGGTTTCGTCACCGGTCACGATTCTGTTTAACAATGGTTCTCCTTCGTCCTCATAACGTGACAGAAAGTCTAATGCAGATGCCATTCTTTGACTTTTGTGGTGGTCGGTAAGAATTTTGGGCACCCATCGTGCACAGAACTTACGGTAACCCAATCTTGCTGTCACTATCTCGTACAAAAGAGTCTTAGAAATCTGTAGAAAATCAGTAGACAACTCCGCCATTGTGAAACGTCGATTTTCACGAACTTTTGCATCAACTGTCTGAACGAGTTCGTCAGTCACCAAGGATGGTCTACCACTCCTCTCTTCATCATGAACGTTTTCTCGTCCACTTTTAAATAAACGTACCCATTCACGGACAACTCCTTCACTCATAACTTTTGGTCCGTACACGGCACAAAGCTCACGATGAATAGCTGCTGCAGAGTATCCTTTGGCTGTAAAAAACCTTATAACAGCACGCACTTCACATTTGGCGGGATTTTCTATTGCAGCACACATTTCAAACTGCCACAAAAACTAAACTAGCGCAGGTACGATGTTGACTCGACTACGGCTTGATGCCGACTGACCTTCTGAGCGTGTGAATGCACAGATGGCGCGCTACTCCCCCCACTACCCGCACTGTGACCAATCGGAGGTTAGTTTCTGAATTGCCCTCGTATATATATATATATATATATACAATTAAATCCACCCCATGTTATCCTCATCATCTTCTCATCCGGAAGAACGGTGATCGCCTCTTCACCCCGGTCCAGGCGGAACCAAATTGTAAAGTACCCCAGAAAAGTACTCCTCCAGAAAAAAGGTAAGTATCCAAGAGAAAATGTACCTCTCCAGGAAAAAGGTATATATCCAAAGAAAGAAGGTGTTCCTCCAGGAAAACCCTCTAATTGAGGGCCTAAACTTCCTCGAAACTCCTACAATAGTCTCATCAAATACGAGGATGGAAATAAGCTATCCAAATCCCGACTACGCTATGATTTCAGTCAAAAATCCCTTCAAAAAAGGGTCAGGCAGCGTGGTTTCGAAAACGGCCAATATCCATCAAATCTTAAAAAAAAATACAGCTACCACCAGCTTCCCGAATCAATTTACAACGTCTTGATTATTATCCCCAACTGCGATTGTTTCAAATACCATTAATAAATCAAGATATTACTGAAAACTGAAACTCATGCAGCCATCTCGAAATTTTGATTAGAAGAGAAAGTCTTCGGTGCTCGATGCGCCAATAACACAAGTAACTTAACTTCTCCCTACAACGCCACTCGAGTAAGTTTTCCAACCAATAGCAATTCAGCTGACAGAAATTCGTCTTAACCACAGAACATAAAACCACAATCCGCTTAAGACATCGAACAAAAAGTCGAGTAAACCCAAAAGTATTAATAATAACAGTTCGCATGTCATCTACGAGCACATCGAAGAGGAAATCTGTAAGCATAATGAGTTATCTATAACTCGTAAAGTCAAACCACAAATGCTAGACATATATCTCGACTACTCCCAGTGCGAAACGACAAACGACGTATCTGCCATCGAACAAATTGACAATTCAACATAACCAGACTCTTCAACAACAACAATACAACGATTCTTATAAGTATTAGAAATTATTTAAATTATTTTAAACAATAATAGTACCATAGTACCCCCGCATATGTTAATGTACAAAGCCAAAATAACCGGAATTATCATACAAATCAGATGTAATCAAACAGTTAACGTCTTATGGGTAAATGTTTACAATATATTCTAATGACAACCAAGTCTTAAACAGAAGTTTCTGAACGATATGGAAATACTTACTGAAGCCATGCCATGGTATATAAATGATCAACAAATATACAACTATCTCGAGAGACAAGTATGTATAAAATAATCAGCAAATATATGTTTTAATCTAACACTAGTAAAATGTTTTAGACAAAGTCAAGGAGTCGAATACAATCGAACCCTGATAAGTTATAGCACTTATCAGCTAAAGCGGGCAGTTTTTTTCTCGGACTACTGAGGCTAACACCCCAATATGATGTAACAAAAGCAAAAATCAGTAGTCCCACGCTCACTTATATCTACAATAAAAACCACAAGAGAAAGAAAATAAACCCTGAACACCCATGAAATATACAGCAACAAAACTGACAAGAAAACTAATTACCGGACTTTTAAAAAGGTAGGCGCTCATTTTGTTTCATATGATAACAAAACTTTACATTCTTCACACTTACCTAGCGACAAATATAAAATTGTAGTCATGATGTGAAGACAGGGTTGGTTACAGCCCGCACCACTTCGCCAGAAGGATGATGGCAAAGTTATCCCTAAAACTCTGGGCTGACAGAAACGATTTCAAATATGATATAAAGCAGGGTCGAACTCTGACTGTTTCACCATAACAACCCATTTTTAACTTATTTTCATCATAATTCAATAAACATCGTTAATCAAGTAACAAAAAAGCATTAAAAAATCTAATGTCACATCTTGTCATGAATTAATCACGAAAAAGTAAAAATATATAAATTGTATTGTACCATAAGCAGTTGTGATATTCTTAGTTGTGACGCAATATGAACAAAAATGTAAAATAATGAAAATATAGAAAAAGTGCATGTGATCATCGAATTTCATTTAATATAATAACCAACTCATATACATGTAAAAGCAGTCATTACCGTAATATACGGTTGGTCCTTCAGAGCTCATTAAATATACAAGTAATTACGACTTCCCGCATTTTGCTGTCCCATTATTAAATATGAGAATGCACAACAAACAATAAGACAACATTTCCGGCGACTTCTTGTAGAATAAAAAAAACACATTATATGAAAAGCAAAATTCTCGAATAATTCTATTACCCAAGACATACGGCTTCTCAAATACTTCTATTAGCCAAGACATACAGAATTTATATCTATTAGCCAATACATACAGAATTTATATCTATCTTATGTTTAAACACAGCCGAGCTGAGCAACACAAGGATAGACAAAACGATCCTATAAATGCTGACATCGTAAGCGACCTGTTACTGTTAAGTCAGGCGATGCGTATGTCTATCTTCGAGCTTAGAGTTAAAATAAAATTTAAATAATAACCTTTAAGAATAACTTCATTAGTTGATCCACCAACCCGATATTGTGAATTCCTGAAAGACATTGCTGAATATCTCATCAGACAGTAAAAATAAAAAATATACAATTCAATCTCAATTGAAAAGTAGCAAAGTAGTTGGTAACATATCGAACCAAGGCACTAAAATATAAGAAAACTGGTTTGACATAAGCGCATGACAGCCTGCAGCTAGAAAAGAACAAACCTACTTGTAAACAGAGTCAAAGTGCCACAACAAAAAGACAATAAAAATGACAAGACAATATGGGCACAGTGTCTGTCAACCTGGGAATACGACTTTACAAGAATACTATGATGAAGGTTTTACGTCCAGAAACTCAACTAGTAGAAGGAAAACACAAGCAAAGGTAGGTAACACATTATAACCAACCATACATAATAATCGAAAGATTTTTTCTTTTTCAGGAGCCATTAGGACCAATAGCGGGTATAGGGTGTGAGGAAAAATAAAACAAGATGTGTTATGTTGTTGAGTTGTGAAATTATACATAAAATATATTATGAAAAATACCTCCGGCCTTGATTTGCAATTGATGACTGATTACAATATTGTAACGTGATTAGGAAGTAACTTTAAAGTTGAAAAATTAACGTTACACAATTAGTGCACACACAAAATATTTTTGTACTCTAATAACGCTGCTCAGAAGCCTTTATTTGATTAAATTAATCAACTGAGCTATCCCGCTAATTTGAAATTCTATAATACGTCGATAGGTATATACGGTTTCCCGTTAATAAAACTTTATGAATATCAAATGCCTCTTCTCGCATACTCCCTCAGGAATCTTTCCAAATCCCTCGCCATCGGAACGTCGTCATCATTACTGAAATACCTAAGTGAATCTTTGCCCGCTGCCTCCTCTCTTATATCTCGAAATAAGCATGTAGTTCGGGGAAATTTGAGAGTTGGGGAGGAACTAACTGTCTGGCTTCTATGTTTCTAATAAGCATAGAATGGAATAAAAATAAAGAGATTTATTTTAAAGGAAATCAAGTAAAATAAACGGATTTGAAGATTAATATTAACTTATCCGCATCTGTGAGACACCCTGATAAATGTCCAATTATAAAATTGGTCACTTGTATACACTCCGGAGGCTGTATGGTGCTAATAAACCGAATTTTATCGAAAAATGACAAAAATGTGGTACTTCATATCTCATAAGATATTGGTCGTATAGATTTAGAAAAAAAAAATTCATGTTAAAAGTCGCCAAGAGAAATTGCTGGAAATTATTTTCGAGTTTGTCAAACGTCCGCTAGAGGCCGTAACAGCCAACACTAAGTAGAGAAATGGGATTTTTATAGAGTTTTGCCTAATGAAAGTATATCGATGATATCATTTTCATATTTACTAACTATTCACCTACACTTTTTGACTAAAATGTTTTGTTCTATCTATCAAAATAAAGCGGTGGAGGAAGTTCAATTGTTTTTTTAAACAAACCAAGATTTCTCCCGTTTCGCTTGACCGATTTTAACAAATTTGGGCTCATATGAGAGAGCATAGTTTACACTACAAAACGCTTACTTGGTTTGGACTTTCGTCTTCTCCGCTAGATGGTAGCAAATTTTTGAGTTTTTTTCAAAAAAAACAAATGTAATGGTATATTCATTTTTACATATTCTAAAAGAGGATACATTTTTCTAAAATTTAATGAACAAAATTAATCATGTACCTTTTTCTGAACCTTGATATTGAACAAAATATAGTTTTATTACATTAAAAAATGGCACGCCACTGCTTTTTATCAAAATAAAAATCATTTTCGTAATCACTTATTAGTTGCTAACAAAAAGAACCCCTTGCCTTTTTTTCGTTAGACGAACGGTTTTGGATTGAAAAAATAAGATAGGTTTACATACTGTTTAAACTAACATCGCATTTAAGCGAAGCAGGCCATGATCTATAATTCAGTGGTTCCCAACCGTTTCTGGACCACCGCCCCCTATAGAAGAGAACAAAAATTTCACCGCACCCCCCCCCCCCCCCAGTCGCTGGTTAGTCCAAAGTAGTTAATTTTATTTGAAAATCATCTGTACCGTTCCAACTGATCTGTATTTAGCTTTAATTTCAGTTAATGTCTAAATTTTATTTTAGAGTAATGATGAATTAGAAATTTATTAAACGACTACCAAATGTACAATAAAATTGTTTATTAAACTTTTAAATATACACACAGAATCAATAAGAAATACAATCACAATAGAAATAAGAAATGCAATACAATAAGAAATACAAAATTAATAATAAAGAAAAAATCAATGAGACGGTTGAGGCTGGTGGAGTGTTACCAGTTTGTTAATATCGGGTTCCAATTTCGTTAACATCAATCGCAGATCGCCACGTTCAGTGATGTGTAGTCTGTTCCTCTTCTTTGACAGCAAATCAGTTACTGCACTGAATGCACGCTCAGCCATATAGGACGAAGGAAATGCAATTAACAACTTCTGTACTATTGTCTACAATCCGGGATAGAGAACTGGTATTGGTTTTTGAAGCCAGAACTCTTGATATCCACGTTTGAATTTTACTTTCATTTATTCATTAGCTGTGAGTTCTAATAGCTCCTCTTCCAAATTTGATGAGCCTTCAGTATCTGTGTTTGCGAAAGGATCTATAACCCAACTTGGTATTTCCATGTTTAAAATATCTTGGAAACGCTCTGTAAAATCAACATGAGGAACTTCCAAGTGGTGGCAGTAAGTAAGTAAGTCTTCCGGTTTTGCAGACACTGTTGATAATGTGGGAAAATGGTTGTCTCACATCTACCAAGATTTCTTTCGAATATAAGAAGTTTTCCTGCAAAAGCAGCTATGACGTTTTTAGTTTTAATTAAATTTAAATCATCACCATGCAATTGTAGATTAACTTGATTAAATACTTTGGACAGGTCCGTCAAATAAGCGATGTCATTTTTTGACGTAATCAGGTTTTCGCGCAATTGTTCGTTTTCTTCAAGAAATTCCAACACTGAGTCAAATAGATTGAAAAAACGATTCAGACAAACACCTTTAGAGAGCCAACGTACTTCTGTGTGCAGCAGCAAGCGATTGTAGTCTTCATCATTTTCATTGCAAAGCTTATGAAACAAACGGTCATTCAATGAATTGCTTCTAATGATATTGATT
Source organism: Galeruca laticollis (assembly GCA_963921935.1). NCBI lineage: Eukaryota > Metazoa > Arthropoda > Insecta > Coleoptera > Chrysomelidae > Galeruca > Galeruca laticollis. The sequence continues at coordinate 94,839,456 of OY998183.1, forward strand.
GCTTTAATAACGTTATTGAGGGACGCATGCAGACGTTCATTTAATTTTTTTGCAACCAAATGCTGACGCTGAATAATACAATGTACAGCGAGTACATTTGGCACTGCTTTTCTCAAATGTGCTATAAAACCCTTATGACGCCCGGTCATTGCTGGAGCACCATCAGTAGCAGCAGACAAAATATTGCTAATAGGAATTTCTTTCTCTTGAAAAAAATCTTGCATGATATTAAATATAGAATGTCCCTTTGTTTCAGATTCCAAATTCTTAGGAAATAATAACTCTTGCTGAATTTTTTCTTCTTTTATAAATCGTACGTATGATAAGAGTAGAGCTTCGTTACTTGGTAGAGTTGATTCATCGAGTTGAATGGAAAATTTGCAAGTCTTTAGGTAAACGCATAATGATATTTCAACGTCATTTGCCATTTCATCTATTCTTCTTTGCACTGAATTATTACTGAGAGGAATTTTTTTAATGATATCAAATGGTGTCTTATGATGGAGAACAGTTTTTAATATCTCTTCGACTGCCGCCAAAGTTTATTCCTCGCCAATGGTGTGTGGTTTTCCTGACTTTGTGATTAACAATGAAACGTTATATGAGGCTCGTAGCCCATCATCGTCTCGTTTAGAAGACGATGCAAAAAGGTTTGATATAGTTGGCTGTTTTAAATATTGTTTTTCGAGTTCTTGAAAATAGAATATATCTTTGTTCTTCTTATCAGGATGCATTTTATGTAAATGCTCTTGTAGCCTAAAAGGTTTCACAGCTTCATTTGAAAAAACTTTTCGGCAAATTAGGCACATAGGTAATGATTTGTTTGTAGAAGATTCCGCAAATCCATATTTTAAATATTCAATACTGTATTACCGGCATTTCTTTTTTAATTTAGAAGTAGATTCAGCCATTTTCATACAAAAATTAAATTCTCAATAGATTTATAGATAGTAATGTTTATAAAATGACACACCATTCACGATTATTTTCTACGGCAGAGCTTATGATTCACGACTATATATCGCGGCCAAGCACATACAACTAACTAACAAAAAATTCGTAGAGCTGTTACTTTTATACGTTTCATTTCGTGCATGATTCAACTTGTCTGTGTGCGAACATGTCGAAACATGTTATTTTGTATGAACATCGCGCGTTCGCTTATCAACGTGCGAGGACAAGACATATACTTCTATTCTGAACTAAAAGAAATTATTATAATTATTAGTATTATTATTAATGCTAATTTAAAACTGCTTATTAACCCTTATTAAATCATTTTTATTTCACCATTCCTCTTGACTGCTTATTATTTGCTTCTGAATCCGCTACCGCCCCCCTAAAAGGCTGCAGCGCCCACAGAGGGGCGGTATCGCCCCCGTTGGGAACCACTGATCTATATTAAGAAAGAAAACTCCAAATTGTCAATCACGCTGATATTCATTTTGACAGTTCCTGCTATTAACATCTAATTTAATGTTATGTAAAAAGTATTTTTAAAACAAATCATGCCTTTTACGAATGAAGAAACCTTTGATATGTTGAGAATTTATTTTCAATGTATTGAAAATGCGGCGATTGCTTCTAGGCAGTATGTACTGCGTTATCCCCTCCGAAGACAGCATTCGAGAATGGTTTTTCATCGTTTAGCCTTACGTTTAAGGCAACATGGCCAAGTGCAACCAACTCCAACTTTGAGAAGAAATCGTAGAGTAAGAAGAGAAGATAACATTATAAATGTGTTGGCTTATATTCATGCAGACCCCCATTTAAGCATAAGAGAGATCTCCATATATTTAGGAATATCCTATGGCTCAGTGCTAAAAATATTAATGGATTCTAAAAAGCATCCGTATCACGTCGTGATTCATAAATCCTTAAATGAGACTGACTTTGAACGTAGGCTCGATTACTGCTACTGGCTTAGAAAACCGTCATATTTTGTCACAAATATTGTGGAGAGATGAAGCATCTTTTTGCAGTAATAGCAGGGTAAATCTTCTTAACATGCATTACTGGTCGGACACTAATCCACACTGGTTACGTGAAGATTATCAGCAGGGTCGATGGAGCGTCAACGTCTGGTGCTGTGTTATTAATGGTGCATTGTCGGTCCGCACATCTTTAATGGCAATCTAACCGGTGACATGTATTTGAACTTTTTATTGAACGATTTACCAGGACTCGTATAAAATGTGCCTTTAGAAGTAAGAAGAAACATATGGTTTCAACAAGACGGATGTCCGGCACATTATTCTCGAAATGTGCAAGATTTTTTGAACAGGCATTTTCCTAACCGTTGGATTGGTAGAGGCAGTCTATTTTTCTGGCCACCACGGTCCCCCGATTTAACCTGCCTTGATTTTTATCTGTGGGGCCGAATAAAGGATTTGGTGTATGAAACACAGGCAAAAGACCACTCGGACGTCCCAGAATGCGATGGAGAGATAACATCCAAGCAGATCTCCGGAAAATGAACATTCCATTTGACCCTAGGTTGATGGAAGACCGAACAAATTGGAAAAAAGTTGTACAGTCAGCCAAGACCCACCCAGGGTTGTAGCGCTACGTGATGATGATGTATAAAACACGGCAAACTACTCGAGAAGACATGATAGTCCGAATTCAAAACGCCATAAATAATATACCAAGAACGGAAATTGAGGCAGCTGTCAACTCCACCCAGAAAAGATTGGACCAGTGCATTCAAAATAATGGACAACATTTTGAACATTTACGACAAAACTATTAATCTGTTTTTAATTAACTTTTATTTCTAAAGTTCTGTGTTCTTGTTTTTAGTGTTATTGCTCCTGCTGTTGTTGGACAGTTTTATTTAGATTTTTTTTCCAAATATGTAAATTAGTATGTTTCGAGATATGGGCGCCCCATGTAAATTTATTTGATTTTTTTAATCCAAAACCGTTTGTCTAACGAAAAAAGTCAAAAGGTTCTTTTTGTTAGCAACTAATAAGTGATTACGAAAATGATTTTTATTTGGATAAAAAGCAGTGGCGTGCTATTTTTTAATGTAACAAAATTACATTTTGTTTAATATCAACGGTTCAAAAAAAGGAAGATTATTAATTTTTTTTATTAAATTTTAGAAAAATGTATCCTCTCTTAAAATATGTAAAAATGAATATACCATTACATTTTTTTTGAAAAAAAACACAAAAATTTGCTACCATTTCAGTTAACGCCATCTAGCGGCGAAGACGAAAGTCAAAAAATCAAAACCAAGCAAGCGTTTTGTCGTGTAAATTATGCTCTTTCATATGAGCCCAAATTTGTTAAAATCGGTCAAGCGAAACGGGAGAAATCTTGGTTTGTTTAAAAAAACAATCGAACTTCCCCCACCGCTTCATTTTGATAGATAGAACAAAACATTTTATTCAAAAAGTGTAGGTGAATAGTCAGTAAATATGAAAACAATATCATCGATATACTTTCATGAGACAAAATTCTATAAAATCCCATTTTTCTACTTAGTGTTAGTTGTTACGCCCTCTAGCGGACGTTTGACAAACTCGAAAATAATTTCCAGCAATTTCGCTTGGCGACTTTTATCATGAATTTCTTTTTCTAAATCTATACGACCAATATCTTATGAGATATGGCCGCTCGCTACCCTTAACTGATCACCCAGTACATAGCACCCGTTGTACAGGCTCTGGGCATCTGAGACACGACCTGAACAATATTCAAACATAAAATTTGTGACTTGTTGCAGTTCGGACGCTGTATCGTGCTAAAAAGACATGTTACGAAAAGTAGCCGACGAAAACGACTACGACATACACATAGGATTTTTTTTCTAGAAACCGTTTTGATTACTTTTCTGCCCAACCTATCTAATATGCGGGAAAAGTATAGGTTTACACCAAAAAAAGTTGGATTTTTGATTTTTTTTTAGTTACTTTCACGTTTTTCATCGAGAACGACACGTATAAACGGTTTTTAAAACAAAAATCCTGTGTGCAATAAACTTCTCTTTTATATATATTTAAATTACACTTCCAGGCCCAAATATATTATTAAAAGTATTTGCAGAGCAGATAATTTATTTATTGATTTTTTTTGGGAAGTTAATTGCTTTCTAAAAGTAAATCCGATTCAGTATCTCAAACGAATCCGGTGCAAATTGCCCAGCTTCTCTTATCTCTTCATGATTCGGAAACAAAATCACCCGCCAGCAGCGTTGACTTGATCTTGAAGGAAGCGGCCACGACCTCTCCAAAACTCCATAAGTCCCCCAAAGTCTCTCCCAAATTCTCTCCAAGAATGGAATCGCTAACTTTAACACTCGTCAATATTGAACTATTATTCAAGTGAAATCAGTCGTAGAAGTTTCCGCTTGATAGAGTGCGTGAGTATGAGTTAGTATAGGAATCTGAAAACTGAAAGTAAGCCATATTTCGATATGTTTTGACGGAATGGGAATCGAAGAAGTCACGTGGTAAATAAAGAAGCGTGAAATAATTTCGATAGTGAATGATGCCTATTTTCTGGAAATACGAGAAGGATTTATATAAAAATTTATTTTATAATACGAGGTAACTCATTTCACTTGAAGGAAGGAATATTTTATAAATACCATATCAATGTTTGTTATTTGTTTCAAACGTCGCAGGTGTCATACTTGAGCAGTAAAGAATGAAGTCGTAGATAGATATTTTGTAACTGTTCGTAACTTAAATAAAACTCTATCGTCTTGTGGGCCTACGGTCTCCAGCACTTGACATTTGCATATATGCCTCGTAGGCCAATGCAGATCTACACATCACTTGAAGGTTTGGATTCTCGCAAAACAAAGAAGATGCCGTAAAATTTTTAGTAGTAGAAATAGAGAAGCATGAAATAAGAAAGAATAACTCTGCCAGTGGTTAGTTGCCGGGTGGATTGAGTAGCTCGGTAACGCCACTGCCGGTCCCAAGTCCGGACAAAAGAGGAGGGCTCCTAGGTCAGGCTAGCAACCTACCTAGGGAAAAAAACACAAAGCTCATAAAACCGAAACTTTGCCTCGGAAAAGAATTGGATTGATGGTGCCGACCCATGCTGGAAAAAGGATTAAGAATGGGAAAAAAGGGACATTATACGATTTGTAACCTGAAACATAAGGTCCTTCAATAATAAAGATCAAGAATTGATAATAGAATTAAACGATCATGAAATTGACATATGCGCACTACAGGAAACAAAAAAGAAGGGAAAAGGTCAGAGAGAATACGGGGATTACTTCTTGATATATAGCGAAATGGGTAAAAACGAACGTGCAAATGAAGGAGTAGTAATTGCTCTACACAAAAAATACAAGGACAACATAAAGGGATGCCAGTACATGTCTTCAAGAATAATGGTTATACAATTAAATACAGGAAACCAGGAACTGTTCGTAATTTCGGCGTATGCACCAGAGGAGAGCAAAACAAAGCTAGAAAGGAAAGTTTTATGATCAACTCCAGAATGTCATCGAGTCGATACCACTTAATAAACCAATGGCAATACTGCCGGAAATTAAACGAAAAAGTATTGAACCACAATGGAGAACTTCTGTGCACTTAATGAGTTAACATCAATAACACCTTTTTTGATCACAAGCTACAATACAAATATACTTTCGGTAACACGCGAGGACAGCAATCAATGATTGATTTTATAATAACTAATAGAAATTTGCAACCACCCCAGATACTGGACATAAGAACTCTTAATTCAGCTAACATCAATAGCGACCACAAATTGGTACTTGGAAGAATCAAAATGAAATTAAAACTTTGTAAACGCACAAAATCTGGCAAAGTTGTGGAGAAGATATGCGTGGAATCGTTGTATGATGAATCAACCCGGAAATTATATCAAAGACGTCTCACGGAAAAAATAGAGAGGGAACCAATAGATGAGGCAGATGACATTAACAATAGCTGGGAGAAATTAGAGAGGCAGGAACTGAAGCAATGGGAACACGAAAGATAAAACAAGGAAAGACAGGTCCCAACAGGACGCCCTGTGAAGTAATCAAAGAGCAATGTGAGAGGAACAGAAGAGCTTATGTAAAATACAGATCAACACTGTCCCTGGAGGATTACAGAGAGTATAAGAGAATTAGAAACATCACCAATATTAGTGTTTTTAATGAAACTCACTGTTTCTAGCTAATTCCACAATATAATAAAAATTGTAGAACATTCTAAAAAATTGACAATATTTTCGATAAATCAATATCATCATCGAAACAATTGTCAATTTTTTAGAATTTTCAATAATTTTTATTATATTGTGGAATTAGCTAGAAACAGTGAGTTTCATTTAAAACACTATTATGAGTAGATTCCACGAAGTAAGGGTCGAGACAGTTAATTACATCACCAATACGTTAGTGAGACGTGTCAAGAACAAACACTGGGAAGCTTTTTCGAAGAGATGGAAAGCGACTGCTACGGACTCCAAAAACAGATATGGCGGCTAATAAGAGACCAGAGAAAAGAGACAGATGAGCTGATTAACAGTAATCGTATACCGAAAGAGGTTTGGGTGAAATATCTGAAGGAATTATACAAGAAACAGAACATTGAAAATGAATTTAACACATCTGAAATAATGATTAACGATGACATACATATGAGCAGGGAAGACATAGGATCTTCTATAAAAAGCTAAGAAACAGGAAAAGCACAGGACCCGATGGTATTACCAATGAGCTGTTGAAGTATGGAGCAGAGTGTCTGATCGAACAACTGAAAACGCTTATTGACAAAATCTTATACCAACATAGAAATCCCGACGAATGGAGAAATAGTACAACAACTCTCCTATTAAAAAAAGGTGACCTGCTAATTATAGGGGAATCAATCTCCTCTCTACTTCCATGAAGTTAACAACAAAAATCCTCACAAATAAAATCAATAATCACAGACGAACAGCAAGGATTCAGCTCAAGAAGATCATGCACGGACCCGGTGTTCATTATAAGACAAATAACCGAAAAGTCGTTCGAATATAACCGCCCAGCCTTCATGTGTTTCATCGCATACAGCTGGAGGATGTGATACAATTGCCCTATGACAGACAAGTGCCTCAGAACATCATTGAAACAATTGAAAATATATATAAGAACAACACGACCCAAGCTAAGATAGAGGATGAATTAACGGAGAAGTAAATAATGGCATCCGACAAGGAGCCTCCCTCAGTCCCATGATGGGACTAATTTTCTCTGAGAAACTCCAACTTTGTCTTTAGCAGCTTCCATCAGTCTTCTTTCTCTTCTTACACTCAAAATTCTTGGTCACCGCTTTTGGGTAAATTAATGCATGGTATACCCTCTTCACAATTCCTTATAGTGTTGTAAATGGTTGACTAACTTATATTTTGCTCTTGGTAGATTGCAACAATATCATGCTTAGGTATTCGTCCAACTAGATTGTAAATGCCCTGACGAATATCTAATTTGTAAGACATTTTGCTACAATCGATTTTTTTTCTAAAAACCGTTTTTTCGTATTGTTGTTGATGGAAAACGTGAAAATAACTAAAAAAAATATATCAAAATTCCAACTTTTTTTGGGGTAAACCAATACTTTTCTCGCATATAGAAAGGTTGGGCGAAAAAGTAATAAAACACAAACAGTTAAAACGGATTAATTACTACTACTACTACTAAAATAGAAGTAACGTACTTGAGAAACTGAAAAAGGCTTTTCTTTTTATTTCTTTGATCTTTGAATGCAATCTAATTTAATGGTGATAAAGAAAGGTCAGTTTTAACATTTTCTATATGATTATTTCATTCACATTCAGTACATGACTATCGAACTTTTTATTATCTATATATTACTTTTCCGCCCTACCTTTCTATATGCGAGAAAAGTATTGTTTTACCCCGAAGAAAGTTGGAATTTTGAAATTTTTTTTGAGTTATTTTCACGTTTTCCATCAACAACAACACGAAAAAACGGTTTTTAGAAAAAAAATCCTGTGTGTATGTCGTCGTCGGCCACTTTTCCTTACATGTCTTGTTAGCACGATACAGTCTCCGGAGTGCAATAAGTCAGCAATTTTATGATTGAATATTGTTAAGGACATGTCACAGATGATCCCTATTGATTTTCAGATCACCAGAGCCAGTATAACGGGTGCTATGGTACTTGAAGTACGACATTTTGTAATTTTTTGAGAAATTTCAGTTTGTTAGCACGATACAGCATCCGGAGTTCAACAAGTCACCAATTTTATGATTGAATATTATTCAGGGCATCTCACTGATAAACTCTATTGATTCTCAGCTCACCGGAGCCAATACAACAGGTGCTACAGTACTTCAAGTACGATATTTTTGTAATTTTTGAAGAAATTTCCGTTTGTTAGCACGATACAGCCTCCGGAGTATATATAAGTGACCAATTTTATGATTGTATATTATTCAGAGCGTCTCAAAGATGAACCCTATTGATATTCAACTCAGTAAAGCCAGTACAACGGGTGCTATGGTACTCGGAGTACCAAATTTTCGTAATTTTTGGAGAATTTTCAATTTGTTAGCACGATACAGCCTCCAGAGAGTATACGATTGATCAATTTTATGATTGAATATTGTTCAAGGTGTCTCACAGATGTACCTTATTGATTTTCAGTTGACTAGAGCGAGTACAGCGGGTCCTATAAATCCAAATATACTGAATTTTTGGTTATTTTTGGAGAAATTTCGGTTTGTTAGCACGATACATCCCCCGAAGTGTATACAAGTAACAATTTTATGATAGAATATTGTTCAAGGCCACAGATGCGGAAAAGTTAGTTTTAATACTTAAAACCGTCTATTTTGTTATGATTCATTGTTTCTCTCAGCCACTTGAGAATGACTACTGCTTTCACTTTCACAGCTTTAGCAGACTCAAATCGTGTTCTGCTTCATATAGATTTCACCTTAAGAATCAGAAGTCGTACGATACAAGATCTGGCGAATAAGGCGGATAGTCTAACACTGGGGTATTGGCTAGAATCTTCTTGATACGGAATAAGACCACGCGTAAAGAATCCATTAATTGTCCTTTCATTATTTGAACAGAGACATGGGCGTGAATCATTTTCGACGTCTCAATGAATTATAAGTTTCAGTAGAGGTTTCTACAACATTCTTTTGAAATTTAACGACGATTCGTTGCTCTATTGTCATACTGAACATTTTTCAGGCGAAATAAAAAAACATCTCCAATATTAACGAATGTTACTCGGCTATATCCCTTTGTTTATAGATGCGAAAAGTACTGCATTGCTCCATGACGCTTGGCAGCGCCAGTCTCGTTCTTTTATTATCACACCTCGTATGTATAGCCGGTATAATTGACCATTTCTCATTTAGTAGATCGAGAATTATTGTATTCACACTGCAGTGGACGTTTAAAATTTGAACATAAACATTGTGACATACAAGTCAAACCATTGAAATATTTCAATCCACAATTCATATATTCGAGTCGTTATTTTTCCATTTCAATGTTTTTTCATTCGAAGTTATTATTTCATAACTTCAGAAAAAAATTCCTCGCAGCCATTTTTATCAATTTAGTTTCTTATATACACCTACGGTATAGCTCACACAATTCTTTCAACAATTTCAACGTGATCCGCTACATTTGCCGATAAATCCCAAACATTTCCCGCTTTACACGCTCATAAAAATCTCCGAGAATTTGTTCCGATCCAGTCAACAAATTTCAAGCAATAAATTCTCACCGGTGGGCCAAGGGACAAAAGGAGTGTATTCAGAAGCCGGTCCTATTCGCCCGTTATTTTCAAGAAGAATTCATGTTGGTAAAGAAAAGGGTTGTGAAAAAAATGAGACGACGACAAATACACGGAAAAAATGGGTCAAGCATATATGTACCAGGTGACCAAATAATAAGTAACGACGACTTTATTAGGGTCAATCATGGAGAAATCAAATAAGACCGCACAGGGGCCTACATTTACTGATGACACTGCATTACTGAATGTGGTATCAAAGCAAACTGCAACAATTGCAAAACTACAAAATGCTATCAATTTAATTTATGAATGTACTGAAGATTGAAAAGTCAAACTTAATGAACAGAAATATGTATAGGTATATTTCACCAATAATAGATTAATCAACGAAAACAAATCAACAATAATGGCAGGTGCCAAATATTTAGGCATGAGCTTAGATGTGAAACTCAGATGGAAAGAACATGCTGAATTTGACTTAAGATACAGATAATAAATATTACTGGTTATTATGTAGGCAGTATGAAAAATTCAAATTTTTAATATACAATCAGATACTGAAGACAGTGTGGCTCTACGGAATTCAACTGTGGAAATGCACGAAGGACATTGATGTAAAAACCGTTCAAACGTTCCAAAATAGATATGAGAAATAAGGATATTCATAGAAATTTAGGTATCCCAACAGTCAAGGAGTAAATAAAAAGATTTGCTGGTAAGCACGAAGTAAGGATAAAACTACACGTGAATGTTAAAGCTATGCAACTGCTATAGAATCATCAAGCTGTACGAAGGCTGAAGAGAAATATGGAACGTATAGTGGATAGGAGTAACTAGAAGATATCACAATATGGACTCTAGGACTTACATATTTATATTAATTGTGCAACAAAAGCACAAGGAAGACTAATGTTGATACCATCAACGGAACTTGGAATGTTTATAGAGTTTCTTCATTTATTTCCTCAATTCCAAGTCAGAGATTGTTGTTGGTTGAATCAACTTCCAGAATATCTTATTAAATTAGAGGAAAATAAAATTCAAACTTTGATGGGACAACTTGAAATTTAATAAATATATTATTTCGGACACCTTTTGTATTGATAGAATACAGTACTAGTAATATTCTTTGGTAACACAGAGTCCATAAGCGACAATGTGTTAAAAAGAAACAAGTATAAATTCAGCGTGTTACTCTTTTTCTCTAACAGGATATCATAACCAAGCAAAAGTGGAAAACGAGCAAAAGTCCATGTTCGTAAGCGACGACAATGTGTTACAAAACAAGTACAAATTCATTGTACGTATTGATAGGATATCAAAAACAGTGCAAAAATTATTCAATGAACGATTTTAATTCGGCTTTCAATTGAACATTTATATTAATTGTAAAATGCAATGTTCTAACATGAAAACAAGTTATAAGAAGCTTTTAATTATGATAATCTGAGAGGTTGTAACAGATCAAGATAATTAATCGGATCTATGTGTTGAACATTTTATTGTAATGCTGGAAATTGTTCTAGTTTTCAGTTTGAAAGCGGTTAAAACCTTTAATTTTTTGAGATTCGGCAACGCGGGAATATGTCTGCCGAACACTTGTATGGTTTTTTGTATCAATAAAAATGGTTTCACTGTTTTTACGTTTGTTTTGAAATTAAAAACAAATTCTTTGTGTAAATACACACAGTACAAATGAAAAAACGTTTTCGATAATAAACTTACATAAAATCTAATTCCAATGAAAATACCTATTATTTTTAAATAAAAGTAATATTGTGATAGGTAATCAACTAAAAAAACTTCTCAATCCTTCGATGAATTTAAGGTATTTGGTATTTGAGGTGTTATCTCCATGAAGGCTTGTATAATTTGTTCCTTCATTCAGGAACTGGCTCTGTTCTCCTGGAATCCATAAATTGTCGATTTCACATAACCCCAGAAAAAGAAATCGTTGGGTGGGAAATCTGGAGATCTAGCAGGTCATCTATGTTATCATTCGTGGAGATTATCCGATTGGGAAATGTGCATTTAAAATTTTTATTGCTAATGGTTAATTATGCGATGCACAACCGTCACGTTGATACCAAATACCATTTAAATTTACACCTAATTCTAGGGCAGGAGTAAATGTTCACCTAATAATCCAGCCCAAACATTTAACTTTTGGGGATATTGAGTTCCACTATTGTAGTGTTTGTGTAGGTTTGTCCTGGACCAAAAGTCGATTCACCTGTGAACAAAATATTTTTTGTAAATTTGGCATCCAATTGTATTTTTTCAATAACTGTTTCACAAAATTCCATTCTACGATATTGATCGTCTGGAAATATTTCGTGGCTCTTTTTCAGTTTAAAACTACTATTTTTTTTAATACAGTCCGAATTGTTTTCGAGTCAACATAAAAATCTTTGGCTAACTCAGTGGACGACTGTAGAGGATTATTTTCAACACTTGCACGATTTTGTGTACGCGGTTCATGTTTTGTGTGAGTGACACAGCCATGTTCTTCAAACTTTTTTATAACCGTTTTCACTTGTTTCTTGCTAATTTGTTGGGTATTTTCGAATGCAACAATAAACAAATTTTCTGCTATTTCTCGATATGAATTACTCTGGTTTTGCCATTTTACAATTTTCATTTTTTGATGTACCTGCATGCTCATTTTATAAGACTTACAAAGATCGTTCATCATTCGGAAACAAGCAGGTAGTAACGTACAGATAAACTTCCGAACTTTAGTTGTTCAGAAGTACCGCCCTCGAGAGGCACACGCGTGATTCGTATTCGTATGTTCTAATATCCTCATTTTAACTGTAATAATCTACGCAGACTTTGGATTGTCTATCTCATCATGCTTCTCTCTAACACACTGGTAATACCATGTGCCTCTTACATTTTCCCGTTGATTATGAGGCCATTATTGTTTTACATTAGAATTAAATGAGAAATGATTTCTGTTATTCTTAAAAAGGAATATTGTATGAGCATTTATACTTTCAACGTGTAGATTGAAAATTAAGAGAGGGGATAGATAAAAATAGAAGAATTACGGCAGACAAAATAGTTTTATCAGGAGCGTAGGAATTACAGGCGGTTTACAGTCCAAGGGTCTTTGTCAAACAGAGAAAGTTTTCGGAAAAAATAGATATTTAGGCTAATCATTCAAAATTGAATATTTGCCATTTTATAATATGTACAGTATTTAATTATTGAGTTGCAATAATAAATTATTTTGAAAAGTGGCCTATTCAATGTCATTATCGTAGATTTATTGTTTTCCATTTTATAACCGTTACAATTATTAGATTTTCAACCTTTCTTTACAATCTTTATAATAATTGGAGTGATCAATTTCAATGGTTGTCTGGAAACGATAGAATGGGATCACCTCTTTCAAAGCTTAGAACTTTCCGAGATGATTTGTGTGTTCTATGATATATTATACTCTCTTATTTATCGTTTTGTCCCGCTTAAGCGAACTTGTGTTCAGAAGTTTCCTTGTTGGTATTCTCTAGACCTTAAAATGTATTGCGTGAAAAAAGGTAGCTCATAAGATTTATAAGACGGCTAGGACTCGCGAATGTTATGCAAAGTTCAGTGAGCTTCGATCTCGATGTAAGCATCTGTCAAATGAGTGCTATGCTAGGTATGTATGTTTTACTGAGCATTCTATTTAGAATAATGTGAAGGCTTTTTAGAAATTCGTAAGAAGTAAACGTGAAATTAATAATATAACTGACTCAATGACACTAGATAATTCAGTTGCTTCATGTGGTATTGATATTGCAAATTTATTCGCTGATCATTTTTCATCTGTGTACACTAATCATACTCTAAGTCATAGTGGTAATCAGATCCAACCTATGTTGTGCATATCAACATACCACATTCCTATTTCCAAAATTTATGAGAGAATTTCAACTTTGAACATTTGAATTCAGTTTCATTCTTTCTCGACCCCTATATCATATTTTCAATAAATCTTTGCATTTAGGTGTTTTTCCTGACCCTTGGAAACTTTACGCCAATTTATAAATCTGACAATAAATCTGAAATCAAAAATTACCGCCCCATATCAATTCTTAGTACCATACCTAAAGTATTTGAGAGCATAATTGCAGATTATCTTACCTATGATTCTTCGGGTATTTTAAACTCTCGGCAATTTGGTTTTTTCTCAGGCAAGTTGTCTAAGCTTAGTTTGTTAACTTATGTTGACTTTATCTCTGAGTCACTTGCGAGAGAAGAACAGGTGGATTCCGTGTATACTGATTTTTTCAACGCTTTTGACAGGGTGAACCATGGTCTTCTATTTCAAAAGCTTGATCTGCTAGGTGTTGGAGGTTCGGTCTTGCAGTAGCTTCCGCAGTTATTTTACCAATAGATCTCAACAAGCTCGGATAAACCCTTTCTATTCCCGCAAATTTTCTGTGACATCAGGTGTTCCCCAGGGTTCACAAATAGGTCGATTACTCTTCAATATCTTTATCAACGATATTGTCACTTGTTTTCGTCGTACTAATGTACTTTTATTTGCGGATGGTTTGAAGTGTTTTAAGATTATTAAAAGCCATGAGGATGTTGGAATGTTGCAGTCGAATTTGGACAGCCTGTCCAAAGGGTGTACTCTTAACGGCATGGATCTTAATGCTGGAAAGTGTCACGTGATTCGCTTTTCTCGTACCACTTAACCACTTTCAATTGTAACATGAATGGTAAATTGCTCGAATCAGTCAACCAGATAAGAGATTTAGGAGTGGTTCTTGACAGTGCACTTACCTTTAACCACCACATCACTACTGTTGTTCAGAGGTCCATGAAAATGTTGGGTTTCGTTAAGAGAACTACTCGTGGTTTTACTGGTATTATCTCTGTCAAACTTTTGTATTTTTCCTTAGTTAGGTCTCACCTTGATTACCGTTCTTCTGTATGGTCTCCACATTATTTAGTTTACATTAGGAAACTCGAACATGTTCAGAATAACTTTTTACGGTATATTGCATTTAAACTACATGTCCATCATGACTATGCTTTGTGGCTGAAGCAGTTGCGAATCCTCTCTCTTGAGAACCGCAGGAAGCAGAAGGATCTTACATTACGTTTTAACATCATAAACGGTATTCTGAATAAAATTAGTTTATTTGTTCCATCGCGGCTTACGAAGCAGAGTTGAACATTTCACATACCTTTTCACACATATAATTATGCATACTACACGTTTCTTCCTAGAACTTTGAGACTCGCAAACTCACTGGGAGATCTTCCACTTTTTGATGCCTCAATTACTAAATTTAAGGGCTTTATTCGTGATTTGAGTGTTCAGTAATTAATATTTTTTCTTCATGATTTTTGTGTATTTTGTTTCAATAACTGTGTTAATTGTAGTGTATATATGTTTAGATTTGTCTGCATTGTGTATTTTTCTCACTTTTGTATTTTATATAATTTAAAAGGGCTTGCCCGTGAATAAATAAATAAATAAATATTTGAAAAACAATTTAACAGTTTGTGCAATTACAGAGTCGTTTTTCGATTTGGAAAGTCCATAAGAACAATGTTAAATGTACCAACAAAATAAATTATATCTCTATAAATAAACATACAAAGCTGAATCTTTTCCTGAAGGATGGAGAATTTTTTAATCGATATAAAGGGGTGAAAAAATTACACTTTTATAATTTTTTCTGCCCAATCTCAATAGTTTTGATTAATCCAAAAAAATAATATACTGTAAGGTCATGTAAAATACCTATAGACGCGGTAAAAAAGGAAAAGAGTTACACTCGAAGGACTAACAAAAGGCGCATTATTTGCAGTGGGCCATATATTATCTCAGGGATCGACGGTAAAACCATCATTGTTCCATAACATACATATATACTTATAACAAAAGACATTGTAAGGGAGAATTTCTCCAAGTGTGAACTACTAAAATTGGTACGTTTTCTACATAATGAAGGCACGTTAGAACGTTTACATGTGAATAACGTCCAAAAGGCAGAGTCGTGTTTCATTTGGAATGTCCAGTATTTCAATTGCTGCTATGTAAAAGTAGATTCTTTTGTAACTACATGATTTTTAGAAAATTAGAATTCTCGATATATTGAATATTCAATTTCCAAGAAAACAATTTTTGAACTTTTAAGAAAAATGAACGAGAGTCATCTGTCTTCCGATCATATAAAATATTAGGTATTGGTTAAAAGAAAAAGTTAAACAAAAAACAAATTCTCGACGTATTAAACCATTAGAGACGTTGCTGTCACTAGGTACTGGCTCCATTTCTGAATACCTTCGTAACTTCTGAATCCACGAAAAGGCTAAAATATGCATTATCTAGAATTTCAACTTAAATTCTACTCAATTATACACATTGTCTTCCAATTTCCAATACAACTCAGACATAAAGTCATAGCCGCGAATCGGTCAGATGACATCCATCATTGTGAGTGTAGACTTCTTCATGGTAACCTGATTATATAATCTATAATTTGAAAGGGATGATTTTACTTGGAATAGAGTGAAATCGCCCTATCCACCACACACTCATAAATAGATCAATAATAATAATAATACCAACCATACAACCATCGCATTTGGAAACTGTTTTCTAAGGATAACCCAGTCGAAATATCTGAGGAAGTCATAGCTGCACTTAGAGACCAAGTTTTGCACAGTATCATCAGACTGGATTATAAGCTATTCAAAAGTGAAGAACTATAGTTTTCTACCCTTTCCGGTGTTACGGTTTTTCTCGTTAGTATACATCAGTCGCATAAAAAGACAACAATCATGCAGATTTGGTCATAATAAATAAACATTCCTACCTTAATATCAAGTCAGACTAGCTTCGTATGTCAACAATTTCTAGTTATACCATTAATTCAGTGATTCAATAGCCCGGCCGTCAATTTGTTTAGCATCAACTGGGTTATTAGTTTAAAGGAAATAATTACACTTAGAAGAATAGTTACAGTAATCTGTATATACACTTAAAAAGAGTGAACTTTGTTATATTATGTACCATTGAATGTAAACAAACATTTCACTATTCGAATCAAACAGCTGATTTGCCATATGTCAAAAGCCTCGTTCATTCTTCTTTTACAGACGTTAAGAGATCTGTGATTCGTACGGAAGGTTGCCTACCGGTGTACTGTGGATGTACATCAGGGTATAATGGGTGATGTTTTATTTTGTAAATATAGTCGTGGGATGTGGTATATTAGTGTTTCTTTTTTTTTCTGATCAGCGTGGTGTTGGATTGAGGTGTTTATTGGTAGCCCCAAAAATTCTAATGAAGATTCCACATTCATCCCGCAGGGGAACATGAATTTGAGAGGGTAGTTTGGTTTGGACGGAGTAGTGTGGGTTAGAGAAGTTTGTGGAGATAGTATTTTGTCCAGACCTCATCTGTGATATGCAGATGGATATGCAAACTCAGTCACCTACAACGCCATGTGTTTAATGTCCATTTAACGGCTTTTAATTACCTATTAGCAGCACACAGGAGAACCCTGTCCTAGCCAAACAGATTCTAGGGTATTATTGGATTTTTGGTTATTCGGATTTCTGTATTGGATTAGTTCCGGGGTCACTTGGTGTTGGTTCGTAGTACCACGGCGTTTCTGCGATGCTTGCAGCCCCACTTTAGTGATTGCTACCTCAGGAACAACTTGTGGATCGTCAGGATTTATCACCAGCGGGTGAAGACGCGAAAGTTTTAAACATTTAAATTTTTCTATAATTATTTTTTTATAGTGTATATATAACATTTGTATGTATATATAATTCACCATTTGTGAACATACAAGTGGCTTGTAATTTTTCTTGGTCAATTATTACTCTAGGCAGAGTAGGTAAGTTGCGTCTGAGCTCACACGGAACGTTTATGGTAATTTATATTGCTTTTGGTAAGTTTACAATTTGATATGCGTAGATAAGCCACGGTATGGGTAACCCTTCAGGTTCTCACCGTTTTCACATTGTATGATTGTAATTTTTTTTACAAGTTTCAGAACTAACTTAACTCAGAACTGGTCTCTGTTTCAAATCCTTCTGAGCATTGTGTTATCATATTTGGGGTAGGGGTATATAGGATTTTAAATAATTGTATCATTGTATATATTGATTTATAAGGGATTTCATATCGATCTGTTTATCTTTTTTTTCCATAGTAAGGGTTAATGGACCTTAAGTGTCCAATGTGGGAATAACTACTCCCCAAAATTTTCTAACTAACTACATAACTGTATTCAAACGAAACCACCACCTTAATAAATCATTTGAGTTGAGTTACGAGTTTGATTTTATGTAATACTTTCCTAATTGGGGGTAAATTACGGGTAGGGAATTAAACTGAGGTATTTATTCGGGTACGGTTTACCTGGCGCCTTGGGTTATATAGCTTATATTTTGATTGTTCGTTACCAGCGTACGAACCTCCCATCTTCGACTGAAGTCTAGCGGGTAAAATACCTTGTGGCATAGATCGGCCATCCGATCTGCTGGTAACTTGGTTAATTAGTAGTAATTGATTTCGGGGCCACACGTTCGATCTATTTTCAATAGGTCGCTAACGTATGTGGGATAAGTGCATATGTGCACGGGGTTTGATTTTACGTTACACCGGTTATTCAAGAAATGAATGCACTGTTATTAGATATTTATGTGGTTTCTTGGTACGATAATAAAATAATTACTACAATAACAACTTATATAGGAAGTCTGCCTATTTCGGAACTACAAAGGTTTTGAAGAAAGGAGAAGTATATTATGATTCCTCATCCAAAGTGCATAGAAGTCTACAACAGCTACATGGGTGGTGTTGATCTTCTTGATACAATGTTAGGTTATCACAGAATACTCATACGATCAAAAAAATTTACTAAAGAATATTTTTCCATTTCCTGGATATGTTGTGCTGCAATAGTTGGATATTGTGGAGGAAAACTCTAATGACTATTTACCACTGACTGAATTCAAACTTGGTCTAGCAGAAATTCTAACAAGATCTTATGTGACACCTAAGAAGCGCGGCAAACCAAGTTGCTCACTGCAGCCACAATTAGATTTGAAGAAAGTGAGTATCCCTTCTCACAGATACCGGCCCAAGAAATACGTTGCGATCACATAGGACATCTTCCTGAATGACACGACGATCGCCAGAGATGTAAATATCCCGAGTGCAAGGCACAATTTCAAGTTTCCTGTGACAAATGCAATGTTGCATTATATTTTAACATGGACAGAAATTGTTTTAGACGTTTTCTCTTGGAATGAAAATATTTAATCTCTTTTATTTAAATGTGTTGCACCTTTCTTCTCATAAATTGATTTGAATAATTCTAACGTTTTAGTTCCCTATAACGTAAATTGTGCCCTTAGAGGAATAATAAACATAGAGAGGGCTATTCATTCATAAACACGTCTATTTTTGCGGCCAACAATTCTAAACACCAGTAGTGAAATAATGAATGAATTATAAATAGTGGGGATGGTATTGTAGATACATGGCCTTGGTAATATCGGCTGTTTTTCTGACAAACTTGGCACTGACGAACATGATAATCCAAAAACATTAAATTAATTAGTGTTTTAAATTAAACTCACGGTTTCTAGTTAATTTATTATATTGTGGAATTAACTAGAAACCGTGAGTTTCATTTAAAACACTAATATGAGCAGATTCCACGAAGTAAGGGTCGAGACAGTTAATTTCATTAAATTAATTAACTTAAAAGTTTATTTTCACACTAAAAAGTCTTGAAAAACACATCAAAACGAAAGAACTAAATGTTTACTCTCTAGTCGTAATGGCGCTCGTATAAACAAACCACGTTTGACATTATTTACTACAATACTACGGCGTATTTAAAATGATCGTCGATCACACTCTGACGATATTTGCATATCTCTTTATATAGTATTAAACAAAGACAAAACTACTAAATAGATTCCAATTGACACATTAACAGGTACTGAAATTTTGAGCAATGTTGCCACTTTTAGTTATAACCATAAAAGTATCTAATGATACAACAAATTCATGTTTAAAATTTATATAAAAATATGCCTTTATTAAATAAAATTCAAGTATTATTAATTAATTTTAAAAGCAGCGACTAAAATGCAGAAATTAGTATGACTTTTTTATTTGCATAACTTTTCAACAAATTTTCAAATAAACTTCTAATTTCTTTTTTCCCACAACTAAAGAAGATTTGTAAATATAGCAAAGCAGTTGAAGTGTCCCTCAAGTGAGCTTAGAATGTGATTCAATGTATGGGGCAGGAAAAAGTCAAAACAAACATACGAGTATCTATTTTATTTGTTAATCTGAGATTGTGCCATATTTAGCACATATCATAAAGACAACAGTTTTCACAGAAAATTTAAAGCGAGAATTTTTTCGGCACTTTTTATGAGTCAAAAACATATAACGAGAAAACCTACTAACCCTCTCAGTGCTCGTTATAGGTATGCGGGTTGTCTCACGTGGTACAACCCGTGCTCGCCAGTCGACTAGCTTTGAGTCGAAGAAGAGGTGGATTCTTCAAAAAAATTATTAAGTTTACAAAAGGGCGCCAGAGAAGTTTTGGCAAGCACCCAAGACTTCTTTAATTAGCCCACAACTCCTCAGTGGGTTAACAACACTCACTACACACTCCAAAGGTTAAACTGATAGGTAAATTATCATAAGTAAATAAAAGTCAGCAAGTATCCCCTGATTGAAGATTTAATTAGTCTTTGTGGACCAAAGGTCTCTTTTCAAAATATTTATTACAATGTCACTACCAAAATGTTACAAATAACGTCTGAGCTCAGCTGAAGGCTGTAATCTCAGAACGTAGATGGGCTGAAGGCCGAAAACTACATAAATCCAAAAATTTCTAACTAATTTATCAGTTACAACTCAAGTAAATAACTGTCAAGCAGATTCTATAAACTCTGAGCAGAGCTGAAGGCTTCAAACTCAGGGTGCAGAAGAGCTGAGGGCCCCAAACTACACCGATGTCTCAATTCTAAAATTCTAGAGAATCGACCAAATTATTCATGTACAATATCCCAAAAATACAACGAAAATATATATATCAAAATCAACAATGTATAGCTACAAGGGTTCACACTTCCGCAATTTATACCAGTATCAATATAAATAATTGCATAAGCCAAAAATTTAAATAACAACGAGTTTAGCGTTGCTAGAGAAAATACAACTCAAAATTATGTACGGTGCAAGTTATATACATAAAATCATCAGAAATAGGCAAAAATAAACCACTAAATAACGCAATACCAGGTACGTACCGTAGTGTCTTAGCGTATCTTAATCTATGAGCAAAGATTTCAAATTTTTCAAATATCAAGTACAAATGTAAGCGAAATTATAGTAATTGCCGCAAAAAAAAGAAATAAAAAACTTTATATGTGAAGCATAAATGTTTACGAAAAGAGGTCAATCATAAATAAGAATCCTCATTGTCCACAATGATATGGAACAGTTAAATTACATAAAATAACGAAACCAATTAGACCTGTAGTCTCTTATGTTAATGCTCCTAATAATATATTGGCAAAGAAGCTCAACAATATACTCAATACTTACGGATATGAATCTCAGTACTCTATTAGAAATTCAGTTCTATTGAATTGAATCAAAAAGTTGAAAGCAATCCACTTGCAAGATAACTATAAACTCATTTCGTTCGATGTAACTAATATGTTTACTAAAATTCCTCCTAAAGAATGTCTAATACTTGTAAGAAAATTACTAGAAGATAAAAGTATTAATCCAGGAATAATATCAGATATACTTAATTTATTTGATGTATGCATTAATCAGAATTATTTCACTTTTGACAATAAGATATATATTCAAAATGAAGGTTTACCAATGGGAAGCCCTATATCACCTATTTTAGCAAACATTTTTATGGACAATTTCGAAAGAAAATTCTTTGGAAGTAATATTTGGAAAAATATTTTATTTTGGTATAGATATGTAGATGACATATTAGCTTGTTTTATGGGTAGTGAACTACAATTAGATGTATTTTTCAACCACATCAATAATTTACACCCGAAAATTAAATTCACATTAGAAATTGAAGAAAATAGCTCAATCAATTTTCTTGATTTAAAAATTCAAAGAGTTAATAATGTACTTGATTATTCAATTTACCGAAAACCAACACAGACTGATGTGACAATTCCATTCAATTCTAACCACCCTATGTCACACAGACTAGCAGCAAATAATTCAATGATACATAGAGCTTTTTCAGTTCCTATGAACAAATGTAATTTTGATAGAGAGATTAATACAATTAGACAAATAGCAACATCTAACGGTTATCCATTAGATATGATAAATAAGCTAATTAGTAAAAAAGAAGAAAAAGGGCATTACAACTAATATATCCTAAACAATCTGATGAAATTAAAACTTATAAAACCATCACATATGCAGGAAATATTTCTAATAATATTTCAAAGATAATATTTTCAATTTCTTTTAAAACAGAAACTAACGTTAGTTCAAAATTGTTAAATGTAAAAACAAAAATACCACTATTAAAGAAGTCAGGTATATATAAACTCAATTGTCCAGAATGTAATGCTGTCTATTTGGATCAGACCCTTAGGAATTTTGAAATACGATACAGTGAACACTTACGAGCATACATATTAAAACAACCAGATAAATCCCACTACGCAAAACATCTACTTGACACCAATCATTCATTGACACCTAACACAGAACTAGAAGTGCTGCATATTTGTGAAGAGAAACAAGAACTGGATTTCCTTGAAGAACTGGAAATTAGAAGACATTTAAGAAACCCACAATATGAAGTTGTCAATGAACAGTTAAATCTAGGGAGTTCTCCACTAATAAACTGTCTTCTTAAGTGATAATTGTAAAGATCAGCAGATTTACTTTAACCTGGTTTTCTATATCATTACACAGTTATACCGATCTTAATTTGAGAAATGATATCCAGGATATCACCATAGGGCTAATAATATCTAAGCTTCAATATATGTAATATCACATC
Organism: Galeruca laticollis; assembly: GCA_963921935.1. Classification (NCBI taxonomy): domain Eukaryota; kingdom Metazoa; phylum Arthropoda; class Insecta; order Coleoptera; family Chrysomelidae; genus Galeruca; species Galeruca laticollis. The sequence goes on from OY998183.1 coordinate 94,862,267, forward strand.
TTCTTCTTTTTTCTATAAACATATATTAAGCCAATCACAAGTTAGGTTACTTCTTGGTCTAGCCAAAAATAACTACTAAACATCAGGTAGGCATAAAATGAAATGTAACTTCTGTCATTCTGACGATGATATTGATTTATCGAAACAATTGTCAATTTTTTAGAATTTTCAATAACTTTTATTATATTGTGGAATTAACTAGAGACCGTGAGTTTCATTTAAAAACACTATTATGAGCATATTCCACGAAGTAAGGGTCGAGGCAGTTAATTTCATTAAATAAAATATTGTTTGGCTATTTTACTTTTGTCAGGTTATGACGTATTACCAGGACGCGACTCCTACTGGGAAACTGAAGACGACGTCAAAAATGATATGGTCAGTAATGCAATGAGGCGAGATAGATTTAGACAATTCCTAAGATGTTTTCATTGCTGTGACAATACGAAACCAAATAACACTGATAAAGCCATTAATGTGTAAATTGAAAAACAAATTTTCAGAAAATTGGGCACCTGATCAGAATTTGGACTTTGATGAGTCTATGATAAAGTACTTTGGACGCCACTCTTGTAAGCAATCTATTAGAGCGTCTTTCAGGCAGAAATACTTGCGATCGAAAGATGCGTGGAAATGAACCTAGAAAGAAACTACCAGAAATGTGACATATCGATCCATTCTGATAGTCAAGCAGCTATCAAAGCATTGAGCTCCCATGTCATTGACTCAAAGTTGGCATGGGAGTGCCGAAGAAACCTTGATGAATTAGGCAAGAATAACAGGGTCTCTTTAGTCTGGGTTCCTGGCCACTCGGGAATCACGGGAAATGAAGAGGCCAATACACTTGCCAGGAAAGGAGCACAAATGCCCTTTATTGGCTCGGAGCCTTTCTGTGGTGTAGCAAAATGCTCCTACAAGAAAGAGTTTCGGAAGAAAGAGGAAACCGAAACAGAAGCACTCGTGCGGTGCCATCCCGGGTTGGAACATTCCAAAAAGTTCCTGGGGAACTTTGACACTGCTAGGTCCAAAAAATATTTGGACCTCAGTAAAGATAAGCTACATCTCCTCACGGGCTTTCTTACAGGACACTGCCGCCTTAGGAAGCACTTAATGAGAATAGGTCTAGCAGAGATTGACGAGTGTAGATTCTGTGGGGAGGAGGATGAAACTCATGATCACCTAGTTCTGGAATGCCTCGCCATGGCAAGCCAACGCAAGAAATGCTTTGGACAAGAAACTTGTAAGAGTGAGGACCTAACCTCGCTGAAGCCGTCCCAAATACTAGAGTTCATTAGAACCTTGGAACTGGAAGGCGAGCTGTAGTAGTAGCGACAACAGCTCTGATAGAGGGGGGCACAATAAACCTTTGGTTTCAGTGCACAGTAACCCCGTTAAAATCTAATCTAATCTAGACATCTATTAACATAATTTCTTAGAAAAAAACGAAAATAAAATATTTCGCCGGTGGATTAATTAGACTTTGAGGAAATGCTGAGAAATGGTTTTTGTCAGATATCTGTATCATAAAAATGTGTCCGCCTAGAACAAAAATCGACATGTTTACTTAAAGCCTAAAGTATAATGCCAAATATCAGGGTCGACTGCTTTCTGTGGCCCACTTCGTATACACAATTGAACTATTTTTCATCTACCGTTTGTTATTTTATTAGGTTGTTCTTTGTACCACAAGAAAACCGTGAGATCAGTACAATTAAAAAAGAGCATGATCTTTGTGAGGAACGGTTTGAATGCCAAGTGACCCATTGATTAGCAAGGACTGAAAAACATGAGGACTAGTGAATATTTATTTAACAAAAAAAAGACACCACTTCAAATGTTGTTGTCCATTGAAGCATAAAGTGAACAATCAAATATTATAAAAAAGAAAATATAGTTTTCACCCGTCAATATTACAACATTGTAACAATTTAATTAATATTCCGTTCAACTACTGAAACTTTTGCAATTTTTTTCGAACCCTGAAGAAATCACTTTCAATTTACATTTCTCATTAGTCATTCGAGCATCTCGGAAAAGTTTATCAGCCGCAGAGCTGTCTTAACGTACGAACTCTCCAATGACTGCGTCATGTCACGTATTTTCATTTGTTTTTGAGGATAGAATACATGAAGAAAAATAGGCTGCTGCTCGCTGGTAAAATTAAAAGAGTAGTTTCCACTTAGTCGGATCGTTTATTGTGATTTCGGAAAGCGCACAGTTGATAGAGATGGAGATGGAAAGAGAAAGTTGAGGAGTGTGTGTGCTTTGAAAAAACGATTAACCTTCATTTTTCGAAAAGTGACTTGAATGGAAAAGAAGGCTGAGTGCAATCGAACTGTCTTTATTATTCCGATAAAATGAAAACATTTTAGTTTAAAAATAACATTATCTAAACAACTCAGAATATTGTACAAATATAAATTATGAACAAATCAACATGGATATTTCTAACAAACGTTATAGGTACAAGGTGTTCATACATATAGTGAAGTAACTGTAATTCAGATTAGTCAAGGCAGTGAGTACACAAAGTGACATTCACCATCAGAGACACCATCTGGTTGTTATGTGTTTAATATTTGGGTCTATATTGTAAAAGTAAATGTTATATCACATTTACCCCAAGTCTAAGAGGACGCCAGTACAATCAATTTTCATTATGACATATATAGAATTACATTTAATTCAAATCTAATACAGTTTACAAGAGATGAAACTGAAAATATGTGAAAAATGAACTATTAGAGGCAAGGAAAGGAGAATAGGGTCGATGGAGTTGGCCAGGCTTCGATAGCCTAACTTCTGAGAGGATACCAACAGTTCCAAGCAAAATTCAACAAACAGTGGTGGTAGCAGATAATGAATCAAACGGTATTCTAGGCAAACAAAGAAACCATCAAGCAACGGTAATCCAGCAAACCACGAAAATAGCCAAAACAAAACAGCCAAAAAGACATATTTGGCTGAGCCTAAGTAACAAAAACATAATGAATTGAAATTATATTAAACAATCCTAAATTAGGTATTGTCCAAATAAATCAGCAATTATTGAAGAAACATGAGGTGTAAAGAAACATGGCTGAAATTTGTAAAAAAATGTAGCGTGCGAAAGGAAAAATATATCGAGAAATGAGAATAATTGTGACAATTTAATAGACTAGATCAGGGGTCTCAAAACTTTGAAGCCTTGGGGCCATAATATTTTTTTGGGTATGTTGCAAGGGCCATAGCAATTTTAGTTTTTCTGCCCACCTAAGCAAACATAGGGTTTTACTGCATTTCAATTACTATTGATTATGTATTGTGACACGTAACGGCATCTAGTGTCCAATAGTGATACTATGTACTGTTCTAGGTACTATCTATTTCAGCTACCCACTAACAGGTGGCATATATGGGAATTTCCGCATTGGTTCGAGAAAGTTCTGGTTCTGGCTAGTTTTTCCGATCATTTCTAGATGGCAGTAATTGCATAGGTATAAAAAGGCTAGCGGCGCCATTGCGAGTCAGCTTGCGCAGGAAAGGCGAAGTTGCCTATTGTGAAATAAAGTAATAAGAGTATTTTGATTAGACTTGTTTTTATGTGTGATTTATTGGTATGGAAAAAATCGAAAAATAGACAGTGAATGCAGAACGTTCCAAGATAAATGGAACTTTCAGTATTTTGTGAATGAGTGCAGTAATAAGGTGCTATGTTTAATTTGTAATGAAACCATAGCTGTTCTCAAAGAATATAACATTAAACGTCACTATGAATCGAAACATCTTCAAAATTACTCTAAATATACAGGAATATTGCGGACGGAAAAATTTGAAGCTTTGAAGCGCGGGTTGAAATACTGAGCAAGAATCTGCAACTCGCGCCAGCTTTCATGTGGCTCTTGAAATCGCAAAACGTGGAAAACCATTCACCGATGGAGAAATGATAAAAGAATGCTTGATTGCAGTAGCTGAAGAAATATGCCCCGAAAAAGTAAATTTATTGAAAGATGTCAGTTTGTCAGCAAACACCGTGGCTCGGAGGGAGCAAAACATCGCAGATAATATATCATCTCAACTGTCTTACAAAAATTGACATCTTGAGTGGTTTTCTCTAGTCTTGGATGAGTCAAAGGATGTGTCAGATACTGCTCAGGTGTTGATTTTTATTCGTGGAGTCGATAAAAACTATGAAGTGTATGAAGAACTTCTTGATATTGATAGTATTGACGGCACGACAACTGGGGCAGATATTTTTAAGGGAGTTGAAAAAGCCATTAATAAAAAAACCTTCGATGTAAAAACTTGAAATCTGTCACCACCGATGGAGGCAAAAATATGTATGGTAAAAATAAAGGAATGGTCGCACTTGTGTCGAAGGCTGTAGAAAATGATGGTGGTTCAAAACCATTAGTGTTACATTGTATCATTCATCAACAGTCCTTGTGGGGAAAATGTTTGGATTTGTCTGAAGCTCTATGACCAGTCATATCAGTTGTTAATTTTATCAGATCCACAGGGCTGAATCACCGACAATTCCGCGAGTTTATTGAAGAGATCGGAGAAAAATATTTGCCATATCATACTGCCGTATGCTGGTTTAGTTGCGGAAAAGTCCTTAAGCGCTTTTTTGAACTTCGAGCAGAGATCGAAATTTTTTTGAATGTGAGCATCGCTCTTGTACCGATTTAGGAAATAGTGAATGGCTGTGGAAATTAGCATTCTATGTCGATTTGACAAATCATCTGAACGAACTGAATTTGAGATTGCAAGGAGAAAATCAGCTTCTTCCTGATTTATACACCAATATCAAATCGTTCAGGCAGAAAATAATACTATTTCAATCGCAGTTACGTAAAAATGTTTTACACATTTTAAAACATGTGAAATATTCAGCCACACTACAGAGACTGAATTTCCAGTAGAAACTTTCGAGTGTTTTAAAGACAAATTTCGATACTCGTTTCTCAGACTTTGGTGTCATTGTGAATGAAATTACGCTTTTTCAAAATCCTTTTGATTCTGACATTGAAACCCTGGCTCCGGAAGTCCAAATGGAAATTATTGATTTACAGTGCAGTGATATGTTTAAGAACAAATATCAAAATTCATCTTTGTTGGAATTTTATAAGAGTCTTCCACTAGTACAATTTGATAATTTGCATAAATTTGCTCGTGGTTTGTTTTCTGTTTTTGGTACTACGTACTTGTGTGAGAAAACGTTTTCCAAGATGAAGTACACAAAAAATGTTTACAGATCTAAATTAACCGATGAGCATCTTAAATCTCTTGTAATAATTGGTACAAGTAAAATTAATCCAAAACTATAAACAATTGTCGATGGAAAATCACAATTACATAAATCTCATTAGTGTTTTTTTTTGTTTTATTAGTGGGATTAATTCCAAGCTAATTATTTGTTAGTTATTAATATGCTTACGCTTAAAATACTTAAGTAGAGTTTTCTGCGTCATAATTTCTGTCGTAAAGTTATACCTTGCAAGTAAGTAAAACCGAGTAATTATCATTCTGTGTTTTCATTCTCTTCCATTCAACTTATCACAGCAATAGTAACAACAGTAAAACATTGGCTGTCGTGGGCCAGATTGATGACACTAGTCTTAAGCTGTCGCGGGCCGGATTGATGGCAGTGGCGGGCTGGATTTGGCCCGTGGGCCGTAGTTTGTAGACCCCTGGACTAGATAATTAAACAACGTTCCTTATAACCTGTTTCGCTTTCCAACGAATAAATCTGAAATTTAGTGTGACAAATCACAACAGTATATATTCTCGAGGATTCAATAACAAAATTAGTACGAAGGAAATTGTTTCTTCTCTTAATTCATAAATCAGTTTAACCAACTTAAAATTGGGTACCAATTCAAATAATTATAAATTAGGCAACAGTATATATACTAATCACGTAAACGAAGTAACCTACCAGAAATATAGATTACTCCTTACAACATTTAGACCAAAACTAGCTTAAAATTGCACATAAAATACACACGACAGCAACTTCAACTTAAGACTAAACTGATGTACTGGTTAATCGGATAACACTCGCAGAATTCCATGCAAAATAAGTTGCGTCTATATAGAACTTTTATAGTAGCCTAGCCAACATTAAATTTAAAACCACCCTCACCGATTTTTCACTGATCTACGATACCAAACTCTAAATCAGGAGATTGAGGCATTGATCCATTGTTGTTTTGTATTCCTGGGATTACCCTGTATAAAACTATGTATAGTTATTGGTTTGCTGACAATACATTTTCCAATATTGTTTGATGACAACATCAAAATCTGTAACTGAGAGACTATTCTTATTACTAAACTTTCAAATAGATTGCTAATATTGGTTTTAAGGAAATATACTTTGTTTAAGCTGTTGTCTCCACCAACACCATAATAATAATAGAGTGAATGGCAGTCATTGTGTCTTTTCTTTGCATATTTGAACGAATACTATGGCAATCGTTTTAGATTGTGATTGTGATATTAGAAAAAATTACTATTTACTAATATGTAAGAGTAACTTACCTACTTTTTGATAAATGGAATACTGAAGAACTTACCTTTAAAAGAAAGGAAATATATATTACTAACAATTTATTATTTTGAGAATCTTTGGTTTTCACAAAGTCTTTGGTTTTTAAGATAGATTACACATATTCTGTAGGAATACTAAAATCAAAGGAGACCCATAGCAGCCCTAAGGGATATAATGTGAAAGTCAGAAATAGATATTTGACAGTAATTCATATAATTTTATCAGATAGGTTACGCAAATTCTATGGGAATACTAAAATCAAAGCTGACCCATAGGAGCTATAAAGAATATTATTTGTAACGTCAGAAATAGATGTTTGGCAGTAATTCATATAGTTTTATCATTATTTTATGCTTCTTTTATTGTCGTGAAGGAACTGCGTCACGGAGACATTGTTGAACGTGTTTCGGTAAAGTTTTCCAAAATTGCTTCATAATTCAATGATCTAAAGGTTTGGTAAGGAACAAACTGCCGAACTTTTCTTCTCAACGGATCATACCCAAAATCGCAAAAATACGCCTAAATAGCGATATTTTACCTATAACACGACAACAAACCGTTTTTTGAAGAAAGTCATTATATAGTAAATTGTAATCTAAACCAATATGTACGAAACGAAAAAAACAAATCCGAAATCGGACCATTTTTTGCGGAGTTATGATGTTTTGAAAAATGGCGATAAGTAGCGAAGTTAGTTGAAAACGTGAAAACCAACTCCAAAATGGCTGCTGGTGCCCTACTATTCTTCTTTTACTCCTATAATTGGGTATTATATGTTTTTATATGTACAGCTCACTTTGCCGAACGTAAGTGAGGCACTTATTCACGTATTAAATAACTTTACAAGTACTGGCTTTCTCTAATTTCAACAAAAATACTAATACAGGTATCGTTGGTAGAAATGACTGTACAATTTACCACTTCTACTGAACTGACCAACAACAGCCCCACTATGTTAAGTACAGTTGATACAGGCAGTTGGTTATAATGAACGACAATTATCATTAGCTTCTGCTGTAGGCAGGTCCTTCAACCAAGGTATATTTTTGACCAGGCACAACGGCAGTCCTAGAAATCACACATAGTATACCACCCATTGAGTTGAAAATATTGTCTCCGTCAATGGTACGCACATTGAAATATATGTTATCGTAGAGTAACTGAGACAGTACTTGATCCCGCTGATACGATGAACAGTACGCTAAGGAACTGATCACATCCTGTAACCTACGCGATTCTGTACAAAAATTAAGCAACATCCACTTGTAGAGGTGATACATAAGAATTTGGTCTCACAGTTGTGGGTAGGCAGTCAGCAATTGCTATTCACTTCTTACTACATTTGTTAATGTCCCCTTTCTTATTGGCCAGCACTACAGCATCTGTAAAAACCTGAAGAGATTCTGGAATGATATTATCAACGCCATCCAAAAATATATCAGCTGGAGAATAAAGACTTGTTTCATACACTTGTTATCGTGCATTTTCAAGTTTAGTAGCAGCTGCTGTTTTAACAATTCTCAGCCTTCCTTTGTCTATAGGCAACCTCTCATCATAGCTCGGTAATAATATTGTGTCCAGTACCCTTGAGGCATTTATCCATGATCAATATATCACTGTCATACTTCTCAAGGAGGTGGTTTTTGACTGTTTTTGGATGAGGGTAAGTGCAATTTGGGTCAAGTTCCTCGATCGCATCTCGCGTCATCAACTTGAACTCTGGGAGGGCCACCGGATTTCCTTTCCTGCGTGGTCCGTACAGATGTTTCATTCATTAGAAGTGGTATTGGGCATCAGCTGTTCGTAAATTATGCACTGCCGCCAAATGCTCAATAATGGCACGTCCGTTGTCATCATTGCCATCTCTTGAAAGCCACAGAACGTTTTTATCGATCTTTTGTGTTTTGTCAAGAACGAGGAACACTAAGTTACAATACTGAGGTGGTTTCTTCATCTTTCGATTTGTGATCTGGTGACACGTGCTTACCACAAATGAAACAGTGATTTTTAAATGACAATCCCATTCATGTATAATAATTCCCATTTGTGAATACAAAAATCGTAGTTTGCTGTCGGCTAAATAGGAAGGAAGAGAGTTTGCAAGTGGATAAAAATATCGGATAAATTACGTTACCGTAGCAACCCTAGCATTTAGGTACTGTCTGTTTACCAAGCAATGCACGTCAATTTGAAAATTATAAATGTCAAAAACAGAATGAATTAAACAGCATATAACAATTCCAAAAAGTATGTCGAGATTTGGAAATATTTGCAAGGCAGAAATAGTAAGGGAGATTGAAAAATCAACTCCAGAAAATACCAAGAAAACTCATTCCTCCATATGGAATCAATTTAGTGAATTTTGTAAACAACGAAACTTCAATTTGGAAACCGAACAGTTAGTGGAAGATTTGGCAGAAATATTGATGGACTGGGGCTTCAATATGAAGAAAAAGAATAAACAAGATTATAAAGAATACGTGGTGAAAACAATGTGGAACACAACAGCGAAAATGTTGCAAAACATGTATTTCGAAAAATTTAATGTTACTTTCAACCCTTTCACTGATTTGGCATTTAAAAAATCCCGTGATGCACGTAATTCTAAGCGAAAGATTTACTCGAGCTACGCTCTCGTGATTTTGCCAGAACAGCTCTCGTTAAATTTCCAATGAAAGTAAGTATTCGAAAACAACCACAAAAAATATCTGGCTAAATCTGAGCTCTTGTGGTATTACCCCCGAAAATATTACACACTAACAAAATACTTACTAGGAAAACGAAGAGTGCGGAGAGTATAGATAACCTGACATACACCAATCTGTATTTGTGGTTGTTTAAGTTACATGAATCATGAATATAACCATAACCAAAAACTGACGAAAAACTTAAAAATCTTCATTATTTAATTCCCAAAAATATAAAACAAAAGAAATCCATTTATTACAGCTTCGGCTACCCATTTCCCTATAGTAATAAGTGAAAATGGGAATTAAATTTCTTGGATAGTTTTGAAAATTTCTGGCTCAAAGTATCGGTTTTAATAAATGCAAATGATGAACTAACATTTCCTTTATTAATAAAATCAACAAATCACATTAGAATTCTTTCTGATATTTCTGCAACAGTAGAAAGAGTTTTTTCTTCAATTAATATAAACAAAACTAGCACAAGAAACTCACGGGTTACCAATACCTACCCAGAGTCGACTACTCCATTCAAAAAATATTAAAAACAATTACAGTTGGCATAACTTTAAACCTGAAAAATTGTATATCGTCCAATAAACAAATTCAAAATTCGCACCGGCGCGTTACTTGAGCGTTCAAGGGCATTAAGGATCAAATTTTCGTAAGTTCAGATAACCGCATACTGTATGTTGAAGCTCTATTCGGGATCTACGGAAATTCTACTGAAATTTTCGAACTAATCTACGGATATTTGATCAGGTGCATGTGGCAGCTCTATCTGTGAAACCATACTATTTTGTACGTAGCTACATAGTGTTTACATTAAATTTTTGGGTACCTTAACAATTTTCCTGTTGTATTTTAATGCGCTGTTGTCTGCCTCTGCATCCAGCTAGATATTTTAATCAATGATGTCTGACAATTAAATTATACATATGTGTAAATAAAAAAAAAGGAAAAACAAAAGAAACAACAAAACCATTGATAATAAAATATCCTACCAATAATATTTTTTTTATTTTCCTAGTATTAAAGGTAAGGTAACAATTTATATTTGATATCAAATTTAATTCTTTTATGATCATAGCCTGTATTTAAATCTTTTAGCTTACATCGATACTTATAAAACCGTTGAAAGATTATAGTTCTTTCGACTTATATTTTCCCTATTTTTGTTACTTAAATCAAAATCAGGGTGGCGCCCTTTTATCCTAAGTTCAATTAAAACAATAGTATCCCCCCCCAGAATTCATATTAGCTCTCCGACGAAGAACTGCCAGGTTACAGTTTGCAAAGGGATGTTAATAATCTAGATCCCCTAACAAGAATACATTTTAATCGAAGAAAAACTTGTTGAACCGTAATTTTTTCTATCGTTTAACAACAAAATCAGTTAAGCGTTATAATTCATCATCTAACGATTCTACACACACAATAAATACACTTGCGAGACATTTTTTGGATATAGTTAAACAAGAAGGACTCTAATTCAAACGATTGCCATCACATTAGGCCAAAACTGAAACGGAATGTTTTTGGTTAGCAGGTGTTCCGAAGTAAGGGGTGGGAGGGGTGTAAGTAAGTGAAGAGTATAGACCAGGGGGGTGATCCTTGACCCTTCGCACCTCACGAATACTCGCTAATATCATTGTTGTCACAGTAATACATGTAATACTGTATGCGGATTGGTAAATTGTGATAATAGCGAGTACTCGTTAATTTGCGTAGGGTCAGAAATTGACCCCCTGGTTAACAACAGACTGAGAGGGACTGGTCGATTGTGCCGTAATTTCATCCACAATTTATGTAACCTGAATTGAATTTTTCATTGAGATTTAAGTAAGGGAGTACTTGTAAATCACCAGTAGGTTAATAGGTGAGTGTATAATACATATTATTGTACATGTATATTATATTATTATGCATATCCAGATTCGGCTTATATTTTTCTTGGATATAGGCAAAACTATTAAGTAGCAATAAAAGAGAACGATATTCATATGAAGTGAGGACAGAAGAGAGAACGTAGATGAAGGCGGTGATATCCCTACTATTCATTGCGACAGCGACCGATCTCACCAGTGTTGCCAACCTTGAAGTAAGCTTTTTCCCTCCACTTACCTTAAAAATTCTGACATTTTTGAAAAAAAAACCCTCCCGTTAACAAAATAGGTTTTATACCAAAAATACAAAAATGTGCATATTTTCAAAAAAAATATTAGTTACATAACAAAATATAAAAAGTCTAAAAAACATAAATCTTTTAACAAAACGTTAAAAATACGTCAAAGAATTAACAATTCTATTTCATACATATTTTTATTATGTAACTTTATGTGCTTATCATTATACCTAACTGCGTACTTAGTACAGTTTAAAATTTAACCTAAAGAAATGGTCATAAACAGTAAACCATTTAATAGTTTTCATTCATTCGAATTCTTTTCTAATAATCTTTTGAATATTTTTTGATTTTTTTTTACAATTTGGACTAGAGTAAAAAATTCCCGTTTTCAGTTGACTTTTTTCCTTTTATGTTGAAAATTCCCGCGAAACGGGAAATTTCCCTTCGGCTGGCAACACTGGATATCACTCGTCGACTTCCAACACACACACAGTACACACACATTCATTCAGATTCATTTTTAGACAGGCAGTCAGCCAGACCAGACCGTCAGCCGAGTCCATAGAGTGTGAAGGGTGAGACAATAGTTTCTGGTGTTTTAATTTAAAATTACAAACAACTAAATATGCCGACTGTTTATACCACAAGACAAAAAATACAAATTGTAAAATGGTTTTATGGGGGTCATTCGGTTCGAGATGTTGTAAATTTATTTGCTGTTGCCTTTGAAAATAGGCCAATTCCTTCGGCTAACACAATTTCTGCAATTATAGCCAAATTTGATAAATTTGGCTCTGTCAATAATTGCAAAAACTGTTGTCCATCTAATCGACCACGTCGAAATCAAATGACCCAAGAACGGGAAATTAGGGAAACACAAGTATGTGCATTAGCTGAGGCTACAGCGTCTTCAAGTAGACAAATTGCCGATGAAGTTGGCTTGAAGTAGAGACGGTAAGAAATATTTTAAATAGAAACGGGTATTCCTGTTTCAAAGTACACCACTCAAGAAATTTTTCCTGACGACAATTTTAAACGGATGGAATATTGCGAAATAATGATGGAAAGAACTAATCAAAATATAAATTTTTTGAAAAATATTTTATTCACGGACGAGTCTTCTTTCATCATCCATCGAAAGCATAATGCATCCGTGTTACGCTATTGGTCACAGGAAAATAAACATTTGAGTGTAGCTGTACGCACACAATACCCACAGAAAATAAATGTCTGGACGGGTATACTAGGGGATAATATCATCGGTCCTTTTTTATTGAGGGTAACCTGGATGGCCCAAAATGTTTACAACTGTTGGAAAACAGTATTATTCCTGCGCTTAGAAACCTTCAAGTCGACTTCAATGACATTAGGTTTCAACAGGACGGATGTCCAGCACATAATGCACGGATAGTGACTACATATCTGAACCAGCAATTTCCTGATCGAGTCATTGGTACTAGAGGAACTATAAAATGGCCCCCGCGGTCGCCAGACTTAGCGCCTCTTGATTTTTATTTTTGGGGAATGCTTAAAAGCAGTTTATACAGGTTTGAGTTCGAACGAGCTACCAACTTGGACGAATTAAAACAAAAAATCACACAATTCTGTGCACAAATCAGACCTTAGCTACTTAATGATATGAGAATATCATTGTGCAGTAGGTTTGGTTTCTGTTTAGCCCAAGCTGGAGGTTTGTTCGAACCACTCTTGCATTAATTGTTTTTTTTTATTTGATAAGAATGTTTATTTTTTTATTTGATAAGAATGTTTATTTTCATACATTTTATATTTTAGCAGAGTTGTTTTTTATTTTTTAACCAGAATTATTTTTCATGTCTGCTATGGCCAACCTTGAAGTAAGCTTTTTCCCTCCACTTACCTTAAAAATTCTGACATTTTTGAAAAAAAAACCCTCCCGTTAACAAAATAGGTTTTATACCAAAAATACAAAAATGTGCATATTTTCAAAAAAAATATTAGTTACATAACAAAATATAAAAAGTCTAAAAAACATAAATCTTTTAACAAAACGTTAAAAATACGTCAAAGAATTAACAATTCTATTTCATACATATTTTTGTTATGTAACTTATTTATTTGATAAGAATGTTTATTTTCATACATTTTATATTTTAGCAGAGTTGTTTTTTATTTTTTTACCAGAATTATTTTTTATTTTTCATGTCTGCTATAGCAGAAAAAAAAATTAAGTAAATAAGTTTGGAGATAAGATATTATTTTAATTAAAAGATAAAAACAATATCTTTCATTTGAAATAAAATATCGTAAAATACTCCAGCAATTGCTGCAATTTGATGTACACGCTACCGATTATTGCACATTACTAAACTTAAAATCTTTACAGAAAGCTGAAAGTCATAATTCACACTACGTGTAGGAGGAGCGCATCCCCACTAATTAGTTCATCACAAAGTGGGATTTATCGCGTACTCGCTTTTTATAAAGCTGTCTCTTTTCCTCCCGTTAAACGGTAATATACAAGAAAAATATAAGCCGAGTGTGTATATTATATACGTGTAAATACATATAATAATTGATTACAGGAGTAAAAAAGGATAATAGGGCACCAGGAAACATTTTCGAGGTGGTGGTTGTCGCGTTATTAGCCAAATGCGCTACTTATAGCCATTTTTCAAAACATCAACGCTCCGCGAAAAATGGTCCGATTTCGGATTTGTTTTTTTCACTTTGTAGATATTGATTCCAGCTACAGTTTATTATATAATGACATTCTTCGTTGTCGTGTATAGATGGAAAATCAACAATTACCCCTATTTTGGGAAGTTTTTCGCGATTTTGAGTATGAAGCCGATTGCTGCCATGGTAGCAAACTTCATATTCGGATACAGCACCCCAAATATCATAAAGATCCGTTGAGAAAAAAAGTTCCGCAGTTTTTTCCTGAAAGCTGCCTTTTGAAATCTTATTTGAACTATAAATGGTCCATGAATACGTCAGTATAAATTGTATATGAATTCATTCTATCCACAGATCATTAGTTTCTGACACTCAACATTAGTTGTTTTCAAGCATGCTTTATGTTAGCCACATGAACTTAAGTAAGAATGGAATCTTCTAATCTGTCAAGAATATTCTCTAAGTAGTTGGTGCAAATGAGGTAAATACCTTGTGGGAAAAAGTATCTGGAATTTCTGATTTAAATTGCCTGCACAAACTATTTCCGTCAGTTTTACTATTTTACTAGTCGGATAATTAGTGGACTGTATTCTATATTTTGGCTAGTTTCCTACTCGTGGTCGTCGGATACGTGGACGTCGAATAAAACTCAGAAGAAAAGAGTTTCTCAGCTTTATTTACCCAACAAATTATTTTCCTTGCACAACAACCGGTAACAAATTTAGAAATAACGAACTTAATTTGATTTGAATTAGCAATACGTATTTGCTAAGAAGCATTGAATACTTGATGCTGACTAGATGTTAGTTAGTTGTTGTATAGATAAAAGTTATGGCCGAAGTCATACACATTTTTCAGAGAGTGTGGTTATATAAATGTTAGTAAGGATTGGAGAAAGTTCTTTTCCCCTATTGGTTATTATAAAGCCGGTGTATACAATAGTTAGGTTAACAATAGACGACGAATGTCGTGAATGTACAAAGGATACTTTTGTCAACCCTTTCCGTTAATGGCGTTCCGGAAACTTTCTATGTTGGCTATTTCCAATAAGTATTGTATTTTTATGTTGGTAGCAGTTGATTGAATAAGTCCACATCAGTAGTTCTCTGCGAATTTTATAATGGAAAAAAATATCGAACAGAGTTTGTAGCATTAAAATCTCTGATAATGTTATTTCTGAGTGGTACTGGTTACGCTATCTATCTGAGAGGTGCGAAATCGACTTCGTAATTACAGAAGAAGTCGTTATACAAATTGTTTTAGAATTAGGCGATGCGCTAATGAGAACTTATGAACCTGTGAAAGTGACTCTGACTCTAACATTTTACGAGAAAGTTTCGTTTTTAGTTCCTTAATATAGGGAAATTCCGGAAGACTAAAAATGTGGCAATCCATCGACCTGATAAGAATCAAGTGCGAAGACCGACCAGTTTTTTAGAAACGTCAAAGTCAACAACACCTGCCTCTGGCCCCCCGTTTTTTTGATAGTGGTAAACTAGTTTTCAGTAAAAAAAAGGCATGTAAGTACTTTTTTGTAACAATTTATTTAGCTGGATATTTTGAGTGCACATTTAGAAAATTCATTTGGTTTTTACTGATTTTTTTTTCAATAATTTTTGTAAACATGCATGAACCATGAGTTTTTAATGTACTTATAATAACTAACATTGATTGTTAAAGATCATCTAATTCCCTGGTTGACGGCCAGTGCTTTAAGATTCTATTGGGCTTTTGACGCCTTAATTCTGGTTTATTATCTTAGTATTTTAGTATCCACTTATTTTCAATATTGTGGGAATGATTACCACATATTAGTTGTTGTTGTTTAATATAGACCTTCCATAGGCCTAGGAATGTTACTTACGAATATCATGTAATAATTAATCTCTATATCGTGCCAATTTTACTTGTAAATTTATACTTAAATTGTTTATAGTCCTAAACCTCTCTGTACTTGGCTGCTTTATGAACAGAGCTGTAATTTTTAATTTCAATGGTCAAGCCATTTATTGGCACATAATACTTCTAAAGTCAGAGTCAATTCGTTTGTACTGTCCAAATTTATTTACCTATACTTTACACTTTTACAAATTTTGTATACAAACTTATACTACTGTAATACAAGCTCATAACGACTCTCGAGTATTATTACTTGTGAAGGATATCTTCCCCAGATTGTACAATTTTAAGTGATTTTGTGGATCACTCGTTTCCTCTTCCACGACTATAAACTTGGAAAAGGTGGCACCCTTAATAATCTTTAATTTTGTTCAGTATATCACCAATTCTACTCTTTGAGGATTCCAAGCTTACCCACTTGCTCTACCGATGAACAGCTGCCGCCCGCAAAGGTGGTAAGTTTCACCGAAACTTAAGGGTACAGTTGTGTCGGAATATTAATTGTTGTAAATTCAAACCCAATCGAGAAACATTACTTGCCACAAGTTTGTGCTTTGAACGGAATTTGGTATGTCGAGTTGTTGCGATTGCTTGAACAGACTTATGGAGTCTCTGTTTTATCTAAAATCCCTTCAACCAAAGATAGCGTCGATACAATCAAGAAAATTGTGCTCGAAAATCGTCATACGAGTGGGCATTATCAACAAATTTGTGGCCAAGCACCATTTACCAGCAGCCTTATTAACCTGATTTTGCATCGTGCGACTTTTATTGTTCCCCAAACTCAAATTGCCGTTTCGGTTAACCCGTTTCGACTCCATCTATGACAACATAGAAAATTCGCAGAGAGAGCTGAATGCCATCCCAAAAAGTGCCTATAAAAATGTTTATAAGATTGGAAACGACATTGGCATATGCCTATTTTGAAAGAGATTCAATAAATATCAATGAAGTTTTACAATTTTGCGTCTTATTTCAAATTTACGAGTACGTTTTTGTGACAGTATATTTCGCAAGATATTAATATAATTTTTTATAAGTTTAATTTAATTTAACGACTCAATTCATTCCCACATCTATTCAAACAATTACACTTATCAAATTTATTTAATAACACTTATAGCTAAATAACTTTGGTACATTGTAAACGATATTTATTTCCACGATAGGTGACCTTATTATTACCGAAGTAGTATTTATGGTTGCCGCTTTTTTAAACAGCTGTCGAATTATTCTGCAGATTGAAGTCGGGCAGCAAATTTTTTTTCAACAGATTTCTCTGGGTTTTTATTTTTTTCTTGTCACAAAGATTCTTCTTAGAAAAAAATTCGCACATAGGCGGAGTTGATTTATTATACGTTCAAAATATACGACTATCTCCAATTACATTCGGATTTGTTTTGCCCTATGAGGGCAAACGATAAAGAAGCCTCATGAAGGTGTCTGGGTTATTTAATTGAACACGTTTCAGTTACCAGATACGGCAGGTTCAAATATCACCCTAAATTTGTCGTTTATTTCATTTTTCGTTAATTCAAATATTCTACAGAATAACTATTACTATTTGAAACCAATTGAAAACAGAATTTTGTCTTTTCTTATAGAACAACTAAATCAGTATGATATAAAGTCTGTTTTAAATAGACAGAGAGTAATAAAACCTAATTTAACGTGCAGCCTTACCTGTGGGAACTAAAACTCCAGAATTTTAAAACGATTTACATTATAATTCGAATCCTTCATCTGGTCCGAACTTTATAAATATTGGGTCTTTGGTTTGTTCAATTAAATTGTTTAATTTCCACATTTGCCGCTCTCCTCTTATTACACGTTCTATGCATTTTGTCATCTACCTGCATTAACTTGTTCCAGAGCTTCAAAATCTGTACGGAGATCTTTTACTTTTTATGAGACCATATTAACTCTATAAGGTTTAGATCGCAATGGTAAGGAGGATCCTGAAATATTATAATAATCTAGTTCTTATGGCATTTTATGAAACTATGTTTATGTATATTTACAATTGCCAGCAGTTCTTTTTTAAACGTTATTTCTTCATCTAAAAGCCACTGAATGATTTTCGCTTTTTTCCAAGCGATGGTAAGCAATTTCTCACATCTCTTTGAATTATAAGGAGAGTTGTCAAAAAAATTACTGAGTTGGGCGAAATTTGTGAAAAAATCCTCAAAAACATCAGCATTTATATATTCGTAATGGTCTCCGGTGTGAATTGACCCAAATACTAATAAGCCATCTTTTAAAAATAGGTAAAAAAACTTTTTAAGTTAAACGGTTTTATGTTAAACATACATTGCAATGATTAAGATAAATGTACTAAAAACCAAAAAATAATAAAATAGATACAGTCGTGGGAAATAAACATATGCATAGACTAGACTAAAATAAAACCGTGGGGCACGTCAATTGTCTACAATCGTTGATTAAAATTTTTGTTTTGTAATGTTACACTATAATTAGGCAGTTGTTCAACCGACAATTGACGTGCCCCACGGTTTTATTTTAGTCTAGTCTATGCATATGTTTATAATTCCCACGACTGTATCTATTTTATTATTTTTTGGTTTTTAGTACATTTATCTTAAACATTGCAATGATGTTTAACATAAAACCGTTTAACTTAAAACGTTTTTTTACCTATTTTTATTTTTTGGTTTTTAGTTTTTATTTCGCATTCTGTTTAATTCATTTAGTGCTTCATTATTGCAAGGTTTCTTGCCCGTTAGTTTATTGCAGTCCAACTCTTTGGTAGCGGCGGCCATCTTAGATTTCAATTTTGCATAGTAAATTGTATTCTACTTGTTGAGACCTTTCATTTGATACCCATGTTGATGGGATTGATAAAACCTACGTTATCCGCCATTTTGTAGAGGCCGTTATCTTGGATTTTAATTTTATATAGTATATTGTATTCTACTGGTTGAGCACTTTCATTTGATACCCATATTGATGGGATTGATAAAACCTACGTTATCCGCCATTTTGTAGAGGCCGTTATCTTGGATTTTAATTTTATATAGTATATTGTATTCTACTGGTTGAGCACTTTCATTTGATACCCATATTGATGTGATTGATAAAACCTACGTTATCCGCCATTTTGTAGCGGCCGCCATCTTGGATTTAATTTTTTTATAGTATATTGTATTCTGCTTGTTGAGCCCTTTCATTTGATACCCATGTTGATGGGATTGATAAAACCTACGTTATCCGCCATTTTGTAGCGGCCGCCATCTTGGATTTCAATTTTTTATAGTATATTGTATTCTACTGGTTGAGCACTTTCATTTGATACCCATATTGATGTGATTGATAAAACCTACGTTATCCGCCATTTTGTAGCGGCCGCCATCTTGGATTTAATTTTTTTATAGTATATTGTATTCTGCTTGTTGAGCCCTTTCATTTGATACCCATGTTGATGGGATTGATAAAACCTACGTTATCCGCCATTTTGTAGCGGCCGCCATCTTGGATTTCAATTTTTTATAGTATATTGTATTCTACTGGTTGAGCACTTTCATTTGATACCCATATTGATGTGATTGATAAAACCTACGTTATCCGCCATTTTGTAGCGGCCGCCATCTTGGATTTAATTTTTTTATAGTATATTGTATTCTGCTTGTTGAGCCCTTTCATTTGATACCCATGTTGATGGGATTGATAAAACCTACGTTATCCGCCATTTTGTAGAGGCCGTTATCTTGGATTTTAATTTTATATAGTATATTGTATTCTACTGGTTGAGCACTTTCATTTGATACCCATATTGATGTGATTGATAAAACCTACGTTATCCGCCATTTTGTAGCGGCCGCCATCTTGGATTTAATTTTTTATAGTATATTGTATTCTGCTTGTTGAGCCCTTTCATTTGATACCCATATTGATGTGATTGATAAAACCTACGTTATCCGCCATTTTGTA
This sequence comes from Galeruca laticollis, assembly GCA_963921935.1. Classification (NCBI taxonomy): domain Eukaryota; kingdom Metazoa; phylum Arthropoda; class Insecta; order Coleoptera; family Chrysomelidae; genus Galeruca; species Galeruca laticollis. Next base: position 94,882,122 of record OY998183.1, read on the forward strand.
GCGGCCGCCATCTTGGATTTAATTTTTTTATAGTATATTGTATTCTGCTTGTTGAGCCCTTTCATTTGATACCCATGTTGATGGGATTGATAAAACCTACGTTATCCGCCATTTTGTAGCGGCCGCCATCTTGGATTTAATTTTTTTATAGTATATTGTATTCTGCTTGTTGAGCCCTTTCATTTGATACCCATGTTGATGGGATTGATAAAACCTACGTTATCCGCCATTTTGTAGAGGCCGTTATCTTGGATTTTAATTTTATATAGTATATTGTATTCTACTGGTTGAGCACATTCATTTGATACCCATATTGATGTGATTGATAAAACCTACGTTATCCGCCATTTTGTAGCGGCCGCCATCTTGGATTTAATTTTTTTATAGTATATTGTATTCTGCTTGTTGAGCCCTTTCATTTGATACCCATATTGATGTGATTGATAAAACCTACGTTATCCGCCATTTTGTAGCGGCCGCCATCTTGGATTTAATTTTTTTATAGTATATTGTATTCTGCTTGTTGAGCCCTTTCATTTGATACCCATGTTGATGGGATTGATAAAACCTACGTTATCCGCCATTTTGTAGCGGCCGCCATCTTGGATTTCAATTTTTTATAGTATATTGTATTCTGCTTGTTGAGCCCTTTCATTTGATACCCATATTGATGGGATTAATAAAACATAAATTATCCGCCATTTTGTAGCGGCGGCCATCTTGAATTTATAATGATAATGAATAAACATAATAATTGTATTGTCACCAAAATCCAAAGTGAATACAAAATTTCAGATTAACCGGTTGACAGGAAGAGGGTGAAATTTGAATTACTAAATTTGACCCAAGAATAAATAAAACAAACGGGGTGAGCTAAATAAAACCGTTTAAAAATCCATCTGTACTTCCAATATGTGTAATTATCAAGCGTTTTCCTTTTCTACAAGGTGCTTTTAGTCCTACAGATAAACCATCCAAAAACGTTTGACGGGAAGAGGCTACATTTTTATCTTATTTTTCCGATGGAGTAACCTTCGTTTAGCCATGTCTCGTCCAAATAGTAGATTTTTCTATTTTCATTGCGAAAATCCCTTATTGATCGCAAGTAATTCGGTCTCCAACATACAATTTCATCTTTTTCGATTAAAAACGAGTTTCTGTTTACTTTTTCTCATCTAAAATTCACCTCTCGCAGAATTTTAATTTTCCACAATGAATCTCTTCCAATTCCAGAAATAGTTCTATCTTGTCTCAATGTACATAAAATTTAATCTAAGATCAGAATTTCATTATTAAAGTAGAATGAATGTACTTTCCTTCTTATAACATGTTTTTCTTCCTCGCCGATAGGTATCTTATGCCTTCCTGGGGATTGCTTTCGAGGTTTTACGGTACCACATTTTTCCTCGCGTATGAGTCTGTAGATGGTTGAGTTTCTAATCCCGATCATTTTTGCACACGGTTCGAAGGCACCATCGACACTTATTAAAATATTTTTAGGTTTAAGCAAAAAACAACACTTTTGTGAAATACTTTTAATGGAAAAAGTGGTTCTTTTTTGCACTAGTGCAACAAAATTTTTGTTGCACTCATCTGTCATTCTTGTCAGTTTTGTGATGATTTATGCCAAACATAAACATTTAAATGAAATAAAAATCCAGAGCAAGTGTCTGATCCTGCTCTAATACAGCAATAATATATGTATATCCTACTACTTAGTCTCAACGAGTTACAATTATTGCAAAAATCTTTGATTACTTAAAATGTAAATGGTCAAAGCGAAAACCAGCTATGATTTAGTATTGACAAGGTGGAGGCCACACGGATACAAAAAAAAGAAGAACTTTTAATATTAATAAAGTTGTAACCCGAAAAATTCGCCGAGCTGTCGGAGGTTTAATGTTGGCAAGCTTGTCGACGGGGAGAATTCAGAGCGCTGACTGCGCTAAGTATTCAGTCCTCCATGTGCCGTCAACGTGTAAACACACATTTCAAGTGTTAAATTTTGCATGTGCTCTGGGAGCCATAACGTTTTTCACGGAAAATCCTGAAAAATTCTACGTAGGGGAAGAAAATATCGCTCGAGTTAACAGCTGGCAGGTCTGACCCGATAATCTACTGGTCCAGGAGGTGCCGATGACCAAAGGATGCCAGTAGAATTGGTGGAATTAGGAAACACGTGGTAAATTTCTGTAGACGGCGTTTGTTAGTAGGATTCATTATCAAGGTAAATGGTTGAAAATACTTTCTCGAAATTAACAGTTCTATAGGTAGATTAACGTAGGAATTTTAGCTTTGAATAGTAATTTATTGGAGTATGTAATCTGGATTTCATGAAATAGTTTGATACATTTTAGAAAATATTATCAGTTCATTTTCGTTTTGTACATTTTTTTGAAATAAGAATATATCACAGCGGCTGAATATTATTCAGGGATGTGTCCAGCGACGTAGTTTTTATATTATGGGTTTTTTTGCTATCGTAGTTTTTTTTGTTAAGCGGAAAAAAACCAGTCATATAGTGTAAATGGCTTTTATACAGTTAAAAGTCAGGATGTATGATTATTTGCGAATTTCGGGTGATGATAGTATAGTCAGTATAATGGGATATTGCGGGGGGACGTCGAAAATTTGACCGGGGTAAAAAGGTAAACCCTATGAAGAGGCTAATTCGTTTCTCTATTTTAGGTTTTTTATATGTGGATGTTAATTCGCTAATTGAAGCTTAAGGAGTCAGTGAGACCAGTTCTAGGAGAGCTGGAATATTCTGGAGCGACTTCAGTTGCTGTTCTGGGTCCGGAAGAAGGATAAGTGAACAGTTTTCCTTTTTTATTCTTCATACATTTGTACATTCACCTTTTTCCGTCACACTTCACAATCTTTTTTTATGTGAATTTTTTATTTCTCTCTTTTGCTGCAATTAGTATAAATTCACTTTTCACTTTGTATTTAAAATTGTAATAATTTGCTTCATAATTTAAAATATTGGGCTGTTAGCTCTGAACGTTATGATACTACGGTACGTACCTGGGTGCTGCGTTATTTAGTTAAGTTATCGAAACGCTGACGATTTTATGTAAATAATTTTGCGCCGTACATAATTTCGATTTATATTTTTTTTAGCAACGCTAAACTCGTTTGCTATTTAAATTTTATGCCTATGCATTTATTTATATTTGTATTCATATTCGTATAAATTGCGGAAGTGTGAACCCATGTAACTGTGACATTGGTAATTTTTGGCATTAGATTTTTCATTGTAATTTGAGAAATTGTACTTGAACCATTTGGTCGTTTCCCTATAATTGTAGATTTGGGACATCGGTGTAGTTTGGGGCCCTCAGCTCTTCTGCACCCTGAGTTTGAAGCCTTCAGCTCTACTCAGAGTTTATAGAACCTGCTTGTCAGTTATTTATTTAAGCTGTGACTTCGTTGTAACTGATAATTTAGTTTTCGATTTAAGTTTTTATGTAGATTCCGGCCTTCAGCCTAACTACATTCTGAGGCTACAGCCTTCAGCTGAGTTCAGATATTATTTGGGACATTTTTGTTGTAAACTTGTAATAAATACTTTGAAAAGAGACCAATGGTCCAAAGTGAATAATTAAAAAAACTTCAATCAGAGGATACTTGCTGACTTTTATTTTCTTTATAATAACTTACCTATCAGTTTAACCTTTGGAGTGTGTAGTTAGTGTTGTTAACCCACTGAGGAGTTGTGGGCTAACTTAAGGAGTCTTGGGTGCTTGCCCAAACTTCTCTGGCGCCCTTTTTGAAAACTTATTAAATTTTTTTTGAAGAATCCACCCCTTATCCACCCCTTCTTCGACTCGAAACTAGTCGACTGGCGAGCACGGGTTGTACCACGTGAGACAACCCGCACATATATAGCGAGCACTAAGGGTTAGTAGCGTTTTCTCGTTATAAAGTTTGAGTTCTTAACATATTATATTCTAATTTTCCAGTTTTTGCATGAATGTAGAAAAAATATTGTATGCAACTCGTGCAAAACGTGTTTTTTGCACTTGTTGCATAAATAACTATTTAGATATACGTTTAACTGGAGTGAAATCTGAAATTTTTGCCAATTTCGTATCAAAGAATGTGGTTTCTAAAATAATATAGTTTGCTTGATATATTAAACGATGTTTCACGTCAGAAATACTGGCATTGACAGTTAACTATAATTGAGACCACTATTTTATCAGGATAAATAGAAATAGAATAGAAATAGATCTAAAAAGATTATACGCTACGGCTCTCTAATGGCGAACCCCAAATAAACTATTATTGAGTCAGTACCATTTTTCGTGAAAAGAATTTCACATATTTTAGGACATTGCTTAAATATAAAATTCACAATTATTGAGACTTTTAGAATCACAAGCAGGTACGCTCTTGGAATTGTCATTTTACAAGGGTTTATTGCTCCCTGCCTTCTTCAAATAGAGTATAGTGCGTATGTTCAAGAGTATTCAAAATTGAACAATATAGCTTAATTGAATATACTAATTCTAAAAAATTCTATCTCTATAATAATTTCAAGAATAGCGCTCGTTGGCCCTAACCTTCATTTTAAGTGCGTTTTTGTTACCTGGAACATACAAAGGATAGTTGGGAATTTGTTCTAAAGCAATAATATTGAAATTTCACTATTTTTATATAATGATTTATTTAGCAAAACAACTATGCAATTTTTTATAGATAAATGTTGATTCGGATAAAAGATTGTTATTATTGAATTGTTGGTGTGTATACACAGTGATTCATAATGAATTGTACACAGAGTCCTGACATCAAGATATGACGATTGGCCAAATGTGACCTTTGTAAAATGTTGATAGTTAACTATCTACAGGGTGGTAAAGTTGAAATATTGTATTAATGATTTTGAAATATTTCAGTAGCCGCTTCACTAATATTAATGAAATTTTGGTAATTGGGGTTTTTCTAGGTGGCAAATGTCATCATACGGTTAGTTTTGGCCAACTCCACGAGGGGATCTTCATACTACAACGGAGTTCACCCTTATGACTCAAAGTTTTTTATGTTAATTAAGAAACATGTGGCGCATGCTAAATTTGTGCAGACAACATTTATAAATAAAAAAAATATACTTGTTTCAACATGATAAATTCAACCGTTTTCGAGAACACAATAAAATATTATTTTAGAGCACATTTTACCATTAAGTAAGAAATTACCAAAGTTTCATCAATATTAGTGAAGCGGCTACTGAAGTATTTCAAAATCATTAATACAAAATACAAAATTTCAAATTTACCGCGCTGTAGATAACTATTAACATTTTACTAATGTCATATTTGGACAAACGTTATATTTTGATGTCAGGAGTCTACCATTGCTCTGTGTACAACTCATTATGAATCACCATGTATATTATGTTATCTAAGTATGAGTCTTCGGGATAAGCTAAGAATCAAATTATGTTCAAACAGGGACGATATACTGTCACAATAATAAAAATATTAAGTATCTTATTTTTTACCCTATCTAATAATATAAATAGAATGTTTTGTAATTCTTGTGCATCTCTCTTCCTAATAATTCGGTTATTTTTTTTTCATTTGATATTATTCTTACTTGTTTTTTGTTTATACGATTCTATTCAATTTGACTGATTTACCACTTCAATAATTCTTCTTCTCGAAAGGCATTCATTGACTCGAAATAACAATAGAATGTTGCAGTTTGAAATTAGAACGAATATCATTTATAATTAGATAAAATCCTAGCGCTGCACAATTCTACGGAACTGTTAAACAATATTATATTAACTTTAATAAACTTGCGCACTTTATTTGCTGCTCTTATAATTTAATTTTCAAACTTGACAAAACTATTCGAGTCACATAATCTAAACTCGGTCTGAAGGCAAGAAAGGCAATCCACGTTTCTTAGAAAACTAACTGTCGTCCTGTCTTTTATTCCAACCAAAGGTCACGTTTCATCAATATAACTAAGAAAACAATGATAATTAGATAACTGCAGAATGTAATCAAACTTTTCGAGTTGCTTTTGACAGGGTTGAACGTATAATTTGTTCAGTTTTTATTTTGATATTTTCAACGTCCCGTGAATATTTTGCGCCTAGGAATGACCCGATCAGATTTGTCATGAGTATAATGTACAGTTGCGGCCAGTAAAAAATGGGACAACTCTTATAGCAGATTTTTATCTAATTCTAGCTGCTTGAATTTTAGTCCAGTAAATAAAGGGTAAAAGTTAACATTAATGACGCCCTATTTTCATCTTCCGATTGGAAGTAGCATTTCGTACCTCATTAAACATGAGACAAAGTTTCATGAAAACGCGTGCGAGGGCGGAGAAAATGACCCCAAAAGACCAGAAAATAGGTTTTCAGTCAATATCTCCAAAAATATGGCAGTTAGAGATTTTCGGTTCAGATAAAAATTGAAGTTCAGTTAATTTTCTACAAAAATGGTCCTTATGATTTTTCTCAAAAATTTGACCGGTTTCGAGAAAAGCGGCACCAAGCGCACCTCGAATAATGAGCTTCTGTGCTGTATGCCGGAGAGCACAGTCCGTGTATTTACACATCAGCGGGGGGACAAATTATTCAATAACTTTGTGAAAAATGCATATTTTCTCATGATTCAAAGTTCATGCGAAAGAGGAATTCAGCTGCTATCATACCCTGTGAATTGAGTCACGCTTGACTGTTTTGGCCATATCGGAACACGGGTCAAACTTTCTGCTCCCGGGCAATTTTGACCTCGCCAGGAATTTGTTCCTATTTTTTTTGTATTGCACTAATTTACTCAAAATTTTCTTGATTATTGGTCCTCATAAGGTCCTTTGTCATCCCTGAAATTTGTATACCCTAATTTTTTTTAATTTTCATTTAATCGTGGTTTATTGAATCCCAAATTTTTGCTGTTTTTGGAGCGCGGGGAAATTTTGTGAACAACCATCAATTAAAAATTTGTACATGATCCGATTGGTCTCCATGATACATCATTTGAAAGCTAAGAAGGTCTACTTTTCGATTGTGCAATTACTTTTTTGACGAAGTCGTCCATTTTTCAATAAAATTAGAAAACGCGGGCTCAAGGAAAAAACGCACTTTTTTGGTGTTTTTTTTTCTCCCTGCTCTTTATTTCTAACCTTTTAACACCTTAACTAGGGTAACGAGGGAATTCCCACCTTTCCATCGATGTATATAAGTCATACCTTTGATACCCCGGGAAAAAAACAGTATATCTAAATGTACACGCTATAATTTACTACTTTCGTTCCTCCGTCGTTCGTCGCGTGTGTGCTCTACGTGGCGCTCGTGTCGTCTGCTACAAACCATGCGGCCACGCTTGGAGGCATAAGTGTGTTTGTTTTATGTCATTATTTTGATAAATATTATTGTCAATTATAGAAAGAAAAGTCATAAAAGTGAAGAATATTGAACAAATATTGACGTTTTTCGTTAAAATTAACTTATATCACCAACCCAAAACATAGAAAGTGAAGATTCAAATCTTGTAAAATTGGAGCAAAGGGTGAGAATTTGTTCATGTTGTTTTTATTCAAGAACATTTGTTTATAAGCAACTATTCTAAATGAAATCTTGGTCTGTTCTTTCTTGTTATACAAAAATGGAGGTCAATTCTGCTACAGCAGTGTGTTTCTTTTGTAAGGAACCCGTTTCTGCGGATGCTGTCACCGTAACTCGGGGCTTAGAAAATTTGATTGATGTTAGCAAGGAAAGGAAGGATGAACATCATATTTTTTTAGAAAAACAAACGTCTTTGCAAATGCACAAACAGTGCAGGAGACGCTACATTGTCAAAGGTAGAAATGGCAGCTTCCAGTACAACAATTTTGACTCTGACGAGACCAAAAAATTAGAACAATTGTGCAGCCCCAAGAAGAAAAATGAGCGCAGGAGTGATGGATTTGATTTTAGGGCCAATTGTGTGTTCTGTGGCAAATGTTTTCCTCCAAGAGCTTGGATGCACGACCCTTCGTTAGAGATAATATTTTATTTCTCCATGCTATTTCGGGAAGCGATACAACTTCGGCTTTATCGGGAAAGGGAAAAGGTCAATAGTCGACAAATTAGAGGGAAAAGTAACGACGGACAAGGAACTGAAAGCGGTCATTGACAGTTTTAAAAACCAGAATCTTCCCCACGAGACCGTATTTCAGGACGGGCAGACTGTCATTGCGTCGATGTACAGTGATGATGATGGCCAAACCCTGACAAAGATTAGATATGAGATCTTCAAGCGATTCACCAGAAACAGAAACAGAAACCCAACTGCGCTCAAACTTTCAACCTTGCCCCCCACACCCGAAGCTGCAAGGCAGCACCTTAATCGGGTATATTTGCAAGTCCAACAGTGGCTCGGAAACGAACATGCCGGTCCAAACCATTAAAGAGCCCCAGCACTTCCGGCAATCTTAAAGATGATATTTTGTCAATGTAAGAAAGAATATAAGGAAACATGTTCATGCAAGAAAGCAGGGCTACCTTGCTCATCTATTTGTGGTTCGTGTGAGTCACGCCAGTGTTCTAATTATAAAGACAGCGATAATATGTTATCCCAAGAGGTAGAATTAGAGGAAACTTTAGACTCAGAAGAAGTTGTTGACGGGGTAGAGCTAGAGGGAACTCTAGACCCAGAAGAGGTTCTTGACCAAGAATCAAATGATGACTAGTGACGAACAAATTTATGTCATAATTGCAATGTATTTTTATATACTTTTTTCATCAATTCACGGACAACTAACCCGTGAATCTCTTGTACTTTTGTTAAAAATTTTCTATGTAATATTTTAGTCTATAATGTATTATTCTTGTATCATTATATTGGGTTCTCCCGTTGATAAATAAATAAAAAAAATATATATTTTTCTATAATAAATGAAACATGAAGAACGTTTATAACTCTTTATTCCAAAAACCTCAATCAGTCTGGTTGCAAAGACATTTGCAAAAACTTGCGGAGAATCTGCAAGAAATTGTTGCTGAGTATTATGGGTAAATATTCTTCACTCTTAAGGCATTTTCAGTTTTCCTTACCAAAAACCTAAAGAACTTCAGTATTTTGCCACATGTGCAAAGCTGATTGTTGCTAGATTCAGGTCAACTGGTGAGGTCCATCTTGCTGTAATTAATCTTATAGCCTGTTTTCCTAATAAGTATATCTTGAGGCCTCATCTGAGAGGAAAACAAGACCCTTGGAAACATAAATATCCATCAAAAGTGTCTGGTTACAGGGTTTCTCATTTATGGCACCGAGGATTAGCCCAATCTGTAAAATGTGGTGGCGCCATCTACAATTGGTTTCCACAATCCAAAACATTGAAAATAATGGATTTCCAACACCCCCCAGCTCAAATTTTGTACAAAACTTGCATATTTCACAAGTCTCAAAATTTCCGGTTTTTCAACCCGATTTTTTTGCAAAAAATATTAATGTTACGAAAAAAATCATAAGGGCCATTTTTGTAGAGAATTAACTGAACTTCAATTTTTATCAGAACCGAAAATCTCTAACTGCCATATTTTAGGAGATATTGGCTGAAAACATATTTTTCTGGTCTTTTGGGGCCATTTTCTCTGCCCTCGCATGCGTTTTCATGCAAAACTTTGTCTCATGTTTTATGAGGTACCAAATGCTACTTCCAAGCGGAAGATGAAAATAGGGCGTCATTAATGTTAACTTTGCCTTTTTTCCTCCTTCATTTGTCTTATGAATATGTCATATTGCAACATTCAAGATTTGATATGTCATACAATTCCCAATTTGAAAGTAATTATGTCGCATATGAATTCAGTAACGAAAGGTGGAATAATCGCAAAAATAGACGATGGGTGGTCAGTGAGGCAAACTGCGGCATTTTACAATGTAAGCAGGAACTCAGTTTCAAGTATTATAAGAAGATGGCGATATGAGGGAAGAATTGATAGAGCTCCAGGCTCAGGACTCATGCCATTGGTGATTCTTTCGGACCATAAACCGGGGTCAGGCGAAATTATATCGAAAGTGTCACTTGCAGCAGGTATTTCGGTAGCTGACAGGTAGCTGACATTATCGAACTTCTTACACAAGCTGAATTACCTCAAGAGGATTGTTCAAGTGCTGTAGACGAGGATGGATCTTATAGCCATTAAAAAATCCTACAAAATGGTTTTTCAAAAAGATCGATAGCATAAAAACTAAGCGAGTTATGGATAAAAAAACAACTACTTTTTTAAACTCGTACATGACATTTCAATTAATAAAAAGATATTTGGGTAAAAAAAATTAATTATAACCAGTATCCTATAAAGGGTTAATGTTGATAGTATAAAGTAGGGAACACATAACATAACTTTAAATGTCAAAATTAATAGGATTACTTGTGTAATAAATGCGAATATTAAATAGGAAAACTTAAATCAGTAACTTTCAGAACACACGGTAAAATATATATTTTATTTCAAATATAATAAAAGTAGAATTCGACATACTTTTTGTTTATCAAAAATGAGACAGGACCATAACAATTTGCAACAATATAACAATTAACTAGGGCAAATTTAAATTATTGTTTTGTATACAAACGGTTAGTAATAAAAGTTGAGGCAACTCTAAAAACAAAAAATGCAACCTTTGCAATTAAACAGAAAACCCCGAACAAAATTTGGGGGAATGATAAAAAGTAAGTTCAGAGCAGACAGAGCACAGAGTCGGGCGAAAAACGCGAAGGGAAAAAGTCCTTCCCTGTCACGGTAACGGGTGTCAGTTTTTTTTTAGTGTTCGCGGGTTCATAGACAGAAGTTCTCTCCGTTGTGTCAGGGCGTCAAAGCGATACTCAGATATTCTTGACAGTGAACGCTGTCCCCCTGAGAAAACACAAAACAGGAACAACTCTCTCTCCGACCGTGATTCAGCATAGCTCGACACCGGGTGCTAGAAATTTAGCGTCATCCGCAGTTTCTAGATAAATATCGAAAACAGTCAGTGAGCAGAGACAGGAGAAGGGAAGTTTCCACACAGTAAGGTTTTTTTGGGAATGATTCATTTTTTTGTACGCTGGTTCTAAACTTGATATCGATAACATAAATATTAGCATAGGTAGAATATATAACAGTTTTTTCACTGTGTTATTGACCAAAGTTCGTAGGTTCAGTTAAATCAGTAGTTCCTGGCTCATAAATTTGGGCGCCGCTCGATCTATAGAATATAATTTTATGGTGTGAGATAGTATAGTAAGATTTTACAGAAGATTGTAGGAACTATTTTTCTTTAGTGTATATGTAACTTGACAGGATTTAGGTATTATTTTTTTTGTGTCACATAATTCTCACCCACCCCGTAGATAGGCGTTAGTAAAAGTTACAACAAGGCTAATTGGAATTTGTATCATTTGCCCGGAGCGTATGATTTTGTCTCCGTAGAATCAGGTTATCATTGAATTTTCGCCACGATTAAATAATTTTTGTTTTTGAGACGCGGTTATTTCATTTACTCATATCTAGCGAAATAAATAAGCATTATAGTTTATTCGCAGGAAGCAAAACTGCAACTCGGAAATTTTGTTAATACACACTGAACTGTTTACCGATAAGATTTATATCAAAATCAGCAGGATTATAATTCTCTACTTTTACATTCTGTTTACATAAAGTACAATGATATTCGACAAATACGAAAATTAGCAGCGTTCGATTTGTACCTTGTTTTTTTGAGTACATAAGTACTCTCGCAGTGAGGCAGGTCAAATTACGAAATAGGGGCGAAATCATACGGCCCATGCGCACCTTGAAAAATTTGTAGATAAGTGTGTAATATTTTTTTATTGGGAGAGATTTACTATTTTTTACAGTGAAAGATATAATATATTTTTTTATACATTTGTGGTTACCGAAACTTTATTCAGATCCCTATCACGACTTTCCCTCTAAAGTGAGCAGTGCATTTGGATGCGAAGCTGAACAAAGAGATCAACTCTGGCCTGGCAAAGGTAATTCTACCGCTTTAAGTCCAGGAGGTTCCCGCCTAAATCGGAGTGGTTTTATTTTTTTCTACGCTCGGCTGCTTTATTACACTGGTGACAGCGGACCCGAGATAGAAGGGTCCAATTTATTTCATTTGGTGACAGCAGTTATTAGACTTGCTTTTATGCACTTGTTGCACGGTCCAGTGAACTAACCGGTTTAAAAACTCCGCTGGCGATGTATCCCTTTTATAGCGTTCCAGGCATTATTCATGTCTGAACCGGAAAAATCAAGAAACTACCGCGTGATATGTTCTCGCAACACAGGGATCGGCAGTAACTGGATGATATACTAATAAAATTTAGTGTGTATTTATACCTAATCCAATTTAATTTCTCAACTTTTAGTTTGAAATTAATTTTTGTTTCTTTTTTGCAAATTAGTTTGCATTTTTTTGAGCCCTGGGTTTTGGCGCCCCTAAAGGATAGCGCCCGTGTGCATTGCACACTTTGCACATATGGTAGCGGGGGGCCTGTAAGTACATATAGATAGATTAACAATAGATTTAAAATGGTGCACAATTATATCTGCCAAGAAGTGCCATACAATGAAAACATTTTTTTAGACACAATGTCAATACCTAAAAACGACATGTGAGAAGGCAATTCGATTGAACATAAAAATGCTTGTGTTTTAAAATGTGTATTGAATTGACTAGGTTTAAGGGAATATAAGACGGATAATAAATATCAGAGTTAAAAAATTTAATTCTTCTGTTGATAAAATGTGGAAAACCTGCAATCGTTCCCGTACGGTATCAGAAAGAGGTATTGTGAGTGGTTAAAAGGATCCATTGCATTTTTCGATCCAAATGAAAACCGACAAAAACCCAGTACAAGTAAAGGGAGGCCTTGCAAACCGTTTACAGAGCTGAGAAATCAAAGAAAAAACAGAAGATAATGCCACTGTTGGAAACATATTCATCTAGAGAGCTAACGTTTGCAGCGCGCAAAAGCCTTGAGTTTTCTGGACAAAGAAATGCTTTAAGAATAAAAATATATTAAAAAATTAGTGAAAAGATGTATACATTAACTATGCATTTACTACCGCCTAAATTGACAAAAATGGCCTCTGTGCGGCGTATGACAGCACTCTCATTTTTATTGATAATAGTGCTGTGGTTTTATTAATAGGAAATTACAACCCTGTAGTTTAGACCACTTTCCCAAGTTGTTGCCGTACGAACACTGACAATGTAAGAAACGAAAATGTATGAAGTAGAGAATGAGGGAAGAGAAGAACGAATCAAGATTAAGGGGAACCATGGGGCAAGACAGAATAGTTGCCACGATTAATAAGATGGCCTAACCCTTGTAACAGGTAATCATATAAGAAGGGCCCTCAATATTTTGTTTTGTAGGTATATCAGCTTTCATAGGTACATAGTCATTTCTATTGTAAAGTTGATAGTCTATGTACTCATAATTGTGAAAAAGTTTAAAAATGGAGGAAATAAATCATAATAATTTTTCAGATTTAAGTGAAATATTCAGTCAAAAGCCTAAACTAACCTAACCGAAACAGAAAAACCTTCCCAAATGATTAAAATGGAGCTAGCCAAAAATTATTTGTCTTTAAACAATTTGACGATAAGTGATATACGATGTGCTAGAGGAAACATTTACACTGCACGTCAAAAATTGTTGCCAGCTTTGCCAAAATCACGATCGGAGGTTCATGAACCTATATGTATATGTTAAATTAATTAAAATAGTACAATGTAAATATAATTTTGAATATGTTCTTCCTATGTATCTATATTGTAACGTTTTTATTTTCCCTACATTTCGCCCTGCGAAATCGAATAACTTCTATCCCAGTGCGGCCCTGGCGTAACAATATTTCCTTCGAACTGTGTAGAATATCGTTTCAAATGACCAATAAACATAAAAAAAATTAGGAACACAATATCACTGGACGCTGAAAAGGTTTGTTACGCCTCAATCTTGACTTTCAATTGAACTAAGTGACAAAAGTTATAAGATCGCCTGTAAAAAAGGTGCGGTGTGCACACAATAGTTTTTAAAATCGCCTTCGGACAAAAAGGTACTTTATACGAAATTCTGGGTAGACAGCGTAATTTGTGCATTTACAGCCCGATTCTTTTTATATGGTATGTTATATGGCTTTTTTTAGAACTAATTTTACAGTTATTTTTCGGGAAGAATTTCTACAAAAAGGCTGTCTATCCCCAAAAATCTCGTCACGAGAGGCAGTCTAGGAATATTACTTGAGCGAATCAGTGGTGATTTTCTTAGTTATTACGATATCGTATCATACCGTATAAAAGTACCGTTATTACTTGTGCTGAGTCGGCGAATTAAAATAACCGGAGTATCTGTTTATTGTATTTATTACCGACATTAAGTTACCGAAGAATACCGAGTGTCTGTGATTTGTTCTATCACACGGTGAGAGTAGATTACTTATTACAAGTACTATCCTAAATTTTTAAATCGACCTAATCGAGAAACCACGCCTACGGCGTTGATGCAAGTGTCTTCACTGAATAGTATTGTGGTGATTGGCTGGAGACTGTTGGACTCAGGTATCGTAAATGATTATTTAGTATCTCGCCTACCTGGAGTAAATCGCACCTTTCCTTACACGATGGTGAAAAGACTAATTTAGTGTCACGCCATTTCGTTAGCGAAATAACCATACGGTATCAGAATTGTTTTAGAGAACTTTTGTTTCTGCTTTATAGAATAACCGTTAAGAAATTCGGCGTGCACGTCAAATCTAGATTAAATTATTTTCCGATCACTTATATTTACGTAACTTTCACAAAGCCTATGTGTTTTTTTGTTTTCGAGTAATTCAGTAATATAATATCCTACATTTTCTTTTTTGAATAAACGAAAAATAATTTCGTTGATAAACTAATTTTTTAGTTCGCAAACTCTGCGACACTTATCGTTTGTGTATTTAATGATTTTTATTTGTATATTTGTTGTTCCTTGGAGACGATTTATTCCTCGAACAATTACCGTGTAGTGTTGGATGACAATTTGTTTCATTGTCTTTATGTATATATTAATTTTGTTTGCGGTACCAGGTTATGCATGTACCCATATTGTAAATTTTTTGATGTTCTGTTCACTGACGCTGGTCAAACATGTTAATAAACTGGTTAATATAATAAACCGCGTTTTAGTGAGTACTTCTCTAACCTCCACAGACACACTACCGAAATTTCTTTCTTATAATTTCTCTCGCTTATCGCAGTTTTTGGAAGTTTTCCTGTGAATTAAAATTTCTGGCGCCCTTTAATTACCTTTCCGGTTGATTAACGTTCCTAAAATAAACCCACGACTCTTAGCTCTCCAACTAAAACAAGAGTGCCGTTCGCATACGTCTTAATTGTTTATCGCCCAGTATCGTTTCAAATAATAATACGTCATCTTGGTCTCATCCATGGACACTTGGAGAAATTGGTACCGAACAATTAAGACGGTAACAATATGTTAAATTAATTAAAATAGTACAATGTAAACATAATTTTGAATATGTTCTTCCTATGTATCTATATGTATTATGTATATTTTAAATTAATAAATATTGTTCATATTAGTGTTTTAAATGAAACTTACTGTTTCTAGTTAAATCCACAGTTTATTAAAAAATGTTAAAAATTCTAAAAAATTGACAATTGTTTCGATATTACCTAAATATCATCGTAATATCGAAACAATTGTCAATTTTTTAGAATTTTTAATGTTTTTCAATGAACTGTGGAGTTAACTAGAAACAGTAAGTTTCATTTAAAACACTAATATGAGTAGATTCCACAAAGTAAGGGTTGAGACAGTTAATTTCATTAAATATTGTTCAGTCTATTGCAAGCAGAGGGAGGTATTATTATTCATATGCCGATTTTGAATATTTTAAAAGTAAATCTTTTAATCTCTGTGCCTAGCTTGACTATTTTTATTTCGTATACCTGAGACATGTGCCGAATTTGTATTACCTTCTGATCTAAGTATGGTGTAACGCAGGTCATACACGATCATTTGGAATGATATTCAGGGTGAAGATTGACATTCTGATTGCAGGTTAAGGTCAAGACTAATGTAATGATAAATGGGATGACGCATTTTTAAATATTTTGAAATCCGAGCTTTATTCACGTTAAGTGGACAGGAAATTGAGGGTCTGAATGATGGTGTAGTGATTCAATCATTATTTTCTCCCATCTCGTTAAAGCAGTCATGGAGAACGAGTGTTTTGGTAATGATGTAAATGAGGTTACCAGCTTGCGTTGCTGAAAGTGGTTGTTTAAAACGCTTTATAGAAATTTACGAGTCCTTTCTTGTGCTCTGGAATAAACTAATTTCTAGTTATATTAATAAGTATAAGATAGTATATAAGGATATAGCATGGTTCGAAAATTGCTCAAGATATTGTTGAAGGAGACATGATGACAGAAAACTTCTAATTTTCGAAGCTTCTCTCCGTTGTAAGAAATATTTAAATAGCCGCTAATCTTTCACGCACTGTTATTGGATCTCTTATAATTGTATTCATCTGCGATAAAGGTGTCAACATGTCTACACTGATTACACTTTTTTAATCATTCATCTATCCACACCCACTGTTCTTCTGATGTCCAATGCCAGGACAACGGCCAAAGAAGCCTTATCTTTACCAATTTTACCTAGAGGCACTATGTTAAATCGTTAAATCTGCATGTATAGTTGATTTAAGTGTTATTTAGTGTGTAAATAAAACCCAGTGACACTTTCACCCTATAATCCAGGTTTGGGTAAGTCCACAATTACTTTAATTCATGGCATCATCTTGATATTTATGGTCGTTGTCCGTCATATCAACTATCAACCTTATATCAAACAATCTTGCCAGGAACGCCATGTGTTGTATGATTTGTTGCGGAAAGCATGCTATTTAACATATTTAAGTCCTGCAAATTGCTTTAGGTATGTATATGTGTTTTCAACTTAACCTCAAATTGATAACATGATAATTCATAAAGAGAACAGGGAGTAATAGTATTTTTTTCAGATTATATACAAATTGTACGTGACTTGGAACACGATGACTCGAAAATCGAGAAGATTTCTGGGTTGCCGCATAGAAAGGGGCGAAACACTGAGGTCAGTTTCAAGACAATTTGGAATTCTGCTAGGGACGTTGTTACGTAAGCAGAGAGGCCTATCCACCCGAAAATATGGAGGACAGAAGGTTCTGTCTGATGTAGAGGAGAATCAGCTAGTTGAAGGTATCAAAATGGTAGGTATTTGCGGGTTTCCGTTCACAGTGTATGACATAAAATTGCTCGTACAAAATTAATTGAACAAAGAAAACAGATTAAAAAATAACACACCAGGTTTCAGATGGATGGAAAGGTTTTTTCATCCTACACTACTCGAGAACCCAATTTTCGTGGCTCTATCGGGACGGGAAAGTAAATAATTGCACGGCTAGGTGAGAAAAATTCCAAATAATGGCTAGGCCGAGAAAACAACTTCACAAAAATAACACTAGATGGTACCCTATTATAAACGACGACGCGACTGTCACTTTTAAATTTCAAATTGCATTCATAATGCAATTACAATTAGTGCTTAGAAAAATTAAACTCAGAATTCGAATCTTCATTAAAATCTTGCATTCACAAAGAGAAAATTCATGTAATAATGAGCTGATTTTTGGTTGCGTCCTCTTTGTATTATGGGCTAGAACAATTGACAGTGTTGACGCTTGACAATAATTTGTCAATATAGAAGTATCAGAGCCATTAAATCAGATAAAGTGGTGGAGAAAATTAATAATAAATATAATTTGTAACCTCACAAAATGAGGTAACTTTTAGTATAATCACTAATATGTTCAATTATGAATGCTGAACTGCAATGACAGCTTACAAGGTTCTACGACTAATTGTAATTACTAATTGTTAATTTGGACTGGACTGGAGAAAACAACTAGATGCATGGAAAATGAGAAACCCAAGGATAAATTTATTTCTCTACTGTGGCTAACACTGGAGGGTTTGAAAGATCCTGCCCAAAATTTAATTAGTGACTTTGAAGCTTCTGGGATTTACCCATGTGATCCGGATCCCATGCTAAAACGTTTCCCTGTCTGGACTAAGACAATTACTACACAAGAATAAGCTGACAAAATGAACTTTTCATTTATGGAGTTGTTGGAAAACAAGAGATATTCAAATAAGCAGAAATCCAGCACTCAGAAGAAAAAAAGGTTCGCCGTAGCTCCCGGTAAAAGTTTAGTGTTACTGGAAATGACCGCACAAGTCTAGGATGCGGTGTTCCTAACTCTGTAGACAGTATTATAGAAAACGAGATCCAAATTACTACTCACAATATCGAGTTGGACGAAATGAATCCCAACACCAGCGGTATGAGGAGGGAAAAGTCGCAAAGTAAAATCAGTAATAGCTCAGATTCAGATGTCCCTGAATATTCGATTCATGAGATTACGAGACCTTAGAGGAGATTCTGAGCCCAAACAGTCCTCCGATTTCTAGCGAATCATGCTTTGCCACTGGTGATTTTGCTGTGGTTGAATTCAGAACGGAAACAAGAAAAACCTGAAATGTTCTTATTATGTAGGAGAAATTGTGGAAATATTTGGCTCCGATGACCAATATTACTGCAAATTCATGCGTAAGTTTGTGGGTCAAAAAGCTCCAGAAAATACGTTTGTTATACCAGACGTAGATGATTTTCCATGATAAATATGAAACTCAATCCACCTGTAGTGGTAAGAGGGCACTACAGTTTTGACAGCCAAAACAAGGAGAACTACGACTTAAAATGAAGGAGATGTTCCTGTTTTAAAACATAAAAAGTGTTTTTTGTATAATTTTTACGTTTAAGTTTGTTCATAATTTAAGTTTATTTCTTTACTTTTTCAGAATATGAGTTTATTTTTTTTTGTTATAGTCCGTTTTTAAAAGGCATGGAGTAATAAAAGCTCATTAGGTATGCGAAACCGATACAGGGTGTATAATAAAATATCTCCGAAGTTTATCTAATTTTGTACTAAAATTTCTCATTTGTTACGAATTTCAGGTAGACACCCCGTAACTCTGTATTCGGTTGGGTCGCCTATTGTATTGAAAGGATCGCTCAATTGTATTTGAATGAACAAATTAACAATTTAATCCTCAGAGGAGTGCAATCAGGACAAAACAAACTTTGTATATGAATATGAAGGCACTATGAAATTATAATTACGAAAACTATTCAAAAGAGTTCACAATATCGATTCAATAAAAACACATTTTTTTGTGTTCCTATGAATAAATAATAAACATAAAATATTATATGAAAAATAGCAAATTTTTTTGCAGTAGATATCAACTTTACTACTAATATACCGTTTACAATAGGAGAGGAAAAAAGAAAAATGCAGGAATAAAGTACGAATTAATGTAATATTTATAAAAAAAGTCTAATAAATAATAGTAATAACTAACACAAAAACTAGTCTATATATCAGAATCAGACGATTCTGTTGAGCTTCCATTATTAACATTGATTATAAATGGTTCAATCATGTGTTCACTTATATGATCCATTTCCCACATATTTAGTTCTTCTTGTATCACGTGTTCAACACATTTCTTCCAGTTTCCTTTGGTTACGATACCTAACGCGTCTTCGAATAAAACTTTTACGTCACTCATTTTGAATGTCGTATTCTTTCTTGAAACTTCCCCTTTCACGTGGGCCCATATTAATTCTATGGGATTGAGTTGACAGTGATAAGGAGGAAGCCTCAGCACCGTTATACCACGCGCTGAT
Organism: Galeruca laticollis; assembly: GCA_963921935.1. Lineage (NCBI taxonomy): Eukaryota > Metazoa > Arthropoda > Insecta > Coleoptera > Chrysomelidae > Galeruca > Galeruca laticollis. The sequence continues at coordinate 94,901,940 of OY998183.1, forward strand.
GCCATTTGATCTACAACGTATCTACTATATTTGTGTTTATGTGAATTGGCCAGTTGCAAGAGCTAATTTTTCAGCGGGTTATCTGGGCATTCAATATTTTCCGAGGTTAGCCAATCGTGGATATCTTGTTTACGCCATGCAGTTGAAGGTAGTTTCTCCACTAACCTGGAGTGATAACTTGCGTTATCCATAACAATGAATGAGCCCGTTGGAATTAGATCTAACATTTGTGAGAAATATTATTCGAAAACGTCTGCATTCATATCTTCATGATAATCTCCGGTTTGCTTCGACTTAATGCACAATAATCCACCTTTAACAAAACCTTCGGCACTTCCGATATGAGTAATGATAAGTCGACGTCCTTTTCCTGCTGGTGGATTGAGGCCTGTTGACCACCCTTCAAGAGCTGCCTGCCTCCGACTTTTGACATTCGTGTCTTGCCAAAACATTGAAACAGTATGACCTTCATTTAACCAAGTCTCATCCAAATAATAAATTCGTTTTTGATCTTGTCTTGCTTTCCGAATATTGCGCAAATAACTCCTCCTCCAAATGACAATGTCGTCTCTATCAATCAACATTGCGTTCCGATAATTTTTTTTATATTCAAATCCCAGTTCCTTCAAAATTTTCCATAATGTACTTCGAGACATTTTCGGAAAATCTGAATCTTCTTGAACCGAAGCCATAATTTTGGAGAGAGTTGGGATCTCTTTTCTAAAGAAAAAAGCATGCACCTTACGCCTTATTCCATTCTTCAAGTCGTCATCCATTTCAAGTTTGGGTCGGCCTGGGGACTTTTCTGGGGCTGTGATATTTCCATTTTTTTTCTCCTTCATTAAATTATAAATTGTTGTTTTTGAAACACCCATCATTGTTGCAGTAATATCCACAGTTTCATCAACACTTCCTGTCAAATTCATGATTTTTCTTCTAATTTCTTCGTTCTTTAACGAGGAATAGCAATTTAATATCAGATTTTTTTCGTTTAGCGACAATGGGGCAACTTTAGGTCGCTTAGATGGTGATAAATCCTCCATATCTGGTCGAATTTGGTTGGAACACTATATAGTTGGAAGGTGTAGTTAGGTGTTTGTCTCGTGTGATGAGAAGAGAACTTGTATAGATGAACAAAAATAAACACCAGTTAACAATAGCAGTACAAAATAATAACAAATAACAGTAATAATGGGGAAATCAATCAACACAGCAGTTTCTCCAGAACAGATGAACTGTAAATTGAAAATATTCAACCTTTCCGCTACTTTTATAGTTGAAAAGTTCTAGTAAGTACATTGTATTATGGGGGCATTTTCTTAGAACTGAAAAGACTATATTTCACAATAATAAAACCATTTTTGAGCTACCTGTCTGTCAAGTTTCTTCAATTACCTGCTAATTGGGTGAAATAATCGGCAAATGGGGTTGGTTTGGATATATATATATATATATATATATATATATATATATATATATATATATATATTATACTATTTATGATAAATTACTTACTTACTTTTGATTATGAAATTTAAATGTAGATGTTTATTATTTAGAATTTTTGTTTAGTTTGGCTAGCTCAGTTGGTTATTGTTATTTTGTTTAGTAATTTATTTTAATTTGATTATTTGGGAGCATGAAACCCTTTTTCTCTTTGAGTCCTGGCTTTTATATTGTAATTGTTTAAATAAAAAGAAAACACATTATTTTGAAATCAATTTAATTTTAAATTTAATATTTTATATATTTGATAAAAATAATATGAGACGCCACTGGTTGTATTGTATCTACTTATTTATTTTAATCATTTCATCAATGCGCATGCGTGAAAAACTAGTCATGCGCTTTAGCATAAAACGAACAATTCTTACACTAAAGAAGCATCTATATTTGTACAAACATAGTTTGTTTGACGATGCAGACAAGTAAATGGTTCAAAAAAAACATAAAAGAATTTATATATATATATATCATAGTTATATATGATACAAATTGCTGTGGAAAGAAAATAGTTATATACATAGATAGAAATATAGGAATTATATACAGATGGACATAGTTATTACATTGATAAATTTTCAATCAATAGATTTATGCGATTACAAGATGGCGTAAGTACATATTTTAATTTATTTAAAATTCGGCCTTTTATTAATTTTAACGATTTATGCAATGAATTCACTATATAAAGTCTGTTTCTTTCTTTTTCAGATCGATCATATTTGCAAAAGTTTATCAATTTATGAAATTAAGTACTTATTTGAGTATTTTGAGTTTTTACTCTGATTATTGGCCAATAATGATTTAAAAACACTGACCTGTTGCTCTTGAGTTGGGATGAAAGTCTCTGGATCCCAGGAACACTCCGCTGAAGCTCCAAAAAACCAAAATTAATGAAAATTTCGTAGATTCTTGCCGAAAAACTTGATACAATTGACTATGAGTATTACTAAGATTGTATTTAATAGTACTTTATAGGTTTAAATGTGTTAAACCGGGAATTTCTTGAAATTTCAGGAACACCATCACACACACTCCTCGCTTCTTGACACCAGCTTCCCTCATTTAAGCGTCCCCTCGATTCTCTACTTTTTTCAACAAACAGTCTTTTGTTCTTTTTCAGGTCACTATTTCAAAGTTTATTTGTTGATTCACAATTTGTTCTGTCATATTTTATAACCAATAAAATATTGTCTTTTGCAATCAGATTAATTGAAACTTCTTTCACTTATTAAAAAATTTCACACATACACTCTTTTACATTATTCGTTCATTTATAGAGTTCCTATGAGTTTTTTCATCATACAAATAAATTAAAATTGGTTATACATAGATACATTTACATGGTACAACATTCAGTATTATTATTGATAATATATCACTGTTACACTCTTATTATTCATAAATATAAATTCTCTTATGTTATTTGTCTAAACTCTTTGCATTATATTATTTATAATAAACTTTAACAAATTACTATTTATTGATTCAATGTTTATTTTATTTACCATATATCATTTGTCTATATGTCATTATTTGTTTATCTATGAAAATCTATTGAATTCTATTCTATTCAATATTTGTATTTGTTTTTATTCTTAAATTAATGATTATAATGAATTATCTATAATAATATTTGTATTCTAATGTAACTACTTATATCTAAAATTCCCTTGACTTGACTATATAATTATTTCTTTTTAGGTGAACAGCTGGTTATGGTATGGAAAATATTCTTCGTCTTAGGCAACTTTATTTACATCATTACATTGGTTAGGCAATCTCTATATTTTGTGTTATTATTGAGGTAATTCTTTATTTATTATATTGTTATAGGCTATTATTTAATATATCTTTATTTGATATGTTGTTTAAATTAAGAAAAGTGTTTCCTTTTTACCTGTTTTCTTAAATTATATTATTTTCATATATTTTAATACTAGCAACATATTTTTATAATACTAATTCTCTTATTATCTATGATATCTGGTTCAATATATATATATATATATATATATGTATATATATATATATATAACAAAGACAGAATTAGCGGGCATATCACGCAAAAGAGGTTACAGAGAATGAGTGGTAATGAAGAATGGAGAATGAAGGCACAAATGTGCGTTTGGTTATCTTGTTGAAATCCGTTGTTTGTGTTTTCTCATGTTTCAATTAACATCTTTGCTCCCAAGTTGTACACCTTTTCTTGGTTATGCCGTACCGATGAAGGCTAATGAGCCAGAAACATGCATGTCTACGGTTACCACTCATTCTCTGTAACCTCTTTTGCGTGATATGCCCGCTAATTCTGTCTTTGTTTTATATTCCACGCGTTATTCTTTCATCTTTTCATTGGTTATATATATATATATATATATATATATATATATATATATATATATGTATATATGTATTTGTATAACATTGTTATTAACATTTATTTTATTATTTATTGTATGTAGGATTATAACTACCTGGAGCTTAGTGGACGGACTCGTCTACGCCCATTTATACATAATAATAAATTTTCTGGAAAATTGATGTCAGTGATATAATCCACAGTTTATTATATTATTGATAATTTGAAATTTCATTTTAAATAATATTACAAAACGGTTATTTTCGGAAATGAGATAATTTTAGAAGCCTTAACTTTTTTTAAATGACTAAATGTGGTACGCCTATGGTTCCGGCCAAAATGAGTGATTTATTACTCCATGCCTTTTAAAAACGGAGTATAAAACATACTTAAATTAAAATAAGGTGTTTTTGAGAAATATATTTGTTTCTCTACTAAAATTCACTAATTTTGATGAAAAGAATAAATCCAAATTTGTTTTTTATTATTTATTTTTATTCCAAATTACGTTTAATGATATACATATTATGAGAGATACCACCGGTGTTCCATTCGGGAAACACTAAGTTATTTTTTTCGTGTAGTATTTTTTTACGAATCTTCTATGCCGGTAATTAAAGCAAGCAACATGGCTAACCATACTTAATTTTTACATCATCCTTAACAGCATTCGTTTTTGCAATACGCGGTTTGAACTAATAAAGTGTTACAAGTTGGGTACATTTACGGTACTTAATTTTGAATATCTTTCTTTGTACCAACTGCAAGCGTATCCTTATTTCGCCTTGGCAATTTACTAACTCCACTGTCCATTTGGAATTTTTTTTACAATAAATAGTGAATATCTGACTTTTGTCATGTTAATAAGCAAACAGTGATTTCATATGCTATAAAAATGGTAATAAAAAATTTTTATGCATTTATAAAAAAAATTATTGATGAAAATTATTTCAGAGTATACCTCGTAGTAAAAACACATTCTCGGACTTAAATGCTTGTTGGCTTCGGTCGACAATTTACATTTTCTTCCAGAAATGTATTGCTTTTACTACTAAATACACATTGTACTATTGTTGGGCTTTGGGGCAATACTAAAATACATAAATATAATAATTTCCTTATCTTGTTGAATATTTTATTTGATGAAGTAAAAAGCATTCTCAGCTTCTCATTTCAAGGTATGCTTTGCCTTGAGTCCCTTTTGAATCGTCCTTTCATTTTCAAAGGAAAAACCAAAAGGTCTGGTTTAATTTCCTGTTGATAATTAACTAGATAATGAATACATGGGTCGTAAATTTTTTTAGGAGTTAGATTCCACAGACCTAACAATAATGATATATTTTAATGGAAAAAAGAAACAACCCTCGTCAATGACGGATGTTTATCAACATTTTGAGTGGAAATGAGAACATTCGCAGATGCCATAAGATTGTTCAATAGATATTTTTTTAAGAGTTGACAGAATTTATAGAGTTCAAAAAACTCAAAATTAAAATCTCGTGTCGTCGGGAACCTATTTCAACGGACAGTTAAACGACGCTCGTACACAAAAAAATCGGATTATTTAAGTGAATCCATGAGCAGGCGATAAAATAAGATTTGTCAGGATCGTTATTTCCCAACCTTAAAAATGAAAGGGAGGTAAGTAAATATAGTCAATCAGAATATATTTTTTTATGATTTCTATAAAAATTGTTTCAAACGAATCCAACTATTTAAAAGCATTTAATTCGAAAACCTATGCATTGCATAATTTCATAGCATCAGCTACATGGAAAACAAATGAGAAATCAAAGCTGAAAAAAACAAACAGACAAGTTCGCTAAGGGTGTAGACAAATGAAAATCATTTATCAAGCACGTCTGCGTATAATAAAAGTGCAAACTTAATAAACCGAGCTCATTACTATCAGTTATGGCATTCATGATAAATGAACGACATTAATATTCTATTAATATTTGTTTTGAAAAGATGCCAACTGTTGCGCGTAGCACCAATTTTTCAATTGGTGCTTTTTCCAGGCTTTCTGCTATCTTTGATTGTACAACTTGAAGTTTATATTTTTGGCACTTAATCATATTAATTTAATATGAATAAGATTTTACTTTAATGATTATGGATGATAAAGTGATCTAAAAGCAATATTATATTTTGCATGCAATTACGTGGTAAAGAGATCCAGACGCCATGCTTCTAACACATGGGCGGAAAAATGTTATTTGAATACAACGCAATGAAAATAAACTGGAATAACAAAGTCTGAAACTGAAATAAAAAAAGATTTATGCGTCAGTCGAAAACTAACAGCGTCAGAAGTGAAACTTCTTATGTTTTATGACGCAAAAACCACCAATGAGTGTACAAAGAGAATTCATAAATATCAACAACATAAAAAAACTATAATTTAATAAAATTAAAACAAAAATTATTCCCAAAATAAAAACAATAATTTTTCGGATAGACTATAAAAAACTATTTACAATAAAAGACAAACAAAAGTAAATATTCTTTTTAAGAAATTTGAATGCATATTACGTATTCTTCCTTTTTAATACCTAAGAAAAGTTCTGGCCGCCCATGGGGGTATCGAACCCGTGTTTTTCGCGTTATTAGCACGACGCGCTAACCAACTGAGCTATTTCGTTTGATTTTAAATCGAGTCGAGTGATGACAGAAGGGGAGAACAGCGTTGCGTTTCTCTCACTTAGTTTAAATGTAAATGATAATTAGAGCTTCACAAAACTTGTTAGCCTTTACGAGATTACCTCCTAACCAAAACTTCTGTAGTGTCCCATAAAAAGTTTCACTTCAATAAATACACAATGCAAAGAAATTTCCTAGTTTTTATCGCCTTAATTTTAAAGGTAAACAATTTCTATATTAATTTCGCACTGGATTATACCAATATCGGCAGAAATTATTAAGCGCTTTTGGTATCCTTTTCCCCCCGAATGCGTTCTCACTTTATCGTTCGCGCAGCGAAGTGGGGATTGATAAACGGAATAACATGATCGCCATCAATAAACAATGCCCTGCGACTATTCTCGGCGTCTCCTCTTTGTGCGAATCTTCGTTAATTTTTTCCGCCTCTCTCACAAGGAGTTTAACAGTTTTGTTAGCTCGACGAGGTAACTCTCATGACAAAACGCTAGTGTCCCATAAAAAGTTTCACTTCAATAACACAAGGATTAACAGACGCTATCTTCTTGGATGTTGGCAAATATAAAAGAGGAGATGAGCTTCAAGATCTCCTAAGCTGATATAAAAATATCTGTTAAACAGTAGATTTCGTATCAGAATTGATAAAATCAAATTTGACTTGGAAGAGCAGCAGCTGAAGTACCTTAAGGAGCAGTACTCTCTTTACAACATCTACACGACGGATATCCCGAGCATGTATGGCGATTTTATTTCACTATGGAGTTAAAAGCTTTGATCGTAGGTCTTCTACTATTCAAGAATGAATAAATGATATTTTCATTACCGTCCTATTGATTTTAGAACCGAAATATTATCCTCCTCGTATTTTTTATCAATTTGTTTAAAAGTATAAATAGTGTTTTAAATGAAACTCAATGTTTCTAGCTAATTCCACAATATAATGAAAAATGTTGAAAATTCTAAAAAATTGACAATTGTTTCGATAACTGAATATCATCGTCAGAATGACAGAAGTTACATTTCATTTGATGCCTACCTGACGTTTAGTAGTTATTTTCGGCTAGACCAAGAAGTGTCCTTCCTTGTGATTAACTCAATATATGTTAATAGAAAAAAGATGAAGATGTGGTATTACAAATATTGAAGCTCAGATATGATTAGCCCTATGGTGATATCCTGGATATCATTTTTCCAATTAAGATCAGTAAAACTGTGTAAATGATATAGAAAACCAGGAAAACTATATCTGCTGATCTTTACAATGATCACTTAAGAAGACAGTTTAATATTGGAGAACCCTCTAGATTTATCTGTTCATTGACGACTTCATATTGTGGGTTTCTTAAGTGTCTTCTAATTTCCAACTCTTCAAGGAAATCCAGTTCTTGTTTCTTATCACAAATATGTAGTACTTCTAGTTCTGTGTTACGTGTCAATGAATGATTGGTGTCAAGTAGATGTTTTGCGTAATGGGATTTATCTGGTTGTTTCAATCTGTATGCTCGTAATTGTTCACTGTATCGGATTTCAAAATTTCTAAGGGTCTGACCCAAACAGACAGCATTGCATTCTGGACATTTGAGTTTATATATACCTGATTTCTTTAATGGTGGTATTTTTGTTTTTACATTTAACAATTTTATACTTACGTTACTTTCTGTTTTAAAAGGAATTGTTTTATTCGTTGCTAAAGATATCTTTGAAATATTATGAGAAATATTTCTTGCATATGTGATGGTTTTATAAGCTCTTATTTATTTGGTTTGTTTAGGAAATATTAGTTGTAATGCCATTTTTTCCTCTTTCTTATTAATTAGCTAATTTATCATATGAAATGGATAACCGTTGGATGTTGCTATTTGTCTAATTGTATTAATCCCTCTATCAAAATTACATTTGTTGATAGGAACTGAAAATGCTCTATGTATCATTGAATTATATGCCGCTAGTTTATGTGACATAAGGTGACTGGAACTATATGTAATTGTCACATCAGTATGTGTTGGTTTTCGGTAAATTCAATAATCAAGTACATTATTAACTCTTTGAATTTTCATATCAAGAAAATTGATTGAGTTATTTTCTTCAACATCTAATGTAAATTTAATTTTTGGGTGTAAATTATTAATGTGATTGAAAAATATATCTAATTGTCGTTCAGTACCTATAAAACAAGCTAATATAAGATCTACATATCTATACCAAAATAAAATAGTTTCTGAAATATTACTTTCAAAGATTTTCCTTTCTAAACTGTCCATAAAAATGTTTGCCAAAATAGGTGATATAGGGCTTCCCATTGGTAAACCTTCATTTTGAATATATATGTTATTGTCAAAAGTGAAATAATTCTGATTAATACATACATCAAATAAATTAAGTATATCTGATATTATTCCTGGATTAATATTTTTATCTTCTAGTAATTTTCTTCGCTGACAATATTGTACTGATTTCAGATAGCTTGGATAAGGCAGAGAAACAGCTTATAAGACTAACATCTGCTTCACATAAAGTTGGGCTTAAAATCAATCCATCGAAAACAAATTTCATGACAAATCTAGTCCAAAGCCGAAACTACTTAGTAGAAGGAAAATACATTTTCCAAGTTACATCCTACAGATATCTGGGCCATGATATTACGATTGGCAGGGACAATCAAACCTGCGAAATCAAAAGAAGGATAGGACTAACGTGGGCCGCCTATGGGAAGCTGAAGCACATTTTTAAGTCCGAAACCCTTATATGCCTTAAGCGGAAGGTGTTTGATCAGTGTGTTCTGCCGGTTCCGACTTATGGTTCGGAGACCTTAACTCTAACACGAAAATCGGTAAATAAAGTAAGAGTGGCCCAGCGAGCCATGGAACGCTCCATGTTGGGAGTCACGCTGAGAGACAGGATTCCGAATCGGATACCTCAGAGAACAGGGGTTACCGATGCAATCCAGCGAATAACATATCTAGAGTGGAACTGGGCTGGACATGTCGCAAGAATGACCAACGAAAGATGGACCAAAAAGATCATAGAGTGGAGACCTAGGCAAGATGCGTTCAGGAACAGAGGTCGTCCGCCGACCGGTGGACGGATGACATAAAAAGAGTAACACCAAATTGGATCCAGGATGCCCAGGATCGAAATATATGGAGATCGTTAACGGAGGCCTATGTTCAGCAGTGGACGAGACAGGCTGTTTGATGACGATGATGAATTTTCTTACAAGTATTAGACATTCTTTAGGAGGAATTTTAGTGAACATATTCGTAACGTCAAATGAAATAAGCTTAGAGTTATCTTGTAAGTTGAATGCTTTTAATATTTTGATTAGTTCTATTGAATTTCTAATTGAGTATTTAGATGCATATCCGTAACTATTAAGTATATTGTTAAGCTTCTTTGCCAATATATTATTAGGAGTATTAACATAAGAAACTACAGGTCTAATTGGTTTCGTTATTTTATGTAATTTAACGGTTCCATATCATTGTGGACAATGAGGATTCTTATTTATGATGGACCTCTTTTCGTAATCACTTAAAAGATAATTTGAATTATTAACAATATTCCTTACATTATTAGAAAACTTTTTTGTTGGGTCTACTCTAAGAACTTTTACATCGCTAGATTTTATAAAGTTATATATTTTTGAATTATAATTTTCAGTTGTCAATATGACAGTTGTGTTCCCCTTATCAGATTTTGTAACTGTAAGGTTATTATCTTCTACTTTCTTTTTGATTGCATTTAAAACTATAATGTCATTTTTTGTTTGACGTTTAACTTTTGAAGGTTCAATATCTTTGATTAAATTGGCAATTTTTAATTTCTCATAAAGAAAATTATTTGAATTAGATTTTAAAGCTATTTCTGACTCTGTAGCTATAATTTGTTTAATATTATTCGTAAATTTTTGTGGTATGCTGTACTTTAAACTATTATTTAAAAATTCTATTTCACCATCTGTAAAATTAGTGTCTGAAAGGTTTTCAAATCGTGGTGTAAAGTGTGTTGGTATGTAGGTACTTACAGGATCAGACCCTTAGAAATTTTGAAATCCGATACAGTGAACACTTACGAGCATTCAGATTAAAACAACCAGATTAATCTCTTTACGCAAAACATCTACTTGACACCAATCATTCATTGACATCTAACACAGAACTAGAAGTACTACATATTTGTGATAAGAAACAAGAACTATATTTCCTTGAAGAGTTGGAAATTGGAAGACACTTAAGAAACCCACAATATGAAGCCGTCAATGAACAGATACATCTAGGGAGTTCTCCACTATTAAACTGTCTTCTTAAGTGATAATTGTAAAGATCAGCAGATATAGTTTTCCTGGTTTTCTATATCATTGCACAGTTATACTGATCTTAATTAGAAAAATGATATCCAGGATATCACCATAGGGCTAATAATATTTGTAATATCACATCTTCTTCTTTTTTCTATTAACATACATCAAGTCAATCACAAGGAAGGTCACTTCTTGGTCTAGCCAAAAATACCTACTAAACATCAAGTAGGCATCAAATGAAATGTAACTTCTGTCATTCTGACGATGATATTCCGTTATCGAAACAATTGTCAATTTTTTAAAATTTTCAACATTTTTCATTATATTGTAGAATTAGCTAGAAACATTATGTTTCATTTAAAACACTAATATGAGTAGATTCCACGAAGTAAGGGTCGAGACAGTTAATTTCATTAAAAGTTATAAACATTTATATTTAAAAAAGTTCATTCTAATAAAGTCATAACAAATAGGGTGACTAAAGAAAATATAGGTATTTTCAAGTACGCATTTTGAATAACAGGCAACGGTAGTTATAAGGTATAAGTAGATAATATAGTACTTGTGTCATTCAATGGTGCCAAAAATTTTTCATATTTTTATTATTGATAAGGGTGTCAAATCGGACACTGTTTTGAAATAAAATTCGTCATATCTCGTAAGGCACTCTAAAAGAGTAGCTTCATCGAAATACGTGATAATATTTAAGATCAATTACACACCCCATAAGCCAAATGTGGAGTTTCTTTAAAACGTCTAATTGCAACTCGCAAAGAATAATTCTGTTCACCATCGAAGCCGGTGTATTGACAAGTTTTTGCAACATGGGAATGAGTTGATCAGACCTTAAAGTCAAGTATGAACTAAATAATTTGATGATAAGACTGAATATACCAAAGAAATCTAGTGTTTCTAATAATGATCGTTATCAAATTCATCGAATCGTTTATAGATAACATCAGTAATAATATTTACTATGAATAGTGTATCTACGTGAATATTTGTAACTGCAGGGTGACCATTGACAAAATTGAGTTAATTGGCTCTGAACGACTTGCAAACATTGGAATAAATTTGGTCTTAAAAATCTTCCTAACTCCTTACGAAAGTGTTAAGGAGCATGATTCAAATCAAATGTTTATTGAAGTAAAGAGAGAAATGTAGATGTTGAAATTATGGTTGAAGTTCTTACAATGTTTATTATATTCATTGGTTAATTAATGTTTTACAGTCGAGCGATGTTACTCTAACCGGTTAATAATTCATCCCCTTCAACTCTATTTCCATTAGCGTCTACGTGCTCAGCGAGAAATCATCCAATAAATACCGAGAATAATGAATATTTCCTTATTTTGACCTATAACTGCTTAATCATCACCCTTCACTGAAAGCCTCATCAATTATTTTGACAAAATGTTGACAAAATCACCCTATATTCACCCCTCCCCTCTCAGCTCTTATTCTTGCTACGTGTCCGGTATCGGTAACACGAAATAAAACCTTTGTTTACACGAAACATGAAATTATATTTAAATGAGATCCTAATGAAATGCCGAACATGAAAACCCGAAAGTTGATGGGCTCAGGGAAAGAGGTCAGCGTTTTTTTTCTTCTAAACGAACACGTAAACTATTTGTAATCGTAACACATGAATTTTTCGTGTAATACTTAACCTTTTTTTATATTTTTTTTGACGACATTAAATAAGGAAGTTAACAGAAAAATCCATACTGGAAACGGAAGGTTATTAATAAATAATAGTCTGAAGTGTATTTTACCGTTCTCAGAGTGTATTTTCAAAATACGACAAGTTTGAACTATTATAATATGACGATTATTGAGAAATTCAGACTTTCTACACAAGTCTGAGAGTGATAAGCGAAACCTCTGCAAAAACCATACGTAATAACGAGATGAATACATTTTGTCCAGGCAGTTTATAAAAAACTTAACGAGTACAAACCCAATTCATGGATATTTTTGAAAGAATCAACCTGCAAGATGATAATACCACAACAAAAATAACTTATTCTTGTGATAATACTTTGAGTAGCAAAGACGAGAAGGCTGGTTACCGCTTCGGTTTACGCGCTGGATTAAAGATAGATTTGTTGAAGATGCTGGTTATCGTTTTCCACTAATCAAGGAGTGCAGGTTATCACGTTTCCATAAATATGGTGCTCTAAATATAATTTTAGGAAAATTATTACCAATACTCGAATGATCATCACTTATGATTAAGTATAATCCCTCTTGCGACTCTCTGCCAGTAAAAATTCGATTGAGTTGCTAAGATGGAATTTCTTGAACTGTTGATACTGAACACACTATTTACTACTAATTCACTGGCTAAGGCTCTTTACGACAACCAAGTTATCGTTTTCAGAGAGCGAAGGTAAACTAAAACTTTTCCTAAATGTATACTACCAAATTTTAGGCACCAATACAACTCTTCTATATATAGTCCACATGATAGTTTATTAGACGCAAACTAAATGTCACATTTTCCTGATTAAGTAGTTTTTACCGATAGAATTATTTTCCACGAGAAGAGTTGCATTGACGCTTGAAATTTAGGATATAAACTATACAACTTATTTAAGAGGAGCCTCCTCACAGGTATATAAACCTAAAATCTTACACAATACTAGTTACTTATCTAGTAATTATTTAGTTCAAAATATTTACGATAGATGTCGATAGTAGTAATGAATCGGCTTTTACTTATTCAACATATTTTCTCTCTCTGTCTTTCCACTCTTGACGGTTCAAAGAAACGCATCTCTGGACCAGATGTTCGGATGTTTTGCTTTCAAATATTTAACTTTTTGTGACTCTTTTTTTTAGGTTGCATCCAAACAAAACTTGCTGACATAAGTATTTCTATTATTTGAGTGTAGATTTTTGATTATTTAAGCGTTTCATAAATATTTTTGAAAGGAATAAATTGTTAAAAAGTAAGTAATCGTATCGACCCGATATCAAAAATTATAGTTATGATAATGTAAATTATTCTGTAATCTGTATTTTTTATTTTAAAAGCTATGTTTGAGGTTATGTTTACTGGATTATTTGATTAATGTGAAAATATGAGATAAAAAATACTGATTGTTTGTTCAAAAACAAAACATCTTTCAACATTCTCTTGTTTTATTGATAGTATGGGCTTGTTAGCGAAAAATGCTTAATTGAAGTGAAGTGACCTTACGAGTATCGGAATGAAGAAAAATTAAAACCACTCTAAAAAGACAATAATTACGTAATTCATTTTGATGAAAATATAATAGTGATAATGGAAATATATAATTATTATCACCTGATACAAGGTGCATTACATATTGCATGAAAGGACATGTGTTATTTAATTATATAGATACCAAGTGACAGCATTGTGGGAATTGTTAGAAATCAACAATGGAAGAAAAATATACATACTTTAAAAACATTGTACCTTTCGAAATTTGTACAATTTATATTAACATAATAAAATGTTTTCAAATTTTTGTCTGTTTCATGCTAAGAAAATTAAATTGCGGTAAAGTTGCAAATTTACATGATTGAAAATAGGCCATTTAGTCTGAAAACACAGAACGTCGTGTCACAACTTTGCCTCAATCTAATCTTATTTGTATCAGTTTCAGAGTTTCTGTTGGTTGCTTTCAAATTTTATTTGACACGTAGTCTCTTTTTTTCAACTACATGTGTAAATATATTCAATTTTATCTAAAAAACAAATAATATAAACAAAAAGTTTCCAAATTTCTTTATTATACAGAGAAATATTTACTTGTAATACAATGTTTTACATTTAATAGAAAGAGGGATAAGGTAAAGTGAGGAATCTCAATTTAAAATAGCAAACGTTTAAAAAAACTTACAAAGCAACTATAACAACTAATAAAAAATGTAAAAAAAAACTGTATTGACAAATAATAATATATATATATATATATATATATATATATATATTATGGGGAGATCGATATATACAATACAAAAGCAAACATACAATCAACATGTACAAGTTTGCTTCTACAAACAAATAATTGGCTCATTCTCTTTTTTCCATCTATAAAATGACAGATACACATATGTTTGATCACCAGAATGGTAAATAATTTTTTCGTTTTAATATAATACATTATTGATATTATTTCTTTTCCGTCCAACCCATCTAATATGCGAGGATACAATACACACTAAACTATAAATTTGGGATATTTTTATGGACACAAAACATATGTAAGCAACATTTGACCCATAGAGAAAGTAATAATATTACTGTCTATGATTTGACCGTCGTCATCTGTCATTGAAGTTCTATACCGCGCCATCCATCCAGACGGTGGAATGGTTGAACTAAAGTAAAAAGTTGTTCGTTTGCAAAAATTTGCGCACAACAAATCTCAAAAAATACAATCTTTTGAGATTTCATATTTTCAGAATCGAATTCTTTATCTTTCCTTTTGGGGATCAGGTTTTGGCGTTCAAATTGGTGACCACAAATTGTCAAAATTGTCAAAATCACACCATCACTTAATGGCAAAGGACCAAGTTATATTGTGTTAAAATTTCAACACTTAATTTCACTGCGTTCTTTAGATTTGTTGTTTACAAATTGACCTAAATTTTATTGCAAGTTACGGGTGCCAACTGTTTTCAAGTTCCTAAAACGTAAGGGCCCCTCTTAATGCACAACCAAAAATAACCTCGAATTTGATGTATTTTCGAAATTTTTCGTTCGTTTTCGTTGATTTTTTTCAAATTGTAGATTTTTCTCTTATGTATATCACTGTTTTAGTTGTTTTGGTAAAACGAATAATTTTAATATTATACCAAAATTCCACTTGTACCGGTGTACCTTATTTAAACTTAAAAAGAGCCATGAAATATTTCCAAACGATCAATTTTGTAGAATGGAATTTTGTGAAATAGTTATGGAGAAAATACAATAGGACGCAAATATTTTGTTCACAGATGAATCGACTTTTCCCATACACGGTGCACATCATTCATCCGTTATTCGATATTGGTCCAGGACAAACCTACACAAATACTACAATAGTAGAGCTCAATATCCCCAAAAGTTAAATGTTTGGGCTGGAATATTAGGTGAACAATTCATTGGGCCATTTTTTATTGACGGCAATTCAACCAGACAAAAATATTTGAATATGCCACAAATCCAATTTACTCCTTCTCTCATACAATTAGGTGTCAACTTCAATGATAGTTGGTACGAACATGACGGTTGTGCATCGGATAATTATCGATTAGCAATAAATTTTTTATACACACAATCTACCAATCTGATAATCTACATGAATGGTAACCTTAGATGGCCTGCTAGATCTCCAGATTTGGTACCCAACGATTTATTTTTCTGGAGTTATGTGAAATCGAGAATATATAGATTCCAGGAGAACAGAGCCAGTGCTCTGAATGAACTTCGGGAACAAATTCTACAAGCCTATAGGGAGATAACACCTCAAATACTCACCCATGTTTGTCAATAATTTTATAACCGGCTCGGTTACTGTTTAGCTCAAAACGGACGTTTATTCGAACATTTGATTTAAATTCATTGAAGAATTAAGAAGTTTTTTTAAATTTATATCTTATCAGAATATTACTTTTATTTAAAAATAATATGTATTTTCATCAGAATTCGATTTTATTTAAGTTTATTACCATAGTGTTTTTCAATTTGTATTGAGTGTATCTACACAAAGAATTCGTTTCTCATTTGAAAACAAACGTAAAAACAGTGAAACCATTTTTATTGATACAAAAAAACCAAACAAGTGTTCGTCCGACATATTTCCGCGTTGCCAAATCTCAAAAAAGTAAAGGTTATAACCGCTTTCAAATTTAAAATTAGAACAATTTCCAGCATTACAATAAAATGTTCAACAAATTGATCGGATTAATTATCTTGATCTGTTACAACCTCTCGAAATCATAATTAAAAGCTTCTTATAACTTGTTCTCGTGTTAGAATAATGCATTTTGCAATTAATATAAATGTACAATAAAAGCCGGCAACATTATGTTACTTCAGAACATTCATTGAATAATTCTTTCACTGTTTCTGATATCCTGTTAAAACCTACTATGAATTTATACTTGTAACAGGTTGTCGTCGCTTACGGACAAGTACTTGGGCACGTTTTTCACTTTTTGATCCTGTTAGAGAAAAAGAGTAATGCACTGAATTTATATTTGTTTCTTTCTAACACATTGTCGCTTAAGCATATGTGACTATAGAATATTCCTAGTACTGTATAAGAACTAGGTTATGCAGATGATATTGTGATATTTGTAGAATCTAAGTAACAAGTGCAGCAAAATATAAACATCCAAAATGATAATTTAGAAAGGAAAATTCGAAACTAAATATAGTAAACGAAATTCATAATGGATGAAAGATAGATGGAGAGTACGAATATAAACATGTTATTTGATTTAAATATTTTGTATTGATCATTACTCAGGAATGTACAAAAGAAAACGAAGTAGAGTAGCATAAAAATAATTTCTTGAGTAAGAAGGAAGTTCCCATGGACAAGAACTAAAATATGGGAACAGCAATAGAACAAGGACAAATAAGATGGTTGTACCATGTAATTATAAGAGACGAGAGTAGGTTCGCGAATCAAATGTTTGAAGCTAAGTAAATAGGCAAAAAGAAGGGGGCAGGTCGAGAAAGATGTGGATAGAAGTGAGAGCTGCAATAGAGAAAAGAGATAGGAAGGAATGAAAGTATTGGCATGATACAGAAGAATGTGAAAAGAGGAAATTACCAGAAAACTCATCTCCAACTTAACACGACAGCGACAGATAAAGTTTCTGGATTAAGTAAGTAAGTAAAGAATATGTGTATTATATTATTATAACACATTCCCTTGAATCATTCCTATAATACCACTACACCAACGCTCACAATTACACTGTCTGACCCGCGTTTCATTAACGAACTTCGTCTTCAGAGACCGAAGGTATACTTATATATAAACTTATCTAGTTCGTCCTACATACACTGCACAACTTATTTAACGCACAACCGAAAATTTACCTCAACTTTGATGTTATGTATTTTCGACATTTTTTGTTCGTTTTTTTTCAAATTGTTGGTTTTTCTCCTAGGAATATCACTGTCTTAGTTGTTTTGGTAAAACCAATAATTTTGATATTATACCAGGTGCTATAAAAATGTTATGTTTTTTTCCGAAATTTCAAAACGTCCTGTGGGGTATACAAGCTATTGCAAGTTATTGCAATTATATCCAATTTTCTTTCTTTATTCATATGTTTATCTTTGTTACTTCATGAAATACACTGTTTTGAAACACCATGTGCTTTTATTCACATGAAATGAATTTATCGGACAACTCAAACAGCTACGAAGCTATGGAAATCAAAGATTCTACGTCATAAACTGACAACTGTGTCATTCGTATTTTGTTGACAGTCCAGCAAAAATTAGTGAATAATGAAACGCCAAACCAGAAACTTAACTCGTGATGAATGTGTTGAGACAGATATGTTAGATGGTGAAGGGTGGAATTACCACCGCATAGCTGGAAGGTTGGGAGTGTATCACACAACTATAGCGAGAGCAATTCAAAGGTACTCGGAAATAGGAGAACATTCCAAACGGGCCGGTCAAGGTAGAACTTGTGATACCACTGCTACCCAGGATCGCTTTTTAAGAGTAAGTGCTATAAGGCAACGATTTAAAGCTGCAAGAAATTTAAGAACACAACTCAAGACGCAGGTGGTCCACTCATATACGTTCAAAGTGTACGCCGACGACTGAGAGAAATTTAAGAACCAGAATTGCTGCTCGAGGACCCTTATTAACAGTAGATCACCGAAGAGCCAGATTGAAATTTGCCAATGAGCACTTTAATTGGTTGGAAGCAGATTGGGAACGTATTCTTTGGACTGATCAGTAAAGGTTCAGTTTGCATAATTTTGACAGACGTATTCGCGTCTACCGAAGACCCGATGATCTATACAGCCAATGCTTTCTTTTGCACTCAACTTCATATGGAGGTGGATCCGTGATGGCGTGGGATGTAATATCTTTGACGGGGCGAACGGACTTGGAACTGTAAATGGAAATCTCAATTCTGAAAGATACATCATAGTCATTCTTGAAGAACATGTTGTGCCTTATGCCCCCTATAAAGGACCCATTTTTTTACTCATGCACGACAATGTGTGTTCATGCACTAATGACTTCAGTTTTTTCCTAATTATCAAAATACTTCCCGCGCTGATCTCAAACAGTTGGTTTCGGGCGATTGGGTGCGCTTGGGCTAAAACAAAAGACACAACGTTTTGCCAGACGACCGTTAACTACAGTTGTTTGTTAATAAATCTACAGTCCGCGATATTCTTACTGTGCAAATTTCATTGGTGTTTAGATAATGCGCGTCCCCACATGGATCTTATCGTTAGAAATTATTGTGAAGAAGTAGGAATTGATCACATAGACTGACCAGCCGTAAACCCCGCTGCACTGTTTGGGATTTTATCGGTCGGCGGTTACGTGAGAGACGACAAACCCAAAATTTACAAGAATTAGAAGAACGTCTAGTCGAATCATGGAATGGGTTAAATCAGAACATAATCAGAACTTTGTTTTCAAGTATGAACCAAAGATGTCGGGAGGTTATTCGCCGAAGGGGTGAAAACACCAGATAGAAATTTTCTATTTAATTTTATTTTGTTTCCTGTTATTCGTTGTTTCATTGATTAAAGCATTCCATTTTTCTGGGTATGTTTTTTGAGTATTTATGTCCTTTTAAGACATTTTTCTCTACTAAAACACCTTGAATATTTCAATAGATTATAAGATATCAAGGAAAACAGAACGCAAAATGAGGTATTGAGCCAGTATGATTAATAAATAATGAGCAATGGACAAAAAAAGCTAATAAATTTTATGAAGTAACAGAGATAATCAAATGAATAAAAAAAGAAAATGTAGAGGCTTCAAATTGGCCATAATTGCAATAGCTTGTATACCCCACAGGACGTTTTGAAATTTCGGAAAAAAACATAACATTTTTATAGCACCTGGTATAATATCAAAATTATTTGTTTTACCAAAACAACTAAGACAGTGATATTCCTAGGAGAAAAACCAACAATTTGAAAAAAAAAGCGAACAAAAAATGTCGAAAATACATAACATCAAATTTGAGGTAAATTTTCGGTTGTGCGTTAAATAAGTTGCCCAGTGTATGTAGGATAAACTAGATAAGCTTATATATAAGTTTACCTTCGGTCTCTGAAGACGAAGTTCGTTAACGAAACGCGCGTCAGACAGTGTAATTGTGAGCGTTGGTGTAGTGGTATTATCGGAATGTTTCAAGGGAATGTGTTATAATAATATAATACACATATTCTTTACTTACTTAATCCAGAAACTTTATCTGTCGCTGTCGTGTTAAGTTGGAGTTGAGTTTTCTGGTAGTTTCCTCCTTTCACATTCTTCTATATCATGCCAGTACTTTAATTCCTTCCCATCTCTCCCTGTTTTCTCTATTGCATCACCCATATCGTTCTTGACCTGTCCGCTTGTTTTTGCCCACTTACTTAGCTTCAAACATCTAATTCGCTAACCTACTCTTGTCTCTTATAATTACATAGTACAACCATCTTATTTGTCCTTGTTCTATTGCTGTTCCCATATTTTAGTTGTTGTCCATGGGAACTTCTTTCTTACTCAAGAAATTATTTTATGATATTCTATTTCGTTCTCTTTTGTACATTCCTGAGTAATGATGAATACAAAATATTTAAATCTAATAACTTGTTTATATTCTTGCTCTCCATCTATCTTTCATCCATTATGAATTTCGTTTAGTATATTTAGTTTTGAAATTTCCTTTTTAAATTCTCATTTAGGATGCTGCACTTGTTTCTTAGTTTCTACAAATATCTTAATATCATCTGCATAGCATACTTCTTATATAGTACTAAAAATTTCCTTTAGTCAAATATATTTAAACGACAATGTGTTAGAAAGAGACAAACATAAATTCAGTGCATTACTCTGCTTATCTAACAGGATCATAAAGTGGAAAACGTACCAAAGTACTTGTCCGAAAGCGACGATAATGTGTTACAAGTATAAATTCATTGTAGGTATTAACAGGATATCAGAAACAGTAAAAGAATTATTCACTGAATGTTCTGAAGTAAACTTAATGTTGCCGGCTTTCATTGTACATTTATATTAATTGTAAAATGCATTATTCTAACACGAGAACAAGTTATAAGAATCTTTTAATTATGATAATTCAAGAGGACTCGTGATTTTATCAATCGGTTTGTTTTCATATTTTTGCCAAATAAACAAGTTTTCGTGGAAAAGAAAAAAATATCAATAAAATTTGAAGCACTCGTGGTATTACCTTTGATTAAACCCTTCGAGTTAGTGCCATAATTATTTAGTGACAAAGCAGACCACACTGCGCTGATTTTAGTGTTATTAAAACATTAGACTATACGGTCCACTAGTAAGACCCTAGTTTTATGTTTTCCAATCTTAGTAATTTAGGTTAGAATATAATATTGCTCATTGATCCCTTTCTGATCTGATTGTAATCTAACTAAAAATTCCTCTGTGAGGGTATTTATGAATATAAAAAAAATGTTAGAATAAGCCCCCGTTTTGAACTAAACACACTAAACAGTCACCGAGCCGGTTATAAAATTCTTGACGAACATGGGTGAGTATTTGTGGTGTTATCTACATACAGGCTTGTAGAATTTGTTCATTTAGAGCACTGGCCCTGTTCTCCTGGGATCCATAAATTCTCGATTTCACATAACCCCAGAAAAATAAATCATTTGGGCGACAAATCTGGAGATCTAGCAGGCCATCTAACGTTACCATTCGTGGCAATTATCCGATTGGGAAATTGTGTATGAAACAAATGTATTGTTAATCGATAATTATGCGAAGCACAACAGTCATGTTGGTACCAAATATCATTGAAGGTGACACTTAATTGTATAAGGGCAGGAGCAATTTGGTTCTGAAGCATATTCAAATATTTTTGTCCAGTTAAATTGCCGTCAATAAAAAATGATCCAATTAAATGTTCACCTAATATATCAGCCCATTTAACTTTTGGGGATATTGAATTCTACTATTGTAATGTTTGTGTAGGTTTGTCCTGGACCAATATCCCATAACGGATGAATAATGTATACCGTGTATGGAAAAAGTCGATTCATCAGAAAACAAAATATTTTTTGAAAAGTTTGCATCCCATTGAATTTTTTCCATAACTATTTCACCAAATTCCATTCTACGAAATTGATCGTGTGGAAATATTTCATGTCTCTCTTTCAGTTTAAAACTACGATAGCCGTATTTTTAATACAGTCCGAATCGTTTGGGATCATCGTAAAAATCCTTGGCTAAACGAGTGGACGACTGTAGAGGATTTTCCACACTTGCACAGATTAAAATATCTCTCTCTTCTTTTTCGGGCTGGATTTGACGATTTTGTGTACGCGTTCCATGTTTTGTAGGAGTGACACATCGTGTTCTTCAAAATTTTTTATAACCGTCCTCACTTGTTTCTTGCTAATTGGTTGAGTATATTCGAATGCTACAATAAACAAATTTTCTGCTATTTCTCGATATGCATTATCCTGGTAATACCATTTTACAATTTGCATTTTTTGGTGTATCTGCATACTCATTTTATAAGATTTACAAAGATAGTTCATCAATCGAAAATGAACAGGTAGTGACGTACAGTTAAACGTCTCAACTATAGCCGGTAAGTACCGCCCTAGAGACGCGCACGCGCGATTCGTATTCGTATATTATAATATACTTATTTTAACGGTAATAATTTACGCTGACTTCATATTGTCTATCTCACCATGGTGGTAACACACGGGTAATGGCATGTGCATCTTACATTTTCCTGTTGACTATGAAGCGATTATTGTTTTACACTACAACTAAATGAGGAATTATTTCTGTTATTCTTAAAAATGAATATTGTAAAAGCACTTATACTTTCAACAAGTAGACGGCTGAAGACGAAATCGTTTTATCAGGAGCGTAGGAATTACAGCGTTCAGAATTGAATATTAGCCAAATAATAGTTGAAGTGATATTTGAAAAATAATTTAACAGTTTGTGCAACGATGCTTCTTTGGCATGTTATGATACCCTGTTAAAGACAATAGGATATATACTGAATATACTTGTTTCTTTCTAACATATTGTCCCTTATGGACTCTGTAATAAAACTCTATGTTACCATAGCATATTCCTAGCACTGTATATATCTATGGGCTGTATTAATTTTCCAGTATCCCATGTTGTATGGTTTTAGTTTCGGTTTGTATATAATATGTGCAGTACCTATATGATCGGGCTTCACAAAATCAGTTTATATTTGACATGATGTTGCTTCTAGTATAATGCGTCGGTACTATTACCTAAATATATTTATTTCTAGTGTACCACTACTGTTCGTTGCAGACAAGCAAAACATATTTATTCAAAAACAAACCCACAACTTGTGTTTTACACTGACAGACATGTAGCGATGATAGGTTTGTTCTATAATATATTTTACAATCTCTTTTGAACTTAAACTTGATAACTGTTTCAACATAACAAAAACTCAATGTATAATGACAATAACAAAATAAAATTCTTGACAACGTTTGTGAAAAAAAATCTTTTATCCTCTTATTGTCAATCCAGCGATATTTTTTTCAGTGAAAATAGTTCGCTAACATTCCTTTGGATTCATGAATGCGTTAAATTTGCAATTTCCATTCTAAATAATAAAAAAAGTCACACAAATCACACATCAATAAATATGAAGCCAGACAAGTTTCATTTCAAATAGGATGGCTTTTTTTGTTCACAACCAACAACTGTAATTGGAAAATATGTTTCAGATTTCAGAAATTACAATGAATGTCCTCACATGTAACACAATGGACCTGCCATTTTTTAATAGGATACAAAAATTTGCTTTTTTTAGAAAGAGATATTATTTATATAGATAATGAATAGTATTTCTTTTAATAGGTAGATATTTTACACCTGGTTGGAAAATAAAATATTGTTTTGAAAAATAGCAAAGAACAACCTTAGCTTAGTAGGTAAAAAATTTGATATTGAAAAATTAAAAATATTGATTACCGATATTACCTATCGTTAGATACAAACATCTCAAACGTCAATAATCTCTAATATAGACATCCATATTATTATTCTAAAAGGTTATTTTAAAAACAAATATAGATTTTACAAATGTAGATCATCTAAAAACCAAAATAAAATCAGCATTTACAAGATTAAAAATAACATAAAACAGCACACGTAGTATATTGAATCAATTATTCTTCAAATAATTTGAACGTGTTTTTTTATTGTTTATCTGTAGTCCCTTTTGCTTTTCTAAAGTGTGTCTGGTAGATCTGAGGTTATTATCAACTTTTCTTTGCCTATCAGATGTAAACACAAAGTTATCTGCTTCTCCCTGTTCTTCTTTTAGACTTTGAAGTTCTTACAAGGAATATCTTTCACCATTCAACACCAAGTTGTTTCCTAGAATATAGCAGCTATCACAATTTTCTTTTTCTTTATAATAATCTTTCATTTGCTTAAGAACTTTGTATTCTCTCTCTCTCTGATTTTGTGTCAAGTCGTCTGTTATTGTTATGCCTGTGGTTTTTTAACTTGTAACGTTAACGTTCATTCAATTTTCACAGGTGCCGTGTTCTCTTTTCCAAGACAGTATATGTTACTTATGTCACTATCCTATAGAACGTTTTTCAATTTCCGTTTTTATTTTACAATATTATTTGGTTTTTGGTTTCTTTCTAACTTTTCAACTGTTTCTCCTTTTCAAGTTCCAGCACCGTGTTATCATGTATTTCAAGTGTTTTTAAGTCTTGCTTCACCTGTATCAAAGGCGGTTTTAAACTCCTTTCTATTTTTTTGAATCTCTTCCTGTATTTTTTTTGACGTTTCATCTAGAAATTTATTGATTTCTGCTTCATTCATGATAAGTTTTATTTAAATTTATTAGTGCATGGACACCTTTAGATATAATAATTTCTTATTGGATAAAACCAGTTTGTAGTTGTGTTCTATCAAAATTGTTTTTATATTTGTAAAATCCAACAATTTACGTCCTTTATAATCAAAATAAAGCAATAGTACATACAGTTTTTAGATTACTCCGATTCTTCGATGGTATTGTTTCTTTTTTACAGGTATTTGAGTCTTTAGCTATTTTTTTACAAACAATATATAAAAATATGTAATGGCAATTATTTTATTGAAAATTAAATAAAACTAAGGTGTGCAAAGTTACCCTCCAGTTTCGGGTGACTTTGTCCCACACTGCATTTTACATGTATTCCCTATGTTTATTAATGTCGGAGCTAAAGTAATCCTACAGCATTTTTCAAAAACACGTAATCCACAATAAAAATGGGTTATTAAAATTTTAAACATAAAAAAAATCCCTAAAAAATACTAAAATCAACATACCATCCTAAACAAGATCGATCTTTAACGAAAAATGAACAACAAAGAATAATAGAACTGTTTACAACGTGATAAAAAAATTTCTTAGAGATATGGAAAGAAATATTGATTCTGGCCAAGTTCCAATGGCTGCGTGCGATCAATATCAGCCCAGTGGTAGGATTTTCTTACGACTTCTTCGGGCCATTGCTACATACTTCTTTCAGTACCATCACAAGCACCCAACCATAACAGTTATTACCCCTTAAATAGCCATCGAACTTCCCTGGAAAACTGTTCACGTTGTCGGATACAATTACGAAGTCTCCTATGGAAAGTTGTTCTGTATATGAATCATCTCTATAACTTACGTTAGATTCAGAATTCGACGTATCTGCAATCTCTTCAAAACGTTTTGTTATTTTTGGACGTTTGGTTTTTTTACTGTCTTTAGCTTAGGCAGTTTACTACAACCAGCTACAGCACCATCTTCCTCCATGATCGTCTGTTCACGTCCATCGTTACTGTCAGGTACAGCGTCATTATTAGTCATACTTGGTTGTACATTTTCTTTCTCCTCTTCGCAAATCTGATCATCATTGGCTTGATTACTAGTTTCACTTTTCTTTTTTTCCTTTCTTGTCTTTTCAATTTTGATTTCTATAGCTGCCACTTTGGTTTGTGTTTTTGACTTCCTCTCAGTGCCATTATTTTGTAGAGCTGGTTTCTTTTTAGAAACTTTTAATGCAGCTGCAGCATTTTTTTGGCTTTTAACTTCTTCAGCACTGACACTTCTTCCTGCTTGAATTTCTATTTTTTTCCTTTTTTTACTAACTCCACCATCCGCGAACTGTACTCCCCTCTTTTCTGCGAGGTACCTAATTTAAAACAGCTTCACTTACTCTCGAGGATACTTGTGCAGCATCAATTTTGTAATTGGGAATTCTGGTTAATACTTCCTCTGCATTCAGTGGAAAGATGCCACACTTTCTAAAGCCACTTTCCAAATTCTTACTGCCCTTTACATCAAATATTTAAACCAGTCTTCTTAATAGGATGGGAAATGTGCTTTTGGGGATTGAATTGGTGTTAACATTCTGTGTTTTGTATTCTACCAAAATATTTGGCCAAGCGATTTTCATCGGTCTGAAATAGGCGACATCCAACGGCTGCGTTAGGTGTGTAGAGTTGGGAGGATTTTCGCCTTCACATAACTGCAAAACCTTTAAGGATATATGGGATGACAAATTGTCCCCAATTAATACTTTAGTTCCAGAAATACGTTTAAGTGTTGGCAATAGCAGTGAAGTGAACCAGTCTTCGAAACAAGCTGTGTCGAACCATCCGCTTTTCGATCTATTGTAGCGTGCGCTAATTGGACCATTTTCTACCCAAGTCGACCACAATTTATCGGACTTATAAACAACGTATGGAGGTATCATTTTGTCAGCAGCATTTGCACAATACAATATTGATGTTGCTGATTTACTAGAATCTATCATTCTTTCAGGATATTTCGTCCCACGTTTTGTTAGAATTTTTTTTCTGCCGGGGTCATCACTCAAATTGGTCCCGTCGTAGTTCCAAATGTTGTTAGCTGGGACATTCATAAGTTCATTTTGAAAGTGTTAAAGTATTCTTTTATAGTGGCTTCACTGATTTCTGCTCTCGACCGTTTTATGTTGCTTGCGAAAGGTTGAGTTAAGGTCGGATTTCTTTTAAGGAAGGTATTTAACCAGTCTTTACCTGGTAAGTTGTTTTTAAATTAGGTATCACGGCCCTCGCGATCTAAATAATTTTTCACTAAATTTCGTAAATCGCTCTGATCCAATGGAAATCCGTACGAAGACCACCATGAAGTTTTTTATGCCTATTTTTCAATTTATTTTTGATGGTACCAACTGGCACTCGAAATTCTAATGCAGCTTTTCTTTGAGATAAAACTCCATTCCTTATAGCTTCTAGAGTTCGTTCTGATGTGTCTGCCGTGTAATTTATGTAATTCTACTGCCATTAACACGTGTGTACTTTGAAAGTATCTAAAAAGAAAGATTATGATGTAGGCATTACGTAACAAAATATAAACTAAATAGTTATTAGAAGACTAAACGAATGTGAAAATGATTATTTACTCACCTCTATAGCGATATCAATATATACGGAACCAAAAACGATAAAAAATGAACTGGGTAAAAATCACACGAAAACAGTTAAATTCTGGAGCACTTTGAAAACAACACCCTGACTACTTTGTGTCCAAGTTTATACTGAAATAACATATGCAAAGAGCTGAAAAAAAGGTAGGTTTCTATCAACGTTTATAGAAGAGAGAAGGTTGCCTGATAACTACTCGGCGGGGCAGACGGAAGAGGGGATCGTTACGTCACTGTGGGTGCCAGCATAAACAAGGCTGTATGAATTTATAGAAGTAGGAGTGCATATTATTGTTTATATCGGGTTCTTGTTCCTTTATTAGTATTTATTGTTGTTCTTTTTGTATTTTGTGTATTATAGAGTACAGACAAAAGAAGTAGACTAATCTGTATTGTTGTGAATGCAACTGGAACTATCGTCACAGAATATTATCGTTGTATATTCTTTGCTACTTTTGTGTTGGAGTTATTTTATAATTAGTAGAGATCCCAAAAGAGCTCGTTATGTCATTTAGTCGACAAAGAATATTTGTCAGAAAAAAATTTTTAAATTTAAAAGAAGCTGAAGAAAAACAAAAAAAGAGAAAAGCTCTCTTATCAGAAGAAAAAGGGAATAAATTGATAAAAAAAATTGTCAAATGAATTTAGTGATTGTCGTATATCACTTATTTTTTACCTTTTACTGTTAATAAACTTTTTTGTATATAGGTTTTTAAGGTAAAATTAGTTTCTTTCAATACCAAATATAAGTAACTTTTAAAGTGTCCAGCTTACGTTATGAAAGAAAGAGAAAAAAGGCTTGCCTATGTTGTGTACTATTTTTGTTACATATGTTAGAATAATATTGTTTTCTTACATTAAAAGTACTAAGTAGATAGATAAGATTGTATATTATTTGTTTTATCTAGTATTCGTTGCAGCGATGATGTCACTCATGCACCATCAGTGTGGATACTGTTTAAGTGTCATAAATGAGCTATTTCTTTAGGACCTAAATCATATTAATTTTATAAACATTTCTGTTAACTTTCATAGGACTGGCCGGGGTCCGTTTGTACCCCATGAAGTATGTTTTTGCTGTATCTTTGCCTACGCAAATTTTTAAACATGGATCTTTCATCTAGCTGCAGTTTATGAATTATTTTGATAAAATATGATGTATTTAGTAGTTTTTATTGGGTGGTATAAACAAAAAATAGTTTTATATTCCAGGGGTCTCTTCAGACCCCGGTCAGCCTTTTACGTCCGATAAAATAATCCCGGTAACTGTTAGTAAAATCGGGGAATCACATACATTTAACGTTTGTTTACTCACAGGTAATTTACCCATATAATTGTAAAATGTAAATTACCATGAAATTAACTGTCTCGACCCTTACTTCGTGGAATATGCTCAAATTAGTGTTTTTAAATGAAACTCACGGTCTCTAGTTAATTCCACAATATAATAAAAGTTATTGAAAATTCTAAAATAGAATTTTCAATAACTTTTATTATATTGTGGAATTAACTAGAGACCGTGAGTTTCATTTAAAAACACTAATGTAAATTACCAGTTCAAATGGGGGATTCCCCGCATTGCGATATAATTTTTAGACTTGAATATTCGGGTTAGTCTCTTGTGATATTGCGAGTAGGGTACATCGTTTTGAAAATGAGTCAGTTTTTATTTAAAAACAATCGCAAGAGGTTTACTGACGATGAGATGTTACGTATACTTGAAAGTGATGATCCATAGTTTGATAGTGTTATCAATGAGGAAACATCGAGTGAGTTAGAAGATGAAGACATTGTCACAGAAGTAGAGGAAGAAAATGATGTAATAGTTGTTGATCAAAGTATAGAGAAAACGAACCCAGAGGAACCAACAGTTAGTAACAGCCAGGGCATTCCAATATATAAATCTAAAGATGGAACTGAGTGGTCAAAAATTCCAGGAAACACAAAAGTTAGACGTTCAAAAGCTAATATTCGGAGACATGCTCTAGGCCTTACAAATTACAGTTCTGATACCTCAAGTATAAAAGACGCTTTTCTTCTTTTCCTATCTCCGGATATTCTGAACATAATAGTAACCGAATCAAACAGAAAGGCACAAACATATTATGATAAATGGAATATAGAAAATCCGAATAAAAGTTTTTGTACCTGTTGATACTACAGAGATTGAAGCTTATATATATTGGACTGTTGCTTATTTTTGGCGCACTTCACGGATCGAAAGAGGCTATCGATATGCTATGGTGTCAAGATATTTCTTACTGTCGTCCTATAATTCCTGCTGCAATGTCAAGAGACAGATTCAAACAAATTACTCCATTTTTACGCTTTGATAATTTTCAAACAAGACAAGAACGAAAATTAGTAGATAAGCTAGATCCGATAAGAGATATATTCGATATTTTCACTTCTAATTGTTGAAAATCACTTAATCCTGGCGACCATCTATGTGTAAATGAGCAGCTTGTACCGTTTAGGGGTAAGGCACCATTCCGAGTCTATATGAAGAGTAAACCTGATAAAAATGGAATCAAAATATGGGCTCTTGTAGACTGCACCACTTCTTATATTGCAAACGTGCAAGTTATTTGAAAAGCAATATTGGCAAACTTTATATTCCTATGTATCTATTAATTTTTAGGAAAAGGGTCAAGGTCAAAGGGTTGTCCTAGATTTGACAGGCCATTTGGAAGGCGGATTTGGAATAACGACCGATAACTTTTATACAAGTTTAGAACTTGCTGACAAGTTGTGGAAAAAAAATATTACTTTATGTGGAACCCTCCGGAAAAATAAAACATTTATTCCCAGATAACTTCTACCGGCATCGTACAAGAAAGAGTTTTCAAGTATGTTTGCTTTTAGAAATCAAAGAACGCTAGTATCCTATGTTCCGAAACAAAAACATGCTGTCATCTTACTTTCAAGTGAGCATACTGATAGTAAAGTAGCTGGAGAAGAACTGCACTATGAACCAGAAATTATTCTTCATTACAACAAAACAAAAGGTGCTGTCGACACTTCAGATAAGTTGGCCAAAGAATATACTGTGCAGAGAAAGTCAAACCGCTGGCCAATGGCAATATTTTCGCATCTTATAGATATCGCAGGAATAAATGCTTATAAATTGTGGTTACTGCAAAACCCGGATTGGCGAAAAAACAGTTTGGATAAACGTAAAATGTATATTTTGGGACTAGGAAAAGAACTCATAAAGAAAAACGTTTTCCGGCGATATAATAATAAATACATTCAGACGAATAGAAAACGGCATATGACAGACGTTTTTCCCGAACTACTAGATGCAACAGAACATAGAGTTGAACAACAAAACATTACCAGGGGGCGCTGCCATATGTGTCAAAGAGGAAAAGACAGAAAATCCAGAAAAATATGTATTAGGTGTAATAACTTTGTATGCCTAGAACATTCAAAATCGGAGAAAGTTTGTAAAAAACGTTAAAATTATATGTAGCTAGTAGTATTAGTGATTAGGGAATTTTGTATTTTTTCGTGATGATTTTTGACTAATAAATGGTTAATAGTAAAACTTCAATAAAACTTATTTTCTATATATTTAATTTAAAGATAAATACAGCATTTCTGCAATTTTACGCATGGGGTCTTCTCGGACCCCAGTTGGTCCTTTTCGTAAAATGTTGATGTCCGTCCCATGAAGGTTAAGATAAACAAGTTAAACATTAACATGTTGAAGTTTTCGCCTAGACGTAAGATATTTAAATATTTTGTGGGACATTCTCTCAACAGTTTTGTTATAAGCAAGTCGCTATTTTTGTATATTAATAATATTGATCGTATTTTCGGTAAATAAAGTGTTGTGGTGTAAATTATTGGTTTTATTTCTTACATCAGATAACACATATATGTATTTTTATAGTTTTTAATAATAAAGAACTGTATTTGTAATAATATGTTACAATACAAATAAAATCTAATACGTTTTATTCTCTGATAACAAAAAAAAACGTATAAAGCAACACAAATAGAGATAAAGATTGGGTTATTAATATGTACATAGTATATTTGAGTTTTTTTCATTTGAATATATGTACTTAAATTAACAAATGCTGCAAAAAATATGTGTTTGTTTGAGAATATATTGTTTTTTAAAACCAAAACCTATCAGAAGTAGTT
This sequence comes from Galeruca laticollis, assembly GCA_963921935.1. NCBI lineage: Eukaryota > Metazoa > Arthropoda > Insecta > Coleoptera > Chrysomelidae > Galeruca > Galeruca laticollis. The sequence continues at coordinate 94,933,613 of OY998183.1, forward strand.
TTATATTATTTCAGTGTTCTAGTTACAAGTGGTATTTTAACGAGCGAATACTCGTCCCAATAATAAAATTCAAATGTGGCACCCAGGCTGACGTCACTCCCGCGCTTTTTCTGCTTGATTCTCATTGGCTCAGAGTTACCAGACAACCTTCTCTCTATAAACGTTGGGTTTCTATCATGTAAGTACGCAACTTACATTACTCTCTATCGTATTATTGGTTGCCTAGACATTTTTTGTCAATAAAATAAATATTCAAGTGAAATGATTCCCATACAGAAATTCATTTTTTTTAAGAAGATAAACGGTTATTACCGTCAATAACGGCAATTTTCCTAGTTTACATATGCCTATGCCAAATGTGGCACCTAATTATTTTTTCCTGAAATGAGCCAGTCACCCTGGCGGGACAAAGTCACCCGAAATTACGGTTCCAAAGATATTTGAAGAGAGCCTAAACATACCACACTCTATGGTTAACACGGCCACACACATATGTCATTCAACCTTAAATATGAAAGGCTCTATAAAAGGTACATACAAAGTAGAGCCAAGGTTTAGTGTGGTATTGTTTAAATACATTGGATGTTCTTCAGAATTGAAACCAATGGATAGTTAAACTCAAATTTTTAGAATTTCAATTTTTTCAGATAGAAAAACAGACGACATTAAAATTTCCCATTTCTCCTGTATTATAAAATTGGAGAATTATTCCAGTTATCCAATTAAATACTCTCACCTGCATCAATTAAAGATCGGGTGGGAAGTCATTGAGCGACACTACCGGGAACACAGTATTGCGTTTTAACCGTAAATATTTTAGTAGTTGTGTGGGTATAATAAATTAGGTTCTTCCCCCTGTACATTCGCATGTCGATATTATTAGGGAGGTTAGAGAAAGGCACTGCTACGGTAGACAATGCAGTTAGGGACGAAAAATGGGTTTAATTTAAGTTAATGGGAGTGTCTAGTCGGACAGAATAGTTTAGCAGTGTTTTGTACGATAGCACCAAGTTTAATTCGAAATGAAAAGTTACTAAACAAATTAACAGAAAGTCTAAAAAGATATTACCTCATTAAAGTGGTTGTTAAATAGTTGGATACATATTTAGAATCATTCTAGAACTTTGATATTATATTTAATGTTTCATAATATTTAATAGTGAAAGAATTATAAAAAAAAGCAAATCATCGGGACTTGCACAGCAAATAATTATAAGACAAGTGCATTAACCACTAAACTACCGAGGTGTTTTGTTAAACTTCCCATAACTTGGTATTTTAATAGATAAATTTTAATAGAATAAATATTCGTTTTTTTGCTTAAATTAAAATATCGTCGGCTTACTTGTAAAACCTTCAAGTCCGATTTTTTCTCATATTCAGCTTTTTTACGGATTGATTAGAATAAATGCGTCCCGACAAATTCGTGAATGCCTTGTAAGTATACACCAATCAGAACGGCTCCAGGATAGCAATATGAGGAACTACTATGTTTTACAGTTCGAAATTGTTCTGAAAACCTTCTATGTCTGTGATAAACGTATTTGTGGTTGGTGGAGATTACGTGTGACCGGTCTATATAAGAGCTGATTATAGCTAATAGTACTTGCAATAAGTATCAACGCTTTTTGCAAATTGTATCTTTAAATAGTGATAGAAAATATGTATAATTGTTTTTTTATTGATGCCTCATATTACCTTTTTAAAGCACGCATTAGCGTGTTTAAATCGAACTTTCAAACACGCGCGTTTTTTAAAGTCCCTATGGTAACAACAACAACTTGAGAAACGTAAGTATCAATGACAACTTTTTTTATTAGTATTTAAATTATATATTTTCATTGGGAACCAATGTCTTATTTGGTTTTTTCTGCAAAATTTATTTATATATTCATATATACATTGTATCCTTTTAAATATAAATAAAGAAACTTTTTGATTATTGATCTGACAGCAGTACCTCGTAACGTCAAATAAAAATAAATACTATTTAGGATTGACTTTCACGAAACTTGGCTGGGCATCGAGGACGGACTTACATTTTTTTGTAGTAATAATATAATAATAATATTTTATGATTTCAAAGTGCACCAATAAAAAAAATAGCGTAAAGTATTCATGGATAACTGGTCTTGCAAACACTTGCTCTATTTCGAGCACTCCGACTGCGCCGTCGTGCTCGAAAAATCGCGCGTGTTTGAAAGACCTCTTTATCCACTTATACTTTAATATACTATTAAGCATATATAATAAATAATCATAATTGGAGAGACTAAATTGAATAATATTAGGACTGTAATCGGTTGTTTGACATTTGAAAATTTAATTGACAATTCGAAAAGTATTTGAACAATTCGATAAATTTATTAACTTTTATAAATAGGTATTAGGTATTCTAGTTCGTAATTTACTTAATTTTAATTTGTAGTAGTATAGATAAAGTATTGCAATTGTTAAAAAGGAAAACTAAAGTTGATTTTGTAATTTGTTAGTTTGATACATACGCATAATTGAATTGAACTTACTGTAAAAGGTAATTTTGTGAAAGATTTTGAATTATTTTGTAAAATAAATGTACTTAATTCAATTATAAGAAATCTTAATTTTGTGAATTTTTTTTTGATTAGTGGTAACATATATATTATTAAATATAGTAAATGTCAGAACGATATTAAATGAAAAATTGATTATATACAGTTACATGATACATCTGGGAAAATAATCTAAAAAAAAATTAACTGATATACTATTTATTGCAATAAATAATGAATTTATATTGAAATAAGTCTTTCACCTGTTGCTAGGGACTGTTTTCATATTTAGAGTACTGTCTAGTTAATGAATGAAAACCTTCTAAGTCAACAACTGTGGAAAATATTACCTTCCAAATTACTTATTTTTTAAACAAGACGAAAAAATATGATACTTACCAATTGTTAAATTATTTTAGTTGGCTTCCTATAAATCTAGGACAGGGAGAATATTACAATTAGTTACTAATCCTGATTCGATTGAAAAATGACATTTTTAATATTAATGATATGCCCATAGACTTTGTTGACTTATTACCCCCAGTTGAAGTCCAGTCCAAACATGTGAATACAGATATAATTTTTAATACTGATACTAAAGTAATTCCAGATGGTAAATTGTTTCAAAAAATAAAGGTGAGTAAATTAATGAATTGTTTTAAACAAATGTGTTAATACCTTAATCGGAAAAATAAAACTGGCCACCCTGAAATATTTCACAAAGGCACTGAAATACTGACAATTTTACCAGATAAAAGAATCATTTCTTGTTAATACAGAATGCGAGGAGGACCTTATTGACAAAAAAGATGGTTGCCATTTTTTGGCGATTAGTGTAGGTTTTTAATGATCATTAATTTATCATTATTTTGCAACAGAGGAGTTTGTGAATGCAAATGTAGTGCAAAACATTGAGATCCCTGATGAGATTATTGTCGACAATAATATTGCAAACAACAGTGAAGTTGGTGGTAATATAGATGAAGAATCTCTTTATTCTCCTGAATCCGATTCAGTCTCAAGTAAATCAGTCATCATTTCTTCCACGGTTTCCCGAATGAGAAAAAGAAGCTAAAAAGCTGACATAACAAAATGGGTTCAAGTCCATAATAAACGAAAAAGAGAGCAGGGAGAAAAATATCTTGAAAGAAGAAAGCTTGACAACAATAAATGTGTTTTTAATGTTGAAAAAAGTGAAAGACATATTGTTCAAGATTAGGAAATCTTGAATTTTATAGATTACGGTACTTTTTAAAAAACGTGTAAAATATGTGTAGATATGAAACTCGTGTTTCTTTTTTTCTTCATTATATACATTTTAAGGCGTAAACTCAGTTTATTTGTAGCATTGTAAAAATGTGTTAAGGTATTAGTAAATTTCTTTGTATTATTTCGGTATTTTTGTGCATTCAAAGGGTAAATTCACTTTATTTGTAGCTTTGTTAAATATTTAGAACATATCACGTTTCGCACTATTATATTTGTAAACTAGCATGTTAGAGCAAACGAAATAACATATTGGGAAGTTCATGAAAGACATATTGTCTCATTGTATTTGAAATCCTGTAGTAAAAAATTTAGGAAAATGTCACGTTTCATACTATTATTTTATTGTGTCAATAGGATTGTAACGCCTTGAAATAAGCAAAACGTCACGTTTCACACTATTAGTTTATTGAGCTAATATAATTGTTAATAGCACATTGTAAAATTCGTAAAAGGCTTATTGTCACATTGTATTTGAATTTTTATGGTAGATGGTCGGAAGGTTTGTAATAAACGTTTGAATAACCTTTCTGAGCAAAAGGTTACAATAGAACGGTCTCACTTTTTGAATGTTCAATAGAAATTGAAATATCTATAGGAGGCATCCATTGTTGACTCTTGTCAATGATCCGGCGAGTCAAATGATACTGGCCAATAGGAAATGTTTATTTCTTCTTAGTCGCCCCAATCCACGTCTCAGTACATCACTCAACAACAAAGTCAGTTCATTACTCAGGTCATAACTCAACATGGAAGTCAGTTCAATACTCATCGAAGTGAGTTCAACACTCATTCAAGAAGCATTCACACTTAGTTAAGCAGTTATCACATAGTTACGCAATCGGTTAGTAAGTTATGGGCTACATTATTAACGAGTCAGTTGTTTGAATAGTGAATCGGTTAGTTAAGTTGTGCAACAAAGTCGAAACTCAAGTTATAAGTGTAATTCAAATCGAAACACATCGTTTCACCGCAGTTAAGTCAAACACGTCGTTTCTTAATAAGTTTTCGAGTTCATCACTCACTTAGTTCAACATTCAATCGAGTTCAACATTCAAATTCAGTGAGTCGTCGTTATATATCGAAATAACTTCACTCAAATTCAAACACTCAGAGATACTAAGTCTAACATATCGTTACCTAGTTGCTATACGACTCAAGTGAGTACTCATCAAGTCGAAACATAACGTGTCCAACTCATTAAGTTCTTATTTACCTTCCGATCTGAAAACCATCAAGTTTAATCATTCATAAATTTGTAACCTTCATTGTAAATGTGTATATTATAAATTATTAATATCGACATTAATGTTGTCTAATTAAGATTATTTATCTAGTTGAATATCTACGTCAGTTCAACTTGAAATATAATCAAAAATACATATGAAACCTTCATGAAATTGCAAACTTAGTGTAAAGAAAAATGGTTTGTTAAAATGTCGATTATTTGACGAACAGCAAAGAGAAAAAACATTTTCCGAATTTTGGAAAAAGACATGGGGAGAAAAAAACTATGGTAAAAATTTTAGTACGAGTTGATGCAACTCAAGATAAAAAACACCAAATCAATGAAGTCTCCAGAAGAGGCCGATCACTATATTTTCATCTAAAAAATTCAGATGGGGAACTTCTTAGGGTTTGCAAAACAATGTTTGTAAATACATTGTGCATTGGACAGTGTCTGAATGGGTGAAAGAAAATGATCGAAACGAAAATACAGACAATTGCGAGAATAATCTCCAAATGGATGAGGGCTCATGGCGAGCTCAGAAATTACCTAAAATATCTCGAAAACTAAGAGATGAATCTCCGAAGAATATTCTGCGTTCCTTCCTAATTAGTCTGCCTAAACTTGAGTCGCACTACTGTAGATCATCTACTACAAAGTTATACTTGGAACCCATATGGATATCCAAGATGGAAGTATTCAGAGAATATGAAAATAGTGTTTTTAAATGAAACTCAAGGTCTCTAGTTAATTCCACAATATAATACAAGTTATTGAAAATTCTAAAAAATTGACAATTGTTTCGATAAATCAATATCATCGTCAGAATGACAGAAGTTACATTTCATTTTATGCCTACCTGATGTTTAGTAGTTATATTTTTGGCTAGACCAAGAAGTAACCTAACTTGTGATTGGCTTAATATATGTTTATAGAAAAAAGAAGAAGATGTGATATTACAAATATTGAAGCTTAGATATTATTAGCCCTATAGTGATATCCTGGATATCATTTTTCCAATTAAGATCAGTATAACTGTGCAATGATATAGAAAACCAGGAAAACTATATCTGCTGATCTTTACAATTATCACTTAATAAGACAGTTTATTAGTGTTTTTTCTGTTCATTGACAACTTCATATTGTGGGTTTCTTAAATGTCTTCTAATTTCCAGTTCTTCAAGGAAATCCAGTTCTTGTTTCTTTTCACAAATATGCAGCACTTCTAGTTCTGTGTTAGGTGTCAATGAATGATTGGTGTCAAGTAGATGTTTTGCGTAGTGAGATTTATCTGGTTGTTTTAATCTGTAAGCTCGTAAGTGCTCACTGTATCGTATTTCAAAATTCCTAAGGGTCTGACCCAAATAGACAGCATTACATTCTGGACATTTGAGTTTATATATACCTGACTTCTTTAATAGTGGTATTTTTGTTTTTACATTTAACAATTTTGTACTAACGTTACTTTCTATTTTAAAAGAAATTGTTGCATTTGTTGCTGAAGATATTATCTTTGAAATATTATTAGAAATATTTCCTGCATATGTGATGGTTTTATAAGTTTTAATTTCATCAGCTTGTTTAGGATATATTAGTTGTAATGCCACTTTTTTCTCTTTTTTACTAATTAGTTTATTTATCATATCTAATGGATAACCGTTAGATGTTGCTATTTGTCTAATTGTATTAATCTCTCTATCAAAATTACATTTGTTCATAGGAACTGAAAAAGCTCTATGTATCATTGAATTATATGCTGCTAGTCTGTGTGAGACAGGGTGGCTAGAATTGAATGGAATTGTCACATCAGTCTGTGTTGGTTTTCGGTAAATTGAATAATCAAGTACATCAAACAAGCTGATGAAATTAAAACTTATAAAACCATCACATATGCAGGAAATATTTCTAATAATATTTCAAAGATAATATCTTCAGCAACAAATGCAACAATTTCTTTTAAAATAGAAAGTAACGTTAGTACAAAATTGTTAAATGTAAAAACAAAAATACCACTATTAAAGAAGTCAGGTATATATAAACTCAAATGTCCAGAATGTAATGCTGTCTATTTGGGTCAGACCCTTAGGAATTTTGAAATACGATACAGTGAGCACTTACGAGCATACAGATTAAAACAACCAGATAAATCCCATTACGCAAAACATCTACTTGACACCAATCCATCATTTACACCTAACACAGAACTAGAAGTACTACATATTTGTGATAAGAAACATGAACTGGATTTCCTTGAAGAGTTGGAAATTAGAAGACACTTAAGACACCCACAATATAAAGTCGTCAATGAATAGATAAATCTAGAGGGTTCTCGACTATTAAACTGTCTTCTTATGTGATAATTGTAAAGATCAGCAGATTTACTTTTTCCTGGTTTTCTATATCATTGCACTGATCTTAATTGGAAAAATGATATCCAGGATATCACCATAGGGCTAATCATATCTGAGCTTCAATATTTGTAATATCACATCTTCTCTTTTCTATTTACATATATTAAGTTAATCACAAGGAAGGACACTTCTTGGTCTAGCCAAAAATAACTACTAAACATCAGGTAGGCATCAAATGAAATGTAACTTCTGTCATTCTGACGATGATATTCAGTTATCGAAACAATTGTCAATTTTTTAGAATTTTCAACTTTTTTCATTATATTGTGGAATTAGCTAGAAACATTGAGTTTCATTTAAAACACTAGTTATAACTTTTAAACAAATTGATAAAAAATATTTGTGAAAAGAAACAAGAACTGGATTTCCTTGAAGAACTGGAAATTAGAAGACATTTAAGAAACCCACAATATGAAGTTGTCAATGAACAGTTAAATCCAGGGAATTCTCCACTAATAAACTGTCTTATTAAGTGATAATTGTAAAGATCAGCAGATATAGTTTTCCTGGTTTTCTATATCATTGCACAGTTATACTGATCTTAATTGGAAAAATGATATCAAGGATATCACCATAGGGCTAATAATATCTAAGCTTCAATATTTGTAATATCACATCTTCTTCTTTTTTCTATAAACATATATTAAGCCAATCACAAGTTAGGTTACTTCTTGGTCTAGCCAAAAATATAACTACTAAACATCAGGTAGGCATAAAATGAAATGTAACTTCTGTCATTCTGACGATGATATCGATTTATCGAAACAATTGTCAATTTTTTAGAATTTTCAATAACTTGTATTATATTGTGGAATTAACTAGAGACCTTGAGTTTCATTTAAAAACACTAATATGAGCATATTCCACGAAGTAAGGGTCGAGACAGTCAATTTAATATGAAAATAAGTGCAATAAAAAATCTCTTTCAGTTAAACCATTGTGTGTGATCTATGTGACGGCTTTCGCGTTCAAAATGTATCATAGAATGTTTACAAAAGGCACATAAAAAGTAAAGAAAATGCTAGAGAAGAAAAGGCCAAAGACAAAGAGGTTGGAAAATTTGTGTATACCATGGATATGCAAAGTGTACTTCTTGCCCCGAATTTAAAAGCATCTGCAGTTTACTATAAGACTAAATTGATAGTCCACAACTTTACGATATATGACCTAAAGAACAAAGATGGCTATTATTTTGTGTGGCACGAGGGAGAAGGTGTACTGTCAGCGAACGAATTCTCTACGATAATTTCTTATTTCATTCAAAATAAAATACCAACTCTTCAGGAAAATGATGAAGTGATCTTTTATAGTGACGGTTGCGGCTACCAAAACCGAAATAATATTTTATCAAACACACTTTTGTCAGTGACCAAAGCAAACGAAGATAAACTCAGATCTTTCGAACGAAAGATTGTCAGAAAGATATTTGGACCCTACCACAATCCGACGACCAACCGATATCGCATTAGAACTAATGCAGAGGTCCAAGAACTATAGAAAGATAGCGATATTATCCAGGAGATTAAATCCCAGCGTTTAAGATGGGCAGGACACGTACAGAGGCTACACGACGAAAGACTTGAATCCTGATATGGGAAGAGACTCCAACAGGCAAAAGACCACTCGGACGCCCCAGAATGCGACAACATAAGATCAGAACCTCCAAAAAATGAACACCCCACTCGATTACAGGTTGATGGAAGACAGGGCCTCCTGGAATAAAGTTGTGCAGTCAGCCAAGACCCACCCAGGGTTGTAGCGCTAAGTGATGAAGATGATGATGACTTTTGTCAGTGGCTCATGTGGTGATTCAAAAGTACTTTAAAGAATCCCAATGGCACAAGACCAATTGGACGGGTTATTTCAGTAAAGTTTTTGCATCAGATTCAAAACCAAACAAAATTAAATTTTCCTAAATGAATGTTCTCTAAAAAAGAATTATAGACTGATTACATTATTGAGTAATGTGGCCAGACTATTTACCAGAATCTTAGAAAAAAGAAAAATTAGAGACCGCACTGGAATATACACAATTTGGTTTTAGGCCTAATAGAGAAATGCAAGATGCAATATTATTTGTGAAACTTATCGGAGAAAGTGATACAAGAAAGGAGTAAGTAACGGTGTACGATAGGGTTATATATTGAGCTTGCTGCTATGGGTATTAAATACTGTTAGACAAAGCCCTGAAAGATACAAGAAAAGGGTTCATGATTTAAATAGGAAATAGACAATCAGAACAGCCTAAAAAGTATCCAGAAGATGGGAAAACAGATAACGAAATCACAGTGAGAACAATTAATACCTAAAGAAATTAGAGTACAAATCTTAGAAACTAGTCATACCAATATTAACATACAGCTCAGAATCATGGACAACAACTTAAGGATAATGAAAATTATTACAAATAACAAAAATGTGATTCCTCCGTAAAATTTAAAATAAAACTAGATTACACCGTATCCAAGATGAAGCATAACGTCAAAAATTTAAAATAAAACCCATAGAGCAATGTATAGAAGTAAAACAACTAAGAATGTTCGGACACGGGAAAAGGATGGATGAGCCAAGGATAAGAAGAAGAGTATTCGAAGCTAGAACAATAAATAAGAGAAACAGAGAAAGCCCAAGGATAATATAGATGGACAAAATTAACAAAGCGGTCAAAAACAGAGGAAATAAACTAAATGAAGTTCTACCCCAAATAAATGACCGCAGAAAATGGAGGAAACTCTGGAAAAAAGACTATGACAACCGCAGGTTAACTCCGGGTCTTAGGAAGGCGTAATTGTAAATGATCAATAAAAAAATTAACAAAGAACGAAGGATCGTCATTTTTGGTAGAAATTTAATTTTTATATAATTTTTTTGTTACCAGATTTTTTGGTTGATGGAACAAAAAATAAAATTCCAGTATGACATAAATTAATTTCAATTAGTTTTTGATATTAGAAGAACAACATTTATTGTTTCTTTTATCAACAGAATAAAATGATTTGCAGATAAATTGTTTCTACTAATCATCTCAATTTAGAAACTAATTTCACAGCTTTCCGAAGGTAATATGTTCTTTTTCTCTCAAAAACGTAACATTTGATTCACTAGTATAAAATTTTAACTTTGATTCTTAGTTCAACAATTATTCAAATGTATGGTAATGTAACGTCATAAAAATAATTGCACTCCTTATTTACCCGTACGTCAAGTAGTTGGACCCATGTGAAATTATTTCCGTGCGCAAAAACAAGTTGGCACATATTTTGAAAGAGAGAGGGAGAGAGAGAAAGAGTGAGAAACAGGGAAAGAGAATTCCAGCCGACGGTTAAATCAGTATTGTAAACACATAGTATCGCCACATAGTTCATGTGGTAGGCGAGCGCATTAAGTCGGGGTTTAGACTTGGAACATAAATTTGGAATTTTTTATGTGGAAGCCATTACTGTAACGAGTTGGTCCTTTGAGGGTCATTCTATTAATAACAATATAATAGCCTTACCAAAATGCATCCCTTCGAAGCCAACAGTTTCTACTCACTCCAAGTATATTTGCTAATTTGTTTGGGTTTTAGTTTTGAGGGGTATGATCTATTTCGAAAAATGTCTTTGGGGACAATTAAACAAAGATATAGAGTCAGATGGAATATGAAAATCGGAAAAAGTTTTGAAATTGGATAAATATTTAACCATTTTCAAAATAGAAAAGTATACACAGCATAATATATTTTGAAAGTTTAACTGTGAGAAATTTTTGCCATTAAACATGGTTACTTGGACAATCTGTCACTGAAAATATTCAAAATTTTAACTGAAATTTGATTTCTGATATTTTTTTTATGTTTACTGCAATCATTTTGTAGCTCAGTAACTCGTATAAGTGAGATACTTTAGAAGATTTGGACGAAACGAATACATCGGCATTTGTAGGATTAAATAATGCCTCTTTGGATCAGAAAATAAAAAAAACAACTATGATATTAGAAATAGAAAGAAGAAAAAGAAGGACTAAGATGCGAATCGAACAAAATGGAACAGACATAATATAAAAATAACAAATAACCTTGTAGAAATATAAATTTCTTTTCCTAATGACACTGGCAGACACAACAAATCATTTGTTGTAGTTTTATTAAATGTGAATTCAGCCATAGGAAAAAATAATATAAACGGTTAAGAGTAAGGTACAGATATTGAAGAAGTAATGTGGAAGATGTATGAGGGAGAATTTAAGAATTTACAAAATGTACAAGCAGAATGGGAAATAAAATAATTAATAAATAAGAAATGGAGAATGTTTACTCAGGCTTGATAAATATCACTGTAAATCAGAAATTATTTTCGATCTATTGTGAAAATCTCGGAACACACTTGATATGAATTGTCTAAATGGCGAGTTTTTTAAATCATCAATTCCCGGTAACTGACTAACTGTATGTACCGCTGGCTAAATATACATCAGGAATTTATTAATGATGTATACGTTATAGAATAGTCGCTGATAAATGGCTTTATGATATTCAACATTATCTGAAAGCAGCTATTTCGGAAAGTAGCCAGTTTGTCCCTCGAAATCCTTTTTCTTCAATCAAATTGTTCAGATTGGAGTCACCGGGCTGCAGAAAATTACCCTGACAATGCACCTTCGTGATTTTTCCTAACAAGTCGAAATACACGAGAGAAAACTGAGCTCCCGTGACCTTTTTTAAAGTACTAGACCCTTTAGTCGGGAATAAATACGGGTTAAATTCAGAGAATTTATTTTTGCAGGCATGTCATGCAAGACGAGGATTTTCATGAAATTTCAGGGAGTTTTACAAAGTCTGAAAAAGGGAAAAACGGATTAATTAGACAACTTTTTCGATAATTAGTAGATGTTTCGCTGAATTGAGAAAGTTTTTACAAAATGATCACGAAACATGTTTTTCTTTTCCTCTAAAATTCAATTTATTAACGCCCGTTGAATTTAATATGTCAGAATATCATTATTTCGTATAAATTTTGTGTCTAAAAATGGTACACAATATTTATTGTCTTCTGTTCCCATGGTAAATTGTATATATGGATCTTAGTTATTGAATATAAAAAGAACTTTATCTAAGTTAGTTTTTGGTAATGCTAAAGTAATGTCATCAACATATTTTTTCAAAAATTTTGTTTTAAATGGTAATAATGGTATAATTGTAGCCAATAAATTATCCATTACATAACAATAACAAGATATAATGGGAGAAATTGTAGCTCGCATTATAGTACCAAAAGTTTGTTTGCATGTTTGGTTATTAAATGTAAAATAGGTATTTTCAAAGAGTAATGTAATAATTTCTTGGAAATATTTTTTAGATATTTGACAATGTTGTTTCAATCCATTTTTTATTAATAACGAAGAAAATTCTAAATATGCATTACTGAATAAAGACAACATCCAAACTGCTAATTACATGATTATTAGGTAGTTGAAATTTGTTAAATTGATTGAAAATATCTTTAATGTAATATTCAGTATTTAAGACATAAGCTTTTGTTAAAACTTTTTGAAAAAATGTGGCTTAATGTCACACTTGGGCCCAGCCACAATGCCTTCTGAAATCATGTCAATAGACACTGTGGGAGGTTTTGGTGGATCTCGATCTACAAAAAAATACCTCCATTTGCTGGTAGATCATTTCACAAGGTATGCTTACATTCTAACGTCAAAAACTCAAAACGGAGCTGATTTTATTAAACTAGTGAACAGCATCGTCGAGAACGGTAAAATTAATATGATCATATCTGACCAATACCCAGGCATAATCTCAAGAGAATTTAAAAGATTTTTGGAAGAAAAACATATACAATTGATATTCACCAGAGTAAATTTTCCTTTCTCTAATGGCATAAACGAACGACTGAATCAAACACTAGTTAATAAAATCAGGTGTAAAATCAATGAAAAGAAACAGAAAGCAGCATGGACAACTATACCACATGAATGTGTAAAAAAATTTAATAATACAAAACATAGCGTAACTGGATTCGCTCCATCATATTAATGAATGGTACCGGCATCTCGGTGTCTCGGTATCACCGAAAGAGCTAAGAGAAATAACGTAATGGAAAAACTAAAATTTGAATTTACCATGAAAAGAAAACGAGAAGATTAAAAAACAAACATTATTTGTCTGACGTCAATCAGCACAATTGAGGGCGAAATCTTTAATGTACCAACAGATTTTCAAGATGTAATTCTGCATACTGAACTCATTAAAACGGATACTTTTAGGAAGGTGAAAAATGCAATTACAAAAAGGCACCAAAAAAGGAATGTTTGGATAGTGTTGAATTAATCCTTAAGAAATATTTACGTTCATGATGGTGGAAACATTCAATTTGATAATTGCATATTGCAAGAGAAATTCGAAGAACCACAATCTACAAAACAAAGAGATATTTCATATGATATATCAAAAGAAGATTTGCAGATTGTGTTAGAAGATGTTTATAGAATGGAAACAGGATCTAAAAAGAATCTCAATAAACTAGCAGAAAAAAATTTGTTAGAAAAATTCAACAGCAAAAACAGTAATGGGACTCAATGGACGGAGTTATTCGGAAGGGAGTGCGAGCGTTTCAATTTACAAAAAGATGAGGAAATAATAGAGGTTTTAAGATTATTTTTGGAAGGCTCTTGTACAGATTGGTACAGTTCAATGCTAATGAAACTCACAATTTATTCAGAGTGGACAATCGGGAAAACAAAATTTTGTGAAACGTATGCAGATAAGGGATGGCCACCTGTAAAATATGCAATCGGCTTTAAATACATGAATGGACCATTGCTGGATTATGCTTTGAAAAAAGAAAAATTGTTACTGGAGATGAATAAGTCCATAAGCCCAGACATACTTATAAACCTGATTGTAGCAAGATTGCCAGACTTTGTGACGGACAGAATTAATAAAAGAGTTGTGGAAGAAACAAAAGATCTGTTCAATGAAATCAGGAGATTGGAACACTTAGTGAAAAATGATGGTTTTGATAAAAAGAAAAATGTTGTTATAAATTCAAACGCAAAACCATGCAAAGTAAAAATAATATATATCACTCTGAAGATTTATGCTGGTTCAAAATTAAGCCAAACCACGCTGGAGAGAAAAGTCAGATAAAATGTGTCAATAACTCACTGCTAAAAAGTGAGTTACAAGGTGATGATACAAAAAACTAATTGTGCCGCCATTAATTAAGTTGAAATGAATATTGAATAGCAATCTTAGAATATTTGGAATCTATGACTCTGGTTCAAATTGTCTTACTAGAAAATTCAAGATGACTGAAAATCAACAATAAAGAGCCAAGTATTCTATACAACACTAAACTAAAAACGATTAATAGCGCCAAAAAAAACATGTGGTATGGTGAAACTAATTGTAAAAATTTTTAACATTGAAAAACAAATTAATGTTTTTGTGATAGATGAAGTAAACTTCGATTAAGATTTCCTGATAGGACTAGACTGTATAAAAGAATTTCAATTGCTTCAAGATGAAAACCCAAGGAAAAAACGATAATAATGTGGTGGTTACTTAGTAAGGGTCCCTCGTATACTCGACGCTTACCATAAAGGCATTATCATTGAGGAAACCACTTACCTAGCAACCGGTATTCGGGAATAGAATAAACAACATCACATTTATAAAAATCACTGGGTCGACGTTTAATACATTAAAAATACACAAATATAAAACCAATCGTCTTATTCAAAGTATTAATAACAACTCTCCTATCCTGGTTCGTTAACTCTTAATTTATAGGAAATATAGATATGATTTTCTACATGCCTGACCTCCGTCTATACGTTGTACATGTTTGTATATATATATATATATATATATATATATATATATATATATATATATATATATATATATATATATATATATATATAAACACGAACGTGCTTCCACTAATAACTGACATTGACCGTGGCCGATCAATGCTCCCTAAATACTATAATAAATATTAACCTAAATTTAAATATTATTTCTAAGTTAATGTCCTTTTGCATTGCAGTCCTTTAGGGATCACTACAATAATATTCCAGAAGAAATAAAAACTGATAAATTAATGAATAAAACTATCACAGAAGAAAGAGAAAATCCAATGGCTGAAATTTCCAACCATTTAGTAAACTTCAATGAACACATTGAAGAAAAAGATTTCAGAATCTCGATAAATCATTTAGATTGCGAAAAACAATCTAGAATAAATGAATTAATAAACGAAAATATGACATTAGCATTCAAGAGAGATGAAAATAAAAAAAAACGAGATTATGCATAGATTTTCGAGTTCTCAACAAAATTGTGGTATCTCAATCGCAGCCGTTTCCACTTATTGAAGATCTTATGGTAAAAACAACGAATTGTAAATTTTTTTCTAAGCTCGATATAAACTCAGCATTCTGGTCAATACCCTAAGAATTTGAGACAGACATAAAACAGCATTTGTCACCCAAGAAGGACATTTCCAGTGGACTTATTTACCATTCGGCCTAAAAACCGCACCATCAATATTCCAAAGACTACTGTGTAATATAATAAGAAAACACAAATTAACAGACTTCACTGTTTATTACATAGACGACATATTGGTATTTTCTAAAACATTTTCTGATCATATTGAACATCTGACGCAGTTATTTCAAGCTATACGAATCGAAGGATTCAGATTAAAATTCTCAAAATGTAGTTTTGCTGAGGATTCAGTGAAGTATTTAGGTCACATAATAGGAGAAAATTCAGTAAAACCACTGAATAATAATCTGATTTCGATAAAAAACTTTCCAATACCAAAGACACAAAAAAACGTACGTCAATTTTTGGGAAAGATAAATTTTTACCATAAATATGTGCCAAAAATAGCTATAAAATTGGATCCGTTACATAACTTATTGAGGAAAAGCCAAGAATTTAATTGGACCGAAGAATGTCAAAGATCTTTTGAGGATATGAAACAAATTTTATGCACACAGCCTGTATTAACAATTTTTGACTCTAATCGACCGATATACATATATACTGATGTTAGTCTAAGAAGTGAAACAACCACAAGAAGATGGAACAGAAAGACCAGTGGCATACTTCTCAATAAAATAACAGATCAAGAGGGTAATGAAGAAATACAAATGTCAAAAGATAAATTAATATCGAAAAAAAATATTTTTTATAAAAAAAGGAACAATGCAGGAAGAATTATATTATCAGAAAAATTTAGTATTCATCATACGCAGAAGAACATATGCCTGTACTATACGGCAAATAATTTAATGACGAATATAGAGAAAATTTGAAAAAATTGCATAATATACATAAAAAATAAGATAAGAGGGCAGCAAAAATATGGCTTAATGTCACACTTGGGCCCAGCCACAAAGCCTTTTGAAATAATGTCAATAGACACTGTGGGAGGTTTTGGTGGATCTCGATCTACAAAAAAATACCCCCATTTGCTGGTAGATCATTTCACAAGGTATGCTTACATTCTGACGTCAAAGACTCAAAACGGAGATGATTTTATTAAACTAGTGAACGTTATCGTCGAGAACGGTAAAATTAATATGATTATATCTGACCAATATCCAGGCATAAACTCAAGAGAATTTGAAAGATTTTTGGATGAAAAACATATACAATTGATATTCACGGCAGTAAACTCTCCTTTTTCTAACGGCCTAAACGAACGACTGAATCAAACACTAGTTAACAAAATCAGGTGTAAAATCAATCAAAAGAAACAGAAAGCAGCATGAACAACTATAGCACATGAATGTGTAAAGAAATATAATAATACAAAACATAGCGTAACTGGATTCGCCCCATCTTACTAAATGAATGGTACCGGTGTCTCGGTATTACCGAGAGAGCTAAGAGAAATAACAACGGAACAGAATTTGATAAGAGACAAAGAAATTGCTCTGAAAAATTCATTGAACTCACATAACCATAACAAAAAAAACTATGATAACAATCGGAAACAGTGGGATTTCAATGTCGGTGATTTGGTATTTGTAGAAAATGGAAACAAGCTGAACAGTAAAAACTAGACGAATTGAGAATTGGACCATACGAGACACCAGAAAAATTTTAAACTCAATTTTTAAAATAAATACGGGTCACAAAAAGACAGAGTCGAATTTCTTCCACGTATCAAAGCTTGTCCCATCCGCAACGCCCGAAGACTTGGAAAAATCAAGAAAAATCGGATAATAACTATTAATTTATTAATTATGTTTTTGTTTTAGATGAAAATGTATATATTTTCTCCTCCAGGAGGGGTGATGTAATGAAAATATATTTTCTTTATTTTGAATATTACCGCGCAGTTCCACGCGTCGACATAGTAGCCAGCGTCATACCCGGTATAACGGGATGTTCTGACAAAATGGAACATGTGTTAATATTTTACCCATTGACACGTAGTTCATTATCATTTTATGAATTTAGTTACTACTTGTGATTAGGAACTGACATTATGATTTATGAACATTAAATTATTGCAGAAACTCAGTTGTGTTCTTATCAACGGTGTCATACCTCCTAATTGATCAAAATATCCACTATATACATGATCCTAATAAATATCAATGAACAAATTATTAACATGACGTATAGTATAATAATTAGACATTGAGTTGGATATAATGAAAGAAGAATATTTTAATACCTATTAACTCTATATTATCATAGCATAACTTATATTCTTCTTTTGTTTCCAACAATTTTAGCATAAACAAAAAAAGAAAATGTTTATAATAAAATTTCTATCAAAATGACATATGATTAAAAACACTTTTAAAGAGTTCAATTATTAGTATTTACCACACTTTATTATAACAATTATATCAATCTCAATGTAATAATCCTTTTCAAAAAGGAAAAAAAAGGAAAGCTTGGAAAATCAGTAAGAAGACTTTTAATAACCTTGCCGTTACCACTGTATATCTAGTTTTATATATATATATATATATATATATATATAAACATATATATGTATATCGGTGATACAATGTTCACCGGGTAGTTAAGTTTTTTAATATAATAGCAGCTGTTTTGGTCTGAAACATACGTGGCACCAAAAATACTAAAATAAAAAGTAATATAGGTTATATGCAGTTCAATTACTATATTTAGTCAATTTGTGAATTTTTAGGCTTGTATTATTAAAAACAGTATGATTCCTGAATATATGGAACAAAAACATACAAAATATCTTATTTAGAGAATAAAATCTGAGCTACAGAGAAGAAACAGGTTGACCCTATTAAGTCGGACATACTGTGAAGGGAGGAGAGTATTTGGTTTTATAAAAATAAATACAAAATCTACTATAATGACATGAGAACTGGTTTTTGTTTTTTTTCAATAAAATTGTTTAGAATGCTCATATCATCCTTATATTTGCCATGTGAAATAATCTTAATTCGATAAAAGGAAATTCTTTCGATTGAACCGAGTATTAGGGAAACTGTATGTTCTGTACAGTATTACGGCAATTCTAGAACAACACATTTTTCCTCTTCCCCTTTTTTCTAAATAAATGCAATTTTCTTGGAACCAAACGCATATTTGATAATCTGTCGGTATAAAATTGTTGAGATATTATTTCCTTACTCGTTTCTAACATAATTTTCTTAAATTCAACTCTCTCTTTTCATAACTACAACAATACCACAATTAAATAGTATACAATGGGAGAAAATAACTGAAGCTGTCTTTAAAAAAAGGTTTTATTTCATGAATAGAGATAGAGAGAAAATGTATCTTTTGTTGATGAACATTGAGCATAATTCATTTGTTACAAAGAACGTATTGTGTAGTTAGATATTTTCAACTTTTATATAAATTTTAAGTATTTCTATTACTGATTATTCCAAATTGTATACTTTAATTAGAAAAAGCGTGGGTGATAAATTCATAAAAAATTAAGATTCCTAAGCGAAATTTGAAACCCTTAAATATTTCTTGATTGAGCTTGTAATGCAAAGCCTTTGTTTCGTTCTTCAGTTGTTCTAATTTGAAACTGATTTTGTACTTCTCTTTTTGCTCGTGTTAAATCGTTGTTAATGTAGATTTTTTGTCCATGGAGTTTTTTTTAGTTTTTTCTTGTTTTCCAAAATACGTTTTATGTCTGGCCAGATTTGCTGTTCTACAATACATATTTCATTTCCAATTGTGTAGACATCTTTCGTTTTAATGCCAGTTTCCAGATGAGTACTAATGACATTTTCTATTTCTTCTTTTGGATTCGTGTTCTCTGATTTCCTAGTTCTAATCCTGTCGCAAGTATGTTATTTTTCCGCCTGAAGAGCACACAATAAATTTTTCACTACATTTCTGTTTTTTATTTTTCTCAAAATTACTTTAAAAAACCGTGGAGATGTAAACTTTTCGTGCTTCATTAGGGCCTCCGACGCCGACGTCACTGATAAATATAAGCATAGGCCACTAGCTTTTCAAGATCATGTTGGATTTTCACCCTCTTTCATATACCAGACATTTGGCATCAACACAGAGACGTAAGGGGCACGTACGTGCAAAGCTGGACATGAATTTGCACCCTTCGCTCAAAGCTATGTACGTCTACATCCCTTTTCGCTGTGATCTGTAGGGATTCTACTTGACTTCAGAATATTTCAATTTGATGTTGGACGAATCCTCTGGAATTAAGTGATTAGTTGGCCTTATTGAAACATTTGTGAAATGTAACAGAATCCTATTTTTTCGGCGGATAGGTCAAAAATTAACTATGAATGAAACAAAAATATAAACTATATAAATAGTTCGATTATATATCATAAATGACAAGACAGGAGTAATTATTCTTGTCCTGTCTCAAATGTATATACAAGGAGCGACGATTTATCGGAGTAGTGCTTGGGGTAGGCACAGTCGAAAGAGTGCATACGTCGCTTGTTTTAGTTAGCATCATGGACTGACTGAAGGTGAAACGTGAATTCGCTTTGGAGGCGTATTTTAGTAATAGTCACTCGCTCACCACGCAATACATCCATTTCAGTATTGCGCCCTGTCGCCGTGTTCCTGGTCGGGGTCGATTGTTTATGGTTTAACAACTTCAAGTAAACTGGTGATGTGAAAAAAAGAAACCTGGACCTCCACATACAGTAAGGACACCCCAAAATATGGAATAGATGAGGGAGTCTGTTTTGCGATCCCCTAAGCGCGAAAACAAGCTGCTGATGTTGAGTTTTCTGTTCGTTTTGGGATACAGAATTGACGCAGTTTATTGACAATAATGGACGCCATCTGCTTGATATCGTACATAGCTGCGTGAATGTAAGCGTTACATGTTGTACTTTATATTGCTAATAGAATAAAATGCGCATCTGCATTACTTCTTCTTATATCGAATTTTAACATTTTAAGCAAGTTACTCTGCTCTGATTTGTATTCAGTGAACCTTCTTCGATAAAGAGTAATAATGGCTCATTTTTATGTAATGTAATGATTCAAAAAGTTCTAATCAACACAGTTATCATTATATATTTGAAAACTAGAACAATATCAGCCATTTGCTTGTCTTAATAACCGCTCCAACCGATATTGCAAGGTCGTAACCTAACCTGGTTTGCATTTTCACATGGACATAAGGCAGATGTTATATTTTATTTTCATGCCGTATGCTCGTTCATTCTTATTAATATACGTCTGTTTGTTTGTCATAAATATATATATATATATATATATATATATATATATATAAATTATTGTTTTTTTTAATTTTTTAATAAAAATATACATAATGAAAACTTTCAAATTGACGTATTTTAAATTTATGTCAATTTATAGTAGTCAAAGGAATTTCTTTATATCTAGTGTATTAGTAAGCGAGAGTTAATACAAAAATTCTCGCCCATAATGCTTTGATTTAAGTTTTTTTCTTTTTTGTCAGGTGATAATAAATGTAAGTTGAACTTAGTTTTTGAATATCAGTTCTTTTATATAAACAATTATCTTCTTGAGATATGATGAACGCAATTTCCTAGAAAATCCCTTTAAAGTAGCAGCTTTCTTTATATAGAATTTCAATGTTTCTATACTCTATCACATGATTTGTGGAGAAAACATCTTCAGCTAATGCTGATCTTTCTGGACATAACCTTTCATCGCTCTTATGCAAACCTATACGCTTAGTTAATTTTTGCAATGTCTGACTCACATACAGTGTTGGGAACATTACGAGGGAACATACGTTTTACCGTCAATGTGTTAGAAAGAGACAAAATAGATACATAAACTCAGTGTATTACTCTTCTTCGCTAACAGGATAACATAACATAACATGCGAAATAAGTCGTATTTTAATTTGTATTACTAATAATATGTGTTTCTAAATATCTCAATTCTTATTTTTCGCTAACAGGATCTCATAAAGTGGAAAATACATGCCCAAACCCACAACGCCAGCCTAACTAACAGTGTCGCCAATTTTCATTGTATATTTATATTTATTGTAAAATGCATTGTTCTAACATGAGAACAAGTTATAAGAAGCTTTTAATAATAATAATTCAAGAGGTTGTAACAGATCAAGATATAATTAATTCAATCTATTCATTGAACATTTTATTGTAATGCTGTAAATTGTTCTAGTTTTCAGTTTGAAAGCGGTTAAATCCTTAACAACTTTTTTTCAGATTTGGCAACGTGAAATTGGTCGCGGAACATCTGCTGTAGTACGAATATGTAAAATATGTAAAAAAAAAATTCCGTATCTTTATCGTTTGTATGCAAATGAGAACGAATTCTCTATGTAAACACACACAGTACGAATTAAAAAACGTTTTCCAAAATAAACATAAAATCGAATTCTAATGAAAATGCCTACAATTTTTGAATAAAAGTAATATTCTGGTATGTAATAAATTAAAAAATAAAACTTCTTAATTCTTCAATGAGCTTAAATCAAATGTTTGAATAAACCCCCGTTTTGAGCTAAATAGTAACCGAGACGGTTATAAAATTCTTGACAAACACGTATGAGCTTGTTTTTTGGTAATTGGTTGGACATTTTCGAATGCCACAATAAACAAATTTTCTGCTATTTCTCGATATGAATGACCCTGGTAGTACCATTTTACAATTTGCACTTTATGGTGTACTTGCATACTCATTTTATGAGATTTGCAAGAGATCGTTACTCATTCGCAAACAAACGTTTAGTGAAGTACCCAGATAGTACAGTTAAACATCTTCAAGAGGCGCACGCGCGATTCGTATTCGTCTGGTATAATAATCTACGCTGGCTTTTGATTCTCTGTCTCGCGATTGTCTTTCTCTAACACACTGGTAACGCTATGTGGCCGTTATAATTTCCCGTTGGCCGTGAGAGGATTATCGTATTACGTTGAAATTAAATGTGACTGATTTCTCTCACAAATAAAAGGGAAAATTGCAAGGGCACTTACAATTCTAACGCGTGGATTGAAAATGAAGAGAGGGGATAAATAAAAATAGAATAATTAGAGCTGTAAACGAAATCGTTTTATCAAGAGCGTAGGAAACAGGCGGTTTATATTGAAATATTATTGTAACTAGGAGACAGTTATAAACAAATATTAGCTTACGACTTATTTCTCATGTTATGATACCCTGTTAAAAAAACGGTGATACACTGAATATATTTGTATTCTTACAACATATTGTCGCTTTTGGGCTCTGTATTTGTTGCCATAGAATATTCCTTATGACGTAAATGACAATTATTATGCTTATATTCATTAATTGTACCCTCAATATCGACGAAAGTAATTTTTTCGCCGTTGATTGATATCAGTCATCAATCAACGCTATACTCCAGTGATTTTTTAGTGGCACTTATTTCAAATAGTTACTAGGTAGGTTTTAATTTATTGTTCAAATCATATTAGCGTATACTAACCGAACTAATATAGTGAATTAGATTATTACTACTGAATTAATTCTTTGTAAATTAATCATGAATGGATAAACGAAAGTAATGTTGCACCTAACAGTCCTAACACAAACATCAATGAGATATTAGAAACATTTAATAGTTATGACCCTTACATCCAGTTCACCATGGAGACAGAAGATACAGAACAATCTGTTCCTTTCATAGATACCAGACTTATAAGAAAGAATGATACAATTACAGTTGACTCGTACCGAAAGCCCTGCAGTTCAGGTAGATGCACAACAAATTTACAACAAATATGAATCTGGTAAAACAAATGAAAAGTAGAGTACTCAATATCTCAGATTGTAAGATGCATAATAAAAACTTACATATACAATCTAAGCTATTTATTAATAATAGTTGTCCTAAAACGTTAGTAAGGAAAATTCTGTGTAACACTCCTCATTCAATAAAGACAGCAATTGAACATAATTTAGTTACTGCTAACCAAGAAAATGTTAAATGTTCTCAACTTAATTGTCTTTATAGTAAGTTGAAATAAATTGATCATTATACTGATCTAAATCTGTTTATGTGGGTCAGACATCGCAAAACAACTAAGCGTATAGCTTTGCATAAGAGCGATGCAAACTTATATCCAGAAAGATCAGCATTAGTTGAACATGTTATCTCTACAAAACATGTGATACATTAGAAAAACTTTGAATTTCTATGTAAAGAAAATAACTATTCTAAAAAGAATTTCCTGGAAATGGCATTCATTTATCAAGAAGATAATTGATTAAATAAAAGAACTGTTATTCAAAAACTAAGTTCAATTTACAGTTATTTATTATTATTTGACAAAAAAAGAAAGAAAAGAAAAAGAAAGGAATAGAATAGAAAAAAAAGAAAAAGAAAAGAATAGAACAGAAAAGAAAAGAAAGAAAAGAAAGGAAAGAAAGAAAAAAGAAAAAAATTTAAATCAAAGCATTACGGATGAGAGCTCTTTTTATTAACTTTATAATATTCAGTTCAAAAAAAGTCTAGTAAACATCTTAAAATAGAATAATTATGATCTCACTTACAAATGCACTAAATATAAAAAAAATTTTATGACTACTATAAATTAACATACATTTCAAATATGTCAGTTTTTATTATCTATATTTTTATTAAAAAAACAATAATTTTTCTCTGTTTCAATCGATTTTATAGATATTGTGAATAACTCCAATTAGTTATAAGTAATATCTTTACTTTAAGCTCAATTTTAAATATATCTCTTGTAGTTCTTTGGTAATAGTTACAATAAATGACCGAAAGCTTAGAATAAACTGAAAAGAGTTCACTATCTTCACATTGCCGCATTAAAAGTTTTACGTAACTACTATCGGTGACGAACCAAATTTGTTTATATTTACTCTACATAATATCAATTTAGAGGAGGTTCTGAATTAGAAAAAAATCAACTGTAGTCTTATATTCCAACTAAAAATCTATGAATATGCAAATTTTTGCGAAATGAGTCAAGTTTATGGGCGCTTTTGAACGAACAGTTGATTGTGGAACCGACAAAACGTCCTCATATTTGACGAATAGTTAATATATCGTGCATCGTTTAACAGAAACAATGCGTTGAAAATCAGTGTCGATGTGATGATGTATGCACGGTAATTTTCCATTTTAATTCATGAGTGAGTGTTTGTGAAGTGTTTGTAATTTTTTGATAACAAATACAAATTCGGAATTGTGAAATTTATAAGTATAGGGGAAACTAGAGTTCCAAACAAAATTTTCTTTTGACCAGTTTTTGGTTTAAGTCTTGTAGGAACCAGTTCTTATTTCTATAATATATAGTCCGGGAAAGTAAGGTCGAAAAATCTGTTAACTATCAAAACTTTCCCATAACTGATTTTTCATTTTTAAATGAAAATATATTGACCCAGTATCACTCTCCTAGAAAGTCTCATAATTTCCACTGGAGCTTGCGACGCAGCTTGCAAGCACAGCTCAGACCACCTAAAATTCAAGTGATTTATGCTCGTGTCATTCCTGGATGTGTTCTTACAAAAAAAATCGTAGAGATGAAAGATGAAGCAAATCTTATGCTCTTCAAGGTGACGTTAATAGTTTTTTCAAAAAAAAATTTCCGATCTCAAATTTTCCAAAAATTGAAAAAATTTACGAAAATTATATTTTTGGTTGGTAATTATAAATAAAATAATAATATCGAGGTCAAAACATAGATAAACATAGAGGGCAAACTTCTAAAAATTTTCATTTTTTCAGATATGGAATATTCAAAATGGCGGCTGCGCAAATTGGAAACAATTTTTTTTTTCAATCGCGTCTAAATTTATGAACATTAACGATATTGAGAAACGGTTTGTTGCAATCGACAGAGTGAAAGTTATATTTTTTATAACAAAATTTTTAAAAAAATTTTTACATAATTTTTTAGAACATTTACCGAAAATAAAAATTTTTCCATCTAGTTTTTTCTCATTTTGGCGTTGAAAAATTTCTTAAAAATATCTTTTTACGTTATAAATATGTTTGTTTTTGAAAGACGAGTATTTTGAAAAAAAATTTTTCAGATGCGTCTTTTACAAGCTGAGATAAACAAATTCAAAATCTGCTAGATACTGTCATAATATTAATTGAAATTTTCAAATTTTGATCACTTCGCTAGGTTGTTGAATCCCAACTCAACTGAAACACAATTTTTCATTTTTCTACCGTTAATTGGTCCATTCAAAAGAGAACAGTAAGTAATCCTAGCTCGCTCGGCCAAACGGTGCGGCGGCAGCAGCTTGGCGTTCTGGTGGGGGGTCAGCGCTCGTTCTCTTCGAACGCCCAAAAGACCCTTACTAACATGACTGACGACGTACTTGTACCCGACGAATTATTGAACATTATTTCGTGTTCTTGTACCACAGGGTGCTCTACTACCAGGTGTGGTTGTAAATAAGTTGGCATACATTGTACGATATTATATAAAAATTGCGAAGGCAAAAACTGTTGTAACATCGAAATTGTAAGTACGGTATTTGACAATGACGAGGATCATAATGAATCTCTGAGTGATGAGCTAAATTTTGATATGACTCAATTAGTTGATTATGAACTTGCAATTGCTAGTAGCAATAATATCGATGAGGATTTGTTTGCTAATGATAATGACGAGGAAAATTGTACAGAGCCATTTCCTCAGAGACCAAAAAGGGCGAGAATTTGTAGAAAATAGATGGAAATTTGTAAATAAATATTATTCTTAGTATCTACGTTTCGAATTATGTATAATATATATATATATATATATATATATATATATATATATATATATATATATATATATATATAATAAATGAATTTATAGATATAAATTATAAATATCATTGTACCTTATTTCTAGCAATATGTAATGGTTGATAATAACCATACTATTAGGAAACCACAAATGCAAAATTTTTACAAAGAAAACCAAAATAAAAGCTTGAGCTTCGTTCAACTGCGAACGAGCGCTGACCCCCCACCACAACTCCAAGCAGCTGTCTCCGCACCGTTTGGCCGAACGAGCTAGGATTACTATTCTCTTTTGAATGGACCAATTGACGGTAGAAAAATGAAAATTTGTGTTTAAGTTGAGTTGGGATTCGACAACCTAGCGAAGTGATTATTTATTTGAAAATTTCAATCAATATTATCACAAACTAACAGACTTTGAATTTGTTTATCTCAACTTGTAAAAGTCGCATCTAAAAAATTTTTTTTTAAATACTCGTCTTTCAAAGACACACATATTTATAACGTCAAAAAATATTTTAAACAAATTTTTCAACGCCAAAATGAGAAAAAACTAGATGGAAAAATTTTTATTTTCGGTAAATGTTCTAAAAAATTATGTAAAAATTTTTTTAAAAATTTTGTTATAAAAAATATAACTTTCACTCTGTCGATTGCAACAAACCGTTTCTCAATATCGTTAATGTTGATAAATTTAGACGCGATTGAAAAAAAAATTTGTTTCCAATTTGCGCAGCCGCCATTTTGAATTTTTCAAATCTGAAAAAATGTAAATTTTTAGAAGTTTGTCCTCTATGTTTATCTATGTTTTGACGTCGATATTAATATTTTATTTATAATTACCAACCAAAAATATAATTTTCGTAAATTTTTTCAATTTTTGGAAAGTTTAGGATCAGAGTTTTTTTTTGTAAAAACTATTTACGTCACCTTCAAGAGCATAAGATTTGCTTCAATTTTCATCTGTACGATTTTTCTGTAAGAACACATCCAGAAATGACACGAGCATAAATCACTTGAATTTTAGGTGGTCTGAGCTGTGCTTGCAAGCTGCGTCGCAAGCTCCAGACAATCTAGGAGAGTGATGCTGGGTCAATATATTTTCATTTAAAAATGAAAAATCAATTATGGGAAACTTTTGACTTTTATTTCCTTATTTTCCCGGACTAATACGTGAGTCACTTCTCATAAGAGACTGTTTATTTTAAATCCATTTCGGTCAATCATTTAAGAATTCACCATGAAAGCTATCGACCGTAATACTACTAATTTGTTCTCGGGTTAGGATAATGCTATTGGCTAGCAAGATGTGATAATTAACAAGGACTAAGTCATAATTCACTAAGGACGATCAGATATTAGGAAGGTAATCCTTAAATGCCCTTCATCAGTCAGCTTCTATTTAATATTCACTACGGAAGTACTTCGTTACCTTCCAGCTACTACAGTTTTGAATAAATTCAGTGCATGGTTATTGGTTTTTACTAATCGAATATTAGAAATAATTTAGTTTAACTTTGTGAATTAGTTATGGTCTTTCCTTGTATTATTAGAACACGACCATAATTTTTAACTGAATTCGTGTTATGATAGTTAACAAAGATTGGAATTTGGTAGGTACTTACTGTTTGAAATAATTCGAATACTGAAGAACTTACCTGAAAAAAAAACATAAATTAGCAAAATATATTATTGGGAAAATTTATATGTTCAGATTATAAATGGATATATTTATGATTACAATCGTCATTATTACACTTCACCTCATTTCTCAAATCTCTCAATAAACTCTGCCAAGTTGCCTTCCTTGAAATCGTTCCATTCTTTTATATGGTATCTTAGAATAGAATAGAAATTGCTTGTTAATTAAGGTATAAATCAATACATTACTCAATTAGAGCCTGATATACAGTACTAGGAATATTTTTTGGTCACATATGCTATTTAACACTGTCCATAAGTCACAATGTGCAAGAAAGAAACAAATATAAATTCAGTGTATTACTCTTTTTCTCTAACATGATACAACGAAGTGGAAAACGTGCCAAAGTACATGTCCGTAAGCGACGACAATGTGTTACAAGTATACAGTAGAAACGGTGAAGCTTTTCATCACGTGACCCAATCTACGATTTATGTAACACATATTTTCTACATACTATCTTCTTCTATCAATATACATCAAACATAACAACGTACGATCGATTGTCTTTTTCACAAGACCAACTACAAGACATACGTAATAGTTTCTTTGCCCTGAAGATAGTAATATATTTACCGAAACGTCGACCTTCAAGCTGTGTTGGAATCTTCTATTTACAATCTACAGCCAACCAAAATAAAAAGATCGTTCTAATATAATCAGTTTAGAATGTGTAATTTTATAAGTTTTAGAGGACGCCCAGTTAGTAGACTAAATATTACGTCAGTTTTATGAACTACATAAATTGTCTGTACTTATATAAAATCCAAGATATCTTACAAAAAATCAGCTCTCCACTAAGCAGCCAGCATGTTTAAAATTAATTTCGGATTTTGTAACTTATTCACCCAGTATATCGATAGTTGTAATAAATATGTCGATGTTAACCATATAAATAAAATAAATACATTTAAAAAAGTTAAATTTCTTGTTCAATTACCAATTCGTAAAATGCCGACCTTTGGAATACTAGTTATAACGATTATTTCTATTGAGTTGACAGAAGTTCTGATTTAATTCATCTGAATATTGTTGCTGACGTGTAACAGTCACGTGATGGAAGAGCTCCACCAATTCATTGTAGGTATTAACAGGATATCCGAAATAATGAAAGAATTATTCACTGAATGTTCTAAAGTAAACTTAATGTTAACGGCTTTCATTGTACATTTATATTGTAAAATTCATTGTTCTAATACGAGAACAAGTTATAAGAAGCTTTCAATTATGATAATTCGAGAGGTTGTAACAGATCAAGATAATTAATCCGATCAATTTGCTGAATATTTTATTGTAATGCTGGAAATTGTTCTAGTTTTCAGTAACCGAGCTGGTTATAAAATTCTTGACTAATATGGGTGAGTATTTGAGGTGTTATCTACATACAGGCTTGTAGAATTTGTTCCCTAAGTTCATTCAGAGAACTAGCCTTGTTCTCCTGGAATCCATAAATTCTCGATTTCACATAACCCCATAAAAAGAAATTGTCGGGTGCCAAATCTGGAGAATTAACAAACCATCTAATGTTACCTTTCGCGGCGATTATCCGATTGGGAAATTGTGTATTTAAAAAAGTTATTGCTAATCGATAATTATGCGATGCCCAACCGTCATATTGGTATCAAATATCATTGGAGTTGACACCTAATTGTATGCGGGCAGGAGTAACTTGGTTTTGCAGCATATTGAAATATTCTTGTCCGGTTAAATTGCCGTCAATAAAAAATGGTCCAATTAAATGGTCACCTAACATTCCATCCCAAACATTTAACTTTTGGGGATATTGAGTTGTACTATTGTAGTGTTTGTATAGATTTGCCCTGGACAAATGTCGCATAACGGATGAATTATGTGGACTGTGTATGGGATAAGTCGATTCATCTGTGATCAAAATATTTTTTTAAAAGTTTGCATCCATTTTTTTTAATACAGTCCGAATAGAGGATTATTTTCCACACTTGCACATATTAAAATTTCTCTTTCTTCTTTTTCGGGTTGGATTTGACGATTTTGAGTACGTGGTCCATGTTTTGTAGGAGTGACATGTCCATATTTTTTATAACCGTTCTCACTTGTTTCTTGCTAATTGGATGAGTATTTTCGAATGCTACAATAAACAAATTTTCTGCTATTCGTCGATATGAATTACCGTGGTAATACCATTTTACATTTTGCACTTTTTGGTGTATCTGAATGCTCATTTTATAAGATTTACAAAGATCGTTTATCAATCGAAAACAAACAAGTAGTGACGTACAGTTGAACGTCTGAACTATAGCCGGTAAGAAGTATCGCCCTCGAGAGGCACACGCGCGATTTGTATTCGTATATTCTAGTATTCTTATTTTAGCTGTAATGATCTAAGTTGACTTTAGGTGGTCTATCTCTCCATACCTCTCTCTATCATACTGGTAATGCCATGTGCATCTTACATTTTCCCGTTGACTATGAGGCGATTATTGTTTTACGTTAGAATAAAATGAGGAATTATTTCTGTTATTCTCAAAAAGGAATATTGTATGAGCACTTATACTTCAACAAGTAGACGGCTGTAGACGAAATCGTTTTACTAGGAGCGTAGGAATTACAGCGTTCAGAATTGAATATTTCCCATATAATCATTGGAGTGATATTTGAAAAATAATCTAACAGTTTGTGCAACGATACTTCTTTGGTATGTTATGACAACTTGTTGAAGAAAATAGGTGATATACTGAATATACTTGTGCCTTTCTAACACATTGTCGCTTATGAACCCTGTGTTACCAAAGAATATTCCTAGCCCTGTATAGATGACGCCGTATTCTCACCTTCCGAAACCTAACCTAGTAGTCCAAATCATCAAACCACAAGTGTAAGAATTTTGTGACAAAATGCAACATTTAGTTTAAAAGTTAACATTTCTTTGTTCAGAAATAGTGGATACAAAAAGAATTTTATGTTGACATTGCCTTTTTATAGCAAAATATACCATTCAAGCAGAGGCAATGGATCGATAAGAGTATGTGGACTGAGGCCCAACGACAACGCTCAGGACACGAATTCAGCAGTAAATTGAAGTTATGTAAAGAAGCAAATGATATAAAGAGAAGCTGAAGACATGAGGAGGCATAGCTGATGTTCAAATTGTTTTACAGTACCTCGTATAGTCTAGATCTACCCTGGTGGCTATTGGCTTTTCCAGACATACAAACAATTTCTAGATAAGGTTCTTTTTCCCAAGCGAATACCAAATTTGTAGCCTAAAGCAAATATAAAGGACTATAAGAAAAAAATATAAACATATTAGAGGACATAATATATCAGTCTTAGAAGAGATTATCGCAATGAATAAAGTCAATCGTGACTTATTGAACTGTTTGCTACTATATTAGGATCTACAACGCCTAACAATAAGCATATAGTTACTTTTTATATGAGGCTGAGACTATATAGAACCCAGAGAAATTTAGACTACAGATATTTTAATCTTAACTTTAAACACATAATTTCATAAAAGTTTGGGTTTGAAACTCCATTTTAATTAAATTTCTACTATTGGCGATCAAATTACATTCCTTTCTACTATTGGCGATCAAATTACGTTCCTTTCTCCTAAATCTGCAATTTTTCCAATCCATCGATTACTAGACTAGGCCGAGCCATTGTGGAGATTGAACGAAAAGGCGTTGTTCTACGTTATGCACGCCATACACGCTACGGTTTACTGGAGAGGTCTACCTGCACAGGCACAGTCTAAGCGTGTGTGGGAATAGACCTGTGCAGTTTTTTCTACTTGCACAGGCGACCGGCGCAAAATCGAAAATCAATTTTTCCTAGGGACACCGTACGATGTACTTGTGCGTGTGTGCATAAACTCCGGTCACCTGGACAGGTTGCGTCAGTTATTTTCTAGTGTCTGTGCTGAACTGTGGTTGCGCCGCTCGCATCGTGTTGCCTTGTATCAACACGTAGAAATGGCGCCATCAGGTGCAAATAAAAAAAGTACTTGACGATTTTATTGAAATCTATAGAACTCATTCATGTCTTTGGAAAATTAAAAGCAAGGAGTATCATGATCGAGACAAAAAAGAAGCTGCTTATACATTATCAATAGAAAAACTGAGAGAAATTGAGCCAGATGCGGAAAAAGCAGTAATTGTGCAAAAAATAACTAATTTGAGAAGCAATAAAAAAGCAAAAGAAGAGACATAAACAATCTTTAAAGTCTGAGGTACCTAACGATTATATATACTATGTCAAATTGGGGTACTACAATTTACATGATCAAGACACCAATGCAAGGGTTCGGCTTAAAATTTTAATTCAGATAATAAGTTAACATGACTATAAGTTTTTCTTTTTAATATCCAATGCTTACTTCACTTTTTCCGCTTCATTTTCACTATTTTTCTTCAAAATTAACGCGAGGGATAACAATACCAGTGCGCCATTGTCCTCAATCGATACCTTCGCGAAAAGAACTGAAGACCTCTCCGGTACACCAGAATGTCCCCATACATGCTGGTTCACCTGCACAGGTAACCTCTTTCTAAATCTGTACCTATTTTGTTGTGTACGTGGTGTGTGATTGAAAAAAATTACCAGATGGAACTTGCCTTTAACATTCCATTTAACCACTGGGGAGTTTATTGGCTTGCAATCATAATTTTACATCCCTCACATATTATGGCAGAAATCGGGTATCGAACATCTGGTAAAAGTACATTACTGTTTTTATGAAAGTATTTTGTTTTCACAACGTGCATATATAGAAATTTTTGCATTTTATTAATGTTACTCTAATTGATTTTTAATATTTGTAGTTATTTTATTTTGGTTAAAACGAAACATTAATTGTATGTTCAAATAAGCACTCTGCATATTTATTTAAAACAATTATAAGTTCCGGTTTCCCCCACAACTCAAATAAAATTCGGTAGGTGTGCACAAACAATTCATGAATATTCAATTGAAATTGAAGCGAAATAAAAATAGAAAATGGCTTTGTGTATTTCCAATAAATCGTATAACGAATTTTATATTATTATTCTTTAATATAATTTGCCAAACTTTTTGATTTTGACCATATTTATTCATATTCACGTAACATTTCGAAAATATATAACGGGTTAGGTTGATATTGCATAATGCTGTTCTCATTTTACATATTTCAATTTTAATTAAATTATTCCATTTAAAACTTTATTTTAATTTTTAAATGTAAAAAATTGGATAAAATGCAAATGACTAGTTTGATGGTGCTACTGAGTACGAATAATTATCGATATTTCCATTATAAAATATACACATATAGGGATTTATACAAAGATCGTGAAGCTTTTTGAAGCTTTTGTGAATAGCATTTCTCAAAGTTTCCATGTTTTATGGCGTAATACTTATGAAGCTAGGAAAAATAAAATTTATATTTTCGTATCTGAAAAATTGCTGAAGGTCAATTTCAATTAATTAAATTGCATCAAACGACTCTCTTGTGTCAAGTATACAGGATTACCAACGTTTTCTCATTTCATGTGCTTGTGCAGATTGTTGGCAAGGTTCGATTTGAAGTATTACTTTTCTGTTGCCTTATGAAATTGAGATTTAATTTGTTGCATTTCCATTTAGGTTTCAGATTTAAGGTTAGTGATACCACAATTCAAAATATTGTTTTTACATGCATTACATGAAGTTTTGTTTGTGAATATCATGGACAAGACACCTTCTACGATTAAAAATAATGCATGTTTTGCACAGTTCAGCAATTGCAGAGTAGTGCTGGACTGTACTGAGCTTGAAGTGGAAAGACTACCTTCTATCAAAAATAAGAAAGTAGTGTTCTCTCATTATAAGCAGAGACATACGTTTAAAATATTGATTGGTATATCTCCAAATGCTACAATCACCTATGTGAGTGAAATGTTCCCAGTTTCTGCATCAGACAAGACTATAACTGAAGAACGTGGAGTGCTTATTCATTTAGTGACTGGAGATCTGATTCTTGCAGATAAAGGATTTATTATATCAGACATGTGCAGCGGATTGGAGTTTCTGTGAAAACTCCCCCATTTTTAGCTAATTAGCAGTTCACTCCTGCTGAAGTGTTGGGAGCTCGTGCAAGAATTCACCTTGAACGAGCAAACAACAGATTAAAGAATTTCAAAATATTAGACTTCATTACAGCTGATATGCGTGAACATGCTTCTACTATTTTCCAAACATGTGCAGCGTTAGTAAATATGCAATATTCATTACTGCACCATGATGAGCAGCCTTTTTCAGCGACATTGTAACGTGTCTACAGCACATATTGAAATTTGTTTAAATGTTATAATTTAAAAGAAAAATAAACCATTTTGTGAGTAATTGTATTTTTTTTTTCTTGTATTACGGTTTCAAAATTACAAAATATAAATAAAATCAGCAAAAAGAAAAGGTCGTCCTCTATAGCACTGCATTTAATATTTAAAAAAATAAATGAAAAAAGAATTATTTACAGTATCATAAAAAATAATTAATTTAAAAATTTCTACAACAACTGATCTTTGTAAAAATAATCCAAACTGAACCAATTCTCTTCTTATGTCTAAAATAATATTTACATGCGGAGTCCATATCATGAATTTACACAGTTCTCGATTAGTTAGTGACAGTTGTACTTGGTGGTAGTGCACATGATCAGTTTTTGAACTATAATCATTGTTGAGGCAATACCCACTACTAGAACCAGTACAACGGGTGTTATGGTACTTGCAATACCATATTGTTGGTCATTTTTTGGAGAAATTTCGGTTTGTTAGCACGATACAACCTCCGAAGTTTATACGAGTGACCAATTTTATAAAAGGATATTGTTCAGGGCGTCTTGCAAATGCAGAAAAGTTAGTTTTATTAATCTTTATAAGCGTTTATTTTTATTTCGCATTCCATGGAATTTTAATTGGCTTTAATAGTATTATTCTCATTATCGTTTAGCATGTATGACATCTTTTTTATTGTCAAAAAATTATGCAAAATCTATTAGTACAAAAGAAGGTGTGTAAATCAAGTAATGAGACTGGCAATATAGCGTACGATCTGACAAGACTTGGGACACGGGACTTGGGGAAGCGACGGGAGAACATGTGATAGGCCTTCATTACGAATTTGAACTCGCTAACGTCATTTGGTTGTTCGTAGCACAGTTTTTTATTATTTTCTAAAAATGAGTGACATAAATTTCGAGCAATAATCTATAAGGCATGAGACATCAAAAACAACTGTGTGTTGTTACATCACGATCATGCACATTGTCACACAACACTTTCAACTCCAGAGCCTCCTTATTCCACTGTCTTATGTGCTTGTGACTTTTTACTCTTCTTGAGATTGAAAAACACTCGGAAACGTTCAAATTGCTGCAATCAACCAACTGAAGGCTATTACAGTATCGGAGTTCCAGTACTGCTATTAACGTTGGATGAACCGTATCCAGCGCTGTGTGGCAAGTTATTTTGAGGGAGATGATATTGAATTGTAAAAGAATTCGAATTAAAAAATAAGTCTCAATATTTGATTTACACTTGTCGTATACAATTCCGTACCTCTTTGTCCATCAATGAAGCGATATAGGTAGTATAAAATTTGTATAAAACTATTTCAGTTTTCTTATAAACAGATTTAAACCAGAAGCCAGTGATTATAGCTGCAAAAATTTACCTTACTTACTATTTTCCAACTATTATTGTCACAAAAAACATCAAATTGAATCAAAAGTTGGGTGGTAGATGACTCATAAGGTTATTAGGGAATACATGCTTTTTCACTTTTTCTTATCACGCAAATCAAAATTCAAATCCCTTGAGATATTTCCCCCGAGAATTGGAATTATTTTTGTTCTTTCGCTGTAATTTGTAGTAAGCTCCATCTCGCTATCATCTATATACTTCGAGGAAACGGAGGGTAAACGGAAAATCGGGGTCAAAATATTGATCAAAAATGTAACAGGAAATAGCGAAATAATCAAATTACGTTAAATGTAAACAAGAAATAGATTTTTGGAAAGAAACTAGTTTGAAGTATGGTTAAACCGATAATGTTTCTGCCGAATTCATGTTTAAAATCGAATCTATTGGATTCTAAGTAAGAATCGAACAGCATTTGATTGTATTAGAGATAAAAATACGATACAAATTACTTGTATTTGAGAAATTACCTTTGAAACGTTGATTTGAATAAATGACTATTTCATGTAAACCTAGCTGCACGACTTTTAAGACTCTTCCTTGATAAACTAAAAGTTTCTTCGGGCAGAATTATAAAACCTTCTTTATTTCTTAGTTGAGTTTTCCTAGGACTCTTTAGTGAATATACATGGTCATTGGCATGATTGATACATATTTAATCATACCGAAAGAAATATTTACACAGCAGCCCCCTGCAGACGAAATGAAGACTTCTAAGATCGTTGAGCATGAGCGATAGAAAATGAGTAAATAACAAAACTATTTCGTCCAGTGAGGAAATAAAGTAATAAATAAGCGGTTTTAAAGATTAAAACTAACTTTTCTGCATAATATGTAACACGCCCTGAACAATAACCTACTATAAAATTGGTCACTTGTATATACTTTGGAGGCTGTATCGTGCTAACCAACCGAAATTTCACAAAACTTACCAGAAATGTGGTACTTCAAGTACCATAGCACCCGTTGTACTGGCTCTGGTGAGCTGAAAATCAATAGGGATCATCTGTAAGATGTCCTCGACAATAGTCAATCATAAAATTTGAACTTGTTGCAGTCCGGAGGCTGTATCGTGCTATCAAAACATGTTACGAAAAGTGGCAGACGACAACGACGACGACATACACAGGATTTTTTTTCTAAAACCCGTTTTTTCAAGTTCTTCTTGCTGAAAAACGAAAAAATTACTAAATTTTTTTTCAAAATTCCAACTTTTTGGGGGTAAACCAATACTTTTCTCGTATATTAGATAGGTTGGGCGGAAAAGTAACTAGAAACTTGGAATGTAACGCACACAGAAATTGATACAATTATGTAGGATCACAGGATAATATTGAAACTTATATAAGGAGTCAGGAAGGTTGGAAGACATTACAAAAAGTCTATTTTATTGTAGACTAGCATACAAGACTACAACTTCATGATACGTCACTCTTGAGAGATCACCCACAGAAGATTTTCTTCTTTGTCCGCTTTTGGTTCCTTACATTAACTAGTCTACCTGCATCTTATTTTACTCTTCTAACCTCGTATATAACCAATAATAGTCTTTATCGTTTTTTATATTCAGAAATTGGCAGAATTGCACTTCATAATATCTCATTGAAAGCTTGGTTAGTTTTACCAGCTCTGGTTGTATTCTAATTACCATTATGATTATATAAAAACCTTGTGATGTTCCTAGGCCTTATTTTAGGTCTGTTCCAAATGAAGTAAATACCGTTCTAGTA
Source organism: Galeruca laticollis (assembly GCA_963921935.1). Classification (NCBI taxonomy): domain Eukaryota; kingdom Metazoa; phylum Arthropoda; class Insecta; order Coleoptera; family Chrysomelidae; genus Galeruca; species Galeruca laticollis. The sequence goes on from OY998183.1 coordinate 94,971,401, forward strand.
CCGTACAATCTCAGTAACGCAGCAAATTTGATCTAAATTACACAGACTTATTATATTCACTAATCAGCAGGTCAACTGGGTTTGTATCGTAATTGTACGGTTTTTGTGTTGGTTGGAACAGACCTATTATAAGTTTCACGGTAAGAATTTAGTCACAGTCGATCTGATTTACCCGGAATATTCTTGATATTTCTCATTTATAACCCTTGTGAATATCTTATGTACAGTACACAAATTTCTCTTTGCAAAGTTTTGTGACTAGTAGATGGATATGTTCAGTTCATTCTCGCCATATATTTGATATTCTCTGTCTGTCGGTATTGTGACATAACCGGGTGTTTCGTTAAGAAACCTCATTTTTTTCTGTTATGGGAGTATCAGAGTTTTCCTTTTCTATCTATGTGAAAGGTGGAGGGAGAAATATTTTTCTCAAATTACAGTTAAAGTAGAATCTCACGTTACAAGAGGACTAAATTATAATTAAAAAAACTAACAACACAGGCAATATCTTCTGATATTCCACTGGATAAGAGTCTCCGTTTTCAGCTCCTGTATTTTTTTTTGCTGCTGAACGACATATTGGGAAGACTGTGATATATCCCTCCCGAAAAATTGTACACTGGTGGAATGAGAACTGCAAATCTGAAACAGATATAGAAGAACAAGGAACGAATATGACTTCATTGAGTTCAAAAAAATAAGAGCCAGAGCCAGAGAAAATAAAACAAAGTAAAAAAGACAGTTGTAATAAATATGCTTCCTTCATAACTTCTGACTCTTCTCCTAACCAGGTCTGGACAAAGATTCGGCAAATGCAAGGGAAAAGGACCTTCACAAAAATTTCAGCAATCAATCAACAAGATCGTAATATTACAGACAGCCAAGAAATAACTGATATTTTGACCTCGTCCTTTCAATACAAATTTAAAAATACAAGTTAATCCTCACAAACCAAACATTCCCAGTCATCCCCTATCTCCTAACATCAGCCACGATAGTAATCTCTTAAACTCTCTTCTTCCGTTTCAAGAGGTCTATGTAGCTTTTTCATCCACTAAAACTTCAGCAGAAGGTCCTGACGATATACCTTCCATATTCCACAAAAAACTATCTAATAATAACCTCTATAAACTATTGGAACTATATAATTTGATCTGGACCAAAAGAGACTTTCCTGTTCTGTGGCAATTATCAACTATCTTCCCCATAAAAAAACCCGATAAAAACACTAGCAGGTCAAACTCCTATAGGCCTATCGCATTAACATGCACCATGTGCAAACTAATGGAGAAAATGGTTAACAATAGACTTATGTGGTATCTTGAAAAACATAATATTCTCTTTTCTTCTCAATCTGGATGTAGACCTCAAGGACAATAGATAATTTATTAGTGCTTCAGTCTCACATCATAAATGCTTTTAATGAGAAACAAGAAGTTATTAAAGCAGTATTTGACATAGAAAGTGCATTTGATTCCCTTCCTCGCTCACTTATATTCCAAACCTTAGATGATCTTCATATTAAAGGAAACATGCTCTTTTTCATCAAAAACTTTTTAACAGATCCACATTTCAGAGTGACAGCTAATGGAAAGATATCTAACGCATTTTTGCAGGTGCACCCCAAGGCTTAGTGCCCATCCCAACACTGTTCATCATTTCCATCAATGAAATATGTAAAATAATTCAACCACCGGTATTTTCTACTTTATACGCCGATGACCTATTTATCTTCTGCTACGGGAGCAATACAGTTACTACAACCAATATACTGCAAAAAACAGTTAACTATCTTTACGAATGGTCCATCAGAAAAGGTCTCCAGTTTTCGGCTGCAAAGTATAAAAGTATTAGGTTCTCCAGAACAAGAAATAATCAGAACACTCCAAATATCACATTAAATAATATCGTAATTCCCACCAAGTTGTGATTCTAGGAATGATATTTGATAAGAGGCTTAGATGGAAAGGACACATCAAACAACTCAAAGACAATTGTCTAGGTAGACTCAACATCCTAAGAAGCCTATCGCACCATCATTGGGGAGCTGAGGACGAGATATTATTAAGGATCTATAGATGACTCATTCGCTCTAGACTGGACTACGACAGCATTCTCTACATGTCGGCTACTAAAACAAATTTAAAACCTCTAAACGATGTACAAAATTCAGCTCTACGAACCTGTTTAGGAGCTTTTCGATCAAGTCCAATTGAAAGTCTTTGCTGTGAAGCTAACGAACCTCCTATCTGGCTAAGAAGACAACAACTTCTCCTGTCACACTGCTCCAGGGTGTCTTCACACCCAGAAAATCCAGCATATGTAGTTATACACAGAAGGAATATAAACCGTATCACACCTATCAACCGTATCATGCCATCACTACTTTCAGATGTAGACATTAAACAAACCACATCCATTACTCATTCCTTCACTCCTCCCTGGAACAAAACTTTACCCAAAATTAACCTAACTTTAAACTACCACTCAAAACATAACACTCCCAACAAACTTACAACACAAAGCTTTCTGAATCTTTTACATAACTCCAAATTCGATAAAGTAATGTACACTGATGCCTCTAAAATCAATAATGGCGTAGGGTGCTCAGTGCTCAGTTACTCTCTCCCAAACAACTGTCTCTACAAATTTACTTTCGCCAAAATCCAGTGTTCACACTAGAGAACTATTTGTTTTACCTCAAGCCTTCTATTCTATAACCGAAGCTACAGAAAAAGTCGCTATATGCACCGATTCCAAATATTCAATCTTCCGGTAGAAAAAGTTCAGCTGTACCAAGAGTTGAAAAACTTCTTTAAAAATAGCACCTACTCATTATGGTAAGAGCACTGGAACAGAATCCCTTCGAAATTTCCTGAGATCCGTCAATCCGTCAAGCCATTCTACCTCCCCTCATTACCAAAAAGAGATAAAATAATTATCAAAAAACTACGAATATGTCATACATAGTCATCTAATGACTTCAGAACCTCCTCCTTTATGTCATCATTGCAACAACAAACACCATTCTTTCCGTCAAACATATCATCACTTGCCAGCAATACTCAGAAAGAAGGAGACAATTAGGACTTTTGAACACCCTACCAGATATTCTGCATTCTCCGGACCAAATACATAATGGTCTAAAATATTTAAAAGACATTAATTTCAGTACCAAAATGTAATAAGTCAACAATATAACTATTTATTTTATGCAATAACTTATTCAACTATGTAATATTTATACTGTAACTGTGTCAATGGCGTCTTAAGCTGAGACACATTAATTTCAATAAAAAAATATCTTCTGAGATGAAAAATATGTAAGTTCTTTTGCAAGTTTTAATCCTAGACTATGAATTAATCAAAACAAGACTGCGTCAACTTTCGAGAGAAGTTGTAGTGGAAACTGTAAAGTCCCAAAGAACCGCAAAAAAGTATGCTTATAAATAAATAATTGTTTCTAAAATCCGAGCTAAATCAAATAAAATTCGATCCACTTAGATAAAGTGCCACCACTGGTTATGTTATGACTAGTGACATCCAAACGCAGTATCACGCACATGCGATAAATAATCTGCAGTTTCCTTTAAGAGTTCACAGGGATTTCAGAGGGGCAGTCAGATATTGAATATTATGTCGAGGGAATGTCATATTTTTAGCTTCTTGTGTCGGTAAAGGAAATGAGAAATCCGGCAAATGTACCTGCCAGCGGCCGTACCAATGACGGACAGAAAAGTGCATATAAATAGAGGGTGATTCAACTATAAAACTTTTAATTTATAAGTTTCAACATTTTGGTTTCCTTTATTTTATCAGTACTATTTTTTATTTTATATTTATTATTCTTTTATAATCCCTTAACCTGGGTCCGAATCAAGAAAACATTGATAAAATGAGAGTACATCAGGCAGCCATAGAAAAAAAATACGAGGAATATCGTTGAAAGACCACAAAACCAATCAGTGGATAAGGAAAAATGTTCAGGTTGATGATGTCGCACAAAACATATGCTTGTTAAAATAGCAATGGACGGACATAAAAGAAATAAGAACGTGCTCTAGGAGGAATTCGTCTAATTAAGCTGGTGCTAAATCCTAAAAAGGATTAGATGATAAGAAATGAGACATGCGGAAATGGAAATATCGCATTGTCAAATAAATGTAATTTTCCTTGTCAAAAGTAGGAACTGTTTAGAGCTCATACAGTGAGTTGACTTGCATCAAGGCTAGCAAATTAAAGAGAAAAACGAGATCCACAAAGATTATTTGATCTTCATTAATTCCATCCGATATATCCCAAAAGCGACTTTTTCTTTCTAACAAATAATTTATCCGCCTAATACTGGAACATCTATTTTATTGAATAAAGTAGAAGTCGAATTGAAAAGTTGGGATTACCCTGTAAGTTTCAGGTTAACGTACGTGGTACGTATACATGTATCAAAATGGTATAGTGTAGCTATAAATTTTATTGGTGACAGAAAGGAATATTGGATGTTGCGATTGAATTCTGGAAGCAGGCAACACAGCGGAAAAGGCAATGCGAGGATTATTTCGAGAATTCGACTATGCCAAGAATGTCTACGAAACTATGAATGTAGAAGGAAATGTAACTATCACTCGATTCTACAAAAGGATTTCAGAATATAATAATCTATATTATTAATGCATTGTTATTGAATTTATTTACAGAGTGTAACAAACAGGAAAGTTATATATTGAATCCAAACATCTGAAACCGAAAAAAACTCGGACATTAAAAAAAAGTTAGTGACGATAGAGTTGACAACTTAAATGACGTGTATAAGAACAGTTTCCATTTGTATACAAACACTGTTACGAGAACTGACAGTTGTATATGTTTAAATCATATTTTACTTAGGTAAAAAGTGGATAGCAACGATATGATACCAGCCGTAATAAAAACAAAAATCATGGATCACCACATGACAATTATTGTTATGGAAATAAAAAAACAAATACCAGCACCCCAAATAAAGTACCTAGCCCTTAAGAAAGTTCATAATTACACAAAAATAAAAATCGAACTAAAAAATTATGATTGGTGGTTTATTGCATTAATATTGCTGATGATATTAGTACATTTTGCTTTCCAAACATCAAAATCATAACATCTATTGAAAAACATTTTGAAAATTTTATACGTTTTTTTAATGATATATTAAGAACTTGAATAGATGAGGCTTTTACTTGATGAAGATCCATACTGAACGATGAAATAAAACAATATAGTTTGTTTAAATCTTCATATATTTGAACTAATGTTCAATTTAAACTTGTTGACGCGTTTCACTAACACAGTAGCTTTGTCAAAACGAATGAAGGTAAAATATAAAAATGTCTTAATAAATACAGTGCTAAATCTATTTACTAAGGTTAACAATGGTATTAAAAGATATTACCTGGAAATTCATTCACTACAAACATTCCTAAGCTATCTTCTAGGTAAAGAGGTTCAATAAAGGAGACTGATTGATATCTATTTGGTCGTTAAGGAGATTACCTGAATATTTATTTTTGTTAATCTCTAGGGCTTCTAATAAATTTAAACTAAAGGATTTACCGACTACATGGAGAATTTCAAAATTTGGGTCGAAAATGTGTTGGTTTTCTAATAAATGATTTGAATAGTTAGAATCTAATTTTTTGTTGTCATAGCTACGTTTGTGTTCCGAAATTCTAGTTTTAAAATTTCTAAAAGTTCTACCGATATAAATTTTATCACAATTGTCATTACCACATTTTAATTTATATATTTATATAAATATATTTTCACAAAAGCAGATAAAGGAAATACGGTAATAGCATTACCTAAAGAAGATTATTTATTAAAAACCAACAATTTTATTCAGGCAAGCAATTTTGAGACCCTTAAAAAAGACCCAACTAATAAATTTCAGAGAGAAATAAAATTAGCAGTAGATAACGTAAAATCAATAATTAACGATAAAGAAAAATATAAATTATTTTTACCCAATCCGCAACACCCTGAACTTTATTCATTAATTAAACTCCATAAAGAGGGGTACCCTATCAGGCCAGTTGTTTCTTATTTCTCAGCACCTTCATTCAAAATTTCAAAGATTCTCATAGATGTCATTTCTAAATATTGTTCATTCACACCTCGATTTTCAGTTAAAAACTCAACGGAATTAATTAATAATATTCAAGATATAATACTACCCCATAATTCTAAATTCATATCGTTCGATGTAACAAATCTATTCCCTAGTATACCTCCTAAAGAAACTATAACTCTTGTTGATAACTTGCTCACATACAATAATGTTAATCCTATAATTCACTCTGATATCATCACTTTATTAAAAGTGTGTTTGAATCAAAATTATTTTCATTTCAATGGAGAGGTTTATAGCAGTAAAGATGGTTTGATTATGGGCAACCCTCTCAGCCCCCTACTAGCAGAAATAATCATGGATAATATAGAAAAAATAATTCATGAACACCCCCTTAGTAAAAAATTTATGTACTGGCACCGATATGTGGACGACATTTTAGCTAGCTTCATCGGTACAAATAGACAATTAGAGAGCTTCATTACTTACATAAACTCGATTCACAATAATATCAAATTTACCGTAGAACTTGAACAAAATAAGTCTATAAACTTTCTAGACCTTACAATTTCAAATATAAATAATAAACATGATTTTTCTATATTCCATAAACCATCACATACAGATATTACAATTCATAATAGTTCGGTCCACCCATTCAGTCATAAACTAGCACCTTTCAATAGTATGATACACAGACTCTTAACAGTCCCATTAAATATTAATAATTATACCAAAGAATTAAATATCATAAAACAAATAGCAGTTAATAATAATTACGATCCAAATTTAATTGACAATATCATAAATAAAAAGATAAAAAAACAGACTTTAGAACAAGTATTCCCTTCAGATAAAAATAATAGACAATTTAAAAGCTTAACATACTTTGGAACACCATCCTTAAAAATTAAGTCATTTTTAGAAACTTTAGACATGAATATTTCCTTTAAAACTGATCACAATTTATCCAAATTCATTAAAAATAATAAATCTAAATCTTCAAAATTAAACAAATCAGAAGTTTATAAATTAAAATGTGGTAATGACAATTGTGATAAAATTTATATCGGTAGAACTTTTAGAAATTTTAAAACTAGAATTTCGGAACACAAACGTAGCTATGACAACAAAAAATTAGATCAAAACTATTCAAATCATTTATTAGAAAACCCACACATTTTCCACCCAAATTTTGAAATTCTCCATGTAGTCGGTAAATCCTTTAGTTTAAATTTATTAGAAGCCCTAGAGATTAACAAAAATAAATATTCAGGTAATCTCCTTAACGACCAAATAGATATCAATCAGTCTCCTTTATTGAACCTCTTTACCTAGAAGATAGCTTAGGAATTTTTGTAGTGAATGAATTTCCAGGTAATATCTTTTAATACCATTGTTAACCTTAGTAAATAGATTTAGCACTGTATATATTAAGACATTTTTATATTTTACTTTCATTCGTTTTGACAAAGCTACTGTGTTAGTGAAACGCGTCAACAAGTTTAAATTGAACATTAGTTCAAATATATGAAGATTTAAACAAACTATATTAAGAACTATTATAAAATCGATGAGAACCTACGGGACGTTCCCAAGCATAGTAGTTATTTAATGTTTTTCTTATTGACATTTTCTGGGAAACGACGTTCACTTACAATGCATGTCAGTATCATAAAATTTTAACAACAGACTCGACGTTAAACATGAAATCATCGAAGTATGAAAAGACATAGAGTTGTTTTAAAATTGAAATTTTTAATATTATTACATAGCCGGTAGAAAGAATGGAAAATGAGAAATTCAAACTAGTGTCATTAGATAATGAAGGTTGGCGGTGCTCAATTTTTATTTATTCAAGTAGTTTATGGATACATAAAAGGAAAATAATAGTAGGCTATTATTAAAATGCACAGACGACTTAATGTAAAGACTGTTTCGATTGGCGATTCAGTGGCGTGACCGAATTATATAGTTTTTTATTATATTCTTTTGTCCTTTAGTATGCTACTAGTAGTTTCAATGTTTTGTTACATTATAGGGAATAAAAAAATTGGTTACACTGGCCGAATGGTTTAACATGTGCATGAACTTCAACGTTTTCGTGTGTGACACCTCATTTTTTTTATCTTCTTTTTCCTGTAAATGGACGAGTTGTTGTCAATTGTGTCTTCATGTGACGATGATGTCCATTTGTCATATCAGTATATTGGATGCCTACCTACTGGACGTCTTTTGTCGGGTTTTTTATTCTTGACCCACTTAACAATCCGATCATTTCCCATCCGTTCTACATAGTATTTCCATTGACGTCGAATAGTATAAGTATGTGTGTTGATGTGAGCACGTCGAGTTTGTGAGCTCCTTATTTATTAAAGTATTTAGCGGTAAAACTGCATATTAAAAATCAATTGTTTGTGCTAAAATATTGGTATACCTAGTATCTAGTGAATAAACAAGAAGTAGTACGTTAAGTACATTATTTTTGCGAAAAAATTGGTTTTTTGAAAAGACTGCTGGTTTTCCTCAACGGTGTTGCCAAGTGAGATTGTTGGTAAGGTATTAAAATGAGCCGATCAAAGGCAAACTCGGCTATTTCAGATGATAGCCTAATTCAGGCAATAGTTAATAACTTGTTGCCTGACCTGACAGTTGAAATGGAAGAACATGTAACGATGTTACTATTTTTCGTTCCGAAATCCCACTGTATACATTTTAATTTCTCATTTTATTAGTATTATTATTAAGTTACGTTATTATTTACTTATACACCCCTCTTTCATCAAAAGCTGTAAATTTATTTGCTCTTAATAATTTTTAAATATGTATATTGATACATCCGGTATATGTTTAATATGTATTTCTTACTGCACCGTTCGCGCACTTCAGTCGACGCCGTTCTTAAGATTGTTAAGTAGGGAACCTCCTGAGTGGGGTCGAGAAAAGAATGTATAAAACCGGCAAACGGGACGGAATAGCTCTCTTTTACTTTTGTGCTCCGTTAGCTCGATAGCTCTGTGCTCTGACAGTTCCGCCGTTTTCCGCCGTAACCGAAACGCCGACTGATTTTCGCCAACGAGGTAAGCGAATTTAGCAATTATTTTATAAATCATACTTCTGGTGTTAAAATTTATTTTGCTCCTAGCGTTTTTAGTAACAGTATTAATAGATTTTATTTTGCTTACTGCTTGTTTAATTTGAGTGCTCGCTGCAAAGCAGGTAAATTCTTGGGGGATTTTCAAGGTATATCGGGAATCCCAATTCCGCTATACAACACTAGGGAAAGGAAATACCGTTGGGAAACCGTCAAGCATTCTCGCTGCAAAGCAGGTAAATTCTTGAGGTATTTCGGGGGTTTGCTCAATCTAGTACCATAGGCCTTGGTAGCGTAACGTTAAAATATTTGATAATAGGCTACTTGGAGGAGTCTCGTCTGTGTTCGCTGCCATAGCAGGGACATCTTGGAGGGTTTTCCAAGGCGTGAAACGAAATAATCTCACGTGCGTTCGCTGCCATAGCAGGTTCGCCAGGGAGAGGTTTTCGGATTCTGCCGGCTAACTGTTCTTTGAGCGATTGATTTAGCACCAACGGCCGGGGTAAAATCCGCACAAAACCGAGGGATATTTATTAGTTACCGCTGTTCTATTCTAAGCCTTGGAAGCGTAACGTTAAAATATTTGATAATAGGCAACTTGGAGGAGTCTCGTCTGTGTTCGCTGCCATAGCAGGGACATCCTCGAGGGTTTTCCAAGGCGTGAAACGAAATAATCTCACGAGCGTTCGCTGCCATAGCAGGTTCGCCAGGGAGAGGTTTTCGGATTCTGCCGACTAACTGATCTTTACACGATTGATTTTAGCACCAACGGCCGGGGAATATCTGCATAAAAACCGAGGAAAATTTATTATTTACCGCTGTTCTATCCTAAACCGTACACAAATGCCAAGAAACATTCCCGTAAAACACTGCTAGTGCCTTGATAACGCTTTCTCTGTGTAATTCTCACCGTACTGCTAGTAAATTTTCGCTGATTTTCACCGGCGATTGCCGAAAACTATTAAAGCTTTGCACGTTAGGCTTGTAAGCGTAAAACATTTATTCTGTAATAAAGTGCTTTGGTCTGGGTTGTAATTTAGTATAAATCACAAATACTGAAGGGTTTTCATTAATATTTAGTTAATTTTAAATATATAGTTACGTGGTTCGTTTTATTTCCTTTTCCCAAATTATTTCGAGGCCGAAATAAATTGTTAAATTTTATAAAGCACAGGTAGTTTCATTTTCCGATAGTGATAAACAATTAAAGCCTGTTTCCCACTTCGCACGGCATAGAGGTCAAGAACAACAGACCCCTGGAATTACTTAACCTCCATCTGTTGCTACCCTGGTAACTCTTGACGTTACCATTTCCGAGAGTTCGGTGGAGTAAACCATCTCAAAAATCTGTCGACCGAGAAAATCTGGTAGATAGTAAAGCCGCGGGTGTCATAGTGACGTCCGTAATTCTTCTGAGGAAAGGAAGTACGTCACAAACAATACACAAAATTTGGATATAAAATGGAAGATAAGCTAAATGGGGTTATCTCAAAATACGATACATTAGACGCAAAAGTTCATTCCAATAAAGTTGAGATAATTACTTTAAACTAAAATTAAAGAGAGTTGAATCAAAAAGTGAAGGGAAATTCTGTAAGTATAATAGGGATTCTAGATGAAGAAAACTAGAATCTTTTGGCGAAGGTACTAACCCTTTTCAATGACGGATTAAAAGTCAAAATTTCGTAATGGGAAATCTTCAACATCTATAGAATTGGCAAATTCAACATAAACAACTCTGAAACAAGGCATAGGCCACTTATTGTGGAATATTTACATCGCTTCTGAAGAAGAATGAAATATTGAGTTCTCGAAAGAATTTAAGGACATCAGATATTTTTATTAATGATAATTTAAGTAAATATCTGTATAACCTGCTGAAAGAAGCCAAATTAAAATATGGTACGGAGAAGGTTTGGTCATCTAATGGGGGAGTTTGTGTTAAACTCGACAACAATGTAAAAATTATTCGTGAATCAGCTGATCTGCAATAGAACTTTACTGAAATTTTTGAAACTTGTTTATTGTATTTGTTCGGTTTTTGCTATAATAAGAAATGACCGTTTCATATTTGATTGAGTTAGACAGTATTTACGTTTTTTTGTTTCAATAGATAAGTACTTCTAGAATTTATGGGCATTAAATTGATATTCCAAAAATAAAAACATTACATTACCTTTTTCTTTGTGATACAGATTGTCTAAATTATTATATAGGAGTTAGATACATAAATTGGTTTAGTTGATATTCACGTTTTTAGGGAGTAGTTATAAGATAGCAGAATATCCTGCTAATCAGTTTTATCCTTTGTATTATGTATATAATAAGAGCTCGCAGCTAACATCATGGCATGATAAAGTTAATGGATCTAAATGTCTATTATCAAAACTGTCGTGGTTTAAATATTAAGTGCAACGAATTCTATACCAACTCTTCAGATTTTGAATTTGACATTATTGTTGCGGTTGAGACGTGGCTGCAGGAGGGGATTGGGGACGGTGAATTAGTTAATACAGATATCTATAATTTGGTTAGGTCTGATAGGAATCTGGATTTTACAAATAAATCTACTGGGGGGAGGGAGGATTCAAAATAATTAATATAGCAAAATGTAGTAAGTATTTTGAGGCGGTGGCCCTAAATATTAACGATTGCAAATATACTTTCTGTGGAATTTACATTTCTTCTGGTAGTAAATTATTCGTATACGAAACCGCCTTTGAGTTCTTGCAAACTAATATTGTGGATGTAGACAAAACTTATATAATTGGTGACTTTAACATTTCTTATTTAACAGGAATATATGCAGGAACATATGCAGACGATATAATACCGATTCATGACAGCACAATAAAAAAGACGGAAACATACATATACCTAGGCCAAGCTATAACACCAGGCAAACAAAGTTAAGAGATGAAGATTGATAGAAGAATTAGACTGGGATGGGCAGCCTACGGCGAATTAAAGTACATCTTCAGCATGAATATTCCAATGAATTTCAAAACAAAAGTCTATAACGAGTGTATACTGCCTGTTGTCACGTATGGTTGTGAGACCTGGGTAATAACCAAGAAGATAAAACATAAATCATAGAACGACGTATTTGACGTATTTTGGGAATTTCCCTGAGAGACCATAAAACAAATACTTGGATACGAGAAAAAACCAGAGTCTTCGATATAATAAAAAGAATTGGTTCCCTAAAATGGCAATGGGCAGGGTACGTGGCCAGGCATACGGAAAACTGGAGCGGGTATGTCACCAGATCGAGACCTTGGGCAGAGAGGAGGAGTGTTGGAAGACCCCAGCAAAGATGGTACGACGAGATAAAGAAGGTCGCTGGCCTGAACTGGTATCGAGTTGCGCAATATCGAAGCCGATGGACGAATTTGAAAGAGGCCTATATCCTAAGAATAGAAAACGGCTAAAAATAGAAAATAGAATATTATGATACAACTATTAGAAATAATATTATTATGGAAACCCTTCAGGACATAATTGAATTTAATGGATTTAAACTATATAATGAAATTACGAATCACTCAGGAAAACCGGTAGAACTAGTTATTAGCTGCGTAAATAATTGGAACAAATGTGTGGTAAGTAAATATTGTCTTCCATTTATCAAAGAAGATCTGTATCACCCGGCATTATATATTGGTATACAAATTTGGTTTAGTAATATATTATTTAAATCAATAGTCAAGGAAAACAAGGTATAATTTTAAAAAAGCGGATTTTATTAAACTGAGTCAGAGTGTTGGGGACGCTGATTGGCAACCAGTTTTGGATGAAAATGTTGATGTTAATGTAGCACTACAGATATTCTATGACATATTAAATAATATTATTGAAAATTGTGTGTCAAAGTTAAATGTTTATGATGGTGGCAAAAGCTTTCCATCTTGGTTTTCAAAAGAAATTAAAGAGATGCTTAAAGAAAAAAATAAACTTGAAAATTAAGGTCGTTATCGGAATATTATAGCAATCAGTATAAAAAAACTAGAAAACAACTAAATTAAGGCAGAGGAACTTAAATATTTAAAAAATGTGGAACAAAATATTAAAACTGATGTAAAAAATGTCTGGAATCATGTCAATAATAGAAGAAATAATAATAATACAAGCTTTAGTAATTATATCTGGAAAGGTGAACAGGTTAAGGAAGAGGATATAGCGGAAAAATTTGCTAAATTTTTTTCATCGGTATATTCAACTAACAAAGCATCTTATACACTAAATTTTTTAGAAGACAATTCAGTTATTAATGATTTCTGCAAATTAATATATATATATATATATATATATATATATATATATATACTGTAATATATTTAATGTTCTACTGTTTTTATAATTATGTATTATATGATTTTATTTGAAATTTGATTATTAGATGCTGTTGTTACAATCGTGGTAGTAACTACACTAATGTGAAAACACCTTTATCACTGAATATAACCTATTTGAAATTTTGACAGGAATTGTCAAATTATTATGCCCGGCTCAGATGAATATGAAATTTTATATTCTGAAAGATAAATTACTACAAAATCGACTTACTCGCTCTTACCTCAGGGAGGGTTCAAAGATTAAAAAAAATTAATAATTTAAATTTTAAATTTATAAATTTCCAAAGAATATTCCAAAATTGTCAATTATACTATTGCAAATCTATAGTGACTGCTTGTTCAATATATTCTAAGACCATTAAATTATCTAATGACATCTACAATTTTTCTGTCACTGAAAATTAACTAAATGTCACTGATTATATCAAAAGTTTAATAGGATCCAAAATTTTTCAAATTCAATGAAATAGGAGTTGAATTAATACCAAAGTGAGTTGGAATCAAAAATTATATATTATATACCATCAGATAACAAGTGAAAATGAATTATTATTCCCAAAATATAATAAAGAACAATAATCGTACTTTCTACGAACCTTAAAATTAAAAAAAACAACCTATATACTAGAAGAACAACCTAATTAACTACTTATTCTAAACGTTCAAATCGTCGAAAATTACACTTGACGTGTATAAATGTCAAATAACTATATGCGATAAAATTGTCTATTCAAAAAATTTTCTCTTCTCTTCAGGTGAAATTTTATATATCTTTAACGTTAATTTTGTCAGTATTCAAAAATGTGATATAGATGCATCTATCTTAATTTTATTTAAAGGCCTGTTAATTCTTGAAAAATAATTTATAAAATCTGGACTGGACTCACCAACTAGGTATCAGGATCACTCGTTCTGATTCTAAGCACGTCTTTTAGAATCGCCGGAACCACTTTTCTAAATTTATAATTTAGAACCCGGAAAAATCACTAACACTATTTCAATATAATTATTTAAGGAATTATTCACGCACTGATCTTATCATGCTAATTATTATAATCTGATGCTATTTTAATATATCAATTACTATTATATTATTCAGCAAATTTGAGAGAACTCATATTAGATGTTCTCTCGAGAGGGGTTCAAAATCAACTAATTAAACTTTTTCCATCAAATAATTCTCTTCTCCTTTGGTTACCAAAGAATTCCTTTTTTTAAAAAAAATACAAATTTATGTTTTCATATAACAAAGAGAGATTTTCATTCTTTAATTCTAATTGTAATTTTGCTACCAGCGACATCTGTATTCTTTTTTTAAAATCTTTATAAAATCTATGTATCATTAAGTATCTTCTGCATTATTGTCATTCGAAATTGTAATGTCAAATTTTATTTGCATATTGAATCTTTTAAATTATTTATAATACATTGTATATCACTAGTATTACATCCAAATATTTACATTTTTCTTTATTTCAATGTTTTCTTTAGAATTTAGATAGAGTATATGTATTAATACATATATATATATATATATATATATATATATATATATATATATTACTGAATTACAGTTCAATAATGCCATAAAAAAGTTAAAGCCTAAAAAAGCTGCTGGAACAGACAAAATTCCACACTATATAGTGAAAGCTTGTAGTGATTGGTTGAAAAAGCCGTTAATACATATATATTCAATCTTATTATTGCAACCAAGATATATCCTACAGCTTGGAAAACAGCAGTGGTAGCACCTATATTTAAGTCAGGTAATAAAATGGATATTGAAAATTACAGACCGATTTCTATAATGTGTGCACCAGCTAAGCTAAAGTGTTTGAACAAGTTATCTACTTGGATGCAGAGAAATATTTAGCTCCTCAGCAACATGGTTTTTGTTCAAATAAATCTATAACCTCTAACTTATTTTTATTTAGTAACAGCGTATACGACACTTTTCAGAATAAAAAGCAATTGGATACTATATACATGGATTTTAGAAAGGCGTTTGACAGTGTAGATCATGATAGGCTGCTATGTAAATTGCATGGGTTGCGTTTGTCGAATGATTTCATTTTATTATTAAAAAGTTACTTACAAAATAGATATTTAATTGTTAATGGTAATACATCGGGTAAATTCGAACCCAACTCAGGCGTTCCTCAGGGTTCAAATTTAGATTCTCTTTTGTTTATTTTTTTCATTAATGATTTACCCTCCGTTATAAAAAACTCTGAGAGTTCAAGCCATGAATGGTTTTCATTTTGGTGATTGTATTTATGTTTCTACCTATTGCAATGTCAATAGTACTAGGGGAGAAACCGGAATAAGGGAAGTGGGTAGGGTGGTCGGTACTGAATATATTGCAGTCAGTATTGTCACCAAACCTTAGGAGAGTACTTCCGTTGGGGTTAGCATGTGAGGCATAGGAATCCCATAGCGGGTGCTTACAATTTAAGCCACCCACTTTGAGAACCCTACTGTGTGTATTTGTAATGTTAAGAAAGTCTGATTCATATAATTTTTTATTAGGCGAGTTGTATGCCCCCACTACTTTTATTTTGTTATCTATTAGTAATGAGATATGCTCAATCGATGAATTATTTGTTTGCAGGAGTTGGAATATTATGTTTTTTTAATTAATACTGCGATACTGCCTCCGCCGACATCTACGGGGCGGTCTTGTCTATATAGACTATGTTGTATATAGTATAAGCATTTGGGTTTCGACAGTCAGAAAAACTAGTTTCCTTATCTTTGGTGTTGGTACGTATTTTTATAATTTGGAATTGTAAAGAATAAGGTAGTGTTATTTCATATTAATTAATACTCGCAAATAAACAGACTATATTCGGGATTTCTAAAACTCACGGTATTGTTTGGTTTGAAATACATTTCATGCACATTCTGTAACTGTTCAGTTGTTGATCATGTTGATCTACTCCGCCCATCGACTTCTTGTAACTTTTAAATAATGTAGGTTGTGATATGCCAACTTTGCTCTTAGCCGCGGTCGACCAATGAGTTTTTACCTTTCCAGTGGGTTCTATTGTGTCAAAATGGGTCGTCGTTCACCATATTAGTAATGATTGTTGATTTCATGTTTGATTTTTTGTTTTCCTTGAATCGAAATTTAATAAATTTGGTTCCCAAAAATCTGGAAAGTATTTTTTTAGATTGCAATAATTGACACCACACGTATAACATTTGACATAGCACGTGTTACATTTGACACCAGCATGGTGTCATTAGTAACATAAGTTCTAGCCATACAAATGTTTTTTTTATGAAATTTTGATACATTTTGCAAATTATGAATATGCCATTATCATCCTCACATTCAAGAGAATGCCCAGGTATTTTTTTCAGAAGATTTGCGTTCTAATAGGAATGGAAAAAAAATTCAATTTTTGTTACAATTGATACCGGTCTCCCCTATACTTAAAACAAATAAATCACTTTCATACACGCTAAATGTAGTGAATAATTTTCAAAATGATTTATGATCTCTAGCTCAATAAACAGTAATTATATTTTTTTCCTAGCAATAGTAAAATTGGAATATTTTTGAAGGATGTAAACATC
Source organism: Galeruca laticollis (assembly GCA_963921935.1). Classification (NCBI taxonomy): domain Eukaryota; kingdom Metazoa; phylum Arthropoda; class Insecta; order Coleoptera; family Chrysomelidae; genus Galeruca; species Galeruca laticollis. Next base: position 94,988,532 of record OY998183.1, read on the forward strand.
CTTTGAATACACCATTCATATACATAAATTACCTAATAATCTTTCAAACTTTAGTTTCATAAAAAATGTTAATTAATCTTCTAAAACGGCAAGGTTCCTTAATTGCGTTCCTTTACAAAATAAAATGTTAAATACAACACCCTTTTTCATTTTATGCCCTTGTATAAACTTCATCGTTCTTAATTTTCGAATTTGTCAAGATGGGGTTAATAAAGTGACAGCACATCATTAAGTAGAAATTTAAAAAATGAAAAAAGTATCATTTTCTCCCCTTCATTAAGTTCGGTATTCAAATTAGGGCGGCGAGGGAGGAGTGCCTTAATATTTGAATGTCCTTAGTTGTTGCTACTAGTATTACCCTTGGAAGTATTCTTATAAGAAGGGTAACCGAGAAGATTCATTTAATTACAGAGTTATTATAGCAATAAAGTTTTGTATTTAAGTAAATAGTAAAGTATAGTGGCCACGTAAAATAAATGTGAATATTTCTAAGGGAAACAAACGAGATTTTTTTTTGTAAAACTAACTGTTTCATTTACTTACAGAGTAATACTTAAAATTCATATATAAATGAATAATAATGTAATGTTTTTCTTATTTATTTAAAATAGTTTATCGTGACGGGTGGGATAAATTTATACAAACGGTAGGTTCATTTACTTAATTTATTTATTCACTACACTATTCACTAATTTATATTATATACACAGTATATTCAGTTAAACTAATTTATATGAACATTTCACTACTTGAACTATTCACTTGTTCGTTGTTTATATCACTAGATCACTTTATCAACTGACTTCTCCCGCTGGTTGGTCGTTTATATATTAGTGCCTTTTTTACTAGATACTTCTGGATTGCGGCTCACACAACAACAATCGGCTCTCTGGAATTTTCTAGATAAGACTGGTCACAAAAACCATGTCTATATAAAATAGTCCCAAACATCGTAAACAATTCTAAGAAATCCCTGCGCATCCGCCATAATCTTAACTTTCATACATGGCTTAGACAGAGTCGGATTCAGGGACTATACCAGTGTGCTGTTTCGTAGCATTACCCCCTCCTTAAATGGCAGTTCCTCCTGGAACTTTTGTGTAGCCGAGACTGGATGTCTGAATCGGCAACTGGCCCCATCTCTACACTTTCCAAACTTATGGAAATAGCAGGGCACCGTCATCATAAACTGATAACGGTGGCTGCAAATTAATATCTTCACACCGGTATCCCGAAAGATAACGTCTACCATGTTCCTGATAACTCGCCAATCCAACTGGTTACGCGCTATCTTAGGCATAGCCAGTTTCTTCACGCTGGATTCTAACACATGGTTTCGGGGTTTCGAAGTGCTTCCCACACATCGCGGTAGGTAGATCGATCTTGAAATTCATTTTTAGTTACCACGTGGAAGACGTACCGCGAATTGTGTTTCAGTCTCAGTGTTTTGCCAGGGGCTGGAATCTGGTCTTCAAGTTTTTCTAATTGCCCGAACTTCTTTCGAAAGACGGTTGCCAAGACACATCTCGAATATGGTTTACTCCTTTTTCTAGGTCATGTTCTCCTTCGAATATCGCTAGTCGGTTTTGGTGAACTACTTTTGGTTTTCCGTTGGGGATCTTGCTTACGCGATATATAACATCATTGATCTTTTTCTTGATTAAGTATGGACCTTGTCAGGATTTTTATAATTTTGGAGAAAATCTTTTTCTCCTCATCGGGTTGTGTAACCATACTCTGTCCCCTTCTTTAAAACCGCCTACTGTGGCCTGCGTGTCGTACTGACTTTTCATTCTGTCGCTGGCAACTTGAAAATTTCTTCGAACTAATTCATGAATATCGTCCAGCCTTCTTCTCAATTTGATCACGTAGTCTTCTCCTGCTAGATCTTCTCCAGGCCAACAGCCAAATTCCCGGTCACAAGGAAGCCTCATATCACGTCCAAACAGGATTTTCGCAGGTGTTTTACCCGTGGACTCATTGACGGCAGATCGATAAGCCAATGCGAATAGGGAAAGATACCGGTCCCAATCTCTCTGATGGCTGGATACTACTTTGGACAGGTATTTTCCAATAATCCTGTTCATTCTCTCGGCCATTCCATCTGACTGTGGATGTAATGCTGTTGTCCTGGTGTTCTTCACTCCCAGCTTCTCGCAAACCTCCTGGAATAGATGACTTTCGAAAGTTCTTCCCTGGTCGCTGTGGACTTTCAAGGGCACTCCATATCGGCTGATAAATTCTTTCACCAATACATCCGCGATAGTTGTGGCCTCTTGATTCGGGATCGCGTAAATTTCCACCCATTTTGTGAAATAATCCATTATAACCAGGATGTATTTACCACCATTTTCTGTCGTCGGAAATGGTCCGGCTTCTTGTCTACCATACCTTTCTACAAGTTGACGATCTGGTCGAGTCTGTCATTGTCACCTTCTTCCTGTATGGTTCTATCTTTGTTGTATCCCGAAACCATCGTGGCTGCTTCATATTCAAGAGCAGCATTCAATGCATAGCCCAATGTTTTAGGATGGGCTAATCAAATAGTCTTCTCCATATCGTGGTCACATAAGCCGTCAATAAAGGCCTGGATGCCTAAACATTCCATCATGTTAGCTGGTGCTGTCGGGTACTAGTCGGGCAATATCCAGTTCATACTCTTGAAGGGTTTCGTCACGTTTCCGCCTTCGGTTCTTCAGCTGAAATCTGTAGAAATGTTCCAAATATTCGTGACCGTATCGCATGTCCAGCTTATTTTTCAGCTGCTCAAAGTCATCCGTTTCTTCAAGTAGTATCGTCTGTAGTACATCTAAGGCATCTCCCCGAAGCGCGATAGTTAAGTTCACTGTCTTCTCCTTATGGGACCAATTATTCACCCTAGCGGCTGCTTCAAACTATTTCAGATAACTGGTCCACGACATTTTTCCATCGAACTTTGGGGCATTGACTCGGGTAAAACTACCAATGTCTTCTAACTTAGGATGTGTTTATGGCCGTAGTCTTCATTTAATGCCTTGAAAGATTTTTTTGATTCAGATAATTTATTTTTAATATTAGATTCTCAAATAAATCTGAAGTTTATCCCGAATAGCATTCTTACATATTTCCAGTGTCTAACGTCCTTTTTAGCTCCTGGTATAGAATTTAATTGCGTAGCTAGTTCTGTCCACTACTCTTTTATATTTGTGAGTTCTCTTAGAGCAACTTTTGCGTCCAACATAATTTTATGACATTCTAAATATCTTATTAAATGTTCTTTCTGCTTTTTACTTGTTCTGCTTGATCTTTTTATGTTTTCCTTATTTTTTATACGAAAATAACATACAAACCACAAAAATTTACTGTAACTTCACATAAAGCCAACAAAGTGAAATAAATTCGAAAAATTAACCTCACTTAATCTTCTTTTTTACTGGAGACACGAATTTAAACTGATATTTAACGTATCTGTTAAAAAAATATTAAAATTTACCGGTAGCTTATTTCTAAGAATTACAGAATTGCTTTTCAGGTTAAAATTGTGAAAATTAACGTGGGTTAAAATTTAACATACTGGTTACAGAATTACCACTAATAACTATTATTAAGCGAGAACAAACACCACTCTTACTAGACAACTCTTCGTTGTTAACTGCATTCCTGGTGAAAACAAAAGAGAAGTTAAAATAAATCTAAGACATCATTGAGAAATTATAGAAACTATAAGCAGAATAGTAAGGCAACTAATAAAAAAGAAACAATTTAAACATATTTGTGCAAATTTTGGCGCAATATAAAGATATTTTAAAATGTCTTACTATTTAATTACAAATTGTAGGATGTCTAAAGAATGCATCTCTGTGATAAAATACAAATTTTAAAGTAGTTTCTATTGCAAAAAAAAACAATGTTTGAAAAAATGCATCAGTAGTATATTAGTCCAGTCGGCAGAGGCCGAAAAGTCAGTGTAAGTGTATTTTCTTGATAACTCAGAAATAACTATGCAGACCTACTTTAAATGGCAAGTACAATAACACCTTAAAATGCTGACAAAAAAAGTATTAGGAAAAAAAGTTAATAACAATTTAATTGAAAATTCGGGTTTTTAGCGTATTTATTTAAATAAGTCAGCAGGATGACTTTGTACGAAAAAATGCTTCATATATGATTGATTTGTAATAAAAATAGCTACAAAATTACAAAGCAGTGAGATGGCAAAAACGGTAAGAAACGTCAATTTTTTAAAGTTGGTGTAAAAATCACAATTATAAACCAAAATTCATTAAACTTTCGAAAATTATAGTTCAATTTATATAGAATAATGACGCTAAAGCTGAAAATCAGGAAAGCAAAACTTTTTGTTCTATGAGGTTTTATAAATCTACTGCATCGAAAACTCAAGGCTTTGCCAAATTGGTTTGAAGCATCGCTGATACTTGAAATTTGGTATACATGTAGTGTAAATATGCAGAAACAAATATCAATTTACAAAATTCAATTATCTTTATTTTTACAGCTTTGGTAAGGTTTTATACGTCACCCTACTTTTATACGCCACCGTTTTTTCTCTATAGTTTTTGCAATTTTCATCTTAGAGAAATCTCTTTGACGTAAATCGGTTCCTTCCATTTTTTGACGTATTCTCAAAAAAAAAATTTTTGTCCACGACCTTCTGGACCGAAGATACGTTTTTTTTTTCAAAAAAATTTGGAAGATGCAATAAACACGTTACAGTACTCTGATTTTTGGCTGTTAATATTTAATACTTATATTTTCAATACAAAAATATTCGGAAATGATTCATTGATTTCTAGTGTTCGTAATCGAGTATCAAAGTGAAGCGCGCACGGCGGCCGCAGCGCGCGGCGGAGTGGGGGAAGCCCGGTGCGTTCACACTGAAAACTGATTTCGTGCGTTCAAAGTGGCTTTCGCTTGCAAAATCTTTAATATCTTGGCTTCTGGACCACGTACAAAAATCCATTTGTACTTAATTTGGGGTACCTCGACGAGACAAACGAAAATAACGTATTCATTTTAATTTTCGAGGGAAAATAATCTTGGAAATATGTAATTTCTCGTATTTTTTAATTTGCTTTACGCGTCTCGTACTGGCACCTAGGGCCCCTAACATAACGTCAGTATTATTTAAAAAAACAAAAAACTAAAGATATTGCATGGAAAATACTATAATAATAATGAATAACTAATTGACAAAAAAAGGAAAGCAAATTTAAAAATACGGGAAATTACATATTTCCAAGATTATTTTCCCTCGAAAATTAAAATGAATACGTTATTTTCGTTTGTCTCGTCGAGGTACCCCAAATTAAGTACAAAAGGACTTTTGTACGTGGTCCAGAAGCCAAGATATCGAAAATTTTGCAAGCAAAAGCCACTTTGAACGCACGAAATCAGTTTTCAGTGTGGGCGCACCGGGCTTCCCCCACTACGCCGCGCTCCAGCCGCCGCGTGCGCTTCACTTTGATACTCGATTACGAACACTAGAAATCAATTAATCATATCCGAATATTTTGTATTGAAAATATAAATATTAAATATTAACAGCCAGAAATCAGAGTGCTGTAACGTATTTATTGCGTCTTCCAAATTTTTTTGAAAAAAAAACGTATCTTCGGTCCAGAAGGTCGTGGCACAAAAATTTTTTTTGAGAATACGTCAAAAAATATAAGTAATCGATTTACGTCAAAGAGACTTCTCTAAGATGAAAATTGCAAAACTATAGGGAAAAACGGTGGCGTATAAAAGTAGGGTGACGTATAAAACCTTACCAAAGCTGTAAAAATGAAGATAATTGAATTTTGCAAATTGATATTTATTTCTGCATATTTACACTACCTGTATACCAAATTTCAAGTATCAGCGATGCTTCAAACCAATTTGGCAAAGCCTTGAGTTTTCGATGCAGTAGATTTATAAAACCTCATAGAACAAAAAGTTTTGCTTTCCTGATTTTCAGCTTTAGCGTCATTATTGTATATAAATTGAACTATAATTTTCGAAAGTTTAATAAATATTGGTTTATAACTGTGATTTTTACAGCAACATTAAAAAATTGACGTTTTTTACCGTTTTTTCCATCTCACGGCGTTGTTATTGAAAATTTCACAATCAGACCACCGGCATTTTGTAGCTATTTTTATTACAAATCAATCATATATGAAGCATTTTTTCGTACAAAGTCATCCTGCTGACATATTTAGATAAATACGCTAAAAACCGGAATTTTTCAATTAAATTGTTAATAACTTTTTTTCCTAATAAATTTTTTTGTCAGCATTTTAAGGTGTTATTGTACTTGCCATTTAAAGTAGGTCTGCATAGTTATTTCTGAGTTATCACGTTTTGACACAGTCCGAACCTCTACCGACTGGACTATATGTTTTTTTCAAACCGATAAAATGTCTATTCACGAAGTTACACTCTTGCACTAGCAAATAAAGCAATTTATAAGATTAACTTAAAATTGAGATTTTTGAAGTTGTATCAGTACTTTTCTAGCTCAGCGATGTGTATTTATGTAAAATATATTTTTTGTTTTTTAGTACCTAAAAATCCATGAAAGTTTATGATTTTAAATAATATTTATTTGATACCCATTGTTCAAGCCAAACTTGGCATGATAACCAAGTTTTAATATCTTCAGTATAAACAAATTACACATTTATCCCCTTGAACAGTATACAAACTACCCTAAATTAACTATATACCTAATGCTAATGTCATTATGAATGTTTATGAAGAGTAGCTTAATAATACGGACCGCATCCTTTTGTTGTGGTTATGAAGAGTCATGTAATTGTATAAAATTTTATTAGCGGGAAGTACTTCTGCTTAGACATTACGCCTACTATTCTTTATGTAAGGCGAAAGTTTCCATTCGCAGATGGAAAATAACCTTGCTGGGGGATACTAAAAGCGACATAATCATAAATTCAGTCAAACTGTCAGACAAGACGTAATTTCTTTAGTGTTTATAGTCACAAGCTTCGCTATATTTTGTTCCATTTGAACTGCCAAAATTTTATTTTGGTTAATAAAATTTATACTGCTCGAGTCAATGAAAATAAACGGAATCAACAACGTGGATACTGATGCTATATGCAAAACGACCAAAACAGATTGATTGGTTAGGGGTTTTATTGTAAATATACGGCATTTGTTTTTTCAATTGAGATTAGATACAGACATCCGAGATACTCCGTGAAGTAAAAATAAAAAAAGATGCTTTTAACGACACACGAGGAGGGACAAAAAGAGTTTTAATAAGAGGTTTAGAACAAGCGATTCGCTTTAGACGTTTTAAACAATAGATGTTTCAACGATGGAAAAAAGTAAAAACGGCATTGTTCGAAATATTGTCGATGTTAGAGAAGGTGTCTAGGATAGTTGTATTATTTCACATGAAAGGAGATTGGTGAAAATAATGTTGATGAGCATAGGCCCACAAATAATCAAATGAATCAAACATTTGCATAATAAGTAGAATGATATTATGACATGCATATAAAATAAGGTCATTTGTGCGGAAGAAGACGGAGCTTTATTTTTCAATTCGTCAATATTCCGTCAATTCGTCAATATTTCTCCAACGAAATGCAGATTGAAAGTATTGGTAACCTATATTTTCACTCATTTGTCCATCAACTAACGAGTCTTTGTGTTATTTGTATTTATTGAATACCTCATGGCCCCTGGACCAGAAGATTGTCACTTTGTATTATCTGTCGTTTTCCTTACTGTCGGCTTGACGTTGTTGATAAAATAACAATGCTTATGACGCTATATTCTACTCATATTAGTGTTTTAAATGAAACTCACTGTTTCTAGCTAATTCCACAATATAATAGAAATTGTTGAAAATTCTAAAAAATTGACAATTGTTTCGATGACTAAATATCATCGTCAGAATGACAGAAGTTACATTTCATTTGATGCCTACCTGATGTTTAGTAGTTATTTTTGGATAGACCAAGAAGTGACCTAGCTTATGATTGACTTAATATATGTTAATAGAAAAAGAAGAAGATGTGATATTACAAATATTGAATCTTAGATATTATTAGCCCTATGGTGATATCCTGGATATCATTTTTCCAAATAAGATCAGTATAACTGTGCAATGATATAGAAAACCAGGAAAACTATATCTGCTGTTCTTTACAATTATCACTTAAGAAGACAGTTTATTAGTGGAGAACTCCCTAGATTTATCTGTTCATTGACAACTTCATATTGTGGGTTCCTGAAATGTCTTCTAATTTCAAATTCTTCAAAGAAATCCAGTTCTTGTTTCTTTTCACAAATATGCAGCACTTCTAGTTCTATGTTAGGTGTCAATGAATGATTGGTGTCAAGTAGATGTTTTGCATAGTGGGATTTATCTGGTTGTTATAATCTGTATGCTCGTAAGTGTTCACTGTATCGGATTTCAAAATTTCTAAGGGTCTGACCCAAATAGACAGCATTACATTCTGGACATTTGAGTTTATATATACCTGATTTCTTTAATGGTGGTATTTTTGTTTTCACATTTAACAATTTTGTACTAACGTTACTTTCTGTTTTAAAAGAAATTGTTGTATTCGTTGCTAAAGATGTTATCTTTGAAATATTATTAAAAATATTTCCTACATATGTGATGGTTTTATGCTATTTCTGACTTTGTAGCTATAATTTGTTTAATATTATTCGTAAATTTTGGTAGTATGCTGTACTTTAAACCTTTATTTGAAAATTATATTTCACTATATGTAAAATTAGTGTCTGAAAGGTTTTCAAATCGTGGTGCAAAGTGTGTTGGTATGTAGGTACTTACAGTTTTATGATGTTTAGAGCATTGAACACACACAACATAAAATTCAATACTCTAAACATCATGAAACTGTAAGTACCTACATACCAACACACTTTGCACCACGACTTGAAAACCTTTCAGACACTAATTTTACAGATAGTGAAATAGAATTTTTAAATAAAGGTTTAAAGTACAGCATACTACCAAAATTTACGAATAATATTAAACAAATTATAGCTACAGAGTCAGAAATAGCTTTAAAATCTAATTCAAATAATTTTCTTCAAGAGAAATTAAAAATTGCCAATTTAATCAAAAATATTGAACCTTCAAAAGTTAAACGTCAAACAAAAAATGATATTACAGTTTTAAATGCAATCAAAAAGTAAGTAGAAGATAATAACCTAACAGTTACAAAATCTGATAAGAGGACACAACTGTCATTTTGACAACTGAAAATTATAATTCAAAAATATATAACTTTATAGAATCTAGCAATGTAAAAGTTCTTAAAACAGACCCAACAAAAACGTTTTCTAATAATGTAAGGGATATTGTTAATAATTCGAATTATCTTTTAAGTGATTACGAAAAGAGGTCTATCATAGATAAGATTACTCATTGTCCACAATTATATGGAACCGTTAAATTACATAAAATAACGAAACCAATTAGACCTGTAGTTTCTTATGTTAATACTCCTAATAACATATTGGCAAAGAGGCTTAACAATATACTTAATAGTTACGGATATGCATCTCAGTACTCAATTAGAAATTCAATATAACTAATCAAAAAATTAAAAGCAATCAATTTGCAAGATAACTATAAACTTATTTCGTTTGATGTTACTAATATGTTCACTAAAATTCCTCCTAAAGAATGTCTAATACTTGTAAAAAAATTACTAGAAGATAAAAATATTAATCCCGGAATAATATCAGATATACTGAATTAATTTGATGTTTGTATTAATCAGAATTATTTCACGTTTGATAATGAGATATATAAATTAAAAATGAAAGTTTACCAATGGGACGCCCTATATCACCCATTTTGGCAAAAATTTTTATGGACAGTTTAGAAACAAAGATCTTTGAAAGTAATATTTCGAAAAATGTTTTATTTTGGTATAGATATGTAGATGACATATTAGCTTGTTTTATGGGTAGTGAACGACAATTAGATGTATTTTTCAACCACATTAATAATTTACACCCAAAAATTAAATTTACAATAGAAATTGAAGAAAACAACTCAATGAATTTTCTTGATTTAAAAATTCAAAAAGTTAATAATGTACTTGATTATTCAATTTACCGAAAACCACCACACACTGATGTGACAATTCCATATAGTTCCAATCACCCCATGTCACATAAACTAGCGGCATATAATTCAATGATACATAAAGCTTTTTCAGTTCCTATGAACAAATGTAATTTTGATAGAGAGATTAATACAATTAGACAAATAGCAACATCCAACGGTTATCCATTACATATGATAAATAAGCTAAGCAATAAAAAAGAGGAAAAGTGGCATTACAACTAATATTTCCTAAACAAACTGATGACATAAAAACTTATAAAACCATCACATATGCAGGAAATATTTCTAATAATATTTCAAAGATAATATCTTTAGCAACGAATACAACAATTTCTTTTAAAACAGAAAGTAACGTTAGTACAAAATTGTTAAATGTAAAAACAAAAATACCACCATTAAAGACATAAGGTATATATAAACACAAATGTCCAGAATATAATGCTGTCTATTTGGGTCAGACCCTTGGAAATTTTGAAATCCGATACAGTGAACACTTACGAGCATACCCACAATATGAAGTTGTCCTGGTTTTCTATATCATTGCACAGTTATACTGATCTTAATTGGAAAAATGATATCCAGGATATCACCATAGTGCTAATAATATCTAAGCTTCAATATTTGTAATATCACATCTTCTTCTTTTTTCTATTAACATATATTAAGTCAATCACAAGTTAGGTCACTTCTTGGTCTAGCCAAAAATAACTACTAAACATCAGGTAAGCATCATATGAAATGTAACTTCTGTCATTCTGACGATGATATTGATTTATCGAAACAATTGTCGATTTTTTAGAATTTTCAACAATTTCTATTATATTGTGGAATTAGCTAGAAACAGTGAGTTTCATTTAAAACACTAAAAATCCAAGAATAACTTATACAGGGTGAAGAAAAAATCTTATATACTTGAGGAACTGTAAATAATTTTACTAGTCTCGAACTTTGTTGCCAGTGCACGCTATCGCTCAGGCGCAAAATCGTCCTCGACTAGTAAATGTAGTAAATCTCTCGTAGTATAAATAACTATTCATATCAAAATCTTTCGAAATTTTCATAAACTATATTAATAAATACTCATTTCCTCATTGTTCGCCTACTCTATTATCTCTACGGTATTACCACACCAACCACTGCATAATTCTGTATGGTCTGGAATGAAAAAAACACTTCATGAAACATTAGATCCCATTTTGTCGTCATAAATCGACCTAACGGGACGAGAAAATTAATTTGTGAACTGTAACCGACGATTGGGTTTTGGTAATTTAGATCGTTGTTTACAACTCCTTTTGGAAATGTGCAGTTGATGGAAGTTACGAGGATTATTTAGTTGAATCGGTCTCTAAATTAAATCTTCCGGACGAAAATAGAAACTAGGTTAAAGCCATATTGTATTTGGATGAAGCTAGCGAAGTGAGTTATTTAGAATGCAGAGAGATTTAGAAAAATTGGAATTGGACTTCAATTATTTATTTATTGATGATTTCTAATAAAAAGGAATTATGCAAACCTTACGATGCCAAAGGAAATAAGCAAGAAACGATAAACTTTTTTGGAAACTGCAATAGATGAAAGATTAAAATTATTTTCCATGGAAAGCCCACAATACAATCAAAAGGCGAGTAGCGCCTCTTCTGAAATAACTATGATACTTATTGATTCAAATATTACTAATATTGGGTTGAAAAGAACCGAATATGAAAATGAAACACATTATCTGGTTATCCGATGGTTTAAAATATTTATATTAAAGGAAACTATAAATTTTATAAGATCAATTAACAATATTAAACGTTCATTTCGATTTTTTAACCACTTAAGTTCTAAGAGTTAAAAATTGGCAAGTTAGATATGAAGAGCAATATGTAGTATATTCATAAGTTCTTGAGCGTCCGAATACCCAGACCAACAGCAATCCGCAAGCATCGGTTCATTACAACGATCCTGATACGTTCTATTACAGGAATATCCTGATCAAACCGTACCGTGCTCGAAAGGATTTTAAGTGACAATTTGAGTATATTTTCGTAAAAGTATTGTAATCAACTGAAGTAAGTTATTATCACGTTTATTCGCCAAAACCCCCAAAAAAGACGGTTACCCTTGTGATGTTATAGAGCTAACAAAATAATCTTGAAGGAGTCTTTGAATAGCCATAATTCAGTTGGATCATGGATCAAATTCAAATAGTCTAGACAGCTATTAACGATGCACAACGAGTTGTCTTTTTCTCAAAAAGGAAGCAGATCCTTATGGCGCTGTCTGTACAGCGATATTCTAGCATCACCTTGGAGAGGACTCAATTGCTGTATTCTTGAACCTAGAACTCAGTAAATCCAGTTTATCATCTGTTTCCTATAAATCAGGGTTGAGTGATGTGCAACAATTCTTTTTCGCCACAATCTTTATTTATAATTATCGGGTGAAGTAGGTATTGGTAAACAACCTGAATGTGGAATAGGTCCTAATCCAGACTTTATAGGTGAAGTCAAACAGCATTAGTTAATAGGAGTTTGTGTATTTCGCCTCTATACCACACTTGTCGAAGTTCTTCCTCCTTATCCCAACATATCCTCTCAGCTGGAAGTTGAAAACGCATTCTAGGTGTATCCACTCCACAAATTTTTTCTTGAACTTCTCTTTATCCCTTATTTACACTTTCAATATTCTGTTAAAATAAATGAAATGTTGAGTTGAGACTGTTTTAGAAGAGAAAACTTATCTCATATACACTGGCACAATTAATTTAATGTTGATTTTTACGATACATAAAAGCTCATAACTAGTTTACGTTTATGATGCAATTGACTTCGAACTAAACAAGTAAACCATTTAGCTGGATAAACAAAGACAATGAAGACCTTGCCAGATTATACTGTTGTACTTTTGCGAAATTCTCGTCCCAGGTATGCCAAGACCAGAGTGGTAAACTAACCAAATTTTACAATATATTGAATACTCCTCATACATCCTAACATTTTAGTTCCTGTAATTTAGAAGTTTGTTTACAACTCCGTTTGGAAATGTACAGTTGTTAACATTATCAATCGTAACAAAGTTATTTGTGTGTGTTGGTAGCATTGTGCTCCTGTAATTAATTGAGGTCAGGTCAACATTGTCGAAACTGCATATTGTTCAAATATTCCCTATAGCATTAACGTTACTAATGATTCATTGCAAGTTAAACAGTACTACCAACCGTACCACCAGATAATAATATAGAATGTTTTTTGACCAAATGTTCAAAAGAAAAGTTTTGTTCATAATTTGTTTCGTATAATAAGCTCTAGGTTTTTAAACGTTTACAAAATCTTTGAGGTATGTATATATCAGCTGTTTCTGTTTTTATTATACACTGTGTTATTCGTAGAATACGAATGCGTGACATTCAGAATTCAACACGTATTTCTCTATTAAATTGACTAAAAAAACTATTAACATATTTGAAAAGATTGTTAAAAATCAACCGAAATACATTTTTTTAAACATTTCAATAAAATTATAAACAATGCAAATTTTAAAAACAACGGGGCGTGAACATGAGTCGTTTGCACATCAAAAACGTACGAAATGAGCAACCACTACACCACTGACGAGTTTGCATAACTTTGTATTTTTATAGAAAAAACATGTTTTGTAATAAAGGTTTGTTTTTTTGCTTAACCTTCATGGGACGGACATCAAAATTTTACGAAAAGGACTAACTGGGGTCCGAGAAGACCCCATGCGTAAAATTGCAGAAATGCTGTATTTTTCTTTAAATTAAATATATAGAAAAGAAGTTTTATTAAAGTATTACTATTAACCATTTATTAGTCAAAAATTATCACGAAAAGATACAAAATACCCTAATCACTAATACTACTAGCTACATATCATTTTAACATTTTTTACAAACTATCTCCGATTTTGAATGTTCTAGCCACACAAAGTAGTTACACCTAATACATATTTTTCTGGATTTTCTGTCTTTTCCTCTTTGACACATATGGCAGCGCCCCCTGGTAATGTTTTGTTGTTCAACTCTATGTTCTGTTGCATCCAGTAGTTCGGGAAAAACGTCTGTCATATGCCGTTTTCTATTTGTCTGAATGTATTTATTATTATATCGCCGGAAAACGTTTTTCTTTATAAGTTCTTTTCCTAGTCCCAAAATATACATTTTACGTTTATCCAAACTGTTTTTTCGCCAATCCGGGTTTTGCAGTAACCACAATTTATAAGCATTTATTCCTGCAATATCTATAAGATGCGAAAATATTGCCATTGGCCAGCGGTTTGACATTCTCTGCACTGTATATTATTTGGCCAACTTATCTGAAGTGTCGACAGCACCTTTTGTTTTGTTGTAATGAAGAATAATTTCTGGTTTATAGTGCTGTTCTTCTCCAGCTACTCCAGTATGCTCACTTGAAAGTAAGATGACAGCATGTTTTTGTTTTGGAACATAGGATACTAGCGTTCTTTGATTTCTAAAAGCAAACATACTTGAAAACTCTCTTGTACGATGCCGGTAGAAATTCCCTGGGAATAAATGTTTTATTTTTCCGGAGGGTTCCACATAAAGTAATATTTTTTTTCCACAACTTGTCAGCAAGTTCTAAACTTGTAAAAAAGTTATCGGTCGTTATTCCAAATCCGCCTTCCAAATGGTCTGTCAAATCTAGGACAACCCTTTTCCGCTTTGTTACCTTGTTTTCCTAAAAATTAATAGATACATAGGAATATAAAGTTTGCCTATATTGCTTTTCAAATAACTTACCCAAATAAACTTGCATGTGTGCAGTCCACAAAAGCCCATATTTTGATTCCATACTTATCAGGTTTATTCTTCATATAGACTCGGAATGGTGCCTTACCCCTAAATGGTACAAGCTGCTCATCTACACATAGATGGTCGCCAGGATTTAGTGATTTTTTACAATTAGAAGGGAAAATATCGAATATATCTCTTATCGGAACCAGCTTATCACTAATTTTCGTTATTGTCTTGTTTGAAAATTACCAAAGCGTAAAAATGAAGTAATTTGTTTGAATCTGTCTCTTGACATTGCAGCAGGAATTATAGGACGACAGTAAGAAATATCTTGACACCAGAGCATATCGATAGCCTCTTTCGATCCGTGAAGTGCGCCAAGAATAAGCAACAGTCCAATATAAGCTTCAATCCCCGTAGAATCAACAGGTACAAAAACTTTAATTTTATTCGGATTTTCTATGTTCCATTTATCATAATATGTTTGTGCCTTTCTGTTTGTTTCGGTTACTATTATGTTCAGAATATCCGGAGATAGGAAAAGAAGAAAAGCGTCTTTTATACTTGAGATATCAGAACTGTAATTTGTAAGGCCTAGAGCATGTCTCCGAATATTAGCTTTTGAACGTCTAACTTTTGTGTTTCCTGGAATTTTTGACCACTCAGTTCCATCTTTAGATTTATATACTGGAATGCCCTGGCTGTTACTAACTGTTGGTTCCTCTGGGTTCGTTTTCTCTATACTTTGATCAACAACTATTACATCATTTTCTTCCTCTACTTCTGTGACAATGTCTTCATCTTCTAAGTTACTCGATGTTTCCTCATTGATAACACTATCAAACTCTGGATCATCACTTTCAAGTATACGTAACATCTCATCGTCAGTAAGCCCCTTGCGATTGTTTGTAAATAAAAATATTCAAGTCTAAAAATTATATCGCAGTGCGGGGAATCTCCCATTTGAACTGGTAATTTACACTTTACAATTATATGGGTAAATTCCCTGTGAGTAAATAAACGTTAAATGTATGGGATTCCCCGATTTTACTAACAGTTACCGGGATTATTTTATCGGACGTAAAAGGCTGACCGGGGTCTGAAGAGACCCCTGGAATATAAAACTATTTTTTGTTTATACCAGCCAATAAAAACTACTAAATACATCATATTTTATCGAAATAATTCATAAACTGCTGCTAGATGAAAGATCAATATTTAAAAATTTGCGTTTGCAAAGATACAGCAAAAACATACGTCATGGGGTACAAACGGACCCCGGCCAGTCCTATGAAGGTTAAATAAAAATTTCTATTAAAAAATTTAACATCTTTTTAGGTTAATTTCTAACGAGCTTTTCAAATATGTTTTTCAATTGAATTCGATAAGAAAGATGGCATGTCATTCGGAATTTCACACATTTCCTTATGTCACATGTTACAAACACAGTGTATGAGTGATGGTAAAGGACATTTAAAAATATAGTGAAGTAAAGGGAAGAAGATGGAATAACATGCTGTATTTCTTATTCAGAAATGAAACTCAAATTAATGGATAATTTGCTTCTTGGTATGTCGATATGAAAATTAAGGTTTTGTTAGAAAATGAACAAATGCGATACTGATTGGACTATATACGGTGATTTGATGGTATTAACCTTTATGTGACTGGGAAGAAAAACATCTTCTTACGACGGCGTAGGTACCTGGGTACCTACTGTATAATAATTTGGAATATAAACGCAAAATACCTGTTTTTATCAAAAAACTCCATATATGTATTTATAGGTACACAATACGTGATTTATGAATTTCTAACTTATCTGTATTTGACAAAATAAGACTTTGTTTAAATGGCAACAGCGCAGCGACATCAACTGAATTTATTCCTAGTTACAGGTCAGTTGCATGTTTGAGTTTGTCGAATAAACAACTGCGGGTGATTAAGCGTATTTGTTAAATTTTGTTTTAGAATGTCTGATAGTAAGGCTGGTTCAAGCCAAGCCAATATTGCGAAACCAAGATGGCGAAATAAAAGGTAAGAAATAAGACGATTCTTTGATTTTAGTAGTGTATGAATAATGAAAACTGTCATGTTATTTTGCTTACCTGTGGTCTATGTGTGTAGGAGCCGCAGTGGAGTGGAAGTTTTTTTTTATCTTACAAAGAAACAAGAACAATAATTATACTAATAAAGGTAATTCGAAATATGTTATTTCAGGCTGACCTCTGCAGAATTACGAGAAGCAGTAGAACATTTGTCTGATGTAGAGCCATTTGTTGCGTCCGATGAAGACGAATATATTCCACAATTGTTATCAGGTGGAGAATCCGAGGAATCTGATATAGAAAAGGAGCCTGTAGTGGAGCAAGAATATACTGATTCCGATGAAAACGTTGACGAAGAAGAAGCGCCTACAAAAACAACTTGGGCTGGCAAGGATGGCACTCAGTGGAGTGACACATCATCAATGCAAAGGCAAACAATAGGTCGTAATATTCTGCACGAAAAAAGTGGCGCATCATCCTTTAGTCGTTCATACACGGCTCGAGAAATTTTCAAGTCTATTATATCTCCAGAAATGTGTACCTTAATTCTAAGGCATTCTAACAAAAAAGGTAGAAAAGTAACGGACGAATGGAACCGAAAATTGGCAGATAAATATCCACCTCCCAACACACCAAGCCCGAAAGTATTCATTCCATTTACTGAAGTAGAATTAGATGCATTTTTAGGAGTTCTTATTGCTGCTGGCGTACACGGGTCTAATAGGGAACACGTATCTGAAATGTGGAAACTAGAGTCCTTACCTCTATTTCGAGCGGCCATGTCTCGAGATCGGTTCAAAATGTTTCTCAGATTTATTCGCTTTGATGATCAGAATACACGTGCCGAACGTGCCAAAAATGATAAAGCTGCCCCAATTCGAGATATTTGGACTATGCTAAATTCAAATTTGGCAAAGAACTACAAGCCAAAAGAATGTATAACAGTAGACGAACAATTGTTTCCTTACAGGGGACATACTAAATTTACCCAATACATTCCATCGAAACCCGCAAAATATGGAATAAAAATTTTTTGGGCTTGCGATGCGGCAAATGCTTATCCTTTACAAGGTCAACTATACACTGGAAAACCATTAGATGGTGAACGACAGGTAAATGTCGGTGAGCGTACAGTTTTGGATCTAGTGGCAAAGTATAAGGGTTCGGGAAGAAATGTAACAACGGATAATTTTTTTACAAGTCTGCAATTGGCCCGTACTTTGAATTCATGGAAGATGACTTTGGTAGGGACTCTCAGGAAAAATAAGGCATTTTTACCACCAAATATGCAGGCATCTAAAGACAGGCCTATATACTCAACCATTTTCGCATTCAACAAAGATGCAACAATATGTTCCTATGTTCCAAAGAAAAACAAATCTGTTATTCTTTTATCAACGATGCACACTACAGGCCAAGTAGATGATACTACCGTGGCGAAGCCTGAAATAATAAAATATTATAATCAAACAAAAGGAGGCGTTGACACCATGGATAAGATGCTAGGCGAGTATACAGTAAAACGTAGAACAAATCGTTGGCCATTGGCATTTTTTTTCAACACAATAGATGTTGGTGGCTTGGCTTCTTATTGTATTTACAAGGAACACAATCCAAATTTTAGAGCAACTGATCAACGTCGAAGATTTCTAAAAGATCTTGCTCATGACATGTGCTTGCCCGCTATACAAATGCGATCCCTTATTCCAAAAGTTGTTGGTAATTATTTCACACGTCAGTCGCTAGAAATGGTTCTTGGTCGACAAATAATCGAGCCCATTGTTACTCCAGCCGGAGAACAACCAAGACGGGATGCTTCTGGGCGTGTTATGGTTGTTGGTAGCTGCCAAATTTGTCGAGAATTAAAGCTCAAACAAAGGAAGACTCGTAAAGCGTGTAAATCCTGCTGTAAGCCAGTTTGTAATGAACACTCTGTAGATCAAACTATATGTAAAAAATGTTGCCAAAAAACCAACTGACCTTATATGTAAGATTTTTTTGTTTTTTTGTTACCATTTATATAAATAAATATATGCAGATAAACTTCGCGTTTTCATTCTGGCTATAAAAAATATCTATTTGCATTTAAAACTGATAGAGGTACCCAGGTACCTACACCGTTATTTCTGGGTGAAAAAACTTTGGACCTTATTTATTTCTAAAATAGCGTAAAAATATTATTTCTATTGTAACATTGTGTAGAAAAAACCTAGATTAGAAATGTCACGAAATCACACACTTCAAAGAATTTAAACAAAAAAAGTATTTATATCTAAAATCTGAATAGGTACCCGGGTACCTATTCAGTCACATAAAGGTTAACTATACTTATGGATCACCAGAAATAGTATGCAAGAATAGGATCTGTTGCTAAGCGATACACCACCACAGCAGTTAAAGTGAACTTCTCAATGAGGTACAATTTCATCATTAGATGTGTGATTAGATTTGATTAGATGTTTGTTTAACAGTTGTTTTATTTGTTTCGTGTGTTTTGGAGATTATTTTTCGTATTTTATATTCGATTTTTAAGTGTTAGGTTCAATTTAAGAAACGATTTTTATACTAGTTAATAAAAATGTGCGACAAAAGTCAATATTGCTCAGTACCGCAGTGCAAAACGATAAGAAACAAAGACGTACAATTGAGTTTCCATCGATTTCCTGAAAGTGGAAAGTTTAGAAAAGGAATTTAATTTAGAAATAAAATGGAGAATTCGAAATGGTACAAGCCAATCTTGGCAAAGTATATTAAGAATTGGAAAACCTATATCGAAATATATGTAGGTATGTTCACTTCATTTTAAAAATTTCATTCCAAGCATTATGTTATCATTACTCCATATTTTTATCTGTAATTAACTAGGTATCTATTTAATTAAAAGCACTTAACATTTTTCATTCTCAATTGTTTTAGAAAAAATTATGTTGATCGACGAACCACTGTATGAGATTTTTAAAATATATTTTCTTTTATTCAAATAACCGTCACATCTGAAGGAATGAACAAGAGCTTCAGTGACATAATATTTCTCAAACGGTATTATTTTTATTATTATCCTTAAATATGAAAAGACGATCTGAAAACCAACAATTTGAAATGTAAATGTAAAAGGTAAAGAAAGAGCATCAAAGAGAAAACAGATACCCGAGGGCACACGTATGAATAATACGAAAATGTTGATATGTAAAAGGAGAAGAACATTGTTAAGCCATTACTGTTTCGGTATGTATATGTATGTAAAAATAAATGTAAATGCGATATATAACTGTCAAATACACTTTTACTGTGATTGCTATTTATAGGACAAAGCAAGAGGATTGTTAGACATAAAATTATTTTGCGGCATAATCCTATACGTTTTCCCATTTAAAAAGGACTAGAAGTGAGAATAAATATATTTTTAGACTTATTAGTGTGTCCTGGAAGAGTTTTTAATTACATAACAATTACAATAGTCTCACAGTTAACAAATTGATATATTTTTTTAATATATTGCCATAATATCGATTAATTTTGTTCAAACCGAATTGGAAAAGTTAGATTATTTCAAGAAAATAATTAGTAGAATTGGATATATTAAGTCAATATCGACTCATTCCTTCAAACACGTACAATATACTACTATGTAGACGTAGTACCGGAGAATCATGCACTACAACAATTCCCAAATAACTTTGTTTGTAATGGTACGATTTGTATGAAACAAATGCCTAGAATATATGAGACGAAGACAAACTTAATAGATAGAGACTTCAGGTTGAGTCGAGGTCTATGTAAAATGTGAGGACCGCGTGTTGTCAACAAAGAGAATAGCTCAAAGATTGATAATCCTAATCTTGGCGACCCACTCTATGATCCAATTTTTTTATTATGTGCAGGATATGGTAGGAATGAAGTGATAATCGTTGTTATAAATACAATTGAAAACTACTATTACTCACAAAAATTATTTATCAATACAACATATACGTGTGGAAACCACTTATGGAATAAAATTCTTTGTCATTATTTTAGAAAATTATAAAAAATGCAGAGACACGTCAACTTTTGAATTGAGTTGTGCGTTATGTAAACATAAATTTAAATGTACAGGGTGATTCACGCAAGTATGCCATAGTCGGTGTTTTTTTTTAATGAAACACCCTGTATATTTGCATATTTTTGAAATCCTCTTAATGAACCGATTCCAACAAACTAAATAATGTATGGTCAATTATGAATTATACAGGGTGAAATTTTTATTTTTACAGTTATTAAACACATAAATACATTAAAATAAATACTCAAAATGTTCTCCACCTAGTTGTTGGCAATAGCACAGTCTCCTATAGAACTCCTCCTTAACTTTGTTTCAAGTTTGAGGTGAAATATTCCGTATTTCTGTAGTTATCCTATCTTTGAGGCCTACAATGCTAGTTGTTTGTGTTGCATATACTTTGTTCTTAAGATAACCCCACAGAAAAAAATCTAACGGCGTAAGGTCTGGCGATCTAGCTGGCCACTCAATAGTACCTCTTCGTCCAATCCATTTATTGGGGAAGATTTCATCTAAATAAGTTCTTACCATTAAAGCATAATGGGGTGTTGCCCCGTCTTGCTGGAACCAAACATTTTCATTCGGTAAGCTAGGATCTATTGCGTTGGTATATAAGTTTGCCAACGCAGGAATAACTTCATTTCTAAGCATATTTAAATATTTTTCAGCTGTCAAATTTCCATCTATAAATATAGGACCAATAATATGGTCGCCTATGATACCGGCCCAAACGTTCACCTTTTGAGGGTACTGAGTATGTGTCTCACGCATCCAATTAGGATTCTCTGCTGACCAATATCTACAGTTCTGTCTTTTTTTACTTCTCCATTCAATGTGAATGTTGATTCGTCAGAAAAAAGAATGGTACCAAGAGCTATCTCATTTCTGTTCAGCTTATTCATCAATCTGTCACAGAAATCCATTCTACGATCTGGATCGTCTTCTGTTAACTCCTGCACAAAAGTTAATTTGTAGGGATGAAGTTTTTTTTTATGAAGACATCTTAGAACAGTTATATGACTAACATTATTTTCACAGGCAATTTGACGTGTACTAGAAGTTGGATTCTCTTGGTTTTCTTTTCAATGGTTTGACATGTCCAAGTTCTCTGAATTGTGCATGAATTTTAGACACAGTACTTTGTGAAATATTAGGCAACTCAGGATACCTGTGATTAAATAAGTTTGCCACTTCAACTTGACTTCTGCAGTTATCCCCATACCCGATCATCATTAAAATCTCAATTCGGAGTCTCAGTTAAATATTTCATTGTTATGTCGACAAGGAAAGAGTGTTTGACAAAGATTTTACTTTTTCAGTATAAACTGTCAACACATCAACAACTGACAGAATAGAAAACAATCCACATTATTTACCGTTTTTGTTTAATTATTGGCGTTTTAAGGCAATTTTTAGGTATTTTATGATAACATTCATGGGCGTAGCAGGTTTTGTTTAATAACAAATACGTCTAATAATTAGTTAGTTTAGATTTCTGATAAATCCATATTTAGCTAATTTAAAAAAGTACCAATATTTCAAGTGTAATAAATTATTAATTTTAAAATTTCACCCTGTATATTTCATAATTGACCATACATTATTGAGTTTGTTGGAATCGGTTCATTAAGAGGATTTCAAAAATATGCAAATATACAGGGTGTTTCATTAAAAAAGAACAACACCGACTATGGCATACTTGCTGTAATGTACATTTAAATTTATGTTTATATAACGCACAACTCAATTCAAAAGTTGACGTGTCTCAGCATTTTTTATAATTTTCTAAAATAATGACATAAAGAATTTTATTCCATAAGTGGTTTCCACAGGTAAAAGAAACATAATATTCCAATAGAACTGCATGAATGTGCATTACTTCTTCTTTTTCATACTGACAATTATTATACATAATGGAGTATAAGATAATTTAGACTTCTTACAACTATAAGACATAGTTTTACAATTAGATGTACATTCACAAAGATGGATCGGTGATTCAAGCAAAGAAGGTTTGGTCATTTAGCATGGAAGTATATCACCGTAGCGAAATAAGCAGTAATTAATTAAATTAACTGTCTCGACCCTTACTTCGTGGAATCTGCTCATATTAGTGTTTTAAATGAAACTCACGGTTTCTAGTTAATTCCACAATATAATAAAAGTTATTGAAAATTCTAAAAAATTGACAATTGTTTCGATAAATCAATATCATCGTCAGAATGACAGAAGTTACATTTCATTTGATGCCTACCTGATGTTATTTTTGGCTAAACCAAGGAGTGACCTAACTTGTGATTGACTTAATATATGTTAATAGAAAAAATAAGAAGATGTGATATTACAAATATTTAAGCTTAGATATTATTAGCCCTATGGTGATATCCTGGATATCATTTTTCTAATTAAGATCAGTATAACTGTGCAATGATATAGAAAACCAGGAAAACTATATCTGCTGATCTTTACAATTATCACTTAAGAAGACAGTTTATTAGTGGAGAACTCCCTAGATTTAACTGTTCATTGACAACTTCATATTGTGGGTTTCTTAAATGTTTTCTAATTTCCAATTCTTCAAGGAAATCCAGTTCTTGTTTCTTTTCACAAATATGCAGCACTTCTAGTTTTGTGTTAGGTGTCAATGAATGATTGGTGTCAAGTAGATGTTTTGCGTAGTGGGATTTATCTGGTTGTTTTAATCTGTATGCTCGTACGTGTTCACTGTATCGGATTTCAAAATTCCTAAGGGTCTGACCCAAATAGACAGCATTACATTCTGGACATTTGAGTTTATATATACCTGACTTCTTTAATAGTGGTATTTTTGTTTTTACATTTAACAATTTTGTGGCATTACAACTAATATTTCCTAAACAAGCTGATGAAATAAAAACTTATAAAACCATCACATATGCAGGAAATATTTCTAATAATATTTCAAAGATAATATCTTCAGCAACGAATACAACAATTTCTTTTAAAACAGAAAGTAACGTTAGTACAAGAATTACAGTAGTCAACGAGGAATGGTCACCCACCAGGATCAGAGAAGATCAGGAGAATGATCCTCACCTGAAGATGATCCGGCAATGGAAGGAAGAAAATCGGCGACCTACATGGCAAGAAGTGTCAAGATTTTCACCGACACTCAAAGCATATTGGGCTCAGTGGGACTCCCTTGTCCTGGAAGAAGGGCTGTTGAAAAGAGTCCTTGAAAACGATGATAGTTCTGAGATGAGGAGACAGCTAGTTATTCCGAGAACAAGAGTAGCTGAGGTACTAAAGAAGTTACACGACAGTCCATCGGGAGGTCATCTGGGAATGAAGAAAACCCTTCAGCGAGTCCGTGAAAGGTTTTATTGGATGAACAGCTCCGACGATGTGAATGACTGGTGTAAGAAATGTACGACTTGTGCTACGAGTAATGGACCACATCGCAAGAGAAAGGCACCTATGAAACAATACAATGTTGGAAGCCCTTTCGAAAGGATTGCTTTAGATATCGCTGGACCATTTCCGACGACAGAAAATGGTAGCAAATACATACTAGTTGTAATGGATTATTTCACAAAATGGGTGGAAATTTACGATATCCCGAACCAAAAGGCCACAACTGTAGCAGATGTATTGGTGGAAGAATTTATCAGCCGATATGGAGTGCCCTTGGAAGTCCACGGCGACCAGGGAAGAAATTTCGAAAGTCATCTATTCCAGGAGATTTACGAGAAGCTGGAAATGAAGAAGGCCAGACCAACAGCATTACATCCACAGTCAGATGGAATGGTCGAGAGAATGAACAGGACTATTGGAAAATACCTGTCCAAAGTAGTATCCAGCCATCAGAGAGATTGGGACCAGTATCTTTCCCTATTCGCATTGGCTTATCGATCTGCCGTCAATGAGTCCACGGGTGAAACACCTGCGAAAATCCTGTTTGGACGTGAAATGAGGCTTTCTTGTGACCTGGAATTTGGCTGTCGCCCTGGAGAAGATCTAGCAGGAGAAGACTATGTGATCCAATTGAGAAGAAGGCTGGACGATATTCATGAATTAGTTCGAACAAATCTTCAAGTTGCCAGCGACAGAATGAAAAGTCGACACGACACGCAGGCCACAGGTTACACAACCCGACGACGAGAAAAGGATTTTTACCAAAATTACAAAAATCCTGGGAAGGTCCATACTTAATCAACCAAAGGATCAATGATGTTATATATCGCATAAGCAAGATCCCCAACGGAAAACCAAAAGTAGTTCACCAAAACCGACTAGCGCCATTCGAAGGAGACCATGACTTGGAGGGAGGAGTAAATCTTATTCGAGATGTGTCTGACCCTACCTTCGATGAATTTATGGGCACGTATGGAGGTACCGGGAACGCTAGATATGGAGTCACTTCGGAACAACAACAAGATTTGTTCAGTCTCCCGGAAGATTATTCACTGGCATACAACATCCCCGCCCGTATCAAGAACGCACGAGGGTTGGCAACCGTCTTTCGAAAGAAGTTCGGGCAATTAGAAAAACTTGAAGACCAGATTCCAGCCGCTGGCAAGATACTGAAACTGAAACATAATTCGCGGTACGTCTTTTACGTGGTAACTAAAAATGAATTTCAAGATCGATCTACCTACCGCGATATGTGGGAAGCACTTCGACACCTCCGAGGCCATGTGTTAGAATCCAGCGTGAAGAAACTGGCTATGCCTAAGATAGCGAGTAACCAGTTGGATTGGCGAGTTATAAGGAACATGGTAGAGGTTATCTTTAGAGATACCAGTGTCCAGATATTAATTTGCAGCTACAACCCCCGTTATCAGTATCCGATGAAGACGGTGCCCTGCTATTTCCATAAGATCGGAAAGTGTAGAAATGGGACCAGTTGCCGATTCAAGCATCCAGTCTCGGCTACACAAAAGTTCCAGGAGGAACTTCCATTTAAGGAGGGGGTAATGTTACGATACAGCACACTGGTATAGACCCTAAATCCGACTCTGTCTAAGCCAGGTATCAAAATTAAAATTATGGCGGATACACAGGTTTTTTTTAACTGTTTACGACTATTTTATTTAAACATTGTTTTTGTGACCAGACTTATCTAGAAAAGGCCAGAACCAATTATTTTTGTGCGTGTAAGCCGCAGTCCGGAATTTTCTAGTAAAAAGGGATTTAATATAAATAAAGGACTGATCAGAGGATAAGTTAGTTGATAAAGTGATCTCGTGCAATAAACACACCGAAATAGCAAACACTAAATAAGTGAATATAAATTAGTTAAGTGTTCATATAAATTAGTTTAAGTGAATATACTGAGTATATATAAATTAAGTGTTAGTGATTAGTTTAGTGTTTAAATAAATTAGTAAGTAGCCATATCGTGTGTTTAAAATTTATCCCACCCGTTTATTGTTTAAATAAATTAGAAAAACATTACACAGTATTAACGCTCATAATATTTTCAATACAATTTTCGTTTTTTGGCGTTAAATGATACCCGCATATATAAAGTAATTAGGATAATAATGAGAAGAAAGTAGCAGAATCCTGAAGAGTAGACGTGTTTGTTAGTAATGGTTCTTCAGAATGCTTAGAAGTCTAAAATAAATCAGGGCAGATGACTCAAAAGTTTGTTAAATTTATTGATCATTCTGTCCATCTTTCGAAGACGTCGAAAGATAATTTTGCCTAACTGTTACTGGATATAAAAGGAAAAAGACCAAGAACCCCAATATCGCTTCTCGGCCTTTCTCACCATCGTTTACAGCCTCGATGGCAGGGTGCATGTTCCACTGAAAAAATATAGCTCATCAACCACCAACTCTTTGGATAAAAACCTGGCAACCGTTGCCATTAAACCCTAAGAATGTAGCATGTAGTCAATGCATTAAAAAAGAACTGGTATATGGCCATTCAACTAATGTCTTCCTAGAATCCAATTTTGCGACATTTATGATTTTCAAAATCTTGAAGTTTTGAAGACCTAATTTGTCTCAACACAAGCTGACGCGACAGCACTATTTTGTGGTTTGAACTGGCAATTTATATGAGAAATAATTTCATTTTTTTAATTGAATAAATGACGTTATACATTAATTTGATTTCTTCTATACCTTAGAGCTGTTAATTGTAGCCCCGAACACGAATAAGAAATAACAACTGATTTACCTTAACATGATACTCAGATAATTAGAGGATCGTGTAACAAAAAAATCAAATCTAGACGTTGAATTATTTCGAAGCTACAGTAAAAAATCCAATTTAATGTGTTAATTCAGCTCCTCCGAGCCATTGTAATTAAGAAGTCCCTAAAATTTGACTAATTATTTCCAGTTATGTCAAAAAGAAAAATAATCTTGCCCAAAAGGCCGCTACTGGCTATCATAAGTTTCTTGGTCCTTATATAACTTGCAATTTCTGAGGACGTTCATTTTGTTCATTACAGTTTTCAATTAAGATGGCGGCGACATCCTACTGAAGAAGTAATTTTAACAGTTCAGCAATACGAAAAGAAACTTTCGGTCTGAAATTTGTGTGTATTTGAAGACGCCTAATTAGCAAGGGGTTGGATGAGAGGACTCTTAATTTTTTGTTTTTTGTCACCAAAGGGATTTAATTGAAACTTTTAAGGGTGCTTTTTGATCATCCCGTCAACGTCTTAACGCTTTTTCTCGGGTCGATTAATATGATCCCAAAAAAATATTTGCTAAACAAAATAGGCCAGATGAACATAAACCATGAGCTAATATCATTAATAATGAACCCCATAATCCTCAACAATTTAAAGTTAAAATACCAGCATTTTCTTTCTTTTTTATACATAATTTTGTCTTATCGTAGATCACAGTATGCCCTTTGAGAAAAAAATTTGAAATTCTTCTCTATACATATAGCTGAAATCGGCTGAAAAGCTTAAATTTAATCACAATTTGAAATAAAAGTATATAATTCACATTTGGCTGCTTTGTCAATTATATTATTTCTTCAGTAGATATATACAGTAGTAGACATAGAAACTTCTTTTTGACATACTGAGATTCTAATTTTTTTAATAAGGTCAAAATAGCTAGAAAACTAAAGTTGTAGGAAAAGTTAAATCATATGAGGATTCACAAAATTTTTCTTATCTAATAAGATCATATAGTATAACAAAGTATATGCTAAATTTACAAAATAATGAGCAAATCTTCCTTATTCCTAGAAGAAAACTTACTAAATTTTGAACCAAATACTTAAGGGGAATTCTACCGAATTGAAATGATTTGGTACTATTATTTTAGTGATATAACTATTTATGAAACACATTTAGAAAGGAAACATTGAAATTTTGTTAAATATATTAAACTAGCCGACCCAGCCATGCGTTGCTGTGGTTCAGTAGTTATAATAGATTGAATACATTTTTTACTCATTATTTTGATACCATCAAACTGATATTTACTAATAAAGCTGAAAATAGTTTAGCCAATTTTAAATCATTTGATATTATGAATAAAATGTTCCGCTAAAATTGGAAAGTTACAGGTAAAGAATCGGAATGTTGAAATTAATCACAAACCAACATACACCTTGATATTACGACTATACCCTGTATAATTACATCATACCTCGTGAAATTAAAGATATATTCGAACCAATAATAAGATTATCTCACATCCCACCAATTCCGCACCGCCGTTTGTTCCGCCTCCGTACGACATTATGCGGTTTATCTCACTCCAATACGAAAATAACAGATAATGCCACTACACGCTATATAACTACGTCATATAATCAAAGAGACATTTAACCAATAACATTATTTCACTTTCCGCCTACGCACCATTCGCCTCCGTACCGCCGTTCGTTCCGCATCCGTACTGCTTTCCTTTCCGACCCGCATCGCAATTCTGCCGTTTACCCCACTCCAGATAACAGATTATGATTTCTTTGGTATGATCTTTCTTTCGACTAAGCCCTGTACCATAAAGGATATATGCTAGTGCCTTTTTTGGTATAATCCTCATTACGACTACACCTCGTATAATTACTTCATCGCCAAAGAGGTATTCCACCAACAAAGATACATCCTTATGCCTTTTCTATATTGAATGACCTTAATTACGACTATACCCTGTTTAATTACACCATTCGTCCTTCAAGCACCTGACCTTCACTCACCTCCGTAATACTACCAGCTAATTAGCGGCGGCAAACATCAAAAAGATATTTTTCCTTACAATTTTTCTACGCAACCTAGATGTCAAACGATGTTAGAGAGTTGTACCCATGAATTAACTTACACCTTTGTTAGGAATTCATAGAACTAACAAATAAATACACACTATTATCGTATAATAAACATTTAATTTGCAATAACAAAGATTGCGATTAAATAATTGAGATAAAAACTATCCTATATTTTAAGACACACAGACACTTACGAAACTTGAACAAAATCGGTTCATTAGTTTCGGAGGTTATCCCGAACATACATCGTAACATGAGATTTATAGATTTATATATATTTATATATATATATATATATATATATATATATATATATACATATATCTAAAATTTTTCTTGGTTTTAGGTAATTTTTTAAAATATAAATACAAAAAGACGGTTTAAGTTGTTGATATTACCATCATTTATTAATGTTTCGGCTTATTCAGCCTTTTTCAAAATAAATCCCAAACGTAGAATAATAGTTGATAATATACATTAAAATGTGCAGTCAAAAACTTCGTC
This sequence comes from Galeruca laticollis, assembly GCA_963921935.1. Classification (NCBI taxonomy): domain Eukaryota; kingdom Metazoa; phylum Arthropoda; class Insecta; order Coleoptera; family Chrysomelidae; genus Galeruca; species Galeruca laticollis. The sequence goes on from OY998183.1 coordinate 95,018,240, forward strand.
AAACCATAAAATATTCTTATCACTCTTACTAAAAACAATATTCACCACAAAGAATCCACAACGTTCATAGTAGATATATATATATATATATATATATATATATATATATATACATATATATATATATATATATATATATATATATATATATATATATATATATATATATATATATATATATATATATATATATATATATATATATATATATATATATTAACATAGAGTGAAACCTGCAACACCCTGTATACAGAATTATTAATAATATACTATATATTTCAAGCAATTAAAAATTTTGGAATTTGAATTTTTTTTTAAAAATGATCTAAAAAGGAGACAATCTGTACTATTTACTATTCAATAGAGAAAGCATATAAAGGATCTAACTGTATGATTATAGAGAAGAATTAAAATAAGCTTTATAAGAATATAGGTGACATAAAAACAACTTCCATATTTAAAAGAGAGAATTTTAAAACGTTTGTTGCATATGAATGAAATAATAATAACCTAATAATAACCCATTATTCTTATTGTCAAAGTAAATTAATATTGTGATTTGTTTTAAAGAAGTGAATATTAGGGTTTGAAGGAAGTTTTCAATAAGATTATATAAGTATTTAAAATATGTGAATGTAAGAAGTAAAATGAAAAACATTAACTCTATGGAATATGACATTTGTTGAACGATTTGACATTTTGAATAAATTAGAAAACAAGAACTGTCATTTAGTAAATTTATTGAAATACAAATTAAGGGACAAATATATGAGTTATAAGAGGCTCAAAACAGAATGTTTTAAAATGATGGATGGACAATCCACCATTTGAAATGAAATCTTTCAAATGAGAATTTTGATAACCAATTTTTATTGGTGGAATGCTTTTAAGATATATTTATCAGCGACAAGTAGGTTGCTAATAATAATAAAAAAATTGAATGGGAACAGTTTGTTGATTATACAGTCTATTGACTAGGTACTTTCCTTTTTTGGTTAGAAATTTTGGAGAAGCTACATCTTTTGGAGAAAAATTTTGAAACTTTTAAAAAAAAACAATAATTTGGCATTCTAAATCAAAGAAAGAAATACATTATACTTAAAAGCTAGAGTAATATATTTAAGCAAGCAGAAGTACACATTATAGGAGATTGGTAATATATTTGAATACTAACCATAAAATTTATAGATGTAATTAAGTAAAATATTGTATGGTGGAACGGTGTCTCCACCATACCTTTTAGAAAGCTTTGGATTATATGATTTGATTAAAATGTATTGATGTGGACGAAGTATAGCACTGTTTCTGGATATTGTGCAAGCTGGACAAATGGTATGGAATTTTCCAAGAGGTAACCTAAAACAAAATAAGAAACATTTATTGATGTGCATTAATTGAACTATACAGTGAAAAAAGGTATTTAAAACTATTTAATTATATAAAAAGAAGGTAGAGTAAACTTACCCATTTAGTGCAAAGAATTGAACTTTGATGTTAAACAAACGCTTATAAGTTTTGTCTTCCGCCATTTTCCTATCATAGACGTTTATATAACGGATTTCGTATTATAAGATTTGTGTTAAAGTTGCCTATTTTGAATTAGATATAGAAATTGTACTTCATTTGAGTGGATGACTTTATTTGAATGGATGATCATAATAGATAATAGGTATTCATTAATTCATGTCATGTAAAAGAATAATGTATTTGTTCCTATAGCATTAAATAACGTTTTTCTATTTGAAGAACATTGTGAAATTATTTTCTTGAGATATTTCATTTCTCTATGGTGATTGCTCCATCTAGTTTAAACATTTGGTAGCTTTAAACTGACATCTATGAACCGTGGAGAGGTTTAGCATTAAACACAGGACCGTCTTTAGAATTTCTTTGGAAACAATAATAAAACAAGTATATTTTGATAAACAAAATTTTTATTGAAAGGTAGAAATGTTATTTGAATTTCGGCGCTTATATTAGAAATTGAAATTGTTTTTTTGTTTTTCTACATCTGAACCCTACTCTGAGATTAGAGAGTTTCTCATGCAAAGAAATAATTATTTTACAAATAAAACTTAAATATTAAAATATACCGGGCAAATAAAAATTAAATATCAACAAAACTAAACTAAAAATAATAATTCATAGTATTTAAACTTCTTTAACATTCTCTCCCCAATTCTATCCACAATAACATGTCGGCCCAACGTAGGGCAAATTAGAAAAAATATATTTATGCATATTTGAACTTTAAAATTTCTCTCACCTATTCTCTTATACCATTTATACAAATCACAATAATATATATATATATATATATATATATATATATATATATATATATATATATATTATTATACTTAATATTATTTATGTTATAATAATGATATAATTAATAGGATATTTGAATAGCCCACTACATTGGGACGAAATTATTGTAATGAATTTTATGTATGTATAGAGTATGAGATTATTTCTGTTATCTGGGTTCTTACGGTTGTGAATAAATTCAGTTGATAAATAAATAAAGAAACATTTTACTTGAAAAAAATATTTTAATTTTATTTATAAAAATTTTATGCGACGCCCATGTATGGGTCAAATGAAATTATTGATTTTATTCTTATGTGTGGCGTTCTGTGCGCATGCTCAAGAACATGAGGTAACGATGCGCTAGAGTAAACATTTGATAGACGCGTCGGGTCTGTTCAGTTTTACAGCGAGCTTCTATGCTGTGTCATAGAACATGTTTCAAATTATATACAAGTTAAAAGAATTTATGCTGGGAGATTTATACATACAGAAATACAAATAATATGGTACAAGAAATAGTTATGAAATTTATATACATAGAGTTTAAATGTTACATAAAAGAGTTGGATGTATCTTTCTTAAGTTTCTTATTTGAGAAATGCGTAAGTATTAAATTTTATTTCTTTAGATTGGCCATTTATCATTTAGAATTATTTAATAATATAGCTATATTGAGTCTCTAATTTTAAGTCTTTTTCAGATCGATCATTATTTCAAAGTTTATTCTACTCATGAGATTTTAAAGAAAACATTTGATTGACGTTAATGAGTTTTTTTATAACTCTTGTTGTACAACAATACACTGACCTTGTGTTCAGGAACCAGGATTTGCTTCTCGGGACTCTGGAAAGCAGCTGCCGAAGTTTACAGTTGAATAAATATGTGAAAATATGATTTTCACTCTGGAAAATCAGCTACAATCATTGGGTAAGTACATATGCATGTTTTATTAATAGTTTGCTATGTTTTTATCCTCATTTTGAGGATAATTTCTTAAAATTTCTGGAGCACTTCAAAACCCAACCTTCTAGAAACGAAGCCGAGCCACCGACCCTTTTTCTTCAACTTTTTTCAACCATCAACAATCAGTCTTTTGTTTAATTCAGCTCACTATATTCAAAAATGTTTGTTACACTTGTTGTTGTTTGACTGTTCCTTCTGTCATGTCACATAAACCAATCACCGTTTTCTTTTTTTTTAACGCACTCAAATTATGATTTCACTTTACATTCTAATATCTTTACCTACATACAAAAATTAGTCTCACTAAAAATTGTTTATTCAATATTGAAGTTCATCTTGTTATTATGGGACGAATAGTTTTTCTTAGACCATATACAATAGTCTTTAATATCAATGTTCAGTTCAATTTTCTTATTATAATTAGCAATTGTGTTTAGCCATCAACATAAATTCTTTTAAAACATTTATTAATATTCCTTAATCTAATTATTTATGTTCATTATATTCGATTAAACACATTAATTAATTTCTATTCATTTCATCTATGAAATTACTCTACTTTCAACGTTTGTCGCTGATACATATTGACATCTATATTTTGTCGCTAGCGTATGTCGCTAAGCGTATTGGTAATACAGCGTTAAATATTCTAACCCATATGTTTCTAGTAAAAATGCGTTATAATATTGGACAAAATCCTTTTTATTTCGAATATTTATTAATTCATGTTTCTTTTCTAGATTATATGTTCATCGTTTTTTTTGACATGAGGTATTTAATACGATGGACGATATTTACTCTATGGCTTTGGATATATGATCAAGGTAATGTTTCTTTTGTCAATTCTATGTGAGTCTTCTCAAATTATTAATTATATACATAAGTTGTATTACTTTTTTAGTTAATATGAGCAATTTTAATGTCTCGTATTTATGATTCTAATAAAATATAGTCTAATGTTTTAATTTCTAATCAGTTTCCAACTAATCTGTTTTACACCAGTGTTTCTATCTTTATTTATACGTTATAATATATATATATATATATATATATATATATATATATATATATATATATTGTACATGCTGCATTATTATTATGTTCTTTTCTCAAGTTGAGTTCAGTTATTTATTAAAATAATTTATATGACTTCTAAGTATTGTACAAAGTTGAATGTTAATTTTTTTTTAGATTATTTACCCAGTTGTATCATGTAACTGTATATAATCAATTTTTCATTTATTATCGTTCTGACATTTACTATATTTAATAATATATCTGTTACCACTAATGAAAAAAAAATCACAAAATTAAGATTTCTCATAATTGAATTAAGTACATTTATTTTACAAAATAATTCAAAATCTTTCACAAAATTACCTTTTACAGTAAGTTCAATTCAATTATGCGTATATATCAAACTAACAAATTACAAAATCAACTTGAGTTTTTCCTTTTTAACAATTGCAATACTTTATCTATACTACTACAAATTAAAATTAAGTAAATTACGAACTAGAATACCTAATACCTATTTATAAAAGTTAATAGATTTATCGAATTGTTCAACTACTTTTCGAATTGTCAATTGAATTTTCAAATGTCAAACAACCGATTACAGTCCTAATATTGTTCAATTTAGTCTCTCCAATTATTATTATTTATTATATATGCTTAATAGTATATTAAAGTATAAGTGGATAAAGAGGTCTTTCAAACACGCGCGATTTTCGAGCACGACGGCGCAGCCGGAGTGCTCGAAATAGAGCAAGTGTTCGAAACACCAGTTATCCACGAATACTTTACGCTATTTTTTTTTATTGGTGCACTTTGAAATCATAAAATATTATTATATTATATTATTACTACAAAACAATGGAAGTCCGTCCTCGATGCCCAGCCAAGTTTCATTTCATAAAAATCTGCCCTATTCAGAAACTAACCTCCGATTGGTCACAGTGCGGGTAGTGGGGGGAGTAGCGCGCCATCTGTGCATTCACACGCTCAGCAGGTCAGTCGGCATCAAGCCGTAGTCGAGTGAACATCGTACCTGCGCTAGTTTAGTTTTTGTGGCAGTTTGAAATGTGTGCTGCAATAGAAAATCCCGCCAAATGTGAAGTGCGTGCTGTTATAAGGTTTTTTACAGCCAAAGGATACTCTGCAGCAGCTATTCATCGTGAGCTTTGTGCCGTGTACGGACCAAAAGTTATGAGTGAAGGAGTTGTCCGTGAATGGGTACGTTTATTTAAAAGTGGACGAGAAAACGTTCATGATGAAGAGAGGAGTGGTAGACCATCCTTGGTGACTGACGAACTCGTTCAGACAGTTGATGCAAAAGTTCGTGAAAATCGACGTTTCACAATGGCGGAGTTGTCTACTGATTTTCCACAGATTTCTAAGACTCTTTTGTACGAGATAGTGACAGCAAGATTGGGTTACCGTAAGTTCTGTGCACGATGGGTGCCCAAAATTCTTACCGACCACCACAAAAGTCAAAGAATGGCCTCTGCATTAGACTTTCTGTCACGTTATGAGGACGAAGGAGAACCATTGTTAAACAGAATCGTGACCGGTGACGAAACCTGGATTAAGTACGTGAACCCTGAGACAAAAGAACAATCAAAGATGTGGGCACATTCAGATTCGCCTACCAAACCAAAAAAAGCCCGGCAAGATTTTTCTGCCAGAAAACTGATGGCAACGGTGTTTTGGGATGCCAAAGGGGTGTTGTTGGTTGAATTCATGGAACGTGGGACGACCATTAATCAAGACGTGTACTGTAAAACACTAAAAACATTACGACGGGCTATACAGAACAAACGCCGTGGTATGCTGATTTCCGGTATCGTTTTTTTGCACGATAACGCCCGTCCTCACTCTGCTCGCAGAACAACAGCCCTTCTTGAGTCCTTCAAGTGGGACGTTTTCAACCATCCACCTTACAGCCCAGATCTGGCGCCAAGCGATTATCACCTCTTCATGCATATGAAGAAATGGCTCGGGTCCCAGCGGTTTGATGACGACGAAGAGCTCAAAGATGCGGTCACAGGCTGGCTCAAGGCACAAGCGGGTGATTTTTATGCAGAAGGAATTTCAAAGCTTGTGAAGAGATACGATAAGTGCCTCAATCGTTATGGAGACTATGTCGAAAAATAGTGCAAATATGTAGTTGTAAGATGTATATATTAAAATATTTTTACTTAACTTGGTGTATTTTTTTCAATCAACCGGAGGTTAGTTTCTGAATTGCCCTCGTAGTATTTATTTTTATTTGACGTTACGAGGTACTGCTGTCAGATCAATAATCAAAAAGTTTCTTTATTTATATTTAAAAGGATACTATGTATATATGAATATATAAATAAATTTTGCAGAAAAAACCAAATAAGACATTGGTTCACAATGAAAATATACAATTTAAAAACTAATAAAAAAGTTGTCATTGATACTTACGTTTCTCGGGTTGTTGTTGTTACCATAGAGACTTTAAAAAACGCGCATGTTTCAAAGTTCGATTTAAACACGCTGAGGCGTGCTTTAAATAAGTACTATGAGGCATCAATGAAAAAAATTACGTTTATTTAGAATTCAAACTTATATATAGAAGTATTTTAGATGTCTCGTAGAAATAATGCATTATTTACGCTGGTAATACTTTGGTATAGACTTACCAATATTAATAAGAATTCAGGATCCTCATTTTCCGGATTACGAATAACTTTTTTACAACGCGCATTGAATTTATAATTGTTGGGTACCGAATGACAATTAATACTATTACTAACACTTTTAAATACTATATACAACTTTTCAAATGTGTTCGGAGAGCTCTTTAAATTCTTAGATGTTCACCGTTGGGAAGATGTAATCAGACTCCCACTCTCTTTTCAATCAACAAAAAACATTCTATTAGTTTCCTCTTTCTTCTTTTTCAAAAAAATAAATAAATTTTTTTTGTGATTTGTCTTGTTCACTTTATATAATTTCTATCTAAAATGAAATTTGTATTCTTTTATTATAATAAGATGTCTACAGTGACATCTGCTCTTAATTTGGAATATTTCATGACGTGACTTGTCTATTATTCAATATACTCTGTGTACATGTCATCTGAAACTAAATCATGCCAAATTTGACATATACTGGGTAAATCAAAAATTTTGAATATCGTATTCAATAATGGGCATATCAAAAGTATTGCGACATAAAAAAATAAATAAATAATTTTCTTAAATTTTAAATAAAGGGACTGTATTTTATATATATATATATATATATATATATATATATATATATATATATATTGTAATGTTTTTCTTATTTATTTAGACAATAAACGGGTGGGACAAATTTTATACACTCGGTATGGCTACTTACTAATTTATTTAAACAATAACTCACTAACACTTATTTTATATATACTTAACTAATCACTTAATTATTAATTTATATTAACCGTATATTCACTCAAACTAATTTATATAAACACTTTATATTCACTTATTTACTTGCTTATCTCACGATGTCAAATTAGCAATTAACTAACTCTTCCTAATCAGTCCCCGTTTATTTTGTATTCTTGGGATTGAGGGCCATTTTTAAAGACATTTAACTAGTAGTTAATACATTTTTATTCAATGTTTCGGTCTTTCCATGACCTTCATCAAAAATAAATTTTTTGTTAAAACTTCGACAGAACGTTCATTTGATTATTCAATATACTTTATAGATTTTTAGGACGTATCACATACCAGAATATAACTCACACCCAAACAAAACGACCATTTTAAAAACAAGACAGTCATTGATGCAAATTTGTATTTAAATAACCGTGACGTCGATCGTCGATGTAATTCAATATTCTGCGTGGTATTAGCCAGGAATGTAGTTGTTTTTCCCTTCGAAGAACGGTCAGGCTAATACGTCGAAATTATTGAAATATCGACTAAAGGCAGGTGTAGTAGAAAATCGAAATTTATGTTTCCTATATATCTTATAAAATGAGCAGTTTTTCAAAGAGAACGTAAATTGTTCCAATAACGTTTTGATCCTCCATCTCCATATTTGAATGAATGCCAACAGTCTTCCAGGTGAAATATTTTCATTTATTTATAGACTCCAGTATGACACAATCGGTATTTAACTAATAATAATTTAATTTTGAGTGTCACGTATTTAAATTTTGCAACTTTCCTGTAACTACTTTTTGTTGAACATATTGTGAACTACTTCTCGATATTTTCTTCTGTTTGCTGCTTTCTCTTTGAACTTTATAATTTTCAATTTATGTATACCATCTTCTACTACCCATTCTTGTTTATCGTTTTCGATTGGAAGGAAAAGTCACTAAACGGTTCAATGTACTTTTGCTACACTAATTACTTGATTGTGACGTTAGGCCAAACAGGAATAGAACGGGTGCAAGAAAGATACTTAAAGGAAATCAAGGTTACTGTAAAAATAAAAAAAACTCCTGAAAAATAAGCCGTAAGCAAAAACACCAACATAAAAATATAGAAAACTCTAATAAGACCAGTAACCACGAATAGTCTAGAAACGACGGTGATAAACAAAAAAGAATACTTAAAAATTACGGAAAGAATTATTCTGAGAATTATATTGGGGCCGAACATAACATGAACTGGGGAATGGAGACTTAAAACTAACGAAGAAATTGAAGACGAATTAAACAATAGTGAAGTATATAAAGCCAAAAGTGGGCAGGACATATTATGAGTTGAAAACCTGGAGAAATGGATTCCACTATGGCCAAGGAGAAAATGAAGATTCAGAGACAGATAGAGGAATCAGATAGAAGAGGATGCGGAAAAGACGGAAATTAAAGAGCGGAGAGAAATTGTAGAAACAGAGCAGAATGGATGAAAATAACTGTTGAAGCCCTGACGCACAAGAAATTGTAACAACAAGAAGTGGAAAGGGAGTAATCTACCCTAATAAATGGATTTAAAAAGCATTAGCGGTAGCCAAATCACTTACATTTAACAGCTTGATGATGATAATGACTTTCTCATGATTTGGCTATCTTATAAGCTATACTCCTCCATCCGGCACTTGATTTTTTACCGATGGGGTAATAGCTTTGCTATTTTCGTTTTTTTCATTTATTATTCTTTTTTATAGTTTTTGTGATTCTCTTTTCTCTATTCCTTTTATGTAAATTATAAATATCTCATAGCAAAATCGCTGGTTAGGCGAACACATGAACCTGTATTTTAGCAATTTTCTCCATTATTTTTGTCGATAGAGATATTCACTATTGGCTAATCCTGTGTATCCTGATGTAGTGTTGAATTGGTTCTAAAGCAGCATCTATCGTCCAAAATAGTAAAATCTTTCACAATATATTACAATTAGTTTTGAGTTGGATTGAGTCACGTCTCAGAGAATAAGTTTCCATGAGTCAGCGATTTGAAGCTAAGATATCAAACATGATCATTTAGCTTAAGATGTTTTCCATGCAGAAGTTGTTATGTCCAATTATCAATTTGTTATTGAATTCGACCGGCTATATATTTAACTGTTTCTCTTTTCGATTAACGTATCAACCGTCCGGAGTTAATAGCAGTAGTACTACGTTTGATGCAGTATTAAAATTATGAATAATTTATTGCAACCGATTATTTTTGCAGATCGATATGTAGTAATGCAATTCACATAATAAAATTGCAAACCTGAAATGCCGCATGAATTAGAATGGTATAAGTAATCCTCAAATAGATTACCGGCACTTTTGCAAACTAACACACCCAGGGAATTATTAAATCCAAAACTGACACCGTTCCTAGAATATAATTTGAATGCAAAAGTAATAGGTAGGAAAGTATCTCCATTTTCCGCTGAAATTTAAGCACTTAAGAGGTGCTTTCTTAGTAGACAATCGCGAGTATTAAGTTTCAATTTGATGGATCTACAAGGCAGTGTAAATAACTTGACACACGAACACAGTACTAAAAGGGGTTTATGCTTACGTGGGACTCATTTTGCACTCTGTTCGTTTTACACAGAACTTAGACGGAGCATCAATGTCATTGTCTCGTTAAACGCAAAAACAACCTAATCCGTATTTTTTTTCTTTTTTTTGTATATACAGGATCATGGGATGAAATTACAAAGTAACTGTAAATAGATAAAAATATATGTCCTTCATTTCTCTACAGTGGCGTTGTTGAATGCAATTATCAATATTTAGTGACTAAAATGATGAAAAAAACATAAAAGAGGGGCCACTGCATTGTTTTTATTGTAGCTTATATTGATTTTTAAGAATAGTTTTGAACTAAAAGAAACTTGAAACGGACGTGTTTTAATCCATCAATCAGCGTTCAGAGACGTCGCTCCTGTTATCATAACTCATTCCAGGTTATAATAAATTATTTTCAATTCTAGTCTCGTAAATGTTTTCCAAATAAGAGCAAAAATTAAAATATTGAATATTACCTATCACAAAAATTGACAAACATTTTTATTTAGGTTGTTTGGTTCTACAAGGGGTTGCCTTTTTGGAGTTTCGCAGTTCCAACGGATTTGTTTCTTTTAATGTAGATTTTACCTTAGGGAATAGATAGAAGTCGTACGGTGTGAGATATGGATTGGATACCCAAGTAGCACAATAAAAACATTGTGGATTCAATTGAGTTTTAAAACAGTTTTATTGTGGTAAATAAAAATATGTGGTTTTAAGGTTACCTTGTAAATATACTACCTACCGGCTCTTAAAAACGGTTTAGCATTTAATACTGGTTTTGATGTGTCTATTAAGAATATATAATTAGATTACTTAGTCTTAAAATAGTATTTGTCTTATTGCCGTTTTAAAATGGCTTGGTTTGCAGCAACTTTAAAACTAACCAGTTTTATTAACGACTTGCAGATTGATTGGTTTTATTACGCTCTACACCATGACGTTATAGTTTTAAAATGGCTTTTAAATATGATCCTAAAATAACTATTAAAACCTATCTTTAAATCTGTTTCACTTTCAGACTGTTTTGTTTTTCAGCATTCAAGTTGTACGATCAAATCGCAACTCTCAATTCACGGTCAAATTAAGCATTCAACCACTCCTGTCGTACTGCAGCAGGCTGACTTGTCTGTCTGCGATCAAATCAAACCGACTTGGTCTTGCGGCGGGAATACAGATCAAATTACGTGCAATTCTGTCGCATTCGACAAAATCGTACTGCGGTGTTGGATGGTGAGTGGCGGACTTAAGACTACTTTAAACGCGCATGGTTTTAAAAGGTATTTAAAGTGGTTTTAGAAATATCTTGACGGAAGCATTAAAACCAGTTACTTAAAATAATAGTAATTTGTGATGGTTTTTATTTTTGGTTTTAAAGACCTTTTCCAGGGTGAGCCCTTTCATGCTGAAGGCGGCTTTATGGCAACCTCAAGACTTCTTTTAAAACAATTTGTTTTTTTTTATAGTTTTATTCTATAATTTTCACGCATCCTTGTAATACTGAATAAAACCGTTTATGCTACTTGGGTAACACTGGGATGTTATATTTGGAAAGAAACAGACCATGCATCTTAATAGAGAAGCTTTCCAAAGTTGAATAGTAAACTGACAATCAGATCGAATAAATTAGCCTACTCACTTTTTCGGTATTGTCATCTATTTTTAACGTGGAAGAGCAGTCTGGACATGAATTAACTCCAACGTTTCAATTTTTTCTTGGCCTTATTGAAAACGTTTCAAAATTCGAGGTTATGAGTTAGTTTCCCACAATTTATGCGAAATTTCGCTAAGATTCGTTGCTCGGTTGTCATATTCAACATTTTTTCGATAACACGCCTATACATATTTGTTTCCAGAACCTAGAAGTCCCGCATTTGAAAGAGAAGGCTTCGTACAAAACAGTTGTCGGGATTGGAGCTTAGCGCACGCGTACTTTTGTAGCAGTGCCAGTTTCGTTATTCAATAGCCACAACCCGAATTAATTCTTATTGCCATTGTCAAAAAAGATAAAATCACTTCAAGTTATACGTCTCGTTACATTTCCTCTTGAAGCTTAAGGTACTTTTAATAAGATTCACTTTACCCTTAATACTATTTTAAACTGTTTAGTGTTTAACAGACCGGAATACGAGGACATCTGGTCTTGAAAGTCTCGAGATGGTTTATTAAAAACCGGAATAATAGTGGCATCCTGTACATATTGAAAATATAATTATATAATATTAGTAGGATGATACTGGAGATGTGAAATTTAATTATGTTGAGATATATATTAACTTCCTTTTCGTTCGGATATAACGCGAAGATGAATGGGGGCGGGGAAGAAAACATACAGAAATGAAATGATTAAATTTCTTGAAGGAAAATGAATTGTAACCACAATAGGAATCACTTCACTAAAAAACGTCCAAAACGATGGCTGCACAATAAACACGTCGGTTGCAAACAAATAAATGGATTCGTTAAAGCTTGCGGCGTATTTGAACGAATTATTTAATTTGAGGAAAACATTATCCAGAATCTGGAGAAAATTTATTGAAGAAGGAATTATGCCTGAAACCACAAGCAGAAACTGATTTTGAATGAAGCAATGAGTAGTTACAGCAACAAAAATGGGAAAAATTATAAGGAGTTTGTTAGAACCAATATAACATCTTCCCCTTTCACACTATCGGAAATTTTTAGAGAGAAAAGTTGAGAAGAATTGAAAGATGTACAACTGCATTGATTTCCGCTAAAAAAAGGTTTTTTCACTTTTTACAATGGAAATTTTACGTAATATTCGCTAAAATTAGCGATGACCTAAGGGTACCCGTGTGAAGTTAGCCACGGATTTATGAATTTTTTTTGACGTTATAAAAAATACTTACATCACAATTTTTCGTTAATAGGATCCTAATTAAGTGTTCTTTGAAATAATTAAAGAAAATTTGAAAAAATTTTGGGGCTTCGAGTTCAAAACGAACGATGCGCATCGACGCTCAATCGTAATCTTTATGAATTTTTTTTGACGTTATAAAAAATACTTACATCGCAATTTTTCGTTAATAGTTTCCTAATTGAGTGTTCCTTGAAATAGTTAAAGAAAATTTGAAAACATGTTGGGGGTTCGAGTTCAAAACGAACGAATCGCGTCGGCGCTCAATCGTAATCTGTACGAATTTTTTTTGACGTTATAAAAAATACTTACATCGCAATTTTTCGTTAATAGGTTCCTAATTAAGTGTTCTTTGAAATAATTAAAGAAAATTTGAAAAAATTTTGGGGCTCCGAGTTCAAAACGAACGATGCGCATCGGCGCTCAATCGTAATCTTTATGAATTTTTTTTGACGTTATAAAAAATACTTACATCGCAATTTTTCGTTAATAGTTTCCTAATTAAGTGTTCTTTGAAATAGTTAAAGAAAATTTGAAAACATGTTGGGGGTTCGAGTTCAAAACGAACGAATCGCGTCGGCGCTCAATCGTAATCTGTATGAATTTTTTTTGACCTTATAAAAAATACTTACATCAGAATTTTTTGTCAATTAGTTTCTAATTAGATGTTCTTTGTAATTGTTGAATAATTTATTTTTATTTTTGGGTCTTCGATTCAGAATCGTGAAATATGTACAGGAACAATTATTTGAAAACTATTTATTCACTTAATCTTTAATTTTTGGTAGTAAAATTGTGTAGCCTATTAAAATGTCATTATATGTTTCCTCTATTAACATTTTTTTACAAAAGTACAGTTAATTTTGTAAAAAAAATTCGTGGATGGGGAAAAATCCGTGGCTAACTTCACACGGGTCCTAAGGGTACGTTTATGTTGGAACTGCGACAAGCGAAACAAGCGTTATAAAAGAACAAGCAAGACTATCAACCTAACCCAGAATGTTTACCGAGAGTTTCATAATTTATTTCCTTAATTCCAAAAGTGAGAGATATTATATTGTGGAACTTGCCAGAAACGTTGAGTTTCATTTAAAACACTAATAAAGAGAGATATTATTGATTGTGGTAGGAAATCACACATTGGTGTAGTTCCTGAAGTCGGCCCTGTCTAATAATGTTATCGAAAGTTTGGCGAGAGCGCTAGGATTTATCAGAACGTTGTTTTTATTATGGCACTTCTAAGAAGGAGTGTCGTTTTTTACTCAGGACTGAATTCTAGAGATTCCAGAAATCCGAATGTTCGAAAAAGGGGTATTGGTATAAAAAGCGACTACCTGCGGGCCGTTAGTTAATTTACAGTTTCATCTCGTAACGAACACAGCAGAACAATGAACTTAAATAGTGAACAGTGTATAAATAAATTATAAAGTAAATCAATATACTGTGTGCACAGACGAGGATAGATACTGTAGAAGAAAGAAAAATCAAGGAAAGAGCTGAAACATGTTGTAACATGTCGCTGAGACATGTTACTATTTTCATCGATTATTTTGGAGCGTTACTTATTCGTCGGCTACTCCCACCTCTAATTCCAATTCCTATTATTTCGAATATTAGGAACGTATCGGTGATAGTTTTTACCATCATTAAATGGCTATTTAAAACTACGATTCAAGGAATCGGTTCATTCATTTCTTCGCTGAAAAGTTAATCAGCATTCTCTGTTAAATATCATTTTGTGTGTGATTTTTAATTTTCTTCGCTGGTAAGTTACCTATATATTTTCAAATTGTAATTGTGTGCTTACAAATCATTCTATTTCAATTTTTCTAACTAGTTAAATTATTTCGTTTTTAAAAAAAAACAATGTTTTTTGTTATGGCGTTTTCCTTTTTTTCTTCGCCGGTATTATCTTTCTTTTAAAAAAAATCTGGTGGCACCCTAAGTTATTTTATGAAGCGAATTTATAACAGATTCTTTATATGGTTATTTTCCACCGATTTAAATTTGCTTTTTCTGATTATTTTGGGAACAGGACGGATAAGAGTGAACAGATTTCTGTGGTTTTATTTTGAAAATTAAATTAAATTTTTTGTATGTATTGGAGTATAAGCTCCTACTTGTTCATTTTATTCCTCCTTTCCAATTTTCAATTTTCTACTGTTTCTCCTGTTTCTTTTATTTCTTTCCCTACAGCTCTGCAGCCTTTAAGGACCGTCTACAGACCTTACTGTACCGACCCCTACAGACCTGTACCGACCTCTACAAGATCCACTCACCGGACCACATCATTCTACAGTCCAGACAACCACGGCTGAAGACCCCTCGAATACTACTGCGAGCTGTACGTCCCGAGTTTTCCAAAGATAAGTCCTTAACATATTTCTGATATATATAAAATATTGAGTTGGACATTTTTACTATATAACTGATATTTATTCGTATACCGTATATACGGTTTATGTAAATTTATTATTGTGTGTCAAATAAATCCATTTGTCCCGAAGTTTTGTTTGTTGATTCACCTTATCCCAATTGAGGTAATAAAAAATAGTTTAACTAAGGCCGAATTCACTACCTGAGCAGAGTACTTAGGTTGTGACAACTCAACTCAACGAAGATAGGTTTTTAGAAGCTATGCATACATGATGGGCTACGGACATGGAACAGAGCTACTAAAAGCCATGAAAGAAAAAAATATATAAAAAAACTCACAAAGGTGGAAAGGGAAGATATGGAAAAGGAATTAGAAATTGTACTGAACCAGAACGAAGAACTAAACATAGAGAGTAAATGGAAACAAATGCAGCAGAGTATTATAACAGCAACAGAAAACAGAATAAGTTTCAAAAATAATAAAAGTAAAACACAGTAGTTCGATAAGGAATGTGAAGAAAAGATACAAAGTAAGAAAGCAGCCAGAGGAAAATGGTTAAGAAGAGGAAAAGAAGAAGACCTCGAACTATATAAAGTAGAAAGGAGAAAAGGAAAGAAACTAATTATAAGAAAGAAAAACGAATGGATCCAGACGTTGATGAACGAAAAAGAAAGAGAGAATAACAGACATAATACAAAAATCTTGAGAGGGTCCGTATTTGATCAAGAAGAGGATTAATGACGTCATCAATATTATTTACTGGCAGGAGGTTTGGCAACCGTCTTTCGAAGGAAGTGTGGACAAATGGAAAAACTTGAAGATCAGATTCCAGCACCTGGCAATAGACTGAGTCTCAAATACAATTCGCGGTAGCGTCTTCTACGTGGTAACCAAGAACGAATTTCAAGATCGATCGACCTACCGGGATGTGTGGGAAACGCTACGAAGCCTTCGAGATTATGTGCTACCTTTCAAAATTATAACACGGTTCAATTTCTGTATTCAAATATTCCGGTATATTGGGCTTCCTACCGTACAGTAATTCGAATGGAGTGTATCCGTAATAGGAATTTCTTTCATTAACCCATAGACTGGTATAAAGTTGTCATATATCGTTTTCTCAATTGTCGTTGCTTGTTTGTTTCTGACCGGTATCATGACCACATATTTTGTCAGTTCACACAGTGTTGTAATAGAATAACGATTTAGCTTATTTATAGCTTTATTTACTTGATATTCGCGGCAATTCTTTACATACTTCCTCACATCTTTCTCCATGTTTTTCCATTTAAAATTCGCTCTTAATTTTTATAACAATCTATTATTTCCTACGTGTCCTCCAAACATTGGGTCGTTGTGATATATTTCTAAGATCTCTTGAATTTCTTCTTTCCACTCTACCATCTTCGGTACTTCGCAAATACATACTTGTACATTTTTTGTTACCTTCTTCCATAAATTCCTTCATCGTGCACTTTTTAAATATATAATCATTTACATATATTTTCATTTTCTTTATTTCAAGTTTTACCGAAAGCTTATTAAGCTTTTCCACAACGTTCGTCCAAAGTCGAAGTTGTATATTCCGGAAGGTAAGGCTTCGCTAAATTTCAATCTGTTTATGATCCGTACGCTCATCCTTTGCGAGATACGGTTATTTTCAAAATGTGGAATTTATAATTTATTCACATCTAAGTTATTTAAAACTTTTGTCACTGAAGGTTGCATTAAAAGTTTTCCGATTAGTTTCGTAATTATCTTTAAATGTTGATTTACTCCATCCTGTATGTATGTATGTATCTATAACAGATTTTTCCTTTGATCTAGTTCTTTTAGACTGTATACGTTGTCATCTATCAGTAATGTATTATACATTAACTTAGCTTGGGCTCCACTTTCTCTCGCTTGTTTCATATACTTTATTAGCTGTTTTCTTTGCTCCTGTATGTCTTTTGGGTAGTATTCATCATTATATATCTTTGTTCGATTTAATTTATTCGTTCCTTATTGAACTTGTCAGTCAAACGTATGCAGGATCGCCATATGATGATTAGAGGTAAGCGTACCACACACTAAGCCATGTATATTCCAGACCATTAATTAGGGCAATACTTACCTCTAATCTGTGGGAACGAAATAATATCATATGTTTAAAAGCTCACTGGGGTATAATATATTTAATACAAATAATAACAAATAACCATGACCATCGTCAACAATGTCGATGACCAGTTTACACTTACGAGTATGAAATATAACTAATTGTTTACTATACGGAATTCTTCTTCTTTTCTAAATCCTTTTGCCCTTTCAGGCGTCGGATGTGGATTCCGTGACCTGTACCCATTTCTTCCATGCCTTTCTGTCTCTTACTAGATTTTTCATTTCTACTATGGTATTTCCTCTTCCTAAACCTATCTCTTGTATTTGGTCTAACCATTTCCTTCTATGCCTACTCCTTTGTTTTTTGATCGGTTTTCCAATCTCCATTATTTTCCTAGTTAATCTATTTGGTTCCATTCTTACCATATGACCATACCAGCTAAGTTGTCTCTTTCTTATTTTACCAGTTTTCGGTTCCTGTTTAGTTGTCTCTCTTAATGACGTCATTACTAATCCTATCCCATATAGTTTTCCCTGCAATTCTTCTTAGATGCTTCATTTCTATGGCATTTATTTTAGTTTCGTCCTTTTTTCGGACAGTCCAATTTTCACTTGCGTATATTATTGTAGGAACTGTTATCATATTATGAATTTTCATTTTTACTTCTAAGTCTATATCTTTATATCCAAGAATTGTTTTATTTAGAGAGTAGTAATTCTTGTTGATTTATTTGCTCTGTTTGTTATTTCTGCATCTATTTTTCCATCTTCTGTTACTATACTTCCTAAATATTCAAATGTTGCTACTCTTTCTAGAGTCTGGTTTTTGCATTTAATATCTCTATTATTTTGATCACCTGGTTGTTTTTCATTTATTATCATCACTTTTGTTTTATTTATGTTCACCTCCATATTCATGTTCTCTACTTCTTTAGTCCGAATATTCACTAGTTTTTGCATTTTGTTGTTTGTATTCGCCACTCAAACCACATCATCTGCATATAGTAGACTACTCAGTTTTATTGGTTCTAAATTTCTGTGTCCAATTATAGTATTCATCTGCTCATATTTTTCTTTGATTCGTTTCACAATCTTATCCATGATTATTATAAACAGTAGTGGGCTTAAACTGTCTCCTTGTTTTATTCCCTTACACATTTTGAATTCTTCAGACCTTTGGCCTACAATCTGTACCTTGGCTCTAACTGTCTCGTATACACTATTAATTATATTTATTAAGGTGGGTGGTACTTCCATTTCCTCCAGGGTTCTCCATACTTCTCTTCTATCTAATGCATCAAAGGCTGCTTTTAGATCTATAAATGTAAGGTACATTTCTTCTCCCTCTTCTATTTTTCTTTCGATTATATTCCTTAGTATATAGATATTATCATTTGTTTGTCTTTCAGGTCTAAAAGCTCCCTGTTACTCCTAATTTTGGTTCTACAAATTCTCTTAATATTTTTCTATTATTTTTGTGTACACTTTATAGCTAGTTTGGGCCAAACATATTGCTTTGTAATTCTCACATTGTGTTTGTTCTCCCTTTTTATAGATGGGTACTATTAAGTTATTTTCCCATTCCCTTGGAATTTTTTGTTGTGCACATGCTTCTTTACATACATTCCATATCCATTCTTTTCCTCTTTCTCCTAACGATTTAATCATCTCTGGCGCTATCCCATCTTCTCCGTTAGCCTTGCCAATTTTGATTTTTTGTATTACTTGATCTATCTCTTCTTTATGGATTACTTGTAGTTGGTCGATTTCCTCTTCTGCTGTTGTTCTATTCTCGTCCGGTGTTACTGTATGGAATTGCTCTGTATAGTATTCTTTCCATGTTTTCAATACTTCTTCCATTTCCGTTTGTACTTGGCCTTGTCGATTTTTTATTGCTCTAATATCTTTATTATACGAAATTAAAACTATTTATACATGCTGAATCAATATTCTTCAGTCCATTGGCACTGTTTACATTTATCAATTTTAACCTTGTCGATTTGGTTGTTTTACAATGTCGTATCGTTCTAATCTGAACCTGTTTTATTAACTACGTAAATAAACGTATTCCTGAAAGAATCGTGGTTCACTCTTACTGACTGACGTTACTAAGTTTATTAGTGACCTTCTGGTTCAATAACCGTGGTCTCTATATTATTTGTTAGTTATTAAATTCTATATTTTCTACTATTGGCAGTATTCTACTATATTTCTATTATCTATTATTGTGTTCTCGCTACTTTATTCCTCTTTTCTTTTTAATTTTCTTTCAATTCTACTTTTTGTTATACATAAACCCCAAGATTATTTCATTCTATTAGTGATTCTATTGTCTACTAAACTTTATTCAATTCTCTCGTCAGTCTGTTTTCAAATTTATTCTCGATTCGAAAATATATGGAGTTCTCTATTTTATATCACTTTACGAATTTTTACTGCTAACTTCGATGGTATGTTAACAAAAAGTTGTTCAGAGCACCCAATTTCTTACCTAATGATTTGGTAATTTTGTCAATCAGCACGTTTATTGCAATGAACAGTTGAAAGGTGTTTAAATAATTTACAA
Organism: Galeruca laticollis; assembly: GCA_963921935.1. Lineage (NCBI taxonomy): Eukaryota > Metazoa > Arthropoda > Insecta > Coleoptera > Chrysomelidae > Galeruca > Galeruca laticollis. Next base: position 95,038,422 of record OY998183.1, read on the forward strand.
CTGAGAACGTTCTGTTAGACAAACTCCATTCAATATATTCAATAATGGATGTATTTAGAGTTGTGCTTTGTGTTTCTCTCACTTTGACATCAATAATTATCGGTGTATTAATAATAATTTATGATATTTACCTCCGCATCTATTGTTGGGATTATCAATTCGCAATCTGGACGATACGAGAGACGAGGTTAGTGACAAACATCAAGTGATCCATACTCACTGAATTGACAAAGCGAATCCCATCTCGACTAATAATTCAACATCAGTGGCCATCATTTGCAGACGTGTAGGTATTGACATGAGCTCCACTGCCATCAAATGAGTACATGAAAATCCGATACAAAAACAAATTTATTTAGGTGAATATAAATTTCTAATGAGAGCAACGAACGTACAGGGTGTTGAAAAAGGTAAATTACGGGAATAGATATTGGTTGTTATGTGACAGAATAAATAGGACCAGCATGACAAAAATAATAAGAATAGTATGGATGTCATTAAATGAAACAAAAAACGGAGTGCTGTGGATTGGATATAAATTCGAAAAATTCCAAGTCAACAGGCGATCCACCCTCCTCTGTATTATTTAATCTAGTTCTGGAAGTCGTGATCCGAAACTTCCACTTAAATAACGATGGGACAATCCTTCATTCCCATGTTAACAATCTGATTGTCTAGACATATTGAATTAATTTACATAGTAATACATTTATTAATAATATATTTATTAAATAAATTAATAACAGACACGATCGAACACACAGAACATCTAACACAAATAAAAAATCACTTCAAGACCCCAACAGCGAGGAACCTATCAACCCCCTTAAAATCCAAATCACCCGTCCCTAACTCACTTCCCGACTATATTATCAAAATCATAAACGATAAAAATAAAATAAGAAAGAGATGGCAACATACAAGAACAGACTCCTACTGAAACATTATCAAAACACCATCAACTCATTAATCAGAGAATACAAAAATTATAAATGGGTCGCATGTCTTGATACGTTAAAACCAGATGACAATTCTTTATAGAAAATATCTAGATTTTTCAGAAACGGTCGTAAATGAATTAACAAAATTGAAAATAATGAACACACATACACAAATTTCAATGATATTGCAGAAATCTTTGGAGGGTATTTTCAAAACAATTTCATTAATAACTGTCAGAACTCAATGCATCACAACTTTATTTCGAACGAAGTTCAACAATACCTTCGCAATTGCAAGTATACAAAACCAACAAACTTGGTGACATTTACTGAATTAGTCACAACTATTAAACAGCTAAACGTCAAAACTGCGCCCGGTCATGATGGTATTCACAATATACTAATTGAAAATTTACCAAAAAAAGATCTCGTTCAACTTATTCACATCACCAATTTCATAATAAAAACAGGACACTTTAATTGTACGAAATTGTTTTTCTTTTTTATTGTATACTTAAAAATTGTAGATACCTATTTAATAATGAAATATATTTATCCATCGATCCAATAACTCTGAAAACAACGACAAAACGCCAAATTTGCAATTTACTTTTAGTCCGCGATTCATATTTAGAAAATACAGTCGTCAATTTTGACCCTGTATAATATAGAATATAATGCGTTTGAACAAATAGATCAATGCCTAGTGATGGAAAATCAATGTAGCACTTTCAATGTATTAAAAGTTTTTTTTAATAAAAATCATCACTAGAATTAAACATATGATTTGGTGGACAGATACGTCCTGGATATGGCTTCTTCAGCGATTTCTTGGGAAATAAAATATTCGAATTAGGGAATTTAAATACAGACTTTTATTGTAGGTTATAATAGTTTAAATTTTTTGATTTCACCTCTTTCAGTTTTGTAAAACATTATTTGTTGGTAATTTTATTGAAAAAGAATCCAACTCATCAGATGTAAGTATTTTCGACATGAATTTTTTTGAACAATGCTAATGATGTCGAGGGAATTCTGTTTTTTTGAGTGACACTAATAAAAGAAGTAGATGAATTTTCAAAACATTTTGAAGTTAAACTTTATTTGGCGCGTTTGGGAAAAATGATGTGATTGAATTTATACGGTGCCGCGCGCGCGCATGTGAAATAGCGACACCACGAAGATGCTTGGTAAAAAAGTCTCTCAAGTTTTGTTGGTAATTATATACAAGGTAGTTTTATATCAGTAGACATAAAAATAAATGCATACATAAATATTCATGTGTCTGTGCGTGATTTTTCATTACATGTGGTTGTGAATGATAATTTTTCTTCTATTTTAAGTTTCTGTACAGATTCGAAGTTCATTGTCGGTATGTGGGGTAAATCAGGGAGACATGACGCGGCAGGGGACACGACGCAATCCGATTCACGATTCCAGTGAACGCGACGGTTTACTCTTGCCGTTCGTGGAAAATCGAGTTAAAAGTGTGATACTTACAAGATATTTTGTGATATATAGTTGGTAAGTACCGAAGAAGTTTACAGGGTGTTTAGTTTGATCCACTGTTTATTAAATCCGCTAAAAATCGACGTTCTGACGAATGTAGTTTGAAGTTGGGTTATTATAAAAGCTATATTCACTAAGCTAACGCCATCTCTCTGAATTTGTTGTAACCTAAACAGGTGTGTCATCTATACAATGGGCTTGGGATAGATGACGCATGACGTTTCGGGACAGATGACGCACAATAGTTTTTTTAATTTCAGAACCAAAATGCCGACTTTTTACACTAGTCGTAAGAGTACAGCGGGGCAATGGACACAGGAGGACTTGACGAGAGCAGTGAATGCTGTGCTTCAAGATAAGGTGCCCATCAGACAAGCCGCTCGCATTAACAACATCCCTGATAGGACACTACGTGCACGCTTAGAGAAACGAAAATTCATCACAGGTAGCAGTATGGGAGGGACATACTACTTGGGTGAAGATGTAGAAAGAAAGCTGTGTAACCATATTCAAAAACTACATTCCTCAGGTTTTGCGCCTACGTCCAAAATCTGTGGGTCTACAAAATCGATTCAATAAAGATGAAAAGATGGTTGGTGCCAATTGGCTCAAGCTATTTTTAAAAATGAATCGCACTTTAAGCATTCGAAAGGCCGAAGGTGTGTCCATGTCCCGAGCCGAAGGTATGAACAAAGAAGAGGAGCAAAAATATGTTGAGCTTTTGACGAAAATATTCACAGAGAATGACCTTCTTGATAAACCTCTAAACATTTTCAGTATGGTCGAATCAGGGCTTCAATTAAACAGTGTACCTGGTAAAGTTGTAGCTGTGAAAGGCAGTAAAGACGTCCATGTAGTTACATCGCAAGAACTAGGTAAGACCATAACAGTAGTGGCATGTTGCAATGCGGAGGGAAATTTTATGGCCGTACTGCATCTTTAAGGGTGTCAACTTGTAACAAATTTGGCAAGAGAACATGCCACCAGGATCGGTGATCAAAAAATCAATTTTATTTTATTTTTAAAAAATGTTCAAGTTTTTTTATGTCGATGTTATGCAATAAAAGTTTAATACCTAAATTATTATTTATTATTTTAGAATCACGTTCAGTTCAAAACAGTAGATTTTCGAAAAGGTGCGTCATCTCTCCCTGTTTTACTTCTTATTATTTAGTTTGTATTCTGTAGACGGTAATGGATTTGATACACGGGAAAAGATTAGACAAGAGTTGGAAGTCTTTTGATGTAATTTTCTACACAAAATCCGCATTCTACCTTAAAGTACAAATGCACAATTTTTCGCTATCTTAAGAGTTGCGTTACAAAGTGGACAATTTTTCTCCCATATACTGGTTAAATAATTTCAAAGAAGCACTCTTTTGTTTCATAACCCTTTTTTCAAATTCTCGAAAGTTTCTTTTCACCCAGGTATCGTTGATTGATCTTGCTTTAGGTGGCTGGTGCTTTGGTTGATCTTAGCGTTTGTGGGCTCGTATTATGTTTGCTTAGGGTTTGTAATAATGAGAAAGACGCTGTCAGTTAATGGTTCTGGTTCTGTAACCAACCAAATTGGTCACTAGCTTCGCTAGTATGGACCCTATGGGCGACAGGTAAGTCCAGCTGTCCCCGGTGACAACCTTTCGGGCCTTCAGCTCACTTAGTCGGTGAGTGGGAGTGAGTTATTTCAGCTATCCGGGATGTTATAAAAATAAAATGGGCGCGAGACAGGTTTCTGCTCGGCCAAAATGTTCGTCCTATCCTAAACCTAGCAAATGAATAGGAAAGAATAAAGAAAACAGGTATCTAAACTTACCAACGTATTTATTAACTAACAAAAGTTTTTAAAAGGCTGATACTCAAATTTTCTTGTCAATTTTTAAATATTCGCAAAAAAAATATGAAAATGACTGGACTATAACGTCTGTCAAATCGTTGAATTAGCTAATAAGTGAATAACTAGTTGAAAAATAACTGGGCTACACAGAGCAACGAGTTATCAATAAAACATGTGAACTAATAAAAAAACACAAAATGAAATATATGAACTAATAAAAAAACGAAATTTAACTGGGCTATATAAGACACCAGTTATTAGTTATACACGTGAAATAATAAAAAAACGCAAAATGAAATATAACTGGGCTATACAAAACACCAGTTATCAGTTATACATGTGCTTACACTTAGCTAGGATATAACATACGCCATCAACGCAAAAAAATAATAATAATAGAGACCTTAATTCAGGGGATAGCTTTGGTACCAAGGCGACCTACTGTAACTCAGGTTGGATGTGATTCAACACATATACACATATATATATATATATATATATATATATATATATATATATATATATATATATTGAACTCATCACAACATCTATAAGGGTTTGAAGGTGTTGGAGTGTGAGGTTTTCAAGCGTGAATTTGGTTGTAAGTTGCCAAAACATAGGGAATTATTTGTTTTTCATGATATGAATGAAATTAAAATGAGTTATATACTGAATATGTACCTATGATATCGTTTGTTTAATGTAAATATAGAGATGCTAAAATAATATTCAAAACATTTACCATTGTCAGTGCTTCTTAAAATAATTAATTCACTCATAACTTGTATATCAGACCATGAAAATCATCTTTAAACAATATAATAATTTGTAAATTTGGCATATACGTCATTAAAAGTATCTAAACCCCTAAAAGAATAAATAAATGTATTTATATTATTATAATACATCATGTTTAATAAGAATTAGTAGCAAAATCATTATTTTTGATGTTTACTATTTTAATGACACTGAGAACTGTCAATAAGACTGGAATGTCAAAATAATTTCAAAACATGAAACATCAGCGACAGATTTCGTTGTTCGCGACAGGATTTATTGTCATAGAACTATATAATTCTGACAAGCGTATAAAGCGAGGATGTAAAATAACATATAATGAAATTTTGTAAATAGAAAATTCAGTCCGCGTTTATAATGAACACTAATTGTGGAAGAATTCTAATATAATTGGAAAAGGATTGCATATGTATTTCAGAGTAATCAGACTGTAGATTTGTTTCATTCAGAATGGAATAGTTTTATACAATCAGAGGTTTTTTTTTATAAATAGGGATATTTTTGGAAAAGTAGAGTTTTAAATAGGTAAATCAAATTATTTTGGAAATAAACAAAGCATTAAATATCATCAAATAGTTAAGAAAAATATGAAATTAAATGAAAACCTCTGATTTCTAAATTATTGTTAAAAAAATCTAGTGAGATGATGAGTTTTGTCCATAGCAACGGACAGGAGAAATGAGGGTTGTTTATTTTGGAAAATGAAGAGGTATGATATATGATATTTTGGAGAGAGGAAGTAGTAAAATAAAATTTTAAGATTATAATAAAATAGAAGTAAAGTTATCATAAAACTCAAGGAAAGTAACAGAAAAAAGTTAAATAAAGTTGAAGAAGTATGTTGAAAAGATTTAGAAGCTAATTGAAACGTTAAACGGGACACGGTGAAGAATTTCAAGACTTACCTGGAGAAGTTTTGTCAAGCTGGAGTTCAGGTTGAGTGAATGCAGTTGACATATTAATATGAGAGTTGGTGGTATTGGATATTGGTGATCGTCGGTGCCAGAAGACATCATTGTTAGTGAAAGGTTAGTGTTAACCAATTTGAAGTTTCAAATTTTGGCCATTTCAAACAATACAAATTTGCGCAAAGGTACCTATTTGTTGAATTATTAGATTTTAGTTGTTTGTTCCACTATTTTGATTTTAAATTTGTTTATATTAATACATGTATTTCTTTTCCAATTTCCAACGTAGTTTTGACAATATATAATTATAGTGTTCATTTTCGTTTCTATACCCTCTATTAAAAACAGGAATATAATCAATAACATAGGCGTCTCAACATAAATTTATGCAAGGTATAATTTTATTTTAAATATTATAGACAAAAACAAATAATTCTTTATTAAAATATATAAAACAAAATAATAAATCACATAAAAAAACTTTAGACCTGAACTCAAAGAGATTAAGGAGTACTCATGCCCAACTATGATACATTTACCCTGAGCTAGCCGAACAACATTCTTTATTAATCTATATGAAACAACAATAAAAATAAATATGTAAATATAAAATATAATAATATATATAAACAATTAAATCCACCCCATGTTATCCCCTCATAATCTTCTCATCCGGAAGAACGGTGATCGCCTCTTCACTCCGGTCCAGGCGGAACCAAATGGTAAAGTACCCCAAAAAAGTACTCCTCCAGAAAAAAGGTATATATCCAAAAAAGAAGGTGTCCCTCCAGGAAAACCTTTAAATGTACAGATAACATTGAATTACTAAAATGTTATCATCGACGATGAAACTATTAATTGACTGAGCCACCTTAAGGCTATGTGTCCAGACTATATTATCATCAACACTAGATGTGTTGTTAAAATAAGATGAAAATAATACCTAAACTGGAATTGAATATTTCCCCCAAAGAGTTATTATCTAATATACTAAAGTATTGCTTCTGCGGCATAGAAAAACTTTATTTACATATGGAACCAGAAAATGCTTCTTCCCTAGTGTTCCACTAATTGAGATAAAGTTTTACTTGAAAAACCTGAATGACTACTATGTGAATAAAATATATACAAAATCTAAGTGAAAACTAAGAAATCAATCTTATGCGTAGCAACTGATTGACAAACTGGAAAATTACATTAATATGCCAAGAATTATCTATTATGTTATCACACCTTACTGCAGTATGTAGAGATATGAAACAATGATACATTTCAACTATTCATCTAAGAATATTGCAAGTACATGTGCCGATATCCTATAAGTAATATGCTAATCATTCTAGGAAACAATATAAAAATTACTTGACATCTATACCTAAACTTTGAGAATTAAACTCATGTGACGAATATAAAATATAAAATCATAAGTAGGACAGTTAGAAAAAGTAGCTATAAAAAATACATAGATATATTTTTGTGGTTCAAAACGACAAAGTACCCCTGAACTGTACAAAAATATATACAACTTTTCAACGAATTGAAAGAAAATGGGCGAAAAATGTCTAAACATACTTTGCAAAAAAATATACATATAAGATCTCTTTTCCATACCTCTAATTGAGGGCCTAAACTTCCTCGAAACTCCTACAATAGTCTCATCGAATACGAGGATGGAAATAAGCTATTCGAATTCCGACTACGTTATGATTTCAGTCAAAAATCCTTTCAAAAAAGGGTCAGGCAGCGTGGTTTCCAAAACGGCCAATATCCATCAAATCTTCAAAAAAATACAGCCACCACCAGCTTCCAGAAACAATTTACAACGTCTTGATTATATTCCCCAACTGGGATGGTTTCAAATACCATTAATAAATCAAGATACTACTGAAAAGTGAAACTCATGCAGCCATCTCGAAATTTTGATTAGAAGAGAGAGTCATCGATGCGCCAATAACCCAAGTAACTTAACTTCTCCCTACAACGCAACTCGAGTAAGTTTTCCAACCAATAGCAATTCAGCTGACAGAAATTCGTCTTAACCACAGAACATAGAACTACAATCCGCTTAAGACATCGAACAAAAAGTCGAGTAAACCCAAAAGTATTAATAATAACAGTTCGCATGTCATCTACGAGCACATCGGAGAGGAAATCTGTAAGCATAATGAGTTATCTATAACTCGTAAAGTCAAACCACAAATGCTAGTCAGAGATCTCGACTACTCCCAGTGCGAAAAGTCAAACGAACGCAGCTATCTACGATGTATCTGTCATCGAACAAATTGACAATTCAACATAACCAGACTTTTCAACAACAACAATACAACGATTCTTATAAGTATTAGAAATTATTTAAATTATTTTAAACAATAATAGTACCATAGTACCCCCGCATATGTTGATGCACAAAGCCAAAATAACCGGAATTCTCATACAAATCAGATGTAATCAAACAGTTACCGTCTTATGGGTAAATGTTTACAATATACTCTAATGACAACCAATTCTTAAACAGAAGTTTCTGAACGATATGGAAATACTTACTGAAGCCATGGCATGGTATATAAATGATCATCAAATATACAACTATCTCGAGAGACAAGTATGTATAAAATAATCATCAAATATACAACTATCTCGAGGGACAAGTATGTATAAAATAATCAGCAAATATATGTTTTAATCTAACACTAGTAAAATGTTTTAGACAAAGTCAAGGAGTCGAATACAATCGAACCCTGATAAGTTATAGCACTTATCAGCTAAAGCGGGCAGTTTTTTTCGAATATGATATAAAGCAGGGTCGAACTCTGACTGTTTCAGTTCGATATAATCAACATACTAATCACAATACTTACATATAGTGTTCCGTATAAACGCCAATAAGGCGCTGTGAATTAGAACCCAACAATGAAGGGTAGAATGGGGGTTCAAACCTAGGAAAATAAGTTCTAATTGGATATTAATTTAAAAATATTTCGGCTGTAGCTGTAGGATGGAGACTATCCCAATTTTCTGATCCAGTGCTCTTTCCACTAAGCCCCCCAATCCACTATAAGATATTTTGTTATTGTTAATTTTATTTATCTTTTGATAGTTTATGCAAATTATTTCTGAAATTTACTGTTTCGACCCTTACTGTAAGGAATCTACTCATGTTACTTTGGTAAATGAAAGTAACTGTTTCTTAAATTATTCCATAGTATAATGAAAAAATGATAAAAATTCTAAAAAATTGACAATTGCTTCGATATTAAGAAATATGTCAATCTTACGATGCTATCTTGTGATATCGAAGCAATTGTCATTTTTTTAGAATTATTATAATTTTTTCATTATTCAGGGTGGCGCATCAAAAACGAAGCAGAGACATTTACTGGCAGCTCATTTCTTTTTTTGGAAAAACGCTCAGGCCCGTCGATTTTGTTTTCAAGAGGGGCAGAAAATTGGCAAAAAATCACGTTAATTCCCTTTATTATGATGTAAAATTCGTATACTTCAGTTCAGTAGTTTTGAAGGTTCATTGATTTAAAGCTTAAATAAAACTTTAAAACATCATCATTACCTAGGAGGCCATTTTGAGAAAACCGAATCAAAATATATGTTAGCAACAAAGTTTGGTAGAAGCAATGCAAACTACAGTAGAAAACATCACGTGGCTGATACCACATCAACCATATGCATCTTAATCAAAACAATACGATAAACGCTTGTATTGAGTTTCGCTCTTTTTCTGTTGTTAGAGGAAGACAGTACCAACATAATATGTGTTAAATAATATCGTCAACTAAGTCACGTGATGGTAAAGCTTCACCATTTCTTCTGTATGTACTAAATTACTATTTAAAATAAGTACCAGACTTTCCCTTCTTATCTTTCTTCAAGAAACAACTTTTTTGCCACAAAAAACGCTCCAAATTGATAAACAAATCATGGGCGTAGTGAAAAAAAGCATTTACTTATAAAGTAAATGGTTTTACTTAAACTTCTTCTGGAAGTAGAACAAATTAATCTGATGTACCTATTAAAGTCTACTTTAAGCTTCAAATCAATAAATCTCCAAAACTACTAAACTGAAGTACATGAATTTTACATCATTATAAAGGGAATCGAAAGACCTTTCAAATGATGAATCATTCGATTCTCTTTCCATTTAAGATTTTAGGGGTGGTGCCACCCCGACCTAGGGGGAGGCACGTTTTTTTTGCCAATTTTGTGCCCCCCTCGAAAACAAAATCGACGGGTCTGAGCGTTTTTCCAAAAAATAACTAATCTGCCAGTAAATGCCTCTGTTTCGTTTTCGATGCGCCGCCCTGTATTGTGGAATTATTTGGAAACTGTTAGTTTCATTTAATAAAGTAACAAATTATTTCTATATAACTATAATTTTTTATTCAAGCACTTTTCATAGTGAACAAAATATTTTCCACATATTAAAGTCAAACCCATCCACTGCAATTCAATTCATTTTATAACAGTTTTCATTTGCATTAATTTTTTGGTTAGTTTCTCATCATGTCCATTTTGCTAGTTGCCGACAAACGTCAAAAATAATAAATCGAACAGAAACAAATGTAAATGATGACATCATCATTTAAATTTGAGTTACCTGCCACGCCGCTAGTAATCACCTACAAATTAAATTTTCAATAAATCATTTTTAGAGTTGAATCATTTTGAAGTGTGTATTACAAGTTATAAATTGAAAATTTAATGTACTACTTTTATTTATGGAAAATGTTTACAATTTATTTGAAATAATATAAATAATAGTGAACTGAACAAAAATGTTAATTGAAATCAAAAGAATTGATTGTCATGTAAAAATATAACAAAAATAACCATCGATCTTGAAATTATAGCCAAAAGAATAAATGAACACAAATTTTATAAACAGCTTGGAAAATCAATCAAAAACAAAAATTTCAAAAATATACACTCGAAGTTTTCAGTTGTGAGAAAATTATAAAATGTTTGCAATGAAAGGGTTGCATGATAGACAAAGTAAATTTTGAAATGATGGAAATTTACACGTTTCAAACGACATTTCGGAAAAATATACCATCATGAAACATTAGGTGCATTAGAAAATTCGCAAAAACATTTTAGTCGTAGAATTCAAACAGCGCGATACCAAAATGCTTGAAGCAGTTGGCTACCATTTTGGTGTCTCGCATATAACAACACTCTGCATACGAAAACTAATTATACTCTTGTTGAGTTACTGTTTGGCCAGACTATGATGAAATTTGAAAGGAGGTAATGATCCAATTTATTCTTTCGACCGTTACTCATTGGAATTGAAATGTCGAATAAAAAAATCAAATTCTGACATGCGAAAAGTTTGTTGTTTTTGGAAGAAAAACAAATATTTGATCACTCGAGCAATAACCCTCTTTTTATTTATTTACCAGTCGAAAAAGCTGTGGAGTCAAATTTTTATACCAGGACAAAGTAACAATCCTCCCCAGAAATAATTGAAAAATGCTTCAAGAGCAAGGAGCAAATTCCTACCAACAGACGAAGGGCAAGTGGTTCAAGAAATGCCAGAACATCGGCATCACTTACTTGTATATTCTTAGAACCTCTTTTAATCAGGGACATGTAAAATTATTGTAAATAAAGATTAATCCAAAAACCTCTTGACTAGGTAAAAATAGGTGACGCAAATACAGACCTTAAGATGTGATATCACATCATACGATGTATAAGGTGACGCAATTATGTCTAGAGATAATATTTTTCTGCATCCTAATTCCATCATGTTCTCCGGTGCCGATGGATAAGCAAATCAAACTATTCGGGCAATATCCACTTCATACTCTTGAAGGGATTCATCACGTTTCTGCCTTCTGTTCTTCAGCTGAGATTGGTACACATGTTCTTAATGTTCGTGGCCATATCGCATGTCCAACCTCTTCTTCAGCTGCTCGAAGTCATCCGTTTCTTACAGAGATATCCTCTGAAGTACATTGAAGGCATCTCCCCGAATCGCGATGGTTAACTTCACTGCCTTCTCCCCATCGGACCAATTATTCACTCTAGCGGCTGCTTCAAATTGTTTCACATAATTGGTCCACAATGTCTTTCCGTCGAACGTTGGAGCCTTGACTCGGGCAAAACTGCTAATATCTTCTGTCTTGAGTTGTGTTTCTGGCTTGCAGATCTCTATCTTCGTTTGTTCTGCTGGCGTGTCTCTTGTTCTTAAATCTGTTATCTTACTCTCTAAGTACTTGGTTGTTTCGTCCATCGTTGTGATTTTATCCTCAATATCCGATTTAAGAGATGAAATTTTGTTTTTCTATTCAGCGGCAATGTCATTTTTCATTAATAAGATATCAGCAGAAAGTTTGTCCATTTTAGCAGAAATATCGTTCTTCATAGTAGATCTTCTCGTCCATATTAGTTGAAATATCGTTCTTCATAGTGGAAATATCGCTCTTTATAGTTGAAATCTTCTCGTCCATATTAGCAGAAATATCATTTTTCATGGCAGAAATTGACGGGATTAGGGTGGAAGCCTCGTCATTGAATAAAAATGTTTCTGGATCCAAGTCATTTTCCAGTGCCATTTTTAGTCTTTCTATCAATTCACTTTTCTTGCCAGACGTTTCCAACTCACGATTTTCCAATTCTGCCTTTAACTCTGTCACTTTCAGGTCACTTAGTCTCTTGGCCATGATTACGTGATTATTTATTTATATTATCCCACTTCTGACACCAATGTACTGTTTTTCTTATTTATTTAAAATAGTTTATCATGACAAATGGGATAAATTCATACACACGGTAGGTTCACTTACTTAATTTATTAATTCACTAAACTATTCACTAATTCATATCATATACACAATAAATGCACTTAAACTAATTTATATAGACACTGCACTACTATTTACTTGTTCAGTTGTTTATTTCACGAGATCACTTTATAAACTGACTCTACGGCAAGTCTCTTTATATACTAGTCGGCCTTCTGGAATATTCTTTTTTTTTCGGTATATTTCTCGAATGCCGGCTCAATACTTAAAAGATCTTCGGAGAGTATGTCTAAAAAAACTATCACAAAAAATCCCAATAGACCTTCTCATAATTCGGCGCGCTCGTCATTGTTTTACACCGTTAGCATAAGGTTACAGGACCGTACTTAATATCTGCTTCGGTGTGCGAGTTCGTAACAATACAAATATTTCAATGATTTTTGGTAAAATTTAAAGAATATTTAAACAGGGCTGAACGCAAGTCTTCTTACAGTGCCATATCCGTGATCGGACGTAGGCGACCTCTCACTTCTACCTGTGTTGTGCTCTCCAGTTACCACAGATAGAAGGGACCTACAGTTTAACGACGGATCCGAACGCAAGTACATCTATTATTTGAAACTTTCAAATTAATAAGCAATAAAATGTGAATCGAGGTGTGAATATGCAGCCAAAGCCTTTATATAAAAAGATTATAAGTAGATATAGTATAAAATAAGATACAAGGCCTTAGTAAAAGTCCCTATAGTGTAATAGAAGACAAGACTCCTAATATAGTGAAAATGCTGATAATAAACAAGTGACTGTGCATCAAATTAAAATCTTATTATCAATAAGACACTAAAAGTAAGGGTATAGAGACTATAGTAGATTTAAGAAACTTTATGTGCCAGTCCGGCCCTGTAAAGTGAAACACAGCGATTGTAGGAAATGTAGGCTATTTTACAACAGTGCAAAGTCAGCTGCTGCAATAATCACAAGAAATGCAATTGTCGGAAATTGGTTTCTCGTGTTACATAATCGTAAACGTAATAATGAATTTTAAATACAAAGTGGAATAAATAAATGTCCTTTTATTTCACCCTATGGCGCTAAAACCTTACAGACTAACGATATTCACAATTATATTGCTTATTCTATCTAGATTTATAATTTATTGAACGCAAACCCCTATTCAACATTTCCAAAAAAGATCTAGATTTCTAAATAAAATTTAATAGCGCCCTCTATCGTATACTTCACCTAATAAATTGAATATAAATTCTCGTTCCGCAGTTTGTACAGATCAGTTCAGGAGACCCAGATTTAATGGCGTTTTTTCATATCAAATGTCTCATTTCCCCTCACGTTTTAATATTGTGAAATAAAAATACTCAAAATTTTCTTTAGAATATTGCCATTTACTGTATTCAAAATACTCTTAAACTAGGTAAATTCCGTGAAGATTGGTTTTATCTTTTGTTTGCGCCCACTAGCGGTAGACCTGCAAGTCTGTAAATGGTTTCTAGTCTTTTCTCGAGTTTCATTTTAGTCAAACCATTTTTTTTCTCGAAGCTATATGTACTTCATTGATGAAATATGGCCGAAGGTAATTCTCATTTGTTCACCTGGTACATTTATATGATTCTAAATAAAATGTTCACTGCTTTCCAAGAATGTTGCAAAATCGTTATGAATCCATATTTAGAAATTTATAATGAAATTTGGCTTTATTACCTGATCCAAACTAACGAAAAATGCGACTAATTGTAAGATTGTAAATTCATAAAGCTTTTATTCTAAACTTATTATTCAATGTACTATTAGAAAGATAAAATAAAAATAAGTGAACTGTATCAAAAATAATTATTGTTTTGAATATGTAAATAATTGGCTGAAGTCATTAATAATAGATAGTTATAATAGTTAACCAAGTATTTCAATTAGTCATCTGGAAATTTAAAGTGGCAGCAAGATTTAAAATAATAATCATCCTCCCGTTAATACTTGAATTTTATTGTGAGCAGCACGAACATTTATCTTATAACAAAAGCTCTACTTTGAACCATATTCATTAGCATAAGGAAATAATTCTAGAATTCGCCTGATTCCAAATTTCAATATTTGAGTTGGCAGCTGCTTTTCCAATAATATGCTAATTTTGTCGACGCGATTTTCGGGGTATATATCAATCACTCATTCACTTTTCTCAACTATTTCCCACGAAGACCTTCATGTTTTACGTTTAACCCAGCTGAAATCTCTTTGTTTTTGTAGTTCAGAGTAGAAACTCTAAAATCACTTTACGTTTCTGAATATTTTATCAACAAGCAAATGGAGTGGAAGTTTTTACGAGGATCTAAAAAATTGTACTTTCTGGCCTTTTAACTTTAGCACAACGAGTAAGTAATAGCTGTATGAATTTAAAACGGAGAAGGATATTCTTTTCGTCAGTACAAAATAATTTTTTCTTCTTCTCGGCTTTTTCCCATTATGAGTTCACCGTTTTTTCCCTTCAGAATTTCCTTACGGTTCTATTTCTTTCTCTCATATCTTTATATGCCATCGCCTGTTTCCCATCTTAGTGTTAGTTTTCCTCTTCGTTTCTTTTTAGGGGGTGACAATTTTAATACTTTTTTTTGGCCGTCTGTAATCCGGTCGTGATCATACTATTTTTATGCCACATTCTCTAGCGTCCTTGCCATACAGCATTTAACGGTTATTCTTTACCATAGTTCCTCCGTTCTTATTGTATTGTTTCATGTTTTATTTGTATATCCCTTAAACAAGTACCTTCCCAGTGGCATATTCGTTAACTACACCTATTATAGACCGTTAGTTGTTAACTGCAGATGATATATAATATAGAAAATCCTGAAAACAAAACATCATCGGCCCATATAAATTGTGAAATTGGTTAAAAAAATAATTAACATCGACCAACCAGTACAATTAGACACTCAATCAGACCAAGAAGTTTTAGAGGTGAAAGAAATACTTATCTGAAGCAATGCTAAAAAATCTACATAACGACTCTGCATCATTTAATACAACTGTCAAAGTTTCCTAGGAAATCGAAACAAATATTCTTAGTCCTCAAAATAATTGTAGGATTTTATACAGTTTTTAAATAATCTGATACAATGAGCCTCTTTGCCAGTCAGTTGGGGGCACTTCTCCTTCTATAACTTTGTTGAGTATGTGTCGCAGTGTATCTCTTCCTTTGTGTCCACTATTTTTTATCATCTCTGTTATAATTTTGTCATATCCAAGTGCTTTTCCATTTTTAATTTCGATTATTACTTGTTTTATTTCTTCCTTACTTATTATTATTTCTACATCTTGCGGCATATTAATTCCGATTTCTTCTTTATTATCTTCTGTATCATTAAGTAGTTCTTGATAATATTTTTTCCATCTTTGTATGATTTGTTCCTCTTCTGTTAATATTTCACCATTCTTATTTTTTATACAATATGTTTCCTGCTTCTTTTCTGATCTCATATTCTTTAATGAGTTATAAAAAATTTCTGGTTTGCTTTAGCGTCATCTTCTATTTTTTTCACCAAATTTCTTCAGTTCTTTAGTTTTCTTTCTTCCTTCCTTATAGTTATTATATTTTTCTTCCGTTCTATTAGATAGGTATTGTTTCCATGCTAGTTTTTTTTGTTTCACTAGATCTTTTATTTCTATCGTCCACCACGAAGTTTGTTTCATATGGCTTAATTTTGTATTTATCCCGCACACTTCTCTTGCAGTATCTAGTATGACGTTTTGAAAGTAGTTCCATTTATCCTCGATATTTCTGTTTTTAATTTGTTTATAATCAAGTTTTTTATTTACTTCCCGTTCGTATTTCTGTGCTATTTCTTTTTCTCTTAGTTTGTACGTTTTTATTGTTTCATGCTCGACTTTTTCATTTTTTGGTGTTGTTTTTATGTATCTTTCCATTTCATCTTCTTTAAATTTTGATTCTACTACAAAATGATCACTGCCGATTTGTGGTTCTCTCCTTACTCTTGTGTATTTTATCAATTTTTGGTATTGTCTTACTATTAGTATATAATCTATTATTGATTTTTAGTTTCTGCTCTTTACTTATATTGTGTATTTGTGGATGTCCTTATGTTGGGACCATGTATTAGTTATTATCAAATCATTTATTAGACAAAAATCAAGCATTCTCCTCCCATTATTTTCCCCATATGCTTCTATAACTGTTTTATATTCTTCATCTTTTTGACCGACTCTACTGTTAAAATCTCCTATTATGTACAATCTACCTTCTGATTTTTCTATTATCTCTGTCAATTCATCCCAAAACATTTGCTTATTATCCGCTTCATCATCTTCGTTTGGTCCATATACTACTATTATTGTTTTTTTTGCTTTTCTCCGCTTTCATCTCTACTAACCATTCTGAACATGCCCAATAAACACACCTACGTAAAAAAACGTTTTTAAAACGTTTTAATGTTATTTCAACGTTACTCGTTGAATTTTCGACGTTGACAAATTGGTTGAATTCGAAACGTTATATTTCAAACGTTTTTTGAAATTTGAAAACAGCGACTTAGCTTAACCCACATGTATTTTCGAAAACGGTTTTTATGGCCGTTATTTTAACGTAGTATATTTTAACATTATTTATACCATTTCGCGAGTTATAGACGGTTATACAGAAATGTTTTTAACACGTTGTATATACAACGCTTTTTTAAATTTGAAAACAACGACTCAATTGAACTCAAATGTATTTACAAAAATGCTTTTTATGTCCGTTATTTTAACGTAGTATTTTCAACATTGTTTATACTATTGCGCGTGATAAAGACGGCTATACCGTAATGTTTTTAACATGTTATATATACAATGCTTTTTTAAATTTGTAAACAACGACTCGATTGAACTTTTATGCATTTACAAAAACGCTTTTTATGTCCGTTATTTCAACGTAGCATTTTTAACATTATTCATACTATTTAGCGTGATATAAATAGTTAAAAAGCAATGTTTTTACCACGTTGTATATACAACGCTTTTTCAAATTTGAAAACAACGAATTAATTGAACTCATATGCATTTACAGAAACGCTTTTAATTCCCGTTATTTTAACGTAGTATTTTTAACATTATTTATACTATTTCGCGTGATATAAACGGTTATACAGTAATGTTTTTTAACACGTTGTATATACAACGCGTTTTTAAATTTGAAAACAACGACTTAATTGAACTCATATGCATTTACAAAAACGCTTTCTAATCCCGTTATATATATACACGTTGTTTTGTAAAATATTAAAACTAGAAAATTATATATTTTATGTTATAGTTTTAGGAACATTTTTTATTTTATTATGTTAATTACAAGAATTTTCTTTTTTTTATTGTATACAATTTTTGTGTGGATTTATCAAATAAAATAAATATAACGTGTAACAATCGCCCGTAATTCTCGCAACCCCAAACCACAACGGCCAACACGAGACGACTGAAGAGTTGGTAGTAATTAACGTCGCCGTGGAGTTCCGGTTCCCGCTCATCGATGTCGCTGTACGAATAGAGTAGCTCCTTTTAATCGTAAGCGTAGCTCATCAGTATAAGGGATCCATCGAGGACCGAAGACGGTAACAAGTAAAGAATACATAAATGCTTTATCTCTTGTATAATAAATATTATTTGTTATTTTATTAATATGAATAAAGTTTTATTTATCAAATATGACTTGTTTACAAACGTTAATATACGATTCCAGTTTTTGTCAAATATGCCCCCCTCTACTTTTAATTTTAAATGTGAATATAACGTTACGAAAATGATGGTTTAAACCGATTAAATGTAACGCTTAAATCACGTTAAAAGTAAGTGCTGAATATTATTATACATAAACATTTATAAATTGCATTATGAAAACGTTTCTATTACATTACAAAAACAATGGGTAAATCACATTGAAAAGGTAACGTTTAAGTGACGTTAGTAAGGTGGGTGCTAAATTTCGTTTCAAAAGACCGTCTATAAGTAGCATAAGAACGTTCATATTACGTTACAAACGCAATGGGTACATCACATCAAATAAGTAACGTTTAGATTACATTAAAAGTATGTGCTAAATATCATTATACAAAAATGTTTATAAACTGCATTATAAAAACATTTATATTACGTTATAAAAGTACTGGGTAAGTTTAAGTGACGTTAGTAAGATGTGTGCTAAATTTAGTTTCAGAAGACTGTTTTATAAACGTTTATATTGCGTTCAAAAGCAACCGGTAAATCAAATTAAAACGGTAACGTTTGAATGACGTTACGAAAATCACGTTGTATTTGACGTTGAAAAAATCGTGATATGTTACGTAGAAACGAGCGACATTACTCCGGTATATAACCAGTTGCCTAAAAACCATTTATAAACGTTAGGTTACATGTTAAATATTTTACGTTTTTAAAACGTTTGTGTGTTTATTGGGTGCTTCCAGCTTAATATTAGTGATTCTAGTTTTTTATGTATTAAAAGTCCTACTCCTGCTGCTCCTCTTCTTCCTTGTGCTACTCCGCTATATAGTATATTATCTTTTGCTAGTTTTTGTATTCCGTGACCCTTTTTTTGTTTCTGTTATTCCTAGTATGTCAACCTCCATTTTTTGAAAGTCTTCTTCTAATTCTATTTCTTTTCCTTTAATACTTTTTATATTCCATGTCGCTATTCTCTATATTAAAGTGTTTTTTGTTCTTAATTGTTTTTTATTATTAGTTTTACTATTCTTATCACTTTGATTATTATTTAAGAAAGTTGTTTTTTTAATGCCTCTACTATTGTTGTTGTCTTTGTTTTTGTCCTGGTTTTCGAAATTATTGTTATTATCGTTATCTTTATTTTTATCGGTATTTGTGATTTGTTTTTCTTCAATACTATTTCTTTTGTACTTATTACTACTACTAATTTGTATATTTTTAATATTGATATTTTCATGTTAATTTATGTTTCCCATTTCCCTAATACTAATTTTGCTATAATTATTACTATTATTAGGAGATAATAAATATAAATAAACGGTTTTAAAAATTAGAACTAACTTTTCCGCACTTATACACTCCAGAAGACGAATCATGTCAACAAGACACGCGGCCTGTCAAAGTTGAAAAAAAATCGTATTTCCTTTGTTTTTGATCTGACGCAAAAAGTTACTTAGATTTTTTATAGACCTCAACATGTTCTATAACTTTTGTACTTTTTTCTAAAATGTACATGAAAACATGTATTTAAGATAATTCACACATTTACCAAACAATATTTGTATTTTTTTCTTTTTGATTTGATATAGAAATGTTACTTGAAATAAGTTTGTCCAATTGGTCTTGTGCCATCGGGATTTTATTTTATGTGTTTTTGATACTCGATACATGTTTCTAAATCAATAAAGATTCATCTTAAAAATAATTGGCATTTTTTTTTCAACGTATAAAAATGTTAACGTATAATTTAAAAACTTGCCCCATCTATCCTCGAATTACCCTATTTCTGCCATCGTAGGTGGTTTAATATTTCCGGTTCAGTTTTTGATAACGATGAACACTAAGTATGAATAATCACCCCTAAATGTAGAATAAGTTCTAAAATAAAATATAATCTCAGCTTTTCCGTAAAAATCTTTATCTTATAAGCCCAATAATGAAAGAAAACTCAAAGTTTTTATTAATTAATGTCTAAATTTTGTCCAAATCGCGAAAGTTATTGATATCAACGACGATAAGTATATAATAACAGCTCGAGGTGATGGAATTTGTGTTGCAAATGCGGATTTAGATTTGTGCGAGAGAAATGTTTCAAAATCAAGTGGTCACATTTAGAAAATAGTTCAATTTATTGTTTTGCTATTGTTTAGCTAATCGTGAAAATTGAGGAAAGATTGGTCAGATCATGTACTGATCTTATACTATTCCGTTCTTATTTTTAAATCGCATTAAAAAACCGAAATATACATTAGATTCGTTCTGCTGTTGACCTTGTTATCTTTTTTAATCGGAAAAAGAATCTCATTGAATTTCCTTTGCCAAAGTTGAATGTTTAGAGTTTAGAGAATGCACATGAAAGCAAGGTAAAATTTTAAACTAACCGTAAACTCGGGGAATATTCAGTTTGCATGCTTTTATCTAAAAACAATATACACTGAAATAATTTTATATTGTGCATTCTCTTGCCTGTAAATTCTTATTTTCTGGCAAAATTGAATGCAGGAACAAAGTGGATCTAAAGAAGCAAACTAACCACATTAAAATGCATTCACTACAATCTTCGTACAAAGGAAAATAGTCCGGAGCGCTGGTACGCCTGGGCGTCGGTAAAGAACTTCTCTGCCAACAAAAGCAAATGTATTCCGAAGTTGAAATTCAATCAGTGCTTTTCTAAGAGTTGATAGTGACGCTATTAGTCTTGGAATACTTTTACTGCACTTTGTTGAAGTCATATATAAAGATACCCATTTGAGATATCTGTTTTTGAAAGTGTTCCTAGCTAAAGAAACTTTTTATAATCTCATTTTGTTGTGAGATTATCAAACTTTTCTAATCATTCAGACTGCAAGGTTTTTCTAAAGAAACATGAATAAACTGGATATACATAAAGGGTTCCTTTGATCCTTAGTTTGACAGAATAATAATTGAAAGATTCTGATATAAATTTTACGGTACATTAACATGTTTCCCAAGTTTTTCCATCCAATGCTATATATTTTGGTTTATATGCGAACATTTGCTACAGTACATCTCATAGTAATTCTCTTCTGCAAAAAGTATTTGATTTCACTTTCCTGCTTCATCAAATTTCAAGTTTATTTGGTGATTCTCATTCCAATAACGTTAAATTAAAACTTGAAACTACCAATAGATTCATCATCTAATGACGATTTCCGCCAAGCGGACTTCGTTAAAACAAGTAGATGAATTGAGAATATAAAGAAAAATATCGGAATGTGCATTACTGCTGATGACATAGAATAAAAGACAACATGGTTTTATGTTCTGCGGTACAACCATTTCTCAAATACTTCCAGCTTCTTGGCTGTGGCTTCTGTAAATGTGCTTCCATTAGGTACATAAAACAAAACAAAGAACATATAACAATAAAAT
Organism: Galeruca laticollis; assembly: GCA_963921935.1. Classification (NCBI taxonomy): domain Eukaryota; kingdom Metazoa; phylum Arthropoda; class Insecta; order Coleoptera; family Chrysomelidae; genus Galeruca; species Galeruca laticollis. Next base: position 95,060,284 of record OY998183.1, read on the forward strand.
AGGTGTATCTTTGTATTCAATGTTATGTTGTAAAGAGGTGAAATTTACTGTCTCGACCCTTACTTCGTGGAATCTACTCATATTACTGTTTTAAATGAAACTAACTGTTTCTAGATAATTCCACAATATATTGAAAACATGTTAAAAAATTCTAAGATTTTTTTTATTGAAATTAACGTGTCTCGACAGAGTAGGTCATTGACACAAATACAATTATACAAACAAATGGAAATACAAAATATAACTAATACAGCACTGTTCTTATGTACAATTTGGTGGATTTTAGTTGTCACATTATTGGTTCATTATAGTTTATGATATAGTTTTGTGTCTTGAAGGAAGTCAATAACCCTTTAATGCTGTATGGGGAGACTCAGCATTTCCTGAAGGTTATCACTAAGTTGGTGTTTCAATCGCTTATTCTGGTATTGACAACATTCTATCAGAATGTGTTTATTCGTGAGAGGACTGGGGCAGAGCTGACACAGTGGTGGATCTTCAGATGCCATAAGGTGTCCATGTGTGAGGCAAGTGTGTCCGATGCGAATCCTTCTTATGAGAACTTTATCTTTTCTTTTTAAGTTTGCGATCGATATGACGCTGATTGTTGGTTGGATATCACTAAGCTTCGATCGGGATTTGTGAGTCTGTGAGTAACTGGATTTTCTCATGCCTTAAGTTGGGCGATGGTGCAGCTTGTTTTGCCGCTTGATCAGCTATTTCATTGCCTGTAATGCCAATATGGGAGGAAATCCAGATTAGCGTGGTTGTTGTTCGAGATTATACTTGCACTACTAAACTATTCTTCTAAAATTAAATTAAAATTTAAAATATTTGAAGAATGAAAATAAAACATGTGAGTGCTTCTAACGTTTATTCATCTCTATCTCCCTCTCCGCTACACCTTGCCGGCCTAGCGACCAGCTCGTAAAAGGCGACGTTGTCGCTTTTACAAATAAGTAAATACTTACAATAAAAATAAATAAAAATGTATTGAGCGCAAACATGCCGCCCGCCTTGAAACACTTTGTTTTCAACATGAAATAAATAAAACTTCTTACGCGCTTGAATAACAAATTAACAGTTTATAGGCAACGGACAGATTTTTGAAAATGACCTTTTTATAGTGCCCAACTCAGTTTTTAGTAAAGCCACTCTAGCAACATTGTCTTTGCCTACAAACACTTCCAGCACTTTACCCATCTTTCATTTCATGGGGGGCATATTGTCGTCTTTAATAAGCACTATTTCACCCACTTTTAAATTGTGACAGTTCTGCTTCCACTTGCTTCTCTTCTGAAGCTCGGATATGTACTCCTTGCTCCAACGGGCCCATATATGTTACTTCATTTGTTGTAAATGTTGGTACAGGGATAAACGATTAATTGGCAAACTTCTTACATCTATACTGGCGATAGGACTTATTTGACGTCCAATTAGAAAATGTGCTGGCGTCAATGGAGTGAAATCGTTGGGGCTGGAGGAAAGGGTAGACAAGGGACGACTATTCATTATGGCTTCAACTTCCGAAAGCAAAGTATAAAATTGCTCAAACGTGAGCGGAGTGTTAGTGACAACCCTTTTCAAATGACTTTTCATCGTTTTTACGCCCGCCTCCCACAGTCCCCCAAAATGAGGTGAGTGAGGTGGTATAAAATGCCAGTCCACCTCTTCATTATTTAACTCATTGCTTAACATCGCGTCGTTATCACGAATGAAACAACCCAACTCTTTTAACTCTGTGTGTGCACCCAAAAAGTTACTACCGTTGTCCGAGAAAATTGTAAAAGGCTTGCCTCTACGAGCAGCAAATCGACGCAGCGATAATATAAATGATTCTGTACTAAGACTGGTTACTAATTCTAAATGTACTGCTTTGGTCAGGAAACAAACATAAAGAGCAACATATGATTTTGACAATTTAGCACCACGACCCATTCGGTCTTTTATTTGGAAGGGACCTGCATAATCCACTCCAACTACATCAAAAGGATGCTTAGGCGTTAGTCGTTGTTCTGGTAAGTTACCCATAATAGGAGTTAATACTTTAGGGTTATACCTACTACACTTTATGCAATTGCGTACAATTTGTTTTGTCAGCGTACGACCCGAAATAGGCCAATATTTTTCTCTTATCGACGCAAGTAAATGTTGAGGACCGCAGTGATACAATTTAATATGTTCATTTGTAATAATTAATTTCGTGAGACGGTGATTCTGTGGAAGCACTAACGGATGCTTCTTCTCAAATTCAAATTTAGCGTTTACCAATCTTCCCCCAACTCTTAAAAATCCATATTGATCAATGAAAGGATTTAAACTTAACAATTTGCAGGATTTTAATTTATTGGCTTTAATTTGATACATTTCGGTTTGAAAGGAGCTTTGTTGAACATGCCTAAGAAGTAAATTAAATGACTCATCACTTTCGCCTTTTGATATTGGACCATATTTGCGTTTATTTTTAGCACTTTTACAATTATATATAAATCTACGCATCCAAGCAACTATTCGTTTCAGTTTAATTAGATTAGAGAATCTGTCAATAACATAATTTTCTTTGCATGTTATGACCCCCGTATTGCAAGCCGTTTTAGATTTTCTTACATCGGGTAAGTCGTTAGTTTGACAAATGTTTTTTGGCCACTTTGACTCGTCCGAATGTAAAAACTGTGGCCCATACCACCAGATATCTAGGTTTCGTATCTCAGAGCACTTGACTCCACGTGATAGATAATCAGCAGGATTTAGTTCACTGGGTACGTGTCTCCAGTAATCGTGATTGGTGCTGTTCTGGATTTCCGAAACCCTATTTCCGACAAAACTTTTCAACTTGTTGGGAGGCGTTTTAATCCATCCCAAGACAATGGTGGAGTCTGTCCAAAAATATATTTTTGTCACTGCAAGTCTCAAAGCTCTAGATACCTTCTCCGCTAATTTAGCGGCAACTAGTGCCCCACAAAGTTCCAACCGAGGTAAAGTTACAGACTGCAATGGAGCAACCTTTGCCTTTGATGCCAAGAGGTAGACAAAGGCTTCATTTTTATTGTCAATAGATTTTAAATAAATGCAAGAGCCATATGCTTTCTCTGAACTGTCAGAAAAGCAGTGCATTTCAATATTTTTTGCGTTTTCGCATATTACATGACGTTCAATTTTTAGTTCATTTAAATATTTTGCCTCCAACCTAAACTTTAACCACTCACAAGCAATATGATTGGGTACTTGATCATCCCATGATAATTTTTCAAGCCAAAGGTTTTGCAATAACATTTTTACGGTTATTATACAGGGACTGACCAAGCCCAATGGGTCAAAAATCTTTGAGGAATTCGATAAAATGATCCGCTTAGTAACTTGTTTAACATTAGGAAAATTCTTAACATTGAACATCAATTTGTCTTGTGATGGACACCAAATTAGTCCAAGAGTTTTTTTTCCATCAGTTTCACCGAACTCAATAATTTTTGCTAATGGATCGTTTTCTGGTATGCAATCTAAAATACTTGGATTGTTTGACACAAACTTCCTCAAAAAGAAACAGCCCTCCTTTAATACATTAAAAACTAATTCTGTTAACCTTCTAGCTTCTTGAACCGAGTCCGCGCCCGTCAATAAATCATCTACATAGCAATCATTTTTTATAATGTCAGCAATGTCGGGATATTCCGTTTGGACGTTATTAGCAATTTCAAATAAACACCTAATTGCTAAAAATGAAGCAGGTGCAGTTCCGTATGTCAAAGTGTTCAACTCATAAGTATCAATCGGTTCGTTATCACTGAATCGCCATAGAATTTTTTGCAAATGTCTATCTTCAGGTTCTACTAATACTGATCTGTACATTTTTGTACAGTCAGCTGCGATAACTATACTGTGCTGTCTAAAACGTATTAGAATTGAAAACAAATCTTGTTGGATAGTTGGTCCAACCATTAATATATTGTTTAACGAAAAACCCGTGCAGCTTGGCAACGACGCGTCAAAAACCACTCTCAAAGAAGTAGTGATAGCATCTTCTCTATAAACACCGTGGTGGCTCATATAATAATCTGAATATGTATCACTTTCTGATTTGCTTACTTTAGACATGTGCCCTAATTGTATGTACTCATCAATAAATTCACTATATAATTTTTTATAAGCATCATTGTTATTTAACCTGCGTTCAAGACTAAGAAATCGCTTTTTCGCTTCATACAGGGAGCTGCCTAACTTGTCAATACTCATTTTTAATGGTAATTTAACTACGAACGCCCCATTATCATTACGCTTAAAATGCTTTTTAAAATGATTCTCACACGCAATTTCCTCTTCCGAGAGGATTCTAGGTAAAAATTCGGTTTGTTCCAATTCCCAAAATTTTCTCAAATCATTTTGGATTTGTTGTTCAACACTAAGGCCAAGATTACAGTGCAGGACCTTGTTTTTAACATTTTTACCCAGAGGCCCAGTAATAACCCAACCAAGATATGTTTCTTGTAAGAATGGAGCATTAGAACCTAAAGAAATTTTATCATTGCACATAATACTCCAAAATAAATCGGCACCTATTAACATGTCTACTTGCTGCGGCTTGAAAAAATAAGGATCCGCGAGCCTGCATTTTTCTGGAATTTTCCATGTATTAACACTTATTTGTGACGCAGGTAATGCCCCTGTAATCTTGGATATTATAAAACAAAAAATTTGTGTAGAGAATGCATTGTTTTTTGAGTAAATTTTGGTATTACATTTATGACTTATTTGTGAAATTGACCCATTGATTCCATTAAGTGACATATTTACATTTTGTTTTTCAAGCCCCAATTTGTTACAGGCTTGCTCAGATAAGAAGCTTGATTGTGATCCGCTGTCCAAAACTACTCTAATTGTTTGCCTTTTGTTGTACTTATCTAGAATGTCTACCTGTGCGGTAGAAAGCAACACTTCGCTTATAGCGCAACTGGCAGAATTATTATTTGTTATGTTCGAGTTTTCGACACGTGAATCTACTTCATTACCTTGAGCATCAACATTACTATTTTTCAGTACATTATTTTCAACATTGGTTGCCTTATTGATATGCAATAGAATACTATGTTTCGCGTGACATTTTTTACACGTTGGACGTCTGCAACTTTTATTAAAATGACCGGGTCTTAAGCAGTTTAAACATAACCGCAATGACATTATACTTTCTGCCCGTTTTTCAATAGGAATTTTAAGAAAACTGGGACAACTTTGAATATAATGTTCGCTTTTACAAAACGTGCATTTTGGAGCTTTATAATCTGATTTATTATTTTCATTATCATCAGTACTTACTAACCCCCTTATACTTCTAGATTTTTCACTAATATTTTCCACCTTATTTTGCTCCAAATTATCCAAAAGTTGAGCCTTTGACTCTAAAAATGATTTTAGATCGTTTAACTTTGGAAAATTTTCACACTTTGCCTTATACGATTCCCATTCCCTGTTGGTTCCTTTATCCAACTTTGTACCAATTAAATGAACCATAGGCACATCCCACTCATCGGTAGCTAGCCCAATTTGGTTTAGTGCCCTTAAGTTCTTTGTTAATTCATTTAATATGCCGCGAATTCCTATTGCAGATTCTTTTCCCATAACCTCGATATTATAAATTTTTTTTATATGATTACTTATCAACATTTTATCATTATTATAACGTTTGTTTAACAATTCCCATGCGATTTTATAATTACTTGATGAGAATTCAATCGTGGAAATCAGTTGAGCCGGTTCGTTCCTCAGCGACGCCCTTAAATAATGAAACCTTTGTATATCGGAAATGGACTCGTTAACATTTATTAGCGATTCGAAAACGTCTCTAAACTCGAGCCAATTCTCTACAGAACCGTTGAATGTTGGTAAATTAATATCCGGTAATTTTACGTTTTTTAATACATCAAACGATCCACAATGTTTCCGCGAACATTCAGAACCGTTGTGACTTGCATTATCTGATGAGTTGGAGTTAATTGAAGCATTGTCATTGATATACTTTTTGGCTGACGCCACTACACTATAATACCTGTTTTCAAAATCAGTTTGCTCTTTATATTCCATAACTAAATTATTTTCTTCGGTTAATATTTCAATACGTTCCTGAATTTCTGTAAATTTCTGCAATAACATACCCTCTATACTACTTAACCGATTTTCTAAATCAATTAAAACATCTTTCGATACCTCTTTATCTTTAATATTTTCGTCAATAAACTTACTGAAATTAGTTAAACTGGCTTTTACACCCCCTCTTTGCCTCTTCAATGCATCCATTTTTCTTAGATTTATAGTTAATAAAATATAAGTACTACAGATAAAAAAACTATAAATTTTCAATACACTTTCGGATGTGAAGCGACAACAAATGTATTTGTAAACAGGAATAAATGAATATAAAATAATTAGGTAAAACAGAAAGGGTACTCACTCAACTTCTAATATTTTTTATCTCTAACCCTGTATTCTATCTTACTTCAGCGTTTTTCACTATGGCAACAACAATTGAACAAGCCTGGACTCTTGACCTTGAATTGTGTGAACGCCGGTATGCGATATTTTTATTCACTGTTATTACTTGTTTTAACTAACTTCACTTTTACTTTTTATCTAGCCGTTCATATTTGACTCAAAGGACCATGTTCGAGATTATACTTGCACTACTAAACTATTCTTCTAAAATTAAATTAAAATTTAAAATATTTGAAGAATGAAAATAAAACATGTGAGTGCTTCTAACGTTTATTCATCTCTATCTCCCTCTCCGCTACACCTTGCCGGCCTAGCGACCAGCTCGTAAAAGGCGACGTTGTCGCTTTTACAAATAAGTAAATACTTACAATAAAAATAAATAAAAATGTATTGAGCGCAAACAGTTGTAACTCCTTGGAGTGAGAGATTATTGAGAATTATGTGTATAGTTTGAACAATAGGATGCGTGGAGTATATGCATTTAATGGAATGAATATATGCTAGTGAGTCCGTACATATAGCAGGGTATTTGGAGTCACCTGTTAAAGAGAATAGAGCTTGCAATATAGCGAAGAGTTCTCCTGTATGAACACTGGAATATGAGGGTAAAAGCTTTATTGTAACTGTTGCATCGGAAGTCTCAACCCAGCAGCCAACTCCTTCATTACCTTTTGGGGCGTCGGTGTATAATACCTTGTCATATTTAAGACTAATTACATCCAGAAAAGATTTTCTCAGAAATTCGTGAAATGTTTCGGACTTTGGATACTGAATTAACTATAAATTGAAGTTGGGCTAGTTGGTATTCCATGGTGCCCTTCTGGGGGATGCTAGACTATGAGTTGTATGAGACAGATTAATATCGCCAAGTAAGGAGGTCAGAATTTCTACCAGTGACTTACGTTTTGGAGATACATTATGACTTATACGTTTAGATGTTAACAACGGGTAGACTGGATTGTTGTGACTCAAGACGAGTATGTTAATAGGAGAAGTTGTCGTCTTAGCCACAGGGGAAGATCATTGGCTTCACAGCTAAGGCTTTCAGCTGGGCTAGATCTAAAACCACCTAAGGAAATTCGAAGGCCAATATTTTGTACAGAATTCAGGGTACTTAATGCTGATTTTGAAGCGGACATGTAAATAAAACAACAGTAGTCTAATCTGAAACGGATTAAAGAGCGATAGACACTAAGAAGTATTTCCTCTTCAGCTCCCCATTGGTGGTGCGATAGGCATTTTAAAATATTCAGTGTGCTCAAGCAATTCCCTCTAATATCCCGAATATGTTGTTTCCAGCTAAGCTTGCTGTCAAAAGTCAGGCCCAGGATATTCTGTTGATCGACTACTGGAATGTCGTCTCCATTCAATCTTATCAGCGGATTTGAAGAGATGGTGGTTCTTCTACTGAATTTGATAACTCTGGACTTCGTTGCCGAAAATTGGAGACCCGTTTTGTCGGACCATTTTTGCAGTTGACCGACTACTTCTTGAAGTAATCTCGACGTAGTGGTAGAGTTCTTGCCATGACAAAATATAATTAAGTCGTCAGCATAGAGGGCAATTTTGACAGGAGATCGGATGTTTGAGGAAATGTCGTTTATGGCAATGCTGAATAGAGTAGAGCTCAGTACCGATCCCTGGGGAACACCATTGTATTGGAAGAAGCTGTTGGAAGTTGATCCGTTTGCAGACATTTTAAACGTACGATCACTCAAAAAGTTTTCAATAAAGGAATACATGTTATCTGGTATGTAACATTCACTAAGTTTATTGATAATAACGTCGTGGTAGACAGCCAAAGGCATTTTGGATATCGAACACAGCAGCTACGACTTCTTGATTCCTGTTAAGTGCATTCGTTACGTTGCATTGAGGTCTAAAGCCTGATTGAGTAGGGGATAGAAGTTTATGTTTTTCAAGATACCAAATTAATCTTTTATTTATCCTTTTTTCTAGTAGCTTACATACAGTACTAGTTAGTGAAATAGGGCGATAAGATTCTGCATCCGTCGGAGATTTGTCTTGCTTTTTACTTGATAAGATGATTGATTCTCTCCATTGTTGAGGAAACTCTCCGTTAATCCAGATTTTGTTGTACAAACTCAATAATTTCACCAGAGCATTTGTTGACAAGTTTTTTAAGAATTGAAAAGGAATATCTAAAGAAAATCTGTCTTCTATAACATGAGTAGGGATTAGGATAGTGGTATTTGTGGCGTATTCACTAGAGTTTCTACTTTTGTCCTGAAGTGCATTGTCGATGATATTAACAATTTTTTCGCCATCAGTAGTCAGTTCACCTTGATCTATTAGTGCTGAAATTTTTGTGAATGTTCTATTGCCTTTCATCTGTCTTATTTTTGTCCAGACTTGGCTAGGTGGAGTTTCACATGTGATAGAAGAAACGTAATTTTCCCAAGAATCCTTCTTCGCTTGCTTAAGCATTCTTCTTGCTTTAACTTTTAGTTTTTTAAAATTTGTGAGGTTGGATTCAGTGCGCGTTCGACGATATTTATTCAGCGCTCTTTTGCATTCACAACTGCGACGGAACTATTTTTGTTCCACCACGGATTTATTTTATGAGAAGGAGATAAAACAACTTTTCCGACATAGATATCTGCAGCTTCGGTAATGAAATTATTAAAAGTGGCAATTGCTTCCTTGTTGTTTTCGGGCAACTGAAGTTCGTCCGCTATACTGTTAGTATATGAATTGAAACCTGCCCAATATGCATTGGCAGTTTTCCATTTAATTATTGTTTTCGATGGCTTGATACAGTTATTTGATATCAGTATAGGGAAGTGGTTGTTATCGTACAGACACTCTAGAGTATTCCATGTAAGAGATGGAGCAGATCTTGCGTCACTAATACTGAGATCAATTGTAGAGTAGGTTCCAGATGCAATATTAAAATAGGTACTACTTCCTGTGTTGAGTAGGGAAGTGTCGGTGTTTGCTATAACATTTTCAACAATTTTACCTCTCCCAAATATTTTTTCTAAGAAATTGTTTCGATATTAAAAAAAATTGTCAATTTCTTAGAATGTTTTAACATTTTTTCCAATATATTGTGGAATTATCTAGAAACAGTTAGTTTCATTTGAAAGAATTATTGTAAAGAGGTTTCCCTTTTGTTAAATGTAGATCTACCATTTTCGATGCGGCTTATATTTCTTGTCCATGGTCCCATTGTTCGTTTATCATGGTTTCCAGATAAGTAGTTCGCACATATTTGTGGACTTTTCGCCCACTTTCTGGCACCCTCAGATCTTGAAATCAGTCTTAAAGTATAATAGTATGAAAAAATGTCTGTAACATAACAACTCGATAGATAATACTCTCTCTGGAATAAAAATCCACTTATAAATTCAACGTCGACAATATTCCCAATAGTCGAAATATATGGATTCATCCCTATTCACTAAGTGACGAGTAATATCACGATTCAAATAAAACGTTTTGAACAGCATTTAGAATTCGTTACAAACAAAATTAGATCAATGATATGCGACGGCCTTAATTACCGACTTGTTAGTAGTTCAATTCTCTTCTTTATCCCACCCCGTTTCTTAGAAATAATACAATTTAAGGTTTAAATGGCTTTCTTGTGCACGATTGACTTCTGACTTTGGATACATTTTCTTTTGTTGTCTAGAAGTGCTTCGAATTTACTAGTATCTTTCGCATACGTTAGATGCATTCTCCAGCTTCCAAGCAGTTTAAAAGGGGGATTTAACCAAGACGTTTAGTGTAGATTTGAGAACAGTTTTATACCCTCAGTTTTCGTTGATTACTAGAATATTTACGAATTTAAATCAAGTATTATGGAAATCTAATTGATTGGGATTTATGATAAATGCTTAACCTTGAATTGAAAATAGAGTACACACAGTTACAGCCAAAATGTTCATTAGGAGGCTCTTCTTGCAAGAAAATACTTTTGTACATACATGAACAGATTTGTTTGCTATTACCTAAAACGTCTGGCAAATTTTGTTTGTGTTAATCAAAAGAATGGAAGTGGAGTAATAAGAAACATAGTAGTAATTGTTAAAGTAAAATTGTACTTTATATGTTAATTGTTCTAAAAGACAGTCGGTAGTCGTTACCTTGACTACAAATAAATGATTTGATTTCAATTTTAATTTTTCTAACTTGTCAGTCAAAAGCGAACAGTTATGTTAATTTACTGAATAAAAAGTTCACATCAAGATTAAACTGCATTCCTTGTATTTATTTTAATTGGTTATGGGCCCAGAACGCTTAATTGTGTACTAGAATCGTTTTTATTCAAGAAAGAATAAATTCGTATAAGAAACGGTTGGACTGTGAAGTATCGTTGAATAGCCACAGATGGATTTGGCGAAGCACATCAAACCCTTGGCCGGTGAGGCAGACTGGCCGATCTGGAAGCGGAAGATTCGTGATCTGCTCGATTATCATGAAGGTGCATTAGACGTTATCGATAACAAGATTAAAAAACCAGAACCTCTAGCTGACGGCGCTAGTGCGGCTAAACAAAAAGAATTCAAAGAGAAGTATGATTTCTTTCGAAAGGCAAATAGCTACGCAAAGTCTATGATTGCTAGCTCAGTTACAGATGCGGTGTATGAGAAAATCATCGATAAAGAAACCGCGCGTGATGCTTTCGAGGCCCTTAAAGAGCAGTTTGAAGCGACATCCAAGGATCAAGTTTTTCAAATTTGTGATTCATTTTTCGCTTTTAGTTGGATGTTAGGTGAGGACGTGTCTACACATTTAGCTAAGTTGAGAAGTCTTTGGAGTGATCTCAACAACGGTCTCACTGCTCGAAATGAAAACAAGTTACCAGACTTAATGCTTGTGTGTAAAACGCTCAATATTTTACCTGCTGCATTTGAGACATTTAGGTCCAGTTGGATGCTGCTCACCAAAGACACAGAGAAAACCTTTGACGAGCTGACTACACAGTTGTGTATGTTCGAAAGAAATTTCAAGAAAAGCACCAACAACGACAAATTTTCTCAAGAAGCTCTAGTGGCAAAAGGCGAGACGCAAAAACAAGACGCGAAAAAGAAGTCGAGAGCAGGTACAACCTGTAATTATTGTGGTAAGAAAAACCATTGGGTCAGTGAATGCAGAAAGTGGATCGCAGATGGACGACCATCCAAAAATAAGTCCGTTAATGACTCTCAAAACCAAGCTAACCACAAAAATAACCAAAACAAATTTCAGAGCAATGCTGTTGAGGTTAAGGAAGGTCTTGTGTTGTCATTTTCAGAGATTTTCAATACTGAGATCAACACTACAGACTGGTGGATCGACAACGGTGCTACAAGGCACGCAACGAATAATTTCGATTTCTTTGTAGATTTTGAAAAATTCAAGAATCCGTGTGGCATAAAGGCTGCAGGAAAAGAGCTTTTGCAAGCAGTAGGGAAAGGCATCGTAAAAGTTGTATCAACAGTGAACGACGAGCGATACATCCTAACCTTGCACGATGTTTGGTACGTTCCCGACATATCGAAGAATTTGTTTTCTGTTCTAGCAGCTCAAGACAGAAACCTAAACAGTATGTTTGAATCAACAGCTACGTGGTGCTCGCTCAAAGTGAATAACAAGATACTGCTAAGTGGAGTCCGAAATGTTCACGGAACAATATTCAAAGCAGCTATCAAACCGATTTTTCCCGCTGGTAATGTAAGTTTCAATGTTGCTGTTCCTGATAGTTCTCAATTACAGCTGTATCACGAGAGGTGGAGACATCAGGATAAGCAGCACGTGAAAAACTTGTTACAAAAAGAATTGGGTATTAACGTCAAGTTAGACAGAGAAATTTGTGAACCGTGCGTTTACGGTAAGGCCCATCGTTTAGCTTTCGGTACTAGAAGAAAAGCAAGCCAACCTGGAGAACTGATTGCTACAGATTTATGTGGTCCTTTTGATGTATCATTTAGCAAGAAGAGGTATATGGCCATATTCAAAGATATGTTCACTAAATTTCGATATTGCTACATAATTGCAGAGAAGTCTGACGTCACAGCAGCTTTACAGTCAATGATTGCTCACGCAAAACAGCAAGGTCATTCGATTAAGGCGCTGCTGAGTGACAACGGCGGCGAGTTCGACAATGTGGAGGTCAAGGCTATTCTAGAGAAAAATGGAATTACGCACAGATTGACAGCTCCGTATACACCACAGCAAAATGGTTGCGTTGAACGAGAAAATCGCACAATCGTTGAAATGGCTAGAACATTCAAGTACTCCAATCCCGACGTGAAATTTCCTGAAGCCATTTGGGCAGAATTAGTCACTACAGCTACGTACGTATTGAACAGAACAGGCAAATCATCAGTAGACGGCGTGAGTCCTTACGAGCTGTGGATTGGAAGTAAGCCGAGAATTAAGCACTTACGCATCATTGCATCAACTTGCTACGTTCATATACCTAAAGAAAAGAGAAGAAAAATGGACGAGAAAGCAATCAAGGGTTATTTGATAGGTTACGATAACGATGAAAGATACAGAATTTATGTCAAGGAAGAGCACAAAGTTATTGTCTCAAGAGACGTTCAATTTCGCGAATTAACGAGAGATTGCGATCATGAGGTTCAGTTACCACTCAAAGATTCTCATTTACAGAAAGATAACACCGAGGAAAATCCTGAGGTTCCAGTCGAACTAGAAGAGCCTTTGGAGTACCCCGAGATACCAGTTCAACAAGATGAACCACTTGAGTACGAGTCGGAAAGCACGGAACCTGAATCGGCAACCGATGACGAGGAAGAGCCAGCGACGCCCTCGCCAGTACCTGCAAGAACTTTGAGAGATCGCTCGAAGTTGAGAAAGCCAAGTTACCTACAAGAATATGCACACATTGCTGAAAACACTGATTTTATTGACACGTATGTAACTCCTCAATCATTCCAAGAAGCTGTTTCAGGTAGGGAAAGTTTACAGTGGAAACGAGCCATGGATGATGAGATGAAATCGCTCAATGAAAATCACACATGGAAGCTGTCAACTTTGCCACAAGGAGCAAAAGCGATCCCATGTAAATGGACCTACAGAGTTAAAACCAATCCAGATGGTTCGGTCAATCGATACAAGGCAAGACTAGTTATAAAAGGTTTCAGTCAACGCTACGGCATTGACTATAGCCAGACCTTCAGCCCAGTAGCAAGAATGGCAACTATTCGGTCGATTTTAAGCATAGCTGCAAGTGAGCAGATGCATCTAGCACAGTTTGACGTATCTACAGCATTTTTATACGGCGAACTTGAAGAGGTTATTTACATGCAGCAACCAGAAGGCTACAAAAACGGTACTGATCAGATTGCAAACCAGTCTCTACGCCAATGTTGAAAGCTTCTGAGATTTCTCAATAAGGGAAAGAAAATTCCAAAGCACATAATTTCCCTTACAGACAGGCGGTCGGAGCTCTCATGTATTTGATGCTAGGAACTCGACCTGACTTAGCATACAGCGTTGGATTTTTATCAAGATCACTGGAAAATCCATCTTTGGAAGATGTAGCTCGCGTTAAAAGAGTTTTCCGCTATGTAGCAGGCACATTGACGAAAGGAATAACCTATACTCGTAAGGTAAAAAGGGGTATTCTTGAGACTTTCAGTGACGCTGATTTTGGAGGATGCACGAAAACTGGTCGCTCTACTTCTGGTGTCGTAGTTAAGTATGCAGGAGGGGCTATTTCATGGATGAGTCAAAGACAACCTACGGTAGCCACTTCCACTACCGAAGCTGAAATTATTGCAGCAAGTGAAGCAGCTAAAGAAATTATTTGGCTCTCAAGATTGTTTAAAAATATTGTAACTTTAAAGCAAGTTCCAATAATTGAGGTCGACAATACAGCAGCAGTGCGTTTAAGCGAAAATCCAGAGTTTCATCGACGAACAAAACATATAGCCATCAAGCACTTCTTTATTCGAGAGAGGGTAACCGAAGGCGAATTAGCAGTTCAACAAATATCTTCTGAGAATCAACTGGCAGATATTATGACGAAGCCTTTGGGTGCAATACGATTACAAATATTACGCGATAAATTGGGTTTAAAGTAACATAGTGGGTACTAAGATGTTTTGTTTGTTTATTTCATTATTATTACAACAATTAACAAGGGAAAGTGTTAAAGTAAAATTGTACTTTATATGTTAATTGTTCTAAAAGACAGTCGGTAGTCGTTACCTTGACTACAAATAAATGATTTGATTTCAATTTTAATTTTTCTAACTTGTCAGTCAAAAGCGAACAGTTATGTTAATTTACTGAATAAAAAGTTCACATCAAGATTAAACTGCATTCCTTGTATTTATTTTAATTGTAATTATTACCTGGACATAAACTGAAAAAACATAATTAGATAATGGCGGAAGAAAAACAGACAACATATATGGCAGTTTTATATTAAAACAAAAGAACCATGCATTAGGGTATAGAGCGAATTGTAAAAACCGCTAGAAAGATATTCAAGGTATACTTCAAAAACTCAAACTCAACAATAAAAGCGTGGGTAAACAAATAATTGGTAATGGAAGATATCGAACGTCTGTGAAGCTGGCAGAACCATTTCGGCAGAATCAAATCAAACCTATTACGATTTTTAGTACTCATTTTGTACTATTTTGTACCACAAAAAATAATTTTGTACCTTTACCCATCAAAGACAAAAACATGGCGTGTTAACAAAAACCGAAAGGAGTCAGTGTGGCCATTTTTTTGTTTTTCAGATCAGACGCGTCTGACATCTGATCTACGGCTCCTATTTCTGATTGATGCTTTATTTCATAATTCTTAATAATTTTTATAGTGGTTGGAAAAATTTTAGCATGGATTTTTAGGAGTATTTAAGCAGTGCACAAAACAACAAAGGGGCCTATTTTAATATTTAGCAGTTTAGTCTAAGTCTGTGTTTAAAATATTTTAAATAGACAAAATAAGTTTTAGTAGTCAGTCAGTTTCTGAGTTAAAACATATTTCAAATGCCAAAATGATTCGAAAAGTAGAAAGACCTCGACAATTGAATTATGAAGCCTATTAGTCCAGTAACTGAAGGTCTAAAGCTGTAAATAATTCAGAGAATTATTCACACATAGCTCAATTTGTAGGTCTTCACTTTCAAACAAAAAAACCTTTAACACGATAGCGACTCAGGAAGGGGCTGAAAATGGCCCCCCCTGAACCCTAGAAAACAGGTTTCCTGCTAATATCTTCCAAAATATGCCAGTCACAAAATTTTTGTTCAGACAAAAAATGAAAATCGTTTTATTATCTACAAAAATGTCCCTCATCATTTTTTTCGAAAACCCAATATTTTTCGAGATAATGGGAGCCAAAAGTCTGTTCATTTCCCCGCGGCTGTGCGTCTATGCGTTAACTTGTATAGGCAGGCGGACGAATTGTTCCATATCTCGGGCAAAAATTAACATTTTCCCATGATTCAAAGTTCCTCTTAATCGGAAAATCCATAGCTATCATGGCATGTGACTTAACGTCCGTTTTTATTTATTTTTAATTATTAAAAAAGCGGTCAAAGTCTTTTTTCATGATATTTTGAGTACATTTCATCAATTTATTCATATTTTTTTTTAAAAAATAACCTTTCATGCTAATTTTCTTTTATAACGGGACCTTGGGTGGTCGTGCATGATCCAAGAAATTTTGGTGCACGATCTCTCTCGCGTTTTAAAAAAATAATCATTTGTTTATTGCCCTTCTTGAGCCGTTCTCGGAGCTCTTTAGAATCTTCCAAACAAGCGCGAGTTAAAAAATTATTATTTACTATATTGCTTTCTAATGCACACCATTTTAAAGCTGAGATGGTCTAGTTTTGGGAATTTTTTTTTAATTTTCAACAGGCAGATATTCGCGGAAAACCCTTTTTCAAGGGTTTAGGGACCCATTTGGGCCCTCTTTCTTAGTCGCTATCATGTTAAAGGTTTTTTTGTTTGAAAGCATCTGGGATGAACTGCAAATTGAGCCACGTATGAATAATTCTCCGAATTATTTATAGCTTTCCATATTTTCAGGTCTTGAGTTACTGGACTATATATGTAATATCTCGCAATAAATAAACTTTTTGCTAACAATTCATTGATGTTGAAACAATCGGAAGCAGGGTTTGTTTAAATGGGTTGGCTTTAATATTTTGAAATATTGTTTGTGGTATAAATTAGTACAAATTTAGTACTAATAGAACTACCAGAAATATAGATTGTTTGAGGGGGTTGACTTCAATATTTTTTGTGGTACAAATTAGTACTAGACTTATACTAAGTCGACTTTTGTGTGTCGTTTTTCAAGAAATGTTTGAAAAATCCGAGGATAATGAGCTTGCTATACAACTTATTGAAGCAGGCGTTGTCTAAATTGTTTAATATTTTGAAATATTAGTCATGGTACAAATTAGTACACATTTAGTACTAATAGAATCGACTTTAATTTATCGTTTTCCAAGAAATATTGAAAAGATAGGAGAAGAATGGGCACGCTATACAGGGGTTGTTTGAGGGGGTTGACGGTAATATTTTTCGTGGAACAAATTTAGTACTAATAAACTCTACTTTAATATTTCCTTTTTCAAGAAATATTGAAAAGATCGGAGCAGAATGGGCTTGCTATTCAATTTCATGAAGTAGGGGTTGTTCAAGTGGGTTGACTTTAATATTTTGGAATATTTGTCGTGGAACAAATTAGTACAAATGTAGTACTAATAGAATGGACTTTAATATTTCGTTTTTCAAGAAGTATTGAAAAGATGGAGCAGAATGGCTTGCTATTCAATTTATCGAAACAAGGGTTGTTTGAGGAGGTTGACGTTAATATTTTTTGTGGTACAAATTTAGTACTAATAGAATTGACTTTAATATTTCGTGTTTCAAGAAATATTGGAAATATCGGAGCAGAATGGGCTTGCTATCCGATTTATCGAAACAGGGGTTGTTTGAGGGGGTTGACGTTAATATTTTTAGTGGTACAAATTAGTACAAATTCTGTTTTAAGGGAATCGACTTTTATATTTCGTTTTTCAAGAAATATTGAAAAGATCGCAGAAGAATGGGCGTGCTATTCAATTTATCGAAATAGGGGTTGTATGAGGGGGTTGACGTTAATATTTTGCGTGGTACAAATTTAGTACTAATGAAATCGACTTTTATATTTCGTTTTTCAAGAAATTTTGAAATCATCGGAGAATCATGGGCTTGCTATTCAATTTCTCGAAGCTGGGGTTGTTTGAATTATTTTTTGACTTTAATATTTTGAAATATTTTTTGCGGTACATATTAGTACAAAATTAGTACTAGTAGAATCGACTTTAATATTTCGTTTTATAAGAAATATTGAAAATATCGAAGCAGAATGGGATTTCTATTCAATTTATCGAAGCATGGGTTGTTTGAGAGGATTGATGTTAATATTTTTTGTGGTACAAATTCAGTCTTAATGGAATTCACTTTTATATTTCATTTTACTAGAAATTTTGAAATTATTGGAGGATAATGGGCTTGCTATTCAATTTATCGAAGCAGGGGTTGCTCAAGTGGGATGACTTTAATATTTTGGAATATTAGTCATGGTACAAATTTAGTACTAATAGAATCGACTTTAATATTTCGGTTATCAAGAAATATTGAAAAGATCGGAGAAGAATGGGCTTGCTATTTAATTTATCGAAACGGGGGTTGTTTGAGGGGGTTGACGTTAATATTTTTTTGTGATTCAAATTAGTACAATTTCAGTTCTTCAATTTCCTGTATTAATTTTAATTTTTTATAATTATTTACAATTTGGGCTTTCCAGGTAAACATGAAGCTGGCAGCTGGACAAAGGTACAAAATTATTTTTTGTGGTACAAATTAGTACTAAAAATCGTAATATGTTTGATTTGATTCTACCGAAATGGTTCTGACAGCTTCACTACTCCAGATATCAACATTGGTATACTCTTCTTTTACAGACAAATAAATTGGAAACATGAGAATATTCAATTAATATCATAAAAAAATGTAATTTACTACTGGTCCTCAAATTCAAACTCCCAACAAAAACAGTAAAATTTAATATGTATACACAGCCATTAAAAAAGCAAAAACTGCACTGAGAAAAAATAATAATATCAAAGAAATAATATATTAAATTTTCAAAAAAAAGGATAAACAATTATTATAATTAATCAACAAACAAAACAAATCCTGGACATGAAACTATAAAACAGATTACTATTCGACCAATTAATAAATTAGTACAGTAAACAAAAAAATTAAAATAAGTCACGAAAGATATAACACACTATCAAAATATTTTAGAGGTCTAAAATAAAAATGCTGAAAAACAAAGAAAGTAACGTTATACTATATGAAGTTCTTTGTAATAATTGTGATGCTGATGAAACAGGACAAACATCACAATATTTGGAAAATAGATTAAAAAGCCATTAATACGAAATAAAAATAAAACGCGGTCTGAGGAAACCATTGATGTCAAAAAATTTTTTTTTATTAATTGCATGTATGTATCTATCAGTACTTCAATTTGTTAATTACTTTTTCGTATAGTGAAACTTGAACGGGAATTTTAACTATTAAAAACAAAAAAGTGTGTACATATTGTGTTTGATATTAATATAGTAAGTAACAATGTATATGAATCATGTGGTTAATGTCAAATAAAATTTTAAAAATCACCAAAACATTGCCGATAAATCAAACACTAATTTTTGTAAAAAACATATTGTTCTCACATTAGACCTACAATCAAGAAACTGTTTTCACTATAATTTTAGAATAAATAGACTATTAACACATATATCACACACATCCATTCTTGCTAAAAAATTGCCATCATGGGAAAAATTTTGCAAGAAAATACTGTTTTTAACCTGCTATAGACATTTTATATGTACAAACATTTGGTTCATACACAATATGGAATATTGCCAGACAATCGGTATCAAATTTGATCAACGAATATTTACCATTTCTTTCTACTTTATTTCCACATAAGGCAAGCCTAAAATGATTATGAATAAAGATATTTTGAACTAAACCCGAAAATAACATACATGGGTAAACTGAACATATTTTGAATTTACTGTGCAACGAGAATAACATGTTGAAGCTCCTTGAACAAATATCGATAATAGCTCTATTGGATATACGTTGAAACATATTCTATACGACCATTGAAATTTAAAAACATCTATTAACGACTCCTACGAAACCTACTCGTATGAAATGAACCGATCTTCTCAGTTCACACTCTATATTTAATTTGCCCCAAAAGATAGTGTCCATTGAACTGAAATAGATATGATGATACATGGTAATATACCACAGCAAATGAAACACTCCAAAATCATTGCGCTTTTAAAACTAGGAAAACCAAGTAACGAACCAAAGAGCTATCGGCCAGTTGCACTGTTGAGCTCAGTCTATAAACTCCTGGAGAGACTTCTTTACAACCGCATTGCTACCAAAATAATGGCAGCGGTTCCCATAGAACAGGCTGGATTCCACACCGGGCGCAACTGTGCAGATCAGGTTATGTCACTAACAACCTACATAGAGGCTGGCTTTGAAAATAAATTAAAGACATCACCTGTATTTATAGATCTGTCTGCTGCAAACGATACTGTCTGGAGACTCGTTGACAGCATGCTAGCCGATAGAACATTCCAGGTGATAGAAGGAGAACAGTCAAGTGCCCAAAGAGTCTTAAATAATGGCTTACCAAAAGGCTCTGTGTTGGCTCCGCTATTGTTCAGCTTATATATCGCCGAGATGTCAGATACAACTTCCAAAAGGTTCGGATATGCGGATGACTGGGGCCTGGCAACACAACAAGACGTTCGAAGCAATGGAAACAACTTTATCATCTGATTTAACGTCTCTGAGCACATATTTTCGTAAATGGAGGTTACAACCGAACTACACAAAAACAGAAACCACCTGCTTCCATATCTGCAACAAATCCGCAAACAGAAGACTAAACGTCTATTTTGAGGGAATCTATCTTCGAAACAATCCGCGTCCGAAATATTTGGGAGTCACTTTAGACAGAACGCTCACCTACAAACAGCATTTGGAAAACACTGCAGCTAAACTAAACACGAGGAATAATATTATCCATAAGTTGTGCGGTACCACATGGGGTTCTTCGGCTGACACATTACGCACTACAGCACTTGTACTGGTCTACTCGACAGCGGAATACTGCGCCCCGGTATGGTTGAATAGTGTTCACACAAAGAAAATCGATGTGCAGCTCAACAACACTATGCGAATTATAATCGGAACCATTCGCTCAACTCCAACACACTGGCTGCCTGTTTTGAGCCATATACCACCCGCGGATCTCCGGCGAAGGAATGCTCTTCTTCAGGAATACAAGAAACTGTTTGACAACCCACAGTTACCCATACATTATGACATACCTGACCTGGAGAACGGCAGACTTCGGCCCAGACACCCAGCAATAGTAACAGCCAAGGAAATGCAACGAACAGGGTTTAACATCATAAAATCTTGGAGAGAACAATGGTAGGTAGTGAGCCCCGGGCATTGTCAAACGATCCCCTGCATCGCGGAGAAACCACCTGGGTATGAACTGCCTCGCCATAGATGTTCATCCCTAAATCGTATTCGCACCAACCATGGAATTTGTGCAGATTCCCTCCATAAATGGGGTAAAATACCGAATCTCGGCTGTGACTGCCGAGCAGAACGTCAAACCGTTCACCACATAGTGTCCGAATGCGAAACAAGGGCTTATGCTGGAAACTTCTCAGATTTTCTGATGGCAAACGATGCCGCAAAAGACTATATATGTAATGTTAATGTTCGTTTTTGATTTTATTTGATTTGTTCGCTCTTTGTCATTTGCACTCCTGTTTGTGTTTTTGTATATAACTTAATTTTAAGTCTTAATTTTAATCTTTTATTTTTTTTGTTTTTGATTGGCCCTGTTGAATGATGTGTAATGCCATACGCTAAATAAATAATACAAATTGATTTGAATAGAGCAATATCCAGATTTAAAATAAAACATGGTATTGATCTCTCTACTTTGGGTTAGAATGATTATTATACAGCTCGCCCTGTATATCAATCACAATAACTAATAAAATGTAAAGCTTTGAATCGGGTCCTTTATTTCGAGTAACATTCTTTCCATTGTTTCTTTTATATGCTGATTGGACGAACAATTTAAAGCTTTTATTTTAGTATTTTCGTTCCCGTCATTCAAACATTTTATGGTAAAAACAATGTATCCTAAAACATTGTACGTCAACCGAGTGGTGTCCGTCGTAAAATTTTGACGTGTTTCAATTTCTTTTCCATTGTACGTAACGTCCGTCTTTTCCTAAATTGAATTTTCTCTTATACAGCTGCACGATCCCTATCTTCTGACACTCCTGACATTTCCAACATGTCTGAAGTAACTCAATAAGAATGGCATTTAAACAATACGAGCTGGTAATGGGCACGGAAGTTGCACCGCTACGTCAAGCAAACTTAGTTGGATCTTGAACAACAAACTCGGTTTTGCGGCAGACCTAATTACCACCCCACGACTCGAATCAACCCCCTTCCCACCGTTAGTCCCTTAGAAATGAGAGACAATTCGGGATTTAAATGGATTTACCATTAGCTCCTGCACTTGATTGAGTTCTGACTCTGAATACATTTTCTTTTGTCATTTGGAGGTACTTTCTCAAATATAGCTTTATCACATAAATTCCAATTACACACAAAGAAAGTGATTCTTAAATTAGAAGAAAATTTTAAAGTTTTCGGGTTGACAAATCTATTTAGATGCATACAAGTTGTGGGACAGTTTCGCTCTTTTTATGTTTTTTTTAAACAAGTTATGTGAAAACTAGTAAATTCTAGCTTCCCTTTAACGCTTAGGCTGCCCGTATAGTGTAGCAGCGATATCAGCGACAGTAATAGGAAGAGCAAAGATAGCTGCTTTTATTTGACGTTTCTACGTGTTTTTTCTAGTGCATATGATCATCTTGCTTACCAAATAATTGATTAGATGAAAGTGAATCGCACATCAGCTGATAATTTCTAGATCTGATGAAAACACCGGGCTTTTCCGGTGAATTTCGATTTTATTCACGGACAAAGTCTCAAGTTCAAGAGCTATGCAATCATTACAGCCCTTCTCTAACATTTCGATAAATTTATTGAATAACGATTTATCTGTGGCCTCACAACAGGCGTTTGTTTTGACAATCCCCTCACCATCAGTGCCAAATATTTTTCTGACGAACATTTTTTTAGATTTGCGAACACTTTAAAGCCACTTGAGGTTAAATCTGGATAATACAGTGGATTCAGAAGCGTAGATTTGTCATCGCAGCCAAAATTTTGTAACACACTGCATTGTTTTGGTGAAATATTGCATACGGGGCCGTTTCTTAGAAATTCTCTCGCACAAATGATGCACTTTAACCCTATAGCGATCGGTATTGGTCTATTCAAGGCAGTGTTGGCAACTACTGGTTTTTTGAACCTAGGTTATTTTAACAAACCTACTTATTAAAATAAGGCCATTTTAGGTTTTTCTCTATATTCTTTTAGTTTAGTTAAAATTTCATTCAAATCATAAACAATGAAGGTACAGACAAAGTACTGGTTTACCCCAAAAAAAGTTGTAATTTTGAATTTCTTTTGAGTTGTAAGGTATTGGTAAGAACACACTCTGGTTTCAATCAATAATGATTTATTTTTCTCGCTAAAAGATATCTCTTAATCTTTACAAAATATTCTTAATAATTGATTCGTAGCCCACTTACTTGGCATAACCAAAACTTCTATCTATTTGTTTACTCAACGCTTTTTAACATAATATTTTATATAAAAATTACATATAGTTAAAAGTGTTGTATGTCTAAATACTCTAATAGTCCTTGACCAACATATCTTTGAATGTTTAATGACTAACGAATTATTTGATATACAGAATGTTACAGTTATTTTTACGTTTTTTATCAGGAACCACACGAAAAAAAGGTTTTTAGAAAAAAAAATCCTGTGTGTATGTCGACGGCCATTTTTCGTTACATGTCTTGTTAGCACGACTCAGCCTCCGGAGTGCAACAAATCACCAATTTTATGATTGAATATTGTCCAAGACATCTCACAGATGAATCCTACTGATTTTCATCACATCAGAGCCAGTACAACGGGTGCTATGGTACTTGAAGTACGACATTTTTGTAATTTTTTTGGGAAATTTCAGTTTGGTAGCACGATACAGCCTCCGGAGTGAAGCAAGTCACCAATTTTATTATTGAATATTATTCAGGACGTCTCACGGATGAACCCTATTGATTTTTAGCTCACCTGAGCTGATACAACGGGTGCTATGATACCTAAAGTGTCACATTTTTGGTCCTTTTTGGAGAAATTTCGGGTTAGCACGATACAGCCTCCGGAGTGTATACAAGTGACCAATTTTATAATTGGATATTTTTCAAGGTGTCTCACAAATATACCCAATTGATTTTCAGCTGACTAGAGCGAGTACAGCGGGTCCTATAAATCCAGATATACTACATTTTTGGTTATTGTTGGAAAAATTTCGGTTTGTTAGCACAATACATCCCCCGAAGTGTATACAAGTGACCAATTTTATGATTAAATGTTATTCAGGGCGTCTTATAGATGAACCTTATTGATTTTTAGCTCACCTGAGCTGATACAACGGGTGCTATGGTACCTGAAGTGTCACATTTTTTGTCCTTTTTGGAAAAATTTCGGTTTAGCACGATGCAGCCTCCGGAGTGTATACAAGTGACCAATTTTATAATTGGATATTTTTTAAGGAGTCTCACAAATGTACCCATTTGATTTTTAACTGACTAGAGCGAGTACAGCGGGTTCTATAAATCCAGATATACTACATTTTTGGTTATTTTTGGAAAAATTTCGGTTTGTTATCACGATACATCCCCCGAAGTGTATACAAGTGATAATTTTATGATAGAATATTGTTCAGGGCATCTCACAGATGGGGAAAAGTTGTTTATAATCTTTAAAACCGTTTATTTTTAGGTCAAATCAGTTGCGTTTGGGGGAGTTTTCTCTGCTGCTCAATGCAAAGACATTGTAGTATTTTTTAAAAGTCATCATGCCCTAAACCATGAGTTGAAACTAGCACAAACAGAGAAACATGTCCCAAGGGTAAGCAACAATTTGTTTTTCTTTACTTGTTATTAATTTATATCTACAGTAAGTACCAACAGCTAAAACAAGGTGGAGTACTTTATATAACTACCTTAAATCCATACTATCATCACAGGATATCCTCTATACTATGGTCCATGCACGAGATTTAATTGCAGCCACATAGAACATAAAAAATATAATCACCAATAAAACCTTTCTACCCAATATAAAAAAGGTATTTTATATTGAAGTGTATCTCTCAAGTAACAACAAAATTTCAAAGAGATAGTGTTCCAGTCTCTGAGGTCTATTCGGAATTTATTAAATTATCAGAATATTAACTGTCTCAACCCTTACTTCGTGGAATATGCTCATATTAGTGTTTTTAAATGAAACTTACGGTCTCTAGTTAATTCCACAATATAATAATAATGTTTTAGAATTTTCAATAACTTTTATTATATTGTGGAATTAACTAGAAACCGTAAGTTTCATTTAAAAACACTATTATCAGAATATTATTAATCTGATCATGCTAAAAAACACCTTACAGCACCAGAAGTTGTTTTTGTAAAAAATGCTATTAGGATAGGTTCCAACAAGGTGATAACCATGTGCTAGGGTATCTGTTAGACCAACGTTATGCTGGACATGGCATGGAGAGATCCTTAAGGGAGGAGTTTGAAAACTTCATTTTAAAATTTAATGAAGATGATGATGAAGGAACAACCGAAGAAGATCGTGAGCTGATATATGAGCAGTTATCTTGCTTTAGGCTATGATCACTAGAGCAACGGAAGTAAAACTTTTTCCGATACCAGTTATAAGTTAAACGAAAGAGAACGGTATTGGATTCTGGGAAATTGGATGGAAACTTCAAAAATTGGCATTGCAGGTCTCTTCATTGTGTGTCTCTAGTTCTTCTTCGGAGAGAAATTTTTCGACTTTCGGGTTTATCCATTCGAAGTTGAGAAATAAGCTATCAGAGGAGCGAATGCAAAAACTAGTATATGTTAAAACAAATGCAAATATTCTGTCAAGTCACATTGACAGCAACAGCAGTACATAGAACTTGTAAATTACTTTTTAATATTTTTATAAGATACCACTCATCAGTGTTACTGTTACAACTAACCTATTTTTTTATCAAAGTTTTTTGGATCAGTTTTTGTAAATTACAGTACTGGCATGTAATCTTTCTTTTTTATTATCCTGTAATGTACTATTTTTACTTTTCCGCCTAACCCATCTAATATGCGATAAAAGTATTGGTTTACCCCAAAAAAGTTGGAATTTTGAAAAAAAATGTTGAGTTATTTTTACGTTCTTCATCAAGAACAACATGAAAAAACGGTTTTTAGAAAAACAATCCTGTGTGTATGTTGTCGTTGTCGTCGGCTACTTTTCGTTAGATGTCTTGTTAGCACGATATAGTCACAAATTTTATGATTGAATATTGTTCGAGACATCTCACAGATGAACCCTATTGATTTTCAGCTCATCAGAGCCAGTACAACGGGTGCTATGGTACTTGAAGTACGACATTTTTGTAATTTTTTGAGAAATTTCAGTTTCTTATCACGATACAGCCTCCGGAGTTCAACAAGTCACCAATTTTATGATTGAATATTATTCAGGACATCTCATGGATGAACCCTATTGATTTTCAGCTCACCAGAGCCAGTACAACACACTAAAGCCATTACAACGGGTGTTATGGTACTTGAAGTTCCAAATTTTTGTCATTTTTGGAGAATTTTCAGTTTGTTAGAACGATATAACCTCGAGAGTGTGTACAAGTGACCAATTTTATGATTGAATATTGTTCAGGCATCTTATAGATTAACTTTATCGATTATTAGCTCACCAGAGCTTGTACGACGGGTGCTATGGTACCTGAAGTACCACTTTTTTGGAACCTTTTTGGAGAAAGTTCGGGTTGGTTAGCACGATACAGCCTCCAGAGTATATTCAACTGACCAGTTTTATAATTGGATATTTTTCAACATAGATGTACCCTATTGATTTTCAACCGACTAGAGCGAGTACAATAAATCCAGATATACTAAATTTTTAGTTATTGTGAGAGAAATTTCGGTTTGTTTGCACGATACATTCCCCGAAGTGAATACAAGTGACAATTTTATGATAGAATATTGTCAGGGAAAGATTCGGAAAAGTTAGTTTTAATCTTTAAAACCGTTCATTTTTAGAATGTGATATAATGAGACAGGTACAGGATAATACCCTCAAGTTGAGTAAGGAAATTTACATTTTATTTATTTATAGGAATTTTTACTTTTTTATTTTATTTGTTTATAATTACCTTACAATTCCTAGAATTTACCCGTTATATTAATTTAAATTTAGTTTCATAGAATGTTTTTTCCGAGGGGGAGTTCGCTGAATGAATTAGGTGTACAAGCCAAATGAATTACAATGAATTTGAATTACGCTGAATTAAATGAAATTAACTGTCTCGCCCCTGACTTCGTGGAATCTAGTCATATTATTATCGAAACAATTGTCAATATTTTAGAATTTTCAACATTTTTCATTATATTCTGGAATTGGCTAGAAACGTTGAGTTTCATTTAAAACACTAATACGCTGTATTACATTTAAATTACTTGAATTACAACTAATTATATTGTATTACTTTCAAATTGAAATAAATTGTGTTACAATTGAATTATAACGAATTACTGAATTAGCCTTAATTTCGGACAATTACAAATGTAATTAATGAATTATTGAATAAGGTGTATAACATTTTGACAGCGGACTCCCCCTCGATTTTTCCTTTTTTAATAAACTTATGATGTTATTGATGTTTTCTTTAAAATGTATTTTTTATACCTAAAATAGCTTAAAAAACCTGAAAAACCTAAACTTATATTTTTAATTCTTAGGTTTTTGCCAACGCTGATTCAAGGTATGCAATAAACAAAATACTGTACGTATTCCACGGACGCCATAATATTGCTCTGATTTTTGGCAGATTTCGGCAAAATTCATCGATCGATTTCTTCGTAGCTGAGTACCACCGCTGCCAATTTGATTCTTAAGTGTAATGGTGGATTCAAAGTTTCGTCCATCATTAAAAGTCCGTTAATTTCACCGAAACAGCTCGGAAATGCAGCAGCTTTCTCTTAAAAAAATGTTCATGCAAAATAAATCCTATATGTCTTTTCGTTTAAAATGTCAGGTCTATTCTACAACTATTACAATTTGCCTCTTTTGGGCGATCAGAGCGTGTCGCTATATCGGTATTCAATAATCAATGATGGGCGATTACGATGTTGCAAACCAAGCTAATTCATTGACAAATATCTAAGCAACATTTTCAATTAACTACATATACTTACAATAATACCGCGTGCGCCGGTTATTCAAGTTACAAGACTCACCTGTAAAACAAAAAATATTATTAGAAATCTATTATATAAACATAAGTTCTGTTTAATCATGTCAAACGTACTACAATAATGTAAATTTGAACATGTAAATTTCCGGATGAAGTTATGTGTTGGAAAAAGCATATGGCGCCATTCTAGCACAAATTAAACTGCAACAGATGGCTGTCTCGATGTAAGTTTTGTAAAACAATATCAATGCGGTTTGAGGGAGTGATCAATGGGGTTGTTCTAGGTATATTTATTTTATTAAGCAAACATGGGGTTGGTCTACTTCTTTAATTTTAATATTACGAGTATCGTTTAAATGTTTAAATTTGGCACTATAACACATCAATTGATGCTTTAATCAGTCAGATATTACATTTAGATTTAAAAAAGATTATTAAACGTTCAATATGTGAGATATCAAGAGAATGAAGTTTGACCTTTTTACTTTTCCGTCAACCTATCTAATATGCGAGAAAAGTATTGGTTTACCCACAAAAAAGTTGGAAATTTGAAATTTTTTTTGAGTTATTTTTACGTTATCCATCAACAACAACACGAAAAAACGGTTTTTAGAAAAAAAATCCTGTGTGTATGTCGTCGTCGTCGTTGGCCACTTTTCCTTGCAAGTCTTGTTAGCACGATACAGCCTCCGGAGTGCAATAAGTCACCAATTTTATGATGGAATATTGTTAAGGACATTTCACAGATGAACCCTATTGATTTTCAGCTCACCAGAGCCAGTACAACGGGTGCTAAGGTACTCACCAGAGCCAGTACAACGGGTGCTAAGGTACTTGAAGTACGACATTTTGTCGTTTTTCGGGAAATTTCAGTTTGTTAGCACGATACAGCCTCCGGACTTCAACAAGCCACCAATTTTATGATTGAATATTATTCAGGGCATCTCACTGATGAACCCTATTGATTTTCAGCTCACCAGAGCCAATACAACCGGTGCTACAGTACTTTAAGTACGATATTTTTGTCACTTTTGGAGAAGTTTCAGTTTGTTAGCACGATACAGTCTCCGGAGTATATACAAGTGATGAATTTTATGATTGGATATTATTCAGAGCGTCTTAAAGATGAACCCTATTGATATTGAGCTCACTAAAGCCAGTACAACGGGTGCTGTGGTACTTAAAGTACCAAATTTTTGTCATTTTTGGAGAATTTTCAGTTTGTTAGCACGATACAGCCTCCAGAGAGTATACGATTGATCAACTTTATGAATAAGTATTGTTCAAGGTGTCTCACAGATGTACCCTATTGATTTTAAGTTGACTAGAGCGAGTACAGCGGGTCCTATAAAACTAGATATACTAAATTTTTGGTTATTTTTGGAGAAATTTCGGTTTGTTAGCACGATACATCCCCCGAAGTGTATACAAGTAACAATTTTATGATAGAATATTGTTCAGGGCCACAGATGCGGAAAAGTTAGTTTTAATCTTTAAAACTGTTTATTTTTTCTTGTGTTAAGCAGGAGTAGTGGATGAATCTTCTGATCTGATTTGAGAATCTTCTAAAGTTCAGTTGACCAGTACATGAAAAATTGAATGAACCTTCAAGATGTTGTTTGCAATATTTTAGTACATTGTGAGCCCATTAAAAAGTGTTGAAGTTAGCGAATTGAACAAGAATTTGTCGTAAAATGTGATATAAAAACGTTATTGGCGAGGTTCAGTTCATGTGTTGAGTATTCTAAACATATATACATGGTATAATTAACGGAATTAAGGTTAATATTAAATTTCACTCCACTATTAAACTGTCTTCTTAAGTGATAATTGATCAGCAGATATAGATCATTGCACAGTTATAGTGATCTTAATTGGAAAAATGATATCGAGGATATCACCATACGGCTAATAATATCTAAGCTTCAATATTTGTAATATCACATCTTCTTCTTTTTTCTATTAACATATATTAAGTCAATCACTTCTTGGTCTAGTCAAAAATAATTACTAAACATCAGGTAGGCATCAAATGAAATGTAACTTCTGTCGATGACATTCAGTTATCGAAACAACTGTCATTTTTTTAGAATTTTCTACATTTTTCATTATATTGTGGAATTCGATAGAAACATTGAGTTTCGTTTAAAACACTAATAAGAGTATATTCCACGAAGTAGGGGTCGAGACAGTTAATTTCAGTTTTATATAAATAAAAATTAATTTTCAATTTATATTTTAATCGATTTGTTCAAATAATCCCAACTTCAAATAGAAAACTGTAATTCCATCACCATGAAAAATTAATAGAGTAACACTAAAAAAGAATAAAAAGAAAAGGGCACATATATACAAAAAGCAAACAGAAAAGTCCAATTCCGAGACTAACGGATAACGAATTCTGACATTTATTTGTTTTACAAACGATTCTATCCTCCGGGATCTAGATTCCTGCTCTCGTTGTTGAGCCGAATGTTCAAACGTTCAAATACACCTGATGATATCTGTCGCTAGAAAAACTGGAAATGGTCAATACTCTCATTCTTTGTGATTCCATTGTTGAAAATTGAATTTGTAATTGCTGCAGACAGTAATGTTATCATTTCTAGGTCTCTCGAGCGATTAATATTTGTCGATATTTCTCCTTGTCTTTTTTTGTACGATTTGAACATATGGGCTTTTTCATTATCTAGAACGATCGTTTGAAATTGTTGACGTTTCGCAAAACGTGGATAGAGATATTGTTGATTGGTATTTTCGATATGGTCCCTTGAAAAAAATGAGCACGTAATACTTACCTTAAAATATGAATAAACAAGTATTTTTCCAGAATAAACCAAAAATGTAAAAGATTAAGAACAACGCTCATTTTTTTAAAGTGGATAAGTTACAGCTACAATTTTGACGATTTGTGCATGCTTCGTAACGGATTATAATAAAAAAAAATTATCTCTCTTAAGCGCATCAACTACTAGGGTTATTAGAGTTTTAACGATACTATTATTTCTAGAAATGTTTGCGATTTAAATCAGATTGGATAGATTGATCTCCTTTAAAAAGTGAATTACATTCAACAAGTTATTCAAAGTAATCGGTCGGTAGTCAGTACACATGACGATTCTATTTATCTTTTAGGCATTCTACAAGACAGTGTTCAACAGTTACATTAACTCTACATAAATCACACACTGGCGAATCAGATTTTGTGATTAAATATTGGTGAGTAAACCGAGTGTGACCAATTCTGAGGCGTGTTAACACAGTTTGACATTTTCTAGGCATTGCGTTGTTAATTCTAGGTTTGATGGTTGGTTTAATTGGTCTCAGTTTATCTTTAGATTGATCCCATTCGGCCTGCCACTTGTTAGAAATTAATGTTTTTATCTGACATTTGTAGTCTGACGGAAGCACTCGGCTTTCGCGCACTGCACTATCACTTGTAATTGCTTCTTGTGCTGCCCTGTCTGATTCTTCGTTTCTAAGAAATCCTACGTGCGTGGATACCCATATGAATACAACCTCTTTTCCGCCATACCGAATTAAGTGAAGTTGTTGCTTGATCATCTTGGAGAGGGGGCAATGGCTGTATATATTTTTCAGAGTTTTCAGCGAGGTTAGAGAATCGGAAATGATTAAGTACTCTTGTTCTGGCCTCCCTTGAAAAAGTATAAGGGATTGAAGTATTGCAAATAACTCGGCAGAGAATACAGATAATAGTTTGCGTAATTGTTACATTCGAGTATCGTTTTGGACTTTCACTGATATTCCTACTCCTTCCGATGTTTTTGATGCATCCGTATAGATTTGCTCGTGGTAGGGGTACATATTTACAATGCTTTGAAATTTAGACTTAATAAGGGCTGGATGTGTGTTTTGTTTATTGAAGCTGCAAAAATCAAAGTGGCATTTCGGACTAGCAATGGTCTAGGGTGAAGTCATGGGTTTGTTGTTAGCTGAAAATATAACCTGTATGGTTATAACTAAATCGTTATAATAATTGGCAACCCTTTCGTAAAATACTGGTGCTCTTTTTTTGTTTTGATACACATTTCGATAAAGCTTTTTAAAGGTATTGGCGTATGTTGGATGTTGTGATTTGCTGCAACATTAGTAGCATAAGACATGCTGAGTAGTTGTTTCCTATGATGTAAAGGCAGTTCACCTGCTTCACATAGTACACTTGTAGTAAGACTGGTACAAACTGCTCCAATGGCTAAACGAATGACAGTATTAATGGACGGTATTCATTTGTTTGAGAGTGGTGTTTGTAGCCGAGCTAAAGGCGATTGCTCCATAGTCAATTTTAGATCTAATGATTGCTCTATACGAGTCAGATCCCCGACTTATGTTGCTTAACATTTTGATTATATTTAAGTTGTTTTTGCATGTCCTCACGAGTTCTAGAATATGATGCTTCTAATTTAATTTAGAATCAAATATTACTTCTAGAAATTTGTAAGATTGAACGAAACTGTGATTTTTATTGTATAATGTGAGACAAGGATGATAGTTATTGTTGAGTTTTGAAAATATAAGACATTTCGTTTTTCCTGTTGAGAACATAAATCCAGTTTCTTCTGACCCGTTTTCTATAGATTTTAATTGATTTTGAATTATTCTCGAAATTGATTCCAAGTTTCTTCCTTTGGCAATGAGTACTAAGTCATCTGCGTATAATATGTACTTGACAGGCGCTGTAGCTGTATCGACGATGTTGTTAATAGCTGTGAGGAAAAGTGTAGTACTAATTACTGTTCCTTGAGGAGTACCATTTTCATGGAAGAAGATTTTTGACAGTTATCTGTTAACTTTATTTCGGAAGGATCTTTATTTCAAAAAACTGGAGATATATGAAAGCATATGGCCTTGCATCCCTCACTCTGTTAATTGTTTTAAGATTTTAGAGTGCCAGGCAGCATCAAATGCAAGTTGGATGTCAAAAAATATTGTGACACATGAATGATTGGTGACAACAGCCTCATGTACTTCAGTTTCTAGTTCGATTATGTTGTCTTGCGCAGATCTTTGTTGCCTAAAGCAAAACTCTTGCATTGCTATGTAGTTGTGATACTCTGGATAGCACACCAACCGTTGGTTTATAGTTTTTTCCAATAATTTACACAGCACGCATGTTAGAGATATTGGCCGATAAGATTCTGGATCACTTTTGTTCTTGTTTTGTTTTAGTATAGGTATGATTGTAGCTTGGCTCCATTTTTTTGGGAATTTGTTTTCAGTCCAAATAACATTGTAGATGTCTATTCAAATTATTTTCGCACAGCTAGACAAATTTTTGATAAATATTGCAGGGATTTCGTCTGGTCCTGGACTTGTTTTTCATTTTTTGTAATGTTTCTTCAAGTTCAGTCTCAGAGATTTTAGCATTTAATGAAAAATCGTCATTTGGATATATAGTTATGGGGAAGTTTTTTTCTTGCTGTTGCTTCAAGTCAAGGCTTTGATATAAATAAAGGACCCATCAGCGGATGAGTTTAGTTTATAATTTGACATCGTGAGTTAAACAGTAAATAAGTGAATATAAATTAAGTGATTATATAAATTAGTTTAAGTGAATGTACTGAGTATATATAAATTAAGTGTTAGTGATTAGTTTCGTGTTTAAATAAATTAAGTAAGTGAACCTACCATGTGTTTAAAATTTATCCCACCCGTTTATTGGTTACATAAATAACAAAAACATTACAGTAAATTTGGGCTACAAAAGGTAAGGTCTAAAGCAGCCTTCTCTCCGGTGCAGGAATTGAGCCTAGTGCATTCCCTGGTGTTTACAAGACAACGACTGCAGAGATCTTTAGTTGATGATAGCAGTTTGCTTTTGTTCATTTTGCATCCCCATTCGGTGTTGTGGCAGTTGAAATCTCCAATAATGATACGCGGAGATGTTATTTGAGAGAAGAGATCTGTTAGGTCTTGAAATTACTTTATTGGGGGGTATGTACACATTGCGAATAGAAATTTATCGTTCTAGGTTTATAGAGACTGCAACAGCTTCTAAATTTGTTTTTAGAGGTATTTCGTTGACATCAGTGTCCTTTTTTAAGTAAATTGCAACTCCTCCACTAGCTATCTTTTCGTTTAACCTGAATAATTTTGTAATTCAGTCATTTTCTTGTCAGTAAAATTTGTTTCCTGTACTCCTACAATGAATGGGTTATATTGACTTATTATATTTTGTAGCATAGGTGAATGCGACTGGAAGCCGTTCAGGTTCCACTGAAGAATGTAGGTTGATGTAGTAGATATATTAACAGGTTTGTTCATTAGTACAATTCCTGGGATGATGATCCGTCACTTTCTATATCCGTAGATCGAATGCCAATGTGCTTCATGATTCTTATCCTGAGTCGTGTACAGCGAGATTTAATGCTTCTTTCTGTGAGATAAGGACGGATTTGGTAAAGTTGCAAAGCCAAATTGTTAAGATTATCGGGGAATTCCAGAATGGTTTTTACAGGATCAGGGGCTCCCATTGTACTATCGAGCAAGAGCACCAGTTGATCAAAATCGAGTGAGCTGGGAGGGTTTTGACTGTTTATAAATGTTTGTGCCGGTAGTAGTGACTCTCTGCAACTTTTGGATTTTTCAGTTTTTGGGTGCTTCTTTTTTTGTTTGGGTTTAATGACTTGTTTTGGGTCCTAATTTTCCTCGGGTGTATCTGGCGTACAGATAATCTGTTCAATTCGTCTTTTACGCCCACTACGTGAGGTATTTATGTCGATTGGGGCTAGTTGTGATGCAGGTATTGGTGAAAGCTTTGCAGCTCGGATCTTTTGCAATTGAGTTGTATTTTCTCTGAGAGGTTGTGTTCGTATGTCAGTATTTGTATTTTGAATATTTGATTCCGGATTTTGACTTGTCATTGTACTTTGAGTAATAGCTGGCAGAAAATCGGGACACTGGGAGGCGATATGACCTTCTTTGAGCAGCAACGTGAGACGTTAGACATTAATTAGGTTTTTTTCTAAAGATTATATATATATATATATATATATATATATATATATATATATATATATATATATATTATATACATTAATGTAGCTATTGATTGATCATTTGAATAACCTCATTAAATTTATTCTCCTAGTAGTAGTTTCTGAAAATAACTGTTAGTTGTAGGCAAAATCATATTTTGCTAATTTTTTCAGGGAATGGAAGACTAGGGTACATGGAAAGCTACGGAGAATAAAAATTAAGCTGGAATGGTCGAAAAACAGGTAATACCATCAGACAATGAAATGAAGAGAAATATACATTCGTGGTAGAGGATAATTTGACGCATAGAAACAAAAAATTGGGAGAAAATAGGACTAATAGTAGCAAAATATACACATAACGCATGCAAGCAGAGAAGAGAAAATATAGGCTGTTCCAAAATTTTAACCTCCTAGGTAAGAAGAGAATGAACTATAGAAACTATTCTTGTCGATGAAGAAGACTAATATTATTTTAATAATAAAATATGTCAGCTAACAACATCAAAAGTCCATCTGAATTTAAAAAAAATAACAGTTACAATATTCTAAAAGTTAAAAATTGATGGTTAGAATACCTGGCAGCTTGAATCCGAAGAGAATTATGAGATAATTTCATAAGTCCGATGTTTTTTAGTTTGTCTCTTGTAAAATAGTTCTGGAGCATTCTTACACACAAGCCAACAGTAATTTGCAAGCACTGCTTCATTCCATCGGTTCTGATACCTTTGTTCCATTTGAAGAATAACCTGAATTGTTCTCCATGTTTAATCACTAACAACTACATTACTAGGAGGGTAAAAGAATTTTAAGTGACATGCTGCAACCAAGTTGAGGATATTTTTGATAGAAATATTGACACCACCTGACAAACTTAGCAAATCTTTTGAACGTATACCAGGGCTTCATTTTCTTCAAAGCTCGGTCAACTTCTGGATCTTTACCAAACTAATCGAATTTTTGGCCCAACCAAAATATCCACCTTAATCTTTACATCACTCGATGTGAAAAATGAATCTCTTGAATATCTAGAGGCTTCTTTGAATCATACCGTAGACAACATTTACCATTTACCATCAAACACATTTTTATATGTGGTAGGAAAATAACTTTTGGATCCACTGCGCCACATATATTTGCATTCATGCGGGTCTAGCGTTGATCTTTAGATTTTCACAGATTTTTTATTTGTATTCAGAATATTTGACTAATTCGAGTAGGGCTGCTATGTTTCCACAATTCTCCTACATGTAAACTTCATAATTCTCTGGCCTCCGTGAAAAAGCAGTTAAGTCTATAAAATGGCTAAAATGAGATATCTTCATGTTTATTTATTTGATATTGATCCCCAGCAAGTGAATAAGCAAATAAGTCAAAAGGTGTATTTTTGTGGAATAGACAGCTATTTGAATATTCAAATATCTTAATAAATTTTGACTTTTATAGTATAACTTAACTTGTCTTATTTAAGGCAGAATTTTTATTTTGTTAATAAGCCGATAAGTCAAATTATCGGGTTATTCACGTCTGAACACGTAAGATCTAAATCGCACAAATGCACTTATCTCATTATAGACGCCTTCCGATTTTTGCAAGACTTTTACATGTGTGTATATATCTGTTTATTCACGCTTTTCAATTCAATTTGTATTTTGAAGTAGTGTCAGCCACATGCAGTCTGATGAGTTTTGATAATACCGGTCGGTATTCTGTGTTTTAAAGTGCATATTTCATAACTTTTGTGATAAAACAAAGAGTTTTGTAACAATGCATAGAAGAACATCACATATTTTGTCTCTGTGCAAGAAACAACAAAGCGGTACAGGTGAGTTCCTAAAAAATTGCCCGTTAGCTGGCGACGCTCATGTTACTGTCATGTTGTTTCTTTACAGATCAACCAGATGTCGAAGAAGATAGCAGAAATCGTCAGTTCGTATTCCAGAATGAAATAGCTTCGGAAATATCAACCTATCAGCGAAGTCGAGAATGGGTTTCAGCACAAAACTCACTCAAGCCCTGCAATGAAACTGTTGTAGAACATAATTCGGTAGCCCAGAAGGAGTTAAGTTCTACAGACAACCAGGTGCCAACCTCTAACATAGACGTGAACAATTCAAATTTGTTTGACAATTTTGAAATACCAGTTATACAAGATCTTTCAAATATGGAACACTATGCTCCTAACATTGACGGCAATATAAAAAATAATGTACTTGAAAATACTGATTTTTCTGCTTTCTGTGTTGACAGTACTACTTTAGACAGATGGTTTTCTTCACATTGAAAAAGAGCAGGTTGAAGCTGCTGTGTATTCTGTAAAATCCTTAGTTGAACAAACTAATATTTCCACTGAAGAGTTTTCACTTGAAGAACAAATACTCGAAAAAGAGCACGAAGAACAGAATTTTTCTGACGACGATAGTTGTAGATGAGAAGGGAAACACTGTTGAAGCTAGAATTATGAAACCACTTACCGATTGCAGAATGAAATGCAAGAATAGATTTTCAGATGAAACAAACGCATTTGTAAATCAGATAATACTAAATAGACAATTCTCCATATCCACCATAATTGAAAATGATCAAAGAGGACGAGATGCGCCAAAGAATAAATGGCCTGAGGAAGTTTTGGCTGATGTGGTGAAACACATTCAAAGCTTTCCTGCATATGAAAGTCATTACTGCCGACAGACGACATCAAAAAAGTATCTTCAGTCAGATTTACCTATTTCTAAAACGTATTCTCTTTATAAAGAGAGTAGAGAAAATTGTGTTTCACAAACAATCTATGCAAGAAATTTTCATAAACTTGGATTAGCATTCAAAAAACCACAAAAGGACACCTGTTACAAATGTGACACATTAAAAATGAAAATTATGTATGCAAATGAAGATGAAAAGGCCAACTTGATTTTGGAACAAAATAATCACCACATTTTGGCTAAAGAAGCTTATGAGTCAAAAGCAAATGACAAAAAAATTGCGAAAGAAGATAGATCAGTAGCTGTATTTGCTTTTGATCTGCAGCAATGCTTACCCACTCCTTACCTTAAAACATCAATTTCATTTTACAAAAGGCAATTATGGACCTATAATCTCACCGTCCATAACTTAGCCACAAATGAAGCAACCTGCTATCTAGGTAGCGTCTTGTCTATATCGTCAAATTGTGGATCTTCCTAGTGATGTGAGAAAAGTGTGCATTTACTCGGATACATGCGGGGGTCAGAATAAAAACACCCACGTAGCTGCTATGTTCATGGCAGTATTACGTGAAAGAAGTTCAATAGAATCTATTGATCACAAATTTCTGGTTCCTGGCCATACGCATATGGAATGCGATGTGGATCACTCAGTCATCGAAAAAGAAAAAAAAAGGGACCACAATGAAAATAAATCACCCTTATGACTGGGTACAGCTAATAAAGGGATGTAAAAGCACTAAACCATTTAAAGTAAAATTAATGGAATGCGATGATTTCTTAAATTTTGCCGATTTATTAAAAAGTTGTTTTGTAAATAAAAAGATTTCTGAAAGTGGTAAAAAATTTCTCTGGAAAGAGTTGCAATGGGCACGTTATTGTTCGGAGAACATTGGTATGCTTTATTATAAATCATCTCTAAAAAGTGAGGAGAAATTTAAATCAGTAAATTTTAGACGTCGTGGTAAACAACTATCAGGTGCATTAACTGTTTCAAAAATACACAATGGACCTATTCCAATTAACAAAGAAAAAAAAAGGATATCATGGCAGTTTTACATGTCATAGATAAACAATTTCATCCATTCTATGAGAACTTAAAGGTGGCTGATGTTCCAGATACCGATCCAGATTTGATTGAGGTTGATCCCGATGAACTAATGTAAATTGATTATTTCCATGCTCATTACTATTGTTTGTCTCAGGTTTTAGTGTTGTATATTACCTTATATTATAAAAAATAATGTTCGTGAATAACATACTATGTATGAAAATAAATATGTTTATTTCAAATATCTTGAGTTATCATTAAAAACTCAGTTGTGAGTAACCGGATAAGTCGATTAAAATTGTAATTTGATAACTAATATTTCAAAAATATGTTTCCAATGACAAATCTTATGCTCCAGAATGCAGAAATATTATCGAATATACAACAAATAGGTATTGCGATTTACCACAACTCTCCGAAATGTTTTTTGGCTCTCCTGAACAATTTCTCAAATTTGAGTTATCTGTTTATTCACTGAGGCCAGAGAATTAACAGGAATAAAAGGCCGACGGTTATCGTTGTAAAGTAATAACAGCTTTCAAACTAAGCTTGGAGTACTTTATGAATACCATCCATTCAGTTGGATCACGGTTTCAAATTTCAAAAAGCTACTAGCGTTGCAGCATTCAACAAGATTGATCACCCAATTTCGTTTGACTCAGACTATGCGGTTGATCATCCATATCCTCGAAATTAGGATAATGTGATGTGCAGGGATTGCTGGGTTCTTCATCGCTACTACATCTTTTACTGGAAGTTCATTAAGGTGGGGCGCAGTAGGTATTGCAAAACAATTTGAATGAATCAAATAGCAGAAGGAATATTAAAGTATTGCACGATTCCTCTTTTCTTCATGAACAATTGAAACTTTACTAGTGGAAACATGCATACATGACAAATTAATAACAGATGTATATAAGTATGAGAGGAAACACTTCGAACAACAAAATCGAAGAAGTAACGGGAAAAGGGAGGTAAGCGATAGATTCCTTGAAATACAAAAAGAAATGGAGCAAAAATTACGAAACAGATATTATTCATAAAACTAATAGACGAAGATAAAGCAGGACGGAGAATAACGATGGAAAAGAAAATGAATTCAAACAAATAGTAGGAAATAAAACAACGTCCTATATGAATCAGAATAAGAACCAAACGGATCGGACCTAAACCCCCATTCGATATCTGAAAAGATAAAAGAAAAAAGAAGAAGACAGCGAATAACAAGAAGAAGCATAAATGTAGACTCAAGCGGAAAAAGCCATAGACACAGGAAAAACCAAAGATCGTTTTTTTTATATTTTCCAACCGTTCTCTTAAAGAACCTGTCAGCATACAGGGTGCTTCTAAATTCATGAGAAAAAAATTCAGGAGGTGATTTCCTCATTTCCCGTTATCTTTCCTATAACAAAATTTCCTCAGCTCACCCCCTTCCGA
This sequence comes from Galeruca laticollis, assembly GCA_963921935.1. Classification (NCBI taxonomy): domain Eukaryota; kingdom Metazoa; phylum Arthropoda; class Insecta; order Coleoptera; family Chrysomelidae; genus Galeruca; species Galeruca laticollis. Next base: position 95,100,492 of record OY998183.1, read on the forward strand.
GATATCATCCCTAAAAGGAGGTGAGTGAAATTAAGTTTAAATTTAAATTATTTCTCAATTTTAAGTAACGATAGAAACTTGAAATTTTGTAATGTCCGTGCACTCGCAAAAGACTAACCACCGGTATTTTATACTTCCTGTTACATTATTATCCTTAATATCAAATTTTTGTCGGGATTTAATTTTGTAAAATAAGAATATTACTTAAAGTCCCTGTTTATTTTATAACATTTCTTAATTTCAAAGTTTTTTCCTAGGACCAATAGATTCAGTGGAAAAAAATCAAATTAAAACAAGGTAGCACACAGGATACTGCATTTTAGTTCATCGAATCTACTGGTTCTAGGAAAAAACTTTAAGAATAAGAAATGTTTTAAAATAAACAGGGGTTTTAAGTAATATTTTTATTTAACAAAAATGAATCTCAAAAGATTAGATATTAAATAAGGGATGCTTATTTTACCTCCTTATAATGTAACAGGAATGTAACCGGTAGTTTACAAAATACTACAATAGCTGTCAGTCGATTTTGATACATGCCAACCTCCACAAAGTAAAAATTTGGGCTATAAAAAAATGTTAAAATGTTATGCCACTTTATCTTAAAAGCGAATCTGTTGATTATTGAAAGCTATTTTTCAGTCCGATACAATTCCATTGTCACTCAGGGTAATATCTGATTAAAAGCAATTCGATTTTGGTATTCAATGTAGTTTAATTTTAAATGAAAAACGAAACTCACTTTACGTAAACTGTGAAGTTTGTTCGAGCAGAGATTTGCTTCAAATATTTTTTTAAAATAAAAGGATTATAATTTCATTCAATAAAAACCGCTTTTCATGAAATGTATGAACGCTCTTGAGTTGAACATTCAAAACAAAGCACAAAATTACACGCAGGAGTGATGTACATAATATTTTTTTGAAAGGATTTATTCCGGGATTTTCATCGAAATTAACATAATGGAAAACGGACGTTTTGGGCAGCGACGTGGCGCTTTGGATTTTGATTTTGTCCAGTGGAACCGAAGCGGCACCGAGTGCTCCAACGCCGACGGTTGCAGGCTGTTTATTTTGCAGGCGGACGGTGATAATTCCTGGATTAATTTCTGAAATTGGAGATTTGGTGACGATTTCGGCACTGTTTCGATTGATAATTTGAAATAGATTAATATTGAAGGTTGAATTAGAAAGGGATTACAGTTGAAAGACAGATATACATAGATATACTTCCTTCAAACGTGTTCTATATAGGCGTTTTTGGGATTAAAAAAATTCATTTTTTACTAAATCATTGATTAATTCTAAGAAGATAAATAATACGACAAAATTAATGCTTTAATCCACAGCAACATTCTGGAAAACAACATAAACATAATGCATAATTACATTTGCTTTGTAATAACCAAATACCTTTAATGGTCGAGGAGTTCCAATACATAATTACCTATATAACTAAGGTCCGTTTCAGAAAAGACAGATGAACAGTGCTGATGGTCGGTCGCTGCCGATTATCGGTCGAGTAAATTGTTTTCACATTAAGGCGTATCATCAACAGGAATCTGAGAAGTACACAGCATTGTGTTGTTTTTGCTTTGTGTGTAAAAAGATTAATTGAAAAGCAAAGAAAATAAACGAAAATCCAGAAGAATATGGGTCCATTCTTTATGTCTACAAAGACCAATAAAATGCGCTTTGGTCACCTCCTATTCAAATTTACGAGAATATCCAAGCAAATTCTTTATGTTTTTTCGGATGTTCATTTTTTTTTTGACGAACTGCACTACAAGCTAGAAGACGATCTAAACTGTTCAGACAGTATCAGAGCTTCAATTCCTTCAATGGGAAGATTGAGTGCTGCTCTAAAGTAAGAAAATATTTATTATACTTTTTAAATAGACAATAATAATCAGGGTTATGCTGATTAAAGTCAAGTGATTAAAATCTATAAAATCATGATTTAAATCGCTTGATTTTTAAAATTAAAATCATGATTTGAAATCGATTTTTTTCTTTTTTATTCAGAACCAGATAACAACATAATATTAAAGCTTTCTCAAAAATCAAAAGAAGTATCTGCTTTTAGCAAAAACAACAAAAAAGAAGTACATAATTCCAAATTCTTAAACTAAACGTAACACCTAAATATTATTACTGTATATTTTCAGTCTATTCATTTTCGTTATACAATTTAAACAAAAACACGAGTTTTCCTCCTTTTTCTATGCCTAACTGTTTCTAATATCCGAGTGTACAAGACCAAAAGAGCTAAATACGCGTTCTTCTGAAGCTGAAGAAGCAGTTGCACACAGGAACTGTTTTATTATTGGCAACTGTTTCAAGATTTCCGGCTCATCATTTTGTGATAACCACCATTGTAGTCCGTTTACATTTTTTATTACTTTGTCCGAAAACATAACTTGCTTAAATAGAGCACTGCGGGCATTTAACTTTATTACCAAAGGTAACAGTCCAGTGTTTTCATATAACTCGTTAATTGTTTCTAAAGCTATATACTTTTCTTCTGCTGTTAACTTGTATTTTGTTTTTTGTGGATTCAACATATACGCTATAAAATGATATGGCGTTAGTGCTTGCTTATATCGATTATTAAATTATTGTGTTTTTTGTAATGGTAATTCCACAGATTAATCAAAGTTATATTGTAAATATTCTCACTGCTCTACAGCATCTGCGATCGTGGCATTTTTCCTCTGCACAGTATCAAGAGCAACTGATATAGGTTTTAAAATGTTTAAATAATCTTGCGCTGCATGTTTAATTGCAATATTTGAAACTTTTTGGTAAATAGTGGAATCAATCTCCTTTTTATTTTCTTCGCAGATTTTTAATATGATGTCCCACTGAGTGACATACATCTCTAAGCAGTCGCCAAGACTATTCCAACGCACATCGCTAGGAAGGACTAAAGCGTTGCCTCCTGCTTGACTGAATTTAGCTCTAGCCAAATGGTTATTTCGAAAATACTTAACAATTTGGATCACATATTCTTTAACGTCTTTAACTTGAAAGTCCTTTCACAGTAAGTTAAAAATATGTGCAGAGCAGCCATAAGTTATAACTTTTGCGTTCGTTTTTTCTTCTGATGTTTTTTTCGTAAGTGTCATATTTGCGGCATTGTCTGTCACAAAAGATTTTACGATACCTTTGTATTTTAATTCACATGAAGAAATTAGGTCACAAACTATTTGAGTTAAATATTCTGAAGTATGTGGATTTCTTGATGTGTCTATAGTTTCGTATAGAAGGGCTTGTCCATCTTCAGTGGTTGTCGTTGTGCACGTTTGACCAGGGAGGAGAAACATTTTTCTTTTCATCTCCATAGATTTCGTCCAAAAGACTTGTTGCTACCGTTTTTCTCGTGGGCGGTGTATAATCAGGCCTTAATAACTGAATGCCTTTGCTATTTGTTTGTCAATTTTATGTTTTTCAGCAGTTGAAGTCCGCATTACAAAACCACTCATGGTAGGCTGAGTTTCGATTGCTTTCTTTTTTTGGACTGGCTCAAAAGTTGTTGGACTTGTTGGTAATTTCGGTGGAGTTTTTCTAACATATGAACTATCCGTCATGTGTGAACTACAACTTGAAGCAGATGATGTGCAAGGAAAACTGTCAAGCGACATTCGACTCTCTGGGTAGAGAAAAAACATAATTGAAAATTGAAATTGATTAATTGTTGATATATTGATATAGTATTGAATTATTGATTTTAAAATAAAGTGAAAATGTTCAATAGAGATGTAAAAGCAAATTTATTTTTTTAAGTTGAAAAAAATTAAAAATTAAGTAAGTATAGAAGAGTAAAGATAATCTTTAATTAACCTTGGAAAGGTCGCGTTAAAAAAGTTACATTAAAGGCCACGTGTCCTATATGCCTAAAATCTATATCCTAAAATATCTATAAATGAATACTTAAAAATATATTATCTTTGTTAAAAATAATATCTATCAAAAAAATGTTAAAATTATCTCAAAAATGTATCTTCTTCTTCTCATTGGCTTTCAGACCTTAAGGTCCATAGTCTCCCTATTGGGAGTCCTAGCCTCATTTTTCCGGCAGCGGTGGCCAGCCGCTTGGCCAAGCCTACTGCTTTAAATCAGTAGGGAGTTTGTGAATTCCGTGACTTAGTTTTTGCTCTGAAGGCTGTCCTTTGCTTCTTCAACTATTCTTTTCCATTCTTTCCGGTCTTTTGCTGTGTTCTTCCAGTTATTTAGTCCAATTTCTTTAAGAACTTCTTCTACACCATCCAACCATCTAGTTTTCGGTCGTCCCCTTGCTCTTCATCCTTGTCTTTTAGTTTCCTGTATTTTCTTGACACACCTTTCATTACCTAGACGTTGTACATGCCATGCCCACCTTAATTCGTTACTTCTTATTTTATTTGTTATTATTGGGCTATTGAATTTTTGATTAACTTCGTATTTTCTTAATATTCTCCATACTCCATTTTCTTTAATTCGGCCGTATATTCTCCGTAGTATTTTCCTTTCCCAGATTTCTAATGCGTTTTCCTTTTTTTTTGTTAAATTCCAGGTTTCTGCGGCGTAAAGTACGATTGGTCTAATTACTGTCTTGTATATTTTAATTTTTGTGTTTGTAGACAATATCTTTGATTTAAATGTGTCTTTTAATGCATAGAAACATTTGTTACCCTGTTGTATTCTGTTATTTATCAAACATGTATCTACTTATAATATAATACGTATATATTTAAAAACTATTTCAAAATATCTCAGAATATATAATTAAAAATTACACTGTGTTACTTAACTTATAATTAATAATTATGTCTCAAAACTTTCACTAAATTATCTCAAAAATAAAGTATCAAGTGCTTGGAGAATCAACAAAAAACAAAAAATCTAACCACGCGATCATTCCCGGGTTAATAATAAAAATCTTTATTAAATTTAAATTAAATTAAATTAATAATTTAATTACCTGTATTCCTCTCTTGATAATTACAAACATCGTGGTGTCCTTTAAGTCTTTGAACTAACTCTTGAATATATTTCTTGCACTTTCTACAAATATAGAACTGCCATATTGGGTCCTCTTTTCTTCCACTCATTTTACTTTATTTATATGTTTTCACTTCACTTAACTAACCTAACTAGCGAAATGAGTGAAATTTTTGGGCAACGTCAACTTATAGGTTGAGAAGGAAAACAAGCATCGACAGGAATATTCTTGCAAAAAGCACAACAAACGTGTTCGTGCCTCACTCGGCAGTACTCGGCACTGTATAGTGAGTGTATAGGACAGAAGGAAAACAAATCGCGACAAGAATGTTCTTGCAAGAAGCGCCTCAAATTGTATTATAATTTTTAGACATATACATTAAAATAATTAACAATAATTTCAAAGAATCAAAATGTTCAAATTTTATATTCAAATTTAAAAAATCAATAAAATCAAATAAATCGTGATTTTTTTAAAAAACTCAATGGTATTTGATTTTTTTAATAAAAATCAGATTTTGCCAAACCTTGCTCCAAACATTCACTATGACAGAACTAGAAGTACTACATATTTGTGATAAGAAATAAGAACTGATTTCCTTGCGGAATTAGAAATTGGAAGACACTAAGAGACTCACAACATGAAGTCGTCAATAAACAGATAAATCTTACAATGGAACCTCAAGCCAGTATAAGCAGTGACCATAAAATTATATTGAAATGAGGTCGCAAATAATTAGGACCTCAATTCAAATAGATAGTGTGTAACGTTTATGGATATTTGAGAAAGACATTTTCACATGCGGAAGTCTTTGTGAAAGTATGACAGGAGTGTCATCATCCACTATTTATAGAATTGTTCATCAAAAAGAACGTTGTGCCGAGGTTCAGGTACCACAGACACATTTACGAGGACGAAAATCTATTAAATTAAGTTTAATAAGAGTAGGTACATAATTTTTATTTCAATAAAGAAATTCCGACTGTCAAAAAGATATTTGTTGCAATCAAAGACAACGACATAATTCCCAGCATGAGTCGTGAACCCTTGCGCAAACTATTGCACATACTTAAGTTTACCTTTGCTAAGCATAACAGAAAATCGGCGTTGATAGAAAAAGAGAAAATAATCAACTGGCAAAAACTACATCCGTAAAATGGCAGAATTTTGTAAACAATATCGATGAGACATGAATACTGGACATAGAGTTGAAAAAGTTTGGCTTGACACAAGCAGTCGGATAGCAGTTCTTGAAGGTTTATCGACATGTATTCAAGGACCAACAGGCAAAGGGCAGCGGCTTAAAGTAACTCATGTAAGAAATTACAGTGGATTTCTGGAGTAAAGTAGCATGATCTTTGTATTTAAAAAAACTATCACGAGGACATGAGCGCAGATCACATCGAACTGTGGTTTGAGTCCGTCCTGCAACGTGTCGAAGAAAAGGCTATTATTGTGATGGATAATGCTTCCTATCATTGCCGGAGCAACGGCTACGTAAAAAAGAGATTAGATACGATGATTTTGCAATTAAAGCGGAGTTAAGGGCAACTATCAAACTAGATCAAGCCACTTACTTCAATTTGTTGGCGATGAAATGGCTCGTAGACGCGGTAGTAGTTTTACGACTGTATCATTGCGAGCTTAACACTATGGAACTTATTTGAGCACAGACAAAGAGTTACGTGGCGTACCACAATGTAACATTGCAGAAGTGGAGCGTCTGCTACGTACAGCAATAGATGAAGTTTAGCATGGAAGAAAGCTATAAATCACGTTCGAAAAGTGGAAAACCGCACATGGGAATTAGATTTTCTAGTGAATGCGGTTATTGAAACAGTTGTTATTCAAGTTGGGACCGATAATGGTAGCAGCAATAGTGACAATTTCGTATCAACAAAAGCGCACTGAATCGTTTTAATTAGGTACTCATCATCACTTTACCATGAAAAGTTTGTATTTGTCAAATATCAAACATAAGAGTAATGTGTAAAACAAAACACAACCAACATTTTAAATTGTAGCTATATTAAAATATTATAAATAATTCAGATCCCTCCGCCACTGGCGCTTGAATTGGAATATTTTTATGTACCGATAATGTAGCTGCTAATTTCATTTTTAGTTTGTTAGACTAAGTATACATATATTTATAGCCGACGAACATTTATTGATGTTAAAATATGCATAATAATTTTGTAATTCTAAGTCGATATAATACATTATTCTTACGATTATAAATATTAAGTTTAATCAAATTTGCAATTTTTGTGTTGTATATATGGAAGTGATTTTTCTTTCGTGTTATGGTGTCTACAATAACAACAGGAAATTGATTTTGAACACCTCAATAAGAAAACTGGAAAATGATATTATGTTAATTTGATTAAAACCGAAATGAGATTTCTCGAAGGTAGCGCTGTTAACAGCGGCTTGCATAAACGTAATCGAAAAAAAATTCAATTAATATATACTGTAAATGAACTGGATTAGTGGAGTGGACTATTTACGTTTGTCGTTCAGCGATACACCAAAGGTTTTTGTTGTTGTTTTTCTTCGATTTGGTTTTTGGAAAGAACGACTAGTCGTAATTTTAAGTAACGTTTCATTAAAAACACTTGAGTACGACAATATTAACAAAAATAAATCAAATCTTGCGAAAAACAGATATTAAGGTAAATACAACAAATGTTGCGGGGAGTTGATATATTAGTTAATTAATTACAGTTGTTCACAGATATTAGATGCTCGTATGATAAATATGTATTTCTCTCCGATTATTATTGAACTAACGCACTTCTAGTTAGCACCGCTGTAATTGGCGTCGTAACACAATAGATTTTTTTATACTTTTAGGTAAAATCGCATTTTTCGCGGTTTAGTATTGAGTTTAGTTTACAGTTGATTGGTTTAGAGTTTTCTTCTGACCAGAAAGATTCACTGAGTTGTTAAGATACTTGTTACATTGTGAAATGCGTCCGTTTCGGACAAGATATTTTCACCACTGCTTCATCGGATGAGAGATACCTCACTACTGACTGTTTTGCTCGACAATTCGTCTTTTTACCATAATCTGAAAAAAGACTGTTTGTAATTCAGATCTGGATGTCGTAAAAGATAACTTTCTTCTTTTGAAATTTCGACGTCGGGTAAATTGCCCATTGACGATAGAGATAAGTTTTGTCATTGTAACAGAATAGGGGGTGTAACCTTACCCTTAATTGAATGTTTTTATTCTTTGTCCAACAGCCATAAATAGTCTTGGTGTGACGTAAATTATTCACGTCAACCACTGTGGAACAGCATCAATTATTTGAGATGATTCTTATGTGATTTTAAATTGTTTTAGAAAGGTCCATAATTCTTTCTTATGAATAGATTTTTAGAACCAGTTACATTTTTAAGTGCCTTTTGGTTCACGTAGAGAGGATTTCATCTTTTGGTACCATACAGAAAGTTTTTGCCAATTTGTTTTCGTGATAAATACTGCTCGCCAAATCGCAACATTCTCCCCCGGAAATGAAGTCCCTACTTCATTTAGAAGAATGAGAGATAGATAAATTTAGAATATAGATAAGGATAAAAGTTAAAGTAAACATTTTTCTGTAGATTAGACACAACTTACAACTAAGAAACTCACGACTGCGACATTTATTAGAGGAATCGAGGACCGATTAACATGTTTTAATAGTTAATGCGAATCCTCACAAGACCTGGTGTCTAGTTTGGGGTGAGGGTATAGTTTTGTTATAGCTCTAGGCCATAGGCCAATTAAGAGGTGGAATGGTTTCTTTCTTTAAGAGTACTAGATCGTTTATTTGTAGGTATTCTGGTCTATTTTGCCGTCTATTCAGGTAGTCCACAGACCACCTTTTCCAGAACAGCTGCAGAGTTTTTGCGCATTGTTGCCAAAATCCTATCAGGAAATAACCAGGAGTGAGATATTGAACATCAGAAGGATCGGTCGATTTGAATCATAATAGTAACGAATTGTTCAAAAGTTAATTTTGTTAAATCGATGAGTCTTGAGATACTTGAAACTGTCAAGGAAAAATACTACTTACAAGTTCTGATAATTTGTGGTCTAGAGTTGTTCATGTTAGACCCGAATATTTCGAAAGAAATGTTTTTCTATTGCTCACGGAAGCACCACCGCCTTATAAGGTAGGAAAAGTCAACGAACTGTTGATGAAAAAACAGATTCGTGAAAACTAATATGCTGAAAAACATTTCAATAACTGAATACAAGAAATCTGTGGATAACTAGGTTGATCGTTCCAAGCGTTATATTGAGTTGGATAGATCGTATTACGAATGAAGATTAAGCTAGATCACGAGTAAATTACTTCATATTACATTATGAAAATAATAATATTTATTTACCAGTCAGTTTGAAATATACAATAATTTTAGTTAACGGTAAATAAATATAGAATTCCCACAGAAGGGTGAACCTCGGCGTGCGTTGTACCATATTAATTATACCATAGATTATTATAAAGAATAAAATTGTAAAAATAAAGTTTCTTTCAGTGTGAGCAAAAAGACACGACATTTTTTTATGTAGATAACACATTAAAAATCATTTATAAATAATATAAAAAGAACACCCTACTATATAATAATATTTTATTCGTAGCATTTCATAATATGATTTACAATAATTTCTTTTTAATTTCACAAAGATTGTTAAAACCGATATGGTCGTGCACGAGCACAATAAGTGATTATGATTTTATACAAATATGAAAATATACCCATACAATCCAGCAAAAATACAATCAAAGATTAAGGGAATAAAAGTAAAATGATAATTAAATATTTATAAAAAGGGTGAAACGTGTGAGTGGTGGAGAGGTAAGTTTGATTATATACTAATTTTATGTTTTCATTTATTATCAATGATTATTTTATTAATGATATTTTTGGTCTATAATAGCAAGAAGCTCCTGTCTGTTTGAATTCAGGACAATTTTTTTAAGAAAGCTTTTATTCATGTTCAAGGAATTATTAATTGATATATACATTTTATACATATTAGGCAAGTAATTGAAGATCTTAGCAGATAGATATAGAATATTCCCTTGTCCATTTGTATTATTTCTACTTATATTGGTAGCTACATAATTTTTATTTTTTAACCTTGTAGAGTAGTTGTGTTCTATCTTTCGTAAGATGTTTTTATTTTATAGATATTCAATACAATAGAGTGAACATATTATTGTCTGTTTGTAACGGGTTAATTTTGACACTATGACTACCAACTCAGTTTTTTTAAAAAAAAATATATATTAAAAGATCAGATTAAATTCTTTACTGGATAATTATTAACAATATAATATAAAAATTTACCTATTTGGCATTTTTGTAACACTTTGTAACTAACACATATGCTTGTATAAATATTTGCAGATTGTGAACTATGTTGATTTTATTTAACATTTTTTGATTTATGGGTTTTAACAGAAGTCTTTTAACAGTATTGTTGTCATTATCTGTTACTGTCAGCCCAGAGTTTTAGTGATTACTCTGCCATCATCTTCCTGGTGAAATGGTGCAGGCTGTAGCCGACATATCATAACATCTTGATAATAATTTTATATTATCAATCACTATTGATTGCTGGGTAAGTTGGTAAGTTGTATCCTCTGATACAAAAACGAGCGCCGTTGTAAATAGAGTAGTTTTAGTCATACTTATTTTCTTTAACTTACATTCTTGGGGTATTAAGGGGTCTTTCTCTCTCTTTTGGATTTTACAGTAGATATAAATAACCGTGGGACTACTGATTTTTGTCCTGGTTACATCATTGTGGCCTCAGTAGTCCAAAACTTACATTCTAAAACATGTTACTAGTATTAGGTTAAAGTAAATTAGTTGATTAACTTTACATACTTTTCATTCAGGATAAGGGTATGTTTAATCCTCATTTGTTGACCATGTAGATTCCTGTGAATATTTCCATATTAGATTACTTTAGGTTAGGCCATGGATATCGTTTGATATTGTAAACATTTAACCATAATACGTTAACTGTCTAGATCCCATCTGATTTGAGCGATAATTCGGATATTTCTTCGTACGTTAACATCTGCAGACGTGCTATGGTACTATTATTATTTAAATCCATTTAAATAATTTCTAATAGGTAAGCACTTTGTTTATGTTGTGTCAGTTGGAATTGACAATCGCTCAATGACAGATATGCCTTCAATAAGAGCGTCCGTTTGTTCGTTTCACACTGGGAGTAGTCGAGATCTTTGCATAGCATTTGTTCTGTGACTTTACGAGTCATAGACAATTACGCTTACGCACAGATTTCCTCTCTGAGGTGTTCGTAGATGATATGTGGACATTTATTGGAAACATTTTTGGGGTTTATCGACTTCTGTTCGATATCTTATGTGAATTGTAGTTCTATGCTCCGCGGTTAAGACGAATTCATGTCTGCTGGGTCTCTATTGGTTGGAAACTAACTCGAGTCTGCGTTGTGAAATGTACTTTAGGGACAGGAAGAATGTTAACGTCACTCTTCAATTTGATTTCGAAGATGTCTAGATGATTGTCAGTTAGTGAAACGGTATCTAATTTTATATATGGTATTTGAAACCATCCCAGTTAGGGGAGATTATTAAAACCGTCATAATTTATTCGGGAAGCTATTGGTGATAGTAGTTTTGGCAGATTTCACGAGATTTTGTGGATAATGGTCGATGTTTGGAAACCATGCTACCTGACTCTTTGAGAGGAGATTATCAACTGGAATCCTAGTATCTTTGTTGGATTTTTCAATTCTGTATGGAAGAGACGTTTGTTGGAATATATAGAAATTTTGGAACCCTCGATTAGAGGTAAATAAAGTTTTATAGTATTTTTTTGTAAAGGTTATCTAGAACATTTCCACTCATTTTCTATTACAGAAAAATGACTATGGGTGGGTTTAATTTGGTAACTATTAGTATTTTTTTTAATTCTTTGTAAATTAGTATAATCTATTTTGTACAGTTCGGGGTTATTTTTCTCATTTTTTGTTTATAGTAAAATAGTCAGTCACCTTGAACATAATAAAAAGAAAACATCAATGTTTTTATGACTATTAACTAGTTCTGTCCTACTTACAGATAGCGTATTTCAAATAGTAATTTAAATGGTTTAACCGAGTAGTTAGCAGTATACAGCATGTCACATAAGATATTGACACATGTACTTGCAATATTCTTAGTTGAATAGTTGACAAGTATCACTCTGTTTTATATCTCTATGTACTGCATGTAATCACATATTTTTTTGATATATATACAGGTCATTTTGTTAGATTCGATATAACTTTTATCCACATACTAAATATTCGTGTTTTTGTAAAAGTTTAAGTCAATTAGTAGGATACTAGGGAACAGCATTTTTTTTGGTTGTTAGATATGTAAATAAATATTTTTTGAGCCTCAGGCCATATTTTCGAATAGTAAATATTTGATAAGTGATTCATTTATGTTATTTTGGGAGGATTAGGAAGTTGTGTCTCATTTCTGATGCACCTTGGTCTTTTTAGGGTTCTTCTCCTACTTGTCAGCTAGAGGACATTGTCTTACTTTGGTTAAGACATACTGGACTTGACTGGAGCTTGACTCTGGATTTGGGAAGCTGTAATAGGAGGCCGCCAGTAGTTTTGTTCGATTTATTGGCAACCGAGGGTTGCTTACTTCATTTGCCTTTGCAGTTCGACACAGCGAGTAGTAGGCTTCTATGAAGAGGATGTACATACTGGATAAGTGATATTAATTTTCTTTTCTTACATAAATTCAAGATAAGTTGAGTTATAGTTTTCAGGGGGGGGGGGGCATTATTTAACTTACATGTTGAGGATTTTACTAATAAAACTAGGTTTTATTTAAGGAACTTATAAGGATCCTTAAATAAGTGAAGGTATCTTATGATAGACCTACGCACTATACCAGCGCATTTTTTTGTCATATGAAAAACACCAGTATACTGTGAAATTTTATATTTATATGCTGTTGTATTTTTTTTGCCTTGGATCCAACGCAAAGTATAAACACTCCATTTTTGATAACTTGGTGAATTTATGTATTCAGGTGATCATTGGTGAATTTGCTATTGCAGAATAATATATATATTGTCTTTTAATGTAAATACATTTTATTACTGTGGTCTATATTGTTGCACCACAATACAAGTATTTTGAATATGTATAGTTTTCAGGGGTCAGGGGAATATTTTCAATTGTAATTTTGGCTTTTAACGTGAATACATTTTATTACTGTGGTCTATATTGTTACAACATAATACACTGTATGTTACTAAATTTTTGGAACTTTATACTTAATAAAGTGAATGTAAGTTAGGTTGTCTTTGCTTTCCTCACTTTTGTCAAATTTAAGTTTGGAAATTTTCTTTTACGGCTCAGATAAATTTGACTGGCGCCTAACAATTAGTTTTTTTTAAATTCAACATCCCAGATTTGAGACGTTCACCCACTCCCGTCTCCACTTGAGTGAACCGGAGCCACATCGGTTGACATCTGGGACAACCGAAACTTATAAATATAAAAAGTTCATTATATGTTATCCATGACCCTACTTTCCAAAAATAGTTAGTCAGAGGCATAGTCCATTTTTTCCATAGTTTTTAAATGTGTGTAAAATACCACCCCATCCAAGAATTCCGTGACTCAATCTTGACTCTACGAGTGTGTAATAAATTTAGTTGGCTAATGTCTAGAATTGATTTCAGATATTTAAACTTTGAGAGTAGTAATAGTAAATACCTAGCAATGTCTCCAACATGTGCATCCCATTTTAAGTGAGAATCAATTTTTATACCTAGGTATTTTATTTCATGAGTGGATTTTATATTAATATTTTGTGAACTTTCAATTTCAGTGTACGGTGGCAACGAACTTTTATAACTACTGAAGGACATAAAATAAGTTTTGTGAAAATTAATTCTTAGTTTTTTATGTCTAAACCAATCGATAATTTTTGAAAAACTTGACTCTATTTTTATTTTTAAACGCTCCCATGTGTCACTGCTGTATATAACAGCAGTATCATCGGCAAAACTGATTATTTTACCCTCCACTTCAACACCGAAAAGGCCATTAATATATATACTGAATAAAAGTGGGCCCAATACGGTGCCCTGAGGGACACCGTAAGTTGTAGTGTGAAAACTGCTGACCACGTCATTAACTTTCACTTGTTGCTGCCTGTCCTTCAAATAATCTCTGAGAAGATCATGTGTTGGACCACGCATTCATGCGCCCCACAAAGCATCCATCAACTGTTCATGTGAAACAGTATCAAACGCCCTGGCTAGATCCAGAAATACGCAGATACTTGGTTTACAGACGTCAACTAACCGATTGATTGTATTTATTAATTCCACTATTGCGTTGCTAGTAGATAAAACTTCCTGGAACCCATACTGATTTTTTTAAATACAGTTATGTTTTTTTAAAAAATGCAATCAATCTTTGTTTTACATTTTTTTCAAATATTTTTGTTAAATTTATTATCAAAAAGATTGGTCTGTAGTTTGACATATTGCTTTTATCGCTTTTTTTATGTAATGGCAAGATAATGGTCATTTTGAACTGATTGGGACATTTGCATACACGAAATGTAAAGTTTGTGGTATTATCTAACATTTGATATTTTTTTAAATCTCAGCCTTTATGCCATCTAGGTCTGGTGCTTTATTATTTTTAAGTGAATCTATTATGTTTTCGATTTCGTTTTCAGTGGTGTCAGATAGGAATATAGAGTTTACATTGTTTTTGTTTCTTGGGGGTGTTGTTTGTGGTTTCGAGATTTTATCAGCATAATTTTTACCAATGGTTGCGTTCAGAAAACATACCTTATAACTCAACTGTTGAGTGAGCGCTCACTGAGCAACGAATGGTTGATGTATGTCTTATGAACGATCATTTTTTGGAAAGATCATAGACAATCTTTAACATAGATTGTATTGTCTTTGGAATAAATATTTGAGAAATTATAATTATGGCTAGGGCTAGAAACAATTTAATTCTTGCATTATTAGATGATGGTGATGTAATATATATTAACCAAAATATTATAGCCCATGTAGTAGAAAATTTACAGAAACCATTGCATGATTATAACGTGAGAAGACGTGGTATTCGAGAAAAAACAGAAATTATTACGAAGAAATAAGATATAATTCCACCACACAATGATTTAGTGTTTAAGGAATATTTTAGGATGTCTGCAAGAGCTACAGAGGTATTTAAATGTATCTGTTCGATTGAAGAGCTTGAATTAATTATTAGTATTATTATTATAATTCGTGAACATTTTTGGTATCTGTTATGCTGTATGTAACATTATTATATGTATAAATCGCTTCATATTCATCACTCATGTTGTAATATTTTAATTAAATTATATATAACCCTACTAAATATAATCTTTGTTATGTTTACTATTAATCAACTCATAGATCTTTATATAAACATCACAATTTGCAACGTGTTGTGCTCACTGAGCGCAATTGAAAACCGCTCAGAAAAATGGCGTCCGCTCACCACACATGTTGAGCTTCGCGCACTGGTCAATGTGCGTTCACAGAACATTTACTCAACGGTTGTGCAACAGTTGTGTTTTCTGAACGCAACCAATGTTACTAAAGTGTTCAATAAAGAGCTATATTATATTTGTCTACTGAGTGGCATCTACAATCATGATTTTGCAATTCTGCTTCTTTTTTTTGAGAGTTATTTTCTGTTGAATTATTATTTACTATGTTCCATAAATTTTTAGTGTGGTTTTTATTTTTAATAATCTCATTTCTATGATAATTCTTTTTTGTTACTTTTATTAGCGTTATTAATTTTTCTCTATAATTGCTATAATCGGTTTTCTTTAATGTATCATTGGGATTTTTTAATATTCTCTATATAATTTTTTTTTATTAACTGACTTTACAAAACCCTCTATCATCCAGTTATGTCTTTTTTGTTCTGATTTTTTTTATTTTTATTAATTGTGTATTCTGTTCTACCAATTTTTAAGGGTATTAATAAATATGTCACATTTTTCATTTATATCCTCAGAGTTGCAGTAACTATTCCAATTGTTGTTTTGAATATCATTTTTTACTTTATTATAATTAGTGACTTTTTTATTGTGATATTTAATATTAAAGGAATTCACTGGTTTCAGTGGAATATTTAATAGAACTATGAATTAAATAATACAAATTGAAATTCTTGTTCTGCGAATTTTAATTTTTAATAAAAATTTCAGGTTAAACAATACAAAATTAATTCCTATTCCTTATTTGAATCATATATAAACGTACAAAGTTAGAAAAGCGAAAGATTGCGAATTACAGCAAATACGAATTGAAATATATATAAGTGTGGTACTCAGACACTTATAAAATTGAAGCAGAATGTGTATAACAGGAATGAACAGCCATTTTACTTTTCCGCCAACCTATCTAATATGCGAGAAAAGTATTGGTTTACCCACAAAAAAGTTGGAAATTTGAAATTTTTTTTTGAGTTATTTTTACGTTATCCATCAACAACACGAAAAAACGGTTTTTAGAAAAAAAATCCTGTGTGTATGTCGTCGTCGTCGGCCACTTTTCCTTGCAAGTCTTGTTAGCACGATACAGCCTCCGGAGTGAAATAAGTCACCAATTTTATGATGGAATATTGTTAAGGACATTTCACAGATGAACCCTATTGATTTTCAGCTCACCAGAGCCAGTACAACAGGTGCTATGGTACTTGAAGTACGACATTTTGTCGTTTTTCGAGAAATTTCAGTTTGTTAGCACGATACAGCCTCCGGAGTTCAACAAGTCACCAATTTTATGATTGAATATTATTCAGGGCATCTCACTGATGAACCCTATTGATTTTCAGCTCACCAGAGCCAATATAGCAGGTGCTACAGTACTTTAAGTACAATATTTTTGTCATTTTTGGAGAAGTTTCAGTTTGTTAGCACGATACAGCCTCCGGAGTATATACAAGTGATGAATTTTATGATTGGATATTATTCAGAGCGTCTCAAAGATGAACCCTATTGATATTGAGCTCACTAAAGTCAGTACAACGGGTGCTGTGGTACTTGAAGTACCAAATTTTTGTCATTTTTGGAGAATTTTAAGTTTGTTAGCACGATACAGCCTCCAGAGAGTATACGATTGATCAACTTTATGAATAAGTATTGTTCAAGGTGTATCACAGATGTACCCTATTGATTTTCAGTTGACTAGAGCGAGTACAGCGGGTCCTATAAAAATAGATATACTAAATTTTTGGTAATTTTTAGAGAAATTCCGGTTTGTTAGCACGATACATCCCCCGAAGTGTATACAAGTAACAATTTTATGATAGAATATTGTTCAGGGCCACAGATGCGGAAAAGTTAGTTTTAATCTTTAAAACCGTTTATTTTCAAACGATTTGCAGCTGAACGAATAACAATTCTTCATTTTCGGCTACAACAGCGTCATCTGCATAGCATAGAATTCTCAGGTAGCGATTATTCATTTGGTCTGAAGTATTAACTTCGTTTATACTTTTACGATTATTTAATCCATTATTTCAAAAAGGCAGAGGCTGAGATATTTTTAGTATTAATTTAAATTTTTCTTGCTAAACTTCAGATTCGACGATTAATAACTGTGATTTGTTCCAAAATTTCTATTCTTAATATTTATTTAAAGAAAAAATTCAATTGCAGCTCCGAATTGTGGTTATTGCAAATTTTTTAAATAATAAATTTTATATTTCTAAAAATACTTTTCCAAGTTCATAAATATGTATTTGAAACCTGTAAATATTATAATGAACCGTTGAAACTCAACAACAGTCTGTTCCCAAATACTTGAATAAAAAAATGACAAAATAAACGTTTTATATACATAACGCCTTCCTCAAACGCGTCGTTTTAGAATATAACCAACAAATAAGAAAACATATCCCATAAAGAGATATTTAAGCGAGATATCAAGTGGATGAGAAATATAAATGGTAATGGCTGGTTGTGAAAAACTGGCGTAAAATGCATAGTGCAAGTGTGGCGTTGTTCTGATAACGTCAAAGGGGGATTTATTGTAATTCCTTTGATTCTGCTTGTCTATATTGAGTTCAAAGCTGTACAAGTGGAAAAATCAGAACTTTATAGAATTTGCACGTGAATAATTTTATTGAAGTATACATTTTTTCATATCTGATTTTGGGAGATGATGAACGTTGTGGATATTAATATACATAGCAGCTGCACAAATGAAAGTTCCTAGCTGTACAAATACGAAAGTTGAAGATATTAATGAATGCAACTAAAATATTATTTAAAAGTAAACAGCAACTTCTTTTTCAATGTATTTACGGATAATTAGAAAAAATTGCAATTGTATGTATAAATTTAAGCACATGTGAAAGAAGGTAAATTTTATAGAAATTAATAAACAATTTTGTTTTTAACTGGAATGTCAATACCTAAGCGGCTATACAAATACAATTTTAAATGTTTACAATTGATAAATTCAAAACTTTATAAAATCGGACTTGACAATTTCATGAGAATTTACAGCAACTTCTTTTCTGATTTCATCTTGCCGATAATTTGGAAATAAACGAAATATTTTACATCTAAGCTCTACAAATTTCACGAAATAATTATAATGAATATACACACAAACATGAATATATTCTACACTAATATAGATTCTCTTTATAAAAAACAAGTTGATTTATTTTCATTTATTTCATCTACCTCCAATATTCACATTTTTTCGATAACAGAATCCTGGTTATCCCCTAGAATACCTAGCTCTCTTATTAACACCAATGGGTATAGTTTATACCGTAAGGATAAATTAAATAGAATTGGAGGACGTGTTTGCGTTTTCTTTCATAAAGAGTTCTTTAAAAATTGTATAATTAAGTCGATTCCACATGATCTGGAGGGAATCGAATCTCTTTTGTTTAAAATCGTCTTTCCTAACTCAGTCATTCTGCATATATTTATTATACATAGACCTCTTCTGTCATATGATCTTACAATCTCTATGTGTGAGTGTATTGAAGAATGTAGTAAAAATAAAAAAATCTTATCATTCTTGGCGATTTTAATTTTAAAGATTTGCTATGGCCTATTCTTTCACCTCTAGATGGCAATAATCCTAATGTCCCTTTTTATAACTTATTTTTTCAAACTAATCTGAAACAATTTATAACTGAGCCGACAAGGTAATGAACCTTCAGTATTAGACCTTGTAATCTCTAACAAAGAGGAGCTGATTAACGACATTTTCTATCTGCCACCAATTGGTATCTCAGATCATGTTGTTCGTCATACTAAAGTCCAGCTGGATATATCTAGTAATATCCGTGAAAAATCCTTCACTAAAACCGATTATCAAAAATTAAATAACTATTTCAATCAAACAGATTGGCCGGTACTAGATGGTCACACCTGTGAATTTGTGTGGGAAAAATATAAAGTAATTATATATAAGGGGATAGAAGAATGTTCCAAAACTACAGTGAAAACTAACCATAAATGTCCATGGATTGGTAATCAAATCAGTAAAGAAAAACAATGCTTGTGGATAAGAGTTAAGAAAAGTCCATCCGAAGAAAACATTCGATTGCACAGGCAGTATTCAAACAGACTCACACAGGAGTTGAGATTAGCACGAAGCAATTACGAGAATCGAATAAGTACAAGAGGTCCAAAAGCTTTTTATAAATATGTTAGATCCAAGTTCTCCTCTAAAACTGGTGTACCATTATTAGAAAACCCAAACGGAGACATTTGCACCAAGGAAGAAGTATGCGAATTTTTTGCCGAAACTTTTGCAAATGCATTTATAATAGACTCTGATTTAACAACTCCTGTAATGCCACTAGCTACTAGAAATATGAACTCACTAAATACGGTTAATATCACAGTGGAAACAGTTAAAGGATTATTAAAAAATCTGAAAATCGCAGCTTCTCCTGGAATTGAGAAAATATCCCCTACAGTCTATAAAAATTGCGCAGACAGTCTAGCAGTCCCACTATCCAACCTTATGGTCGAATCACTAGAAGAAAATTCCATTCCTGCCTTATGGAAATCAGGAATAGTTACACCTATCTATAAAAATGGAAATAAAATACTTTCGACGAATTATCGGCCTATAACGGTTTCACCAACCTCAGTTAAAATTATGGAGAGATTTATCGTTAACGAACTTGTTCCATTTTTCTTAGACAATAAAATCATTCCAGATTCCCAGCATGATTTTCTACCTAATCGATCAGTAACCAGTAATCTTCTAACTGCTCTTAACGACTGGACATTATATTTAGATCACTACGAACCTGCGGATGTGGTATACTTAAATTTTTCTCGAACCTTCGATAAGGTTAGTGTTTTAAATGAAACTCACGGTTTCTAGTTAATTCCACAATATAATAAAAGATATTGACAATTGTTTCGATAAATCAATATCATCGTCAGAATGACAGAAGTTACATTTCATTTGATGCCTACCTGATGTTTAGTAGTTATTTTTGGCTAGACCAAGAAGTGACCTAACTTTTGATTGACTTAATATATGTTTATAGAAAAAAGAAGAAGATGTAATATTACAAATATTGAAGCTTAGATATTATTAGCCCTATGGTGATATCCTGGATATCATTTTTCCAATTAAGATCAGTATAACTGTGCATTGATATAGAAAGCCAGGAAAACTATATCTGCTGATCGTTACAATTATCACTTAAGAAGACAGTTTATTAGTGGAGAACTCCCTAGATTTAACTGTTCATTGACAACTTCATATTGTGGGTTTCTTAAATGTCTTCTAATTTCCAATTCTTCAAGGAAATCCAGTTCTTGTTTCTTTTCACAAATATGCAGCACTTCTAGTTTTGTGTTAGGTGTCAATGAATGATTGGTGTCAAGTAGATGTTTTGCGTAGTGGGATTTATCTGGTTGTTTTAATCTGTATGCTCGTACGTGTTCACTGTATCGGATTTCAAAATTACTAAAGGTCTGACCCAAATAGACAGCATTACATTCTAGACATTTGAGTTTATTTATACCTGACTTCTTTAATAGTGGTATTTTTGTTTTTACATTTAACAATTTTGTACTAACGTTACTTTCTGTTTTAAAAGAAATTGTTGTATTCGTTGCTAAAGATATTATCTTTGAAATATTAATAGAAATATTTCCTGCGTATGTGATGGTTTTATAAGTTTTTATTTCATCAGCTTGTTTAGGAAATATTAGTTGTAATGCCCCTTTTTCCTCTTTTTTACTAATTAGCTTATTTATCATATTTAATGGATAACCGTTGGATGTTGCTATTTGTCTAATTGTATTAATCTCTCTATCAAAATTATATTTGTTCATAGAGAGATTAATACAATTAGACAAATAGCAGCATACAATGGTTATCCATTAGATATGATAAATAAGCTAATTAGTAAAAAAGATATAGTTTTCCTGGTTTTCTATATCATTGCACATTTATACTGATCTTAATTGGAAAAATGATATCCAGGATATCACCATAGGGCTAATAATATCTAAGCTTCAATATTTGTAATATCACATCTTCTTCATCTTTCTATAAACATATATTAAGTCAATCACAAGTTAGGTCACTTCTTGGTCTAGCCAAAAATAACTACTAAACATCAGGTAGGCATCAAATGAAATGTAACTTCTGTCATTCTGACGATGACATTGATTTATCGAAACAATTGTCAATTTTTTAGAATTTTCAATAACTTTTATTATATTGTGGAATTAACTAGAAACATTGAGTTTCATTTAAAACACTAATATGAGCAGATTCCACGAAGTGAGGGTCGAGACAGTTAATTTCTTCGATAAGGTATCCATTAAAAAGCTACTAGCGAAATCGGAACATTTTGGAGTACGTGGTGAGCTGTTGGCATGGCTGAAAAATTTTTTATTAGGTCGAATTTTCCAAGTATAATATGAGGATAACTTAGGTAATTCCCGTGAAGTGCGCAGTGGGGTACCTCAAGGTTCTATTTTGGGTCCTATCCTTTTCCTGGTATACGCTTCTGACTTAACTGCTAAGTTTAAATGCAAAAACAAATCATTTGGCGATGACATGAAGTTTTACAATTGTCCTGATATTCAAAACTCTATTCAACACGACCTGGATGAATTATTAAAATGGTGCTGGGAGTGGAGCATACCAGTAAACTTTAACAAGTGTTGCGTTTTGCAGTGCGGTTACAACAATCCGTGTGTCACATATTATCTTGAATCTGAGCCTATAAAATCAGTTCCGGAAGTCAGTAATTTGGGTGTCATAATTAGTACAGGTCTGTGCTGGTCCTCACAGATTGCAAAAGCGGTTAACAGGGCAAACTCAGCTTGTACTTGATATCTAACGCATTTCCAAGAATGAGTCCAGGCTTGTTCTTGAGGCTATACAAAAGTTACGTCCGACCTCACTTAGAATTTGCTATCTCCGTTTGGTCTCCACACCTCAGACGTGATATAAACCTTATAGAGGGAGTTCAACGTAGAGCTACAAAATTGCCACTAAATATTTCTCACTTAAACTATGAAACAATACTAAGCAGGTCGGGCTGACAACACTATCTGAGTGATGTCATTACAACGTTTAGGATTCTAAGAGATGACTTTTGGGACACTTCTAACATTTTTACATTAAATGAAGATAACAGGTTAAGATGTCACAATTGTAAATTGAAAAAAGGATCTAGTGTTAGGCAAAACTTTCTAGTAAATACAGTATTCGATAAATGGAACAATTTAAGTAGTGACATCGTATCAGCTAGTTCTCTAAATAACTTCCAGAATGGGCTGGACAGGTGTTCTTAATCTGGTGTTGTACTTGATTAGTGTTTTATAATTCTATAGTGCTACTATATTTTTAAATCTCAATTTATTTTAAGCTAAGTTTGTAAAATTAGTTCTGCTAACCTATTAGTACCTATGTAATTTGATTTTGTAATTGAGTCGTATAAGCTTTGGTTTGGCTCGTAATCACTGTGTAATAATAATAATAAAAATATTGCATCTGTCCCAATATTAAAGAGGAACAAAATACATTCGGACATCGTGGTAATTAACATCAAGGTAAAAACATTAAACTAATTATGTATCGCGGATAACATACAATATGCAAGAAGGACAAACTATGCTACAAAATCGGATGTAGAATAGGCTTATCATGGGCAGCATTTGGAAAGTTGAGAATAGCGTTCTAGGTTTTCAATATGCTTAGAAATGAAGACATTTAATCAATGCATCCTTTTAGTATTGACATATGACACACAAACGTGGACAATAACCAAAGAAGTACATCAACAAAATACAGCTTATGCAACGAAAAAATGGAGAAGTCAATGCTAGCAATAATCCTTTGGTAATCATTAGAACAAATACAAGAATGTATCACAAAGTCGAGATCATTTTACTGAATTGGTCTTTATAGGTGGCCAGAATAACTGGACAAAGAAAATAGTTCAGTGAAGACCAAGAAGGGAAATATATATGAGTAGACGACGCCCACCGACCAGACTAAGTGAAGATATGAAGAAGATCGATGGTATCTGAATACTAGAGGATTTTGGCCAACAGTGGACACTACAGGCTAATGTACTATATCATCTACATACATCAAATTATCGATTGTGAAAGTTAGTAATTGATCTAATATTGTTCGTCACATGTATGAACCTGTTTCCTCTATAATATTGTACATCAATATCATGAAGATCAACGGATTGCCAATGAAGAACTTCTCTGAGCTCATTCCAACAATGTATAAATATACAGGGTATCCCATTTAACAAAATCTATTGTTTTTTACGCTCTCTTGGGCTGCATTTGGTAAAATGAGGGAAGTGTTTAAGGGCAATCTCCCAATGTGTCTGAAGCGAAAGGCCTATAATCAGTGCGTTCTACCAGTTATGACCTACGGAGCCGAAACTTTGACTCTGACAGCCACATCCGCTAAGAAGCTTAGAGTAGCCCAACGTAGGATGGAAAGATCGATGCTTGGTGTGTCACTCCGTGACCGCATAAGAAATGAAGACCTAAGGGCGAGAACAGGAGTCACGGATGTTATCTATCAGGTGGCAAAACTCAAATGGAACTGGGCTGGACATGTGGCCCGCATGACAGATGGACGATGGACAAAAAGGCTGCTCGAGTGGAGACCAAGGACTGACAAAAGAAACAAGGGAAGACCTCCCACGCGATGGACGGACGATATCAGAAGAATGACTACAAACTGGATGCAGAGCGCTCAAGACAGAAGACAGTGGGCAGAAATGAGGGAGGCCTATATCCTGCAGTGGATGCGACAGGCTGATTGATGATGATGATGATGATTGTTTTTTGTATCCACTTAAATCTGCACGCTACTGAATTTTTGATAGCATAGTAACAAAATTCAGCTGTAACCAAACAACTTTTATACCAATAATAACGTGGGAAATTTATAATGAATAACCCTGTAGATTTTATGTTCGCCATAACTCGTAATTTACTTATTCTTCAAGATATATTTATTATTTAAACCTTTATTAGTTAATTATTAGTAGAATAAAAATTAACTAATTCATTAAAAAAATCTCGTATATACGACTTCAGTATATATTTTAAGTACATCAGAAACTCGGAAATTCAGCTCTTTTATTCGAAAGAAATTTAAAGATTCGTTAGCCGAAATGACTAGCATGTGTGGTCAACGGTCAATGCTAAGAGTATCCGATGTCTTGAGCTTAAGAAGGATAATCGTCGGAAGAGACTCTAAGTAGAGTGTAGAACATGGGATCTGGAGGTCATGCCATCCATAATGTATGTCTATTTATTGGATTAAGGTAGAATTTAATTAGAGTGAATCGACTAAGTGTTGTATCCAATTGAATTTCAAAATGAGCTCCTTGATTCAGCTAAACGTAATGTTTAAGAATAAATAATTAATTTTTCAAAGTATATTTTATTATACTGTAGTGAATCCCTATATAATTAATTTTAGGCATTATCGAAATTGAAGCATGAAGGTCATAAAACGATTAATAATTTAAATTAAAAGTTATTGCAAGCATATTGTAAACAGCGCGCGATAACAAGTATATACAAACCAAATCATAGTTCATGCAAACAAAGCGTTCAGCCAAGGAATTCACCTTGACTGAAATCACGGCACCTTGATCTTTATAGAATATAGTAGTAAAAATAGTAGACGTAGGTTAGTGTTGCTCGTTATGTAGAATTTAAAACCCGAATAATTGTTATAGTTATGTGTAAGTAAGTGTAACGTATTCCGTTCTATGTAAGTACCAGTTTTAGTCATAATAAACCAACCAATGATTTTGTATGAAGAAATTTTATTGGTTCCGTTCGTGCTACGAGGCTCAATGGTAGTGACAGTAACCCATTCTTGTGGAGAATTGGTGTAAGCATTTCAGGGCACATTCACCACATCACATTGCGATCCTGCCTGCTAAAAACAGGCTAAAAAACAGGCTGATGGTTCCTGATGAAGATGTTACTCTAAGAAAGTAATTGTGCGGAGTTTTGTATTTGGTAGTTTTTGACATGGGTTCTACAATTCAATTGCGGTAACTGGCTAACGAAAATGGGAGGAAAATCGACTAAACAAGAAGTCCAGGACAACGAAGCTGCCAACAACAATTTTATAGTTCAGGATAAATACAACATGAGGCAATTGACAATATTGGTTTACATTACAACTATCGTTTTGATTCTGAGATCGGTATGGTCCGTTTGGAAGACCCATAGGAGACAGTTGAAGAGGGACATCACAAGAAGCTTGAAGGCACCAGTTTCAACTTTAAGTGTGTGAGAAAACTGTAAGTACTCATGTGCTTAGTTCCCGAATAATTTTTATTATGTGTATAATCTATGTATGTATATTGATATGTCTATATTTCTATATGTCTTTCAATATTTTTCGTAAATCGGTCTATCTCACAGAAACATCTTCCAATAAATTCTGCTTTCTTCGCAGATTAAATGGATTCTTTTCGTGAAAAATATGTATAATTTTTTAAGAAAAATAAAAGTTGAAGCAATATAATTTCATATACCGAACGCGTAGCAGTTACCTAACTTTTTCGTACAAATAAGTATTTTTATCATGTTTAATGAAGTTTTCCTTTTTCATTTCGAATTTTCACAGCTGTGTCGCTTTTTTTCCTCTAAGTTCAGTCAGTGTCTGGGGAAATTGCAACACAAATCACAAAACAAAGAAAGGAATAAGGGAGACAATAATTTGAAACTAGAATATAAAATTTGAATAACACAATAAGCAGAACGAGTCTGACTGCTATCTCGGAATAACATCTTAGTATTGAGTTAGCGATCTCAAGATTGTTTTTTGCCTAGAATTTGACAAGTAATATGGTTATTTTTATATGATTACTAAAATTGCCTTGCTGAGAAGATTTTACTGCAATAAGACTGAAATAATAATATTCTCTGCAAAATACAGAAAGCATTAAGCAGGGACTCATATATGAAGCTGATAAATAAAAACTTTATGCAAATTACCTATTTGGATCACTTCAATTCAATTACATTTACTCTTATCTTATTATATTAATTAATGTGATAATAGTAAATTGCTCATTTGAATTTGGTGCCCTTTTAGGGACGGTAGGTGAAAGGGTGGGCGCAGTCGAAAGAGTAGGTCGTAAAATTGTATGGTGCTTGTTCCAGTTAGTATCTTGGAGTGAACAAAGGTGAAAATCATGTTGGCTGTCCAGTCTTATTTCAATATTGGTCGCCACGCCACGAAAATTAAGAAATATATTGAAAGCGCGTTCTCTTGGGCCGAATTTTTTTGATCGATTTGAGTTGAGCAACAAAATTTGTTTCCATTCCAATTTTATTTGATTTACAAATGCTACAAATTTTGATATATTGATTTTCCGCCCAACTTATCTAATATGCGAGAAAAGTATTGGTTTACCCCAAAAAAAGTTGAAAATTTGGAATTTTCCATCAACAACAACCCAAAAAAACGGTTTTTAGAAAAAATATCCTGTGTGCATGTCGTCGTTGTCGTCAGCCACTTTTCGTTACATGTCTTGTTAGCACGATACAGCATCCGGAGTGCAACAAGTCACCAATTTTATGATTGAATATTGTTAAGGACATGTCACAGATGAACCCTATTGATTTTCAACTCACCAGAGCCAGCACAACGGGTGCTATGGTACTAGAAGTACGATATTTTAGTCATTTTTTGAGAAATTTCAGTTTGTTAGCACGATACAGCCTCCGGAGTCACCAATTTTATGATTTAGTATTATTCAGGACACTTCACAGATGAACTCTATTGATTTTCAGCTCACCAGAGCCAGTACAATAGGTGCTATAGTACTTTAAGTACGACATTTTTGTCATTTTTGGAGAATTTTCAGTTTCTTAGCAAGATACAGCCTCCAGAGTGTATACAAGTGACCAATTTTATGATTGAATATTATTCAAGGTGTCTCACATATGTACCCTATTGATTTTCAGCTGACTAGAGCGGGTACAGCGGGTCCTATAAATCCAGATATATTACATTTTTGGTTATTTTTGGACAAATTTCGGTTTGTTAACACGATACATCCCCCGAAGTGTATACAAGTGACAATTTGATAATAGAATATTATTCAGGGCCACAGATGCGGAAAAGTTAGTTTCAATCTTTAAAACCGTTTATTGTTTTTATTGTCTTGATTCTATTCTTTATTGACAGATTAAAGGGATTGAATTTAGGGGGAAAAGAAAAACACAATAAAACATTTTGGTTCTATCTAGAATCTCACAGATGTTTGACCCTATGGGTTTTGTTGGGCCAGTAGTGGTGATTCCTAAGATTGATTGGGATGAAAAACTTCCTGCTAAAGTTTCACAAAAACGGTTAAGGTTTTCTGAAAATTTAATACATTAACTTCAATTAGAAACTCCTAGGTGGATTTTCACGGATTCATCTATGATCGAGCTGCTACTTCGTGGTTTCTCAGACGCATCATTGGCAACTTATGGAGCATGGCTTTACATAGAGCTATGGGTCACTTTTTTGCAACCTCCTTTATTCAAAATCTCGTATAGCACCAATAAAAACTGTGAGTTTGCCACGACTAGAACTTTGTGGATCTTTTTTGCTAGCAAAGCTGGTTAGATTTTGTAGATCATAAATCTTAAATTTAATGCTACATTTTGGTGTACAGACACAAGCATTGTTTTTTCTTGGTTGAATGCCTCACCCACTCGTTGCAGAAATAGAAGAGCTTGCAACTAATGGTATTTGGAAACACATCAATTCCGAAAAAAATCCGGCAGATAATGTTACAAGAGGACTGTCCGCCCTCTGAAATAATTTGTAGAGGCATGGATCAAGGTTTTTTGTTGGACTCTACAAAGAATTCAAGTTTAAAGTTGAAGGTCTTCCTGAACAAAGAAAAGTTGATTAATTGGAATCCATCACTGGGCCTATTATAGATTGGACTAGGTTTTCTAATTTCAATCGCCTTAAAAGAACTATGGCATATTCTCTTAGGCTTCTAAAAAGAAAAAAGGGGTCAAAAATTTTTAGTGTAAATGAAGTTAGAATAATTAAACTTGTTCAATTAGAATCATTTAAAAGGGAAATTGATTGTCTAATTCTAAATAGGGACTATGATTTTAAAGACAGTAATATACAGAATTTAAATTCATTCTTGGATAGGGATGGCATTTTAAGAATTAATGGCAGACTTGCAAGGGCAGACATGTATTACGATCAGAAATTTCTAATTCCTTTGCCAGCTAAACATTATGTAGTTAAATTGATTATTGCTAGGAAATCGCACTCTAGTGTAGTCCCTGAATTCAACTCTGTCTAATACTATATATACAAGTTGAAATTGAATTGAAGGACTATTTATCTGTTTTTGTGATTGTTTTTATAGGGATTTCCAAGAAGGCCGATTGTTTGTTGGGCCGCAATCGAGAATTTTCAGGAACCCGAAGGCTCGAGAAGGCGGTTTTAATATATAAGAAACTAACTATGAGCGGGGAGTCAGTTTACAATTTAATCTCGTAGTGAATAGCCGTCAACATAAATATAAAGAGTAAGTAGATATACCGTGTGTATAAATTTACCCCACCCGTTGTGTTAAGAACAAATTAAATAAATAGGAATAACATTACATTATCAAACTAGAACATCTAAAACTTTATCATGCTGGTTCACAAACGGTATTAGCAAATTTATGGCTGAACTATTGGATAATTCATGGCGTTGTAGAAGTTAAACATGTAATCAAAAAATATGTTATTTGTTGTAAACTTAAGTCTCAAACTTCTACACAACTGTTGAGGGTTCTTTCCATTGAGATGGTGACTGTTACTCGACCTTTGTTAAAGACTGGCATTGCTTTTGGTGCTCCCTCCATAATGAGGCAGTTTAGGCTTCGAGTATCCTCTACTAGTAAAACTTACATTGCCCTATTTGTTTGTTTGGTAATGTCATTCATCTAGAACTGGTTAGTAGTTTTAGAACAGATGCTTTAGTTTCATAGGTAGAAGCTGTTGCTGGGACAATGCAAGGAACTTCCAGGGCGCAAATAACTTGCTCAGAGATAATTATTTATTTATTAAGGAATAGAAAAATGTAAATAAATTACAAATTTTTTTAGTTAATCGCGAAATCAGATAGTGTTTTGTATCGCCAGCAAGTCCCCACTAGGGAGAATTATAGGAATCTGTGCTAAACTCAACGAAGTTTCATTTGCGGAGAATTGTGGGAAATGTTGACGTATGAAGAGATGGCAACAATGCTATCTAAGATCGAGGCCATACTAAATTCTAGACTTTCATGCTTTCTATCTTCTGATCCTGTTTAACTCCAAATCATTTTTAATAGGGGAGTCATTAACATATCTTCCAGAAACCGATGTATCTGACAATAGATTGAACATTTGGCAATTATGTGGCAAAATTAAATAAAAATGTTGGTGGTCTACTGAATATTCAACCCGTTTGCAAAGCATGCCTAAATTGTTTAAAACCAATCCTAATTTAACCAAAAACAGCATCGTTATATTGAAAGAAGACAATATTATGCCTGTTAAATGGCCTATAGACCGCGTTATTGATGTTATGTCCGGAAAGAACGATAAAGTAGTAAGAATAAAAACTAAGGACGAAGTACTTACTCGCCCAGTTACTAAATTGTGCCCACTTACATTTGGGGCAAATAGTTGAAGCTTTCACTTCAAGGGGGGGAAGGAGATAGGCGGCGGAGCGTTGCATTTTCTGATCTACTATTTTAAATGTATTCGCAGCTATTTCTCTACCCACTCTGAACCGTTCACTTGTTCTCAAATTTCGCAAATTAGGAATATTTTTTGTGTAAAATTAATACAATTCTATTTTTTCCTATATAAAATGCCACAACAATTATTAGTGTTTTTTAAACGCAATGGTCCTTCGAACATATTTGAAATTATAATAGCCAGCTGGAACTGTTACCATTCAAATACACCCAGCAATACCCATTTCTTTTACAATACACTTTAATGCATTCTCCCTGTCATCGTTGTTCCTATATTTTTCATCTCGGTGATTCCAAAGGCAATCAAATTTGCGAAAATGTCCCAAAAATTTGACAATAACACTTTACAACCACTTGCTCATTGCTTCATTAAATCACGAATCGCAGGTGGAAGTAACAGAAAATTCTCTTGATCAAGCCAGGTAAAACCCGAGTGTGAGGTTAACATGCTAAGAATCGACAGCGATTTCCAATCGATTCAATTTGTTGGACGATAAAGTTTGATTCAATCAAACTTTTGTTGATCCACGGAAAAGTGGATCAAATAAGTTGAAAGTAACGTCATCACGACTATTTCGTCTCAACTTTTCCTGATCATCTTAAATCCATCAACATAATTCGGTCTGTGAGAACTCGCCTTAACGCATAAAGGACGTCATGTTGTACTTGATGTTGCTCACATAATAAAATGAACATTTGGATTACGTTTTTTTTAATTACCCCAGCCAGTATTCCACATAGAAATGTCACTGTAGACAAAGCATAGTTTAGTACTGCGTTTATGACAACCTATATATATGAACAGTATGAATACGTTGAAAAACACGGTAACAATCTTCAATACCCACATTTTATAGCATATAACGCGATATGTAAGCGCAATATTATTAATGAGACTCTAGTAAGAGAAATTCCCCTGGATTTGTCTCCCGGAAAAATTTTAATATTAAGGAAAATTTATTGCTACATTTCAAAATTATAAGTTATGTGAAGAAAACCTTCCAGGTTTAAGAGGGTAATATATGATAGAAGTTGGTAAGCTGCACAGAAATGCAAAAGTACATTTTTATGATGAATTTAAAAATATACCTGGTGGCGAAACAAGAATCGAACCACGTATTTTCACGCAAAAATAGGTCGATTGAACCTAATTCCATTTGAACAAATTACGCACTTTGGAAATCATAATATGAAAATAAATTTTTTCGAACATTCCCAGATTTGTCTGAGGAGAACGGAAATGTTGGTTACTTATGTTGAGAGATTCATACAATAAATTTATTAATAAATTCGAATTATATTTCAAAAAATACAATGATAACAATAAAAAACAAATTATTGAAAAAGTATTCAGATGAATTAAACAAAGACTATGAAAATAAACTAGTAACTCTTATAAATAAAACAAAAATTGACTATTATAGAAATAAAATAAATGATGCTGGAAACAATTATAAAAAAAATTGGGATAATTTGAATAATATAACAAATAAATAAAAAAATCAACTGAATTTTCTCACATTAACACATAAGACGGAAACAAAAAAAATAAAAAGCTAACGAAATTACAATGACAGAAAAAATACAAAAAAACCGAATTACCTAATAACTTTTTAAATGGCCCCAAACTTAACAAACAATACTTATTTCTTAAACCGCTAACTAAAGGAGAATTGATTATGTAGATATATATCTAAATAAAAAAATTATGTTCACCTGGATCTGACCTGTTTAGGTATTGATCTACAGCTTTATTCTGATTGTTTCAGTTTTGAACATTTCTTCTTTGAACTAAACTCTTCTATACGCAGTAACATTATTAATAAAGAAGAATGGAACGTTGGTTTAAAGGCGTTAAACGTGTTGCAACAACAAAAGCAGTGCGTGCGGAGTATACAGCAATTACCAATCCAGACGATGATGCAACGACGTCAAGTTCCACGGTTTCAAAGGCAAAAAAAATATATCAGTTTCGGATTTGTTGATTCCAATGGTTCAGCTGTCTGCATGTTATGTAGTAAACTGCTTCCTAATAGTTAAATGATACCTGCCAAGTAGCGCCGACATTTGGACACCGTACAACTCGAGTCTAAAGACAAGAATAAAGAATTTTGTGTACGTAAAAAAGAACAATTATTGGAAAGTCAAAAAACGATGATGCTTGTAACCCAAACTATCAATGAAAAGGCCACGGAGGCATCATATTTAGTTAGCTATCGCATTTCACAAGCAGGTGCAGCACACACTATCGCTGTGAATTTAATAAAGCCATGTGTGTTATGTTAGAATTCTATGAATCCTAACCAGTAGCAATTTTTCACAACAATTATTTGAAAACGTGATGATCCTCTTAATACATCTACTCAACGGTCAGAACGAATAGTAGCCGAATTTACTCGAAGTAGATAGTTCCCGCGTGATTAACCTAACCTAGCAACGATAGAGTCGAAAAAAGTGCAACCAACAAGCTATCACCATCTAATATTTTTTCCCTTTCAACACAAGCCTTAACCAGTGGAACACAATAAAATAAGAATTATTCCGTTTAGTAATTAGTGTAGTGTGTAGTGAGATCTACTAGAAATTGTAAGTTGATCAATTTAAGTATTATACAGGGCGTCCCACGACATTTTGACAGTCCAAATTCTTGAAAACTGCTCATATGACATGTATGAAAATTGGCAGATATAAACAGGCGAAACTGATGCTTATATTTCTTATAAAATTACTTTCGTGTTTCCTGTCATTTCGGGTCACGTGACCCCAACATATTTTTTTTTAAATGGGACAACCAGTATAATATTACAATTTTGGATATATCATTCAAAAACAAATTCAACGATACCACATTTGTCATCATTGTATTGTGTAGTAATAATAATAAAGGCTATTTACTTTCCGTAAATTCATTAAAGCAATATTTTGCACTCAAAAATTTAGGTGGCTATGAAATAAATAACTATACTAGCAACAATATAGGTTGTCATTCATTATTGTTAAATGAAGTTTATTCAAGAACTGTCATTAATTATTAGTCGTAATCTTGTGAAGACACTGCAATAATAAGTAAATAATGACTTCAATTTTTACTTACGATTAATTTGTTGACATGCTACTTATTTATGGAAAATGTGGAAAAAGCAAAACTCATGCTCAAGTTTTGTACAGAAATCGTTTTCCTCATAGAGTAACTCCAAGCAAAAATACTTTTGTCTATGTCGAACAAAAGCTACGAACTGGCTCTTTTCCAAGCGGTAAAAATCAAGTTCTTCGTCAAAAGACCGCTCAGACAGAAGAAATGTGATAAATATTTTGGCTTATCTTCAGGTAAATCCACACACCTTAATACGGTTTCTTGAACAAGGATTACAAATACATAGAAGTACAAAGAGTATTTAAAAATCACAAATGCCATCCTTATGAAATACATTCAACTCAAGGTTTAGGTTTATATCCTGCAGATCCTGAAAGTAGAATAAATTTTATTACTGAAACGTTCGTACAAAGTAATGATAACCCTTTAGAAACAATATTATGGAGTGATAAATGGAGTTTTCATAACAATGGTATTATTAATCGCCATAATTATCAATATTGGTCGCAGGAGAATCCAAACTGGACAAGCGAAACCAATTTTCAAACAATATGGGTATTGGTGCGGTATATTAAACGGTCGGTTGATTGGTCCCTATTTTTATGAAGGAACATTAACGGGGCAAAGATACTTAGATTTGCTTCAAAATACTCTCTCAGAATTACTTCAAGATATTCCCTCACATGAAAGGCAAACAAAGTGATGGCAGCAAGATGGAGCATCTCCTCACTTTTTTTGACCAGTTAGAGAATATCTTGATAACGTATCCTGAAAAATGGATTGGTCAAAATGGTGCGATTCTGTGGCCACCCCGTTCGCCGGATATTACACCCTTAGATTCTTTCTCTGGGGTTACTTAAACGGTCGAGTTTATGTCACACCCCCAATTGATTTAGATGATTTAAAGGATAAAATGAAAGAGGCATGTCGAACCGTAACATCCGAAATGATTACAGCAGCACTTACAAGAAATCTTTTAACAAGGTTTGAACATTTTGTCAATGTACATGGACATCAATTCGAGCATTTTCTTTAATTTTTTTAATTACTTGGGAATTCCCAATGTTACGTTTTTCAATAAAATAATTTATACAGATGTTCATTTAACTGCCCCTGTTATCATTACTGAATAATGCAATGATGACAAATGTGGTATCGTTAAATTTGTTTTTGAATGATATACCCAAAATTGTAATGTTATACCGGTTGTCCCATTTAAAAAAATTATGTTGGTGTCACGTGACCCGAAAGGACAGGAAGAACGGAAGTCATTTTATAATAAATATAAGCAGTAGTTTCCACTGTGTATTTCTGCCAAATTTCATACATGTGATATACACAGTTTCGATAAATTCGACTGTCAAAACGTCGTGAGACACCCTGTATACATATCAACCCGGGAAATAACCAAAGCTACCGATTCGGATTACAGACATCGAGTAGTATGTTACTTGGGAGGAATTTTAACCATATTTATAATTTCTGTAGCGGTTTTACATATTTTCCGTATTTCTATCCTTTATATGTTTTGTTTGTTTCTGAATGTTAGTGTAATAATGTCGCTGTCACCAGATGTACAACTCTACCCTTCTTTGATACCGAGTTGATTCTCAAAAAACAAAAAAAACCGCTGTCACCACTGTAATAATGTCGACCTTTAATAAAATCTAGACCCTTATTTATTTTAACATGTAACTGTAATAATCTTAGCCAACAAAACTTAATAATCAGTGTAATAATCTATCCTCCTGGAAAAAAAATCCGCTGCTCTAGATGTACTAAAAATATGGGTCAGAAAAAAAAGAGAAATATTTCCTACCTATCTTTTGGCCGCTCTCTATTGATCCCGACCCTAGATTGTTGCCAATTTCTGCCTCCAAAGAGCGGCTGAGCGTGCAAGGCAATCCAGTCCGATTTCTTTTAGCTAGGTTCGCCTGGTCTTAAAACGGATGTATCCTCCTTTGCCAGGACAGGGCTGTCTTCCTCGTTTCTGTCGCACGTCCACGTTAATACACTTCCAAAGGGGAAATGTTGGGGTAGGGGAGTTGGGTGAAATAATATAGAGCCAACAAGTTATACAAAATACATATATAATAAAAACTAACGTTTCTAAATCCTTAGATACAGCTATGCATACTTAACCCTAACAATAATCCCGAAGGACTCAGTTCCCAAAATTCCCCGTTATAATTTCTACCTATACATAAAATTTGTCTAAAATCTGTCTGAATATCTAATGTAAGGAACTCTTCTGATACATCAGATCACAGTTGGCTATGTTGCCACATTGATTGCACCAGTCTGTTGGAAATAAAGGAATTTATATTTTTGTGTATTTGAATTCAACTTTTATTAACCTTGTTGTCAATCAATCCATGACGTTAAATTTGGGTAGTGGTCCTTCGTTATTATCTACAGTGTAGAATAAGCAGACATACTATATCTATAGTTTATTTTCCATTTCCGGAACTAGCACTTATCGAAGGAGAATCTGCGATTATCTACATGTTAGACATAATAAAATGTATGCTTGATGAAAAACATGCAAAGCATCTTTCTACTGTGCCGCTATCAAACGATACTATTTCACGGCGAATTCGTGATCTGGCAATATACGTCAAAGAAGAACTAGTTACACGTCTACCAAAAACACGATTCGTCTTGCAAATGGATGAGTCGACTGATCTGGCTATCTTCCTGGTTATCGTGAAGAAGATATGTTTATGTGTTCATCGCTGCCCACAAACACTACCGGAGAAGAAAGTTTTAATAAACTAAGTATATTTTTAGAAGAAAATAATCTCAGTTGGAACGATTACATTGACATTTGTACAGATGGGGCCAATGCGATGACGGGTAAAACAGCAGGAGCAGTGTCACTAATAAACGAAATTACTACGCAAGTCTCAACGATGGAAGTGGGCTGAAGAACAAGAAGCTACTTTCAATAAGATTAAAACCTGTCTACCAGAAGCACCCGTTTTGAGCTGTCCTGATTTTACCGTACCGTTCACTCTGCAGACTGATGCCTCAGAATATGGTTTGGGAATAGCCCTTACCCAACAGAAGGATGGTTATGAGCATGTGGTAGCGTATACAAGTCCTGCCGAAAAGAATTACTCAGTGACTGAAAAATAATGTCTTGCTATTGTTTGGGGGATTGAAAAGATGCGTCGTTATCTAGAGGGCTACCATTTCACGGTTGTTACCGATCATCAATCTCTTAGATGGCTACATTCCATATCTAGTCCGTCCGGACGTTTAGCTAGGTGGAGTATTTTCTTACAGCAGTATGATTTCGAGATACAATACCGTAAAGGTGCGCTAAACCGTGTAGCAGATGCGTTGTCTAGAAATCCGCTACCAATGACCGCCGAGACCAATCCACCGTCTACTCTATGTTTGACCGATGTAACCGCCGAATGTTCATGTTACCGGAATATGAATGAAGAGGTTCTGAAGGACCCAGATAAATTTCCGGACTATTGCATTCGGGAAGACCGCCTGTACCGTCACTTCTGGGACATAAACGAATTCCGAGAACCTGAGGTGAGTGATTCCTGGAAGTTATGTATAGCTAAGCCTGACCTAGTGGTCTCCGTAGGCTAGTGGAATGGTGCTCTGTCTGCTAACCGAGAGGCCCCGGGATCAAACCCGGGCCTAGTTAACATCATCATTAAAAATTCGGAGAGCCACCTGTCGGAAGGCAATGGCAAACCACCGACAGTATTCTGCCTAGTACAGCCTCTCAACATAGACGTTCGGATCCGTCGTTAAACTGTAGGTCCCTTCTATCTGTGGTAACTGGAGAGCACAACACAGGTAGAAGTGAGAGGTCGCCTACGTCCGATCACGGATATGGCACTGTAAGAAGAAGAAGAAGCCTGACCTAAACCAGTTACTTCAAGAAAACTATGACGCTCCGAGCGCTGGTCATCTGGGAATCGCTAAAACTATCACCCGTATTGCAAGACTGCACTATTGGCCAGGAATGTTTAGGGACATCGCCAGATATGTGGGGAGATATCTGCAATGTCAAAAGTACAAGCCGTCGCAACAAAAACTCCCAGGGAAAATGCAACCATCTTCGAATAGGCAGTATTGGCAAACCGTTAGCTCCGATATTATTGGACCATTGCCAAAGAGTAAAAAAGGGAATTGCTAGATCTTAATGTTCCAAGGCAGATTCATTAAATGGGTACAGTGTAAACCGATTAGGAATGCTACGGCCAGTAGCATAAGTACCGCCTTTTATGAAGAAAGAGTGACAATATTCGGATGCCCCCGTACCGTACTGACCCACAATGGAACTCAGTATGACAGTAAGCTCTTCAAAGCAATGCTGAGTGGATTAGGGATCCCACACCGTTTTACTCCGCCGTATACACTACAAGCAAATCCCGTAGAACGAGCCAACCGCACCCTGAAGACAATGATTGCGCAATATTGCGAAGAAGACCACCGAGACTGGGATACAAGGTTGCCGGACTTAAAATTCGCGATGAATAACTCAAGACATGACTCGACTGGATTTTCACCGGCCTTCCTAAATTTTGGAAGAGATCCCGAAATACCGAAATCCTGGCTGCCGAGGAAAAACGAAAAGAAGATACTGTAGAGGACGACCCTGTCGAAGAAGATCCGAAAAAGCATCTCTTGCGAGTAGAGAAACTGCAAGAGTGCTTTGACCTAGTTCGTCTGAACCTGTCTAGAGCGTTTACCAGTCAGAGTCGTAGTTACGAGACTGGAAATGTACCATAGGAGACAAAGTGATGAAGAAAGAACATATCTTGTCATCTGCCGTTGATCACGTAGCTGCTAATCTAGCCCCGAAATTTTCCGGTCCATATACAGTCGTCCGAGTTATCTCTCCGGTGGTGTACGATTTGCAAGATAAAAATGGTAAACGCTATAAGCACGTACATATAAAAGATTTAAAACCTGCCAATGAGTAGTAATTCCATTCTGTTACCGACGTGGATAGATTGGCTAGATGTCCCGTAATGTCCGCCAGCCCCGGGCGACGCTAGACACCGGAATTCAGTGCGACCCAAGCATGGAACACCCCGAAGGGTAGTTGGACTGCCCTACCGGTCATATAGAAGAGGACCTCGACCAGCGACTCACTATTTTACCATAGGACGCATAATTTCCAGAGTTTGAAGCGTACAACTGGCGTTCTCATTTTTTTTGTTGATAAGTCTTTTTTTTTGGATAGTAAGATTTGGATAAAAAAAATTTAATGAACGAAATCTGCGCTTTCGTTTATTAATTTTTTTTACCGAAGTAAAGTGTAACGAATTATTTTTTTTAAGCATTTCCGATGGTATTTCAATTTTAATTGTGGATACAACTCGTTACGTACTTTCCAACTTTGATTTCTGGTACCGTTTCAGTCCCGTAATATTAGGTATTTATTTCATTAGTAATTCAAAAGCCATGAATTACCATCTAAAGAAATATGTAAAATTTTCAAAAATTCAAATTATCCAGGACGTCCGGTATATAAACTATTTTTATTAAAACCAAAGCCGTCCAGTATAGTAGAAATATTTCTTGTTGTAAGTAAATCGATTCAAGTTCATTCCCTCACCACCGTTATCGCCAAAATTTTTAGGTAGGAATTAAATTATTAATTCCAAAAACCGAGCGTTTTTGGGGAGCTGAAACTAGATATCTCTCGCTGTCTGCCTGTGGCCGTTTAAAGATTTTTGCAATTTGCTACCGCGTGTCACCAAGTTATTAAATTGATAGTTTTAAAATCTAGTGTCCGACCGTCCCTTATTTTCTGACATCGCCGTCTAAGGGTTATAGTTTTGTAAACGTGTTAAATTCAACGAGACCCCTGGAATTTTCCGTAACCTCCATCTGATGCTACCTGGAACTCTTGACGCTAAGGGTGAAGGGGCCGTGGAGTAAACCACGTAAAATAATCTGGTGCCTCAGCATTTGTTTCAAAAACTTTGCATCGAAGGTGTCCAAAGTGACGCGTCAGTTGGTAAGAACCTGTGTGAGGTGAAGGACGCTCTATACAGAAAAGCGATGGATATCTCGGGGTAAAACTTTAACAAAAGGCTATTTGAACTTAGATCCGATTTACAAATGATTGTTTCAAATATTTCTTTTAATTAGAAAGATCGTTTGTATGATAAAACTTGGTTGTTCTGACTGTCTTTTATGGCGGATATCTTTCAAAAACTGAACGAATTAATTTTATCGTTGCAAGGTAAACAAACAACAGTGTTCCAGACCTGTAACAAAATAACTGCCTTCAGAAACTAAATTAGATTCTTGGATTATTTGCGTTGGTAAAAGAGAAATAGAAAGCTTTAAGTCACTCAGTGAGTTTGTTAGCGATACCGACTCAGAAATGATTCAAGATGATGTATTTGAAGAATTGATCCAATTTCTCACTTCGATGCACGCAGTTTTTAAGAAGTATTTTCCCGAAGAACAGAAAACAGTAAGGGAAATTGAATTCATAGATTCATAATCCTTTTTTACCCAACTTGCAAAAGCCCGAAAGTATGTCTAACGAGATATATGAATCTCTTTTAGAAATGTCGTCAGATACAAGTATGGAGTCACTGTTCAAAACGACGCCTTTTAACGATTTTTGGTGCCGAATTCGTGATGAATATCCAATGCTTGCCAAAATGGATCTTAATATTCTTCTCCAGTTTCCAACAACATATTTGTGCGAAACAGGATTCTCAACCTATGCAGTCATGAAAACAAAATACTGCAATAGAATGGACGCCGAACCTGATATGAGACTTCAACTATCCTCTTCAAACCTGACGAGTTGATGAAAAATAAAAAACAGATTCATACCTCCCATTAATATTTTTTTTTATTATCTTTTATTATTATATTACACAATGCAGGGAGAGTGAAAACATTCAAAGCGATATCAGAACGAATGTGTTACTTGCAAATTAATACAGACATGAGCATTTTAAACAAACACGCACCAACAAAAGGGGAAGAAGATGAAATAAAGGAAAAATATTACTACGAAATGGAAGAAGCGTTCAACATGATGCCAAAGAAAGACATCAAAATAGTAATAGGCGACGCCAACGCAAAAATCAGCAAAGAGAGTATGTATGTACCAGTAATTGGAAA
The DNA here is from genome assembly GCA_963921935.1 of Galeruca laticollis. Classification (NCBI taxonomy): domain Eukaryota; kingdom Metazoa; phylum Arthropoda; class Insecta; order Coleoptera; family Chrysomelidae; genus Galeruca; species Galeruca laticollis. The sequence goes on from OY998183.1 coordinate 95,141,053, forward strand.
ATACAGCAAACACGACGAAACAAATGATAATGGGAAAAGACTGATTAATTTTGCAACCCTGATGGGGCTAGTTATTGCCAGCTTAAAGTTTGAACATAAAGAAATACAAAAACAATTAACGAAAAGAGTAGAAAACGTGAGAACCTATAGAGGAGCAGATGTGGACGGCGACCACTTTTTAGTAGTCGCGACAATAATACAAAACAGTAAACAAAGAAAGAAAAAGCAAAGGTGCATTCCAAAAAGAAGGCTACTGGTGGAAAGGCTTATAGATAACAAAACAAAAAGAAAATACGAAGAAAAATTGACGAAAACCCTAGAACAACAACAGAACCATAACGTAAACGACGAATGGAGATATTTATAGGAAACTATAAAGAAGACGGCACGGAAAATAATACCCCCGAAAATGAAAAAGGGAAAAGGAGAAGAATGGTTCGATGCAAAATTCAGAGAAGAAATTAAAAAGAGAAGCCAAGCCAAACAGAAAATGTTACAAACTGGTACATATAAAGACAGAAGACAATACGAAGAACAAAGAAGATATGCATGGCAAAAAAGCGTAAAGATTGAAGGACAAAATAAAAAGTATAGAAGAAAATTTTGTAAATGAAGAAATGAAGAACTTTTACCAAGAAATAAAATATAAATGGAAAACTGGGCAGATGACCAAATGTATAAAGAATAAAAAAGGAGAAATAATAATGGATGAAAGCGAAATGATACAAACATGGGAAGAGTATTTAAAAGAAATATTAAATAAAGAAAATGAAAACAAGCAGCGAGAGGAGCTTACAACCCAAAATAGACATAACGACGGAGAAATCACCATCATCGAGAGAAGAAATCTCAGAAATAATACAGAGACAAAAGAAGGGCAAATCTTCTGGTGAAGATGAAATAGAGCCAGAGCTGATAAAATACGGCGAAGACGCACTAAAGACGAAGATCTACCATTTGATATCGAATATATGGGAGCAAGAGACAATGCCAGAAGCGTGGGAAACCTCAAAAACGGTACCAATTTACAAGAAAGGGAAAAAGGACGAATGCAGAAAATATAGAGGGATCGCGCTACTGGACATAAAAGCATGGCCAAAACCATAGAAAAAAGGTTAAAAGAATATGGAGAAAACTTGTTCGGAGACTATTAGTGTGGATTCAGATCTGGAAGATCAGTCATGGACCATATTTTCACTCTGAAGCAAACGCAAAGAGTGGGATACGAATACGATCTACCAATCCATGCTATTTTTATAGACTTTCAAAGGGCGTATGACATAGTAAATAGAAAATCTTTATACAGTATTATGAATGATCTAAGCATCCCCAAAAAACTGATAAGTCTTACCAAAATGACACTCGAGCGTACAATAACTAAGATCAAGGTGAACCAAAAAACATCAGAAAGCTTCGAGACCAATACAAGGTTAAAACAAAGAGATTCGTTGTCCACCACCTTGTTTAACATTGTATTAGAATGGATAATACGCAAAACCGGCATGAACAGGGCAGGGATACTGAGAACTAAGACAACACAATGGCATATCCGGACGATTAGTACTGCTATCAATATCAGAAAACGAAATATGCAGAGCGTTCATAGAAACAGCAGAGACAATAAACCTGCAAGTCAATGAAGACAAATCAAAGTTTATGAAAATGGCAACACATCAAAGGAAAGGAGCAATGATGAATTTTCCAATACAACTCAATGGACAAAAAATAATGAACTTCGAACAAGTCCAAAGCTTTGTATATCTAGGTGTGGTTATCAAGGACGACGGTGACGAAGGAGGGAATTTAGAAACTAGGCTGATGAAAGGAAGTAAAAAGGCATGAGCGTTGAACAAGATAATGAGTTCAAAGAAGATCTCCAGAAAGACAAAGCTGCATCTGTACAAATCAGTAATAAAACCAACAGTAATCTACGGAAGCGAAACGTGGATACTTAACAAAGCAGAGGAAGATAAATTAGATAGATGGGAAAGGAAAATACTCAAGAGGATATTAGGGGGAAAAGAGGGAGATATGTGGCTAAGAAGAACGAATAACGAAATACAGAATTTATTTGGGGAAGCAGAACTGAGTAAAATAATAAGATCCAGAAGAATAAGTTGGCTGGGGCACGTACGGAGAATGCCAGATAGTAGAACGACCAAAAAAATGATTGATATAGAACAAGCTGGAATAAGAAAGAGAGGCAGACCAAAGAAAAGATGGTATGCAGAAGCGATAGAAGACCTAAGAGAGAGTGGAATCCAGGACTGGAAAAGGAAGGCAAAGGATAGGAAGGAAATCACTTCCAAGCTATGGGCCTAAAAGGCCTGCGTGTAGCACTTGTAGAGTTCCGTCAAGAATTTCGCTTTCTAAAAGGGTTCCGTCACCAAAAAAGTTTGAGAGCCACTGAACTAGATAATTACAAATAAATATATTATAACTTAAAAATCAAAAATCAAATGTAATTGAAAAAGTCGTTGCTATGGAAATGACCATGTTTGATATATATATAAAATATTTTGACTGCTCATGAAAAAACGCAAATATGTCACTGATAGTGATATTTTAGTAGCTTGTGTAAGTGGATATCGAACCTGCGTGAACTCAAACTTGTGATGATTTTATTACAAGACAAAGTAAGGTTATACTAAATATTGATTGTTTCAAAAAGCCGGGAACAATTTCTAAAACGAACAATTTCATCTATATTTACTAGACGTACGAAAATAGTTGTATCAATATACATGACATTAGAATAATAAAAACAACTTAGTTGAACAAACACGGTTGTTATGATTTACTTGTAAGTGTTATTTAGTGGGTAAAAACAAATCGCAGTGATACGTGTACTCGATGGTTTGATTCCTCCAGAAGTCCACCTTTGGAGTTATGTAGCTTCACATATCACACTTGCAGCAAGTATTGTAAACTCGGCGTTTTCCAATTTAATAAATGAAACATCTCAACGACAATTTTAAAATGCCAAATTTGTAGGTGACATCACGTTTGGTTTGGCGGCCGTTGCTATTGGTAACGGGCGCGAAATTTTACTTAGTGGACTGTGTTGAGAACGCAAAATACTTCAAATAGCTTTAACTTTTTTTGCATGCTCATTTGTACTAAAGTAATTAGTTAGGTTCAATTTTATTATTGGCCCCAGAATAAGTTTTTTGACCTACCTTTTTCATACACTTTTTGTAGGCAATTGGTTGGATAGCTCATACAAAATCTATATATTCTGAATATAAAACTTCTCATATTTGTATTAAATGTAATAGCTTAAAGAAAACAATCAAATAAACTGGAATAAAACTATTATCCTGATATGTGTTTAGCAATAAATGAGGAGATTAGTAAATATCACAATCGGATTAATAATGCTTTTAGAATTAACAACTTCTCTTATCAAAACATTTTTTTTCGTGAAATACTATTAGTCGGCGAACGCAAAAAATCGAATTTAAATTTGTTTTCATAAAAGTTGCGTGTGAAGGTAATTTCTCAAGAATTTCCAATTTTGTGCTACTGAACGCGTGGTGATAGGCGGTGATGGTGGAAACCGTTTTTCCATGATATGGTTTATGAACACACACATGCGTAAGCACCATAAACATAATTGGAATAGTGATAGATATAATACTGTTCCTTGATGTAAGTACTTTATAACACGTCATAGAGATTTCGGTAAAATATTTGGTGGGTACTTACTACACCTTTCTGTGCGTGACTCAAGAAATTTGTGCTAGTAATATATCCACAACTTATCACGGATAATTAGCGGTTCCATTTTATTTAAAACTCAATTACAGTAGGATTAGACAGATTTCGTTCAGGATATTTGATACAACGAGTTAATAATCACTAATGAGTGTAATAAAACAACAAAAAATCAGATAAAATTATCGCATACCTAGCAACAGTTTTAATAATAGGATTTTACGTATCTGATCTTTTTGTTTATATTTTTAGGGCTTTATATTGATTATCAGGAAATTTTAAGCTCACGATTTACCAAAAAAACGTAGTTGAAATTGAAATCAATGTCAAAATGAAGCTCCTCATACCTATAAAGTTTGTGGTAATAAAATTTCTAGGGGGATGTAGAATGAAATGGAACGGATTACTCGAAAAATTTATTGACAGTAGACGGAATGAAGAATTTCAATGTATCTTCCCTAGTTGCGGTATAAGTAAACTTTGGATTCCGTTCTGCAGTATATTGTTCCATATCTGCATAAAGATTAAATCGATTGCGGAAATAATGAGAAAATAGAGATCAAATGATACTAGTATGAATCACATCAATCCTCTTGATATGCTAAAGTACTAAACTATCAGTCAAAAGCTTTGACAAAATCAGAAATAGAACTTCTTATCGATTGGAGAATATATATAATTAGTGTTTTGAATGAAACACAATGTTTCTAGCTAATTCCACAATATAATGAAAAATGTTGAAAATTGACAATTGTTTCGATAACTTGAATATCATCGTTATCGAAACAATTGTCAATCTTTTAGAATTCTCAACATTTTTCATTATATTGTGGAATTAGCTAGAAACATTGAGTTTCATTTAAAACACTAATATGAGTAGATTCCACGAAGTAAGGGTGGAGACAGTTAATTTCCTATATATAATTCAAAACAGATAACTGTATAGTTGGTGTCTACGGATACAAAGATGACAGATGGACGATTGAATTTTTGAAAATCAGTTTTTCAATTTTTTTTATAAAATGGATAATGTGCATGTAGTTACCCGTAATGGTATTTCATTTCCCTTGAATAAAGTTAGTGAAAATGCTGTTTCCTAAGGTTTCACTGATAATAGTTGTAAGGGATAGTAGAAAAGAGAACGAGGCAACATACAGTTTCGATAGTTTTTACTATATCCAAAAAATAAATAGTAGAAGCAAGGTTTTCAAATTGTTCATAAGAGACCAAGTACCAGTACCAAACAACCTCTATTAAGCTGGAACCCCCACCATCGCAAATCAAGTTCGCAACCAGTCAAAAATTTAGTGCTATTTAGGTGCTAATTTAGTACCCTAGTCCAAATGTCTGTGCTCAAACCGTTTAGGAGGAAAACGCGTGAAAAAGGGGTGGGTCCAGCTTGCCATTAAGCTGGACCTCTCCATAACTAAAAAAAATATATAGTGATCCAGTATAAACGACAAGTACACTATAATTTAGTGCTAATGAAGTGCTTTAAGCTAACGTTAAAAATTGACAAAATATAAAATTCTTTAAACAGTTTATTTGGGGAACGTGTGCGCCGCGCTCTAAAATTTGTTAGACAATCGTCAAAGAATTAAGAATTTGGTGCTCGTAGGATTATGGTACTAAAATATTCCTTAGTCATCGTGCTTTCAAAAAATACAATGGCAGAATTTAGTGCTACCTGCATCACGTGGAATTAAATAGTTTATACGGGAAAGAGAGAGCGCCGCGAACTAAAATTCTTAAGACGATCGTTAAAGAATTTGGTGCTCCCAAGATTACGGTTCTAAATTTATTATTCCTTAGGCATCGTACGGGAAAGAGAGAGCGCCGCGCTCTAAAATTCATTAGACGATCGTTAAAGAATTTGGTGCTCGCAAGATTATGGTACTAAATTATTCCTTAGGCATCGTACTTTGAAAAAAATATAATTACAGAACTCAGTGCTACCTGCATCACGAGGAATTAAATAGTTTAGACGGTAAAGAGAGAGCGCCGCGCTCTAAAATTCGTTATACGATCGTTAAAGAATTTGGAGCGCGCATGATTATGGCACTAAAATAATATTTATTTTTTACACTTTCAAAAAAATACAATAACAGAATTTAGGAAATTCGGAAGACGATCGTTAAAGAATTTGGTGCTCGCAAGATTATGGTACTAAAATATTCCTTAGTCATCGTACTTTCAAAAAAATACAATGGCAGAATTTAGTGCTATCTGCATCACGTGGAATTAAATAGTTTATACAGGAAAGAGAGAGCGCCGCGCTCTAAAATTCGTTAGACGATCGTTAAAGAATTTGGTGCTCGCAGGATTATGTTAATAATATATTCCTTAGGCATCGTACTTTCAAAAAAAATACAATGACAGAATTTAGTGCTACCTGCATCACGTGGGATTAAAGGGTATATGCGCGCAAGATTATGGCACTAAAATAATATTTAGGTATTACACTAAAAAAATACAATAATAGAATTTAGTGCTACCTGTATCACGTGGAATTAAATAGTTTATACGTGAAAGATATTGCATTTGCTGCATGAAACTCGTGATCGGCTTTTGCAAATCTCAAATGTGCAACACATCACAAGGGGTTTTGCAAATTATTCATAATCGGCCAGTGTTCATCAAAGTCCTCTTTTCAAGGCAGGAAATACTTCTTCAGGTATATTTTCCCCTTTGAAGGTAACATTTTATTTAGCTCCTACTTAGTATTGCTGGTGATTTGCGATGTGGTGGGGTACTGCACAATCGTCACTTTCACCTTCACTCTCCTCGCTTTCTTCAATTTCCTCTTGTAAAGGTGGGCTCTCTCCAAGCGGTATCCAATCATCATCATTCGTCATTCCCACAATAATACTCCAAATTAGAATCAATATCATCTAAAAGTTCATGAATTCCATGCGATGCAGGTAGCACTAAATTCTGTCACAGCATTTTTTCGAAAATACAATACCTAAAGAGCACCAAATTCTTTGACGTTCGCCTGTCGAATTTTAGAGTGAGGCGCGTTCTCTTTCCTGTATAAACTATTAATTCCACGCGATGCAGGTAGCATTAAATTGTGTTATTGTATTTTTTTTGAAAGTACGATACCTAAGGGATATTTTAGTACCGTAATCTTGCAAGCACCAAATTCTTTGACGTTCGTCTACGAATTTTAGAGTGGGCGCGCTCTCTTTCTCGAATCAACTAGTTAATTCCACGCGATGCAGATAGCACTAAATTCTGTCATTGCATTTTTTCGAAAATACAATATCTAAACATTATTTTAGTACCATTATCTTGAGAGCACCAAAGTCTTTACGATCGTCTAACGAATTTTAGAGAGCGGCGCGCATGTTCTCCAGATAAACTATTTAAAGAATGTTATACTTTGTCCATTTTGTATCGTTATCTTAGAGCACTTAATTATGGTGTACCTGTGATTTATACTGGATTACGGTATATTTTTTCTGATATGGGGGGGCTAGCTTGATCACAAGCTGGACCTCCCATTTTTCACGCAATTTCCTGCTAAACGGTTTCAGCACTAAAATTCGGACTGGGGTACTAAATTAGCATCTAAATAGCACTAAATTTTAGACTGGTTGCGAACTTGATTTGCGATGGTGGGGGGTCCAGCTTAACATTATGCAAACCGTATATTTTTTTTATGTATGCTATTTATAGTCTATAATAAGCTCTTGAAAATCGATTACAATATGAATTAGGAAATATATACAAGAACATTACAAAAAACAATTAAATCTAGGAGATATTATCTGTAGGTTTATCTTTTTCCCTTTCACCAATCAAAGAATTCCGTAAAGATAAATGTTTTAGTTCCACACTTTTAAAGAGCGCCATTTTGTCATTAAAGAATAAATTGTCCACACGCAAGTTCTGATAAAACAATTGTAATTTTTATTGTTTGATAAGTTTTCTTAAAGAAACCAACCATGTGTTCTTTATCTTTATTGCACATAATTATGGGTAGGGACAATTTGATGTAGACTTGTTTTTACGAGTTCTTAATTGCAGGGTAAGGGTCGGTTTAGTTTTTCAAGGTTTACCTTAATAAATTCTACAGTTTGTTTGAAAATAGTAAGTTGAAAATATCTTGATAATAAAAGTTAAGCTGTAATTTATTGATTAGTTATTAAAATGTATAGGACATTAACTGGGGCTATTTAAGATCAAATAAATTCTACAGTTTGTTTGAAAATAGTAAATTGAAAATATCTTGATAATAAAAGTTAAGCTGTAATTTATTGATTAGTTATTAAAATGTATAGGACATTACCTGGGGTTATTTAAGATGAAACTAATATTCCAATACCAAGATAAAACCAATCGATAAAGAATGTCATCTGTTATTTTTTTCAGTGTCTTCTTGATTTATTGCTTGGGCTTCTATAAATAATCTTTTTATTTTCTTTTGTTATAGTCTTACCATATTGGATTGTGGATTAACCTTTGTTCTTCCTTTTTAAACACCTCATAAAGCTAAATTTGATTTTGTCTAGACAAATAAATATTGATACTGTTACCAACGAAAGAATGTCGTGATTCATTTTCAGCTCAACTTTTTTCTGTATATCTGATTGTTTATTCCAATAAAAAGTGGTGCCGGCGAGATGTGAGAAAATAATTATTTTTATTTGTTCTGAAGAATGAACAAGAGATATAATGAATCTCCAAATAATCAAAAACGGAAATATTCAAACAATAGGCAACTAACTTTGCTTTTAAATTAATTTTGAACTTTCAATAAACCATTTTGTTCTATTTTCTTTAGGTAGAGCTCATTTGACTTTTGTTAGTGACATATCACTTTAAAAAATATGTTGTGGCCAGTACAAGACTTTCTCACACACGATACGTGTCCTGTCATACACTAAATAAAAATGATTGATTTATGTTGGAATCTCAATATTATCGAAACAATTGTCATTTTTTAGAATTTTCAATAACTTTTATTATATTGTGGAATTAACTAGAGACCGTGAGTTTCATTTAAAAACACTAATATGAGCATATTCCACGAAGTAAGGGTCGAGACAGTTAATTTCAGAAATAATAAACTCCAAGAAGAAGCTTTTACCAACGAGACTGCGACTGCGGATCTCCACAGGTGAGAGTGCCAACGTTCACGGTGAGACACAAATCCAATCGGGAATTGGCGCAGAAAAGTTCACGCATACGGTAATCGTAGCTGACATTGAAGAAGACGTGATTCTGGGAATGGACGTAATGTATGTACATGGTTTCCAATTAGACTTTAGAAACTGAACCATTAGAGTGGGTTCCGAGGAGGTATTCCTTCATCCATATGAAGGCAGCGCGGTGTTGGCAGCTGTACAGGAAGATACCGTTCTATCTGCACGAAGCGAAACCATGATAGTAGCACGTCTGCAGGAACCACGACGAAGAGGTTGGCAAAGTAGTACTAATTGGAAAAGGATTGGTTACGTCGGCCACAGTAGGCGGTTTTAAAGAAGGGGACAAAGTATGGTTACACAGCCCGACGAGGAGAAAAAGATTGTCTCCAAAAATTACAAATTACCTGGGAGTGTCCATACTTAATCAAGAAAAGGATCAATGATGTTATATATCGCATAAGCAAGATCCCCAACGGAAAACCAAAAGTAGTTCACCAAAACCGACTAGCACCATTCGAAGGAGATCATGGCCTAGCAAAAGGAGTAAACCATATTCGAGATGTGTCTGACCCTACCTTCGATGAATTTATGGGCGCGTATGGAGGTACCGTGAAAGCTAGATATGGAGTCACTTCAGAACAACGATAAGATTTGTTCACTCAGCCGGAAGATTATTCACTGGCATACAACATCCCCGCCCGTATCAAGAACGCACGAGGGTTGGCTACCGTCTTTCGAAAGAAGTTCGAGCAATTAGAAAAACTTGAAGACCAATTTCAAGATCGATCTACCTACCGCGATGTGTGGGAAGCACTTCGAAACCTCCGAGACCATGTGTTGTAATCCAGTGTGAAGAAACTGGCTATACCTAAGATAGCGAGTAACCAGTTGGATTGGCGAGTCATCAGGAACATGGTAGAGGTGCTTTTCCAAGATAGCGGTGTCCAAATATTAATTTGCAGCTACAACCCCCGTTATCAGTATCCGATGAAGATGGTGCCCTGATATTTCCATAAGATCGGAAAGTGTAGAAATGGGGCCAGTTGCTAATGCAAACATCCAGTCACGGCTACACAAAAGTTCCAGCAGGAACTTTCATTTAAGGAGGGGATAATGTTACGAAATAGCACACTAGTGTAGTCCCTGAATCCGACTATGTCTAAGCCATGTATGAAAGTTGAAATTTTGGCGGATGCGATAGAATTTCTTAGAACTGTCTTATCTAGACATTGTTTTTGTGACCAGTCTTATCTAGAAAATTTCAGGGAGCCGATTGTTTTTGTGTAAGCCTCAATCCAGAATTATCTAGTAAAAAAGGCACTAATATATAAAGTACCGACCAGCGGGAGAAGTTTAGTTTATAAAGTGATCTCGTGATATAAACAGCGAACAAGTAAATGGTCTAAGTAGTGAAGTGTTTATATAAATTAATGTAAGTGAATATACTGTGTATATAATATTGATTAGTGAATAGTGTAGTGAATAAATAAATTAAGTTAGTATACATAACGTGTGTGTATAAATTTATCCCACCCGTAATAAAAACGTTTAAATAAATAAGAAAAACATTACAGTACCTTTCTTTTTATAACACAGTTTGTTTTTTGGAATTGCTTATGTAGTACCAACTTCCCCGTCGCTGGGATTATAAAAACCTCGTTATCGTACGTAAAATAGCTTAGGGGCAGAAACTATAAAGATTAAAATTATTTATTTAAAACTATATTAATTGTGGCTATTAACACCGCGGTGTATTAAATTTAATTGCTTCAGTAATCGATCCTTTTAAAATACACGTTCAAACTCGAACAAGATGGTAGAGACCCATTATTACCGGTAATGAAATTTGAATATCGCACTCACTTATGAATACCGAGAGGATGTTGTAGAGGTTATTCAGGATACACAAGTACAAGCCCAAAACACTCCATTATCCAACTAGAAATGGAAAACCTTCATTTCGTCCTTTGTGCCGTCGAAATTGACATGCGATCGTCTTCATTACTTATTCACCTTATTTGCTTCATTACATAGTGTTTCATGCATTTTAATGCAATAGTAAAGGGGATTAAATATATATCTAGATAACAGGAATACTACGAACTTATCCTATAATAGAATATTCAATGCAATAACGCGATGTAAAGTTGTACTAAAACTTTTTTATGAAAGATAATGGAGTTTGTGGTTTGAAATAAATATACAAACAGAATATACTCGATAGTCGAAATTGTGTAAAGTGAGTCAAAGCTATCTAATCAACACTTTGGTTGAAGCGCAGTTGCCATATGTATTCTAGAGAGAAATGCTGTATTTTATAAATACACTTCAAATCCATTGTGTCAATATTTCAGGTACAAAAGATGCAATGTAATTAAGTCAATACCAATTTAATATATTTATTTCAAATTTCAAGCAGACTAATAATAATTAGTTTACTTGAAATGTGAAATAAAGTGTTTATGTATATTTCTTGAACGCAAAGTTTGTTGTGAAAAACTCGCCGATTTGACAATGTTGGAGAGTCGCTTCAATGTTCCGGCTTTGAGAACGAGATAGATAGATCGAGCTACGCGAATGAGACAGTGATAGTAAACAGTTATGTGAGGTGTTTATTCTCTTCATGAACGTAACATCAGTATTTGTGTTGTGGTTTTGTGTGATAAATCGGTTATTATTGGTATTTATTGTAATATTTATATCGGTATATTTAGTGACAATAATGGCGGAGTGTAGCGGTGTTGGCGATAAAAAACGGCGTCGTAACAATTTAATTCGGGAAGAAAAAGTCCTCATATTAAATGTGTACGAAGGACTGCGTGCCATGGACAAACAGTTGGGTGTTAGTGACGCTGTGATTAAGTACAGTTATTTAACTAAAGTTTCTGAGAGTACTATATACAATATTCTAAAGAAATCGCGGGACGGATCTTTGACAAGAGAACGAGGTGAAAACTGTAAACCGGAAAGTAGGGGAAGAAAGAAAATTGTTTTGGACGACCAAACACGGAATGCTATACGTAGGGAAATACATTCTTTTTATTTTAGGAATGAAATCCCCTCGGTAGCTAAATTGAGCAAGGTAATAGAAGCTGATGATACTTTACCAAACATCAGTGATAAAGTTTTGAGACGAACTTTAAAATTAATGAATTTTCGTTACCAAACAACAAGTAGAAACAGTGCCTTAATTGAACGAAATGACATTGTGGAATGGAGGAGAAATTATTTAAAACAGATACGACAGTTTCGTAACGAAGGACGGCACATATATTATCTTGACGAAACATGGTTAAATGAAGGCCACACTGTGTCAAAAGTGTGGCAAGACATGAATATACGAAGCAATCGACAAGCCTTTATGGAGAGTTTCTCTTCCGGTTTAAAAGCTCCCTCTGGGAAAGGACGTCGACTGATTATCACTCACATTGGCAGCGAGGAAGGATTTGTAGAAGGTGGATTACTAAGTTTTCAGTCCAAAAAAACTGTCGATTACCATCAAGAGATGGATGGTAACCGGTTTGAAACATGGTTTAGATCAATTTTAACAAAGGTAACTCCTGGTTCAGTGATAGTTATGGATAATGCTTCATACCACTCTCGTCGACTGGAGCAAATACCTACTTCAGCTAGCCGCAAGAGGGTTATAATTGATTGGTTAGAGAGTAAAAGCATTCCGCACAACGAGGCAATGCTAAAAGTTGAATTATTATCTCTCGTACGGAAACATAAAAGCAGTTATATTAAGTACGTTGTCGATGAAATGGCGAAAGATTTCAACGTCTCAGTTGTTACACTTCCTCCCTACCACTGTGAGTTAAACCCCATCGAGCTGGTTTGGGCCCAAGTGAAAAATTATGTTGCGAGAAAAAACAGTACATTCAAAATGGCTGACGTTGAGAAACTGTTTGACGAGGCGCTGCATACCGTTACTGCTGAGAGTTGGCGTAAATGTATTCAACACGTATTAAAAGAAGAAATAAAGTTTTGGGATTTAGACATACGTGTAGAAGTAATGACGGAACCACTCATTATCGATATAGGAGGAGAAAGCGATGATTCTGAGGAGTCGTCAGGGAGTGATACCGCTTCCAGTTAGTCAGACATTTTACAAGTGACCTCGCAACATACCTATACTTATTGGTAATTTATTTTGGTCTTGACAAACAACTTTTTTTTAGTTTTAGTAGTAGTAAGTTGGAATTGACTTTTAAACATTTTTTTATTTTGTTTTAACTTACTTATGAACAACTTGTGATAAGTTATTATTTCAAATGTTAAAAATTGAAATTCCAGATATTTCAGTATTCGCACCCTTAAACTATGATACGCTCATGGAGTTCACTTTAAATCGGTAGATAACCGATGACGTCACTTTACACAATTTCGACTATCGAGGGTAAGTTAAATTTACTAAATGCCAATCATTCTTCAAGATTGGATGACTAGAAAATATTCGAATCAATTGGGTATCAGGAATTCACAAATTTTACGTTCCTTTCACACGCTAAGAATTTGAACGTTCGGTGGTTTGGACGTACGATATTTCAATAGTGGTTCGAGCAATTCCATCGTACCTTTTGGTGCTGTAGCGTACGGCAACAGACAAGTGCATACAAGTATGCACACGTGGCGCGTGCCGTCTGTGGACATGGCAGTTATTTTATTCAGAAGGTTTTTGATCTCTATATTGTACAGATGTAAACTTTATTGAATAGTGAAAAAATATAATTAAATAATGGTTATTGAAATTGAAGAGTGGAAGTACCAAACGCACTAAGTACCAAATTCATAAATATGAGATAATCAAGAAAACAAGTGTATCAAATGTATTTTTTGTACTTTTTACCTGAAAAAATTCACAACATTTCCTAACAAGTGGAAGAAGTAACTCATAGAATATTAGGCTAAAAATTTTATTATAACATTCAAATTAATATTATTTTGTTTAACTAAAACAGAAAAGGCATAAGTGCCAAGTTATGAATTTAGCAAAGGTTATAAGTAATAACAAAAGATGAGTCGTGAGTGCCACTTAATTTATAGGTTATAAGTACCAACTAGAGGTGAGTGGAACTGCTACTAGGTCCCAAGCTTTCCTCTTGTATGTTGAGAAGTTCTCTGTAAAATGCTTTATGTTCAGGATTTTCCAGGTAAGGAATCATAGGCGTTAATGATTTTTTTTATTCACAGAAATCTTATTTTCAGGGGATAAAAGTGATAATTTTGCAGATTTTAGGTCTTCAAGAGTTTTTCCGTTTTTCAGTATATTGACTGGTTTCCATGCCTCGATATCGGAGAAGGATTCTTTCATTTGAAGAATCGTTGGATTATTACAATCAACTTTTATTCTTATCGCTTTACTTATATTAAATTTTTTTGTGTTGAGATACGTATCAGCAGCTTCTTGTATATTCCAAAATCCATTTACGGACATGTCAATAACTTGAAAAGGAGGATCATATTTTGCGGAAGTTATCACTTCGTGTAAATCATTGGGTATTATTGCCTTCATAACGCGTTTCCTTTTCTCAATCAGAGCGAAGTCCCTATCACAACACATAAAGCTGTGGCCACTAATAAGGAAATTATACTCTATTGTGTCAAAAACTTGATGGAGAACAAGGAACACCAACACAAATATTACCATTCTGTTCTTATTTTGCCCCGTACAGTTGTCACTCCATAGTAGCAAATGCTTTTTTTCCGTAATACCAGAATTTAAGACTTTAAGAAGGGTAGATGCAACCTCGTTACCTCCTCGACCACTGACGCCTTCATGCCACGTGCACATAAGAGCATGGTTGTTGTCAGATAAATGAATCCCCAGATTGTAACAAGATAATTGGGACAGGTAAAACATATCCGAATGGGTCAAAGTGGGGACAAATAGGACCTGTTGTAAATCAAACGAAATAGAACATTTATCGCTACCAGGAAGTTGTGAATCAGCGTTTTGCTTTTTCATATATGCCATAGCTTTCTCCACTTTCCGATGGTGAAGTTCCAATTGAGCTTTTGCCTTGGTGCCGTCACTATTATTCTGCTTTGACTCACAGTTTAGCCTATCACACGTATTGCATGTATCAACTCTAGGGCGATGAAAGCTTAATTTCGGAAAATCGCTTTTGAATACCCCCCTATAAAACTTATAGCTCACGGAAGACCCTTTGTTTTTTTCTAAAAATGATTTAAAAAGTCTGTGGATATTTAAATCGGGACTCAAAAACTGCTTCTCTGATTTGGCACGTGAGTAATGCGAGGCATCTCTGGGAAGGAAGTTATATGTTGATGGATCAGCTGACGGTCATTATCTGTAAATTTGCTTGGCTTATTATTTGAACGCCTGTCTGTAAATGTAGTATCTCCCATTTTCTTCTTATTTATTAGACCAACTAAACGTTTTTGAGTAACGTCAAAAATATCCATAAATGTCTTTCTGCATATTTGAACGAAATTTCCATCTTGATCTGGAACTGTATACGATATA
The DNA here is from genome assembly GCA_963921935.1 of Galeruca laticollis. Lineage (NCBI taxonomy): Eukaryota > Metazoa > Arthropoda > Insecta > Coleoptera > Chrysomelidae > Galeruca > Galeruca laticollis. The sequence continues at coordinate 95,156,413 of OY998183.1, forward strand.
GTTGTTTGTCTTTTACTGTCCAATGCAGTTTCATACTTTCCATGCCGACGTCTTTTCATTTTCACTAAATTTATCAACCCCATTAAATATGTGCCTTGAGTTTTATAGTTTTCGGCATAAAATCTTTCAAAAAGTTGAAGCTTTCGTTCATACGTTATTTTTTTGTAGTCATAATAGCATTTGCACTGCACCTGAAAAAGGAATGCACACAGTTAAGTGGAATCCCACGAACAAACTAATTTTATTTCCATTGGTACGAAACATCATGTCCCCCTAGCATTTCAAACAAAAACATTTGTGTCAGCTCCCTAAACTACTACACACATTCCCGCCATCACTACACTCTCCCGCCATAAACAAAACTTTCTTACCTGTTCATTAGGCGGATTTTTGTGACCAACTTCAGTCTTATTTCTCTTAAGATATGTCTTTCCAGCATGCCTTTTCTTCCTTTGTTCTTCTATAGACCTTCCTTTATTCTTTTCTGGATCAATTTCCATGATTACACCGTAAATTCAGCCCAATACACACACAAACTAAGACGGTGTTTTACTGTGAGTAAACATTGGCACTTATAACCTCTCTCTATAAAACCTCCTGGACTGTAGTACCCAGCGCCATCTTATTTTCGTTTATATAAGCTAAGAAATTAGATAGCACTTAGAACCTTTGAGGAGGTATTGGCGACGCCATTTAGAACCATTTTAAGAAAATACTCAGAATATTTAGATTTTGGTACTTAGTGCCTTTGGTACTTCCACTCTTCAATTGATAATGAACTAGTAATTACACTTGTTGAACAGCGGGCAGTACTATGGGATAAAACGATTGACAACTATAAAAACAGATACAGGACATTGTAGGGTTGGAAGGAAGTTTGTAGGATTTTAAAAGATACCTTTGACGAACTAGCTGAAGAAGAACAAAATGTAATAGGTAGGTAAATATTTTTTATTTATTGTATCTAGGTTCATATGTTAATCTCAAAATTACCATTTATATTTTTAAATAATTCCTCTGTCACTTAGAAAGTAATCAGCAAATAGGTTTCTGTTTTCGTTTGCCTTCAAACCTCCACGCCCTGAATAACTATTAGGTATATCTCCTACGTTTGCATCTATCGTCAAGGTATCCTGTGGACTATATCCATTTATATCACGTACGTAATTGTATAGGACACAGCAAGCTTTAACGATGTCCACAGCAAGTTTTGTGGATACGTTCAACAGGCGATGAAAAATTCTCCATTTATCTGCAAGAATACCGAATGCATATTCAACATACATTCTCGCTCTAGTTAAAGGGTAGTTAATTAAAAGTCTTTTTTTACTACGGGCGTAGTAAGTTATCATCCAATGCAAAAGCTTCATCCCCAACGGGTACATAGGGTATACAGTAATTGCCATTATAAGCAAGCATTTACATGAAGTAAACTGTAAAAAATATTAAACATTACTTTTCTTTTGTTTACACAAAATCATAGTATGTAGTAATCATTCACTTAGAGATATTAGTCGTAATATCTTGTAGCATGATAAAAATACAATGCTTTTTGTATTGTATTATACGAGTAATTCACGGAGGTGCATTAATTCAGTTAAGCCACCCACTGAGTATGCAACTTTATACACACTTCTGTATAGTTGGTTGCATAAGGGAATTAACTATGGGTTTTAAAATTATTTAAGCATATCCTGGAATAACGGGATGTAAATAATTAAATGGGTGCCTAGAGTAATATTTTTATTAATATTCTTCATGTGATTTAACCAATCCATGAGTATATTATTATTTTATGTGGGGATTTTATTTGACTGCCATTGGTAACACTGATTATAAGTGTCCGTGGTAAAGGGAAGCTAAAAATTGTTGAAACCACTTGTCTGATATTTCTCGAATGGTTAAGTTGGGTATCGATGAGGACAAGTCGTGAGTATACAAAATGGCCGGTGGCACATGGTTTAATCCATATATTTTGGGAACTATAGTGGTGAAAAACCCTTGGTAACAAGGTAAGCTTTCATCTTGTATATATTTTCACGGCTATAACCCCCAATTTCTTTTTAGGGTTTTTTTTATACTGCATAGTTTTTTATAAGCTGTTTTTACAATATTTTTTGCCAATTGAATATGGTTTCCAAGTTTTTATGGGTGATGGTGATCAATGATAGGATGATCAAGCACAGATTTTAAGAAGCCTCAATTTCGGATGATACCTGTATGGTATATATTCTCGTAGGGATAGCTGACAGGCTAATGTTCTCCGTCCAGGGTTGTAGAGACGTATCGTATCTCGGATTGCGATTAACGTTATAGAGCGACAAGAGCTTCTAACGCGTTTCCAGTTCAAAGGACGAAGTTGGACTTATGTTTGTCGGTGACAACAGCGAAATAATTCAATTATGGGCAACGATTATTAACTGCATGGCTGAATCTAGTTCCATAAGTCAGATGTTGCTTGTCAATTAAGCAATTGACGTCTAATAGTTTGGACACTAACCGCAAGTAATATTTAAAGTTTTATTTGTTTTTATCTGAACTTTGAGCAAATTATTCATTTTATAACTTCATTTTTTAACGTTTAATGACACATTAACTTTTATATTCTACTATTTAGTAACTTCACATTTTTATAAATACGTCTATCAAACTCACAATTTTAACATTATATTCTTTCAATTCTTTAGAGTTGAAATATCAACTTTGTTAATGTATACCGCCCTGAAATTATATTTCAGGTTAATCTTATTATATTAGAGATACTTTTGACCTACTTGGTTGTATATGGTTAATTATTACAGTTGTAAAGCGGTAACTGGTATACCATTTACGTGTTGCTAAAGATTTAGTGTATTGTATATTATGATCTCAGTTAGTTGATAACATTAGAAATTGTTAAACATTTTAAATTAACCAATCATTGATGACTGATTATCATTTCATAAATAGAGTTGATCACCTCATATTTTTGAGACAGGTTATTACAACATATGTTCAAGGTACCATCCATTTAATTAAACTGTTTCATTGGCAACAAAGTATTTTATTTGAATCACAAACGTAAAAGCAAAACGATATAAATAACATATTTGAAAAGTTACAATAGCTAATTTTTTCATTATTGGTTTCTTGATTAATCAGTAAATTTCTTGAATGTCCTACTAATCAAGTGGCGCCTTAAAAAATAATAAAGGACAAGCTTTCAAATATTCCTCACTAACTCATGACCTTATGCTCTCCGGCGGAAAGCGAACCTTTGGCAATGTAACCTCACTTCTTGGAGTAACAACAGCAAGGTAAGGTTACAATCTTACAAAACATGTGAATTTTTCTTTAATATGAAATAATTTTTCATATTAGTCAGAAGTACTAGTAATTGACACAATCATATTTTAGAAAATCCAGTGGTTGCCACTGTAATTGGCCAGTAATTGCCAATGCCAAGTTTGACATGTGCAAGCCAGAAGAACAGAAAAAAAGGACACTGTAAATTGTATCTAATACACTTATATTTTTTTAAATAAAATAAAAATTCGGGTAATTATTGCAAAAAAGTTATTACCTAAGTCTAATAAAAAAATTAAACTTAAAAATCAACTTAGATATGAATTATAGTTAATCATCAACAAAAACTTCTTTTTCAAATTCGTATTTGAGACGATCTCCTGAATTAATGATTGTTGGAAATGGTAGCTTCTCTATAATTTGATTCAGACTGATAACACTGATATCAACTTCATTTAATTTGAACATTTTCCCATCATCGCATTTCTTTAAACCAACTACTTTTGCTTCATTGTTGGGTAGAAGGGCTTGAATTACGCACACATACCTATATTCCCTTTTTTTTCCTGGAAAGGTCATTATTATATAATAATTTTCCTTGTACATAACAGATTTTCCAACTGACGTCTGAGAGTACATCATTAAAACTCCTAGAAGCTTCCCATTCTTCAGGTGTACTAGAATCGGATGTGCTGTCTTTTCTTGACTTTGCTATTTGCTGTTTAGTTATTTTTTTAATTTTATTTAAAGTCTGTTGTTTATTTTCTTTTTCTTGGAGTTTCATTTGCTTTATCTGCTCTCTTATTCTTTTTCGCTTTCTCTTAATTTTTTTTTCTTCCTTTTGTACCATAAACTTTTTCTACTCTTTGGACGTCACTACAGATGGAATTTTCTCCAAGTTTCTCCTTCTCTTTGTCTTTTCTTTGACTTCTGGCAATATTAGTGCTCTTTTGAATGGAGTTCCAAGGCTTGAATTTGAATATTCATTTAAAATTGGAGTTCGGTTATTACAAGATTGCACTGACATATCAGGAGTCTTGAAAATCTCAATCAAATGATTTGGGGGATAATGTCTTTGGAAAGTTCTGAAGTACTTGTCGGCGCGGTTAACTTGCTTTCATCCGATTCTTAAGTACTAGACAAATTCTGACGACTTGTTGAAGCAACAGAAATATTTTCAGTGACTTCTATACTTTCTATTGTGACTCTTGGGAGGATGTTCTTTTTTTGCCTTAAGCCAAACATTAAAAAGTTCCATTCCAAGTATAATCTTTGATACACTCCATCAACAACCTAAGAATATCAAGATGAATTAGCGTTTCTAAATATTCAAAATGTGTGAGCTATTTTCGTTGCGCAGGCATAGCTTGAGGTGTGATTTCTGATTTGGTGGCTCTATCCTCCATGCATTTGGAATAATCTACAGCATCAGGTGACCAAGGAAACAGCCCCCTTCTTCTAAATCGATTAAACAATGCGTTCCTTTGTAACCCCATTTATGGCTTCACAAAACATTAACGGAAAGTTAGTTTTATTTAGATTTTCAATATTGCTGTCCAATCTCTACTTATGAACAGTTTTTTTCCAATTCTCCTTTAATGGTTTAAAAATCGAAACGTTACATGGTTGTATTATGTGCGTTGCGTTAGGGAATAACGCTACCAAAATCATTTTATGTTGTTCACAGAAATTGCTGAGTTGCAAAGTCAGGTGTGACTTGTGTCCGTCAATAAACAAGATAACAGGATAAGTTATTTTATAATAAAAATAGTCTTTATTTAATATAGGAGGTCCTAATACATAGTAGTAAATATCACATATTGTAGTCAGTACACACAAATTCTGTTGAATAAATAAAATAAAATAAAATGAGATATAACAAGATAAAATCTTGATAAAATTAGTAATAAAAGTAAGAGTTTTGGTATTAAGTTAAAAAACGAATACATATCAAAATATAATAAAAACAAAAATAAACGTACATATAAAAATTACAAAGTTAGTTTACGGCTTGGAAATAAATTGTAGCAGATATTTTTCAAACTGAGGTAGAGAGGTACTCGTTTTAATTTCAGTAGGCAAAGCATTAAATTCACGTAAACATAAATTTTGTTGCTATGGCCAGTCTCGCTTGTGGTATATAGAAATCATTAATAGATCTAGTATTGTAGTTATGTATTTCACTATTATAGATGATAAAATCATTGAAGTACTCAGGAAGTTTTCTATTTTTAGATTTGTAAACAAAAATCATTGCTAAAATAATAAAATCTTTGTCTCACCGAAATCCAACCTAAAGTTGTCAGCATATTATTTATCGGTGTGTATCTGTTACATCGAAGGATTATTCTCATTCCTCTATTTTGCAACTTTTGTAGTCTTTGTAAACAGTTATTATCTAATTTATAAAGTAATGATCCGCAGTAATCAAAATGAGGTTGTATAATAGTTTTATACACTGTTAATCTAGAGAAGAGAGAGAGATTTGAAGCAACCCTTGAGAAGAAAAATAGCTTTTTTGTTATTTTTTTACAAATATATTCGCAATGGGGTTTTGATAATACATTTTCATCTAAAATAACTCCCAAGTATTTAAATTCATTGACCCATTCTATGTTGTCATTTTCAATTCTAATGTTATATATATTATAATTTATTTGATTCAATTCATATTTACTCCCCAAAATGTAGAAAAAACATTACCTTCCAATCCGTCTACTACAAGGTCTACTCCAAAACAATTAAAGCCGACTAATTTATTTCGTGCTCCATTTAGTCCCAAGCGGAATATGGTAAATAACAATATTTCAACTATAAGTGAAGCAATTGACAAACTTGATAAAGTAGTGCAAAGTAATTATAATGAGACTGATGACGAATTCGACATATTTGCTAAGCATGTTACTTTTCAGCTAAAACAGATGCCTTTTTATGATTCAATGAATTGCCAGGAACAAATGCAAGCTGTCATAAGACAAAAGTGATTGGAAATCTTATCTAGGCAGTCCAGTTATCATACAAGTCATACAACACCATCACCAGCGTTTTCACCTTCTGATCAGACTACTACTCTATCTTCATATGACATGGAAGCAATAGAATGTTGGTGGTCGGCAGTTTCAAATGAATCATGCTACAGCGAACAAAACGAAGAGGATTCTCAGGAGTCAACTGATATACTTTCTAGAGCTCTAACTAATACCTTTTACTAAAATGTATTTCTTTTGTTAACAAAATATACTTACTTTAATAATATCTTATACTAAAATGTATTTCTTTTGTCAATACAATATTATACTTATTTTAATAAAAACTTCTAAAGCATCGTATATTGCCGTACAAACTTGCAACAAAAAATTTGAAATGCTGTTTTTAGGTACTCGGTATATTAAAGGAAGCGTTGAAAAAAAATCTCCAGTAGCTAAATATCTTAAAGTTACTTGTAGTTTTAATTTTGGCCAAATTGTCGCATCACTTTATCTTGTTTCTTTAAACGATACTGAACTTTCAACAGCAGTAAATTAAATTTATCTTCAGACATTCTTAAATGATTTCTGTACCCTTCTTCAACCTCTAAGGCTAGTTCGTTTAATAAGGTTTCTGATGCTTCCATTTGATCTCTTCTTACAATTCAATGCCTCACCCAATACCGACGTTTCGGGTGGACAAAAATCGATTCAAATCGTATTCAACTTTTGTTGATAAACTATAATAATTGATCAACTAAACTTGAAACGTGATAACGCGCCTTCTAATTAATATTTTGTATATCCACTGAAGAGTTTATCAATTACGCCTTCACACTATTTTGAATCAACTTTTGCTGATCAACTCAAATCGATCAACAAAATTCTGCTCGTGACAGCGCGCCTTAAGTTAGAACGGATCAATATTCATTGAACAGACGACAAGAATAACTTTATCTGGGTATATTAGAGGTTGGCAGAAATGAAATTCGATTCAAACTAATTTCAAAAGAATTGATATTTTATTATGAAAGAACGATACGAACATATTATTTCTCTGTAAGCTTTCCACGTAGTTTTCAAATTTTTTCATGCGGAATTCCACTGCACTCCTGCAAATTTTTCTTGAAGCTTATCATTGTTAAAAAATCGAGGGATTCAAAGTCCTGAAGCATTTCTAGGAGAAGCTACATTTTACCACAGTGGGGAAATCTTGAGAAATTTACAAGAAAGTCAGGAAAATGTAAAGAGTAGAACAAGGAAAAAGGCAATTGTTGTATAAAGAAAACAAAGCTGTCGTGAACTTTTGCTACTCGTAACACCGTTTCCGGGGGGGTTCTCTTTAAGATTTGAAATAGCGGAAGTGAAGGAGCAAGTCATTTGTCAATTTAACCATTGGAACTCATTCAACTTTTCATAACTTCGCTGAAAAACTAACGGCTCAGAGTTTCTTTATCATCAAAAGATTAAAAAAAACATTTGTATAAAGATATTTACATAATTTATTTACTTAATAGACATTATCAATTGTTCCGCAAAGAAATATTAGAAAACGAATATATTTTTAGAAGACAACTAGGGTACATAGATTATTTATTGCTATTACCCATTCGACCATTAAAAAACCGCAGGAAAAAATACTATATATGGCAGGAACAGAACGGCTTGTTGTGGCGGACGATTTGATATTAATCTTGTAGATGATGAATTCAAGAGATGACCTCGAATACCCCAATTTCTCATGCATTTAAGGATATGTTAATCTCCTGTACTGTCGAAGGCTTTCCAAATGTCGCAAACAAACCAACTTGTGTCTTATTCTAGGCTAATAATATAGTACATAGTGATCTATTTTTCCTAACAATGATTTTTTCATAAGGGGCCGTTCATAAAATACGTTCGCATACAAGGGGGGGGGGGGTTTGGCGAGTGTGACAAGATGTGACAAGGGGGGACAGGGGGTCTACGGCAGCGTGACGTTCGCCGTTCATTAAAAAATTTTACTGAGTATTCGTTCTCTCGATTTTTTTTTTCAATTTTGTAATGATAGAAGTCATTTATTTCGTATTAGTTAATATACAGATATTTAAATGTATATATATTTATTACAATAAATTGTAACTTGATATATTTATTTTTTTCAACATGAGCGCTAGCTCTGTGGCACTCTGTGTCGCTGTAGCGTTTTGACTTGGCTCTAGTGGCGTTGCGATCCATCACAATCGATTTCTTTGTTTTCCCAATACATGAGAGAGTAACGTTTCTAAGCACTCTGCGCGTATTTTTCTTTCATTCGTCATTTAGCAGTGAACTAATTCAGACGCTTTTAACTCTCTTCTCAATTTAATGCTTTTCATTATAAAGTGAAGTATTTAGTCGAAATTTATAACTCTTGGATTGAGATATATATTGCAAGAAAATGTCATCGATAAGAGGTGAACTTTATCAAAAATTATTCAACACGTATAAAAAGTGTTATCCGGATAAAAAATCAATCATCGTGCAAGAAAATGTCAACAAGATTTGGAACGATCTCAAGCACGAGCACAAAAGTGATGGCAAGCAGTTCGAAACAAATATTCAAAATTATATCGAATCTTTAAATCAAAAGATAACTCAGAATAAAGCAAGGAATTTAACATTTTTTACAAGTATTAAGGTAAGTTAAGTTCTTTTTGAATCTGGTTTATATTTACTATTATCTGGTTCACACCAATACTACTCACGGTTTATATTATCATTACTATTTCGAAAACTTTTTATAAATGCATGATTTTGTTGGATTAATAATTAAGATCATAAGATTAGTAAATTAAACAATTTCGGTGTAAAATTATAGTGTAAACGAGCTTGTATAAGTCGCTATTTTATACAATCAGTTTATATATATACTTATAATTAATTCCTTTGATTTTTAGCCACTCAATACAGTCAAGGATTGTCCTCAAGCGTCGACGAGTAAAGAAGATCTTCCAAAACAAAAAACAGTTTCTACTGAAAAAAATTTACCTCGTGAAGAACAAATACACAGTTCAAAAACGGCTACACCTGCCCAAGATGAATGTAAAAAGAAAATTTCAGTTATGGAATCAAGTTTAAATTCATTACTTTTACAAAGAGATTCTGGATTGTCAACACCTGGACTTGATAAAGAAATAAAAAAATTAAAAGAAAAAATCGAAACTGAAAAAAAATCTCTCAAGCGTAAAGAATCAGCACAACAAAGATCATCGAAATCTCGTGCAATGAAGAAAAGAAAGCTTGATGACATTTGTCTTGAGCATCCGGACGTTGCAGAAAAATTAAAAATAAGAAGTAATCCCGGTCGGCCGAGTTTAGAAGAGGATCAACCAGATATACTGCAAACTATCATGAAAATTGCTATTTTTGGTAGTTCTGCTGATGAACGACGTAGAACTGAGACAATAAGAAGCTGTAAAAATTTAGATCAGTTACACGAGCAATTAAAAAGTTTGGGTTTTCAACTGAGTAGGAGCGCTACGTACTTACGACTTTTACCACGAAATTCATCTTCTCGTGAAGGAAAGAGACATGTTTCTACAGTACCAGTAAAATTAATCCGTGCTCAAAATGACTTAAAGAAAAAACACATTGACACAGAGTTTGCGACAACTTCAATTAGATATTTAGAAAGTCTTGCTTCTTTTCTTGGACCCAATGAAGTATTTTTTCTTTCTCAGGATGATAAAGCCCGAGTTCCGATTGGACTCACAGCAGCTTCAAAACAAGCACCATTATTGATGCACATGCAATACAGAGTTTCTCTTCCTGACCATGACTGGGTAGTAGCTGCTGGACACAAATTAATACCGTCTGTATATGCTGGTATTGTTATTGAGCCGAATGGTTTCGGAAATCCTTCAAAAGTAACCTATTCAGGACCAACGTTTATAGCTATTCGAAGTGGCAAACATTCTAGTTCCACTGCTAACACACATTCCAATGATTTAAAAAAAATATTTGAACTGGAATCATTTAAAAGTCTCGCCTACACAAACACCGGATCTACAAAACCTGTAGTAATCATTTCTGCTGATGGAGGTCCTGATGAAAATCCTCGCTACAGAAAAGTTATATTTTATGCTATCCAGCATTTTCGCGATTTTAATTTGGATGCTTTATTTGTTGTTACAAATGCACCAGGCAGAAGTGCTTACAATCGTGTAGAAAGAAGAATGGCTCCACTAAGTCATGAGCTAGCTGGCTTGATTTTGCCTCATGAGCATTATGGATCGCATTTGGATTCTTACGGTAAAACTATTGATAAAGATTTGGAAAAAAAGAACTTTGAATATGCAGGGACAACTTTGGCTAGTGTTTGGAAGTCGTTAAAAGTCGATGGTTACGATGTAGATGCAGAGTATATAGCACCAAAAGAAGATGATAGTGACAATGTACAAATAATAATTGATGATTGGTACTGTAGACATGTTCGTGAATCACAATACTTATTACAAATTTTGAAATGCTCAAACGAAGACTGCTGTGGCCAAACTAGAAGTAGTTTAAGAAGTTTAATTCCAGACGGATTTTTGCCTCCACCGATTAAATTACAACAAACTGAAAACGGATTAATAGTATCTCAAGTAAATTCGGATGATGGCACATTTATTAATCTATTTGCTCGTCTTGCAGTGAAACTTCAGCCTGAAGCTGCAGATTGTCAGCAAATTCCTTACGATTGGTTTTGTCCGTCAGTCCATGATAAATTGGCGAATAGAACATGTAAAGAATGTAGCCTATATCATACGTCTAATAAAAGCTTACTGCAACATTTGAAGAATTTACATCCAAAAAAGAAAAGACAAGATGAAGTAGTTCGACGTATACAACCAACTCGCATTGTAGCTCGGCGAGCTCGTGAGCTGTTATGTATATTAGGAGATGAAAACGCTGGTACGGAAAATGCAGAATGGATAGATGACGATGAAGTGGATGGTAGTTTCGAAGATGTAGAAGAAGATGTTGCAATACCAATTATAGATGTTTCGGACCATTTACAGAATCCTTGGACTTCTGATAAATAAAAATATTATTTATTTGTTTTTTATTTAAGATATTTATTAATTTATTTAAATTTTATTATAAAAATAAAAAAAAATATTTTCTAATATCAAAATTTGTGTATTATCAATCAAAATTTATCATGTTTAGGGGGGGAGGGGTCTTAGTTTTTGTGACGAAATATTTCCAGGGGGGGTCACAGAAAGTGTGACACAGTGTGACAACCGGGGGGGAGGGGGTCAAAAAAAGTTAATTTTAGTGTGACGTATTTTATGAAAGGCCCCTAACAAGGATCATTTCAAAAAACCAACTATGTCATTGCGTGAACAGTACTTCATACTTTATTTATGTAATGTTTTGTACAAGCTATCAATTTTTTATTAAGTATTTAAACCGAAAAATTTTACTTTACATTTAAAAATGGATTTCTTAAAAGTTGGTGGTAGTGTGAATGCTAGATCATTAGTTCCTTCAATAACTGATGTAAAACAAACTATTTTGCAGAATGCGATATGCGAAACCTGGTTGAAAAATTCGGTTATTTCTGTTATAAATATTAGGAATTATCGCTTATACAGGGCTGATAGAAATTGTAATGGTAAGGGAGTATGTATCTATGTTGAAAATAGGATACGTGGCGAGATAATTATGAGTAGACTGGACTACATTTGGGAACAATTTTGGGTGAAGGTGGTTATTAATAAGAAATATTTTGCTGTAGGTATTATTTACAAACGACATGAACATAATACGAATATGTTTTTGGACGAATTTGAAGATAGTCTTGCCTCAATATATCCTACTGTTGATGAAATCATTTGTATGGGGGATTTTAATTTAAATTTATTGGCGTATGAAAATGCGAGGGTTGAAAAATTCACTTCGATTTTAGAATCACTCAATCTATGTCAAGTAATTGATGAATCTACTAGAATCACTGCGATATCTGCAACACTCTTAGATTATGTAATGATTCCTGAAGGTATTAATTATAATAAAGGTATTATGCAACAAGTAATTTCAGATCATTCAATGGTATTTTGTGAGTTGAAAATATCTAATGAACAGAGAGGTCCTAAACTTGTTACATATAGAAATTTTAAAAATTTTGATGATGATAATTTTCAACGTGATCTCTTTGACACGTCGTTTTTCAGGATATATGATCAGGAAACAGTGGATGGGAAGGTTTCTTACTTAGTCAATTGTTTGAATAATTTGCTTGATAGGCATGCTCCTACTGTTACCTCCAGGGTAACAAAACCTAAAGCACCGTGAATAACATTTCATATAAAGAAAATGATGGACGAAAGAGACAAAGCTCTGAGAAAGTATAAAAGAACGAGATCTGAAGCAACTTTACAAACCTATAAAAATTTACGAAATTTTACATTCCAATCCATCAAAAGAGAGAAAATGGCATATTTTGTCCATCAGTTCGGTAGCAGTAAACCAAAAGTTATGTGGCGAATTTTAAGAGCTAATAAATTTTTACCGGACAAATCACTTGATATACCAGAAAATCTGAGGGATGCAAACAAAGTTAATAGGTTTTTTATTGAATCGATCCCCAATCTGAATCATCGGATGAAATAAAGTATTTTTATAAATCGAATAAACTTAATAATTTTGATTTCAAATTTAATGAAACTAATTACTTACTTGTCTATGAAGCAATTTGTGATATTAAAACAAACGCTACCGGATGTGATGGATTAAATATAAACTTAATCAAATTGTGTTGTCCATTTATTATCCTGTACATTACACATATTGTAAATTTTTGCATAACCGAAAATGTCATCCCGGGGGTATGGAAGAAAGCGGTTGTCAAAGTTCTACCTAAAAAACAAGATCCTACTGAGTTCAAAGACTTACGTCCAATAAGTATTCTATCTGCGATGTCAAAAAACGTTAGAATCTCAAATTAAGAATTATTTACATATACATTCACTATTACCCTCAACACGGTCAGGTTTTCGTAAAGGTTATAGTTGTACTACTGCTTTGGTTCATGTTATTGATGACATTTTCAAAGCTACCGACTCGGGTTATTCGACATTGCTGGTTATGTTAGATTTTAGTCGCACGTTTGATACTATAAATCACGATTTAATGATTTGTATTTTGGAATATATGGGTTTTTCTAATGATGCTAGTTCCTTAATAGAGAACTACCTTAAATTCAGGCAACAGCAAGTTGTTATGGATGGTATTAGTTCAGATGATCTCGTACTGATATCTGGTGTACCTCAAGGGTCGATCCTTGGGCCACTGCTGTTTTCTATGTATGCTTCTCATCTCTTAAACAAAATCCGGGACTGCAAAGTTCATTTATATGCAATGATACTCAGTAGTATTATAGCTTCAGGCATGCTGATGTGGATAACGCTTGTGCCGTTGTCAACAACAACCTAGATTAATTCATCTGTTATGCTACTGAACACTGCCTACTTATAAACACAACAAAATCTAAAGTTGTGTTGTTTGGCACTAAGCAAAGCAGACAACATTTATCGAACGTAGTGAATATTACTATTGGTAATGAAGAATTGGAAGTGGTAAGTGAAGCAAAAAAGTTAGGAGTTATATTAGATTCTTAATTGAGATTTGAAAGGCATATAAATAGGTTGTTACAACGCGCTTATTGTAATATTAAAATGATATATGGTAATCGACACCTTTTTTCTATGCATGTAAAAAAAGATCTCTGTGAAACACTCGTGCTATCATTATTCAATTATGCAAATGCTTTTGTACGGACCTAATCTAACTCACCTATATAAACATGAGATTCAGAAAGTTCAAAACTCATGCCTACGTATAATTTTTGGAATAAGAAGACGACAACGACTGTCTCATAAATTGAAGGAGATTGGATGGTTACATATGGAGAATAGAAGAAACTTTCATTTTATTACCTTATGCCATAAAATAATTCTTGACAGGAAACCTACCTATCTACAGCGCAAAATTACGTATCGTTCAGATGTCCATGTAAATATTAGAAAAAGAGGTTTACTTAATGTTCCTCATTTCAGGCGTTCGTTTTCATACCAAATTTACTCTCATTATAATGCCGTTCCATCCGAGTTTAAGGTCTATAATATTTCTAAATTTAAAAGATCCCTTAAAATATATATTAGACAATCAAATATAGCAGTCACGCAAAATATCTACCTGTTCATTTCTCACTTAAAAAAGTAAATTTCTAAGTTTGTTTCTCGCTTTGTGGGTATATTATCTCTCATGAGGTGTCTCGCTTCGTGTTTCTTCTCTCATGGAATCAACTATAAATTCATATTAGTGTTTTAAATGAAACTCACTGTTTCTAGCTAATTTCACAATATAATAAAAATTGTTGAAATATATTATGGAATTAGCTAGAGTGAGTTTCATTTAAAACACTAATATGAGTAGATTCCACGAAGTAAGGGTTGAGACAGTTAATTTAACTATAAATTCTTCAATGTTAAGTCTACCTAATATTGTACCTCTTAATACATTTATATTTTCATTATAATTTTTTTAATTTTGTTCTGCAAAAAGTAATTGATCTATTTAATTTTATGTTTCATCAGCTAATAAATAAGAACTACACAAGATTTGTTTTTGGGTTAAGTGGAAGAGTGCTTTCTGTTGTGCAGTAATGTACAACTGAAAATAAACTTCGCCCTTTATTTGCCAAAGTATTTGAGTTCAATTTAATTTATGTGTATTTGTGTTTTGATTGAAAATGATGAAGACGTTTATTATTATTATTATTTTTATTTTTTTTCACAGTGTTTTCCTGGGTTTGCTTGGCTAATCCGGGATGCTATATCAACGGATTAGTCATGTGTGAGCGCCCGCCGGACTGCTCGACAAGTGCCCAGAATTGCTGCTTTTTGGGCGGTGAGTATCAGTTTCGTAGGGTCTTCTAATTCCAATCTTTTTAGTTCCTGTTTCAAATTCAATTCAACAAGGCCGGTTGCAGATATAACTAATGGATGTACTGTGACCTGATCGAGCTGATAGATAGTTTTTATTTCGTGAGAAAGATCTATATATTTTGTGATCTTTTGGTTTCTTGCTTCTCGGAGATTGTGATCACTAGGTACTGTAATGTCGATTATTCTTGCTACCTTTTTATCTTTTTCTATCACCAATATGTCGGGTCTATTGTGTGCCATTTCCCGATCACTAATGATAGGCTTATCCCAATAGATTTTTGTTTTCTCGTCTTCCATATGATCCCTTGGTGTATATTTGTAGTACTGTGTTATATCTGTTATTAGCTCGGATTTTTTACATAGCGCTTGATGAAATACCTTTGACACGTTGTCGTGCCTTGCCTTATGGTCACGCGGTGCTAGATATGAGCACCCTGCTGTTAGGTGCTGAATGGTTTCTGTTTTATTTTGACATAGTCTGCATTTGTCGTCCGATGTGTCCTGATGCAGTATAAACCGTCGGTAGTTTCTTGTACAGATAACTTTGTCCTGTATGGCTAGTAGAAATCCTTCTGTTTCCATCATCAGTACACCCCTAATTAGAAATAGTGTGGATAAGTTCTTGTCTGCTTCTTGACTGTTTAGTATTGCCGCATAGCGTCCATGTAATTCTTTATTTTTCCAGCTTTCTTCCAACTCTGTGTAATAGTTTTTATTTTCTTTTACTGGTGGCTCTTGGTTCGACAGCTTCAAAGGTGTCAAGTTGTTGTCTGACGTTGAAATTGCCACATACGTTGGATGGGTTCTAGATTTGAGGTAAGTAAAAAGGTTTTGGCATTTTTTGTTATGTGCCTCTCTAAGGTTCCTCAGTCCTTTTCCTCCTCTGTTCCGTGGTAAATACAGCCTGTGCATGGAAGCATCTGGATGGTGCAATCGGTTCTTTGTATAGATCGATCTAGGATTTCTAAATCTGTAGTACTCCATTTAATTATTCCAATTATTATGATTATTATTATTATTATTATTATTTTTGTTTTTTATCTACCTCCAAGAGGCGTGCGGTTTTAATATGCTAGAGAGGAAACAATTCAGTTTGTCTCTCCTGACTATATGGCATGTTTGTAGTAAGACTGCTCTTTGTCCGATGTCCACTATGTTATGTGGCAACTCTAATTCTCCTAAATTTTTGGAAAGCTGGTCACTGACAATCCCTTCCACCGAAAACACTAAGGGGATTATTTTCACTGTATTTAGTTTCCAAGTGTTCCTGACTTCATAGGCGAGATTTTCATATTTGGTACACTTTTCTGTCTCGGTCTCCCTGATATTGTGACTGAGAGGCACAGCAATGTCGATGATAATTCCTGCTTTTTTTCTTTAAGAAGCAACACGATATCTGGCCTATTGTAATCCACAGTGCGATCAGTTTGCATCGGTCTATCCCAGTAAAGCACCAAGTCATGATTTTCTATAACTGGTAGGGGGTTGTACTTGTAGTACGGAGGAGGCATCACGTCAAAAAGTTTATACTTAATTCCTAGTTGCTGATGGACAAGTTTAGCTACTTGATTGTGCCTTCCTAAGTAGGAAGATTCTGCAAGAGCTGTACAGCCAGCGGTAATATGCTCGATGGTCTCACCAACCATCCCGCACTTTCGACATTTGTCGGTTACATCTAACTTAAGACAGTGCCTTTCATAATTTCTCGTTCTTATGACTCTATCTTGAATAACAATAATGAAACCTTCTGTTTCCGGGTAAAGTTCTTTTCTAGTAAGCCACTTAAAAGACGATTTTTTATCCGTGCCAGGAGCTGTTGTAAGTTTAGGATACCTTCCGTGGATAGTTTTCCTATTCCATTCTGCTATTCTATCTGTAGTTGATTGATCTTCCAGTACCAGGTTATGAGCACTTAAGTTTAGTGGCGTATACCGTTTATCCTGCTGTGCAACCAACCTCATCAGATCGCTTCTTTGACTCATCAGTCGATGCCTCATACTCTTTTCTTGGCGCACACATAAGTTTCTAATATTAAGTAGCCCTCTACCTCCTTCTCTTCTTGGAATATACAGCCTTTCAACAGATGAGTTGGGATGCAAACATCTAAATTTCTCTATAATTCTACGGGTCTTGCGATCCAGTTCCTCCAAGTCAGTGTTGGACCATTTGACTATTCCAAATGAATAGTTTAGAGCTGGCACTGCCCATGAATTTATAGCAGCGATCAAGTTTCCCCCACTTAGTTTTGTGTTCAAGAGAGTCGACAGTCTCTTTCTATATTTTTCTCTAAGCCGTTGTTTTAATAGTGTATGGTCCATTACTTGGTTCTGGGGGGTTCCCAAGTAGCGATACAGCTCGTCTGGTGGGAGCTGCTTAATCTCATGCATAGGTGGTTGTTGATCCTGATCCAGGATTCCCTTATTCACGTTAATGATTGCACACTTGTCAAATCCAAATGACATCCTGATATCATTGCTGAAGGTTCTCACTATTATTATTATTATTTTAACTAGTTCTCTTCTTAAGGCATTTTACATAAACTCAGGCCTTTTGGTCTGAGTGTGGTTTATTCAAATATACAGATATAAATCTATCAAAGCATGTTTGACCTTCCACTTTTTAGCGTTACTTTCCCAGTACTTTCCTTACAATGGTGCAAGTGCCAAGAATAGCTGTTTTCTGCATCTTTCCAATTGCAGATGGACTGATTTGAAGAGTATCCACAGCCTTACCAAACTGCCGTGGTACAATGCCTGTTGTGGATAGAACCATGGGTAGGATAGTAACTTGGTCTACTTTCCACTGCTCTTTGATATACTGAGCGAGGTCATCAATTTTCGAAGCTTTAGGTTGATTTTGTTGATTATTATTATTATAGCAAAGAGTTAAACTTTGCCTCTAGTATCCCCACTATGCAAGCACCATAAATATATACATTTCTTTAATAAAGATCGTTTCTTATTAATTAATAAAATAAGGTGATACAAGATGCTTAACTAATGACCTATGAAATAAATAATATGTGGAACCAAGTTGGGAACGATCAAATAAAATATTCACAATTTAACACACCCATTACCTTTGTTTTCTTTCTGTTAAACTTTTTCACAATCTGCAGCTGTAAGAAACCCGATTCGTTTTCCAAAAACGGTATAATAAATCCAAGTTTCCTTTCCCTAAATCTTATGAGAACAAATTGAAAAGAACTAATATTACTCGTTTTTCTGCTGCATCTTAATGTACGAACAAGCAATCATAAAATGAATTAAATATCGCTTTACGGGGTAATGTAATTGCAAACTGTAAAAGGACATTTATCTTCATTAAGAGATAGTTGTTTAAATGGAGTTGAGTTATTTAGCATCGCTCTAATTAATGAAAACATGTAAGGAATAGATATGCTAATTCAAACTTATTTATGTTTCAATTTTATTTCAGATGATGATGGAATTTAGTTTGATTAGATTCGCTTAGATTTTTTTAATAACATGCTACATTAATGAATTTATTCGTTTATATGTAAAACGAGAATGGCTAATTAAAAATGACATTTGTACCTAGATAAAAAAGGCAATTGAAATTATGTGTGGAAAAGAAAACGAAAAGTGAGAGAATATTTATTGGATATAATAAAAAAGTAATATGAAATAAAACAATATAGTTTGTTTAAATCTTCATATATTTGAACTAATGTTCAATTTAAACTTGTTGACGCGTTTCACTAACACAGTAGCTTTGTCAAAACGAATGAAGGTAAAATATAAAAATGTCTTAATATATACAGTGCTAAATCTATTTACTAAGGTTAACAATGGTATTGAAAGAAATTACCTGAAAATTCATTCACTACAAACATTCCTAAGCTATCTTCTAGGTAAAGAGGTTCAATAAAGGAGACTGATTGATATCTATTTGGTCGTTAAGGAGATTACCTGAATATTTATTTTTGTTAATCTCTATGGCCTCTAATAAATTTAAACTAAAGGATTTACCGACTACATGGAGAATTTCAAAATTTGGGTCGAAAATGTGTTGGTTTTCTAATAAATGATTTGAATAGTTAGAATAGCTACGTTTGTGTTCCGAAATTCTAGTTTTAAAATTTCTAAAAGTTCTACCGATATAAATTTTATCACAACTGTCATTACCACATTTTAATTTATAAACTCCTGATTTGTTTAATTTTGAAGATTTAGATTTATTATTTTTAATGAATTTGGATAAATTGTGATCAGTTTTAAAGGAAATATTCATGTCTAAAGTTTCTAAAAGTTATTTAATTTTTAAGGATGGTGTTCCAAAGTATGTTAAGCTTTTAAATTGTTTATTATTTTTATCTGAAGGGAATACTTGTTCTAAAGTCTGTTTTTTTATCTTTTTATTTATGATATTGTCAATTAAATTTGGATCGTAATTATTATTAACTGCTATTTGTTTTATGATATTTAATTCTTTGGTATAATTATTATTATTTAATGGGACTGTTAAGAGTCTGTGTATCATACTATTGAAAGCTGCTAGTTTATGACTGAATGGGTGGACCGAACTATTATGAATTGTAATATCTGTATGTGATGGTTTATGAAATATAGAAGAATCATGTTTATTATTTATATTTGAAATTGTAAGGTCTAGAAAGTTTATATACTTATTTTGTTCTAGTTCTACGGTAAATTTGATATTATTGTGAATCGAGTTTATGTAAGTAATGAAGCTCTCTAATTGTCTATTTGTACCGATGAAGCTAGCTAAAATGTCGTCCACATATCGGTGCCAGTACATAAATTTTACTAAGGGGGTGTTTATGAATTATTTTCTCTATATTATCCATTATCATTACTTTATTAAAAGTGTGTTTGAATCAAAATTATTTTCATTTCAATGGAGAGGTTTATAGCAGTAAAGATGGTTTGATTATGGGCAACCCTCTCAGCCCCCTACTAGCAAAGATTTTCATGGATAATATAGAGAAAATAATTCATAAACACCCCCTTAGCAAAAAATGTATGTACTGGCACCGATATGTGGACGACATTTTAGCTAGCTTCATCGGTGCAAATAGACAATTAGAGAGCTTCATTACTCACATAAATTCGATTCACAATAATATCAAATTTACCGTAGAACTAGAACAAAATAAGTCTATAAACTTTCTAGACCTTACAATTTCAAATATAAATAATAAACATGATTTTTCTATATTTCATAAACCATCACATACAGATATTACAATTCATAATAGTTCGGTCCACCCATTCAGTCATAAACTAGCAGCTTTCAATAGTATGGTACACAGACTCTTAACAGTCCCATTAAATATTAATAATTATACCAAAGAATTAAATATCATAAAACAAATAGCAGTTAATAATAATTACGATCCAAATTTAATTGACAATATCATAAATAAAAAGATAAAAAAAACAGACTTTAGAACAAGTATTCCCTTCAGATAAAAATAATAAACAATTTAAAAGCTTAACATACTTTGGAACACCATCCTTAAAAATTAAATCATTTTTAGAAACTTTAGACATGAATATTTCCTTTGAAACTGATCACAATTTATCCAAATTCATTAAACATAATAAATCTAAATCTTCAAAATTAAACAAATCAGGAGTTTATAAATTAAAATGTGGTAATGACAGTTGTGATAAAATTTATATCGGTAGAACTTTTAGAAATTTTAAAACTAGAATTTCGGAACACAAACGTAGCTATGACAACAAAAAATTAGATTCTAACTATTCAAATCATTTATTAGAAAACCAACACATTTTCGACCCAAATTTTGAAATTCTCCATGTAGTCGGTAAATCCTTTAGATTAAATTTATTAGAAGCCCTAGAGATTGACAAAAATAAATATTTAGGTAATCTCCTTAACGACCAAATAGATATCAATCAGTCTCCTTTATTGAACCTCTTTACCTAGAAGATAGCTTAGGAATGTTTGTAGTGAATGAATTTCCAGGTAATTTCTTTCAATACCATTGTTAACCTTAGTAAATAGATTTAGCACTGTATATATTAAGACATTTTTATATTTTACCTTCATTCGTTTTGACAAAGCTACTGTGTTAGTGAAACGCGTCAACAAGTTTAAATTGAACATTAGTTCAAATATATGAAGATTTAAACAAACTATATTGTTTTATTTCATCGTTCAGTATGGATCTTCATCAAGTAAAAGCCTTTTGAAGAAAGTAATAAATTAGATATAGTTCTTCATTTATAATTACGAAACTTCCTTATTTGAATTTTTTTTATCAAAATTGCAAATTATAAGTAATCAAAATTGTTAACGATTTGGCTCTAGCAAATTTTTTGATACCATCATCCAATGATAGATTCCCAAAAAGGTCAGGTGAAATTAGATTAGCTTCTTTTTAATCTCCGGTTTATAATTATATCTGGGAAAATCGGTTTCGATGTCTTTCAATGCGGACTTTATTCTGTATAGCTGAAATCTTCATTACATTACTCACGAATGAAATACAAGTGTCATTTTGTACTGTTTGTCACAAACCATGGTACGCATTATCTTGGACTCAAATGTTTGTAAGATTTTATTGCCAGATGCCTTACTGAAACCATTTCCGTAAGTCCAAATAGATCCAAATTGCAGGTAGGGCATACAAAACGTTCGCGTAATTTTAAACATTAGAAAAGATCGTTTTTTAAAGTGTGAATAGTTTAAAATGCCGGCATTATATTCTGTTGTGTGATGTTGTAAAGGGCAAAAAGGGATCAAATCAATATTTTAGAATCCCCAAAGCCTTCCAAAACCGAGGAAAAATGCTGAACGCATCATCAAAAGATCCTCGAGAATATAGGATTAGGACATTAAAAATTCTTTAAACATGCACGAATTTGTACAGATCATTTTGTATCAGGTAGGTAAATAATATTAGTATATAAGAAATAAAAAAGTCATTTTATAACGTGTTTGAATGCCTAGTTAAATATGGTGTTAAGCTAAACAATTTTTGTTCAACTTTCTACGAGAACCAGCCAAACTGTAAGTTAGGGATAGCCCTGATTGGGACCCTTCTGTAAATATGGGATACATTAGAATCAAAACATAGGATGAGCAAAGTGTAAAAAGGCAGGTTAGATTTGTTAAATGTCAAACGAAACTTCTTAAAATAGTCAGTATTATTGTTATTTAAAAAAGTTATAATCCCCAATCAAAATCTTCATTTTCTTTAGGATGAGGTAGATGAAGCTGGGAATACTGCATTAATTATAGATCCCACAACAGGTCAATCTGCAGAAATAACGATATTACCAATATTACAAAGAATAAATAATAAGCCACTTCAATAACGATGATTTAGAAAATAATTTTATTTGTATATTGACCACGGACGTATTCTTTTATTTTATACCCTAGCGGCTAAGAAACAAAGACGACATAAGCTTAATGTAAAATCAAATGTCAAACATAAAGTTTATGTATAAATAAAGGAAAATAACGGTGTAAAGTAGAAACTTTTTGCTAAAAGTAACTACGACAGCTGGACTTATATTTTATGGAACACAATCCAACAAAATCTAAACTCGACACCATTGACTCGACAGCAATTTATCGTTTGTTATGACGTCGCTTGATAAGGCTGTCGAGGATAGGGTTACGTTAGTCAGCTGTTTATTCATTCGTCGTCAACTGAGCGTCATCGGGCACGTTTTTGTTGCCCTTTGGAAAGGCACAACAGCCGACTAGATGCTGCGTTTCGTAGTGATTTGTAGATTACGTACATATAACCCCCGAGCTGCCTTTTTATGGGCTTGTAAAAACTCGCGAACAGATTGACGCGCCTTCCTTGCGTTTTATGATTATATTTCGTTTTGAAATTGATTATACCAGAAAAAAATGTTCCAGACTTAATAATAGAAAAATTAACCAGGATTAAATTAAAACGTTTGATAGTTCGTAACTTGTGTATTAATTTCATAATAGAAATGGTAAGAAATCGTAATTATCGAAATATCAAGCATACGAGCAGACAAAATTGTACAGTTGGCTTTAGATAAAAATAATACGTATCTTTCACGTGTGCCTTTTTGTAATAATACTATAGTTGCAATAAATCAATAAACTGTTTTTTTAGAATAAATATATTGAGTTTGAAGGGCTAGATCTCATGAATTTTGACGAAAGTCATTAAATATCGTAGTTTAGTGTCCTTATAAAGAGTTGTAAATAGGTTTTGTACAGGAAAAGTAGAATTCATGCTGAGTCGAGTGCTGAGTAGAATGATCGAAGACGAGTACAAACATTAGAACAAGAAATTGGAATGAATAATAGAGTAGCGTCTTACTAAATGTCCAAATGCTATGAAAATTATGCACTAAGCTTTCGTTTTTCCTTTTACCAATATGCCATGGAGTAAAAATAGTGTTGCATTTCCAATTTAATATTCTGATCACTAGATTTGTGATTAAAATGAAACATAATTTCAGAACGCATGTTATTTTCTATAAATAGATTAGTCGCTCTCAATTAAGTCAATTTTTCTCCACGGAATATATTTTTATGTGAGTATACGCTAGTTGAGTTCGCGCCGCCTACCGGATTTTTTTTTAAATTCAGGGATTGTACGAGTAGGAACCTGTATACAAACAAATGAAAATCATGACTTTTCTAATAGTTTTTTTCAACGAGTCGGGAGGGTTATTTCTGATCAAAATGGTTGTTACAATAAAAGTTGGGTTCCAATCAGTCGATACAAGCATTTTTCGGTCAAAAAGCCTATCGACAGGCAAAAAACTTTTAGAAAGCTTCCACGTAAGTGAGGTACATGAAAATATTGGGGAAAACAATTCTCGAGAAATTATTGGTGAAGTTTTACGAGAAACACCTGGTGCTACGGGTACTAAAAATGCTGAGAATGTTTATAAAGTTGAAATACAGGTAATTATATGGTTATATTATGTTATATATTATAAAAATAGAAAAAAGTAGTAGCAAACATTTGAATTCTTTAGTCTATATCTTCGATTATTTTTCATCAGTGAGTTTGGTATTTTAATTGTAATATATTTATATTAATTACAATATTTACATTTTAGTTAAAACAAAACAGAGCTCCCAAATCTTATTTTTATTTTTCTCACTTAAACACACATATTCACTGAATTAATAAAGTTCTATTCAAGGTTGGAAAAATAATAGGTAGGATCACTTAAGGATAAATTTTCAGACACAAAGATAACCAATAATTACTTAACACTCAAAAATTTAATTTTCATATTTATACTTGATAACATAATTTGTCATTTTAATCTGTACAATTATTTTATAAGTATATATACAAATGCATGTTAACTTACTGTACACGACGAACAGCAATGATCCATTTCTTTTTTCGTTCTTTTTCATATGGCCGAGAAGGAAATTTATAAAACTGCAGCTCCGGATTTGCACGCTCTTAGTGTGAACACCCAACAACACAACAATAACGATTTGCACGTCTACTATTATTAATAAACAATTCACTATTTGGGCAATCCATTTTGCCCATACAGCATACAGCGAGACAGCTGATACAATCCTGAAACCTAAATACTTCGCCACGAGGCGGCGCTCGCCGCGGTACTAAACTAGCGTATAAAAATTTACAGCAGTGAGGAGGTCTAGCATAATCTGCAGAGACAGATTAATCACTCTCGTGGACGACGAATGCTTTATAGGCGACCCTATCACCTCCGACCATGTCCCACTACTGGTCAAAACCGCACTACACAACCCCATACCACCACCAGCAATAAATTTCACCTTTCGCGATTTCAAAAAAGCCGATTGGAATTCCTTTGCTAATCACGTCTCTACTAATTTACCACCACCCGTCATTCATCAGAATACTGATGACATAGATAATCACGCAGAAGAATTCCAATCCCTCTTAATCGATGCGCAAGACATCGCCGTCCCACTCACCACCGTACACACCAATTTTCATGCACTTCCGCAAAGAATTTTGCAAAAGATACGTCAGAAAAGACAGTTATACAGGTTATACGTCCGCACTCGAGATCCTGCAGTCAAAACACAATGGAACCGTCTCAACGCCCAGGTCCGACAAGAAATCAATGCTGAAAAGCAGAGAAAATGGAAGGCCGAAACAGCCGGACTGGACTTCAGACAAGGGCGCGTGTTTTGGCAAAAATTCAACCGCCTCGTCGGTCTCAAGAGAAAGGTTGAATCACATCTCGAAGTGCAAGGACAGAAGATCTACACATCCGAAGACAAAGCCACCGCCTTCAAAAATAACCTACAAACTGTCTTTTCACCACTCGACAACCCCCAATTTCTTAGGGACTTTGCCGTCGAAACCGACCTCATGACTCGAAATATTACTCGAAGTCCACATGTACACATCCCACCTGATGAGAACTCTCCGCTTCTTTCACCATTCACCATCGAAGGAGTTCAGCTGGCGTGCCGAGCGGGGAGAAACAGTGCCCCAGGGCACGACGGAATCTCGAGGCAGGCACTAAAAAACCTGCCAGAAGAGATCTTCCCTCCGCTCTGCGCCCTGCTGAACGCCTGCCTTGCTTTTTCTTATTTTCCTCGTTGTTGGAAATCTGCCAACGTGGTTCTCATCCCCAAACCCGGCAAAGACCCCCACAAAGCCTGAATCTTACCGCCCTATTTCATTAATCAGCGTCCTAGGTAAAGTCTTTGAACGATTGTTGAAAGAACGAATCTGGGACTTCTGCACTGAAAATAATATAATTCCGGCATTTCAATTCGGATTCAGGCCGGGCCACTCTTGTCAGAACGCCACCACCAGTCTTCAAACAATCGTCACCCGAGCTTTAAATCAACGACGCTGTTCTGCCGCCATCCTCATGGACGTTCAGAAGGCCTTCGATCAAGTTTGGCACGCCGGACTAGTAAGAAAGCTACTGAGCATCCGATTGCCCAACCAAATTGTCAAATTAATATTTTCTTACCTCACCGACCGATCGATCAGCGTCAAAGTTGGTTACAGCATATCCGACCCTTTTACACCTCAAACTGGCGTTCCGCAGGGCTCGATACTTGCTCCTCTACTATATATCATTTATACGTATGATACACCTGTCCCACGACATCCTCGTGATAACGTCCAACTATATGCGGATGATACCGCACTAATCATTTCTGCCACAGATATTCGCTCTCTCAGCATTCGATCCCAAAATCTACTGACCCAATTTTCTAATTGGTGCAGGAAATGGCGGGTGACTCTTAATCCTCAAAAAACACAAGCCATCGTCTTCCAACACCCTGATACCAGGAGCGAACGACTTCTTCCTACAAACTTCCGCCTCATGCTCTGGGGTGATCGACTCGAAATCTGTAGGGAAGTCGTCTATTTGGGAGTGAAATTCACTTACACTCTCAACTGGACGCCCGACCTAATGGACACTTTAAATAAAGTCCGACGGAGAGTTAATCTTCTCAAGGCGCTCGGCGGCACATTCGGACGCACACACCCTACCACCCTACTTCATACGTATAAAACATATATCCGTCCAATAATCGACTATAGAGCAAACGTCTATTGCACCCTCCCCAACCATCTTGCTAAACGACTTCGAACTTGTGAGCAGTCAATCCTTAGATACTGCCAATACAAGGCTCCATACTCGCCCACCAACACAGTATATGTCAATATAGACATCGAGTCCCTTCTACCACGCCTTAATAACCTACAAGCCCGATACGTTAGTCGTACTATCGAATCGGGCAGCGAAATCGCCAAAAACACCCTTCTCACACCGTGGGTCGCCAATAGACGACCCCTCGGTAGGTACCCCCAGAGGAAGCTCCCATTTCCTCCGTTGCGCCTGCTAGCCACGGCTTACGACGACCTCCCCGACGAATACATCGACTACCTCGACAGCTCCCCAATCTCTCTACGATAATCGTAAAAACTCACTATTTCCTACAACATTCTAGGTCATTAATTCTCTACTCAACAACCTCCGCAACAAGTCCAAAACCATCATAATAAAATCTCAACAAATCCCAAAATCTCACATTCCCATATTTGTTCAACACTTTGGACTAACCCTATAGTTATTGCCGCCCCCACACCACCCACGTCGGTGTTGCAGGTTTTTGCGGTTTTCCTGTACACTCTGTGAATTAATCACTAGCCAAATGGACCGACGATCGACGCACCCGCATTTTTAGATTTAAAATTGTTATTATTCCACCGACCATCGAAAACATTCCCAAACCACCGAAGGCACGTCACCGCAACTTTCTACCAAACTTCAACAAAATACTAAAATCCATACACTTTTGAAAAATGTCTCCTATACACCTTTCACATAACAAAAATCCAAAAAGTAAAAATCTTCAGTACCCCTAATACTTCGCTCTCAAATACCCGGAGACATTTAAGAATTTTCAAAATCAATAAATAACATTCAATTTCATAATTCCTGACACCTAGCCAACCCAACGCATATATCTATGTATCGGCAACGATACATGGTTCGTCTTCAACACTCCCATCCTAGACACTTTTTGTCAAATCATTTCCGCACACTTCTGGGCTTCGCTGCTTCCAGAGACCAACCCCCAATTCACCCCAACGCAGCACAACCCTCCAGTCAACTTCTGGCGAAAAGCCCACCCAACAACTCTCATCCTAGACACTTTTAAACAAATTTTCCTAGACACTTTTAAAAATTTTTCTACTAGACACTTTTAAACCCCAACCTAATTTCTCGGTCAACGCGCACTAAACCACCCAACACACCCCTGAAGAGGAAACCTATCCTATACCAGGGCGGCATCAAGAAAACGACAAATCAACCAAGAAAACCCCAACCCACCCCAAACTCATTCACGAATCTCTCTCTCTCTCTCTCTCTCTAGGAGGTCTAGCCCCTGAAAAAAAAATTTTTCTGATGCTGTTTGTCGAATTTAACTATTAATTAACTAACCAAGAATACCATATACACACACTCATCCGCTCTTTTATTCCAACTCCATTGTTTTATTGTTCAAGATACTATTTAAGTATTGGCTGACCAACCTAAAACTCAATATTCCATAGTCCCTTATCAAAATGTTGCTCAAACTACTCAGAACATCTACTAGCTCTATCCATAAAAATTGAAGAGTTTTCAATCCATGAACCGGCCATATAAATTAAATTGATTTTATTATTAAATAGTAGTTTAGCGTCAACCAAAACATCCAAGAAACATCGATAGTAATTTAGTGATGTAAATCTGATTTAAGAATTAAGAGAAACAACAAATGTAATCAATATAAATCTAAACTAAAACAAATAAAACTGATAGAGAATGTATGATGTGTCTTCATGTAGGTCAGACAGCTTCTATTTTCTCTCCTCTACATTGAGAAATGTCATACAGCTCAATCGAAATTGTCAAATGATCCAAAAATTTTAACGGAAACCGCAAATCAGGTATTTTCATCTGTAATGCCCGAGAGCGCGTGTCTAAGCAGAAGACACCGTTCATCGGATGATTATAGCAGAACTCAGTATCACTGCATTCTAC
This sequence comes from Galeruca laticollis, assembly GCA_963921935.1. Taxonomy (NCBI): domain Eukaryota; kingdom Metazoa; phylum Arthropoda; class Insecta; order Coleoptera; family Chrysomelidae; genus Galeruca; species Galeruca laticollis. The sequence continues at coordinate 95,185,159 of OY998183.1, forward strand.
AGCCTCATGTTTGGTAAGCTCAGTTCTTCAAGTGTTCTGTTGTCTTTTTATGAACTAGCTCGTTACAACTGATGATAATTGCATGTATTGATATTTTTTAGATTCTCTGTATATTTCATTCCCTGTGCTAAGTGTATTATTTTGTTGACATAAGCTTTGAAGAGAGTTTAGTCTGCGGCACATGTTATACATCACCTCGTCTGGCCTGTTATGCTTCACTGCTCTGTCTGTGGTAACTGTCGTTTCATTTTCAATTAATCACTGGTCTGTTGTGTTAAAGTAAAATTGTACTTTATATGTTAATTGTTCTAAAAGACAGTCGGTAGTCGTTACCTTGACTACAAATAAATGATTTAATTTTAATTTTAATTTTTCTAACTTGTCAGTCAAAAGCGAACAGTTATGTTAATTTACTGAATAAAAAGTTCACATCAAGATTAAACTGCATTCCTTGTATTTATTTTAATTGGTTATGGGCCCAGAACGCTTAATTGTGTACTAGAATCGTTTTTATTCAAGAAAGAATAAATTCGTATAAGAAACGGTTGGACTGTGAAGTATCGTTGAATAGCCACAGATGGATTTGGCGAAGCACATCAAACCCTTGGCCGGTGAGGCAGACTGGCCGATCTGGAAGCGGAAGATTCGTGATCTGCTCGATTATCATGAAGGTGCATTAGACGTTATCGATAACAAGATTAAAAAACCAGAACCTCTAGCTGACGGCGCCAGTGCGGCTAAACAAAAAGAATTCAAAGAGAAGTATGATTTCTTTCGAAAGGCAAATAGCTACGCAAAGTCTATGATTGCTAGCTCAGTTACAGATGCGGTGTATGAGAAAATCATCGATAAAGAAACCGCGCGTGATGCTTTCGAGGCCCTTAAAGAGCAGTTTGAAGCGACATCCAAGGATCAAGTTTTTCAAATTTGTGATTCATTTTTCGCTTTTAGTTGGATGTTAGGTGAGGACGTGTCTACACATTTAGCTAAGTTGAGAAGTCTTTGGAGTGATCTCAACAACGGTCTCACTGCTCGAAATGAAAACAAGTTACCAGACTTAATGCTTGTGTGTAAAACGCTCAATATTTTACCTGCTGCATTTGAGACATTTAGGTCCAGTTGGATGCTGCTCACCAAAGACACAGAGAAAACCTTTGACGAGCTGACTACACAGTTGTGTATGTTCGAAAGAAATTTCAAGAAAAGCACCAACAACGACAAATTTTCTCAAGAAGCTCTAGTGGCAAAAGGCGAGACGCAAAAACAAGACGCGAAAAAGAAGTCGAGAGCAGGTACAACCTGTAATTATTGTGGTAAGAAAAACCATTGGGTCAGTGAATGCAGAAAGTGGATCGCAGATGGACGACCATCCAAAAATAAGTCCGTTAATGACTCTCAAAACCAAGCTAACCACAAAAATAACCAAAACAAATTTCAGAGCAATGCTGTTGAGGTTAAGGAAGGTCTTGTGTTGTCATTTTCAGAGATTTTCAATACTGAGATCAACACTACAGACTGGTGGATCGACAACGGTGCTACAAGGCACGCAACGAATAATTTCGATTTCTTTGTAGATTTTGAAAAATTCAAGAATCCGTGTGGCATAAAGGCTGCAGGAAAAGAGCTTTTGCAAGCAGTAGGGAAAGGCATCGTAAAAGTTGTATCAACAGTGAACGACGAGCGATACATCCTAACCTTGCACGATGTTTGGTACGTTCCCGACATATCGAAGAATTTGTTTTCTGTTCTAGCAGCTCAAGACAGAAACCTAAACAGTATGTTTGAATCAACAGCTACGTGGTGCTCGCTCAAAGTGAATAACAAGATACTGCTAAGTGGAGTCCGAAATGTTCACGGAACACTATTCAAAGCAGCTATCAAACCGATTTTTCCCGCTGGTAATGTAAGTTTCAATGTTGCTGTTACTGATAGTTCTCAATTACAGCTGTATCACGAGAGGTGGAGACATCAGGACAAGCAGCACGTGAAAAACTTGTTACAAAAAGAATTGGGTATTAACGTCAAGTTAGACAGAGAAATTTGTGAACCGTGCGTTTACGGTAAGGCCCATCGTTTAGCTTTCGGTACTAGAAGAAAAGCAAGCCAACCTGGAGAACTGATTGCTACAGATTTATGTGGTCCTTTTGATGTATCATTTAGCAAGAAGAGGTATATGGCCATATTCAAAGATATGTTCACTAAATTTCGATATTGCTACATAATTGCAGAGAAGTCTGACGTCACAGCAGCTTTACAGTCAATGATTGCTCACGCAAAACAGCAAGGTCATTCGATTAAGGCGCTGCTGAGTGATAACGGCGGCGAGTTCGACAATGTGGAGGTCAAGGCTATTCTAGAGAAAAATGGAATTACGCACAGATTGACAGCTCCGTATACACCACAGCAAAATGGTTGCGTTGAACGAGAAAATCGCACAATCGTTGAAATGGCTAGAACATTCAAGTACTCCAATCCCGACGTGAAATTTCCTGAAGCCATTTGGGCAGAATTAGTCACTACAGCTACGTACGTATTGAACAGAACAGGCAAATCATCAGTAGACGGTGTGAGTCCTTACGAGCTGTGGATTGGAAGTAAGCCGAGAATTAAGCACTTACGCATCATTGCATCAACTTGCTACGTTCATATACCTAAAGAAAAGAGAAGAAAAATGGACGAGAAAGCAATCAAGGGTTATTTGATAGGTTACGATAACGATGAAAGATACAGAATTTATGTCAAGGAAGAGCACAAAGTTATTGTCTCAAGAGACGTTCAATTTCGCGAATTAACGAGAGATTGCGATCATAAGGTTCAGTTACCACTCAAAGATTCTCATTTACAGAAAGATAACACCGAGGAAAATCCTGAGGTTCCAGTCGAACTAGAAGAGCCTTTGGAGTACCCCGAGATACCAGTTCAACAAGATGAACCACTTGAGTACGAGTCGGAAAGCACGGAACCTGAATCGGCAACCGATGACGAGGAAGAGCCAGCGACGCCCTCGCCAGTACCTGCAAGAACTTTGAGAGATCGCTCGAAGTTGAGAAAGCCAAGTTACCTACAAGAATATGCACACATTGCTGAAAACACTGATTTTATTGACACGTATGTAACTCCTCAATCATTCCAAGAAGCTGTTTCAGGTAGGGAAAGTTTACAGTGGAAACGAGCCATGGATGATGAGATGAAATCGCTCAATGAAAATCACACATGGAAGCTGTCAACTTTGCCACAAGGAGCAAAAGCGATCCCATGTAAATGGACCTACAGAGTTAAAACCAATCCAGAAGGTTCGGTCAATCGATACAAGGCAAGACTAGTTATAAAAGGTTTCAGTCAACGCTACGGCATTGACTATAGCCAGACCTTCAGCCCAGTAGCAAGAATGGCAACTATTCGGTCGATTTTAAGCATAGCTGCAAGTGAGCAGATGCATCTAGCACAGTTTGACGTATCTACAGCATTTTTATACGGCGAACTTGAAGAGGTTATTTACATGCAGCAACCAGAAGGCTACAAAAACGGTACTGATCAGGTATGTCAACTTCAAAAAAGTTTGTATGGTTTGAAACAGGCTCCAAGATGCTGGTTCAAACGTTTTGGCAAGTATCTTATCAGTCTCGGCTTCAAAGTTAGTGATGCAGATCCATGTTTGTTCATGCGAAAAGAAAATGACAAAAGTATTATCATGGCTCTGTACGTAGATGATGGATTAGTTGCCGCAACAGATCCTCAAGATTTGAAGATTTTCTTACAAGATTTAAGCAAAGAATTCAAGATCACTTAACAGAAAGCTTCATACTTTTTAGGGCTAGAAATTGAACAAACAGAAGATTACATTACAATTAATCAACAAGCTTTTGCTAAAAAGATTCTAGAACGTTTCAATTTTTCAGATTGCAAACCAGTCTCTACGCCAATGTTGAAAGCTTCTGAGATTTCTCAATCAGGGAAAGAAAATTCCAAAGCACATAATTTCCCTTACAGACAGGCGGTCGGAGCTCTCATGTATTTGATGCTAGGAACTCGACCTGACTTAGCATACAGCGTTGGATTTTTATCAAGATCACTGGAAAATCCATCTTTGGAAGATGCAGCTCGCGTTAAAAGAGTTTTCCGCTATGTAGCAGGCACATTGACGAAAGGAATAACCTATACTCGTAAGGTAAAAAGGGGTATTCTTGAGACCTTCAGTGACGCTGATTTTGGAGGATGCACGAAAACTGGTCGCTCTACTTCTGGTGTCGTAGTTAAGTATGCAGGAGGGGCTATTTCATGGATGAGTCAAAGACAACCTACGGTAGCCACTTCCACTACCGAAGCTGAAATTATTGCAGCAAGTGAAGCAGCTAAAGAAATTATTTGGCTCTCAAGATTGTTTAAAAATATTGTAACTTTAAAGCAAGTTCCAATAATTGAGGTCGACAATACAGCAGCAGTGCGTTTAAGCGAAAATCCAGAGTTTCATCGACGAACAAAACATATAGCCATCAAGCACTTCTTTATTCGAGAGAGGGTAACCGAAGGCGAATTAGCAGTTCAACAAATATCTTCTGAGAATCAACTGGCAGATATTATGACGAAGCCTTTGGGTGCAATACGATTACAAATATTACGCGATAAATTGGGTTTAAAGTAACATAGTGGGTACTAAGATGTTTTGTTTGTTTATTTCATTATTATTACAACAATTAACAAGGGAAAGTGTTAAAGTAAAATTGTACTTTATATGTTAATTGTTCTAAAAGACAGTCGGTAGTCGTTACCTTGACTACAAATAAATGATTTGATTTCAATTTTAATTTTTCTAACTTGTCAGTCAAAAGCGAACAGTTATGTTAATTTACTGAATAAAAAGTTCACATCAAGATTAAACTGCATTCCTTGTATTTATTTTAATTTGTTGTAATTGTAAAATTGTCCAACAAGCCCTGAGAGATGCATCAAGTCAAACTAGTTTGATTTTACTCAACAAACTTGACTTGACTTAAAAATCAAACTATTTATGTAAAAAAGTTTGATTTGAATCGATTTCTGTATCTTTAGGTTGGACTTGAAATCAAACTTCTTCAAACAGTTTGAATATTATATTGCGCAACGTGTTGACTTCCAATTCTTATAACTGAGAGCGTACCACCTACCTCCTACCCCTACCGCCATTTGTTTTCATGTCTGAATCTGTACTCTGCTACTCCGCAAATCAGTTATAGTATAGTTCATATTTAGAAGGATAGATACGTTTGGCTTGTTACGTCTGTTTTGAAGTGCATGCATTGTGCGATAATGTCGGAAGTCGAAATGTCTGAACTTGAACCTTTTTCATGTAGCGGCTCGGAATACGTACCAGAACAAAGTGAATCTGATTTAAAAGATTTCCCCCCTGCAAAAACTACGAGAAAGAAATCTGTAGACGAGGCAAAATTAATCAACAAGAAAAAGAAATATACAGATTTTTTTGATGTTGCGGCAGGCGATTCCAAAACAATGAAAATTGCAAAGTGCAAATTATGTAAAAATGAAGAACAACGGTATAAAATGCCAAATATTGGAACTAGTTCTTTAAAACGGCATTTGATGAAGAGCCACAAAAAATTGTATGATGAAGAATTTCCGCAGGAAGCAACAACTTCTGGAACGAGTAGTATTTGTGGTAATAATAACATAGAACGTTGGATCCAAAATTGTAAAAATGACCTGGTAACCCTAGAACCACAACTGTGTTACCCCACTTTTTTATGACTGCGCCCGTGATTTTTGGCCTTATAGAGGTCAGCCACCATCTATCTTCATAATAAATTTACTTAAGAGGCCTCGATATCACGTGTTAAATTCGAACGCCGCGGTCGCTATAGTCGCCTCTATTGTATTGTAATTCACCACGTTTTCGGGTCAAAATCGAGTCAAAATCGTTTTTCGACGGCATCTCCTTTATTCTTAAAGTTAAAAATATGCGGTTTGTTTTATTGTACTTGTAATTTTTATTAGCAGGGGGCTCTGTGCCAGATTTTTTGATTTTTTATTTGTTTCGCTAAAATGGTGTCAAACTTTTTACCAAAGACGAATTTAATAAATGTAGCACTAGAGCCCCCTGCTAATAAAAATTTCAAGTACAATAAAACAAACCGCATATTTTTTAACTTTAAGAATGCCGTCTAAAAACTATTTTGACTTGATTTTGACGTGGTGAATTACTATACAATAGAGGCGACTACAGCGGCTGTTGCGCGGCGCGGCGTTCGAGTGATGTCGGGCCCCCTTAAAGTCTCCATTTATATATTTATATAAAAACAATTTTTTTTTGCTTATTTTAGAATTCCACTGGGCAAACTTTGGATTCGGAGACAGGGAAAAATAAATTTATGGATCTATTAGTGGAGTACACTGTAAACAAATATTTGCCATTTAAATTCTTTGAAGATGATATAACCCACCAATTATACAACTACATTAATCCAAACTTAATTGTTCCTTCAAGAAACCAGTTGAAGTCACGAATATTTTCCAAATTTGATGTTTTGAAAAATTCAGTAAAGATACTTTTAAATGCTTGTGACTCAAACATTTCGTTTACGATGGATGGATGGTCTTCTCATTCGATGAAGGGCTACTATGGAGTAGCTGTTCATTTTATTGATAGTAACTGGACATTACATTCTTTTTTATTAGATTTTGTACCCGCAAAAGGACAACATACTGGCCTTTCAATGGCAACTTTTTAAAATAAAGGCTGAATTCAATATTACACACTCTATTCAAGGTATTACTACTGACAACACTAATAGTAATTTCACTTTTTTAAAAGAATTGGGAAACATAATAGAAAATTTTGATGGTGCGAATAAGCATTATGTGTGTTTTGCACATATTCTTGACTTAGCTGCCCGAAATTTAATGCAAGTGTTCGAGTTAACGTCTGAATAAAACGAAGACTCTGATACTAGTGATAATGAAAATACAATATCTGAAAATACTGCAACAATTGCAAAGGTTAAGGTAATTTGTTAAAAAATTAAAAACTCCGAAATGTTAAGATTAAACATCGCAAAATTTTGCGACTCATTAAATTTACACATGACCATTCCCAAACTGGAGGTAAAAACCAGATGGAACTCGACATTGGAAATGCTATCCTGGGCGTTACAATTCAAACGTTCGATTAATATTCTTTGTGACAATACCGATACTCTTTTACATTTTCGAATACACGATACAGAATGGAATGTTATTGAAAGAACATGTAAGTATTTACTCTACAAATTAGAAAGATGGGCGCATGAACTAGATAATAAAGAAAATAGAGACGATCTTGATGCAAAAATAATTCTTGCCCTTCAGGCAGCTCGCGATAAAATTGTTAAGCATTACAGTAGGACTAACTGGATATGTTGTATCGTTTTGATTCTGGATCCTCGTCATAAAATTGAAACATTTTCTTTAACGACATGGGGACAATCCTTAAAAGATGAAGCCATCAAGAAATTTGAAGAAATTTATAAAGAAAATTATTATTCACCTTACAGTAACAAACAGTCACCCCAAACCCAAATTGAATGTACAGTCAGTGTGTTCGAAAAAAAATCTGATGAAGTTACTGATTTTGATATAGACTTGCTTGGACTTTTCCAATCATCTCCAAAAATAAATAGAAACGTATTTTCATGGAGATACGAAATCGACAAATACGCAGCTGAATCACGAGCAGAGAGTACCGAGGACATATTAAAGTGGTGGAAATGGCACGAAACTGCATTTCCCACTTTATCAAAAATGGCGAGAGACTTTCTAGCCACCCCAGCAACATCAGCCTGCATAGAACGCTATTTTTCGAGAGCTTCTTTGACAGTCACAAAAAAGCGAAACCGATTAAATGACCAGCCTATTAGAACATTAATGTGTTTAAATTCATGGCTTCAACAAGAATCCTTAACAAATATCACACAAGGAAAGCAGGAAGAGGTTACTATGTAATATATTGTTGCTTTCACTTAATTTTTAAGAACTTTTCTTTTCACAAATAATTTTGAGGTGACAAATTCGAGTTGATCAAAAAATTTTTTTGAAATAATGTATTTTCTTTTTGTTTGAAATAATGTATTTTAATTTTGTATAAAATAAATGTATTTGTTGTACCTACTTACTATATTTAACATAAATATTTTACCCACTAAAGGTGTATCTACTAAATAAATTATTTTCCAAACTCTCTCAAATTAGTTTGACAAACAGTTTGAATTTTCAAACCTGTAACCATTGTCCAGTTTGATTTGACTTGAATATTTTTTCTGAAAGATTGACTTGAGTTTGACTTAATTTCAAGTCAAACTCAATTCAATCTCAAACATTCAAGTCAAACTTGTGCAACTCTACCTGAGCCAAACTGAGTAACTGGTGAAAAACCTTGCCGATGTTATTATGCTTTTCAAAACCTACAGAGCAAAAATATGTGAGAAATTGACCTAGTGCTAGGTCCATTTGTCAATTTGTTCGAAAACTGATACCTCCTACTTATATTTCGTGATTGCTTCTAATTACAGCGTTATTTATTTTCCAACTCTTCATGTTTTGATGGATCACTTCATTGGAATATATTTCAAAAGAACTACATACGTATACTTACCATTTATTAATTTATGCTGAAAAAATCGCAATTTTCCATTGTTATTTTTTCTTCAATCCGAATGGAAATAATTACATGCATATAAACATATTCCGGTCGCCAAAGGATTATTATGTCCTCTAACGACGTTACAGCGACCCTCTGGTTTTAATTTTATGCTAATTTTGGCTTGATTAAAAATTTTTGCGACAGTTGTTTGCGCCTGGTAACAAGTGTGTTTAAAATATCAATAATTTTTTATGCACCCTTCGTCCTTCAAAGAACTATAAATCAAACTTGAACTATTGAACGTTCTGTTTGTATTTATAGGGAGAACAATGTCTAATAATCTATAGCACTAGTTAGTGACTTTGTATGTGGTTTGATTCTCGATAATAGTTTATTATTTTTGATAATACAATGAAAAAGAAAAGTATAAAAGCATATAGAAGAAGAGATTTTTTGGCGAGAAATGGAAAAATAGAAAAAGTATACGGGAGTAGCTGCACAAAGACCAACTTCACCTCCACGTGGCGTTCGGTGGAAACAGATCGAGTGGCGTGATTGGGGACCAAGGCCCTCAAGCGGGTCGCTCGAGGCTGGCAAACGAAGCTCTGACGTACGCAAATACTGGGAACATCAGCGTGGAGAGGGATCGCTGTGGGTGGATAAGTGTGGGGCAACCGGACCAATGGTGGAAGCCTGCCCAGTATATCTCGTATCAGTAAGTCGGTGGTTGATGAGGACGTGCTTACTGATGTGAGGGCTTGCCTTAATCGGCTGGCCAAGTGGATGGGAACCACCATAAAAATTCCTCTCAAGTCATTGGTGGAACAGCATAAGCCGAAGACTTGGCGTGACGTAGAGGATACGCTGCGGAGCTAAGGGGTTGCTTAGTCGCTATTATGCGAACTCCGGGTACCAGGCGACACCCAGGTTTCAATAGCCTTCTTCCGGTATGCGGGTCTCTGCCGGAAGCTACCAACCATTCCTAGCTACTCGTGGGAAAAAAATGGACCAACTAAAAAAAGACAAAAAAAACCCAGAGGATAAAGATAGCCTCACTCATCCAGAGGGAATGGAACTGGATCATGTTCCAGACCAAAAAACTGAGGATGAGCTCCTAAAAAGCGGCGAAGAGGACCAAATGGAGCCTCAACAAGAAACCAAAAAGGCTCGAGTAAACCTTAGCGGCGCTGCTCGAAAAAGATTTAAGTACCTGTTGAAGCACGGCCTCAGTCATGAAGAGGCACGACAACAGGCACTGAAACCTATCACAAAGGAGAAGGAGGATGCACCCAAGAGTAAGGGCTCCAAAAGAGTCCGATCTGAGGAAAGCACCCCTAAACATCCGAGAGAGAAGGGAGCTCTCATAGTAGGTAAATCTACCGATGAGGGAAACAAACCATCCTACGGACAAATGCTATCAGCAATAAGGGTAGGAATAATGCCCTCTAATTATCCAGAGTTATCTCTTTCAGTGGAACAGTTAGCAGCCATAAAAGAGAAAGTTTTGGACAAAATCTTACTGCTGGGTCCAAGGGCAAATTCCAGGCCAATATTCAGCAACTTGCTATTCAGACCCGGCTGGATGCTGCTGTCCTGTGCTGACGGAGCCACAGTTGAGTAGCTTAAAAGCATAGTTTAGGAGCTGCAGCCACAGGAGGGTGTATCATTGAGACTCGCAGAGGAAGGTAACATTCCTCACTCAGAGATCTTTGTGACGTACCTTCCTGACAGTCTGAAATATCAAAACGAACAAATACTTCGATTTTTAGAGGTCCAAAACGAAGACCTCAACACACAAAATTGGAGGATGGTAAGAAGGGCCGAAAAAGGCCCCCCAGTAGAACTCACCCTATCAGTGGACCCCATATGCACAGAAAGGGTCAAAAAGAATGGCTATATGGCCAATTACAAATTTGGTCAGGTAAGAATATTACCACAAAAAAGGCATGCTGGGCAACATAGTGGTCCAGTTGCAGCCTCAACCAGTCGAGGTTACAAAAAATAACACAAAAAGGGACCCACAAAAACGGGTCTCCCAAAGGGCAATAAGGGATCTAATAAAGATCCCAAGTAACAGTAAAATGGCTCCCTCCAAATCCGTTAGGTTCCTGCAACTAAACCTCCATCATGAAAAAGTTGCAACTAGCGTGCTTAGCAGGAGTTTTAGCAGAAACCTATCTGACAACTGGCTCATTCAAGAACCCTGGGCTCACGAAGGACTTATCAAGGCCTATCCATCAATTCATGTAAGTTGATATATTCACAAATACATGACAAACCAAGGGCGGCATTATTCATCTCAAAAATATTAACTTTATTTCTGTTCCAGAGTTTATCACCAGAGACCTTGCAACAGCTGAAGTGGAGTTCCTCACCGAAAGGGGTAAAATGCACATTATAATTGCCTCTCCTTACTTTCCGGGAGAGGAAGACAAACCTCCACCAGAGGAAGTCAAAAGCCTCATCAGATGGTGCAATAAAAAGAACAGACATCTTATTCTTGGATGTGATGCAAACTTCCACAATATAGTATGGGGCAGCACGGACACGAAAAAACGAGGTGAGTATTTGGCTAAATCTAATATAGACATTATTTACAGAGACACACCCACTTTTATCACGGCAACTAGAAAAGATATGCTTGATATCACCCTAGCTACTTGCTTTACAACAAATTTAATACAAAACTGGCATGTTTCCGATGAGGTTTCGATGTCGGATCATAGGATGATACGATTCGAGGTCGGGGCTACGCGGAGACAGACCCAGTGTTGTGGAATACCTCAACAAACGGACTGGGGTTCATATAAGGACAAATTAAAGTCGGATGTTGAAGGCGCATTATATACGATTGAAACTGTGGAGGAACTTGAAGTAGCCTCTCAATGGTTGAATCGCACGATAATTAATTGCTACGAGAAATCTTGTCCCATCAAAACAGAGGCTGTCAATAGGAACGTGCCTTGGTGGAACAATGAACTCAGCAAACTAAAGGTCTTATCACGCAAAGCATTTATCAGAGACAAGAGGACAGGAAACTGGGAAGACTACAAAAAAGGTCTAATTGAATATAACAAAGAACTCAGAAGGTCCAAGAGGAAAACTTGGAGGCAATTCTGCGAAGGGATTTCTAACGTAGCCCCAGCAGTGCGCCTTCAAAAAGTCATCGCTAAAGACCACTCTAACGGTATTGGACTCCTTAAAAAGCCAAACGGAGAGTTCGCTGAAGCCATAGAAGAAAGCATGAGATGTTTATTAGACGCTCATTTTCCTGGTGCTGCAATTATTGAAGATAACGCAGAGGCAAATATTGATGAAGCTTTCATCAAAACTTCTAGATCAGCAAAAAGCATAGCCTATCTTCACCAAGAATAGAATTGAATGGGCAATTAACAGCTTCAAGCCGTACAAATCACCTGGAGAGAATGGCATCTTTCCAGCATTTCTACAATAGGGATCCGATATCTTCATTCCCCACTTATGTAAGATATTCAAGATGAACTTTATCTTGGGATACATTCCAAAAGGGTTGAGAGAGATCAGGGTCTGCTTTATTCCTAAGAGTGACAAACGTCCTCCAGAGGAACCAAAGTCATATAGACCTATAAGCCTTATCTCCTTCTTACTCAAAAGTATGGAAAAAATACTCGACTCATACATGAGAAGTGAATATTTATCAAATGCACCGCTTCACGAGGAACAATTTGCCTACCCACCTGGCAAATCTACCTTAGATGCCTTACATTGTCTCGTAAGAGACCTAGAAAAGGCAATAGCTGCGAAAGAAGTATCGTTATGTGTATTTGTAGATATAGAGGGAGCTTTTCACACCAGCTCATATGAATCAATTAGCGCTGCTGCAACTGCAAATGGTTTTCCACCTTTCATAATCAAATGGATTCAGTCCATTCTAAATACTAGGAAAATAATCACCTACCTCGGAGACCAGTCGACTACTATAAAAGCGGTGAAAGGTTGTCCTCAAGGAGGAGTGCTATCACCTCTACTGTGGTCACTAGTGGTTGACGACCTCTTAATAAAGCTAAAAAGAGAAGGATTTCGTGCTCTTGGCTATGCCGACGATTTAGTTATAGTGGTCAGAGGTAAGCACGACGGTATCATTGCCGATCGCATGCAATGTGCCTTGAACCTCATAACCACCTGGTGTTCGAAGGAAGGACTTTCAGTCAATCCTAATAAAACGACACTTGTTCCATTCACTAACAGGAGGAAAGTATACGGACTCCAAGCTTGAATGGTACAACCCTGTTTTTTTCGGAAGAGGTTAAGTACCTTGGAGTCATCCTTGATAGGAAACTTACTCACACCTCACACACGCACCTCAAAAGCAACAAGGGCTGTTTGGGCGTGTCGTAGGCTCTTTGGGAAAACTTGGGGTCTAAAACCAAAAATGATCTACTGGTCATATATATGCCGCGATTGTATGGTGGAAGAAAACAACGCAACAAAGGGCTACAATTGAGTTGCAAAAAATTGCAGACTCGCATGTTTAGGAATAACGGGTGTAATGAGATCATGCCCTGGCGCGGCCTTGGAGGTAATGCTAGATCTCTCTCCATTACATTTACATGTAAGGAGGATTGCTCTGAAAATGCCTATAGGTTAACACAGGCTAAATCTCTAAAACCCGGTGATTTGACAGGACATCTCGAGGTACTAAGGGTTGGATCAACCCAAACTATGATGATGCCTAGGGACATAATGCCTGCTAAACAAGATTTCGAAGTTACTCTAGATGTTATTGTTAACGATCGTAAGTTAACTCACATTTTATACTGATGGGTCAAAAACAAACGAAGGAGTAGGAATAGGGGCTACAGAACCTAATCTTAGGTTATCAGTAGCCCTAGGTAACACTCCCACAATATTCCAAGCGGAAATACTAGCGATAGACTCCTGTGCTCAGGAGTGTCTCAAAAAGCGCCTCAACGCAGCCAGAATATTTATTGAGTGAATGAAAACGACGAATACTCAGTGTGTATTAGTTTATTACTTTCCAGCTAAGCGCTTTCGGCTATTAAGCCATTATCAAAGCCGTCGTCATTTAAAAAAGTAGTTGTCAAAGCCATCAAGTTGATTAAAAACAATACTCAAGATAGAATCATCGTTATGATTGAGTCATTGGAATAAAAACATTAAAATACCCTATTGGAAGGGTGTAAAATTATAATTCACATGATGTAAATTCACTCAAAATTAGAAAACTGAATGAAATTTTTTAATTTTGAGTGAATTTACATCATGTGAATTATAATTTTACACCCTTCCAATAGGGTATTTTAATGTTTTTATTCCAATGACTCAATCATAACGATGATTCTATCTTGAGTATTGTTTTTAATCAACTTCATGGCTTTGACAACTACTTTTTTAAATGACGACGGCTTTGATAATGGCTTAATAGCCGAAAGCGCTTAGCTGGAAAGTAATAAACTAATACACACTGAGTATTCGTCGTTTTCATTCACTCAATTTACATCTAGTGTGTACACCATATCCACAGGCATTTTTAGAATATTTATTGCCTCCGACAGCCAGGTTGCTTTGAAAGCTCTAAGGTCTATAACTTATGAGTCCTAAACAGTCTGGAGCTGCAAACAATCTCTTAAGCTACTGGCTAGACATAACAAACTATCTTTGTTATGTGTGCCCGGGCACAAGGGAATTGCTGGGAATGAGATTGCCGATGGTCTTGCAAAGGAAGGAGCTAGCACTCCTTTCATCGGACCCGAACCGTTTTGTGGCATTACTAAAAGCCACATTGTGGAAGAAGTCCGGAAATGGGAAATGGAACTTAGTGCAGCCTACTGGAAAAATGTTCCAGGCTAAAGACAAGCAAAAAGGTTGCTACAACCTTCTGCTCGCTATGCTAAATCGCTCTTAGAGCTTCAGAAGTCTGATCTCAGAGCAATCACAGGACTCCTTACGGGACACTGCCCACTCAGATATCACCTCTGCAAGATGGGAAAAGTGGACAGAGGAACATGTAGATTCTGCGACAGTGCAGATGAAACGGCTGAACATATATTATGCCATTGCGGGGTACTTGTTCGCCAACGCCATAGGTACCTGGAACGGTTGTTCCTGAGACCTGACCAGGTAACAAAAATAGCTCCCAATCGGATAATAGGCTTCCTTAGAAGCCTTGATATCTGGGACAAAAAATAGATGGAGGGCCTTGAAGATCCTGAAGATCTTTTCAGGTCGCAGTGTGGAAAGGCCAGCTATAGGCCAATCGACCCCTTTGTAATCTACAATCTACAATACGGGAGTAGGTACTGCAAAAGAATCCTGTGAAGTAACCAAATGTGAATAAAAGAGAACAAATAAAATAGTTAACAAAAGAAAGTAAACACCGAGTAAAAAGAAAAAAATTGCTTCGAAAAATTGTTTCCATTGAATAAACTGGGAACAAGCCAGAGACAGAAAAAAATGGAAAACCCTGGAAGAGGCTTGCATCCAGGAGTGGACGGTGAGAGCCTGAGTAAAAAGAATAAGTTATATGCATTTGCTGGAGACCATTAAAATAGAAACAAAATTGAGAGCATATCAGAAGTTGGGGATATGGAAGGATAATTAGAAGAGGATACGAAAAATTCATTGAAACGATATTTCAGACCATGGACCAGTATATATTTAAAGAGTTATAAAAATATAAAGCGCAGGAAGTAAGGTGTGTAAAAGTGAAATATCAATCTTTCGCAAGAACATTAGAAGCAAGAAACGTTTATGAATGTTTACTATTTTGGGCACAACTGCATGATTCTTATGTTGACTTTACTTTCAGATATTTTTTATAGGTAAATCACGTTAATAAGTGTAAGATTATGCTACTTATAACTTCTGTGATTTATTAATGTTTGTTCAAATTTATTCTTTTTCCTGTACATATTTTTATTTAATAGTAAATGAACGTTATTATTACTATTAATATGAGTATTATATTGTGTATGACAAACAGTGATTTATAATTGTTTTTCCAGGTTATCCTCACGTCTCTATGGAGATTTTAGAGTGTTTAATCTGTGGACCAGACTTTCTTCCAATCACCAATAGTCCAATGTACTTGATATTCAGGTTTAAAGTAAGCAATGGTGCAATGGTAAGTCAAGCCTCGTCGCATAGTCACAATTTTGTGAGAAATGATTAAATTTCGGTTTAAATGGGTGAATTTTGTTTTGCTTGGATATCTCGCTAAGATCAACCTCCACTGCTCTTTTTCATAAACTCAACTTGGGTAGGAGAACGGAACATTTCTAACTCTAATAACAGTATGAAAATGATTTTCAGAGATCTAACAGTTAGGTATTTAGATATATACACTTGGTAAATTATTTTTATATTTTAGAAATTGGTTCCAAAATTTATAGTATTTTACATACAATTTACTATAGATTGAGAGATGTTGGAAAAAACTTGAGGTTTATTCCTTTTTATTGGGTTTTTTAACCAGAAAAACTTCCTATTAATACTGGCATTTCTCGCTGAAGAAAAAAATATTTCTTTTGTTGGGCCTCATCCGCCGACACATTGTATATTAAAAAAATTACCCACATAACGCATCCTTTTTCCGTATTTTACCAAAGTTGTTTGTTTAAATAACATGTTCAGTCTTCAGAAAATTAAATTACATCCCAAAATAATATAAACTCACAATTTGTAATTGTCAAGTTACCTTAACTACTAAAATACGCCACTGTTTAACCTACTTCATAGAAACAAACCACCGACATGAATGTCAGAAAGAAATGAACATCGTTATGAATCCAAACAGGCAATCTAATTAAATGAATAGAACAATTATTACAATTAATACTGAAAAAAAATTAAAGCAAATAAAATTATTTTTAACTGTTCGTGCAACGTAACAGCAGTAACTGAATATAATATTTTGTGTATTTATAGAAAATATCCAGTTGATATGATTGTTAAATTTCAGATTAGTTATTAATAACTTTAAAATATATTGTTAATTAACATGCAAGAGATAATAATCTATCTCTGAAACGCAGAACTGCATTGACATTAAAATAGGATGATTTACGTTTGAAATTGAAAAATAAAAAATTAGGCACCAACTACACGATGTTACTATCAATTTATCAATATTTAGATTTCAACCATCTGAGTTATTATTAAATATATATTCAAATGGAATAAATTTATTATTCTTCTTCATTCTCAAATGTTACCGTTTTCGAATTTATTACCAAAATTCGCTACAGCACACTCACAACTCACTCATTTCCCGACGGTCTTGATAATAAGAAAGAAAGGCTAAATCATCGTTAGTTTTGTTTAAAACTCCTTAGCAAATTATGTCATATTATAATAAATGCAAGACAGTAAGTCAATTGATTGAATTTTGCTTACTGTTAATAATTCTGAAACATGGTTAAATCGTTAGATTAACAGAAATGTATAAAAACTTTTACAAATGATTGGTTACGGAGATAACACCCGAACACAAATGGCCTATTTCCGGATTTATCGCCTATATCTCATGGGACAATTAGTAAAATAGAAAAGCAGTTTCTCGAGTTGGGACATGTAAGACAGATAAAAAAGCAGCTGCCAATGAGTGATGATTAAAGCTCGAAAAAAATGCAACCGAAAAAGCCAAAAATATGCTCATTTAAATGCATCACAAATTGAGCAAAAATGCAAGGATTTTAGAAAAAAATGCAAGGAATTTAGAAAACAATGTAAGAAATGATGTATATTATAATGTTGAATAATACCATTATTTTACTATGGTAGGGAGAGGGGGCGGGATTTAATAATTAGGTATACAACGAAAATTTATATTGAAAATCAGATTTTATTAATAATAATACTAATAATACATAGGTACTATTAAAATTATTATGGTAACAATAAATCAAAATAACAATATTTGAACAGACATAAGCCACGCCTTACAATTATTGTAAAAACTTACAATAATTATGTGTTTTTCAAAGTTTTCTAGGAGGAAACTTTGTCTCTTGCAGCGGCGTGCAGTGGCATTAGGAGTAGGGTAGGCAGTTGGTACGAAACAAATAAAAATGTGCCGCTGGAAAAAAGTTTTGGAAGTATGTTCGCCATTTTATTAAAAAAAATTAAACACAACAAATGTAACAACAAAAACGAATAAATACTATTAGAACTAAACACAAACCGAAACCAAAAATATCTATTTTTTATAAATGAGTTCAATACGACGGTGTTTAATCAAAAATGCATTTATCACATCATCATAAAACGTAAGGTTACGTTTTAAATCTAGCAATAGTTCTTTTTCCAGGGAAATTGTTGACAAACTGCTAAGTCGCTCTTGTCCTTGAGTATTGCGTAGGTATGTGTGAATGTGTTTTAGTCCAGAGAATGAACGCTCTGCAGATGCTGAACTAGCGTGTATTGTCACAATTAATTTTGCTAACTTAATTATTTGAGGAAACCCTTCACACATTTTTTTTCATGACGAAATTGTATAATTTCGTAGACATTCAAGCCTTTGAATTCTGGTGATGAATACAAACAATGTAGCTCATTTTTCAATCTGTCAAAATCAAACTTTGTTTCATATCCTATTTTTAATTAATTAAATATTTCTTCTGGAAATTCACTTGTAAACATTTCAAAACAGTCTGGATCAAGAATGCGACAAAAATTTAGTTGTCTAATTTCTGTAATGCGTCGTAATGTCACTTATATTTCGTTTTCTTTGAGGCTCGCCATAAACTCTTAGGACTTTTTGCATAAATTTCCTCGAATTTCGTGAAAAAATGTCCAAAAACGCTTTGAAATTTTCAATTTTTTAAACACAATAGCCAATATAGGAGAGTTTTGACTGTATTATATTATATAATACATCCGTCTGGCCAAATATTTCATTGAAAATGTCCAAAAAATATGTATTCAAAATCTTCCAATGTAAATAAATACATTCTAGCTGCCGAAAGAGTTTCTCCATCCCAATTTGCTTTATTCTCAACCATGTCAATAAACATGGTTTTTAAATTATAAAGTTCACTAAAAATTACATTTACCGTTCTGGAGTTATAGGCCCATCGAGTCTGAACTACACGTGGTAACTTTTAAGTGCAAAAACGGTTATAGAATTCAGAACGTTTCGTACTGGTATGGAGAAATGTGCCCAAATTTTTAATTGTTCCAAAAAAGTGTTTGGTTTCCGTGATTCTTTCACAGGACTTAGACAGAACTAAGTTTAAAATATGAGCATTACACCATACATATAACGCGTCAGGACAAATTTCCCGCACTTTTTGTTGAACCCCATTTTTATTAGATGATAAAACAGCTGCTCCATCGTAAGTTTGACCTACTAGTTTGGAAGTACATTCATATTCACTTAAAATGTCTGTAATTATTTTGGTTAGCGCGTCTGCAGTTCGATTTGAACTTACGTCGATAAAACCCATAAAACGATCATCTATTTCATTCGATTCTGTAAAATATCTAAAAATTACACAGAGTTGCTCATACCGCTTATATCTGGTGTCTCGTCAATCATAACCGCCACGAAATCCATTATCTGCAGCTCTTTCCGTATTTTTGCTCTAAGTACAAAATCGATTGCAGGTATCAAATCATTTTGTATTCGATTGGAAAATCCAGAAAAAACATTTCTTCTTTCATTTTCATTTGATTCGTTTAGATGATTTTCAAGCATCCCATCATAACTAGCCAAAAGTTGTACGCACTCGATAAAGTTGCCTCTGTTGGATGACTCAGTGTTTTCTATATGTCCGCGAAATGGTAGTTCTTGCTTTCCCAAGAAACAAGTTATATCAATAAGTCTTCGCATTAGGTTACGATTTCTATCCACCCTAGAATTATGTCGCTCTATTACCTCTCTAAATTGGCGAGGAAGGCTCAGTTCTATCCTATTTTGTCCAAAGTTGCATAAAGAAAAAGCAGATTTCAAATGATTTTCACATTGGTCATGTTTTTTTTGCAGCATTAGTAAAATTATTCAAGTCTGCGTAGCCGGTATTAGTCTACGCATTATTTTCTTTCTAAAATAATAGACATGACCAATATCTTATTTATATGTTTACAACTTGTAAGCCAACTAAAGTTTTCGTAAAATTTATTGCTAATATACCTGTTACAGTTTTTCTTTTTCTGCACAATATAAAATACAGGGGTTGACCGAAAGTCGCAATAATGGCATGTTTGTTTCCAAATGTTCTGAAGCTAAACTGAATTATTTTCAGCCGTTCTACACAATTTTCACTTTCGTCACATTCACACTGCATTTTCACAATTCAATTTATCATTAAACTCTCCATTATAACACTATTTAACTTGGTCAAATTATTAAATTAAAGCCAAACTATTGAAAAGTTATTGAAAATAATTAATATACCCGGTATACTATACCGTCAATAATAGGTACGTTCTTTTTGACTGAGATCTCAGATCACTTCAGTTAAGGTGATCTGAGATATAGTGATGTGAGTAAGCACCAAAAAGAACGACATCTCAATTGAAGCGCGCGATCTGTCCGCATGCTTGAATAAGAAACAAAACATATAATAATAATAATGCTATTATATCCATAATTTGTAACAAAAGAAAAATAGATTATGTGTGTTTATATGTCAATGGTTAAAACTATAGATAACCTTGGTTAAAACTACAAATAACCCAAGCAAATCAAATATTTGTTCATCCCCTCCACTTTATTTCCGACTCAAGTCCAACTGATTCCCCCTTGCAACACATTCAGCATCGGTAAAGGGGGAGGAAAAATCTCAGCTCACTTATAGTGAGTAAAACAAAAAGAACAGTCACATTACTGATGTGAGCTGAGATTAACTGAGATCTCAGTCAAAAAGAACGCACCTAATATTGACACTTACTAGTTGAGCGAAAGATGCGAGATCACTGATCAGGCCGCCTAGTATCTCCGAAATAATTCTCGAGTATCGCCGAGTCGCTCCATACTTTTTCAGCGCACAGAAACACACGTATACATACACGCTGTTGACGACCGTAGTTGCAGACTTTAAATCTCTGTTTCCATATAATGGCTACATGTCCACCTTAATACGCGCTCTTATGGGACACCTACATGGGAAATATGAAGTGTGCGTAAAAGCAAGATTGCATTATTTTGGATTTGAGAAACCACAGAAATGTTTACGTTTGTTTAATAAATTATATAAATGTATATAAGTAGCTGATATAAGATTTACTGAAGGAAGTAGTAAAAATAAATTATGGTATAATATAAATTAATTTTAAAATTTGCTAGGGTAGGCAATGCCTTTTTGCCTGTATTGTTTGCACGCCGCTGGTCTCTCGTCAGAAAACATGTGTTTAAAAATTGAAAAACTTCGTTCAACATCAACTGATGTAATGGGAGCATATTTGTATTTACAAATGATGTTTAATTCTAAATTTGGTATATTTACATCGTTTTCGTCCATAAAAATGTTCGACATATTTTTCAAAATTTGAAAGGCTGTATTATTTTGAGCCACAGAATTGAATTTATTTAGAACGACGGTCCCAATTTGGCCACCGCCTTTCTTACAATTTGACTCAAACTGGCTAATTAGAGCTACTGATTCCGTTAATGGAATACAAGTTTTTTCTAAATTTTTAATAGTTGTAGATACAAACATATAATTGGTTTTTATAAATATTAAATTATTCTTTATTAATGAATTTTTAAAAAAGATTTTTGAGTTTAAAAGAGATGTAGATGAAGAGTCACTAAGATCGTCAATCAGATGTTTAATGGCGTGATAATTGTCAGCATAAAATATAGCTGCATCCAACCAGGTACCCCAACGAGTTATTAAAGGTTGTGGAGGTAAGTCAAGATTTGGAAATTTTTCTTTGTAAAATGGAACACGGGGTGTGAAAACAGCAACGGTTTTTCTAACAACAGTTTTTTATTGTCGCTTATGGTATATGAAGGAAGAACATCTATTGCTGGTGATTTTTTTATGCGAGTCCACTATTCTACAGATGTTGAACAGGCAAATTGTGATCCCTAAACCACCCCCAACCACCTTCCGAAGTAGAAAAACCTTAAAGATGTTAATATATCCGTTGCTGAAGGTTTTTTGATGGAAATAAATTATTATACACCTGCTGAATGCGATCTATAGGGTGAAATAATTTATGCATCGAAAACTACCCCCCAACAACCCTCCGAAGTAGAAAAACCTTAAAGCAGTAAATATATCCGTTGCTCGAGGTTTTTTGATGGAAATGAATTATTCTACATCTGCTGAATACGCTCTATAGGATGAAATGATTTGTGCATCAAAAACTACCCCCCACAACCCTCCGAAGTAGAAAAACCTTAAATCAGTTAATATATCCGTTGCTCGAGGTTTTTTGATGGAAATGAATTATTATACATCTGCTGAATACGCTCTATAGGGTGAAATAATTTGTGCAATCAAAAACTACCCCCCCCACAACCCTCCGAAGTAGAAAAACCTTAAAGCAGTTAATATATCCGTTGCTCGAGGTTTTTTTATGGAAATGAAATAGTATACATCTGCTGAATATGCTCTATAGAGTGAAATAATTTGTGCATCAAAAACTACCCTCCAACAACCCTCCGAAGTAGAAAAACCTTAAAGCAGTTAATATATCCGTTGCTCGAGGTTTTTTTATGGAAATTGAATTGAATGTTAGCCCAAACATCGATTCTACAAATACTTAAAGGAAATATCACCTATTTTAACTGATACCTATGCTGGAGCTCATGGAAGACGATTTTGATGGGAAAATTTATTTTTTGAACAAATAATGGACGTGTTAAATAACAATATTGAAGTGAAACTTTTTATGTGACAATATAGAAGTTTTGAGAAGGGAGTAAACTCGTAAAAGCTAACAATTTTGTTATACTCCGTTTTTAAAAGGCATGGAGTAATAAATCACTCATTTTGGCCGGAACCATAGGCGTACCACATTTAGTCATTTAAAAAAAGTTAAGGCTTCTAAAATTACCTCATTTCCGAAAATAACCGCTTTGTAATATTATTTAAAATGAAATTTCAAAGTATCAATAATATAATAAACTGTGGATTATATCACTGATATCAATTTTCCAGAAAATTTATTATTATGTATAAAAGGGCGTAGACGAGTCCCTCCACTAAGCTCCAGGTAGTTATAATCCTACATACAATAAATAATAAAATAAATGTTAATAACAATCTTATACAAATACATATATACATATATCCAAACCAACACCATTTGCCGATTATTTCACCCAATTAGCAGGTAATTGAAGAAACTTGAGAAACAGGTAGCTCAAAAATGGTTTTATTATTGTGAAATATAGTCTTTTCAGTTCTAAGAAAATGCCCCCATTATACAATGTACTTACTAGAGCTTTTCAACTATAAAAGTAGCGGAAAGGTTGAATATTTTCAGTTTACAGTTCATCTGTTCTGGAGAAACTGCTGTGTTGATTGATTTCCCCATTATTACTGTTATATGTTATTATTTTTTACCGTTATTGTTAAATGGTGTCTATTTTTGTTCATCTATACAAGTTCTCTTCTCATCACACGAGACAAACACCTAACTACACCTTCCAACTATAAAGTGTTCCAACCAAATTCGACCAGATATGGAGGATTTATCACCATCTAAGCGACCTAAAGTTGGCCCATTGTCGCTGAACGAAAAAAATCTGATATTAAATTCCTCGTTTAAGAACGAAGAAATTAGAAGAAAAATCATTAATTTGACAAGAAGTGTTGATAAAACTGTGGAGATTACTGCAACAATGATGGGTGTTTCAAAAACAACAATTTATAATTTAATGAAGGAGAAAAAAATGGAAACATCACAGCCCCAGCAAAGTCCCCAGGCCGACCCAAACTTGAAATGGATGACGACTTGAAGAATGGAATAAGGCGTAAGGTGCATGCTTTTTCTTTAGAAAAGAGATCACAAATCTCTCCAAAATTATGGCTTCGGTTCAAGAAGATTCAGATTTTCCGAAAATGCCTCGAAGTACATTATGGAAAATTTTGAAGGAACTTGGATTTGAATATAAAAAAAATTATCGGAACGCAATGTTGATTGATAGAGACGACATTGTCATTTGGAGGAGGAGTCATTTGCGTAATATTCGGAAAGCAAGACTAGATCAAAAACGAATTTATTATTTGGATGAGACTTGGTTAAATGAAGGTCATACTGTTTCAATGTTTTGGCAAGACACGAATGTCAAAAGTCGGAGGCAGGCAGCTCTTGAAGGGTGGTCAACAGGCCTCAATCCACCAGCAGGAAAAGGACGTCGACTCATCATTACTCATATCGGAAGTGCCGAAGGTTTTGTTAAAGGTGGATTGTTGTGCTTTGAGTCGAAGCAAACCGGATATTATCATGAAGATATGAATGTAGACGTTTTCGAAGAATATTCCTCACAAATGTTAGATCTAATTCCAACGGGCTCAGTCATTGTTATGGATAACGCAAGTTATCACTCCAGGTTAGTGGAGAAATTACCTTCAACTGCATGGCGTAAACAAGATATCCACGATTGGCTAACCTCGAAAAATATTGAATGCCCAGATAACCCGCTGAAAAATGAGCTCTTGCAACTGGCCAATTCACATAAATACAAATATAGTAGATACGTTGTAGATCAAATGGCATCAGCGCGTGGTATAACGGTGCTGAGGCTTCCTCCTTATCACTGTCAACTCAATCCCATCGAATTAATATGGGCCCAAGTGAAAGGAGAAGTTTCAAGAAAGAATACGACATTCAAAATGAGTGACGTGAAAGTTTTATTCGAAAACGCGTTAGGTAACGTAACCAAAGAAAACTGGAAGAAATGTGTTGAACACGTGATACAAGAAGAACTAAATATGTGGGAAATGGATCATATAAGTGAACACATGATTGAACCATTTATAATCAATGTTAATAATGGAAGCTCAACAGAATCGTCTGATTCTGATATATAGACTAGTTTTTGTGTTAGTTATTACTATTATTTGTTAGACTTTTTTTTATAAATATTACATAAATTCGTACTTTATTCCTGCATTTTTATTTTTTCCTCTCCTATTGTAAACGGTATATTAGTAGTAAAGTTGATACCTACTGCAAAAAAATTTGCTATTTTTTATATAATATTTTATGTTTATTGTTTATTCATAGGAACACAAAAAAATGTGTTTTTATTGATTCGATATTGTGAACTCTTTTGAATAGTTTTCGTAATTATAATTTCATAGTGCCTTCATATTCATATACCAAGTTTGTTTTGTCCTGATTGCACGCCTCTGAGGATTAAATTGTTTATTTGTTCATTCAAATACAATAGAGCGACCCTTTCAATACAATAGGCGACCCAACTGAATACAGAGTTACGGGGTGTCTACATGAAATTCGTAACAAATGAGAAATTTTAGTACAAAATTAGATAAACTTCGGAGATATTTTATTATACACCCTGTATCGGTTTTGCATACCTAATGAGAATCCTGTAAGGTGACTCGACAGTGCCTGGTAGTTTAAGTACATTTTTAACGCCTGATTTCCAGTCGTAAAACTGAAAATAGTTTCCAGTCTGCGAACGGTGCCATAATTATTAAAAATGTCAAAATATGTTTCAGATTCTGCGATTACTTCCATAGTCCGTATTTCGCGTTCTATGATCCCAAATATACGATATGGGGCCAAGAAAGAATCTCCAACAACAAGGTAGGTTATAGTGACTTTCTTGATATAATTGGGAGCTTTTGTTTCTAAACCAGTATGCCAACATTCCCACAGCGGTTCAAGTTTCAAAAATGGTATTGGAAAGTTTATTAAACAAAGACGATGCAATTTGATTTGATTCTCTTGACGTATCAGTTTCAAGCCAAGTGTAAATATTTTGGGACCTTCGAGATGGTCGTTGGCAAATTGTGAAATTATAGGCATATAGTTGGCGGATGAAATATGCACTTTGGTTGGGAACATTTGGTAAAACCAAATTTTTTTTGGCAATTTGCTTCATAGACGATATGCTGGTTGGTATAGACCGGACAGGATAACGTATACTGGAGAATCTTGTTTGCCATAACATCCAGCACTACAAACTGTGGTTGGCCATACAACATCAAATTTATGACTCCAATAATTTCTTCTTCATCCTACACTACTCGAAAATCCAATTTCCGTGGCTCTATCGGGATGGGAAAGTAGGTATTTGCACGGCTAGGCGAGAATGGCTAGGCACGCAAAACTACTTCACAAAATGACACTAGATGGCATCCTATTATAAATGACGACACTAGATGGCACATAAATGACGACCGGTCTGTCACTTTTAAATTGCATACTAAGGGTTTTGTTGTTATTAATGTTTAAAACCACATCGCCGACGACAATCTACTTCAAACTCCAGCAAACTCGCCTCCTCGAACATAATAAAAGTCCACCGTCCAATTTGTTGAATCAAGAGATTGGGAAATTATTGTTGACAGCGATTTTTTTAATGATATTAATCTCAGTATAAAAGGCCTCTTGTGATAGAGGCAGAGAAAAGGCTCTATAAAGTAAGCTATTAAAGAAAGAAACCTTATGTGATTGGGGGTGGTTAGAATTAAAATCAATGACAGCGTCCGCCGTTGTGGGTTTTCGGTAAATCTCAAATTACAAGCTCATGGTGGCAACATTCTTAACGATTATCAAGTCCAAAAATGGGATACGACTATTGACCTCTAAGTGAATTTAATTCTGGGGTGTAATGTGTTAATGAATTGAACAACAGAAAGGGCTTGTTGATGTGTACCGTCAAAAAGATCAATACATAACGATAATTAAAAACAATATGACTTTTAAAGGAAGGATCATTTAAATAGGTTTGTTCTAATTTGTTCATAAAAATTTTGGCCAGTAAAGGACTAAGATTAGATCCCATAGCTAAATCTGTTGTTTGTTCATAATATTTGTTATTACATTGGAAGAAATTTTGTTCTAAAGACATCCGGAGTAAGCCAAGAATATCAGAGATGATGTTGACGTTCACATTATTAGAATAGAGCAAAGCCTCAATCAAGTCTATACATTCTGAGGGAGGTATACTAGATTAGAAACATCAAGTGAAAGCAAAAATCAACTAGAGTTGGGAACTGTTATGTTAGATATCTTGTTACACAAGTCTAAAGAATTTTTAATAGAAAATTTATTATTGAAATTAGTGATGTCTTTAAGTAAATTATTAAGGAAGAAGGAGAGTTTGGAGGCTGGTGAATTTGAAAAGGAAACAACTGGTCTAATTGGTATATTTTCTTTATGAATTTTTGGAAGTCCACACAGAAGGGGGTTAGAGGTGCCATCTGTATCTATCAATTGATAGAATTTAGTGTTGAAGATGTCTAATGTATCAGCGTAAGTTTTTAGCTTATTCCTAAAATACGTATGAAACTTCAAGGTAGGATCTGAACTTAAGGAAGACTAGGAAATGTCCGAATTAATGAAAGATTCCACCTTATCAACATAATCGTATATGGGTGTTTTTAAATGAAACTCAAGGTCTCTAGTTAATTCCACAATATAATACAAGTTATTGAAAATTCTAAAAAATTGACAATTGTTTCGATAAATCAATATCATCGTCAGAATGACAGAAGTTACATTTCATTTTATGCCTACCTGATGTTTAGTAGTTATATTTTTGGCTAGACCAAGAAGTAACCTAACTTGTGATTGGCTTAATATATGTTTATAGAAAAAGAAGAAGATGTGATATTACAAATATTGAAGCTTAGATATTATTAGCCCTATGGTGATATCCTGGATATCATTATTCCAATTAACGTCAGTATAACTGTGCAATGATATAGAAAACCAGGAAAACTATATCTGCTGATCTTTACAATTATCACTTAAGAAGACAGTTTATTAGTGGAGAATTCCCTAGATTTAACTGTTCATTGACAACTTCATATTGTGGGTTTCTTAAATGTCTTCCAATTTCCAGTTCTTCAAGGAAATCCAGTTCTTGTTTCTTTTCACAAATATGCAGCACTTCTAGTTCTGTGTTAGGTGTCAATGAATGATTGGTGTCAAGTAGATGTTTTGCGTAGTGGGATTTATCTGGTTGTTTTAATCTGTAAGCTCGTAAGTGCTCACTGTATCGTATTTCAAAATTCCTAAGGGTCTGACCCAAATAGACAGCATTACATTCTGGACATTTGAGTTTATATATACCTGACTTCTTTAATAGTGGTATTTTTGTTTTTACATTTAACAATTTTGTACTAACGTTACTTTCTGTTTTAAAAGAAATTGTTGCATTCGTTGCTGAAGATATTATCTTTGAAATATTATTAGAAATATTTCCTGCATATGTGATGGTTTTATAAGTTTTAATTTCATCAGCTTGCTTAGGATATATTAGTTGTAATGCCACTTTTTTCTCTTTTTTACTAATTAGTTTATTTATCATATCTAATGGATAACCGTTAGATGTTGCTATTTGTCTAATTGTATTAATCTCTCTATCAAAATTACATTTGTTCATAGGAACTGAAAAAGCTCTATGTATCATTGAATTATATGCTGCTAGTCTGTGTGAGACAGGGTGGTTAGAATTGAATGGAATTGTCACATCAGTCTGTGTTGGTTTTCGGTAAATTGAATAATCAAGTACATTATTAACTCTTTGAATTTTTAAATCAAGAAAATTGATTGAGCTATTTTCTTCAATTTCTAATGTAAATTTAATTTTCGGGTGTAAATTATTGATGTGGTTGAAAAACACATCTAATTGTCGCTCACTACCCATAAAACAAGCTAATATGTCATCCACATATCTATACCAAAATAAAATATTTTTCGAAATATTACTTTCAAAGATGTTTCTATCTAAATTGTCCATAAAAATGTTTGCTAAAATAGGTGATATAGGGCTTCCCATTGGTAAACCTTCATTTTGAATATATATCTTATTGTCAAAAGTGAAATAATTCTGATTAATGCATACATCAAATAAATTAAGTATATCTGATATTATTCCTGGATTAATATTTTTATCTTCTAGTAATTTTCTTACAAGTATATTTCGAAAAATATTTTATTTTGGTATAGATATGTGGATGACATATTAGCTTGTTTTATGGGTAGTGAGCGACAATTAGATGTGTTTTTCAACCACATCAATAATTTACACCCGAAAATTAAATTTACATTAGAAATTGAAGAAAATAGGTCAATCAATTTTCTTGATTTAAAAATTCAAAGAGTTAATAATGTACTTGATTATTCAATTTACCGAAAACGAACACAGACTGATGTGACAATTCCATTCAATTCTAACCACCCTGTCTCACACAGACTAGCAGCATATAATTCAATGATACATAGAGCTTTTTCAGTTCCTATGAACAAATGTAATTTTGATAGAGAGATTAATACAATTAGACAAATAGCAACATCTAACGGTTATCCATTAGATATGATAAATAAACTAATTAGTAAAAAAGAGAAAAAAGTGGCATTACAACTAATATATCCTAAGCAAGCTGATGAAATTAAAACTTATAAAACCATCACATATGCAGGAAATATTTCTAATAATATTTCAAAGATAATATCTTCAGCAACGAATGCAACAATTTCTTTTTAAAACAGAAAGTAACGTTAGTACAAAATTGTTAAATGTAAAAACAAAAATACCACTATTAAAGAAGTCAGGTATATATAAACTCAAATGTCCAGAATGTAATGCTGTCTATTTGGGTCAGACCCTTAGGAATTTTGAAATACGATACAGTGAGCACTTACGAGCTTACAGATTAAAACAACCAGATAAATCCCACTACGCAAAACATCTACTTGACACCAATCATTCATTGACACCTAACACAGAACTAGAAGTGCTGCATATTTGTGAAAAGAAGCAAGAACTGGATTTCCTTGAAGAACTGGAAATTAGAAGACATTTAAGAAAGCCACAATATGAAGTTGTCAATGAACAGTTAAATCTAGGGAATTCTCCACTAATAAACTGTCTTCTTAAGTGATAATTGTAAAGAACAGCAGATATAGTTTTCGTGGTTTTCTATATCATTGCACAGTTATACTGATCTTAATTGGAAAAATGATATCCAGGATATCACCATAGGGCTAATAATATCTAAGCTTCAATATTTGTAATATCACATCTTCTTCTTTTTCTATAAACATATATTAAGCCAATCACAAGTTAGGTTACTTCTTGGTCTAGCCAAAAATATAACTACTAAACATCAGGTAGGCATAAAATGAAATGTAACCTCTGTCATTCTGACGATGATATTGATTTATCGAAACAATTGTCAATTTTTTAGAATTTTAAATAACTTGTATTATATTGTGGAATTAACTAGAGACCTTGAGTTTCATTTAAAAACACTAACATGAGCATATTCCACGGAGTAAGGGTCGAGACAGTCAATTTCATAATCGTATATGTTCAAAACTACCAAACAGTTACCCTTATCTGCCCTAGTTACTACTAAATCTTCTGAAGAAATTTTATGTTTTAGATCTCTAAGTAATGAAATTGAAAATTGATGTTGATTAGTAAATGGAGAGAGGTTGGGTTTGGAATGTAAATTTCTGTTAAAAGTCTTGTGAATCAATGAAGAAATGTCAGCCCTTACATTTGGAACATATTATTAACTAACGCCTCTTAGATATTCATGACAATTTATTATCATATCGTTCTTCAAAAAATTTATTTCCAGAAGAATAATAATTTAAAAATTATTGTTAGATTTGAGAATGTTCTATAGCATTCGGACCATTCCCTCTATCCATCTATATACATGAAATGAGTATTATAGGAACTATGTAAAACACAAACTATGCATTGTGTAACTGAAAAAAAATGCGCGATGTTGAGATACGTGTACAACGAGTAACGTAAATTTCTGACCACTGCAGTCAGTCAAAATCTCTAGTTCACTTTTTTTATAAAAACATGAGATTTTGCAATTTCGATTATACAGTGTCCTCCTACAGGGTTATACATCACGGTTAGTGACAGATGGCAGCCGCATTTCTAGTCGACCGCAATCCTATCAGGGCGAACGTTAAATATGTCCCTAACGACGGTACACATACATACACACTGCATCAGCATTGGGGGTGAAATTAGTCATTTAATAGGCCGTCACTACCCGATGTTGGTTACTGCCGTTCTCTAGATTAATATACACTGTTCTCTTACCTGATGACCGTCATTTACACTGATGGATCGTACCCTTTGGTCTATATAATGCGAAGAATTTGTCAACAATGCTAAATATAATACTAAATAGATACAAATATTCATAAATGAATTGTTCCAATTCTGTTAAAAAACTACCCCTGCTTTTAGTTTCCATTATACTCAAACACTGATTGACCAAAAACTCATGAAAAATGTTCTAGGAAATGAATATTTAAGGTAGCAAGTTTGAAAAGAATGGGATAAGGACTAGCTTAATAAACGAGAAAGATATTACCAAGTAAACTTCCTGCACGAAATTCAGTTTGGCACATTTCAAGTATTGCGACAAATGTTGTTTTACGTCACGCTGGCTTATTAGCCACCGTATATTAACGTCAAACTTGTCATCGGATATCATTCAGCTTACATTTCTGAATAGTGCTTTTCATGATGTAAAATACACTTGTACACCCTCTTAAAGGGGTATTTTAATGGTTTTAAACATTTTATTGTAACAATGACTTAACATCATACATTTCTCCCTTTTCATTTTTATTCACTGGATGTTTTTTGACACCTGTTATAGGATCTTTTTTATGACGTAAGTTCAACTTTTTTAAATTGTTTTTTCAAATTTTACAAACATTACAATTTTATAGAACAGCTTTTAGAATGGCCGAAAGCTCTTAGCTGGAATTTTAATAATAAAATACACACTGAGTACTCGTCGTTTCATTCACTCAATTTACATCTATAAAAAAAAAATAGTGTGTACACCATACCCACAGACAGTTCCATTTCCATATAGACTGTTATTGACATGTTCACCGTTTTATGCTACCATGTTACCAACTTCTAATGATTGTGCTTCAGACCCTATGTCCTCCATCGTTGCCTTTCCGAAATATCGCAGAGTGCTATCTATACATTAATAATAGTGTAAATATACCCCCCACCCCTCACCATATTGATACTCGTATTTCAAGAAATCTTGATATTCGTCAATATTTACACTTGATTCTCAGTAATATTGTTAAAATTTTCTAATAGTATTAGTGTAAGGTGACCTTATGAGCATCAGCTGGCAGTTGACCATAAGTAAGCAATCTTGCATACGTTGTTAAATTGTTGTTGTTTATAATTCCAACTCTCCGTTCCATTCTGCTAAAAACGGTTCTTTTGATGACAAACTCACAAAGTAACTACATCTTTAATTCGATATTTTGAGCAACATTTATGTTTATCTTTTGCTTGAAATAAAAAGCAGATTTGAGGTATGTCAGCTCCTAAGATGTATTCTAGCTTCATTGAGAAGCATTTCAACCAGTATTAATTCTATTGATAACATTATGATCAATATTATGTTTCGTTAATTCCGCTAAAACTCCATATTGATTCGAACGAACCTATCATTTTTATTGAAAACTTTTTGTTCAGGTAAAATACTTGAAGTTTTATTGCAATATCGTAAAATAGACATAATTATCCATCTCATAGTTATTTATCGATGACAAATTAAATCAAACTTCATACGCTTATTATTTGTTGATAACTTGGAAAAAAACAACGGAGATATTTATAGTCAATTGTGCGGATTCGGAAGGGGCTTGTACATTAGATCCGTTAAGCTGCCCCCCCCCCCGGTTAGATTTTTTTTTACCAAAATGCTAGCACACATAAAGAGCACCTAGCACAACCTAGCACAACAATTTTTATAGCTAGCACACCAACAGCTCACAATAAAAAAGCTTTTGAATTCGGGTGGGCCCAGGTTAACGCTAGCCCCCCCCCCCCCCGGTTGGAATTTTTTCGCTAAAATGCTGGCACAGATAAAGGACACCTAGCACAACCTAGCACATCATTTTTTATAGCTAGGACACCAACAGCTTACAATAAAAATGTTTTGTAATTCGGGTGGGGCCAGATTAACGCTAGACCCCCCTCCACAGCCGGTTGGAATTTTTTCGCCAAAATGCTAGCACAAATGAAGGAGACCTAGCACAATCTAGGACACCATTTTTTATATATAACTAGCACACCAACTGCACTTTTGATTCTGGGGAGTGGGACGGAGGTCAGTGAAATAACGCTATACTTACTCGATGAATAAATGAATGGATAAATGAATAGGTTGAATATATATGTAAAACGTCTGGTTTATTTGTTTCTTACTGTAGTTACGAAAAATTTTCAGAACATTCCACTCATATGGTAAAAATTCCAAATTAAGCAGGATCTTTTCGGAGATAACTCTCCGGCCGATAATTTCCCTTTTAAGTCCGTATCTAAGTAACGTCTAAGTAACAATTGTTGTTATTATCATAATTTTAATTTAAAATATCATTAAAATGTCACGGTTTGAAAACGATTCTTCAAGTTTAATCCAAAAATAAGTGATTGAAAATGAACAAAAAATAGTAATTAAATAACATGTAATGTTGTTTAAATAATATAAATTTCGCATTAATACAGTCTAATCGAGAAATATTCTATCGAATTACACTCGTGAAAATAGTTAGATCATTAGTTTTACTTATATAGTCCATGTTGCTTGTAATATTATTAGAAAGAATACATATTATTACAACCATCAGCCCTTCGGGGAAACCCTTTCTTAACCCAAACATCTGAATCGGCCAGTTTGGATGTACCTACAAGAATTTTATTTGCTCTTAAGACCCATAAAAACGGCATTATAAAAATGATTCAAATTTTAAAGATAGACTTGGTTTAACGACCCTTTTAAATAGTCCGATGAGAACTTCACATGGATTATACCTATTAGTGTTTTAAAAGAAACTCAATGTTTCTAGTTAATTCCACAATATAATGAAAAATGTTTGAATATGCTAAAAAATTGACAATTGTTTCGATAACTGAATATCATCGTCAGAATGACAGATTACATAGTAGTCAGGGGTGGTATCTTATGATATGCCACAGAAATATTTGAAGCAACCGACTCTAAGAATTAAAAGCTGCACGTTCTTAGTAAACTTGGGAATTTAAAAAAAATCTGATAGTGAAATGCAATATTTATGTTATCATTACAATGGTTAATCAACCATCAACTTCGGCAATAAATATTCTGGCAAATCTAAATATATATAAATCTCGTGTCACAATGTTTGTCCTCAATGGACTCCTAAACCACTTAACCGATTATAATAAAATTCGCACACCATGTGCAGTTCGATCCAACTTGAGAGATAGGATAGTTTAAATCTCAAATTATAGTCGCAATTTTAATTTATTGCTAATTATTTGTCTGTTATTAGTCACTATTCACAATTATCTGTTAAGTCCAAATGATTCTAACAGATGTCGATACCTTTCGACTGGGTTGAGTAAGTAATCAATAGATGGCGCTGCTATGGTAAATCTACGAACGTGTCATATAAGCTACATTTTAACAGCATAATTACCACGTGTTGTTGACGCTATAAAATTAATTAAATTTATTTTGTAGTGAACGAAATACCGTATAATTCAGCTAATTATTTGTCTGTTATTATTTGACAGTCACAATTATCTGTTAACTCCAAATGATTCTAACAGATGTCGATACCTTTCGACTGGGTTGAGTAAGTAATCAATAGATGGCGTTGCTATGGTAAATCTACGAACGTGTCATATAAGCTACATTTTAACAGCATAATTACCACGTGTTGTTGACGCTATAAAATTAATTAAATTTATTTTGTAGTGAATTATTAAAACATAAATCTCAAGGTCAAACAATGTCCATTTGTGGTTTAGATTTGGAAAATCCATGTTTTTCTCATGGGCAACTATATGTTGCGTGTTCACGTGTTGGGAAACCGTCGAATCTATTTGTGTGAGCTAAAGACAGGTTAACCAAAAACATTGTGCACCGATTGGTGTTAAATTAAATTGAAATTGAAAGTATTTATAATTCAAAAAAATAGATATTAATGTTTAAAAGTTTAAGACTGTCTGCCTTGCCTACCTCATTCATGAATTTAAGCGTCACATGTTATTTACTGTATTATACTGTAATATACTTATATTTGTTATAAAATTAAATGGAAATAATAAATCTGATAAATTTTTATTTTGTACCTATTGATTTCTGCTTAATATCAAGTGTAAGAACATTTTAATTAATTGTGTTCAACGTACTTCCCCTTCAAATCTCAATCCAGTGAATTTGTATACCAACATCAACATTTTCGTCTTTGTTCGTAAATAATTTCATTGTACTAAAGGGTTATAGTAGTAGAAAGTCAAATGAGGAGATCCACCATATTTTTTTACAAATACCATCTGTGTGAAAAAGCATAGTGGACTCCGTGACTGATGTTCTCTTATTGTTCCTCTGAGATTGTTTACTATAATGTAATATAACAAAAACTTTAGCCACAGCAACGCGTGGCCGGGTCAGCTAGTTGAAATATAAAGTTTGAGTGTTTCTTTTAAATAAGGACTACAGTAAACCACGATCAGTCTAAAACATGTATTCTCAATATTTTGGAACATTTTTAGGGATCTCAGCCGCCCCTTCCCAAATTGCACAACTTTGTCCAAAGGACATATCGAACGGCTTCGCTTTTTTGGATATTTATTTATCCAATGTCTGTACGCAAACGTTTGTAGTTGCCTTTTTTATAGTGTGACGTAATTTGCAACTTATTTGTGCACGGATTGTTTCTGATTCCGTGACTAAATGGTTCAATTTAATTATTTTGTTTTATTAAAATTACTATGATTTTACCAAAATTATTTTTAAATGTGAAGGTTTTTGGTATTTTTTCGATTTTTAGCATTAATTGAAAATAAATAGATAACTATTAATTAAATAATAGTTAATTATTAATTAATCAAATACCCTGCTAGATGGGAAAATATAGATATCACGCACAATCCGGCCACAGCTGACAACAATAATGCTGTTTAGGGGCCATTTTTTATAGGCAAATGATGTTAAGGGACAAATACATCCAACATTTTCATTCATTCGTGTAACCATAGCGTTATTTTGCAGACACTTTCCACCCCCTGAATTCAAAAGCGTTGTTGATGTACTAGCTAAAAAAAAATGTGCTAGGTTGTGCTAGGTGTCTTTTATTTGTGCTAGAATTTTGGCGAAAAAATTCCAACGGGGGGGGGGGCTAGCGTTAACCTGGCCCCACCCGAATTCAAAAGCATTTTTATCGTGAGCTGTTGGTGTCCTAGCTATAAAAATTGTTGTGCTAGGTGCCCTTTATGTGTGCTAGCATTTTGGTAAAAAAAAATCTAACCGGGGGGGGGGGGCAGCTTGACGGACCTTTGTACATTCCCGTCGTGTTCCGTCAGGGTGACTAATTTACTAGTCGAACTAAATGGACTGTATTCCGTTTTGGCGAATGCTTTCCGAATTGTGGTATTCGTAGACATTGATGTCGAATAAAACTCAAGTAGAGCATCTCAGTTTAGTTACACAATAAAAAAATTCTCCCTTGCACAACACCCAGTAACAACTTTAGAAATAATTAAACTGAATTTAACTTGCAATGAATTTGTAATACGCATTTGCTAAGAAACATTGGTAAATTGAATGGCTTGACTAGATAACACGTGTTCATTCTTTTTTTTTTAAGAACAAGTAGTGAGTTCTACAGTACTACGAGTTCTAATTTGTGAGGTACTGTTGACGATTCGTTTGACAAGGCTTTTATATTATTGAATTTGTATTGTGCGCTTGTTTTATTAGACCTCATCGGCAGGTTTTCATGAAGGGTATTTTGAATTTGTATATTTATGGGTATTTAGAAACATCTCCGTTTGTTTGATTAATGTGCAGTTAACATGTTACTCGTTTATCGTTATTCAAATTTGTAGAAAAATGTCTATTCATGTTCGTCTAATAGATTTTTCGCCGACTGGCGTACCGGCTACACTTGTTCAGGTTGACAAATTAATGTTGGCAGTCCGAAGTTTGGCAACTTCCGACGCACCGTAGCAAAGACGTATGCGGATTGCAAGAGCTCACTTCGCTGGCAGAATTCGTAAGCTTCGTTTAGACAGTACAGTTCAGATAAAAGTGTGATTACCGGGGTTGTGCAATACTAACGTGTTATGGCGACGCCAGAAAGTAAAGTTGTTCATAAAAAGTTGAGTAAGCAGTGTCGTGAAATAACTATTAACATTTTAAATTTCATGACCGAAGAGGCAAACAATGGCAAGTCAACAATTCCATTAACAAAGGTAAGTTTAAATTATTGCAATAATTAAATGACACATTTTTTGGTGTTTGCATGCCTGCGGCTCATGCGTCAATTTTTCCATTCGTGAAAAAGCTCCACTTTATGCACTTGTTGCATAAATAACTATTCTGTTTCTTATGGAAGACTGTTTCTGTTTCTGTCTACAGAAGTATATAAAATGGCACATGTTTATTTTGTGTAAGATACCAATTTAAATGTAATAGGTTTTTTAGCCTATAATTATAATTATTATACTCATTTCATACCTATCTCTATTACGTTTCGGGTTTATTATTTGTTTTGAACCATCTTCCGATTTCAGTTACAATTGCGGTTTCGTCATAATAAAATCTGTTTGAACTAAAATCTAAAGATCGTTTAAAACAACTAATGAACTCAAACGTAATATAGTATTTTTGAATTTAATACTTCTTTTAAATGGCCGAAAACCACGACAAAAATTTTTATTTCAAAGAACGGTCACTGTTAACAAATTTAACTACTTCCTTATTTTATTTGTATAAAAATACACATGAGTAAAACTTTTAATGCAACATTTATATCAACTTATTTTATTGTCAGGACATTGGACGAGTTTCTGCTGCTACGAAAGTTAGCCAAAGAACGCTTTCCCGTATTAAAAAAGAAGCTCTCACAGGAAGTAATGCTGACACTGATGTGCAGACTAAAAAAAGAACGTCCAGTATTAGTATGGATCAATTCGAAAAAACTGTACTTAGAAGGTGCATAATAAATGATCACATATCCGAGAAAAAAGTACCCACGTTAAGAAATGTACACCAAACCTTTGCAGATAGTGATGGCTTCGCAGGAAGTCGCGAATCTCTGCGGAAACAAATACATCCTTGGGTTTTCGTTGGACCAACATGAAAAACAACAACAATGCCTACTATATTTAAGAAACATAAAAAAGTGCAGAGAACAGAACAAACCTATCATTTATATGGATGAAACATACATGCATTCATGTCACACGCCCCTTAAAGGACGGAGCGACAAGAGTAACGAAGGATTAAGAAAACCCGTTTCAAAAGGTAATAGGCTAACCATTGTGCATGCAGGAAGTGATAATGGTTTTGTACCTAATGCTGGTATTATGTGGAACTCCCAGTCAAAAACAGTTGATTATCAAAATGAAATGACGTACGAAAATTATGAGACGTGGGTACAAGAAAAACTTATTCCAAACCTACCAAAAAACGCCGTTGTGGTAATTGATAACGCCCCATATCACAATGTTCTAAATGAAAAATTACCTACGACTGCTTGGACCAAACAACAATTTAAAAACTGGCTTTCTGAAAGAAACATATTGGTACAATTTACTATACCTTTAATTTAATGAATATTACCAATAAATTTTTTATTTGTCCACGCAGCTTAAGATATATATTTCAAAGTTGACAGTTGTTGTCAAAATTTTCCAGCTAGCAGAATAACGAAAATTGTTTACAATATTGAAAGATGAGTTTATTTTATCTTTAATTACTTGACTCTATTCTCAGGTGGGTTCAGTACGCTCTAATATAACAGTTTGTAATAAATTTTAAATTATTTTCTGAATTAAATATTTATAAGATTAATTTGGTTCAATATTCTCTCCTGTGAATGTGTATTTAAGATTGGAAATATCACTCAATTGATTTCTGACACTTATCAATGAATGACTTGTCTGTCACAAATGATTCACTAAGTTTCAATGTTCAAATAAAATTCCTATTCCTATATGATCTATATAATTTCAAATCAAAATACGTTTTAAGAATTGTAAATTTACTCAAATAGGCAAATACCAAATTTAACTTTCTTTCTAGAAATAAATAATGTTATCGTAATTTTAACGACTAAATTAACATTAAAACAACCTACAAACTAAATAACCTCCTAATCTAATTTAAAAAGTTTCTGATTTCTTTTCAAAAAATATCGAATTGTCACTCAGTTTCTTGGTGAATGTCAAATACACGATATTTTCTACTAATTTCTTCCACTATTAAATTGGTCGATAAGTATACTTATTTTTCGTAGTTAATTGAATTCAATATATAATCTCATTATTTAGATGCATATACTTTTAATTTAATTTTGTATCAAGGCCTGATGTTCAATGATGTAAGAATAATTCTGGAGCGAGCTCACCAGAAATCTGGATGTAGAGAAGAAACTGCCAAGCTCGTACAACTGCAACACTAATTTTCGAAAATACACGCACTGAATTTAATTTTGAATTTGCCGAATAATACCTTATATTAATTAATTACAATGTTCAAATACTAATTTTACAAAAATTTTGGAGATATCTCACAGGAGATGTTCCCCGTTCGAATTTTCAAATTCAACTACCGATTTTATTAAAATAAATAACCACATTCTACTGTGGTTACAAACTTTTCTTTTTTCTGAAAAAAAAGCTAAATTTGTTATTTTTTAATATCAATGATTTGGAATACTTTTATTATCACTAAACACCTTGTAATGACTTCTATAGTATGTACAAAAAGTACGAGGAGTAATAAACCTTAATTAAGTATGCAAAACCTTTACAGGGAGCACCATGAAATTTTTGATAAATCTCTTACTTTAAATTACATTTCTTCCGTAAATCTAAAAACCAGGTAGATCCACCCCGTATTTGTTTCAGTTGTAGCAAAGTTTAGGGTTTATTCATTGTTAAAGGATTAGCAGATAAGCAATAACGCAATGCAGTGGTGTGTATTTTGGGAAAAAAATACGTTTTAAATTATAATATAATAAAAAATTAAAAGAAATAATTATTGGAATACATTTATTACTTACATTTTATTCTATATCCGACTCGGAAGAGGAAGAATCGTTGTTGACATTAATAATAATAGGGTCGATTGAATCATCACAAATATTGTCAATTTTCCACATATTTGCCTCTACTTTGATAACATGCTCGATACAGTTTGTCCAATTTTCCTTACTCACATGACTTACAGCACTCTCAAACAATTTCACAACATCGTTTATTTTAAAAGTAGTATTTTTTCTCCAACTTCCCCCTTTACCTGAGCCCAAATTAATTCTATGGGATTAAGTTCACAATGATAAGGGGGAAGTCAAAGAACTGATATACCACGAGAAGAAGCCATTTCTTCAACAATGTAGGTTTTGTATTTATTCTTGTTCATTTTTGCAATTCTGTAAAGTTCTTTCCTTAGTGGATCTTTTGGAAACTTAATATTTTTCGAAATAAGCCACTCCAAAAGCTCTGCTTTACGCCAACGACTTGTGGGCAATGCTTCTCGTAACCGTGAATGGTAACTTGCGTTGTCCATAACAATAACAGCCCCTTTTGGAATCAGATCCAACATTTGAACAAACCATTCCTCGAAGACATCCCCATTCATATCTTCGTGATAGTCCCCCGTGCGTTTTGAAATAAAAGTTAATAATCCACCATCAACAAAACCTTCAGAACTTCCAACATGGACAATGATAAGTCTTTTTCCTTTTCCAGATGGTGGCTGCAAACCTAACGACAAACCTTCCACGAATGCCTGCCTTCCGCTTTTAATGTTTTCATCTTGCCAAGATTTGGGAACTGTATATCCAGCATTTATCCATGTTTCGTCTAAGTAGAAGATTTTCAAATTTTGTTCTCTGGCATGTCGAATGCTTCTTAAATAGTCTCTTCTCCAAAAAACTATTTCCGGTTTATCTATCAAGAGAGATTTTCTATTATGTTTTGTATATCTGAAACCCACATCTTTCAAAAGTTTGCATAATGTCATTCTGGAGAATTTTGGATAGTCCGTATCTTCTTGCACTGATGTCATAATTTTGTCAAGTGTTGGAATTTCCTTTCGTAAGTAAAATCCATGGACTTTACGCCTTAGTCTTTGTTTTAATGACTCATCGATCTCAATTGGTTTTCGGCCTGAAGGAGTTTTAGGGGGTTGAAGAGTTCCATTCTTGCTTTCTTTTAGTAATCTATAAATTGTTGATTTAGCAACACACAACATAGCAGCCGTTAATTCCACAATATCATCAACACTTGCACTTGGATCCTTGTTTTTCAATGATATATAACAATTCAATATCAGAGTTTTTTCATTTAAAGATAATGGACCTGTTTTTGGTCGTTTAGATGGTCCTTGGCTTATCGACATTGTTTGGTACTTGCACAATTAACATTCAACAAATGTTTTAAATATATTCCAACTGTTTACAATATTATGACAACCATACAACTTCATACAACTTTACTCGAAGAACTAATACTAAGTACTGATTTAATGTACCTACTTTCTTTTAAAATAATATTCCCGATAATGTTTCTAAGAAAACTGGGTTGTTTGGAAAATCCCTCTCAATAATCGAATAATCTGTAAATAGGTGTAATCGTATTAAGCCGATTACAGTAGGCCACTTGCCATTTAAAATTTCTGAGAAAAATTCCCCAAACACTACATATAGGAGTAATACAAATAAAAAATATTATGAATAAAGGGGCATATCCGAACTCTGCCACAAAATAAAATTTTATCTGACTTGTATCAATTTGAGGATTACTGAAATGTTCGAACTGTGCCGCAACCATTTAGTTTAATCCTATTAGAGTCATTAGGGTTTATAATAGATAAAATCGGAGGCCCATAGAATTATGTATATTTCTGAAAGGTTTCAAAGATTTCTTGAATTAAATATTTTGAAGAAATCTTGATTGTTTTGATCGATATTTAGGAGATTAGGGGAAGGATGTTGATGCACTTACACTATTGCCTAAAAATCAGGAAAAAGTATTTAATAGTTATCGTGAATTACAATTACGAACGAACCGAGAAGAGGAATTTCTATTAACAGCAGACCAGGTATTTAAAATTATTGTGTTCTCCTGTTTTTCCAACCTTAATTTTTTATGTAATTCGGATTGTATTTTGATGGATGGGACTTTTAAATACTGTTCAACTTTTTTTTACCAAATGTTTACCATTCATGGTTTTAAAAACGGCTATTACGTACCTCTTGTTTTTTGTTTGCTGCCGGACAAATCAAGTCAAACATATTCAAATTTGTTTTCAATTTTAAAACAAAAATGTAAAGAAGTAGGCTTAAATTTTCAACCTAAAGAAGTCGTAGTAGATTTTGAACTAAGCATTCATAACGGTATATATGAATGTTTTGGCAGAGATCAAATTCTTTTTGGTTGTAAATTTCATCTCTGTCAAGCTTGGTTTCGTAAGATTCAGGAGTTTCATTTGGTACAAGAGTACAGACAGAAAGGTTCTGTAATTGGCGAATACTTAAAAGTACATTTCGGTATTATGTATCTTAGTCCTGAGGAAGTTGTAGAATTTTTTTATAATGAACTACATTTTTTGCTTCCGAATGACGAAAGAGTTATAGAATTCCGAAATTATGTCAATAAAACATATATAACGCAAAATTCGATATTTCCACCACTTATTTGGGCAAATAATGCATCCTTTTTTAAGAGAACAACGAATTCTTGTGAGAGTTTTCATTCGCATTTCGGTGCTTCTTTTTACAAAGCACATCGAAACATTGTTCAATTTACTAGTGTGTTATTGGATTTACAAACGGAGGTATACGCGAAAATTCGTTCGGCAAACCAAAGCCAGAAAAAAACCAAAAAAACTATTAATGTTAAAATTAATTTCATTAATGATCATTTGGATCAATATAGGAAAAATGTTATTTCTCGCTTTATGTTTGTGAAAACGGTTGCATGTAAAAATCTTCCACACGTTTAATTTTTTGTTTTTTTTTATATGTTTATGTATATTGAATATATTTTATTGTAATGTAGATGTAATTTTTTAGAAGTGGCAAATATACGTTGAAAATATATGTATGTTATTAATATTTTCTTATATTGAATTTGAGTACCTAAAGTTCAAGGTAAATTGTTAAATCGGATTAGGCTATTAGACCCCTACTGGTTTGGTAGTTAATCTCCAAAATTTTAAACACTGGCAGAGTTCGAACAACCCGTAATGACTACCTGCATTTTGTGGCAGAGTTCGGATACTCCGGAATAAACTGTGTTGCCTTTCTTTATCAAACTTACTAAAATTTATGTACCTATATCACTTTTTTTTATTAAAATTAGTACATCCCGTTACCTCTGACCTAAATCGTATATTCTTTAGCATAGCTGCAACTCATTCGTTCAATACAAAATGTACCTTACGGTATACCCTCTTAAAATATATTTTGGTACGTCTATGGAATCTACTTAAATGAATGATTTATTACTCCTTGTCCTCTCTATATAGACTATAATTTCTTTAACCTTGAATGCATTGTTCAATTGTGACAAGTAAATGTCATCAGAAATTAAATGATCTACCAAATCTTACAAATACAGAGTTTTTCAACCATATTGATTTTATAGACCATATAGGGTTTTCCGGAAGTATTGCATAAATTAAATTCTTTAAAAATTTGGAATAATAGAACTGTATTAATATATTACAGTGAACAAATGTTAAAACCGGATTTTTATATTGTTGAAAAAATGTAGAAACTGCAATATAAAACTTATAAAATTGATGAATAGTTTATTCTACATGGATTGCAAGTTTTAAGGAAACCCCCTTATAACCCGGACTTAAATCCGATCGAAAGTATTTGGGCGGCACTTTAAGAATATGTGGCCAAACGAAATGTTACCTTCAATTTTACAAAGGTTAAAGAATTATGTAATGATTTTTTGACAGATTTTCTGCAAATGATTGGAAAGTTAGATGTGACCATGTTAAAAAGATTGAAGATGAATTTATGAACTATGTACCACTTTTAGATACTGTTGTAGATAATATCATTTTTAATTTGGCCGAAGACGGAGATAGCGAGGATGATGAAGTTGATATAGAAGATGATTTTGAAGAATCATTTGTAGATGCACATCATTTTTTACTGTTGATGATCCCTATACATCTAAAACATATTTTTCATTATAGTGTTTGTTTGTAGGTGGTATTGTAGATATTAGAGACGAATTCCGCTAGAGTAATATAATATTTGTAGCACATCTGTACATGGTTCTAAATAAACAATGGCACCCAGAACCAAGATTTTTTTGTTTTGCCAGTCCTAACTCTGTAAAAAGTGTGAAGGGATGTTCTAATTTCACAGTAAACATTTGCAAAAAACCCATAAATTTAAATATAAAAGTAGAAATATCTACCACAAAAAAGCTTTAATATTTTATTTATATTATTAGTATACCATCTCTAAAGGCAATTTCCCCAGTTTGTTTTTCAAATTTTATGTATGAACCCGAATTTTTACATCATTATCTACTACATATTAATAATAATAACAATTTTAGATAGCTTAAGAGGTAGGTATGTTATTAACTATTACTATAACCAGATAGGAAAAATT
This sequence comes from Galeruca laticollis, assembly GCA_963921935.1. NCBI lineage: Eukaryota > Metazoa > Arthropoda > Insecta > Coleoptera > Chrysomelidae > Galeruca > Galeruca laticollis. The sequence goes on from OY998183.1 coordinate 95,229,587, forward strand.
GTTAGCCATTGTCAAATTTAGAAAGTCTCTTAACAATCCTTATCATATTGTATGCTTTATCTACAAAATCAACCTGACTTCCTATTTATATACAAATAAACCTCAATGATGAATATTATGAAGGGACAACTTAAAAGACATTAATTTGAAGTAAAGATGAAAGTTTATGTCTCTTGGAATCTATTTATTATTTACATCGCATAAAATAATAAAGGGTAATTATAGAATACAAAAAAAACAAATTTCGTAGAAAAATCTAATGGTTTTTCATTTACTTATTCATTTAATTAATAATAAAGAACACATTAATGTTATTTTGTTTTGTAAACTCGATTTTATATAGCATTATACATGTGCCACAATTTATTATTTTTAAATCCAAATTCAAAATTTGTGTTACCCTCGTATGTATTAGCAGTCTCATAGCCTTTAAAACTTTGCATGCGAAATGTATGTCGCCTGCTCTTCCCGGTAACTGCGTTTACAACGTTGTTAAGTTGTATGGCTTTCTCGCGCATCGTCAACTGCCAAAATTAAGTTGCCAACCTGTATGTTGAATATTTCCAACAGCAATGAATAACAAAAGACAAAATTTAGGATGAATGGAATAATGTTATATTGTATTTATGAACTGTAATTAGAATTAATGGCAAAATATTTTGATGAAATTAAATATATAACTTAATTGCTTTACATTTCCTCAATCTCCTTACTACTTTCAAAGTCTGGCAATGTTGTTCAAATATGATCTAATACTGTCTCTACGACGTGCCTCATTTTTTATAGTGTAAGATCTATAGCCATCGATATGCTGGAAAACTTCGGAAGTAGAATAACTCTGTGTATTGACATTTATGCCTTCCTTTTTTAAAGCTGTGTTAACATAAACTTTACATGTTGTATTTGATATAGATCTCAGAATAAAATGGACATCGGCACAACTTTTTCTACCCCCACCGTTATTTAGTAGTTAAGTATGATTTAGTCATTTTACCTTCTTGAAATTAATAGGGTATATCTTAGGATATTTTCTCGATTAGATAATCCATGTGATAATGAACAAGTGATGCAACGAGAACTATATATAGTACAGCTACATTAGTTAATTTCAAGTTTAGTTCTTACAGATAGATCGTAGATAGAGCATATATATTGAACAGGAGAAACATGAAAGAATTCACTGTACCTAGATCAACCTACTGCCGACGCTGTCATTGGTATGGACGAAAATTCGACCAATGGAAGCCAAGAATTGCGGTAATCAAGCGTGTACTATTGTTTTCACTGGCCACCTCTGTAAGTGGTATATACTGTCACAATTCTTCTCGAGCTAGTTAACGAATTACTTCATGATATGATGAATGCTTTATTCCAGATTAATGTTATTGCCACTAAATTAAATAATCTAGTGTGATATATTTATTCTTTAGATCAGTAACAACTCTTTTTTTAATTAAAAAGGTAAATTCGGTTCAACTTCAAAGTATTTGATAGAGGGTAACTTAATTGTATCATAATTGCGTATCTATTGATTCGTCTTTTAGCCATAAAGTGAATTTAAAATGAAAGAGGATAGAAGCATTCGAAATGAAATGCACAATGTTTGAGAGATAAAAAGGGGTGTTCAGTTACTGTGAATCATTGTGTGGGCCTCAAGGGATAGATTGAACATTGTTTAGCTCTTTTATATTGAAATAATTATTCATTATACGGCGTACAGTCTGTACATCAAGTTTTATATTGTATATAAACGTCTGTTATTTAATTAACTTCAAATATATTCGAAGAGAAGACAGATCACTTTATTGATAAATATAAAAGTGGAGTTACCATTAGTAAAAAAAGAAACATCGCTATAGCATTTCAATGAAAACCATCCACCGGATATATCATATAAATGTGGTAAGTCTAATAAGTATTTTCCTCATATGAACTCGTTACAGCTTTCCCCCTCTTACCTATAGTCACCACTCCCAATGTTTTAGTGGACTGTACATTTTTGTAGTAGCTGTAGTAAAAAGTGAATCAATTAAAAGTTACGGATAATTTCAATTTAGTGATAAAAACAGTTTATTTCTTGAAAAATTATTATAACGGTGATAAATTATTCTATACAATATTCAAATTGACTTCTATTGGGTGGCATACAATAATACAATCCAGCTTCAAAAACTTTTTACACAGTATGTAGAAATTCACAAAATTCGTACAATAGCTCGAATATCAACCCTGCCCAATCATCGATCTGCAGAGGAAATTAATCCTATATCAGGGCACACATCTAAACCAAACACCCCAACTAAAAACAATTACCACCCACCACAAATTTTCTTTCGAATTTCTCTCTCTCTCTCTCTCTCTCTCTCTCTCATCTCATCCTCATTCCTCAACAATCATCGACCTGAACAGACGAAAAAGGTTTAGTGTACAGTTCTTTCAAATTTACACCCGATAAAATGGGTATTTTGCAAACTAACAATTTAGTGAAAAGTAACCATCCTAAATTCAGTGCTATTTTAACTGTGAGTACATTATTTATTGTACAAAAATTCAACCATCTCCGAAGTTAGAATAACTGGGGAGATATTTCTACATCCACGTGCTGAATCAACTTTAATATCACCATTAATTGCCGGTTTTATTTGTTCTACCATAAGTTTGAATTTAATTTACCTATTTGTAATTATTTAGCTGAATGTATATTGTGTATATATATTTACATTGTTGTCCAAGAACCACTGTATGTGAACGTTTCAGATTACATGTGTTTGTAACGGTAGTTTATAGTTGCAATTCCTGCCTGCTCCACGTGTTCAATTAAATTAAAGTATTTCTAAAGGAAAGGTTCTTTCATTATTTGTATCTTACTCCACAGTTTCGTGACATGACTCACTGGTCCTTCGAAGCTTTAATTACACATTTAATAACTTATTTTAAGAGTTATCACTAGATACTTCTAGTCGCTATCAAATGTAGAGACGTGATAATTTGAGAACACATTACTTTCATAAAACCAGCGATCCTACCCTACACCTTATTCTACATTTGTTTTGGCCTTTCGAGCCGGATATCCCGTCAAATTGACATTCTTATTATTTTTTTTCATCTACAATTTCACCATTTCAAATTACTGCGCTGCAATTTATATACAATTTCATGCAATAATCAACTTCTGTTACCAATTGGACAGTACGTTTTAACCTTGTAAAAAATAAAAAAAGACAGTGATAGTGTCTTTACTACGAACATTCGCATATATTATCGGTGTTATGCGTCCAGAAATTCTGCGCGAGCCGGCAACCCTGTCTAAACCTTCTGACCGACGGCTAGTTACCTGTCGCCCCAAAACTGAAACGAAGTAATTGTCATCGTTTTCCTATTTCGCCCTTCAAGGCTACCTGCAGTGCGTATTTTCGATCCCGTTATTAGTGCATTGAGTATTTTATGAACGTTTTGAATTTTCTCAGCGTTTTAAGGTAAAACCTATAGTGTTATTTCTGTGTACTGTGTGATATTTATAGTTTGGTTTATAAGTATTGAATATTTTTTATTACAATCTGTTTATGCTTACTTATCTAGATGCCTAAATAGGACCTATTCTAATACTTATAACTTTAGTAGGTATTATTGATTTTCTATAAACGGTTTAAGCTTTTAAGGATCCCTAATTGATCTGCGGTTTCTAACGTTCTTCAATATTTTTTGTATATATTTGCTTACTTACTCATTTATATGATCTTTTGCATAATTACACTAAACATAAGTATTGCTCAACATTTATAATATAACCTTATTTCCTGATTAGTGGTGCTATAATAGTCTCAATTCTCTAAAATGGATTTAACTACTTTGAAAAATAAACGCAAAGGTTGCAAAAACCAACTGTCTAGAATCGAAACCTTTCTCAGGGGCCTTGAGGGATCAGAGGAAATTCATCTCTTAAATGTAAAACTTGGTAATATTTCGGGTAATTATGTATGTTATCAAAAAAGTAAACTTGATATAGCTCCTCTTGCTTCCGAAGATCTCACTGACTCCGATACTGTTTCGGAAAATATAGTAGCAGATAGGTTCGAAAATGCTATCGCTAAACTTAAATCTATTATTGAAAGCCGCAAGGAAAAAATTGTTAACAATTCTGACATTCAATCTTCCAATGTGGTTCTGCCTAAAATAAAATCATTTTCAGGGTCAGCTCAAGAATGGCCCTCATTTTTTGACCTTTTTTCTGCAGTTGTACTCAATAACTCAAAATTAAAATAGGATGGGGAAAATTTTTACTATTTGAAAAGCTTATTACGTGGCTCTCCTTTAGATTTAATCTCTAGTCTAATCCTAACTAATCAGAATTTAACCGTAGCATTAGATATTTTAAAAAAGAACTATGACAATTTTAAAATCTTAAATTCTTTGTACCTAACATTGGTAGAACAAAAAAGCTTATAAAAATGCACCGCTAGCGATTGAAAGGAATTTTACATAACCTCTTGAAAAACTTTTGATTTAATAAATAATACAGGTCATTCGTCTGAAATTGAATTTGAATCTTTGATTATATTTTTGCTCGAACAAAATTTGCGAAAAGCATTCGAGAATGATCGAAGATCCGGGATGATTCCGTCCGCTGAAGAATTCTTTGAATTTCTAAACAAAAGAAAATCCGTTTTAGAAAATTTAAATCTTTTTGATCCCAATACTTCTAAGCCTAATTCTAGACAAATAGACAGCCGAAAAAATAAGGTGTCGCTAGTGTAAATCACCCTCCACAACAATCGTTTAGCGCTCGTTCAAATTGTTCCTATTGCAGAGACTCGCGCCATTCCATTTATGGATGTTCCAAATTTATATCTTACTCCACAGTTTCGTGACATGACTCACTGGTCCTTCGAATCTTTCATTACACATTTAATAACTTATTTTAAGAGTTCTCACTAGATACTAGTCGCTACCAAATGTAGAAAGGTGATAATTTGACAACACATTACTTTCATAAAACCAGCGATCCTACACTACACCTTCTCCTACACATTATATAACATTTCTGTGTTTATTGTCTACATTCCTGAACAATTCGCTGACATAAAACATCTATAAACTCCGCCTAAGTGGCACACATTTTGATATGTTTCATTGAAACTCCAGCAAACCTTCTAACATATTATCATCATTTTTTAATATATAAATACAGAAAGTTACTAAAGATGTATTTTCAAAGATAGAAAACAATGAACCCTCACCATCAAAAGCTGCACAGCAGCAATCTTGGTATTGTGCCATATGCGATATTAACCTTCATGGGACGGACATCAAAATTTTACGAAAAGGACTAACTGGGTTCCTAGAAGACCCCATGCGTAAATTTGCAGAAATGCTGTATTTTTCTTTAAATTAAATATATAGAAAACAAGTTTTATTAAAGTTTTACTATTAACCATTTATTAGTCAAAAATCATCACGAAAAAATACAAAATACCCTAATCACTAATACTACTAGCTACATATCATTTTAACATTTTTTACAAACTATCTCCGATTTTGAATGTTCTAGGCACACAAAGTTATTACACCTAATACATATTTTTCTGGGTTTTCTGTCTTTTCCTCTTCGACACATATGGCAGCGCCCCCTGGTAATGTTTTGTTGTTCAACTCTATGTTCTGTTGCATCCAGTAGTTCGGGAAAAACGTCTGTCATATGCCGTTTTCTATTCGTCTGAATGTATTTATTATTATATCGCCGGAAAACGTTTTTCTTTATGAGTTCTTTTCTTAGTCCCAAAATATACATTTTACGTTTATCCAAACTGATTTTTCGCCAATCCGGGTTTTGCAGTAACCACAATTTATAAGCATTTATTCCTGCGATATCTATAAGATGCGAAAATATTGCCATTGACCAGCGGTTTGACTCGACTTCGACAGCACCTTTTGTTTTGTTGTAATGAAGAATAATTTCTGGTTTAGTGCTGTTCTTCTCCAGCTACTTTACTATCAGTATGCTCACTTGAAAGTAAGACGACAGCATGTTTTTGTTTTGGAACATAGGATACTAGCGTTCTTTGATTTCTAAAAGCAAACATACTTGAAAACTCTTACTTGTACGATGTCGGTAGAAGTTCCCTGTGAATAAATGTTTTATTTTTCCGGAGGGTTCCACATAAATTAATATTTTTTTTCCACAACTTGTCAGCAAGTTCTATACTTGTGAAAAAGTTATCGGTCGTTATTCCAAATCCGCCTTCCAAAAGGTCTGTCAAATCTAGGACAACCCTTTGACCTTGACCATTTTCCGCTTTGTTACCTTGTTTTCCTAAAAATTATTAGATAATAAAGTTTGCCTATATTGCTTTTCAAATAACTTAATAAACTTGCATGTTTGCAATATAAGAAGTGGTGCAGTCCACAAGAGCCCATATTTTGATTCCATACTTATCAGGTTTACTCTTCATATAGACTCGGAATGGTGCCTTACCCCTAAATGGTACAAGCTGCTCATCTACACATAGATGGTCGCCAGGATTAAGTGATTTTTTACAATTAGAAGTGAAAATATCGAATATATCTCTTATCGGAGCTAGCTTATCTACTAATTTTCGTTCTTGTCTTGTTTGAAAATTATCAAAGCGTAAAAATGAAGTAATTTGTTTGAATCTGTCTCTTGACATTGCAGCAGGAATTATAGGACGACAGTAAGAAATATCTTGACACCAGAGCATATCGATAGCCTCTTTCGATCCGTGAAGTGCGCCAAGAATAAGCAACAGTCCAATATAAGCTTCAATCTCTGTAGAATCAACAGGTACAAAAACTTTAATTTTATTCGGATTTTCTATATTCCATTTATCATAATATGTTTGTGCCTTTCTGGTTGTTTCGGTTACTATTATGTTCAGAATATCCGGAGATAGGAAAAGAAGAATAGCGTCTTTTATACTTGAGATATCAGAACTGTAATTTGTAAGGCCTAGAGCATGTCTCCGAATATTAGCTTTTGAACGTCTAACTTTTATGTTTCCTGGAGTTTTTGACCACTCAGTTCCATCTTTAGATTTATATACTGGAATGCCCTGGCTGTTACTAACTGTTGGTTCCTCTGGGTTCGTTTTCTCTATACTTTGATCAACAACTATTACATCATTTTCTTCTTCCTCTACTTCTGTGACAATGTCTTCATCTTCTAAGTCACTCGATGTTTCCTCATTGATAACACTATCAAATTCTGGATCATTACTTTCAAGTATACGTAACATCTCATCGTCAGTAAGCCCCTTGCGATTGTTTGTAAATAAAAACTGACTCATTTTCAAAACGATGTACCCTACTCGCAATAACACAAGAGACTAACCCGAATATTCAAGTCTAAAAATTATATCGCAGTGCGGGTAATTTACATTTTACAATTATATAGGTAAATTCCCTGTGAGTAAACAAACGTTAAATGTATGGGATTCCCCGATTTTACTAACAGTTACCGGGATTATTTTATCGGACGTAAAAGGCTGACCAGGGTCTGAAGAGACCCCTGGAATATAAAACTATTTTTTGTTTATACCAGCCAATTAAAACTACTAAATATTAATTTTATCAAAATAATTTATAAACTGCAGCTAGATGAAAGATCAATGTTTAAAAATTTGCGTTTGCAAAGATACGGCAAAAACATACGTCATGGGGTACAAACGGACCCCGGCCAGTCCTATGAAGGTTAAGGATCAACTTGACATGCGCCTTTGTTCTTTCTGTATAAAATATTATCATATTGTCTCGGATTAACCGAAAATGATACATGCCAATTACAATTTTTTTAAAAATGCAATGTTAGATAGATACTTACTTTTAAAAATAAAAACCGTTTATCAGGTGCTTCATAGATAAACTTTTTTATTTGTTCAGGTGAAAATATTTTTGCTTTTTTTCCAACATATCCTTCGGACTTTCGCTTTAATAAAGCTTGTAGTTTCTTATATTTAGAAATGTCTATATTATGGTTTATATTTACCAACGTTTTTATTATTGAATAATGTGTCCATGTACTAGATGATTTCATAGTTTCCATCAATTCTTGAAAATAAGCAATTAAAACATTTTCGGAGAAAACTTATTTGTATTTCTCCAGTCCATAAACTGTTGATAAAGTTTTTCGTACACTTTCTTAGATTTTTGGGACACAATATTTTGACTGCATTTTCTGCTTTCTCCGATATGTGTGGAGGAGTCGATGGTAATTCTTCTATATCGCTGATATCAGACATTTTGATAAATTATTTAGTTAGGTATCTACGAAAATTTAATACGTACTGATTTTGAAATCTAAAATAATTATATAGGAACCTAGGATAAACATCAAATGCACACACAGATGTTTGATTGAAAAATTATGGGTTTCTATTGATTAAAAATCTGTATCATAATGAAAAATCTGTATCGTAATGGGTATCATTATGAAACGGATTATGGGCATATAAGTGCATTGTTATAACACGGGTGTAGAAAAAGATTAAATAACACAGCCTACGCAATAATAAGGCTGAAATAATTAATATTTCTAAATGCATGTTAATATCTCAAAAACGCTGAAGATTGGGTATAGGAAAGTGAACATATTGCCCTTATTTTTGGCCTTAGAATTAAGTAAAAGAATAAAAAGATGGTTGTTTCGTTTAAAAAATGAAGATATTTGACATTTTTCGACTTGAACTTTTCATCATTTTTTTAACAACCCTGTATACAAAAAAGAAATTTATTACATGTCACCAATTACCTTGATCGTGCTACGAATCAACCCGACAAGATGTTTTTGATTTGGTATATTGGGGATGTTCACAGAATTTTTAATAAAGGTCTGCACCTGTCAATTTTTTATTAAAAAAATTAATATCTCGATAAGTATAAATTATCGATATAGGGTATTCTACACAAAGTGACATTAAAATTTAATGTAAAATCCGAATAGTTGATAATATACATATATACATAAATAACAAAGTAGTCGTTCACTTTCGGTATAACCGTTAGTTTCTAATATATGTACAGTGATGGGCAAATGTGTGGAACCAAGTAAATATCTCTGGAATTATTGGAGATATCAAAATGAAATTTGGAAGGTGGATACTACAGTAGATTGCCTATTTGTTTTCATATTTTTTAACAATTTTGAACTTCCGGTTTTACCGGAAGTAATGTCGACTTTAAAATTTGCAATGGAACACCCTGTATATTATTTCAGTTTCTGATGAAACATTTTATTACGAATACAAAAATATCGGGCTCGATATTTTTTATTTCAATGCCTACCGAGATAATAACAGAAAAGTAACTAAGGAAAGGAAAAATTTGATGGTAGCTAGTAGTCCATGAAATTCATTGTAGAAGTGACAGTAGTTGTCAAAATAAGTTAGTGTTTGTATTTGAACGTAAAAAGATTGTATTGTTTTAATTTGATCGTAAATGGCCGAATTAAGTGAAAGAGAAAGATTATAAATATTAATGATGATTGGGTATAGGGAGAGGAAAAGGACGCATCAAGAAGTTTGTGACCTTTTTAACATTGTTCATCCGAATGCACAAATATCCGGTTCAGTAGTGACAAAAACTTTGCGAAGGTACGACACAAGTGGAAAAGTTAGCAATTTACCAAAAAGTGGACGGTTAAAAAGTGCATGTAATGAAGATGTAGCTCAAAATGTTGCTATATCTTTGGAAGAAAATCCTCACTTATCCCCTACCGACCTCGCCAATGTGCATGGAATTAGCCGTCGTTCAGTAGGAAGGATATTAAGGTGGGAAAAATATCATCCATACAAAATTTGCCTCGTTCAAGAACTATCCGAAGACGATTTCGACAGACGTTTACAATTTTGTGAAACGATAATGGATATTTGCAACCGTGATAATAATTTCATGAGAAATGTGGTGTTTTCAGACGAGGCTACATTTTCTTTAAACGGTACGGTTAATCGACATAACTGCCGCAACGGGTCGCAAAGTAATCCTCATTGGGTACAAGAGGCTCATACACAACATCCCCAAAAATTGAACGTTTGGGGCGGCATTTATAACAACAGAATCGTGGGACCCTTATTCTTACAAGAAATTTTAAACGGAGATAGGTATTTACAGCTCTTAGAGACACTAGTGATTCCGGCATTGGAGGTAAATGGACAATTACCAAATAATATCTGGTTTCAGCAGGTTGGAGCACCACCCCATTACGCTCGCATTGTTCGAGATCATTTAGATAGGACATTTCATCACAGATGGATTGGAAGGAGGGGTACTTATGAATGGCCTGCACGAAGTCCCGACCTTAATCCTCTAGACTATTTTCTGTGGGATTATTTAAAGTCTAAGGTTTATGTTGATAGACCAAATAATTTGCAGGAATTAGCTGCAAGAATAACTCAAGAGATCCAGAGAATTCCACCAGAAGTAATAGCTAATGTTACTAGAAAATTTACAAACCGACTTGCCTATTGTCAAGAAGTAAACGGTGCTCAGTTTGAACAACTAATACATTAATTTTAGTTTAGTTAAGTTTCAATGTTTTGAAAATCACTTAGTTTCAGTTAATAATTATGATTATTTCTTTAATGGATATTAGATTTTTCCTTTCCTAAGTTACTTTTCTGTTAATATCTCGGTATGTATTGAAATAAAAAATATAGAACCCGATATTTTTGTATTCGTAACAAAATGTTTTATCAGAAACTAAAATAATATACAGGGTGTTCCATTACAAATTTTAAAATTGACATTACTTCCGGTAAAACCGGAAGTTCAAAATTGTTAAAAAATACGAAAACAAATAGGCAATCTACTGTAGTATTCAGCTTCCAAATTTCATTTTGATATCTCTAATAATTCCAGAGATATTTTCTTGGTTCCACACATTTGCCCATCACTGTATAGATAGTGTAAGCTCGTCTATATCTACCATTACTAAAATTGTAAGTCTTCTCTTGTCAAACTTGATATTTCTCTGAATACTATTTATATTAAGTATCAATTTTCTCCATTATTAACAGTTGTGAAAATGGGATTACTCAAAAAAATTAATTATACACAAATTTAAAAGGAAATTTTAAATACGTCTTGTTTCAAAGTTCTTTTTTTAATAGAAATCATGGTTTACGTTCCGACTTTGGGTTGAGTGTGTTAATTGTTAAAAGCATTAAATGCAAAATTAATCACTCGGATGAAAAGTTAGGAAGTTTTTGTTGCAAAATTAAATCAGTTCTGGAAAGTTGTAGCTGGAAATTATATCAGAACTTTTATCAATATTCAATGTTCCAAACGCTAATACGACTTACGTTCACACAATTTATTTTTGTTCTTCTTATAATAACGATTTTCACAGCGAGTGAAACCGACATTAAAAGGCAATAAGGATAGAAAATTGATTGTTTGCACAAAATATACTGAAACAGCGATAACCTATTGACAACTACACATAAATAGCGGATAATTAAAATTGAATTGTCGTTTTTACGAAGGGAAAGCTTTTTACGAGGTAAAGGAAATGAGACGGCGTTAATGATATATTTAGGTGATTTAAATTGTTGATACACAGGGTATCAAACGACAAACTCTACATTTATATAAAATATATTCTTCTAAAGAAACTACTTTTTTGAATAAAAAAATTTAAGCAGTAGGCAGTAACGTTCATAAACTGTCAAAAATTTTCAATAATTATGTGTGGTGCAAATGTATTTCAAAATTTTTTTGTTGAAATTAGTTTTTCAAACGTTTGTAATAAGATAATAAATTCATTTAGATGAATATATTATCATATTTTATATAAGTAGGTACAATACAAAATCTCATGGGAATAACGAATAGAGAAATTCACCCTAGGAATATAATAGACGCATGCACCTTATCATCATGATACAGGATCGGGTCATGGACTTGTATTAGGTAAATTGAACTTGCCAATGAAACCGTTGAAGCCAGAAAAAGGTACAATTGTAGACGTACTATAGTCTGTTTCTTATTGACTGACAGTACACGAAAAGGTCACAGATGCTAGTCAGGTAGTGAAGTATAAGCGTCACGGTTCATCTAAGGAATATATTTACTATTTAATTTTATACCCGATCCGATATATAAAGGTAATATAAATGTAAATTCGGTTAGTTAAAACAACTAACTGACCTTCATACATTTGTAGAGTACATACAGTTAAAACAATAAATTATTTTTGAAATAATCTTGTAACGCAACTATTCTGACTGAATATACCATTACTTATCTTGAGAATTTGGAGCAGGTCAATTCTTGGGAGACATATTAACACACCATTTATCAATTCATTCTCCAGATAATTACTTTCTGATTTTCGAAATGTTGATAATAACATTTCCAAGAAACATTACAATATGGTCCTACTAGGGATTGACCCAATTTTGCAGGTATATACGGTGAAACTTGGTCTCGCCCAAATTTGTATAATTTGTTTTGCTTAGAGTCGCTTATGTCCCATAAGTGTTAACTGTGTTGTGAAAAATGTCTTCAAGGATTACCCCAGTAAAGTGTAAGAGCTTTATTAGCTTACAAACTAAGACTGTAGTGTTAAATGTGCATGATGCTGTTGTACATCAAATGCCGGCTGCTACAGTTAGAAATATAGTTTCGACATGTTCCAATATGACAGGAGTTAGTGAATCTACTATTTACAGTCTTCTAAGAGAGAGGAAAAATGTAAATATATCTCCACCTAAAAAGTCAACTGGAAGAAAACCATTTGACCTTGATGAACATATGCAAAATACAATAAGACGAAAACTACATGAATTATATTTTTAAAAAGAGATTCCAACCCTTGACAGAATTCTAAGAATGGTGAAGGAGGACGAGAATTTGCCTGACATAGGGCGAAAAACTTTGTGGAAAATATCACACAAATTAAATTTTACTTGGGAGAAGCAAAGTCGCAAATCAGTGCTAATCGACAACGAAGAAATAATATGTTGGAGACGCCAGTATTTACGAGATATCCGAAAATACAGACAGGAGGGAAGACAAATCTATTATCTAGATGAGACATGGCTCAATGAAGGACATTCAGTGAAAAAAATATGGCAGGACAAAAGTATCCAAACCAGTCGTCAAGCTTTTATAGAAGATTTATCTACTGGACTGAAAACTCATATCGGTAAAGGTCGCCGACTAATAATAACGCATATTGGATGCAATGAAGGGTTCGTTGAAGGTGGTTTACTGGAGTTTCAGTCAACATCAATCAAAGACTATCATGAAGAAATGACTGCAGATGTATTTTACACAAATGGTCGAATTAATTCCAAATAATGCTCTAATCCTTATGGGCAATGCCACTTATCATTCGCGATTAACAGAAAATTTTCCATCTACCTCTTGGAGAAAAGCTGATATTAGAAACTGGTTAATCGTAAAAGATATACCATTTGAAGATGATATGTTGAAAAAAGAACTTTTAAAGGTTGCTTCAGATCACAAGCTGTTCGAATTTGATTTAATTACCAAATTCTCCCGTGATTTTATTTAAACCTCCCCTGTATACTACAATTCGAATATTCTGCTCAAAACATATAACTAAATATATCCTTCTTCTCAACATTTAATATTTCCTTACATCAACAAACAATTCATTTAACTTTACTACCACATAAGAAATACAGATATATATAGTTCAAAATGAATACTTCAAAGTACCCGACATCTTATCGCTTCATAAAAACTCTGTTATCTGTATCTACGAAACATTTCAGGCCCCAAAAAAAATCACCTTAACTGCCAACCTTCACTTGCTGTATCTGACCGTTACGTTTTAAAACTCTTTTATCCCATTGGCCAGATCCTAATATTTTGCTCCTTCCTCGCAACTACGTCAACCGACGTATAAATACGCCATCTACGTTACATTTTGCCTCTTTCATCATTTAACTGTGGTACACAAAGGTACTCAAGTTATAAGAGCACCCGGCGTTTTTTGTCCCGGGAACAAACATGTGTACTTAATCTTTAATCATCCAGTAAACCATCATAATATGTGCAAAATAATCTCAGTCAACGCGTATGTACAAGTGAGTTCTTAATTGTCTACGCAAAAATAAATAAAATTATAAATTCATGCAATACATAAAAATGAAAGTGACATAAGTGTTTAATTTCATCATTACATCAGTGAAAACAATCGTTGGTCCTTCGAGTACATCTGATAACAACAAAGAACTTTCATTCCATCTAATAGCCCACGTAAAAGGGTTAATTAGAACACAAGCTACGATTTAAAAAGTTTGTTATTGATGAAATAGCCAAGAATCGTGGGATAACAGTGCTTCGTTTGCCGCCATACCATTGTGAATTAAATGCGATAGAGTTAATATGGGCCCAAATGAAAGGTTATGTAGCTAGACATAATAAAACATTTAAAATAAAAGATGTTCGTGAACTCATGAAGTACTTATTGACAACAATAACTGAAGAGAACTGGAGAGATGCTGTGAATCATGTAATTAAAGAGGAAGAGAAAATGTGGGTTTTAGATAACTTCATAGAACAAACTATAGAACCGATAGTGATCTCTCTCGACGAGTCTTCGGATGATTCTTGTATGGCCAGCGAAGAGGATGATACTATAGATTGAATTTTATATTATAAATGGTATGTTTACTTTACTTAATATACATTAAGTCATTGTCAATAAATTTGAATCATGAGAATAAAACTATATTTTCTTTAATTAGTTTAATTTAATGAAAATGTAACTTGTTAATAGCCCTAAACGAATGAATTTTATTTCAACTGTAATGTTTATCCTTTTGCTGGCATTCTTCAGTTTTATTACCATATTGTATTTTGAGCTGAAACAGGGATGTACAGATAACCAATACAGACACCTACTTGTTTTGCATTAGAATTTTAGTATTTACTTGTAAAATTTTTAGGATCACTCTGTAAGAGATAATTTTCTATTTGAATATTTAATGAGGCTACTGTGCTGTCAGACATTAAGAAATAGACTATAAATATAGTAGATCTAGAGAATGAAGGAACTGAAAAGCTGTACCAGATTAACACAAAAACTAAACATTCACAATTTAGAAACGATAAGAGACTCAGAAGAGTGCTGGAAAAAGATCTAAAACAGCATCCAAGAAGCCCAAAATCTCATGCTCAGACACTAGAGATCGCATCTCCATGATCGACTATGTTATAAAGAATAGAGAAATTCACCCCAGGGATATAGGTAATAGACGTACGCACCTTATCATCAGCTGATATTGGATCAGGTCATGGACTTTTATTATATTTGACAATAAAACTCGTGTATAATTAAAGAACGACTAAATTTAAAAAGCCTAGTGAATGAAGGAACTGAGAACCTCTATGATAATAGATTAAAACAAATACTGAACATACACAATTTATATAGAAACGATAATAGATTCAGAAGAAGATCAAAGAGCATCCAAGAAGCAGCTGTAGAGGTCCTGGGTAAGAGAAATATAAACAGAAACAAACACCTTGGTTTGACAAAAGGGTTTAAAGTATTGGCAATAGAGAAGAAAGAAGCGTTTTTAATTTACAAAAGAAGAAAACCAACCGAAACTAGGGAACAATGTGTGTGAATAAGAAACAGGGTCAAATAACATGAATGGAGAACACTGGGTGAAATTTATCAAAGACATAGAGCACGAGCGATATAGATCACAAAAGAAATACGGATATACCATCCTGAAGATGCCACTTTATAAAAAATTGAAAAATACGTCATATGTGTTATAACTTCTACTCCTATCCACGATCACCACTGTTTGACGTTTTTTAAACAAAGTGTCAAATAGCCGTTTACTTTAGAATATTCACAAGTAGTAAGGTAAACGTTCCTATTATCGTCACCGTAAGCTCATTGCATACCGTAGGACATGATTTTTGCTTGCTATTCAATTTGATATAGAAAATTCCCCATTAACCTATATTCTGATTATTACTCCTGCTATTTAAATGTATCATATTTAATTTGAAAGAAAGAAAATGCCTAATGTTTATTAAAAGTAATAATGTAAAGCAATCGTCATACCCCTATTATCGGCATCCCAAAATAAATTCATGTTCTAGTTTTCCACACATATAAGATCCTTTTGTCGGCATCGAACCATCAATCAGGTAAGTAAATACTTAGGTTGTAATTAAGATTTCTAAAATCATTTTTGTTAAGTAAATAACACAAAATTCGAATATACAATCCTATTTTATGAAAGCTAGATGCAATATTTGGTATTCCTTTGGTTAAGGTCAAATTTGGATTAAACTCAATAATTTACAGTTAATTCATAAAAAGGACATTGTAATTGGCATATATCATTATCGGTTAATCCGAGACAATATGATAATATTCTATACAGAAAAAACAAAGGCGCATGTGAAGCTGATCCTTAATATCGCATATGGCACAATACCAAGATTGCTGCTGTGCAGTATTTGATGGTGACCGTTCATTGTTATCTATCTTTGAAAATACATCTTTAGTAACTTTCTGTATTTATATATTATGTGTTAATTGGCTCCATAAATATATTAAGAGGAATCCGGGAAGATCCAAGGAAATCCTGAGGGGATGCAAACTTTTGCCACAAAAAATCTCCAGTGGTTACCCCCTCGTCAACAAATCGTTGTTTTGTAGTGTCCTTACGGTTCGTGGAAGTCCAGGATAATTTTTTTACATCACTAGTTTCCCTGAATTTGTTTACCCAAGAAAAAATCGATGTCGACCTGGAATACTGCCGCGTGGTACAATATTGACATGGACACGTTGCACGCTGCTAACTGAAACATGTGGCATAAGATACCTCCGCCCTCCTTCGAGCAACCGTCCCTCCAAAGCGCCAAATTCAAATTATCGAGTTACCCCTTCCGTATATTTTGAATTATTCTTCATTTATAACAGAAAACGAAACTTACTTCATAAATGTAAAATGACATTCTTTTGTGTATCTTAGTTTTATTTTCATATGAATTTGTAAGGAAATTAAAATGAAATTAAAAACATTCCGAGAATACATCCATTCTCTTGGTAGAGAAATATTCGTAGCAATTTGTTTTTATTAACAAAGTTTATTTTCCAGACATTGGTTTATAATTTTCTCATAAAACTGGAAAGATTAAAGCAAATGAACACCGTTTTATACCAACGTAATAAAAGCAAAGATGTATATTTGTCATATAACGAGAACAAAAACACAATTCAACAACACTCCTGAAAACCACCCATGTATTTTGCAAATTAAAACAGAAGAGATAGAGAAAACAACATATTATAATGGAATTTTCCTTAATTTGATTTTGAGAGCTTTGCATGAGACAATGGAAATCTAGTCCAGGTACGCCTTTCGGAAACATATCAACTGACTTGTAAAATAAAGTAGCTTAAGGGAATTATATATGTTCAGCCATGTATTTTGTTGTATTTCTAAAATACCTAATCTTGTTTACTGCATGGATGATAAAAAGAGTCGACGCGTTTCCAGACGGACAGAGAGAAAACTTTAAATCTAGAAAAAGGATGAGGACATCCGTATTATGTTTGTCCGTTTCTTTTAGGTGTTTACTTTAGAAAATTAATCAGTGAGTTATTATTATGAATTCTGGGTCAAAAGTGGATAAAAGTTAAATAAAAATAAGAAACACTCATTCATCATGTTTCTTATTTATAATCTCAAATAAATAATAACAATCTTTGGTACTATTAGTAGAAAAAGCTACTGCAAATTTCACTATGATTTATTCTAAGCCCCAATCCAGCTCAATATACCTCACACAAATATCAGTTTTTGGTATTACGATTTGGATTCTAATTCAGTATTTGCTAATAGATGTCGCTAATTACAGTTTATGGCTTGAATATGATAGAAGGGACTCTTGTTTGATTCGTGAGACTCGAGAGGTTATGGAATTATTTGTTTATAAGATTTCAGTTTTAAATTAAACTAAATGTTCCTAGATAATTCCACAATATATTGATAATGTTTTAAAAATTATAAGAAATTTGACAATTATTTCGATACTAAATATCATCGTCAGAATGACAGAATTTACATTTCATTTGATGTCTACCTGATGTTTAATAGTTATTTTTAGCTAGACCAAATGACCTACCTTGTGATTGCCTTAATATATAATAATAGAAAAAAGATGAATATATGATATTACAAATATCAAAACTTAGATATTATTAGCCCTATGGGGATTTCCAGGATATATTTTTCCCCATTTAAAATCAGTATAACTGTGCAAAGATGTAGAAAACTAGGAAAACTACATCTGCTGATCTTTACAGTTATCACTTAAGATGACAGTTTAAAAGTGGAGAACTCCCTAGATTTATCTGTAAATTGACGACTTCTTATTGTGGGTTTCTTAAGTGTCTTCTAATTTCCAATTCTTCAAGGAAATCCAGTTCTTGTTTCTTATCACAAATATGTAGTACTTCAAATTCTGTGTTAGGTGCCAATGAACGATAGGTGTCAAGTAGATGTTTTGCGTAGTGGGATTTATCTGGTTGTTTCCATCTATATACTCGTATGTGTTCACTGTATCGGATTTCAAAATTTCTAAGGGTTTGACCCAAATAGAGAGCGTTACATTCTGGACATTTAAGTTTATATATACCAGACTTCATTAATGGAGACATTTTTGTTCTAGCATTTAACAATTTTGTACTCACATTACTTTCTGTTTTAAAAGATTTTTTTGTATTTGTTCCTTAAGATATTATCTTTGAAATATTTGATGGTTTTATAACTTTTCATTTCTTTAGTTTGTTTAGGAACTATTAGTTGTAACGCCAGTTTTTCCCCTTTTTTGCCGCATCAACCTCGAGGGTTATGAGCGGGGTTCAAAAAACATACAATAGGTACTTATATTTTATGATAGAAATTGGAGTCTTCCAGAAATTTGAGCACTTTTTCACAGTTTTCACTTAATACACGGTTTATGTTAGACGGAATGCTGTTAACTGTTCTTCTAACACATAAATTTGTACAATCCAATAGTATATGTTTTATAGTTAGAGTCACATGACACGTAAAACACTGCTTTGGTGGTTCTTGATTTAACAAATGCTGGTGTGTGAGGGCTGAATATCCTATTCTTAACTTGTTTAAAATAACCTGGTCTTTTCTGTTCTGTGGAAGAGGAAGTCTAGATTTTAATGATGGCATGATTTCTTTAAGAAGCGTATTGGTTCCTTCCCATCTTTTTTGCCAGATATCCCATACATAATGTTTTATAACTGATTTGAAATCGGCAGATGCAACTTTTTCAAAATATGGTAGATTTTCGTTGCCTATAGAGTGTCGTGCAATTTCGTCAATTTTTTCATTGGATGGTATGCCTACATGAGAAGGGGCCCACAGGAACTCTATTTTAACGTGTGTCAGCTGAAGTCTTCTTTAATATCTATAAGTATTTGGTGAGAAGGAAATAGTTGTTTTATTCCTTTGAGAGCACTGTAGGAGTCCGATATTATTAATATGTTTTTGTCTGGCTGTTTGTAGCTTCTCAAGGCTTCAAGTATGGCGACTAAGTCTTCTGTGTATATTGAACAGCCATATTGCATGATTATTTACATCTTGTAAAAATGCCGATGGGATTCCATTTTCTGATTTAGATGTATCAGTAAAAATATGATCATAACCGGTGAATTTAGAAATGAGATCATAGTATTTTAATTTGAATATGTGGTCGCTGGTAGAGTGTTTGGGCTGATTTGCTAATGAGAAGTTGACTGCTGGTATTTGAATTGTCCAAGGTGAAGTTTCATGACATAAAGGTAAAGACAGTTGAAATTGTTCAATATTGAAATTTGATCTCTTTAACCTTTCATAAAATGGTAAGTATTTTTTCTGGGTGTCTGGAATGGTATTTGTATCATGAACTATAGTTAAAAAAGGATTGTTGTTTTTTGAGCTAAAACTCTAGATGCATAGCATAAATATAGACGTCTTAGATATAAAGGTGGTTGTGATGTGATAACTTGGAGACTACTAACAGGACTTGTTCCAAAGTCTCCTGAAACTATTCTTAGGGAACTGGTCTGAATAACATCCAATTTGTGTAGAAGAATGCTGCTGGCTGAGTTGTAGCAAATGCTCCCATGGTCAAGTTTACTTTTAATTATTGACTGATATAGGTTAATCAGTATTTTGGTGTCGGCTCCCCAGAACTGGTTTGAGAGGATTTTTAGTATGTTTATTCTCTACTGGCAAGTTTTAAGGATGTTATTGATGTGCAGCATCTATTTCAGCTGATAATCAAATGTAACTCCCAAGAATTTTACGCTATCCAACTGTGCTAATTGTTTTCCATTCAGATGTAAATTAATGTTGGCCTGGCCTTTTTTCCTGAAAACTATAAAGTAAGTTTTTGTTGAGGAAAAGGTTAACCCCGTTGTGATAGACCATCTTTCTAATTTCTTGAGGTAGTTTTGCAAAATATTTTTGGATGAATCTAAGTCTTTACTTTTTGTGTAAATTAGTAGGTCATCTGCGTAAAGACTCACTTTTACTGGTAAATTGAATTATTTTGCTAGACTGTTTATTGCAATTAAAAATAAAGGTGGGCTTAATATTGCGCCTTGTGGAAGGCCGTTTTGAATTATCTTTTTACTTGATAGTTTGCCATTTATTCTGACTTGTATAGTTCTGTTAGTAAGACATTTTGTTATAAAAGCTAACATTTTGCCCTGAATACCTAGATCCCCTAAAGTGTTTACTATATGGTATCTCCAAGTAATGTCAAAGGTTTTGTTAATGTCAAAAAATATTGCAACGAGGTGTTGTTTATGCATAAAAGCTTCATGGATTTCAGTTTCCAAGAGAACAATGTTGTCTGTTGTTGATCTACCTTTTCTATAACCACTTTGTATCGAGCTAAAATAATTTAGCTTCTCTAAGTGCCATTTGAGTCGGTTATTTAAGATTTTCTCAAGTATTTTACATATACTACATGCCAATGAAATAGGACGATACGATGTAGGAACCACTGCACTGGGGAACCATGGACTAGGAGGAAGAAATGATAGGAGCGACACCTTGCTTGATTTCCTGTTACAAAACAACCTATTCCAGATGAATAGCTTCTTTCCTAAGAGACAAAATAAGAGATGGACGTGGAGAAGCCCGGACGGACGAACAAGAAATGAAATAGATTTTATAATCACTGATAAAAAATACATAATTAAAGACGTATCAGTATTGAACAGGATAACCACTGGAAGCGACCATAGGATCGTTCGAGCCAAAGTAACGATTGACGTTGATAAGGAACGACATAAGTTGATCAGAAAGACCAACAGTAACAGAACATGGGAGAGTCCATCAGACATGACTGGCTTCCAGCAATGCATCACAAATAAGTTAAGTGGCACCGAGACAGAAGAAAACATAAATGTCCTGAACGAGGCCATCACAACCGCCATACTAGAGAGCCAAAACGAATACTGCCCAACAACCAAGAAACAATCGAAATTAAGTGATACCACTATGCGAAAAATGAAACAAAGAAGAGACATGAGGAGTGGAAAACTAACTACTGCTGAAGAACTAAGACAAATAAACAGGGAAGTTTCAAAGGTTATAAGATGTGACATCAGAACATACAACCAAAAGCAGATCGAACAAACAATAGAAGAAAATAAAAGTATGAGGGTCTTACGTAGAAAGTTGGAAAGCGGAAAGAAAGAAATGACAAAGATAAGGGATAAACTGGGGCATATTACAACAAACCGAGAAGATATTCTAAAAGTGGTTGAGGACTTCTACCGCCTATTATATAAAAGCCAAGATGAAATTAATTTAGAAGCAGAACCGGAGATATTGACAAAGAGAAAAGGCATCGTTAATCAAGGATCAGAATTATTGCCCGATATCATTCTGGACGAAATAAAGCTGGCACTGAAGAAAACAAAAAACAACAAAGCTCCTGGAGAGGACTGCGTAGTTGCCGACGCAGTTAGGGAGGGTGGTAATTGTTTACTTGAGAACATAGCAAAACTCTTCAATCTTTGTCTTTTCAATAGCACAATACCAGACAGATGGTATAATGCCATCGTGATCTTAATTCACAAGAAGGGTGATACAGCTGAACTGGAAAATTATAGGCCAATAAGCTTACTCAGTCATCTCTATAAACTATTCACGAGAATTATCACTACACGACTGGAAAACAAACTCGATTTTTACCAGCCAATAGAACAGGCCGGATTCCGCAAAGGTTTTGGAACAAATGACCACCTACAAAGCATCAAAACCCTGATCGAAAAATCAATAGAGTATAACAGACCGCTTGTCACTGCCTTTGTGGACTTCCACAAGGCCTTTGACACTGTTCAGATGAGTGCAGTTTTAAACTCCTTACAAAAATGTCGTGTCGACTATCGTTACACTAAGCTAATATACAACCTATATAAGAATGCTACCATGATGGTAAGACTGCACGAAAACACCAACCCCATAAAAATAGGTAGAGGAGTGAGGCAAGGTGACACTATGTCACCAAAACTGTTTACCACAATTCTGCAATACGCCTTTGGAATGCTGGAATGGAGCGGAAAAGGCTTGAATATAGATGGATTAAACCTAACAGACCTGCGCTTCGCAGATGATATAGCCTTGATGTCAGACAGCCTACAGGATATTAAGATAATGCTGGAAGATCTTCAGGAGGTATGTGCTCGGGTTGGATTAAAAATTTATATATCGAAAACGAAATATATGACGAATCTGGTCCCGAGTGGAAATATTGCTATTGGTGACGGGGAGGTAGAGTTGGTGGATAAGTATACATACCTGGGTCATGAGATAAAAATCTCGAGAGACAATCAAACATGTGAATTAAGAAGAAGAATTACGCTCTCTTGGGCTGCATTTGGTAAAATGAGGGAAGTGTTTAAGGGCAATCTCCCAATGTGTCTGAAGCGAAAGGCCTATAATCAGTGCGTTCTACCAGTTATGACCTACGGAGCCGAAACTTTGACTCTGACAGCCACATCCGCTAAGAAGCTTAGAGTAGCCCAACGTAGGATGGAAAGATCGATGCTTGGTGTGTCACTCCGTGACCGCATAAGAAATGAAGACCTAAGGGCGAGAACAGGAGACACGGATGTTATCTATCAGGTGGCAAAACTCAAATGGAACTGGGCTGGACATGTGGCCCGCATGACAGATGGACGATGGACAAAAAGGCTGCTCGAGTGGAGACCAAGGACTGACAAAAGAAACAAGGGAAGACCTCCCACGCGATGGACGGACGATATCAGAAGATTGACTACAAACTGGATGCAGAGCGCTCAAGACAGAAGACAGTGGGCAGAAATGAGGGAGGCCTATATCCTGCAGTGGATGCGACAGGCTGATTGATGATGATGATGATGTAGGAAGATTTTTTGGTTTGTTTTCTTTTAAAATTGGTATGATTATGGCTTCTCTCCATAAAGGAGAACATTTTTGGGAGGAAAAAATCAGATTGAAAAGTTTGGTTAAAATTGATTTGGCCCTAAAAGGCAGTTTCTGCAGAAATATTGGATGAATTTCATCGGGACCTGCTGCAGAGTTTTTTGTAGTCATGAGGCTCTCTTCAACTTCCTGTAATGATTTGGGCACGTTTAGATAGCTGTCATCGTCGCGTATTATAACGTCTACCAGTTCAGTTCTTGTTTTATGTTCAAGGCTTTTGTATAATTAGCGTCACTGCTATTTTGTTCGTAGGTTTCAGCTAAAACTTATGTTATTTCTTGATTGTCAGATATTATTTCATTGTTGTGGCTAAGGTTATTTATGTGTTTGATTGCACTTGATCCTTTTATTTTTCTAATTTTATCCCAAACCATACTAAGTGGTTGGATGTGTTTATTGTTGATACGTACGAAATCCAACTTTGTTTTTTGTATTCCTTGATCAAGTATCTGGATTTAGCTCTACATCTTTTGAAGTCGTTAAGATTCTCCGCTGATGTAAGCCTTTTATATTTGTCAAACGCGTGTTTAGTGATTTTTATTGCTTCTGCTACCTCTGGATTCCACCATGGGACAGGACGCTTTTTGATGATTTTTGTTTTTCCTACTGCTTCAATAGCCGCTTTTGTAATAATTTCGTTAAAGGACATAATCCTACTTGTTACGTTAGATGTCGCTATGTAGTTTGACGTGTAGAGGTCTATCAAATCTGCATATTTATTCCAGTTTGCTGATTTTATTTTCCATATTTGTGGAGGTATTGTTTCAGGAATTATATCTGAAGTATGGTTTATAATTATAGAGAAGCGGTCGCTGTCACGCAGATCATCTAGAGTATCCCATGTTAGAGAAGATGATATTGATGGACTGCTGAGAGATGAATCTAAGGCTGACATGGTACCTTTATAGGCGTTAAACCTCGTAGGTTTGCCGGAGTTTAACAGGATTAAGTTGTTATTATTAATAAAATTTAATAGAGCGAACCCCAGGCAACATTGTGACAACTGAAATCCCCGAGTATAATCTTTGGAGCTGGAATTGATTCGATTATGTTTTGAAGTTCGTTGAGTGACTGTTTATCTGGATGAGGCAAATAAAAATTACAAATGTTCAACTTAACATGATGAATTACAGATACGGCTATTACCTCCAAATTGGTGTTGAGAGGAATGTGTGCAGCTTCAATAGAATTGTTGATTAGCATGGCTACTCCTCCACAGCAATTGTTTGAACTGGTCTATTTTCACAAAAAATGGTTAATTTTGGAAGCTTATTTCCTTTGAGGTGAGTTTCTTGCAGGCTTAGTATTAACGGTGACAATTCATTGATTAAGAGTTGTATGTTCGGTAGGTGGGCGTAAAAACCATTTAGGTTCCACTGAAGAATACAATTTGAGTGAGCCATTATTTTATCTTGAAAAACTAGAGTGAGAAGAGATATCGCTTTCTTCGTCTGTTGGTATTAGGTCAGCATATTCCGTCAATTTTTTCTTAATCCTTGTTATATTATTTTTTACAGATGTGTTTGTATAAATTTCCTATAAATTTATACATGGTTTAGCCCCGCTCTTTAATATTTTTCCGATCCGTATCGATTCAGCCCGAACGTCGTACCTCCGGGCCCATAGAGCGATCGACTCTCTCTCTACGTTTAACCGTGGTAGCATGAGCATATCAGTAAGAAAATTAACATATCTACAATTTCCTATTACGTATCAAGCTTAATTCTAATTCAATATTATTACTTCATAATTAATGTTATTCAGAATCAGTGATTTGTGTCCCTGTGCAGGTATACTGTAAATACTTTAAAACTTAATAAATTCATCTTATTATTTACAACTTTATCAACATCAAACATGTTCCGTTTTCAACGGTATTGTCGCGCTGTTGCCAAACGGGTGCCGGTTTCCTACAATTTTAGTAGTAATGAACATTAAGATTTGGAACGAAATGAACCTAAGGTCTTTTAAGTGATTAGTAACTTTAGTTATTTCTTTATATTTTTTATAGTATAAAGATCGATTCCACCATTCCAGAATTTTATTTATTCCTAAATCTAATAGTAGCTGTCGCTTTTGCCAGTTGGTCCTTCGAAGCTTAATTCATCTACATCTCTGCCAATTGGACTTGGCCAGTGTAAATTGAAAACCGCTCAAAACATGTGCGAAAGGAAAATCAACCAGCAAACCTCGCTACGGCGAACTCCTCAGTTTTATCGATGTTTTTATGAACGAACGTTAGTAGATTTTTCAAATTGTGTAAGTCATTGGTGTAGTTTTTTGCTATGCTTGCAGCATGTTTAGACCCAGATGCATCAACTATAAAATCACATAATTCGGTAAAGTTCATAAAATTTGGTGGTTTGGAAGTAACTAGGAGATCTTTCATGGGTTCTAAAAGGTGAGTTAATTCTTATGGGTTTTTCTTAGTTTTACATTTTTTTGAAGGTTTCGGACGTCTAAAAGATTCTTCATCAGGTTTTTGGTTTTCTAAATCAGGTGAAGTGGAGATTTGACGTTTACAAGCCGCAGAAATCGTCTTAGTTTGTTCAGATTCGTGTTTGGAATGTCAAGTGATAAATTTGATTGCCTTTGCGATTGCTCTGGTGATTTGGTAATTTCAGGTGATGTGTTTGACCGTTTATCTACTGGATTGGAATCTGGCTCCATATCTAAATGTGTTATACTTATATGGTTAGAGCATTTAATTACGTTAGAAATGAAAGGTTATCTTGATTAGAAATGCAGCTTGATTGTGAATGTGCAAGAGTGGGGATATTTGTTGGTTTAACTTTATTTGTGGATACTGGAAATTTGAGAGTTGAGTTCAGTAATACCATATTTGGAAGTACTTTAGAGTGAGAACAATTATTTGCTGTGTGACCAGGTTGTTTACAAGTAAAACAAATATTGTCTAAAGATAGGAATATTCGTTAAGATATATTATCATAATTGAAGTCCAGAAATTCAGGTATTATGATTTGACCAGGAGGAGAGATGTAAATATGTCTACGAAAACTATAAATGTGTTTATATTCCGGATTTTGTGTGCCAATCTTAAGGAAGATTAATCGAGTTTCCAAATTCAGTTCAATATTAACAAGCTCAACTTCAATGATGTTATATGGTACGGAGGGACAAACATTTGAAATAATCGTATGTTTGGGTTTAATAATCTTCGAGCTTGAATACGTTGATGGTTAACTGTGATAATTCCATTATTAGTAGATACGAAGACGTTAACAATTTTTTCATTGGTGAGGTAAATACATATTCTATTGTTAGACATCCGAGAAGCGAACAAAATATTTTTTGGCGTAATTATATCTCCCACCGCGTATATATATATATATATATATATATATATATATATATATATATATATATATATTGTTATTTTTTCAAACCTTTGAATATAATTGCCCACGTTTGGAGACAATTTGTAATATTTCAATTCTTTAGATATAATTGCCCTACGATATGGAAATAAATTATACTATCTTGACGCAGCGACAATTATTGTGCATACCACTTAAGTACGTATTGAATTTCAAATTTGACAGTAATTGTCTAATTAAACATGGCCGGCGCCAATAAATATCAATATAAAGATAAATTTATGTACAATCAACTTATTACTCCTATCTCAGGGTGAGATCAAAATTGTTCAAAATTAATTCTTCAAATTTATTTGTTTTTTTCAAGATATTTCCAAATTAAATGTTTCACTATTATCAAACTCTCAAATAACTGTTAATTCAATATAATAAAAGGCCCTTTAATTATTTTATGACATTTACTAATTTACTGTCACTAAAAATTTCAACCAAATGTCACTGATTAAATTGAAATTTTTATGAATGTAAAATGATAAGTTCAATGAGATTGGATACTGAATGAATACTACAGGTAGTTAGAATCAAAATTATATATTATACTATCAGATACGCAAAATTAACAAAATTGTTATTCCCAAAAATTATGATAAAAGAACAACAGTCGTAACCTCTACAAAAAACTTAAAATTAGAATACAACTATGCTAAAATTTAACCTAATGAATTATTATCAAACGTTCAAATAATAATTTACACTTGACGTGTATCAATGTCAAATACCGAAACTTCTGCTCAAAATGGTCTATTCACTTGATGTTGTAAATGATATGTATCAATAAATTTGGTATATTTCAAAAAAATTTTATATAGATGCATCTTTTAACTGTATTGAATTTAAGGCCTGATATTTCTCGAGAAATAAATTTAAAACTGGAGAGGACTCACCCAATGGATTAGGAAATCTCGTACTTATTCTAACGTATTTAGAATACTGCAACTTTCTAAATATATACGATTTAGAAAAACTGGAACCACATACACTTTTACGATACAATTCTTTTCCGAATTATGTACGCACTGAATTTATTATATGGGTTATTTATCTGATTGTATGATATGCAATTTATGCAATCTACCAAAAAAAATCGAGACAACTCTTATTCTGATGTTGTCTCTTCAAAGGATAAAAAACTACTGACTAAATTTTTACAAAATAAATAATTCTCCTTTCTGTTGGTTACCGATTTTTCTTGTTTTTGAAAAAATTACTAATCTATAATTTTCAATAACCAAGTGAGATTTTGAAATTCTTTTATTACATTTGTAATCTTGCTAGCAGAGACCTCTATATTTTACAATTTCAAATATTTTCTCCAAATCCTATTATGTTCTATCTATCATTAGATATATTCTACTCAAATGTCATCGAAATTATGAAATGTCATGTTTGATATTTCTACTGAATCATTCAAAATTTAGGAATTTACGTAGAGTACAGTGTGTATCGAGAGTATGACAACTAAAACTAAATAAATTTCCTTATGCTTTACTTATTCTTTAAATTTCAAAAAGAGGATGTGTATTAATATATATATATATATATATATATATATAAAAAATCTACGAATAGTGCGTGACATGAACAACAAACAACGAATAGATTGGTGGGCATTGCACGCAAGTAGAAGAAGGGGCTACTGAAAGGACTGGTAACCGCAGACATGCATGTTTCTGGCTCATTAGCTGTCATCGGTACGGTACAACCAAGAAAAGATGTAAAACATGGGAGCAAAGGTGTTGAATGAAACATGAGAAAATATAACAGAATTCAGCAGGATAGTCAAACACAACATTTGTGTCAGTAATATTAGAAGATCTCGAATATTCGAGACAACAACCAACATAGACACGGAGGTGCATATAACAGTCCCTTCTTCTATTTGCGTGCAATGCCCACCAATCTATTCGTTGTTTGTTGTTCATGTCACGCACTATTCGTAGATTTGTTGTTATTTCATTGATCTGGGTCAAAAGTTTTCAGACAGGAGTGTTATATGCACCTCCGTGTCTATGTTGGTTGTTGTCTCGAATATTCGAGATCTTCTAATATTACTGACACAAATGTTGTGTTTGACTATCCTGCTGAATTCTGTTATATTTTCTCATGTTTCATTCAACACCTTTGCTCCCATGTTTTACATCTTTTCTTGGTTGTACCGTACCGATGACAGCTAATGAGCCAGAAACATGCATGTCTGCGGTTACCTGTCCTTTCAGTAGCCCCTTCTTCTATTTGCGTGCAATGCCCACCAATCTATTCGTTGTTTTATATATATATATATATATATATATATATATATATATATATATGTATAAATATTCTTCCAATTTTGTATTGTCCAGTGCATGAAAGACAATTGCTTGCTGTTTTTTGGGGAAGGTTGAATTGCTTTGGCTGGCTATATATGAATAAGGCAGTGATGATGTGCTTGCTGTGTTCTAAACTCCCCCATTTGAAGTTCCTAAAGGCGGAAATTCATCCATTTTTAAGTATTGGCATGGACCTGCGGCCCTGTCTTCCTTTGGAATTTACAGATAACCGAAGGTAATTAGTAATTAGGTATGGAATGTATATATTTATGACTATGTGAGGATACAAAAGTTTTTTCGTGCAACCGGACGCAAAACAAGCATTTTGCAGCCGCAACAGAGGCCGCAAAATGATATTTTGCGGCCGTTACCCAGAGTGACGGCCGACAAACATTTTTACGGCCGTTCCCATAGTGACTGCCGGCAAACTGAACGCCACTACAGCATTTAACATTTCTGAAATATGACAATAACAATGTATTTCGAACCATCTAGTTCAAATGTAGTCAATCGCAAAATGTTAATGTCCAAAGAAAATAATACGTTTTTGTCTAATGTAAATAATGATTGTTCAGAGATTTAGTTGCTTCATCTTCAGGGATGAATATCAGTAATAATATAAACAGTACAATCAATGTTAATATATATCAAAAATAAAGAATGTTTATGTTGTGAATTTGGAAATAGTTTTTGGTAAGCCGAGATATTTTGCAATCATACTAGGTATTTTTCCAATCGTATGCACTCCAACAACCTGTGCCGAGCACTTTCCATTTTCATATCTCAGAAATAGACGACGAATAGCAGTATGTTTTGGTCGAAGAGTTACATATTTAAAGTAAATTCTTATATAATCTTGATTAGTAATGGTAAAAACACGCTTTTGATCAGTTTTAGCATCAGGAACAGTTACTATCAATACAGTTTTGTCTTCCTGAATATCTTCGAGGGTCATTCTCACTAATTCATCTCGTCGCAATGCTCCTGATATTCCCATTATCAAAACTACCTATAATAATAATTATTATGAATAAAACATCATACTTCACTTTTTTTCCATATTTATATACCTTCCACAGTAGATGATTTGCATCACTAGCTTGTTTGAGGAATGAATCAATTTGCTCGTGCGTAAAAACTTTTGATTTCTTTGCTCGATAACCAACTGACTTTTTCTTGAGGAACGGTACCAATTTTAAAAACTTCTTTACGTCAATTCCATCTCGTACGTTAAGCATAGTCTTTAACATAGAATAAATGCTCCATAAAGTTGAACTCTTCACAACTTTTGATCGCTGCATCAAATATCCTAAATAATATGTTTTCTGACACCGTCTTGACATTTTGGTTGACACACCAATCTTTGAAGTTGCTGTAACATTTTTCATATTTCCGTTTAGATTTTTCGGGTATCAAATCAGAAAGTGCTGAGTCTATGAGATCTCTCAGCTCAGGAGGAGTGCAAGTAACTGAAATGTCACTATCGCTATCGGACATCTTCACGACTTCACGAGAAATGTCAAATTGATTTGTATTGCTAAATATTTCATCTCCATAGAAACATTGTGATATTGACGTGTAATTTTCTCTATTCGCGTTGAAACGCTGACTTTTCTAAAGAGACATAAAGTTTATTGAAATTATGTAATTTTCACGGTTGCACGAAAAATATTGTGTATACTATGGCCGCGAAATGTTTTCGCGACCTCGAGATTATCTTGCCTCGGCCGGAGCGGCCTCGGCGATAATCTCTCTCGGAACGCGAAAAAGCATTTTGCGGCCTTAGTATACAAATAACTATTGTTTTACCTTGTAAATGTTCCTAAAAAGCACTGATTTTCAAACTACTGATGCACTGGTGGCTACTGCACTTGTGATTATTACAAATAGTTATTTATGTTTATTAAACTTTAGAAATCACTGTTTAATAAAGAGCAAACTTTCGTACACGTTGTCGAGAACGTTGCCAGGCTTTTACTTCTTAATTAGTTTATTTATCATATGTAATGGATAACCGTTGGATGTTGCTATTTGTTTAATTGTATTAATTTCTCTATCAAAATTACACTTGTTCATAGGAACTGAAAATGCTCTATGTATCATTGAATTATATGCTGTTAATTTATGTGAAATGGGATGATTGGAACTATATGGAATAATCACATCAGTGTGTGTTGGTTTTCTGTAAATAGAATAATCAAGTACATTATTTACTCTTCGAATTTTTAAATCAAGAAAATTGATTGAGTTATTTTCTTCAACTTCTAATGTAAATTTAGTTTTTGGGTGTGAATTATTAATATGATTGAAAAATGTATCTAATTGTCGTTCACTACCTATAAAACAAGCTAATATGTCATCTACATATCTATACCAAAATAAGATATTGTTTGAAATATTACTCTCAAAGATTTTTCTTTCTAAACTGCCAATAAAAATGTTTGCCAAAATTGGTGAATAGGGCTTCCCATTGGTAAACCTTGAATATATACCTTATTGTCAAAAGAGAAATAATACTGATTAATACATACATCAAATAAATTAAGTATGTCTGATATTATTCGCGGATTAATATTTTTATCTTCTAGTAATTTTCTTACAAGTGTTAGACATTCTTCAGGAGGAATTTTAGTGAACTTATTGGTAACATCAAATGAAATGACTTTAGAGTTATCTTGTAAGTTGAAGGTTTTTAATTTTTTTATTAGTTCTATTGAATTTTTAATTGAGTATTCAGATATATATCCATAATTATAAGTGTTCTGATTAGTTTTTTAGCTAATTTACTATTAGGAGTATTAACGTAAGAAACTACAGGTCTAATTGGTTTCATTAGTACTAAAGACATTATTTTCGGTAATGTTTGACAAAATAATGTAAATATTTCTATTTAATCTGACAAATCGATACGTCAACAACATTTGCCGATTGTTATTTCCATTCGACATCACAATCAATATAAAAACAATACTCTTAGACACGAAATATTCTGTTGTGTGGCATCTAAACTCATTCGTTTGTTGGGTCTTATTGGATGAAAGTTTCTTGTCGTTTTGGGATCGTACATCAATTTCGGTAGAGTCCACCCAATAAATATCCAGGCACGTATCTGACCACCAGAACTTGGTAAAATATAAAGAGAAATAAATTCTTTATTTATTTTGACAGTTTACAATAGTGTCGAGGCTTCACAAAACTATTTTCTTTAAACTGGGAAATTTATATGCTTGAGTAAGTTATAAGTTTACTTAGTGAAATGTAAGATGGGATCGGTTAAAAAGAGCGAGTCTTAAGTAGTATGGAACATACGAGTATGAGACTAGGCAAAAATTGCATTATTTGTTTTCTTTTACACACAATTACTCATTCGATGGAAAAAATGAATTTTGATTATAAATTTATTTGGCAAACTGAACAATGAATTATAAAACATTAATTTTCTGTAATGAAACGTAATTTTAATATCAATTCATCATGTTATGATGAAGGTAAGAATGAAAATTGACACGGACAACTTGGAAAATACTAGAAAACCTGAATATTAATGTAAAAACAAGCAGATAAAAGTGAACTTGTTTACTAGTTTCAAACTATAAATAAGAGAAATACCAAGAACCTGCAAACACAAATGAAATGAAGTCAAAATGGATTAGATTATACATCAACAAAGACTTTACTACAGAAGATATGGGAAAACAAAAACAACTGTGAAAAGGAGCAAAAGAAGATGACAATAAATCACGTGTCGGAGAGCGAAGACGGGCAGTAATTTCAGCGGACTGTATAATTGTTGGAGATGTGGTTGGTGACATCTAAACATGAACTATCCTGTCTCCGCTGACCAGGAAAGTGTAAACTAACTACTACGATGTCAATAAAATAGCCAGTTTAATTTCAATTGATCTTTAATGAAAGTAACTTCAAAAGATCATAACAAACATAAAATAAATAAACATGTGAAAATGGTATAACTAAAAACTGTTCATGTCAATACTTGGCAACATTGTAATGTTAGCGCTTGGCGCTTAATATAAAATATATATATATATATACCGGCTTCTTGGGCAAAGGACACGGCAATCTAAACGTGTTAGAGCGAGAAGGAACTACCGGCTTTCTTACGAACGACCATGGCGAATAACTGCGTTAGGTTACAAAACTACAACACACATAACTTAACACATTAAGTGCCGCGTTGTAATTTGTGATTTTTTTTATTGGGCCAAGTTGTTATTTTTGTAGTTTCAGATTGGTTTTTATTAATAATGCTTAAAATTCTCTTATTTTTACTAAAATTTGTCCAATTTTCCCTAAAAACTAAAAAAAAAAAATTGGCGGTCCCACGGACCGCTTTGGCCCTCCGAGGCAAGTGTACTGCAATAGCACGATCAGTCCCGCTCGGAGGTCCACGTGGGTCCACCAAAATCGCCTGTTTATTGCAGCGCGCGCGAATATTTTCGGCTGTTATTGCAACTCTAGTGTCGCGTAGGAAGTCGTTTGGTACGGTACGGTTAAAATGGCTGGTATTCGAGACCGCACGAAACGTTTACTTTGATTGGCGAAACTGCCAAAAATCGAATAACGACGATGGTAAGAGTTTTGGCTTTTAATTTCTTTTTAAGAGTATAGAAATTAATTAAATTTTAGATTCCTCTGATGATAGTGATGTCCCTGATCCATATGGTTCATCCGACTCAGTCAATGATCCAAATTACTCACCTAGCGACTTGTCTGAACCTGATTAAGACGCTCCCGCAGAAACTGCAAACCACAATGACACAAAGGTAAGCTTTTTATTTAGAAATCCTTTATATATCTCTAAGTAATGTTTTTTTTAGATTTCCGAAACTGTTCCAGAGGTTCCAAACATTGGCTCGAATCTTAGGGAGCAATAGAGCAGCTCCGAATCTGAGGAGAATGTTGCCCCTGTGCACCCATTTCCGGGCTGGTCCTCTCCACAAGGCAATCATTTGAACTTTCAAAATAAGTTCACCCAAGAACAAGGTATTTTTCCAGAGTTACAAGCTGCGTTACAGGGAGTTACACCTTATGATTTTTTTCCTTCTTTGTGGATAAATAAATTATAGATCTAATGGTGGAGCAAACTAACCTTTACGCAACGCAGGTTATTTGCACGGCGCAAGATATTCCACAGTTTTCATAATTAGTCTCCTACAGATAGAAGAGAAACGCGTAAATTTTTGGGGCTAATCGGATATATGGGTATTGTTCGAATGCCAACAATCCGTCATTACCGGAGCAGAAAACCACTTTTTCGGAATGAAAATATATCAAAAGTTATGAGTAGAAATCGTTTCGAGTTATTGTTACAACTGTGGCATTTTTCCGATAATGAAAGTTGTCCAGAAGGTGATCGACTTTTCAAAGTCCAGCCACTTTTTGACAAGCTCATCGCGAAGTTTCAGTATGCATTTACGCCTGGCAGTACAGTTTGTATAGATGAATAGTCCCTTTTCGAGGTCGTCTTGTATTCAAGCAGTATATTCCTCTAAAAACCCATAAATACGGGGTTGAAATATTTGAGCTTTGTAGTTCAGAAGGGTATACTTCTAACATGAAGATATATTGTGGAAAGGAACAAGATGCAGGTGCTAGCGTGCCTACAAATGTGGTAATGACACTTGCTGAAAACCTGTTAGATAGCGGCAGAACTATGGTCACCGACAATTATTACACTAGTATGGATTTAGCAAATAAGTTGCTGGATCGAGAGACACACCTTCTACGTACATTACGATCTAACAGGCGTGGAAACCCAAAAGAGGACACGGAAAAGAAAATTAGGCGCGGTGAAATTGTAGCTAGAGAAAATGAACGGGGAATATGCGTAATGAAATGGCATGACAAAAGAGACGTGTTGCTGCTGTCAATGAAGCATACAGATGTTATGCAAGAAATTCAAGTTCAAAACGAAACAAAAATAAAACCTCTCCTTGTTGTAGACTATAACAAAGGAAACAGTTCTATAGACTTGTCCGACCAAATGGCATCGTACAATTCGGCGTTGAGGAAAACCAGAAAGTGGTACAGGAAGTTGGCTATAGAAGTCCTATTTGGTACCAGTGTAGTTAATTCGCATTATTTTTTAAAAAAAATTAATGACTCCTCCATGTCTATAACAGACTTTCGCGAGAGCATTTTTGAGACTTTGATTTTTCAAGAAGAATATGAATTGGATGATGTTGCAGTACCATCCACAAATAACAGACGAAAGCGAAAATCTGAGCACTCTTTAGAAAAAAAAGAAGGACAACCCCACAAAATCCGAAAATATTGTGTCGGTTGTTATAAAAAAAAACTGAGGGTGTGATTCCGAAAAACCATTTCAAAAAAGTTATAACGTTTTGCACTGACTGTATTGTTTCAATAGTTTTCATAAATAAAACAAATAGGTACTTAGTTTAGTTCAGTTGTGTACTTTTGTATTCCATTCAAAGTAATTATTATAAGAAATATACTTTTTTACCAAATTACCGTATTCAAATTTACTTCCATCGTATTAAAAAATAAGATCGCCAAAATAGAGATTAAAAAAAATAAATAAAAAACTCTTGTGTCTCTTAAAATACCTCATACGACCGGTCCGCTGGCCTGGAAATCATGTTAAACAAATAATTGCCAGGCGGTCCTGTGGACCGCCATGGCCTAGACGGAGAGACACTAGCGGTCCCTGGGACCGTCCTGGCAGTTAACGTGTTAACCAACAACGCACTAACTTCTTACATAGTGTTAGTTTTTGTCTACAACGTGTAGACACACACAGTAGGTGTGCTTAGGGCGAAAGCTACTTCAGTACTCTGCGAAGGCTGCTTGAATACTCTTAGAAAAATGAATTCGCGCGCGCAGAGATTCATTACTAGTAGGTACCAGGCGCCATCTACGCCGCTTCCAATACATATGTACAGGGTGTCTCGCAATACATAATTCACACGGTTGGAATTACGTCGCGTGAATTCCAACATCATGCATGGAGCATAACAATTAAAATGAATGCAGACCAGGAAGAGTTGGAACACGCGATTGTGCAGGAAAACACTAAAAAAATAAATAAGCTAAAAACAGAAAGTAAGGAGCTGAAAAAAGGAAACTAATAAATTAAGGACGAAGATAAGGAGATCAAGAGAAAACCAAATGAAATAAGAAGAGTAATGGACAAATATGAAAACGTACGACAAAGGATACTAATCACCGAAGCATCAAAAATATACTTGCATGTTAAAGTAAAAAATGATTAGAAAATCGGATGCAAAACCAGTTTGATAGAACTGAACACCGATGAAGAATAATCTATATCCTGTAAAAT
The DNA here is from genome assembly GCA_963921935.1 of Galeruca laticollis. Classification (NCBI taxonomy): domain Eukaryota; kingdom Metazoa; phylum Arthropoda; class Insecta; order Coleoptera; family Chrysomelidae; genus Galeruca; species Galeruca laticollis. Next base: position 95,266,116 of record OY998183.1, read on the forward strand.
AAACATGAACTAAGGAAAATCAAAACATACCAGATACACATCGTATGTTGAAAAAATACGGAGACTTTTAATTTTCAAAAAAATGTTCATCAATTCTCCAGTATAATCGATATGGCATTAAATTTTTTCGGTGGTGCTGACATTATTTCACTTTTCAGGGATATTTTTTATATTTGAGAACAAGAAAAATTCGCGCCATACTTAGTGTGTTGAATGCGATGGCGGAGGCACGATTACAGTGTTGTTTCAGACCAACCAATCATTTAAAGACGTGGGAGTTGGTGCAATATCGTCATATATAATATATTAATTGTTTTGCCACGAATCCGCAAATTTTCTTCGTATTGCTTCAAAATAATATTCCTTATTGATGGAACAATCTTCTACTGATAAATCACGATGATCAAGACCTTCACATTTGGCCTCATCTCTTCTGTCTTAATTTATTGAAACGTTTCTATTACGGGTGATATAAATTCATACACTCGGTAGGTTCACTTAATTTATTTATTCACTTCCATATCTACTAATTATATACACAGTATATTCACTTAAACTAATTTATATAAACACTTCACTACTTTATATTCACATATTTACTGTTTATCACACGATGTCAAATTATAAACTAAAACTGCACTTCTCCGCTGGTCGGTCCTTTATATATCAGTGCCTTTTTTACTAGAGAATACTAGATTGCGGCTTATACAAAAACAATTGGCTCTCGCATTTTCTAGACAAGTTTGGTCGTAAAAACAATGCCTAGATAAGATAGTCACAATCGTAAACAATTCTAAGAAATCCCTGCGTATCCGCCATAATTTCAACTTTCATACATGGCTTAGACAGAGTCGGATTCAGGGACTCTACCAGTGTGCTGTTTCGTAACATTACCCCCTCCTTAAATGGCAGTTCCTCCTGGAACTTTTGTGTAGCCGAGACTGGATGTTTGAATCGGTAACTATCCCCATTTCTACACTTTGCGATCTTATGAAAATAGCAGGGCACCGTCTTCATCGGATACTGATAACGGGGGTTGTAGCTGCAAATTAATATCTGGACACCGGTATCTCGAAAGATAATCTCTACCAATTTCCTGATAACTCGCTATCTTAGGCATAGCCAGTTTCTTCGCGCTGGATTCTAACATGGTCTCGGAGGTTTCGAAGTGCTTCCCACACATCGCGATAGGTAGATCGATCTTGAAATTAATTTTTAGTTACCACGTAGAAGACGTACCGCGAATTATGTTTCAGTTTCAGTGTCTTGCCAGGGGCTGGAATCTGGTCTTCGAGTTTTTCTAATTGCCCGAACTTCTTTCGAAAGACGAATGCCAACCCTCGTGCGTTCTTGAAACGGGCGGGGATGTTGAATGCCAGTGAATAATCTTCCGCGAGAATGAACAAATCTTGTCGTTATTCTGAAGTGACTCCTTATTTAGCTTTCCCGGTACCTCCATACGCACCCATAAATTCATCGAAGGTAGGGTCAGACACATCTCGAATATGGTTTACTCCTTTCTCTAGGTCATGGTCTCCTTCGAATGGCGCTAGTCGGTTTTGGTGAACTGCTTTTGGTTTTCCGTTGGGGATCATGCTTATGCGATATTTTGCATCATTGATCCTTTTCTTGATTAAGCATGGACCTTCCCAGGATTTTTGTAACTTTGGACTAACTAATTCACTTTTCTTACCGGACGTTTTCAACTCACGATCTTCCAATTCTGCTCTTAATTCCGTCACTTTCAGATCACTCAGTCTCTTGACAATTTTGATGTAGCTATTTATTTATATTACCCCACACCTGACACCAATGTAATGTTTTTCTTATTTATTAAAACGTTTCTATTACGGGTGGGATAAATTCATACACTCGGTAGTTTCACTTACTTAATTTATTTAATCACTAAACTATTCACTAATTATATACACAGTATAAATTAATTTATATAAACACTTCACTACTTTATATTCACTTATTTACTGTTTATCTCACGATGTCAAATTATAAACAAAACTGCACTTTTTCACTAGAGAATTCTAGATTGCGACTTACACAAAAACAATTGGCTCTCGCATTTTCTATATAAGACTGGTCACAAAATCAATGCCTAGATAAGATAGTCACAATCGTAAACAATTCTAAGAAATCTCTGCGCATTCTCCATAATCTCAACTTTCATACATGGGTTAGACAGAATCGGATTCAGGGACTATACCGGTGTGCTGTTTCGTAACACTATATGCTCACGTTCCGTCAACAGTATTGACCCTTTTGAGTAAAATTGGTTTGTCATTCAGCAACTCCTGAGATCATCTCATCGAAATTTGGTAATATTGGAACAATCCACACGTTTCATTCCCACAATATCCGAAGAAAATTGCATGGTAATAAACGATCGATTTGTCGACATCATCAGCAACTTCTCTAATAGTCATTCGCCAATTTTCTATAACCATTTTCTTCACTACTTGAACGTTCTTATCGGTTGTTGAAATGTTGCGTCCAGGGGTGATAGCGACAACATATTCTCTATCTTTTGTACAACTTATGAACATATTTACTTGCTCAATGCGATAGTGCTTGAGAGCATTCAATTATATTTGACATATATTTCTAGTAAATTCTTTGATACATCGTTACGATTGCAAAAAATCTATAAGCACATGAAAACACTAGGCATCAACAAATACATATATATCAAAAACTAAAAAAAGATTAATTAAATCTCTAAGTTTGTAACATGTTACTATTTTCATCAATTATTTTGGAGCGTTACTTATTCGTCGGTTACTCCCACCTCTAATTCCACATCATTCTATTTCAAATATTAGGAACGTATCGGTGATAGTTTTTACCACCATTAAATGGCTATTTAAAACTACGATTCAAGGAATCGTTGCTTGTTATTTCTTCGCTAAGAAGCAATTTAAAATTCAGTTCTAAGTAATTGTGTGTGATTTTTAATTCTCTTCGCTGGTAAGTTATCTATATATTTTCAAATTGTATTTGTGTGCTTACAAATCATTCTATTTCGTGTTAAAATATTTCGTTTTTTTAAAAAAAAACAATGTTTTTGTTATGGCGTTTCTATTTTTACTTCGCCATTCCCTTTAAAAAAATCTGGTGGCGTCAAAAGTTATTTTATGAAGCGAATTTATAACAGATTCTCTATATGGTTATTTTCCACCGATTTAAATTTGCCTTTTCTGATTATTTTGGGAACAGGACGGATAAGAATTAACAGATTTCTGTGGTTTTACTTTGAAAATTAAATTCAAATTTTTGTATGTATTGGAGTATAAGCTCCTACCTGTTCATTTTATTCCTCCTTTCCAATTTTCTACCGTTTCTCCTGTTTTTTTATTTCTTTCCCTACAGGTCTGCAGCCTGTAAGGAACTATACGCACCTTTAAGGACCTCTACGGATTCTAGATACCACCCACTCCACCGGACCATACAGCGTCCAGTCCAGATAACGACGTCTCAAGAAACCTTGACTACTGCTGCGAGCTGTACGTCCCGAGTCTTCCCAAGATAAGTCCCTAACTTATTTTTGGTATATATAAAATATTGAGTTGGACATTTTTACTATAATAACTGATATTTATTCGTATTTGTATTGAGAATATACTATTTATGTAAATTTATTTTTGTGTGTCAAATAAATCCATTTGTCCCGAAATTTTGTTTGTTGATTCACCTTATCCCAATTGAGGTAATAAAAAATGGTGTAACTAAGGCTGAATTCCCCACCTGAGCAGAGTTCCAAGGCCGGGTAACTTAGGATTGTGACAAGTTTTTCATTTTCGAATCGAGTTTGATAAGACAAATATTCGGTTTATGCACACAATTAGATTTTTTCGTTTGCAAAGTACATTTAACTTAAAGATAATCGAAAATATCAACTAGTTAGAAAATTGCTTCTTCTAAATCCAATCAAAGATCTAATCAATAGTAATTATTTCGTTTTGTGTATAAACATCCATTAATATAACTTTTTGAAAAGTTTTAGTGAATTAAAAAGAAGACTAATGTCCGTTACTAGATGTTTCACCTCTACTGCGAAACTAAGATAATAATACTTCGAGACGTACGTTACCCATCAGTGTCTCAAGTTGAGATTTAGTGGAAGCAACTTTTAATACAATTTTATTGGAGATTGCAATGGTCGAAAAGTTTTGGGTCCCCCCCGGTGCTCGATGTCCAGCGTTCGATTTATAAAGTAGCTATTTTTCTCCCGAGTGTGTGAATCTTTTATTTTGTTTCGAAATTATTTTTCGAACAAGTCAATATAAGATAGAAGTTTGTGTACAGCGATTTCCCAACGTTACATTTCGAAAATAAAGAGTGACATTTTTAAAATTAATTTATTCGGTATTAGGATATAATCCTACTGAAACCATTCCAGAAATATATTGCGAAAATATATTCTAATAAATTACATCTCGAAAGACACTCCAGACGTCTTTGTTGCCGTAAGAAAATAAAATAAGCTCCGTATCGATTATACTCATAAATTTTACGACATTCTAGCAAATTCGCTTACTTTCAACAAATTTTAAGGCAAGCGATCTTTAGATCATTTATACATAATGCAATTGAATTATAAATAAAATTTCTAAATATTACTTCTTTAGATTTTCGATATATAATTTACGTTTCATGAAGATTTAAAGATCTTTTCAACTCCAGGGCCGGCAAACAAAATACAAATTAATAAAATAAATGTGAATCAGTCGTTCTTTGTTTAATGAATGGGGTAAAAATAAGGAAATGTAGGAGTTAGAGATTTATTCCAAATCATACAAGGAGTACTATACCTTTGGGAAGCATATTAGGTGCCGTACATGACGACTGTTCTCTCCATTATCTATAATGTCTAGTCAAGTTTTAATTTAGTTTATTATAGGTTGTAGATTGTAAGGGGGGTCGTAAAGGCTCTGTAGTCAATCAAATGTTTCGATCTATAAGATCTTTTGTGCATAACCCTAAATCAATCGAGGCCCGGGATATTCCGAGGCTTCGTACGAAGTTTATCAGTTTCCCGAGAGCTAAGTTCCATGATATCATAGGGCATTAGGTAGGCTCCTCCTTTTGCAGAAAAGTGCTGTGTCTTCAGTTTCAGCAATGTTCTCGTCGAGGTTCTCGTAGTATCGACAACATTCACTCTCTGATTTGCCCAATTTTTTGACGTGATACCGCAGAGGGAAGTGTCCCGCGAGGAGTCCAGTTACCAATTTCAAGTCTTTTTTTGTCTAACTCAAGAAGCTGTTTAGCTTTCCTTGGTGAAAGGCTCACCATCCTTTTCGCTTGTCATTGTCCTGGCACTCTATTTCAGTGAGATATCATTAGATCGGTTTCCCACCGTCGAAAGTATTCTTACAAGTGGGCTTTAGAAACTCCGCAGAAGGGTTCCTGGCCAAGGAATTCGGAGTTTGATCCTTCTTTGGCAAAGCTAACTGCTTCCTCTTTGTCTCTAACGCCCCCGTACCTGTCCCAAGTCAGCTTAGAGTGGCAACTGTATGACTTCAGAGCTTTCAAATGCTGCCTGGCTATCTGATAGTATACAGATTTCAGAACTCCGGGTGTCCATTTTGAGGCACTGCTTGGCACAAATTTCTATAGCATGTATTTCTGCTTGATATATGGTCACTCCCACTGCACCTTTTCTATCCATCTTGGATCCATCAGTGTACCAAATTGATGCGTTCCTTCCCACTTGAGGTCCATTCTCTGTGCATATTTGGTGGTTGTTTACGACCACTCCAAACTGCCTTCCAATGTCGTACCTAAAGGTCATAGTGTCTGTCGATTTGGACATGGCTTCTAGGTAAATGTGTATCAAAATCTTTAGATGACTGATCAGATTTCCTACTTTTAGTTTTACTGATTGGCTCAGTCTAAAGGCACTGATTGATGCTTCTTTCACTACACATAGGTGTAGTGGTGGAATGTCCAGCATTGCCTCTAGAGTCGCAGTAGGGTACTTAGATATTGCTCCTGTGATACCTAGGCAAGCTAGTCGTTGCACTTTCTGCAACTTGGCTTATGCCGAAGTTTGTTGTATCTTTGGCCACCATATCAGTGAAGCATAGGTGACCATGGGTTTAATCATCGTGTGTTATGTCCAGTAGGTTGTAGCATGATAAAAATACAATGCTTTTTTGTATTGTATTATGAGTAACTCACGGAGGTACATTAATTCAATTAAGCCACCCACTGAGTATGCAACTTTATACACATTTCTGTATAGTTGGTTGCATAACGGAATTAACTATGGGTTTTAAAATTATTTAAGCATATCCTGGAATAACGGGATGTAAATAATGAAATGAGTGTCAAGAGTAATATTTTTATTAATATTCTTCATGTGATTTAACCAATCCATGAGTATTTTATTATTTTATGTGGGGATTTTATTTGACTGCCATTGGTAACACTGTTTGCTGATGTCAATTGTAAAGTAAAGGGAAGCTGTTGAACTCACTTGTCCGATACTTGTCGAATGATTAAGTTGGGGTATCGATGAGGACAAGTCGTAAGTATCTAAAATGGCCGGTGGCACATGGTTTAATCCATATATTTTGGGAACTATAGTGGTGAAAAACCCTTGGTAACAAGGTAAGCTTTCATCTTGTATATATTTTCACGGCTATAACCCCCAATTTCTTTTTAGGGTTTTTTTTATACTGCATAGTTTTTTTACAAGCAGTTTTTACAATATTTTTTTGCCAATTGATGGTTTGATAGTTTTTATAGGTGATGGTTATCAATGATAGGATGATCAAGAACAGATTTTAAGAAGCTTCAATTTCGGATGATTCCTGTATGGTATATATTCTCGTAGGGATAGCTGACAGGCTAAGTTCTCCGTCCAGGGTTGTAGACGTTTCGTACATCGGATTGCGATTAACGTTATAGAGCGACAAGAGCTTCTAACGGCGTTTCCAGTTCAAAGGACGAAGCTGGACTTTGTTTGTTGGTGACATCATGAACAGGGAGTATATATAATCTGTGATCATGAACAACGATTATTAACCGCATGGCTGAATCTAGTTCCATATGTCAGATGTTGCTTGTCAATTAAGCCAATTGACGTCTAATAGTTTGGACACTAACCGCAAGTAACATTTAAAGTTTTATTTGTTTTTATCTGAACTTTGAGCAATTTATTCATTTTATAACTTCATTTTTTAACGTTGAATCACACAATTACTTTTATATTCTACTATTAGTAACTTCACATTTTTATAAAGACGTCTATCAAATTCACAATTTTAACATTACATTCTTTCAATTCTTTAGAAATGAAATATCAACTTTGTTAATGTATACTGCCCTGAAATTATATTTGTTTAATCTTATTATATTAGAGATACTTTTGACCTACTTGTATGTATATGGTTAATTATTACTGTTGTAAAGCGGTAACTGGTATACCATTTACGGGTTGCTAAAGATTTAGTGTATTGTATATTTTGATCTCCGTTAGTTGATAACATTAGAAATTGTTAAACATTTTAAATTAACTAATCATTGATAACTGATTATCATTTCATAAATAGAGTTGATCACCTCATATTTTTGAGACAGGTTATTACAACATATGTTCAAGGTAACATCCATTTAATTAAACTGTTTCATTGGCAACAAAGTGTTTTAAGGTCATTGTTGATTTAAGACTCCATGTCTTACCTAAGACTCTGCGACATGTCCAGCTTGCCGCCATAGCTCCGGAGAATATGGTTAACGTGGCTCTTCCATGTCAGCTTTTGGTCGATTTTGACGCCCAAGTATTTAACTTCTTTGGAAAATGTTAGCTGGGTTCTACTCATTATTATAGGTTAAGGGGAGTTATAATTAAACACGAAGTCTATTATTGAACAATTTAACATGGAACGTTGGAAACCTGATTTGCAGAGCTCAACAAAGATCAACTAGAAACTTTCGAGTTAATTGTAGGAAGAAGAATACGGTTATTAATATTCTCAATATAAAAAAAGAATATCAAGGAAAAATTGTTGTCAACTTAACAATATACTAATATAGTGGAACCTCGATGATAACTTAAACCTTAATAACGTGAGTTAATAAATTTTCTCTTCCCTTACCTCAGAACCTTAAACCTCTTTCACTTAAAATACAAAGCCATATAACTTAAAGGAATAGTTTCAGCGCATTGGACCTCAGTAATATCAATAATTTTTTGACTACCTCAACTTACAGCAGTGAATCAATTAAAACGAATACAAAGTAGACGCATGAAAAGGTACTGGTATGCTTTTCTTCATTGTAACATGTTTATTAAATGGCTGTAAGTAGAACTATTGTGAACAAATGCATTGAATCTGCCTGATTCTTAAGGAATTTAATTTTTTATCATTAGCATTTAACATTTCTCCAAAAAATATTGCAGAGCTAATTGTGACAAAATTAAATTGATCTGAGTGAAATTAGTTCAAAACATAAACTTAAAACACTAACCTAAGCTGATGATTTAACAGCGATTGAAGCAGTGAAAAGGGTTTGAAAAGAAAAAAATATTAGTGTTTTAAATGAAACTCAATGTTTCTAGCTAATTCCACAATATAATGAAAAATGTTGAAAATTCTAAAAAATTGACAATTGTTTCGATAACTGAATACCATCGTCAGAATGACAGAAGTAACATTTCATTTGATGCCTACCTGATGTTTAGTAGTTATTTTTGGCTAGACCAAGAAGTAACCTAACTTGTGATTGGCTTAATATATGTTTATAGAAAAAAGAAGAAGATGTGATATTACAAATATTGAAGCTTAGATATTATTAGCCCTATGGTGATATCCTGGATATCATTTTTCCAATTAAGATCAGTATAACTGTGCAATGATATAGAAAACCAGGAAAACTACATCTGCTGATCTTTACAATTATCACTTAAGAAGACAGTTTAATAGTGGAGAACTCCCTAGATTTATCTGTTCATTGACGACTTCATATTGAGGGTTTCTTAAGTGTCTTCTAATTTCCAACTCTTCAATGAAATCCAGTTCTTGTTTCTTATCACCAATATGTAGTACTTCTAGTTCTGTGTTAGGTGTCAATGAATGATTGGTGTCAAGTAGATGTTTTGCGTAATGGGATTTATCTGGTTGTTTTAATCTGTTTGCTCGTAAGTGTTCACTGTAATAATATTTTAAAGATAATATCTTTAGCAACGAATACAACAATTTCTTTTAAAACAGAAAGTAACATAAGTACAAAATTGTTAAATGTAAAAACAAAAATATCACCATTAAAGAAATCTGGTATATATAATCTTAAATGTCCAGAATGTAATGCTGTCTATTTGGGTCAGACCCTTAGAAATTTTGAAATCCGATACAGTGAACACTTACGAGCATGCAGATTAAAGCAACACAGAACTAGAAGTACTACATATTTGTGATAAGAAACAATAACTGGATTTCCTTGAAGAGTTTGAAATTAGAAGACACTTAAGAAACCCACAATATGAAGTCATCAATGAACAGATAAATCTAGGGAGTTCTCCACTATTAAACTGTCTTCTTAAGTGATAATTGTAAATATCAGCAGATATAGTTTTCCCGGTTTTCTATATCATTGCATAGTTACACTGATCTTAAATGGAAAAATGAAATCCAGGATATAACCATAGGGCTAATAATATCTAAGCTTCAATATTTGTTGTCTTTTTTCTATTAACATATATTATTTCAATCACAAGGTCTAGCCAAAAATAACTACTAAACATCAGGTAGGCATCAAATGAAATGTAACTTCTGTCATTCTGACGATGATATTCAGTTATCGAAACAATTGTCAATTTTTTAGAATTTTCAACATTTTTTATTATATTGTGGAATTAGCTAGAAACATTGAGTTTCATTTAAAACACTAATATGATTAGATTCCACGAAGTACGGGTCGAGACAGTTAATTTCAGAAAAAATATGTTGCAGCTCAGTTTGGAATACACGAAAGTACATTATCACAGTGAAAAAAAATGGAGTTATTGAAGAAACAAGAATCGGGAGAAAGTTTTTTATGTAAAAGAAGAAAAACCGTTGAATTTCCTAACTCAGAATTTTATTTACATGGTTTAAGAGGTGTCGAAATAAAAACTTTAGTGTTAGTGGGCCGATTACTTAAGGAAAATTCTGAAAGGTTCGATAAATCACTATAAATCCATCTAGCAATGATTTTACGGTGAAAGTGCAATCGTAAACAAAGAAATTTGTTACGAAAGGACATGTGAATTGCTGAGGTTAGTAAATGGATAATGTTTTTAACGAAAACTATCAAATGTCTTTCTGGCGCAACATAAGCATTTAAAAATGAAAAATGCCATGGGGGAAACAGCGAATGACCTCGGGAATGACTACCAATTCTACTGGCACAGACAAAATAAATCCATTAATGATTGGCAAACAAAAAAACACGTTACTTTGCAAATCATTTGCCCTGGCTTATGAGTTAAAAACTCGATAACTCAAATTATTTAACATTTCCCTTGGTTTCTAACTTATCGATCCACTGTAAGACTGGTGGTTTCAGAGCTGAAAGATTAACGGCAGATCAAATTTTCATCATGATAATATCCCTGAACAAAATTAAAGACTGCATTTAGGGAATTATAAAATACTGGGACGATGAAAAGATTAGTGGATATAATAATCCAAAAAAAAGGTAATGTGACATCATCCGAATGGGAAGTAAGGAAAGAAGTAAAGAGCTGCGTCAAGGAGACTCACTCGCTCTATTCAACTTGGTCCAAGAAGACATATTCAAAGAAAGTTTAATACGATCAAAAAGTCTAGTTTACATAAACAAATATATTTCTTGCCTATGCAGATGATGTAGATTATGGCAAGATGGAAATAACTGATCCATGGTTTCAAGTTGATAGAAGGAAAAGCAGGATAATCAACGAGTCAAAAATGAAATATGTGGTAATAATTGACTGTGAGAAAATACGAAATTGACAAAGCAAATCAAATTCAATTTCTAGAAATTACCTTAATAAATAACGGACTCGAGTAAAAGAACTTGGAAAAAAGAGTAAAAAATGAAAGCAGAAACGCTGAGATGTTCTGATGTCGAAGTATATATCAGAATAGCGAAAATAAGAGTATATCAAACTGTGAAGACCTACAGTTGTGTACGCCTGCGAAACCTGAACAAAATAGATTTTTTTTATTTAAATACGCATCGACCGCGTGGGTCATTAGCGTCATTAAGATTTACAAAAAAAGCTATACATGAATAATGTCTATACGAGTATCAGAACGTCTATTGATTCGAGAAACTTAAAATGTGCACATTACATGATGATCGTAATTTGTCTGCAAGTTCACCAGAAGGAATTTGGACCTGTTGTCCTTTCGCTGCTAATTGCGGACACTGAGTAAGTAAGTGTTTCACGAAGAGTAGTTTATTGTAATAGTTGCATTTTGGTTTAGGATCTTTACTGAAATTATGACTGTGTATTAGTCTAGTGTGGCCTAGGCGCAGTCGAGTTAGTAGGATTTGGTGTTGGCGATTTTTAGGTAATGCAGACCAGGGCTTTATTGACTTTTTTACTTCGTTTAACTTGGTTGTAGCAATTTTCTGACGCACTATTTATTTTAGATTTTTTTGTACATTTCATATCCGCACCCACTGATAGTCTAATAGTTTCGGTTGTGTCACTGTCTACGGCTTCTTTGGCGTATTTATCTACTTCTTCGTTACCATGAATGAAGATAACATTCTTATAGCTTTGTTCGGCTAAGTAAAGTTCTTGTTTTAATTTTGTCACAATGAGATGATCTGGTTAAGTGGCTTGTAAGACTTCTAGAGCGCTGAGGGACTCCGAAATAATGAGGTGGTTATGTGCGTCAGATGCATTTATAAAGATTAATGCTTTATATAGTGCATACAGCCCTGCTGAGTAGATAGAGCAGGTTGGTGAAAGCTTGACCATGTGGGTCGAGGTTGTGGTCACTACAGCTGCTCCGACTTTATTAGAAAACTTTTAGGCGTCAATGTAAATGTGGAAGTAGTCAGGGAACTTTTCTAGTATGCTGTTTAGCGTAGATCTAATAATAAAGATGTTTTCAAAATATTTATTGTAGGAAGAAAAACTGGTGATACAAGTTGGAGTTTTGATTTGCCAGGGTGTAATTGAACTAAGTTCATTGGGATAGCATTCTGGAAGTGAGTAGTTAAGTTTAGTTAGGTAATTTTTAATTCGGACATAGTAGGTTTGGAGGTTCTTGGTTTTTGGAACAGGTTGAAGGAATTTTCTGTGGTGCAATTTTGACAGGTAGAGTTGGAGAGGTTTTGCCTTATTTTAGCTGCATTCACTAGACTTAGGTACATTCTTCTGTCTTCTAGCGATGGTTTTCCATCTTCACTATATAGGCTCTCGATTGGTGTAGTGCGGAATTCCCCTGTTATTATACGTAGAGCCGTGTTATGAATGCTATTTATCCGGTTATTTAGCCGCTGTCGTGTGGGCAATTGAACCGTAATCTAACTTATACCTGATTAATGTACGATAAATTGTGAGCAGATTCTCCATCAGCACCCGAATGTTTATTAGCCAGCATTTTTAAGAGGTTCAGTCGTTTTTGAAGGAGGAGGAGATTGTTTATATGGCATTTCCAGTTCAGAGATTCATCAAAAGTCATTCCTAAGAATGTAACAGATGTTTCAGTTTGCAAATATTTTCCATACAGGCGTAAATTTACGCGCTCTGAAATTTTCTTTTTCGAAAAAATAATGACTTTTGATTTCTCGGTTGAAAAGATGAAGTCTAAATGGGAGAGGAACTCTTGCGCGATTTTCTGACTGTTTCGTTCTTACTTTTGCAGTAAACGACCAGGTCATCGGCATCATAAACGGGATTTAAGTGGCGTTTTTAATTATTGTAGAACATCGTTCATTGCTATTATGAATAAGGTCGGGCCTAGTACAGAAGCTTGTGGAATGCCCTTTTTGAAATTTTAAGTCAGACATTGTGTTGTTTACTTTGACTTTAAACGATCTGCCTTGTAGGAAGTTTGTGATGAAGAATAGGCAATGTCCCTGTATATTCCAAATACGTAGCTGTTTAAAAATATAGTCATGCCAGGCGGTGTCGAATGCTTTACTAATATCGAAGAATATCGTTAAGCATTTACTTTTTAGTGCAAATGCTTCATTGATTTCGTTTTCAAGTTCAATGATAATATCTAACGTTGATCTTCCTGATCTATAGCCACTCTGTTCCGGTAAATTAAGAAATAATAAATGAAAAGAAGCAAGAAAGTTTAAAAAAATGGAACACAAGATATATACTTATGAATATATATTATGTAAGAATTAAAGTGAATGGAATGTTTAGAAGAAACACAAATTAGAATTAGCGAATTATATCAAACGCCATGTATAAGAAATATGGTGATCAGAGAAATCTTGGACACATGGTGATATTAAATTCCTTATTTTGATTTGTCTCCAAGATAACTCACAATATGCACGTCAAAGGCTGAAGTCGGTTCTGTCTAACAAGTATCATTGAGAGAAATTAAACCGAAAATTTATTGACATCTTTTTAAATCTGAATTGGGTATATTTAGAGTGCTCGAATGAACGTGTCGAACTGATTTAATCCTATTTAATAGAAATGTAGATATAGCTTCTTAAATCGTTTAATATGCAGCTAACTTATCTTAATTTAATTCATGATTTATCGGTTCTTCTCTGTTCCATTTAATACAGTTCCCTGCAACTTGCTTTGTTGACTGGTTTTTATCACCGAAATGTTGTAATCAACAATTTACAGGGTGAGGCTACACTTGTTTATTTCAATTTGGATCCCTGGAGCGAAGGGTGGGTGAGTAGGCAACGCGCATTCAGTGTCCATTTCAAAATTGCGCCGTTCCATTTCGGCAGAGAAGATTGTTTCATGGGTGAAAAACTTCAGGGAAAAAACTAGTGGTAAATAAAGAGAAGCTTGGACTTCCAGAAACAGTAAGGACACCGCAAAATATCGACTTGGTAAGGCAGTAGTAATCAAAGCAAGTGATTAACAGGCATAATTGACGGTACTGATCCAGATTCTAATTTTCAGAGTTAGATTGGAAGAGTATTTTTGATAGAATCGTCAGTAAGATCTCTCAACTTCAATCCACTTAATTTTACGTAGGTCCTAAAGAAGTTCGTGTATGTTAACAATTCTACTAACGTAAATGATTTAAAATCTCCCACATCTTTTAAAATTCAAGCAACAATTTGATAGGTAGATAAGCAGAAAAGTATTTTGAGTTGATTCATCGTTTTTCTCTTACAAAATGTATAGATTTTTTTTTAAATTTAGGATGGTGTCTTAAGTACGTTTTCTTCTAACTTGTATTAAAATAATTAACTGTCTCGACCCTACTTCGTGGAATCTGCTCATATTTATTATATTGTGGAATTAACTAGAAACCGTGAGTTTCAATTAAAACACTTGTATTAAAGTAAATTAAACATATTAAATGTACTCACTATAGTGTGTATGTAACGACCCTTTTTGGTCACACCTTTACGTTTTTGTAGCTTAATAAGACAACCATTAGCAGCACCTACAGAATGTTTTAATTCTTAGGCAACGACTACCTGTAAGCCTGCAGAAAAATTACAAATTATACGGCAAGCTTCAAATACGAAACAACGGGAATAAGACGACATAAAATCCGGAGAGGAATCACAACAGCAATGCTAAATAAAATTTCTCTACTCGAAAAAATCTGAATGCTTTGTATTATGCTAGAGATACTAAGCCAAGCCGTATTGAAGTTGATAAACAGATCATTAAGTTGCGCGAAGAATTAAAAACAGCGAAACAGTCTTTAAACAGAAATATTCAAAACGCAGTTGCCTAGAAGACAAAAAGGCATGGTATGAAAGAAGGTTAGAAATTTGTCAAGAACATCCACATATAAAAAAACTATTCCAGAGGGATTCAGTGGGGCGTCCTAGCTTAGACCTAACGATCAACCATTACTATTGAAAACAATTGCGAATATTGCTTTATTTGGGAGTGCAGCAGATGATAGAAGACGAACGGAATCTATTCGCAGTGAAAAACTCTTGATGAACTCACACAAGAATTACGTAAAATAGTATTTGACATTAGTCGACGTCGGACATATCTTCGTTTGATTTCCAGAAAATCTAATTCTGCAGAGGGACGAAGACATGTATCGACAGTCTCTGTTAAGCTCACTCGGGCTGAGACTGATCACCACAAAAGCCACTTAGATAGGAATTTCTCTGAAGATGATAAAGCTCGGGTATCTATTGGTGTAACTACGGCAAATAAGAAATCACCTCTTCTAATTCACATGGAATATAGAATAAAATTGCCTGGGTGATCGCTGAGCGGTATAAATTAATACCATCAGATTTTGCTGGTATCAAAATCACTTCCAGTACGCTAGCACAACCGTAAGCCGTTGGATATTCTAGACCAACATACTTCGCTATCCAAAGTGGAAAGCAAAATTCATCTACTGCTAATACTTATGCTCAGAATTTCGAGACGCTTCTAGAACTTGAGGAGTTTCAAGCATAGGATAAAAACTGACCACGAATTGGTAAAACAAGTGGTAATCATGATAGTTGGTGGAGGGCCAGATGAAAATCCGCGTTATCAAAAAGATACAGGGTGTGCTATACAATACTTTGAGCGACATGATCTCCATGCATTGTTTTTAGCTACCAATGCTCCTGGCAAAAGTGGATTTAACAGAGTAGAGCGCAGCTCTTAGTCGGGAATTGGCTGGTTTGATATTGCCATTACCATTTTGGGTCTCATTTGGATGGATGTGGCGTTACAATTAATGAACATTTAGAAATATCCAATTTGGAGTTTGCAGGAAATGTGTTAGCTGAAGTACGGAGTTCAATGGAAATTGATGGATATCATGTTACTGCAAAATATGTTGGGCCGGGCGAACAAGATCTTCCTGATATCCTCGACATTAAATGGTATTCACAACATGTGCGTGAAAGCAAATACTTGTTTCAAATTGTAAAATGTAGAAGTCGTCCAAGAAGTGGCCTATTTAGATTACTAGACAACACATTGTAACCACCCAAATTGGTCACTAGCTTCGCTAGTATGGACCCTATGGGCGACAGGTAAGTCCAGCTGTCCCCGGTGACAACCTTTCGGGCCTTCAGCTCACTTAGTCGGTGAGTGGGAGTGAGTTATTTCGGTTATCCGGGATGTTTTAAAAATATAATGGGCGCCAGCCAGGTTTCTGCTCGGCCAAAATGTTCGTCCTATCCTAAACCTAGCAAATGGATAGGAAAGAAAAAAAGGAAACAGGTACCTAAACTTACCAACGTGTTTATTAACTAACAAAGTTTTTTTTTAAAAGACTGATACTCAAATTTCTTGTCAATTTCCAAATATTCAAAAAAATATGAAAAATGTCTGGACTATATCCAGTTGAAAAATAACTAGGCTACACAGAGCTCAGAGTTATCAATAAAACATGTGAACCAAAAAAAAATGAAATATATGAATTTATAAAAAATACGCAAAATGAAGTATAACTGGGCTATATAAAACACCAGTTATCAGTTATACATGTGAAATGATAAAAAAACGCAAAAAGAAATATAACTGGGCTATACAAAACACCAGTTATCAATTATACATGTGCTTACACTTAGCTAGGATATAACATACGTCATCAACGCAAAATAAAAATAGTGATACTAATACAGACCTTAATTCAGGGGATAGCTTTGGTACCAAGGCGATCTACGGTAACTCAGGTTGGATGTGATACAACACGATTAGAAAATATGTTACATAAAAGAATATATATATATATATATATATATATATATATATATATATATATATATATATATATATATTGTTATATATTACTATTTCTGGGTTAATTATAATGAAATTAGGTTAAAATTGATTTCCTTTTTTTTTAATGTCGGCTAGCTGTTAATAAGATTAATGATAAGACTCGTAATTAGGTTGCGGTTCGTGCCCTTATTGAATAAATTTAGAAAATATAATTTTTAATAATGAATAATTTTTCAACAATATTTAATCTATTCAATTTTAACAATTTTCTTTTTTTTTAATTTGAATACGATATATAATACTACTAACCTACTAGCTATAATTAAATTAAATGTCTATAAATACGAGAATGTCTATAAATATGAGCTCAACAATATGATACACTATATCCATATAACCATAAAGTCCCTACACTTCTTTGGCAGTTAAATTAACATTGTATTCTTGTCTCAATAAATTTTAATCTAATTCTGTTGCCGAAATTTTGTTTGCAAATTATATGTTGTAATTTATTTCTTCTTGATAATTTGTATTCTGTGTCAATAAATTTTAATTTAAATGTCTTACCAGAATTCTGTTTGTAATAAGGTATATATTGTAATTTTCAATTTCTCGATTTTAATTCTTCTTGATAATTTTCTATTTTTATATACGAGTATCTTCCTATTGACTTCTATCTGCCAAAAATTTTCTGACTTTTTCTTACCGCTACTTCTCAATCCATCTCATTTTTTTCTAAATCCGGCTTCAAAGGGTTTTTTCCATCTCTATCTCTATTGGCGCACTTGAAACGCGAACTTCACTACCCTCTTATAATTATTTTTACTTATATCTATTATAATAATCTAATACGTAAATCAGTTACTTCCAAAAAATTGTATTTATACATTCTTTTCATAATTTCCTAAAAAATCTGTCATTTTTGACTTTTGAATTCCTTTGTAGGTTATCTGTCACAATAATTTTGATGTGTATATAGGGTGTCTCAAATGATCATGTTTACAGTGTGTCCCAAATAAATGATTCTAATAAACCTGATTTAGAAATAATAATAATATTTTTTTTTATAAAGTTTAGTGGATTATATTTTAAATAATCAATATGTAATAATTTTCCCAAATTTCCTTTTTTAAAATTTTGATCTCCTTAAATATCTGAATAAAATTTTATAAAAGTAAATTTCCAGTTTATCCGTATTCAAATTAATTATCAGTTGTTTGAACTCATTCTTACATGCATATATAAAACTAACTAAAATGAATAATTACTTGAAACAAAATAATGAATGTATCATTAAATCCATTTTATTTATAATATGTTTTCTGTTGTGATTTTAAGAATATTTTTTTTTAAATTATTTGTATTTCGTTGAGTTTTTAAAATGTTGGCTCTCTCTCGAATTTATATAAGTTTTTCACATTTATTGTGCCCCTCACTTGATTGTTATATGGATTCTTTAATAAATAACTATTTTCATATGCCTTTATTACGATAAAAGGTCCATTGAATGGTAGTTTCAATTTTGCACATTCATTTTTTCTTGGATCAGCAACCTTCAATGATCGCTCTATCACCCAATCGCCTTCTTTAAATACCGTTGGTTTCTTTATATTTCTTTTTTTTCTTTTAAAAAAAACTTGTCCGCATTTCTTTTTAATTGTACGTTCACTTTTTCTATTAATTCATCATATTTATTATCCTTTTCAAATATCCAAGGTCTATTTGGTCTTATGTTCCTCATGATTTCAACTGGAGTTTCTAGTGTACTCAAACTTGGTACGCTATTCATATAATACTCCACTTCCAATAATTTATTTTCCCAATTTCTCTGTTCATGAGCTGTTAAAACTCTCAAATATTTGATAATTTCCTTTACATATCTTTCAGTAGGATTAGACGCTGGATGTCTTATGCTTGTGAAAGTCAATACAATTCTATTTCTTTCCATAAAATGAATGAATTGTTTATTATTGAAATAGGTAGCGTTATCTAAAATACATCTTCTTGGTCTTCCAACATCTTTAATAATTCTTCTATAAATTTATAATATTCTTCATTACAGTCTGTCCAATTACCATTACTTTTCACATCTTCTATTTACTCTATCTCACGAACATAATTATTAGCCATTCCCATTTCTTTCTCACACAATCCTTCATATTTCATTATCAAATTCTTCACTTTTTCTTCATATTCCTTATTTCCACTCATTAACTCCAATTCTACCATAATTCCATTCCTCTTTATATTCCATAACTTCCTATTATCCTCTTCAATTGCCAATACTTCCATATTTACCTCCTCAAATTCAATTATTTTACCATTTAATTCTATCTATCTATTCAAAATCAATTATTTCCTTATATTTCATCAATTCATCAATAACTATGTCTGTTTCTAACTTCTTCATCGACTATGCTTACATATCAACTTCATTTTCATCCTTTAATTAAATCTTTTGTATCATATATTTGCCTAGTTCATATAACTTCCGTCCGTTTGTTCCTATAAATGTAATTATTTCATCCTGTCCATCCATTTTGTTGCTTAATTTCATTTCTATTTTCATTATCATATCTTCTATCAAAGTTTCTAAAATCTCTTCTATTCTCACAATACTTGTTGTCATAAATTTTATCTCCATTTCCATATAGTCGTTTTTTATTTCTGTAACTTCTATTTTCATTTTCATAATTCATATCAACATGTCTATCATTTCTTCTGTTATCAATCCAAGTTTATATAATTTCTATTTAAATATGTTTTTAAATATTACTTGTTAATCATAAATATTTTATTTACATATTGTTTTAATATCCATTCTTTACCATGTACAATTCCTTTTCGTTTTCTAGATTTCATTCCTATAATCCTCTCATATAATTCAATTTTATTTTCTTTTCCTAAACTTCGTCTTATTCTCTTCTCTTATTGTTTGATTCTCTATGAGTTTCTGTAACTTCTTTCTGTTCACCACCATAATTTTTTTAATTTTGAAGTCCCATATCTCATCAATTTTTTCCCATAAATGCATTGAAATTTGCATCTCAAATTCTTCCATCTCATTGAAGTTGCTTCTTATTATTTTCATATCCACCATAATCTCAATTCGATTTCTTTCATTTCCAATTCTCTTAATAAATATTCTTGGATCAATTATTTTCATATTTCTCTCAAGTTTCACTCTGATTTCGCCATTTTCTCTGTAAACTATTGGTTCTTCAATTTGTCTTATGGTTTCATCATATTTTCCAAAATACAACCTCTCTCTAATTTTTGATTGGACATTGTTTCTCCAGAAATATTCTATAAATGTTCTTTCAAATTGATTTAAATTTTCTATTTCCTCTTCTTTACTCGTAAACCATATTAAGGCATGGTGTTCAAGATGTTCCCTTATAAGTTCTCTTAATTCTTCTGCTCCGTATTCTTCCCTTATCTTGTTTCTTAACATTTTGATAAATGTTACAGGATGTATCTTTTTAAAGTCCCCATCAAATTTTATGTTATTATTTCCAATATTAACTATCCTATTTTCTCCTTGTATTCTTGTTATATCTCTTCTTATTCTCCTTTCCTTTTCTTCCTGATCTTCTTCCATTTTTTTCAAATTTACCTCCATTTCTCTTAGTTTCAATTTGTATTCTTCCCTTTCATTGTTACGACTGTCTTCCCTTTGTATTTCTTGGATCATTTTGTCCTTAATTGTTTTTATTTCTTCCCCATTTTTATTTATCATTTCTTTACAATCTTGGAACGTCTGTTCCGTGTTAGTATGTATTCTGTCAACCTTATTTCTAATTTCGTCTTCTATTCCTCCTATGACTTCTCCCATTTGTCCTATCTTCTCACAGATTCGGTCCTCCATTTGTTTTCTATATCCATCTCTATCTTGTATCATTTCTTGTTTTAATTGTTCAAATTTGTTTTCGAGGTTAATTTTTAAATTTCTTTCCAATTCCTCCATTCCATTACGTACTTCTTCTATATTCCTTTTGACTTCTTCATTTCCTTCTTCTAATTTTCTATTTAACTCCGTATTTCCTTCTTCTAATTTTCTATTTAACTCCGTATTTCCTTCTTCCACTCCCTTCTTAATTTCCTGGTTCCCTTTTCTTAAATCATTCACACTCTCTATAAGAGTTTTCATTAATCCTTGCAGATTCTCCATTTCCTTAACTCTTTCTATCAACGATTGGTTTTGCTGTTGTGTTGGTGTCTCCATCCCAATATCTTCTGTAGTTGCTGTAGCTTGTTCTTTTTCTGTGTTTTTTTATGAATGTATTTATATTTTATCAAAGAAATACAAATAATTAAATAGGCTAATTGCAGTTATATCAGCAATAGCCCCACGTTGGCTGGCGACAAATTGTTATATATTACTATTTCTGGGTTAATTATAATGAAATTAGGTTAAAATTGATTTCCTTTTTTTTAATGTCGGCTAGCTGTTAATAAGATTAATGATAAGACTCGTAATTAGGTTGCGGTTCGTGCCCTTATTGAATAAATTTAGAAAATATAATTTTTAATAATGAATAATTTTTCAACAATATTTAATCTATTCAATTTTAACAATTTTCTTTTTTTTTAATTTGAATACGATATATAATACTACTAACCTACTAGCTATAATTAAATTAAATGTCTATAAATACGAGAATGTCTATAAATATGAGCTCAACAATATGATACACTATATCCATATAACCATAAAGTCCCTACACTTCTTTGGCAGTTAAATTAACATTGTATTCTTGTCTCAATAAATTTTAA
Source organism: Galeruca laticollis (assembly GCA_963921935.1). Lineage (NCBI taxonomy): Eukaryota > Metazoa > Arthropoda > Insecta > Coleoptera > Chrysomelidae > Galeruca > Galeruca laticollis. The sequence goes on from OY998183.1 coordinate 95,287,744, forward strand.
TCTAATTCTGTTGCCGAAATTTTGTTTGCAAATTATATGTTGTAATTTATTTCTTCTTGATAATTTGTATTCTGTGTCAATAAATTTTAATTTAATTGTCTTACCAGAATTCTGTTTGTAATAAGGTATATATTGTAATTTTCAATTTCTCGATTTTAATTCTTCTTGATAATTTTCTATTTTTATATACGAGTATCTTCCTATTGACTTCTATCTGCCAAAAATTTTCTGACTTTTTCTTACCGCTACTTCTCAATCCATCTCATTTTTTTTCTAAATCCGGCTTCAAAGGGTTTTTTCCATCTCTATCTCTATTGGCGCACTTGAAACGCGAACTTCACTACCCTCTTATAATTATTTTTACTTATATCTATTATAATAATCTAATACGTAAATCAGTTACTTCCAAAAAATTGTATTTATACATTCTTTTCATAATTTCCTAAAAAATCTGTCATTTTTGACTTTTGAATTCCTTTGTAGGTTATCTGTCACAATAATTTTGATGTGTATATAGGGTGTCTCAAATGATCATGTTTACAGTGTGTCCCAAATAAATGATTCTAATAAACCTGATTTAGAAATAATAATAATATTTTTTTTTATAAAGTTTAGTGGATTATATTTTAAATAATCAATATGTAATAATATATATATATATATATATATATATATATATACAATTAAATCCACCCCATGTTATCCCCTCATCATCTTCTCACCCGGAAGAACGGTGATCGCCTCTTCACCCCGGTCCAGGCGGAACCCAAATGGTAAAGTACCCCAGAAAAGTACTCCTCCAGAAAAAGGTAAGTATCCAAGAGAAAAGAAGGTATCCCTCCAGGAAAAAGTTAGGTATCTCTCCAGGAAAAAGTTAGGTATCCCTCCAGGAAAAACCCTTAAATATACAGATAACATCGAATTACTAAAATGTTATCATCAACGATGAAACTATTAATCGACTGAACCAGCTTAAAGCTATGTGTCCAGACTATATTATTATCAACACCAAACGTGTTGTTAAAATACGATGAAAATAATAGCTAAAGTGGAATTGAATATTTCCCCCAGAGTTATTCTCTAATATTCTAAAGTATTGCTTCTGCGGCATAGAAAAACTTTATTTACATATGGAACCAGAAAATGCTTCTTCCCTAGTGTTCTACTAATCGAGATAAAGTTTTACTTGATAAACCTGAATGACTACTATGTGAATAAAATATATACAAAATCTAAGCGATAACTAAGAAATTAATCTTATGCATAGCACTGATTGGCAAACTGAAAAATTATATTAATATGCCAAGAATTATCTATCTTACTCCAGTATGTAGAGATATGAAACAATGATACATTTCAACTATTCAACTAAGAATATTGCAGGTACATGTGCCGATATCCTATAAGTAATATGCTAATCATTCTATGAAACAATTTACTAAAAACTACTTGACATCTATACTTATACTTTGAGAATTAAACTCATGTGACGAATATCAAATATACAATCATAAGTAGAACAGTTAGAAAAAGTAGCTATAAAAGAAAATACATAGATATTTTTTTGTGGTTCAAAACGACAAAATACCCCTGAACTGTACAAAAATATATACCACTTTACAACGAATTGATATCTATTAATAGTTACAACTTTAAATGCTTTTCCTTAATAGAAAATGAGCGAAAAATGTCTAAACATACTTTGCAAAAAAAATATACATGTAAGATCTCTTTTACATACCTCTAAGTGAGGACCTAAACTTCCTCAAAACTCCTACAGTAGTCTCATCAAATACGAGGATGGAAATAAGCTATCCAAATCCCGACTACGTTATGATTTCAGTCAAAAATCCTTTCAACAAAAGGTCAGGCAGCGTGGTTTCCAAAACGGCCAACATCCATCAAATATTTAAAAAAATACAGTCACCACCAGCTTCCCGAATCAATTTACAATATCTTGATTGTTATCCCCAACTGGGATGGTTTCAAATACCATTAATAAATCAAGATATTACTCAAAACTGAACCTCAAGCAGCCATCTCGAAATTTTGAATAGAAGAGAAAGTCTTCGATGTGCCAATAACACAAGTAACTTAACTTCTCCCTACAACGCAACTCGAGTAAGTTTTCCAACCAATAGCAATCCAGCTGACAGAAATTCGTCTTAACCACAGAACATAGAACCACAATCCGCTTAAGACATCGAACAAAAAGTCGAGTAAACCCAAAAGTATTAATAATAACAGTTCGCATGTCATCTACGAGCACATCGGAGAGGAAATCTGTAAGCATAATGAGTTATCTATAACTCGTAAAGTCAAACCACAAATGCTAGTCAGAGATCTCGACTACTCCCAGTGCGAAAAGTCAAACGAACGCAGCTATCTACGACGTATCTGTCATCGAACAAATTGACAATTCAACCTAACCAGACTTTTCAACAACAACAATATAAGTATTATAAATTATTTTAAACAATAATAGTACCATAGTACCCCCGCATATGTTGATGCACAAAGCCAAAATAACCGGAATTATCATACAACTCAGATGTAATCAAACAGTTAACGTCGTATGGGTAAATGTTTACAATATATTCTAATGACAACCAAGTCTTAAACAGAAGTTTCTGAAGGATATGGAAATACTTACTGAAGCCATGACATGGTATATAAATTATCATCAAATATACAACTATCTCGAGAGACAAGTATGTATAAAATAATCAGCAAATATATGTTTTAATCTAACACTAGTAAAATGTTTTAGACAAAGTCAAGGGGTCGAATACAATCGAACCCTGATAAGTTATAGCACTTATCAGCTAAAGCGGGCAGTTTTTTTCGGACTACTGAGGCTAACACCCCAATATGATGTAACAAAAGCAAAAATCAGTAGTCCCGCGGTCACTTATATCTACAATAAAAGCCACAAGAGAAAGAATATAAACCCTTAACACCCATGAAATATACAGCAACAAAACTGACAAAAAAACTAATTACCGGACTTTTAAAAAGGTAGGCGCTCATTTTGTTTCATATGATAACAAAACTTTACACTCTTCACACTTACCTAAGGACAAGTATAAAATTGTAGTCAAGATGTGAAGACAGGGTTGGTTACAGCCCGCACCACTTCGCCAGAAGGATGAGGGCAGAGTTATCCCTAAAACTCTGGGCTGACGGAAACGATTTCACAGATGATATAAGCAGGGTCGAACTCTGACTGTTTCTTCCACCATCAGTAAAAGTAAAACGACTTCGTTTTGGATGATGGAGTGCAATTTCTCAATATCACTCAAAGATAACTGCAATGCCATACGATTATTTTTGTCCGACGATAAAATTAGCGCTGTCAAGTCGAACATGCAAAACGTGTGGTCTTTATCATGCTTCCGTCAAGTAAATAAATCGCCACATCGAGAAGATCCATAAAAAAGTAAACACGCAGGCCTATAAGAGTCGCTGCTCGATGGTGCTAATGAACTAATGTGCATTATTTAAAATTCACACCACGATGTTGAATGGCTCGAAGAGAATGACGTAGATATTCCAAAGTCGGATGAAAGTGAGCAGACACACATGATTGAGCAGCAAACATCCAATATCTTCATGGATTCGGGTGTCATGGACAGAATACCACCGCCATATTGGAAAATATGGGATTACGATTCCTGACTTTAATACATGAAATTAGTTCTAGTCCTTTCAGTGGATAGATTAATTTATAATTCTGCGTGTAGGAACTTCGAACATGTGTAGCTAGCTAGTATGTCTTAATGACATATTTTTAAAAATGGATTAATATGAAATAATTTTGAAGTTCCTGCACAAAAAACAAAACATGCTTTATTTTTTACTATACAATTTTTTCATAAAAATGTCTAGATTTCTCTAAAATCCAAATCCCATATATAATTTTTACTTCATTGTTAAGTGCTGCCATCTATTTCAGATTATCACATCTGGCAACTGTGTGTGCTAAATAACATTGCCCTTGGTCTGACGATTGGCGAGAGGGTGGAAGGTGGCAGGGGGTTTTGTTTGTTATTTTATTCACAATACATCACATGTAATTTTTACGTTGAATTGTGCTTGGCCTTCACTGTCGTTTCTACACTTTCGTAATTTATCAAACGGATAAGTTTTTGTCATCTAATGTCCATTTTATTTGATTTATATTTATCGGGGTCTGGGAGTACGAAATTTGAAGAGAATTTTGATTTCTCTTGACTTCAAGAATTGTGTTCGGCTGGTTGGAGATTCAATACCCCGAATTTTGTCACTAACTTGTGGATTTTGGGGACTTTTCTCCAAAGAAATCTTCATGGATGGTTAGTTCTGTACTGGTTCTGTGGTTAAATACGTGAAGATTTATCTGAAATTCAGGATTCAGGATTTGAGACCACCGACTACACATTTCTTTGAAACCCCTATAAACCATCCCAGGGTAAGATATTATTTTCCTCTACTTATTCCGTTAATTGGTACTCGTAATGTCTAGTTTGTTGTATTTCATCCTGTATTTAAGTAATTTTCAGTATAATTTATTTCTAGGTTAATTTTGACACGTGGTGGTTGGGTTAATTAGGGGTCAGAGTGCGATTACTTTATCATTTTTCTCATTTTAATGTAAAGAAACTTAGTTATTTTTTTCATTTATTCATGGCCAACATTACTCAATATATTTTATTATTTGTGGAAAATGTAGTGAATTCGTTTTTTTACTATGTGCTAAATCTCATTAGCTATTGGTACACAGTTTTCTATTTTCATATCATTTACTTTCTTTTTTTTGTAGATCAAGTCGCCTCATTGTTCGCGAAAATGTTTTTTTAAGTAATTATTTTCGGAAAGAAATTAAATTGTACTGTGAAAATTAGTAGGTGATTTATTTCTTTAGGTATATATTCATTTAGACCACACTAGTTTTTATTATCGTAATCAACACCAAGGTTATTCACTATTCTGCTTCCATTTATAGGTACCTAAATTAGATAGCTCTTGTCAAGATGGCGAATAATAGTTAATTGTTGTTAATTTTTTTTTATTAGATTTTTGTTCTATATTTCACGTAGTTATGTTAATTGCAATCAGACAAATAATATAGTTCCATTTTAATTTATTTACTTCTCTATTTTTATTAAAAAAATATTAAATTCTACTGGTCATCATGGTTATCATTTATTTTATTTCATTTAAGTCTTTCTCCAAATACCGTTTCTTTACTTATTATTTCTTTTTAATCCAAATCAATTTAGAATTAATTATCATATATTCACGGCATATTTATATATTTATGTCTTGTTATTTGTGTTTACATCTATTATGCCTAATCCATAAAGAATTACTCATTACATTTTGTAGTGTACCATCAGGTGACATAATTTGGCCAGTATATGTAATTTTGGAGTTTGTTCGACAAAGACTTTCAATTATTTGCCTTTTATAGTGCTTAATTTAAGTTACATTACATTTATTACTAATTCTTTGCGTTAATCATTACTGTTGTTTGAAACATTTTTTTGTAAATAATATATTGGCTATGTCAACAAGCTCCATGTAACTAAATTATGTGGGATATTTTCAAAATTATTATATTTCAATTGGGTATTTGGTTATAGTTGATATGTTTAGAATTTTTGCCTGAAATGTATAACAGCCAATAGAAAGTTTTTTTTTTACTTAATTAGCTTCTGAATTTTTTTATGCTATCGAGTTTTTAATTTATTTATCTTGTATCATTCACACAATACTTTGAGTATCCGTAATTTTTGTTCTCTTAATTTTTGAGGGTCTCTTAGTATTTAATTACTTTTACCTACTTTCTCATTTACCTGTAGCTCAACCATGTATTTGTTATACTTTATTTAAAATTATCAATGTCTTCATTACTGGTTGTATTTTAGGGTTTTAAGCACAGGCTACAAGGTTTTTGAGCGAGGGATTAGTAAAAGTAGCTTCTGAGTAAAATACTACTACTTCACCAGCTCCCAGCTGTTGGTACTACCCGGCTACGACCGGAAACTTGGTGAAAATTTTCTTGCTTTGTGGCTTACCTCCATTATTTATTAATATATTTAGGCTTTGTGCTACTAACATATCTGTATATTCGTAAACATTATTATATTTTTTTTGTTAAATAGATAAAACTATAGTTCGACTACTTTGTTTTATTTGTTCACCACCAGGCCTCTGCTTATAGACGTTTAGAACTTATTATTAATAATCTCTCTTTTTTTAATAATAATACCAATATCTTTTACTTAAATATTTATATTTTTCTTATATATAAGACGTTAACTGATAGGGAGTTCCAGGACAGCAAAGAGAGCTTCTGTTTTGGCTCAGCGAAAACAAAACAGTGGCGCCCTTTTAACTTAACCCATCCCTACTCTCCGGCATTTAAGTTAGCTCGGCATAATTGCACGCTCACTTCGCTACAAGCTATCAGTTTAACTCTTATTTTATATTTCTCATATTTCTTTCAATTCTTCCATTTTCATTAATATTTTCTTCAACTCCATAATCATTTTTTTTGCTTCTCGTTAATTAGGCACAAAGAAAGAGTGTGGCAACACTCGAAATTTACTTATAAAACAGTATAAAAGAAACTGAAACATTTAAAACCACTTAAATTACTAGAAAACTAACTAAATGCACTAATCATGTATGGCAAAATTCCATGTAATCAATCAATCACCTACAATCAATCATTTTCTCACACATTCTTTACATGCAAATGCTACACAAAATCCATGCACTCCCTTAATATTTCAAAATTTAATAGTACGTTTATATCACATTATCAAATCCCTCCATATACCTCCAAAAATCTAAATCCACGTAAACTAAGAGTAAACAAAATGTATCAATACTAGGCCAAATTATTTATTTATATATTTATTAAATATTTTGAGTATACTGACTCAAGAAATCGGAATACATCCTTGAAATTTACATTTTTTATCAACATTTCAATATAGAATATCAATAATACTATTTTATACACCGTTTTCAGGATTTTAAAATTTAAAAGTCCAATATTGTCCCGCTGAATTTAATCTAGCGAGTGAATGCGTAATCAATGCTGCGTTGCCAGCACTTCAAATCAAGTAATCTGAGGATATTCCCAGCTCGTGTTTGACAGTTCCTCGTGACGTCGACAAGTACTCAGGCCTCTTAATTGGTATTACGTATACCAAACATTTTAAAGAAGTTTGTTTTGTTTGTAAAATTATTTAAGATATTTATACCTTACTCTATATTAAATACCGTGTCAATAAAGTTTGTTTAAAATAATTTTATGTGCGTTAAAGTCCTCTATCCTAAATCTATTTTCTTATTGCTAGAATTATAACTGCTGTTCATGAATAATAAAAAAATAGGATACATTAAAAGAAAAATGCATATAACAATGTTTACGTACGCATGGGAGGGGGAAGGGGTAAGAGCTTTGCTTATTTTTGTTGACAAGGGGGATGGGGGAGTAAATAATTGTAATAAATCTGTTTACGTAATACTTGAACGACCCCATATCACCCTTATTTAGAATTTCTATAAAATCGTATCGAGTCTGAGATCAACTTGAAAATAATAGCAGCCAATTAAGAAAACATTTTAGAAGTACATCTATTGTGGCAAAGGCGGCGTTAGAATTAATGCCGCCGCCAACACATTTATCTCCACTTCTGACCGCCATAAGCATTTCTGCTATTCTGGATATTTAATATGCGCCAATTCCGAATGAAATAACAACTACGGATTGGGTTTATTAAGTGCAATTTAATGCAATAACGTCAGACTTTTCGAACCATTAATCAATCATGAAGAAAATTTATTAAATACTAGTGGAATGGTGGAAATGTTCAGCCCTTTTTGGATGTAAACATCAAATGATACTTTATTTATAATTTTCAAAGCTACTAAACTGAACTGAGAAGCTTTTATATAGGGTGATAGTTTTGGTGACGTGGTGACAGCTGATTTACATACCACTCAATTAGTTAGCGAGAATTCGTCATTTGAAAAACTCACTACCTCAACCGAAGTTTGAGCGTAATGTAGTTTGTTTGTAATGTCAATTAATGTGTTTTGTCATTGTTGTAAAGGATTAAATAAATAGTATATTTTAAATGTTGCATTGCAAATAGAACACGTCTTCAACTAAACTTCAGAGCGCTACTAAAGGAAATATTGTCTGAGCCTGTGCGAGAGCTGAGGAAATGTATGTGACTATCTAATCAAATAGTACCATTTTACCATTATTTAGGCACTACGATAATTATTATGTAATCGTTGGCCAAAAATTGAACAAAACGTAACGAACAAACAAACACTTCCAGGCACCTGTTTTCAGTTGATAAAAAACCGAATTTGTGGCGATTACTCAGATCCACAATCAAGAAATTACAACTAAATATGCAATTACAGGTTTAACGTAAGACTATAATAGATATGATAAAAAGTTTGAGGTTATTTGAAGAGAAACCAAATATGCTTGCAATGTAACTAAAACGCCGTGATTTAAAGCATTCTGAGAATAAAGAGAATCTTATTTAAATCATTGCATAGACATAAAATTTCTGACACGAACTTGAAGATATCGTCAATTTTTTGTCTTGCCAATTTAATCAATCAATGTTAAAAGTGTAGCTCAGAAGCTAATCAATTTTCTCGGTACTAAAAAGCAAGCAAGAAGGAATAATAGATATTGTTAAGTATCTGGTTTTGTATTGTAGTTTTTTGAAAATGAATAAATATTCAAATATTTGGACAATTGTGCGTTTTCAAATAACAGAAATGATTGAAAACAGTATTTTTCGGACATTTGATTGTTACGTGTTTATCATCAATCGCACCTAAGCAATTGGGAAACTGCCTCCGACTTTAAAAACCACTGATCACCGTTTCTCAGCTTTGTTCATCAGGTTTAGTCATGCATGTAGGTTGTAATCGATTCCAAATAGCACGACGAACTTAATGAACTATCTTGCGTACTGTTGAGAACCCCATACTGTAACTGTGACCAATCACAATCGTTGAATATGTATCGCCAGTAGCCAAGTATGTGTGGGGAAAAAAACAACATTCTTTAAAAGTGTGTTACATTTGTTATAGGCTCTAAAGTGAGTGCTGGAGAAACAGCAAAACAAGTGGAAGCATTTAAGGGACAGCTATATGAAACATTTGATGTCAAAAAAAAACAACCACAGGTCAAAAGGCAAGAAACCTCCACAAGTATGAAGAATGGCTCTGAGCTTGGCAGATGAAAGTCATGCGACCGTTCCTGAAAATAGCAACCACAGAGTCCAATGTGGAAGCGCCAGTTGCACCGTCTAACTCCTCTACAGACGCGTCTGATAGTTTACCACATTCAGACCCTGTTTCACCGCCTATTTCCGTACCACACTCTGGCGCAGTGTCTGAATCCCAGTAAACTCCTTCAACAAGTGACACCTCTGATTCTGACCACTGCGAGTGCTATATTGATAAATCCACAATTGAATGCACTTTTCACATTGCATTAATTATGAAATAATGACAACACGTTTCTAAAAATTAATTCCCTAATTGTATACATTGTATTATACGTGTTATATATTATAGTAACAAAATTGCGATTGGTTTTCCAATTTATTACTGTAATACACAATGTAAGTGTGTAATAAAGTGTAGTGGAACTACTCGTATACCACATAGAGCTTTACGATCTATAAATTGTATAAAAATGCTTATTATAGGTGACAAAATGTGGAGAATGAAGAAATAATAACGTCGAATACGTATTGTAACGAATTTATTTACAAGAAAGTCCGGGTTCAATTCATCTACACATGTATTTAAACCACTTTATATACTTACTATTTACAATATTTAATAACGATACGACAACTTTATACCGCACTGCCTTGTAAATCGGGGCTGCCCGCTTAATTAATTCCAAAAAGTCTTTTTTTCTCCAAAAGAACATACTGGAATTAACTAACACCGTTGTTTCTTAGAAATTGACTGTCCGTTGGCCGGTTATTCCTAAGAATTCAACCAGGGGCGACATTGAATTATCACGGCAATTACATGAACTATAATGTATACTGAGAACATAAGAGATATAAAAAAAGGATAATGTTGTTGAATACAGTATATAGGTCAAAAAAAAACTAGTTTTATGGAGGCCTTCGCTTCAAATGAAGATGCAAATCAGACTAGCGAGGATACAAGAAGAAATAAAAGGAAATGAAAAGGGAAAGAGATGTATTGACCAATGTAAAGCAAACGACCTAAAGTAGGTAATTCAAAATTCCCCAAGAAGACATATAAGTTTACGAGAGCAGTGTTGGAATATCAAATCAAAATGAAACAATAAATAAGATAAATCAAATCTCATCATAGTTTACAATTCTTCTCCAACATTTTTTTAAGTTCATTGCCCGTAATTCATCCTCATCTGATACGGTATTGTTTTATGATTGTATTCTTAAAATTGCTAGATATTTAAGACGGTTAATTTTGGGTAAAGGCACGTACGAAATTTTTCTCTGAATTGTGGCCTGAGAAATATTCCTTTTTGAGTTCAGTTGATTCTAATATCTGAAACGTTCAAAAACTAGTAAACTATTTAATTTCATAACTCAAACCTAATAAAATTCCAATAAGAAGAATGCCTGTCCAATATCTTATATAATAGAAGAAAAAGTTGTATATATTGAATGACTAGAGGAGGAAACTTTGGCAGCGATAACTGTTTGGCTAAATTTATCATATCTCCAACAGCAAAAATTTCCTCCACCTTCCAAATGCCATATATATATATATATATATATATATATATATATATATGCAATGACTTTGAAATTAACACAACAAAATGGATTGAAAATCTATCAAATACAGATATACCCGCCGATATAGCAGATGTGTTAGCATTAGGTAAAAATTTTGCGATTCCTTACAACACCGAAAATGAGCTACCTTGCACAGAATATATTGCATGCATTGAAACCGCGATTACAAATCAACCTGAACACACACAAAATATTATCAGAGCCGAAGCTGTTAATGCTATCACTAACCACAAAACTAAACTCCGTCATTACAAAGGTAAAACCAACAATAAAATACAGAAAGATTTACAAAAAAAAATAAAAAAAACCAAACATTTTATTAAAAATAACCCTCAAATCACAGTACTACAACCTGACAAAAGTAATAAAACTGTCATAATGAACACTACAGATTATGACACAAAAATAAATGAAATATTAAATAATACAAATGTATATAAAAAAATAAAATCTGATCAAACAAAGTCGTTTCAAGAAAAAAATAATAAATTTGTTAAAAAACTTTTGGATAATCATTCAATTGATGCAACGGAAGCTAAGCAATTACAAACACATAACGCCATACCACCAAGAATTTACGGTTTACCTAAATTACATAAACCTAACATACCATTACGGCCAATAGTTTCTTACGTGCAATCCCCCTTTTACAAACTGTCTAAATATTTGTCAAACTGTCTCACACAAATAATCAACAAGAATGAATTCTACGTAAAAGATTCGTTTACACTTAAACATTTTTTAGACACTGTTGAAATACCAAACAATTATAGCATTATTTCTCTAGACGTAGTCTCAATGTATACCAACATTCCTAACGAACTAATAACCCATATATTAAAACATAAATGGAGATTATTAAAAGAACACACAACTCTCACATATGAAGAATTCATAGAAGGAATAATGCTAATCCAAAACAATAATTTTTTTCAATATAAAAAAGATTTTTTTATACAACTCAACGGGTGCACTATGGGTTCACCAATTTCATCAACCCTCGCACAAATTGTAATGGAATATCTAGAAGAAAATGTCCTAAACCAAATAAATTGCAATATATTATTTTTTAAAAGATACGTTGATGATTGCTTAGCTGCCGTTCCATCCGATGAAATAAATCATATATTGGCTGCTTTCAATGGTTTTAATCCTAAGCTTCAATTCACAATAGAAACAGAACAAAACAATACCATAAATTTTCTGGACATGACACTTATTAAGACTGGAGATAATAAAATTACAACAAAACATTTTTTTAAAGAAACATCATCCGGTCGCTACTTGAATTACCACTCCCACCATCCTAATTCCCAAAAAAACAGCGTAATCATAGGATTAGTAGATAGAGCAATCACACTTACATCACCTGAATATCGTCCAGAGATTCTATATCAAACCAAAACTATATTACAAAACAATCACTATCCATCCAAACATATTGACAGAATTATTAAACAACGTACACATAAATATTACAATAATCAATCCCATTCAACACAAACCAATACACTACCCCCTCATACATACATCGCAATGCCATATACAAATCAACTATCGGAAAAACTAAATTATATATTATCTAAACACAATATAAAAGTTTGTCATAGGGCACAAAACACTCTATCACCATTGTTCTCAAAATTAAAAAGTCAAATAAATACGTCAAAAAAATCTAACGTCATATACTCAATACCATGTTTAGACTGTCCTAAAAAATATATAGGTATGACAACCCAACACCTTGAAAATAGACTCAATGGCCATAAATATACAAAAAACGCCTCCACTGCACTTCATAAACATGAGAAAAATGAAAAACATAAATTCGACTTTAATAATACTAAAATAATAAACCAAGACTCTAATTACAAAAAACTAACAATAAAAGAAATGGTACATATAAAAAAAGAGAACAATGTAGTAAACGATAAACAAGATATCAAAAATCTAAGCCAAATATATTATAATTTATTATAATAATAACATCAACTATTTAACTGTCCCTTGTATACTGTAAATGAATTGTTTCTGAAGCATGTACTTTCGATTTTATTTGTTTATGAAATTATTTTATTGACTACCAGTTTTTATCACCTGTATGTCTACATTCAATTTTAATCGTTTAAACTTGTTCATTTTATTGTAAAACATCGATATGTGAAGTTTTTGAAAATGCTCCAAATTGAGGGAGCGAAACGTCAAATTAAAACATAAACTGATACTGTGTTTACTATTAACCTGATGCCCACGAAAAATGGAAAAAAATTTAGATATAAAGGTTAAAGAAAATCAAATAATTTATAATTTGCAAGGGCTTAATTGCAAAAACTATCCATCATGTCATTTTACGAAGATATTCAGCAACAATATGGCAGAACAGTTGTAGCAGCAATGAAAACGATAGCGAAATCATATCGGAAGCTCGCTTGCCAACGAAATCGGAGGATATTCTTGTTGCGATGCAAGGACAACAACATTCAACCGAAGTTTTTAAATTTTAACGTGTCTCACATAAATGTAACAGGTACGTGCCTCAGAAACAAATTCAACAATATTATAAATAATACTAAATTAAAAATTATAAATTTAAGTATTTCTGATACAATACAAAACATAAAACTATTGAATTCGTTAATCACAAACGAAATTAATAAAATAACTAATATTATTCCTGAGAATATTCTTGAACGATTTTTGAATTTGGAGAGAGATAAATATGAAAAACAATTTAATCAAATTAAAGAAAAAAATAAAAACAAACTTAATAAGTTAATTACACAAACCACACGCAATGACTTTGAAATTAACACAACAAAATGGATTGAAAATCTATCAAATACAGATATACCCGCCGATATAGCAGATGTGTTAGCATTAGGTAAAAATTTTGCGATTCCTTACAACACCGAAAATGAGCTACCTTGCACAGAATATATTGCATGCATTGAAACCGCGATTACAAATCAACCTGAACACACACAAAATATTATCAGAGCCGAAGCTGTTAATGCTATCACTAACCACAAAACTAAACTCCGTCATTACAAAGGTAAAACCAACAATAAAATACAGAAAGATTTACAAAAAAAAATAAAAAAAACCAAACATTTTATTAAAAATAACCCTCAAATCACAGTACTACAACCTGACAAAAGTAATAAAACTGTCATAATGAACACTACAGATTATGACACAAAAATAAATGAAATATTAAATAATACAAATGTATATAAAAAAAATAAAATCTGATCAAACAAAGTCGTTTCAAGAAAAAAATAATAAATTTGTTAAAAAACTTTTGGATAATCATTCAATTGATGCAACGGAAGCTAAGCAATTACAAACACATAACGCCATACCACCAAGAATTTACGGTTTACCTAAATTACATAAACCTGACATACCATTACGGCCAATAGTTTCTTACGTGCAATCCCCCTTTTACAAACTGTCTAAATATTTGTCAAACTGTCTCACACAAATAATCAACAAGAATGAATTCTACGTAAAAGATTCGTTTACACTTAAACATTTTTTAGACACTGTTGAAATACCAAACAATTATAGCATTATTTCTCTAGACGTAGTCTCAATGTATACCAACATTCCTAACGAACTAATAACCCATATATTAAAACATAAATGGAGATTATTAAAAGAACACACAACTCTCACATATGAAGAATTCATAGAAGGAATAATGCTAATCCAAAACAATAATTTTTTTCAATATAAAAAAGATTTTTTTATACAACTCAACGGGTGCACTATGGGTTCACCAATTTCATCAACCCTCGCACAAATTGTAATGGAATATCTAGAAGAAAATGTCCTAAACCAAATAAATTGCAATATATTATTTTTTAAAAGATACGTTGATGATTGCTTAGCTGCCGTTCCATCCGATGAAATAAATCATATATTGGCTGCTTTCAATGGTTTTAATCCTAAGCTTCAATTCACAATAGAAACAGAACAAAACAATACCATAAATTTTCTGGACATGACACTTATTAAGACTGGAGATAAAAAAATTACAACAAAACATTTTTTTAAAGAAACATCATCCGGTCGCTACTTGAATTACCACTCCCACCATCCTAATTCCCAAAAAAACAGCGTAATCATAGGATTAGTAGATAGAGCAATCACACTTACATCACCTGAATATCGTCCAGAGATTCTATATCAAACCAAAACTATATTACAAAACAATCACTATCCATCCAAACATATTGACAGAATTATTAAACAACGTACACATAAATATTACAATAATCAATCCCATTCAACACAAACCAATACACTACCCCCTCATACATACATCGCAATGCCATATACAAATCAACTATCGGAAAAACTAAATTATATATTATCTAAACACAACATAAAAGTTTGTCATAGGGCACAAAACACTCTATCACCATTGTTCTCAAAATTCAAAAGTCAAATAAATACGTCAAAAAAATCTAACGTCATATACTCAATACCATGTTTAGACTGTCCTAAAAAATATATAGGTATGACAACCCAACACCTTGAAAATAGACTCAATGGCCATAAATATACAAAAAACGCCTCCACTGCACTTCATAAACATGAGAAAAATGAAAAACATAAATTCGACTTTAATAATACTAAAATAATAAACCAAGACTCTAATTACAAAAAACTAACAATAAAAGAAATGGTACATATAAAAAAAGAGAACAATGTAGTAAACGATAAACAAGATATCAAAAATCTAAGCCAAATATATTATAATTTATTATAATAATAACATCAACTATTTAACTGTCCCTTGTATACTGTAAATGAATTGTTTCTGAAG
This sequence comes from Galeruca laticollis, assembly GCA_963921935.1. Taxonomy (NCBI): domain Eukaryota; kingdom Metazoa; phylum Arthropoda; class Insecta; order Coleoptera; family Chrysomelidae; genus Galeruca; species Galeruca laticollis. The sequence continues at coordinate 95,303,422 of OY998183.1, forward strand.
CATGTACTTTCGATTTTATTTGTTTATGAAATTATTTTATTGACTACCAGTTTTTATCACCTGTATGTCTACATTCAATTTTAATCGTTTAAACTTGTTCATTTTATTGTAAAACATCGATATGTGAAGTTTTTGAAAATGCTCCAAATTGAGGGAGCGAAACGTCAAATTAAAACATAAACTGATACTGTGTTTACTATTAACCTGATGCCCACGAAAAATGGAAAAAAAATTTATATATATATATATATATATATAACTTTTAAATATTATGGGGTACAGCCAAAATGTATGGGTGGTTAAGAAAATTCGATTTTCACTATACCAAGCTTTCGATAATTTTATTATTATCTTTTTCAAGGCTAAAATACAATTTTGTTAAACTAAAAAACAAGGTTTATGTTTTATATAAGTAAAACTTACTAGTAAATTGAATAAATTCTTGAAGGATATCAAAATTGATAACATTATTATGATTTCAGTTTCATATAATTAAAAAACACTGATATCAATTGCTGAGAACGTTGTCTGTAGTATCAAGGAATAAAAATTTTTTGAAATGATTGATCAGTCATAGTTTTTTTGACTTTTTTTGATAACAGTGACAACTGACAACGTTAAGGTTTAAGATTAAATACCTTAACTTACACTAACTTTTTTATCTAGTGTGAAATTACATCTTGTCATTCATATATTAATGACAAATGTAAATATAGAGGTTAAAGGTTAAAGGTTGAATATCCTGATTAACACTAACATGTAGATTTAGTATAAATTTTCATTATATGATTTGAAATTCATTTAAATTTGAAAATTACCAATAAAAAAATTTTTTTTTTTTGTAATGACAAGTTAAATTTATTTAAAAAAAATGGATATGAAAGAAATTGAAACTTTATAATAACTATGTTAGTTATCATAAAATCATGCATTTTATTTAATATTCATCATCTGATGTTATGTGTAGGAAATCCGTGTCATTGTTAAAGGTTGTTGGTAATTTTCAAATTTAAATGAATTTCAAATCATATAATGAAAATTTATACTAAATCTACATGTTAGTGTTAATCAGGATATTCAACCTTTAACCTTTAACCTCTATATTTACATTTGTCATTAATATATGAATGACAAGATGTAATTTCACACTAGATAAAAAAGTTAGTGTAAGTTAAGGTATTTAATCTTAAACCTTAACGTTGTCAGTTGTCACTGTTATCAAAAAAAGTCAAAAAAACTATGACTGATCAATCATTTCAAAAATTTTTTATTCCTTGATACTACAGACAACGTTCTCAGCAATTGATATCAGTGTTTTTTAATTATATGAAACTGAAATCATAATAATGTTATCAATTTTGATATCCTTCAAGAATTTATTCAATTTACTAGTAAGTTTTACTTATATAAAACATAAACCTTGTTTTTTAGTTTAACAAAATTGTATTTTAGCCTTGAAAAAGATAATAATAAAATTATCGAAAGCTTGGTATAGTGAAAATCGAATTTTCTTAACCACCCATACATTTTGGCTGTACCCCATAATATTTAAAAGTTAGTTTTTTCAACTATTCAGCCGTGACTACCCTTCTACTTTATATATATATATATATATATATATATATATATATATATATATATAACAAAAACAGAATTAGCGGGCATATCACGCAAAAGAGGTTACAGAGAATGAGTGGTAACCGTAGACATGCATGTTTCTGGCTCATTAGCCTTCATCGGTACGGCATAACCAAGAAAAGGTGTACAACTTGGGAGCAAGGATGTTAATTGAAACATGAGAAAACACAAACAACGGATTTCAACAAGATAACCAAACGCACATTTGTGCCTTCAAATGGAAGATCCCGAGTTTTCAGGACAACAACCAACAGAGACACGGAGGCGTCTATAGCTCTCCTGTCTGAACCTTCCGACCCTGGAAATAGACAAATAACCAATGAAAAGGTGAAAGAATAACGCGTGGAATATTTATATTATATTGGTTATTTATATATATATATATATATATATATATATATATATTTATGGATATTTTAAAACAATAATATTGAGAGATAGTTGATCTATAGAAATTTTGGAATAATTTCATTGGCAGATGCTCTATGAAAAATGATGATGGGAGATGACAGAAAGAATTTTTAAAAAGAAAAGTCAAGTAAGAATTTAAAAACTGAAACCATTTTTATAAGAATATAACATAAAAGAATATAAGAATAATAATATAAGAAGCAGCATTTGAATATATTGAATTGGAAAGAAAAGTAAAATCAGTTAGAGAGATCAATATTTAAAAAAGAGTAGAAAAGTATTCGTAAGGTAGGAGCCGAGAGCAGCAATTGAAATATAGTTAGATTCAAACGAGAACCAAATTCATAAGTATAAGAATTTCTAGATATTAAACTGGAATAAAAGAGTATTCGTAAGGTAGGAGCCGAGAGCAGGAAGTGAAATATAGTTAGATTCAAACCAGAAGCAAATTCATAACGAGATTTAAAAGATGAGAAGAATTAAGGAGCAGGAACCAACAAGTTGAACATATATCGAACAAAAAGGGGTCGAATAAAGAAGTAATTTGAGAACGTAGTTGCAGGAGGGGATTTGAAAATTTATTTTTATAAAATTATAAAAAAGTGGTAAACCAAAGATCTTTGGTGTAAGTTTTTATTATTGTTAAATTAGTTAGAAATATATCAAAATTTGTAAAGATTGGGAAATAATAAATTGTTCATTTAGTAATTATATACATAATACATAATAGAAAAGGAATTAACCACAACAATATACATATACATATATATATATATATATATATATAAATATATATTGTTTTTGTTAAATTCACGCATGATCCATTTTTGATCTTGTTTCTTTACCTTGGGTTGGTTTTTTCCAGACAGGAGGGCTTTATGCGTCTCCGTGTTGATATTGGTTGTAGTTCCAAAATCGGAATCTTCCAATTGATGGCACAAATGTACGTTTGGTTGTCCTGTTATTTTCCGTTCTTTGTGTTCTTCCATGTTTCATTCAACATCGTCGCTCCCAAGTTTCACATCCATACTTGGTTATACCGTACTGATGAAGGCTAATGAGCTAGAAACATGCATGTTTACGGTTACCACTCCTCTTCAGTAACCTCTTTATTTTTGCGTGCTTCCCCATGATAACACTTGTTGTTTGCTCTTTGTTTATATATATATATATATATATATATATATATATATATATATATACTAATTAACTAGGTACAGCGCGAACACTTTGGAATTAAGTATTGTAATAAGTACGACTATGGAGGAAAAAAAAGAAAATAATATTCTATATTAATAAATCCGGAAACACCCTGTGAATACATATTTCGAAGTCCGAACAGAATTATGCGATAGTTTGACCTACATTTCTGCTTACAAGATCGCGTACTAGTCAAAACAATTTCAGTAAAATAATTTGAAATAAAACACAGCTATTTAAACAGATTGCAAAATGTTGAAACGAATCGTAAAAATATTAAACACCTTTGTTGAAAAAATACATTAAAAGTGCTAAACAATAAAAAACGTTAAAATATACATAGCAAAAGTAACATAAAAACGTAAGAGGAAAGTTTATAGTAAAAAGTGAGACGCGTTCGTTCGAGGAACAGACGTGGTTCGTTTGCGAAAGGCGTCGGGTAGTTTGACCCTAACCGTAGGGGCAAGATATCGTTCCTTATCACCCTACGCGAGTAAATTCAGCAGCTCGTGTAACTGAATTAATTTTTTTGGTGTATTGTTCTGGAATTTATTTTCAGGCGTCGTGATCTGAGTGATCGAGGTGATATTTAGATATCATCGGCGGTACGGACTGCCCCCCCCCCAGACGAGATCCCGGGAAAGATTCCAGAAGGTGAATAATCGGAACTACGGTCACGAGTGTTGGAAACTCCCGGTTCGTCTTCTGAGTGCGTCCTTCGTGCCCTCAAGCGCCGGCTATCCAGTCTCTCAGCACTAGCTCCGAAACCTGAAGACGGACGCTCTGTAAGTTTTTGAAATTAATATTTCTATTAGCAGGAAACTAGTTTTTTTGCTGTCGTAACTTGAAATTTTATGGGCATATTCGTACCGTACGCACTGAACCCTAACCCCAAGTATTAGGAAGGTGGTATAAGAGGTTAGTAACGATCTATTCGTCGAGATAGAATGCAGTGAAAACCTATTCCTGGGAGTAGAAACCCCTCTCATCCCCGACTATTTGGTTCATTTGTATTTATTAAGATAATATTATACTTTAGAAATAACTGATAATTTTTTTATCGAAACAGATTTTTCCATTCTTGTAATATTTTTTAGGTAGAATAAGAATAATGGTAGTCTTGATTATCATGACAACCCTATGTAGGCTATCGGGAACGGATTCTTGTTTTTTTGATTGAATTGTTAATTTTATTTATCACATTGAACAGTTGTTGTGGTCATACGTAATTTCTTATCCCCGGGTAACTAACAGGTTACGGCAAGGATACACATAATAAGCCCAAGGGCGCAAGTCAGCGGAATCGTGTTTCATAAGTAATTTCATCATTTTTTTATAACGTCAGTGCAATAACGGATTTATTTTCAAATAACTTTTACGTCTGAGTAAGCTAACTTAAGGAATATTGCGCTAGATCATTCCCTAGTATACAGAGAATACGAAACACATTGTTCATTTATTCACAAGTTACTGCACTGGTAACAAACGCAGCGTTTATTAGAGTATTCATGAAAATAATCAAAATAAATAAATGAAATATTATTCCAATAATCAGTCTATAACCTGCCCATTGTCCATGTTTCGATTTTGTCCTAATATTGGATTTAAATCCATTAAATTAATACCCCTGTAGTTGGCTGATTTTTGTTTGTCTTTTTCTAAAAGATTATCTAATATATATGTGTTGTCCTAGAGATTTTATTATTTTTTATGACTTCGTTAATATCTTGAGTTATGTGTTATCATTTTCACTATCAATACCCTTGGGTGAATCGAGAAGCTCAGTAGTATTACTACCGGATCTAAATCAGGACAATGAGAATGGTTGGAGGTTGGCAACTAGCATTTGTAAAACAGGTAACCAACGGAAAGAACCAATAATTTGTTTTTTTTAAAAAAAGTCCATGCGTTTGAATCATTCAATAAAACATGATCTTGGAGATGTTAATTGCTCAATAAATTTGGAATGGAATTAAGACATGAGCAATTGCTTGTAATTCTAATTAAGTGATTATGGGTAGTTTGGAAATTTAATTCACGTTCAAAGAGAATGGGTGCAAATGTAGATATAAAAATAGTGTGCGTAAAAATTAAGTATTGTGATGAACAAGTTAGTTTTTTTAATGTTTCTGTTTTAAATTCGATAAATAACTTATCGAGACTGTAGATAAATACTGACTATGAACTAGTTACGATGAACAACTTAGCGAAACTCTGGATAACTACCGAATTTTGGATATTTATAGAATATATGACAAAGAAAAAGTTCTTCTTGTCATCTGTTTCTAACTTTGAAGGATTGTTAAGAATATTTCCGAATTATAGAAAGTCAATAAAATACCGTTAAGATTTACTGTAAGTTTAAAATTGCTGAATTATGATACAAAATGCCGTGGTCGTCAGGACTAATTCTTATCAAAATATTCAATAATTTAGCAATAACATAGCATAGACCATAATAAAATACCTATATATTCTTTGTACTAAACTGATTTCTAAATTAAATACCCAATTGATTCAAATAATAATTGCTAACTTAAAGTCAATTAGAAATAAATTTAAGATGACAGCAACCAGCTTCAAGTCCAAGTCGTGTTCGAATTTCTTAAATAGTTTCCTAATATTGTATTTCCCACACAGCGGATTTAAATTAATAAAACAAATGAAGTTTCGGATCGTTCGTGACTATAAAGTTCTGTTTGAAATTTTAATGATTCTGCTTTAGTTAAAATTATTATCCTCACAGTAATAACGTGTATTACTGAAAGAATCATTAACAATAAATAACATAATAGTTATTGTTTCAACTCGTAATCTACAGAATGTTTCCATTATAGATGAAACTATAAGTCTCAACTGAAATTCCTCTATACTTACGGTGAGAATCGACTGTAATTTCACGGAATGATGATCGTTTCAATATATACATAAACAATTTATGATTGTTCCAAATAAAGTTAGTTAAAGAATAACGATAGATGTGATGATAATATTGCGAAGCTGTTATTTCATTTTAATAAGAAAAACAAAAAATATATACGTTCCGCAACAGTGGTGTACCCAGACTTAAACTTTGGTGGAAGAGGGTGGGTTTGGAAGGGGTGGATTATAATAATATTAGGTATTACAATAGAAAATCTAAGCGCTTTTAGCTTGAGAGCGAGGCCATCCATTATTTCTCAAGTTGATATAACTTCTTCTCTATGAACTAACAGCATGTCTAACCAGTAAGTCTCACTAGGGCAGTAGTATTTCTTAAATAAGTTTTTATACGTTTAAGGTTGAAAAGGTCCTTTCTGGTGTAGCAGTGGACACATGCAGTGTACAAAAAATGTTCAAGTTTGTGAACATTCGGATAGGCATGCTGACTACAAACTTCCAAACAGGCCAGTGCCTGACATTTGTTTTTACTTCCGGGCATTTACTTAAATGTTCGTGCCACAAAATAATAAATCTATTATATCTAAATTGTAGCACAAGATTGGCTTTTCAAAATACATTTTTTGGGAGAACACAATCACAATGTTTTTAGCGCTACTGCGACGTCCTATAAGTGAAAGCACCAAACAAAAAATAGTAGAATATTTTGGGAGGATTCTGTTTAAAAAAAAAACGGTTTTAAAGATTAATACTAACTTTTCCGCATCTGTGAGATGCCCTGCACAATATTCTTCATAAAAGTATCACATGTGTACACTTCGGGGAATGTATCTTGCTAACAAACCGATATTTCTAAAAAAATAACCAAAAATGTAGTATATTGGGATTTATAGGACCCGCTGAACTAGCTCTAGTTAGCTGAACATCAATAGCACATCTGTGACACACCTTAAAAAATATCCAATTATAAAATTGGTCACTTGTATACACTCCGGAGGCTGTATCGTGCTAACAACCCGAAATTTCTTCAAAAATGGCCAAAAATGTGGCACTTCAAGGTACGATATCTTCTGTTGTTCTAGCTCTGGTGAGCTAAAAATCAATAAGGTTCATTATGCAATCATAAAATGTGTCACTTGTATACACTATGGAGGCTGTAACGTGCTAACAAACTGAAAATTCTCCAAAAATGACAAAAATTTAGTACTTCAAGTGCCATAGCACCTGTTGTTCTGGTTTTAGTGAGCTTAATATTAATAGGGTTCATCTCTGGGACGCTCTGAATAATATTGAATCATAAAATTGGTCAATTGTATATACTCCGGAGACTGCATCGTGCTAACAAACAGAAATTTCTCCAAAAAAGATGAAAATGTCATACTTAAAGTACTATAACACCTGTTGCACTGGCTCTGGTGAGCTGAAAGTCAATAGGGCTCATCTGTGACATGTCCTGAATAATATTCGATCATAAAATTGACTTGTTGCACTCCGGAGGATGTATCGTGCTAACAAACTGAAATTTCTCAAAAAATAACAAAAATGTCGTACTTCAAGTACCATAGCACCCGTTGTACTGGCTCTTGTGAGCTGAAAATCAATAGAGTTCATTTGTGAGATGTTATGAACAATATTCAATCATAAAAATGGTGACTTGTTGCACTCCGGAGGCTGTATCGTGCTAACAAGACATGTAACGAAAAGTGGCAGACGACATACACACAGGATATTTTTTTAAATCGTTTTTTTGTATTGTTCTTGATGAAGAACGTAAAAATAACCCAAAAACTTTTTTGAAAATGTCATCTTTTTTTGGGGTAAACCAATACTTTTCTCGCATATTAGATTTTTTTTTATATTAATAATCGCATCAATCACGTAGCCACTTATTGTAGCTTGGTTATAGTCTCTATATTTTGTTACTTAATTTGCAGTCTTTTAGGTAGTTTATAAGTTTTTTAATTCCTTGGTTTTCTTGTAATAGTTTTTTTAGTAATAGTGTTAGTTGATTCTTTTTCCGTTCCTTGTCGTATTTCGCACATTCGATTACGAGGTGATTAGAGTACAGTTGACGAAGTGCTGTTAGTGAACTTTGAAAGTCAGATATTAAAAGGACATTTTTCTGTTTACTTTTCTGGATTTTCTTGAGTGCTTCTTAGATGGCGAATAATTCAACTGAACGAATAGATGTGAAGGGTGGGAGTATGTACGATTTCGAAAAGTCCTCGGAGTAGAAGAATTTCATCTTGGTTTTTTGAATCATCTGTGTGTACCTTATAAATGCTACCGTATTTATTTAAGGCTCTTAGGCATATTATATTGGTTGGGCGGAAAAGTAAAAATGGAGGAATGGGGAGAAGAATACAATACGTGATCAGCTGATAGTCACTATTTTCACAATAAAACAGATTCTCAAAATTTATGGGTAAAACATTTTACCCATACTTTTGGCGAGAGAATTTGTATCGGAGAGTCGATGGATGGAATATAATAGACGATAGAACACAAATACTGAGATAAGTTGAACTTATATGAATCAAAAATATTAAACGAAGCAGTGAAGGAAGAGAATGAGAACACAGACATTAAATTTATTAATGTTAATTCAGAGGAAATGCCAGACATAGACATCGAAGAACTGGAAAATTGCAAATGAAAAATGGACGGGCGGCAGGAGAAGGTAGCGTACTACCGGGAATGCTGAAGGAAAAACTAGTAATAATAATACCTGCTTGACGCAAGAATGCATTCTTCATGACTGGGGGAATGCAGTGGTTGTTCTTATCTATAAGAAAGGAGATCCGTCAGACCTCGAAAACTACAGACCAATCAGTCTGCTGCCTCAGGTGAACAAAGTATTTATCAGAATAATTACAAACAGGTTAGAGTGAAAACTTGAAATATACCAACCAAGAGAACAGGCTGAATTTAGAAGTCACTACAGCACTACCGAACACATCCATACAATAAAACAACTTATAGAGAAGGAATCAGAATATAATGTACCTATATGGATGGCCTTCGTAAACATCAGAAAGGCCTTCGACACTATAGAAACCTGGGCAATAATAAAATCTATGAGAAATGCCAGAATGGATCAAAGATACATCAACCTAATAGAAAATATATACAAAACTTCTACAATGACTATCAAGATTCACGCACAGACAAATAAAATAGAATCTAAAAGAGGCGTCAGACAGGGAGATGTAAATGCGTCAAAATTGTTTACTCTGGTTTTGAAGGATGTCTTCAAGAAAGTGAATTGGAGGGAAAAGGGAATAAACATCCATGGTGAATACCTAATCAATTTAAGGTTTGCTGATGATGTCGTCCCGTTTGGAAGAGATAAACCAGAACTAACTAAGATTTTGGAAGAACTACATGTAGAAGCTGCCAAAATTGGACCACATATGAATAATGCAGAAACACAATTCATGACAAACGTTCCTGATGCAGACCAAACCATTACCTTTCATGGACAAGCTATAAAAAACACAATCATACATACGACTATATCTTGGACAATCAGTGACACTAAATAAACAAAACCAAGAAATTGAGATCGATAGGACAGTCAGATTGGGATGGGCTGTCTATGGTAAATTAATATACGCTTTCAACATGAAAATCCCCATGGCATTAAAAAAATATACAACGAATGCATTCTCCCAGTCACTACATGCGGATCCGAGATCTGGATCCTAACTAAAAGAATTCATCAGAGGGCCATAGAGAGAAGAATACTGGGAATATCACTGAGAGAACACAAAACAAACCAGTGGATACGAGAAAGACAAAGGAACCGACATCATACAGAGAGTCAGTTCCTTAAAGTGGCAATGGGCAGGACATGTTGCAAGACACAGAGAGAATTGGAGTGGACACATCACTAGATGGAGACCTTGGGAGAGAACGAATAAGTATTGGCAGACCACAACAGAGATGGTACGATGATCTGAAAAAATTCGCTGGGCTGAACTGTGTATGGTCAAACATGAGAGAGGCCTATATCCAATGGATAGAAGATGGCTGAAAAAAGAAAGAAAAGAAGTCGATGGAGAGTTCGGTTTTATTACCTCCATATAAAGCAATAAAAAACGCTAGCCAGCTTGAGCAGTTGGGATCGGTCCTACTGTCTTGAAAAATTGTAGAACCAGATATTCGCAAAAAGGAGTTGTCAAGACAAGATGGCGGCTAACGCTCACGAATCCAATTTTGGTGCTAAAATTCCTGTCTTTTATAGTAAAGACCGTTCGATTCGATCGATAATGGAAAGTCCAATACATTTGGATAATTTTTTTAATTAATCGTTTGTCTTCTGGATCCCAACGAGTATCATCTGACTAATCGATGCATGATTAAAATTTGAAAATTATGCCGTTGTATTAGAAATCATAATACGTTTTTCTATAAATATTAATTCCAATTCATTTATTTTTATTTTATTTTTGTGATATGCGCCCTATTGAATGGGCCTTTTGATTTGATTACAATTAATACTACTATTTCCAGAACATAATACAGTTTTGATATTATGTTGTGGAGTGGGCAATTATTTGATCATTATTGCTGTTTTTTTGGTCTTCTTAGTATAAACGTTTGACTGTAAAAGAATGTTAATAACTAAGATAATTAACATATTTTTTAACGCATTCTAATATTATGATATAAACATTTTTGGAAAAATATTTTTGAAAGGATTTTCCTTGGTGTAGAACAAACAGCTTTTAGCAGAGTTGCATTTGTCCTAAATGCTAAGCTCCGTTCTTCATAAAACCAATATTTGTAATGTATTTTTGGGTCACATTGAAGACAAACAGAGCATCGAATCTAAATAAATTTTTGTGAACTAATCTGTTATGCGTGATAGAGCTTGCGATTTGAAGTCCAGTAATCCAAAATGAAAAACCCCGGATTTCAAGAGAGAAAAAAAGTTGGAAATTTCATTGTGCGATTGTTTGTTTGCATTTGTCTTAATTGCGTGAAGCCATGAGATTTCCCTTATCATTTATTCGCATGTAAACGAGCGGGGTGAAATGTCAAGCAATTTTGTTTACAACAGGAGGTTTAGATAAGAGGTGGTGTTGTTTTTTCTGTTGATTTTTTACGTGGGTATTAACCGAGAATTTAGGAAATTTTATGTAAATGGCATGCTATGTAGGGCATGCTCCATTTGCAAGAATTCCATAACAGGTCCTATTATATATTATAATGAATCCAACTAGCTATATTTTTGCTTCCTTTGCCCAAAGTATTTTGTCAAAAAGAAAAACAGTACAAATTTTTTTTCAAAATGAAAGTTTGATTAAAATACCTACTCTAATATAATTAATAATTGAACATCCAATTGAACAGATAATATCGTTTGGATGATACACTATTCTTTAGGGAATGAAGCGATAAATAGGATACGGTCTTATGAAATCTTTCGGATAGAAACCGATTTTTATGAAAATTTGGACGAGTGATTTTCATCCTTTAGATCAACAATAACGGTAGAATTGTGCATTTGTAATTTAAGAGCCGAAAACCATCCGTAACACTAAAAGGACCATCGAGTTCCTACGCAGCAAATGCTTTTAGGCTGGGTAGGAAAGAACTGCGAAAAGTGGTAGGATTCATAAGTGGCCACTGGATATTCAACGCACACCTAGTGAAAATGGGATCCTATTTGCAGGATGTGTGGAGAAGTAGAAGAAACCGCAAAGCACATGGTCTTCGATTGCTCTGCCCTGTACAGAAGGCGAGCCTCCTAGGCACAAATCAGGAGGGAATGCAGGAAAACATAGTCCGACGAATCTCAATTTTCGCTAAGAATTTAGGATGGGACTCTGCTTAATACCTGTGAGTGGGGGTGCACAATAAGCCAATCAATGGATGAGCGGCAACAATTAGGGCACCTGAAACCTAACCCCCTCGTGACTAAAAAAAAAATCCGTAACACTAAAAAATCCCAATGGCACAGCTCCAGTTGGACAAGCTGATTTCAGTAACATTTTTGCATAGAACCCAAAATAAAAAATTAGATACAAAAGTAATAGAATGTTTTGAGATGTACAAAAAACCAATATAACATTTTGGTATCAAATCAAAAATAAAAAAAAATTGTGGTAAATTTGTGAATTTTCCTAAATAAATGTTTTAATGTACGAATTAGAGAAAAATGTTGAATACCAAAGTTGTAGAACGTATTAAGGTCTATGAAAAAGCTCAGTAACTTTTTTGCGTCAAATGAAAAACAAAGGAAATACGATTTTTTCAACTTTGACAGGCCGCAATTTTGTTTTTACTGGGCCCATTTGGCTCATTAACGAACTCGTCCAATATTTTGGCCTAACCGATTTTTGTAGCAAGTTTCGTTTCGATCCGTCAAAAAATACGCCCTCTATCGTGCTTACAAATTCCGTTATAACACATATATATATATATATATATATATATATATATATATATATATACATATATATAACAAATATATTCATGGGTAATTCACGCAAAATAAAGGGCTACTGAAATAGAGTGGTAACCGTAACGTGAATTACCCATGAATTTCTTTGTTGTTGTTGTTAACATATCACGCGATATTCCTACATCTTCTTTATATATATATATATATATATATATATATATATATACATAAAGAAAATGTAGGAATATCGCGTGATATGTTAACAACAAAGAAATTCATGGGTAATTCACGCAAAATAAAGGGCTACTGAAATAGAGTGGTAACCGTGGACATGCATGTTTCTGGCTCATTTTGCCTCTTCGGCACGGCATAACCAAATAAGGATGTGAAATTTGGGAGCAAAGATGTTAATCGAAACATGGGAAAACACAAAATAACGGATTTCAGCAGGGAAACCAAACGCTCATTTGTGTCTTCAATTGGAAGATCCCGAGTTTTCAGGACAACAACCAACATCGACACAAATGAGCGTTGGGTTTCCCTGCTGAAATCCGTTATTTTGTGTTTCGCCTTTTCTCCTCGTCGGGTTGTGTAACCATACTTTGTCCCCTTCTTTGATACCGCCTACTGTGGCCGGCGTGTCGTACCAACTTTTCATTCAGTCGCTGGTAACTTGAAGATTTGTTCGAACTAGTTCATGAATATCGTCTAGCCTTCTCCTCAATTGGATCACGTAGTCTTCTCCTGATAGATCTTCTCCAGGCCGACAGCCAAATTCCAGGTCACAAGGAAGCCTCATTTCGCGTCCAAACAGGATTTTCGCAGGTGTTTCACCCGTGGACTCATTGACGGCAGATCGATAAGTCAATGCGAATGGCCCCAATCTCTCTGATGGCTGGAAACTACTTTGGTTAGGTATTTTCCAATAGTCCTGCTCATTCTCTCAACCGTCCCATCTGACTGTGGATGTAATGCTGTTGTCCTGGTCTTCTTAATTCCCAGCTTGTCGCAAATCTCCTGGAATAGATGGCTTTCGAAATTTCTTCCCTGGTCGCTGTGGACTTCCAAGGGCACTCCATATCGGCTGATAAATTCTTTCACCAATATATCCGCGACAGTTGTGGCCTCTTGGTTCGGGATAGCGTAAATTTCCATCCACTTTGTGAAATAACCCATTACAACCAGGATGTATTTACCACCATTTTCTGTCGACGGAAATGGTCCAGCGATGTCTAAAGCAATCCTTTCGAAAGGGCTTCCAACATTATACTGTTTCATAGGTGGCTTTCTCTTGCGATGTGGTCCATTACTCGTAGCACAAGTCGTACATTTCTTACACCAGTCGTTCACATCGTCGGAGCTGTTCATCCAATAAAACCTTTCACGGACTCGCAGAAGGGTTTTCTTTACCCCACACCTGACACCAATGTAATGTTTATCCTATTTACTTAAAACAGTTTATCCTGACGGGTGGGATAACGTCATACACACAGTAAGTAGGTTTACTAACTTAATTTATTTATTCACTACACTATTTACTAATTTATATTATATACACAGTATATGCACTTAAACTAATTTATATTCACTTATTTACTGTTTATCTCACGATGTCAAATTATAAACTAACTAACTCTCCCTGGTCGGTCCTTTATATATTAGTGCCTTTTATAATAATAATTCTAGATTGCGGCTTACACAAAAATAATTGGCTCTCTGGCATTTTCTAGATAAGACTGGTCACAAAAAGAACGTCTAGATAAGATAGTGACAATCGTGAACAGTTCTAAGAAATCCATGCGCATCCGTCATAATTTTAAATTTCATACATGGCTTAGACTGAGTCGGATTCAGGGACTATGCCAGTGTGCTGTTTCGTAACATTATTATTGTTGATATATTTGTGAAAAATTGGAATTGTATAATAGAACTAATAAAAATGAAATAATAAAGTCGTGTAATCTCGTAATCTCTTGTCCAATTTAGAGATTACCTGTAATTAGAGTTTTGATTATGTGACATTTAAAATAATGTTATTAATCCTATTAAAATCATCATCACATTTCCACTGTTTACCAAACATGAAAAAATCATAAATTATATTGACATTTATACTCTACTGATAACATCTATTACCATAAACTTACATTACCGCCCTAGTTTAAGGGTATAGGGAAATTTTTTTCGGTGGAAACATCAACCAAAAAAAACTAATAATTTTATTTTATGACCTCATGAAATGTACGCATTTCACATAGGTCATTGTCTCTTTGTCCTTTTAAAACAATAAATTTTGGAAAAATTCGAGGGAGGACCACAGCTACGCGTATGATAGTTTACGCCAAGCCCTTACACCAACGTGCAAAGATAAAAATCTCTGTTTAGGGGTAGAGTAAGGTGGGTTTCTCATGAATGTAAACAGGCTATCCCAACACGTAGGTAGTTTGTTGAAAAATATGATTCCGCAGTTACTGAATCAATAACGTTGATTTCTTTTCGAAATTTTCTACAAACTATATCGAGTTTGGAAGACATTTAAAAATAAATATGAGTCCAAAACCTGAAATATATTTTAACACGTTTTGATTTGATTACTTGTTCGTAAAGCATAATTATACTAACATATTCAGAAGACTGTTACTGTGAAATTGATCCATAGCAGTATTTATTATGGTGACTATGCAGGATATCATCACGTTCTCTTCTAACACCATCTAGTAAATAAGGAGATTAAGTTGTAGTTTCTACTACACCAATTTGGCACCTATTGACATGTTTAGTGTTACTTTGATGGAATAATGTTTATTGATTTAGTTCTTTGGTTTATTTCTCTCAAATTTCTCTCAAGACTGCACACGTTGATGGAAACGATGATCAAATTGAACAAATTGTTCTTCAAGTTGCTCGCCCATCCACTGCATACCACGTCTCTCAAGTTAGCGGGACAACTATTCGGAGAATGACTTTTGACTGGACTAAAAATTGCCGCTCAATTGCCGTTTTTATGCCGTGAAATTCCCGGAATTTGCCGTTAATTATTTTTAAAAAAAATGGCCTGGTCCGCTAACTTGAGACTCAGACTCAAGTTAGCGAGACACCCCCTGGAAAATGGCTTCCCTCCGTACGGCAATTAATTTGAAGTGGATAGATAATTGCCGCTTGATTTGCCGCTCACGAAAATATCATTCCCAAGGTCGGAGTAAGATGAGGTCTGGGGCAAAACGGGAAATTTGCCATTCTCCATCTCAAGTTAGCGAGACACCCCCTGGAAAATGGCTTCCCTCCGTACGGCAATTAATTTGAAGTGGATAGATAATTGCCGCTTGATTTGCCACTCACGAAAATATCATTCCCAAGGTCGGGGTATGATGAGGTCTGGGGCAAAACGGGAAATTTGCCATGCTCCATCTCAAGTTAGCGAGACACCCCCTGGAAAATGACTTCCCCGTGTACGACAATTGATTTGAGGTGGAAAGATAATTGCCGCTTGATTTGCCGCTCACGAAAATATCATTCCCAAGGTCGGGGTATGATAGGGTCTGGGGCTAAACAAGAAAATCGCAATTCTCCATAATGACATGAATTATTATTGCCGCTCCGTGAAATACGGTTTCTACGGACGACACATCGTTTATGGGCCTGTGCTAGACTCAGCTAAAAAAAATTTCCAGAAACTCTGTACTTCACAGTATTTTAAAATCTTGAGCACTCAACCGAGAAATTCGCTTCTCGTCTTTCTTATTCATGCTTTTCGCATCCGATGGATTTTTAAACCCTAGTCATACCAAAATTTTTTCTCACCCAAATTTTTTTTAGATAATTTTTTGAACAGCTAGATCTACGCCGACGATAAGTAACCCGTTTCCCGCACGATTCAATAGCCCCGATATGTATTTGAAACAAGTTCTATATATAGCCGGAGCCACACGTACAACTGGTAAGCCGTTTATTTAATTCCCGAGACCCCCGTACTCTGCGAATATTAGCCTCGCGATTTTACAGTCCCGAATTATATTTAAAATGAGAATCTGTTTGAAGCTGGTGCTGCACCTACGTCAGATAGATCTGTTTTTTAAAACCCAAGACCTTGTATCTCGCGAGCAACACCTTCGCGACTCTGTAGTCCGAAATTTCCTTTAAAAAAAATTATAACTGTACCCTGCGAATCGTAGCTTCGCGACTGTATGGTCTCGAATTATATTTAGAAATAATTTTTTAATAGCCATATCCACACCTACGAACGGTTACATCGTTTTTCAAAAACCCCAAGTACCTTATACTCTGCGAATTTCAGCCTCGCGACTCTATAGCCCCGGATTTTACTTCGAAATATCTGTAAATAGTAGAAATCACACCTACAACAAGGAGGCTCTTTTTATATAACTCAATTACCATGTACCCTGAAAAATGCAATTCTAATACGTGATGTCGTGAGGTGAAATCTGTAGGATGTAGACTCTTTGGATTCAAATACAGATCAAATGGTCGTACGTTTAACATCAGCTTCTATCGGACATTTTTTTTTATTTGGGAGTGTAAGATCGTAATCCTTGATCAGGGTACATGGTAAAGTACTGAAAAGAAATTGCCGTACGGGGGGGGAGTCCTTTTTCAGGGGGTGTCTCGCTAACTTGAAACGGAGAATTGCGATTTTCCCATTTTGCCCCAGACCTCATCATACCCCGACTTTGGGAATTATATTTTCGTGAGCGGCAAATCAAGCAGCAATTATCTATCCACTTCAAATTAATTGTCGTACACGGGGAAGTCATTTTCCAGGGGGTGTCTCGCTAACTTGAGATGGAGAATTGCGAATTTCCCGTTTTGCCCCAGACCTCATCATACCCCGACCTTGGGAATGATATTTTCGTGAGCGGCAAATCAAGCGGCAATTATCTATCCACTTCAAATTAATTGCCGTACGGAGGGAAGCCATTTTTCAGGGAGTGTCTCGCTAACTTGAGATGGAGAATGGCAAATTTCCCGTTTTGCCCCAGACCTCATCATACCCAGACCTTGGGAATGATATTTTCGTGAGCGGCAAATCAAGCGGCAATTATCTATCCACTTCAAATTAATTGCCGTATGGAGGGAAGCCATTTTCCAGGGGGTATCTCGCTAACTTGAGATGGAGAATGGCAAATTTCCCGTTTTGCCCCAGACCTCATCATACCCCGACCTTGGGAATGATATTTTCGTGAGCGGCAAATCAAGCGGCAATTATCTATGCACTTCAAATCAATTGCTGTACGGAGGGAAGCCATTTTCCAGGGGGTGTCTCGCTAACTTGAGTCTGAGTCTCAAGTTAGCGGACCAGTCCATTTTTTAAAAAAATAATTAACGGCAAATTCCGGGAATTTCACGGCATAAAAACGGCAATTTTTGGTCCAGTCAAAAGTCATTTTCCAAATAGTTGTCCCGCTAACTTGAGAGACGTCTGCATACCATAAATCTAGTCTCCAATGACCACTGGATGTTCACAGATCTCAAAAGAATGCTCCAGAGAAAGAGATTTGGCCCAAATTAAGAAGTGAAAAGATGAAATAATAGAGAAATGCTGAGCTAAGTATTTTGACGAATAATGCTGAATTTTGTTTGTTGCGGTTATTTTATTAGTTAGCGTCGGGCACGTTGATATGTTAATGCAATCCATAAATACACAAATAAGTTTGAATAACAATAGTTGGAAAATATTAAAGTTTTTCCGGATTATTAATCTAAATTCCAAAGCAGCGAAATCATCAAAAAATTTACCTGATACATGCCTCTCTAGTGTTAGCTTACCTGGAACAAAAAAAACGAGTTATTTGAATAATTTATCAAATGAAAATTGAATTTATAATTCAATTGCATGAATCAATTAAGGATATCATGCTAAACAAATTAAAACACTGGAAACCTTAAGATTTATTCATTTTTTATGTTTGTTTTCCAGTAATTTCAAACCTTACTGCCGATTGTTGGCTTAACTCTTATTTAACCGAACGTTATTTTTTTGTATTTCTTAGAAATATGCTTGCCTAGACAAAAACCTAAATTTCTTGTGTAATTGTTGGAGGGGTCCGTATATTTTCAAAATTTTCGGCTTTCAAACTAATTCCAACTTTATATGGCAACCCAACCATTTTATAATTTTTTTCTGATCATTTATCGCCTGAGTCACGTCGATACAGAGGATAAACTGTAAATATCATCGATCTAGGGCATAGAAAGTCTAGAAGTTTTTCACCTCAGATAGACGATGATGTCTTTCGAATTTCCAACAGATTAATCTCAAATGCACAAACTTTCATTACAGACAGAGTTAATTACATTTTAAACGTTGGCGGAACTTTAGGATGTTGTCAAATCAACTAGCAAAACGGCTTGTTTGAATTTGACGTTGACATCCGATAAAACATTTGATACACGTGAGTTTTGGCAAATGTATACTTGTGTTGCCTACTATAGAAAAGAATACAGTAGTAAAAGCATGTTTCCTTGATATTATTATTGTCAGTTCTCATTAGATGGTATAATTGCGAATTTGAAATACCGTGTTTATGACAGGGAGCATTGTGTAAATGTTAAATACAATAAGAATGCATAAAGACCACAGATACTGTCTCCTCATAAATTATAAATTATCCTTTATACCTGCGTCCTAACAGTGTCTGAGTAATCACCGACCAGGTAAAGCAAGGGTGCAGTCTATCAGTCTGTGACTTTTCATCGTTGTGCATTGTGCAAATAAAAATGGCAGTGTTTCATCCATGGGAAAACTTGTAAGAAAATTACTAGAAAATAGAAATATTAATCCAGGAATAATATCAGATATATTTAAATTTATTTAATGTATGCATTAATCAGAATTATTTCACTTTTGACAATAAGATATATATTCAAAATGAAGGTTTACCAATGGAAGCCCTATATCACCTATTTTAGCAAATATTTTTATTGACAATTTAGAAAGCAAGATCTTTGAAAGTAATATTTCGAAAAATATTTTATTTTGGTATAGATATGTAGATTACATATTAGCTTGTTTTATGGGTAGTAAACGACAATTAGATGTATTTTTCAACCACATCAATAATTTACACCCGAAAATTAAATTTACATTAGAAATTGAAGAAAATAGCTCAATCAATTTTCTTGATTTAGAAATTCAAAGTGTTAATAATGTACTTGATTATTCAATTTACCGAAGACCAACACAGACTGATGTGACAATTCCATTCAATTCTAACCACCCTGTGTCACACAGACTAGCAGCATATAATTCAATGATACATAGAGCTTTTTCAGTTCCTATGAACAAATGTAATTTTGATAGAGAGATTAATACAATTAGACAAATAGCAACATCTAACGGTTATCCATTAGATATGATAAATAAGCTAATTAAAATAAAAAAGAGGAAAAAGTGGCATTACAACTAATATATCCTAAACAAGCTGATGAAATTAAAACATATAAAACCATCACATATGCAGGAAATATTTCTAATAATATTTCAAAGATAATATCTTCAGCAACGAATACAACAATTTCTTTTAAAACAGAAAGTAACGTTAGTACAAAATTGTTAAATGTAAAAACAAAAATAACACTATTAAAGAAGACAGGTATATATAAACTCAAATGTCCAGAATGTAATGCTGTCTATTTGGGTCAGACCCTTAGGAATTTTGAAATACGATACAGTGAGCACTTACGAGCATACAGATTAAAACAACCAGATAAATCCCACTACGCAAAACATCTACTTGACACCAATCATTCATTGACACCTAACACAGAACTAGAAGTGCTGCATATTTGTGAAAAGAAACAAGAACTGGATTTCCTTGAAGAACTGGAAATTAGAAGACATTTGAGAAACCCACAATATGAAGTTGTCAATGAACAGTTAAATCTAGGGAATTCTCCACTAATAAACTGTCTTCTTAAGTGATAATTGTAAAGATCAGCAGATATAGTTTTCCTGGTTTTCTATATCATTGCACAGTTATACTGATCTTAATTGGAAAAATGATATCCAGGATATCACCATAGGGCTAATAATATCTAAGCTTCAATATTTGTAATATCACATCTTCTTCTTTTTTCTATAAACATATATTAAGCCAATCACAAGTTAGGTTACTTCTTGGTCTAGCCAAAAATAACTACTAAACATCGGGTAGGCATAAAATGAAATGTAACTTCTGTCATTCTGACGATGATATTGATTTATCGAAACAATTGTCAATTTTTTAGAATGTTCAATAACTTTTATTATATGGTGGAATTAACTAGAGACCGTGAGTTTCATTTAAAAACACTAATATGAGCATATTCCACGAAGTAAGGGTCGAGACAGTCAATTAAATTAAGAAAAGTTTGCTGTCAATATTGGGTGTTAATATTGGAAAGCAAAAAGGTAGTAATACCCTCAGATTAACACAGAAAATAGATCTGTTTATTTTGACTTTTTGATGCCTCAAACATCGAGTCACATTCTAAGCTCACGGACATTTCCACCGCTTTGCCATCTTTACAAATTCTCTTTACTTGCAGGAAACATGAAATTAGAAATTTAATTGAAAAGTTGTTAAAAGTTATGCAAATTAAAAAAAAGTCATACTAATTTCTGCATTTAAGTCGCTGCTTTTAAAAATAATTGAAATACTTGAATAATATTTAATAAAGGCATATTCTTATTAAATTTTAAACAAGTATTTGCTGTAACTAAGTGGTAATATTGCTCCAAATTTCAATACCGGCTTTATATGTCTGGGGAAACCTATCATGTTGTATAACTACCATATAAAGAGAGAGATGCAAATATCGTCAGATGTGCCCACGATATTTTCGATTGCGCTGTATTATTTGTAGTAAATAATGTCAAACGTGTCTTGTTTATTATGAGTAGCAAGTAAAAATTTAGTTTTTATGTGTTTATAAACACTTTTAGTAACTTTTATGTTAATTAATATAATGTTTTTGGATTATCATAGTTCCTCAGTGCCAAGTTTCTCAGAAAAACAGCTGAAATGACCAAGGCCATATATCTACAATACCATCCCCGCTTTTGGGAATTCATTATTTCACTATTGGCGTTTAGAATTGTTGGCCACAAAAATAAACGTGTTTATAAATGAATATCCCTCTCCATTGCAAATTATTACTGTTTGCGCCAATACCAAAATTCTGATTCGTAGTCTTGTAATATTTAAGAACGGTTAGTTGATTCATTACTAATAGGCAACACATCTTGCTTGTTTTATATGCATTAAAGACCGGTCCGATATAGATAATTAGTGTGATTAGAAAAAGTAGTTTAGATAGTGAGTTACAATAAAGCACTTGAATAAGCCATCCTCATAGAAAAATATCGTGAATAATTCAATATAAAATCATTTTTCGAACTGAAATAACAGTTAATTTAGGTGAAACATTGTGTAAACTACGAGTTTGTCAATTTCCTCGATTTACCCTATTTATCCGTACCTTAATCTCTAGTTTTCATTGGCAAAACTTGGACAGGACAGCCGGAGTTGGGGTTCCTTTGTTTCATCCAGATATTTGGTAAGTGTTCCATTTAGAATCAAATTAGAATCTACAGTCCTCTATTAATTTATAGAATCATACCGTACAATTACTCTAAGGTAATACTCATATTTGTCTTTTCCAATTCTCATTACTCCTTTTCTAATACAATCATTAATAATCTTATGTGCAAAACAGTTATTTTATTCGTAAATGTAAAGAAATAATTTGCAATTCGTTAATGCATGTTTAAAACATAATAAACAAATATTAGATACGCGATTAGATCTAATTGTGCAGTTTAATTCAAATTTGTTCCAATGCCAAGCTTGTGAACGATTAAAAATTAAGATTTATGGTTGAAACATATGGAACAACAACTTAGGTCCGTTATTTAATATTCATATTGTGTAACTCGAGTAAAACATTGAGGACGGTAAATGTGGTTTCAAATTTATTCAGTAGCAATACTAATGTAATAGTTATTACGTGCCGAGAGAAGTAAGTGGACGTTTGCAGTCGAGAAATGGGAGCGGTAAAATTTCGACACTGACAAACAACTTACTTCCCGTGTTACGTACAACATTTTTTCTACTACTACACATCAAAATCGCTAATTTTTATAAACATTTTAAATAATTGTAATTTCTTGTCCTGTTGTATTTGAGAATACTATTGGTTTCGCATTTTTTACTGCCAACTTTCTTTTAATTATCTTAACAATAAATTTTCTCTTATTCTGATGAAGAGTTAGTTGACTCGTTTTTTCAGATCAGTATGTGTACAGAGGGGAGCTTATTATTTTGTTTTTATATTATTATTAGTATTATTATTACTATCTCTCATCGTTCTCGGATATAATCTGGTAAATTTAGGAAACTGTGCAGACGTTAAGTCAAGCCTAGGTCCTATTCTTTTTATAGTTCGCTGTAGTTCTGGTTTAAAAAATTTCTAGTTATAGACAAGTATCTAGTACGATGGACATCTGTAGTGGTATGTATAGTACGCACAAAACATATAGTGCCGAAATGTAATGGTATATCCCCTTCAAGTTATGTTGTGGAGCTAGACTCTGAAAGGTATTAATATTTTGTTTACTTTTACCAATACCACTTACACACTACACTCTATCTTGATGACATAAAAATAAACTTATAGTTCCGTAAAATATGGGAAATATAATAAGTTATTTGGAAACTATATTCCTAATTCTTGTTAATAAAACGAGGTATAAGGTAGTGTTCATTGTCTGGCGTTATGTTAAGATGTATTTAATCATTATAAAATTATTAAATACATTTTAACGATTCTTATATATATCGTCTAATAAGCATTTTAAATTATAATATTGACTGTACTATGACAGTATTCAAATCAAAGGATATGCCGAAACTTTAAAGTTCGTACTATACCTATGTGGTTGGATGAAGTTGTAATTTCTCGATGCTGTCGTGTAGGTTTCTTGGTATTACTCCTGTGTTTGATAATATTATGGATATTATAATTACTCTGTCCTGATGCCACACGTCTTTAATTTCTTCTGAGGGGTGTATATATTTTTCTGTTTTCTCTTCATTTTTTTTTGTAAATTCTGTGTGTTAGGTATGAAAATTTCTATTAGGTAAGTAGTTTTCTTGTGTTTGGTTGTTAGTGAAATGTTCGGTTTGTTCTGTCGTATTGTCGTGTCTGTGATGATTGATCTGTTCCAGTATAGTTTAGCACTGTCGTTTTCTAGTATGTTTTTTGGTGAATATTTGTATGTTGGAACGCTTTCTTCTTCGCCAGTTATTGATGTATATGTTTCGCTACATTGTCGGGTCTTCTGTATTTACTAGTATGTTGCACCTTCCCGTTATCTGATCAATCATTTCAACTTGTTGTTTGTATAGTCTACATTTGTCTGTTGGTGTATTTGTATCTTTGATTATATGTTTGTTGTTTATCGTTTGGTCTTGGATTGCGATCATAAATCCCTCTTTTTCACCAAAGATATTGTCCTTTGCGAGCCACATGTTGGATGCCTTCAAGTTTATATGCTGTTGCTGTAGTATTTTTCCTTTCCAGTTTTCTTTTTTTGTTGCTGGTGTTATTATTCTTTCTGTCGGATTGTATGTATGGCTAGAACATTTTAGGGGCGTGCCTGATGTCTCAGAGTATATGATTGCTTTATGTATGCTACTTGTTCCCAATCTTTCTACAAAATATCTTGCCTACCTGAGAGTAGTTCATATTTTTAATGTCTACGAAAACTCTCCCCGCATCTCTTCTGTTAAGTGTAAATCGTTCCACTACTTAGTGTATATGACGTATTCTATGTTTGTGACATTGTGACCGCGTTAAGGTGTTTATGCCTTCGACATCTGTATCACTTCATTTAATTACTCCCATTGATTAAATTAGTATTGGTATTGCGAACGTGTTAATTGCTAGGGTTTTATTTCGTGCTGATAGTTCTGCTTTAAGTATGATTGTTTGTCTATTTTTCTTTTCACTCTTCCTTTAGTGTTGTAAGATGTAATCCAATTTTAAATATTAGTAGCAGTCAGTACCTTGCATTACCTGATTGTTGCTGATTATGGAGTAGTGTTCTTGCGTAGTTTGCTTTCACTAGACGATGCTGTTGTCTGTTCTAAAACCCATTTGGATTAATATTAAGTAAGTGATTAAGTTGATGATTTGATGCTGCTAGTAGTTTGAGTTTGAGGTCATCCATATAAAATAAGTGAGACTTTTGATGAAGTAGCCGTAGTTGGTATCGTTTAAGATGTTCGACAGTGGATTCAGGGCGAGGCAGAATCATAATGCACTCAGGGAATCTCCTTGAAAGATGCCTCCATTAATTTGTATTGGTTTGGATTCCAAGTTTACTTCTCCTATCCTGATTAAGAGGGTGGTTACCAAATTCTTCATTATAAATTTTAGAAATTCTATTTTAAATGGATGTACTTTGTAGATTTGTGATATTTGGATTAGCCAGGAGTGGGGTACACTATCAAAAGCTTTTTGGTAATCAATGTAGGCAAAGTAGAGAGATATTTTCTTTTCTTTCTGCTTAATGGATTATTTATGTATCTACACATCCTCTAGTTCCTTGACGACAGCTTTTCTGTTCCTCGCTTAATATTTTATGTTTCGATATATCTTCAGTAAGTTTTTGTGTGATGACTCATGGTTAGTATCTTGTATATAGTAGGTAAACATCGAGTCTGAGATATATATATATATATATATATATATATATATATATATATATATAATTTTAAATTAATTATTTGCCAACTTAATAATCAGGATTATTTTTTTGGGTTTGTGGCAATGATACCAAGTGTACTCTTTCAAATATTTATTTTACGAGCTTTCGAATACAATCGTATTCATTTTCAAGTACTAAAAATTATAAAATATGGTCAAAAATTAAAATAAAGGGTATATAAAAAAATACTTACATCATTTAACGAGATTGCAGGTAAAGTTGTAAAATATATGTATAATAAATCATTTCAAATA
Source organism: Galeruca laticollis (assembly GCA_963921935.1). NCBI lineage: Eukaryota > Metazoa > Arthropoda > Insecta > Coleoptera > Chrysomelidae > Galeruca > Galeruca laticollis. The sequence goes on from OY998183.1 coordinate 95,328,986, forward strand.
GTATCCAAAAATTATTATAAAACTTCAAAAAACAATATAAGTATTAAATAATGTTACCAAGTCAATATGAATTTTTTCGATTTGTATTACTTTGATGTTAAAAATAATTTTATTATAGGTTACTTATATGATTTGTACTCAAATTTTTTAAATGTTGCTTTTCAAATTCTAATAAATATGCGTATATTACACTAAGATTATTCAGGTCTGTTTTTTTATTTATACAATCAACATCTTGATTGATGTAAGCTGTTTCTAAAAACAGACGTTTTTTATAATTATATATATATATATATATATATATATATATATGTGTGTGTGTGTGTGTGTGTGTGTGTGTGTGTGTGTGTGTGTGTGTGTGTGTGTGTGTGTGTGTGTGTGTGTGTGTGTGTGTGTGTGTGTGTGTGTGTGTGGGTGTGCGTGTGCGCGCGCGCGTGTGTGTGTGTGTGCGTGTGCGCGCGCGTGTGTGTGTGTGTGTGTGTGTGTGTGTGTTAAATAATTTTGCTAGTTGAGTAAGTGGAAGGGAATTTTTTTAACCAGTAATTTGCAATTTTAAGCTTTCTAGTTGTGTGTTCATGTTACTGCTTTTAATATATCTTCTAGTGTGATTTTTATTTCGAACATTGGCTCGATTCTGTTGAATGTATCTCTTTCTACTTGTATCCAATGTGCGTTCTCATTGTGCTTAGTGGATTGTCACCAGATATTACTCCAAAAATTTTCAATAATATCTGCATTAACTTGATCAATAGTTGTTTTCTTCTTTATTGTACAGCATCTGGTAGACATTCTTTGGATTTATATTGAAAATGTAGTTTTGTTTCCTTCTATTTGCGCTTTTTTTGTACCTTCTCAATCTTTTCGCTAGTGCTTGTAGTTTTTGCTTCTTTGTATCAAGTTGATTTCTTATTTCTTCATCTGATTACATTTCTATTGCTTTTCTCTTTTTTGCGACAATTTTCCTTGTGTATTGAGTGAGTTGTCCAATATCTTCCCTTACGAATTCTATTTTAGTTTGATGTGTTTGTTGCCAGGCTGGTGTTTTAGGTTAACAGGGCATGTTTGTATCTTTCTGTTTTGTATGTAGATGAGTGGTTGTTATTGTCCCTGTGTATATGAGTAATTGTTTTTCTTCTCTACTTGTATCGGCAGTTATGTTTTCTTCCTATTTTTCATTTAGCATTGTGTTTACTTCTGCCTCAGGGATCTCTTTAGCCTAGACAACTTGAAGCTGTTATATTCGTTCTATTTGTTCAATTTGTATATATTCTGCTTTTATTTCGTTATTATAGTTGTATTACTTTTCCTATTATCTTGTGCTTCAATGACTGGGCGTGAGTTAACTTGTTCGATTGTTTGTTGGGCTTGTTTTTTAATCAATTCTAATTCAAGTTGCGTTATTCTGTTGCTCCTTTTTATCACACGTACTAGATCCGCCAAGCGCTGTTCTGTTAACGCGCCAAATTCGGGATACTTGCTGATAAATGCAGCGTGTAGCTGAGGTCTATATTCAGTTATGTTGGATTCTAGATGAGTTAACTAATAGTAACAGCATGAGCTGTCTACTTAACATCAACTGTCCATTTCATTCCTTCTTTGTTTCTCTCGTAGAGTGGTTGGTGGGAGCATCTCCTGCAAAACATTTCTATTTGGGTTTGGTTCATTGCCCATTGATTGTTGTAGCTGTGTCGGTACTTTTGTGTTCAAGGCGCAGATTTTCGCGCCATTCTCGACCGTCACGGCGCTCGTATGGAACCCTCTTATACAATAGAGGGTGGTTGGTCCTTCCAGCGGTGGTTTCTTCCTCTCGCGTCAGCCCTGTTTAAACCAATTATTTGGTGTCACAAGTCCCGGGGTCCACCAACTTGGGGATGCGAGTAGGAATTGGATATTATTATTATTATACGTTCCACAATTATTTATAGTAGTCTCAATGATATGAATTAACAAACATTACAGCAAATTCCTGAAAAACGAGACAATATTATCACGTAGTACACAAATATTACATTAATGTATTTTCCGTACTCTGAAGAAAATTTCATTAGTGAGACAGTAAATTGCACTTAAATAATATTTGATCATGGAAGCAGAGATAATATTTTCATTCCATTAAATAATTCACGATGACAATTATTATTATTCAAAAAGTATCCATCTGCATATTTAATAAAGAACTAAAATTAGGGAACAGTTATAGCCGTAAAGTTCGGTTATAATAAATAGCTGGTGTGGGTGAGCGTACATTATCCCCGATCAGAGGAATCAGATCGGAATTACGATATATTGCAAAGGCATTTCAATCCTTAACGTCGAAAAGTGTAGGAAAACTCCGAAACCAAACACTTAACCTAGTTTTTTTTTTTTTTTTAAGTAGTTGGGTGGCTTTGGCAGAGACCAATTAGCCAGATTTAATTTGTAATCCGTTTTTACGGACGAGTTATTAAACAAAGTTTTCTTGTAAAGAATTATGTTAGTATGTAAAAACAAGGTTTTCTTGTGAACAATGAACATTTGCAGATATACCTTCTCTGTGTTAGTATGTTACGTATGTTGTTAGTACTTGTGCATCTATTTCTATTTTTTTTTTTGTTTTTTTTTCTTTTTCTTTCTTTTTCTCTTTTTTCTTTCTAAATATCTTTTTTTTTTCCTTTTTTTTCCATTTTTTTTTCTATTTTTTTTTCCATTTTTTTTTTCGTCGACGCACTTACAGGATATTTAATCGCAAAATTGCTTACAATGTATTTATGTTAGTATCAGGTTTTACAATTTCATTTTGCACCTTTTCAGGTGATTATAAAGACAATATAAAATATTAATGTTATTGCTGAATACAATTTGGTTTACACATATAGGTAGTTTTGCTTTATAATTTATTAAATCCTCATACAATGTATTTAGATTTACTTGGAATAGGGAGCATTCTAGTATTACATGGGTTAAATCACCAAGTTCGCCACATGTGCAAGCTGGATTTTCAATTATACCTATTTTCTGTTTATATAGCGGAGTCATAGCATGCCCTGATCTTATTCTATTTATGGTAACAATGAATTCTCTATGAGATATCCCATAGAACCATCTCTTAAGTGGAATCTTGACTTGGCAGCTTTTGTAGTTCTGTCCATGAGTGTTACTTTCATAAACTCTTTGCCATTCGAGTAGCAGACTGTTCCTATATTCACACTTAAGGTCGGAATGTGGTACGGATTTTATTGTTAATGGTTCTCCTGAAGAAATAGCCGATTTTGCTAACCTGTCAGCAATTTCATTTCCTTTTATACCCGAGTGACCCTTTATCCAGACCACTATGATATTTTTATTTTGTTGTCTTATATTATGATGTTCCTTTAGAATTTCTAATTCCACATGGGATAAATTTGAAGAGTTATGAATATTTTGTAACCTGTCTACGAGGCTTTTACTGTCTGTAAAAATCACTGTATTTCGTATATCAGTTGATGAAACATATCTCAGCGCGAACAGCACAGCATAATTTTCAAGTGTATAAATTGATGTTTCTTTAGGAAATTGCTTCAAAGACGTATGGGAAGTGCTAGCATCGTAAAAGGCGCATCCGCATCCTTTGCTTGTCTTGGAACCATCTGTATAAATATATTTGTATTCTGGCCAGAAATGGTTGATTTGCTCTAAGAAGTTTCCGTTTGGGTTTACGTAACTTGTTTCCATTTTTGAGGAGAATAAAATGTGGTGTTGCTCTGCATAATATGGAAGGGTACTTGAGGAGAATACAATTTCCTGGTACTTGACGATACGTGTGTAGCTGTCCACAGTTAGCGGAGTTTTTTTGTGTTGCCAGTATGGGTGGGTAAGGACTAATATCGAAAGGTTGTGTATGGAGTGAATGGTTTGAGCATGTTTAGCAAATAATTTAGTTATGAAAATATCGCTGATTAGTTTTCTTCTAAGGGATAGTGGAGGCTCTATTGCCTCTGCTTCCATGACATGTACTGGTGTTGATTTTAAATAGCCAAGACATATTCTAAGACATCGATTTTTTTGAGTTTCTATTTTTTGTAAATGAGATTCCGCAGCTGATCCGTAAAGGTTACTACTGTAGTCGAAAACCTAGTTAAAGGAGAATATAGATTTAATATTTTTTTCTCGAGGAAAATTGTTGCAATAATTTGTTTCGAAGAAGTTCTGTGCTGTTTTAATTAGTTAGGTAAACTTTCTTAACTACCAACAGATAGTTCAGAAACTCGGCATTGAGCGAAACTTAAATTGTTTTCATTAACGGCATTTAACAAAACTTAATTAAAGGAAATTATTTTCCTTAATTTAATTTCGTCATAAAATTACTCCAAACTGCATGGGGAGGAAATTTGGAGAAGTCTCGCTTTGTATATCTAGTTCAACCAGTATAAGCAACTAATACTCAATATTCATTGTATACAGGATATCCCAGTTGAAACTAACACATTTTAAACGTGATTATTGACTAAAAAAAATTAGGTAGAAATGTGCGGTTTTAACCTTAGAGTAATAATAAACATTGAAAGGGCTATTCATTCATAAACACGTTTATTTTTGCGGCCAGCAATTCTAAACGCCAGTAGTGAAATAATGAATGAATTGCAAAAATTGGGGATGGTATTGTAGATATATGGCCTTGGTAATTTCTGCTGTTTTTTTGATAAACTTGGCACCGACGAAACTGATAATCCAAAAACATTGAATTAATTAACTTCAAAGTTTAAGTTGTCACTAAAAGTCTTGAAAAACACATCAAAACGAAAGAACTAAATGTTTACTCTCTAGTCGTAATGACGCTCGTATAAACAAACCACGTTTCACATTATTTACTACAATACTACGACGTATTCGAAATGATCGTCTGACGATATTTGCATTTCGCTTTATATGGTAATTAATAAAGGACAAAACTGCTAAATAGATTACTCTTGACACATTAAACAGTTACTGAAATTTTCAGTAATGTTGCCACTTTTAGTTATAACCATAAAGGTATCTAACGATAAGCAAATACTTGTTTAAAAGTTATATAAGAATATGCGTTTATTAAATAAAATTATATAATATAAATATAAATGAAAATATTAAATAAAAATATAAAATATATTAAACCAATAAACTATCGTAGCTAAATGGGGTGTAGTCCCAAAGCCAAATGGCCCCCGGACCAGAAAGGGAAAAAATTCAATTATTATTAATTAATTTTAAAAGCAGCACCTCAAATGCACAAATTGGTATGACTTTTTTATTAGCATAACTTTTTAACACATTTTCAATTAAACTTCTAATTTCATTTTTCCTGCAACTAAAGAGACTTTGTAAATATGGCAAAGCAGTGGAAGTATCCGCAAGTGAGCTCAGAATGTGACTCGATGTTTGGGGCCAGAAAAAATGAAAACAAACATATCTATTTTATTTGTTAATCTGAGGTTTTAACGAATGAGTTTCAAATTTTGAAAAGAAATTTCCCAACTAAATTAAAAAAATGTGCTTTGTTGTACAGTGCGAGAATAGTAATTTATGCAACAAGTGCATAAAGTGGTACTTTTTTTTCACGAATGGAAAAAGTTGATCGGGCGCGGCAATTCCATGAGTGAAAAAAAGACACTTTATGCACATGTTCCATACATTATTTTTTCTACGGCCCTATACAAAAAAATAAAATTCAAATAGAAATTTGGGATATTTTAATTAAGCTCCTTCGGTAAATTACAATTATACGTATTCCAAGTTTCATGAAAGTCCATACTCGATGCCCAGCCAAGATTAATTGTGTTAGTTATACGTATTCCAAGTTTCATGAAAGTCCATCCTCGATGCCCAGCCAAGATTAATTGTGTTAGTTATACGTATTCCAAGTTTCATGAAAGTCCATCCTCGATGCCCAGCCAAGATTAATTGTGTTAGTTATACGTATTCCAAGTTTCATGAAAGTCCATCCTCGATGCCCAGCCAAGATTCATTGTGTTAGTTATACGTATTCCAAGTTTCATGAAAGTCCATCCTCGATGCCCAGCCAAGATTAATTGTGTTAGTTATACGTATTCCAAGTTTCATGAAAGTCCATCCTCGATGCCCAGCCAAGATTAATTGTGTTAGTTATACGTATTCCAAGTTTCATGAAAGTCCATCCTCGATGCCCAGCCAAGATTCATTGTGTTAGTTATACGTATTCCAAGTTTCATGAAAGTCCATCCTCGATGCCCAGCCAAGATTAATTGTGTTAGTTATACGTATTCCAAGTTTCATGAAAGTCCATCCTCGATGCCCAGCCAAGATTCATTGTGTTAGTTATACGTATTCCAAGTTTCATGAAAGTCCATCCTCGATGCCCAGCCAAGATTCATTGTGTTAGCTTATGGGAAGCGTGAAATAAAGTTAACGTTATGGCACTTTTTTAACGCTTTTTTACTTTTTTTCACTCTAACCATAAACAACCAATTTAAGCGCTGCAAACCGATGAAATACAAGGTACTTTAAGGTACTAGAAAAAATAAATTGCCACTTTTCAACCAAAAACTACTTTTTAAAATATAACACCCTGTATATTTTTACCCCATTCGAAAGCTGAGTTTTTTAGCTTTTTAAAATTTCAACGTTTGTAATTTAATTTTGGTGAATGAAGTTGATACGCGAGTCTTTGCGAGTGCGGGCACTGTCATTATTTCAGTACCGCCAGCAGACTTTAAGTTCTTTAAGAAACGCATTTTCTGCATTTTAAATTTTTGGTAGTTATTTATACTTTGAAATAAGTAGAAGTTGCCAAAAGCGTTATGTTTTTATTGCTAATTTAAAAGTTGCTATTTTATATGGAGGTAATTTTAAAATTTTAATAATCTATTTATTATTCTAGGATAATTGGCGATTAATCAAGAGTTGCTGTGAAAATTGCGTTTATTGTTATGTGTCCAATGAGTTTGTTTGACATCAAAAAAAGAAGAAAAAGCAGCTGCAGTATTATTATTTACAAAAACTTCTTCGATTACAACCACGAGAAGAAGATTCCGATTACAATTTGAAAAACCTACTCCGTCTAGAAATTCCATATTAAAATGGGTATCAGACATTCAAAGAAAGTGGTTCACTTGAGAAAAAAAGAGGATATAAAAATCGAAATAATCCAAATTATCTCGATCGTCTCTTAACTATAAATGAAATCTTGACTGAAAATGATAATCAAATTTCTATTAGAAATTTTTCTAAAAGTGAAGTACAAAGATGTTTGAAAGTTTTAAATTTAACTCCTTACTATAGGTGCGTTCTTTTTGACTGAGATCTCAGATAATCTCAGCTCACATCAGTAATGTGAGCGTTCTTTTTGCTTTACTCACTTCTAATGAGCTGAGATTTTTCCTCCCCCTTCACAGATGCTGAATGTGTTGTAGGAGGGTATCAGTTGGAATTGAGTCGGAAATAAGGTGGAGGGGATGAAGAAATATTTGATTGGTGTGGTTATAAGAGATATCGAGATAGGTTATGTTTATATGTTTTGTTTCTTATTCACGTATGCGTCGACAGATCGCGCGCTTCAATTGAGAAGTCGTTCTTTTTGGTGCTTACTCACATCACTTTATCTCAGATCACCTTAACTGAAGTGATCTGAGATCTCAGTCAAAAAGGACACACCTAATATACAAACTTTCCAAAACTTAAAGAGAGAGACTTTTGGAAAAGGCTAATTATGTGTGAATAGAAGTACCAAGTGTCAAAAAGGTATGTATATTATGCTAGCGTAGCCATTTTACAGGGCACCCTTCGGACCAGGCTAATAATTTGTTGCTAATTTGTTGCTAATTTGTAACGCTGAGCTTGATTTTGTTGCTAATGCCGTTTCCAAGAAAACGCAAACTATGCTACCGTAATATTAAGCTAGCGTAGCCACACGCTATAACTATATAAATAAGTAATATTGAAAAAAACTGAAAACACATGAATTTGTTGCTAATTTGTTGCTAAAAGATGACACTAACCGATACTGGAAAAAATCATCCCTTACCTCGATTTCCCACCCCTCACTATTATTTGCTATTAAGCTAGCGTAGCCACACGCTATAACTATATAAATAAGTAATATTGAAAAAAACTGAAAACACATGAATTTGTTGCTAATTTGTTGCTAAAAGATGACACTAACCGATACTGGAAAAAATCATCCCTTACCTCGATTTCCCACCCCTCACTATTATTTGCTATTAAGCTAGCGTAGCCACACGCTATAACTATATAAATAAGTAATATTGAAAAAAACTGAAAACACATGAATTTGTTGCTAATTTTTTGCTAAAAGATGACACTAACCGATACTGGAAAAAATCATCCCTTACCTCGATTTTCCCACCTCTCACTATTATTTGCTATTAAGCTAGCGTAGCCACACGCTATAACTATATAAATAAGTAATATTGAAAAAAACTAAAAATACATGAATTTGTTGCTAAAAGATGACACTAACCGATACTGAAAAAAATCATCCCTTACCCCGATTTTCCTACCCCTCAATATTATTTGATATTAAGCTAGCGCAGCCACACGCTATAAATATAAAAAAAAAGTAATATTGAATAAAACTAAAAGCACATAAATTTGTTGCTAAAAGATGACACTAACCGATAGTGGAAAAAATCATCCCCTAACCCGATTTTCCCACCCCTCGCTATTACTTGATATTAAGCTAGCGTAGCCACACGCTACAACTAATAGATAAGTAGTATAGAATAAAAATAAATGCACAGGAATTTGTTGCTAAAAGATGACACTAACCGATACTGCGAAAAAATCAACCCTTATCTCATAATAATTGAAATTCATCGTGTTTTAGTAGCCATAGCCTAGCAACAAATTGCCCTACTGATTTTAAAGCGATATAGTCGATATTTGGTCAGAAATACACCAGCAACAAATTCCCCGACTGATTTTTAATTGAAATTCGTTGTGTTTTAGCCGCAATAGCCTAGCAACAAATTGCCCTATTGATTTTAAAGCGATACAGCCCATATTTTTTCAGTAATACACCAGCAACAAACTCCTCGAGTATTGTTTGATCGAAATTCATCGTGTTTTAGTAGCCATAGTCTAGCAACAAATTGCCCTATTGATTTTAAAGCGATATAGTTCATATTTGTGCAGTAATACACCAGCAACAAAATTCCTCGAGTATTTTTTGATCGAAATTCATCGTGTTTTAGTGGCAATAGCCTAGCAACAAATTGCCCTATTGATTTTAAAGCGATATACTCCATATTTGTTCAATAATACACCAGCAACAAATTCCTCGAGTATTTTTTGATCGAAATTCATCGTGTTTTAGTAGCCATACTCTAGCAACAAATTGCCCTATTGCTCTTAAAGCGATATAGTCCATATTTGTTCAGTAATACACCAGCAACAAATTCCTCGAGTATTTTTTGATCGAAATTCATCGTGCTGTAGTAGCCATAGTCTAGCAACAAATTGCCCTATTGCTTTTAAAGCGATATAGTCCATATTTGTTTAGTAATACACCAGCAACAAATTCCTCGAGTATTTTTTGACCGAAATTCATCGTGTTTTAGTAGCCATAGCCTAGCAACAAATTGCCCTATTGATTCTGAAGCGATATAGTCCATATTTGTTCAGTAATACACCAGCAACAAATTCCCTGAGTATTTTTTTATCGAAATTCATGGTGTTTTAGTAGCCATAGCCTAGCAACAAATTGCCCTATTGATTTTGAAGCGATATAGTCCATATTTGTTCAGTAATACACCAGCAACAAACTCCTCGAGTATTTTTTTATCGAAATTCATCGTGTTTAGTAGCCATAGCCTAGCAACATATTGCCCTATTGATTTTAAAGCGATATAGTCGATATTTGGTCAGTAATACACCAGCAACAAATTCATCGAGTATTTTTTTATCGAAATTCATCGTGTTTAGTAGCCATAGCCTAGCAACAAATTGCCCTATTGATTTTAAAGCGATATAGTCCATATTTGTTCAATAATACACCAGCAACAAATTCCTCGAGTATTTTTTGATCGAAATTCATCGTGTTTTAGTAGCCATACCCTAGCAACAAATTGCCCTATTGATTTTAAAGCGATATACTCCATATTTGTTCAATAATACACCAGCAACAAATTCCTCGAGTATTTTTTGATCGAAATTCATCGTGTTTTAGTAGCCATACCCTAGCAACAAATTGCCCTATTGCTTTTAAAGCGATATAGTCCATATTTGTTTAGTAATACACCAGCAACAAATTCCTTGAGTATTTTTTTATCGAAATTCATCGTGTTTAGTAGCCATAGCCTAGCAACAAATTGCCCTATTGATTTTAAAGCAATATAGTCGATATTTGGTTAGTAATACACCAGCAACAAATTCCTCGAGTATTTTTTTATTGAAATCCATCGTCTTTTAGTAGTCATAGCGTAGCAACAAATTGCCCTATTGATTTTAAAGTGATATAGTCGATATTTGGTCAGTAATACACCAGCAACAAATTCCTCGAGTATTCTTTTATCGAAATTCATCGTGTTTTAGTAGCCATAGCCTAGCAACAAATTGCCCTATTGATTTTGAAGTGATATAGTCCATATTTGTGCAGTAATACACCAGCAACAAATTCCTTGAGTATTTTTATATCGAAATTCATCGTGTTTTAGTAGCCATAGCCTAGCAGCAAATTGCCCTATTGATTTTGAAGCGATATAGTCCATATTTGTTCAGTAATACACCAGCAACAAATTCCTCGAGTATTTTTTTATCGAAAATCATCGTGTTTTAGTAGCCATAGCTTAGCAACAAATTGCCCTATTGATTTGAAAGCGATATAGTCCATATTTGTTTAGTAATACACCAGCAACAAATTCCTTGAGTATTTTTTATCGAAATTCATCGTGTTTTAGTAGCCATAGCCTAGCAACAAATTGCCCTATTGATTTTGAAGCGATATAGTCGATATTTGGTCAGTAATACACCAGCAACAAATTCCTTGAGTATTTTTTGATCGAAATTCATCGTGTTTTAGTAGCCATAGCCTAGCAACAAATTGCCCTTTTGATTTTAAAGCGATATAGTCCATATTTGTTTAGTAATACACCAGCAACAAATTCCTTGAGTATTTTTTATCGAAATTCATCGTGTTTTAGTAGCCATAGCCCAGCAACAAATTACCCTATTGATTTTTAAGCGATATAGTCGATATTTGGTCAGTAATACGCCAGCAACAAATTCCTCGAGTATTTTTTGATCCAAATTCATCGTGTTTTAGTAGCCATAGTCTAACAACAAATTGCCCTATTGCTTTTAAAGCGATATAGTCCATATTTGTTCAGTAATACACCAGCAACAAATTCCTCGAGTACTTTTTTATCGAAATTCATCGTGTTTTAGTAGCCATAGCTTAGCAACAAATTGCCCTATTGATTTGAAAGCGATATAGTCCATATTTGTTTAGTAATACACCAGCAACAAATTCCTCGAGTATTTTTTTATCCAAATTCATCGTGTTTTAGTAGCCATAGCCTAGCAACAAATTGCCCTATTGATTTTAAAGCGATATAGTCGATATTTGGTCAGTAATACACCAGCAACAAATTCCTCGAGTATTTTTTTATCGAAATTCATCGTGTTTAGTAGCCATAGCCTAGCAACAAATTGCCCTATTGATTTTGAAGCGATATAGTCCATATTTGTTCAGTAATACACCAGCAACAAATTCCTCGAGTATTTTTTGATCCAAATTCATCGTGTTTTAGTAGCCATAGTCTAACAACAAATTGCCCTATTGCTTTTAAAGCGATATAGTCCATATTTGTTCAGTAATACACCAGCAACAAATTCCTCGAGTATTTTTTTATCGAAATTCATCGTGTTTTAGTAGCCATAGCCTAGCAACAAATTGCCCTATTGATTTTAAAGCGATAAAGTCCATATTTGTTTAGTAATACACCAGCAAGAAATTCCTCGAGTATTTTTTTATCGAAATTCATCGTGTTTTAGTAGCCATAGCCTAGCAACAAATTACCCTATTGATTTTGAAGCGATATAGTCGATATTTGGTCAGTAATACGCCAGCAACAAATTCCTCGAGTATTTTTTGATCCAAATTCATCGTGTTTTAGTAGCCATAGCCTAGCAACAAATTGCCCTATTGATTTTAAAGCGATATAGTCGATATTTGGTCAGTAGTACACCAGCAACAAATTCCTCGAGTATTTTTTTATCGAAATTCATCGTGTTTAGTAGCCATAGCCTAGCAACAAATTGCCCTATTGATTTTAAAGCGATATAGTCGATATTTGTTCAGTAATACACCAGCAACAAATTCCTCGAGTATTTTTTGACCGAAATTCATCGTGTTTTAGTTGCAATAGCCTAGCAACAAATTGCCCTATTGATTTTAAAGCGATATACTCCATATTTGTTCAATAATACACCAGCAACAAATTCCTCGAGTATTTTTTGATCGAAATTCATCGTGTTTTAGTAGCCATACTCTAGCAACAAATTGCCCTATTGCTTTTAAAGCGATATAGTCCATATTTGTTCAGTAATACACCAGCAACAAATTCCTCGAGTATTTTTTGATCGAAATTCATCGTGCTGTAGTAGCCGTAGTCTAGCAACAAATTGCCCTATTGATTTTAAAGCGATATAGTCCATATTTGTTCAATAATACACCAGCAACAAATTCCTCGAGTATTTTTTGACCGAAATTCATCGTGTTTTAGTAGCCATAACCTAGCAACAAATTGCCCTATTGATTCTGAAGCGATAAAGTCCATATTTGTTTAGTAATACACCAGCAAGAAATTCCTCGAGTATTTTTTTATCGAAATTCATCGTGTTTTAGTAGCCATAGCCTAGCAACAAATTACCCTATTGATTTTGAAGCGATATAGTCGATATTTGGTCAGTAATACGCCAGCAACAAATTCCTCGAGTATTTTTTGATCCAAATTCATCGTGTTTTAGTAGCCATAGCCTAGCAACAAATTGCCCTATTGATTTTAAAGCGATATAGTCGATATTTGGTCAGTAGTACACCAGCAACAAATTCCTCGAGTATTTTTTTATCGAAATTCATCGTGTTTTAGTAGCCATAGCCTAGCAACAAATTGCCCTATTGATTTTAAAGCGATATAGTCGATATTTGTTCAGTAATACACCAGCAACAAATTCCTCGAGTATTTTTTGACCGAAATTCATCGTGTTTTAGTAGCCATAACCTAGCAACAAATTGCCCTATTGATTCTGAAGCGATAAAGTCCATATTTGTTTAGTAATACACCAGCAAGAAATTCCTCGAGTATTTTTTTATCGAAATTCATCGTGTTTTAGTAGCCATAGCCTAGCAACAAATTACCCTATTGATTTTGAAGCGATATAGTCGATATTTGGTCAGTAATACGCCAGCAACAAATTCCTCGAGTATTTTTTGACCGAAATTCATCGTGTTTTAGTAGCCATAGCCTAGCAACAAATTGCCCTATTGATTTTAAAGCGATATAGTCGATATTTGTTCAGTAATACACCAGCAACAAATTCCTCGAGTATTTTTTGACCGAAATTCATCGTGTTTTAGTGGCAATAGCCTAGCAACAAATTGCCCTATTGATTTTAAAGCGATATAGTCCATATTTGTTCAGTAATACACCAGCAACAAATTCCTCGAGTATTTTTTGGTCGAAATTCATCGTGTTTTAGTAGCCATGGCCTAGCAGCAAATTGCCCTACTGATTTTAAAGTGATATAGTCCATATTTGGATAGTAGTAGCCCAGCAACTAATTCCCCGACTAATTTTTAATTGAAATTCGTTGTTTTAGCCGCCATGGCTTAGCAACACACTGTCCGACTGATTTTAAAACGATATAGTCCATATTTCGCCAGTAGAAGCCCAGCAACAAATTCCCCGAGTGTTTTTTAATTGAAATTTGACGTGTTTTAGTAGCCATAGCCTAGCAACAAATTGCCGGAGTGTTTTTTAATTGAAATTCAACCGCCCACAATTTCGCTAATTTCTCATGCGAAGCGTAATACGGTAGCAATTTTTTCAAATTATATATTTTTCTGAAGGTGTAAAACATCTTTATCGGTAACGTTGATCTCCATCAAGTGTTTCCACCCGGTCGGAGTATCAGAAAATGGTTTCTAACGACTGGTTTGATTAATTTTATAAATGCATTTATATTTTATAATAATAACACCATTTAATATCAATAACATAATATTGTATTTATAATTATTAATATCATATTTTATGTATCTTCATTTTAGCAGCTACTTGACAATAGCAATTAATGATAAATTGTCCAAAAAAGTTGTGCATCATGTTGTGTTGCTCTTTGAGTATACTATTAATCTGGGAGTAATTTGATAGTTGTCGGATCGGTTAATAGTTCTTCCAACTAAATCATCCGCTTCCATCCAACTACTATTTCCTCTCCGATATGAGTAAGACACATAATGCCCCGTCGGCAATAGATCTAAATCTGATCGAATCGTGTTCCCGCCAGATCTTCTCAGATTTACAGTGGATCCTCTAAATCCGACAGCGCCTATTAAATAAATTTCTCGATTTCTATTTATTGGGTTTCTTATTTCTTTTGGTATAAGACCCAATTTAAACTTGTCGTTTATTTCCATATCATTCACAACTTTAAATATTATAATTTCGCCTACAATAAAAAAGTATTTTTTTATTAAATTATTTGTCAATGTTTTTGCATTTCAATATTATATAAAACAATTGAAGCCTTTCTCAATGAAACTAGTTAAAAACAAAAAACTTTCCGTCTGACTATAGAATTGAAGGCCAGGATCGATGGATCGAGTAATCTCGGCCGGCCTCTCGCAATAGAAAAAATGCTGTCAAGGTGACGGATTTTCAAAAGTCGTCGAAATGAATTTTGAAAGGTACCATCGTGTAGAGGATAAAAAAGGAAACTTTTTTCTCTTACGCTTTTTTGCTTAGATTAATATTTTCACAGGAAATAACAAAAAACCGAAAAATCGCTAAGCTAAATTCGCTCCAACTTCGCGAAAAATGATCAAATCTTTTTGAAATTTGGCACATTATCGTAAAACATCTTGCTGCTGCTGATAAAATGATAGAGTACTTCATGTAACATTATTTATCTAAATAATCAAGCGAAAATAGCGAGCAACTTTTTATGAGGTTATATATTTATGTTCAGCGGAAAAAAGTCTGTGAGGAAGTTTAAGCTACGAAAAACGTCCAGCGACAAAGTTGTTCGTTATGACTTAAAGAAATTCATGAGAAATATTTAGATTTATTCATTGGAAAATGGCTATAATATCGCGATTTTTCCAAACTGACTTATATTGTGCAACGCAACAGGTGTAGGCTGTGTGAAGGCATAATTGCATAGAGCGCCTGCCACCGTGCAAGCTACAGCTGTTGCGTTTGCACAATGCGAGTCAGTTTGTAAAAATCGCGATATTATAGCCATTTTCCAATGAATCAATCGAAATATTTCTGATAAATTTCTTTAAGACATAACGAACAACTTTGTCGCTGGAAGTTTTTTGTAGCTTAAACTTCCTCACAGACTTTTTTCCGTTGAACTTATATTATATAACCTCATAAAAAGTTGCTCGCTATTTTCGCTTGATTATTTATATAAATAACGTTACATCAAGTAGTGTGCCAAATTTCAAAAAGATAATTTTTCGTGAAATTGGAGTGAATTTAGTTTTAAAAACGTGGTTCAAACGGACTTCGCAATTTTTCGGTTTTTTGTTATTTCCTGTGAAAATATTAATCTAACCAAAAAAGTGTATAGAGAAAAAAAGTCTCCTTTTGTATCCTCTACACGACGGTACTTTTCAAAATTCATTTTGACGACTTTTGAAAATTCGTCACCGTGTCAGCATTTTTTGTACTGCGAGAGGCCGGCAGAGCGCTAAAGGAATTACTCGATCCTGGCCTTCAATTGTGATCAGTGATCTATAAACACGCAAGCTTTTTTATTTAAAATCCGAGAATCCCTTTAAATTTTGAAAAAATTAGCTTTTTATTGACACTTTATCTTTAGGATATTTATACAAATATCAAACATATTTTTGTAGGAAATATCCCACTCGTTTCAAATTTGCAAACGTTGTTTACTATTACCTTTGTTCCGCTCCAAAAACTAATCAGCTTCAAGTTCAAATGTACTTGATATATGCACCAAATTATTATTATTATTCTTACCAAGATTTAACAGAGAGCTTTCAGTATCTGAACTGCATTTACAACATCTGCTTATAACAGGAGGTTTCCAAGCTTCTTCCAAAAAAGTTTCTTTCGACGCAAATTTTAAATAGTTGTCCATGATAGTAATCGTAGGTAAAATGTTATTTTTCTTTTCCTTACACTTGGTACACTTGATTTCTTCTTCTGCGCTGTTAAGCGGTGCTAATAATTGTCTGGCCAACCATGCAACCTCTTTATTGCATGACAATACGTGTAAATCATCAGAAAGCATAGACTCTTCCATTGGTATAATCTTACTTAAGACTTGCGCTCTCATTTTGTACGTGTTTGTTTTGACTCCATTCTTTAATATTTCCAAAACCAGATTCATAAAATCAGTCTTTGTAGCTTCAAACTAAAAAGTAATGATCTTTGTTTTATATTAATTTATAACACAGTCTGACATAAATCCGCACTTTAGTCGGAGCTACTCGTGATCTAAGTAATCCATTTTTACTCGCTACACTCATACACTAACCACGCTATGCAATAATGCTACATGTATCATAATGTACTATTATAGCACTCCGTGTGTAAAGCGTGATTTATCGCAGGCTAACCTAAAAATGCATGCAAAAATCGAGTTTTTCGCACTTCTAAAAAAACCTGTGTTTCTATTCCATACTTTGCCCAGAAATATTAACTACATAGACAAGCAAAGTTCTTGCATATCAGTCAATAAATATGGTTTTATACTTGTGTGATTTCTAAATTAATTTTCTCTTTAATTTATTGAAGCGCAAATACAGAGGTAAATATTACTTTTTTGCATAGGTATGAGAATAGATTATTGCAATATACGAAATTATTTAGTTTATCACTACTCCGTTTCAGAAGTTACTTTACTGTCTTCTTCGTTTGAAAAGAAAATTCACATAAAGTAGATACATTTATTAATGTTAATCCAAATATTTATTCAAATAAAGTGATATTTTAAATTACAATCAGACAATAATTTTTCAATTAATCCGAGCCAATGAAAGGATGTTTTTAAATTAAAAACGCTGCTAACTGCTCTAGCAGAATGCTCTCTCACTGAAACTAGTTAAAAACAAAAGAAACTGTTTTCGTCTGACTTACGAATTGTAATCAGTGATCACAATTCTAAGTGACGCGAGATTTTTTATTTAAAATACGAAAATCTCTTTAAATTTTGAAAAAATTAACTTTTTTTCATTGAATCTTAATAAAGGATTTTATCTTTATGATATTTATACGTATATCATACATATTTTTGTAGGAAATTTCCCACTCTTTTTAAATATGCAAACGATCTTTACTGATATTGACTTCTTCATCATGCAGAAAAATACAAAAAACCTAAAAAAAGTCCATAGTCAAAAAATGACCCTTAATAAAGACCGTTCCGCTCCAAAAAGTAATCAGCTCTAAGTTCAAATGTACTTGATATGTGCACCAAATTTCATCGAAAAGGCGTTCGCGAGCAACCATGAGACATAATTTTGACCACATACACACACACACACATACACACACACACAGATATTTTGGTAAACATGTATATTCCTGTTCAGGGAACTCGAAAACTCTCCACGGGAAAACAAAACACCATTATATAGAATAGTAACCTTGGAAGAGATCCCCTTCTTCGTCAGGCCTTATAATTTAAAAGACATCAGCTTAAAGATATTTAGTGTGTGTTCACTCCATTTGATAAGCGTTTTTTAAGTCGTTTGAAACATTCTACGAACAGACACGTATCGAGATAAACACCTTCCGAATCGTTTACAAGAATTTAAAAATCGATACGAATCGACATAAACACTTCTCGAATCAGTTGAAAAACATTACGAATCGATTTGAATCGAGATAATTACTTTGCAAATCGTCACAAAGACTAGGAATCGATATGAATTCGGTGAAATCGATTGTATATAATGTTTATTATTTAAAAACACCCTTTCATTATTAATAGTGGAATATTTTTTCGAAACTATAGCTTTATTTAACTTACCAGTTCTCTTAAATGAGGAAAATCTTGAATTGCAAACAAAGCTATGTAAATTATTGAATCTGTGGCACAGGTATTAGTTAAAACAACCATTTTCCCATCAATAAGTTGTTTTTCCAAATTCATGTCACTTCCATTCTTTATTACGGTAATGGATTCACTTTTATCCCAGTTGAGAGAATCTTTTACATCAGCAGGTCGATTCCCATGATACTTAGATACCTTTCGACATTTATTTTTTGGTTTTGTTAAGAAATCTGTTTTTTTTTTCACAACTTTTTGTTTTCTTTGTGTACTTTTAATTTGAGACTCTGTTGTATAGTGGTCAGTGCCTGGATCGTTACTTTTTTTATCGTATTCGATGCAAATTCTTTGCTCTCCAAAACCTTCATTTCCATCACCATTATTAATAAAACATTTTTCAAAAATGTGAACGGGTTTTCCACTAAATTCGCAAATACATCCTCCATCGGGAGAATCACCATTTGCACATGATTCACAAACATTTTCGAAGTTTTTTTCATTATTTATTGAATTATTAACTTCTACTTCTTCTCCGGGCTTGTCATTTTCAAAAGTGTTATTGAAAGGTTCACAATAGTGAAAACATTTTTGGCATATCCTTTTTTGTCCATAGCCCTCTTCTTCTCCATCTAATTCATAAGAACAAGGACTAAATATGTGGACAGCTGTTCCACACTTTGAACACGTATGAGCTCCTCCAGGCAAATTTCCTTGTTTACAAATAATACAATCGCCCATTTTTTTAGATTTTGTTTTTGGCTGGCCCATGCCACCCCAATTTTCAAGTGAAGCATGGGCTGCGTTTCTTTTACCTAGACGTGATTTTTCACATTCTAGACATAGTATTTTCTGTTCAACGACAGCCGTGCATTTTTGTTTGTGAACTAAATCTTGGCAATTAAAACATGCACAAGCACTTCTTAAATCAATCATTTCGTTGCATATTTTACATATACATTCGTTTTCATTAGATCTATGGGCTTCTTCCAAGTCTGATGCAATGATCGGTAGTTTTCCTTCTAAGTACTTAAAATTATACTCAACAAACGTATCTGGGCGAACGCTGTGTAAATTTTTTGCTAACCAATAAGTTTTAACCCTATTAAACTCACTTTCGGAGCTGCTACTTGAAGCTGGAATCCTACAACCCGAGTACTTTTTGCTGTATATATTGCCCCAAATAGGAATTAATTGTAGATCTCTTATCAACTTTTTAGTGATATGAACTGTAGGAACATAATAAAGATTGTGTTCTTTTCCTTTTTCCATAAAAAATTGTTTACACTGTTCATATAATTTAGAACCCCACTCTCCCCAACTGTTTTCGTTTATTTTCTCACTTTCAGTATCATCATCGTGTAATGGTTGAAACAACTCTAAATCTTTGCTATGGGTTTTATTTTCGCTGATATCTTCGCATGTATAATCTTCTCCGTCTTCATCTTCATTTTCTTCTTCTTCATCTTGGGTTTGAAAAAAGTATAGAAATTTAAAACACACAATTTAAAGACGATTGAAATATATAATTAAACAATAAAAATACGATCGAAAATGTGGGTTATTTATTCAAATAAGGTCGTGGTAACTTTCAGTTACTATATAAAACGATTATCATAAGTTAATTTTTTAAAGAAAATATTATCATTCATAGAATGAAAGCATTGTTGCTTGTTATTAAAAATAATTTAACTTTTTAATGAGTATGTTTTGAGAAAAGAACACAAATAAATATTTTCAATTACTTTAATCACAGAATGCTTGTTTTATTATAAAGTATTAATTCTTTGATCGAAAAATGTGAGATTATCAAAGATTAATAAAATAAGCGAAACTGTTATAATTATGTCTTGAAAAATAAAGACCGTTGATATTTTTCTTTTTAAATTTCAAAACTGTAACTTTAAGTGAATTAATGAAGCATAAGTTAAAATCGTTTTCGTCTATTAAAATAATGTGTAAGTATTAAATAATTGGTGTAAGGGTTACCTGTTATTAAATTTTTTAAAAACTTAATTTGCTTTGAGCATTCAGTCGGTAAGCCATTTGATAAATTTCCTGCTTTAGGCGAATTTGCAACAATAAATATAGCATGAACAATTTTTTCTGCTTCCTCTACACTTAATGCAAGCATTAACTGATTAATCGACGCCATATAAAAAGTATATATGCCTTTAGAAGTTATTACTTTGAGTAGCTTTCTGTATGTGTTTGCAAAATGTGAATTATCGATCCTTATTCTAGTGGTAATTTTGTTGAGGTCTTTCATACTGTCAGCATACTCATCAATAGTTTCACATTTAGAGTAGACTTGAGCAGCGGCATTTAAAATCGCTCTCGACTCGTCAGAACAAAACTCGTCTGGGTGAGGTATTCCATTACCATGTATTATGTTAAGAAATTGTATAAGATCTTTAGCAGTATGCCTTTCACCTAAACGTTGCGCTATTGTAGTTTGGCCTGCTCCTGTATTTATACTAAAAAATTATTTTGATAATAGTGAAATCAAAGGAAAATTATAAGTTATAATTAATAATAAGATGTTTGGATATTAATTTTTAAAACTAGATTAATATCTCATTAAATGACTATTAGTTATTCGTTGGTAAGCATTTTTTACATATTTAACATATAATGTGTACTTATAATTAATTACTGTTTTAAATGAACCTTACTGTTTCTATATAATTCCACAATATATTGAAAAAATGTTGAAAATTCTAAGAAATTGACAATTGTTTCGATATTAAATATAATCGTCAGAAACAGTAAGTTTCATTTAAAACAGTAATATGAGTAGATGCCACAAAGTAAGGGTCGAGACAGTTAATTTCATTATAATTAATTGTTTGTTCGTATTAATAAGTTTTATTTCTGTTACAAACAAATTTATCAATAATTTTAATTTTGTACTGTGTAAAATAAGACACTTCCATAATATGGCCAGCCCTTTACATTTCATTTATATATAATTGATAACCGGGGTATTTCAACGCACGCTTAAGGAGGAGGGGTAAGGGTATAAGCACTTTTAAAAAATCGATTTTTTAATGCATTTTTTTCCAAGAATATTGTGACAAAATTTCAAGCGAATTAGAAACACTCTTAAAGTCATAGACTTTAAGCCTCTGCTTTTACCTAGCGGTTAATGGATAAAGCGAACTTTGAACGCATTTTTTTCGAAACCACGTTTTCAAAGTCCGTTCCCAGTGGCCTGCAAAAACTACTGAACCGATTCTTTTCAAACTTGGTACACAGTTATATCCAACCCCCATCCCCCCCACCCTCCTAAAAACGATTTGAAATAGACTATTTAAATAATTGCATTCCCTTAGATTCTTTAATTAAGTTATATTTTTCTACAGTTTTTTTATATAATTTTATGCTACTGTTTCATGATACATTTTGCCAAAAATGATCTATTTGACAGCAGTGGTCATTAAATTCTCACATTATTTAAAATTTTCGCATTTTGATTGTATTTTTAACCATTAAGTACATCTATTCTTTCATTTTTTGAATAAATTATATGCTATCGTATTGTAAGAAAACATTTGTTGATCGATGAAATATTTTTAACTATGATGGGATAATTACTAAACATACAGTTTGCATATCGTAAGACCTAGCATGCAAAATAAATTATCACTTCTGGCTATGATCATAGTATCTTGGGCTGCAAGTACTATAGAAAAGTATTATTATGCATTCCGTGGGCCATATTTGGTTGCATACCATATATCGTGTCCACCATAATGTTCGCCACATATGGGAAAAATGTTTAGCCCTAGTATATAGGAAAATTTAATATAGGCGATCGATCCTGCATGGTCGATAACCTAAAAATACATTTTGACATCAGTCACGTGGCCACCGTCATGACGGCAAATTCGAAAAATTTGATGTGAAAATGCGGAAAGTGGGGTTATATGGCAAAATATCGAAAAAAGTTATTTGGAAAAAGTGATCTGAATATTTTAGGGCCACATATGAAATTTGGAATGAAAAAAAAACAATGACATATAAAAGATAGACCAGCCTTCACACATTATTACATATACAATGTTTTGGTCGCAACATAAAACAGGGCGAGTACATTGCACAGTAGCGTATCATTTCGAAAGGGTTCATTTAAACTATTTTATGAAAATTGCTTTTATAGACTAAATGATGTAGGTACGTTATTAAATTTTCGTTTGAATAAGTGGAAATTATGTAAAAAACAAGTAATTTATTTAAAAGATACTTATAGAGGATTTTGAAGTTAAAACAAGGTTTGCACTACAGATTATGAATATGTTAATATAATATGGAAATGTTTTTTATTTTTTTTATATTGATTTTACAAAACTAATAAGGAATAAATAAGGGTATTAAAATGGTAAACAATAAAATAGAATAATTATAACAATAATCATAATATTAATATTTATTGTTCTTAAGAATTATTTACAACCATATTACAAAATTGTATAAAAAAATTAAAATAAAAATTACTGGTTATGAAATAAAATAGAGTTTGTAAGCATACTTCTTACTTTGGCTTTATTACAATTTTTTAATTTATTGAATTCATGGTGCAGTCGAACGTCTATATGTTTCTCCAAAATTAGTTTGGTTACAGTGATGCAGTGATCATGGAGTGGTTCAAAATCAAATATGTGATTTGAAAATACATCAAAGATATTTGAAGGTAAATATCTTATTGAGGTGTTTATAATCTTTTTTTTATATTTTTTATTAATATTGCTAACATCTAAATTCATGGTAAGTATCTTTAAACATTTCTCAGCTTCACTACAAACAGTAACTACAAATTTAGAAGCTTTTTTAAGTTTTCCACAAGTTTTATTAATTTGTAGTATAGACAAACTGCAATCACCTTCTAAAAGTGTAGATAACAAATTGTTCATGAAATAGACCTTTCAATTACAATAGATAAGTTACCTTGTTGTTGATGGAGGGTTTTTTGCTCCAATAGTCCTGGTGTCTTGAGCTACATCTTCCAGAATCCTTTAAAAAAATGTAACAATTTCTGTGCTAACTTGAAGTGTACATAGTTACAAATTAAAAATACTAAGTATATTACTTACTTGAAAGGTGTAACATCATGTTTCAAAACATGTTTGCCACTTAAATTAGCACATATGTCCGTTTTGAAAAAATTGTCAGAACACACCAAAGCAACTTTAACTTTGAAAATGTCCTCTTCTACCAAAAATAAATTCTGTAACCAAATTTCACGGAGAGCAATATCTCTGGGAAACCTGATAATAAAAAAATAATCAATATTATTATGAAAACAAATATTGAATGCCTTGTCTTATACCTATACTACGCTTGTGCTAATATAACCTTACCTGTGAAACGATCGTTCATCATTCTTATTCCATGTATTTTCACTATTTTCACACACTACAAATTTTCTCACCATCATAAATGTCTTAAAATCACTTTAATTTTCAAATATCAATCAAACACCACATAAAAGCACAATTATAATTAAAATCTTATTTACAGATCTCACCAAAATGACAGAAGTAGCTCGAGGTTGCCAAACTAAAAATTTATAAACTGTTTTACTTATGGTAATGATAGATCATGAAAAATTCTAATCGAAAAAACATAGTGAGCTGGACCGAGGGTTTGTCATACCTATTTTAAATGCTTCCCACTTTTTTCTTACTTTTTAAACAGAAAATACTGCTAAAATCTTGAACATATTCATCAATTACTATTTTTGTTAGAAGAAATTTGGCATCATGTAAAAAGAGTCTCGTCCTAAATATGTTGGGGACAACCAAAATGTAAACAAGGCTAGTCTATCTTTAATACGCCGTTGAAAAAAAACAGCAATAAAAAAATGCGCATTTTTCGCCATGGCCCTCTTCTTTAATGTTATTGCACCGATTTTGTTGAAGTAGTTAGGGTAACGCAGTGTGTAAGGGTAAAACAATTTAGAAGTATTGATTTAGGTCATTCCTAGGGAATAAAATGGAAATATTCGTTGAGCGCATGAAACTTTTCTGTAACAATGCCTTGTATCTTGTCAGTTTGTACGGTTTCAAATCATTCAATTGTGATATTACAATTGAAAAGAGCCGTTTTTTTTGTAGTATTACATGAAAGTTTAAAAACATTGACTACCCAATGCGCTAATATTAATACAAGATAATTTACTATCTTTAAAATGTCTACATACATCTGATAGCTATTCCTACTTCCATACATTTAACCATCCTAGAGCCGATTTTTCTCAGGCAATTTTGCCGCAATACCAAATTTTAAATTAACTAAGTGGGCTTTGAAATCATAAATGAATACTCGAGATGGAGGGCATGTATAATTTTGAATTTGTGGTTTGAAATAATAAGTTATTTATTAGTATTAAGTTAGTGGGTAATCTATTAAATATGGTTTCAAAAAATAGTAATAAGTTGGTTAACTAATTCAATTTATTATTATTATGAAAAGTTAAGTTTCAATAATTTAAAGCAATATTTATTCACAATATAAAAAACGGTTCTTTCCAATTGTGGTAACAGTACTAAATTATTTTAAAGTTCACAAGTTGACAACATACAGGGTATTGCTACCGAAAAGTTACAAATGTTCGACTAATATTTCCATTTAATACTCTAAGAATGATTTCAATAAATTATTTTGAATAGTTTTACGTTTATACGTTACATATGATGTTACTTGAACTCTTTCAACAAGGAAATTGGGCTATCATTTCAGAAGACCGCCATGGAGAAAAATACGAAATTTCTTATTTTTTGTTCTTTTTGCTTCAAGTTTCGTACGTACTCCAAAAATATCATTCTAACCACTTTTTCCAAATAACTCTTTTTGATATCTAACACCAGTTTTCGCATTTTCACATAGAATTTTTCTATTTTGCGGCAATGACAGTGTTCACGTGACACGTCAAAATATTATTTTTAGGTTATCGACTATGCAGGATCGATCGCATATATTAAATTTTCCTATATACTACAACTGAAAATTTTTCCCATATGTAGCGAACATTATGGTGGACACTGTACAAATTTAATATTTCGAAGAAGCTTGTATTTAAAAGAAATATATTACCTTATAATGTAGAAAAATATCTTTCTAGTTTTTGAATAGTAAGGCCTTTTTATTGATGTCATGTTTAGACTAGTTGCGTCCATTGAAAAGTCAAGACGCCCTGTGTTTTTCTTTGTAATTTTAGCGATAATTTTTTGTTCGTTACTAAAAAAATCAACAAAGAAAGGATCTTTCCCAATATCATGAATTTTGTTTAAATGGGTTGTGTATTTCATAATATTTAAAGCCTCAATTGGATCTTCATGTAAATAGGAAGCCTTTTTCTCTAAATTTTTTGCAACGTGTAACGTGTTGGGATCACGTATTACTTTAGGTTTTGACATTCCTATTTTTAACCCCATTTCTTTAGAAATAAAAGCCCGATATTGATCAACAGAACCATGATGTTCAATCTCCTTCATTACTGCTTTCCTTTCATTTTGTCGGAGATATGAAGGGCCACATTTTTTTCCACCTTCTCCAGGAATAATACTAATTTGTACGTGCACATCTTGATCCTCATCATATCTACTAAAACATATTTCTCCTTCACTTCCGCACCTACAGCAAACTAATAAATTGTTTGTTAGTGTTAATTATTATAGTAATAAGTTCTTATTTACAACGTAATTTTTGTGCCCAATACTGTTACTTGACTTTTGTAGTTTTTTACATAGTGAACTAGTGAACATAGGTAAATGTACCGAATTTGAGCATTCAGCTCGAATTTGATGCGGTGTTATAAACTATAATCTATACATTTTATATTATAAAGCACTTATTAGTATTTTTCACTGTGAATAAGAATAAAAAAACGTATTACTTACCATCTATTTTTCCAGACGTGCCAGGTAAATTGATATATTGGTTATTGTAATTCCAGCCGCACGTTAGTTGCGAATTTTGCCATATAACTTTGTTGAAGAATGGTTGGTATTCACCAGGTATAAACCTCCTGTATTTTCTTTTAGTTCTAGAAGCTTGCCTCGTACCTCGGTTATATTCGTGGACAACAGTTAGTTCTGCAAGTTTCTTTTTATTTAAAATATAATCAACTTCAACTTTCCCTACATTATATATTCTAGCGATTTCGCTGCTATTCAATTGTTCGAAACTGTTATCGTTACAATTTAAACTGTCTTGCAAATTCTGATCTTCAGATTCGAAGCTACCTTGATTTTTCAGGATTTTTAAAATGTCGTGTCTATTAATAGAAATCATTGCATGCAATGATTTTGGCTGTAAAATATTTTCAAGTTCATTGGAAATGCTTTGCCACACTTCATCTTGCTTTAATGCAATATGACCATTTGCCCAAACTTTTTCTTTATATTTTAAAACAGTTTCGATTAGTTTTTCACGTGAAACTGTAACAGGTCTTCCTCGAGATGACATCTTCACTTCACACTCGTATCACAACGACTTACAAAAGAAATAGGTGTAGGTATACAGTACAATAGAGACACAAGTCACTAACTAAAACTCTTGCAAAAATACATGCTCCTTTTATATACAGCTCAAACAGCATAGATAAGCTAAAAAAAATTAAAAGCACTATTTTATCTAATGCCTGTTAGGTGTTCACCAAATTTATTTTAATATTTCTCCCTCAAAGAAACAAAATTATTCACAAAAAAAGCGGCACGTTTGCCCTTATCGGTATCGGGTCGGGCGGCATGTTTGTATCTTCTCATCGACTTGGTGGTGCCCGCCGCCGCTTATCAATAATATACTTTATATTATCTATACTTTGAATTTATACTTCCTCAGTTTTTCTGAAAACCCGCTATTTAATGTGGGGGTGATAGTTTAAGGTCAAGCTAGCACCCCACCTTTACAAAATCAAATTTTAATAGCATACATTTAAACTTTAAATTTAGGAATAATTTGTACCCAAAAAACATAATTTTTACCCATCCAGTTTTCCCTGTAAAAGGCTTTTATAAAAACAAATAACAGTATGGATTTAAACTTTGAATTTGGGACTGATTTGTACCCAACAACGTTTTTTAATTATTACTGTTTGAAATGAAACTTACTGTTTCTAGTTAACTCCACAGTATATTGAAAATTCTAAAAAATTGACAATTGTGGAGTTAACTAGAAACAGTAAGCTTCATTTAAAACACTTTTATGAGTAGATTCCACAAAGTAAGGGTCGAGACAGTTAATTTCATTTCTTAATTATTATATTATTTTGTTTATGAAATATAATAAATTAGACCACACCACGTATTTTATTAATTTCTAAGTAAATCGTAAAAAAATTTGAAAGTATCAAAAGTAACCAAATAATGTTAATTTTAGAATATAGGACTAATTTGTACCCATACAGTTTTCCCTGAAAAAGGCTTTTTAATTCACCTCACAGCAGTCGTTCTGATGTAAATTAAAAATGGACCAAAATCTAGATAAACTGTTACATGCAGTGTTTCATGAAACCTTGTCACCTACCTACTTCCCAGTCATTTTTGTTTTGATATTCTGTATTGTTTTGCTTCTAATAATAAATATATTGTTATAATTACAATTAGAAATCCATATTTTTTGTCATAGATACATACTCTTTATTTTCAATGAGGTCTTTTGGGGTAATCGCGGCAATTCTTTGACGAGACAAAAAAATTAAGTTTTCTTTCCGTTCTGCAGGTGCGTGATAAGGGAGTTAGAAGAATGGCATCACACTCTGGTGTTATCACTTTTTTTGACTACTTGGCGGCTTAGTAAAGATTGAAAAACATTTTTTGTTACACTGTAGCAAAAACCGATAGGAGTCAGTAAGGTGATTTTTTTGTTTTTCAGATAAGAGGCGTCTGACGTCTCATCTACACTTTATTTAATAATTTTTGTAGTGGTAGGAAAAATTTTAGCATGGATTTATTGGGAGTAATTAAGCAGTGCACAAAACGCCAGAGGACTTATTTTCATTTTTGGTACTTCAGTCTAAATCTGTGAATAAAATATTTTGTGGTACAAATTCAGTTTTAATGGAATCTACTTATATGTTTTTCAAGAAATTATGAAAAGATCGGTGAATAGTGGGCTTGCTATACAACTTATTGAAGCAGGGGTTGTTTAAATTGTTTAACTTTAATATTTTGAAATATTTTTTTGTGGTACAAATTCAGTTTTAATAGAATCTACTCTAATATTTCCTTTTTCAAGAAATTCTGAAAATATCGGAGGATAATGGGCTTGCTATTCAATTTATCAAAGCTGGGGTTGTTCAAGTGTGTTGACGATAATATTTTTTGTGGTACAAATTAGTACAAATTCAGTTTTAATGTAATCGATTTTTATATTTCGTTTTTCAAGAAATTTTTAGATCGGACGGAGGCTTGCTATTCAGTTTATCTAAGCAGGGGTTGTTTAAGTGGGTTGACTTTAATATTTTGGAATATTCTTGGAGGTACAAATTTAGTACTAATAGAATCGACTTTAATATTCCGTTTTTCAGAAAATATGGGAAAGATCGGAGAAGAATGAGCTTGCTATTCAATTTATTGATCAGGGGTTGTTTGAGGAGGTTGACGTTAATATTTTTTGTGGTACAAATTAGTACAAAATCAGTTTTAATGGAGTCGATTTTTTTTTCGTTTTTCAAGAAATTTTGAAAAGATCTGAGGATAATGGGCTTGCTATTCAATTTATCAAAGCAGGGGTTGTTTAAGTGAGTTTACTTGAATATTTTGGAATATTTTTCATGGTACAAAATAGAACATATTTAGTAATAATAGAAATCGACTTTAAAATTTCGTTTTTCAGAAAATATTGGAAAAATCGGAGAATGGGCTCTTGCTATTCAATTTATCGATCGGGTGTTGTTTGAATGCGTTGACGGGAATATTTTTTGAGGTACAAATTCAGTTTCAATGGAGTTGACCTTTATATTTCATTTTTTAAGAAATCTTGAAAACATCCGAGAAGTATGGGATTGCTATTCAATTTATCACAACAAGGGTTGTTTGAGGGGGTTGACGTTAATATTTTTTGTGGTACAAATTCAGTTTTAATGGAGTCGAGTTTAATATTCCCATTTTCAAGAAATTCTGAAAATATCTGAAAATAATGAGCTTGTTATTCAATTTATCAAAGCAGGGATTGTTTAAGTGGGTTGACGTTAATATTTTTATTGGTACAAATTAGTACAAATTCAGTTCTTCAATTTCCTGTATTAATTTTCATTTTTTTCAAATTATTATTAATTTGGGCTTTCCAGGTTAACACGAAGCTAGCAGCGCCAAGTTTTTTTCTTTAGTGGGTAAAGGTACAAAATTATATTTTGTGGTACAAAATGAGTACTAAAAATCGTAATAGGTTTGATTTGATTCTACCGAAATGGTTCTGCCAGCTTCACAGAGGTGATTTTAAAGCGATGTAGTCGATATTTGGTCAGTAATACACCAGCAACAAATTGCCCGAGTGTTTTTTAATTGAAATTCGACGTGTTTTAGTAGCCATAGCCTAGCAACAAATTGCCGGAGTGTTTTTTAATTGAAATTCAACCGCAATTTCGCGAATTTTTCATGCGAAGCGTAATACGGCAGCAATTTTTTCAAATTATATATGTTTCTGAAGGTGGAAAACATCTTTATCGGTATCGTTGACATCCATCAAGATGTTTCCACCCGGTCGGAATATCAGAAAATGGTTTCTAACGACAGGTTTGATTCATTTTATGAATGCATTTATATTTTATAATGATAACCCCATTTATTATAAATAACATAATATTGTATTTATAATTATTAATATCATATTTTATGTATCTTTCTTTTAGCAGCTACTTGGAAATAGTAATTAATGTTAAATTATCGATAAAGATGTGCATCATGTTGTGTTTTGCTCTTTGTGTATGCTATTAATCTGGGAGTAATTTGATAGTGGTCGGATGGGTTAATAGTTCTTCCAACTAAATCGCCCGCTTCCATCCAACTACTATTTCCTCTCCAATACGAGTAAGACACATAATGCCCCGTAGGCAATAGATCTAAATCTGATCGAATCGTGTTTCCGCCAGATCTTCTCAGATTTACAGTGGATATTCTAAATCCGACAGCTCCTATTAAATAAATTTCTTGTTTTCTATTTATTGGGTTTCTTATTTCTTTTGGTATAAGACAAAATTTAAACTTGTCGTTTATTACATATCATTCACCACTTTAAATACTATAATAAAATACAAACGAGGGGATTGACTAAAGATTACTCGCCCTCTCAGGTGCCGCTACGCCGCCCCTTCCTAGGCTCGCGCCGATTTTCTCCCGATCGGTAGGGAAAATTGTTGCTAGGCTATGACTACTAGAACACGATGAATTTCGATCAAAAAATACTCGAGGAATTTGTTGCTTGTGTATTACTGACCAAATATGGACTATATCACTTTAAAATCAATAAGGCAATTTGTTGCTAGGCTATGGCTACTAAAACACGATGAATTTCGATAAAAAAATACTCGAGGAATTTGTTGCTGGTGTATTACTGAACAAATATGGACTATATCGCTTCAGAATCAATAGGGCAATTTGTTGCTAGGCTATGGCTACTAAAACACGATGAATTTCGATCAAAAAATACTCGAGGAATTTGTTGCTGGTTATTACTGACCAAATATCGACTATATCGCTTTAAAATCAATAGGGCAATTTGTTGCTAGGCTATGGCTACTAAAACACGATGAATTTCGATCAAAAAATACTCGAGGAATTTGTTGCTGGTGTATTACTGACCAAATATGGACTATATCACTTCAAAATCAATAGGGCAATTTGTTGCTACGCTATGGCTACTAAAACACGATGGATTTCGATAAAAGAATACTCGAGGAATTTGTTGCTGGTGTATTACTGACCAAATATCGACTATATCACTTTAAAATCAATAGGGCAATTTGTTGCTACGCTATGGCTACTAAAACACGATGGATTTCGATAAAAAAATACTCGAGGAATTTGTTGCTGGTGTATTACTGCACAAATATGGACTATATCACTTCAAAATCAATAGGGCAATTTGTTGCTACGCTATGGCTACTAAAACACGATGGATTTCGATAAAAAAATACTCGAGGAATTTGTTGTTTATTACTGACCAAATATCGACTATATCACTTTAAAAGCAATAGGGCAATTTGTTGCTAGGCTATGGCTACTAAAACACGATGGATTTCGATAAAA
Source organism: Galeruca laticollis (assembly GCA_963921935.1). NCBI lineage: Eukaryota > Metazoa > Arthropoda > Insecta > Coleoptera > Chrysomelidae > Galeruca > Galeruca laticollis. The sequence continues at coordinate 95,360,473 of OY998183.1, forward strand.
AATACTCGAGGAATTTGTTGCTGGTGTATTACTGACCAAATATCGACTATATCACTTTAAAATCAATAGGGCAATTTGTTGCTAGGCTATGGCTACTAAACCAAGATGAATTTCGATCAAAAAATACTCGAGGAATTTTGTTGCTGGTGTATTACTGCACAAATATGGACTATATCACTTCAAAATCAATAGGGCAATTTGTTGCTAGGCTATGGCTACTAAAACACGATGGATTTCGATAAAAAAATACTCGAGGAATTTGTTGCTGGTGTATTACTGACCAAATATCGACTATATCACTTTAAAATCAATAGGGCAATTTGTTGCTAGGCTATGGCTACTAAACCAAGATGAATTTCGATCAAAAAATACTCGAGGAATTTGTTGCTGGTGTATTACTGACCAAATATGGACTATATCACTTCAAAATCAATAGGGCAATTTGTTGCTACGCTATGGCTACTAAAACACGATGGATTTCGATAAAAGAATACTCGAGGAATTTGTTGCTGGTGTATTACTGCACAAATATGGACTATATCACTTCAAAATCAATAGGGCAATTTGTTGCTAGGCTATGGCTACTAAAACACGATGAATTTCGATAAAAGAATACTCGAGGAATTTGTTGCTGGTGTATTACTGACCAAATATCGACTATATCACTTTAAAATCAATAGGGCAATTTGTTGCTACGCTATGGCTACTAAAACACGATGGATTTCGATAAAAAAATACTCGAGGAATTTGTTGCTGGTGTATTACTGCACAAATATGGACTATATCACTTCAAAATCAATAGGGCAATTTGTTGCTACGCTATGGCTACTAAAACACGATGGATTTCGATAAAAAAATACTCGAGGAATTTGTTGTTTATTACTGACCAAATATCGACTATATCACTTTAAAAGCAATAGGGCAATTTGTTGCTAGGCTATGGCTACTAAAACACGATGGATTTCGATAAAAAATACTCGAGGAATTTGTTGCTGGTGTATTACTGACCAAATATCGACTATATCACTTTAAAATCAATAGGGCAATTTGTTGCTAGGCTATGGCTACTAAACCAAGATGAATTTCGATCAAAAAATACTCGAGGAATTTGTTGCTGGTGTATTACTGACCAAATATGGACTATATCACTTCAAAATCAATAGGGCAATTTGTTGCTACGCTATGGCTACTAAAACACGATGGATTTCGATAAAAGAATACTCGAGGAATTTGTTGCTGGTGTATTACTGCACAAATATGGACTATATCACTTCAAAATCAATAGGGCAATTTGTTGCTAGGCTATGGCTACTAAAACACGATGAATTTCGATAAAAGAATACTCGAGGAATTTGTTGCTGGTGTATTACTGACCAAATATCGACTATATCACTTTAAAATCAATAGGGCAATTTGTTGCTACGCTATGGCTACTAAAACACGATGGATTTCGATAAAAAAATACTCGAGGAATTTGTTGCTGGTGTATTACTGCACAAATATGGACTATATCACTTCAAAATCAATAGGGCAATTTGTTGCTAGGCTATGGCTACTAAACCAAGATGAATTTCGATCAAAAAATACTCGAGGAATTTTGTTGCTGGTGTATTACTGCACAAATATGGACTATATCACTTCAAAATCAATAGGGCAATTTGTTGCTAGGCTATGGCTACTAAAACACGATGGATTTCGATAAAAAAATACTCGAGGAATTTGTTGCTGGTGTATTACTGACCAAATATCGACTATATCACTTTAAAATCAATAGGGCAATTTGTTGCTAGGCTATGGCTACTAAACCAAGATGAATTTCGATCATAAAATACTCGAGGAATTTTGTTGCTGGTGTATTACTGCACAAATATGGACTATATCACTTCAAAATCAATAGGGCAATTTGTTGCTAGGCTATGGCTACTAAAACACAACGAATTTCAATTAAAAATCAGTCGGGGAATTTGTTGCTGGTGTATTTCTGACCAAATATCGACTATATCACTTTAAAATCAATAGGGCAATTTGTTGCTACGCTATGGCTACTAAAACACGATGGATTTCGATAAAAAAATACTCGAGGAATTTGTTGCTGGTGTATTACTGCACAAATATCGACTATATCACTTCAAAATCAATAGGGCAATTTGTTGCTACGCTATGGCTACTAAAACACGATGGATTTCGATAAAAGAATACTCGAGGAATTTGTTGCTGGTGTATTACTGACCAAATATCGACTATATCACTTTAAAAGCAATAGGGCAATTTGTTGCTAGGCTATGGCTACTAAAACACGATGGATTTCGATAAAAAAATACTCGAGGAATTTGTTGCTGGTGTATTACTGCACAAATATGGACTATATCACTTCAAAATCAATAGGGCAATTTGTTGCTACGCTAAGGCTACTAAAACACGATGGATTTCGATAAAAGAATACTCGAGGAATTTGTTGCTGGTGTATTACTGACCAAATATCGACTATATCGCTTTAAAATCAATAGGGCATTATGTTGCTAGGCTATGGCTACTAAACACGATGAATTTCGATAAAAAAATACTCGAGGAGTTTGTTGCTGGTGTATTACTGAACAAATATAGACTATATCGCTTCAAAATCAATAGGGCAATTTGTTGCTAGGCTATGGCTACTAAAACACGATGAATTTCGGTCAAAAAATACTCGAGGAATTTGTTGCTGGTGTATTACTAAACAAATATGGACTATATCGCTTTAAAAGCAATAGGGCAATTTGTTGCTAGACTATGGCTACTACAGCACGATGAATTTCGATCAAAAAATACTCGAGGAATTTGTTGCTGGTGTATTACTGAACAAATATGGACTATATCGCTTTAAAAGCAATAGGGCAATTTGTTGCTAGGGTATGGCTACTAAAACACGATGAATTTCGATCAAAAAATACTCGAGGAATTTGTTGCTGGTGTATTATTGAACAAATATGGAGTATATCGCTTTAAAATCAATAGGGCAATTTGTTGCTAGGCTATTGCCACTAAAACACGATGAATTTCGATCAAAAAATACTCGAGGAATTTTGTTGCTGGTGTATTACTGCAAAAATATGAACTATATCGCTTTAAAATTAATAGGGCAATTTGTTGCTAGACTATGGCTACTAAAACACGATTAATTTCGATCAAACAATACTCGAGGAGTTTGTTGCTGGTGTATTACTGAAAAAATATGGACTGTATCGCTTTAAAATCAATAGGGCATTTTGTTGCTAGGCTATTGCGGCTAAAACACAACGAATTTCACTTAAAAATCAGTCGGGGAATTTGTTGCTGGTGTATTTCTGACCAAATATCGACTATATCACTTTAAAATCAGTAGGGCAATTTGTTGCTAGGCTATGGCTACTAAAACACGATGAATTTCAATTATTATGAGATAAGGGTTGATTTTTTCGCAGTATCGGTTAGTGTCATCTTTTAGCAACAAATTCCTGTGCATTTATTTTTATTCTATACTACTTATCTATTAGTTGTAGCGTGTGGCTACGCTAGCTTAATATCAAGTAATAGCGAGGGGTGGGAAAATCGGGTTAGGGGATGATTTTTTCCACTATCGGTTAGTGTCATCTTTTAGCAACAAATTTATGTGCTTTTAGTTTTATTCAATATTACTTTTTTTTTTCATATTTACAGCGTGTGGCTGCGCTAGCTTAATATCAAATAATATTGAGGGGTAGGAAAATCGGGGTAAGGGATGATTTTTTCCAGTATCGGTTAGTGTCATCTTTTAGCAACAAATTAGCAACAAATTCATGTGTTTTTAGTTTTTTTCAATATTACTTATTTATATAGTTATAGCGTGTGGCTACGCTAGCTTAATAGCAAATAATAGTGAGAGGTGGGAAAATCGAGGTAAGGGATGATTTTTTCCAGTATCGGCTAGTGTCATCTTTTAGCAACAAATTAGCAACAAATTCATGTGTTTTCAGTTTTTTTCAATATTACTTATTTATATAGTTATAGCGTGTGGCTACGCTAGCCTAATAGCAAATAATAGTGAGGGGTGGGAAATCGAGGTAAGGGATGATTTTTTCCAGTATCGGTTAGTGTCATCTTTTAGCAACAAATTAGCAACAAATTCATGTGTTTTCAGTTTTTTTCAATATTACTTATTTATATAGTTATAGCGTGTGGCTACGCTAGCTTAATAGCAAATAATAGTGAGGGGTGGGAAATCGAGGTAAGGGATGATTTTTTCCAGTATCGGTTAGTGTCATCTTTTAGCAACAAATTAGCAACAAATTCATGTGTTTTCAGTTTTTTTCAATATTACTTATTTATATAGTTATAGCGTGTGGCTACGCTAGCTTAATATTACGGTAGCATAGTTTGCGTTTTCTTGGAAACGGCATTAGCAACAAAATCAAGCTCAGCGTTACAAATTAGCAACAAATTAGCAACAAATTATTAGCCTGGTCCGAAGGGTGCCCTGTAAAATGGCTACGCTAGCATAATATACATCAAAAAGGTTACTTTAGTCACGAGTTCCTTGTGAAACGAGTGACTAAAGACGTTTTTAACACGAGGTGCTTACTATACTTTTTCTTCGCCCGCGGGAAAGAAAAAATTATATTATATTTGAATTATATTCATTACATGACGGACGATGGCTGACAGCTGACTGACAAATCAAATGACGCAGAATAACAAAATTATCACGGATCATGAAATTTAACATACAAAAGATACACTTGATTTGACGTTTAAAAAACAAAAGATAAACGAGATGTGACTTTTCGCTTTAAAGAGTCGTTTTGTGCATGTCAAACCCGTGTTCAAAGTGCGGTTTTAGTAGCGGAAGTAGAAAAAAGATCTTTTTAGAATATGAGCCAGATATTTGGTATCCACTTATTGACTGCAATACTTATACCTGATATGACCCTATTATGTACGCCCGTTTCGGCCATAAATCCTCTAAATTAGGTTGAATGGCCGAACCTTAATAACTGTACATATACTTGAAAGACATAACAGGTATTATTTTAAAATAAAATTTCATCATTTCAGTCAGTCTCTATTATTTATTTTATCAGTTAAAATCATCTTCTAGTGTTTCGGTCAAGAAAAAGCATTTATCAGTCTATGCAAGGAAAATTGTAAAAAGTCTATATACTTCTTTATTGAACAGAGGATTTATCGCTGATGTTGAAGCAACTAAAACATGTGCTTTAACTAAGATTCCTTCGACTACAGTGAGGAGAATCGTGTCAAAGCCCATTAAACCAAGAAGAAAGCGTGACGAGGCCGATTCCGCCAAATGTTTCGACGAATATGAAAAAACTTTATAAGACGAAAAATCTACACCACGTTCGAAGAGCAAGATGTGCCTGCATTAGGAGCCCTGAAACAATGGTTGATTGATGATGAAATGCAATTAATTTGTAGCGTCACCAGTCTTTGGAAAATCATGTCTAAAATGGGCAACTATATAGGTAACTAATTGTTACTTTTCCGCCAACCCTATCTACGATGCGAGAAGTTTTGGTTTAACCCAGAGAAGTTGAATTTTTTTATTTTTTTTAGTTATTTTCACGTTCTTCACGGAGAAAAATACGAAAAACGAGTTTTTAGGAAAACAGTCCTGTGTATATGTCATCGTGGACAGTTTTTATAACATGTGTTGTTAGCACGATACATGCTTCAAAGTGTTAAAATCACCAATTTTACGATTGGGTAATGTTCAGGATATCTTACAGATGAAACCTATTTTCAGCTCACCAGAGCCAGTATAACGGGTGCTATCGTACTTGAAGTACCACATCCGGAGTGTAAACAAGTGACGTATTTTATTATTGGATGGAAGGCGTCTCACAGATGAATCCTATTGATTTTCAGGTCACCATAATCAGTACAACGGGTCCTATAGACCCAGATATACCACATTTTTGGAGAAATTTCGGTTTGTTAGCACGATACATCATCTGGAGTGTAAACAAGTATAGTCTGTTTCTTATTGACTGACAGCACGCGAAAAGGTCACAGACGCTAGTCAGGAAGTAAAGCATAAGCGTCACAGTTCATCTAAGGAATTTATTTACTATTCAATTTTATACCCGATCTGATATATAAAGGTAATATAAATGTAAATTCGGTTAGTTAAAACAACTAACTGACCTTCATACATTTGTAGAGTACATAAAGTTCAAACAATAAATTATTTTTGAAATAATCTTGTAACGCAACTATTCTGACTGAATATTTCATTAATTATCTTGAAAATTTGGAACAGGTCAATTCTTGGGAGACATATTAACAAACCATTTATCAATTCATTCTCCAGATAATTACTTTCTGATTTTCGAAATGTTGATAATAACATTTCCAAGACACATTACAATAGGGTCCTACTAGTGATTGTCCCAATGACTACTTAGAAATTTTGCAGGTATATAGGGCGAAACTTGGTCTCGTCCAAATTTGTATAATTTGTTTTGCTAAGAGTCGCTTATGTTCCATAAGTGTTAACTGTGTAGTGAAAAATGTCTTCAAGTTTTACCCCAGTAAAGTGTAAGAGCGTGATTAGCTTACAAACTAAGACTGTAGTGTTAAATGTGCATGATGCTGTTGTACATCAAATGCCGGCTGCTACTGTTAGAAATATAGTTTCGACATGTTCCAATATGACAGGAGTTAGTGAATCTACTATTTGCAGGCTTCTAAGAGAGAAGAAAAATGGAAATATATCTCCACCTAAAAACTCAACTGGAAGAAAACCATTTGACCTTGATGAACATATTCAAAATACAATAAGACGAAAAGTACATGAATTATATTTTAAAAAAGAGATCCCAACCCTTGACAGAATTCTAAGAATGGTGAAGGAGGACGAGAATTTGCCTGACATAGGGCGAAAAACTTTGTGGAAAATATTACACAAATTAAATTTTACTTGGGAGAAGCAAAGTCGCAAATCAGTGCTAATCGACAACGAAGAAATAATATACTGGAGACGCCAGTATTTACAAGATATCCTTAAATATAGACAGGAGGGAAGACAAATCTATTATCCAGATGAGACATGGCTCAATGAAGGACATTCAGTGAAAAAAAATATGGCAGGACAAAAGTATTCAAACCAGTCGTCAAGCTTTCATAGAAGGTTTATCTACTGGACTGAAAACTCCTATCGGTAAAGGCCGCCGACTAATAATAACGCATAATGGATGCAATCAAGGGGTCGTTGAAGGTGGTTTACTGGAGTTTCAGTCAACATCAACCAAAGACTATCATGAAGAAATGACTGCAGATGTATTTCACACAAATGGTCGAATTAATTCCAAATAATGCTGTAATCGTTAGGACAATGCCACTTATCATTCGCGATTAACAGAAAATCTTCCATCTACCTCTTGGAGAAAAGCTGATATTAGAAACTGGTTAATCGTAAAAGATATACCATTTGAAGATGATATGTTGAAAAAAGAACTTTTAAAGGTTGCTTGAGATCACAAGCTACAATTTAAAAAGTTTGTTATTTATGAAATAGCCAAGAATCGTGGGATAACAGTGCTTCGTTTGCCGCCATGCCATTGTGAATTAAATGCGATAGAGTTAATATGGGCCCAAATGAAAGGTTATGTAGCTAGACATAATAAAACATTTAAAATGAAAGATGTTCGTGAAGTTATGAAGTACTCATTGACAACAATAACTGAAGAGAACTGGAGAGATGCTGTGAATCATGTAATTAAAGAGGAAGAGAAAATGTGGGTTTTAGATAACCTCATAGAACAAACTATAAAACCGATAGTGATCTCTCTCGATGAGTCTTCGGATGATTCTTGTATGGCCAGCGAAGAGGATGATACTATGTATTGAATGTTATATTTCCTATAAATTGTATGTTTACTTTACTTAATATACATTAATTCATTGACAATAAATTTGAATTATGAGAATTAAACTACATTTTCTTTGATTAATTTAATTTAACAAAAATGTAACTTGTTATTAGGCCTAAACGAATGAATTTTATTTCAACTGTAATGTTGACCGAATCTAATTAAATAAGCAAAATGAACTAATATCTTAATCTCCGCCACTGCCGCACTGTTTATCCTTTTGCTGGCATTGTTCAGTTTTATTACCATATTGTATTTTGAGCTGAAACAGGGATGTGCAGATAACCAATAACCAATATAGACACCTACTTGTTTTGCATTAGAATTTTAGTATTTACTTGTAAAATTCTTAGGATCACTCTGTAAGAGATAATTTTCTATTTGAATATTTAATGAGGCCACTGTGCTGTCAGATATTAAGAAATAGACTATAACGTATTTTATTATTGGATGGAAGGCGTCTCACAGATGAATCCTATTGATTTTCAGGTCACCAGAATCAGTACAACGGGTCCTATAGATCCAGATATACCACATTTTTGGAGAAATGTCGGTTTGTTAGCACGATACATCATCCGGAGTGTAAACAAGTGACATATTATATTATTGGATGGAAGGCGTCTCACAGATGAATCCTATTGATTTTCAGGTCACCAGAATCAGAACAACGGGTCCTATAGATCCAGATATACCACATTTTTGGAGAAATTTCCGTTTGTTAGCACGATACATCATCCGGAGTGTATTAGTGCGGAAAATTTAGTCTGAATCTTTAAATCCACTAATTTTTTACTAGAAAATCAAATAGAGGACAGCTGAAGGTACACTTTTCTATTCTAAATTGTAACTTTTAATACTTTGGATCGAGTGAATGTAAAATTATAAACTAAGGAAATGTTTTGTTGCTGCCATTGTTACCTATATCAAAATTAGTCTAACGAAAAACGATCTTCAATAACTTTCTCACTAATATCAAATAAGATCATTTATATCTCTAATTACTTCTATTACAGAAAATTTTGTACGCCTACGTTTCACTATAACAATCAATAATCGGACGATGTTCGCCTTTTTTCTGCTTGTTTTCTATTAACTTCATTAGTAGTACGTTTTTTTTTCAAGTAAGAATGCATCATTTACTATATTAATGACGTTTTTTTAATAATGAAAAAACTAACTATATAGTTAATTAGCGTAACTCCGATGAATATTTTACTCACAAAAGCATTTAAAATGTTTCTGTTTATTTCTAACCAGTTTAATTTATACAGATATATTCACTCTCAATTTCCTCTTATATCGACTCGCATTATTTGCGAGTCATCCAGTCAACAAGATTTTTTTAGTTAAGCATTCCAATGACTCAGTGCTAACGAGTTGATTTTAAATGATGTTGAATAATAAAAAAAAAAGAAATAAACATAAATTTAACAGGTTTTTGAATTTATGTTTGTATAAATGCGTTAACAGAACGAGAGATTAAACATAGACCATAATATAGGTGAGGTAAAAAATGTATTTATTAGAATACAAAGAAGGTTCGTTAATATGACTGGTATCTAGGATTTCGTAATAAAACTGTGTTTGTTGTATATCGGTGTAGATTATTTTATATTCTACGTTGTGTAATTTTCAATATCATTGAAATATGAGTGTATGTTCTATAATTAAAAGATCAACCATAATGTATGTTATTGTATCCTATAAGCTTGAGAGAACTTCTGTTGCTAATTTATCTCGACCGGTAGCTAGCCTTTCAACGTTTGATTTATTTAATTAGTCTTTCGCTATTTTTGGTTCTACTAGTCTGGTTCACAATTGTCAATTCGTGATCCTAGTTTGGGCCACAGAAAATTATGATTTTGGCCTCATTCGATTCGAAATGGCCTCTAGAACAATAGGGACGGCAAAAATTGCAAAAGTTATAAACAATTACGTAAGAGAAAAAAGAATGGTTTGGTCATTTGAGAATATTTCGAAAACTATTTGAGATAATCAAAATTTAAGTCGTTATGACGGGTAACTTAGCGTGAAGCGAGTGACTTAAGTAAATTCATGTCGTTGGTCATCACATTTTCTACAGTTCGCACAGGTTTCTGAATGATCTGTATGAGTGGATATGGTGATTGCACAGGATCCTGAATGATTTGTATGAGTTATATAATGATATTCGTTGCTAAATAGATCCTCCTTATCCAAAGTCAAAAACGTACATCTCGTAAGTGGCTATAGATTTTTTTAAATGTTAATAGTGAATACCTGTTTTTTTACTTTTAGGCTTATTTCAGAATGAAATAGGGCTATTGTAGAGAGTAGCATGACGCGAATTCGGAAAATTTTCAAAGCAGTTCTTCGTTCCTAATGACTATATTGAATAATAAATAATGTATATTTAATTATTATTTTTAAATTTTAATTATATTATGAATAGTATTGTTTTATTTAATTATTTTTTTAAAATAAATTTTACCTTAATCTTTTATCTTCACCTTTGTTAAATATTTTTTATCATAATCTTATTTTTTTTGCAATCATTATAATGAAATTTATTTTGTTAAAAAAGAATGAATAATAGATATATGACACTTACATTCAGTTATTTATATAGATCTTTAAGATTTTTAGTTGATAAATATAATAGTTTTGTTCCAACATACGATCAATCACCGTTTTGGAACCGTTATGGAATTGTTAGGAATCGTTTTATACGCAGGCGCAAATTTTGCATCGTCCCAGAACTGATGTAAGTTGGAACGGTTTTAGGCCTGTTTCATTATCATTCAGCGATCGTTTTGCTTGTGTAATATTGATAACCTTAGTTTTTAAATTATATTTGTGTATATAATTGACTTTATTAGTGAAAGTATGCATTATTTTCTGTTTAATTTGTTAAATTAAACTATAAACATCTAGTTAGCTGAAAATGAAACTAAAATCATACTTGTTTTAAAAAAATTATTGTACACTTTGGAAATAAACCAATACATGGTATTGAAAAATAACCCAGTCAGAACAAAAGTTGAGTTGCCACCAAACATGTCAAACAAAAACAATAAAATAACAGACGAAATACTAACAGCGCATGTCAGTACTCGCAGTTCTTTCTTTTGGCCGAGTATCGAAATTACCGTTCCGTGATGGCTCTAGAACGATCACAAGTTGGTTGGAACGCAAAAAGAACCGTGATATTACGGTCACGATTTGCTTGGAACGGCATTAACTATATGCGCTTGCTCAGTCCCGTTTTAGAATGGTTCTTCACGTGGTTGGAACGAACCTTATATATCACAACTTATTTATGAGACGCCACCTATGGAAGCTAATTTACATAAAATATTTCAACATTTTAACCTTGAAGATTTTACGACACAAAATAGACTTCCGTTATAACTTTGTATACAGAAGACAATATTATATTTAAGAGAAAACTATTGAAAATAATACGTTTATAATCCATACCATGCAGTGATTTCTTTCAAATTTGCATGAACATATTTTATAACAATGATAATAATCAAATGGATAAACTATATGTGTGATAAAATGAAATTTGTGAGAGATGATAATGTTAAATATTTCTACAAAATAAATACAGGTAATTCATTATAACGATTATAATATAGTTCTATAATATTACCATATGGATATTTATATTTTATGTTTCAAATAGGTATGGCCTTTTATTATATTTGTTGTTTGTGAAGAAATGATCATTTTTAATTATCTGTTTATTGATCTTTGGATCCAAAAGATTTAAAAAGAAATATCACTGACTCTAGAAAATGTCGACCCTAACGCGTCACTATACACTGTCCATGAACTTTTAACTTCTTGATATCTCGATAAAAACTTGTCACATTCAGGAAAAATTATCTATACTTATTACTGGGACTATTATTATTGAATTTAATGTACGGAATAATTAATTATACTTGATTTAATCACTTTTATTAAAAATTTTAACACAGATCCACATGGAGCTGTTCACTCAATCAACGTCGGCTTCACTCTCTTTTTTTCTTAACGTCCCCAAGATTTTTTGTTGATAAGCGGACATTCGTAAACTTCTAGAATTTTCTATATTTATAGTGTCCGCCTGTCACTTTTTTTAATGTTCAAAATCTCTTTATTCATGACACAAACATACTGTATTTCGTAGTTTTTTACACTTTGTATTGATAATTATTAATAAATTGTCTATTATTATTATTTTTAATTGTCTTTATAAATATTTCACAAAATTAGAGTCTTCTGATTGGTCGCAAACTTATATCTAACTTTCACAATTTTTACAACATAAATAATATTTTATTACATTTGTACTCAATTCATTTTATTCTTGTTTTTTATTTATTATATTATTAAACATAATATCTCAATAGTTTTCAATTTCTATTTTACTTGTTCATTATAAATTCCTTTATTATTGGTTGGTACTCCTGTTATCATACCACGGTTTCCGTTTTCATTGACATTCATATTAAAAATATATTTCTTTAAATTTATGTTATTCAAAAGTGCAAATAATTAAATGTTACTTTATTACGGTCATATGTTTTTCTTTAATTCAAATCTAAATTGAACGATGAAATAAAACAATATAGTTTGTTTAAATCTTCATATATTTGAACTAATGTTCAATTTAAACTTGTTGACGCGTTTCACTAACACAGTAGCTTTGTCAAAACGAATGAAGGTAAAATATAAAAATGTCTTAATATATGCAGTGCTAAATCTATTTACTAAGGTTAACAATGGTATTAAAAGATATTACCTGGAAATTCATTCACTACAAACATTCCTAAACTATCTTCTAGGTAAAGAGGTTCAATAAAGGAGACTGATTGATATCTATTTGGTCGTTAAGGAGATTACCTGAATATTTATTTTTGTTAATCTCTAGGGCTTCTAATAAATTTAAACTAAAGGATTTACCGACTACATGGAGAATTTCAAAATTTGGGTCGAAAATGTGTTGGTTTTCTAATAAATGATTTGAATAGTTAGAATCTAATTTTTTGTTGTCATAGCTACGTTTGTGTTACATGATTTTTCTATATTTCATAAACCATCACATACAGATATTACAATTCATAATAGTTCGGTCCACCCATTCAGTCATAAACTAGCAGCTTTCAATAGTATGATACACAGACTCTTAACAGTCCCATTAAATATTAATAATTATACCAAAGAATTAAATACCATAAAACAAATAGCAGTTAATAATAATTACGATCCAAATTTAATTGACAATATCATAAATAAAAAGATAAAAAAACAGACTTTAGAACAAGTATTCCCTTCAGATAAAAATAATAGACAATTTAAAAGCTTAACATACTTTGGAACACCATCCTTAAAAATTAAATAATTTTTAGAAACTTTAGACATGAATATTTCCTTTAAAACTGATCACAATTTATCCAAATTCATTAAAAATAATAAATCTAAATCTTCAAAATTAAACAAATCAGGAGTTTATAAATTAAAATGTGGTAATGACAATTGTGATAAAATTTATATCGGTAGAACTTTTAGAAATTTTAAAACTAGAATTTCGGAACACAAACGTAGCTATGACAACAAAAAATTAGATTCTAACTATTCAAATCATTTATTAGAAAACCAACACATTTTCGACCCAAATTTTGAAATTCTCCATGTAGTCGGTAAATCCTTTAGTTTAAATTTATTAGAAGCCCTAGAGATTAACAAAAATAAATATTCAGGTAATCTCCTTAACGACCAAATAGATATCAATCAGTCTCCTTTATTGAACCTCTTTACATAGAAGATAGTTTAGGAATGTTTGTAGTGAATGAATTTCCAGGTAATATCTTTTAATACCATTGTTAACCTTAGTAAATAGATTTAGCACTGCATATATTAAGACATTTTTATATTTTACCTTCATTCGTTTTGACAAAGCTACTGTGTTAGTGAAACGCGTCAACAAGTTTAAATTGAACATTAGTTCAAATATATGAAGATTTAAACAAACTATATTGTTTTATTTCATCGTTCAGTATGGATCTTCATCAAGTAAAAGCCTCATCTATTCAATTTTTCAAATCTAAATTGTTTGTATATCATATTATAGCTATGTTGATCTCTTAGCTTATGTTTTGCCTTTCACTTTCCGATAAAATTTTACGTGACTAAAGTTACGCATTGCGTTAAGTTAGATTTATTGAATTTCGTTTCTTATGTGATTATGTCTCAGGTTAAGTATCGCGTTGAGTTAGATTTATTGATGGTTTGTTATGATTATAACATGACTCTTGATTTTTATTTACACTTATGATCATATAATTTTATTAAAATAAGTTAATATACGATAAATATTTCAAATTGATGAAATTTAAAATACAACTGACAGATATTAAATTTTTATTTCTAGACAATAAATTTGCTATTATTTACATCCTCATTCATTCTACAATATATATATATATATATATATATATATATATATATATATATATATATATATATATATGTGTGGGTGTGTGTGTGTTATAACAGAATTTTTAAGCACTAGCAGCTTTTGACGGATCAAAACCAAACTCACTACAAAAATTGGTTAGGCCAAAATCTTGGACAAGTTCGTTAACGGGCCAGATCGGCACAGTAAAAACAAATTGGCGGCCTGTTTATTCTAAAACGTATATTAAAACATTTATTTCAGAAAACTCACAAATTTATCAAAAAATATTTGTATTTTTGTTTTCGATTTGATGCAAAAATATTACTTGAAATAATGGTCTTGAACCATTGGGATCTTACCCTTCATTTGTTACATTATTTTATAAGCCGTTTATGATCAGTCTTATTTACAATTTTTTCAAGGCATTTTGCGTTTTTGTTAGAATATATATCTTCAGAAAGTAAATATGGTAGTGTTTAGGTGGATATTAAGATAAAAAAGTAATATATAACTCTCAAATTACTTATGATATAATTCACATATCAGCTTTTGTTGTGGTGCATGGTATGTATGTTTTAATTTTTGTATTTACTTACATTCGAACTTATAAATTGAAAATAAGTAATTAATTAACACGTTCATTTTCAAGATATTTAAAACTGGCAACGTTGCTTTTCGTTGGTGGTTCGTTGACCGAATCATCCGTCAAAATAGAAGAAACAAAGAAAGTCATCCATGTTGGTTGTAGGGACCTCCCGTGAAGAACCTCCGGCGACAGACCAACGATGAAGATATCTCCGAAGCCCAACCCATTTTACCATCACCGCCATGGAATTATTATAATTTACCGAAGGAATCTCAGGGCAATCGCGCTTATGCTCATTTATCGGCCTTGAGCTGTCTATAGTAACGCTATTTGTTTCAGTTGTCGGGAATGGAGTGTTAATGTTGCGGTGCCCTGGAGAAAACTAGTTACCTTTTTTTATCTCGTTTATTAACATTCCACTTTACGGTCTATTGTGATTGGATTTTTGTCGGTTTTAACAAATATATATTACTAATCGCAACACCAGCTTCGTTGGGTTTTTTAAGTCTATGGAAATTTGTTTTAAATTGAAAGATACCTGTTCTCATGACATCTTGGAATTATTATTACTCCTATTGTTACATCATAATATTAAATAAAATAATTTAATTTTTTTGCTTACAATGAAATTGCTCGCAGTTAGTTATTGTTCATTTCTTTTACCGTATTGATTATTTTGAATCTAATTTCCAAATAATGTGATGTTTGTCCTATGTAAACATGCCACTTAATTTTTCAATGGTTTTGATTTAAGCAACTGAAATATTTTGATAATGTGTTAAATTTCATATTTACTAAAATAATTTGATAGCTGGTGGGATAGGCCCTGCAGATTAGGTAAAGATGTGTGTTTTATAGTATTTAGAATCTGTTTTCTTTGTTAATTGATTCTAATATTTATTCATCCTTTTTTTACATATTTTATTCAAAAAAATTTCAGGATAAGTATAGTGTATCTTAATTCAGGATCTTAGTTATGCTGATATGGATTAACGTAAATATCTTGAGGACCAAGTTAGTTTTGTGTAGGTTTTTATATAAAGTATTATTGATTTTACCTACGATCACCCCTGAAATAGTCAAAAACACACAGTCGGCAATCAATGTAAGATGTCTATTACGCACGGTAAAAGAAAACGCACGGCTGTAAAGTAAATCGCACGGTTTCCATAGCAACCACTTAGCAACTGTCAATAGACGTAGCCATTTTATTCAAAATGTATTACTTAGATTTTTGACGTTGAATTTTATTCTATATATAAATGATTGCATTAAATACTAATAGTTATTTGGAATTATATGATACGTTTCATTCAATCCGCATCTTTTAGCTGTCTGAAAAAATCTCATATTAGTAAACAATAGTATATTATACACCGAGCGACTAAAGTGGCCCATTTAATCCCGCGGGTGGTGTTTGATTCCTGAGGGAATTAATCCACCTAAGGAATTAATGTCACTTTAGTCGAGAGGTGTATACGCTATTTTATGCAATTCCGGTAATTCGACATACATTTTTAATAAAAATAAATACTACTTAGGATGGACTTTTATGAAACTTGGCTCGGCATCGAGGATGTACGTTTTTATTTGTACTTTAAATCCCTTAATAATATTATCAATACAAGTACAACTGGGTCGTAGGTAAAGTATAGTACGTAACTCGTGTTGTAACTCACGGAATTAAAATGCTTCTTACAACACACGTTACGTAATATACTATTATGTTGTGTGTTATACAGAAATTTTATTATTTTGTTCAAGTAAGGGTTGTAAATTGAATCTTTTTGTTATAATAATTGTATATTTAGCTTATATATGTTTTAAATTAATGCTATATTCTTCTAAAAACGGAGAATAATGTTGAGTTTACTAAGGACAGTTTCGAATATAAAAAAAGGGAATTGTTAGTTTTAGATATAAATAAAAATGAAAAAGATATTATTGATAAAAAAGATCTAAGCAATTAAAGCAAAATATATTTAATTCTGTTTTATAAATTCTATGTATGTACCTATGAAGAACAATTTTAATAATATTGTTTCATATTCTTACATTAAAACAAGAATGTTTACAATTTAAAACAAACTTTTTGTTTTTAGTTTGTAATAAATAGGTAATTGTTTTTTAAAAATACTTTATACAATCATCAATTATTACTATCATTTTCAAATCCAAATACATTTTGGTGTAAAATTGAATAATGTTTGAGTTCACATAATCTCAAAAAACTTACGCTTAAAACTAGGTCGTCCGAATCGTGTAACTAGCGGCCTCTAAAAGAGGCAGATATAAGAGAACCAATTTATGCTTCCAAAATATATTTGTACAAAATCTCATTACAATGTTGCCAGTAGTTTAAACATAATCGTAAATATTTTTTTAGTCTTACGAATTTTTTTACTGTGCAAACCCAGCTAATTTTACAGTTCTCTATCTATCTATCTATCCTAGCACTGACACTTGGGCTCCGTCCAATGTCCGATCCACATCTACTTCCGCAGGCGCTGCAGCTTTACAAGGCGAAACTTTTAAAATCAATAAATACAAAAATTTGGAGAACATTTACATTTTTATTCCGTAGCAATTGAAGCCTCTGGTGTTTTCGGTCATGAAGTTTTAATTAAAGAAATCGGTAAGAAAATATCAGTAGAAACCAATTAATCAAGAGCAACTTTGTTCTTTATACAACAAATAAGTATTGAAATTCAAAGAGGAAACGCTTCATATTTTCTCGGTACGTTTCCCCGTTCTAAGCCTCTAGAACTTTTTATGAAACCTAATCATAAGAAACCTAATTCTTCTACCACTTTCAAACTTTCTCACATTACCCACCCTAAAACATGTGATCTTTGGGCCTTCTGATAATACATGACGAGACAATTTTATAAATTATGCCTCCAACAAGCTTTTGGGCCTCAGTGTACTAAAAAATATAGATCCACCAGCCAGATGATGTCCCATTCATAGGAATACTGAAGAAGATGACTATGCTAGAGAATGATGCGATTCCTATACGCAATAAATTATTTTTGACCAAAACAAAATATAAAACTGGTTTACCCCCAATAGAGTTGAAGACATCAAATAAAAAGGTAATCGACCAAATGGAAGTTATTTATACTAACAGTGTGGTATACTCTAACAATACTAATATAGACAATTTGTATGATGAAGATGATAACGGAAGTCACACATCAGTAGCCGATTTGAGTGAAAATTTTAATGACAAACTCTCCAGAACAGTAAAAAATGGTACTAACCTCGCCAATAAGACAACTGAGGTTAGATCCAAAATATCTGATGTGACCAATGGAGTGAAACCACTACACAATATCAACCAGAGTTGAAAAATCTAGTAATAACTTTTCGGTGACCAAAAAAAATGAAAAAAAATGAAAAAAAATGACATTGCCTCCAACAAGTGTCAAAATAACCCCGATGTTTTGCAGTCAAATTCAAAATTGGAAGAGAATGAAGACGTATAAACAAATAATGGTTCAGAAGTCGATAGGGTAGTAGTAACTGAGGAATCAATAAACATCAATTCCCTTTCTAAAAATAATCCTAGAGTTAACAACTTCTCTTCATACATTTCATTTTCGATTAAATATTTTCAGAAAAGGGATGAAACTCTTACAAGAACAAACGGACACGTCTAAAAATGATGTAGATAACAAGGAATATATTAACAAAGTGAGCAGACCAATGATCTATCGACATCAACCAAACTTTCCAAAACCGCAATATCTACATTTAATTCAATAGCAAACAACATCAATTCAAATTCCTTATCACGCCGATCAAGTGAGAAAGACAATAATAGAATCCGAGATTATTCGTACAATGATAGTAGTTGCGAAAGAGCTCTTAACAATATCTCCACAATTAGATCCAGATCCCAAGAATCTTTGGGTCTCAAAGGCCTCAAAAATATTGGTAACACATGTTTCATGAATAGTATTATCCAATGCCTATCAAGCACAAGGTGGCTATTAGAATATTTAAAGAAAGACGCATACATAAGGGATATTAACGTACACATATCTAACATGAAAGGACAGAGTGGTTAATACAGTATCATTGAAAAGTCAGATTCAGCGATGTACTTCAAGGTTCATGGGATACACTCAACATGATGCACAGGAGTTTCTTCGTTACCTATTAGCAGGACTTCACGAATATGTCAACAAGGTATATGAAAAACCAAAGCCCATATTAACAGAAATTGATGACAAACTTAGTGACATTGAGAAAGCACAAGAATTTTAGTTGAGATATCCGAGAATGGAAAACTCCAAGATTGTGGATAATTTTATCGGTCAATTAAAATCAACACTGTGGTCACTGTTCAGTTACCTACGATCCCTTTTGGGATTTATCCCTTTCGATACCCCAAAGAACAGGTCAATCACGACTTTCACAATGTTTAGATTCGTTTACAAGAGAAGAGACTCGACGGTGATGAGAAACCAACATGTTCGAAATGTAAGGAACGAAGACGATGCACTAAATCATTCTCAATTCATAAATTTCTGAAAATATGGGTTATTCACCTGAAGCGCTTTTCGTAAACAGAAAGATTTAGTGGAAAACTTAATGTTGCAATAGATTTTCCAATAGAAGGGCTTGATATGAGCCATTACGCGGCTGATAATGTGGCACCTTGTATGTACAACTTCTACGCTATATCAAATCACTGTGGAACCACTTATAACGGTCACTACACAGCATATTGCCGACATCTCTATACGGGACAGTGGCACGAATATAACGATTCAAGGTTGCTATTAATATCGTGGAAATCTTTAGTTAGTGGAGAAGCATATGTTCTCTTCTATGAACAAGATGACACAAAGTCCCAACATTAAGTTTAATACTTCTTTTATTCGTTTTCAAATTGTATATTTTCATTGTGAACCAATGTCTTATTTGGTTTTTTCTGCAAAATTTATTTATATATTCATATATACATTGTATTCTTATTAAAGATTCTTTATAATAATAAATACATTTAAAACTACAAAAAAAAAATTGAACATGTGTGGGACATAATCGGTAGAAGGAATGTACAGCGTTCCTCAAAGTCAGGTGGTTCTTCGACATGGCATGGAATGAGCCCCAGGAGGATAATGATCACCTGATATTAGTAGGAGCTTCAACCCATTCTTAAAGATAGTGAGTAGACACTTAGATTATTCTTATCCGATTGGAGTGAAATTATAATCATTTACAAATGATGTACTCTCTGGTATGTATGCCAAATTTTACCGAAATAAAATAAGTTTTACTGGGTGTTCGGGTTTCTATGTTACTGAGTATATATTGTTCATTATATTATGTAAATACATTATTTTTCTAGAAAAAAAAGTTACAAGCAGTATTCAGAGAATCGTTTTCACCTTTAGGTAGTGGTCTATTAGTTTTTGTTCATCATAAAGGTGACTTAAAATAGTTCTTTCAAATATTTAATTTGCCAATTAAACAACATTTTAAAACATGAATCACACTGAGTGTGCCGGTTGCAATATTTGCAGTGGCCACTGACCTTTTTAACCAGCGAAGTGAAAACAAACATAATAAACCCAAACATAAAGTTAAACTAATTAAATTTTCATTCAAAATGAACTAGCAGCTCATAAACGAATTACTGTTTATGAATAAACGTATATTCTCTTTATTATCGCAAATCCTTTGAAACCGATCTAAACTCAACCTATTTTCCTCCGTTTTTAGGTGTAGATTAAACGGACCAGAAGTGCACATTGCAATTTCCAGGTCTTGGCATGTTCCCAACAATAATAAGTTGAATAAAAATTTACGACGTTAATTTCAGTTCCTTAAAGAAAGTATCGGAACCTAACAACTTTGAAAAATAAACGTTTTAGATACGAACGAGAATGTCGAAGAGTTGCCATAATAATAATAGATATTATATATATTTTATTTAAACGAAAATCCCTCGGAAAATCCGGGATCAATCTATTACATATTTATTTAAATCACTTACACTAATTTTATAATTATAAAGATTTATTTGTAATACTAACTATTTACAATATTCATATTATTTTACTAAAAATAACATTTTGAAAGATGCGAGCATATATAAAACGGAAAGAAAAAAATAATTTCATATCTATATATATATATATATATTTATAAGAATAAAAAATGACATGAAAAAGACTTCTTTCAATTCAGTAGTTTCCCAGTCTTAAGTACAAATGATTAAATAAATATATGACTAAAAGACGAGCGAAGCCGGTGTTTGCAGCTAGTAATAAATAAGGAATATATGAAAATCGCCCACAGTTTCTTAGGAATGCGGAAAAGATAGAAACATTCAACAAAGGAAAGTGCCTTGTAGTTTGTGGATTTTAATTATATGTATGTGTTTATCGTTTTAGCATTTATTTCTGAAAATGTATTTATATTTACATGACAATAGATAATTAGAAACGTTGGAGAATATAGAAAAAAATTACAGATATTAAACAAAGTGAGTCTTAAGTATAAATAACCTTGCAGTTTTATAAATTTTATCGGTGAGGGTATTTGTAATATAGTATATACTTACATTGTAGTCAGATCTACTGCTCAAATGGAAATGTTATTTCAAATAGATAACCCTGTTTATTTTGTTGTTTTTTATATTCTTGAAAGATATTGAATATTTATGACATTTCCTATAGATAATATAATTTATTTTATATCCTAACTGAAATAGCATAACAAACAGGTAACTTAAGAAAACTTGAAGACGATTACATCAGATATTCTTAGCAAAATCCTCCACAACTTAATGCTTCTTATCTGTGTGGTAATCCAACTTTGCAATTCCTGAATATTGGAAGGTTTCCTTTGCAAAACAGTGATTTTAAAGAGACCCCATAGAAAATAGTTTAAAAGATTCGTATCGAGAAGAGGTGGAGGGGACCATTCGATAAAACCACTCCTTCCAGAAACCCTTGCAAACCACAATTTATAAAAATAATGCAAGCCGTTTACGACATAATTCACATGCTCCACATGTAATAAAGCGTGGAAAGAATACACAAAGATTTGGTCAAAATAGGTGTGTTCCAACTTGAAATTATCGTACAATGCATCGTCAGGATTAAAAATATGTTAAAACTGAAAATGTATTGTTTGGGAATTTTTTTACTTTAATTTCTTACACTAATTTTTAGTCCAATTAAGATGCATATTTCCTTTACCGAAAAGAATAAGAATAAAATCTACTATAGTTTCGGAACAACAGAATTTTATATGGAGGCATGTTAAAACGTTTTCAGAAATTTGAAAGTTTTGATATACAGTAAATGTATGGGAAAAATCATCAAATACTATGTATTTAGACACGAGGACATTTTTTCTATCCATTTTTCGATATTCTCATTACTAAAGGAATTAAAACATATTTTCTGAAATTTTTCAAGTAAGCTACTTGAAAAAAAGTTGATGGGTGGAAACCGACTGTCTCATTAGATTCGTCACGACCGAATACCTCTAAATACAGATTCTCATGAAAATCGTATATCTACTATTTTTAAATCTCGCAAATAGTACGATTTTCGTGATTTTTTTTAGTCTTTCAAATAGGTATTTCAGAGAAACTGGTTTGCTCATTGTGTTTCTTGTCCCCGAAAACCCCTTTCCCTAGATTTTCATCCAAATCGCAGGATAAAATTACCGAACCCCCTTAAGGGGTCCTGGTGAAATTTTCAAGTTACGTTTTGACAATTAAAAATTCGTTTTGGAGAATTTTCAGTGTCGGGGCCGTTTTCCTGGGCCAATTTCAACCACCCCCCTCCCCCGTATCATATTAATGGGACATTTTGAAAATCTACGCATTGGGGCTTGATAAGGTGAAGGAAAAATCGTAGAAAAAATATAAAAAACTGTCGTGTAATGAATCTAAAATGATTAACATTGGCATAGAAATTGAGCCCCCCAAGTGTGAGGGTTAGTCATGGGGGGGAAATATTTATAAAAAAAATTGTTGGCCGTGTACCCTATACCCGATGGTGGGTTATGATAGTCCACAATAGTTAACTCACAAAAAATAAGCCCCCCCTGGGCGAAGCTTGCCCCCCTAACTACACTTAAATTAATGGGCAAATGAAAAAAAAATTGCGAAATGTCGAAAAAATGCAAAAGACTAAAAATGTAGAGGGCGTTTAGATACGTACATAGACATTTTTTTAGATCCCATCCACGAAGTATAATTTCCCTCAAAATATCGAAAGTCCTAATTTTTTACTCTATCGTTATATATATATATATATATATATATATATATATATATATATATATATATATATATATAACAACAACAAAGAGATTCATGGGTAATTCACGCAAAAAGAAAAAGGGTTACTGAAACAGAGTGGTAACCGCGGACATGCATGTTTCTGGCTCATTTGCCGTCCTCAGCACGGCATAACCAAATAAGGATGTGAAACTTGGGAGCAAAGATGTTAATCGAAACATGGGAAAACACAAAACAACGGATTCCAAAAGGGAAACCAAGCGCTCATTTGTGCCTTCAATTGGAAGATCCCGAGGTTTCGGGACAACAACCAATATCGACACGGAGGCGCATATAGCCCCCCTGCCTGAACCTTCCGACCCATAGTAAACAACAGAGAAGATGTAGGAATATCGCGTGATATGTAAACAAACAAGAACAAAGAGATTCATGGGTAATTCACGCAAAAAGAAAAAGGGTTACTGAAACAGAGTGGTAACCGCGGACATGCATGTTTCTGGCTCATTTCCCGTCCTCAGCACGGCATAACCAAATAAGGATGTGAAACTTGGGAGCAAAGATGTTAATCGAAACATGGGAAAACACAAAACAACGGTTTTCAACAGAGAAACCAAACGCTCATATGTACCTTGAATTGGAAGATCCCGAGTTTTCGGGACAACAACCAATATCGACACGGAGGCGCATATAGCCCCCCTGCCTGAACCTTTCGACCCATAGTGAACAACAAAGAAGATGTAGGAATATCGCGTGATATGTAAACAACAACAACAAAGAGATTCATGGGTTTCCCTGTTGAAATCCGTTGTTTTGTGTTTTCCCATGTTACGATTAACAACTTTGCTCCCAAGTTTCACATCCTGTAGTCATATTGTGTAGTTATGTACATTCTGAACTTGGCCTTACTCATAATCTAGTATAAACTCTGCTTTACGTATTCAGATTTATAAGTTGGCAAGACATTTGAAGGGAAGTGAATCCCGCCTTGGAGGGGGAATGTCAATGGTCAGGGGGAGAAGCTTATGTTATGTTTCGGGGAGTAAGCTATGATGTTTTAGTTAGAAATTAAATAAATATCAATTATTGTTTAAGAACACTTTTTTTACCGGCATCCTGTCCCCTACAATCCTTATTTGGTTATGCCGTGCTGAGGACGGGAAATGAGCCAGAAACATGCATGTCCGCGGTTACCACTCTGTTTCAGTAACCCTTTTTCTTTTTGCGTGAATTACCCATGAATCTCTTTGTTGTTGTTGTTTACATATCACGCGATATTCCTACATATATATATATATATATATATATATATATATATATATATATATATATATATATATATATATATATATATATTGTTAATGAATGTTTGGTATATAATAAATTATATGTGTATTTAAATATTAATTATTTATTTTCTTATTTATTATTTGCCCATTGTTGATATTTTATATGTTTTGTATTGATAATTATTAGTTTATTACTTGTTTATTTATAATTATTGACTTACCTTCGACAGCTAACAATTATAATATTATGGCATGAAGTACTCTTTCTCTCAGTTGGGTTCAGGGGCGCACGGATAATTTGAGAAATCAACATAAGTTTTTTTATATATAGATTTGATAAATAATTAGTTTAAAAAAATATTGACATACATATTTCGAATATAATCTTATAATTAAATTATTCATTCAAATAACATATTGAATTGAAGAAGTAAAAATGAGTGACGCCGCTGGCGTTCCTACTGTATGTTGAAATATTCTAGATATAACCTCGAGGAGAAATAGCGCTTGCGCGTATCAGTCTTCCGTCGTACACCTTACAATGCTAAACGATAAACGTTTAGAAACGTTTGAAATATTTGTGTGGTTGAATAGAGGCTATATAATTTACACTTGTTTAAAATAAGGAAAACATTTTATGAAAAATATAAAAAGGGAGGATGAATTACGTATATGGAAATTACAAACTATAAACTAGAAAACTGTTTTAAAAATCTCTTACATGCTAATATTACACTGATAGTCTTTGAAACAGGTGAGTAATTCCTTTTTTTATTATTCTCTATTATAAACATCATATTAAATTAGTGTTTTAAATGAAACTCAACGTTTCTAGCTAATTCCACAATATAATGAAAGATATTGAGAATTCTAAAACATTGACAATTGTTTCGATAACAGTTATCGAAACAATTGTCAATGTTTTAGAATTCTTAATATCTTTCATTATATTGTGGAATTAGCTAGAAACGTTGAGTTTCATTTAAAACACTAATATGAGTAGATTCTAGAATTTATTCTTTGAATAGTTTATTATGGCATTTTGTTTTATTTATTAAAATGATCATTTGACTTTATTATTTTGTCGTTGGAACTGAAAGAAATAATTTCACTGACCTGTACTTTGAGAATGGGAAATCTCAAAAAAAATGTCCGCACCCTGGCGTCCTTCTACACTGCCATGAATCACCAACATTGTCTATATTTCTTCTCGATCGGGAAACTAACTTAAAATGTTTGTTGGGTCTCTAGTTGCAAATCACTTTATAATGTGAGCCAAAATATTTGATTTTTGTTAAATTTTACTGAAAATTTTATAGAACCCAAACATGGAGTTATTCGTCATCCTACACGACTCTCCTTTGTTTTTTTATAAACAAACTTCCTTTACCGGATGTTCATATGCTACTTGATGTATTTTGATCAATAATGATCGATTGAGAGTAACAACTTGACTTGTTACAGTTTTGAATAAGACAAATTATTAGGTTCGTGAGACGCGTGGTTTTGTAGTTGTTACAGAGTTCTTAAAAAATTAGTGAAATTAAATTAAATAAGGTGAATAAAAAGCCTTCCGAGTCTCGTGCTGCTTTTTTGGTACGATTGGCAGAAATCGATGCCTAAGAAATCAACGAGAATGCAATAGTAAGTAAATGTTTTTGCAACATAACCACACTTTGTGTTTTCTTCTGCTGTAATAATGATTACAAAAAATATGAAAAATTATTGTAAATTGTAGAAAGCACTCCCAAGTCCCTGAACTTAATAATGTGATTATTGGAAGTACCGTTGAATATAATAGTTGGGACGTATTATCAAACTGTTTACCTAACAATTTATCTAATAATGAAGACATTATTATTTTATTATATATTATTATATCTATTCTAGGATTATGATAGTATTGATCAAGACAGTGACGACAGTATCGTCGATAAAAATTATGAACCGCCATATAATAATAAATTTAACTTTCATGTCTAATAGTTCTGACACAGACAATGACGACAAAATTGTTGCAGTTGTAGAAGCAATTTTACCTCCAACCACTAGAAAGAAAAAATTAACCAAGAAAAAATTAACCCTGACGATTGGGGGAAATGTTAATAAAAGAAAAGAGAAATTTGGGAGAAGAGTATATAAATGCAGCAAAAAAGAAAGTCGAAAAAAATGGGGTAGTCCTGCAATAATAAGTGCCGAATCAAATGTTCAACAAAAATATCTGAAGATCAACGTAGAAAGATTTTCGAGGAAAGTTTAATTAACAGAAAAAGAGGCTTCATAAACTCTATTTCTGTAATTACACCAACATCCATAAACACAAAAGAAGGTAGTAACAGATCTAAAATACACTTTACGAGTTGATGGAGTAGAGGAATGCTCCGAGTAGTTTTTTTATATTAATTTAAGATTTCTTGTTGGATATGCTGAAGTTATTAAAACAGCAAAAATTTGTTTTTTTAAAGAAAATGATTAATTTTCAATTTCATATAAGTTATTTTTATTTCAAATCAATTAGTAAAAAAATTAAAACAATTCACCCGTCATGAATCCTGAAAAAAAGTAATACAGTTTTAAATGAAACTCACGGTCTCTAGTTAATTCCACAATATAATAAAAGTTATTGAAAATTCTAAAAAATTGACAATTGTTTCGATAAATCAATATCATCGAAACAATTGTCAATTTTTTAGAATTTTCAATAACTTTTATTATATTGTGGAATTAACTAGAGACCGTGATTTTCATTTAAAAACACTAATATGAGCATATTTCACAAAGTAAGGGTCGAGACAGTTAAGTTCAATAGTGTAACAACTCAGTCAAAGTTCCAATTTCTATTAGTTTGAAAGAAAATGTCCCAAATTTATTATTAAATTTCTTTTTCTATATTTTTTATAATGTTGTAATTTTGTATTTGTTACTTGTTACTACAATATGAGACAGGCTGCGAAAAATTGAATTAGAAGAACGAGGAAAAGTATGGCTCCCCAAACCAGTTTCATCACAGTTTATGCACAGAGAGCACCGCTGTCAACATGTAAGCAGTTGAGTGGTAATATTGCGGCTGCTACAGGGGTCCAGGTTTCCTATAAAATTATAGGTGGAAGACTTAAAGAAAAAACTTAGTGTCGATACGTGTTTTAAAAAGAGTTCTGCTTACTCAAGCACATAAACATGCAAAACTTGAGTAGGCTACAGCGAACATTAATTGGGATGCAGAACTGCGTTCAGTATTTTTCACGGGCCAGTCCAGATATA
Source organism: Galeruca laticollis (assembly GCA_963921935.1). Taxonomy (NCBI): domain Eukaryota; kingdom Metazoa; phylum Arthropoda; class Insecta; order Coleoptera; family Chrysomelidae; genus Galeruca; species Galeruca laticollis. The sequence goes on from OY998183.1 coordinate 95,388,194, forward strand.
GTCACTATTCTGATAGCCGGCGTGTTCGTGTCTGGACAAGCCCTGAAATACGTAGAAACTTAAGATATATACAAGCAGTGTACCCTTTTAGGGGAGGGACAATAATGGCTTGGGAGGGAATTTGCAACAACATGAACGTAACATGAAGGATATCGTCTACATTATTTTACCAAATTTTCATGCTGCTATGGGCCAAAATTTCGGATTTTTAGACGATAATGCTCAACCACATTGGGCGGTAATCGTTATAACAGCGATTGCAAATTTAGGTATCGCACATTTACCGCTTCCCTCGCGATCTCCTGATTTTAATCACACCGAATATGTGTGTGATATGGTGCAAAGAAGTTTAAATGAACATCAACCATAACCTCAAACTCTGCAACATATTCGGCAACTTCTACCACAGATATGGGAAAATCTATGACGAGCCAGAATAAATCATCTCATTGAAAGGATGCCACGATGATGTCAAGCAGTCACAGATGTTAAGGGTGGCCACGACGATGTCAAGCAGTCATAGACGCTAGGGATGGCCACACAACATACTGAAAATCAGAAATTAAGTTTTAATTTTACTGACGATTTTATAAGAATATAAATCTTATTTTTTGGGTTTGTTATATTATTCGAAAATGTCTATTATATTAATTTTTGACAAAGTTTCACAAATAAATTTTCATCTTAATCCTACGCACTATCTAAACTTTCGTTATATTCCTAACATTTGTGGAGCAGTTTATCTCTTCTGTTAGACACATAATCTCGTTCATATAATAATCTGTTTCTCGTAATGATGAAATTTCGAATAACCTACTCAAACATTTCTGTCATTCAAACTACCATAGATAATTAACCACCAAAAATATTATCTCATTCCTATCCCTCACCACAATAGCACTTGAATAAGATGCGCTTAAACCAAACTCTTATCTTCTATTGTTCGAACAGATTGGGCCTTAACACTCCATTTCGATTTGAAGATGTAGTAAATCATCAATCATTAAGTGGCAAGTTTTGTTTGGATTATAGGTCTCAACAATGGATCTAACCCCTAGGGAAGGGGTAAAACTGAAGGGAATACAGGTTCGGTTTTAATATTGTTAATATATATAAGAGTTCTGTAAGCGTTATAAATTACCTTTATACAAAATTTGAATACAGCGATTTTGAAGTGAGATGAAAAAGCGTTTGAAGGGAAAATGACATATATCAATGAGGGATCAATCATCCTTTTAAATATTACAATGCGTAGAACAAATAGAGCATAAATGAAACGGAAACATCGTCAAATAACCTAATCAGTGGTTCTCTTTTTTATGGTGCCTACTTGTTTCGAATATTTACGATCATCAAGTATATATAGTCCAGAAAATCTGGGTATGTAAGCGTCATTTTCGAGGTAACGGCTGATACTTGGTAAAAAGTTAGTAAAAATGGTGTACAACAAAACTTAACTTATGCGACCTCTCAAATCGGACCGGAACATTGTTTATTATTCGATTTACACTCATTTTTAATGCCTTTTGTAGATTTTTCAGGTATATCCTTTTTCTCGTGCATAGTATAGACAAAAGGTTAAATACTTTTTTTTTCTTCTTTTAAAGACCTACAATTCTAGACCTTACACGTAAAAAAATTGATTGGGTCAAAAGTTATTGGCAAATAAACAACTGAAAACGTTATTGTTAATAAATAAAAATATAATGAGCATTTTTTTCACTAACACTTCCACATCACGCTTATTTATTCTCACTCATTAAAAAATGATACTCACGGAAGATGGAGTCTGTAAGTTCAATAGTTTATGGATTATGGCCTTATAAACAAATCAACTAAAAATTGACTTGCAGAGTTTTGTAAGCTATGCGACCTCGCGCCAATTTTTTCACTGTTAGATTTTATAATAAGACATCGATACCCATCATTGTTTTTAAAAAAATACATTTTTGCAACAACGCTAATTTTTTTTCATATTTGGCTTAGTTGCATACTTAATTGACACTATATCCGCCGTTTTTTGTCGAGAATTAAGTACGCACATAGGAGGGGTATGGAAAGAGCTTTAATTGAAAAAAAAAATACGTTAAGATTTATTGACAAACGACTGAGGTACGGACAATCGAAGTCGGAGGCCTGTCAGTCAACAATTTATGCGAGTATCGAAAAACAAAAAATATTCCTGAAATTTTTAGTCAATGTACTTTTATTGTACGAAATAGCGTAAATTGCAACCCAATAAAAAAAAATTCAACAGCGGGCGGATATTTCGGCTGGCTACTGCGTGGCAGCGGAGTGGGGGGAACGCCTAGCTTTTCAATCTATCAACGTCCGTATTTTGTGTTGGCAGTCGTACGGTGAACCTCAGAGAGTGTAGTCGAGCTAAAGTTTTGTTTTTCGATACTCGCATAAATTGTTGACTGACAGGCCTCCGACTTCGATTGTCCTTAACTCAGTCGTTTGTCAATAAATCTTAATGTATTTTTCTTTCAATTAAAGCTCTTTCCATACCCTTCCTATGTGCGTACTTAATTCTCGACAAAAATCGGCGGATATAGTGTCAAATTAAGTATGCAACTAAGCACAATATGAAAAAAATTCGCGTTGTTGCAAAAATGAATTTTTTTAAAAAAAAATGATGGGTATCGATGTCTTATTATGAAATCTAACGGTGACAAAATTGGCGCGATGTCGCATAGCTTACAGAACTCTGCAAGTCAATTTTTAGTTAATTTGTTTATAAGGCCATAATTCATAAACTATTGAACTTACAGACTCCATCTTTCGTGAGTATCATTTTTTAATGAGTGAGAATGGATAAGCGTGATGTGGAAGTGTTAGTGTAAAAAATGCTCATTATATTTTTATTTATCAACAATAACGTTATCAGTTGTTTATTTGCCAATAACTTTTGACCCAATCAATTTTTTTTACGTGTAAGGTCTAGAATTGTAGGTCTTTAAAATAAGAAAAAAAAGTATTCAACTTTTTGTCTGTACTATGCACGAGAAAAAAGATATACATGAAAAATCTACAAAAGGCATGAAAAATGAGTGTAAATCGAATCATAAACAATGTTCCGGTCCGATTTGAGAGGTCGCATAAGTTAAATTTTGTTGTACACCATTTTTACTAACTTTTTACCAAGTATCAGCCGTTACCTCGGAAATGACGCAAAATGATCATTTTAGGTCTGATTTTCCTGAACTATATAACCATTTTGTTCACAGCTGTTTTGAATAGATCGGTGATAGTTTTTGAGATGTGTGACTAACTTTTAAACCATGATATTTCTTCCTGGTCCTCTTTTAACACCGACTTTCCCTTGGAGAACTGATTTTAAAAGGCGGTACTTATTCTCGTTTTTCCTGTATTAATCCTGATTTCAAAAACATAATTTTAAAGAATGAAATTCCAGAAATCCATATTACGATAATATGTTGCACAACGTTGTCAGTTCTTACTTTTTACGACGAGTATTAGAAATAGAAGTCAAATTGAGTCATTTTAGGAAGGGATAAGAAAAATCGAATAGAATCTGCCAACTCGCGTCAGAACATCCAACTGATATTGTTGGGTCAACTTTGAGGCATAACATTCCAAAACTACTGTATTTAGATGAATAGATGCGATAGCTATCCACTTAGATAGTCATTTTTGTCATGGAATAGGTCGATACACACGTTTCGGGTCAACAAGACCGTTGATGTATCTAGTCTTCATCGAATGTGTATCTATTTTTAACGTAAAATTGGCGGATATTCTGAATGATTTACCTGATGTATGGGAAATCTGGAAAGTATCTATGATTTTAGTGATGCAGAGTTTAGAAGAGCTCATTTTAAGACGCCGAAACAGAAAATATGGAAGTGAAACGCCAACCCCTTACACTAGACGGATTAAATTTGGCAACGTTCAATTTTACCAGCCCAATGCAAATTGCGAATTTCTTTAACGACAAGGAAACAGGTTTTTCCATTCCTGTGCTAAATTTTAGGTAGTATAAGAAAAGTTATACTTTTGAGTATCGTGAGCACCATATGTAGATTATATTGATTTGCTAGCATATCATCTGCCTCAAGTTGTAGTTCACTCATGACGGATAGTTCATATATTAGAAAAACTCCACCGAAACTACCAACAAGTCCAACAACTTTTGAGCCATTCTAAAAAAAGAAAGCAATAGAAACTCAGTCTACCATGAGTGGTTTTGTAATGCGGACTTCAACTGCTGAAAAACATAAAATTGACAAACAAATAGCAAAGGCTATTTTTGCTACTAATTCGAGCTTCAGATGTATTGAGAATTTCGAGCTGAAAAAAGCCATTCAGTTATTAAGGCCTGATTATACACCGCCCTCGAGAAAAACGGTAGCAACAAGTCTTTTGAACGAAATCTATGAAGAGGAAAAAGAAAAATGTTTCTCCTCCCTGTCAGGACAGTAAATATGTCAATTGATGGGTGGTCAAACGTGCACAACGAACCAGTGATATGTGCAACGATAACCACTGAAGATGGACAAACCCTCCTATACGAAACTATAGACACATCAGGAAATCCACATACTTCAGAATATTTAACTCAAATAGTTTGTGACCTGATTTCTTCATGTGAATTAAAATACAAGTGTACCGTGAAATCTGTTGTGACAGACAATGCCGTAAATATGACACTATGAGACAAACATTAGAAGAAAAAATGAACGCAAAAGTTATAACTTATGACTGCTCTACACATATTTTTAATTTACTGTGCAAGGTCTTTCAAGTAAAGACATTAAAGAGCATGTGGTCCAAATTGTTAAGTATTTTCAAAATAACCATTTGGCTAGAGCTAAATTCAGTCAAGTAGGAGGCAGCGCTTTAATCCTTCCAAGTGATGTGCGATGGAATAGCCTTGGCGACTGCTTAGAGATGTATGTCACTCAGTGGGACATCATATTAAAAATCTGCGAAGAAAATAAAAAGGAGATTGATTCCACTATTTACCACAAAGTTTCAAATATTGCTATTATACATGCAGCGAAAGATTATTTAAACATTTTAAAACCTAGATCAGTTGCTCTTGATACTGTGCAGAGGAAAAATGCTACTATCGCAGATGCTGTAGAGCAGTGGAAACATTTACAATATATCTTTGATGAATCTGTGGAATTACCATTACAAAAAACACAACAATTTAATCCGCAAAAAACAAAATACCAGTTAACACCAGAAGAAAAGAATATAGCTTTAGAAACAATTGGACTGTTACCTTCAGTAATAAAATTAAATGCCCGCAGTGCTCCATTTAAGCAAGTTATGTTTTCGGACGAAGTAATAAAAAATGTAAACGGACTACAATGGTGGTTATCACAAAATGATGAGCCGGAAATCTTGAAACAGTTGCCAATAATAAAACAGTTCCTGTTTGCAACTGCTTCTTCAGCTTCAGTAGAACGCGTATTTAGCTCTTTTTTGGTCTTGTACACTCGGATATTAGAAACAGATTGTATAACGAAAATGAATAGAGTGAAAATATACAGTAATAAAATTTAGTTATTACGTTTAGTTTGAGAATTTGGAATTATATACTTCTTTTTTGTTGTTTATTCTAAAAGCAGATGTTTCTTTTGATTTTTGAGAAAACTTTTATATTATGTTGTTATATGGTTCTGATAATAAAGAATAAAATTGATTTTAATTTTAAAAATCAAGCGATTTAAATCAGCCCAACCCTGGCAAAAAAAGTGTTTAAATTTTTAAATAAAACATCCTGTAACCCAGTGAGAAGACACATTTTATTTAAATTTATTTAGACGAGGGGGAACATATTCCCGCAATACTGTCACAAAATGTCGGCAATCGCGTGCAATCACTTATATCTATGTCATGTCTTATCAAATTTATAAAACCGGCCGTAAGATACTTCATTGTGATTGTTTTTTAACTGACTGAGAAATCAGTCGTGACACATGTGTCATTTTAAAAAGAAACTAAGGGTGGGAAAATAGGAGATGATGTCTCAGCGTAATTTTTTAAGACCTGACACAAAAATTTTGTACAGTCCTATAGAGTATAGAGACTAGAAATATATAAAAAAAATCATATTCGTGTATGACCTTGAACTGTCAAGATGCCAGCTGATGGCCATATCTAGGATTAGATGGACATATTTTTGTACGAAACTTGTACAAAAAATTGATTTGCTTCTATCTGGGGAGTAGATATTTCTGCCGCTTCTTGTATTATTTTGATTACTTCATTTGTCATACCTTCTATGTCTTCAGGATCTTTTAATCTTATTTTCAGGTTTATGTTATGTCGAATTTCATCTCTATACTCATTCTAGTCTGTCTTATCGTTGCATAATTTGAGCTGTTGTTTGACATTTATTGGGGATAAGCGATGCGCTGAGAGTTACTATGATTGGAGTATGATCCGAAGAACTGTCGTAGTTGGGTATTATTACATCAGTATATGGTCATAAAGAAATCGAGCAGGTTAGGTAATTTGTTGTGGTTGCTCGGCCAGTACGTCCAGGTGCTTGTTGATGTGAATGAGTATTTTTTTCTTGTAAAAGTTTTGCCAGTTCTCTACCTTTTATGGTGGTGGTTTTTGAGCCCCATAGTGTGTTTTTGCTTTTATAGTCACCGCTTGCTAAAAACTTTTGTTAGCGTTTGGAAGAGACTTAAGAACCCTTCTTTTTTTAGGTTGGGGCGTGATGGACAGTATACTGAAGTAATTGTTAGTTCGTATGCAAATGTCATGACTTTCATTGAAGTAGCTTGTATTTGGTGTGTTCCATGCTTAGGCATTTCTTGGTGTTTAATTGTCGATTTTATTAATACTGCTGTGCCAGCATGTGCCGTGTCCGGAAGATTGGTGTAATACAGGTTGTAGTTATTGAAGAAAGATTTATGAATTAAGTGTGTTTCACTTAGTAAAATGTCTTTACGGTTGTGTTGAAGAAAAATCAGTATTGCGTTTTTGTGTTGGAGTATTCCGTTGGCATTCCACAACATTAGTCGAAGAGACTTATCCATTACTTCATTTTTGACATTAGCATTCTTAGGATATTGATGACCATAGAGTTTTGTTGTAACAGTGGTTGAACATGTTCTTGAATTCGTCTAAAAATTTATTGAGTGTGTTGACAGTATTTTCCTCTGTTCCTATCTTTGTTTGACCCCTCACTGCATTTGTATATCTGTTTTGGTGAAGCGAATTGTTTGGCGGTGTATTCCAAGCCTATTTGAAAAAAGTAAATGTTTCCGTTTGACATTGAACTGTTAAAATGCCAGCTGATGGCCATATCTCTGTGACGGGGAGAGGGGGTAATACAGATGAAGTAGATTTCTTGGTTATATATATCTTGTTGACTTTTATATACTGCCTGACGTTGAAATTGTCGTAATACCGCCACAAAATTTGAGAAGATGTTAACCCCTCGAATTTAGCTTAAATATGTTGAGCTCAAGATTCAACAGTTACAATATTTCCAATTATTAGTGAAACAACCTGTATATGTTGAGTTTTTTGCAGGGACACTTCGCCTTTTATTTTTCTTATAATAATAGTGTTCATCTTGTGAGTTTTGATACTGATTCTATCGTGATTGTTAAACTAGTTCTACTGATTTCTTTCTCTTAGCCTTAGCAATTAGCTTAAATATATGTTTACTTTGCATTATATCGCTTTGACTAAATAAATAATTTTACACTGCAATTTCCAAACTTATTAATTACTTTTTTGAACTTTACGGTGTAGAAGCAATAATCGATAAAAATTTATCAACGGCATAACATCTCTCTAATAAAAAGATTCCAAAGCTATAGCAACTTTAAGAGCTCCTATTGTTGGAAGTATTTATCAGATCAGAGGCTTCGCCGGCCCTGCTATATCGAAATAACTGAACGGGTTACGCGGCAGAATGGTAGCTGAAATTATACGAGTTATCAAAGACAGAAACGCATAATTGCTGAACTTACGTACGCACCCCTTTTTCTCTCAGCACATTCCCTTTAATCTACCGTAACGATGGAGATAGATTCGCTGACTAAGGGCTAACTGGTTGTTTTTTGTCTGACAACAAGGAGAGGAAATAATGCACTGTCACGTGATTACTGCAACTTGATGAATGGTTTCATTATACATGAAGAGTACATGACAAAAGGATGAGTTGACTGATAACGATCTTATGTACCGTTTTATTTTGGAAGATATCAGAAAAATAAAGAAAACTGATTTCTTTTCCTTTTCTGAAATTTGGAGCAATTTAAGCTTTAGAGAGCTATTTCCAACTTTTAATAAAGATATCAAATGTTTCCACTTCCGAGAATATTATACCTCTCCCCGTTCATTTTGTGACAGTGAATTCCACAATTATTTGTTCACGACATTATAGGCAATGTTGCTGCCTAACTGAAATTACCAGGCGTTTTAATTTTGTTATTTTTCCACAACCTTGATTAGGTAAGTTTTGTAAATTATAGTGTTAAAAGAATTTCATTGAACACACGAATTTCGAGATACGGTCACTCAAAGAGAATTACCCTGTACAGTATTACTGTTCTGTAATCCAAAGAAATCATACTTGAAGAATCTTAGTTACTTAATTATTTATTTAACTATATAACTCATTATGGAATTTTATAACGAAACTGTACGCTGATTCAGCAAACAAAACATTCCTGACCTAGCATAAAAATTTCATAAATGTTTATTTTGATGATACATTTAAAAGGAGATAATGAAAAATAAATATTTGCTTGCTTATTTAAACCAAAGTTTAGATTATTATGGCTATTATGTTTTCTGATCAGTTCGTTCAACTTCATGAAAAAAAGCCATTCATTGTTTTAAAAAAATCTTAGTTCGTTTCAACTATCTGTTACTGAATTAATATAATCCTTAATACAACCAGATGAGAAAATGACGACAAAAATAAGAAAATTCCGAATGTAGAAGAACTGGAGAAAACCGATATCATTAAAAAGGAAAATCTTCGATTAACAAATCCCTCCAGTTGATACTTATTGGACCTAGGTCCTGATCAAGAGATCCATTGACAAACTAAGGGTAGATCATGGAGCTGTAGAAAAAGGAATGTTGGTAAAATACAGATTAAAGAATTAGCTCATTAAAATGACATTGGCAGGACATGTTGCCAGCAATAAAGAAAACTGGTGTGGGCACATTGGCAGATGAAGATCCTGGAGAGTGCTTGAAAGTACTGACAGATCACAACAAAGATGGTATGATGAACCAAAAAGATTCAATGGGTTAAAATGATATCAGATCGCACCAAAACAGAACTATGTGGTTAGAATTAGAAATGAGAGGGGCCTAAATTTAATGGATATATAACTGTTGATAGGAAAAGAAATTTATTATATTGATGGAAACCCCTTTCAGAAAATTGTTTGCTACTGATAGAGTTAATTTGTTATCATAGAAGCAAATATTGTTACGACAGATGTCAATGTCCTTTATAGTATTGTACCAACTGGTTGATGTATATGTATGTATGTATGTTTATTCTTAATAAAAAAAATTTTTACAATAAAAAAAATACAGGTTATATAGAGACAAAAAGAACGAATGATAAGAATAGTATACTCGAAAAGTGAGTGAACACTTGTTTCGAGTGGAAATATCAGAATATTAAAATTTATATTATAAAAATCAAATACATAGCACATTAGCAAACAAAAAAGAAAAAATAACTAATATCTAACCTAACCTCTAACTTTTGAGATTTTACAATATATAATTACGAGAGGAAAGAATTTAGGTTTATTTGTTGAGTTTGTCTATACTACATTCATTTTTCTATACAATTGTGTACCTCATGTCTGGATCTCTCCAAAATATACAAATTTAATTTATTTTTGAATGAATGTTCGCTGTTTAATACTTTTAATGATTCCGGTAACGTGTTGTATAATTTTGGAGCCAGGTAAGTATATGATTGTTGGGTGATTCTTTTTGTCATATGGGGTACAGGTTGGTGTGTTTTCTGGCGGGTATCATAGGAATGAGTCCTTTGTCTTGCGAAATTTAGTAATTGTACAATAATAGAATAATTGTCTTATATCCATCACTTTTGCGTCTATATACAACTGATCAGATGAATATTGGTATGGTTTATTCAGAATCACCTTTAAAAAACGTTTCTGTGTTATCTCCAATAAGTGTATGTGGGTTTTTGATGCAGCTCCCCATTCCACTATTCCGAAGCGAAGATGACTTTGGACGAGAGCATAGTATAAAAGTTTTAAGGAATGCGCAGGAAGTAGTTTTTTTAAAAACTTTATTTTATATAATATCACTTGTAACTTTTTTACAGTTAACTTTATATGTTCATCCCACCTAAGATGTGAGTAGATTGTAACACCTAAATACTTAACATTATTCACAGCTTGGATGCGGTAATTACTATCATCTGCATTGATAGTTATATGGTTAAAAGTGGGTAGGCCAGATTTATTGCAGCTAAATTGGATATAATTTGTTTTATCTAAATTTATTGTGAGTAGTTTATGAGACAGCCATTTTTTAATATGTTTAAAATCATTTTCTGCTTTTTCCTTAAGCTCATCCCAGGCGTTAGCGGTATAAAAAATAGCTGTATCATCAGCGAAACCAATAACGTGACCGGCGCTACCTAAAGAGAAAATATCATTCAGATAAATGTTAAATAAAAGTGGTCCTAGGACTGTGCCTTGCGGTATCCCAAACTGATCTTTCCTGGACTCTCTATAGACCTCATCTATCTTAACGCTTTGTTGCCTGCCAAGTAGATACTCTTTAAATAATTTCAAGCAGTTACCCCTAATACCTATGTCCTCTCGTGAGTTGAGGAGGGAGTCGTGGTGGACGGTATCGAAAGCCTTGGACAGATCTATGAAAATACATAAGCAAGCTTTGTTTTCATTAAAAGATTTGGTAATTTTTGATGTTAAAGATAAAATAGCATCTTCAGTTGACGTTCCTTCTCTAAACCCAAACTGCTGTTTAGAAAGTATTTGATATTTATCTAAGTACGAAATGAATCGTTTTTTGAGAGCCTTTTCAAATATTGTTGAGATATGAGGTAATAAAGAAATTGGACGGTAATTTGTAATCGTACTTTTGTTACCTTTTTTATACACTGGGATTATTACTGATTTTTTAAAATTTGAGGGCCATACGCCCTGTTGGAAGCACTCATTAATTAAAAATTTTAATGGTTCAACTATGTATTCCGCGACTGATTTGATTGTTTCCGCTCTAATATTATCTGCTCCAACTGCTTTTTTACTTTTTAAATCATGGATAATAGTGAGCAACTCATTGGAATCAAACGGTGTTATAACAAACGAATTACAGATGCTTTTCCTAGTTGGTGGGAAATTTATATCTTTATTTATATTATTAGCTAAAGTTGTGCCTATTGTTGCAAATGTTTTATTAAATTCGATAGCGATACTTTTTTTATCTGTAATTAATTGGTCGCTATCATTGTAAACAGAATTTATAGTGTGTTTGGTTTTTTATATATTTTTATATTATTAACTATGTCCCACAATTTGTTTGGATTATTATGGTTTTTATTTAGCTCCGTGGTGTAATAGTCGTATTTTCTTTTTGCTATCAAAGAATTAAGTTTATTTTTATAAGTTCGGTATTGCGTTTTAAGTAGTAGATTATTGGGACTTTTTTGTAGCTTTTTAAACATTTTATTTTTTGTATTGATACATTTTAGCAATGCGTTGGTGAGCCAGGGTGCAATTTATGTGTGTTTTCTTTTTATTAGTCGCTTTTCAGTACAATTACCAAAAGTGTTGCTAAGCATAGTCACAAATTTATTGATTGCAGTATCTAAATTGGTTGAACTATAAATTGAATCCCACGTTGTATTCTTTAGGACATTGTTCAATTTATTTATGTTAATACTTTCAGCATAATGTTTTTTATTTATACATGATGCGTTCTTTGAGTTTAGCATTACTTGCAAGATAGTAGTTGCATGGTCAGTTATATTCGTCTGGATTACTATAGGCACAATTTGATCTATAATATGTTGTTTTGATTTTATGAATATATGATCCAGACAGGATTTTTCTCGTGTGGCAATATTAATTGTAGAGCTATATCCGAACTCATTAAGGGTATTATCATATTCAGTTGAAATACTATTGATTTCTAATATATTTATGTTTAAATCCCCAACGAAAAGGTACATATCTTCATCATTATCAACACTTGCTTCAAAATGATTTTGCAAACATGTTACAAATGCGGCCACGTTAGTATCGGGTGACCTGTATGCTGCAGATATAACTACGCTATTACTTTTATCAAGTTGGATTTTAACCTGTAGAACGTTAATATTTGGGTAGGTCTCTATTGTTTTATAAGTATAGTTATAATTACTCTTAATGTACATAACAACACCATCATTTTGGTTGTATTTACTTTCATTATAAATGATATCATAACCTTCAATATGGTGTAGACTTGTATCCAATATATTCCATGTTTCAGTGAATACAATGCAGTCTATATCAGAATTTAATGTTGTGAGGAAAATTTTGAATTCATTTAGATTTTTGTTGATACTGCGAATATTATTGAGTACTATTTTAAAATTTGAGTTCAATTGGTAAATGGACAAAACCTCTGTACACTGTTCAATAGTTTCTAATTTATATGTCTCTATATTCGGTACTTCGAAATCTCGTATAGAGACAAGGAAATTTAACTACATATATTAATATACAGATAAAATGTGCAATTAAAAAGCAGAAAGACGTGATAATAAAGAATAAAATTTAAACTATTTAGAGTTAGTGTTTTTAAATGAAACTCAAGGTCTCTAGTTAATTCCACAATATAATACAAGTTATTGAAAATTCTAAAAAAATGACAATTGTTTCGATAAATCAATATCATCGTCAGATTTATCGAAACAATTGTCAATTTTTTAGAATTTTCAATAACTTGTATTATATTGTGGAATTAACTAGATACCTTGAGTTTAAAACAATATAGTTTGTTTAAATCTTCATATATTTGAACTAATGTTCAATTTAAACTTGTTGACGCGTTTCACTAACACAGTAGCTTTGTCAAAACGAATGAAGGTAAAATATAAAAATGTCTTAATATATACAGTGCTAAATCTATTTACTAAGGTTAACAATGGTATTAAAAGATATTACCTGGAAATTCATTCACTACAAACATTCCTAAGCTATCTTCTAGGTAAAGAGGTTCAATAAAGGAGACTGATTGATATCTATTTGGTCTTAAGGAGATTACCTGAATATTTATTTTTGTTAATCTCTAGGGCTTCTAATAAATTTAAACTAAAGGATTTACCGACTACATGGAGAATTTCAAAATTTGGGTCGAAAATGTGTTGGTTTTCTAATAAATGATTTGAATAGTTAGAATCTAATTTTTTGTTGTCATAGCTACGTTTGTGTTCCGAAATTCTAGTTTTAAAATTTCTAAAAGTTCTACCGATATAAATTTTATCACAATTGTCATTACCACATTTTAATTTATAAACTCCTGATTTGTTTAATTTTGAAGATTTAGATTTATTATTTTTAATTAATTTGGATAAATTGTGATCAGTTTTAAAGGAAATATTCATGTCTAAAGTTTCTAAAAATTATTTAATTTTTAAGGATGGTGTTCCAAAGTATGTTAAGCTTTTAAATTGTCTATTATTTTTATCTGAAGGGAACACTTGTTCTAAAGTCTGTTTTTTTATCTTTTTATTTATGATATTGTCAATTAAATTTGGATCGTAATTATTATTAACTGCTATTTGTTTTATGATATTTAATTCTTTGGTATAATTATTAAATATCATAAAACAAATAGCGGTTAATAATAATTACGATCCAAATTTAATTGACAATATCATAAATAAAAAGATAAAAAAACAGACTTTAGAACAAGTATTCCCTTCAGATAAAAATAATAGACAATTTAAAAGCTTACCATACTTTGGAACACCATCCTTAAAAATTAAATCATTTTTAGAAACTTTAGACATGAATATTTCCTTTAAAACTGATCACAATTTATCCAAATTCATTAAAAATAATAAATCTAAATCTTCAAAATTAAACAAATCAGGAGTTTATAAATTAAAATGTGGTAATGACAATTGTGATAAAATTTATATCGGTAGAACTTTTAGCAATTTTAAAACTAGAATTTCGGAACACAAACGTAGCTATGACAACAAAAAATTAGATTCTAACTATTCAAATCATTTATTAGAAAACCAACACATTTTCGACCCAAATTTTGAAATTCTCCATGTAGTCGGTAAATCCATTAGTTTAAATTTATTAGAAGCCCTAGAGATTAACAAAAATAAATATTCAGGTAATCTCCTTAACGACCAAATAGATATCAATCAGTCTCCTTTATTGAACCTCTTTACCTAGAAGATAGCTTAGGAATGTTTGTAGTGAATGAATTTCCAGGTAATATCTTTTAATACCATTGTTAACCTTAGTAAATAGATTTAGCACTGTATATATTAAGACATTTTTATATTTTACCTTCATTCGTTTTGACAAAGCTACTGTGTTAGTGAAACGCGTCAACAAGTTTAAATTGAACATTAGTTCAAATATATGAAGATTTAAACAAACTATATTGTTTTATTTCATCGTTCAGTATGGATCTTCATCAAGTAAAAGCCTCATCTATTCAAACCTTGAGTTTCATTTAAAAACACTAATATGAGCATATTCCACGAAGTAAGGGTCGAGACAGTCAATTTTATTTAGAGTTAATTATTAAAACTAAAATTTATTATAAAGATCTAGGTAGTATAGTTCCTTTCCATTATTTAGTCTGTGATGTAGTTGTAGACCATGGTTTAAGTATACATTTTGTCGTTTGTAATGTTTCACTTATCTTTCTTTGATGACTTTTTCGATGAATTTGTGTCATTTCACGCATACAAAGGTGCACCCATGTCTAAGTACTTTCAGTACCTTATATTGACCTATATAAAAAATGGTTATCTTCGATTTACAACACCAAAGCCGTATGTCGGTGATTCAAATTGGTTTGATTACAGGTTTGTTCTTCTTAATATATTCTTTCCACGTGAGTTTATTACCTAAATGTAAATCAAAATAACGTGTTCATGTAGTTCGTACGAGTATTTCTAGCGCGCAACGATCTCTTCAATGTGTGAATGTTATATGTGAGCACTTCGATTTGTTTATTGTCATCGTTCACTTTTTTATCCATTTCTCTATTCAATTTAGATCTTGTTGCAGGTAGTTACACGCTACCTCTGGAATTTCATAACTGCCATTATTGTATTGTCAGCATTACCAAAATTATCAATAATAATATGAAGCCCTAATTTATCCTGATCAAACTTACTCAGACATAATCAAACTATTTATGCATGAAACCTATCTCATTTAGTCGTTTCCAATTATCGTACTTGTATTGAAATCCAACGATTTGCATTGAACATACTAATTATAGCTTTCGTTTTCCATTGTGATTAACATGATATCATTTATGTGTTTAATTTGTTCATTTGTCGATTTTTAATTAGGTACCCAGAAAATTCACAGATAAAGTCAATAATTACATCAAAAGTTAAATACTGATGTGTTGTGCGTGGTTGGTGATTCATACAATATTGTTACGAAATAGTACACTGAATCCGAATCTGTCTAAGCCATGTATGAAAGTTAATATTTTGTCGAATGCGCCGGGATTTCTTTGAACTGTTTTCCATATTTTTTTATGACTATTCTTATCTAGACATTTCCAGTCTTATCTATACGATTCCAGGGAGCCGATTGTTTTTGTGTAAGCCGCAAACTAGAATTATCTAGAAAAAAGAGCACTTATATATAAAGAATAACGACCAGCGACAGTCAGTTTATAAAGTGATCTCGTGAGATAAACAAGTGAACAAGCATATAGTCTAAGAAAACAAACAGTAGAAAAGTGTTTATATAAACTATTTTCACTGCATATACTGTGTATATAATATAAATTAGTGAATAAATAAATTAAATGAGTAGACATACCGTGTGTATGAACTTATCCCACCCTTCGTATAAAAACGTTTGAATAAATAAGAAAAACATACGGTGTCAGAAATGGGATAATACAACTAAATATCTGCGTAACAATGGCCAAGAGACTAGGTGACCTGAAAGTGACGGAACTAAGAGCAGAATTGGAAAATCGTGAGTTAGAAACGTCCGGTAAATAAAGTGAATTAGTAGAAAGACTTTAAGTGGCACCGGAAAATGACGGCTTTGATCCAGAGACAGTTTTATTTAATGACGGGACTTCCACTTCTAGTGGGCTTATAAAATATCCGAACAAGTGAAGAAAATACTTTGTAGATAGTCTAGTCTTAGGAAAAAAATTCGATTTGGGAGTATATTCTTGTCACATGTAGAAAAAACGAATCACTAAATGAACAATAGAGCGAACTGAAAGATTAAACTACAAAAATAATTGAATTTATACCTATCTACCATATACCATCTACGGATGTCAGTAAAATTTTGCAACACGTATTAAAATTAATAAATTAATCATATTAGTAAAATTGATAAAATTTATAAAACCAATAAAGTCAATTAAGTTAATAAAATCAATGAAATTAATCAAATTATTAAATTAATAAAAGTAATAATGTTATTAAAATTAAGGGAATTACTAAAATTATTAAAGTTAATAACATAATAGAATAATAAAATTTATTTTCCATACAAAAATTCGGGAGGAATCCCATTCCTATTGTTAGATCGTGGTTATTAAGCATACCAAAAACCAAATCTATACTAGTAAACCAATTATCTATTGTTATATTCCGCCCTGTTGTAGATGGTAGTACAAAGCCTTTTTATTAGTGCATCTCCAGTATTCGGTTATCTGTAAGGACCTTCTCGTTGCAAGCCAACATACACTTCCACTATGCAGCCAGGCCTTTATTGATGGCGTACGTGACCCCGATATGCAGAGGACGCTTCGTTTAGCCTATCCCAAAACATTAGTTGACGCATTAACAGCTGCACTTGAATATGAAGCAACGTAGGCTTCAGGTTATAACGAACCAGATCGTCAATTTGATTAAAAGTATTATGGACAAGAAACCGAGGAAGATCAGATGCTGGAATTGTGGCGAGCTAGGGCATGTACGCAGTTCGTGTAAGCGCCTCAGAACCCCTGCAAACCAAGAATCCCAGTCACAGGAAAACTAGAACGGGTCGGCTACGATGGGTCGGCTACGATGGGACAGCACCGACCCATGGTCGTTCCAAAGACCCTCTCAGATGTCGCAACGAAAGTGTGTATGTAGATGGCGAAGTGAATGGCAAGAGATATACTCTGCTGGTAGACATTGGAGCAACTGGAACCATTATTCGACCCGATATATTAAACTCCTAGAAGAAGCTTTTACCAACGAGACTGCGACTGCGGACCGCCACAGGTGAGAGTGCCAACGTTCACGGGGAGACACAAATCCAATTAGGAATTGGCGCAGAAAGATTCACGCATACGGTAATCGTAGCTGACATTGAAGAATTGATTCTGAGAATGGACGTAATGAATCGATATGGATTCCAATTGGACTTTAGAAACAAAACAATTACGAGGAGGTATTCCTTCATCCATATGAAGGCAGCATGGTGTTGGCAGCTATACAGGAAGATACCGGTCTACCTGCACGGAGCGAAACCATGATAGTAGCGTGGCTACAGGTTATGATGGAGCCAAGGAACCACGACGAAGAGGTTAGTAAAGGAGTACTAATTGGAAAAGAATTAATTACGTCGGCGAAGGAGATCCCAGTACGTGTGATAAATGTGAACGATTATCCAATTACCATTAATAAAGAAACCTGCGTACCAATGACGTCTATATTTCGTCAAACAACGACCACTGACAGTTCTAATGCCAGATTCGAACAGATGTTATCAGTAGCTGGTCAATCCTTGAACCTAGCTGAAAAAAAGAAAATGAGAGAATTTCTCTTGCAGTATCGAGACCTATTCGTACCAAAAGGAGGAAAGACTGGTAGAACATCAGCCGTCAAAGACAAAATCGATACTGGTGATGCCAAGCCAATTAGGCAATCAGCTCCAAGACTTCCACGGGCGAAGAGAGAGGAAGCTGAAAGAACAATTCGAGAGAAGGCAGAAGAAAAATTAATAGAACCATCTACTAGTCCGTGGGAGTCTCCAGTAGTGCTCGTCAAGAAAAAATATGGAACCATAAGATTCTGCGTGGACTATCGCCAGCTAAACAAGGTGATGAAGAAAGACAGTATCCTCTGCATCGAATCGACGATACGCTAGATACTTTGGACGGCAGCAAACTGTTTTCCACCTTGGACCTGAAGTCTGAATATTGGCAAGTAGAAATGGACCCAGAAGACAAAGAGAAGACTGCTTTAACCACCGGATCTGGATTATGGCAATTCAACGTCATACCATTGGGGCTCTGTAATGCGCTCGCGACATTTGAAAGACTTATGGAAAATGTCTTGAGAGAGTTGTCTTGGAAGACGTGCCTGTCAGCTATTCCAAAACCGAGTCAACTACCTAGGTCATATAGTGATCAGTGAAGGAGTGGCGGTGGATCAAGAGAAAATTGCTTCGATTCAGCAATGGTCACAACCAACCGATAAACATCAAATTTGGAGTTTCCTTGGACTTTGCACATATTATAGAAGATTTATCAGGAAGTTTGGAGATATTACCAAGCCCCTAACTCAACTCACAGAAGAAACGAGAGCTTTGCAATGGGAAGACGACTGTCAAGCGGATTTTGAAACCTTGAAGAGGCATTTAACCACAGCACCGATATTAGGATATCCATTACCAGGAGGAGACTTTATTCTTGACACTGACGCAAGCAACGTAGGAATTTGAGTAGTGCTTTCACAGATCCAAGGAGGGCAAGAAAGAGTGCTGGGATCTTTCAGTAAAGTTCTCTCCAAACCAGAAAGAAACTACTGCGTCACAAGAAAAGAACTTTTGGCGATAGTGAAGTCCGTAGAACACTTTTACCTGTATCTCTATGGTAGGAAGTTCTTAATCCGGACTGATCATGCAGCACTCAAGTGGTTGATGCAGTTCAAGAATCCCGAGGGCCAGATCGCTAGATGGATTGAACAACTTCAAGAATACGATTTCAACATCGAACATCGAGCTGGTGTGAGTCACCGGAATGCCGACTCCCTGTCCAGACGGCCGTGTCAAACAGACTGCCCCCACTGCAACAAGGCGGAATCTTGGGAAGCTGTAGTTTCAAAAACTACTGTAGTCAACGAAGAATGGTCACCCACCAGGATCAGAGAAGATTATGAGAATGATCCTCACCTAAAGAAGATTCGGCAATGGAAGGAAGAAAATAGGCGACCTACATGGCAAGATTTTCACCGACACTCGAGGCATATTGGGCTCAGTGAGACGCCCTTGTCCTGGAAGAAGGGCTGTTGAAAAGAGTCCTTGAAAACGATTATGGTTCCGAGATGAGGAGACTAATTTGTACCCAAAAAATTAAAGCTCAAGTTAGTACCCCCAACTTTACAACATCATTTTAAACTTTGAATTTAGGACCAAAAGCGTTTTTTCACTATTACATTATTTTATTTATTATAGATTATAAATTTGTGTTTGTGTTTTATTGATTTGCAAGTAAGATAAGACGTTTGAAATTATCAGGAGTAACTAAATATTAATTTTCGAATATAGGACGAATTTGTACCCAAAACATTACAATTTATACCCACGCTGTTTTCCCTGAAAAATGCTTTTTAATGTGGGGGTGTTGGCTTGAGCTCAAGCTAGCACGCCTACCTTACAAAATTCAATTTTAACACCAAAAAGTAAAATTTCAGTTTGGATCGACGGTACAAATTAGTGCAAAATAAGTACTAAATATTGCAATAGGTCTGAATTAAATCTGTCCTGCCAGCTTAAGAGAGGTTAAATAAACTTCAACACGATTTCTGAAATTATCTACGTAATCGATCATCGTTAAAATCTTAATTCGGTTAGTCTCAGTTGGAAACCATAAATGTTGTATTTACTTGAAATTAGTCAATTGAGGAGTTTACGAAAATATACAAATATACAGGTACATTAAAAATAAAGAGTATTACCTATGTTAGCCTTGCCACAATTGTATTTCAGCGTTTTCCTCATTATATATCTTTTTCAGTACTAGCTATGAAGTTAACAATTATTGCGTCTTCTAGCCAACTGAGAAGTTGAATTTCTCTATTAGTGGTTAATAATTTTTTCTATTGTTAACCTAGGTCAATGATGGACAAATTCAAATGTTTTGAGAATCCAGGGATAGTAGTTTAACAAAAACTTGTGTAACATAATTTTGTATACCAAGGAGATTGTGTTTATCGGATTTGCTGCTTGAAATTACCTAACACTATAAAATTATTTGAATAAAAAAGCCATTACGTTAAAACTGAGCACAACACGTTGCAGATTGTGATGTTTTTGTATTAGTGTAATAAATACATAAGTAATACAACATAACATTACACGCTGGAGTTATTTCTTCACAATAATTCCTATTTTTTTTTCACAAATACCACGTTTTCCCACGTTAGAACCATGTGGTAATTGTTCCTGCAAATCTTTTATTGCATGGGCTATAATATTTCTGTTTATATCAATTATATTACTATGATCTATCAACGCCAGAATTAGAGTATCTAGGTATAATTTTATTTTTTTAATATTTATATTTTCCGAAAAATTATCGTTCAGAAGACACACGCTCACTCAACGTTTTCTGAACGCACCCGTTGTTTGAAAATAAATTTTATTAGTGGAATTGACAATCTGCATCAGACTACTTGATTATTACAAGAAATAATTTTAATTTTTGTCTTAAATTTGGCGAATAGTGGTGAAAATTGTATATACACTAGAAGGCATGTATAGGTGCTTGGTGCTCGGTCAATAATAACAGTCTTCACCACCTAGGTGTATATACTATTTTATGTACTTTCTCTAATTTAAAATCCTCATAATAAATGTCTTGGAACCTCATCAAACGCCCTCAGGAAATCACTGAAAATAATGTGCATTCACTCTGAATATCTTCTATAGCCTTCTATTTCCTAAAACAACTTTGTGATTCTCCCAGCGTTTTCTAGTTTTGTTCAATACTAATTTACTTATTATCCTTCTTGAACTACAAATTGTTTCTTTGAAAAGTATTCCAAATTGTAGCATGTTTCAAATTAATTCCAATCTGTCTACTGCTTCTTTTATTGTCTACTGAGTAGTTTGCGGTTACCCATACCTGAATATGGAATTCGGAACGGTTAAATTTATCAAATATTTAACATGACAATCGTCGCATTTGAATGTATATCTAATAGCTGAGAGTTTATCGGGAATGTATGACTTCAATGGCATTATTTGGACTGGCTCATTATGAAGGAGCTCTCGAAGGTAACCGTAATAATGCACTTGAGCATTCCTGAGCTGTAATTGTCGGATATCCTTCTCTATACATATATATCAATTCTACCCGACCGACAATTAATTACAGAAATACATTTACGCGAAATTTCGTCCGAGATTGATGTTAACGGAATCTACAACTCTATGGGATTTCATGGGTTGATATATTCAAATCTACAGGGGATTATTAGATTTAATTATAGGTACAACGACGTACTAACGGAAACAGGTCACGTAGCTCTCTAAACACTCGACGAATACCCAATCTACAGTGTGTTTATTTATAAATGATACAGTTCCCATATCTTGAAATCCTATTACCCGAAACAAATGCATATGGCTATACATTGTATAAAAAAATATACCACATGTATAACGGAAACCAATTTTATCAAAATGTTATTATTTTGACAGACTTGATAAATCGGTGACAGCAATATTTTGTACTATTGGTGGCTCAAAATTGCAAGAAAAGCATATTCTGTCGATCGGTTTCGACCTACTTAGGTCTCATCAGGACAGCGACATCCTTTCTTGTTCGGAGTCTCTAATCCTAACTGAATACAAGAGTCAACGCTGCTATTTAGTTCATATAAGTCCACACGCACCAGCGTTATCTCCACTTCCAGTTTATTGTAAATGAAAGTTGAGGTATTCTACGGTACTCGTTGTTAAAATGGGAAATAAAATGTCATAAATACAAGGTGCGTCCAAAATATTATAGATGGTTTCTGCTAGGGCAAATCCGGGAGAGTTGGACCAGTCCATTATTTCCGAACTGTGACGTTCTAGCGCCACCATCGTTTGTTGGGAGTTGGCTTCAGTTACAGTGAAGACGTGCTGTTAATTATGTCGTGGTTTTGTTAATATTTGTGGAGAAGTACCAAAGTTTTTTAAGGTAGTAACGTGGTTTTAGTTTTCAGTTTAAGTTTACGTGATATTGACGTAGGGTTTTTGTAGCGATGTAAATAAATATGTAGTAAGTAATTTAACCTTAAATGGCCGCCAAGTTTCGTTCAAAATGCGAATTATGAAGTGGTCCATCACACCCTGACTTTTGGGAGAGATGGATGTAATTTTAATAACTAATCAGTTGGTATTTTTCTGTTTCAGAAAAATTCCAACTAAATACGTAAAAAAGATACCAGTAGACTCATTTCTTTACCTACTAAAATGTATCATAATTTGGTAATTGTAAATTAATTGAAATTTGTTAATGCCACTGTATTTCCCTGCTCTGTAGTTGGGTTTGCCCGTAGAGCAGTATCTATATAAATAAATAAATAAATAAATTTTTATAAAATCTATAGATGCTTTTCGATTGCCGCTATTATCTCCCATTTCAATTAGCAATTTTTTGATTTTATGAGGTTATTTTTAAAATGAGCATATTATGGTAAACTAATATTGTTATCCCTTCTAGTCCCTAATATTGAAACTTTATTATATTATAGACGAAAAAGATCATAAAATAGTATCTCACCTAACAATGTTATACAACAAATTTCATAAACGGTGTATATTATTCATTAAAACCATCCATAATACACAACTTTTATTCTGTTTATATTCGTGTTAGAAATATACAAATATAGCTAGCTCCACATATCTTAATATAAATAACTTAATCTTTTTAATGTTCGAAAAGTTTTAGTTTCGTTTTACTATCATTTATAAAACCATTTAAAAAGTATAATAACCTATAAAAAGCTCATCAATGTTATAACGTTTATCAACAGTTTCTCTACTACTGATATGTCTGGAAGTTTTAAGCACGCGATCGTTCAGCAAATAATAGATTCCGAGAGTATTTTACAGGATGAATCTAGTTGAATGAGCCACGGCCCTGATGTGGGTTTTGCTCTTCTTTTGCCCTGATGTATAATACCGGGTAGGGACGAGCAACTTGTTTATTCTGAAATTCAATAAAAGAAAATATACAGTATTTTCTGTTAGCAATATCAAGTACAACAAAGTTTATATTTAAATACGATATAAGGCAAGTATCGTCCGTTATTGTCAATATACTGAGTTAATCTACTTCTGAAGTAAGATTCGTTCAAGTATTTCCTACATATTCACAGATATGCTAGATATGACGAGTAATCGTCGTTTCATGGAAGCAAGTTGCCCTGCTCTACTTTGTCAATAACATTAAAAATATAGAAACAAATCACTGAGCATAAGAGTTTGTCATTTGTCTAGCTATTTAACATTACATCTAGGTTAAAGAGGAAAGAAATGCCTTTACCACTTTCTCAGAAATAGTTTGAAATTTATGGAGAGCCTTGTGTGCGAATTAAATTGAAAATTTCAAAAAAGTCAGGAAGCATCTAAACGAATTTTTTTTTACTTTGGTACGTAGTAAAATAGTTATTTGTAAAACAAGTGTCACAATGACTCGTTTTGTAGTACGAGTGAAGTTTGCACAACGAACCGCGAAGCGGTGAGTTGTGCAAATCACGAGTACTACAGAAAGTCATTGTGGCACAAGTTTTACACAATATTTTCTATAATTCGCATTTATTTAATTATTTAAATAAAATAGAATTTCATATAATCCCTGTTTTTAATCTAGGAGGAGTGGTTTGAAGTTGGCAATTCTGTAGATTCCTAATTGGTCAGATCACAGATGGTTTTATTCAGCACTTTTGACATATTATAACCGAATAATTGTGTAAATTGTAAACAAACTTTCATTTAAGCAAAAAGAGGATGATTATTTGTTTCGTATATGGTCTTGCGATCTATTTATATTATATCATGAACAGAATTATTTCTGTTATATCTGGTAATTTATCCCAAAAATCGAAAGTTTTGTATACCTATTTATTGATCCTATACAATACAATAATAAACAATGGACAAATAATTGATAAATAAACGTTAGAGTACTATATTCATTAATATTTTTAATATATAAATCATTCTAATTTATCTTTTATATAATAATTTGCTAGCTAGAACAACGCTAGACCATTTTATTTATAATTTGTGACAAGGTTAAAGTCAAATGTCAAATAAAAATATAAGTAAATACAATAACCAACTGTACACTAAAAATTACTATAACAGTGTTCAAAGAGCTTCATTGTGACACTGTAAACAATGTTATAATGAGGTCTCTTTTATACGCGAATTATAAAAGCATGTTTGGGGTGCAGTTGGTTCGATATACAGCGACTTTATACAAGACAGTGGAGACAATTGGGTATAAGCTCCGCCCATCCGCCATTAGTTTGCTAATTTTGGTTTGTTTACATTTGACCACATGCAACTAAATAACCCTTTTAAAAAGAGTTTTACCACTTTTAAACTAGTTTTGAATGTGTAATTTTAAATAAAAGCTCTTTTATAAGGCGTATCATAAAATATTTTTGGAAGAGAGGACGGATGTTAATCAAAATCATCAAGGATGTAATGTCGTTGCATACAAAATTATGGATGTATCTTTATTTACCATCTGATAAAGATATAAGGTAAGCTCTTAAATTCTGGATTATAATGTTAAATGTCATGCTAAATAGATACTACATTAAATCGTAATATGTAGTGTAGATATATGTACTAGGGAATCTTTATTTAATCTATGATTATATACTCGGAGCGGAAATAATGCACGACCAGGCCTCTTAACAAAAGGAGGTAGTTAATTAGATAGATATAAGCCATGGAGGCATGTTAGTCCCTATTCTTGTGTGAATAGAAAAAAATAAAATAAGTAATAAAATATTTTAATTTGACTTGTTGGGATACAAATTTGGACTATTACAGTTTTAGTCAGAATTATATCCAATTTCAGTACATGATTATTTATGTTTATTTTTTCATCTAATTTGAAATTAATCAATTAATGTTTTTATATGTTACATACTGTACCTGCAATTCTGACATAATATTTATGTCATAAATGTTTTACGCTATTAATAAAGAAAATAATATGAAGCTTATATCTAATATTTTTGGCCATTGTACATGTCATAATGCCCCAATATTTTAGAATTTGTCTCAGAGATTTTAAGTTTAATTAAAAAAACCATCAAGCAAATAAATAATAAAATAAAAAATGTTCTGTTGCAATTGTTTATTGAATATTCATAACAAATGACCAGCAACGCGCGCGCACTTACTAGCTAATTTTTTAGAAGCACTCTAATTCTTTTTTGAACTTATTTTTAATCTGAATACAATGTATCATTTAATAATTTTATTTTTCAATTTATGGCAATCGAGTATATTTAGAGCTAAATTTTCTTCACACATAAAAATCTTGCCAATTGTCCCTTCTGGTTTTAATGAGCTAGTGCCTCCTTCTTTCAGGATCTTTTGGAAAGTGTTTCATAATAAACCCCTTTAATTCTTGCAGAATTACAAATAAAAGCAAAATAATTTTTAAAAGACTTCTTATGCAACGTATTATAGATCTAAGAGGTTTTAGAAATAACAAGAAACAACTGGTAAAACTGGAGAATACATTTATGTTTTAATTTAATCGATGAATTCAATGTCTAAAACCATGCTCAAAATCCACTGTAAGAACCAAGGACATTTGGTTATAAAAAGGCAAAAATTCATATTTATTTGAATAATATATGTATTAATCACTAATTTTGTAACTCTAAACCATATATAAATAAGTCTTTAGTCCATAATTTTAATGAATATGCACTTAAACACCAAATGTTGCACGAAAACTTTCAAAAAACAAAAACTGTGGTAAGAACACAATAGAACCAAATGGTAAATAAACAAACATTTAGCAAACTAATGGCGGCCGATACCACGTGACATAGGTAAC
This sequence comes from Galeruca laticollis, assembly GCA_963921935.1. Classification (NCBI taxonomy): domain Eukaryota; kingdom Metazoa; phylum Arthropoda; class Insecta; order Coleoptera; family Chrysomelidae; genus Galeruca; species Galeruca laticollis. Next base: position 95,414,480 of record OY998183.1, read on the forward strand.
CAATTACTAGGACGACCATAATTGTCGCCACTGTCTTGTAAATAGTCACTGTAGTACGATGAAGACAGGGTACATGGACACTGATTTTCATTGCCCGAAAAAGAGATGGGTGTCTTCAAAACGCATGTTTTAGATCAGGGCTGTCCAACTGCAAGTGCCCCAAGAGCAGCTTTGAAAAAAAATGCGGTTTGGAGGGCCGTGTTATAAAATACTTCGTATGCAACTTTATGAGTGGGTTTTCATTGGTATGGTGTACGTATACAAAGTAAAAACGCGTTTGTATTATTATTTTAATTTATTCCAAAAATATGAAATTACAAAAAAATTAATGGGAATTTTGAGAATGTTGGTATTCATTAACTAATGTATGATTAGTGTTTTAAATGAAACTCATGGATCTAGTTAATACCACAATATAATAAAAATTGTTGAAAATTCTATAAAACTGACAATTGTTACGATAAATCAATATCATCGTCAGAATGACAGAAGTTACATTTCATTTGATGCCTACCTGATGATATGTAACTTCTGTCATTCTGACGATGATATTGATTTATCAAAACAATTGTCAATTTTTTAGAATTTTCAACAATTTTTATTATATTGTGAGAAAGCTTGCTGATTTGACAGAAGCAAAGAAGAAAAATTAGTGGAAGGAAGGAAGAAAAATTAGTGGAAGGAAGACTACTGCAATTACTTGGTTCGCCCTGAGCGAAGGGCGTAATTTTGTTATTCAAAACTTTCACAAAGATTCCACACATTTTCTTTCTAGTAAATAAAATCATTCTTTCGTTTATGTTCACCAGAGTTCATTTTGATAGTCGGTAACTTGGCACAAATTAAATTCGTATATAATCAATATCTCTTTAACGCCATCTAGTTGAATAAACAACGATATTATAAGTATACAACAGGAAGGTTAAAATAAACACAAATTACTTGAACAGGATTTGTTACAACACACTTAAAACATAAATGGAGGCTGTTTATATTTAATGACTCATAAATAGGTGGGTATATGAATTATTTAGCAAGAATTATTACCGAAATAGAACCAACCAAAATGTTATTTAATATTAATAAAATGGTTAGATACCTGTAATTATTGAAATGGAATGTATGTTTTTTAAATCAATGCAAATTGTTGAATTGGACAACAACTATTTCCTTTTTAATGTTTTATTTTAGTATGGACTATTTTGATCCAAAAGCTTTCATTTATTTAAAGTTATTGAAACATTGCCTGCCATGTGAGTCACCGGCACGTTTTACTCGTAGGCCACGTGAATCACATGTATTTTGCATGCAGTAGTATGCTTCTAAATTCGAGATATTTCCGCTTGGTCTGTGAATTGAGTTTAACTACTTATACTGTGACATACTGATATTATAGACAACTCATTGAGATAAATAACGTCACTGGTTGCCTACCTTTGTAGCTGCAATTTAAGCTGTTACTATATTCGGATTGATAGATAACCTACTATATAAAATGGAAGATATTATGAAAAAATTTCAGAGCAAATGTTCCAACGGGACAATTCCACGAGAAACATTAACTGTTACTTAGTTGTTACGATATTATTCAACACATCTATGTTGGTACCGTCTTGTAATAACAGAAAAAGAATGAAACTCGATACAAGCATTTGTCATATTGTTTTGATTCAGATGCATATGGTTGATGACGTATCAGTCTCGTGCGGAAAATATTCAGCGTTTCTATTGTAGATGAGACCATGGTGCCCTTTCGTGGACGCCTAATTTTCCGGCAGTATATGCCTAGTAAACGACATTGATGTGATATAAAACTATTTAAATTGTGCGATCCAAAAGGCTATAATTAGCAATTGTCGGTCTACCCTGGGAAAATTTTTGAAGATACGTGTAAAGAAAAAGGACTGACAGAAAAGTTCTAATGGACCTTGTTCATGACTACAAGAAGGAAGGACACTAATATCAAACAATTATTATTATACTTCATTACCTTTAGAGAAATCATCTTTGGCATCCGAGACTCATTTTCTAGGCAAAATCGAAAATGTCTCTCTAAAGAAGTTATGAGTGCACTACTAGAAAGAGGGAAAATTGTGGGAAAGGAAAGCATTGCAGGACTCGATATAGGTAAATGGAAAGACAAAAGGGATGTTCCGTTCTTGAGTACTAAGCACACGGTGGGAAGAAAAACAGAAAGGGTGAGGAGGTATTGAAACCTTCGGCCATATTAGAATAAAATGCTGGTAAAGATGTTTCTGATCAAATGTCTAGCTACTTTTCCCCACTCCGAAAAACCATCAGATGGTACCAGAAAGTAATGTTCGAAATTCTTCTGAATCCGGCCGTCATTAATTCTCTCAATATTTACAAGCACTTCAAAAAACAAAACATGAAAATTGGTGCTTTTATAGAGATGTTAATAGAGCGCTACGTGTCCCAGTAAATGAAGATAAACAGTCTGATCGGAACAGAAGAAAGAACAGCAGAAGAATAAGAAAGAGAATGAAGAGATGCATTTCATGTAATGGGAAAAAGGTAATAGAAGGAGAACGAGTTATGGGAATGAAACAAGCGAAATTAGTCTCTCACCAGTATGGGCAATGCAATGTTCATTTATGTTTTACCGACAAACATTAGTTTTATTTTCTTTTTCTTTTGTAATCACTGGTAATACACATTGCACTGTAGAAATACTGATAAGCCTAGGTGCCATGTGTACCACCGGTGATTTTAATCTTTTTGCAGAGAAACCGTATTTTCTGAGTTGTTTATCCGGTTTTTTTCCCAATAAAGCTTTCTTAACCATGCTTTTGTAATAATTTAGACTTGGTTAGTAAGAAATGAAAATGGCCCCTTATGGGGGCAGCCAAAGTATTAAAGCTTCATTTCCTAGGGAATAACTGTTGATCCATTGTAAGAGAAACTTATCCAAAAAACTATTAGGAAAAAGTGAAAATTCTTCTTCTTATCACGCCCTCTCCTGCCGAAGGTTGGCGATCCAAATGGCAATTGTAGAGCTTGATCAAGTCAGCAGAGCTAAAATAGCAAACACGAATAAAAACAAATAGAAATTTAAGTGCTCTTTACGTGCTAATTACAGCCTTTAATTAAAAATTTCTTGCTCTTTTAGTTTCTCTAATAATTGTTGTTTAAATGTTGCCTGCTAGCTTGAACGCAAGTTAGCAGAGCACTATCAATAATTGGTAAGTAATTAAAAAAACTGTTGCATACAAATTAAGTGCTCTTTAAGTGCTAATTATTGCCTTTAATTAAAAATTTCTTGCTCTTTTAGTTTTTCTAATAATTGTTGTTTAAATGTTGCCCGCTAGCTTGAACGCAAGTTAGCAGAGCACTATCAATAATTGGTAAGTAATTAAAAAAACTGTTGCATACAAATTAAGTGCTCTTTAAGTGCTAATTATTGCCTTTAATTAAAAATTTCTTGCTCTTTTAGTTTTTCTAATAATTGTTGTTTAAATGTTGCCCGCTAGCTTGAACTAAAGTTAGCAGAGCACTATCAATAATTGGTAAGTAATTAAAAAAACTTTTGCATACAAATTAAGTGCTCTTTAAGTGCTAATTATTGCCTTTAATTAAAAATTTATTGCTCTTTCAGTTTTTCTAATAATTGTTGTTTAAATGTTGCCCGCTAGCTTGAACGAAAGTTAGCAGAGCACTATCAATAATTGGTAAGTAATTATAAAAAAAATTGCATACAAATTTAGTGCTCTTTAAGTGCTAATTATTGCCTAAAATTAAAAATGTATTGCTCTTTTAATTTTTCTATAAACATATATCTCCTAACTTGAATTTTGGATCGTTTATTCACTAATATTAATATTTTTGTAGCACTGAAAATGTTTTTGCACGGTCACAACTTTTAAACTAGTAGAGCTACTGACATAACATAAACGTCAAAATGTGTATATTGGTATTTCCAACACGATAATGAAAAAGGAAATAAATGAAAAAAAGTAATTTCATTTTTTGAGAAAATATGTGAATTAAGGCCGAAAATTCAGTTAAAACTGTGATACTATTATTATTAAACAAATCGGAAAAAAAACATTCAGTATTCAGAATATTTCGGAAAAATAATATTTTTTATTGAATTTTGGCACGCGAGAGAATAAAAAATTGATGGATAAATAAACCATCAGGAAATCAAGTCTAAGAAGAAATAGACGTCATGTAAAAAGTGACTGGAAGTTATAAATACAGTTAAATAGAACAGGATATATTTTTAATGTACTTTCTTACCTCCATTAAGCTGGACCCCCCACCATCGCAAATCAAGTTCGCAACCAGTCAAAAATTTAGTGCTATTTAGGTGCTAATTCAGTACCCTATTCCGAATTTTAGTGCTCTAAGATAGCGTTAAAAAATTGACAAAATATAACATTCATTAGGTAAATAGTTTATCTGGGGAACATGGGCGCCGCGCTCTAAAATTCGTTAGATAATCGTTGAAGAATTTGGTGCTCGCAAGATTATGGTACTAAAATATTCCTTAGGCATCTTACTTTCAAGAAAATATAATGACAGAATTTAGTGCTACCTGTATCACGTGCAATTAAATAGTTTATACGGGAAACAGAGAGAGCCGCGCTTTAAATTTCATTATAAAATCGTTAAAGAATTTGGTGCTCGCAAGATTATGATACTAAAATATTCCTTAGACATCGTACTTTCAAAAAAATATAATGACCGAATTTAGTGCTACCTGTATCACGTGGAATTAAATAGTTTCTTCAGGAAAGAGAGAGCGCCGCACTCGAAATTTCATTATAAACTCGTTAAAGAATTTGGTGCTAGCAATATTATGATACTAAAATATTCCTTAGACATCGTACTTTCAAAAAAATATATTGACCGAATTTAGTGCTACCTCTATCAGGTGGAATTAAGCGGTTTCTACGGGAAAGAGAGAGCGTCGCGCTCTAAATTTCATTATAAAGTCGTTAAAGAATTTGGTGCTCGCAAGATTATGATACTAAAATATTCCTTAGACATCGTACTTTCAAAAAAATATAATGACCGAATTTAGTGCTCCAATTGCTCCTCCAATTTTTCAAACATTTCTCGAAAAACGACACACAAAAATTGATTCTGTTAGTACTAGCGTAGTACTAATTTGTACCACAGAAAATATTAAAGTCAACCCCCTCAAACAACCCATGTTTCAATAAATTGAAAAACAAGCCCATTCTTCTGATTATTTTCAATATTTCTTGAAAAACGAAATATTAAAGTCGGTTCTGTTACTACTAAATTTGTACCACAGAAAATATTTCAAAATATTAAAGCCATCCCATCCCATTTAAACAATTCATCCTTCCGACTGTTTCAATATCAATGAATTATAAAAAGTTTATCTTTATTGCAAGATATTACACCGCATAGCTTCATAATTCTGTTGTCGTGATCTTCCTACTTTTCGAATTATTTTGTCATTTGAAATAGTTTTTAACACAGAAATTGAACCACTATAACTTATTTTGTCTATTTAAAATATTTTAAACACATACTCGGACTAAAGTACTAACAATTAAAATAAGCCCATTTGGCGTTTTGTGCACTGCTCAAATACTCCTAAAAATCCATGATAACATTTTTCCAATCTATAGAAAAATTATTAAGAATTATCAAATAATGCATCAATCAGAAATAGGAGCGGCAGATCAGACGTCAGTACAGTGTAACAAAAAATTGTTTTTCCATTTTGAATCCAATCAGAAACATAAACCCGCGGTAATACCTTACAAAGCACATCTTTACTAAGCCGCCAAGCAGTCAAAAAAAGCGATAACACCAGAGTATGATGCCATTCTTATCTTCTAACCGCTTTGAACAATTTGCGCCTTATTATGCACGTGCACGAGGGAATAAGAACTTAATGTTTTTGTCTCGTCAAAGAATTTCTGGGGTTACCCCAAAAGACCTCACTAAAAATAAGATATCTATGAAGAAAAACATGAATCTCTAATTGTAATTATAACAATATATTTATTATTAGAAGCAAAACAATACATACCACAACAAAAATGGCTGGGAAGTAGGTAGGTGGCCGGGTTTCATGAAACACTTCTCTTAACAGTGTATGTACGTTTCGGCCCATTTTTAAGTTACATAATTCGAAAAGTAGGAAGATCACCACAACTGAATTATGAAGCTATGCGGTGTAATATCTTGCAATAAAGATAAAACGATAAAACGTTTATGTTATGTCAGTAGCTCTACTAGTTTAAAAGTTGTGACCGTGCAAAAACATTTTCAGTGCTACAAAAATATTAATATTAGTGAATAAACGATCCAAAATTCAAGTTAGGAGATATATGTTTATAGAAAAATTAAAAGAGCAATAAATTTTTAATTTTAGGCAATAATTAGCACTTAAAGAGCACTTAATTTGTATGCAAATTTTTTTATAATTACTTACCAATTATTGATAGTGCTCTGCTAACTTTCGTTCAAGCTAGCGGGCAACATTTAAACAACAATTATTAGAAAAACTGAAAGAGCACTTAATTTGTATGCAAAAGTTTTTTTAATTACTTACCAATTATTGATAGTGCTCTGCTAACTTTCGTTCAAGCTAGCGGGCAACATTTAAACAACAATTATTAGAAAAACTAAAAGAGCAAGAAATTTTTAATTAAAGGCAATAATTAGCACTTAAAGAGCACTTAATTTGTATGCAACAGTTTTTTTAATTACTTACCAATTATTGATAGTGCTCTGCTAACTTGCGTTCAAGCTAGCAGGCAACATTTAAACAACAATTATTAGAGAAACTAAAAGAGCAAGAAATTTTTAATTAAAGGCTGTAATTAGCACGTAAAGAGCACTTAAATTTCTATTTGTTTTTATTCGTGTTTGCTATTTTAGCTCTGCTGACTTGACCAAGCTCAATTGTAGCTCTGGAGACTGCAGCACGAAAGATTTCTGCAGACGAGCGGTCGAACCATCTCCTTAAGTCCTTGAGCCATGATTTCTGGCGTCTTCCTACTGATCTTTTCCCGTGCACTTTGCCCTCTATTATGAGGCGTAGTATTTCGTATTTAACACCTCTCATCACATGACCCAGGTATTGCATTTTTCTTTCCTTGATGTTGTTCAGTAGTTCCTTTTGTTTGTGCATGCGCTGGAGTACTTCATCGTTGGTGATTCTTTGTACCCATGAAATTCGCGAATTTCATGAATTTCAAGTGAAAATTAGTGATATAAAAAGAGAACATTAGATTTAGACAAAACTATTTAACAACGAAGAAAGTCCATAGAAGAAAAACATTACTTACCTATAAAAAATGAGAATACATTAGAATTTATTCTTAATTACCAAAATCTAAATGTATCTGTCGTATTTTTTTCGGTAAATAATTGTGTATCGATTGTATTTATTTATCTGAAATATGTATTTAGTTAAATGTATAAGTTTATTGCGAGGTTTATTGTAATAAATTGCAGAACAAATTATTACATAAAAAAAGTTGCAATTTGTTGAAAACAATAGAATGTTAGTTGAAATGAACGTATTTTCGAACTGTTATTCATTCGTGCTTATGACTCAATCAAAAACGTATTTTTGAACTGCTCCACTATTTACTCTTCCAGATATCTCAAAGAGGGTATAAGGAAGTACCCCAATAAGAATATTTGTTACAATATCATCTGTGTTGTGTCTTCTATTGTAGTAAATTTCGGCAGAGTTTCATTACGTGCTATAACCTAATAAGAGAAGACATTAAAAGAGTATTGCCAATAAAGTTTTGTGAAAAACATTTGGTTTTTATACCGACATTAAAATCATCTACCGTACAGAATTTAACGTCGCGGCAAGAGTCAATAAAATAGTCTTATAAAGCAAAGTGAATCATCAACTAGCAAACAGATGGATCTTCATAATTAGACATATGGCGACTTCGTCGGCATTTAGATCTATAAAACCGGTAATTGATAATTATTAGGAAACATGAGAAGAGTAGTGATGATTTTTATTTGTACTAAAGAGATTGACATATCGATAAGGATAGTGAGTAACATCAAACAGCCTCAAAAGATTCAAAATTTAAGTACAATTTATAATTAAGATGAATCTTATTAACAGTTCTATTGATAGGGGAGATATAGGGTTAATTAACATTAAAAGTAAATATTAGAATTTCTGGATTTTCTGCAGAAGAAAATCTAAAAACAAATTTCGAGATGAGCTATTTATAGAAATAAATCCAAAAGAAATGATTTAGTTCATTCTCCTACAAAAATTTGCCAAAAAATGTGGATTGACCATACAATTCCTATATTGCTAGTAACGATGGGGAGATATCTGTCTTACTTAGTATACGCTGCGCCTTGTGCGCTTGTAACTGTAATTCTGTAATTTAATCTAAAGCTGTGAAAGGGAGGTTACTTGAGGTCTGTTCCAACCAACACAAAAACCGTACAATTATGATACAAACCCAGTTGACCTGCTGATTAGTGAATATAATAAGTCTGTGTAATTTACATCAAATTTGCTGCGTTACTGAGATTGTACGGTGATAAAACGGTATTTACTTCGGTTGGAACAAACCTTTGTTCTTCTCCAATTGCCCCACTAAAGTCGTATCGCTTGCGCACAACGAATCAAATAAAAATTAAATAGATGTACTCTCACTTTACGGGCCACGCTTCTACTAGCAAAATAGGAGTAGATCATAGTATTCGAATGAATACTAGGTAACTGTTCAAGATTGTAAAATCTTGAAATTTATTTGTTAAGATACATTTAAAATATGTGAGACATTTGTATGCCTCCCTTTTTTTATTGTATATATTTAAGGCGTAAATTCATTTTAGTTAATAGCTTTGTAGAAATATGTTGCAGAATTGATAAGATCTTTCTATTGTAGTAAATTCAAAGGATATTTTAATTTTATTTTCAAAATACTTTGTAAATATCACGTTTTCCAACAATGATTGTAAATTCTTTTGTATGGGCAGATGAATGACACCTTTTTGAAAGTCGACATTGTTCTATAGTTAAGAAGTGAGAAAAAAGCACGTTCCACCCTATTTGTATATTGGATTGTAAAAACCCCAAATTTAGTGTCAATTCTGCATGAATTTTATGGTAGAGGTTCGGAAGACATGAAAGACATTTTTGAATTACCTTTCTAAGTAAGAAGGTTACAATTGTTATTGTAGCATTCCATAGAAACTTAACTTACTATTGGCTGCACCCATAGTTGATTCTTGTCTGGGAACCCAACAAGTCGAGTGATGCTGGCCAATAGGAAATATTTATTTTCGGTTGGTCAACCCAATCCACGTGTAAACACGCCCCTCGCAGATTTCTACTTAACACGTCTCGCAACGTGAAGAAATCAGTTTTTTCATACTCATCGAATCGATCGCAATGCTCAGCAACGAAGTTAATTTTTAACTCCTCGAAACGAGCGCAAGGCTCAACAACAAAAGTTAGTTTTTCACTCGTCAGTTCTACACTTCTAGACGCGAGTTTTGCATTCATCGACGCGAGTTTTACACACTCATCGAATCGAGCTCAACGCTCAATAACAAAGTTAGTTTAAAATTCATCAAATCGAAACATAAAGTGTCTTCCGATCTGAAACCACAGAAATTCAGCGTTCACAACTCAACTTTGTAACATTTTGTAAATTTGTACATAATAAATTATTAATTTCGACATTAACTTTGTCAAATTAAGATTATTTATTTAGTTGAATGTCCACGCCAGTTGACGAAGTTCAATTAGAAATATAATCAAAAACAGTAACTGTGTTTAACATTTTATAAATATATTTGCATTCAAAGAAACCTCATCGTAGTAGTTGTATACATAGTAAACAGTGATTGTCATCTTTTTTATCTAAAGAGGATATACCCAATTCTATGACGTTTCTTCTCAGGCGATCAACCCCTCTTCGCTTCTCGTCTTACGTCGTACCCTATTTGGCCAACAAATTGATGTCGGCTTCATAACAAACCGAATTTATGAATGAATGGTTGGGGTGTGGAGCAGATATATGGGAATAACAATCTGAAAATCTGTTGTATCAAAAAACAGTCAATCATTTTGCTTTCTTTGAATTTAAGTTTTTCTTTACCCAGGCGTAAATTAATATACCAGTATCAGTATTAAAATAGCCTCAAATAGCATCGATTCCTTGGTGAATTGTGCGAAATATTTCCAAATGTTTCGGATGAGACAATAGACTTTAAGAAGAAACCAGTTTTGAGCATAAGAAGGCTTGAGAGCGTTGGAGGATAAAGAGGAGTACGGAAATCATCTGAAAATGTCCGAGGTAAATTTTAAGGTACAAGATACAGAGTTGCCTCAAGCACTCTCACCAAAAATAAAGATGAAAATAACTCTTAAGATATCTGGCTACAGAAGATTCATTTTCCATACTTGCTTCCGTGTACCAGGTTTCACTTATATTTGTCACTTGTCAATCATCGGCTGTCGTATACCAAAAGAGCTCTATTTCCTTTCTACTTTTCTTTGATTTACAAATCAGTGAATATTCTTTTCTGTACATTTTTCAGAACATCTTGATTTTATTATTTACATCAGTTCACACAACTTAAAGAATGGTTTATTTATGCGCAATGTGAGTGTCTATTGGAAGATTATTTAAGTACATATGTACGCAGTTTAGGTAGACTTATTCTAGACAAATTTCGAAAACGACTGCTTGATAGTGACATAAACAGAAAGGTTGCTTCTAGTTACTCTTTACTATACTCACACTTACTAGTTGGTGAAAATAGCAGTTATTTGAAAACACCCGCACACATTTATATAACCAGAATAATAGCGCAACTTACGACCTCTAGTAAAACATTTTTAAAATTAATTGTCTTTTAAAGGAAGTTTTTATATTATTAACAGCACTGAGAATTGCATTGTCTGTAATATGGATTCCCTGGAATGATTACATCATATTCTTTTTGAATGTCTCGTTTACAGCCCTCTAAGAAAAAATAGTTTTTTTCAGAATGTTCATAATATTGATGATCTATCAATAATACACGAAACGGATTCTTTGAACTTACTAAATTAGCTCATAGCATTGTCAGTATATTAAAGCTGCGAGCATTTGAACATGGTGAATGATTGGCTTTATCATGAAGTACACGCATATTTTATATTTTAGTTTTTATCTTAACTTTTTTATTAATTTACAAATGTCATAATTTATATCGAATTATCTTAATTCCTCTCTTGAACTTTTGTACCGAACCCTTGTGAAAAGATTTATCTTATGCACAATAAACTATTTATCTATTTACATCACTTGTAGTAAGCCCAGTAGTTCCCATTTCTTTTACAATACACTTTAATGCATTTACTCTGGCGTCCTTGTTCCTATATTTCCCTCACGGCGACAAAATTACAAGAATTTGAAAAAAAAATTCGAGACCCCCATTGTTTTTCATTAAATTACAAAACGCACATGGAAGAAACAGATAAAAATGCGGAATATTGTTTCGCTATTTTGTTGCTTTGAGATACATCATTCCAAAATCTGCACCTATAGATTAAACCTTCCACAGCTACTGTGCACAAGGTAGCCACTTTGAACCATCTCTTGACTGGAAATAATTATCAACAAGCATTTATTTCTAATCCTGCGAATGCTGCTAATTTCTTGCTTCAAGAGAGTCAAAAAAAATTAGAAAACAAAAAAATAATGGATACAGCAAACTGTATATGAGCAAAGATTGAGAATAATACATTAGGTAACAGAGATGACAATAATGACAAAAAATATATAACAATTAAAACGATGAATATTAGATAGAGTAGGTGCAACATTATACCATTGACACTGCAATAAATAAACTACCTGATTCAACCTTATTGTATAGACATCAACCTCTTCAAAGCTCAATAAATGGGATCAGGGCCGGCTTGAAAATGTACCTATATATACCATATGATTTATTTTAATAATTTAAAATAAATAGACATTTTTAGTATTAGGTAAGTGTTAAATTAGTGTTTTTAAATGGAACTCAAGGTCTCTAGTTAATTCCACAATATAATACAAGTTATTGAAAATTCTAAAAAATTGACAATTGTTTCGATAAATCAATATCATCGTCAGAATGACAGAAGTTACATTTCATTTTATGCCTACCTGATGTTTAGTAGTTAATTTTGGCTAGACCAAGAAGTAACCTAACTTGTGATTGGCTTAATATATGTTTATAGAAAAAAGAAGAAGATGTGATATTACAAATATTGAAGCTTAGATATTATTAGCCCTATGGTGATATCCTGGATATCATTTTTCCAATTGAGATCAGTATAACTGTGCAACGATATAGAAAACCAGGAAAACTATATCTGCTGATCTTTACAATTATCACTTAAGAAGACAGTTTATTAGTGGAGAATTCCCTAGATTTAACTGTTCATTGACAACTTCATATTGTGGGTTTCTTAAATGTCTTCTAATTTCCAATTCTTCAAGGAAATCCAGTTCTTGTTTCTTTTCACAAATATGCAGTACTTCTAGTTCTGTGTTAGGTGTCAATGAATGATTGGTGTCAAGTAGATGTTTTGCGTAGTGGGATTTATCTGGTTGTTTTAATATGTATGCTCGTAAGTGCTCACTGTATCATACTTCAAAATTCTTAAGGGTCTGACCCAAATAGACAGCATTACATTCTGGACATTTGAGTTTATATATACCTGACTTCTTTAATAGTGGTATTTTTGTTTTTACATTTAACAATTTTGTACTAACGTTACTTTCTGTTTTAAAAGAAATTGTTGTATTCGTTGCTGAAGATATTATCTTTGAAATATTATTAGAAATATTTCCTGCATATGTGATGGTTTTATAAGTTTTAATTTCATCAGCTTGTTTAGGATATATTAGTTGTAATGCCACTTTTTTCTCTTTTTTACTAATTAGCCTATTTATCATATCTAATGGATAACCGTTAGATGTTGCTATTTGTCTAATTGTATTAATCTCTCTATCAAAATTACATTTGTTCATAGGAACTGAAAAAGCTCTATGTATCATTGATTTCAAAAGTTTTTAAAACTTGTAGTAGTTCTCTTTTTTGTAAGTTTCTTCAAAATATAAATCGTGTTTTCGGGTATTTCTTGAAGGAGTTTATGTTCAAACCAATCTTCAAAAAACCGTACGTCGGTATCTGGTTGGTAATCTAAAGAAGAATCTGCTATGTTTGAAAGCTGAAGGTAACAGACAACGAACCTGTTTTCTGAAGAAGCATCTTATTTTGCCTTTATTTCAAGGTACCTTAGTTTGACATTTTTTGGAAGAATCATCCCAACCTTGGAGTGTCATGGGTATCGAACCATGTTTCATCAATGTAAATAATTGGAAAGTTTTCTTCCCTAAATTGTTCAACAGCTGTTAAATATTTAAGTCGCCATTCCCGTAAACGTTGAGATTCCATTACTGTTTGTCTTTTATTAATTGTTCGGTATTTCAAACCCATTTTACGCAATATTGTCTTTAAGCTTGAAAGGCCACAAGAGATATTTGTTTCGTCTTTAATCAGCCGCTTATATAGGGAAATCAAAGTTGTTCCTCATACATTTGGTAAATCCTTCATCTTAATAAATACATGTCATTTTCGTCAATGCTTCTAAATGTGCCAGAATCACTCCGTTTTCTTTCTAGTATTAACAGCTTTAAACCATGTCTCTTGGCGTCAGCTTTCTTTTAAAAATGACACTTGAAGATGCCCCCTTATCAGCATAATTCCAAGGACGCCACTTCTACCACTAATTACTCTAACTCAGTGGCGGCTCCTGCAAGATTTTTGTGGGAGGGCTGAAAAAAATTATAATAAGAAATAAATACGTCACTGAATTATTTGCTTCTGTGAAAATGTAATTAAAATTAAATATAATCTTCAACTAACAACATAATTATCTTACCTTTTAAAATTTGTTAGACGTAAAAGACACAATAAGACCCAATTTTATAAATAAAATAAGCCGTAATTTTGTTAATAAAATGCGTATTACGGAGTACTGAGTGCAATGTTTGCAGGCCGCGATAAACATAAATACCATGCCTTTACCACCACCAACTCCGTGCCCCTTTGAGTAGGAAATACGAAAGAGTCTAAGCAATACACTTACTTTAGACTAAGGCTTGGCCTGCATTGACTGCAGTCCTTTTCCAGTGTTCGCTTTAGTTATTCGTATCCAGTTGGTACAAATGCGAGATCCGTCGGTGCCACCCAATTATACAATACACACAAACGGAACACATGTCAAGGTATTAATACAAAAATAAATATGCGATTAACTAAAAAAGTATGTTTTTCGAAAATAATTGTATAGTAATGTAATAGTAACTGCATTTCGGAGGGAGGGCTTCAGCCCTGCAATCCCTTATAGACAAGCCGCCACTGGTCTAACTCAACTCGTCAGAAAACCACTAAAAACTAAAATTATTAACTCAGTTTAGGCATAGGACATGAGGTCTATACAAATAGAATTTGTACCTGATGGGCTCTGCTCATGAGAAGATTTTAAATTTGGGTTTTTTTTTATCTACCATATGGTCGAAGGGATAATGAGGGTTTTATTTCAGTCAGAAGATCAATGGTATATTGTTGCAAATACTATACCCTAGAGACCACCACAATTCCATTGTCTGAACAAATGAAAGGAGGTGATAAGTATTGAGTAGTGAGTTTTTATAATTCGCATATAAAAGAGACTTCATTATACCATTGTTTATAGTGTCACAATGAACTCTCTTTGAACACTTCTTTAATAATTATTAGTCATATAATTGGTTATTGTATGTAGTATGTATTTTAATTTGACATTTGACTTTAACTTTGAAACAAATTATGAAATGTTCTAGTGTTGTTTTAGCTAGCAAATTATTATATTAAATGGTCTTAAAGGTAAATTTGAATAAAATATATATTGAAAATATTAATAAATAAAGTACGCTAACGTTTATTTATCAATGATTTGTCAATTGTTTATTTTTATATTGTATAGGATCAATATATAGGTATACATAACGCTCGTTTTTGGGGATAAATTACCAGATATCGATGTATTATAGAAATAATTCTGTTCATGATATAATATAAATAGATCACGAAGAAGCTCTTTTTTAAACAAATAATCATCCTCTATTTGCTTAAATGAAAGACCCCTATTAACCTGGACCCCCACCATCGCAAATCAAGTTGGCAATCAGTCAAAAATTTAGTGCTATTTAGGTGCTATTTTAGTACCCTAGTCCGAATTTTAGTGCTCAAACCGTTTAGCAGTAAATCGCGTGAAAAATGGGGGGATCCACTTTGCCATTAAGCTGGACCCCCCCATATCAGAAAAAAATATATAGTGATCCAGTATAGACGACAATTAGACTATAATTTAGTGTTAATTAAGTGCTCTAAGATAACGTTAAAAATTTGACAAAATATAACATTCTTTAAATAGTTTATTTGGGGAACGTGGGAGCCGCGCTCTAAAATTTGTTAAACAATCTAAAATTCGTTAGACGATCGTTAAAGAATTTGGTGCTCGCAAGATTATGGTAATGAAATGTTCCTTAAGCATCCTACTTTCGAAAAAATACAATGTCAGAATTTAGTGCTATCTGTATCAGGTGGAATAAGTAGTTTATACGGGAAAGAGACAACGCCGCGCTCTAAAATTCGTTAGACGAACGTTAAAAAATTTGGTGCTAGCAAGATTACGGTACTAAAATATTCCTTAAGCATCGTACTTTCAAAAAAATACAATAACAGAATTTAGTGCTATCTGTATCACGTGAAATTAAGTAGTTTATACGGGAAAGAGATAACGCCACGCTCTAAAATTCGTTAGACGATCTTGAAAAATTTGGTGTTCGCACGTTTATGGTAAGTACTGAAATATTCCTTAAGCATCGTAATTTCAAAAAAAATAAAATGTCAGAATTTAGTGCTATCTGTATCAGGTGGAATAAGTAGTTTATACGGGAAAGAGAGAACGCCGCGCTCTAAAATTCGTTAGACGATTGTTAAAAAATTTGGTGCTCGCAAGATTATGGTACTAAAATGTTCCTTAAGCAATCTGACATTGTATTTATTTGAAAATACGATGCTTAAAGAATACTGTAGTACCATAAACTTGCGAGCACCAAATTTTTTAACGATCGTCTAACGAATTTTATAGCGCGGCGTTCTCTCTTTCCCGTATAAACTACTTAATTCCACGTATTACAGGTAGCACTAAATTCTGATATTGTATTTTTTTGAAAGTACGATGCTTAAGGAATACTTTAGTACCGTAAACATACGAGCACCTTATTTTTTAACGATCGTCTAACGAATTTTAGAGCGCGGCGTTCTCTGTTTCCCGTATAAACTACTTAATTCCACGTATTACAGGTAGCACTAAATTCTGATATTGTATTTTTTTGAATGTACGATGCTTAAGGAACATTTTAGTACCATAATCTTGCGAGCACCAACTTTTTTAACGATCTTCTAACGAATTTTATAGCGCGGCGTTCTCTCTTTCCCGTATAAACTACTTATTCCACGTGATACAGGTAGCACTAAATTCTGTCATTTTACTTTTTCGAAAGTACGATGTTTAAGGGACATTTTAGTAACATAATCTTGTGAGTACCAAATTTTTTAACGATCGTCTAACGAATTTAAGAGCGCGGCGTTCTCTCTTTCCCATATAAACTACTTAATTCCACGTATTACAGGTAGCACTAAATTCTGATATTGTATTTTTTTGAAAGTACGATGCTTAAGGAACATTTTAGTACCATAATCTTGCGAGCACCAAATTTTTTAACGATCGTCTAACGAATTTAAGAGCGCGGCGTTCTCTCTTTCCCGCATAAACTACTTAATTCCACGTATTACAGGTAGCACTAAATTCTGATATTGTATTTTTTTGAAAGTACGATGCTTAAGGAATATTTTAGTACCGTAATCTTGCTAGCACCAAATTTTTTAACGATCGTCTAACGAATTTTAGAGTGCGGCGTTCTCTCTTTCCCGTATAAACTACTTATTCCACCTGATACAAATAGCACTAAATTCTGACATTGTATTTTTTCGAAAGTAGGATGCTTAAGGAACATTTCATTATCATAATCTTGCGAGCACCAAATTTTTTAACGATCGTCTAACGAATTTTATAGCGCGGCGTTCTGTCTTTCCCGTATAAACTACTTAATTCCACGTGATACAGGTAGCACTAAATTCTGTCATTGTATTTTTTCGAAAGTAGGATGCTTAAGGAAAATTTTAGTACCATAATCTTGCGAGCACCAAATTCTTTAACGATCGTCTAACGAATTTTAGATTGTTTAACAAATTTTAGAGCGCGGCTCCCACGTTCCCCAAATAAACTATTTAAAGAATTTTGTCCAATTTTTAACGTTATCTTAGAGAACTTAATAAGCACTAAATTATAGTGTAATTGTCGTCTATACTGGATCACTATATATTTTTTTCTAATATGGGGGGGGGTCCAGCTTAATGGCAAGCTGGACTCCCCCATTTTTCACGCGATTTCCTGCTAAACGGTTTGAGCACCAAAATTCGGACTAGGGTACTAAATTAGCACCTAAATAGCACTAAATTTTTGGCTGGTTGCGAACTTGATTTGCGATGGTGGGGGGTCCAGGTTAATAGAGGTAAATGAAAGTTTGTTTGCAATTTACACAATTATTCCATCATAATATGTTAAAGGTGTCGAATAAAACCATCTGTGATCTGATCAATCAGTAATCTACAGAATTGCCAACTTAAATTCAAACCACGCCTCCTAGTTTGTAAACAGGGATTATGTAATTCTATTTTATTCATGAAATTCAATAAATGCAAATTATAAAAAATATTGTGTAAAACTTGTGTCCCAATGACTTTCTGTAGTACTCGTACCTTCACCCATACTACAAGACAAGTCATTGCGACACTTGTTTGACAAATAACTATTGTAAAACTGCATTTTTTATCTAATGATTTGATTTTTTTCTTATTTTGTCAATACTTAATGATTTTAAATATAGCAAATCAAACTTCTCTGTATCGAATACGCAATTGAAAATATCTGTAGATATAATTAAATATTTTTTAGTAAATATAATTTTTTTCAAACTAACTTTATGTTGATGTTTTAGACTATTGAAAAAGAAGTAATATATTTTGTAAGAGTTAATAAATACGAAAATTTGGATATGAAAAATATTGGGAATATATTGCAGTTTTTTTTATATTAGAAAAAAATTTAAAAAGTAATTATATTATCTTTATACGTGAATTATTCGAAAAAAAAATTAATAGATTCAAAATATTTTCGATTATATTATTTACTAAATACATAGAAGCAGTTTCGATGATAGTTTATTCTGTAGTTGTGTGACTACACAATTTGATTGGTCTACAAAACAGCTTAACAATATAAGCAACTACGCACAATTTTGATATATAAAACCCACTTTTCGATAATTAATAACTATACTACTAAAACATTTAGAAATTTGAAAAAAATAAGTATTAAGATAAAGATTTTGTTTCTCCGAGGTTGATAAACGATTCCGATTGTTAACTTAAGTTCAATAATTAATTCACGAAGAAGTCTGACAAACACAAAACCTTTATATACGTTTCTCCGAAATCCGAACGTTAAACATCTAAGAAAAACAAAAGTTGGGTAGACTTCAGCGTCGCAGTCAGAGCCTAATGCACAAAAAACAACGACGAAAACCGAAAAGTGAAAACCTCGCCAGTAGGGCTTTCAATTTCGTCGGTTTCGCCTCGTTACATTTCCATTTTCTATTCACCTTAAAGACCATCACACCTATCGGCCAATAGAATCTCCGGACAACGTTAATTCATCCTATGGTTTAAGTCGACTGCTGGTTAAGACAATAAGTAATATTTAAATGATATATCAATCAATACACCGATAGTGTTTATTTCCTCTGTATTCAATAAAATTAATTTCAAACGCAAGAGAAAACGAATAAATCTTATTCCTTTACGCTTCGTAAGTTTCAACCGTAGTCCGATGGTCAAGCTCTCCATATAGGAGATCGTTACTCTGATTTACTTTTGATTCGAGTATTTATTTTGATGTTTTTAATTATAAAGCTCAAAGAAAAAACTGTCTGACTTTTAGAAATGAAATTCCAGGAATTTCTCAATAAAATTCTGTTTAATACTACACAACGCTGCTCCCACGATTCAAAGTACCCTTTGATCTACCGTACATGTTCAGCAAAACGGTTACAGATTCTTTGATCTCCTTTACGCCGCCATGATAAGATCACTTGTGGTGTGACTTCATTTTGAGAAATGAGAAAAAGTCGTGGGAAATAATATTGAGAGTGCGGCATCGTTGAAAACCCTTTTTTCGGCAAAAACTGTTTATTATAAACGAGGAATGGGCTGGCGCGTTATCGTAGTATAAGATCTAGCTAAATTTAGGACTACCATGTAACTGTTTGGCCGACTGGAATATATTCACGATGTCGTAGATATAATTAAAAACAATCAATATCTTATACCATCTCTTGTTATTCACGAACGAACATTAATAAATTTAATGCAAGAAAAAGAAAATGAGCCTCTTTTATCAGGAAAATTTTCCCCAAATTGCAAGGAGTAAGTGGCAGAATATTGCCTCCATTCTAAATTGTGCCCCCAGAGCCCCGAAAGACTGGAAGCAGTGGAAAAAGGTAATGATAAAAAAATAATGCGAGAATTATTGCTATGTTGAATATTTTCATTTTCCAACAGACTTGGCAAGATTTACGGTCAAAGACAAAAAAGAAGAAGTCAGATCAAATTAAGTATGTTAGAGGTACTGGTGGTGGCCCTTCATATTCTGATGAGTTAGATGCTACAGATGAACTAATATTAAGCACTATTCCATCATCATCAATCACTGGTGACATCTACATAGAGGAAACTCCTGTTGATATGGACTCTCTTTTTCCTGATTTGAATACAGACCAACCAGTGGATGTTACTCAGAATACTCGAGAAGATGTCGTTACTAAATATTCAGTTGAAATTGTTTTGGATGACCATTCATACACAAAAGAGAATGATATTGTCCCTCCAACTAGTGCCCATAAAAAGTAAAGAAGTGTGGCTTCTCAACGTTTGCACACTATTGCTGCATCTACTCTTGCAGAAGTGAGCAAAAATACTCTGGATGTGCAGAAGGAGTATTATGCCAAAAAGCTTGTTTTACTCGAAAGACAAGTAGTAGCTGTGGAAACTTTGGTAGACATATTGAAACAACGAAACGTATTGTGATAAACATTGTATTTTATGTGATAGATAACTGCAGGCCGTACTGCATTGTATTACCAAACTGTTTGTTGTACCTGAGACAATTATCTCATATTATTTTATAGGATATGTTTTTTTTTCTTTCAGTGTTTATCATTGTTTTCTAGATTTACTAAGAATTAGTACTTTGTTGGTACCCAGTACCTATTTATTACTGTTGTTTTCGTTTCTAAGTTTGATATTTTTTGTTTAATATTTTGAGAAGCTGAACTGTTTTTGAGACCCTAATATGTTGAAAAAAGGAGTACGTATACCTACTTTTATATGTAAAATAAATATTTGACCAAAATATTTTTGCTTTTATGATAATTTTCCTTTTGATTTCATATGTATTAGGTATATCACATTGTTCTGATAAGAAGGGCAAGAAGAAAAAGTATTTCAGAGAGATTCATTTAATATATATATAAAAAATATTATAAAATTATATTTATCTATAATTGATGAGCCTTCTCTGTAGCCTCATACCATCTAGTAACAAAGGATTTCGAGTATTTTGGTTATCTTCCTCATGGATATGTGGAAGGATTCCAAAATCTATTTCTTTCAATTGCTCTTCTTGATTCAGTAATAACTGAACATCATTTTCAATACACATATTGTGTAAAACTATGCAGGCATTTACAATCAATGATGCTTAATGAGGAGTATAATGCAATGTTTGGTGCTTCAATAGCAATTAATAAAGCTGCCATTTTCTCTCTACAAAAATTTCTGAAACAGCAGAACCTAACAAAAGTATTAAACAATGTTTTGAGTGTTTTGGCTTTTGACATGTATAACGTTAACCTATAAATTTCGCGAGTAATGAAATTCTCGCATTCCACATAAATTGTCGACTGCCTTTGACCATTCTACAATTTGTCTATCAAAAATTTGCGAAGGCGACATTTGAGAATAAGAATATTCAGATTTTATTCGACAAATAGGATTTCTCGCATGCGACAAAATATGTCACGATTTGAGAATAGGGTCCCTGCTCTTATATACTTGGTACTACTATGTAGTGATTCAACCCGAACATTTGAATTTATATTCAAACAGCACGATTGAATACAAAACTTGATGTGTTCCAGCATTTTTTTTGAATTTCCTAAAATGAATGCTTAAACTATTTTATTCTCCCTACTGAATAAGGAGAATCTATGCATGAAAAACAGGAAAGTTCTAAACACAGATACTCGCGGCACACCGAAACATATGTCATTGAATGAGGGTAATTATCTCTTGATAGTATCCTATTTTATAAAGTATATTTGTTACCACTTTTTTAAGCTCGTCATTTCGGTTTATAAGAACTTTTTCAATCTGGGGTATTTTAAGACATTGGCTATGAAAATTGAAGGCTGCGCAAGTGGATATATTATGTTGGTTTGTCAATGGACTTCTGCACCTATTACATCTAGGTCTGTTGTTTCCAAGGAGGAGGTATGGGTTAGGTTTGTGGGACATATTCTTAATAGACTAAGGACGACTTGTTCACGCCTTGTTAGAATTTTAGAGTAGAACCATTTTTGTACACTCGGTTCTATGTGTCTTGGTTATCCATGAAATGTACTCCATATGTTCTGCCATGCTTCGTATATTATATTCTTTATGTCCATTCTCATATCCAGGAAGGAAATTGGTATGGCTTCGTCAACTGATCCGCTTGTGACATTTTCTGCTGCTTAGCTTGGGTATTACCGATGATATCGGTTTGCCCGCGTATCCACATTATTTAAATATTCCTTTGCATCCTGTATAGACGGGTTGATAATTCTTGGATTCGTACAACCCATTCGTTTGCAGAGAAACGATTTTTAAGATGGAGGCACTTAAGGAACCCGTACATACTATAGTTTATTCATAAATCCGGTGGAGTAATAATTCACTCAATTGGCGAAATTCCATAAGCGTACTTAATACGAGTTTAAGAGTGAATCGTTCCGATTTAAAATGTATCTTTTATAAAGGTCGCCCAAAAATTGAAGTGGATGAGTCACTGCAAATGAGACTAAGACGTAAAGTTCACGATTTTCCCTACTCTGGACAAAATTCAGCTATCAAGAAGACAATGATTATCCACAACTTGGCAGAACGACAGTGAAAGAGGTGGGATTTAGATAAGCAAAACGGACCATCTTAATAGACGAAATGGAGATAGTTTCCTGGAGAAGACAATATTTGCGAAACATTCGGCAAGCCAGAGGAGAAAGTAGACAATTATTTTATTGAGATGAAACGTGGATAAATGCGAGATACACAGTTTCAAAGATCATAAAATTACAAACGGTATAGGCAAGCGTTACTGGACGGTTTATCTACAGTTTAAATCCACCATCTTGCACATTGATAGCTCAAAACAGAAGGTTTTCTTCACAGTGGACTACTGACTTTTGTTTCAAAACGTACAGGTGACTACCACGAGGATATGACCGGTGATGTTTTTGAGCAAGCTACCATTCATTGTTCAAAGAACCATTGCCAACAAGTAGTTCGCGAAAATCAAAACCTTATTATTGGCTTAATTAAAAAAATATATCATTTGCTAATGACGCACTAAAACCGACACTTTATTCAATTGCAAAGATGCACAAAGAGAGATTTAAAGTGTATTTTGTAAATAAAATGACAACTTTACGTGGCATATCGGTGCTTCGACCGCTCCTGTACCATTGTGAACCAAATCATAATACATAATACTTCATATAAATTGTTTTTAAAAATACTGTGCTTCATGAACATTTCAGTTTATCTACGTCTCAATATAAGACTTGCGTTCGGTAGATCGATGGTGCGCAGTATCTTCTTTTTTGTTTTAGCTAACTATGATATTTAAAATCGAAACAATTGTCAATTTCTTAGAATTTTTTAACATGTTTCAATATGTTGTGGAATTATCATAAAAACTTTAAAACTTTCAAATAACTTTAAAAACTCCTACCTAGTTATGTAAAAATTTAAAAAATCAAAAATTTCAGTAAAATCATCAGAAACATCATCAAATAAAATCTAAATTGCTGACAATTTTAAACCACTCAAGGTGTCACTCTTACCTATTAAGGTTTTTTCCGTTGAGCGGAAATGATTTATTTCCTTGTCAAATTCAAAATAGACGAGAAATCATGAAAACATTTCAGAAAGTTCTGGCACGTCATGTAAAAACAAAGTAATACAAAACCTTCAAACATTGGCAAAAGCTTCGTTCTCTTTATTGAGATTCTATACCCAAACTGTATCTAAATATTTTGATGTTGAAAGTAAATTAAACGTATTCATTGATAAACGAAAACAAAAATTGCAAAAAAGTTCTAATAATGTTGATCTGGGACAGGTTTTTGAATATAGTGTGTCCTCGAAAAATTCTTAGCGAAATTGTTAACGAACCTAAAATTATCTATTATAGATATTATTGATTGAGTTAGTATCGATTGTTTTATAATTTGATATAATTGATAATTATGCGTTTGTAAATTTTATGTTGTCAGTATCTATTTTTTTGTTTACCGTATTCTCAATTCGTTCATCAATTCAATAAATATCATTTCGCTTAAAAGGCATTTGTGATAGTTAGTTTCTTTATCTAGGATGTTGATGGTTTCAAAGTCAAATTTGTGGTTTTGTTCAACTGTATGTGTTGCTAATGCTGTTTTTCTGATTTGTCCCTATGTTTTTCATCACATAAGTTCTTGTGGGCATATATTCTGCTTTTTAATATTTGCTTGGTTTGACCAATATAACATCTATCGCATTCCAAACAATTTATTTTGTAAATAAGGTTTGATTGTCAACAATTTAGATTTTATTTAATGATGTTTCTTAGAGACGAAAATGTGAGGGATTTTCAAGTTTTTTGGAATGTTATTGAAAGTTTTGAATTTGTACATGAGTATAAGTTTTTTAGGTTTTGAAGTTTTTTATAGTTTTTGAAGTTTTTATTGATTATTTAATATTCAGTTGCATATCGACGGGTTACTGCCAAAACAAGGTAACTCCACTTTTACTCAATTCGGAGTTAAGTACTGCATTGGATTAAAAATTTTTCGAAAAACATACTGACAAAACCTGACAACTCCAAACAAACTGTTAAGGTAGGCCAAACAAGTGGTCCAAAAAACCTAACTCCATTTTTACAACTTTTAGTCTGCTAAAACGAGATGCGTACAGTTGGATCTCAAGATAGAAAAGTATTTTATCATTTGAAACATTCTGGTTCTACCAAAACAAGACAGAAGTCAGTTAGCTTGTTTTTGCTGTAAGAAAAATTTTTATAAGTATATTTTTATCATGCGAAACTAAGACATCTGCCAGATATCTGGTTTTCGCTGTACTGTTTTCGGCAAAATACATAATCTTCATCACATTCAGTAAAATAGTTGGCACTTAGTTTATTTTGGCAGTATAAAATTCGAAAATATACACGTGATTCTGTATCAGCTGTTCGGATTTGCCTAAAGTTTTTGTATAAACATAACCTAAAAATTTGAGCTGTGGCGTGCACTTATTGTCGGAGTGTGAAAAATTTGAGATTTTTTAGTAGTTATATTACTTTAAAAATGTCTTCTCGTATGTTGAAAATGGTGTTTGAACCTAATAATGGTAAGTGTATTATTATAAAATGAGTTGTTTACATTCAACATTGTTTTTATTTCTTTTGTTAGAAGACAAAATGCCGGTAAATAACTCACATAATAAGACCAGTACCTCGAAAGAATACTCTACTAATATAGAGGAAACAGCATTATCCAATCTAGAGCCCGAACAAGAGCGTGTACGTAATGAATTGGCAGCAATTTTAGACGATTCCGATTGCTCGATAAAAGACAAAGATTATGTGCCAGGATCAGACAGTTCTTCAGAAGAAGGTATATTTTTTTATTATCCAATTTTGACGTTTTGTTTTTCAAAATAATATTATGAAGTAAGTTCTAACTCGTTACCCTTATGTTTGTTTCAGATATTGTAGAGAAAAATGTTAATTTACGTAATACTTTGCCGAAAGATCAGACATCTAGAACACACTGGAAAAAATGTGATCCGAGTAAGGCTCCTAAGCCCATTGATTGTTCTAACTGTCGCTTCAAATGCACAGATAAGTTAAATCAAGTTGCAAGAAATATGATATGTGACAACTATTGGTCAACCGATTTTAATCGGTGAAAGGATTTCATCCTAAGCAGGGTTGAGAGCCATGCACCTGAACGAAGAAGATCAACTCCAGGAAGTACTAAGAAGCTGCGACTGGATTCTAAACGCTACTTTCTTGAATATAACAATATTAGGAGCAGAGTCTGCAGGGATTTTTTTTATAAAAACTCTTTGTACAAGGAAAGAAGTCGTTGAACATGCCTTCAATTTTAAAGGTGAAGGAGGCTTGTTTGTCAGCAATTATCAAAGAGGTAAAAAGGCACCCTACAATAAAACAAGGGATTCTGATATAGAGATGGTGAAAAATGATATCCAAAGCTTTCCTGTGATGGAATTTCACTACACGCGGAAATGTACGAAGAGACAATAATCTTGATAGCAAATTAAGTATTACAAAAATGCATAACTTGTATAAGGAGATGTGCGAGAAAGATAAACTGAAGCCGGTATCTCTCATAACATACAGAAGAATATTCTGCACGAATTACAATCTGTCTCTTTTACCCCCAAAAAAGACCAATGTCAGACTTGTACACAATATGAGACAGCTAATTTAGAAAAAAAGGAACAACTTAAAGAAAATTACGAGAGTCACATTGTGCGGAAAAACGATTGCTACAGAGCCAAATTGGAAGATAAAGAGAAAGGCCATCGAGAAGTTAACTTCGTCTGCTGCACTTTTGACCTTCAATGCGTACTGCAGATTCCAAGTAGTGATGTTAGTCCAATGTACTACAGCCGCAAAATTTGCACATAAAATTGAACAGTGTATGAATCCATACCCAATTAGATTAGATTAGATTTTAACGGGCTTACAGTGCACTGAAACCAAAGGTTTATTGTGCCCCCCCTATCAGAGCTGTTCTCGCTACTACTACAGTTCGCCTTCCAGTTCCAAGGTTCTAATGAACTCTAGTATTTGGGACGGCTTCAACGAGGTTAGGTCCTCACTCTTACAAGTTTCTTGTCCAAAGCATTTCTTGCGTTGGCTTGCAATGGCGAGGCATTCCAGAACTAGGTGATCAGGTGTTTCATCCTCCTCCCCACAGAATCTACACTCGTCAATCTCTGCTAGACCTATTCTCATTAAGTGCTTCCTAAGGCGGCAGTGTCCTGTAAGAAAGCCCGTGAGGAGATGTAGCTTATCTTTACTGAGGTCCAAATATTTTTGGATCTAGCAGTGTCAAAGTTCCCCAGGAATTTTTTGGAATGTTCCAACCCGGGAAGGCACCGCCAGAGTGCTTCTCTTTCGGTTTCCTCTTTCTTTCGAAACTCTTTCTTTTAGGAGCATTTTGCTACACCACAGAAAGGATCCGGGTCAATAAAGGGCATTTGTGCTCCTTTCCTGGCAAGTGTATTGGCGTCTTCATTTCCCGTGATTCCCGAGTGGCCAGGAACCCAGACTAAAGAGACCCTGTTATTCTTGCCTAATTCATCAAGGTTTCTTCGGCACTCCCATGCCAACTTTGAGTCAATGACATGGGAGCTCAATGCTTTGATAGCTGCTTGACTATCAGAATGGATCGATATGTCACATTTCTGGTAGTTTCTTTCTAGGTTCATTTCCACGCATCTTTCGATCGCAAGTATTTCTGCCTGAAAGACGCTCGGGAAGGAGCCTAACGATAATGAGTATCTGGTGTCAGGCTCAAATACTCCAGCGCCTGCTCCAATGGTGGTTTTTGAACCATCCGTATACCATCTAATGGTGTTTTCTTTGAGAGTTTGGGTGGTGTATTCCCTTTCCCAGTCTCTCCTCGTATTTAGCATCGTGGTGAAATTCTTTTCGATGCTTACTTTCCTGATCATTTCGTCACTGGGAAGATTAGCTAATGAGGTGTATCTTGTCAGAGAGGATCAAGCTCCCTGATTTTTAATACTCTCATTGCCTGAACCTTCCTTAGATATTCTAAGAATTGCCTCTTGGGCAGATTTTTCTATCACCAGATGTAGAGGTGTGAGATCTGTAATGATCTCAAGTGTCCTAGTTGGACACGTTCTCATAGCTCCAGTGATGCACACACAGGCAAGCCTTTGAACTTTATCGAGGGTTTTCCTCGTGCTGTACTGACTTGCTTTTGTGTGCCAAACTATTGCCCCATACGTAATTGCTGGTCTCACAATCATGGCGTACATCCATCGCAGTATTTTTGGGCTACAGCCCCACCTCTTACCAGCTAGATTTCTGCACGCCATCAAAGCTCTTATTGCTTTACTAGCAGTTATTTCAACATGCTTATTCCACAGAGGCTTACTGTCTAGGGTTATCCCTAGATATTTAACCTCTGATTACCATTCTATGATTTCCCTGTGTAAGGATATGGGTTTCATGGCTGGAAGTTAACTTTGTCTGCTGCACTGTTGACCTTCAATGCGTACTGCAGATTCCAAGTAGTGATGTTAGTCCAATGTACTACAGCCGCAAAATTTGCGCATACAATTGAACAGTGTATGAATCCATACCCAATAATGCATATTGCTTCTCATGGACTGAACTAAATGGAAAAAGGGGAAGCCTCGAAGTTGGTACGTGTCTCTTGAGGTATGTAGGTAAACTCCCTTCGGCTGTAACATAACTGTCTCTCTTCTCTGATACCTGCAGCGGGCAGAACCGTAATCAATATATTAGTGCCTTGTTGTTGTATTTTGTTCAAATAAATCCAAACTTATCTGTGATAGAACAGAAATTCCTAGAGAGTGGACACAGCTATATCGAGGTAGATAGCATGCATAGCGCTATCGAAAAGGAAAAAAAATATGTACCAGTTTGCACTATGCATGACTGGCTAAATATTTTCCGTATGGAAAGGACGTCTAGGTCAAATAAAGAGCCGTTTACCGTAGAGGAGCTTAAGTATAAGGACTTCTTCGATTTGGAAGAGCTTTCAAAACTAATGAGAAATAAAACCAAAAACAATAATGGAGAAAAAGTCAGCTGGCTGAAAATAAAATGCCTGAAATATTTGAAAGCCAAACCAGGTATTATTTTATACAGGTATGATCATAAATCCGATTATAAAGAGATAAACGTTTTTGGTAAATGCTCCCCCCCCATTAATCTCACTGAGATCGACTTAAAAAATGCATACTCTAAACCTCGACCTATCAGTATTCAGAAGAAGCAGGATTTGCTGAAGCTCTGAAAATCAGGGATCATCCCGGATGAATTTCATCAGTAAGCCGTTACCAACGTCTAAGAACATGAAAGATGGTATTCCTGAACCCGATGTTCTGGATAGTGATGTTCAAAGTGATATGGAGGACGAATAATCTTGTTCTGCCAAAAAAAGACAAGTACCATAAACTTTTTTTTACTGAAAAAATTAAATTGTTTTTATGTTTAGGCATTTTTATAAGGACTGTTTCTTTTGTTTTGTTACTTACTTTGATTTTTTTCAATTAATAAATCATTTTGAAGCTGTGACGATTTTTCATTTCAATTTAAATTTTTAAACAAGATTTCTCAAAACTTCAAATTATGGAGTTACCTTGTTTTGGTAGTAACCCGACAATATATATCTTTGTAGCCTTGATAAAGGATTCAAATAAATCCGCAATGTCGGCATAGTGGAAAACCTGTTTTCTTAATATCCTACAGAACCGATGAATAGTCATAATAGTAGATTATACCACGAGTCAATAATGATTATTCTCGAGGAATTTTTACGAACCGAGCCGCGTTAGCGGCGAGGGAGTAACATTCCGAGAGAATAATAGCCATTATTGCGAGTAGTATACTCTACTTTATTTACGACAAATTTATTTATTTTAGATTTTTAATGAACAACTTTATTTGTCAATAACATTTAAATTAGTGATAGTACAATTAATAAACTGAATTGGTCGTGAATTATGATTAACTTTGGAAGAGTTTTCAACACGAATATTTGGAATTTCGGTTGCTGTAAAAGAAGAAGTTGCTTCATTACTATTTATCTGTTTGGCAATAGTATCTGCTGTAGTTGTTTTGTTTCTCATAGACTGATCAATGTATCCTTCAGCTACTTGGGTAGATTTCCAGCCCCCATGACGCTTCAATCCAGTTATATCGCCTCCTCCATCAATGTACAGAGTGGCAGATGATATGCGATAACAATGGCCGGTATAGCTTTGAGGATTTGGCAAGTTTAAATATTTGGCAATTTGTCTACCAATGTCTGCAAATTTGTTTTTTCCTATAAGTTGTATTGTACATTTCGATTTTTGATAATTTAGAAATAATGAATTGGTTTCTACATGTGACGGACGGAGATCGATGTACTTCTTTACAATATTGTAAAACGTACTGTTTATGGTGAATTTTCGTACAATTTTAGTTTTAGTCTTGGGTATTGTTATCAATAACTCTGTTTGGAAATCCTTCACGTCTTCTATCTTCATTTCATAAAGCTCGTTTGAGCGGCATGCGCCCATAATTCCAATAACTAATATAACCTGAATCAAAAAAGAACATGAGTTTTTGAATAGATCAGATTAAATATGAACATTTACCTTATGCAAAAGAAAAATTTCATCAGGAGCTCTGTCAATAAATTTCCTAATTTTTTCCGGGGTCAGAGCGGAAGATTTCTTTGCTTGAAATCCTTCAGATTTTCTTTTTAAAAACGCTCGTAGTTTCTTATATTTTCCCAGATCAACGCCATGGTTTATCTTCAACACAGATTTAGTCATTGAATAGAATGACCATAATGAAGATGGCTTGTATTTTGCACCCAATTCAGCGAAATAGGCCAGCAGAACATTTTCGGAATAAGAGTTTGCCTTGTTTCGAAGACGCCATTCGTTGAACGATGCGTACGTTTTATTATAAATGGATTTCGATGTTTCTGGTATTAAGGTAGATGTTGTTGCTGCAGCTAATTGTACAATTTCTGGTGGTGTACAAGTGAAAGATTCTTCATTTTCATTCATTTTAATACAAATACACAAACACTACGCGTTTGACACTGACACTTTTGAGTTTGGTTATATTGTTTCCATGGTATTATTTAATTCGAGAAATTTTGTGATAGGAGTACAAGAGGGAATAAAGACTATTAATCCCTCGCCATTATTCCCTAAGGGATTAATATATGGCATTATACTTCAAAAACCACAAGTATAATACTTATATTATTTATTAGTCGTAAATAAAATAAATAATACATAAGGATACGATCACAGAAATCACAGTAATGTTTGTAAATTATTTCGTTGCAAAATTTGAATTGGAATTAATGAAAAAAATAAAACTTCTACGATATTCGCTTCTCTCTTTTCGTCAAACCTCTTGTGTATTCTACTAATACTACTGATTTTTTAATTGACTCAACGTCTAGAGTCTAGACAGATTTCGATAGAATTACTTTTAAGCAATACTCATCTTTTCTCAAGAACTTTATCAATTTATTAATCGTTATCAATACTTACAATTAACAAGAATATCTGAGAATCGTTAACATAGGCGAAAATGTTTGTTTCAATACCTTGTAAAACGGTAAATCGGAGTCTTGTGGTACACTGAAATAGATTTCTTAGCTAAAAACGGTTAATTTAATAGTGAATGATGATGGGAAATGTATTGCCAGTCCTTGAAAATGTTTTATTGAAAATATATTTCTTTGCACGTTTTTGTCTTAACCCATCAACTGTACATACCACAATAAACAAGATTTGTACTCGACGCTGCATTAACCGACATCAAAGTTTCTAAACCCGCAGTCGTTGCTCCCGCCATTCGATACTGATGCAAAGTTTGTGTATCACGGTGGTTAACCTAAGCTTTATTGCAAAGGAAGTGCAGAGGTATTAGAAAGGATTTACCTTGTTCCTAGGAATATTTCAAACAGACCGACATCGACGCATCGACCATCCCAGATGGTTCCTTTCCTTTTGATTCTTGTTCATCTTACTGGACTTCTGTATCAAATCGCTTGAATTCATGTGATCAGTGAGCACTTTGAAGATTTATTTTAAACTATTCCTAGGAGTAATATTAGGAGATGCAAAGGTTGTCTATCATTATAATAATTCTTCAGCATACGACTAACGTTAAAATTCATATCCTATATAATATTCACCTTTTATAGTACAGTCAAATTTGACCAAAAAAGAATAGTGATGGGCAAAGAGAAGGAGATTAATAATGCGTTATAAATTATTACAATTGCTTGATTATATCATTATATGATATAAGTTAATTTACAGCACGATTCACATTAACAGCTTGCCTATTTCATTATATACAGAAGCTAAGAATTGTGGCAAATGTTGTGGTTGTAGCGACCGTTGTCCACCAGTCGGTTTATAAAGGAACTAATAGAAGCTAACTGTAATTTTTAAAGGAAACTGTAACTTAGAGCTTTGACACCTGTGTCTAAGATTAACTTAATATTAGTACAACCTATTCTAGAAATCAACTAATTAAAATTTTTAATCAAAAGTTCAACTCGTCAATATACACTTGACGTGTATCAATGTCAAATAACGCAATTTTTCGTTCAAATTGTCTATTCAAAATTTTTTCACTTGATGTAAAATCTTATATGTGTAACGTTAATTTGGTTTAGCTCAAATTATGATATAGATGCATCTATTTTCGAAATGTATTTAAAAAGGCCTGTTAATTCTCGAGAAATAATTTTAAACTGGAGTGGACTCACCAAATAGGACAGGAAAACTCGTACGTATTCTAAATGTATTTAGAATTCTGCAAAACTTTCTAAATATATTATTTAGAAACTGGAACCACTTACACTTGATACGTTGCAATTCTTCTACGAATTATGCACGCACTGGCTTTATGATCTGATTGTATAGTTATACAACTTCTATTAAATTCTCAAAAAATTTGAGACAACTCTTATTACGATGTTGTCTCGTGGGGGTTTCAAATTCAACTGCCTAAACTTTGTTCAAATAAATAAATCTCTTCTCCAGTGGTTACGAAAAATTCCTTTTTTTTTTAAAAAATACTAATTTATGTTTCCCTATAACAAAGAGAGATTTGAATTCTTTTATTACAATTGTAATTCTGCTAGCAGAGACATCTGTATTTTAAAATTTCAAATATATTTTCCAAATCGTAATATATTCTATCTATCATTAGATATATTCTACATAAATGTCATCAGAAATTAAGCATTTTCAAGTTTTATTTATTTGTTCTTTCGGTTTAATTTTTTTCCATTATCTAATTCAAATTTTACCGGAGAAACTACATATAATGTTCGATAAGTGAACTTTTCATCTTTGTGTTTTGGTGTTAGTGGTAGAAAATCTTTCAATATTTTGAGCTGTTTACACGATGAGCTAGATCATGTACTTCGCGACGTAGAGACATATAATATGTATTATTATTAATTTTCAGTATATTTAGTGAACGTTTATTGGATGCTCATAGAATGTTCTTAGGATATGAAAGAAATTTTCTGGAAACATTCTATCAAGCTACTAAGAATATTTTGATAATATTCTTAGAAAATCTTAGTGTTAGGGAAACGTGTATAGAATGTGCCTAGGATGTGCGGGAAATATTCTGGAAACGTTCTATTGAGCTGCTAAGAATATTCTTCAATATATTCTGAGAACGTTTATAGAATGTGAAACTCAGTCCACTTTGGATGTCCATACAATGTGAATAGAATATATGGATGGATTGTGTTGTGGAAATATTCTGAGAACAATCAAACCTTCCATCATGTGCTTCTATGAATGTACTTGTGCTGTCTGGAACTTTTCTACCTTGGTGCATAATTACTATTTTATTTAAAATTGATTATTGACACATTAATTTATCTTGAAATTAACATTCATGAAGAATCGATATACAGAAGTAAAAAAGTTTATAGTTGCTAGAATATCAATACCTAAGTTTTAGCAGACGACGTGGATTCATGTGAATAAAAGAAAAATGATGGCAGCTAGTAATTTAAGGAAGTAATGACTCCATGTTAGCAAACTAAATATCGTGTGAGGACTGGGGTAGAGGAGGCCATACTAAGATGTTCATACAAAAATCTGAAAAATACACTTCAGATTTGCTAAAAAAAGGCTGGCCAAACTTTATCTAGTTTGCTTAAACAAGTGAAGAAAATACTTTGTAGATTATCTGGTCTTAGAAAAAAATATTTTCGATTAAAAAGTATAACCTTGTCACATGTTGAAAAAACGAAACTAAATGAACAATAGAACGAATTAAAAGATTAAACTACAAAAATAATTGAAATACTACCAAAACTGCCATCTACGGATGTCAATAAAACTTTACGCCATGTACACGTCTCAAGTGACTCTAGAAAGAATAAAATTTCCATTTAATAAACAATTAAAATACCTAATTAAATTAAAATCACAAATTTTTTTGAAATCACGTAAAATACCATGTCGCTTATTAAATGTATCCAACTTTTTCTAGTATCAATTGATACTTACAAAGAAACATTCTTCCTAATAATTCTCAATTTATTGACTGAAATTGATTCAGATAAAATTTTTATATATATACATAGTTATTTTCCAACTAATCTTAAGCTAATCTAAAAAATCATATGGCAAGAAAAAAAATTTAGCAGCCTTATACATTTTTATGTTAATGTTTATGAATGAATTGTTTCATCTATGGTTATTATATCATTAAAAGTTTCGAACTTTACACGATCCTTCTGCACATGAGTCTTATCTTCGATATTTTTAGTACGTTCCTGTAGAACTTATGATGGTATTTTTTTGATTGTATACTAAATTTCTTTGTTTTTATCAAATGTTTAAATAGAATAATTTGAATTCGTTAGTACTAAAGAAAAAAATTGCTTAATGTGAAATTTTGAAAATGTATAACCCTATAATATGTAATCCTTCAGAAACTGTTTTGATTTTTCCTAAGAACAAACGAATTTACCATGCCGTTCGATGGAGTAAATCTTAATAGTACACAGCGACTGTATGCTTATCTACCTCCATTTTATCATATCTAATCACTGTGCATACTATTGAATCATCACGAACATTTACACATTATCTAGTTATTTTTAGGCGTAACCTTGTCAAGGACAATGAACCATCAGGAACAAGCATCTGTTCATTCTAACATTAGTTTTTACTCTCGAAGGGGACAAACTCCAGTTTAGAAAATTTGGTAGTGGATATAGTTCGTTCCGTACGGGTACGTATTTAATACATACATCGAGTTTATAATATTTTGCAAAAAATTATTTATTGATAATAGTAACAAAATTTTTTTTCTCCATGAAACTTTCCTCTTCCAAATTTCCATTTTTTCTTAAATTGCACAGTCATTTTCCATTTTGATGCAGAAAGTACAACCAGTTTTATGAATATTTCATTCACTGGTTTTGGAGGGCGTTATGAGTTGGTGGGATAATTAATCAATTGGCTGGCAATAAACTTGATGACATGTGGTTCCGACAGGACATTAATTTACTCAAAGGAACATTTGATGAACTAATTATTTTACCTGATGGTTCTGTCAATTGTCCACCAAGGTGGTACGATCTAACCATGTAAGCTTATTTTCTTTGAGGATATGTCAAATCACTGTTCTACGCAGTTTGACAACGATTGTACAATTGTAAACTGCGATGTGAAAATTGGACATACACGCCATATACGTATAACAATCACAGAAGTTGTAAGCAGAAGCTTCTTATACCTTGTATTTATAAATACGATAGATTGATATTTCACTTTTACGTCCCGCATTGGTTATTATAATCATATTGTTACGACACAGCAAACTGGTATAGTTTCCTAAAACCGACTCTGTCTAAGCCAGGTATAAAAGTTAAAATTATGGCGGATACGCAGTTATAAAAAACTGTTTACGAGTTTACGACTATCTTATGTAAACATTGTTTTTGTGACCATAGTTATCTAGAAAAGGCCAGAACCAATTGTTTTTGTGCAGTCCGGAATTTACTGGTAAAAATGGCTTTAATATATAAGGGACTGATCAGGAAGAGTTAGGGGAGTTGATAAAGTGATCTCGGGAAATAAATACACCGAAATAGCAAACTGTAAATATAAATTAGTTTAAGTGAATATATACTGAGTATATATAAATTAAGTGTTAGTAAGTGTTTGAATAAATTAGTAAGTAGCCATATCGTGTGTTTGAAATTTATCCCATCCGTAATAAAAACTTTTAAATAAATAACAAAAACATTACATTGGTGTCAGGTGTGGGGTAATATAAATAAATTGCTCCGTAAAAATGGCCAAGAGATTAAGGGATCTGAAAGTGGCGGAATTAAGAGCAGAATTGGAAGATCGTGAGTTGGAAACTTCCGGTAAGAAAAGTGAACTAGTAGAAAGACCAAAATAGGCACTGGAAAATGACGGCTTTGATCCAGAAACAGTTTTATTTAATGACGAGGCTTCCACCTTAATCTCGTCAATTTCTGCTAACATGGACGAAAAGATTTCTGCCATGGAAGAGAACATTTCTGCTAACATGGACGAGAAGATTTCTGATATGAAGAACGATATTTCTACTATAAAGAATGATATTTCGGCTAACATGGACGAGAAGATTTTTGCCATGTAAGAGAAAATTTCTACGAATGTGAAAAGTGATATTTCGGCTATAAATAACGATATTTCTGCTATGAAGAACGACATTTCTGTTAATATGGACGAGAAAATTTCTACTTTGAAGAACGATATATCTGCCGATATCTTATTAATGAAAAACGACATTGCCGCTGACGTTGAAAATGAAATTTCGTCTTTAAAATCTGAAATCGAGAATAAGATTACAACGATAGACGAGAAAATCAAGGAGTTAGAGGAAAATATTGCCGATTCAAGAACGCGAGGCACGCCAGAGGAAGAAAACAAGACCGAGCGAACGAAACCTTGCAAGCCAGAAACACTACCTAAGTTTGAAGACATTGGCAGTTTTACCCGAGTCAAGGCCCCAACGTTCGATGGAAAAATGTCGTGGACCAATTATGTGAAACAATTTGAAGCAGCCGCTAGAGCGAATAATTGGTCCGATAGAGAGAAGGCAGTGAACTTAACCATCGCGCTTCGGGGAGATGCCTTAGATGTACTCCAGACGATACCTTTGGAAGAAACGGATGACTTCGAGCAGCTGAAGAAGAGGTTGGACATGCGATATGGTCACGAACATTTGGAACAGTTGTACAGATTCCAGCTGAAGAACCGAAGGCGGAAAGGTGACGAACCCCTTCAAGAGTATGAAATGGATATTGCCCGACTAGTTCGATTTGCTTATCCATCAGCACCAGAGAACATGATGGAATGTTTAGGCATTCAGGCCTTTATTGACGGCTTGTGTGACCACGATATGGAGAAGACGCTTCGATTAGCCCATCCTAAAACATTGGCCGATGCATTGACTGCTGCTCTTGAATATGAAGCAGCCACGATGGCTTCGGGATACAACAAAGATAGGACCATACAGGAAGAAGGTGACGATGACAGACTTGACCAGATCGTCAACTTGTTGAAAGGTATGGTAGACAAGATGCCGAAGAAAATCAGGTGCTGTAATTGTGGCGAGCTAGAACATGCACGCAGTTCGTGTAAGCGTCCTACGACTCCTGTAAACCAAGAACCTCTTAAATGCAAAGCAGCCAAGAAAAGCTCGCGGTACAACAAAGGTAGAACCATGCAGGAAGAAGATAACGATGACAAACTTGATCAGATCGTCAACTTGTTGAAAGGGATGGCAGACAAGAGGCCGAAGAAGATCAAATGCCGGAAGTGTAGCGAGCTAGAGCACGTACGCAGTCCGTCTAAGCTCCCCAAGACTCCTGTAATCCAAGAACTCCAGACACAGGGAAAATCAGACTGGGGTGAACATCCAGCTAATGTGAATCACCAAAAAGCCAACTCCTTGTCTAGACGGCCATGCCCTGTAGACTATTCACAATGCAACAAGTCGAAATCTAAGGAAGTTGCAGTTTCAAGAATTACAGTAGTCAACGAGGAATGGTCACCCACCAGGATTAGAGAAGATCAGGAGAATGATCCTCACCTGAAGACGATCCGGCAATGGAAGGAAGAAAATCGGGGACCTACCTGGCAAGAAGTGTCAAGATTTTCACCGACACTCAAGGCATATTGGGCTCAGTGGGACTACCTTGTCCTGGAAGAAGGCATATTGAAAAGAATCCTTGAGAACGATGATGGTTCCGAGAAGAGAAGACAGATAGTTATCCCGAGAGCGAGAGTAGCTGAGGTACTGAAGAAGTTACACGACAGTCCATCGGCAGGACATCTGGGAGTGAAGAAAACCCTTCAGCGAGTCCGTGAAAGGTTTTATTGTATGAACAGCTCCGACGATGTGAAGGACTGGTGTAAGAAATGTACGACTTGTGCTACGAGTAATGGACCACATCGCAAGAGAAAGGCACCCATGAAACAGTACAATGTTGGAAGCCCTTTCGAAAGGATTGCTTTAGATATCGCTGGACCATTTCCGACGACAGAAAATGGTAGCAAGTACATACTGGTTGTAATAGATTATTTCAAAAAGTTGGTGGAAATTTACGCTATCCCGAACCAAGAGGCCACAACTGTCGCGGATGTATTGGTGAAGGAATTTATCAGCCGATATGGAGTACCGTTGGAAGACCACAGTGACCAGGGAAGAAATTTTGAAAGTCATCTATTCCAGGAGATTTGCGACAAGCTGGGAATGAAGAAGACCAGGACAACAGCTTTACATCCACAGTCAGATGGAATGGTCGAGAGAATGAACAGGACTATTGGAAAATACCTGTCCAAAGTAGTATCCAGCCATCAGAGAGATTGGGACCAGTATCTTTCCCTATTCGCATAGGCTTATCGATCTGCTGTCAATGAGTCCACGGGTGAAACACCGGCGAAAATCCTGTTTGGACGTGAAATGAGGCTTCCTTGTGACCTGGAATTTGGCTGCCGGCCTGGAGAAGATCTAGCAGGCGAAGACTACGCAATCCAATTGAGAAGAAGGCTGGATGATATTCATGAATTAATTCGAACAAATCTTCAAGTTGCCAGTGACAGAATGAAAAGTCGGTACGACACGCAGGCCACAGAAGGCGGTTTTAAAGAAGGGGACAAAGTATGGCTACACAACCCGGCGAGGAGAAAAGGATTTTCTCCAAAATTACAAAAATACTGGGAAGGTCCATACTTAATCAAGAAAAGGATCAATGATGTATCGCATAAGCAAGATCCCCAACGGAAAACCAAAATTAGTTCACCAAAACCGACTAGCCCCATTCGAAGGAGACCATGACCTAGAGGAAGGAGTAAACCTTATTCAAGATGTGTCTGACCCTACTTTCGTTGAATTTATGGGCGCGTATGGAGGTACCGGGAAAGCTAGATATGGAGTCACTTCGGAACAACAACAAGATTTGTTCACTCTCCCGGAAGATTATTCACTAGCATACAACATCCCCGCCCGTATCAAGAACGCACGAGGGTTGGCAACCGTCTTTCGAAAGAAGTTCGGGCAATTAGAAAAACTTGAAGACCAGATTCCAGCCCCTGGTGAGACACTGAAACTGAAACATAATTCGCGGTACGTCTTCTACGTGGTAACTAAAAATGAATTCCAAGATCGATCTACCTACCGCGATGTGTGGGAAGCACTTCGAAACCTCCGAGACCATGTGTTGGAATCCAACGTGAAGAAACTGGCTATGCCTAAGATAGCGAGTAACCAGTTGGATTGGCGAATCATCAGGAACATGGTAGAGATTATCTTTTAAGATACCGGTGTCCAGATATTAATTTGCAGCTACAACCCCCGTTATCAGTATCCGATGAAGACGGTGCCCTGCTATTTCCATAAGATCGGAAAGTGTAGAAATGGGGCCAGTTGCCGATTCAAACATCCAGTCTCAGCTACACAAAAGTTCCAGGAGGAACTTCCATTCAAGGAGGGGGTAATGTTACGAAACAGCACACTGGTATAGTCCCTAAAACCGAATCTGTCTAAGCCAGGTA
Organism: Galeruca laticollis; assembly: GCA_963921935.1. Classification (NCBI taxonomy): domain Eukaryota; kingdom Metazoa; phylum Arthropoda; class Insecta; order Coleoptera; family Chrysomelidae; genus Galeruca; species Galeruca laticollis. Next base: position 95,453,918 of record OY998183.1, read on the forward strand.
TAAAAGTTAAAATTATGGCGGATACGCAGTTAAAAAAAACTATTTACGAGTTTACGACTATTTTATGTAAACATTGTTTTTGTGACCAGAGTTATCTAAAAAAGGCCAGAACCAATTGTTTTTGTGCAGTCCGCAATTTATTAGTAAAATGGCTTTAATATATAAGGGACTGATCAGGAAGAGTTAGGGGAGTTGATAAAGTGATCTTGGGAAATAAATACACCTAAATAGCAAACAGTAAATATAAATTAGTTAAGCGATCATATAAATTAGTTTAAGTGAATATATACTGAGTATATATAAATTAAGTGTTAGTAAGTGTTTAAATAAATTAGTAAGTAGCCATACCGTGTGTTTGAAATTTATCCCACCCGTAATAAAAACTTTTGAACAAATAACAAAAACATTACAATATGTTGTATTGATTATCTAAGTTTTAAAATATTAACTTTCTAAATACTGATCCATAGTCCCAAACCTCGTTGTAGTGAATTTTTCGTATCTTCTCCTAATTTCCTTCCACGTTCCAATTTCTTAACATGCTCTCAATATTTCTTAATTTTAATGGCCTGCAGCAATCAATTCTTAATATATACCCTTTATTATTAATTTCATCGCTAGTTTCTTTAAATTATTCTACTAATTTTCTTTTCTCGACTTTATTTTATGGGCGTTTTACAATTTCTTAAGACACTTTGTTTAGAAATCTATTTTAACTAGCAATAATCTTCTTACTTGTTAAGGAGAATATTTATTTATTTAGTTTTAAATTGCTATTCAGTAAATTTAATGCAAAATCTTAAATAGGTATCTTCATTGTTGTATCCATAATAAATATTATTAGATAATTCAATTTTTGGAGAAATTGATAATTGTTTCACTGTTTTTTAAATTGCTACTAAATCTTTAATTGATTTATTTTTTCTTTATTTCCAAATAATTTCTTCAAGATTTTCATTAATGTATACTAATTTAAGCAGGAGGGACAGACGAATGGAAAGAATATGGGAATCAGAAACAATGTCGAAAGAGTGGTCTACTGGGAAGGAAGGAAATCCTAATATATGTAACAATTATAGAGAAATTATTTTGCTCAACACCATACATAAAATATTGACATAGATAATAAATGAAAATCTAAAAAAGGTAATGGAATCAGAAATAGGGGAGTATCAAAAAGGTATTTGACAAGGAAAATCAACAGTAGATGCCATACATTCAAAAGTCATGTAATTGTGAAAAATGGTATGATGGAAAGGGTTTGAGCTCTCAGCGGTATTGTTTAACATAGCAGAAGATAATAGCGTGTGCGGGACACGGATTCTATTACAATACACACGGAAAAAATAATCCCGTAATGGAGAGCGATTCTACGGATGAGGGACATAAAAGGAGAAGAGGTACAGGAGAAAACGGTCAAGAATCGCTTGTGAAAAATAGGAAGACATGAGAACATCACCACCACCAATAAAACACAAGAAATAGGAAAAGTTAGAAAAAATACTAGAATTAATGCAGGAGATGAAAATAGAAATGAGAGAGATGAAAAACGAAAATAAAAAAATGCGAAAAGAGCTACAAGAATTCAGAGAAGGGTATTTAACAATGAAGCAGGAGAACTAGAACCTTAGGAAAATGTACGAAAAAGTACAGAAGGAGAATGAAGATACTGAGAAAGAAATAAGGAACATCAAAACTGCTCAAGAATAGATAGAAAACGAAAAAAAACGTGGTAATGACGGGTCTTACAATAGATATGGCGTATACAAGTGAGTTAACAAAAGCAGTTTCTACTTTCATGGATAATCAACTGTGGAAATCCATACAAGTAAAGGCAGCACGCAAGTTATGTGAGAAAGACTGTTTACTAGAACTAGGTAATGCAGAAGATAAAGAAAAGATTATATAGAATAAAAAAACTGAGAAATGTAAAAGACGATAGAATATATATAAACCATGATTTAGCAAGAGAAAGAGAGAGATAAAAAGCAATACGAGACCGAGCACAAAGTGAAAGAAATAATGGAAAGACGGTGAAGATTAGTTTTAGCAAAATAATAATTTATGGGGAAGCATGTAAATGGGACAAGAATGAAAATGGGGACGCAAATGGAAAATAAAAAGTTAAACAAGAGAGGTACAATAAAAATACTAAAACAAAAGAGAGAATTGGTTAAAATTGGCACATGGAAAATAAAGACAATGCTGAAGGCTAGTAAAATGTAAGAGATAGAGAAATTAAAAGATACAAGCTTGAGATAACGACACTGCAAGAAACAAAATGGAAGGAAGAATATATAAAGAAGGATACGCACTATATGATGCAGGAGAAAAGAAACAGAGCAAAATGGCAGAGCATTTATGGTAAATGAAAAGCTAAGAAAAAAACTGATTAACTTCTAAGTAGTAAATGGAAGAATCTCAACAATAAGGATTGAAAACAATTAAGCAAACCTAACAATAAATGTTTACGAAGCAACAGAGGACACAAATAGTAAGGACAAAGAAGAATTCAATGACAAGTTGCATGAGTTTGGGAAAATATACCTATAAATGACATAAAACTAGTCATAGGAAACTTCAATGCATAAATCGGGGAAGAGGAATATACCGAAAATGTTGCAGGCAAAGAAACAATACACCACAGGATAAACGACAATGGCTCGATTCATAATAGGTACCAAATCCAGACATAAAAATTAGCAAAAAGTGACATGGATCAAACCGGGCTCAAATGAAGGCAATAAGATTGACCACGCACTGATATCAAAAAAATGGCCAAGAACAGTAGAAGACACACGTTCATTCAAATGTGCAAATACAGATTCGGACCATTTCTTAGTAGTGGTAAAAATGAAAATGCAGATATTAAGAAACTTAAAGACGGAAGAATGTAAAAAACAATGGAACATAGCAATTTTAAAACAAGAGCACAGGAAACAAACATATAGGCAAGTAATAAGAGAAAGACTAATACAATATTCAGATGGGAATGTAGAGCAAAAATGAGAGAACATAAAAAACAGCATTACAAGACGATGAATGATGTGAAAACTAAAAGATCAAGCGGGAAATGGCTAACTACAAGGGGGGGGAGACATAGTTGAGAGAATACAAAGAAAAAAAGAAATAAGCACAAATGCTGTCAGAAGAAAAAAGCAGAGTGGATAAAGGAAATGATCATGGAAATAGAAAGTAAAAGCAACAAAGTAATGGCCAGTATAAACAAAAGATAATGGGAAGCATATTACAAAACCCAGCTAAAGGAGGATAATGTTACAGTAGCAAATTATGAGGTAACATAAGAAGAGGAAAAAGAAAATCTCCCAATATATGCAGAATACGAAGAAATAATAACAAATCTCAAACAAAAAAAGGCAGCAGGACCAGATGGAATAGTGAATGAATTGATAAAGAAGGGCGGAAATGAACTAAATAAAAATATATACGAATTACTAATAAACATATGGAAGGAAGAACAGATGCCAGCAGAATGGAATTTAGGACTGATAATGCAAATTTTCAAAAAGGGGAACCAAACAAAGTGCTAATACAGTAAACAAGATCATGACATCGCTAATAAGAAAGAAAAAAAAACAAATACACAGAACAGAAACTAGGGGAATACCAATATGGCTTCAGAAGTAGAAAATCAACCATAGATGCAGTGCACGTAATGACACAGACAATAGAAAAAAGTTATGAATATGGAATCGACATATATTATTTGAAGATTTTAAGCAAGCATTTGATAGTATTGGTAGGCATAAACTGATAGCGGGCCTGAGAAAAATGGGCATTCGAAACAAATTAATTCGACTGAGAAAGATTTCAATGAACAACTCGAAAAGCAGACTAAAAACTAGTGAAGGATACATAGAGGAAATCGAAATTGTGAACGGTGTAAGGCAGGGGTATGCATTCAACTGTATTATTCAATACAGCGTTAGATTGAGCGATTAAGGCGATAGAAACAGACACAACAATATCCGAAAACATGGGTATGCAGACGATCTGACACACCAGGGAAACAACGGAGAACATACAAATAAATCGAATGGAGAACCACACGTTTGGAAAAGTAGCAAACTTCAAATATTTAGGCGTTACAATAAACGAAGAGAACGACAGAAATATGGAGGAGCAGAAAGAGTAAAATCAGGAACTGGAAATATAGAAAATTTCTTAAAGATAAACATCTAACCATAAAAACCAAATTGAACAATGACATATGCTGCAGAGACAATGTGTTTGACAAGTGAAAGCGAAGAAACCTCAAAGATTGCTGAAAGGAGAATATTAAGAAAAATGTTTCTGTCAGAACAGAAGAGGGCAATTTCATAATTGTGATTAACCACGAAATTAGACAGAAGACGGGGGGACGGAATGTAAAGTTCATAAAAGCCCAACTATTAAAATGGTATGGACACATACTCAGAAGAGAGCCGTTAACAATAATAAGAAAAATAAGTAATTTGATGACACAAGTAGGAAGACCGAAGACAAGATGGGAAGATCAAATTAAAGAAGATATGAGAAAATTGGATACATTGGATTAGGAAACAGATATACACGACCGGAAAAATGGAACAGGATGACAGAAAAGGCACCACAATCTATAGAAAAAAGGAAACGACGGAGTGACTACCCGCAAATAAGGAAGTGGAAGAGCTCAAAAGAGGCCACCACTCTGGTAGGAGTGAACATCAATGGATGTACAATTAATAAATCAAAACAAATAATAGCATATGCTGATCATTTAATTGTAATAGTCAGACACCGAAGAAGTTTTGAAGAAACGTTAGAGAAAATTGTAAGAGGATTAAGGATAAATCAGAACACGAAATATATGAACATGAAAAGAAAAAGGAAGTCTGCCAACCAGATCTAAGTAGCTTGGAACAATGATTAGTAACAAAAATTACATAAAAGTCGATATAATGCAAGGAATTTAATCAGGGTATGGACATATAATAATCGTATAATAAATATAAAAATATCATGCAGAGTAAGAGAATAAGTAACGGGACGGGATGGTGATAAAACTGGTAGTTACACGTACGCGGCAGAAACTATGAGACTAACAATTGAGGACGAAGAACAACAAAGGATATATGAAAGGAGAAAAATTAGTAAAATTTATGGACCCGTGAAACTAGGGTATAACAAACCGAAGACTTAAGAACTATGAAATTAGAAAAATATAATTAAATCAAAAAGGGTTTGAAAGAAATCATATCAAAACAATATTTTCCAACTATATATTTTTCTTTATTTCATATCAATTAAAAGTTGCGACCCTTATATATATATATATATATATATATATATATATATATATATATATATATATATATATACATTTTGACGGTTAGGTAGTCACTAATATTACGATTGTAGGGGTCCAAAATGCAGTACATATGGACATTGTATCCTGTGTGGCTAGAAATCCATTGATTTTTTTCATCCCAGGATTTACATTAACCCTCTAATCAAATTTAATAGTTATTCACGGTTTTGTACCTCCTTCTTTGTATATTCCATGCCGACTGTTCCAGTGTGAAATTGAATTCAATAGTTAGTGAGAGGAGACGACACATCAGGGGAGGAGATAAAGAAAAAGTTATAAGGACGTTCCATCAAATATGTCTCTACGTAATAATAACATTAATTCAAGGTGTATTATTTTTCAAACTTCAGACAAAAATTAAAAACTAAAACCGAATATATAATTATAGGTTATATATTGTTACATAGAAACGGATAAGTTAAAATAACTATATCTGTCAATAAATATGGATTTTGAAATCACTACTTGTCTGCTAACTTGATGATTACTTAAATTGGCAAAATTTCTGCCAATGTAACACTGAAGTGACAAGCAGACACCCAGACTTATTTGAGACTTCTTGACGAAGGTGGATTGGTCCCGTTGTTTCCAAATCGTCTTAGCAATATCCTCAAGTTCCTGTCATTACTGTGACTGCAGTTGGATCTCCAAAGAAACCATAAAGGCAAAGTGAAAATCGAAGAAAAAAGTGTGCGTGAAAAGAGGGAAAAGAAGGAAGAACAAAAAACCTAGATGGAGTGTTGAAGAGGATCTCGAAGGTGTTGTACTTGAAGTGTTTAACACCCTCGAAAGTGTAAATCCGTTACTGTGCATCAATTTTAATATTTTAATTTTAATATAGGTTGAAACTGATAAAAAGAATAACTGAAATGTTAGGAATTCTGTAACAACAATTTAATACTGTATCCACAATTAATAGTATCAGAAACTATCACTGAAGAAAACGAACACTTAGAAGAACCGCGATATTGTATAAGATGTTGTATACTAACATTAGTAGAAATGCTAAATGACGAGTTTACTAAACTTTTACTCGAACTTTTAAAAGAATGCGACCCACATAGTAATGAATATGTTGAAGTATTAAAAGATGAATGTAAAGTTTCTAACATAATCGATAAAACTATTAAGTATTTAGAAAGAACTAACGTCGCATACATGTTATGTAGAATATATTTATGCAAAACAAGAACATTTGTACTACAAGTTTGCCCCTCGAGTTTTGCAACAAAAATCTGGTGATATTAGTATTTCTAAGGATGAAGTAACATCAGTTTAAGAAATGGAAAGCGCTGTAAATTCATATATGCTAAAGTCTCAGAACCAGAGCTATTTTGTCTCACATGTATCATCAAACTTTACACCATTGGATTTAAAGCTCAGTAAACATTCCATGTGATACCCTATTGTATGATGTCTTACAGACTCCAGTTAAAAGCAGTAGAATATTCGAAAGAGATAAAAAAATTAATAGATTGAAGGCTCAGATAGAGCTATTTCAAGAGGAGAAAGAAATACTTAAAAAGGATTTAAAGAGTCAAGTTGGAAAGAGTAAGAAACTTGAAAAACAGCTGTTTCAAATAACATTAGAAATATCAAATCTTAGAAGTGAGGTTCTTGAATTAGCGGACAGAACAATGCCACATTATAGAGATAAGGGTTTCAGGGAAATGCAAAACATACTTAGGACTGAAGTAGATAGTTTGGAACAAAGTGACAAATATAATCTCGAATTAAGAGAAGAAAGGAACAAAGGGAAGGCAGAGGTAAAACAGCTGGAAAGCCGTTGTAAGGTTTGGCTAGAGAAATTCATTGATACAGAGAAGAATTTACAATCCATGACTGAAAATTATAAGGAATAGTTAACGAAATATGGAAATATTCAGGCACATTGTTTAATTCATTTTCAATAACCAAAATTGAACTATCGGATTTTTCAACTGAATCGCAGAATGCGTGACTGCATTTAGGACTAATTTCTTATATTTATTTTTAGGTAAATGAATCATTAAGAGACAGAGCCAATTAAACTGAAATATTATTTAAACACATCGCATGTACATTGTTTAAATTTTGTGAACAAGATAAGTTTAATTATATCATTAATTCAACCTTTTTTTACCCCTATTAACCTGGACCCTCCACCATCGCAAATCAAGTTCGCAATCAGTCAAAAATTTAGTGCTCTTTAGGTGCTAATTTAGTACCCTAGTCCGAATTTTAGTGCTCAAACCGTTTAGCAGGAAATCACGTGAAAAACGGGGGGGTCCATTAAGCTGGACCCCCCCCCCATATCAGAAAAAAATATATAGTGATCCAGTATACACGACAATTACACTATAATTTAGTGCTAATTAAGTGCTCTAAGATAACGTTAAAAATTTGACAAAATATAACATTCTTTAAATAGTTTATTTGGGGAACGTGGGAGCCGCACTCTAAAATTTGTTAAACAATCTAAAATTCGTTAGACGATCGTTAAAAAATTTGGTGCTCGCAAGATTATGGTACTAAAATGTTCCTTAAGCATCGTACTTTCGAAAAAATACAATATCAGAGTTTAGTGCTACCCGAGGTGCTACCTATGTGACGTGGATTAAGTAGTTTATACGGGAAAGAGAGAACGCCGCGCTCCAAAATTCGTTAGACGAACGTTAAAAAATTTGGTGCTCGCTAGATTATGGTACTAAAATGTTTCTTAAGTATCGTACCTTCGAAAAAATACAATGACAGAATTTAGTGCTACCTGTATCACCTGAAATTAAGTAGTTTATACGGAAAAAGGAGAGGGCCGCGCTCTAAAATTCGTTAGACACTCGTTAAAAAATTTGGTGCTCGCAAGATTATGGTACTAAAATGTTTCTTAAGCATCGTACTTTCGAAAAAGTACAATAACAGAATTTAGTGCTACCTGCATCACGTGGAATTAATTAGTTTATATGGGAAAGAGAGAACACCGCGCTCTAAAATTCGTTAGACGATCGTTCAAAAATTTGGTGCTCGCATGTTTATGGTACTAAAATATTCCTTAAGCATCGTACTTTCAAAAAAATACAATGTCAGAATTTAGTGCTACCTGTATCACGTGGAATTAAGTAGTTTATACGGGAAAGAGAGAACGCCGCGCTCCAAAATTCGTTAAACGATCGTTAAAAAATTTGGTGCTCGCAAGATTATGGTACTAAAATGTTTCTTAAGCATCGTACTTTCGAAAAAATACAATGACAGAATTTAGTGCTACCTGTATCACGTGCAATTAAGTAGTTTATACGGAAAAGAGAGAGCGCCGTGCTCTAAAATTCGTTAGACACTCGTTAAAAAATTTGGTGCTCGCAAGATTATGGTACTAAAATGTTTCTTAAGCATCGTACTTTCGAAAAAGTACGATGCTTAAGAAACATTTTAGTACCATAATCTTGCGAGCACCAAATTTTTTAACGATCGTCTAATGAATTTTGGAGCGCGGCGTACTCTCTTTCCCGTATAAACTACTTATTCCACGTCACACAGGTAGCACTAAATTCTGATATTGTATTTTTTTGAAAGTACGATGCTTAAGGAACATTTTAGTACCATAATCTTGCGAGCACCAAATTTCTTGACGAGTGTCTAACGAATTTTAGAGCACGGCACTCTCTCTTTTCCGTATAAACTGCTTAATTTCAGGTGATACAGGTAGCACTAAATTATGTCATTGTATTTTTTCGAAAGTACGATACTTAAGAAACATTTTAGTACCATAATCTTGCGAGCACCAAATTTTTTAACGATCGTCTAACGAATTTTGGAGCGCGGCGTTCTCTCTTTCCCGTATAAACTACTTATTCCACGTCACACAGGTAGCACTAAATTCTGATATTGTATTTTTTTGAAATTACGATGCTTAAGGAACATTTTAGTATCATAATCTTGCGAGCACCAAATTTTTTAACGATCGTCTAACGAATTTTAGAGCGCGGCGTTGTCTCTTTCCCGTATAAACTACTTAATTCCACGTATTACAGGTAGCACTAAATTCTGATATTGTAATTTTGTGGAAGTACGGTGCTTAAGGAACATTTTAGTACCATAATCTTGCGAGCACCAAATTTTTTAACGATCGTCTAACGAATTTTAGAGTGCGGCGTTCTCTCTTTCCCGTATAAACTAGTTATTCCACGTGATACAGGTAGCACTAAATTCTGACATTGTATTTTTTTGAAAGTACGATGCTTAAGAAATATTTTAGTACCATAAACATGCGAGCACCAAATTTTTGAACGATCGTCTAACGAATTTTAGAGCGCGGTGTTCTCTCTTTCCCATATAAATTAATTAATTCCACGTGATGCAGGTAGCACTAAATTCTGTCATTATATTTTTTCGAAAGTACGATACTTAAGAAACATTTTAGTACCATAATCTTGCGAGCACCAAATTTTTTACGAGTGTCTAACGAATTTTAGAGCGCAGCGCTCTCCTTTTCCTGTATAAACTACTTAATTTCAGGTGATACAGGTAGCACTAAATTCTGTCATTGTATTTTTTTGAAAGTACGATGCTTAAGGAACATTTTAGTACCATAATCTTGCGAGCACCAAATTTTTTAACGATCGTCTAACGAATTTTAGATTGTTTAACAAATTTTAGAGTGCGGCTCCCACGTTCGCCAAATAAACTATTTAAAGAATGTTATATTTTGTCAAATTTTTAACGTTATCTTAGAGCACTTAATTAGCACTAAATTATAGTGTAATTGTCGTGTATACTGGATCACTATATATTTTTTTCTGATATGGGGGGGTCCAGCTTAATGGCAAGCTGGACCCCCCCGTTTTTCACGTGATTTCCTGCTAAACGGTTTGAGCACTAAAATTCGGACTAGGGTACTAAATTAGCACTTAAATAGCACTAAATTTTTGACTGATTGCGAACTTGATTTGCGATGGTGGGGGGTCCAGGTTAATAGGGGTGTTTTTTTTTGTAGCTCTTTTCCAAAAATAAACGTTGAAGAAAGTGATGCTTTCAACTTGTAACAATATACTCTTTCAAAATCAATACAATGTGCGTCTGAAAAGTAACGCCTTAATTCACAGTTAACTAAATAAACAGTATTATGAAAAATTTCCGCAACATCTGGTATTTTCATTTACTATTTTTTAAAATATAATGATCTAAATTTAAGTGATTATATCAATTTGCTGGGACGCTACCAAAATGTATCACAAGTTTTTGGGCAACATTACAAATTTTGTATAGGAACCCAATAGGAAGTTATAAGCAACTATTGTTATACAAAACCAACCATATATGCTGATAATGTTATAATTAAGTTCTAAAATTGTCTCACATTTTGTAGGACTTTGTATCGTGTGTTCGAAAGATATGTTTGACACTCAATTTGTAAAGATCATGCGAATTATTTGGCTAACTCAAATATCTAATTTGATTATATTATACTTGTATGTTTACGATGATTACGTTAGCATTTTAACCTAGAAATACTTAAAATTTAGCTCTTTATAATTAAGATTTACATCATTTGCTAAATTGATTCTCAAGAACCTACGCTACTGGTTTTGTATCGAGTTAGCAATTGTCATTTTCAGTGTTGTTTTCGCATCAGGTTATTCTTTACTTAGCTTGTCAAATGTGTTGTTTGGGGGTGCATAATTTGCGGAGGTTTGTGAATGTTGAAATTTTCGAATGACTGCCCACGCACAAAAGAATCTTTCGCAATACGAATTTTGGGGATTTGTTTCCGGTTTTCAAATGCCACAGAAAATGAAGATTATTTGATTGTAAGTAATAAATATACGTTTTCTGAATACTAACAGTTCATACATGAAATGACCAACGAAAAATATGGAAAAACTGCTTGATTTAATCAGTCCCCTACTAATTATTTGTATAGTTTGTTCAATTGATAACTCACGGTAAATATTTGGTTCCAAGAACTAAACAGAGGTAAAATCGATGTTATGATTCGAATTATTTTTTTGCCAACTAATCGACAAAGCCCAATTCACATATTCTTGACATTTTAAATAATCTATCAGGTGAATTATTGGCTCTGTCTCTTGGTCACTCACTTGATACCTAAAAATGAAAATAGGAAATAATACTAAATGGACTTAAAGAAGTCATGTGAACATAACTTTTTGTTGTGAATTGTCAAGTTCAAATAAAATCGCAACATCTCTTTTCCTGCTTTGATGAACATGGTCTGTACTTGAACAGTATCATAACACTTGATTTTAAACTTTCCGGTTGATTAATGATTCTATTGAAATTCGGGCCTCCTCAAAAATGGATCTACAGACGATCATCTTTTCGGGAAATTATTTTTGTCTTTTCTTTTAGGCGGGAAATAATACTACTAAGCATATTTTTGGGAGTTTTGATAAAAATGTGAAGAAATATCACGCATTTTGTGGATTTTATTGGAAGTGAAAGCATTCGATATTTTGGTTCTTAAAATTAAGTTAGTTGCACAGTTGTGGATTCACATTTTCGAAGGTTTTAAAGACTCGAGCATTACTTCGTCGATATCTAACGAAGCCTACCACAGGCCACGTTCAATCTAATGCCTTTTGTTTCGCATTTTTGTTTCATTTTAACCACACTTTCTTACTTCCCTTTCTCTTACAGAGTATTTCTCTGAATATCTAACTACAGACACAGTCAAGGCAAGCCCCTATGGATATTGCTGAGATGATTTGGAAACCACTGGGTCAATCCAGCTTCGTCAAAAAATATCTGATATTCTGGGTTTTTTTCTCTTTTAATATTGTATGGAAATGTATAGATATTTATTAATGACAGAAGGATTAACAGTAACTGATCTTTCTTATGAGTTCTTTTGAAATTGTACAATGAGTATTTATTCGAGAGCAAGTAAAAATTCTCACCTTTTTATGTAACAATTTAAGCCCAATGTGAGCGTAACAGTTTTATTTACATACTACATTTGGCTTATTTTTACATCATTAAACAATTTATTACCCTACATACATTGTCACAACATGTATCAAATGTAGTGCTATGTTAATTAAAAGTAGTAACACTAATTTGTCTTCTTGTTTAATTTTATTTTATTCGTTGAAAATTCCTTTCGTCTATGTTCTGTCTCTGACCATTTTGTAAGTACCTATTTTAGTTTTTATTAGTAGCGAAAGGCACTTTTATTTCGTCTCGATTGTTTCCTATTACTCTTCGGGAGTATCGGAACTCTGCCACAAAATACAGGTAGTCATTACGGGTTGTTCGAACTCTGCCAGTGTTTAAAATTTTGGAGATTAACTACCAAACCAGTAGGGGTCTAATAGCCTAATCCGATTTAACAATTTACCTTGAACTTTAGGTACTCAAATTCAATATAAGAAAATATTAATAACATACATATATTTTCAACGTATATTTGCCACTTCTAAAAAATTACATCTACATTACATCTACATTACAATAAAATATATTCAATATACATAAACATATAAAAAAAACAAAAAATTGAACGTGTGGAAGATTTTTACATGCAACCGTTTTCACAAACATAAAGCGAGAAATAACATTTTTCCTATATTGATCCAAATGATCATTAATGAAATTAATTTTAACATTAATAGTTTTTTTGGTTTTTTTCTGGCTTTGGTTTGCCGAACGAATTTTCGCGTATACCTCCGTTTGTAAATCCAATAACACACTAGTAAATTGAACAATGTTTGGATGTGCTTTGTAAAAAGAAGCACCGAAATGCGAATGAAAACTCTCACAAGAATTCGTTGTTCTCTTAAACAAGGATGCATTATTTGCCCAAATAAGTGGTGGAAATATCGAATTTTGCGTTATATATGTTCTATTGACATAATTTCGGAATTCTATAACTCTTTCGTCATTCGGAAGCAAACAATGTAGTTCATTATAAAAAAATTCTACAACTTCCTCAGGACTAAGATACATAATACCGAAATGTACTTTTAAGTATTCGCCAATTACAGAGCCTTTCTGTCTGTACTCTTGTACCAAATGAAACTCCTGAATCTTACGAAACCAAGCTTGACAGAGATGAAATTTACAACCAAAAAGAATTTGATCTCCGCCAAAACATTCATATATAGCGTTATGAATGCTTAGTTCAAAATATACTACGACTTCTTTAGGTTGAAAATTTAAGCCTACTTCTTTACATTTTTGTCTTAAAATTAAAAACAAATTTGAATATGTTTGACTTGATTTGTCTTTAGCAAACAAAAAACAAGAGGTACGTAATAGCCGTTTTTAAAACCATGAATGGTAAACATTTGGTAAAAAAAAGTTGAACAGTATTTAAAAGTCCCATCCATCAAAATACAATCCGAATTACATAAAAAATTAAGGTTGGAAAAACAGGAGAACACAATAATTTTAAATACCTGGTCTGCTGTTAATAGAAATTTCTCTTCTCGGTTCGTTCGTAATTGTAATTCACGAACACTATTAAATACTTCTTCCTGATTTTTAGGCAATAGGGGTAAAATTTTTCTTCTCGCCGCGTGAATATTTTTCCTTATTCGGTCAATATCTTCGGTGTTGATATCCTCCGCGAAATTATTTGACACCAATTCTTGCCGAATTAGTTTGGAGGGTTTCTCAGTGGGATCTTCAGTCGCTTTCCTTTTAATGCTGTTACTCACTGCTTTTCTTGATAGGTTCGTTTCCATAGTATGATTGTGTTCTCCTTTGACTTCTGTGATTGTTTCTTCATCAGAAACGTGGGAGTACACTCTAACTGGACATTTTGCGTTACAGCACTTCCATCTAATGTTTCCACATTTGCTAGTATTAGCTTTCGAAAATTTATAACTGTTCAACACTATTAATTTATTTCCTCTTTCACTATACATTGTAGATGCTTTGTTCTCCATTTTGGTCACTGTTTGCTATGTGTACTACACTCTTAACTTCTGTAGATCGATATGAAGTAACTGAATACAACTATAACTCTTATATAGTGTAAGTTCATCAGCATCCTTCCCCTAATCCCCTAAATATCGATCAAAACAATCAAGATTTCTTCAAAATATTTAATACAAGAAATCTTTGAAACCTTCCAGATCTATACATAATTCTGTGGGCCTCCGATTTTATCTATTATAAACCCTAATGACTCTAATAGGATTAAACTAAATGGTTGCGGCACAGTTCGAACATTTCAGTAATCCTCAAATTGATACAAGTCAGGTAAAATTTTATTTTGTGGCAGAGTTCGGATATGCCCTACTCTTCGTCTATCCAAGACTGCTGTTAAATCTAGAAACATTTCTACCTCTATTTAACTTAGTACGAATACGTTATTATTTTTTTTGTTCTAAGCAAAGAATACACCAACAACAAGAAGCGAAGCTTCGGCGTTTCAACAATTCATTTTCTGAATGCGCATGTGTGATAGACGCCATTGTTTTATACGTGTTCTACGTCAATGTTATAGTTCATTGTTAATCAAAGAATATTCTTTGTTGTTAAACAATAATACGCTTTTTATTTGTTAATATATATTTTGAATTTGAACAATACCGTTTAGTGAAAGTGACTAGAGGAACTCTTAGTGAGAAATTGTTGCATTTGTTATGGGGCGAATAAGTTGTGTAGTTCGTGGATGTCACTCGAGAAGGGTAGAAAAGATAACTATGTTTGGTTTTCCCAAAGACCCTGTGAGGTAAGAGAAATTGTTTCTATATGCAATATGTTATAGGTACATAGTCATTTTTCAATATTTTAAATTCTACTTTACATGTACTTATGCATTGTAAGTTGTGTAATTCTATGTTTTTGGTTATTAACATTGATCTGTCCCTCTACCTTCAACAACATATGTTATGTACTACAATAAGCTTTCTGCTGAAGAGTCCTGTTCAGCAGAAAAATATGTTGAATAATAATACATAATATTCAATTTAAATTAATAGTTGATTTCTTTTATAGACATGTGATAATATAAAAATATTCCTACCTTTATTTACTTTTTAGGCTACAGTTATGGTTGGAAGCTTGTAACCGTATAGCTTTAATTGGAAATATTACAGATGTTTCACAAAAGAATTATAAATTGTGTGAACTTCAGTTTGAAGAAAAATTTTTTTCCAAAGGAGGAGATTCCAAGCGTTTGTTTCAGCTAGGTGTCCCTACCATATTTCCATGGTTAAAACGAAAGGATCATATTCTATTGAATGATCCGCCAACAAAAATAGTTATTCAGTCTGGTAAATATTAAATTTAAGTATACATTAAAATCAGCTGTTATTGATATCTATTTTTCGTCACCTGCCCGCAGAATTAATTTTACATTGTTGGAAGGGAATGATTACTACAATTACTTTTATAATTGCAGATACCACACCATTAGAGCAACCGAGATATTCATCTCAGGCCACTGCAATACATACTAGTGACTGCGATGCTTCTCCACTGCTTGGTAAATATAATATTTATTTAGATTCACCTCTGTAAGTAAATATGCATCAAAATATATGGCTTTCTCATAACTAGATAAGTTAGTAAAAAATTAAGTGTTTGCAACTGTGAATTTAACTAGGAAAAAGTCTCACCTACAATGTTTAGCCTACCTGTGTCTCACTGATAAAAGAATCTTGGTTTTGTTATAAAAGAGTCTTATGTATGCTTTTGTTAAGATAGGGAAATGTTTTTTTATTTATCTCAAGTTCACTTTATGGCAGTATTAACTATCAGTGTCTGATATGCTATTAATGTAAGAGAATTCTTCTAATGGTGTTCAGAAAATAGATACTAGAAAATGAAAGTGTCGGATGAATAAAACAACACATACACTTCTGCGTCCATTATTATGTATTTTTCTTTTCAGATAATCAAACTTTTAAAATGGACGTTAGGGGGGAGGATACTGAAATAGGACCTGTACCTTTACAATGAACTTCAACTCAAACACCACAAAGCATGACTTTTGGCACACCACGAAAGCAAAAGTTAAGGTTTAAATTAAAAAAGGTGAAGACAAACTTAAACAAAACATGTCATATACAACCTACACCAGCAAAATATAGCCCTGCACTTTTTAAAGATATGTGTGATCATTTTTTGAGCAAACCATTGGCAGACATTGTCAAAACGAAATGAATTTAAAAAATAGAAAATCACTTGGCAGACGTTATACTGACGAATTAAAGAAGGTTGCCCTCACTTTGTATTTTTTAGGACCTAGAGCATACAGATTTCTTAGAAAAATAATAAGTCTGCCAACTCCAAGAACCTTGCAAAACATGACCAAGGGTTTAGTTTCTCAAGCAGGTTTAAATAATGAAGATGTTTTTGAAGCAATCAATAATAGATGACTTTATCTCTGATAGGTCTATATTCATTAATCACATTTCCAAAGAAATCAAACTACTAAAAGATGCCAAATAAAAAAAAAACCTAATATTAGAACTGGTACAAAAATGTTATTTACTGTGTCAGCTAATTTCAACGGCCGCACATATTCAAATTGACTTACTTTCTTTGTTTTGTTTTATTTTGTATACCTAAAAGTTACTTTCTATTTTACTTATCTACCTGTCCTATACAGTTTAAACGTCAGGGATTATTATTTCCAATATATTGTTCATTTCTACAGATTATGTTGCAGACATTAAAATATTTTCTCTAGGTGTAAAATATTAAATTCTGAATCTGGTATAGTGTAACTGTTATATTATATCACCGAAATTATACAAATTTTACATTTAAGCATCACATTATTATAATTTTATACCATCATGTATATTGAATTTTTTCCTGTTGTAATCTGGTATTCTAAATATTTAATCTATACTGTATTGGTTTTGATATATATCCTATCCTACATACTGCTACTTAAATACATATTGACAGATAATGAATTCCAATAGAAGAAAATAAAAATCATTTGTTATAGCATGTTATTTTTTATAATAAATATTTCGTCAAAAACAGAAACTAAAACTTTATGTATAAAGAAATATTAAAGCATATTTTTCACAATATTTTTTAAGCCCAAGCGTCTCGTTAAATTAATTTTATCAAACGGCATGCGTTCCATTTAATATATAAACGGATTTAAAGATCAAAACTTTTCTGAATCTGTGAGCCACCCTGAACAATACCCTATCATAAGATTGTCACTTATATACACTTTACAGGCTGTATCCTACTAACAAACCTAAATTTCTTCAAAAATATAGTATATCTGGATTTAGAGGACCCGTTCTACTGGCTCTAGTGACCTGAAAATCAATAGGGTTCATCTGTGAGACTCCCTGAATAATATTCAATCATAAAATTGGTCACTTGTATATACTCCGGCGGCTGTATCGTGCTAACAAACTGAAATTTCTCAAAAAACGACAAAAATGTCGTACTTCAAGTACCATAGCACTCGTTGTGCTAGCTCTGGTAAGCTGAAAATCAAAAGTGTTCATCTGTGAGATGTCCTGAACAATATTCAATCATAAAATTGGTGACTTATTTCACTCCGGAGGCTGTATCGTGCTAACAACGACGACGACATACACACAAGTTTTTTTTTCTAAAAACCGTTTTTCGTGTTCTTGATGAAAAACGTAAAAACAAAATATAACGAACGATTTGATTTTGACAGATTAAAAAATGAATTGATTTGTTTATATTCTCCATCAGAATTTGCCAGCCTCAATGCCTATGAAATTATTAGATTTTGCGAAAAGAGCAATATGTGCCACTTGTTTCCTCAATCTGTTAGTTCAGCCAAGCTAGTTGTGACGATACCAGATAGTGGCGCTTCGGCAGAACGATCATTTTACGGTTTAAAACGAATTCATACCTATTTGCGAAACACTCAGGAACAAGAGAGATTAAATAACAGCAATTATTTCAATTGAGAAAGAAGTTTTGCAAGACCTAAAACGAAATACCAGTTTTTATGATGATGTATTAAATAAGTTTTTGAAAAAAGAACGTATTGACTTGAATGATGAAAAATAACCCGTGTGAAGTTAGCCACGGATTTTTCTGAATCGAAGACCCAAAAATAAAAATAAAAAGTATTCAACGATTACAAAGAACACCTAATTAGAAACCAATTGACAAAAAATTGTGATTTAAGTATTTTTTATAACGTAAAAAAAAATTCACAAAGATTATGATTGTGCGCTGACGTGCATCGTTGTTTTCAACTCGATGCCCCAAGATTTTGTTAAAATTTTCTTCAACAATTTCAAAAAACACTTAATAAGAAACCAATTGACAAAAAAATGTGATGTGTATTGTTTATAACGTAAAAAAAAATTCATAAAGACTACGATTGATCGCCGACGCGCATCGTTGGTTTTGAGCCCCAAAATGTCTTCAAATTTTCTTTAACTACTTCAAAGGACACATAATTAATTAGGAACCTATTAACGAAAAGTTGTGATGTAAGTATTTTTTGTAAAGTCAAAAAAATTCATAACGTTTACGATTGAGCGCAGACGTGCATCGTTCGTTTTGAACTAGAAGCCCCAAAATGTCTTCAAATTTTCTGTAACCATTCCAAAGGACACTTAATTAGGAACCTATTAACGAAAAATTGTGATGTAAGTATTTTTTATAACGTTAAAAAAATTCATAAAGATTACGATTGTGCGGTGACGCCCATCGTTCATTTTGATCCCGAAGCCGATATAAAAAACGTTATAAAAAATACTTACATCACAATTTTCGTTAATAGGTTCCTAATTAAGTGTTCTTTGAAATAGTTACAGAAAATATGAAAAAGTTTAGGTGCTTCGAGTTCAAAACGAACGATGTGCGTCAGCACATAATCGTAATCTTTATGAATTTTTTTGGACGTTATAAAAAATACTTACATCACAATATTTCGTTAATAGGTTCCGAATTAAGTGTTCCTTGGAATAGTTAATGAAAATTTGAAGACATTTTGGGGCCTCAAGTTCAAAACGAACGATGCGCGTCGGCGCTCAATCGTCATCGCATGAATTTTTTTGACGTTTATTTATTTATTCAGCGTATGACATTACACATCATGCAACAGGGCCAATAAAAAAAATTAAAATTAGAATTAAAAATTAACATTAAGGTATACACTAAAACACAAACAGTAGTGAGTGTAAATGACAAAGAGCGAATAAATCAAATAAAATCAAAAACATTAACCTTACATATATAGTCTTTTGCGGCGTCGGTTGCCATCAGAAAATCTGACGTTATAAAAAATACTTACATCACAATTTTTCGTTAATAGGTTCCTAATTAACTGTTCTTTGAAATAGTTAATGAAAATTTGAAAAAATTTTGGGGCTTCGAGGTCAAAACGAACGATGGGCGTCAGCACACAATCGTAATCTTTATTATTTTTTTTGACATAAAAAATACTTACATCACTATTTTTCGTTAATAGGTTCCTAATTAAGTGTCCTTTGGAAAATTTGAAGAAACTTTGGGGCTTTGAGTTCAAAACGAACGATGCGCGTCGGCGCACAATCGTAAGCTTTTTTTGACTTTATAAAAAATATTTACATCACAATTTTTCGTTAATAGGTTCCTAATTAAGTGTTCTTTGAAATAGTTGAAGGAAATTTGAAAAAATTTAGGGGCTTCGGGTTCAAACGAACGATGGGCGTAGGCACTCAATCGTAATCTTTATTATTTTTTTTGACGTTATAAAAATACTTACATCACAATTTTTCGTTGATAGGTTCCTAATTAAGTGTTGTTTGAAATAGTTAAAGCAAATTTGAGAAAAATTTGGGGCTTCGAGGTCAAAACGAACGATGGGCGTTAGCACACAATCGTAATCTTTATTATTTTTTTTACATAAAAAGTACTTACATCACTATTTTTCGTTAATAGGTTCCTAATTAGGGGTCCTTTGGAAAATATGGAGAAACCTTTGGACTTTGAGTTCAAAACGAACGATGCGCGTCGGCGCACAATCGTAATCTTTATGAATTTTTTGACGTTATAAAAAATTCTTACATAACAATTTTTTGTCAATTGGTTTTTAATTAGGTACTTTTTGTAATAGTTGAATATTAATTTTTTTATTTTTGGGCCTTCGGTTCAGAATCGTGAAATATGTACAAGAACAACTATTTGAAAACTTTTTATTAACTTAATCTTTAATTTTTGGTAGTACAATTATGCAGCCTATTAAAATGTCATTATATGTCTCCTATATTAACATTTTTTGCAAATGTACAGTTTATTTTGTAAAACAATATTCGTGGATGGTTAAAAAAAATCCGTGGCTATCTTCACACATAATAGTTTTTAATGTTTTATAATCCAATATATCTTATATGTGTGTTTGTTAACTCGGTTTTGTTATTCAAGCACCCACTAACTGTTCGACTGTTTTCACAAACGTCTCGTTCACCATGCAGTTATTAACTATTATAGTGACGACAGCTAATTGTGGTGGATAATGGTGAGTAATTTAAATTTTTGCCTACCCTAAAGTGAGTGGCATTGCACGCCACTGGTATCCACTTTATCATTTCTCTTCAATTTTAGTAAATAGTTCGTATACAGTTTGGATTAGGCAGAATGCTATATATTTTTCATGGGCTGTATTAATTTTTAATTTATTTTCACATTCTACACACAAAAAAACAGTTTAATATTGTAGTTCGATGGATCGGAATAAAACAAATTAAACTCGTCAACGATTTATCAAAATAATACGACATCAGAAACAGATCGATAGAAGCCAAATGATGATGATCATGCCCGGTCACAATTTTGAAAATGTTGCTTGATCATTAATCAAATTGATAATTACCCTTTGCTGGTGTAATTACTTTGGTATTTTAATAAGAGGGGTGACTAGTCAAATCTCTCTAAATAAAATCCTGTCAAATTCATTAATCATGACGCGCCTTTAACCTTTAATATTTGGAAACTAAACTGCGAAATATATCAAACATGGTACAACATTTGCGAATCTAATATGTCATCCTGCCTGATAAACGCGAATAGTGAAATTGTACATTTAGTAGCCACAGTCGCTTACAAATTATATTGGTAAAGCTGGAATGACATAACAAAATCAAAGAACTAAAATAAACGGTTTTGAAAATTAAAAATTTACTTTCTCGCACTGCAGAGGCTGTATCGTCCTAACATACCGAAATTTCTCAAAAAATTAGCAAAAATGTGGTAATATATGGATTTATACTCGGATTTATAGGACCCGTTGGCATAAAATCAATAGGGTTCATCTGTGAGACGCCCTGAACAATATCCAATAATAAAATTGGTCACTTGTTACACTCCTGAGTCTGCATCTTGCTGACAAACGGAAATTTCTCCAAAAACGTAGTATATCTCGATGTATAGGACTCGTTGTACTGACTCTGGTGAGCGGAAAATCAATAGGGTTCATCTGTGAAACGCCCTGAAAAATATCCAATTGTAACATATGTTCTCCAGTTAATGTATTTTTATAGCAATCACTGGGATGGGGTGAACAATCGATATTAAATTGGATGCCACCGACAGACATCGTAACAGACGATCGGCTTGTTACACAATCATAAAATTGGTCAGTTCTATACATTCCGGAGACTGTATCGTGCTAACAAACCGACATTTCTCCAAAAAATGACAAAAATGTGGTACTTCAGGTACCATAACACCCGTTGTTCTGGCTATGGTGACCTGAAAATCAATAGAGTTCAGCTGTGAGATGCCCTGAACAATAGCTAACCATAAAATGTGACTTTATGCACTCTGGCTAGCAAGAAACGGTAAAAAAAACGATTCCGGAAAACAGGGCAGCATACGAGAAGACCAGTTCCAGGACGTTCGAGGATTACCACTAGGGTTGCCAACTGCCCCGATTTAATCGGGATGTCCCGATTTCAGGTACCTGTGTCCCGTGCCCCGACGGGAGAGCTGGAAGGACGCTAATTGTCCCGATTTTTAGTCTTGTCGGTCAAGAATGAAAATAATCTCTAGTTCACGGAAAGAGTTTTTGTAAACCGATTTTCAATTTTTTTATTTGTGAAGTATTCAGAGAAAATATATATTAAAAAGTTAATTTATTTCGAGGTTCATCAAAATTTTTATTTGAAAGAAATTAGAAAGACAATAAAAAAATCAAACGAAACCATTCATAATTGTTGAGTTATTCTTGTTTATCAACGCGCGGGTCAAAATTTACGTTTTCGCGTTCTTTTACCTTAAAAAATATCTCAGCAATTATTAGAGATATACTCGGTTCTCTTCCTTCTTGCTATCCCCACATGTTAATTTTTATTTGTTCCGATTACTGCAAATACTTAAATCAACTTTATTATGCATAATTTTCTGAATACATCTTTTGCATCATGTAATGATTAAATACGTTTTATATATAGTCCCGATTTTTTTCACTAAATTCCGAAAAATCATTTCTAGAGTTGGCAACCCTAGTTATCACCCATGTACAGGACCGTTTCCTTCGATTAGTAACACTTAGTAACATGCACCATATTTACAAAATAGGCTTCTAGATGCTCCTCAAGTTCCTGTAAGTTCTGATCGAGGTACTGATACTGTAAGAAGAAGGCTTCATTAAAGTGATCTGACTCCCCATCAAACCGCAACAGCACCGTTACTAACTGCAAATCATAGGAGAGAAAGACTACGGTTTTATCGAGATCATGTAAATTGGGCAGAAGACGGTTGGGTCGAGTTCTCTTACCTGATGAATCGAGGTTTTCTTTGTTCAATAATGATCGACAAGTAAGAGTATATAGACGCGAAGGAGAGCTATATGCCCAGTGTAACATTCTTCCTAGAGTGAACTATGGAGGCGGATCAGTAATGGTGTGGGGAGAAATTTCTTTGGGTGCACGTACGGAGTTGGTACTTTTGCTTGAAGGTATATAGAGTCAGTTTTATAACCTCACGGCCCCACAATGCTATAATTGCACAGGAGTATTTGGAAGAGGTAGGAATTGATACCATGGCATGGCCAGTTAGAAGCCCTGATCTCAACCCCATAGAACACATATGGCCAGAATAATGTCAACCCGTCAAATCCCTATGAATAACCAGGATGACCTTAGCACTACCCTGCTCGATACATGGGAGAGAATACCACAAAATAGCATTAGGAATCAATTCTTAGCATGCCAATAACATGTCAAGATGTTATTCGTGCGTGGTGGAAATACGAGGTACTGAAAACAAAAATTAGAGCAGTTGATTTTATTATTCATAAATCGACTACTCATGAATACATCCTTTATTTTTAAAATTGTAGAATTTAAAAAAAAACTATTCTTTCATAAGTCTGCCGTTTACGAAAGTTATAATTCATACTATTTTAAATGTATAAAAAAATGGCCAAACGATTTTCTCCCTTGAAAGTACCTGTATATTTCTTTACAAACCCTCATCGACCCTTCCTTTGAATAATGTATACCTAAATACAGTGTCAACACTCTTTACTTAGGACATGTCCAAATCTACTATCAACATATAATTCAAAAAATGAAAATGCATCAAATATACCGATTTCTGTGAATCGGAATTGAAACAAACAAACGAATTTAAAATGTCTTAATATATTAAAAGGTTCTGTTTGGGGCAAAAACCTTTTAAAACCAATTTGATGTATTGTATAAATATCTATTAATATCCATACATATGTAAAACTCTAATGATATATTTTAATTTTACAAAGAGTGAACAATATACACTCATAGTTCGCGTTTCAAATTAGTTGATAGCACAGATCGCCTATAATAAACGTAAAACGGAGATCGGGTGTCTCAAAAATTTTTATCTCTTATTTATGTTTTACAATGTACTAACAAGAAATAAATTGTGACCAGGCCACCTGGTAATCGGTAAGGCAAATGAAAGCATACGCAGGTAACCAAAACGGTCCATAGCCGTAGAACAGGGTTATTTATGATTTTTGCTTAACGTTTATTATAGTTCATATTATAATAAAAATACAAAGTAATTCTGCAAGAGTTGATGAAGATCCATACTGAACGATGAAAATATAACAATTTAATTTTTTTAAAACTTCATTTATTTGAACGAATTCGTTTTGAGAAAGCTACTGTGTGAGTGAAACGCGTCAACCAGTTTAAATTCAACATTAGTTCAAATAAATGAAGTTTTAAACAAATTGAATTGTTTTACTTTTCATCGTTTAATTGTACAAGATTTAGAAACACACATATAAAAAATAAAAAAAAATTATAACAAATAATTTCAGGTGAACATTACTTTAACTGTAATATATACAGCATTATTAACTAAATTCTTCATCAGTAAATCTGAAGAATCGCCTTGTCCTAAGTTGATAACTAACGGGCCGATCTCTGTAGTTTCGTCGATTAAGTCGTCAAGATCCCACATTTTCCCCTCCTCAGCTATAACATGTTTTATGGCGCTTTGTCAGTTTTCGGCAGTCACATTCGCCAATGAATCCATCAAAAGTTGGCGTACTTCTTGAAGTTTAAAAGTTTTGTTGTTCCTGGCGACATAACCTTCGACTTGTGCCCATATAAGCTCTATTGGGATCAGCTCACAATGGTAAGGGGGTAAGCGATGTACAATAATACCTCTACTTTTTGCCATCTCATCGATTACAATTTTTTTAAACTCTGCCTTACGCTGTCTAACAATTTGCAAAAGTTCTTTTTTCACAATTGCATCATCGAAATTTAAGGCTTTACACTGCAACCATTCAAGTATCGCCGTTTTTTTCCATGAACTAATCGAGAATGATAGCTGGCGTTATCCATTACAATAACTGAAGTCTGGGGAATGTATTCGATCATTTGTTGGAAATATTCCTCAAAAACGTCAGCCGTCATTTCTTCGTGGTTGTCTTTGGTTGAATTAGATTGAAATTCCAATAATCCTTGATCCAAAAATCCGTTTTCACTGCCTATATGGGTTATAATAAGCCTGCGTCCCTTTCCAGACGGAAGTCTTAATCCTGTTGATCAACCCTCCATGACAGCTTGTCGGGAATTCAGTATATTTTTATCTTGCCAGACTTTCGATACGGTGTGTCCTTCATTTAGCCCGGTTCCATCAAAATAGAAAATATTCTTACATTCATTGCGATATTGTCGGATTGACCTTAAGTATTCTCGTCTCCAGCAGACAATATCCGGCCTATCAATAAGAAAAGATTTTCGGTTCTGTTTTTCCCACCGAAAGTTAATTCCATGAAAAATTCTCCATACTCTAGTTCTTGATAGTTGTGGCAGGTTTTCGTCATTCTGGGTGGCTTGTTCAATCTTCTCCCCAATGTTGATATTTCTTTTGCGAAATACATACCATGCACTATTCTACGTACACTGTTTTTGACATCGTCGTCTATTTCTAATGGTTTTTTCACCGGGTGACGAATATATTCACCGAGGTTCCGGCATTTTCTCTCACGTAAAAATCCATAAATCGTTAATTCTCCTACCCCTATCATATTGGCACAGTTCGTAATTATGTCGCGAACAGAACTTGTGGGGTTTTGGTGCACAAGAGCACCAGGAAAGTTCAGTATTAATGTTTTTTCCCGCAAAGAATATGCTCTTTTGCTAACTCGTTGAATAGGAATTGGAGAAAAGCTTGAACTTGAAGCCATCTTAATTAGACGAACAGACGTTATTTGCTAGTTGCCGAATACTAACTACTTCAAATTTTATTCTATACAGGTAGATATATTTAAATATTAACAGTAAATTAAGTTGTACCTGTATAGGTTACGGGGCAGGTACGCAGAAAAAAAGGAATGTTTGAACATAGTATAACAAAATAACTGCGGGAGATTTCTCGAAAATTTATATAGATAATACCAAATGAAACATTCTACTGTATTTCCATCTTTTGTCATGTATAATGAAATCACAAACTACTGAAATTTGGGAACATCAATAGGAAGCAGTATGTGAAGATATTTATCGAGATATTTTAGTTATACGAATTGTAAAATTGAAACAATTTCACAAAAATATTTTTATTCATTCCAGCGGGCATGCTTTTGAACCAAACAATAATTTTTTTCAATTAAAAAAAATATTTTTTCACTTGAGTGACTCACACTCATCATTCAAGTATAATTTTAAATCAATTCCTAATTATACATTTGTTTCAAATAGCGATATTCTTGATTCAATACTACGGATTCTGAAATTAAATGAATATTTGAACAAAATCAATAATAATTTTTGAGCTCAAGCTAACCCCCCCCCCCCCTTACAAAATCAAATTTTAATATCATACGTTTAAACTTTCAACACAGGACGAATTTGTACCCAAAAGCGTTTTTTCATTATTATATTATTATGATTATGCAAGATAATAATAAATTAGACATGTTTTATTATAATCCGTCCTTGAAAAATCTGAATTTTCGAATATAGGACTAATTTGTATCCTCACAGTTTTCCATGCAAAAGGGTTTTGAGTTCAAGTCAGCCCCCCTAACCCCCCCCCCCTTTACAAAATCCAATTTTAACACCATAAATTAAAATTTTGACTTTAGGCCGATTTTGTACACAAAAGTGGTTTTTATTTATTATATTATTTTGTTTACAAAAGATGATAATAAATTGTACCCACAAAATTAAAATTTGTATTCACACAGTTTTCCCTGTACAAGGATTTTGATCTATAGCCAGTACCCCCGCCTTTACAAATTCCAATTTTAACAACATACATTTAAACTTTGAATTTAAATCTAATTTGAACCCAAAAGCGTTTTTTCATTATTATACTTATTATTTTGTTTTTAAAAATTGATACTAAATTGGACCACGTGTTTTATTAATTTTTAAGTAAATCGTTAAAAAAATTGAAATTATCAAAAGTAATTAAAGATTATTAATTTTCGAATATAGGACTAATTTGTACCCAAAAAATCTACCCACACATTTTTCCCTGAAATTTTTAATGTGGAGTGTACCTTATTAAAATTGTTCAATTTATTAAATAACCTGGAAAGCTTAGGTGTAATGTCTCTTATTTGGGGTATAAAGTGGTGCAAATAGGTTGAGTTGGATCCTTATCAGTACCACCATCCACCGAGGCCATGTTAGGATGGCTATCGTTAGCATGTACATCCATGGTAGCCGAGGTGCTAAATAATATCTAATCGGGGATAAGGATTACCCGAGAACAGAGTTTGTAAAATATATAAATTTTTATTATGAAATAAGGGGTTTGACATTCAGAGTAGGTACTCAACTTTTCATATGTTTTACCAGATTCACTCATTCCATGAAAGTTTTTGGATTTCCTTCTGGAAGAAGTGTCTAAAATACATTGAAAAAATTAGTCAAAAATGTACCAAAAACGTTAGAAAATTAAGTAGTAAATTAAATGTTTGCTACTGGAAAATATCTTTTGATTTATCTTGAGATATCCTGAAAATGTTATCAAGTTTGTGGAACTAGTTGAGCTATTAAATAATTCAATATTCATTAAAGTTAACCGTTTAAATAATGATAATTAAAAGTAATAAAAATTAATTTTTAGCAAGTAATTGTTTTGCTTAACAACTTGAAAAAAACTTTTCGAACTTTTTAATTTAATAAACGAGCTTTTTTGCCTACAGTAAACGATTATCTGAGGAATAAATTCGCAAATCAAAGGAAAAATAAATAAAGCTGTTGTTCAGAAAATTATTTTGCAGAAAAACTTTGTTGAGAGAAACCTGTCGAAAATGGGCTTTTTTAATTTGACGAGACAAAACAATGAAAATAAAAAAAAACAAGAAATTAACCAGGATTAAGTAATTCTTATATGATCTTCAAACTTTATAGTCGAGAACCTTTAGAGATTAAATGAATTTGTATTTTTGTATGAAAATAATTTTTTTTGCTCACTTTATATGAGTTCTTTTTTCATTTCATTTAATCAACAATTTGTGAGAGTAGACACAATCGGTGTTACGCATAAAGTGGAGTGGCCACTTTTTACACACATTTTTAAAGAAGTTACTTCATTTGATATGCATAAAAATGTGTGGGTATAAACTAGAACTTGTGAGTGTTTACTCTTTCCGTGAGGATGTACTCGCTCCTTAAGTACGTACTTTCATTTTTATATGCATAAATGCGTACGTCAATTTAGTATCTACTTTCAAAAGTGCAAGGCTCCTTAGTAGCAGACTCAGGCTCATAAGAATTAGATGTCTGTACAGGATGGCTGAATTTATGCCAATTCATTAACCTACCAAGGTGTTCAAGGTTCGTAGGGAATCAAAAGAAGTAGAGAATCGTGCCTTATATCGGTCTAACATGGTTAACGTTCAGTGGATAACTAACCATTTTCTTGGAGATAGGTTAGGTTTATAATGAGTGGGTCAATGAGGCCCTCCACTGCGACTCGTGAGAGTCTATTGTGGCTCTTGGAGATACTAAAGAACTTAAGGGCGGAGCCTTGAGTAATGAAGAATTAATGAGGGTTTTTTACGTTATATTGGTGATCCAGGATTCCAAATTGGCGTAGCAGAAAATATTGTTGCCCATCAATCGACATTCCGAACCGTTACAAACGTCATAACACGTATTGTACAGAAATCAAATGTTTGGATCAAATTTCCATTCTCACATGAAGATATACAGAATGTTAAAAATAAGTAGCCAGAAAAGTTCAATTTTCCTTCAGCTATTGGTGCTATAAGATTTACTCATGTTCCTATACCGAAACCGTCTATTCACAAGGAATGTATATTATGTTAGCGTAGCCATTTTACAGGGCATCCTTCGGACCAGGCTAATAATTTGTTGCTAATTTGTAACGCTGAGCTTGATTTTGTTGTTAATGCCTATTCCAAGAAAACGGAAACTATGTTAGCGTAGCCACATGCTATAACTATAAAAATAAGTAATAATGAAAAAAACTAAATTTGTTGCTAACAGATGACACTAACCGATCCTGCAAAAATCATCGCTTACTCCGATTTCCCCGCCCCTCATTGTCAGAATGACAGAAGTTACATTTCATTTGAAGCCTATCTGATGTTTAATAATTATTTTGGTTAGACCAAGAAGTGACCTACCTAGTGATTGAGTTAATATATTTTAATAGAAAAAAGAAGAAAAAGATGTGATGTTACAAATATTAAAGCTTATATATTATTATCCCCTCGATTATCCCTATGGAGATATCCTGGATATCTTTTTTCCAATTAAGATCAGTATAACTGTGCAATTATATAGAAAACCAGGAAAACTATATCTGCTGATTCTTACAATTATCACTTAAGAAGACAGTTTAAAAGTGGAGAACTCACTAAATTTATCTGTTCATTGACGACTTCATATTGTGGGTTTCTTAAATGTCTTCTAATTTCCTACAACAACAAGTGATAAGAAACAAGAACTGGATTTCCTTGAAGAATTGGAAATTAGAAGACACTTAAGAAACCCACAATATAAAGTCGTCAATGAACAGATAAATCTAGAGAGTTCTCCATTTTTAAACTGTCTTCTTAAGTGATAATTGTAAAGATCAGCAGATATAGTTTTCCTGGTTTTCTATATCATTGTACAGTTATACTGATCTTAATTGGGAAAAATTATATCCAGGATATCCCCATAGGCCTAATAATACCTAAGCTTTAATATTTGTATCTCTCTTATACAAAACACAAAACATAGTAACTACATACCAACACACTTTGCACCACGATTTGAAAACTTCTCAGACACTAATTTTACAGATAGTGAAATAGAATTTTTAAATAAAGGTTTAAAATACAGCATACCACCAAAATTCACGAATAATATTAAACAAATAATTTTCTTTATGAGAAATTAAAAATTGCCAATTTAATCAAAAATAATGAACTGTCAAAAGTTGTCAAAAGTTAAGTGTTAAACAAAAAATGACATTACAGTTTTAAATTCAATAAAAAAAAAGTAGAAAATAATAACCCAACAGTTACAAAATATGACAAGAGGAACGCCACTGTCATATTGACAACTAATGATTATAATTCAAAGATATATAACTTTATAGAATATAGCGATGTTCAAGTTCTTAGAGCAGACCCAACGAAAAAGTTCTCTAATAATGTAAGAGATATTGTGAATAATTCAAATTATCATTTAAGTGATAACGAAAGTCCATTGTTCATAAAAATCCTCAATCCCCACAATTATATGGAACCGTTAAATTACATAAAATAACGAAACCAATTAGACCTGTAGTTTCTTATGTTAAAACTCCTAATAATGTATTACCAAAAAAACAACAATATACTTAATAGTTACGGATATACATATAAATACTCAATTAAAAATTCAATAGAACTAATCAAAAAATTAGAAGCATTCAAACTGCAAAATACCTCTAAACTGATTTCATTTGATGTTACCAATGTGTTCACTAATATTCATCCTAAAGAATGTCTAGTACTTGTACGAAAATTACTAGAAGATAAAAATATTAATCCAGGAATAATATCGGATATACTTAATTTATTTGATGTCTGTATTAATCAGAATTATTTCACTTTTGACAATAAGATTCAAAATATATTCAAAATGAAGGTTTACCAATGGGAAAATGTTGGCAAACATTTTTATGGACAATTTAGTAAGAAAAATCTTTGACAGTAATGTTTCAAAAAATGTCTTATTTTGGAATAGATATGTAGATGACATATTAGCTTGTTTTATGGGCAGTGGACGACAATTAGATGTATTTTTCAAACATATTAATAATTTACAGCCAAAAATTAAATTTATATTAGAAGTTGAAGAAAATAAATCAACTTTCTTGATTTAAGAATTCAAAGAATTAATAATGTACTTGATTATTCAATTTACAGTAAACCAACACACACTGATGTAACTATTCCATATAATTCAAATCACCCCATGTCACATAAATTGGCAGCATATAATTCAATGATACATAGAGCTCTTTCAGTTCCTATGAACAAATGTAATTTTATTAGGGAAATCAATACAATTAAACAAATAGCAACATCCAACGGTTATCCATTACATATGATAAATAAATTAATCAATAAAAAAGAGGAAAAAGTGGCATTAAAACTACTATTTCCTGAAAAAAATAACAAAATTATAAAACCATCACATATGCAGGTAATATTTCTAATAATAATATTTCAAAGATAATATCTTCAGCTACAAATACAATTTCTTTTAAAACAGAAAGTAATGTGAGTACAAAAGTGTTATGTAAAAACAAAATATCCCCATTCAAGAAGTCTGGTATATATAAAATTAAATGTCCAGAATGTAATGACACACCCATGTTAGATGTGGTTTTGTTCCCTTGGAATTCATTTTTTTGTGACTTAATCAATATGAAACCTATACTATGGACTTAATCGGTTATTGTGATACTTCTAGCATTGCCTATGGAGCTTGTGTTTATGTAAGATCAGTATGTAATGACAATTTTCATGTCACATTATTGTGCAGCAAATCTAGAATAGCACCAATAAAATGTAAACAAACT
Source organism: Galeruca laticollis (assembly GCA_963921935.1). Classification (NCBI taxonomy): domain Eukaryota; kingdom Metazoa; phylum Arthropoda; class Insecta; order Coleoptera; family Chrysomelidae; genus Galeruca; species Galeruca laticollis. The sequence continues at coordinate 95,485,707 of OY998183.1, forward strand.
ATACCTCGATTAGAGCTTAAGGCATACTGGCTTCTAGCTACATTGTTTGATAGAGTTTTCGGTATACTAAATAATTGGAACATTAGACATAAGATTTTATATAGTGACTCATAAATAGCTCTCTGCTGGATTCAAAACCCACCTGCAAAAGGAGATTATATAAATCGAAGAGTAGTATCAATTCAACAAAAAACTAGGAAATATAAGTGAGCTAATGTAAGCGGGTTTTCTAATACAGCCTTCTGAGTTGCACTCTAACATAATATGGCGACGAGGTGCACCAGAATTAAAAAACTCAGATTTTTCGCCAACTGAATTCAATTTTAAAAATGGAAATGTAATTATAGACACACATTGGGATAAAGATTTTGACAATTCAAAAACTGTCAATTGTAATTTGGTTCAGAAGGTACTTCCTATATCGAAATTTTCTTCAATTTTCAAACTATAGCATGTTGTTGCTTACATGTTACGGTTTTAAAAGAATTGTAGATTAAATAAGGAAGACCGTATCTTCTCAACACAACTATGCAAGTTATAATAAGGCATGTCAAGTCTTTACATTTCAATAAAGAAATTGATTGCATTCAAAACAATAATAAGGCATGTCAAGTCTTTACATTTCAATAAAGAAATTGATTGCATTCAAAACAATAAGTGTATCAAATCTAATTTAAACAAATTGTGTCAATTTGTAGATAGTGATGGATTGTTACGAGTTAGGGGAAGATTAGAAAATGCTAGCATACAATTTTCGAAAAAACACCCCATCATTTTGCCAAAAAATTGTTATTTTACAATTTTAGTTGTTCGTCACGAGCATTGTAACCTATTACATGCTGGTTTAAAGTTGACATTATCCAGTCTCTCCACAAAGTATTACATATGCTACTATTATTGTTAAAAACATCATAAACAAATGTGTAAATTGTTTCAAGTTTTGTGCACAGAGAGCACAGCAATTAATGGCTTCCTTACCTCAAGATAAGGTTGTAAAATACAGAGTTTTTAACAAAGTAGGTATAGACTACTGTGGACCTTTCAATGTGAAGCAATCAAGTATGAGATATTCTTTGATCTCAAAAGGGTATGTCTGCCTTTTTGTGTGTTTTATCATAAAATGTATTCATTTGGAGCTAGTGTTGGATATGACAACAGAAAGCTTCAATGCAGCCTTTAAAAGGTTTTGTTCGCGAAGAGGCCTGCCTCATACTGTACACTGCGATAATGCTGTTACCTTCAAGGGAGCCAAAAACCAATTAAAACAATTGTATGACTTATGTAAATCTCAGATTCCCCAGATGGCTGTTACAGATTATTGTAATTCACACTCTGTAGAGTTCAAATTTATTCCTAGCTTTAGCTCAACCTTGGGAGAGTTCTGGGAGGCTGGTGTGAAATCAGCAAAATTTAATTTTAAAAGAATAATTGGAAACTTAAATTTAACATATGAACAATTTAATAGTTATTATTCAGATAGAAGGGATTTTAAATTCAACAGATTTTACATTTTCAACGCCTGCTCATTTTTTAATTAATCAGGCAATAACCGCTATTCCTGAACCTGAAATATCTAATGAAAATATAAATTATTTAAACTTTTGACAAAAATGTACAAGAATCGGGCAAGATTTTTGACGAGCTTGATATAAGACTTATTTGTAACAATTACTTAGCCGCCCTAAGTGGCATAATATTAGAAACAATATCCAAAATGGATTTTTAGTATTATTAATTGGAGATAATGTTTCTCCTGCACAATGGCCTGTTGGTAGAGTTGTTAATATGTGATGGTCTTGTCAGGTCAGTACAGATAAAAATATATTTGCAAACTAGAGCCATTAATAAACTTGCTGTGCTATTTTTATACGATAATTAATGTCACGTATAGAACTAAGGTTATTTAGTAGTCATTTACTAGTTATGCTACGTTTAGCCATACCAACTTTATATTAGCAAAGTAAATGTTAGCCATATAGAGGTTTAATTAATTCATTTAAGTTTTCTTTCTATATTTTCCCGGGGAGCAATTTTATGTTTAAAGAAATATAATAATATCAAGCAATATTTTAGAAAAAAATGTAAACATCAAATAACTTCTCTTATCATGGTAAATTGTGCAAGCACTAAATCTTTCTTAATTGAAATTAATAGTTTTTTATGTTTTTTGTAACACTTGTTTTACTAATAACTATTTTCTTAAGCCTTATGTTTTACACTTACAGTTGTTTGTCATGTGTCACAAAATATGTTATCTTAATTTGTTGATAAATAAAAAATATACCTTATAAATTTGAAAAGTAAACTTTGCTAGGCAGGATATAACAGATTACACACATTTATGGTAGTGAGAGAGTATATATAGTATGTTTTGTAATAACTGTTCTGAATTTTCCTTCAAAAAGTATGAGTAAACTGTATACCTAGTTCTTAGCCAATCTACAATTATTTGCCACATATAGAGAGATATGTGCTAGGTAATGTGCTAGGTATATGATTATTAAAAATCAATATTTCATTGACATAATCATTCATTAATCCATAGAAATTCTATATTCTTTTCTGGACTAATTTAACATATAACTTTCTCATAATTTGGAGTTTTATTTAGGTAGTTGGTAAAATGACAAAAAATTATTAAGGTGCTAATTTTTTGGATTAGTAAATCAATACAGGTATAAATTATATAAGCAAAAGAAATTATTTAGATAAAAATAAAACGTTAATTATAAAAAAAATTAAACGCCAAGAAATATTAATCGATTAGTGGAATTCACAACAATGGTACTATTCTGAGGTTAGAATGACTACATGACAAAAACTTTCAGCAATTGCTAAAAGAATATATCAAAAAATGTGGTTCTATTGACAATAATGATAATTTTCGATTAACATTGAATGGATATATTGTAAGTAACATGGATAAAACTAATATGGCTGACAGAAATTTAATAATGATACCCAAAATGCATTACTGAATGTTTAGAAAAAAACACACTATTATTATAACTGTGAACAGTGTTGAACGCGATGTTTTAAATTATCTAGAATAAAATAATAGTATTATATAGGACGTTCATTAAGCTAGCCTTGTCAACACAGCAGAATCAAATATTAAATAGGTAGGAATTTAATGCTTTTTTTATGCTAATTTGTTGTGGTAAAACGAATTTTGTTGATCAAACCGTTTCGGAAAAAATAAGGAGAATGCCAACATAACATCAAGATGGCATCGTCATACGTATTGTTTATCAAGAAAAAACGAGAGAAACATTAACCTGAATTTGTTACTAATTATTTGTTAACAGTTAAAGCAGAAAATAATAGAATAAAGTAGTCAAAAATTATAAATTTTTAGAATTGGTGGGAATTCAGAATAAACATTCCGAATTAAATGTTACATATAATAATGCTGTTAATATGAGTAGATTCCACACAAACAAGTTTTTTGACTCTTTAAAAAGTTAATATGAGAATAAATATATGTTTTTATAAAGGAATACTTGAAAAAAGTAGATAAAATTGTAATGAATGATACATTTGTATTTTCCGATTACCTACTTATATTCATTATAAAATCTTTGCCAATCACTGTCAATCAATTGGACAAAGAATACATTTTTCTGACCAATAACTATCGTTCTTGAGTATTTATCTTTTATTAAAATTTTGATTATCAATTGATTTCCAAAGAAATTTAAAGTTTTTTATAGTGGAGCATCACAACAACTTATATATTCATTTTATGTGAGCATGTATACTAGGTATATTATTTTAATTGTTCAACCAACCACTGTACTGTTTACCTCTATGCAACTCTATAAAACAAATTAAAAATATTTGCTTGCCCATTGCCGACAATACATCAATTATGCTACATTACAAGAAAAATTAGTAACAGTTGAGTAATATTTCAACTGGATTTTCTATTGTTATATTACCTATACAAGGAAATGACAAACACATAATGGTTTGCTAAGACCGACACATTCTTCTCGAAACTATATAACATAATAAACAAAGAGCATAGTAACTATCGAGAAACCGGTCTGTCTAACCGGCAAGAAATCATGTGGAACCGATTGGAGCTTAAATAACTAGCAGGTAGCTACAAAGTATACAAAAAAAATAACCTCTGTGATGTCGAACATGATGCGGTCCCGTACCGGAACAACAGGGCTGCTCCATATACATCGTCCAGCTATTTTCAAAATCCGCGTAAGCCACATTAAAGACATTGATTTGAACTATCACAGTCACTAATATTAAAAACTTTGTGGTGTATTCCAAACAGAACGCCATTGTTACACGTGGTGTAAAAACACAAAGGATGCTTTCTTTTTGAATGAAACTCGAGTTGAAACGTGTCAATTTAAGAGAAAAAAAGTTCTTTCAAAGTATAATAACTGCAACACCTTTGTAAACTAAAAACGCCGGTCGGGTCACTGAACGGAAAAACTGTTGATGTGAAAACTTAGAAAAAAGATAAACTTCAACGATTACACTATTGTTCACATGAAGCTAAGCTTTTTTTATATATCTGGTCGATGTCTATATCAAATTTTTCTTGAACGCATTGTTTACGTTCGTTATTCGGGAGATAGTTACGACAATCAATGTAACGCTTCCCACGCGTCGTGTCGAACTGAACTTTCTGTTTTGAGTTTCAGTAAATGGCGGTTTATATCGCGCAGCCTCGAGCCTGTTCGGTTCCTCTCGGAAGGTAGGAAGACGTGAATGTAAACTGAAAGTTCTATCTGAAGTTTAAACTGATATATTCACTGATGGTTTTTATCCTCTGGGATCTGGGAGTTGGGGGCACGACACCAAAGCGCAACGTTAAATGAAAGATAATAATCCATTGTTTTAATAAAGTAAATATGTACTTGTGGAGAATAAACAACAAACTTTATATTTGATATATTTATATGACAATTATGTGTTGTTAAAAATACCGCATCCGATTGTAAAATTTAAAGAACAACTGTTTATATCTTATCATATCCTCAATTTTCAAAAAAAAACAGACTGATTCCCGCATAATATAGTATACCTATATTATATAATTTATTCAGGCAATAGTATACAATAACAACAAATATATAAGGAAGTACATCAATTATTTGAAACTTTCAAATTAATAAGGAATAAAGTGTGAATATGTAGCCATAGCATACCTTTATTTTAAATAGAATATAATAGTAGGGGAAAGGAGGGTAAAATGACGATGGTAAGTTTAATAAATTCATAAAACTCTTATTTTACGTCTAACGAAATAGTCAATTACAAGGTCATTGGCTGATATTAGTATTTTATATTTAGATTAGTTAAGGGTTAATATTTGGACTGAAAATTTTGAAACATATCTATCTACGTCATATTCGTCATCTTATCCTGCATGGAGTGTAAGATACCGAAATGTGGAGGGTAAAATGACGAGGTACCTATTCTAAAGAAAAAAGGAGGGTATACCAGAAAGTAAACAAATAAAAGTACAATACGTTTATTTTGAAAAGAATGCAACACTTATAACATATGATTTACATGCACCAATCACAAGTCCATTGTTTTACCTTTGCTTCTCGGTTATCCATACCAGTGCATTCCGCGTGAGCCCACTCCTTACACCTACTACAGCAATACCGTATTTCATATTTTCCCTTTCACTGCAGATAATGCAATCCCTTTCATCCTCTAAATCAGTGTCAGTATAATCAATATCTATTGACGAGTCAGAAGAGTCGATAAACTTTAGTTTTTTTCTTTAGTTTTATCCAGTGTTGGTTTTTTATTTTTTTGTTTTAGGGTCGAGAATATATTTGTAACATATCTAGATTTAATCTAAAACTCTTTATATTCTGTTGTAAAACGGTGAATTTATTATTGTTTATATTTTTTATCATGTTATATTGATTATCAGAGTCTAATTCCACAATTTTTAAGGGAGTATAATTATAATCTCGAATATAGGATTCGTAGATATAATATTTATCTAAAATTATTTTTTGACTGAGAACCAGAGCGGGCGTGAGGTTTATTTTTCACGCTCTCCTTTTTATTGCTTGCAGTTGGTGGAGTTAGTAAAATTGGAGCTACTGTAGGAGCGTGAGGTTCACTATTCGATTTATTTTCTTCTACCAGAGAGTCTTATTTCTTTCAATTGATCAAGAGTATAGGAATTACCGTCCAATATTAATAAATTACCTCGTATGGTAGCATGTAGGATCTCTTAATTTACGGAAGCGGATTATATATTGTTCAAGGTTATTGTAATCTTCCCTTTCCTCCTTGCCTTGCCTATTTTTTTGTTAAAAGAGAAATGAATTATACTTTTACTGAAGTATTATCCAACTTTCCTAAAGGGAAAAAGTTGTTTATATCTTGTTCTTTGATGTTTATTTCTAGATTTTTGTTCAGGTTGTGATCTTCAATTTTTGTTAATATATTTGTCTCAGTAGCAACTAAAGCTTGTTTCATTTAATTCTTTCTTTGTGTTGTTTAGTTCATCTAATATTTTTTTTCGTAGCCTCTTCTATTAGCTTTCTAAGGCCTGTTTCATACGTATGCGGTTCCATTCGGTTCAATTTCGGTTGTTACCAATAAGGTGTGCTTCGGTCTCTATTCGGTACCTGATATATATATATATATATATATATATATATATATATATATATATATATATATATATAATGGCTTGATACCCCTGCTGGGGTTTCGCCGCTTCACGCTTTCTGGATCCATTTTTTGGGGTGGATCAATCCCCGTTTTTCCTTTTAGAGTTTCTCTGTCACTGCTCTCCATAGTTACCTATCCTTAACTTTGTCCTTCCATCCTCCAATTCCGGCTATCGTCATATCTTCCTTCACCTGTTCCAGCCATTTTATTCTAGGTCTACCCCTACGTTTTCTTCCCCCAGGATCCCATTGTGTCATTTGCAGTGTTATTTCTTGTTCTTCTGCTCTATATATGTGTCCCAGCCATTTCATTCTTTGCCTTTTTATTTTCCTTACTATGCCCTCTCCTTCCAGTTCTTGCTCAATTTCATAGTTCATTCTTTGTCTGTACTCGTTATCTCTCAATTTGATTGGTCCCAATATTGTTCTCATTATCTTTCTTTCTATTATTCTCAAGTCTTCTGCTTCCTTTTTAGTCAGTGTCATTGTTTCAGCAGCATACAACAGGACGGGTCTTATTAGCACTTTATAAATATTGATTTTGGTTTGTCTTGACAGTAATTTGCTTTTTAAAAGTTTTTTATTGGCATGGTAAGCCCTATTTGCATTAATGATTTTTTCTTCTATTTCATTTTTCCTGTTTCCAGTGTTTGTTACTGTGACACCTAAGTATTTGAATTTCTCCACTTTTTCAAATTCGAAATATCCGATCTTTATTGCACTGGTTTGATTTATTTTACCAAAAATCATTATTTTTGTTTTATCTGCATTTATTTCTAATCCCATCCTACTTCCTTCACTTGTGATTTCCCTTATTGTGTTTTCCAGAAACTCTCTTGTCTTTGATATGATTACTATATCGTCCGCATAGGCAATTATCTGTCTTCCGCTCGTCCTGAGATTGCTTTTTTGTATTCGTCTCATTGCATATTCAAGTGTTAGGTTAAATAATGTTGCAGATAGCGAATCACCTTGTCTTACACCCTTATTTATATATATTTCATCAGTTTCTCCTCCTTGTGTTTTTATCGTAGCCCTTGAGTTTTCCATAGTCATCTTGATTAACTTTCTTAATTCATCATTGAGGCCTAGTTCTTTCAAAGCAGACAAAAGTTTGCCTCTATGTATTGAATCGAAAGCTTGCCGAAAGTCTACAAATAATATTTCCAGTTCTATTTGATGTTCATATGCTTTTCCCATTATCTGCTTCAGTGTATACATGGCATCCACCGCTGATCTTCCTCTTACGAATCCACACTGATATCGTCCTATAGTATTTCCTGTAATGTCTCTAAGCCTTCTGTTTATTGTAGCTGATAGTATTTTATAGGCAGTGTTCAGTAATGTAATACCTCTATAGTTTTGGCATTCATGCTGGTCACCTTTTTTGTGGAATTGTGGATTGTAATTATCTGGCCTATTTCCCATTCTATAGTCATTTTTTCTTCTCTCCATATTTTTATTATGAGTTGGTATACTATATCATGAAGCTTCTCACCTCCGTACTTTATGAGTTCCATATTTATATTATCTTTTCCAGGAGCTTTTCCGTTTCGGCTGTTGTTAATAATCTCCATAATCTCTGCTCTTGTAGGTTCTTCCAATATTTTTTCTTGTGATATTTCTTCAATGTCTTCTTCAATATCTGAATCTTCTACTAGTAAAGTCCTAAAGTGATCTATCCATATTTGTTTGTATTCATTTTCTTCTTCAATCACTTTGCCATATTGGTTTTTTATACCTTTCGTTTTGCCCTAATAAGTTCGGCTTTATTCATTTATATTTTTATAAAATTTCTTGGTATTACAATTCTTTCTTTCTTGTTATATTTCTTTTATATTGTTATCCATCCATTCTCGCTTTGATTTTCTTATCATTTTGTTACATTCATTTCTGCTTTTTATGTATTCTTGCTTGTGCTTTATTTCGTTTGTTCTTATCCATTTTTGTCTTTTTTCCTTTTTTTTTCTACTGCTACACGGCAACTATCATTGTGCCACTCTTTTCTTTTATCTCTATCCATTTTGCCTATGTGTTTTTCCGTTGTTATTTGAATGGATTTTTTTATAGCTTCCCATTGTGCGTTAACGTTATCTTCCTTTTTCACTATTTTGCTTAGTAATTCTTCTATCTGTGTTTCATATTCTTTCCTTACTTTCTCTTCACTTAGCTTTGTTATGTTCCATCTAATGCATTTCTTTCCCTTTTTTTTAATCTTTTGTATTATTTTGGCAATAACAAGAAAGTGATTGGAGTCTGCACATGCTGCTCTGTATGTTCTCACGTCCTTTATTGATGTTTGTTTTCTCCTATTAATTAATATATGGTCTATTTGAGATGTTGCTTTGTTATCAGGCGACATCCATATTATTTTATGTTTTTTTGGATGTGGAAATTTTGTGCTACTTATGTACATATTCGTGCTTGCTGCGAGGTTACACAGTCGCTGCCCATTGTTATTTGTTTTTTCGTGTATAGTTTCCTTTCCTGCTACGCATTTTATGTAGTCTTCTTTACCTATTTGGGCATTAAAATCTCCTAATATTATTATAGTATCCTCCTTTGGTATTATTTCTATTTCTTCTTCTACCTTTTCGTATAATTTATCCTTTTCTTCATTTCTGTCCTTCTCTGTTGGAGCGTAAATATTTAATAGGGATATGTTGCATGGTTTTGCTTTCACTCTTAGGTATGCCATCCTTTCATCTATTGGTTTGAATTCAATAATTTTTTGTTTCATTGACTGGAATACCATGAATCCTACTCCCCGGTTTCCTTGCCTTTTGTCTCCAGAATATCTAAAACTATACATGCTCTTATCAATTGCCCCTTGATCCTTCCATCTTATTTCTTGCAAAGTCGCTTTGTCTATATTGTATCTGATCAATTCATTTCCTACTTATTGCATTTTCCCAGGTATCAACATTGTTCTTATATTCCAAGTTCCAATTTTTATTTCGTTTTTTCTCCTATTTTTTGGCTTCCTTATTTGTTTATCGTTGTTTCTTTGTATATTCGTATGTCCTTTTTCATTCCGAGTCATTATCCTGTCCATTATTATCTCCTGTGAATCTATTAGTTTTCTGCTTGCCGTTTCTCCAGTGTTTCATTATTGTTGTTCCATCTCCATTCTTCTCCTTCTATTACGATCCGATTGTATCCTATCTTCACATTTTTTCCCTTATTTTTTTCTTGTGCCGCTATTACTTTCATTTGTTTACGTTTGTTCCTTTCTTGCTTGGTTAGGTCATTATTAATAGATATTTGCTGTGAAAGATTCCTAAGTTTCGATTTATTTTTCATAACTTTGTACTTGTCTTCTTCATTTGCCATTTCAATTAGACATGTTTTAGAGGAAAGCTTTGCGGTACTTTTGATTTTGATGTCCACTTTTAAGTTTTTTGAAATAAAATTTTCTAATGTGGTTTTCATTGTCTCATTAATTTTATCGACATCCAGTCCACTCATCACAAAATTATTTTTCTTCTTATCTTTTTTGTTTTATAATCATATTCTCCTGTTTGCTTATATTATTTTCTTCCCGTAATAACTCATTTTCTTTCATCATCGAAATCAATGTGTCCAGTTTATCTTCTTCCATTCTTTGTTGTTTCGTAGGGGTTCTGAGTGTTTTTCTACTTTTCTCAACGCGTCCTCGAAGGTTTTTCTCCGCAGATCTTTTCTTACTTTCATCTGTCACATAATCGTCGCTGTCTGTGTACATTTTATTCCAAATTCCTTACACTAATATTTTATTTATGATTTCGAATATAATTAAATACTGCCCTGTCCTTATTAACTTGTAAGCCGCGCTAAAAGACTGACCCCAGTCGACCCGTCGGAAGTCAGTCTCTTATCAGCAATATTAGTTTTTTGAGGGCCGCTTATTGAGTTCTGGTATATCAATTTATTGTTATTAATTTTATTTTATTGTTTTTAAAATAATTATGCTCTTACCCAACTTATACTTACGGTATTTTTCACTGTAAAACTTGTTTTTTCTAATTGTTGTTTATTAATTTCTGTGAATAAAGCACTTAATTGCAGATCGATACAACACACAACTAATCACTTTCTCGCCAGAATCGGACTTCGGTACCTGATAGACACAGTAAAACCCCGAATACTTCCTCGACACGAATGAGCTTCAACAAGTTTTCATAAGGTCCAAACTCGTGTACTCGTGACTGGGGAACAGAAGCTAAGTCAAACGTTCACATATGCATGGTTTGTTTCAGTTTTAACTTGATAGACAGTGAATTAAAATAATTTCTGTTCAAGGTAAGTACCTATATTGTTATTGCTATTTTAATAATAATAATTATTATCAATAATGCCTATTAATATTATTCTACATATTATTTTGTTAGGTAGTTCCTGATAAAATGAGCAGTTTACCAGATATTGATGTGGTTCGACTGATTTCTGTGCTGTGGGACAAAACTTGTGAAAAATATAAAGATAAATTTAAGACGCAATTGTAAGACAAAATATATGGAAACACTGCAAAAAAAAAATCATTATTGAAAGTAACGGGCTAATTCCAAATCTGGAAATTGAAAGAGCGGAAAGTTCCAGTTATCTTGGTTCTGTGTTTACTGAAAAGGGAGGAAATAAATAATAAGATAAAAAAGGTTGTAAAACTACTATTTAAATAAAATAAGTACGAGCAAATACAACTAACACCATTTATTTATCTGTCAAAAATATGCCAATAAATCAGAAGCGCTGTCAGCTGACTTTTTGTCATTCAATAAGCACATAAGATAAAATAACACAATCATATCAACTCTCCCCTTTAAGTTGTTAGGATTGGAACACTTCACATTTCAGAAGATGGTCAATATGTCTTCGCCAAATACTGCCATCGTCCATTCTAATCTTGTAAATTAAAGTACTCTCTTCCTCTACAATGTTCCCAGAGACCCATTTATGTTTTGGATTTGTGTAATTCCGCGCTTGAACTCTGTCCCAGACATCAAAGTGCCTTTTTACCTTCTTTGTAGTAGTTGTTTCTTGATCGATTTTGGGATGCAGTAAGCTCAAGTGAGTTCGAATCTTCCTCCCGAATTTTAAGTGGTATGCATTTGATCCGGTGGTATTTGGTATTTGTCGCAACTGCATGAGGAGCCTAAAAAGTTTGATGTCTAGCTTTCCTCCCTCCTCTCTCATTGCTGTAAGTGACTTTTTCACTGTCTGAACGAATCGTTCCGCTTGTCCGGTCGATGACGGGTGGTATGGTGCTGTAGTTTTCTGTGCTACACCATTTGCACATAAAAACTGTCGAAACGTGCCCGATGTAAATAGGCGTCCATTGTCTGAAAGTAAAACCAATGGAAGGCCAAATGTAGCAAACATTTTTCTGAGTTCTCTCACGCACCAATCTGAAGAAGTGTTTTTGGTGGGAATTACTTCAAACCACTTCGTAAATGCGTCAACAACAATAAAGTACCATTGTCCTTGCATTGGTCCTGCAAAGTCAATATGGATACTCTCCCACGGACCTCGAGGAGTTAACCACGGATAATTTTCTTCTTTGCTAGGTTGATTTTGTTTCAGTCGACATTGTTTGCATATTTTCACCATATGTTCAATATCTCGATCGATATTTTTCCATGTACAATAGCTTCTAGCTAGTGCTTTCATTTTCTCTATGCCTAGATGTCTGACATGTAATTCTTTAAGCACAGTCTGATGAAGATCTTCTGGAATTACTACCCTACTGTCTTTAAAAAATCCATCTTCCAGGGTAAGTTCGTTGTCGTGAAAACCTAACTATTCTATTGATTCTCCCTTTTTGAGTGCATGTAAAAGTTGTTGCAGATTCTTGTCCCGAGCAGTTGTTCTACAAATCACTTTACTATCAACTTGCAGTGAATCAAGCTGACACAAAGTTGAAACAAGCTGCAGCTATCCATCAGGTTACGAGAAGTGTGTTCTGTAGGAAAACGAGATAAAAAATCAATGTTAGCATGATTAGAGGTTCTTCTGTATTCGATGTTATAATCAAAACCAGACAGAAAGTGTGCGTAGTTGAATAGTCTGGTAGCAGATATCGAAGGAAGTGTCTTTGTAGGGTTAAATATGGACACTAACGGTTTATGGTCTGTAATCAAGGTAAATTTATGACCCTAGCAGTAGGGGAAACATTTTTTTTAGTCCCCAATAGATGCCCGTCGCTTCCTTGTCAATTTGACTGTAGCTCAACTCACATTTTGTTAAACTGCGTGAGGCAAAACTAATTGATCTTTCACTTCCATCACTGTAACGATGAGAAATTATAGCTCCAAGACATACTGGGGATGCGTCGGTTGCAAGTACTAAGGACAAATCTGGGTTGTAGTGAACGAGAACATTATCACTTGCTATCTCTGATTTTACCCTTTGGAAACTTTCTTCACATTTGGATGTCCATATATACGGTTTGTCCTTTTGAAGTAGATTGTTGAGTGGGTGAAGGATCGTGGCTAAGTTTTTTATGAATTTCTTATAATAGTTTGCTAGACTAAGGAATTCCCTAAGTTCATTAATATTCTCTGGTTTCTTACTGCTCATGATGAATGCTACTTTATCTTTTGTTTTGTGGAGGCACTGAGCGTCAATAACATGTCCAAGATACTTATCCAGGTTCAGTCTTAGGTTGGCGTCTCTTAAGCGTTGTAGGACGATAGGTAATTTTGTCATTAATTCGTCAGACGTTTTACCCTGTAATATAATGTCGTCAAAGAAGCATTGTATTCCCTCTATTCCTTGTGAGGTCTTGTCCATAAACTGTTGCCAAAGAGAAGGTGCTACTTTTACCCCAAACATAAGGCGGTTCACTTTGTACAGTCCTTTGTGTGTACTCAATGTTTGCATGAGTACACTTTCTTCATTCATTTTCATGTGAAGGTACGCGTTGCTAATATCCAAGGTGCAAAATAGTTTTCCTCCATTCATTTGTGAGTAAATCTCTTATATTCTAGGTATCGGATATTTTTCATCCTTTATGACTTTGTTCACGGTAACTTTATAGTAGCACAAATCCGCACTTGGCCAATTGGCTTGACAACGGGCACGATAGGGGTACCCCAGTCAGAGTGTTTAACTTTTATTATTATGCCACATTCTTCTAGTCTTCGTTCGTTTTCTACATTAGTTTTGAGGGAAAATTGTACCTGTCTTGGCTTAATATAAATTGGTGTAGCATTATCGATAAGCCTAAACTGTCCCAAATACTCACCGATTCTTTTATCAAAGATATCACTAAATTCACTTAAAATGTTTGTCAGATTTGAAGGTTGAGTTGTTTTCAGACTTTCGATTTCACCCCAGTCTAACCTGACCTCTCGTAGCCAGTCCCTTCCGAATATTGCATCTACATTTTGATCAATAAGATACAGTTTTTCCACAAATGTCTGTGTCTTGTACATGCATTTAGCAAATGTGATCGCTCTTGGTTTGATGGCTTCTCCAGTATAAGTGTGAAGTTCAATATTTGTTGAAAACATTTTCAGAGGTATATTCAGTTTTTTAAACTCACTGTAAGACATTGTACCAAGGGCTGCTCCCGTATCTAATTCAATGGGAACAGGCTTTCCTTCTATGTTAATCTCAACCATAAATTTGTCATTGCACTTGTCACTAAGAACGTTGATTTCATATTCGTTTTCACTATTTTCAGATCCATTTTCAGTTTGATGCTGTCTTACATTTTTGGGTACCAATAGTTGAAATTTTTTCTGTAAACATACACTTGCAATGTGTTCAACTTTTCTACACTTTCGACATTCTGTATCTATAAATCCACATAGATTAGCCCTGTGTGAAAAGATGGCGTCTGTCTATTCGTGTCGTCCCTTGTTTTGTTATTCCTACTGTCGCTGACATTTCTGGTATCGATTTTATTTAAACCAACTGGTTCTGTAGTTTTATTATGTATACTCATACTTTCTAACTTGGCCAACTCTATATCCGAAGCTATGTTAACTATATCTTGGTATGTACGTTTCTCTCGATCTTGAAGCAATCTCGTTCAAATGTTCATGTCATTAATCCCACGAATAAACTGTAATTTTAGAAACATTTCTGCCACAGACTTTCCACATCCACAATTAAAGACGCAGTTAATCGTCATTTTCTTGAGAGCTACTGAAAAATCGTTTACAGATGCATGTTCGTGTTGTGTTATAGAAATAAATTTGTGTTGTAGAGCAAATTTGCTTGGCTGTGGGTCAACAAAATTCTGTAGTAGATGTACTAACTCATTATAGTTTTTTGACAATGGATTATAGTTTTTTTGACAATGGATTTTCAGGAGCACAGATATCATAAAGCTGCTGGTGCAACTGGGGAGTAAGGGCGTGCAGTAATGTGTAAACCTTACTTTTATCATCAATGAGTTGACCTTTTAGATGTAGAAATACCTCTAGTCTTCTAATAAAATTTGTAATCGTTTCATCAGGATTATAAGGAGTAAAGTTGATGCTGCCTGGTGTAAAATCATGTGAGGTACAAACAGTTTGATCGTAAGATGAGTAAAGTATAGTAATTGAACTAGCAGGTTTTAGATTCTGTATTAAATCCTGTAATTTAGCTGTAAGTTGTAAGTATTCATCTTCAACATTGCATCTACATTCTATTTCGTTCTCAAACTCGTTTTCATCAGTTAGAGAATCGATACTATCCTGAATTCGTTTATAATGATCCCAGTATTCTGCAATCGCATTTAGCTCATTCAATGTAGGGTTGGTTACCTTCTGCATGTCTTTTGGTCTTTGTGAATTGGCCTTTAATTACAGCCTGTGTCTTCTTAATTTTCTGTAAATCCGACATTTCTTTTCTTCGTCGCTACTATTGTGTTGTAAACTACTATTTTAGTAAAATAAGTACAAGCAAATATAACTGACACAATTTATTTATCTATCAAAAATATGCCAATAAATCAGAAGCGCTGTCAGCTGATTTTTGGTCATTCAATAAACAGGAGGAATTATGAAAATTCTAAAATCCAAAGTAGTATCAATTATCTTTCCACGTTAGCGATGCTTTCAACATTTAACAGCTTTTTAAACAAATACTTATGAAATATTTGATGTATTTCTATTAAAAATTTCGCCTCTCCAGCAGTGACCAAAAAATGTGTACAAATTAAAAATCACTTTAAGCTTTCTCCGTTCAACTTCAACGAAACTGTAACGTACGTTCTGCATTGTCTCCTGTTACTGTAACTGCGTTGTGAGATTAAATTGAATTATAAAACTGCTTCTAAACATCAACAATAATATTTAGCAGTTCTAGCAGCCGTCCACTGAACAAATACAGGTCAAAGTGTCAAGTAGTATTATTCTTAGTTTGAGAAACGTTAAGTGAGACTATGAGGCAGTTTTAGTTTTCACTCAGAGATTAAATGAAATTGAACATGATAGCAAATTGCTTCGTACAATAAACAGTTGTAATTTGATTCTCTCGTAGAAATAGATGTTTAAATGGAGTGAAATTGGGAAAATTAAAAAACACTCTTTCAGTTATTTAACATGAAAAAATTGAATTGTTGCTTTCCGGCTAAACATTTTAGAAATACATTATTATTCACAATATTATTTATTACTGTATGGCCGTGGATATTTGATCAACAGTGTCTGAATATTCACTAATACCGGATACTGGCGGAACCATATCTATTTATTTCCCCATGAAAATTGTACATGATTTTTATGTTGATGAAATTTCATATTGATATACAAAGTTGGTGCCAATTATATCTAATAATAATAATAATAAAACTCCATGCATATCCAATATCCTTCACGCTCACTTCAACAACTCATCATAGACTCCACCATACTTAAGGAATTAATAGAGCTAGAAAACTACCCTACTGCTACATCGACTACTAGAAAATCTATGATACCGAACCGTATGAGTGGTTCATTGGGGTAGGTACAATCAACATTAATAGGATATCTATGTCATCTCATGCAAATCTGGAGGACACTGGTACAACTCATAACTAAAGAAATCTCCATAACAACGCATGAAATCATAATCAATCGAGGAATATTTTAATAAGCCCACTATAGTTTTGTTTAGCACCAAATCCACTCTCCGGAAAGCTGTGTTAGGGAATAAACACTCATATCGGCAACGCCGCAAGCGAGAATGAGAAGTTCTGTATTGTAAACCCAAACGTTAACACCTATGCTACTTGTTTGTACTTTAAATAAAGAAATCATAGTTTTACAGTCTATAAATCATTAATCCTGATCAGTTAAGTAATTATCCATAACAAGCTGTATAGGACAAACTCCTAGAAAAGATCAAGCCACAAACACCATATCACACCAGCTTTACATGGATAATCTCAAATTATGTGCAACATCTCATGACAAATTGAAATAATTCATCGTTCTAGAAGAACAATTTTAGGACATGTGAATGACTTTCGACCTAAATGCAAGGTATTGAATATATAGATATAGACAAAGATAAGTGTAAGAAGGGAGAAGTTTAACTGAATAACGATTATTTGATGCAATCAATGCTTTAAGACGATATCTATAAATATCTAGAATACCGAGAGGCCAATAATATTGACCACACAAGTCTTGCACAATAATATTTATCCACAGTAAACAAAGTATGCTAAACTTAATTTAATAGTAGTAGTAACCTGAGTCAAGGACCCAACGTTCGATGGAAAAATGTCGTGGACCAATTACGTAAAACAGTTTAAAGCAGCTGCTAGAGTGAATTATTGGTCCGATAAGTAGAAGTCAGTGAACTCAACTGTAGCGGGGAGATGCCTTAGATGTACTACAAACGATACCTTTGGAAGAAACGGATGATTCGAGCAGCTGAAGAACAGGTTGGACATGCGAAGGCAGAAACGTGACGAAATCCTTCAAGAATATGAAGTGAATATTGCCCGACTAGTTCGACTCGTTTATCCATCAACACCAGAGAACATGATGGAATGTCTGGGCATCCAGGCCTTTACTGATGGCTAACGCAACCCCGATATGCGGAGGACGCTTCGATTAGCCCATCCCAAAACATTAGGTGACGCATTGAGAGCTGCTCTTGAATATGAAGCAGGAACGAAGTTAGGACCATTCGAGAAGAAGGCGACGAGGACAGGTTTGACCAGATCGCCAGCTTGATAAAAAGTATCATGCAAAAGAAGCCGAGAAAGATCAGATGCTGGAATTATGGCGAGGTAGGACATGTACGCAGTTCGTGTAAGCGCCCCAGGACTCCTGCAATCCAGGAATCCCAGTCATAGGAAAACTAGATCGGGTCGGCTACAATGAGGCAGCACCGACCTACGATCGTTCCAAAGACCCTCTCATAGTGATTACTTCTCTCAGATGCCGCAATTACAGTGTATATGTAGATGGCGAAGTGAATGGCCAGAAATATATTCTGCTAGTAGACACTATAGCAACTAGAACCATTATACGACCAGAGATAATAAACTCCAAGAAGAAGCTTTAACCAACGAGACTGCAATTTCGGACCGCCACAGATGAGAGTGCCAACGTTCACGGGGACTCACAACTCCAATTGGGAATTGGCTCAGAAAAGTACACGCATACGGTAATCGTAGCTGACATTGAAGAAGACGTTATTCTAGGAATGGACGTAATGAATCTACATGGTTTCCAATTGGACTTTAGAAACAAAACCATGAAAATGGGTTCCGAGGAGGTATTCCTTCAGCCATATGAAGGCGGCGAGGTGTTGGCAGATGTACAGGAAGATACCGTTCTACCAGCACGAAGCGAAACCGTGAGAGTAGCACGGCTACAGGGAATCATGGTGGAAGGTTCACCGGTTATGATGGAGCCAAGGAACCACGACGAATAGGTCCGCAAAGAAGTACTAATTAGAAAAGGATTGGTTATGTCGGCGAATGAGATCCCAGTACGTGTGATGAACGTCAACGATTACACAGTTACCATCAAGAAGGACACCATGATTGGATCCTGCATACCAGTGACGTCTATAGTTCGTCAAACAATGACCACTGACAATTCTAATGCCAGATTCGAACAGATGTTATCAGTAGCTGGTCAATGCTTGAATCGAGATGAGAAAAAGAGAATGAGAGAATTTCTCTTGCAGCATCGAGAGCTATTCGTACCAAAAAGAGGAAAGACTGGTAGAACATCAGCCGTCAATCACAAAATCGATACTGGTGATGCCAAGCCAATTAGGCAATCAGCTCGAAGACTACCACGTGCGAAGAGAGAGGAAGGTGGAAGAATAATTCGAGAGATGGCAGAAGAAAATATAATAGAACCATCTACTATTCCATGGATCTCTCCAGTAGTGCTCGTTAAGAAAAAGGATGGAACTACGAGATTCTGCGTGGATATGCCTCTGTCACATTCTCTTTTTGCTCGAATGCATGAGAAGGACCTGTTCCTTCTTCAATAATCACAATTTCTTTCTGTTTATCAAACAATAATCTTTTTACAGGTGGAGCATTTTCTTCATTCACAGGGTCCCTGCGTAACTTACTCAATAATTCTAAAAAAACTTGTATTACATACATATCTAACAGATTTTATAATTAATGTCATACTTTCTATTTTTGGAGGAGTTGCAAGCATATTTTGTGGTTTAAATGGAAAGGAAAAGCAACTATCTTCTAAATTGTCCCCAGCAGTGGAATCTACAAAAACAATATACATAATAGTTTAAATTTGATAGTAATACAATAAAATGCTTACCAGGTAAATTTAAATCAGGAAGTGCAAATTTTTTTAGTTTTCCCCCTTCTTTACATACATCCAAAAAATGAGAGAGAGAGAGAGACATACGCTTCATTGTCATGAAATTTTTTACAATTTTATGGACAAAGCGAAATAATTTAAAAATAGCTAAATATAAAAAAGTATATAAAAAATAATATAAAAATAAACGGTTTTAAAGATTAAAACTAACTTTTCCGCATTTGTGGCCCCGAACCATATTCTATGATAAAATTGTTACTTGTATACACTTCGGGGGATGTATCGTGCTATCAAACCGAATTTCTTCAAAAATAACCAAAAATTTAGTATATATGGATTTATAGGACCCGCTGTACTCGCTCTAGTCAACTAAAAATCAGTAGGGTACATCTGTGAGACACCTTGAACAATATTCAATCATAAAATTGATCAATCGTATACTCTCTGGAGGCTGTATCGTGCTAACAAACTGAAAATTCTCCAAAAATGACAAAAATTTGGTACTTCAAGTACCATAGCAGCCGTTGTACTAGCTTTAATGAGCTGAATATCAATAGGGTTCATCTTGGAGATGCTCTGAATAATATCCAATTATAAAATTCCAAAATGAATAGAGCAGGAAGAGTTAAAATTTTGTATTTTTTTAAAATAGAATTCGCAATGCGTCCTACGACTCAAACCATAAATATAACGAATAGCTCTTTTTTGTAATTTGAAAATAGATGTGAAGAGGTATAAACTACAAGACCCGCAGAAAGGCACACCATAGCGAAGGTGCGATTCGAACAAAGAGTAGTAAGTTGTTAAAGCAGTACAAGAATCAAGCTGTTTAGATACAGATTTAATGGCAAAACAAGCAGAGGATAATTTTTTCGCTAAAATGTCTACATGTACAGACCATTTAAGGGCACTGTCAATATGGAGACCAAGACACTTAATCGAATTTGAAGATCTTATTACGTCATTGTTAAGTTTGAGAGGTTGCAAAACTCCTTTGTAAGATAAAACCAAAGTTTTCTCAGTGTTAAAACAAAGCCCGTTCGAGTCAGACCAGGATTTAATAGTAATGAGATCTTTGCCTATGGTAGAATGTAAAGTTCGTATATCTGAACTACTCCAGGTTACACTAGTGTCATCGGCAAATAAAGTTAATTTACCATTAATTCGTAAGTCTGTGACATCGTTAATGAATACCAAGAAGAGAATTGGGCCCAAAACTGAGCCCTGGGGTACACCACTGCTAACTGGTAAATAATTCGAAACTTTTCAATTTGCTCGTACCAGTTGGTTTCTACATTCCAGGTAAGATTCAAACCATTTTACAGGAATTTCACGGATGCCATAATATTCCAGTTTGTCTATGAAACAATAAATTCTTGACCACCAATCTGTCACCAGTGTAACGAAATAGTAATCAAAACTAAATAATCGCTAGATGTTATTTGTTTTAACATGTAAGTGTAATAAACTAGTAGACCTCTACCTTGTATTATTAGAAATTAAAGTGTTATAACTTGTATACCCCTAATTAAATCTGCTGTCACCACTCTAATAAAATCTGTCACCAGATGTAATAAACTCGACCATTTAATAAAATCTAGACCCTTGTTCACTGTAATCTTTAATTCCAGATATGTAAGATAACTTGATCAAAATGCCAAAAAGTATCCCTACCTTCGATTCCACCAAATTCTGCCTCCAGTGCGCAGCTGAGCGTGTAAGGCAATCCCGTCCGATTGGTTTTTGCTAGGTTCGCCTGGTCTTAAAACGGATGAATCTTCCTTTGCCAGGACAGGGTTTGTCCTCCTCGTCTCGGTCACACGTCCACGATTGTTACACTTCCAGAGGGGGAAATTTTTGGAGTAGGGGTGATAGGAAAAATAATGTAGAACCTCTACGTTATACAAAAAATATATATAATAAAATAATCTCTCCAAATCCTCCTATACAGCTATACATATATATTTAAAATAAAACTACAATCCCGTATGATTAAATCAATCCCAATTCCCTGGTATAACTCTACCTATACATATTTATCTGAAATTGGTTTATTATCAAACCTACTCCTGTATATCCTACAATTATAAAAACAAAATCAAATTTAGGAACAGAGTTCTCGTTTGTTCGGTGGTGCGGCAAAACTAGCCCTTTTATCGGCTTGGTCTTATTTTATTAAAAAAATATGCGTGAAAGGCGTATGTTTTATATATTCGTTTCTCAATCCTTCTATTCTCCGGTGTCGAGAAAAATAAATAACTATTACGTGTAAATACCTTTATATGCAACAATGATTCATTTTACATCGTTCGGTCGTCATTGACCTTCAAGGAACGAAAGTGAAATTATTGTTCTATAAAGAAAAATTCTGATGAGCTAAGGAAAACAATTTAATATTATTTATCGACACTGGCGTTACAAGTTGCGAAAGCCCCCAGTAATATAATTACCTACGACAATTTTATGCATTTACGCTGGCAAAATAAGAAAGAGTTTCAATTTATAATTTACGGCTGAACAAAAGACTGATAACAATATTTCTCTATAATAGATTGACTTATCAGCGCAATTCCGCTGAAACCCGCGAAAATATGGAAAAAGATACGCTCCGGCCTCTCGGCAAAATCTTAATTATTCCAGTACACACGATAAATTATATATTTGTCAGGACCAAAAACTTAATCTGAGAGAGAACAGCTGTGTCCCGTCTCTTTGAAAAAATCAACAATCAACAAAAAAAACTCTAATAAATATATTTGCTATCGCTACACCTTGTATATAGCAATTTACCTATACACCCAAGTTCAGAATCCAGCTCGACCAATAACGAGTAAATATATCACTAGTAAAAATTATCCCAATCTGAATTTAATTCAAAAACTTACTGCTTGACAAACGTCCTCCGTCTCGCCGGGAATTTTCTTGATTTTTTTTACTATCTGCTTGTTCACCGCGAGTCGTGCCAATAAACGGAATCAGGCTATGTCGTAAGGCAATTAGCGTAGAGGGTAAGTTTTTCACCACTCGTACCGCTAACACTAAAAAACCACTAGTACCGTTCACCGTGGCAGGGGAAAAACCTTTCCCTTCGCGTGATGGACCCCCGGTACACTCTCACTGCCGCTGCTGGTCTGTGTACACTCCTTTTTTTGTTTTCCCCCGACTTCGGTTTTGGGGTTTTCGTCGAGTTGCAAAAAACAGCTTTTGTTTTTTGAATCGTGTTAGTTTTTGTTATTGAAATAATTGTATTCAAAACAATTATTTCGCTTTGACCCAGTAAGATGTTTTTTATTTCTCTATTCTGTTTTGGCTTCGTATTTGTTTTATTAAACATTATGTGTGTCGCGTTCCAGTTGTTATTAAATGAAAAATAAAATATGTTTTACCGTGTGTTCTGAAATTTTCTACCATAAAATTATCTTTTAGGTATTCGTATTTATTACGTCTATCAAAATGTCATGATCAACACAATCGAAGGCCTTTGCGAAGTCACAAAAAACCGAAGCCGTGAAAAGTTTATTATTAAGAGAGGTATATATTTCATTAAGAACAGAAAACATTGCGTCATTAGTACATTTATTAGGTAGGAAACCGAATTGTTGATATTCCAAGATTTTATATTTGAAAAGAAAAGGCAGTAGACGGTTTTTCATTAGTCTTTCGATCATCTTCGATAAGATTGGTAATAAGACAATAGGACTATAGTTACTAGTATTCTGTTTTTCGCCACCCTTGTGGAGGGGAACAATTATAGCTGTTTTTAGACAGTTAGAAAAGAGACATTTTTCAAAGGATTCATTTATTAGAGAACATAAAACGTTAATCACCGCATCTGGAATATTCAAAAACATCTTAGCTGATAACCCATCAATGCCACAGGAAGTCTTGTTTTGAATACTGAGTATGGTTTGCACTAGCTCAAATTTATCTATTGGTCTAAGGAAGAAACTATCAGTGATTCTTTTAGAAGGAACGAGAAAAGAAAGAGCATCACGACTTGGAGATATTTTAGAGCTAATATTTTTACTGACGTTTATGAAATAATTCTTAATTTACTGCCCTTAAAACTAAAACTAAGTGAGGATTCTAGTTCCTCTGGACACGTCCTATCAACTAAAAATTTTTCTTGGAAGAATCGGCAGTAAAGTATCGGCTATTACACTCTCTAATTTTTTGTTGGTGAATTCTCCGTTCCGAGGTGATGTAAGTTCTGTAGGTGGATAGATCTTCATCCATTTCAACTGAGCTTATGCCATAGAAATCGTGAAAGTTATAATAAATTGCCCTTAAAGCTATGGGATCAACGGGCAGACCCTCAGGTGCTAAAAACACCTTTACACTTGTGGAAGTATAACCTTCAAAACATACAGACGATGGTTGATCATGTAGATAGGCGAGGAATAACTTGAGAGATGATAAAATAGCCGGTTTTCTTAATCTAGACATAATATAACGATTGCCTCCAGTAGAGGACTCCTGTGTTAATCTGACCGTAGGAGGAGTCATCGGGTCCAGCGAAAAGTTAGTGTCATTGTGTGAGTCTTTCGTAAACTGAAATGATCTATCACACGTAAAGCTGTTAGATTTACAAACGGCTATAGCATGTTTGTCAGAAGTGATGGCTACTACTACGGGGCCAGAATGATCAGAACTTTTACTTACAGGCCGTATTACTTGATTAACTGTCACATGCTGAAGAGAATCCATCGTCGGAGGAGGCGAGGCTTCTTGGAATAATGAAGATTCAACAGACCATTTTAATGAAACTCCAGGTGGCCATACATCTTTGTCAAATAATTTGCTAGCAGACATTTTTGTTTGATTATCACAAACTACTTTCCCCCTTAAAATGCTTCTTGGCTAGCTAAATAAACTGGGATTATTGATTCGTTGCAACCAAATATTTTTTATACGCTCATCCGCGGGAATAAAATATCTGTAAAATATTAATACGAATTAACTCATTTTAATTATAATGATATTTATAACTTACCTTGGAGCATCTTGATCTTAGTTAGAGCAATTGGGAACAACACACTTTCAAATCATTTCAAATCAATAAAATAAAATAAAATAAATTGATAACCAAACAACATGCAATCAAAATTTGAAGAAAACAAGTGTAGTGGGCCTAACTTCAATCTAATTATTTTTCCCCAATTTGAAGGCCTCGGCTAGCAGGGCTATTCAGCCTAACGCAACCGAATTTGACTTGTTCTTTGCGACACATATAGATGGCGCGAAAAACGCGTACGTTTTTTAATGAGTATAAGTGCACACCCCCTGTGCCGGCCACCCAACACGCATAGCCTGACACCCAGAGGTATAAACGCGGCCTTAGTATCCCAGATACTTAGAACGTAGGTACTGTGCTAAAATTTTTCGACTGGACTATTGCGGTAGAACTACCTTAATCCGAATCTGTCTGACTTCTCTGTAGGCCTTAGAAGTTGCACTAAATGGGAAGTTTTTGGTCATTACCATATTCGTCCTTCACTCGTCGTCTGGTTTTGTTATGCACCGGTTTAATTTAGGTTTGGCTTTTATTGCATTCTCGGCAAATGAACCATGTGCTTTGGATTAATTTAAATACACATCTGAAACTGAATATATTTCCGAAAATGTATTTCGCTGGTTTTAGAGCTATCTAATGAAAGATATTATTAAATTAGAAAGATCATCTGTTGCCGTATTCATTACAAAATAATTAATTTATAAAATACAACTAGAATGTATAATTACAAGTACAATTTTAATTATTTTTTAAAGTAATTATTATTTTAAAAACTTCATTAATGGACAATGAGAAATTTGGAATTGATTATTTGCTACTTTTGGTACACTAAGAAACTTTATAACATTTAACGTTTACTAGAAATATATTATCGAACAGTTATGCTTTAGGTCTGAACAAAATAATCAATAACGTTGATGAGATGCATCTAATAAACAGCAATGAATAGAAATTAACAGTAGTGATTACAGATAAATCTAGAGAGTTCTCCATTTTTAAACTGTCTTCTTAAGTGATAATTGTAATTTCCTGGTCTTATATATTGTAATGTTTTTCTTATTTATTTAAAGAGTAAACGGGTGGGATAAACTTTAAACACACAGTATGGCTACTTACTAATTTTTTTTAACACTAAACTACTCACTAACACTTAATTTATATGCACACAAACTTAATTATTAATTTATATCAATGCTTTACTCTTCGCTATTTCGGCGTATTCTTGTTTATTTCACGAGATCACTTTATAAACTGAATTCTCCCACTGGTCGGTCCTTTATATATAAATGGCCCTTTTTTCTAGATAATTCTAGTTTGCGGCTTACTCGCCTTTCGGGATATTTCTCGAATGCCGGCCCAATCCATAAAAGATCTTGGGAGCACATGTCTATAAAAACGATCACAAAAAAAATCCCAATAGATCTTCTCAGAATTCCGTTAACGTAAGGTTACAGGACCGTACTTAGTATCTACTTCGGTGTGCGAGTTCGTAACATTACCCCCTTCTTAACTGGAAGTTCTTCATGGAACTTTTGTATAGCCGAGACTGGATGTTTGAATCGGCAACTGGCCCCATTTCTACACTGTCCGAGCTTATGGAAATAACAGGGCACCGTCTTCATCGGATACTGATAACTGGGGTTGTAGCTGCAAATTAATATCTGGACACCAGTATCTTGGAAGATCACCTCTACCATGTTCCTGATGACTCGCCAATCCAACTGGTTACTCGCTATCTTAGGCAAAGCCAGTTTCTTCACGCTGGATTCCAACACATGTTCTCGGAGGTTTCGAAGTGTTTACCACACATCGCGGTAGGTAAATCGATCTTGAAATTCATTTTTAGTTACCACGTAGAAGACGTGCTGTGAATTGTGTTTCACTCTCAGTGTCTTGCCAGGGGCTGGAATCTGGTCTTCAAGTTTTTCTAATTGCCGGAACTTCTTTCGCAAGACGGTTGCCAACCCTCGTGCGTTCTTGGTTCGGGCGAGGATGTTGTATGCCAGTGAATAATCTTCCGGGGGAGTGAACAAATCTTGTCGTTTTTCAGAAGTGACTCCATACCTAGCTTTCCCGGTGACTCCATATCCAGCTTTCCCGGTGACTCCATATCTAGCTTTACCGGTACCTATATACGCGCCCATATATTAATCGAAGGAAGACACATCTCGAATATGGTTTACTCCATTCTCTAGGTCATGGTCTCCTTCGAATGGCGCTAGCCGATTTTGGTGAACTACTTTTGGTTTTTCGTTGGGGATCTTGCTAATGCGATATATAACATCATTGATCCTTTTCCTGATTAAGTATGGACCTTCCCAAGATTTTTGTAATTTCGGAAGAAATCCTGCTCTCCTCCAGTAGACTTCCAAGGGCACTCCATATCGGCTGATAAATTCATTCACCATTACATCCGCAACAGTTGAGACCTCTTGGTTCGGGATAGCGTAAATTTCCACCCACTTTGTGAAATAATCCATTACAACCAATATGTATTTGCCAACATTTTCGGTCGTCGGAAATGGTCCAGCGATATCTAAAGCAATTGGGCTTCCAACATTGAACTGTTTCATGGACCCTTCTTTTGCGATGTGGTCCATTACTCGTAGCACAAGCCGTACATTTCTTACACCAGTCCTTCACATCATCGGAGCTGTTCATCTAATAAAACCTCTCATGGATTCGCTGGAGGGTTTCCTTCACTCCCAGATGACCTCCCGATGGACTGTCGTATAACTTCTTTAGTACCTCAGCTTCTCTTTTTCTCGGGATAACTAGCTGTCTCCTCATCTCGGAACCATCATCGTTTTCAAGGACTCTTTTCAACAGCCCTTCTTCCAGAACAAGGGAGTCCCACTGAGCCCAATATGCCTTGAGTGTCGGTGAAAATCTTGACACTTCTTGCCATGTAAGTCGCCGATTTTCTTTCTTCCATTGCCGAATCTTCTTTAGGTGATGATCATTCTCCTGATCTTCTTTGATCCTAGTGGGTGACCAATCTTCGTAGACTACTGTAGTTCTTGAAACTGCAATTTGCTTAGATTTCTACTTGTTGCAGTGAGAATAGTCTACAGGCATGACCGTCTAGGCAGAGAGTCGGCTTTTCGGTGATTCACATCAGCTCGATGTTCACCCCTATCTGATTTCCCCTGTGACTGGAGTTTTTGAGTTGCAGGAGTCTTGGGGCGCTTAGACGGACTGCGTACATGCTCTAGCTCGCCACACTTCCGGCATTTGATCTTCTTCGGCTTCTTGTCTGCCATACCTTTCAACAAGTTGATGATCTGGTCAAGTTTGTCATCGTCATATTCTTCCTGCATGGTCCTGCCTTTGTTGTACGGCGAGCCCTTCGTGGCTGCTTTGCATTTAATAGGTTCTTGGTTTGCAGGAGTCGTAGGACGCTTACACAAACTGCGTGCATGCTCTAGCTCGCCACAATTACAACACAAAATTTTCTTCGGCTTCTTGTCTACCATACCTTTCAACAAGTTGACGATCTGGTCAAGTCTGTTATCGTCACCTTCTTCCCGTATGGTCCTAACTTTGTTGTATCCCGAAGCTATCGTGGCTGCTTCATATTCAAGAGCAGCAGTCAATGCATCGACCAATGTTTTAGGATGGGCTAATCGAAACGTCTTCTCCATATCGAGGTCACATAAGCCGTCAATAAAGGCCTGGATGCCTAAATATTCCATCATGTTATCTGGTGCTGATGGATAAGCAAGTCGAATTAGTCGGGCAATATCCAGTTCATAATCTTGAAGGGATTCGTCACGTTTCCGCCTTCGGTTCTTCAGCTGGAATCTGTACAAATATTCGTGACCGTATCGCATGACCAGCTTCTTTTTCAGCTGCTCGAAATCATCCATTTTTCCCAGAGGTATCGTCTGAAGTACATTTAAGGCATCTCCCCGAAGCGCGATAGTTAAGTTCACTGCTTTCTCCTTGTCGGACCAATTATTCACTCTAGAGGCTGCTTCAAACTGTTTTACGTAATTGGTCCATGACATCTTTCCATCGAACGTTTGGGCCTTGCCTCGGGTAAAACTGCCCATATTATCTGTCTTGGGTTGTGTTTCTGGCTTGCAGATCTCGATCTCATTTTCTTCTGCCGAAGTGTCTTGTGTTCTTAAATCGGCAATCTTTGTCTCTAACTCCTTGATTTTCTCGTCCATCTGATTTTCCAACGTTGTCATCTTATTCTCCATGTCCGATTTTATTTTCTCGTTCATCGTTGTCATCTTATTCTCAATATCCGATTGTAGAGACGAAATTTTATTCTTGACTTCAGCAGCAATGTAATTTTTCAATGATAAGATATCTGCAGAAATATCATTCTTCATAACAGACATCTTCTCGTCCATATTAGTAGAAACCTTATCCATGTTAGCAGAAATATCGTTTTTCATATTAGTTGAAATCTTTCCTTCCATGGCAGAAATCTTCTCGTCCATGTTAGCAGAAATTGGCGAGATCAAGGTGGAAGCCTCGTCATTGAATAAAAATGTTTCTGTATCCAAGCCATCACTTACCAGTGCCATTTTAAGTCTTTCTACTAATTCACTTTTCTTACCGGACGTTTCCAACTCACGATCTTCCAATTCTGCCTTTAATTCTGACACTTTTAGGTCACTTAGTCTCTTGGCCATTTTGATGTAGCTAGTTATTCATATTATCTCACTTCTGACACCAATGTTATGTTTTTCTTATTTATTTAAACAGTAAACGGGTGGGATAAACTTTAAACACACGGTATGGCTACTTACTAATTTATTTAAACACTAAACTACTCACTAACACTTAATTTATATACACTTAACTATTCACTTACATTTAACTTATATGCACACAAACTTAATTATTAATTTATATCATAATATATAAACATAAGATAGGCTTCAAATGAAATGTAGCTTCTGTCATTCTGACGATGATATTTAGGTAATACAATTTATTGTGGAATT
The DNA here is from genome assembly GCA_963921935.1 of Galeruca laticollis. Taxonomy (NCBI): domain Eukaryota; kingdom Metazoa; phylum Arthropoda; class Insecta; order Coleoptera; family Chrysomelidae; genus Galeruca; species Galeruca laticollis. Next base: position 95,515,078 of record OY998183.1, read on the forward strand.
AACTAGAAACAGTGAGTTTCATTTAAAATAGTAAAATGAGTAGATTACACGAAGTAAAGGTCGAGACAGTTAATTGTCACATTTCTGTTTATTTTTCTGGTACAGTACTGAGTTTGACCTTTGTTGAATGCTTACCTCTAGTTTATTGTTGATTCGTTTTTGATACACGTTCTTCGGCGCGTCCTATTTTGTTTCTCTCTGATGATCTCATGTTTTTGAGATTTGTGACTTCACTATTCTATGATCGACTCCGACCAGAAATTGGTTTATTACGTGATATTCTGTACCGTTTTCTTTTTGTTTGCCAATATAAAAACTATTCTATTCTTAGTGGTTCAACAAATATTCGCCACTGCCAAACTAAATCAATCTACTTCCTAGTCACTTTTCTATCTCCATCCACACAAGCGCCGCACAGCACGAAATGTCTCAAATCAAACAAACCCAACTCCAGTCCTGCAGAAGAGATAAATCCTATATCAGGGCCCGACTTTTTGACAAAAACCCAAAAACCAACTCAAAAAACCAAAATATTGGAAGTCTTGAACATCTCTCTCTTGTGTTTGAGTCTGGACTTGTCAATGTTCACTTTCTTCGTGACTTTTTCTTGAAGCTCGTGTTCTCCTAAGAAGTTGAGTTACTGCTTCTTTCATTTATTTCTCCATACCCGATGTTACCTGCGATTGCCGAAATGGATAGTAGTTATTTGTTATGATTCAATTTTCATAAATTATATTAGTTTCAATCGCTGATTACTTTTTGTAGTTGAGGAGAAATAAAAAACAACAGTCACATTTGTCATATTTATAAGTAAAACAAATTTTTAAGTAATTTGGAATAATTTGTAAATTCATAACATAAATAGAGGATTCCTGTTTCTCCGACCCTGATTCAGCTTTCCTATTTATTAAGAAGAAAACTGTAATTCGCTTTAATGGCAAATAAAATTGTATTTTCGTTGCATTTTCTCTTTGAAACAATCTGCTTTAATACAATTTAGAAATAAGAAAACATTACATTATTGGAAACTCATTTTGGAATTGAAGTAATAAAAAAGTTTAACCGTATATAAGGTTGCAGAATTGTTTTATTTTGCCTATTAAACGCTGATGTGCTTGTGTTGGGAAACGTTTGATGTGACTACTCTATATAGATATCGATAAAATTAGTACAAATTACGTTTTCCTGTTGCTGTGTATAAGACTGTAACAAGATAATTTAATCAGCTACAGAATACACACAAGCCAATACCTTATCTCTGAACACTATCTGAATCCTGTGATTCAAGTTATGGTTTTAAATTAGAGTTAAAATAAATTGATCCATAAAAGTTAGAAACAAAAGAAATTTAGTCTCTTTCAGAAGTTCTTGGTTGCTATTCACCAAATTTTGAAATAAAAAAAGCTAAAAATCTGCTTTTTCTTTTTGTAACTGAAAGTTTTTTCGTTATTACTTTTCCGCCAACCTATCTAATATGCGAGAAAAGTATTGGTTTACCCCAAAAAAGTTGGAATTTTGAAAAAAAATTTTGAGCTATTTTTACGTTTTCCATCAACAACAACCCGAAAAAACGGTTTTCAAAAAAAATCCTATGTGTATGTCGTCGTCGTTGTCGTCGGCCACTTTTCCTTACATGTCTTGTTAGCACGATACAGCCTCCGGAGTGCAATAAGTCACCAATTTTATGATGGAATATTGTTAAAAACATGTCGCAGATGAACCCTATTGATTTTCAGCTCACCAAAGCCAATACAACAGGTGCTACAGTACTTTAAGTACGATATTTTTGTCATTTTTGGAGAAGTTTCAGTTTGTTAGCACGATACAGCCTCCGGAGTATATACAAGTGACCAATTTTACGATTGGATGTTATTCAGGGCGTCCCGAATATGAACCCTATTGATATTCAGCTGACTAAAGCCAGGACAACGGGTGATATGGTACTTGAAGTATCAAACTTTTGGCATTTGTGGAGAATTTTCAGTTTGTTAACACGATACAGCCTCTAGAGAGTATACGATTGAATATTGTTAAAGGTGTCTCACAGATGTACCCTATTGATTTTCAGTTGACTAGAGCGAGTACAGCGGGTCCTATAAATCCAGATATACTAACTTTTTGGTTATTTTTGGAGACATTTCGGTTTTTTAGCACGATACATCCCCCGAAGTTTATACAAGTAACACTCTTATGATAGAATATTGTTCAGGGCCACAGATGCGGAAAAGTTAGTTTTAACCTTTAAAACCGTTTATTTCGTGAACTTGTTTTATGGTACCGTGCTTCTCTCGGAATGGAACAAATATTACTTTTCCGCCCAACCTATCTAATATGCGAGAAAAGTATTGGTTTACCCCAAAAAAAGTTGGAATTTTGAAAAAAAAATTTGAGTTATTTTTACGTTTTCCATCAACAACACAAAAAAACGGTTTTTAGAAAAAAAATCCTGTGTGTATGTCGTCGTCGTCGGCCACTTTTCCTTACATGTCTTGTTAGCACGATACAGCCTCCGGAGTGCAATAAGTCACCAGTTTTATGATTGAATATTGTTAAGGACATGTCACAGATGAACCCTATTGACTTTCAGCTTAATATTAATTTTCTCAGAATAGAAATTCTATTAGACTGATAATATTTTTTGAGATTTTCTGTAATATTTTTACATGTCAAAAATCATATTAATTTCCTGCATAATGGAACAAATTAGTTCATCTTAATTTAATCATTGCATTTGAATGGCTTATAAACTGTCTATCTTGAATCCCTTTCTTCACTATGATGTCAGATTCTGTTGCTTTGAAAACTACTTCTTGTCCTCTGTCGATTTTTATGGTTGATAAGTTTTTGCTAATCCTTTTAAATTACATAATTTCTCTGCGCTTTTTGAAATGTTTCATATTTTCGTTCTTCATTTGAAATCTTATTAACATGAAGGTCTATCTATTCTTTTTATTGAATTTTTCACGTTTTATTGATTGTCTTGTTTATGTTAAAATTGAATACTGTGTGTGAAATAAAGTTTTAGGATTTATAATAACATAGCATTGATTAACAATGATTTTAAAACAAGTATGTGCGCTACTCAAATGGTTTCTGGCATATTAATGCCGGATCTCGTCTTAGTTTGCTTCTAGCACTCACCATTAAAAATCAATATATTTTCAACTAGATACCTATCTACAAATAACCCTAAGCATCCGAAATTTGTTTTGCATTCCATTTTATTTGAACTTCTTTTATTTTGAAATTACAGTCCTTGCATATTTTTCAGTATAGTGCCCATCTTTGAAGAAGGAAGTGCTATAAAAGATTCCTATGAAATTGTACAAACTCATAATATTATATAGTGTTAATAGTTTGATAAGTTAATGATGAGAACTGATATTTTGGACACTAATTATGAGGAGAGAACCTGCTACTCATTTTGACAAACATTTCCGATTACAACAAAATAAAATCATATTGTTACGAAATCGCACATTGGTGTAGTCCCTGAATCCGACTCTAAGCCATGTATGAAAGTTAAAATTTTGGCGAATGTGTCGGGATTTCTTTGAACTGTTTACCATAATTTTTTGTGACTATTCTTATCTAAAATTTCCAGTCTAATCTACACAATTCCAAGAAGGCCATTGTTTTTGTGTAAGCCGAAATCTAGAAAAAGGCACTTATATATAAAAAATAACGACCAGCGGGAAGAGTCAGTTTTTAATTTGATCTCGTGCGATAAACAGTGAACGAGTAAATATATAAATTAAGTCTAAGTAAATAAACAGTAGTGAAGAGTTTATATAAATTAGTTTGAGTGAATAGTTTAGTGAATAAATAAATTAGGTATAAGTAGACCTAGACCTACCGCGTGTATGAATTTATCTCACCCATCGGGATTAAACTGTTTTAAATAAATAAGAAAAACATTACATTTGTGTCAAGTGTGGGGTAATATAAATAAATAGCTACACAAAAATGGCCAAGAGACTAAGTGACCTGAAAGTGACAGAGCTAAAGGCAGAACTGGAAAATCGAGAGCTGGAAACGTCCGGTAAGAAAAGTGAATTAGTAGAATGACTTAAAGTGGCACTGGAAAATGACGGCTTTGATCCAGAATTATTTTTATTCAATGACGAGGCTTTCACCGTAATCTCCTCAGGTTTCTGCCATCGAAGAGAAGATTTCAACGAATGTGAAAAACGATATTTCTGCTATGAAGAACGATATTTCTGGTAATATGGACGAGAAGATTTCAACCATGAAGAACGACATTTCTACTAACATGAATAAACTTTCTGCCGATATCTTATTAATGAAAAATGGCATTTCTGCTGACGTCGAAAATAAAATTTGGTCCCTAAAATTCGATATCGAGCATAAGATGACAACGATGGAGAAGAAAATCGATAATAAGATAACAACAATGAACGAGAAAATCGATAATAAGATGACAACGATGGACGAGAAAATCAATGAGCTAGAAAAAAAGATGACAGATATAAGAACTCAAGACAAGTCAGTAGAAGAAAAGAAGTCGGAGCAAACACAACCTTGCAAGCCAGAAACACACCCTAAGTTAGAAGACATTGGCAGTTTTACCCAAGTCAAGGCCCCAACGTTCGATGGAAAGATGTCGTGGACCAGTTATGTAAAACAGTTTGAAGCAGCCGCTAGAGAAATAGTTGGTTCGATAGGGAGAAGGCAGTAAACTTAACCATCGCGCTTCGGGGAGATGCCTTAGCTGTACTTCGGACGATACCACTTGAAGAAACGGATGACTTCGAGCAGCTGAAGAAGAGGTTGGACATGCGATATGGCCATGAACATCTAGAACATTTGTACCAATCCCAGCTGAAGAACCGAAAGCAGAAACGTGACGAAGCCCTTCAAGAGTTTGAAGTGGATATTGCCCGACTATTTCGATTCGCTTATCCCTCAGCACCAGAGAATATGATGTAATGTCTGGGCATCCAGGCCTTTATTGATGGCTTACGTGACCCCGATATGCAGACGACGCTTCGTTTAGCTCATCACGAAATATTAATTCATGCATTGATAGCTGCTCTTGAATATGAAGCAGCCTTGAAGGCTTCGGGATACAACAAAGGTTGGACCATGCAGGAAGAAGGTGACGATGACAGACTTGATCAGATCGTCAACTTGTTGAAAGGAATGCCAGACAAGAAGCAGAAGAAGATCAATTGCCGGAAGTGTAGCGAGCTAGAGCAGGTACGCAGCCCGTCTAAGCGCCCCAGGACACCAGTAAACCAAGAACTTCAGCCACAGGGGAAATTAGACAGTGACGAACATCAAGCTGATGTGAATCACCAAAACGCCGACTCTCTGCCTAGGCAGTCATCCCTGTAGACTATTCTCACTGCAACAAGTCGAAATCTGAGGAAATTGCAGTTTCAAGAATTACAGTAGTCAACGGCTTTTGAAACCTTGAAGAGGCATTTAACCACGGCGCCGATATTAGGATATCCATTACCAGAGGGAGACTTTATTCTTGAAAATGACCCAAGAAACGTAGAAATTGGAGGAGTGCTCTAACAGATACAAGGAGGGCAAAAAAAAAGTGTGCTGGGATATTTCAGAAAAGTCATCTCCAAACCAGAACAAAACTACTGCGTCACAAGAAGATAACTTTTGGAGGTAGTGAAGTCCATGGAACGCTTTTACTAGTATCTCTATGGAAGGAAGTTCTTAATCCGGACTGATCATACAGCACTCACGTGGTTAGTGCAGTTCAAGAATCCCGATGGCCAGATCGCTACATGGATTGAACGACTTCAAGAGTACGATTTGAACGTGGAACATCGAGCTGGTGTGAGTCACCGAAATGCCGACTCACTGTCCAGACGGCTGTGCCCAACAGACTGTTCCCACTGCAACAAGGCGGAATCTAGGTACGCTGCAGTTTCAAGAACTACTGTAGTTAACGAAGAATGGTCACCCACCAGGATCAGAAAAGATCAGGAGAATGAGGCTCATCTAAGGAAGATTCGGCAATGGAAGCAAGAAAATCGGTGACCTACCTGGCAAGAAGTGTCAAGATTTTCACCAACACTCTAGGCATATTGGGCTCAGTGGGACTCCCTTGTCTTGGAAGAAGGGCTGTTGAAAAGAGTATTTGAAAACGATGATGGTTCCGAGAGGAGGAGACAGCTAGTTATCCCGAGAACAATAGTAGCTGAGGTGCTGAAGAAGTTAAACGACAGTCCATCGGGAGGTCATCTGGGAGTGAAGAAAACCCTTCAGCGAGTGCGTAAAAGGTTTTATTGGATGAACAGCTCCGACGAAGTGACGGACTGGTGTAAGAAATGTACGACTTGTGCTACGAGTAATGAATCACATCGCCAGAGAAAGGTACCCATAAAACAGTACAATGTTGGAAGCCTATTCGAAAGGATTGCTTTAAACATCGCTGGACCATTTCCGACGACAGAAAATGGTGATAAATTCATCTTGGTAGTAATGGATTATTTCACAAAGTGGGTGGAAATTTATGCGATCCCGAATCAAGAGGCCACAACTGTCGCAGATGTACTGGTGAGAGAATTTATCAGCCCATATGGAGACCTTTGGAAGTCCGCAGCGATCAAGGAAGAAATTTCGAGAGCCAGGTATTCCAGGAAATTTCTAACAAGCTGGGAATGAAGAAGGCCAGGACAACAGCGCTGCATCCACAGTCAGATGGAATGGTCGAAAGAATGAACAGGACCATTGGAAAATACCTGTCCTAAGTAGTTTCCAGTCACCAGAGAGATTTGCGTTGACTTATCTATCGGCCATAAATGAGTCTACGGGTGAAACACCTGCGAAAATTCTATTTGGACGTGCAACATTGCTTCCTTGTGACCTGGAGCTTGGCTGTCGGCCTGGCAAAGATCTAGCAGGAGAAGATTACGTGATCCGATTGAGAAGGATGGAAGATATGCACGAATTGGTTCGAACGAGTCTTCAAGTTGCCAGTGACAGAATGAAAAAACGGTATGATATGCAGGTCACAGGCAGTTTCAAAGCAGGGCAATGTATGGTTACACAACCCGACAAGGAGAAAAGAATTTTCTCCAAAATTACAGAAATCATGAGAAGGTCCATATTTAATCAAGAAGGGTATTAACGACATCATGTATCGTATAAGTAAGATCCCCAATGGAAAACCGAGAGAAGGCCACCAAAACCGACTAGCGGCATTCGAATGAGACCAACAACAGTCTGACCCAGCCTTCGAAGAATTTGTCGGCGCATACGGAGGTACCGGGAAAGCTAGATACGGAGTCACTGCAGAACAAAGACAAGATTTGTTCACGCTCCCGGAAGAGTACTCACTGGCACATAACATCTTCGGCAGTAAAAAACACGTACGAGGGTGGACAACCGTCTTTCGGAAGAAGTTTGTACAATGAGATAAACTTGAAGATCATATGCCAGCCCCTGGCAAGACACTGAGACTCAATCACAATTCGCGGTACGTCCTCTACCTGGTAACTAGAAATGAATTTCCAGATCGATCCACCTACCGGGATGTTTGGGAAGCGCTACGAAGCCTTCGAGATCATGTGCTGGAATCTCACGTGGAGAAACTAGCAATGCCCAGGATAGAGAGCAACCAGTTGGATTGGCGAGTCGTCAGGAACACGATAGAAATGATCTTCCAAGATACCGGTGCATCTATACCCCTCGTTATCGGTACCCGTTGAAGACGGTGCCCTGTTATTTCAATACGACCCGAAAATGTAGACATGAGTCCAGTTGCCGATTCAAACATCCAATTCCGGCTACACAGAAGTTCCAGGAGGAACTTTCTTTTAAGGAGAGGGTAATGTTACGAAATAGCACATTGGTGTAGTCACTGGATCAGACTCTAAGCCATGTATTAAAGTTAAAATTTTGGCGAATGCGCCGGGATTTCTTTGAACCGTTTACCAAAATTTTTTGTGACTATTCTTTTCTAGAATTTCCAGTTTTATCTACAAAATTCGAGAGAAGCCATATTTTTGTGTAAGCCGAATTATCTAGAAAAAAAGGCACTTATATATAAAGTATAACGACCAGCGGGAAGAGTCAGGTTTATAAAGTGATCTCGTGAAGTGAACAAGTAAATAATCAGTAGTGAAGTGTTTATATAAATTAGTGTAAGTGAATATAGTGAATAAATAAATTAAGTGAGTAGACCTTCTGCGTGTATGAATTTATCCCACCCGTCAGGATTAAACTGGTTTAAATAAATAAGAAAAACATTACAATATTATCAACGACCCAGGCTGAAACACTTATTTCTCTGACAGTAGAAAATTTTTTGTACCATCTGAATCTACAACTATCGATATGATAAGTATCCGGCGTATGAGCTTATCATTGGTTCTGTCGATCCAAATTTTGAGGTTTCCTCTTATTAACCAAATTTACCTTCACAAGTGGATCTAAATGATTTCATACTAGATTTAAATTTTTCAAAGCAACATTTGCAACTTCTGTGCTTGCGTTTAAGGGATTATTGCTTGAAGAACTTGTGTGTATCTGTGTAGAAAAAATTATTTTCTTCCAGAGAACAAACATGTCTTTTGCAACAGTGTTCAGGCCCTGATGAATAGCGCCTGTTTATTGATTCCAAAACATTAAGTTTAGAAGATGTACTACTTAAGAATGTGAATGAATTTTGCTCTGTACCATTAGAACACGGAGAACGGAATATATGAACCTATAGAAAATATGATGATTGGCATGTTCGCGAATATTTGAGAGTTATACTCTGTCTTCGGCTGGCATACACCAAATATGAGGGTGTGGTGTGTGTGAGTACGTAAAGATAAGTTAAACCATTATTCAAAAAAGAGTTGGTCTATCAATAAATATTTATCATCGAGATTATTGCATGTTAAGAATCCACCGCTCATTGAATCGCAGAAGGTATTTCTTCCATTACTTCTCATCAATCTGGGTTTAATAAAAAACTTCAATCTTCAGAATCAGTGATGTGAAGGCGACAGATTCGACAGTTGATAATAAACTCGAATTTTGAATCAAGAAGAAAAATGTACTTTAGATTCTGTTACGTATTGCACGTACATTGATAATTAATGCTCTGTATTTCCAGTTGTTGGATTGTTTATAAAATAAAAATCGAAGTTGGACAGTATTAATATATTTACAGAACTATACACAAAGTACTTTTTTTACCCTTAATATAATATAACATTGTTTATTTCCGTTGCTAAAATTTGTTACCAATAACTTACTAGCATACGCGTCTACTAATTTAGTTGCCGACAGATACTTGAGCGGAAGTAGAACACTTGCGTTACTTCAGTAAGGATACTGAGATACTACTGAGCTGAACTGATTCACTAGAAGAAGCATTCAAGGCTGTCGTTTGAGATGAGATATTTTTCAGATGAAAACTAGTAAGTCCCCCCTCAAACTACAAATACGGAATTCCACCTATTGTTACCCAAAAACCTTTTCAGATAATGTCATCAATAAAATAAATAGATATTTTTGCAAATGGCTTATTGAAATTCTTATTACTAAGGATATTTTTCGACCATAAAAATTTGAAATTCAGAAGAATTTAAAATGCATAACAAAAGGTATTCAGTGCAGACAAATGTTTTGTAAATTCTATTTAACATGGAATTTCACTGTTCGAATCACCTTTTCGAACATACGGCCCACGACAACCATCTAAATGAAAATTTCCGTGCCATTTACAACGTAAACATATACCCATAACTACTATACAAGAATGGGAGGAAAATAAGTCCTTTTTACAGACTGGCAATACCGAGATATTTGTGATGGGTCGTGTATACTGACTTTCAAGGCGAACAGCACGAACTCGGCCATCCTTACCAGGAATCGTGTCAATCACACGAACCAGTGGCTGATTGAGTGGATGGGATAGTTCATCTTTTACCAGGACCAGATCATTAGGCCTAATGACCCTAGTGGGTGAACCATTTAGGTCTATTTTGAAGACGATTGAGATAATCAATCGACCATCTTTTCCAGAACTGTTGCTGAATCGGTGTGCACTTTTGCCAAAATGGTAAAGTGTTTGCTGACCGAGTAGATACGTCTTCTGTCAAGATATGCAGTTGAAGGGGAGCCTATCAGAAAATGTCCTGGAGTAAGTGAATTCAAATCATTGGGACCATTCGACAAGGGGTACAGGGGTCTAAAAATGAGTACAGCTTCTATTTATGTTAGGATTCTAGTGAATTGCTCGTAGGTGAATGTTTGCTTTCCCACAATTTTGTGCAAGTGATTTTTGGCGCTTTTAATCGCCGCTTCCTATATCCCTCCCCAATGAGGAGATTTTGGGGGTATGAACTTCCATTGAGTTTCATTGTTGGAGAGAACTTCGAGTATCGTTTTGGAGGAGACAGGAGATAGAAAGAAGTCGCGCAGTTCTTTGAGTTGGTTTCGAGCACCAACGAAATTGGTAGCATTGTCACTATATATCACGGAAGGATGCCCACGACGAGCTATAACCCGCTTAAGAGCAGCTATGAACGAGTTGTGGATAAATCAGAAACGATTTCCAAATGCACTGCTTTAGTAGCTATGCAAACAAATAGTGCACAGTAAGCTTTTACAATTGGAGCTTTTCGTAAGCGATACGGTTTTACCATGAAGAGCCGACCAAAATCTATGCATGGGGATACTCTATCCTTGGGTAAATCCGCTATGATTTGTTGTGACATAATGACATTAAACATATGACACGTTACACAATTTCTAGTAATGCGTTTTAATTCGCGGAGGTCCAAGGGCCAGTAGCGTAGCCGGACGTTGGAGAGGACATTTTGGGGGCCACTATATCCTAAACGAACATGCTCATGTTTGAGTAAGTGAGAGACATGTGCTCTTTGGAGGGTAACAGTATGGAGTGTTTCTACTGTTACGGAATATCTGCATGAGATAAGCGTCCACCGACTCGCAACATTCCGTCGGTATCTAAAAATGGCTCAAGTGAGAGAAGTTGCTTGTTCAATAATTTTCCACGAGAGAGAGAGCTTCAATGTCTTTGTCGAAACATTGGGTTTCTATATTTTCAATAATTAAATAAGTAGCATGCTCAAGTTCCTTTACCCATAAAGGACCTGTTAATTGTGCACTGTTGTTTTTTTAATATTGCACACACCGTAGCATATATGCTACTGTTCTCTGAAACTTAGGAAAAGTCGAAAACTTTGACGAGAGCTTGGGCCAAAACTGTTCTTCAATTACAGTGGTTGTAAAACGATTTTGCTTTAATTCAGGAGGATCATCTATGAGGCGAAATTGGGCAAAGTCACTCAACACGAAATTAGAATCATGTAGAAACAAGGGACCGTGAAACCAAAGAGTTATATTGTCGAATTTTCCACGTGAGAGCATGTCTGCAGCATTAAGTTCCGACCGAACGTAGTGCCATTGAAAAGTGCTAGAGATATCTTGTATCTGTGATACACGATTGCTCACAAACACATTCCACTGCGAGGGATGTCCCTTCAATCAGGATAAAGCAATTTGAGAATTAGACCAAAAATTAATAGATTGCAATTAAATCTTTTGTTTAAAAATTTGCATGATTCGTTGAGTGAATTTGGCTAGCAATAATATTGCACACAATTCTAATTTGAGAACGGTGAGCATATTTTTTAATGGTGCAACTCGTGATTTTGCACCCACTAATGCACAATGGATGTTGCCATTTGCATATTTGGAGAGGAGATATAAATTGCATCCATATGCCACTGAACTGGCATCTGAGAATCCACGAAGTTGACATTCTATGGGTTTTCATCGGTAGATAGATAGATAAATAGATCGTGGAATCTTAACAATGAAAAGAGAAGAAATACTGTTTACAAAATCTTTCCAAGCAAGGATAATGGACTTATCAGTGAACAAATGTTTTGTGAATTCTATTCAACATAGTATTTTACAGTTCGAATCATCTTTCCGAACCTATGCTTTTGAAGATATTCGTCAGAACTTTTTGGGTGAATAGGCAGAAAACTATTAAGACGTTTACTAGTAGTATGATGCAATTGGCCCAAAAACGAGCCTGATCGAATTAGATTTAAATACCAAATTCTCCTGTGATTTTTATTTTCAACTTCCCCGGTATAACACAATTCACATATTCTGCCCAAAACATATAACGAAATATATCATTCTTCTCAACATTTAATATTTCTTTACATCAACAAAAAATTCATTTTAACAATACTACCACATTAGAAATACAGATAAATATCGTCTTCTGAAATTCCAATAAATATTTCAAAGTACCCGACACCTTATCGCTTCATAAAAGCCCTCTTCCAAACTCCGTTATCCGTATCTACCAAACCTTTTCAGGCCAAAAAAACTGCAACTTTTCACTCGCTGTATCTGACCGTTACCTTTCAAAATCTTTTATCCCATTGGTCAAATCCTAATATTTTTCTCCTTCCTCGCAACCACATTAACCGACATATAAATATGCATAAAACCTCAATTTTAGTCACTTCCCAGTCGTCATTTATACACTTCCCAGCTTCTCTTCATCATTTAACCGTCGTACATAATGGTACTCATGTTATAAGAGCACCCGGCGTTGGTCCCGGTAAACCATAAGTGTAATTAATCATTAATCATTCATTACTCCAGCAGATTATGTGATGATAAATAATCAAAGTGCAAAGCGCGAATGATCCAGTGAGATTCTTAGTTGTTCATGCAAAAGAACACTTTATAACGTCATACAATATAGTAATATGAAAGTGAAATAATTGTTTAATTTCTTCATCCATCATAATCCTACAACATATAGTGAATAAAATAAACGGTCCTTCGAGCAAAACATTGAACAATAAAAATTTCCATTCCATTTATTATCCCAAGTGCAAAAAGGGTTAATAAAACAGGGCCTAACTTCAACATCCAAAGTAAAAGTTTCCCTCCAACACCAAATTGTTCTATCAAGTCCACATATTGTTTGGTAAAAAGTTACACCACTTCGAGCGTCGGGTTTCGGAGGGAGGGGGTGCAAGTTGGTGACTTAGTAGTTTTTTATCAGTTTTTCCTCAAATAATTAGAAAACTATGAGGTTTAGCGCGAAAAATGCCATATACAAAAATAATGAACATTGAATTGGGAGCAAAAATGGTGCTATGCATAATCTCTGTAAAGTGAAAGGTTCCAGAGTTACGGAGGGTTTAAAAGTAGAAATTCTATTTATTTTTTAAATTTTTAGGAAAAATTAATTTATAACTACAACAGAAATAACTGGAGCATTTTAGTGAAAAGTAATATTTTACATTCGTATGGTAGTCCAAAAGAGGCTATGGGACACCACAGAGGGTTACAAACGTAAAAATATTGGGAACGAGAACCGAAGCGCGGCGCCAGTACAAAGCCGTGCGTGGCCGGTTGACCTGCACCTACCTTCCGCTCGCCCCTCCTCATCACACACTCCCCCTCTACCTTTTTCCGTCAGTCGTATGCCAAAAACACTGAAGATCTAGATTGTTTTCACTATCAGTGTTACTTACAGGCTATTGTTCAAGTTAGCTGCATTTCTCCTCACTTCAGCAGCTTCCAGGCAGCATTAAATTAGAATCTACCACCAGGTGCAACAGTGGCTGAATGAGAAGGACCTGAAACCAATTACACCAGTACGTCCTGCAGCTCCCCAGGATGTACCCTCTCTTGCCCCATACGACCGTAATTGCGAATGCAGAAAGACTGCTTTAAACTGCTCAAGCATATGCGGTAACTACTCAGGCCTAGGATGTCGTAACAGGGACATTGTAACGCGAAAAATTCGCCGAACCGTCGTAAATTTAATTTGGCTGACCTGTCGACTGAGAGAAGTCACAGCGCTGTCGGTACGGAGTTAAAAATTTCAGTCCTCCAATTGCCGTCAAGGTGAATACACATCATTTTCAACAAGAGATATTTGCATGTGCTCTGGGAGCCATAACGTTATTTCACGGAAAGCCTGATAAATTCTACGTAGGGGAAGAAAATATCGCTCGATTTAACAAATCGAAGGTCTGACCCAATAATATACTGAACCAGGGGGTGCCGATGACCAAAGGATTCCAGTAGAATTGGTAGATTTAGGAAACCACGTGGAAAATTCCCGTAGACGGCGTTAGCTGGTAGGATTCAATAAAAAGGTAAATGGTTGAAGGATACTTTCTCGGAATTAACAGATTTGTAGGCAATTTAACGTAGAAATTCTGCTTTGATTCGTAATTTATTGGAGTTTGTAATCTGGGTTCGCGGGATAGTTTCGTTATATTTTATAAATTCTTATTAATTCATATTCTTCATGGCTTTATATTTTGCTGAAATGAGAATATATCACAGGGGTTGTATAAACATTCAGGGATGTGTCCAACGACGTAGTTTTTATATTATGGGTTTTTATTGGTATCGTAGTTTTTTTTGCTAAGCGAAAAAAAACCAGTCATATAGTTTTTATTCTCAGAGTAGGTGGCTTTTATACAGTTAAAAGTCATGAGGTGTAATTATTTGCGAATTTTGGGTATTGTTATTATAGTCAGTATGATGGGATATTACGGGGGTACGTCGAAAATTTTACCGGGGTAAAATGCAAACCCTATGTAGAGGCTAATTCGTTTCTCTATTTTAGGGGGGTTTTAGTATATGGACATTAAAACGCTGATTGGAATTTAATGGGTCGGTGAGACCAATTCCAGGAGGTCTGGATTAATCTGGAGAAATTTCAGTTCCTGTTCTGGTGCCGGGAAAGGAAAGGTTAACAGTTTTCCTTTTTCTTATTTCTTCAAACTCAGTAGTAAATTCACATCTATGCTTCACATATTACCGTTTTTTTTTATATTAAGTTTTATTTATTTTTTTCTTGCGGCGATTACTATAATCTCGTTTATACTTGAATTTTGTATTTAAAATTTTTTTTGAAATCTTGCTCATAGATTAAGATACGCTGGAACACTTGGTACGTACCTAGTATTGCGATATTTAGTAGTTTTTTACCTATTTCTAATGGTTTCTTGTATATAATTTTGCGCCGTATATAATTTTGACTTGTATATTCTCCAGCAACGCTAAACTCGTTGTAATTTAAATTTCTGGCTTATGCAATTATTATATTCATATTGATACTGGTATAAATTGCGGAAGCGTGAACCCTTGTAACTATACATTGGTGTTTTGACATATATATATATATATATATATATATATATATATATATATATATATATATATATATTATCGTTGTAATTTTTGGAATATTGTACATGAACAATTTGGTCGATTCTCTAGAATTTTTGAATTGAGACATCGGTGTAGTTTGGGCCCTCAGCTCTACTGCACCCTGAGGCTACAGCCTTCAGCTGAGCTCAGACGTTATTTGTAATATTTTTCTTTTGGTAGTGATATTGTATCATATATTTTGAAAAGAGACCTTTGGTCCACCAAGATTAATTAAAATTTCAATCAGGGTGTATTTGCTGACTTTTATTTATTGATGATAATTTACCTATCAGTTTAACCTTTGGAGTGTGTAGTGAGTGTTGTTAACCCACTGAGGAGTTGTGGGCTAACTTAGGAAGTCTTGGGTGCTTGCCAAAACTTCTCTGGCGCCCTTTTTGTATACTTAATAATTTTTTGAAGAATCCACCCCTTCTTCGACTCGAAGCTAGTCGACTGGCGAGCACGGGTTGTACCACGTGAGACAACCCGCATACCTATAACGAGCACTGTGAGGGTTTGTAGGTTTTTCTCGTTATAACATGAACATCACATATGAAGATCTAGAAGAAGAGGTTGCTATGTTCGAAGAGGAGTGAATACCGATGAATAATTTTCATTAATTTAAAGTCGCATGTAACATGCTACATTTTTTAATGAAATTAACTGTCTCGACCCTTACTTCGTGGAATCTGCTCATATTAGTGTTTTAAATGAAACTCACGGTTTCTAGTTAATTCCACAATATAATAAACAATATATAAAATTCTAAAAAAATGACAATTGTTCCGATAAATCAATATCCTCGTCAGAATGACAGAAGTTACATGTAAGGGTCGAGACAGTTAATTTCATTAAAAAATCTTCGAGAAAAGTTTTGACCCGACTGTACCAGAGGTTCCTACAAAAACGTTACAAAACATCAAAAAACATTTGGTTTAACCAAGAATGCCTTAGGAAAAAGGTAATACCAAATTATGTGAATATGAAATGTCACACTAAAACACCACAAGCACAAAAAGCTATAAAATGTGCTCAACGAGTTTGGATAAAAGGAGAATGTAAGAAATGGTTCAAAGTTAGAGACTCCTTAGACAACTACATAAAAGTTGTACATTCAGAACTCACATTCCAATTACATCCAGTAGAATTTGACTGTTTGGATGACAAAATTAGAGAAAGTGACAGCACGATGAAGCATAAGAAATTTAAGAAACAAGAAAAGAAGCTACAGAATATTGAACACACACAACATAAAATTCAATACTCAAAACATCATGAAACTGTAAGAACCTACATACCAACACACTTTGCACCACGATTTGAAAACCTTTCAGACACTAATTTTACAGATAATGAAATAGAATTTTCAAATAAAGGTTTAAAGTACAGCATAGCACCAAAATTTACGAATAATATTAAACAAATTATAGCTACAGAGTCAGAAATAGCTTTAAAATCTAATTCAAATAATTTTCTTTATGAGAAATTAAAAATTGCCAATTTAATCAAAAATATTGAAGCTTCAAAAGTTAAACTTCAAACAAATAATGACATTACAGTTTAAATTGCAATAAAAAAGAAGATAGAAGATAATAACCTAACTGTTACAAAATCTGATAAGGGGAACACAACTGTCATTTTGACGACTGAAAATTACAATTCCAAAATATATAACTTTATAGAATCTAGCGATGTAAAAGTTCTTAAAGCAGATCCAACAAAAAAGTTTTCTAATAATCTAAGGGATATTGTTAATAATTCAAATTATCTTTTAAGTGATTACGAAAAGAGGTCTATCATACATAAGAATCCTCATTGTCCACATTTATATGGAACCGTTAAATTACAAAAAATAACGAAACCAATTAGACCTGTAGTTTCTTATGTTCATGCTCCTAATAATATATTGGCAAAGAGGCTCAACAATATACTCAATAGTTACGGATATGAATCTCAGTACTCAATTAGAAATTCAATAGAACTAATCAAAAAGTTGAAAGCAATCCACTTGCAAGGTAACTATAAACTCAATTCGTTCGATGTAACTAATATGTTCACTAAAATTCCTCCTACAGAATGTCTTATACTTGTAAGAAAATTACTAGAAGATAAAAATATTAATCCAGGAATAATATCAGATATACCTAATTTATTTGATGTATGCATTAATCAGAATTATTTCACTTTTGACAATAAGATATATATTCAAAATGAAAGTTTACCAATGGGAAGCCATATACCACCTATTTTAGCAAACATTTTTATGGACAATTTAGAAAGAAAGATCTTTGAAAGTAATATTTCGAAAAATATTTTTATTTGGTATAGATATGTAGATGACATATTAGCTTGTTTTATGGGTAGTGAACGACAATTAGATGTATTTTTCAACCACATCAATAATTTACAACCAAAAATTAAATTTACATTAGAAATTGAAGGAAATAGGTCAATCAATTTTCTTGATCTAAAAATTCAAAGAGTTGATAATGTACTTGATTATTCAATTTACTGAAAACCAACACAGACTGATGTGACAATTCCATTCAATTCCAATCACCCTATGTCACACAGACTGGCGGCATATAATTCAATGATACATAGAGCTTTTTCAGTTCTTATGAACAAATGTAATTTTGATAGAGAGATTAATACAATTAGACAAATAGCAACATCCAACGGTAATCAATTAGATATGATAAATAAGCTAATTAGTAAAAAAGAGGAAAAAGTGGCATTACAACTAATATTTCCTAAACAAGCTGATGAAATAAAAACTTATAAAACCATCACATATGCAGGAAATATTTCTAATAATATTTCAAAGATAATATCTTCAGCAACGAGTACAACAATTTCTTTTGAAACAGAAAGTTACGTTAGTACAAAATTGTTAAATGTAAAAACAAAAATACCACTATTAAAGAAGTCAGGTATATATAAACTCAAATGTCCAGAATGTAATGCTGTCTATTTGGGTCAGACCCTTAGGAATTTTGAAATCCGATACAGTGAACACGTACGAGCATACAGATTAAAACAACCAGATAAATCCCACTACGCAAAACATCTACTTGACACCAATCATTCATTGACACCTAACACAAAACTAGAAGTGCTGCACATTTGTGAAAAGAAACAAGAACTGGATTTCCTTGAAGAATTGGAAATTAGAAGACATTTAAGAAACCCACAATATGAAGTTGTCAATGAACAGTTAAATCTAGGGAGTTCTCCACTAATAAACTGTCTTCTTAAGTGATAATTGTAAAGATCAGCAGATATAGTTTACCTGGTTTTCTATATCATTCCACAGTTATACTGATATTAATTGGAAAAATGATATCCAGGATATCACCATAGGGCTAATAATATCTAAGCCTCAATATTTGTAATATCACATCCTCTTCTTTTTTCTATAAGCATATATTAAGTCAATCACAAGTTAGGTCACTTCTTGGTCCAGCCAAAAATAGCTACTTAACATCAGGTAGGCATCAAATGAAATGTAACTTCTGTCATTCTGACGATGATATTGATTTATCGAAACAATTGTCAATTTTTTAGTATTTTCAATAACTTTTATTATATTGTGGAATTAACTGGAAACCGTGAGTTTCATTTAAAACACTAATATGCTACATTTTTGTTTAATATTACTATTGAACTTCAAACATTTTAATAAAATATTGTTGCCATGTACAGCCAAATATGCCTATTCTCTTTAATGGAAAACTTCCAAACGCTGCAGTTTTAGAAATATTATGATTCGAAATAGTATAATTATCATTATTATACAGATCATATTTTTCAATTTTAAAATTTATGTTGTAAGGATATTCATTCTTAATGCGGCATTGTCAAGAGAAACATAGCAAGGCGCTCCTTAAGAAGGTGGAGAGGTTGCCGTTCCAAGGGCTAACATACGACTGGCCACCAAAACCGCAATTTGCTTTCACAAAACACAATCCTGTTTCCTTAGTGATAATGTCATATTTTTTCCAAAAAAACTTTTACACCCTCCGTAACTCTGTAACGTTCAGTTTAGCAAGATTATGCACCACACCATTTTGGTTTGAAATTTGATGTAGATTATTTTTGTATACGGCACTTTTAGCGTTAAACCGCATAGTTTTCTGAACATTTGAGAAAAACTGATAAAAAACTACTAATTAGCCAACTTTTATCCCCCTCCACTCCAAACCCGACGCTCAAAATAGTGTTACTTTTTACCAAACAATATGTGAGCTGTATACAATAATTTGGAGCTGGAGGGAGAGTTTTACTTTGGATGTTGGGGTTTGTGTCTAATTGCACCGAAGTATAGAAGTTCATATAGGCCACCAGAGTGAAATGTCCTCTCATTTTGAGATTTTCCCTTCCAACTTAAAAGATGTCTGAGATAAATATGAAGAGTGCCTTCAAACAGAAATTCCCAATATGAAAACACGATAACAAGAAAAATTGAGTTCTAGTTTGTTGGCAGGCTACTGATGGACCTTTAACAGATGTTCATTTGTACGAAATGGCTGTAATTTCAGTTCGCTGTAATTAGAAATACTCCAATTCAGTAACTTTTATTATTTAATAAGCAGAGTAAATAAACTAAATTTGAATCGGAAATTCTTGTGGTGTGTATTCATCGAAAATTTTGGCGATATTCAATAAACCAAATAGTGTCAATGAATATTGTATCCTCCTGTACAACTTTATTAATCCGCTCGTGAATGAAAAATAGTTCGCAATCGCAAAATTTCCTATATAAATTTCACAAATATTTTCCATACATAACTCGGAATTTATGGCTTAAATCATAAATATATGAAAGTAAAGAGGTTTAATCAAGTGGAATTTGGGTCAGAGAATGAGAAAAAAGAAATAAGAAAATAGAGCCTACACGGGCCAAAGGATCAACCATTAACAATAGCGCCATTCTGCCAGCTGAGAGACACCAAAGCGAATGTGCATGCACCCCTATTACCCCATTACTTCCGGTTTAGCCATGGTTAATGTTACAGTAGTAGAAACGGCTGTAGAGTTAAGGTACTCCTAGAATTTATTATGATTAACGAAAGGTATATAGGGTGAAGAGAATGAGAGGAATTTGTGACTAAAATTGGAATATATGTATTTTCTAGTGGAGAATTCATACAGACGAAAAAGATACTTGAAAATAAGAATTCATTACGAAACAGCTAAATGGAAAGTATTGTAAAACCATATTCTATAACCGTAGAATATTAAGGGTGGATTGTAACACGACAAGTTAAGCTATGGTTAACGTCAATTGGTGCTGTAACACGAAATTTGAGAAGTTGATCAACTGGTTAACTAGGTAAATGTTTAGTATCTGACATCGTAGGTTTAACTTATATTTAGAGCCCGGGACAGTTAGCTCCGTCAAGCTGGCCCCCCCGGTTAGATTTTTGTTACGAAAATGCTAGCACACATAAAGGGTACCTAGCACAACAATTTTTATAGCTAGCACAACAACAGCTCACAATAAAAATGCTTTGGAATTCGGAGGGGGGCAGGTTAACGCTAGCCCCCCCCCCCGGTTGGAATTTTGTCGCCAAAATGCTAGCACAGATAAAGGACACCTAGCACAACCTAGCACACCATTCTTTATAGCTAGCACACCAACAGCTTACAATAAAAATGCTTTGGAATTCGGGTAGGGCCAGGTTAACGCTAGTCCACTCCGGTTGGAAATTTTTCGCCAAAATGCTAGCACAAAGAAAAGACACCTAGCACAACCCTGCACAAAAATTTTAATAGCTAGTACATCAACAATGCTTTTGAATTCAGGGGGTAGGGGGCGTCTGCAAAATAATGCTATGGTTACACGAATGAATGAAAATGTTGGATGTATTTCACCCTAAATATCATTTTACTATAAAAAATGGCCCCGAAACAGATGTTGCCAGATTGTGCGTGATATATATATTTTCCCATCTAGCAGGGTATTTGATTAATTAATAATTAACTATTATTTAATTAATAATTATCTATTTATTTTCAATTAATGCTAAAAAATGAAAGAATACAAAAAACTTTCACTTTTAAAAATAATTTTGTTAATAAAACAAAATAATTAAATTCAACCATTCAAATTACGTCACACTATAAAAAAGGCAACGACAAACGTTTGCGTACAGACATTGGATAAATAAATGTCCAAAAAAGCGAAGCCGTGTTGGATATGTACGAGTACTTTGGACAAAGTTGTGCAATCTGGGAAGGGGCGGCTGAGATCCCTAAAAATGTTCCAATATATTGAGAATACATGTTTTAGACTGATCGTGGTTCACTGTAGTCCTTATTTGAAAGAAACACTCAAACTTTATATTTAAATTTGCCAGAATATTTATTGCCGAAGTTGATGGTTAATTAACCATTGTAATGATAACATAAATTTTGCATTTCACTATCAGATTTTTTTTAAATTCCCAAGTTAACTTAGAACGTGCAGCTTTCAATTCTTAGAGCCGGTTAATCAGAACTTCGAATATTTCTGTGGCATATGATAAGACACCTATACTACTATGTATTTTTCAAAGTTTTTAGTATCTAACTGGCAATGTATGTTTGTTCGGTTGCAATCTTGAAACTCAGTTTTGAAGCAGATATCTTCAACCGATTGATTTAAAATTCTGTATATACGTCTAGTTTGCATGTCAATCCATATTTAGGCATGTGATGTCATTCTAAATTCAACATGGCGGATCACCAAAGTTGGCGGACTAAAGAAATTGGACTAATTTTTTTGCTTTCTTACAATATGGGTATTAAATGGAAGGCAGCAAAATTGATGACATAGGTATTCTTATTTTTCTAAAAACTAGGTATAATCCATCTGAAGTTCTCATCGGACTTTTTAAAAGGGTCGTTAAACCAAGTCTATCGTTAAAATTTGAATCATTTCTATAATGCCGTTTTTATGGGCCTTAAGAGTAAATAAAATTCTTGTAGGTACATCCAAACTGGCCGAATCAAATGTTTGGGTTAAGAAAGGGTTTCCCCGAAGGGCTGATGGTTGTAATAATATGTATTCTTTCTAATAATATTATAAGTAACATGGACTATATAAGTAAAACTAATGATCTAACTATTTTCATGAGTGTAATTCGATAGAATATTACTCGATTAGACGACATAAAACTGTATTAATGCGAAATTTATATTATTTAAACAACATTACATGGTATTTAATTACCCTTTTTGGTTCATTTTCAATCACTTATTTTTGGATTAAACTTGAAGAATCGTTTTCAAACCGTGACATTTTTATGATATTTTAAATTATAATTATGATAATAACAACAATTGTTACTTAGACGTTACTTAGATACGGACTTAAAAGGGAAATTATCGGCACTGCCGGAGAGTTATCTCCGAAAAGATCCTGCTTCATTTGGAATTTTTACCATATGAGTGGAATATTCCGAAAATTTTTCGTAACTACAGTAAGAAACAATTAAACCAGCCGTTTTACATATATATTCAGCCTATTCATTTATCCATTTATTTATTCATCGAGTAAGTATAGCGTTATTTCACTGACCTCCGTTCCTTCCCCAGAATTAAAAGTGTAGTTGCTGTGCTAGCTATAAAAAATGGTGTGCTAGATTGTGATAGGCGTCCTTCATTTGTGGTAGCATTTTGGCGAAAAAATTCCGACCGGAGGTAGTGTTGAATTTGGGTAGAAAAGTTGACCGATTGGGAATTAATATCGTCAAAGGATTACTTCTTACCTTTTTTTCTCCTGACTTCTTCCAAAGGTTGCAACCTTTCCCTTCTAATAAATGGACTGTATCTTCTTATGTTAGGGTTGGTATCGTGAAATACTGAAGATCGGCACTCGCGCACAAGTTTCGTTAAGATATGTATTCTCTTCGAACCCGTATATCGAAGTGACAGATAGTAGTTAACTATTTAACCTGATTCGAAGACCAGTGTTGTATACAGTGTGTCCTCGAATAAGGCAAGACAATAACCATTTGACGTTATTTAATTATGAATAGCGGTCAATTTACGAGCATTGAAAACTTATATTAAAAAGAGAAAAAATATATATTTATATTAAAGTACGAGTATATCCTAAAAACTAAACATACCCCCCACCAAAATGCATAGTCTTTTAACTAAATTAAACAGTAAAAGATGGTAAAGGGCATAACTTTACCATAGGTCTCTGAAGGAGACCCTGAGCGGTCTTAACATTGGCCACTCTGGCGATACCATCTGAACCAGGAAACACTTTTACAATTCTACCCAACTTCCAATGTAAGGATGGAGAATTATCCTCTTTAATGATGACTAAATCGTCGGGTTTCAGTGGATTTTCTTTATTTAACCATTTATTTCTTTGCTGGAGGGTATTTAAGTATTATGTGTGTCATCTTTTCCACACATCGTGTTGCAGCCTTTGCAAAAGTTGCCAACGATCCAGTTGATTCAATTTTAGATGTGTGAGATCGGGATCAGGCACCGCAGTGGGTGGTTCTAACATGAGAAAATGACCCGGAGTAAGTACCGAAATATCATTTGGATCCGAACTTAGGGGATATAAAGGCCTAGAGTTCAGTATGGCTTCTATTTGAGTTAGGAATGTGTAAAACTCATCAAAAGTCAAAACTTGTGATCCTACGACACGGAAAATATGAGATTTTACAGACGTTATGCCAGCTTCACTCAGTCCATTAAAATGTGGACCGGAAGGAGGAGAAAATGAAAACTTAATTCCCTCTGACTCCGAAGCCAATTGCATATATTCATTGAGCATTCGAGAAGCCCCAATAAAATTAGTGCCATTGTCGCAAAAAATCTGTGAGCACCTACCACGCCGTGCTACAAAGCGACGTAATGCTGCTACGAATGCATCAGAAGAGAGACTGGAGACTAACTCTAGATGAAGTGCCTTTGTTGCAAAACATACAAAAAGGCAGATATATGCCTTTTGAGACTTAATACCGCGTCCCTTAAGAGGTGTAACCAAAAAAGGCCCACCATAATCCACCCCAATACAAGCAAAGGGTTTAATTTGGTTGATACGACGAGGAGGTAAATTTCCCATAAAAGGGGTATGTGACACTGGTTTTAGTCGGAAACATCGATGACATTGGTTCAAAACTCGACGAATTGCTCGTTTAGTGGAGAGAATCCAAAAATTTTGAGAAATGAGAAAGTGTACATGCTGAAGCACCGGATGACAGTGCTCCTTGTGAATACTTTCTACGATTAAATCAGTCAACCGGTGCTGACGAGGTAAAATAGCCGGATATTTTTGATCATATGCTAATCCTGAAAACTGTAAACGTCCCCCCACCCTCAGAATTCCACCCTTATCGATAAAAGGATTTAGTTTCCTGAAAGGTTTGGATAAAGCCGTACCGGCTATCAAATTTTCAATCTCAGATGAGAAACATAAGTGTTGTACTCTTTTAACCAAGATCAAAAGAGCACTTTGAAGTTCGGAATCAGTAAAGGGGCCAAATATTTTATTGGTAGAGTATTTTATATTATGAATGAAACGAAAGGCATGACCAATAACACGCTTTATTTTATTTAGTGACGAGAATTTGTTTAGGAGATAGTCGAGTGTATCTAGTAACACAAAAGTAGTAAGAACTAATGGTTTTTCTTCGGCACAAGATACAACCATGGAGGGCCAAAAAACCACAAAGAATGATTGATAATTTGTCCCGGCAGTAGGCCTCGGGAGGCACAATCTGCTGGATTACAAGTCGTCTAAACAAAATGCCAACGATCCGCAGCAACCCTTTCTTGTATGTGAGCCACACGGTGGCTTACAAAGGTTTTCCAACGTCATGCGGGTGATTTAATCCATGATAAGGTTACCATGGAATCAGACCATGCAAAAACTTCATCAATTTTGATTTTACCCTGGAAAGAATCAAGTATAAAGTCTATTAAATCAGCTAACAAAACTGCTGCACACAGTTCTAACCGCGGTATTGAAAGGACTTTAAGTGGAGCAACTCTAGCTTTGGCACTAATTAAGTAAATCTGAGAGGTGTTATATGTACCAGTAAACCTAAAATAGGTCACCGTAGCCTTTTTCTGAACTATCAGAAAAGCCATGCAATTCGCACGAAATAAGCTTCGTGGGTAAACAACGAGGTATACTGATCTGTGAGAGGAGCGGAAGTTCAGACTTGTACTGCGCCCATTTATCAGTTAGATCTTGGGAAGGAATTTCGTCCCAGTCCAAGCCTAAACTCCAAAGGTATTGGAGCATATACTTAGCAAAAAAGGAAAGTGGAGCTAGGAAACCAACTGGGTCATACATCCTAGCTACTTCCGAGAGAATTATACGTTTAGAACAAGACCTAGAGAGAGGCTGAACTTCATAAGAGAACGTATCTAAAGAATTATTCCACCGTAGACCTAAGACTTTAATTACAAAATCATGAGAGTCAAAAGAGGAAAGAGAGTGTTGACAATCGTCAGGAGGTAAATTTTGCATTAACTCGGGATGATTACATGCCCGTTTTCTTAAGACAAAACCCCCTTTAGCTAACATGGAAATTAGTTCAGACTGCAAGAGCTTCGCTTCTTCTATAGTAAAAGCACCGGTTATGGCATCATCAATATAAATATCTGAGGAAAGTGAGGTTGCAGCTCGAGGAAAATATTTTCTTTCTCCGTGAACTAACTGATTGATAGTGCGAAGAGCAAGAAAAGGAGCCGATGATACACCATAAGTTACAGTGGTAAGCTTAAAATCTTGAACAGGATCTTGGGGAAAAAATCGCCAGAGAATCCTTTGATAATTCTGATCCTCTTCCGTTATTAAGATTTGCCTGTACATTTGTTTGATATCGGCGATAAAAACAAAGGGATGCAGTCTGAATCGTAGTTAAATTCCTACGATATCCTTTTGCAACTTTTGACCGACAAGAAGAGAATCATTTAGAGATATCCCCATAGGAGATTTAAAAGAAGCATCAAAAACAACCCTGAGTCTAGTTGTATTACTATTGGGATTTTTTACACAATGATGAGGAATATAGTAAACCCTTTCAAATGACGAGGGAGGTTCTACCCGGACCATATGGCCTGTAGACAAGTAGTCTTTCATAAAGTTATTATATTCAGAATACAGCTGAGAATCTTTTAGAAGACGCAGTTCCATGGCTTTCAATCTCTTAAGAGCAGGTGTTCTAGTATCCCCAAAAAATGAATCAGGACTTTTGAAGGGAAGAGAAACACCGAAACGACCAGTAGCTAGCCTTATGTAAGACTCTTGGAAGATAGTTTCACATTTCTTATCTTCGTCCGATATTTGATAAGATGGAGGGATGCCCTCGAGTTCCCAGAATTTTTGTAGAGTTGAATCTAGAGAAGTGAGGCATGACGATAGAAAGGAATGAACGAGTATTTTGTGAGGAACACTCATTTTACCAATTAAAATCCATCCAAAACTCGTATTTACAGCAGTCGGTTCACCTTCTGCTCCTTGAATTTTATCAGGTTTTAATATTTTTGAGAATACGTCAACTTCGAGCAACATGTCTATAGAAGACGAGATGTTGAACGTTTTATCGGCCAGATCTAAATTAGCAGTGTGAGAGAATGAATCAGTAGAAAAGGAATGAACTGTCATATTATTGCAAATTTTGGATAATATTTGAGCATCTATATTAAAGGATGGGACTGTCTTTCCCAGGAGTTTTGAGGTACAATGGATGGACTTGCGGGAAAAGGTTCCACTATCCTCTACTCCACCAATTTGCATAGGAGTATCGAATCGAGGTAAACCTATCTTTTAGCACATTTTTCAGTAATAAGAGACACTTGACTGCACCCATCAATTAATACTTTAACCTTTTGAAAATGTCCACGAGAATCAAGCACCTCCACCTGAGCAGTAGGCAACAAATTACAAGAAGAGACTGAGGTATGTAAGACAGTAGCAGAACTACCCGGTATTGAGTCATGGCAACTAGATTCTTTAGTGAAAATTGAGGGAAAGGTAGTGCCTACAACACCGCCAGTTTTAGCACCTAGCTCATCAAAATGTAACAGGGTATGATGCCTTTTCTGACAGATTTTGCATTCACTACTGGAACTACAATTGTTGGTAGAATGTTTACTACCTAAGCAATTAGTACACCATTTATACTGTTTAGATAACTCAAATCTCTGTTTAGGCGTTTTAGAAGAGAAAGTAGAGCACTTATATATTGAGTGATCCGACTTACATAGAGCACATTTAGTTTGTTCTGTATTAGTAAGAAAGGCAGAACTTTGCGGTTTTGCAGTTTTTATGAATGCAGATTTGTTACTTGAAGAAATACTTTTCTATGGGGCGTGTATCAATACCACCGAGTCATATGCATCACACTGTTTCTCAAGAAACTTATACAAATCATGGTATTTTGGAATATCTGAGGATGGACAGGGATTTTCTTGTTCGAAACGATGAAGCGTTTCAGAGTCAATTTTTTTGCTTAACATGTGAAAGAGTATAAAATCCCAATCGTTCACCGGCAATCCCAAATTTTTAAGAGCTTCTAAATTATCGAAAAATAGTGCCAACTCTTGCCTCAGCGCTTTTGGAGATTCTAAATTTATTTTCTGAGTATTATAAATTTGTTCCCAGTAGAACGTAGCTAATGCACGAATATTTTGAAAGTGTTTCACTAATTTTTTGTATGCTACCTCATAATTGTCTTCCATAAGATTGATATTTTTAACGAGAATGAGAGCTTCACCAAAGAGTGATGAAATTAAATATCTAAATTTTTCGACGCTAGAAAGAGATGTATTATTATGAATTAGAGATTTATATGAATCAAAAAAGGTAGGCCACAATTTCATGTATCCAGAAAATACTGGAATATTGAGTTTAGGTAACTTGACTGTGGAGGTTTGGTTCTTGTTATCAGGAGTAGAAGCAGTATCAAATAATTCAGAATGAATCGTTAATATATTATAATATTGGTCATCCACTTGTTGACGAAGAAGTGTTTCCGTACCTACGTTGGCGTCTTCACTTGCAGACAACATGTAATAATAGCAGTGTGTTGCATATTGAATTCACTGTAAAAAGACTTTAATTCTGATGATCGAGCTTTAAAATGACTATGGACACATTTGTCAATTTTAGCTTGTTCTGCCAGATTATAAAGAATTGAAATTCTATCCGCCGCAGATTTCCTCAGTGTTTTTGCTTGACGCAACCTAGCAGCCATTTTTCTATTTATTTGTGAAGGAGAATGAATCCAAAGCTAAGTGAACAATTAAACAAAAGAAGAAAAATTGCTCTATTTCTGATAAACAATCCCAAAGTAACCTTTTTAGAAATGTTTATTCTTACTGATAACGATATATGTATTGAAAGAGTTCAAATTAATTCTCAAAAATAATCCTTGAATAAAAATTCAACTAAAATTTCGGTGAAATAATCTTTTTTGTATTCAATCAACTATTTATTACATCGAGAGTAAAACGTCAGTTATTAAAACTAGAACGTTAAAGGAGGAGTTGAATTATCAAGATATGTTTTATTAAATAAAACAAATAATATTGGTATGAAATATCCACTATAAACGAGAAATATGTTAGTCACATTAAAGAGCGCAACGTTATTTCAATACGTATACTAATACACAATTAACAATATCTCTTTTTATTTTTAAATATTATTAAATTAAATAAGTGTGACACAAACTGCATACAGTGTTACCGTTGTTCAGAATAAATAAAGATTGCCTTTAAGTTCCAAACTAATCGATAAATTTACTGTAATTAGCAAAAAGTTAATTGTTTCAGAGCAAAAAATTAAGAGTGCCAATGCCAATTGACGTTCAGTATTAATAAATTTACGTGTTTAAAAATTACGAAAATTATTTTTTATTTTAAAATGATAGA
Source organism: Galeruca laticollis (assembly GCA_963921935.1). NCBI lineage: Eukaryota > Metazoa > Arthropoda > Insecta > Coleoptera > Chrysomelidae > Galeruca > Galeruca laticollis. The sequence goes on from OY998183.1 coordinate 95,544,196, forward strand.
AATATTAATATTTTAACTTATGAAATTTGAAATGAGAAAAACATTAAATCCGCCGAAGTGGCCAAAAAAGATGTTGAATTTGGGTAGAAAAGTTGACCGATTGGGAATTAAAATCGTCAAAGGATTACTTCTTACCTTTTTTTCTCCTGACTTCTTCCAAAGGTTGCAACCTTTCCCTTCTAATAAATGGACTGTATCTATATCTATTTAACCTGATTCGAAGACCAGTGTTGTATACAGTGTGTCCTCGAATAAGGCAAGACAATAACCATTTGACGTTATTTAATTATGAATAGCGGTCAATTTAGAAGCATTGAAAACTTATATTAAAAAGAGAAAATAAACATATATGTATATATATATATATATATATATATATATATATATATATATATATATAGGTGGGGATAACGGGGATTTCAGTCCAAAGAATCAACGCCAAGATCTTTTATTTACAAAATGCCGCCAAGCTTTCGTGTCCTTTTGTCACTTCTTCAGGGCACTATAATACATATACAAATATAAATATGATTTAAAAATAGAGAAATAAATATAATTATAATATCCTTGATGTCATATTTCACATAAGACAAATCGATATATATGTATTAATATATATATATATATATATATATATATATATATATATATATATATATATATATATATATATTTATATATATATATATATATATTTATATATATATATATTTATATATATATATATATATATTTATATATATATAAAAAATGCTTATGTTTAAGTAATGTTACGCAATGTCAAACATCAGATTACGATTTCCGTATTTTCATGAGAACGATGCTACGTTGCGTTTTTATAAAATAAACACATTAAGTAACACAAATATCATGTTACAGAAGAATAATGATTTCTGCACTTTCATGGGAGCGACGCTACATCGAGTTCTCCATGAAAATAAACGCTGACGGTGAATTAACAAAATCTATAAATTCTTTGACTTTAAGTAAAATAGTTAGTTACAATTATAATTTCAACCTATTAATTCTTTTTTATATAACATCAAACTGTGTAACTCAATAAAAATTGTTTTTAAAAAGTTTAATGTGAATTTGGGAATATCACACACACATATATATATATATATATAGATATATATATATATATATATATATATATATATATATATATATATATATATAACAACTAAGAGGTTCATGCGTAATTCACGCAAAATAAAGGGCTACTGAAATAGAGTGGTAACCGTGGACATGCATGTTTCTGGCTCATTTTGCCTCTTCAGCGATATTCCTACATCTTCTTTGTTATATATACATATTATTATATTCTACTATGTTTTAATTATATTTGCCCCACGTTCAGGTGACAAATTATTATATATTCTAAATTCTTTAATAGTATTATTTGTCCCACTTTCGGTTGACAATTATAATATATCTACTGTTTTAATTATATTAATTTATATGATGTGAATTTCATTTGTTGCTGTCGTCACAATTTGTAATAGTAACTACACTAATGTGAAAACACCTTTACCGCTAAATATAACCTATGAAATTTTATAACAGCAGTTGTCAAATTAATATGCCCGGCTCTATAAATAATAATTGTTATATCATGAAAGATAAATCAATATACAATCAATTAACTCACTCTTAACTCAGGGAGGGATCGATATAAAAAGTGTGACGATGATGACAGCAGAGAATATAATTGGTGTCTGCCCCGCCGCGGCTTGAATCAGGTATCTGATGTTTGGCAGGTTCTCTCTCTCTCGCCCTCGGACCTGAAATATCAATCCCCGAACAAATTAATCGGCTTCGTTAAGAAGCTGAATTTGTTTGGTGAAATCTGAATAGGTATGAGCCACAATAGATTCTTACAAGTCGCAGTGGAAGGCCTTACAGACCCACCCACTACAAACCTAACCTAGCCTGCCTCCGTGAGTGCTGCTTGAACTTTTGTTGTGGTTACGTATTTCGATCGACTCCTACATCATATCATATCAGGCAATTAGCTCAAATTTGGCCACAATGGATTTATTGATGTTAGGAGAGTCTCTTGCATCAAATAAAGACTTTGCTCGTCTGAATTTCGAAAACTGAAAACTTCCTTGTAAGTACATTATTATTAATCTTTAGCGCAAAGTGAAATTTAATTCACACAAGCTTATGTTATGTTATTTTTAGTTTATTAGTTTATTTATATATTAGTGGCGTTCGATTCGCTCGCTCGCTCGCTCGAGCAAATTTGAGTGTAACGTTCGCGTTCTTTTTGATTTTTGCTTGATGCACACAGGCGCGCCAAGGCACACACACACATTTTCTTCTAATCTTTCCCCTCGAGCGCCAACAATACTTCGTTTGGAATTTGTGTTATTATAGCAGTATTGATTTTCATTTTTTCAATAATTTCATTCATGTCAGAGGCATAAGAAACAAGAATCCAAAAATCACAAATAACTAACGATAGAAACTATTTTTTGTGGTTATATGGTGCACACGCAAGCGTTCTACTTCAATTTGTCGTGTCACTATCGAGTACTCAGCGTGAGCAGTGTGGGCCTGCTCGAGCCTGCAAATCGAATGCCACTTTTATAATATTTGTAATGTCATATCATCTTTTTCTTATTCATATTTTTGAGATTCGAAAAATGTATTGTTGACGTTCTTCCTTAAACATAAACACATTGCAATATCTACTGAGGCATGACGTAGCATGCGTTTTCGCACAGAATTCAAAGTACACAGAATAAAAGGCAATAATTTAAAAAAAATTAGTTTATTGCTGGAATAATGTATTTTTCGGACATAGCAGATGTGTGCCTACACTGTAGAAGGGGATTTCAAAATCAGTCATCACGCCTATTCCAAAGTTGTTTTACGGTTTCCTCATTCACTTTCATATTCTGGATTGATTGTAACTATTGTCTCATTTTTATCAATTATTTTTGTTTCCTTAATTTATATAATAGTGGTTGCTTCCTCCTGCACCCCTTTGTCTGCTTTCACTATTTTTTCCTTTATAAATTGTTACTTATCTATGAAATATTTCACTCCCATTCTCGTATATATTTTTCTATAATTTTAAAACGTCATGTATAAAAAACCTTACCCCATTTTGCATTTTGGCAAAAACATTTCAATTAGAATCGCATAAAGAGCTGAACTAAACTACTGCCATTGTTGAAAGTTACGTTTCGAAATTTACAACAAACATATTCGAAAATATTACTTAATTTTCAAACTGTAATTTTGCCAAAAGTCCGCCTGAAAATCGGATGCCAAGTTCTTACTTTTATCCATGCAAATGCTGCAGACATTATTTACTGTGCCAGAATTTCTATTTAATCCCATTTCCACCTCGCTAGGTTTTATTTGTATTTACGGGACAATTTACCTCACTGGTAAATTGTTCATTTTGAACGCAATTTTATAGGTACCTACTTTAAATCTTGTTAAATTAAAACAGATTATTAAATTATTGCTTTCTACGTGCTTATTTCTCCGTTCTGCCTGAAAATCGGCGGCGTTTTTTTGTTTTATGGATAAGTTTTTACGCAGCTGGTATTTCATTAATTATAGTTCCAGAATATGTAATAAACGGAATGTATACAGTGGTGTTGTTAGTTAGAAATAACGGTAAAATAGATTATAAAAGGAATGAAATTTAATCTAACAGAAAGTATACTCGGATGCGCCAGTTCAATTAGGATTATCTTTCATTGGAAATATCCCACATGTAAATGCTGGTGGTCAAAATAAAATGTAACTCTTATGTATTTTCAATACCCTCTTGGAGTCACCCGATTCTTATCTATTACTTATTAGGTAACTAAAGGAAACAAAATAAATGCCACAAAAATGAATTACGATCACTAGTTAAAATTAATATTGTACTTAGCTAATATATCGCTGAAAAGATTAGTAACGCCTACACTAAAATCATTAGGGGAAGTTTGCTCAACATCAACACGGAAAAAGCGGTAGTGGGAGGTGTATGTTCTTCAAACCAAACTAATTATCAGTGGTGGCGTGAGTTTTTAATTTACGAAGTTTCGGTAACCCTTTTATTAAACTGTTAAATTTCGATAAACAGAAGATGTACATGTTCTCATCTCAAGCAATGCAAATAAAATAAATGTTATTTTCTTCAAACAATTCTTTTAATTGTGTCCGGACCTGAATATCAGGCAAATAAGTCGAAGTATTTTGTGCTCCTCAGTCTTTAACGTTTTTCGAAAGAAATACTAAAAATTAAAACAGTAAAACGCGATAAATCGAAGTAGTTTCCAGTGATCTTTAAGTGCAGATAATTCTTTTTTTCTCTCCAGTAATCATAGATCGATTAAAATATCGCTTTTGATACAATACTAACAAATTTTTGGTTATCAATTGACCAAAAAACTGGCTTCAGCTACTATTAATATTATTAATCATTAATAGCCAAACCTATCGGTTTCGCTAGAAATAAACAGAGTCGAATTCAGGTTGAAACTATTGCTGAAATGAAAATTCGATTTAAATTTAAAACAAAGAAAGCTACTTAAAATTTACAAAATGTCATGCGGCGCTTCTGACTACAGGGGTCCGCCAACTAATCGCGATCAGCAAACTTCCACATATTCCACAATTACACAACAGCAACCATCTCCAAAATTTCCAACTAAGGACCAAGCAATAATTTTTCCGTCGGTAGACACAATAAAACTACAAGAGTATACCATTGCAGTAGGAACCATAGTGCAACCAAAAAATGTACTGTTTTCATCAAGAATGTCAAATGAAAGAATTTGCATCTACCTTACAAAAAAACAGGTTGTAGACGATTTTCGGAGTCAACAGGCAGAAATTAAAATAGGAGAACATACTATAAAAGCACGCAAACTAATTACCCCAGCTAATAGATTACTTCTTTCTAACGTATGCCCATCCATACCTCATGATGCAATTGCAAAGTGTTTAATCGAACTTGGTTTTAAAATAATGTCCTCAATTTCGTTTCTTAGAGCTGAAATACAAAACCCACAATGCAGCCATGTGCTTAGTTTCCGAAGGCAAGTATACTATGTACCATTAGACAATAATACTGTACCTGACACAGTCCTAATTGATTTCGATAATACTCCATATCGAATTTTCCTTTCTGATGAATTAACTTGTTGTAAGTGTCATCAGGCTGGTCACGTATCATCAGCTTGTACTATAACTCCCTCTCACGTTACTGTTCCACAACATACGTTCCAACCTGCTAGCAACTCCTCCCAAATGCAGGAAAACTCCTGTTCACTATTAATAGCCCCTAGTTCCCAACAGAATAAAGAAATACACTCAACCGACGAAACTCAGGAAGAGATGGATTCTCAAGGAAGTTCTAATACGAATCACATAAATAAACGATCCCACTCCGAAGTATCATCTCCAGCTTGCTCCACTCCTACAGAAACACCGCAAGTAATTTTACAAAACCTCAACCAGTACATAATAAGAAGAAAAAATGATCAAATCAGCACTACCACTTCGGATGCCATTAATATTGAGTCACTATTACAACCAACTAAACAACTGATTCAGGAGGCATCACCGCCATATGTACTAAACTACATCCAATTAGTAAGCCTCTTAGAAGACGTACACGGCTCTTCCACTCCTCTGGGAATTGCTAAAGAGTACACACAGGACATACAAGGCCTACTACACATGCTGACAGAAATATATCTCAAGTTGCAAGAAATAGAAATAAAAACCAGGATTATAGGATTCAAGAAGAAAATTCTTAACAAAATAAAACAAGACCTAAATGACCAGTTTGACGTGTCGGAAGACACTGATGCGTCACAGGATAGCACATATTAAATAAGCAAAAACAAGTAAAATGACTATTATTTAGTGGAACATTCAAGGTGTATTTACACATGTCGAAATGCTTCAACTTTTAATTAAACAAAAACTTCCACAAGTCATCTGCCTACAAGATACAAACTTCAAAATAAATAAAAAATATTCTTTAAAACATTTTTATGCCCATCACAAAATCAGAATCAGCACTAGTAAAGCCAGTGGGGGCGTATCTATATCATCATCATCATATGCAGCTTATTCAACCATTTTGTTATGGTGTAGCCTCCCTTTACATATTTATATATTCCATTTCCATGTGGGCCCATTGTTGTTTATTGCTAGCTATGCGGCCCCAAGTTGATCCTGCGAGTTTCTTTATGTCGTAGTCCCATCTTAAGTTGGGGCGTCTTCTTGGTCTTTTCACGCCTCGGGGATACCATTGCGTTATCTTTGTGGTCCATCTATCGTCTGTCCTTCTAGCGAGATGCCCCGCCCATTGCCACTTTAGGGATCTGATTCTATTTATGACATCTATCACTTGGGTCTTTTGTCTGATCCAATCAAGCCTTTTTCTATCTCTCCTTGTTATTCCAAGCATGCATCGTTCCATAGACCTCTGCGTTACCTGGAGTTTTCTAATGATATCAGTTTTCAGGGTCCAGGTTTCACAGCCGTATGTTAATACTGGTAGTACGCACTGATCAAACGCTTTCTTTTTCAAACGGAGTGACATTCTAGACTTGAAGATGATAGAGTTCTGTCCAAATGTTCTCCATGCTAATTTGATTCTTCTGTTTATTTCTGGAAGTAGAGAGCCTGATATGTGTATTAGTTGACCCAGGTATATGTATTCCTCTACTATTTCCAGGGCAGTGTCATTAATTGTTAATTCTTGTGCGTTTATCAGTTCGTTATACATTATCTTGGTCTTACTCAGATTTATTTTAAGGCCTACTTCGTTGCTTGCTGCATTCAATTCATTTATTTGTTGTTGCATTTCGCCAGGGTTACTCGCTATCAGGATGATGTCATCAGCGAATCTTAGATGGTTCAAGTATTCTCCATCTATATTCAGACCTGTGTTGTTCCAGCCCAGTTTTCTGAAGATGCTTTCTAGTGTTGCTGTAAATAACTTTGGTGATATTGCGTCTCCTTGTCTAACTCCTCTGCTAGTGGGGAATTCTGGTGTGCCCTCATATATCCTAACTCTCGCTTTGGCTTCCCTATATATATTTGCTAGGGTCTTAATATATGGCTTGTCGACCCTTTGTTCTGTTAGGGCATTTATTACTGCTCTAGGATATATAGAGTCGAATGCTTTCTCAAAGTCGATGAAGGCTAGTGCTAGTGGTTGGTCGTATTCTTTGGTTCGACTGATAACCTCTTTGAGGGTATGGATGTGATCTATTGTACTGAAGCCTTTGCGGAATCCAGCCTGTTCTCGTGGTTGGGCCGAGTCTAGTGTATTTTGTATTCTGTTGTGAATGATCTTTGTGAATACCTTGTACGTCACTGGGAGTAGACTTATTGGTCTGTAGTTCTTAATGTCTTCTTTGCTGCCTTTCTTGTGGATCAATACTATAAGGCCGCTGTTCCACTCTTTAGGTATGCTCCTGGACATCAGACAGTTCGTGTATAGTTTGGCAAGGTACTTCCATGTTTTAGCTCCTGCATATTTGAGTATTTCGGTCGTGATGCCGTCATTTCCCGCAGATTTGCAACTTTTCATGCTTTTCAGTGCCATTTCTACTTCCTCCACCAATACTTCTGGTATGCCATCTTCTGAGTGTTCTATTATTTCATCCAAATTTCCAGGGGCCTTGTATAGGTCTCCATAGAATTTGGCTACTAGGTCTATTATTTCATTCCTGTCTGTGGTTCTTGTGTTTCCATCAGTTAATGCATTTATCTGTCTTTTCCCTATTATTAGTGCCCTTTTTGCATTTTTGTAGCTTTTACGGTTTTCTATTGTTGTTTGTACCAGTTTCTCGTTGTAATTTCTGATATCTTCTACGATTTTCTTTCGTATCGTCTTGCACAGTTCGGTGTATTCAATTCTTTGAATGTTTGTTCTCTTTTTCATTTCTCTTCGTTTTTGTAATAGTGCTTTTGTTTCCGGAGTTAGTTTTTTGTGTTCACCTCGTTGTTGCAGACCTCCCACTTCTACGGCGCAGTTTCGAATTGTGTCTATCAGTTCAGGGTTGTTATATTCCATTTTTTGTAGTCTTTCTTCTAGTAGTGCTTCATATTGGTGAGAGTTCTCTTTCAGCCTTTCGTTGTTTATGTTTTTTGTTGTGTTGGTTTTGATTAGTCTTGACCTTTCTAGTTTTACATCTAAGACCAGTCGAGCTCTAATTAGTCGATGGTCGCTTCCTGTAGTGAACTTGTTGAGCGTGCTTAGATCTTTTACTGTGTTAATTTTATTGGTGAGGATAAAGTCTATTTCGTTTCTGATAGTTGCACCGGGGCCTTCCCACGTCCATTTCCTGTTAGGGTTCTTCTTGAAGAAGGAGTTTGCCACATACATGTTCTGAAAGTGTGCGAACTGTATTAATCTCTCTCCTCTTTCATTCCTTTCTCCAAATCCATATTTCCCCATTCCTTTTTCTTGGTCTTTCCTGTGTCCTACTTTGGCATTAAAGTCTCCCATTATGTATTTGAAGTGACTATTGTCGTTGCTGAGCGCTTGGGTTATTTCATTATAGAATTCTTCTATTTCGTCGTCACTATGGCTGATTGTTGGGGCGTATACCTGAATAATCTGGATAGTATATCTTTTGGAGAGTCTTAGTGTTATGCTGGCTACTCTGTCTGAGGTGCTTGTTATCCTTATGATTCTATTTTCCCAGGTTTTCTTAATTAGGAATCCTACTCCGCTTGTTCTTCCTGTTGGTGTTCCTTGGTGGTATAGAAGATTCCCTGATTCAAGTTCTATGAGTTCTTCATTTTTTCGTCTTACTTCGCTAATGCCCATGATATCCCACTTCTATATATGTCAACTCAAATTTGGAATCAGAAGAAATCCCTATACAATCAAACTTTGAAGTTGTCGCAGTTAAAATAAAGTCCCCAATACAATTTTCTATATGCAACATATACTTTCCATCAGATTCGGAAATTACCTCCAAACAACTCGAATCGTTAACAGTTCAAATTCCAAAACCAAGAATTATAGTAGGTGATTTTAATGCACATAGCACTACATGAGGCTGTATGTCTACAGATAAAAGAGGTGAAGTCATAGAACATCTTTTAAGCTCAACCAATCCTTCATTACTTAATACGGGTGAATAAACTCGCTTTAATTCAGTAACTGGTAATTATTCTGCCATAGATCTCTCTATATGTGAATACTCTTCAACTCCAAGCCTAAATTGGGAAGTTTTACCGCATACTTATGATAGTATACCGAAATATCCTCTTTAGAAAAATGGAAGACAGAAAATGCAGATTGGGAATCTTATGAAAACATTATTAAAAACTCCCTACCGCATCTAGGGACATTGGAAGGTAATATCGATCTTGTCGTCGAAAAATTTACTACAATGTTGGTAAAAGCTGCGGAAGAAACTATAGAAAAGACAAGCAAACCAAATCGTAAACACACAGTTCCATGGTGGAATATTGAATGTGAAGAAGCTTTGAAACCTACTTAATTTCAAAAAGTACAGAGCGAAAGCGAGATATATCATTGACAAAAGTAAACGTGTGTCTTGGAAACAGTATATCTATTCAATAACTGATGATACTACTCTGTCTGAAATGCGGCAAAAGATCTGCAGAATCAAAGGTATTTCATACAACCACAAGATACACTCTCTGAATATGAACGGAAATAATTTTATTGATGACGGACAAATAATAAACGCCTTAGCAGCTTGATTTCGGAAACACTCCATTGACTCTATGTACGACCCTATTTTCATAGAAAATAAGAACAACCTAAAACAAGAGATAGTCATTACCGAAAACAATCATCCATTGAATTTATACTAAGTATAAGTGAACTAAAAGAAGCAATTAATGATGTCAAAAACTTTAGTCCAGGACCTGACGAAATCCCCTATAGCTTCCTTCCGAATTTCCCAGAAAACGCTGAACAATACCTTTTGGACATGTACAATTTTCTATTCAGTACGAAGAAATTCCATAGATCATGGAGAACAGCAATCTTAATTCCTCTTTTAAAATCAAACAACGATAAATCGGATCCGAATTCTTCTTATCGGCCAATCTCTTTAACATACACTATATGCAAGCTATTATAAAAAATATTAAACAGACGTCTGCAATACTTTTTGGAATCTAACAATTTAATATGTAAATAACAAAGCGAATTTAGAAAAAACAGGAGTACAATGGACAACTTAGTTATACTGGAATCTGTCATAAATGAAGCATTTGCGAGTAACCGTCAAGTACTAGCTGTTTTCGTCGATATAGCCTACGATACTGTGTGGAAATATGATGTCCTATTAAAATTGAAACGGTGGGTATTGATGGAAACTTCCTGGCATTCGTAGAGAACTTGACCATATTAATACTCCGGTACAAATGGTTTATACGCAGATGATCTTGTCATCTATGTTAGTAACAGAAATATCCACACGGTCGCAACTATAATACAACAATCCATCCAGTCTCTAGAAGAGCGGTCAGAGAAGGAAGGCCTCATACGTTTTTCTACAAACACGACTAAAGCAATGCGTTTTTCAGTTCAAAACCAAATTACCCTGCCCAAGTTGACATTACACGAAGAGAATTTACAGTATAAGAGAACACAGATTCCTGGGAATGATACTCGATTCAAAACTCATTTGGAACAGTCACATTCAACAACTTAAAAAATCATGCATGCAAAATAAGAACATTCTTAAAGTATTAGCAAATCATAATTGGAGAGCCGATACCACACAATTACTAACTGTATAGCTGAAAATCAATAGGGTTTATCTGTGAGATGTCCTGAATAATATCCAATCATAAAATTGGTCACTTCTATTCACTCCGGAGGCTGTACCGACATGTGGACGATGACGTACAAATGTAGGATTTTTTCTAAAAACCGTTTTTTCGTGTTGTAATATCTCGTTAATAGTAACTCTATCAAGGACATTTGATGATTATCTAAAAATTCACCAAAATATTAATTTATTGGCCCTTTCCAAATTTAATGCCTTCAACCGATGTTGCTACGTCTGAATTCTCAAATTTATTATATTCTCATAATATTGTTACGAAACAGCACACTGGTATAGACCCTAAATCCGACCCTGTCTAAGCCAGGTATGAAAACTAAAATTATGGCGGATACGCACTGTTTTTATAACTGTATACAACTTTACGATTATCTTATGTAAACATTGTTTTTGTGACCAGAGTTATCTAGAAAAGGCCAGAACCAATTGCTTTTGTGTAAGCCGCAGCCCAGAATTCTCTAGTAAAAAAGGCACTAGTATATAAAAAGGACCGATCAGCGGACCAGTTAGTTGATAAAGTGATCTCGTGAAATAAATAAACAAAAATACACCGAACAGTAAAGTGCTAATTAATAATCAAGTTTCTGTGCATATAAATTAAATTTAAGTGATTAGTTAAGTATATATAAATTAAGTGTTAGTGAGTTAGTGTTTAAATAAATTAGTAAGTAGTCATACCGTGTGTTTAAAATTTATCCCACCCGCTTATTGTTTAAATAAATTAGAATAACATTACATTGGTGTCAGAAGTGGGATAATATAAATAAATTGCTCCGTAAAAATGGCCAAGAGATTAATGGATCTGAAAGTGGCGGAATTAAGAGCATAATTAGAAGATCGTGAGTTGGAAACGTCCGGTAAGAGAAGTGAATTAGTAGAAAGACTTAAAGTGGCACTGGAAAATGACGGCTTTGATCCAGAAACCGTTTTATTTAATGACGAGGCTTCCACCTTAATCTCGTCAATTTCTGCTAACATGGACGAGAAGATTTCTGCCATGGAAGAGAACATTTCTGCTAATATTTCTGCTAACATGGACGAGAAGCTTTCTGCTATGGAAGAGAAGATTTCAACGAATGTGAAAAGCGATATTTCGGCCATAAAGAACGATACTTCTACTTTGAAGAACGATATATCTGCCGATATCTTATTATTGAAAAACGACATTGCCGCTGACGTTGAAAATGAAATTTCGTCTCTAAAATCTGAAATCGAGAATAAAATGTCAACGATGGAGGAGAAAATCGAGAATAAGATTACAACGATAGACGAGAAAATCAAGGAGTTGGAGGAAAAGATTGCCGATTCAAGAACGCGAGGCACGCCAGAGGAAGAAAAGAAGACCGAGCAAACGAAACCTTGCAAGCCAGAAACAGTATCTAAGTTTGAAGACATTGGCAGTTTTACCCGAGTCAAGCCCCAAATTTCGATGGAAAAATGTCGTGGACCAATTATGAGAAACAATTTGAGGCAGCCGCTAGAGTGAATAATTGGTCCGATAGAGAGAAGGCAGTGAACTTAACCATCGCGCTTCGCGGAGATGCCTTAGGTGTACTTCAGACGATACCTTCGGAAGAAACGGACGATTTCGAGCAGCTGAAGAAGAGGTTGGACATGCGGTACGGTCATGAACATTTGGAACAGTTGTACAGATTCCAGCTGAAGAACCGAAAGCGGAAACGTGACGAAACCCTTCAAGAGTATGAAATGGATATTGCCCGGCTAGTCCGATTTGCTTATCCATCAGCACTAGAGAACATGATGGTTTAGGCATCCAGGCCTTTATTGACGGCTTGTGTGACCACGATATGGAGAAGACGCTTCGATTAGCTCATCCTAAAACATTGGTCGATGCATTGACTGCTGCTCTTGAATATGAAGCAGCCACGATGGCTTCGGGATACAACAAAGATATGACCATACAGGAAGAAGGTGACGATGACAGACTTGACCAGATCGTCAACTTGTTTAAAGGTATGGTAGACAAGAAGCCGAAGAAAATCAGGTGCTGTAATTGTGGCGAGCTAGAGCATGCACGCAGTTCGTGTAAGCGTCCTACGACTCCTGCAAACCAAAAGCCTCTTAAATGCAAAGCAGCCACGAAGGGCTCGCGGTACAACAAAGGTAGGACCATGCAGGAAGAAGAAGACGATGACAAACTTGACCAGATTATCAACTTGTTGAAAGGTATGGCAGACATGAGGCCGAAGAAGATCAAATGCCGGAAGTGTGGCGAGCTAGAGCACGTACGCAGTCCGTCTAAGCGCCCCAAGACTCCTGTAACCCACGAACTCCAGACACAGAGGAAATCAGACAGGGGTGAACATCCAGGTGATGTGAATTACCGTAAAGCCAACTCCTTGCCTAGACGGCCATGCCCAACAGACTGCTCCCACTGCAACAAGGTGGAATCTAGGGAAGCTGCAGTTTCAAGAACTTCTGTAGTCAACGAAGAATGGTCACCCACCAGAATCAGCGAAGATCAGGAGAATGATCCTCACCTGAAGATGATCCGGCAATGGAAGAAAGAAAATCGGCGACCTACCTGGCAAGAAGTGTCAAAAGTTTCACCGAAACTCAAGGCGTATTGGGCTCAGTGGGACTCCCTTGTCCTGGAAGTAGGGTTGTGGAAAAGAGTCCTTAAGAACGCTGATGGTTCTGAGATGAGGAGACAGCTAGTTATCCCGAGAACAAGAGTAGCTGAGGTACTGAAGAACTTACACGACAGTCCATCGGGAGGTCATCTGGGAGTGAAGAAAACCCTTCAGCGAGTCCGTGAAAGGTTTTATTGGATGAACAGCTCCGATGATGTGAAGGACTGGTGTAAGAAATGTACGACTTGTGCTACGAGTAATTGACCACATCGCAAGAGAAAGGCACCCATGTTACAGTACAATGTTGGAAGCCCTTTCGAGAGGATTGCTTTAGATATCGCTGGACCATTTCCGACGACAGAAAATGGTAGCAAGTACATACTGGTTGTAATGGATTATTTCACAAAGTGGGTGAAAATTTACGCTATCCCGACCCAAGAGGCCACAACTGTCGCGGATGTATTGGTGAAGGAATTTATCAGCCGATATGGACTACCCTTGTAAGTCCACAGTGATCAGGGAAGAAATTTTGAAAGCCATCTATTCCAGGAGATATGCGACAAGCTGGGAATGAAGAAGACCAGGACAACAGCTTCACATACATATTCAGATGGAATGGTGGAGAGAATGAACTGGACTATTGGAAAATACCTGTCCAAAGTAGTATCCAGCCATCAGAAAGATTGGGACCAGTATCTTTCCCTATTCGCATTGGCTTATCGATCTGCCGTCAATGAGTCCACGGGTGAAACACCTGCGAAAATCCTGTTTGGCCGTGAAATGAGGCTTCCTTGTGACCTGGAATTTGGCTGTAGGCCTGGAGAAGATCTAGCAGGCGAAGACTACGTGATCCAATTAAGAAGAAGGCTGGACGATATTTATGAATTAGTTCGAACCAATCTTCAAGTTGCCAGCGACAGAATGAAAAGTCGGTACGACACGTAGGCCATAGAAAGCGGTTTTGAAGAAGAGGACAAAGTATGGTTACACAACCCGACGAGGAGAAAAGGATTTTCTCCAAAATTACAAAAATCCTTAATCAAGAAAAGGATCAATGATGTTATATATCGCATAAGCAAGGTCCCCAACGGAAAACCAAAAGTAGTTCACCAAAACCGACAAGCGCCATTCGAAGGAGACCATGACATAGAGAAAGGAGTAAACCTTATTCAAGATGTGTCTGACCCTACCTTCGATGAATTTATGGGCGCGTATGGAGGTACCGGGAAAGCTAGATATGGAGTCACTTCGGAACAACAACAAGATTTGTTCACTCTCCCGGAAGATTATTCACTGGTATACAACATCCCCGCCCGTATCAAGAACGCACGAGGGTTGGCATCCGTCTTTCGAAAGAAGTTCGGGCAATTAGAAAAACTTGAAGACCAGATTCCAGCCCCTGGCAAGACACTGAAACTGAAACATAATTCGCGGTACGTCTTCTACGTGGTAACTAAAGATGAATTTAAAGATCAATCTACCTACCGCGATGTGTGGGAAGCACTTCGTAACCTTCGAGACCATGTGTTAGAATCCAGCGTGAAGAAACTGGCTATGCCTAAGATAGCGAGTAACCAGTTGGATTGGCGAGTTATCCGGAACATGGTAGAGGTTATCTTTAGAGATACCGGTGTCCAGATATTAATTTGCAGCTACAACCCTCGTTATCAGTATCCGATGAAGACGGTGCCCTGCTATTTCCATAAGATCGGAAAGTGTAGAAATGGGGCCAGTTGCCGATTCAAACATCCATTCTGGGCTACACAAAAGTTCCAGGAGGAACTTCCATTTAAGGAGGGGGTAATGTTACGAAACAGCACACTGGTATAGACCCTAAATCCGACCCTGTCTAAGCCAGGTATGAAAATTAAAATTATGGCGGATACGCACTGTTTTTATAACTGTATACGACTTTACGACTATCTTATGTAAACATTGTTTTTGTTACCAGATTTATCTAGAAACGGCCAGAACCAATTGCTTTTGTGTAAGCCGCAGCCCAGAATTCTCTAGTAAGAAAGGCACTAGTATATAAAAAGGACCGATCAGCGGACCAATTAGTTGATAAAGTGATCTCGTGAAATAAATAAACAAAAATTCACTGAACAGTGAAGTGCTAATTAATAATCAAGTTTGTGTGCATATGAATTAAATTTAAGTGATTAGTTAAGTATATATAAATTAAGTGTTAGTGAGTTAGTGTTTAAATAAATTAGTAAGTAGCCATACCGTGTGTTTAAAATGTATCCCACCCGCTTATTGTTTAGATGAATTAGAATAACATTACAACATGCAACGAATTACTTGAGTGCCGCCTATGGAATATGTCGTGGTTATTTTATTTACATACCCATGAAATGGCAAACAAACTCGAGCTATGCTCCTATACCCACAAATTAGGCATTTATTAGTCATATTAACGGCCGAATTATGAACAATACTAACAAAGATACTTGTTTACATAATTTAAGTCACTTAAACTTCTGCAACTTTGTAAAAAATATATATAAATAAACTCATGGACCAAATTAACGCAACAATTAAATTTTGCTTATTTATGATATAGAATAAGTCTTTTAATTTTCAACCGATTAACAAAATTTTTTTGGCAGATTGTAGGAACTTTATTAGAATTATTATCAGAAGCGTTTTGAATTTTTGTAAAAATAAATTTGACCATTTAGTATACCGGGTGGAATGAAACAGTATTTATATACTATACATTCTATACGCCCTGTGGGGTAAACTGAAGTATACAATTTTTTTCTTCTTTTTTTCAAATGACTAGGATGAATCATTAATTCTTGATATTTTGTTTTTTGATTCATTCCAATATATTTCTCTTTACAAAAGATACAAATTTTCAAAAAAATCTCTACAATTTTTCAAATTTAAATTAAACTTACAGCGTATTCTTCACAAAATAAATCGTAGGTGGGTAGTATCAAGTTTGACCAAGAGCAGAAATTTAGATTTCTTTTATTGAGTCAATATAAAAGATATGGTTTGAGAGTGTTTTTTATTCAGTTTCTGGATTGATAAGCAAATAGAACAGTTTGTAAGGCGTAGTATAGTTCAAGGTATCATGAATAGGGCACACAATTTAACAAACGACGAATGTGTAAGAGCTACAACTTTGATTCAAGATGGAAGAAGTATGCGTTATGTGCCCAATTTTTTTAACCACTGTTGCTGCATATTTTCGGGAGCCAATTTTTGTCTCTATCATCGACTGGAATTCCATGCTCATAAGCACTTTTAACTTCACTAGGCAATGTGTTCCGTTGATATTTTATCCTAAATTCACCACAAATGTAGCAAAACACGACAAGAGAGTTTTTGCAAATCCTTGGCATTTTGTACCTACAACAAAATTACATTTGCTATAAAATTAAAATAATATGCTTCTCATGTGATTCTGTTTTGCTCTATAGATGAAATTAGACATAAATTTTCGCTTCATGTATCAATGTAATATAAAACTTATCGAAATACCAGGGTAAAATCAGCAATAATCCCTATGCAAGTTTATATCGAACTGAGCGATATCGTTTTATTTCTTTATGTCAACCCAAGTCGTTTCCGTGTGGACAAATACGGATACAGACTGAATAAACTACCGTTAGTTCAATAATGACTCTAAAAAAACACAGAATTTCGAGGTATTTAAAAAAATAATTAAAAAAAAGATGTACGTTATAGCAAACAATGGAAAGCAGATCTAGATTCAGCATGTTAAGCTCTTCATATTTATCATATTTTTATTTAAAGGAGGATTTCGTTGCAGACCAGTGTTATCAATTGGAAAAACAAACTGCCGGGCAATAGAAATTCTTTTTTTAAGTCACAGTATCAAAACTAAAGCAATTTTCGTAACTATCTTTCTCGAACTGTCGTCGCTCTATCGGAAGTAGATACTTGAAATCTCAAAGTTTCTTAAATTTTCCACTAACGGCTCTATCAGACAAGATTTTCGCAATCAAATGTTCTGCAACAAATCAAGTTTCGAGAGGAAATTCCCAAACGACATATATACAAAGTCAAAAACAGGACCGGTGCACAAAATATACATCATTGCACTTTTATCTGTAACTAACGTAAAATTTAGAGCATGTCTGATTAGAATTCTTAAATTGAAGTACAACAAAGTTATAAAGAGATTTTTTTATTTCTGATTACATTGCGTCTCCATAGAGAGCTTGCGTGTCCTTGGTGCTTAACTACTAACGCTCAAGGTGTCGAAATTTAGCATTTACTATATGAGAGATATTAAATTTGATAGTAGTCTACATACAAAATATAAAGTAATTTAAAGCTAAAAAATTGGCAAATGTAATAATTAGCTGTGATTTTCAAAAATGTATGTCTCATATTTACGATTTAACTTCATGACTCTACAATCAGGGTTATGTATTTAGAATGATGGTGATATCGTTTCTTGTATGTCTTTTTTACTACGCTATAAGATAATTTTTTTGTTCTTTGTGCTAATATAATCATCGTGAAAAATTCCAGAAATATTTATTGGAGTTACATAACAAAAGATGCAATCCTATTATAGTCTGTTTCTTATTGACTGACAGCACGCGAAAAGGTCACAGATGCTAGTCAGGTAGTAACGCATAAGCGTCACAGTTCATCTAAGGAATTTATTTACTATTTAATTTTATACCCGATCTGATATATAAAGGTAATATAAATGTAAATTCGGTTAGTTAAAACAACTAACTGACCTTCATACATTTGTAGAGTACATACAGTTAAAACAATAAATTATTTTTGAAATAATCTTGTAACGCAACTATTCTGACTGAATAGTTCATTAATTATCTTGAGAATTTGAAGGAAGTCAATTCTTGGGAGATATATTAACAAACCATTTATCAATTAATTCTCCAGATAATTACTTTCTGATTTTTGAAATGTTGATAATAACATTTCCAAGAAACATTACAATAGGGTCCTACTAAGGATTGTCCCAATTTTGCAGGTATATACGGTGAAACTTGGTCTCGCCCAAATTTGTATAATTTGTTTTGCTTAGAGTCGCTTATGTTCCATAAGTGTTAACTGTGTTGTGAAAAATGTCTTCAAGTTTTACCCCAGTAAAGTGTAAGAGCGTGATTAGCTTTTAAACGAAGACTGTAGTGTTATATGTGCATGATGCTGTTGTACATCAAATGCCGACTGCTACTGTTAGAAATATAGTTTCGACATGTTCAAATATGACAGGAGTTAGTGAATCTACTATTTACAGGCTTCTAAGAGAGAGTTAAAATGGAAATATATCTCCACCTAAAAAGTCAACTGGTAGAAAACCATTTGACCTTGATGAACATATGCAAAATACAATAAGACAAAAACTACATGAATTATATTTTAAAAAAGAGATCCCAACCCTTGACAGAGTTCTAAGAATGGTGAAGGAGGACGAGAATTTGCCTGACATAGGGCGAAAAATGTTGTGGAAAATATTACACAAATTAAATTTTACTTGGGAGAAGCAAAGTCGCAAATCAGTACTAATCGACAACGAAGAAATAATATGTTGGAGACGCCAGTATTTACGAGATATCCGAAAATACCGACAGGAGGGAAGACAAATCTATTATCTAGATAAGACATGGCTCAATGAAGGACATTCAGTGAAAAAAATATGGCAGGACAAAAGTATTCAAACCAGTCGTCAAGCTTTCATAGAAGGTTTATCTACTGGACTGAAAACTATAAGGTAAAGGTCGCCGACTAATAATAACGCATATTGGATGCAATCAAGGGTTCGTTGAAGGTGGTTTACTGCAGTTTCAGTCAACGTCTACCAAAGACTATCATGAAGATTTAACATGTCGCTGAGACATGTTACTATTTTCATCAATTATTTTGGAGCGTTACTTATTCGTCGGCTACTCCCACCTCTAATTCCAAATCCTTTTATTTCGAATATTAGGAACGTATCGTTGATAGTTTTTACTATCATTAAATGGCTATTTAAACTACGATTGACGTGGAACTCGGCCTCTTTTATTCATTTCTTCGCTGAAAAGTTAATCAGCATTCTCTGTTAAATATCAATTTGTGTGTGATTTTTAATTTTCTTCGCTGGTAATTTATCTATATATTAGTGTTTTTAAATGAAACTCACGGTCTCTAGTTAATTCCACAATATAATAAAAGTTATTGAAAATTATAAAAAATTGACAATTGTTTCGATAAATCAATATCATCGTCAGAATGACAGAAGTTACATTTCATTTTATGCCTACCTGATGTTTAGTAGTTATTTTTGGCTAGACCAAGAAGTAACCTAACTTGTGATTGGCTTAATATACTTTATAGAAAAAAGAAGAAGATGTGATATTACAAATATTGAAGCTTACATATTATTAGCCCTATGGTGATATCCTGGATATCATTTTTCCAATTAGGTAGGCATAAAATGAAATGTAACTTCAGTCATTCTGACGATGATATTGATTTATCGAAACAATTGTCAATTTTTTAGAATTTTCAATAACTTATATTGTGGAATTAACTAGAGACCGTGAGTTTCATTTAAAAACACTAATATGAGCATATTCCACGAAGTAAGGGTCGAGACAGTTAATTTCATTATCTATATATTTTCAAATTGTTATTGTGTGCTTACAAATTATTCTATTTCGATTTTTCTATTTAGTTAAAATACTTCGTTTTTTAAAAAAAACAATGTTTTTGTGATGGCGTTTTCCATTTTTTCTTCGCCGGTATTATCTTTCTTTAATAAAAAATATGGTGGCGTCCAAAGTTATTTTATGAAGCGAATTTATAACAGATTCTTTATATGGTTATTTTCCACCGATTTAAATTTCCTTTTTCTGATTATTTTGGAAACAGGACGGATAAGAATGAACAGTTTTCTGTGGTTCTATTTTGAAAATTAAATTCAAATTTTTGTATGTATTGGAGTATACGCTCCCACCTGTTCATTTTATTCCTCCTTTTCAATTTTCAATTTTTTACTGTTTTTCCTATTTTTTTTATTTCTTCCCTACAGCTCTGCAGCCTTAAGGATCGCCTACTTTAAGGACCGTCCACTTTAAGGACCGTTTACTATAAGAACCTCTACAGACCGGCCACAAGATCCACTCATCGGACCCCATCATCCAAGTCCAGTTAGCAACGGCTCAAGAACCCTCGACTACTACTGCGAGCTGTACGTCCCGAGTCTTCCCAAGATAAGTCCCTTACTTATTTTTGGTATATATAAAATATTGAGTTGGACATTTTTACTATATAACTGATATTTATTCGTATTTGTAAATTTATTATTGTGTGTCAAATAAATCCAATTGTCCCGAAATTTTGTTTATCCCAATTGAGGTAATAAAAAATAGTGTAACTAAGGCCGAATTCACTACCTGAGTGGAGTCCCAAGGTTGGGTGTTTAAGTTGTGACAAAGAAATGACTGCAGATGTATTTTACACAAATGGTCGAATTAATTCCGAATAATGCTGTAATCGTTATGGACAATGCCACTTATCATTCGCGATTAACAGAAAATCTTCCATCTGCCTCTTGGAGAAAAGCTGATATTAGAAACTGGTTAATCGTAAAAGATATACCATTTGAAGATGATATGTTAAAAAAATAACTTTTAAAGGTTGCTTCAGATCACAAGCTACAATTTAGAAAGTTTGTTATTGATGAAATAGCCAAGAATCGTGGGATAACAGTGCTTCGTTTGCTGCCATACCTTTGTGAATTAAATGCGATAGAGTTAATATGGGCCCAAATGGAAGGTTATGTAGCCAGACATAATAAAACATTTAAAATGAAAGATGTTCGTGAACTCATGAAGTACTCATTGACAACAATAACTGAAGAGAACTGGAGAGATGCTGTGAATCAGGTAATTAAAGAGGAAGAGAAAATGTGGGTTTTAGGTTACCTCATAGAACAAACTATAGAACCGATAGTGATCTCTTTTGATGAGTCTTCGGATGATTCTTGTATGGCCAGCGAAGAGGATGATACTATAGATTGAATTTTATATTTCCGATAAATGATATGTTTACTTTATTTAATATACATTAATTCATTGTCAATAAATTTGAATTATGAGAATTAAACTATATTTTATTTAATTAATTTAATTTAATAAGAATGAAATTGCCAATAGGCCTAAACGAAAGAGTTTTATTTCAACTGTAATGTTGATCGATTCTAATTAAATAAGCAAAATGAACTAATATCGTAATCTCCGCCACTGCCGCACTGTTTATCCTTTTGCTGGCATTGTTCAGTTTTATTACCATATTGTATTTTGAGCTGAAACAGGGATGTACAGATAACCAATACAGACACCTACTTGTTCTGCATTAGAATCTTAGTATTTACTTGTAAAATTCTTAGGATCACTCTGTAAGAGATAATTTTCTATTTGAATATTTAATGAGCTACTGTGCTGTCAGACATTAAGAAATAGACTATAAAGCATAAACCTGTCTTGAGTTTAATCCTAAATATTGATAGGAAATCTATTTTCAAGATATGTTTTTCGAAATCTAATTTATGGTAACATATCTAATAATAATTGAAAAATTTCTGGTCTTCCTCCAATAGTTATAGCAAGAAGTTTTTTCTCCTTTCTTATAGAATTGTATCTCGGAATCCACATAATAAAAATGGTCAGGTCAACTACTTTTGACTCACGTGACTACTCCATTTTTTAAGTTATTTGATTAATGATTGAGTTGAAACATTATTTGACTCACGATCAAAGACACATGAAAAAATAAAGTCATCACTTGTTTGCTCGAATGATTACTTTAATAGACTTACTAGATTTTATCGATTCATTTATATTTGTCACTTGCTGAAGATCTTCACATAAATAATTAATTTGTTTTTGGCCGCTACTAACAGTCCATGAAATTTCAGATAGGTATAAACTTTTTCTTTTTCCATCGATTAAAAAGATCCAAATCTATTTATTAATTGCTTAAATAGAATTGGTGTGGAAGTAAGAATTGCCTGTGTCCAATTAAGTGGTTACAAGTAGTTGAAACGTTGAGGTGTTGATTGATTGAAAACACATTCTCATTATTCACAACAATGGTCATTGAGCATCAACCTTTGTAATAATACGTTTCCGCCAACTCTATCTACGATGCAAGAAAAATATTAGTTTACACCACAAAATGTTGAAGTTTTTTATTTTTTTGAGTTATTTTTACGTTTTCCAGTGAGAAAAACACGAAAAACGAGATTTTGGAAATCTTGTTAGCACGATACAGCCTCCGTAGTACATAAAGTCACCAATTTTAGAATGGGTATTATTCGAGGCGTCTTACAGATGAACCCAATGGATTTTCAGCTCACCAGAGCCAGTCAAGCGGGTCCTATAAATCCAGATGTACTACATTTTACGAGAAATTTCGGTTTGTTAGCACGATACAGCCTTCGAAGTGTTCACAAGTGACCAATTTTGTGATTGGATATTGTATAGGGCGTCTCACAGATGGATCCTATTGATTTTCAGCTCACCAGAACTAGAACAATGAGTCCTATAAATCCAGATATACTACATTTTTGGTCTTTTTTGGAGAAATTTTGCTGTGTTAGCTCGATACAGCCTTCGAAGTGTGAAGAATTGACCAATTTTATGATTGGATATTATTCAGAGATGAACCCTATTGATTTTCAACCCACCAGAACCAGTAGAATGGGTGCTATAGTACTTGAAGTACCGCATCCAGATATACCACATTTTTGGAGAAATTTCAGTACGTTTGCACGATACAGCGTCTGGAGTGCGGAAAAGTTAGTTTTAATCTTTAAAACCATTTATTTTCATTAGTACAACATTTCATTTGCACTTTAATTAAAGTTCCTACCTTTTCTATATACGTATGAAACGGATGAAACCAGTGTACAATGGATGTATGAGTTGTTGACGACGAGGATAGTTGAGACACAGGTGGGAAATCAAACCACCTCAGTTAAAGCCACTCGGGAGACACCTCAAGGGGGAGTTAAATGGAGCCTCGTAGTAGATGAGTTGCTCTACAGGCTAACGGAGCTTGACTTCGAATATATGGGCTATGCTGATGACATAGTTCTAATAGTCAGAGGCAAGTTCGAAAGCACCTTGTGTAACTTCTTACAAAAGGGCCTCAGAATCATTGAACAATGGTGCTTGCCAGTGGGGCTAAACATTAACCCAAGCAAAACCATAGTAATTCCATTTACCCGGAAAAGAACACTTCCAGCCATGAAACCCATATCCTTAAACGGGGAAATCATAGAATGGAAATTAGAGGATACATATCTGGGGATAACCCTAGACAGTAAGCTTCTGTGGAATAAGCATGTTGAAATAACTGCTAGTAAAGCAAGAAGAGCTTTGATGGCGTGCAGAAATCTAGCTGGTAAGAGGTGGGGCTGTCACCCAAAAATACTGCGATGGATGTACGCCATGATTGTGAGACCAGCAATTACGTATGGGGCAATAGTTTGGCATACAAAAGCAAGTCAGTACAGCACGAGGAAGACCCTCGACAAAGTTCAAAGGCTTGCCTGTGTGTGCATCACTGGAGCTATGAGAACGTGTACAACTAGGGCACTTGAGATCATTACAGATCTCACACGTCTACGTCTGGTGATAGAAAGATCTGCCCCAGAGGCAATTCTTAGAATATCTAAGGAAGGTTCAGGCAATGAGAGTAATAAAAATAAAATTGTTTCTGGATCCAAGTCATCACTTTCCAGTGCCATTTTGAATCATGTTCGCTCTCCTTTCCGGACGTTTACAAGTCGCGATTTTCTAATTCCGCTTTTAGTCCCGTCACATTCTGATCACTTACTCCCTTAGCCATTTATTTGTACTCATTTATTCATATTAACCCACTTCTGACACCAATGTATTGATTTTCTCATTTATTTATATCATTTATCCTGATGGGTGGGATAAATTTAAACTCTCGCTACTGGGTGCTCTAAATTTAGTTAATTCCGGGTTACTTTCTTACCTTGAAATCTATTTATACACTTAACTTCTTAAATTCAATAAATTGATATTAAATTAAATTATATTCACCGTGGAAGC
Source organism: Galeruca laticollis (assembly GCA_963921935.1). NCBI lineage: Eukaryota > Metazoa > Arthropoda > Insecta > Coleoptera > Chrysomelidae > Galeruca > Galeruca laticollis. The sequence goes on from OY998183.1 coordinate 95,568,697, forward strand.
ACTACTAAGCTAAACTGCAAACTAACTAACCCTTTCGAGAAAGTTCAGTTTTTTCGAATTCAGTTTAACAAAAACTGCCCTTCCTTGAAATCCCCGTGCATTCGTCAAAATTTGAACCGATTTATTCTATTAGACTACCAGAGTGCGATTTCGAAACAATATTTAAAAACTAGTTGACTACAGTTATTTTGACACATGTCACTATTACGCCAGTTTGACAGCGCCATTTAATGCAGTTGGATCTGCGATTTACGTAAAAATATACTTTATGGGGCATATTATTTGAAATAACTAAGTTATTAGGGTGCGACAGGCAACCTGTGACACCTTATATCGTACAGGCTTCCAGGTATGAAAATTAACAGGTTAATTTGAAATTATTCGTAACTCCCAAATGATTCACCTTATAAAAATGTAGAGGGTGTTCCAATTAAAAAATTGGGAGAGGTTTATATAGGGTGGAGAGTTTTGATTGGAAAGTTTCCTTATTTTTAGATGCTGTCAATTTGACAACCTGAGCCTGAAATTTAAAATTACAGTTCTGTATACAGTTGACATCTAAAATGATATCAGCAACGGTGTCAAATAAGTGGTATGTTGAAAAAATAGGGCGACTTTTCAAATTCTGGATATAAGGTGTAGTTCAATGTTTTGACAGAAAAATATTTTTGACGGTTCGGCATATTTTGGCAGGTTTATTATTAGTTCATTCTTGTTTGCACAACCATCCGATTTTGTTCCCAATCAAAAGATTTCGACTCAGACGAGTTTTAGAAAAAACGTTAATTTTATCAGATATATTGTTAGTAGAAACGCTTTTATAAAAAAAGGTAGTGCTGTTTCACATTCCTAAGTTCAGAAAATTGATTTTCCAATATTTCAACAGTTTAATACAAATAACGTCCATTATTGAGAGAATAGAAAATTTATTCACAATATACATACGACTTTATATAGTCCAAACCTGGGGATCGCTATATCGGCTTCCATTGATTGCGTCTGTTTCAAGAAAACATATTTGAATATGGAATTTATGAAGTGATTGAACTGAGTCAAAGCCTTTATGGAAATGCGACAATATTGATTTATATTTTATGCTGAAACTTTTGAAATTGGGACTATTTTGTCTCCTTCTAAGAATGTTATTTTAAAACAACTTTTGTTTTACAGCCAAATTTAATCGGGCGAATACAAAAGTTTTTATGTTATTTTGCTCAAACTACGAACTCAGGATGAAGAGTTAGATAGAACCACCAATGAAAAAATGACAAAGAATATTTCTAGCTCAAGAAATTAAGGATTTTATTAACAGAAAGTGCTTTTGTTTAATATGTGAGAAGAAAAATAAATCCGTATATAGATGAACGAAGAGTGGGTGTGTTTGAAAAGTTTCCTCAATTTTCTACATTGCTTCCACATAAAATGAAGTTTGTAAATATTCGTTTTTGAGGAAAAGAACAAACAACACGACAATAAGCAGATCGTTCAGCAATAGACAAAGAAAGTACAAAGCAACGGAGAAATACACATAGCTTTGATTGACCTGGAGAAATCGAAAGATAGAGGTCCAGTCTCAAAGCTGTGGAAGATAATGGGGAATCTGGAGATCATTACAAATCTGATTAGAGCTACTAGAATATATATTGGTGGTACTGCAGTACTCGCATCTTAACGCCATTACGACATACATAGTCACCCCTCTACGAAGTTCCTAAAAGCTTTTCGGGCAATCTTTCGCTAAGTAATAATGTTTCTTCTTTTATGGGGAGTGGAAATTTACAGTGTTGCCGTACACCCTCGGTTGAGAATGATACACGCTACAGACCTGATGCCATCTCATGCACAACAATAATTCACGTTATTTTTAAACACAATTAAGTTGCCCAGGATTTTATACACCTAACAACAATTTAATTATAGTATTGGTGCGAACTCGCACACCGAAGTATATACTGAGTACGATCATGTAACCTTATATTAACGGTGTTAAAAAATGGCGAGCGCACAGAATTCTGAGAAGGTCTATTGGGATTTTTTGTGACCGTTTTTTATAGACATGTTTTCTGAAGATCTTTTAATCATTGATCCGGCATTCGAGTAATATCCCGAAAGGCGATTGTTTTTGTGTAAGCCGCAAACTAGAATTATCTATCAAAAAAGGCCACTTATATATAAAGGATCGACCAGCGGGAGAAGTCAGTTTATAAAGTGATCTCGTGAAATAATCAAGCCAACAAGTAAATAGTAGGGAAGTGTTAATATAAATTAGTTTAAGTGCATATATTGCGAATAGTTTAGTGAATAAATAAATTAAGTAAGTGACCCTACCGTGTGTATGAATTTATCCCACCCATCAGGATAAACTGTTTTTAAATAAATAAGAAAAACGTGGTTTCAGAAGTGGGATGAATCCCTTCAAGAGTACGAAGTGGATATTGCCCAATTAGTTCGATATGCTTATCCATCAGCACCAGAGAACATGATCGAATGTCTGGGCATCCAGGCCTTTATTGATGGCTTACGTGACCCCGATATGCAGAGGACGCTTCATTTAGCCCATACCAAAACATTAGTTGACGCATTGACAGCTGCACTTGAATATGAAGCTACCACGATGGCTTCGGGATACAACAAAGGTAGGGCCATGCAGGAAGCAGATGACAGACTTGACCAGATCGTCAACTTATTGAAAGGTATGGCAGACAAGAAGCCGAAGAAGATGCCGAAGAAGATCAAATGCCGGAAGTGTGGCGAGCTAGAGCACGTACGCAGTCCGTCCAAGTGCCTCAAGACTCCTGCAACCCAAGAACTCCAGTCACAGGGGAAATCAGACAGGGGTGAACATCGAGCTGATTCGAATCATCGAAAAGCCGACTTCCTGTCCAGACGGCCGTGCCCAACAGACTGCTCCCACTGCAACAAGGCGGAATCTAGGGTAGCTGCAGTTTCAAGGACTACTGTAGTCAACGAAGAATGGTCACCCACCAGGATCGGAGAAGATCAGGAGAATGATCACCTAAAGAAGATTCGGCAATGGAAGGACGAAGATCGGCGACCTACATGACAAGAAGTGTCAAGATTTTCACCATGATGGGCTCAGTGGGACTCCCTTGTCCTGGAAAAAGGGCTGTTGAAAAGAGTCCTTGAAAACCATTATGGTTCCGAGATGAGGAGACAGCTAGTTATCCCAAGAACAAGAGTAGCTGCAGTACTGAAAAAGTTACACGATAGTCCATCGGGAGGTCATCTGGGAGTGAAGAAAAACCCTCCAGCGAATCCGTGAGAGGTTTTATTGGATGAACAGCTCCAATAATGTGAAGGACTGGTGTAAGATATGTACGACTTATGCTATGAGTAATGGACCACATCGCAAGGCAAAGGCACCCATGAAACAGTATAATGTTGGAAGCCCTTTCGAAAGGATTGCTTTAGACATCGCTGGACCATTTCCATGGTGTTAAGTACATCCTGGTTATAGTGGATTATTTCACAAAGTGGGTGGAAATTTACGCGATCTCCAATCAGGCCACAACTGTCGCGAATGTATTGGTGAAGGAATTTATCAGCCGATATGGAGTGCCCTTAGAAGTCCACAGTGACCAGTAAAGAAATTTCAACAGCCATCTATTCCAGGAGATTTGCGACAAGCTGAGAATGAAGAAGACCAGGACAACAGCATTACATACACGGTCAGATGGAATGGTCGAGAGAATGAACAGGACCATTGGAAAATACGTGTCCAAAGTAGTTTCCAGCCATCAGAGAGATTGGGACCAGTATCTTTCCATATTTGCATTGGCTCACCGATCTGCCGTGAATGAGCCCACGCATGAAACACCTGCGAAAATCCTGTTTGGACGTGGAATGAGGCTTTCTTGTGACGTGGAATTTGGCTGTCGGCCTGGAGAAGATCTAGCAGGAGAAGGCTACGTGATCCAATTGAGAAGAAAGCTGGACGATATTCATGAATTAGTTCGAACAAATCTTCAAGTTGTCAGCGACAGAATGAAAAGTCGCAGGCCACAGTAGGCGGATTTAAAGAATTGGACAAAGTATGGTCACACAACCCGGCGAGGAGAAAAGGATTTTCTCCAATATTACAAAAATCTTGGGAAGGATCAATGGCGTTATATATCGCATAAACAAGATCCCTAACGGAAAACCAAAAGTAGTTCACCCAAATCGACTAGCGCCATTCAAAGGAGACCATGACCTAAAGAAAATAGTAAACCATATTCGAGATGTGTCTGACCCTACCTTCAATGATTTTATGGGCGCGTATGGAGGTACCGGGAAAGCTAGATATGGAGTCACTTCAGAACAACGACAAGATTTGTTCACTCTCCCGGAAGATTAGTCACTGGCATACAACATTCCCGCCCGTCTCAAGAGCGCACGAGGGCTGGCATCCGTCTTTCGAAAGAAGTTCGGGCAATTAGAAAAACTGGAAGACCAGATTCCAGCCCCTGGCAAGACACTGAAACTGAAACATAATTCGCGTTACGTCTTCTACGTGGTAACTAGAAAGGAATTTCAAGATCGATCTACCTACCGCGGTGTGTGGGAAGCCCTTTGGAACCTCCGAGACCATGTGTTATAATCCAGCGTGAAGAAACTGGCTATGCCTAAGATAGCGAGTAACCAGTTGGATTGGCGAGTCATCAGGAACATGGTAGAGATTATCTTTCACGATACCGGTGTCCAGATATTAATTTGCAGCTACAACCCCCGTTATCAGTATCCGATGAAGACGGTGCCCTGCTATTTCCATAAGATCGGAAAGTGTAGAAATGGGGCCAGTTGCCGATTCAAACATCCAGTCTCGGCTACACTAAAGTATCAGGAGGAACTGCCATTTAAGGAAGGGGTAATGTTACGAGACAGCACACTGGAATAGTCCCTAAATCCGACTCTGTCTAAGCCAGGTATGAAAGTTAAAATTACGGCGGACGCGCAGGGGTTTCTTAGAATTGTTTACGATTGTGACTATCTTATCTCGACATTGTTTTGTGACCAGTCTTATCTAGAAAATGCCAGAAAACTAATTGTTTTTGTGTTAGCCGCAATCTAGAATTATCTAGTGAAAACGGCACTAATATATAAGGGACCGACCAGGAAGAGTTAGTTTAGTTGATAAAGTGATCTCGTGAAATAAACAAGAATACACCGAAATAGCAAACAGTAAATAAGTGAATATAAATTAGTGAAGTGTTTATATAAAGTAGTTAAGTTTTTATATAAATTAGTTTAAGTGAATATACTGTGTATATAAATAGTGAATAGTGTAGTGAATAAATAAATTAAGTAAGTAGCCATACTGTGTGTATAAATTTATCCCACCCGTAATAAAAAAACGTTTTAATAAATAAGAAAAACATTACAGTATTTAAATCCACTGATGTGGGAATCAACCTATGATATTTTATAAAATAATTTATCTACTTTTCCCGTTTTGGCTTTAAAAATCCGATTCAAATCGAAATTCACTGATATCACATCGCTCAAAGAAAACCACCCTTTTTACCACCAAAAAAAACCAAGGAACACCAAACGGAAATTGTCAGTTCTTTTAACTAGGGAGTTAGTGGTGATCAATTGATCAATTAAACCATAACCAAGGTAGGCACAATTATGTTAATTTGAAAATTTTGGTACAGAAGATTCTTTCTTTCTCAAAGTCAACTCTATTGTACATGACATCTTGACAACGTAAACATTCTAAAAGTTTAATAGATATTTGAAAACAGAATTAGTGACTTGATTGATATCATCGGTAAGTGTTTACCCTCTTAATTCAAACTCCAATAATGGAAAATAATTTATAAAAATTTCTTCAAACCGTAACAAATTACCAAAAATTACCAAAAAGTACCAAAAAGTACCAAAAAGTACCAAAAAGTACCAAAAAGTACCAAAAATTACCAAAAATTACCAAAAATTACCAAAAATTACCAAAATTTACCAAAAATAACCAAAAATCACCAAAAATTACACAAAAATTACCAAAAATTACCCAAAGTTACCAGAAATTACCAAAAATCACCAAAAATTACCAAAAACTACTTAAAATTACCAAAAATTACCCAAAATTACCAGAAATAACCAAAAAGTACCAAAAATTACCAAAAACTACTAGAAATAACCAAAGTTTACCAAAATTTACCAAAACTTACCAAAATTTACCAAAATTTACCAAAAATTACCAAAAACTACCAAAAATCACCAAAAATACCAAAAATTACCGAAAATTACCAAAAATTACCAATAATTATCAAAAACTATCAAAAACTACTAAAAATTACCAAAAATTACCAAAAATTTGGTATTTGCTCGAGCGGTATTACTTACAAGCAACAAAGCTCTACTTTAGTCAAAATGAAAGTTTGTTCCTGAAATAAACACAAACTCGAACGGTATTTGGTTAGGTTAGTAAGACAATAGACCAATCCAAGACCATGTCCTGCACAACACAAAAATGGCGGCTACAGGACAAACAATTACAAAGTATACATATAAAATCCCGTGCAGTGGAAGCAAAATTTGTTTTTCATGGTGATTTTGAGTGGCAAAGAACATTTAGTGACTCGATTTGTGTCCTAGTAATACTATCCATGATGCTGCTCTATACAACGCTAAAATATCCAAAATTAATGGAGTTTACCCATTATCATTAAAGGGAAACCTGCAAATAACATAATGAATATGTATGTTTGTTGTAATCAGAGTAGAAACTCAGAACAAACTAAACCTACAATGCATTCTAATCAACTTGAACAATAAAATTAGTAGATATTGAACAAAAACTAACATTTTTCTGTTAATACATTTAGGAGTTTACTGTAATTTTTCCGTTGAATCTAAATGACGTTAAATTTCCTTTCATACTATAACAGTCAATCAAATGATCCGGTTTTAATTAATTTAAAGGACCTTAAAAAAGTTGCAGAATGCAGCCCCTTACAACTAAATACAAATACTGAAAGAATTATCAAACAATTTTATAATAGCGTTTTAAATGAAACTCACGGTTTCTAGTTAATTCCACAATATAATAAAAGTTATTGAAAATTCTAAAAAATTGACAATTGTTTCGATAAATCAATATCATCGATGATATTGATTTATCGAAACAATTGTCAATTTTTTAGAATTTTGAACAACTTTTATTATATTGTGGAATTAACTAGAAACCGTGAGTTTCATTTAAAACACTATTATGAGCAGATTCCACGAAGTAAGGCTCGAGACAGTTAATTTCATACAATTTTATTATCAAAAGCTCCTGTCACTTAAAATGACATAGGAATATGCGCACCTGAGATATGTGTCACCCTACACGTTCTCACATCAGTTTAGTGAAAGATCATTTCAAATTTGATTATGAAATTGGCCCTAAGAAATCAAAGGCAGTCTGTAGGAGCAGTGGTGGAACAACATAACCATGTTGGCCTGTGTGCGAACATTTTGCGGGGCCCCCATTATGAGACCCATATTAATTTATGAATTTTGAGTACACAAAAAAGCAATTGTCATACTGATAAGCATTTATTTTACAGAACATAGAAAAATATCTGCAAGTACAAATCAACAAGAATGTGTGATAAGAATAATAATTTATATACGTACAGATAACAAAACTGAAACAAAACCAAAAATATATTTTCGAAATGAATATGAAAAATAAAAATAACAAAATACTTCAACAACAAAAATAGAAAAACCTATCAAATATTTACAATTTAACTAGTAAAATATTTTTTCTTGCTCGTGTCCGAAGTATTGGAATTTTTTTCTATGAGAATATTGTTTTGCATTTGTGGCCCTGCTCCCTGACCGGTGTGCTTCGCACACATTGCAGACCAGTAATTCTGCCACTGCGTAGGAGGCATAGGAAAAAGATAAACTTTTGTTTACTACCTTTATAGAACGCAATTCAGCATCACAAAGTATTTTAACTACCTTTGACGATTTAATAGAACTTTCAAATCTTTTTGTTTTGGAAGTCGTAGTACTTATTCCAGTGTCTTTATAGCCATGTTCACAGAAGGGATTCAGTCTGGATTAAATTTATCATGCAACTCCACAGGTTTGCCTAACAATAAACACATTAGTTATAGTACCCTTACGCTAATGAATTCATTCACCTGCGATAAAATGCTTTGAACCCACTCTTGCATTCTTGATTTTTGCATCCGAGAAGTCTTCAGGTTTGATTGCTTTCATCCATTGTGGCATCGGAGGGCAGATAATTCCTTAAGATTAGTTCTATGTTTAAACTATAACACTACTTGTAGAATTCGATAAAAGTTAACATTATCTCGATTACACGGTTACTTCTGCTTCCACACTGAACTATACAACAAAACGAAGGCATTTTTATACAACCAAGAGCCACACAACCACTAAACACTTCAAATTATCACTTTTGTTTACAGAAACAATTTAACTTTGTACCACTGTTTGTCCTCCAGTCGCCATATTGGTTTTAATTTGACAGGACTCTGGAGTGGCCTATTTTATGAATCATTCAATTGAAATTGAAAAGCAACTATATTTTTCTACAACTGCTATAAAAGTAGCGTATTTCTTACAACATACTTAATTTCAAAACCATATGTTGCTCATACTGTAAGAAATATTATTTCTCACGGCACTTTGCTCACACTACATACATTTATATGGAGAATCCAATAGGGGATACTCGATGCCTAGCCGCTTTCAGTAGAGAATCTACGTGCCTAAGACTTTTTCTACAAAACTATTTCCTAGTATTCTTTAAATTTGTGCTGTTGTAGAAAAAGTATAGTGTGCAACATGTGGGAAAAGTACTTTTCTCACTCGTGAGAAAAGTTGAACTTTACCCACATGTTGCACAATATACTATTTTACTTAAATCCCGCCACAACATTCCGTTCGCTTCCAAATTATACTTTCATTTTTATTGTATTCCTAGGTACAGTATTCGATACCGCTGCTTTTGTATTTAGTTCTGTAGCATTGCCAAAGCGATTAATAGTTGAAGAGAGAAATATAAAAAATAATAAAAACCAATATTTTGTAATAAAAACTTTTTTCGGACGTTTATTTGAGCGTTACTGTAAGAATCACAGATTATATATACTCCCTTAGATAGCCGACTCTCGCCTTCCCTCCAAAACCCGTTTTACTAGTGATACTCGCGACATGAGGATGAACTAGGGTGAAAGGCGCCAATTTTGAAATTAGTATAAGTTCACTGATAAATGATGCCATGAGCTCAAAAAAGTGTAACTCTCAGTTTTAATCGTCCAAAGCGCCAATATATAATGTTTGTTATATTTCGACGCTTTGGTAAATTAAAACCATTATACAAAAAACGAGTTACACAATTTTACACTTATTGCCTCAAATAATATATGGCGCCAATAAAGTTAATTTGAGCAAGCAGTTATAAATAGAAATTAGATGCTTGAAAAAATTACTTCATATGAATATAATGCTCATAATAATATTTGAAGATCCAAATCTTCGCACATTATATTTGATATTGAAACAAATATTTGGCATGTTTCATTGGGGCCATGATTAATAGGATTCCGAATAAAATTTAAAAAATAAACAAAATTTATTAGACACAACAATATTTAGTATGTAAATAAACAAAATAGATAAATTTACAATATTTTATCGATACCTGCATTAAATCTAATATGAGGATGAAAAATTAATAGATAAGTAGGTATATCTATCATTGTTAATTGACATTTTGTGTTTGAACCAAGACAATCTAGGTGAATAGAAGTTATGGCCACCATATTTGCTAAAAATAAGTATTTTAAGTAACAAAAATAATATTTAAGTTAAAGTTTTAATATATTAGTTATTAGTATATATACATACTTGGAATATTTAATGATGGTACAGCATCAAATTTTAAATTGTTATTGATAATAAATTTCATATCTTCAAAGAAATGTAGATCACAAATCCTAAATGCGTGCCTTTGTTTAGTATTTACGTCAACAATATCGTTTCTTCCTATAGCCAGGCACCATTGTCGTCTAATCTATAAATCAAAATATGTATAAATTCGTAATTACTTAATTAATTCAGAATAGCTTACCTCTGAATCTTTTGGTAAACAATGCAATATTTTTGTATTACTGCAATCAGAAATGGAACACATAAAAACCATTTTGATAATAATTATAATAAAGAACAATTATTCCACAGCAGTAACTGGAAAATCTCAAATGTAAATTAAACAATATATTAACTTAGTGTTTTTAAATGAAACTCAAGGTCTCTAGTTAATTCCACAATATAATACAAGTTATTGAAAATTCTAAAAATTGACAATTGTTTCGATAAATCAATATCATCGTCAGAATGACAGAAGTTACATTTCATTTTATGCCTACCTGATGTTTAGTAGTTATATTTGGCTAGACCAAGAAGTAACCTAACTTGTGATTGGCTTAATATATGTTTATAGAAAAAACAAGAAGATGTGATATTACAAATATTGAAGCTTAGATATTATTAGCCCTATGGTGATATCCTGGATATCATTTTTCCAATTAAGATCAGTATAACTGTGCAATGATATAGAAAACCAGGAAAACTATATCTGCTGATCTTTACAATTATCACTTAAGAAGGCAGTTTATTAGTGGAGAATTCCCTAGATTTAACTGTTCATTGACAACTTCGTATTGTGGGTTTCTTAAATGTCTTCTAATTTCCAGTTCTTCAAGGAAATCCAGTTCTTGTTTCTTTTCACAAATATGCAGTACTTCTAGTTTTGTGTTAGGTGTCAATGAATGATTGGTGTCAAGTAGATGTTTTGCGTAGTGGGATTTATCTGGTTGTTTTAATCTGTATGCTCGTATTCGTTGCTGAAGATATTATCTTTGAAATATTATTAGAAATGTTTCCTGCATATGTGATGGTTTTATAAGTTTCAATTTCATCAGCTTGTTTAGGATATATTAGTTGTAATGCCACTTTTTCCTCTTTTTTACTAATTAGCTTATTTATCATATCTAATGGATAACCGTTAGATGTTGCTATTTGTCTAATTGTATTAATCTCTCTATCAAAATTACATTTGTTCATAGGAACTGAAAAAGCTCTATGTATCATCGAATTATATGCCGCTAGTCTGTGTGACATAGGGTGGTTAGAATTGAATGGAATTGTTACATCAGTTTGTGTTGGTTTTCGGTAAATTGAATAATCAAGTACATTATTAACTCTTTGAATTTTTAAATCGAGAAAATTGATTGAGCTATTTTCTTCAATTTCTAATGTAAATTTAATTTTCGGGTGTAAATTATTGGTAAACCTTCATTTTGAATATATATCTTATTGTCAAAAGTGAAATAATTCTGATTAATGCATACGTCAAATAAATTAAGTAACGAATACAACAATTTCTTTTAAAACAGAAAGTAACGTTAGTACAAAATTGTTAAATGTAAAAACAAAAACACCACTATTAAAGAATTCAGGTATATATAAACTCAAATGTCCAGAATGTAATGCTGTCTATTTGGGTCAGACCCTTAGGAATTTTGAAATACGATACAGTGAGCACTTACAAGCATACAGATTAAAACAACCAGATAAATCCCACTACGCAAAACATCTACTTGACACCAATCATTCATTGACACCTAACACAAAACTAGAAGTACTGCATATTTGTGAAAAGAAACAAGAACTGGATTTCCTTGAAGAACTGGAAATTAGAAGACATTTAAGAAACCCACAATACGAAGTTGTCAATGAACAGTTAAATCTAGGGAATTCTCCACTAATAAACTGTCTTCTTAAGTGATAATTGTAAAGATCAGCAGATATAGTTTTCCTGGTTTTCTATATCATTGCACAGTTATACTGATCTTAATTGGAAAAATGATATCCAGGATATCACCATAGGGCTAATAATATCTAAGCTTCAATATTTGTAATATCACATCTTCTTCTTTTTTCTATAAACATATATTAAGCCAATCACAAGTTAGGTTACTTCTTGGTCTAGCCAAATATAACTACTAAACATCAGGTAGGCATAAAATGAAATGTAACTTCTGTCATTCTGACGATGATATTGATTCATCGAAACAATTGTCAATTTTTTAGAATTTTCAATAACTTGTATTATATTGTGGAATTAACTAGAGACCTTGAGTTTCATTTAAAAACACTAATATGAGCATATTCCACGAAGTAAGGGTCGAGACAGTCAATTTCAATATATTAACTGTCCACAGTTTGGAAAAAATATAACGGGAGGTATATGTTTCTTCTTCTGAATTAAGAATTAATTAAATCTTCTTTTCCGTGATCTCTGGTCTCTGTCAAAGTTACTCTTTGTCCATGAGAACGACGCTCACGACACTCGCGACATGAGGAATAACTACAAATAAAAAACTGTCAAACATCGAGAGTGAGCACCCCATGGTAAGAATTGACCTCTCGTTACCATGGAGAGTCAACATGCAGTTTATCCACTTGTTTACTAGCAATTTACCCGATGTCAAACTGACAAAACGTGTATTAAAATGCATTGTGTTTGACAGATGAATTGAATTGTCACTGAAAAACGTAAAAATAACTCAAAAAAAATCTAAAACTCCACCTTCTTTGGGGCAAACCTTTTCTCGCATCGTAGATAGGGTTCGCGTAAAAGTAATACAAAGAAACGTACGTACAAAAGTGTGGTGTAGAAGTGTAATGGCGGGCATACACATTTGGCGAGGTCTCGCAAACGTCGGCCAACGCGAATATGTGGTTGATGTATTTGTCGCGGTTGGTAGCAGCTGGGCCAAGTTTGCCGGAGTTCGCATGGTTGTCGGTAAATCAAAACAAATCAAAGAGATTTGAACGTGTTGTGAAACATTTTTGTTGGCAATATTGGTGCCGGTCACACATTGGTTCATGTTTGTTGCATTACTCGTCCCTAGATTTAGTCTAGCCAGTGCCGATGTGCTGTTAGTAGATAAATACATGTCAACTTATGGGAACAACGAATCTACTTTTCGGTTTATGGAATTACATCAGGGGGAACTAATTTTTGGTGATGAAATAGGACATGTAGGGTTACAGAAATCTGGCGGTTATAGGAAAAAGTATTGCGTGTTAAATGAATGAAAATGGCAGATATACAAGAAATAAACTCATAATTTATCACAATAAATACTATAGTATGATACCTACTCTGTTCTGTTTCGATACATTGTTGTCATCCACCATCTTCTTTTTCTTATTGATCGAAACATTTACTAGCGTTAAATAATTGAAAACAGAAAGAGAAGACACTGCTGTTGTAACTACAAGTTCCACGTCCGCCATCGTTCTGTAGCCTACATTCGTCCGAGTTCGAAAAAAATTAAATATATTGTTAATATGGCCATTGTGTGGGTAGCATAATTGTACACAAATGTTTTGACAAATAATCGAACAAATGTTTCGGCAAGTGTGTTCGCCAATGTGTATACCAGGCATTACATTTCAGGCGATAGATAATTAGAAACAGAAATGGATATGAGCCGATAATAAAGGGATACATTTAAAGAAGACGTAATGAGAATGCAGGACGACAGAAAATACTAGAGTGAATATTACCGGATCGAAGGAAAAGGAAACTACCACGGAGAAGTTGGAGAGACGATAATATAACGAAGGCGATGAAGGTCGGAGATGGGTTGCAAATGGGAGAAGCTTCGGTGGCTGTAAAAAATCTGCTAAAAAAAGAAATATTGGTTAGAGAAGTACTGAAAACCCCTCTTACAAATTTCACTGGTTTTTGTTAAAGCCAGATATATTCTGTCATAAAATCCCCTTTCTAAATAACAACCCTACTTAAATGTATAAAACAATTTCCTCTATTATCAAAAACACAGTGCGTAAATTCGGTGGACGTACTGTATATTATGACCACTCTCAAACATTGACCCATTTCACAAATAGTATTTTCGGGATTTGTTATTCATAGTTCCTTTTATCACATGAAATCAAACAAATAGTAAGTAATTATTTGTAATACTTCTGCGTGACTTTTATTCTGGAAAATAGTGCAAGTTGTTATATACACTCGTGCACAATGGAAATAATTGCAAGCCTGTCTGCCTCTGAGTCTGCACGCACCCTTTCGATAAAGAAAATATCAATGTTTTGACATACCGAACACAGAAAATTCCATTTCATGTTAGGTTGTGAATGCGATGCAAATGTTATACATCAGCCACAAAGTCTCGTTCACGACAATCTTAAAAAGTTGAAACATGTTTCAATTACTACAACTGGAATCATTTTTTACAGAAATAAACGTGATTAGCAAATGTGGAGAGCTGAAAAACGCGCATTATCTAGAAGCGGGATACAACAGGGTCCAATGTTTGGTTTGAGTCATTCATTGAGTGGTACCACTTGATATTCAACTGTATTTTGCAATTACTAAAAGAGTTCTTGGTACAAACCGCTATCATCTCAACTCAGGTTATACTAATATCATCTCTACATAGTATAAAATAAAATCGCTTTCCTCGTCTGTCTATCCTCCGAAACCACGCAACGGGTTTTGATGTGGTTTTCACCATAATTTTGATTTGACTACTATGTAACCGCTATTGTCATTATTTTTGGAGACAAACTGACTATTTTGATGTTAGGTTGGATACTTTCATACAAAAATTCTCAGCTGTCCGCACCGCTGCCAGATTTGTCTTGCAAAGAAATAAGAATTTCTTATTGGCTGCTGTGTTCTGTACAAGATGTAGTCAAATTAAAACCTAACTAAGCGTTTTTCAATGAGAACACTTTGCTCACATTTTTTCCTTCTTCCGTTATTTGTAGTGACTTATTCAATTAAGCAATAAAGAAGTCGATCAAATATAAGTCACAGTACCAGTGATGCAAGCAGATAACCTCACGTCTTAATGATAAAGCTATCTAATGCAAGAGAAAGTAATAATTTGAGTAGAAGTAAAGACATGTGCGAAACGCTCCGTTATACAGGGTGTCCCGGGACTAATGGGAAAAAAGTCAGGAGCGTATAATCTGATCCAAAATAATGTTAGTACTTCATATAAACTTTTTCTATGTAGGCCCTCGTTTTCGAGTTATAGGCCTCCAAAATTTTAATTTTGAATTTGGTTTTTATTTTTATTTTTTGTACTAGTTATTTGATCTTCATAAAATTTACGGCAAAGCTATAATGTGCGTGTATGTTTATTTTGGAAAGGTAAACAGATTTACAGTAGTGCCTTGAAGCCAGGGACGGACTACTCGCAATGGTTAGTGATCCAAAATTTTTGCAGGGATGGCACACCCTGTATGGAATTATCGAAATTGACTTCACTCCACATTAAGCTAGCGAAAATATACTCTTGTTGGAATTCGATAAAATGAGCCATTTGGCTAATATTTACAGTTTTATTAATGCGCTACGTACCAATTTACGCATTCACCATTTTTATAAGTACATTAGTCCCGGGACACCCTGTATAAGTAGTGAGGTTATATTGATGGAAACCCGTATGAATTTGGCATATAAAGAGCGAAAAGAAGTTGATGATGTACAACACAACAGAAAAATATCACAATTGGTAGCTGAAGGCTTTACAGAACTGTGTGAACAACCATAAAAATTTACCCATACTATCAAACAGTAGCTAGTCGAATAACGGTTTAACTAAGTTTAAATTCATTACAAGTCATTGTATATTTTTAACAATTCATGCAGAACAAGTACACATTTTATGTTTTTGGACACCTGTAGTAAGTTTTTTGTGAAGTAAGTTTAATTTTTTATATGGTTTTTTCCATTAGTCAACTTTTGTAATTTTATATGACAGCTTTGATAATGGGCTAGTGGCTGAAAGCGCTTAGCTTAGAGTTTCTTAACCATTCAGTATTCGGAATCCAATTTTCAATAACAATTTTTATGGCGCCCCCCTACCTTTCTTTTTTATATATTACTAAATTACATCGAATATTATACGTTGAAAATTTATATCCCAATCCTTATCCCTAGACTCTAGTACTTTAGGCCTAGAGCCCTAATATAGAACTCAAATTATAGAAAAATTACCGGGAATAACTGAATTTATTGAAACTTGGCTATGCCGCTCCGCTACATCCCATCCATATAGGTAGGTAAAGCGTAAAGCCATAATCGATGTTTCTCATCTGCTCTCTGTTATTCATGCTATGTTCACTCCCACTATAAATTTTGTCTTGTTTATTTAGTTATACCACCCGTCGCCGGTAGCGCTACATAATCAAGGAACTGACAGATTTTTAAAATCTCGCGATTTCTATAACCTCCATCTCATTTTGATACTTCGATCGCCATTATCAGCCATTGCTTTCGTTTGTATATTATACGGTTATTATTATATTAATTTGTATAAACAGACATTTTTGTGCTTCTCAAGTGATAGTGTATATTAAACATTAACAATATGGTTCAATACTGTATTGTTCCCACTTGTAAAAATACAAGTAAAGACAGTAAAATGCATCTCCTTCCTAAAGATCGCGAGGTAAGTTTGTAATATAATTTGTGTTTGATTTACCTAATGTTTTTTTCCACTAAAACTTATTGTTCCACTTATAGCTGGAATAGGCCGAATAAATAAAGAATAATAATAATTTGTGTATCAATTTGATTACTACATTATTATCCCATGATATACTATTACTGATAGTATATGTTAAATCATAGATTAAAAATATATTAGTGCGTTAAATCACTCTTAACTAATCAGGTCATTGTATTTTAACGACTGCAAGTCAAGAGTAATGTTGACTATAGTTTCTATAATTTTTTTCTCTTAGCTTTTTAGGCAATGGATTCGAATCATTCAAAGAGAGGATATCCCCATAACAAGGAGAAACATTTTTCCGAAGAAATGATGTTTGTTGCACATCATAATAGAACAAACTTAAAAGCAAATGCAGTTCCAAACTTATATATACCAACACCAACAAGAAGTATGGAGGAACTACCTGAGAAGAACCAGTATATTGTTGAATCCCAAGGTAATGTACAATACTATTGTGGAAATTAACCCATATCATAAGTAGTCGTAGGAAAAACTGGCTTTAGGAAATGTATTTTAATCTGACAGCGAAAAACACAAAAAAGTAATTAATTGTAGTTTCATCAGCTTGCTTAATAATTATGAGGAGCAGCCCAGTAAATATGAAAATTTAGATTTGCTACACTATAATTGAAGTTCTCACTAGGAATCGTTTTCAGTGTGTGCTATTGAATATATCAAACATAGACAAAGCCACAAACTTTGTTGTATATTACAAAAGTTAAAAGCGATTTGGCCTATTTATTTTAGTTTTGCAAAAAAAAATTTTCTAATGATGCTTTAAAAAAGTTTCATTTTGACTTAGCATATATAACTAAAGCTTTTACTATTACAGGTTCAGAGTCATATCCTGCCATCGCCACCTGCAGCAGTCCAACTACCTCGAACACCATTCTTACTACATTAAAGACACCGAGCAAACGTAAAGGTAAATTTTTAGAGTATGTAAAAAGTTTACTGTTTTGACCCTTACTTTGTTGAAACTAACTGTTTCTAAATAATTCCAGACTATATTTAAAAAAGTAATATGTAAAAAGTGAATCGCAATAATAAATGTAAGTAAAAAAAAAGTACATATAATATTTTTTGTGATATTAAACAAAAATTGAATTTACCAAGCCATGGAGATTCAAGTAGAGCCATTCAGCTAACGCCCAAAGCTAGAAAATTTTATGGAATTGCCAAAAACATGGTATCACTAGCCAGAAAAATTGACAGACAAAATTCCAGTGTACGAAAACCACTGTTTGAGATTAAAAAAAGAGTTGAATCTGGTGATTTCATGATGGACAAAGTGAATTATACTATTATAAATAAATCTAAATTTGGAATAAGTAAATTAATTTGTTTGTTGTTTTTTATTTTTTCATGAATAAAAATAATGTGTTCAAGCATTCTTTTATTTTGGAATATTAATTCCACTTTTCATAAAATTCCTTATTAATAGCGTTGTCGATTGATAAAATTGGTGTAAGCCCTTTAAAAAGGTGCATAAAAATACATTAGAGCTCACTATTTCTATCTGTTGAAAATAAAAAGCAAAAATAGTTATTTCCATATATTCCAAAAAGCCCGCTGGTTCTATATGCAGCGCTGACACAATAAAACAGGTGTAAGCAAGCAAATACAATTGTTAATAATAGCGGAAGCGGTATAAGCAGTTTTGTAATTATGCGGTAAGCAGCAGTAAAACAATAATTACCTATCACGGTAGTCAACGGGATAAAACTATCTTCGCGGTAGGGATGGCCAATAGGAATAGGGGGAAAATGTGATCAGACCAGTTTATAACAAAAAAAAAATAAAGAATTTAAACTAGATTATCAATCAATCAGTGGTAACAGCCTCATACTTGATTGAGATTCTTAATATAATAGGAGAATTTACACTTTAAATTTTCAAATTATCGGTTAAAATTATTCTAAAATATTGGTCGGAGGATAGGACAGCGGTTACCCAAATACAAGCAAAATAAAACTGTGTCTTAGAATAGATAAATATGAAACGAAATTATTACCGGCTGCGAGTGGAACAGCTGTTGGCAACAGCCTCTGATCCGCCCCACACTCAGTTTTAGCTTTTCCAAATTGCCGGTCAGACAAAACTATATACAATTTAGAACTAAAATAAATCAAGGTAATCTAGAGAAAATTATGCTCGCTCCGAAAGGGAAACGGCTGGTGGCAACAGCCTCTGATCCGTATCACAGTCGGCTTTCAATTTTTCAAATTTCCGGTCAGTTACAACTATATATAATTTTGAACTAAAATGAATCTAAGTAATTTAGAGAAAATTATACGTGTTCCGAAAGGGAAACGGCTGGTGGCAACAGCCTCTGATCCGTTTCACAGTCGGATTCTAGTTTTTTAAATTTGCGGTCAGTTAAAACTATATATCATTTTGAACTAAAATAAATCTAAGTAATCTAGAGAAAATTATGCGCGTTCCGAAAGGGAAACGGCTGGTGGCAACAGCCTCTGATCCGTTTCACAGTCGGTTTCTAGTTTTTTAAATTTCCGGTCAGTTAAAACTATATACTATTCTGAACTAAAATAAATCTAAGTAATCTAGAGAAAATTATGCGCGTTCCGAAAGGGAAACGGCTGGTGGCAACAGCCTCTGATCCGTTTCACAGTCGGTCTTTAGTTTTTCAAATTCCCGGTCAGTTAAAACTGTATAACAGAGAGGTTAATTCCTGAATAAAAAAAAAGATCACAGTCGAAATAGAATCCAATTATCGAGGAGAAACGCAAATAAAAATCTAATATGTATTTGGGTAATTTGAAACAGGACAATAGGTATAACAATCTAAATCGCAAAATTAAAATCCAAATTGTTACTTCAATGTATTGAAGGCTCAGACCTTAATTACAAAGTTTTGTTTTTATCGTTTCAAAAAAAAATACCGGCTTACCGGCTCTATCAAAATACGGAATTATATTCTTAAATAGCCGAACAACTGAATTGTTTAAGGAAATTTAATATAAAACTTCAAAACCCCGGTGAAATATTTAATTCGGTTTTCAAAATAAATTTCCACTTACTCAGAAAATACTGGACGGTCGGACACTTCACAACTATCAATTTTATATATGCTTACTGCCAAATTATATCTCGATTCTACCAACTCTTTTCAAAACGCTCGGTTTTCGAATTTATAATTTAATTCCTATCTCAAATTTTTGACGATAACGGTGGTGAGGGAATTAACTTGAATCGATTTAATTACAACAAGAAATATTTATACTATACTGGATGGCTTCGGTTTTAATTAAAATAGTTTTTATACCGGGCGTCCTCGATAATTTAAATTTTGAAAATCGGAATTTAATACATTTTACATATTTCTTTAAATGGTAAATCACGGCTTTTGAGGTACTAATGAAATAAATACTTAAATTAATATTACGGGACTGAAACGGTACCAGAAATCAAAGTTGGAGAGTAAGTAACGAGTTATATCCACTTATTAAAATACCATCGGGAAAAATCAATCAAAATGTTTAAAAAAAAATAACTCGTTACAAAGTTAACGTCGACGAAGAAAACCAGCCCAAAAAAGGTAACATAGCTGTATTTATGTACTTTTTAATTATTCTTTGGATACTCTGTCTGCTTATTCCAGTTGTTTCTCATATTTTTCGCTGACTTGTGTGAGGGTGTTCAACTAGAGATAACATCACTAAAACACTAAATATTCATTTTCCTCATTTCCAGTAACCGGTTTTTGCCGTTCTTGCATATTATAAGATACACTGCCTGTTCTTCGGAAAAGCTGCAACAACTTTTCCAATGAACGCTTGTTAGGATGACTCTTGTTAGGATACCTTTGAGCATATACTCTTGACGCTAATAAACAGTTTTCTTCACACTCACCGATTATCAAAATCATATCAATTCGTTCTTCCTGGGGAAAAGTTCTCATTTTACAATATTTCAAAAAGACAATAATTTTAAACTAGTTAAAACAATGATAATGGTTTGATAACAACTTGTGTCACTGTCAAATACTTTTTGTTTCATACTAATAATTAACGTCATCTAGGCCAGAGCCTACTATTATTGAAAAAATAGTATAATAAGATTCATAGGAAATCGTAAATGTATGTTTTTATTGACCCCATATTGTAATTTTGGTATTTATTTCAATATGAAGCAAATTTAACATATTTCGCCTCAATAATTAAGACACGTGCATGCTCTTATTTTGAAGAATGCTTTAATATTTCAGAAATGGCAATAAATTTGAGTTTTCACATTTGCCTCCATTTTACTTTAGATACACCGTATTTCCAAAAATGTATACTTGTGCTTCTAGCGAATCTACGTATTCCTTAATTAAAAGGTTTTTAAAACGCTTTTTGAACTTTTCATTACAATACAGTGTGTTTCATTTTTAAGATAAAAAAATTACTCATAAGTAAAATATAAAAACGCTTTTTTTGTAAAAAGCGGAAGAGATAGGTATAGGGAACCCTAATATAGTTTTGAAGGGAATCTAATTCTGCGTCAAATTACATTCAACTTTAAGAAGTTATTTGAAAAAAAATGTGTACAAATTTTGAGGCAATTTTTTTCGCCACTCTGTATAATATTGCAATAAAAATTTCATGTAGTAGTTAACTTTAACCTTTGAGCTAAGCAGTACATTTAATCACGAGCAGCTCGTTATACGTTACAGGGTGAAAACAATTTTCAAATTATGGTCTGTATTTTTAAATTTCTCAGAAACTGTCAGTTTTAAGTATGGGAAATATAATAGTATTTCACCTTCATTTTATCTATAGTATCTAAAAATATAAAAAAATATAGGGTGTTCCATGAAACAAAATATAACCTTTGTGTGTTATTTTTTTGGGATCACCCTATATATTTCAAAATAATATTGGAATATGCTCCTCATGGACCCACATATGTTTTTCCTAACTATCTTCATTTCTAGTAGAAATACCGAGGCGAATGTGGTGGGCCACCTGGTATAACCTTCTTTTGAAAAACTAATAATTGTTAAAGTTACTTTTAGTTTAGTACTAATGAGTTTGTTATTAGTTTCATTCGGAATTTGACAGTAAGTACCTACTGATACAATCATATTTTTAATATACTTATAAATAGTATATTACTTTAAAAATGTATTCTACTTACTTTACCTAATGTAAGAATGAATATCATTTTGTTTTTTTCTCAGCGAGTTACATTTTTTTTATTATTAATTATCGTTTTTTTTTAGGTTGAGAAACACTGGCTTAGCTGGATTCTATAATAAACTGCACACTCAGTACTTGTCGTATCATTCGTTCAGATGATTTGTATAGTGTCTTGCCGTATGATTTCTTCTTGTTCGGAAGGAAGGCTAGATATCACGTCTTGGATTTGACAGATAATATATCAGTTGGAATTCACAGATCAATGTATTCATTATTTTGGTTTTTGAACAAAAAAAATTTATGTTGATACATTTGAAATAAGATTATATTTAAAAAATTGGAATATCTGACAACTACGTAAATATAATAAGCTCGGCCATATCTCAAAACCCTCACAAGCGAAAATTCTGAATTTATAAGAATCTTGCCCGTTCCTTATAAAGAAACTATGGAAAAGGGAAATATTTCGATCAATTTTTACCATAATATATAATTTAATATAATACGTGCTTGTTGTAAAAATTGATTCAGTTATCAGATTCCCTTTCGATTCTAAATTTGTTCGTCTCATTTTAAATTTGTATTCCCAACACAAGTTCCGGCGATATTAATTCCTCTTGTAGCTCACAACTTTCTTCAATTCGAGGGTTACAACTAGTCCTCATTTTCGCGGTAAAGTTCTTTATCGAGAGGCGGCAAGTCGGCCGTCGATTCCCGCCCCACGGCGTTCGCTGGACGCATCACTGGTCTTAGCGGGAGCTCTAAAGGGCATTCGTGCGGAGTTTTGCCAGATTCTCTACCGCCGCCAAATACGAACTGCCTCCGGTTTTTTCGGGATGATTTCGACCAGCACAGAAACTATTACTTAGGGAGAACTTGTCGCATTTGTCTCTGACAAGAATATACGGGGTCGTAAGAAAGAGATATTAATTACCTGCATGACAGCAATGAGTTAGTGAGTTGTTGGTGTTGTATGGTTGACTGGTTTGTTTGTTCCGGTATGTGTTAACGGGTCAGGAGATTGCCAGCGCAAAAACTTTAGGTTAGCTGTACAAACTTTAAACTATTCACTCGTTTTTTAGGTCTTTCCAATTCTATTCTGTAAAGTTTGGACTGAACAATAAACCATGAAGTCAGTGGGTGTACTTTCATGTCGTATGGATTTATTATATTCATATATTAGCCAATAATTAATCGCGACAGAAAATGTGAAATACGTTACAAGGTCTGCTTCACTTATTTGAAAAAAAAACTGAAATTTCAACAATTTTTGCTGGACAGAGATATAAAAAAATAGAAGGGAAATGTAATCAATGTTTGTCTCATCAATTGACAAGGATTTATTTAAATGAGATTTGAAGCTATTCTAAAATTCCAATGAAAAAATAGTTATTTGTAAAACAAGTGTCACAATGACTCGTTTTGTAGTACGAGTGAAGTTTGCACAATGAACCGCGAAGCGGTGAGTTGTGCAAATGACGAGTACTACAGAAAGTCATTGTGGAACAAGTTTTACACAATATTTTTTATAATTCGCATTTATTTCATTATTTAAATAAAATATAATTTTTTATGCTAGGAGGAGTGGTTTGAATTTAAGTTGGCAATTCTGTAGATTTCTAATTGGTCAGATCACAGATGGTTTTATTCAGCACTTCTGACTTTTGACATATTATAACCGAATAATTGTGTAAATTGTAAACAAACTTTCATTCAAGCAAAAAGAGGATGATTATGTTTAAAATAGAGCTTCTTCGTATATGCTCTAGCGATCTATTTATATTATATCATGAACACAATTATTTCTGTAATACATCTTCACATAGATATCTGGTAATTTATCCCAAAAATCGAACGTTTTGTATACCTATATATTGATCCTATGCAATATAAAAATAAACAAATCATTGATAAATAAACGTTAGCGTACTTTATTCATTAATATTTTTAATATATAAATCATTCTAATTTACCTTTGATATAATAATTTGCTAGCTAGGACAACGCTAGACCATTTCATTTATAATTTGTGTCAAGGTTAAAGTCAAATGTCAAATAAAAATATAACTGAATACAATAACCAACTGTACATTAAAAATTACTATAACAGTATTCAAAGAGCTTGATTGTGACACTGTAAACAATGTTATAATGAAGTCTCTTTTATACGCGAATTATAAAAACACTTTTGTATAATTGTGCAGAAGTTTACTGTAAAATCATGCTTGTAGAGCGCTTTCGGGTATATGCCTATATATCGATCGCACTGATCATGGTAAATAGCCGAAAGCGCTCTGCAAACATGATTTTACAATAAACTGCACAATTATTCAGAAGTGTTTTCTTCAAAGGAACCTTAGGATAATGATTTATTTGTTGGATCAATGCTTTTGTATGAAAATGAGTGATTTAAAACAAAGCAAGTAGCCAGGGGTCTTCCCTAGAATACTAACCTCATTTTACAATACCGTGAATACTAACCACTCGTAATTTTTACGATCTCGTATTTAAAAATCAAAAACGAGTTGCCAAAATATTTTTTAATATAAAATTATACATGATGCTAACTAATACATATGTATTGAACTAAAATAACTAATAAAATAAACAAAAATTATTTTTCGGAATCACACGTCACGCAACAACTTGCACGATGTTCGGCGCAAAATGCTCGGTGACAGGTGCTACCATCAAGTGACGTCATTCTACGTTTTTTGAATGGACAAATGTAACAAGTAGTACGTTTTGATGCAGTGGGTTCCTCTCGACTCTCTGGTAGTGGAGTTTCGATTATTTCTAAAATCATACGTTTAAGTGAGCGTTGCAAAGTTGGAACATTTATGCGTCGCTCTAACCAAGGTCTGGTCAGTTGTTTAGAAAGTCTTATCATGAAATCTGTTTTTTCTTGAGATTATTTTCTTTCCATTTTTTTGTGAATTAGTATTGAAAATAATCCAAGAATTTATACATGCAATATTAAACATGCCATAAAACATGCACACTGGCCACCTTCGTGTTTTTCTGGAACAACTTCCACTTCCACACAGTTTGTCTAATGCATCTTTGGTTTTATTATAAAATAATATTATTTCTGGCTTTCCAGTATCCGGATGATCCTTCATGCATTGTAGATAGAAGAAGAACGCTTTTATTTCGTTTAGCTTTGTATAAAACTAATGTCTTTTCTCTATCGTAACAAAAAAATGAGTTTCCTACCTCTCTGTTTCTCCGATGGATCATTTCAGAGGGCACTTCAAGTTTATTGTGTCTCACAGTGCCAACTATTATCATGTTGTATGGTGGCTTTAGAAGCTGGTCCGAAATATTTACCGAAGTGAACCAATTGTCCATTGTTATGTTGCGATTACTTCCATGGAGACTTTCAGTCAACTCCTTAACATAATATTCTCCTAAGGGTACTCTGTTGGTGTCTGTATTTTTTCCAAGGTAAGGTTCAGCAGCAAACATGTATTTTGTTCTCACATCACAACACATGACGATTTGTATCCCGTATTTAGCGGTCTTATTAGGAATATACATCCTAAATGAGCAGCGTCCTCTAAATGCCAATAATTGCTCGTCAATAGTTATATAATTGCTAGGTTTATATGAGTGATTACAATTTAGAATAAACTCATTCCCGATATCTCGAATAGGTGTAAAACGGTCTAGTTGTCTTCTTTCGACACGTGTAGTTTTGTCATCCAACCGCAGATTATCTAATAAAAATTTAAATCTCTCACGGCTTAGTGTTGCTCTGTAAATAGACCCGAACTTTTTGTAATCAAACATTTCTCTGGTGGCTAAATGGTTATCCTCTTGGACTGCTTTAAATATTAGAAGGCCAACAAAAGCAAATATTTTGAAAAGAAAGAAATATATAAAGGCACCTGGAGATCACCAGACGGATCATACACCCATCAAATAGAACATGTATTAATAGACGAAGACGAAGAAAAGTGTATAACAGATAGCAGAAGTTATAAAGGACCAGATGCAGACACTGACCACTTTTTGATAGGAATAAAGCTTAAACAAGAAATACCACATCAAAGAAATCGAAAAAGGAATGAGAAGACACAAAACACAAGGAGTAGATTGACAAAACACGAAGAAAGAAAGCTGTATACAGAAATGATAAATAATTATGCTATACGGACATCTCACGATACAAATGACATATAGAGTATCTGGACAAACATAAAAAAATGCACAGAAGTAGCAATTGGACACATCCACGAAAAAACTCGATCAGAAAGGAAAAAGTGGTTCGATGAAGAATGCCAAAAAGGAATAGAGATACGAAAAGCCAGAAGACTAGAAATGATAAAGAAAGAAACATAAGAATCAAAACAAGCATACACAGAACAGAGGAAACACTGTAAAAAATTAATAAGGTATAAGCAAAGAGAGTATACAGAAAACTTCTGACAGAAATAGAAGAAAGTTACAATAATAAAGAAATCAGAAATCTGTACCAGGGAATCAAAAGAGAAAGAAAAGGCTACCAACAGAGATCGGTGTATTACAAAAATGAAGAGGGGAAACTAATAGGAGATGAGAAATAGATTATAGAAATGAGGAAGGAATATTTTAAAGAATTCTTAAGTCCTGCGGGGAACGTGGAATATGAGATAGAATGGGAAGATCTAGGAGTAGGAAACACCCAATACATAGAAGACCCACCAACTTCAACCGAAATTGAGGAAATAATAAATAAGCTAAAAAACAGCAAAAGTCCTGGGAATGACCAGATAACAGCAGAAATGCTTAAATATGGAGGCGAAACCATAATCAGGTGGATAGACCAGCTGGTTGAAAAAATGTGGGAGCAAGAAAGATTTCCCAAAGACTGGAATGAAGCGGTACTAATTCCAATTTATAAAAAAGGATAAAATTGATTGTACAAACTACAGAGGTATCGCTCTGTTGAATGTTGCATACAAAATCTTAGCCACACATCTCAAAAATAAACTTTATAGGAAATTGGAGCCGGAAATGGGAGAATACCAGTGTGGATTCCGAAAAGGAATATCAGTTACGGATCAGATATTTATCTTAAGAAAGCTACAGGTAGAAACCTACGAACATAATAAAGAAACATATGTCCTATTCATAGACTTTAAGCAAGCATATGACAGAATAAAGAGAAAACAACTATATATAGCCTTAAACGAACTAGGAATAAAAGGGAAACTCTTTAGATGAGTAAAACTAACATTAAAAGAAACGGATAATATGGTAAGGGTAGGAGCAAGAACATCCGACAAGTTCAACGTGCAAGAAGGTCTAAGGCATGGAGATCCCCTGTCGTCGATATTGTTCAGCTGTGCACTAGAATATGTCATAAGGAAAGCCGAAATTGGTTATTGTATAATACAAAAACATCAATGTCTAGCCTTTGCAGATGATTTAGTAATCGTAACCAGAGGGAAAAAAGAACTGAAGAAAGTAATATTAGAATTTGAAAATATGGTACTTCAGGTGGGATTAGAAATTAACGAAGATAAGACGAAATATATGACATGGTCGGAAAAAGAATACAATTAGCAAAGTACTTTAAACATAAGAACAGAATCCGTTTACATAAATAAGGACAGAATTCTATAGAAAACCAGAAATAAACAGAGAAATATAAAGAAGAATAATGGCAGGGAATCGGTGTGTCCATTCTCTTAAAATACACAGTAGAAGTATTTCCAGAAATCTCAAAATAGACATATACAAAACAATTATTAAATTTATAATATTATTTTCAAGTGAAGTATGGACATTGGGGACAAAAGAACAGAAGCTGATAGGAGAATAGGAAAGGAAAATATTGAGGAAAATATATGGAGGAAAGAGAATAACGGAAGGATGGGAATGAAGAACAAATAGAGAAATACTAGAGTTATTTAAACAACCAAATATAATCGCAGTTGCTAAAGGATAAAGACTTGGATGGCTAGGCCACATCATGAGGATGAATGACGATAGAATACCAAAAAAAAATTAACAGCGGAATAGGAGGAAGAAAGAGAAGAGGTGGACCAAAAGCAAGATGGAAAGACGAAGTAATTAGGGACATAGAATAGAGCCATATTTACTAATTGAAGAGAAAAGGCAAGAAACAGAAGAGTCTGAAAAAAAATCACAAACCAAGCCATGGGCCAACTGTGCCTTCAGTGCTGAGGTATATATATATATATATATATATATATATATATATATATATATATATAGGAAAAGAAATACTCTTAGCGGAAAATGTCCAAGCTTTCGAGGATGTTTGTCCTCATCATCAGGGAAACTAGAATGAAAAAACAACAGTTAAATACTGTGGTCAAAGAGAATAATTAAAAATGAAATTCACAACCACGTGTGTACTTACCTCCGAAGTGAGGTTAGATTCCATAAAGATGTAAAATCGTAAACTACAAGTCGTAAATTGTGGAATATTCAAGTAGGAATTGAACCAATGGCCTAATCAATCGTGTCATAGCAACAATTGTAATTGTCGCAGCATTTTATAAAATAAAACCATTGATTTCATCTTCATGTGTCACCATACTAAACGCCGGCGAGGAAATGATATATTTTGCCTCCAAAAGGGATGTGACAAGAGACAAACAGTGTTACCAACGTCAATCATGAGCTGTGGGACAATGCCACTATTTTCGTAATGGCAGCTGTAGGGCTAACAATTGGTGTAATGAGAAGATGTAATATTGTTGAAAAGAGGAAGAGAGAAAGAAAATGTGAGACAGAGCTAGGAGAACGCTCTCATTTTTATTATGTTTAGAGTGCGTAGAGAACATCACTTCGTTTTGACTAACACAAAGGAAGGAAAGAGAAGACAACAGAACAGAAATATTAATATGTAATAATAAATATAGTAATCAAGTAATTTAATAGTTCTCCAATCTGAATGTATCTACCAACACCAATACACTCAAAATTAGGTTTAATTAATTATTTGTCCACCTGAATGTATCTACCAACACCAATACATTCAAAGTAAGTTTATTATTATTATTATTGAATTAAAGTAATAAGGGTGGTGTTATCAGGAGCAACATAGTTATTTCCCACCACTTGATGTGCAAAATTAGTATCTAAGGACAACAAAAATGAGTAGATCTCACTTAAGTGATCAATATCAGTTTTCCTGTTAATTACATTATTGTTTTGTGAAATGAAAGCCATTTCCAAGAATGATCTTTTCGTTTTGTTAGACTCAGTCGCTAACACCTTCACAGCCTCATAATTCATCTGATGATCAAGAGCATTTACATGAAAAGCTAACGCGCACCTCTCTGGGTGTAATCTAGCATCACTCTTATGTGAAACTATACGGTTAGATAGAGATCTTAAAGTCTGTCCGATATATTGTTTATCACAATCTCTGCAAGGAATACTGTACACCACGTAGTAAGTGAAGTCAAGGGGTCTTTATCTTTAACTCTAGAGTAAATCGATCTGATTGAAAGAACAGTTTTATTAGCAATTTTAAAATCACCACATGAACGGAGCAATCTGGCAAGTCTCGGAGTTATGTCCCTCATATATGGCAAAGTAGCGAAAACCGGTCGAGAAGGGGACACATCAGTTCCAACATCCGTCTGGGCTAAATTAGGATGGCTATCTTCATGCAACAAATCCACAGCATTAGATGTGCTGAATAATATCTTATTCAATAAAGGTCTTGGATATGAGTTATCCAAGAAAAGGTTAAGTAAAATATTGAGATTTTTATTATGAAAAACATTATTTGAAATTCTGAGTACTCTCTGCTTCATTTGTTTAACCAAATTCACTTTCATGGAATGTTTGTGGTAGGAGTGATAATTAAGATATCTACCAGAGCTGCATGGCTTCCTGTACCAATCTATAATAATTATATTGTTGTTACGAATAAATTTTGTATCTAAGAAAGGTACGGAATTCTCGAAGTCTTCCATTTCGATTGTGAATTGGATATTAGGATCAAAGCTATTAAATGTATCCAGAAGTTCATCAAGGCCTTCTCGAGGAAGTGCCAAAATAATGTCATCAACATACTTTTTTATAAAAAAAGGAGTAAAAGAAAGAACAGGTATGACTGTATCCAGAACATCGTCCATGACATATGCTGCTAAGATAGGAGAAATTGACGCTCCCATTGGAGTACCAAAAGTTTGTTTGTAAATTTTGTTATTAAAGGAGAAATAAGTACTATCAAACAGAAAAACTATTAATTCAAGAAAAGCTTCCTTCGGGATGGAGCAATGGACACCGATACGATCCCAACCCTTATCGAAAGCTTGGACATTTTCCGCTAAGAGTATTTCTTTTCCAATTTTTTGCTGCAATCCCCAATATTCACTAGTTTTATTCCTAACTAGTCAGCAAAGACTATCTTTCTTCTATATATATATATATATATATATATATATATATATATATATATATATATATATATATATATATATATATGTACATGTACATGTGTATATACTGATATCCATAAATGGGAGTTTTGGTAGTGTTACTCAATGTATTTAGCGTGCAGAAACAAAATGCTGTTCAGTGTGCTTTGATTTTTAAACATAAAAGATGTATTGAATTGAATATTAATGAAATTTTCCAATAATAATATATAATAATATATTAAAAAAATGACTCCTACTTAATACTACTTTGAAAACGCCCGCAGGAACAAGATAACTTTCTATTGTAGGTTGCTGTGGACGATATAATTTTTGTAAATTGGGGTAAATGAAATTACTATCTTCATTTTTTTCAAGTTTCCAAGAAAATATAATCTGTTCATTTTCATAAAAACTTCATAAGAATAATATTAAGTTGTAATAGAAAAAACTTACATAGCACCATAACAGTGACGTGGAGCCATAACAAACTTACCTGAAAAAAAAGAAAGGTTTCATATTAAATTCAAACTAATTATTAATACGATTATATCAGAATGATGGTAACCATATATAATTGCAGTATGTTATAATTTATAGATGAGTTCAGCTTGGTAATTATACTTTGTAATGTAGAACTTTGTTAAATATATAATGAAATTTGAAATATACGATGACATACTTTACAATAAAAATTGTAACTAATAATACAAGAAGACTGCAGAATCATTCAGTTAATGCCTCAAGTTAATAATGAAGATTATTAGTGGTGAATTACATGTTGTTGGATTCATAAAACAATTTTTAATTGATGGTGACTCATGTAATACGAATACCTTAACCGGCAACACAGTAACTCGTATCAAGCCTATAGAGGCGTCGCAATATTACTCGTGATAAAATGTAAATACCGGATGGAGTAGAGGAATTTGTTTATTTTGGAATTCAATTTAAGAAAAAGTAATGCAGATATACATTTTATTAAGTGAGCACTATCAAGTACTACATGTGAGGTTTATGTTCACGCATCTTTAAATACGAAATCAAGCAGATGGCATCTGTTATTTTCAATACACTACTCCTGAAGTTTATTTCAACTATTTCCAGCATTGAGACGGCTATATTGGCTGAAACTTGACGAATGTTATTAAGGGTCACATTCCTAAAGATGTAAATGAACCTCATCACTGAATGAAATGAGAACGTCGCCAGACATTGCAACAAGCGCTATTTTGGTGTGTCCTCACGTTTCTTGAAAGACAAGGTTTCTTCTTTCCACGTAATCAATTTCCCTGAGAATGTTAACTCAAGAAACAATCATCTGTCGGCCTGGAGCATGGTCACGCGGCGCAATATTGAAATATACATGCTACTTGGTGATGAAAAATACGCCTAGACAGGGAAACGCGCATTGCACCTGCGTCTATTCATGATGCTAACTGTAACAAGCGTCATAACATTGTGACATGACTTTTTTCCACCATTTTCTGAGTAAATGTCGCTGATGGAGTAAAATAGAAATGAGCCAGTTACTTTGCCCAGTGCATATTGCACCGAAACTATAAAAATACGTTACTTGGTATAGTATTGTTTTTATATTAAAAGTATATGTTATATTCGCGAAATCACAAATCTACCAAATTCAACATAATTTGTATTAACCTTGTAAGTAGTTTATATGGATTAGTGTGAAGAAGGAAGATACCTTACACAAAGTAGTCGAAAACCAATTAATAACAAAAATGTAACAGAAATAGTGATGTAACATGTAATGTTTTTTATTACTACTATTTATACCTTTTTTCAACGATCATTATGAAAAGTATACAAATAGACACGGCTTACTTGCTTTCAAAGTTACTAATTCCCTACGGTGCGAGAAAGTGATGCGGGAATTTACTGTACCGCATACTGCACATGCGTAAAAGACAGCGGAATACTATAATATTGGCCCTCCCACAGGATGCTGGTTTGTTACAAGTAGTTTGACGTTTGCTATTTAAAATATAATTGGTTGTGTCATATAGATTATCAAGAGTGACTGCGCGTCACCCGAGCCATGTCACGTCTCGACTTTGCCCTCTTCTATACGTTCTGCAGGACGGCAGGCACTCATACCGAAAAATTCGTCTTGTTCCTCTCCCCGCAAATGTATTTTTTTTATTTACTTAAAAAGTATATTATCTACGGACAAATTATGCATACATTTGACATATAATTCATATATGATCTTCCATTTGCAACATCAATGATAATTTTCCAAGTGTTTATTAAGAAGATATTCAGTTCTAAAAAATAAAAGTTGTAACTTTTGAAAAAATATTTTTAAAGTTGAACGTTTGGCAGGTGTGGTTTCAATATTTCGGTAAGTAAATCACTGTCGCTACCGGTGATTCACTTCTTACAGGTATGGTAGTCAATGATTGAGTTTCAACCGCCCTGTATCTCGAACCAGGGCGCTATTCTTGACATCGTTCCCAACGTCATGTATACGCAAGCCTGTGAATGCTCTATGTGCGAATAGTTCCTAAAAATGATTTTCTCGAGCATCGTTCCTAAAATCATCTAATTGTATCGTCCTCACAACAGTGTCAGTGGACGTTACAATACAAATGTCATTTTGTTATGTCAATTTTAATTATTAATTTCTTCTGTAAAAATGAATTCTACAATCAGTATTAAACCCAAATTGAAGAAGCACACAAATAATAATAATTCATTCAATTGGAACATTTTCATGAAGGATGCATTTAGCCCAACAGCAAAAGAAGTTTAAACTTAGGTTCGTTACCGATACATAATTTAGCAAATAAAGTTAGAGTAGTTACATTTGTTTTAGAATGAAAGATATTACTAGTATTACAATCTAATAAATTATATTAACCACTTTAATATTTTCACCAAAAATTGTTATCATACATGTTATTGTATAATTATTAAAACAAAGCATCTCTTCGCTGAATATATTTGCTTTTTTTTTAGTACACTGTCATCACTGGCGTATGTTACAATTTTATGTATGTGAAATAAATTGTTATTATGACACAACAATGTTAATAACATTTGGCAATTTATGTGATATTCAATACATAAATTTTTTTTATTGTTTTTAAACAGTGAAATGTGTTTTACTGAGATAATGTTAAACTGCTCTCATTGTATTGTATTGAAAAAATAAAAACACTATCATTATCTCTCTTCAGATAATTCAACATAAGGTGATACCCGAGAGGTAGCAAAATTTTGTACACCATTGCCTAGTAATGCCCACTACTGACCCAGTAATGACCACTAAAGACCCAAGAGTGCCCATTACTGCCTCAGTAATAGCCACTATTGCTCCAGTAATCAGTGGCGTAGCTAAATAGTCAGAGGCCCTGGTGCGAATAATAGGTGGAGCCCCCTAATAAATTGTACAGTTTTTATCAAGTCGAAACATAAATACTTCAAAGAAGCAAAGCTACTTTATCATTATTTCTTTATCACGCACCGCAGCGCAGGGCAAAGCAATGTTACTTACAGTAAGTATGTGCCTTACCTGAGCATAGTTCTACAGTTGAGCAGTTCAGGAATATACTTGAATAAATAATGTTATTAGGTAATGAAACAAAATGAATCTATACATTCATTTGTATATTTATATAAAATATTCAATTGTGGATAAAAGTAAAGCATTGAAAACAATGTATATATATATATATATATATATATATATATATATATATATATATATATATATATATATGTTGAACACATCTTCTGTTTTGACACAGGTCCCGACGCATTCAGGAGTTGAAGCGAGTGCAGCTGGTCGGGATGCCCTTTCAACTTCGGAAGGGGTACCGACCATTTCAATTGTTTCTTTGCCGTACATTAGGGAGGTTACTCCCAGACTTACTAGGATTTTTTCAAAATATTTACAAAATGTTAAGTTTGCTTGTAGGAATGCCGTATTGGGGAAATCGATTTATAGTCCTTTAAAAGACAAAATACCTACCTTAGATAGTAGTAATGTGGTCTATAAACTTGTTTGCAATAGACCTCTCAAAAGCTATCTAGTCGTGTATATCTTCATAGAAGCGATATAAGACTGCATCCAAAGAGATGTTCTCTTGCCAAACATGTTTCCTCCTTAGATCATGAAATAGATTTTGAAGGGATTAAGATTCTATCATGTGAAAGAAACTACAGTAAAAGATTATTTTTGGAAATGGCCTTCATTTTTAAGGAGGATTTTCGTATTAATAAGGAAACAGACATTCAAAATTTAAGAAATTTGTACTCTCTCCTCTTGACTCTAGACAAGCAAAATTCCTGTAAGCAGATTGGTAATAATTCTAACAATATTTCTACATAACATCGACCGAATTATTGTACCTCCCTCGTATTCGTATTCTATTCAAATGTATATATTATTTCGATCGGTTTTAGTTTAGGTCATTATGGTCGTGGTAATTAATAAATTTTTAATAATTTTTCTTTTATATTTCGTAGGAAAAAGAACCTGTCCTTATTCTGTTTTCAAATTTAGATACAATTTAAAATAGATCCATGTGCTTGTGTGAATTCTCGCTATTCTAATGTTTCAACTTTTTAATGATTTTAAAATATTTTAATATGTGACTGTTAGTGTTTGTAATGCAATCTGGACTTGTTTCTTTCTTTAATTTTAACTGTTTAACGATTGTCCTTATGTTAAGATCAAGGATACATTCTAAATTAGCGTAAGTTATGAAACTGTTGTAGCGGACTGTTTTTGTAATTTATGTTTTTCCTTGTCTTTGTAGTTCCCTGAAGATGCAAATAAATATTTGCGAAAGCTTGGAAATCTAAGAATAGTACACTTTTCCTTTTGCTGCTAACCTCAATAGTATTTGTCCTTTTGTATATATATATATATATATATATATATATATATATATATATATATATAACAACAAAGAGATTCATGGGTAATTCACGCAAAATAAAGGGCTACTGAAATAGAGTGGTAACCGTGGACATGCATGTTTCTGGCTCATTTTGCCTCTTCAGCACGGCATAACCAAATAAGGATGTGAATCTCTTTGTTGTTGTTGTTAACATA
Organism: Galeruca laticollis; assembly: GCA_963921935.1. Classification (NCBI taxonomy): domain Eukaryota; kingdom Metazoa; phylum Arthropoda; class Insecta; order Coleoptera; family Chrysomelidae; genus Galeruca; species Galeruca laticollis. The sequence continues at coordinate 95,603,912 of OY998183.1, forward strand.
TCACGCGATATTCCTACATCTTCTTTGTTATATATATATATATATATATATATATACAGGGTGTCCCGGGACTAATGGGAAAAAAGTCAGGAGCGTATAATCTGAGCCAAAATAATGTTAGTACTTCATATAAACTTTCTCTATGCAGGCCCTCGTTTTCGAGTTATAGGCCTCCAAAGTTTTAATTTTGAATTTGGTTTTTATTTTTATTTTTTGTACTAGTTATTTGATCTTTATAAAATTCACGGCAAAGCTATATTGTACATGTATGTTTATTTTGATGAGGTAAACAGATTTGCAGTAATGCCTTGATGCCAGGGACGGACTACTAGCAATGGTTAGTGATACAAAAAGTTTGCAGGGATGGCACACCCTGTATGAAATTATCGAAATTGACTTCCCCACACATTACGCTAACGAAAAGGTACTCTTGTTGGAATTCGATAAAATAAGCCGTTTGGCTAATATTTACAGTTTTATTAATGCACTACGTACAAATTTACCTAACTAACTTATTAATACGATTTACCTACAGTACTACAAAAAAATAATTTGATGATGGCAGATGATAAAAACATTAGAATTAATAAGTCGTTCATGCTTTTTATCTTCTGCTATCGTTAAATTATTTTTTTGTAGTACTATAGCTAAATCTTGGACATCATATAAATAAATTAGTTAGGTAAATTTGTACGTAGTGCATTAATAAAACTGTAAATATTAGCCAAACGGCTTATTTTATCGAATTCCACCAAGAGTACCTTTTCGTTAGCGTAATGTGTGGGGAAGTCAATTTAGATAATTTTATACAGGGTGTGCCATCCCTGCAAAATTTTTGTATCACTAACCATTGCGAGTAGTGCGTCCCTGGCATCAAGGCACTACTGCAAATAAGTTTACCTCACCAAAATAAACATACATGTACAATATAGCTTTGCCGTGAATTTTATAAAGATCAAATAACTAGTACAAAAAATAAAAATAAAAACCAAATTCAAAATTAAAACTTTGGAGGCCTATAACTCGAAAACGAGGGCCTGCATAGAGAAAGTTTATATGAAGTACTAACATTATTTTGGCTCAGATTATACGCTCCTGACTTTTTTCCCATTAGTCGCGGGACACCCTGTATATATAAATTCCTTCCATTGTTCTTGGGCATCAGGTTAATTATAAATAATGTATCAAATTCTATTTTTTATTTGACGTTTCGCTCCATAGTTCGGAGCATTTTCAAAAATGTTTACATTGATGTTGTTAAAACAATAAATTGTAAACGATTGAACTATTAAAATTAAATGTACACACAGAGACGACAAAAACTGGTTACTAACAAAACTATTTCAAAAATAATAAAATCGAAAGTACCTGCCTTAGAAACAACAGTTTTCAATATACCAGGGACATTCAACAAGTTGATGTTATTATTATAATAAATTATAATATATCTGGCTTAGATTTTTTATATCTTGTTTATCGTTTAATGCATTGTTCTCCTTTTTTATATGTATCATTTCTTTTATTGTTAGTTTTTTGTAATTAGAATCTTGGTTTATTATTTTAGTATTATTAAAGTCAAATTTATGTTTTTCATTTTTCACATGTTTATGAAGCGCAGTGGAGGCGTTTTTTGTATATTTATGGCCATTAAGTCTATTTTCAAGATGTTGGGTTGTCATACCTATATATTTTTTGGGACAATCTAAACATGGTATAGAATATATGACGTTAGAGTTTTTTGAATCATTTATTTGACTTTTTAATTTGGAGAACAATGGTGATAGAGTATTTTGTGCCCTATGACAAACTTTTATGTTATGTTTAGATAATATATAGTTTAGTTTTTCTGAGAGTTGATTTGTGTATGGCATTGCGATGTAGGTAAGAGGGGCTAGTGTATTGGTTTGTGTTGATTGGATTTGACTATTGTAAAATTTATGTGTGCGTTGTTTAATAATTCTGTCAATATGTTTGGAAGGATAGTGATTGTTTTGTAATATTGTTTTTGTTTGATATAAAATTTCTGGACGATATTCAGGTGATGTGAGTGTAATATAAAATTAGATGACATATAAGATCTAAACACTGCCCTATTTGTTAAGATTCGAAATACGAAAACCAAAAATTACAGAACATTCACAATAAAGGGAGAATTTTAATAATATCTACAAGAAATACGCTTGTCATCACTCTAATAACGTCATTGGCAGACGTCTTTTTGTGAATTATCAAGGGGAAAATGCACAAGGCAAGTTGTCAGAATTAATAAAATTGCCGGTATGCCTAAACAAGTGGCAGAATTTTCAAAATTGTCAAACTTAAATCTTTATCCTGAACATCATTTTGGTATACCTACCACGAACGGTATGCGCTCGTAACTTTTGGACGAGGAAGCCAGTCCTATGAGAATTGCCTTGGCGAGTAGAGGTACAACGCGAGACCTACCTGTCGGCGGCCATCACCACCGAAGTAACTGTAAATTATTAAGCATCCACTTTGGAACAGAGGTTGAAAATTCCCCACTCGTCAAACAGTTCAAGTGCAGGAACACAAAAATCCGAGGGGTTTTCGTTTCCCTTTTTTTCTCTTTCCCCTGTAACTGGGCCACCATTGCAGGCCTTGGAGGCGTAGCATAGCTGGTATTTTTCCGGAATTTTGATGTCCTACCCAACTGGACTAATACCAAGATGGCTGGCGCTTTAAAATCGCCGTCATCGAGGTATTCGACTACTGTATCTCATAACTAACTGTAAAATTATTTTCCTTTCGTTTCTTTATCATTAAATTATATGAATTATTTTTTTCAATATTCAACGTTTTAAACTTTTTGCTACCTTTTTCTGTATACTTTTTTGCTAATTCTTTCAATAATTGTATTCATTTCTTTACTTCTTTTTATATACATTTGTAGAAGTTTATCTTTGGCTAAATAGATAAACTTAATAAATTTGATAAGGTACTTGTATACCAACGGTACCTACCTTGGCTATACGCCTTACATATATGTGATAGTTGTTTAGTTTATAAATTTATTTGATATACCCATATTTTTTGCGGTAATCATCATTCGGTGAGGATATCAGATATTTGCATATGACTTTTAAATTGTATGATCATTGGTTCGCTTGGTGACTATTTGTCTCATTATTGTAGATTTTTGTAGAACATTTGTACACGAACTTTGTAACTGTCTGCTTCCTTTTGAATGTTTAACTAAGGATTATGTCATGAACTGAATTGTAAGATCCTCTAGCCTTCAGCTCATAGATATTTGCATACTACTTATACTTCAGCCTTCAGCTGGGTCTAAGTGTTAAACTTAGTGGTTTTTTTTGTTTAATATAAATCGTAACTTGTAATTTTAATAATAAAAACTTTTTCATAAACTAGAAAATTAATTGCAAGATATTTCTTTGCATACTCTCATTTCTTGATCAGTCTTTTAGGAACTCGTTCAAGTAATTGTAAATGAATCGAATACAAATATCGTTGCTCAAAAATTGAAGATTATAAATATCACAGAGTTCTGCTCAAAATCCTAATTGGCTAAACTTTCAATGAAGCGTCACGTTTTCCGTGTCTAAAATAAAAAGCAAATCCTGTTAACGGCTGCCCCGAATTTCCATTTTTTACTCGCGAATTTCAGCGTCTATAAACTCAATTTTCAGTTAACGTTAACGTTCCTTCTCGGCAACGTACCTACTAAAGAATAATTGCATATTTACTTCTTTTTGTAAACTCCTTTCGGATTAAACATGCTAAAAGGTTGTAAAGGCGTTTCACAGAAATTCAATTTTCATGCTTTAACATTTTTAACATCAAAGGTAGGAAGACCCTATCTATACCCCTTCCAGGGAACGGAGGATCCCCGCGTTACTTCAGAATTACATTTTTAGAAGGTTATGCATTTTCAATGTTGCCAATGTCATATAGAGTGTGACGAAATTGAATATTTCTCTCAATCCTCATCTCAAGCGTCTACACAAATACGCCGATATGATGAGTTTATTATGTAAGAATTGAGGGAACTGCAGAAAAGATTAAAATATATCTCCTTTACGAGAGGATAACATTAAAATGCACTTATAGAAAATATCTCTGGTAAATATGTACCTTATGACTTGTTTTGAGCTAGTGGCTTCACACGTTACATGTGACAAATATGATATAATTTGGACAGTCTGAAACAGAATTATATCAAAAACGTTTACACATCAAATTAAAAACAAACTACTTGAATAACATAGAACGTCAGTATACACATATAAAAAAATGTATACACGAAGCAGCAGAAAAAGCACTGGGAAAATACACTGGAAATTTGTGGAGACTAAAACCATACTGGTGGGACGATGAAACAGAAGAATAAATTATAAAAAAAAACGAAATAAATACCACAGACTCTTGGCAACAAAAACTGATTACGATAAAATAACATACACAAAGGCCCAAGCAAAAGTAAGAAAACAAGTAACACAAAAGATAAACGAAGCTTGGTAAAAAATGTTAAAAAATAAATACCTACCTGGGAGGAAGAAGAAGCTCAGAAACCTGGAAACTATTAAAGAAAATTAGAACATATAGATCAAAAGAAATCATATCACCAATCTCAACACTGAAGTGGAAAGAATACTTCAAAAATCTGTTAACTGAGAATAGACCAGAATTTATCAATAAATAAACACAACTGCAGTCAATACAATTTCGTCTCCGCTAAGAGTGAGTCGACGGGAGACTGAAGAAGTAATTAATTCACTTAAAAACGGAAAATCTCCTGGAACAGGTGGTGATATTCCCGCCAAATTTCTTAAAGCAGGTTCAGAGATGTTATATGAACATCTTATAAAACTATTACAAAACTGTCTGAATGTCTTAATGTCAACAATTCACAAAAAAGGCTCTAGATACCAGGAAATTTACAATAAATAGTACACTGAGTAGAATATATAGTAAAAATAAGATCGAACAACGAGTATAAAGACTTGGAGGCGGAAGAACAAGCGGGATTTAGAGACGGTCGCCACACAGTAGGCCGTCTGTATTCTCTTACACAAGAGATCGAATAAAAGACCGCATTAAATCAAGAAGACCATTTATTGTGTGTATATCTGCAGATAGTATACCCCTCATTAAATTATGGACAACACTAAAACAAACGAGCATCACAAACGGATTGATTAAATGGGTCCAACAGATAAATATATGAAAGCAACGAAACAAAAATTAAAATAGAACGCAATATATCCAAGGGGTTCGTTGCTACAAAAGGTTTGAAGCGAGGATGTTGCCTTTCGCCGACGCTTTTTAAAGATCAAAGAACAAAATACACAAGGAAGAAAAGTTATATCTTTAATGAACGTAATATTATGGAACCTAAATATATCTAAAGTTAATAAGCAACGGATATATAATAAAGCAGTTAATCAGGTATGGCCACGTCCAAAGAATGTCAGACGACAGGCAACCAAAACAAATTTTGACATAGTTACCTCAGGGAACAAAAGAAGAGGAAGACCAAGAAAAAGCTAGAGAGAGGGCATAGATAGAAAGGATGGCTGTTAGGAGTTGGAAGGCGTCCGAGAACGATAAGAGCCGATGTATATGCTATGCTTCACACGTTAAATTTACTTTCTTATTTTTTTTTGAACCTCGAGAGTTTTTTACTATCTATCCCATGCAATGAACCAAATCAGTTAGCGAAAGACGGAAAGATATATGGATAACACCATTGACATTTGTACTATTATTTCACAAAATATTTAGGTAGCAAAATCAAGAGAAAATAAACGGTTTTAAGCCTTAAGACCAACTTTTCCGCATATGTACAAGCCCTGTACAATATCCTACCATAAAATTGGTAACTTGTATTCACTTCGGAGACTGAATCGTGCTAACGAACCAAAATTTCTCCAAAAATGACAAAAATGCAGTATATCTGGATTTATAGGACACGTACTGGCTCTAGTGGGCTGAAAATTCATAGAAATCATCTGTGAGATACGCTGAATAATATCCAATCATACAATTGGTCACTTGTATACACTACAGAGGCTGTATCGTCTTAACAACCCGTTGCGATCCTGTGTGAACCATTCGAACAGTTTCTGTTATATATGTGGTGAGGTGACACTGAAAGCTCATCGAAAGACCTTGAGCCAACTTGTAAGAGAATCCTACTAGTCATATTTCGGGTTCAAAGTTGGCAATCAAGACAAAACTTGGGCTCCCATAAAATGCTACCGCATTTGCTGAAGAACCTTAGCAGGATGGTGTACTCACACATCTATGAAGTTTGGAGTGCCAATGATTTGGAGGGAGCCTACAAGTCATGTTGATGATTGTTACTTCTGCTTAACAAAAATTCTGGGATTTTTTAGTAAAAGCTAGCATAAAATATTGTATCCTAATATCACTGTTTGCGCCGCTTATCTTTGTTTTCAACCGCAACACTCAGCGCCCTCTGGCAAAAGTGAGTATACTTATATCTAGAATTTAGATGTTCTATATGGATACAGTTAAAAAATATACTGTGGTCTGGATGACAAGTGCTGTCAGTTAGTTGAATAAAAAAAGTAGAACTGTCATCGCATTTTTTAGACATAAAATTAGCATATTTGTTTTACGGGGTACTCACACATCTATGAAGTTTGGAGTGCCAATGATTTGGAGGGAGTCTACGAGTCATGTTGATGATTGTTACTTCTGCTTAACAAAAATTCTGGGATTTTGTAGTAAAAGGAAGCATAAAATATTGTATCCTAATATCACCTCAGCCATTAGACCTGTAGATCATGACGCTTCTAGCATAATTGTTTCTTAGCCTCCAGAGAAATATCATGAACCAGATAATTTTGATTACACAGAGGTGCCGGAAGCCGGTCCAAGTTTTTAAGAGAAAGTCGTTTTCGAATGTAGTAGCAGCAAACAACCTTTTATATCTCAGGAAGAGCTCAGTGATCTAGTTCGTGATCTGGATCTTCCCAAAACAAATGCACAACTGCTTGGATCTCGTTTGCTGCAGTGGAACCTTCTTATTGAACCTATGATAGATCAGTAAAACGTTTATTTACCTCCTCTCACATAAAACTAGGGCTTACAAAAATTTGTGTTAAAGCCTTAGGTAAAGAAGGAAATTCGTTACCTTATTTGAGACGGAAATTTCCGCGTATAATTGAAGCAAAGCCTGAAGAAGGAATCTTCGTTGGACCTCAAATACGGGAACTTTTCAAGGATCTCAATTTTACCGCTACAGATTTGAGAAGCGAAAAAGGATATGGGGTGCCTTCAAAAATGTATGTAGCAACATCCTAGGTCACAAAATGTCGTACAGCTACAAAGATCTAGTTGAAGAACTTATCCAAACTTTAAAGACTTAGGTTGCAATATGTCCCTTAAGCTCCATTTTCATCACACCCGTTTAGAATTTTTCTCTGACAATTTGGGTGCAGTTCCAGACGAGTACAGTAGGAAATTTCACCAGCAAATTGCTCAGATGAAAAAGCGCTACTCTTGGACCCTTAAACATGAGAAAATTAACCACTAGATTGCTGAAATTGACTGTCTCGACCCTTACTTCGTGGAATATGCTCATATTAGTGTTTTTAAATGAAACTCAAGGTCTCTAGTTAATTCCACAATATAATACAAGTTATTGAAAATTCTAAAAAATTAATTTTAGAATTTTCAATAACTTGTATTGTATTGTGGAATTAACTAGAGACCTTGAGTTTCATTTAAAAACACCACTAGATTGCTTATAAATTGAGAGTTTCATATTTTATATTCTCCCTTCTCTAAAAACTTGTGGGTGATGGGGAGAAGTAGAGTGCATATTAGAATACAGTGCAACACAATAGACGCATAAAACTCAAAAAAATTCGGAGAGCGACAAAATGTTTCAAAATGTAGAGCAGTGAATCAGCCATGTACACTAACGAATACGCTGTCAAGATTTAGGGGAGTAACATTTTGGTTTCCGTTTTGGTTTTAGAACTAGTGTATTGCTTAAAAATTGTAGAGACCAAACTAGTCCATATATTATAGAGTATGAAAAGTTCTTCGATCGGATAAGGCGTATTGAACTAATTCGTTTACTTTACGAACAAGGATTAAATCAGAGCGACATCAACTTAATTGAAAATCTGTATTGGGAATAAACAGTATCTATACCACTAGAAGATAAACCGATCACCTGTATTTCCATTAGACGAGGAGTAAGGCAGGGTTGCATATTCCTCCTAGTCCTTTTTAACATGTATTAGTAGAAAAAATATATTAAAGAACATTAGAAAACGCCCAGAATGGTATAAAAGTAAACGAGAGAATTATAAAATGATATAAGGTAGATGATATCGTCATAAAACTAATAACCAACGGCCTTAAAGTAAACACAGAAAAAAAACTCAATAGGGAGTACCAGCATAACTACATACAACAAACGAATAAAACAAGTGGACAAATTTATATATCTAGGGTGCTGGATAACAAAAGACTTGAATCCTGAAACCGAAATACGCTGTGCAAGAAGTTTCTTAGGAAATAAAGTCTGCTAAAAAATTATACACTGTTAAAACGTAACAGATACAGATTTCTGAACACATACATACACTCAATCCTTTTACGTGGAAGTGAAGCGTGGATACTGGGAACCCGTTCGATGCGGTTATTGGAAGCCTTTGAGATATGGGTAATACGTAGAATGCTCAAAATGTTATGAGCAGATCATATTTCCAATGAAACAGTTTTAAGAAGAAATGATTGCGGATTGAGAAATAATTGATATGATCAGAAAACGAAATATGAGTTCTTAAGAGTAATAATGATGGACAAAATTAACTGTCTCGACCCTTACTTCGTGGAATCTACTCATATTAGTGTTTTAAATGAAACTCACTGTTTCTAGCTAATTTCACAATATAATGAAAATTGTTGAAAATTCTAAAAAATTGACAATTGTTTCGATAAATCAATATCATCGTCAGAATGACAGAAGTTACATTTCATTTGATGCCTACCTGATGTTTACTAGTTATTTTTGGCTAGACCAAGAAGTGACCTAACTTGTAATTGACTAAATATATGTTGATAGACAAAAGAAGAAGATATGATATTACAAATATTGAAGCTTAGATATTATTAGCCCTATGCTGATATCCTGGATATCATTTTTCCAATTAAGATCAGTATAACTGTGCAATGATATAGAAAACCAGGAAAACTATATCTGCTGATCTTTACAATTATCACTTAAGAAAACAGTTCATTAGTGGAGAACTCCCTAGATTTACCTGTTCATTGACAACTTCATATTGTGGGTTTCTTGAATGTCTTCTAATTTCCAATTCTTCAAGAAAATCCAGTTTTTGTTTCTTTTCACAAATATGCAGCACTTCTTTGTTAGGTGTCAATGATGTGACAATTCCATATAGTTCCAATCACCCCATGTCACATAAACTAGCGGCATATAATTCAATGATACATAGAGCTTTTTCAGTTCCTATGAACAAATGTAATTTCGATAGAGAGATTAATACAGTTAGACAAATAGCAACATCCAACAGTTATCCATTACATATGATAAATAAGCTAATTAATACAACTAATATTTCCTAAACAAACTGATGAAATAAAAACTTATGAAACCATCACATATGCATATTTCAAAGGTAATATCTTTAGCAACGAATACGACAATTTCTTTTAAAACAGAAAGTAACGTTAGTACAAAATTGTTAAATGTAAAAACAAAATTACCACCATTAAAGAAATCAGGTATATATAAACTAAAATGTCCAGAATGTAATGCTGTCTATTTGGGTCAGACCCTTAGAAATTTTGATATCTGATACAGTGAACACTTACGAGCATACAGATTAAAACATCTACTTGACACCAATCATTCATTGACACCTAACACAGAACTAGAAGTGCTGCATATTTGTGAAAAGAAACAAGAACTGGATATCCTTGAAGAATTGGAAATTAGAAGACATTTAAGAAACCCACAATATGAAGTTGTCAATGAACAGATGAATCTAGGGGGTTCTCCACTAATAAACTGTCTTCTTAAGTGATACTTGTAAAGATCAGCAGATATAATTTTCCTGGTTTTCTATATCATTGCACAGTTATACTGATATACTGATACTTAATTGTAAAAATGATATCCAGGATATCACCATAGGGCTAATAATATCTAAGCTTCAATATGTGAAATATCACATCCTCTTCTTTTTTCTATTAACATATATTAAGTCAATCACAAGTTACGTCACTTCTTGGTCTAGCCAAAAATAACTACTAAACATCAGGTATGCATCAAATGAAATGTAACTTCTGTCATTCTGACGATGATATTGATTTATCGAAACAATTTTTTAGAATTTCCAACAATTTTCATTATATTGTGGAATTAGCTAGAAACAGCGAGTTTCATTTAAAACACTAATGATAGACAAAGTCTAGGGTAAAAGAGATTCCACGCAGGAATCAATGTTCGTGGCTGAAGAATGTGAGACTATAATAGCGTAAGTTCCCATATACTACTCAGAAGACAGATTTGTCGAAGTTACGACCAACCTTCTATGAGAAGATGGTGCCGCGAGAAGAAAAATATTCAAGTTTCCTGCTAAAATAGAGAAATATTTTAATAATGAGTTCAGCAGGTCTTTTGCAAGCTCATTTCTAGTCTCTATTTGTAAGTTTCTCTGAATACCACACATCCATGTAGATCCAGTACTTATTTGGATTAGTATTTTCTTTGCTGATGATGAGTTAGATCATCCAGTAATATTGTTTACATGTCTGACTAAACTTTTCATATCTGATTTGCCTACGTTTGACGCTTATAAATAAACGGTTTTAAAAATTAAAACTAACTTTTCCGCATATGTGAGATGCCCTGAGCAATATTCTATCATGAAATTGTCACTTATATACACTTCGGGGAACGTATCGTGCTAATAAACCGAAATTTCTGCCAAAATAACCAAAAATGTAGTATATCTGGATTTATAGGACCCGCTGTACTCGCTCTGGTCAGCTGAAAATCGATAGGGTACATCTGTGAGACACCTTGAAGAATATACAATTATAAAATTGGTCACTTGTATACACGCCGGAGGCTGTATCGTGCTAACAGCCCGAAATTTCTCCAACAAGGACCAAAAATGTGGCACTTCAGGTCCCATAGCACCCGTTGTACTAGCTCTAGTGAGCTAAAAATCAATAATGTTCACCTATGAGACGCCCTGAACAATATTCAATCATAAAATTGGTCACTTGTATACACTCTGGAGGCTGTATCGTGCTAACAAACTGAAAATTCTCTAACAATGACAAAAATTTGGTACTTCAAGTATCGTAGCATTCGCTGTACTGGCATTAGTGAGTTAAATATCAATAGGGTTAATCTTTGAGATGCTCTAAATAATATCCAATCATAAAATTGGTTACTTGTATATACTCCGGAGGCTGTATCGGGGTAACAAACTGAACTTTCTACAAAAATGACAAAAATGTCGTACTTAAAGTTCTATAGCACCTGTTATACGGGCTCTGGTGAGCTAAAAATCAATAGGGTTCATCAGTGATATGTTATGAACAATATTCAACCATTTAATTGGTGACTTATTGCACTCCGGAGGCTGTATCGTGCTAACATCTAAAAACCGTTCTCACGTATTGTTCTTGATGAAAAACGTAAAAATAACTCAAAATTCCAAAATTTTTTGGGGTAAACCAATACTTTTCTCGCTTTTAGATAGGTTGGGCGAAAAAGTAAAATGGATCTCTAGGTATTCAACTTCGTCTTTATGATGTACATTGTTCAGTGTTATGTATGAATGAATTTATTGAGAGTGAATGCGATGTGAACTGATTTGCTTGGCTTCGCCATTACTCGAACCATTTCGTAGTGTTGTTATCAATGAAAAGTGTGAATGGACGCCAGTATATTCAAATATTTAAATGATGAAAAATCTATTTTCAAAATAGGTGTAGGGTAAATGTATTAAAATCCTTAAATTCGTACGAAGTTCGTCTAGTTCTGTTGTCTTGTCTTGTTTTTGCTGTTTATTTTAAATTCATGCAGTTATACGTCCTGTGTGAAGTTTTTTAATTGACTGCTTACCCGCTCCGAAGATGACTTTGTTAAGTCGAAACTAGTCGGCATGTGGTAATAAAAACTCTGTACGAATTTAAGGATTTTAATACATTTACCTACACCTATTTTGAAGATGGTTTCGTACTCTATTGGATTTGCTTCAGAAAAAAATCTATTCAATTAAAACTAATACAGTTTATAAAAAGACTATGGACTGAAATAGAATACATTTATGAATAGTACCCAAGAAACAAGAGTCTAGTAACAGGAATATAGAAAAGAAAACGGCCCAAACAAAACAGAACCAGTCCAAAATAGCCCAAATAAGGCAGGAACAGCCCAATAAAAGCAGGAATATCCAAAATGGAGAAGGAACAGTTCCAATCAAAGCAGCCAAAAACATGGATTTACCAGAAGCTTCATAGCGTCAACAAAATGATTCAACTAAATCTGAAATTTAATTCAAACAAATTTCAATAGTATGTTTATCTTGAGGCTTCAATCTACTTGAGATCATAAACTGCGTTACAGTACTATGGAAGATATTATAGGGAGGTTGGCGATAAACAACAGGTACCATATCAAGTCCTGTACGTTACTTTGAGGAATACATAACTAGAGGATTTCTATTTGCAACAGAAAATAGAAAGACAATCAATATGCTTGGAAGAGACGGAGAAAAAACAGTCAAAAAGACGGAAAAATAAATTATATGACAACTCGAGAAATAAGAAATGTTATGAAGAAACTAAGAAGTTGAAAACAAACTATGAACTTCAAGAAAATAAGATCATTAGTATAGAAAACGATCAAAAAACGGTTGAAGGAAGGAATATTTTGAATGATGTCAAAACTGTGCTAAAAAGTCACATATAATTTTCTATCGAAATATCACGTTTTCCTTAAATTATACCTAATCTCGATCACTATTGTGGAAACAAATTTCTTTCGAACTACAATGGATGGATTTATAAAGATCTGATTTTTTCAGAAAATAATCTGATTGTAAACTTATTATTTCAAACATTTTGGCTCCTACAATTTTATCAACAAATAATTCACTAACACAATACACTGATTTTGAATTAGACATAAATATCTTTTGTATTCTGCTCGATTACTGTGAATATCAATTAGACAACTTTAAATAATGTATATCAATGTGGACATAAACCGGGAATATCCCTTTCAATTTTTAATTAGACAATAACAGTTACACCCTAGATATCTATACCTACTCTGTGTGAATAACAGTTTTCTAACCTCAAATTTAATTACAAACGTTTGTTTTCGAAATGTTCTCTCGTGCGGTATTGGTTGATGCTGCAATTCCGGATATCAAATTCATATTTATGTTTGTAAAACGGGGATAATCAAATACCAATGGTCAGCCAATTATTACACCACCACCAACATGATGCCCAATTGCAAATCTGTCTGCTCAGAAATGTTGTAGAGGGTGGTCCAGAAAGGAATTGATTTTATATTTATAATCTCATACAGCATAGGCTATTTTAGTTTACAAAAAGTGAAACATCTAGATGACGTCCTTGACGCTAACGATATTGTTGCAAACGGGAACAAAATATTGAAAAAAAATAGTAATCGATATTGTTTATTTAGGCAGTTACTGCGTATGACAGCTTTTCATAGACGTAGACAATGTTATTCAAACGAAGACTCCTTTATGGATCTCTTTATAAGTGCCCGTTCCGGCTGTACTATTAGGGCATGTATTAAATCAGCGGAGCGAGGGGAGGCATTGCAATGGGCTGTGCTAAGATGCTCCCACCTCTAAATTTTTGAAAGGACGTATTCGAAATATTTTTAGGATGCGATCGAGCAGTTTTGATCAAATTTTACTGGGGATGAAACATTTATTTAGCGATAGTTATAATTTTGGATTGATTTTCTTAGTTAGTTTGTGATATCGTTTCTTATAACACTACCCGACATTTGAAAAACTTTTTTTATAACTGCAGTAAATTGACCTAATCTGCCCAAATCTATTAATGTCAATATATTTATTCTAGCTCGTTTAGATTCTGAATTATTAGGAACAATCCGTGACAACCAATATACATTAATGGTATTTTTATTAAAACAGTGAGAAAACTTGAAAACCAATAATAGTTCTATTGAAAAATGTTTAAAAAATACACAGAAAGGGCGATTAAGTACCAGTAGAATCCAGTAGAAAACAAATGTATTTTAATCTCATATGCCGGATATCATCTTCCTTTTGGAGAAACCAACAAAAATCACTCATCATAGCGGGATCCCATCTCCCCTGGTACCGCCTGTCCATGACAATGATGTGAAATCGTTCTCCATGCTTGTCACATACAGCTCCTGAATTCGCAGGAATGAATTCCAGATGATGGAGCAGAAAATGAACCTTAAGCGACGTTCTATACCCCATATCTTTGTAATTGACCAAAATATCTTACACCTACTCGGTAAGATTTCAATTATTTTATTCCCAAGAAAATTTGCACAAATTTGAGGCAAGTTCCAAATTGTTCATTTTTTCTCGAAAATTTTGATCTTTGAAGAGCTTTTTTATGTGCGGACCAACAAATATCCCTTCTCGAATTTTTCGCGTCACTCAACTTTGGGAATTTAATCTTGAGATACTTAAAACAATCGCCATCTTTGCTTAACCTAAACGAACTGTTTAATTGAACCTAGTGAGGTGCAGTGGCGGAAGAATTACAAGTTGTGTGTCTCCTAACGCCTCAGGAACAAAGCTATCTCGTTGCTGCCATTGTTTAACGTTATGATGTGATTGAACAGCACGACTATCCCAGAAGAAGAGTAAGCAACAGTATTTAGTAAAACCACCTTGTAATCCAAGCAGGATGGCAACAACCTTAAGATCTTCACAAATATGCCAAAGATACCGTTTACACTGTATCTATTGTTTATGATTTTTATTATATATTATTAGCTTATTTAATTGTTTATTTATTTGTTTATAATTATTCATATATTTATAATTAACTTTAATTTGTTTATAATTTGACCTTAATTTATTTACTTTCGGTAGCTCATAAATATACAACCGTGGTATGAGTACTCTCTCTCATTTGGGTTCAGGCGCTCAGATAATTGAGAAATCAACTGATATATTTTTTTATATATGGGTTTAATAAATACATTGTTTGAAAACGATATTGACATATATTTCTATTTAATATTATAATTAAATTATTTATTCCAAATCATTTTATTAAAGAACTAAATTGAGTGACGCCGCTGACGTGTTACGTTATGCTGGAATGTTGTACATAATCTTGAGAAAATAAGGCTTGCGCAGATCGATCTTCTATCGCAAAACTTACAATATCAACGATAAACATTTAGAAGCGTTAAATATTCGTATGACGTCAAATTTACTTTCAAAGCATGAAATACCCGCGGCAGAAATTCGATGCCAGCGACAGAAGTTCGTTTTCATAGAACTATGTAATTCTGATTGATATCTGAAGCGACAATGAAATATAACACAAAGAATTTTTGTAAATATAATTTTAGGCCAAGTGTATGAGAAATAATAATCGTGACACAATTTTAATAGAAATTGAAAAAAATTATATATATTTTGAAAAGTTTCAGATTGTAGATTTTTCTAATTTAGAATGGAAAAGTATTACCCAATGAGAGTTTTTTTTTAAATAAATAGGGATATTTTTTGGAGAAGTAGAGATTTAAATACATAAATTAAATTATTTTGGAAATAAACAAAGCATTAAATATCATAAAATAGATAAGAAAAATATGAAACTAAATGAAAACCTCTGATTTGTTAATTATTGTTAAAAAAAATCTAGTGAGATGATGAGTTTTGTCCATAGCAACGGACAGGAAAAAGGAGGGTTGTTGATTTTGAAAAAGTGGAGTATGGGATGTGATATTTTGGAGAGAGTTACTTAGTTAAATAAAATTTTAAAATTATAATAAAATATAAGTAAAGTCCTCATATAAGTAAAGAAAAGTATATAAAAAAGTGTAAATAAAGTTGAAGAAGTTATTTGAAAAGATTTAAAAGTGAATTGAAGGTACAGAAGATAAAGGATTGAAATACATAGAAAAGAAAGGTATTAAAATAATAAAACAAACAGAAAGTACCATTGGAACATATTTATTAATTAATAGAAGTCTGAATTGGAAAATAAAAAAGAAAAATAAGATATCTTAAATTATACCTGAAATATAATTTCAAACTTACGTGTCAAGTTCCAAAGAAGGTGTATGTGGTAGACACATGTATAGAAGTGTTGGTGTAAAAGATTAATTGTTAGTTCCAGAAGAAGACATCGGTAGTGCAAGGTTAGTGTTGCGTATTTTATTGGTTAACCAATTAAATAACTGAAATAATTTTGATTTGGCCATTTAAATTTAATCTTCTAGCATAAAGGTATTTTAATTCAAAATTTATTAGGTGATAGTTAATTTTTCATTTCAACGTATTAGATTGAAATTTTGTTTGTATTGATATAGTGTATGTCGTTGTAGTTTCATTCTGATATCAGAAAAATAAAATAAAGAAAAATAAGTTTCATAACTTAGGCGTACCAACGTATTTAAAATCCAGAACTCAAAGGGAGTAAAGAGTCTCATGCTCGACTATATATATATATATATATATATATATATATATATATATATATATATATATATATATATTGAGCTAGCCTAACCAACATTTGTATATAAATTAATTAAAAACTAAATAATTCTTTAATAATACATACATAAAGATAAATAGACTCCACAAAATAGAGCATATATAAGTATTTCTAAATTATATATATATGTATATATATATATATATATGTAATAAAATTCACCATAAGGTTTTTTGTATAATCAAATGTATAATGTAAACAAATAAAAAGAATACATACCGACAATAAACCTCGAATCTATAACAGATAAACCACTTTTATCACGAATCACGAAAATTCTTTCACCACTATATATGATGCAAAATTGCACACACATGCATATTTATGTTTGAATTTATTTTTCATCTTAATCAATAGAAAATTACCGTACCAAGAAAACTTGAGAGATATTTACCAACCAATTTCGTGGTGTCGCTTCTCACATGCCAGTGGCAAGCGCATCGTAAAAATTCACAGGCATCAGACACACAAGAAATATAACTTAAACTCGACCAGTGTAAAAACTAGCACCAAACTGAACATGAAAATAACATTGATTTATATTTTTTCATTATTTTCATTTGTCGTTTTACCTAACTTTTTTCTTATTTACTTTGTTTCCATTGCAAGCAATCTCTAACGTGTTCCAATTCACTTCGCTAATTGTAAAAATGATTTACGACCACCAAGAAAAGTCAGTTTTTCCAAGTGATTCCACTTTCCCGTCACGTATTTCAATTGTTATTGGTTCGTAGGGGGTAGAAAAACCTGCATTTTATACGTCTTTGATTTCTGCATTTTTGATCGAGAGACCAGTTGGATCTGAAATTCAGTAGCAACTCATTTGAAGGCACTAAAATCCTGCATTATATTATTCTTTGTATTGATAAGTTCGGAGATAAAAAGAGGCATATCTCCAGAATAAGCTACATGTTTTAACAAACGATAGGAAAGAAGAAAATCCGCCAGCAAATTGTACAGAATTTCGTTGAACAATATAAAGATTTTATTAGCAATAAAAGTAACTACTTCTTAAAGTGAGTTTAGTGAGTTGCAAAAGCTTGGTTATAGACAATGTTATATAGAAAAGAATAGTGGATACATTAATGAGGTGAATAGTATAGAATGTCATTAATTATCCACCTCATATCAACGTTATTATTGCCTTTAAAGAAAGTATGCTGTTTTCCGTGATACATTTTGTTGAGAAAGTATATTTTGAAGGATAGAATATAAATAAGCTTTTCATATGGGATATCCTACATATTATGAAATTTTTTGAATGCCGTTTCTCCAAGACGCATCATTTTAACAAAAAAATTATTAGCGGGTAGTAATTCGTATTAATTGTAATTGAGAAAATAAAGTTCGTTAAAAAGTATTTCCGGAAT
The DNA here is from genome assembly GCA_963921935.1 of Galeruca laticollis. Classification (NCBI taxonomy): domain Eukaryota; kingdom Metazoa; phylum Arthropoda; class Insecta; order Coleoptera; family Chrysomelidae; genus Galeruca; species Galeruca laticollis. The sequence goes on from OY998183.1 coordinate 95,622,076, forward strand.
TTGGCTCAGTTTGCAGGATTGTCGCATGCACCCATGAAACAATATAATGTTGGAGGTACCTTCAAAAGAATTGCTTTAGACATCGCTGGACCGTTTCCAACGACAGAAAATGGTGGTAAATACATCCTGTTTGTAATGGATTATTTCACAAAGTGGGTGGAAATTTACGCGATCCCGAATCAAGAGGCCACAACTGTCGCGAATGTATTGGTGAAAGAATTTATTAGCCGATATGGAGTGCCCTTGGAAGTACACAGCGATCAAGGAAGGAATTTCGAGAGCCAGGTATTCCAGGAAATTTGTGACAAGCCGGGAATGAAGAAGACCAGGACAAGAGCGTTGCATCCACAGTCAGATGGAGTGGTCGAAAGAATGAGGGCCATTGGAAAATATCTGTTCAAAGTAGCTTCCAGCAACCAGAGAGATTGGGCCATAAATTAGTCCACGGGCGAAACATCTGCGAAAATCCTGTTTGGACGTGAAATGAGGCTTCCTTGTGACCTGGAATTTGGCTGTCGGCCTGGCGAAGATCTAGCAGGAGAAGATTACGTGATCCAATTGAGAAGAAGGACGGACGATGTGCACGAATTGGTTCGAACGAATTTTCAGGTTGACAGCGACAGTATGAATAAACGGTACGATACGCCAGCCACAGAAGGCAGTTTCAAAGAAAGGGTCAAAGTATGGTTACACAACCCGACAAGGAGAAAAGGATTTTCTCCAAAATTACAGAAGTCATGGGAAGGCCCATACTTAATCAAGGAGAGAATCAACGATATCATCTATCGTATAAGCAAGATCCCCATTGGAAAACCGAGAGTAGTCCACCAAAACCGATTAGCGCAATTCGAAGGAGACCATGACAAAGTAGAAGGGGTGAACCATCTACAACAAGAGTCTGACCCAGCCTTCGAAGAAGTTATGGGCGCATACGGAGGTACCGGTAAAACTAGATACGGAGTCACTACAGAACAAAGACAAGATTTGTTCACGCTCCCGGAAGAGTACTTTCTGTAACAAACACGCACAAGGGTTGGCAACCGTCTTTCGAAAGAAGTTTGGGCCATTAGATAAACTTAGAGATCAGATGCCAGCCCCTGGCAAGACACTGATATTCAAACACAATTCGCGGTACGTCTTCTTTCCCTGGTAACTAGAAACGAATTTCCAGATCGATCCACCTACCGGGATGTATGAGAAGCGCTACGAAGCCTTCGAGATCGTGTGCTGGAATCCCACGTGGAGAAACTGGCAATGCCCAGGAAAGAGAGCAACCAGTTGGATTGGCGAGGCATCAGGAACATGATAGAGGTGATCTTCCAAGATACCGGTGTCCACATATTAATTTGCAGTTATACCCTTCGTTATCGGTACCCATTGAAGACGATACCCTGTTATTTGCATACGACCGGAAAGTTCAGACATGGGTCCAGTTGTCGATTTAAGCATCCAGTTCCATCCACACAGAAGTACCAGGAGGAACTTCCTTTTAAGGAGGGGTAATGTTACGAAATAGCACACTGGTGTAGCGCCTGAATCCGACTATGTCTAAGCCATGTATGAAATTTTCGCGAATGCACAGGGATTTCTTCGAACTGTTTAACATTATTTTTTAGGACTATTCTTATCTAGACATTTCCGGAGAGGTCCATTGTTTTTGTGACCAGTATTATCCAGACAATTCCAGAGAGGCGATTGTTGTGTGAGCCGCAATCTAGAAAGATCTAGAAAAGAAGGCACTTAATATATAAGAGAGGCTATACCTAGCAACGAGTTTATAATTTGATCTCGTGATATAAACAGTGAACAACTAAATAATCTAAGTAAATAAATAGTACCGTAAAACGGGATTACATTGAACAATTTTGCAATGAGGATTATAATATTCTTCAAGTTGGCCTGGATTTTTAATTAGAACCGATATATTTTTTTGAGGGTTGCAATAGCTATTTTTGTACCTAGGCGCGAAAGTGCTAGTTTTCCGGGCCGACAGAAGAAATGGCCTAGCGAGGTGTAGCCGAGTCTGGCCACTTCTGGAGGCCTGGAAAACCACTTTCGTGTCGTGGAACACACAAAAGTTTTTATCTTACACATAAAATAATTAAATTCTAAAATAACAAAAAGAAAGGGGGGAAATATTTTGACTGTACCGTTTAATCTTATGTGATGAACGAGTCATAAAAAATGGCAAATGATTTGTTGAAAATAATATTTGCCATGCAATGAACACCATTCTAAAAAATGTTTATATTTTTCTCTTGACCATTCAAGTAGCAAATTTAGTGTAGCCTATCCTGCTTTTTGCATAGTCCCTTCCGGTGTAGAATAACTGCCGTCGTATTCGTCCATATTATGTAGCATACTATTTTCAATCTTAGTTTTAATGTCAACAGAATTCTAACGGTACAGTCACAATGAACAAATTAACAATTAGTAAATACAATTAGTCGTAGAACCTTGTAACCTGTGATTGCAGTTCAGCATTAACAAATGAACGTATTAATAATTATATTAAAAGTTACCTCATTTTGTGAGGTTAGAAGTCTATTTATTATTAACTTTCTCCACCACTTTCTCTGATTTGATGGCTTTGATAATTCTACATTGACAAATTATTGTCATGCGTCAAGACTGTCCATTGTTCTAGCCGATAACACAAAGAGGACGCAACCAAAAATCAGCTAATTATTACAATAATTTTCTCTTTGTGAATGCAAGATTTCAATGACGATTCGAATTCTGAGTTTAATTTTTCTAAGCACCAATTGTAATTGCATTGTGATTGAAGATTTAAGCCACAATTTGAAATTCAAAAGTGACGGCCGCGTCGTCATTTATAATAAGGGGCCATCTAGTGTTTTTGTTGTGAAGTCGTTTTCCCTGCCTAGCCATTATTCGCCATATTTCTCGCCTAGCCGTCCAAATACCTACTTTTCCGTCACGATAGAGCCACGAAAATTGGGTTTTCGAGTAGTGTAGGATAAAAATATGTTTTTCTTAGACTTCCTGATAAAATTTGTCGCAGGTTCTCAAAATTATTTCTGAAATAAAAGGTTTAAAAAAAATATCTCAAACTGTGGTGTGCAACCGGCGATATGCAAAAGATATCTTCTCATAACTAATTTTCCACGATACTACTACCTATTTGAACCTTATTCTACATAATACCGTGAATGATTAGGATTCTGAAATATTTTTAATTATTTATTACAAAAAATATGTCAATTTTTTTGGGAACATGGGGTAACATTGAACGGCAGGATTCAACGTGCTCGGGCGGCAACAATCGAGTTCCATGTAAATATTATTCTCTGACGTTACCTACCTAGTTTTGAATCAATTTCGATCAGTATAACATTGGTTGGCTTGGCGGTAGGAACGTTGTGAGGCTAGGAAATTCAGTTGTGGTGCAGTAGTGCAGTGCGATAATCTCATTCCAAAATGCGAGATTACGTTAGAAAGTTGGGTAGTCGATCATATGAAAATTACACCTCTGATACTGTGGAACAAGCAATCCGCGAAATTAAAACAAAAAGGACGTCGGAAGGCCCACAGTTTTGAATAACGACGAAGAGAAGGCACTGGTCAAGATGCTCTTGAAAACCGCTGAATGGGACTTTCCTTTGACTCACGACGATTTACGACATGTTATGAAAAGCCATTAGGATACAACGGGTAAGAGAGTTCAGCAATTTGAAAATAATTTGCCTGGTATCGTGTGACGCGCTTTCCTGCCACTTCGTCCTCCTTCACCTCTTGTAGGTTCTTAGCAACTGACGCGTCACTTTGGACACCCTCGATGCAAGGTTTTGTGAAACAAATGCTCGGGCGCCAGATTATTTTACGTGGTTTACTCCACGGCCCCTCGACCCTTCGCGTCAAGAGTTCCAGGTAGCCTCAGATGGAGGTTACGGAAAATTCCAGGGGCCTTGTTGAATTTAACACATCTACAAAACCTATAAACCTCAGACGGGATATTGAGAAAACAGTGATAATATTTATTTGTATATTACAAGTCCTATTCAAAATATATACATATAAAATAACATTCAACAATTTCTCTTTATTTTCAAGCGGTACCGAATCAGTTAAATATATACAGTAAGCAAATGTGTTCAGGCCTTATGTTATTATACACTATGCGAAATTTGCCGGTATTTAGGAATGTGAGCAATGACACAATGAACCACGTGTAAGCAAGCAAATGCAATTGTTAATAACAGCGGAAGCGGTATAAGCAGTCTTGTAATCATGTGGTAGGCAGCAGTAAAACAATAATTACCTATCACGGTAGTCAACGGGATAAAACTATCTTCGCGGTAGGGATGGTCAATCGGGGTAGGTGAGAAAATGTGACCAGACCAGTTTATAACAAAAAAAAACTGAAGAATTTAAACTAGATTATCAATCAATCAGTGGCAACAGCCTCATACTTGGTTGAGAATCTAATTTTTATAGGAGAATTTACAGTTTAAATTTTGAAATTATTGGTTAAAATTAATCTAAAATATTGGTCGGAGGATAGGACAGCGGTTACCCAAATACAAGCAAAATAAAACTGTGTCTTAGAATAGATAGATATGAAACGAAATTGTAAACCTCCGTAGGGGGTGGTTACGGATTGCCGGGTAGGGTTGTACAGTCAGAGACAGGATTCCAGAATAAAATAAGTTTATTCTTATAAAAATATTTACAGACGCTATTTACATATGCACAACAAGATCAATACCCGGCCTAAAATTAAATATTCATTCTATCGGTCCGTATAAGGTTGTGTATCTAATTATTTCTCGTCGATCGGGGAGATACACCTACGGAATAGTGGTTTGGACGATGCGAACGTACACGGGTGTAAGCGGTGATACGGGTTCTGGATGCTCGTCAGAGTCAATACCTCGGGCGAAACGAAGTACCTCTAAGTCAGTACCTTAGAAACGGGAAGTACAGGAGTGTGTGAGAGTCAATACCTCTCCCACGGGTGGCCGCCGTTTGGTAGGTCAATACCCTACCAAATGGAAGGAAGGATGTTCGGCAAGTCAATACCTTGCCGACGGAAGAGTAGAGTCTAACGAGGCAATACCTCGCCAGACTGGAGGAGGAGTCCTTTCGAGTCAATGCCTCGACCGGACTGTCTCATTGAAATTGTTGGTCGGTTTATATATCCATCAGCTGTCGATAAAAACTGGATATCATCAGCGGTGTTCGCCGGAACATCGTTACAAAATTATTACCGGCTGAGAATGGAACAGCTGGTGGCAACAGCCTCTGATCCGCCCCACACTCAGTATTAACTTTTCCAAATTTCCAGTCAGACAAAACTATATACAATTTAGAACTAAAACAAATCAAGGTAATCTAGACAAAATTATGCTCGTTCCGAAAGGGAAACGGCTGGTGGCAACAGTCTCTGATCCGTTTCACAGTCGGTTTTCAATTTTTCAAACTTTCGGTCAGTTAAAACTATATATAATTTGGAACTAAAATAAATATAAGTAATTTAGAGAAAATTATGCGCGTTCCGAAAGGGAAACGGCTGGTGGCAACAGCTTCTGATCCGTTTCACAGTCGGTTTTCAATTTTTCAAACTTCCGGTCAATTAAAATTATATAAAATTTGAAACTGAAATAAATCTAAGTAATTTAGAGAAAATTATGCGCGTTCCGAAAGGGAAACGGCTGGTGGCAACAGCCTCTGATCCGTTTCACAGTCGGTTTTCAATTTATCAAACTTCCGGTCAATTAAAACTATATATAATTCTGAACTAAAATGAATCTAAGTAATCTAGAGAAAATTATGCGCGTTCCGAAAGGGAAACGGCTGGTGGCAACAGCCTCTGATCCGTTTCACAGTCGGTTTTCAATTTTTCAAACTTCCGGTCAGTTAAAACTATATATAATTTGGAACTAAAATAAATCTAAGTAATCTAGTGAAAATTATGCGCGTTACGAAAGGGAAACGGCTGGTGGCAACAGCGTCTGATCCGTTTCACAGTCGGTTTTCAATTTTTCAAACTTCCGGTCAGTTAAAACTATATATAATTCTGAACGAAAACAAATCTAAGTAATCTAGAGAAAATTATGCTTTCAAATTTCCGATCAGTTAAAATTGTATAACAGAGAGGTTAATTCCTGAATAAAAAAAAACAAAAGATCACAGTCGAAATAGAATCCAATTATCGAGGAGAGAAGCAAATAAAAATCTAATATGTAGGTATTTGGGTAATTTGAAACAGGACAATAGGTATAACAATCTAAATCGCAAAATAAAATCAAAATGTTACTTCAATGTATTGAAGGCTCAGACCTTAATTCCAAAGAAACAATATACAGAACGCGGTGATAAAATCTGTAAATAAGTTTGGTTTTTATCGGTTCAAAAAAAATACCGGCTTACCGGCTTTATCAAAATACGGAATTATATTCCTAAATAGCCAAACTACTAAAAATATTTTATGGAAATTGAATATAAAACTTCAAAACCCCGGTGAAATATTTTATTCGGTTTTCAAAATAAATTTCCACTTACTCAGAAAATACTGGACGGTCGGACACTTCACAACTATCAATTTTATATATGCTTACTGCCAAATTATATCTCGATTCTACTTACCCTTTTAAAACGCTCGGTTTTCGAATTTTTTATTTAATTCCTACCTAAAGTTTTTGGCGATAACGGTGGTGAGGGAATTAAATAGAATCGATTTAATTACAACAAGAAATATTTCTGCTATACTGGACGGCTTCGGTTTTAATTAAAATAGTTTATATACCGGGCGTCCTCGATAATTTAAATTTTGAAAATCGGAGTTTAATACATTTACATATTTCTTTAAATGGTAATTCATGGCTTTTGAATTAATAATGAAACAAATACTCAAATTAATATTACGGGACTGAAACGGTACCAGAAATCGAAGTTGGAAAGAGAGTAACGAGTTATATCCACTTGTTAAAATTAAAATACCACGAAATAAAATCAATCCAAAATGCTTCAGAAAAATAACTCGTTACAATCGACTGGATTAAAGGTTTTCTGAAAAGAAACAGAGAAATAAGTGCAAGAAAATCTCAAATTATAAACCCAAATAGAGCATCTTCCACTAGAGAAGTTTTCATTGCATATTTTGATAACCTTCAGCAATATCTAGACGGAGTTTACCCCGATTGTATATAGAATTTCGATGAGACAAATTTAGCGGATGACCATGGGTCTACAAGATGCTTTTTTAAAATAGGGGTGAAATACCCAGAACGTTTATTGTCTCACTCAAAATCGAACATTTCTTTGATGTTTTGTGGAAGCGCTTCAGGAGTTCTGCTGCCTCTGTATGTAGTCTACAAAGCAGAAAACCTTTGGACAACTTGGTTGAAAGGAGGACCCGATAAAACCAGATACAACCGAACAACTCATGGATGGTTCGATTCTGCAACATTTTTAAATTGGTTTACTTCTATTTTCCTCTATTCCACGAGACATCAGGAAGGAGTCAAAGTATTAATCGGGGATAACTTGGCGTGCCATTTTTCTGAGCAAGTTAAAATAATATTCGGTTGAAAATAATATTCGATACATATGTTTACCGCCGAATACCACGCATATCGCTCAACCCCTGGATGTCGCGATGTTCGCAGCACCACTGAAGAAACAATGGCGTGCAATACTCAGCGATTATAAGTTAGCAACGGGATCAACTGGTCTTTCAAAGGAGATGTTTCCAAAACTTTTTAAGAAACTGATGTTAAAATTCGCAGAAACCGGTGAACAAAACCTTCAAAGTGGCTTTCGGGCAACCGGTATATACTCTTTAGACAGAAATCAAATATTAAAGGAATTGCCTGGTACTGATGATACTGAATCAAATCAAAGTGTCGAAAACAGTTTAAACGACACAGTTATACAATTTATACAGGGTATTAGGAACAAAAAGGGAACTAGAACTCAAAGAAAAAAGATATTTAACATCGCACCGGGTAAAAGCATTGTGTGGTGGTTATTTAGCAATGGTAGTAATCCTGCAAACTAAATGGTAGTAATCCTGCAAACTAAATGGTGAAAATCCTGCAAACTAAATGGTAATGAAATGATCCTGCAAACTAAATGGTAATGATCCTGCAAACTAAATGGTAATATTCAACAATAATCCTGTAAATAATCCTGCGAACTGATGGTAATCCAAACAAGTGAAGGTATATGGTCTTTTATTTGAATTTTGAACCTTGGAGGAGTAGAACAATGGGTGGTGCACCACCTGAGGAGAGTCCCAAGGCCGGGGTAACTTAGGATTGTGACAACCTACAAAACAAGGGGTACAATAAACTGGTACGGTAAACAATAATTTCACAGTGCAGCAAAATAATTTTGTAGCCCAAATAATAGTCTTATTGTATATAATACCGGGAGCGTTCATTCTAAAATTCATGTGGTCCCTATGGAAAACGCATCGAAGGGCATTAAAAAGAGACATCAACCGAGGGATAGGAGCCAAGCAGACGTCAGGAACTTCGACTGTATAAAATTGTAAGTACTTATGCACTCTATTTTTATGAACGAATGGTAGATCTTTTAAATATCCAAAACGTGCGATGATTTCGAAGATAAGCTAAAGGCAATCGTAGAAGAAATAAATAAACATGGAAAAAGGGTTTTGAAAAAGGAAACTCCTAAAAATCCAGATATACCTATTGAAGTCGTTAATGGTATAATAATTCTTTAAAATAATTTTGCTAAGTTGTTAGGTAAAAATTGGAAAAACTTAAGTTTAGTGCAATAAGAAAGTTGTAATAATGATTCGGATAAGATTAGGGATAAAGCTTTTAGGGCATTTCAAGCGCTAAACTGTACTGTTAAAATACCTACATCTATATTTGAAGAGATCGATACGGGTGTATTAGAAGCAATAAGCAAACAGTTGAAAATGACGACAAGTATGAATGATTTTTTTAACTTCGTGAGTAAGGTATTACTCGAGGCGTGAAAAGACCAAGAAGACGCCCCAACTTAAGATGGGACTACGACATAAAGAAACTCGCAGGATCAACTTGGGGCCGCATAGCTAGCAATAGACAACAATGGGCCCACATGGAAATGGAATATATAAATATGTAAAGGGAGGCTACACCATAACAAAAAGGTTGAATAAGCTGCATATGATGATGATATATATATATATATATATATATATATATATATATATATATATATATATATCTATATATAGACACGATAGGTCCTTTTGTAGAAAGTAACAATGGGAACAGTTATTGTATCACAATATTATGTGAATTAACAAAATACGTGGTCATGATACCGGTCGTTAACAAGGAGGCAGCCACAATCGCAAAAGCTATATTTGACAACTTTATACCACACTATGGTTTGATGAAAGAAATAAGGACGGATCAAGGAACAGAATATAAAAACGAAATAATGAACAACTTAGCGGAACTTTTAAAAATAAAACACAATTTTTCATCGGCATATCATCACGAATCAATAGGCAGTTGTGAAAAATTACACAGAACGTTTAATGACTACATAAGAAACTTTATTAAAGATTCTAGAGATAACTGGTGTGAATTTGTAAAAATGTTTGCATATTGTTATAATACAAGACCAAGCACGTATCACGGATACACTCCGCTTGAGTTGTTATACGGTAGAAAACCCAACATACCAGAATTTTTAAATGTAGAAATAGAACCATCTTACAATTTTGAAAGGCATGAGAAAGAATTGAAATATAAGTTACAGCACGCGAATGAAAGAGCCAAACAGTTTTTGATGAAAAATAAGCTAATTAGATTAAATAAAAGCGAAAAGGAATCGACACCGGTAAACTTTAGGGTAGGGGATTCGTTAAGTCTGAAAAATGGAGAAAGAAATAAGTTCGATCCAGATTATTTAGGTCCGTTCAAAATAACGGAAGTAAGAGGAGTAAACTGTGAGATTGTATCTCAAAACAATAAAAGACAAATCGTTCATAAAAATCGGTTGTATAAATACAATAACGACAATATTTGTAATCAAGTGACGAGAGAGCGTAAACAAACAAGCAGTGTTTAAAAACAAACAAGACAATTAGTGTCATAAACTAACAATGCGAGAATCATTAACGTTATAATTAGTATCGAAAATTCATAAGGAATAATTTTTCTCTTTCAAGAGGGGATGATGTGATGATCCCAAAAGACACTATTAGATTTAATTAGATGTAACTAGATTTTAATTTCAAACATTGCTATATATTTCTTAAACCATCAAACCATAAATCTTCGGGAGACACTTACCATTATTCATTGGGGTTAAATAAATACCATTGTTTATCAAAACTCACTGGGATAATATATTTAACACTACGTATACAAATTACTGACCATGGATAACCCGGGGTAAAATTGAAGAGCAACTTTTTTATAGCGATTTCTACATAGCTCCGCCCAATAGATAATCTAACGTTTGTAAAGTCATGCTTCTATAGTGACCCATAAGTGGTATTTTTTCTTATTCGATTGAGCGACAGATACAAAAGTTATTCAACAAAATATGAAGATAATGTTCAATGTAACCCCAAAGTGAAGTGTTTATATAAATTAGTGTAAATGAATATAGTGTGTATATAATATAAATTAGTAAATAGTTTAGTAAATGAATGAAATAAGTGAGTTGACATACCGTGTGTATAAATTTATCCCGCCGTCGTAATTAAAAGTTTAAAATAAATAAGAAAAACATTACAGTATTTTACACAAAATACATTTTTTTTCATTTTTAAATTGTTATTCGGGAAAATAATTTAGCATTGTCTCTAAACTTCATACAATTATATTGACACGTTAACACAGCCTGGAGGTTTTTATTTGTTAATTTTTTCCGCCATTGACTTTACATCTTCCATATTATCTGCTATTATTGTGGTATCGTTAGCGTGTCTTACGCTATTTATAGCTTATTTTCTTTGGTTATTTATTATACATATATTATAAGCTTGTCGTTACTGACCCTGTTTATATACTTACATCGATTTTCTTGATATTTTGGTAAAAACATTCATCCATTCAAGTGTTAATAATCAAAATTACTAAACCGTCGATCGTTATAATGCACTTTAGAAAATCCCCTTACATATTCTCGGCACTGCTAAAAAATGTTCAATTCGCGCAGGGGGCAAAAGTTGACTTTCTTACAACGAAATTTCGTTAGTCTGATAGAGTCTCAAAAAGTTTACTGCATCGAATAGGGGGTGTGAGAATTCATGAAATAGGAAGAATTCTAATGGTGGAAACCGAAAATGGTTTTCCGATGAGTCGTTTGTCATAATAGTTTCGTAAGTGTGCCAGAATAAGAGGGTCGGGAATGTGAGTTTTTAAAGATTTGATGGCTTAAATATAGATTTTAACGATTCAATTGTGGACTGCCATAAGGGTGAACCGATCTTAATGGAAGAAACAGCGAATAGAACTGTTTATTCACGGCGACAATAATAGTTTTTAACAGTTTAATGTTTTAATTGATTCAAAGTCTCAATGCAGTTTATTTTCATTGAATTAATCCATTTTATTAACCTTATTGTTATTAGTTACAAAAATTTCATTACTGACATAAGATAAAATGACTATTTAGTGGAAATGTGGAACCATAACATCGTAGAATCTGAGTAATCTAAAAACTGTATGTACTGTTGCTTAATTTTGATTTTATTATAAAGGACGTGAATTGTTGGATTTTACAAAAAAAACAATTTTGATAGAATACAACTACAAACTGGTCTTATCCAATAAGAAATTACTATATCTAAAGGTGTCCATGCACTACCAAATTTAAACAAGGTTAATAAAACTTATCATGAATGAAGCAGAAATCAAGAAATTTCCAGATGAAACATCAAAAAAATACTGGAAGAGATTCAAAGAAATGGAAAGGAGTTTAAAGCCGTATTAGATACAAGTGAAGTGTACAACTCTAAACAAACCTACCGAGTTGTTTCTTTAAAAAAAAATTCGCTGTCACCAGTGTAGTAGCGCTTCTCCTTCTATCAATATAGTTTGCCACCAGTAAAAAAATTTACAATCGAGCGAGGGAAAGTCCGATTTAGGCGGGGACCTTCAGGTCTTAAAACGGGTAATTCCTTTGCCAGAACAGAGTTGATTTTTTGTCCAGGCTCGTATCAAATGAACTGCTCACTCCAAAGGGATGGTCGAGGTAGGGAACTGAATAAATCTCGGTACCAAGTAATGATAAAAACATATATCTATATTTCACTATATATACCCTTTATTCTGAAGCACATATCTTGGATATCCGTCAACTGTTTTTTGTAAAAATAAATTGTCTTCACCATAGAAGTAAAATCTTGCCTATTTCACAACATAATAATGACACTCGCCAAAAAGAAAAACAATACCATCATATACTTTAAAAAATGAAATCAATTGGTTAAAGATCATACGCATATTTAGGACCAAAACTGTACAACTCATTACCAGATGAAATAAAAACAGTTAAAACTCATGTATTTGGAAAATGATTGGGTCAATATGTATTTCCGCAGGATAGACAAGCCATCTCTGACTAAATTGAGAATATCCTTGGTTTTATTTCTTGGTTCTGATCTGATCTTGAATTTTATAATGTCTGTGATTTTTGAACTTAAAACTTTTAAATTTAATAATTTTATTATTGTGATAGATAACTTGTAATAATGTAAGGTGTATTTTATTGTATGAGCTATTGCTATCGATATTATTGATATACGCTAATTTAATTTGTCGTAATTTGTAAAATTTAATATGTCGTAAGAAGCTTTTGCTTTTTGACCTTTCTATCATTCATTTACTTTCCATCGTGTATTTAAGAATTTATTGCGAATGGTGATTTTTAATTATCAAAATGAATGATATATATATATATATATATATACATATATATATATATATATATATATATATATATATATATATATATATATAACAAAGAAGATGTAGGAATATCGCGTGATATGTTAACAACAACAACAAAGAGATGTATGGGTAATTCACGCAAAATAAGGGCTACTGAAATAGAGTGGTAACCGTGGACATGCATGTTTCTGGCTCATTTTGCCTCATCAGCACGGCATAACCAAATAAGGATGTGAAATTTGGGAGCAAAGATGTTGATCGAAACATGGGAAAACACAAAATAACGGATTTCAGCAGGGAAACCAAACGCTCATTTGTGTCTTCAATTGGAAGATCCCGAGTTTTCAGGACAACAACCAACATCGACACGGAGGCGCATATAGCCCCCCGCCATGAACCTTCCGACCCATAGTAAATAACAAAGAAGATGTAGGAATATCGCGTGATATGTTAACAACAACAACAAAGAGATTCATGGCGGGGGGCTATATGCGCCTCCGTGTCGATGTTGGTTGTTGTCCTGAAAACTCGAGATCTTCCAATTGAAGACACAAATGAGCGTTTGGTTTCCCTGCTGAAATCCGTTATTTTGTGTTTTCCCATGTTTCGATCAACATCTTTGCTCCCAAATGTCACATCCTTATTTGGTTATGCCGTGCTCATGAGGCAAAATGAGCCAGAAACATGCATGTCCATGGTTACCACTCTATTTCAGTAGCCCTTATTTTGCGTGAATTACCCATGAACCTCTTTGTTATATATATATATATATATATATATATATATATATATATATATATATATATATATATATATATATATATATATATATATATATATATATATATATATATATATATTGTTATATACTACTATTTCTGGGTTAATTATAATGACATTAGGTTATAAATTGATTTTCTTCCTTTTTTTTATATCGGCTAGCTGTAAATATGTTTAATCATAAGACTCGTAATTAGGTTGCGGTTCGTGCCCTTATTGAATAAATTTAGAAAATATAATTTTTAATAATGAATAATTTTTCAACAATATTTAATCTATTCAATTTTAACAATTTTCTTTTTTTTTTAATATGAATACGATATATAATACTACTAACCTATTAGCTATAATTAAATTAAATGTCTATAAATATGAGCTCAACAATATGATACACTATATCCATATAACCCTAAAGTCCCTACACTTCTTTGACAGTTAAATTAACATTGTATTCTGTCTCAATAAATTTCAATCTAATTCTGTTGCCGAAATTTTGTTTGCAAATTATATGTTGTAATTTATTTCTTCTTGATAATTTGTATTCTGTGTCAATAAATTTTAATTTAATTGTCTTACCAGAATTCTGTTTGTAATAAGGTATATATTGTAATTTTCAATTTCTCGATTTTAATTCTTCTTGATAATTTTCTATTCTTATATACGAGTATCTTCCTATTTTTTTTAAAATCCGGCTTCAAATGGTTTTTTTCATCTCTATCTCTATTGGCGCACTTGAAACGCGAACTTCACTACCCTCTCATAATTATTACATGTTAATTATTTATAAACTCTTAAATTTTTTACTTATATCTATTATAATAATCTAATACGTAGAATCAGTTACTTCCAAAAATTATTGTATTTATACATTCTTTCATGATTTCCTAAAAATGTCATTTTTGACTTTTCAATTCCTTTGTAGGTTATCTGTCACAATAATTTTGATGTGTATATAGGGTGTCTCAAATGATCATGTTTACAGTGTGTCCCAAATAAATGATTCTAATAAACCTAATTTAGAAATAATAATAATATATTTTTTTTCAAGTTTGGTGGATTATATTTTAAATAATCAATATGTTATAATTTCCCCAAATTTCCTTTGTTTTTAAAATTTTGATCTCCTAAAATATCTGAATAAAATTTTATAAAAGTAAACTTCCAGTGTATCCGCATTCAAATTAATTATCAATTGTATGAACTCATTCTCTTCCTTACATACATACATAAAACTAAAATGAATAATTACTTGAAATAAAATAATGAATGTATCATTAAATCCATTTTATTTATAATATCTTTTCTGTTGTGATTTTTAGAATATTTTTTTTATTAATTTTTTTTTAATTATTTGTATTTCGTTGAGTTTTTAAAATGTTGGCTCTCTCTCGAATTTATATAAGTTTTGCACATTTATTGTGCCCCTCACTTGATTGTTATACGGATTCTTTAATAAATAGCTATTTTCATATGCCTTTATTACGATAAAAGGTCCATTGAATGGTAGTTTTAATTTTGCACATTCATTTTTTGTTGGATCAGCAACCTTCAATGATCGCTCTATCACCCAATCTCCTTCTTTAAATACCGTTGGTTTCTTTATGTTTCTTTTTTTTCTTTTAAAAAACTTGTCCGCATTTCTTTTTAATTGTACGTTCACTTTTTCTATTAATTCATCATATTTATTATCCTTTTCAAATATCCAAGGTCTATTTGGTCTTATGTTCCTCATGATTTCAACTGGAGTTTCTAGTGTAGTGTAGTTATGTCTATTGTCATTGGAATTATTTTGTCTATTTTCCGTATTATTATTTGAATGATACCTTATATATTTACCTCTATTGTCATAC
This sequence comes from Galeruca laticollis, assembly GCA_963921935.1. Classification (NCBI taxonomy): domain Eukaryota; kingdom Metazoa; phylum Arthropoda; class Insecta; order Coleoptera; family Chrysomelidae; genus Galeruca; species Galeruca laticollis. Next base: position 95,637,602 of record OY998183.1, read on the forward strand.
CTGTAATTATTATTATAGTTAATTCCCTCTTGGTTATTCTTATAGTTAAAATTTCTCCAATTTCCTCCATTATTTTGTTGCCTTGAGTTATGATTATCATTGTTATTATTGTCCATTCTATTATTATCATTATCGTTATTATTTCTGTTCCTTCTATAATTCGTAAAATTTCCATAATTATTATTTTGTCTAACTTCTCTCTGCTGATTTATATTATTATTATTATTCTTCTAGGCACTGGATCTCCTCTGCTCCTTTCTAATCTCTGCAGATATTTGCATAAATTGTCTATTGTTGCAATATTTTGTATGGCAATTGTCTCTGTTATTTGATCCTTAAAATGTCTTGATAAATATAAAACAATTTCTTCCTCGTTTAATCTTGGATTTAAATGTATTACCATAGCATACATTTGAAGTACGTAGGAATTAAACGAATTGCCTCTATTTTCATCATATTTTCCAAAATATAACCTCTCTCTAATTTTTGATTGGACATTGTTTCCCCAGAAATATTCTATAAATTTTCTTTCAAATTGATTTAAATTTTCTATTTCTTCTTCTTTACTCGTAAACCATATTAAGGCATGGTGTTCAAGATGTTCCCTTATAAGTTCTCTTAATTTTTCTGCTCCGTATTCTCCCCTTATCTTGTTTCTTAACATTTTGATAAATGTTACAGGATGTATCTTTTTAAAATCCCCATCAAATCTTATATTATTATTTCCAATATTAACTATCCTATTTTCTCCTTGTATTCTTGTTATATCTCTTCTTATTCTCCTTTCTTATTCTTCCTGATCTTCTTCCATTTTTTTCAAATTTACCTCCATTTCTTTTAGTTTCAATTTGTATTCTTCCCTTTCATTGTTACGACTGTCTTCCCTTTGTATTTCTTGGATCATTTTGTCCTTAATTGTTTTTATTTCTTCCCCATTTTTATTTATCATTTCTTTACAATCTTGGAACGTCTGTTCCGTGTTAGTTTGTATTCTGTCAACCTTATTTCTAATTTCGTCTTCTATTCCTCCTATGACTTCTCCCATTTGTCCTATCTTCTCACAGATTCGGTCCTCCATTTGTTTTCTATATTCATCTCTATCTTGTATCATTTCTTGTTTTAACTGTTCAAATTTGTTTTCGAGGTTAATTTTTGAATTTATTTCCAATTCCTCCATTCCATTACGTACTTCTTCTATATTCCTTTTGACTTCTTCATTTCCTTCTGCTAATTCTCTATTTAACTCCGTATTTCCTTCTTCCACTCCCTTCTTAATTTCCTGGTTCCCTTTTCTTAAATCATTCACACTCTCGATAAGAGTTTTCATTAATCCTTGCAGATTCTCCATTTCCTTAACTCTTCCTATTAACGATTGGTTTTGCTGTTGTGTTGGTGTCTCCATCCCAATATCTTCTGTAGTTGCTGTAGATTGTTCTTTTTCTGTGTTCGTGTTATCCTTCTTCGCTCTTGTGTTTGGCATATTATTTTATTATTGTCAAGATGGTCAGTAGTCTATGTTTTTTATAAATTTATTTATATTATAATAAAGAAATACAAATAATTAAATAGACTAATTGCAGTTATAGCAGCAATAGCCCTACGTTGGCTTGCGACAAATTGTTATATACTACTATTTCTGGGTTAATTATAATGACATTAGGATATAAATTGATTTTCTTCCTTTTTTTTATATCGTTTAGCTGTAAATATGATTAATCATAAGACTCGTAATTAGGTTGCGTTTCGTGCCCTTATTGAATAAATTTAGAAAATATAATTTTTAATAATGAATAATTTTACAACAATATTTAATCTATTCAATTTTAACAATCTTCTTTTTTTTAATTTGAATACGATATATAATATTACTAACCTATTAGCTATAATTAAATTAAATGTCTATAAATACGAGAATGTCTATAAATATGAGCTCAACAATATGATACACTATATCCATATAACCATACTTCTTTGGCAGTTAAATTAACATTTTATTCTGTCTCAATAAATTTTAATTTAATTCTGTTGCCGAAATTTTGTTTGCAAATTATATGTTGTAATTTATTTCTTCTTGATAATTTGTATTCTGTGTCAATAAATTTTAATTTAATTGTCTTACCAGAATTGTAATAAGGTATATATTGTAATTTTCAATTTCTCGATTTTAATTCTTCTTGATAATTTTCTATTCTTATATACGAGTATCTTCCTATTGACATCTATCTGCCAAATTTTTTTTTCCTACCGCTACTTCTCAATCCATCTCATTTTTTTTTAAAATCCGGCTTCAAATGGTTTTTTTCATCTCTATCTCTATTGGCGCACTTGAAACGCGAACTTCACTACCCTCTTATAATTATTACATGTTAATTATTTATAAACTCTTAAATTTTTCACTTATATCTATTATAATAATCTAATACGTAGAATCAGTTACTTCCAAAAATAATTGTATTTATACATTCTTTCATGATTTCCTAAAAATGTCATTTTTGACTTTTCAATTCCTTTGTAGGTTATCTGTCACAATAATTTTGATGTGTATATAGGGTGTCTCAAATGATCATGTTTACAGTGTGTCCCAAATAAATGATTCTAATAAACCTGATTTAGAAATATTAATAATATATTTTTTTTTAAAGTTCAGTGGATTATATTTTAAATAATCAATATGTTATAATATATATATATATATATATATATATATATATATGTATAAATATATATATATATATATATATATATATATATATATATATATATATATATATATATATATATATATATGATGTTTCACCACGTTGGGATTATAGTTATTATTTATCTTTGTTATTATGTATGCTTATTTTATTCTCAGATTAACTTTCTATTTATGATATAACTCATTATTTTTAATTGCTATTAAACCTTTATTAATGTGTTATTATTTAATTGTTAGGACGCCAATTTAATTTATTTATTATAAATGTTCCAATTTTTTTTAAATGTTTTGCTCACATGAATAAATTAATTTCATTTCTTCCCTTTATGATTTCCTTTCTTTCAAATATTTGTGAAAATAAATTTATCTCACGGTGATTAGTCTCAAAACGGAAATTAGATATATTAGCAATTAAACAAAATTTTGACTGAAATCATTTATGTAAATTCATATACAAATGTTTACAAATAATAAAATGTGACGCATATGAAACTGATTTGCATAATTTTCATATTGTTTAACCTTGAAAGCTTAGAAAGACACCTGCTGATACAAAACTTTTCTTTTGTTAACACAAACTTTTATGTGTAAAAGAATTTTTATTTTAACTTATGAATAAGTTTATAATGATCATTTGTTTTATTCAGTAAGTTTGTTATATTATTTGGGACCAAAATATATTCAAATATCACCAACCTTGTGAGAACTAGCTTCTCCAATATGTCCGCGTTTAAACACTTTACACATCTATTGGCTGCAACTCATCATTTCTGGATAACTCGTTTAAATCTCACTCTCCTTCGGAAAAATTGTTTATGCGTATTATGGATTGTTAACTTATTCACAGTATCTTTTTAATTAGGCTTAATTAATGATATTTATCACTTTTAATTTGAATTTCAACTCCGCTATCCACAGATGTTACCCCACGCATCTTTTTTTCACTTCCACCACTGTTTCAGTTTTCTTTTTTATCAACAACCCCTTGTTGTTGACCGGAAGTTTTACACTCTCTAGAATGTTCTATTCATAGTCCTATTGTCTGATTAGTCAGCTCTAATTTTGATATATCGCAATTTTACAACAGAAATATTCAAAAGCATATTGATACAATTTATTTCATATTTGTTTTCTGTTCACCACATTTTAAACATAACATTTCATTAGTTTTCCTTTTTTATAAAATTTTATTCTCATCATTTGTCAATAATCATAGTATTATCAGTTGGTATTCCTGTCTCATGTTTTAATTCCTCATATTGACTTTACTCGCAAATTACAGGTTTCTTTAAAATTTATGTCGCTAACAAATGAATCTTTCCGTGTCTAATGTTTCGGTTTCCGTCAAATTAATTAGTTGAGCTCGGTTTCTTTTAAAGTTCTGTCTTATGTTACTTATAACGTAAAATTACCTTATTGATAATTTGCAATGATTTTAATCTGGCTTATTTATTTATCCTTGATTATACTACAATGAAATTAAATTTGATATCCTGATAAATACTTAGAATTGATAGATTTAGAGAAATATAATTAACAAATGATTATTTATTTTATATTATGTAATCAACATTATTTACATACTTGTTCATTCTACATACGCTATATATAAATTTTATAATTCTTTTCCATATATAATCTTTCTTTCATTATTTCTAAATTTAGATTAAGTGATCTTATTTAATTTTGAATTTTCCTTTCAAACTAGAAACTATAAGAAGATATTTAGATGTCACGTTTCAAATTGCATAAGATTTTATCAAACTAAATATCTTTGTCTGAAACATTTTAAATAGACGTTTTAACCAACAGTTTTACATCTTTCTTAAAATTCTTAAGTTAATTATCTAATTTCCTGACAAATCTATGGACATGAATCATGACGCGAGTTTTGTGTGTTTGATAAAATTTTATTATCAAAATTTCATTTCCTTAAATTTTATGATCTATTCAATAACTTAAAATTTTAAACTTAAAATCAACTTAATCTTTCCAAGAAATTTGTCTACTAGACTTATACCTTGATAGACTGCTAATCAAATTGAATTTATAATTATATTTGCTATTCTATTTAGACCTACTACTTAGATTTCTTATTTATATTATGACTGAATATTCTAAAGAAACTGAATTTGTTGTCATATGTTATTTTTATGATTGTTTTATCTTATGATATTTCTAATCTTTAATATCTATCATCTTTATATATTATTCTTTATTGAATATATCATCTCAATATATATATATATATATATATATATATATATATATAAATATCAAGTCTTTTTTTAATGTAGTATTGGTTACCGGAACATTATTGTTATTTTTCCAGCACCAGCTGAATGTATTTTTGCCGTTTGCATTTCCATCACATAAGAAAACGCATAAAATCCAATCTCAAATTCTTGCATTCAGTTTATAAATTTCTCATTGATACATTATATAAGAACACTATCAAAAATTCACAATTTATCGCTCTGTTTCCATTTCAAACGTGACGTTTACCTTATTCAATATTCATAACATACTAAAAAACTAATAAAACGTTACAACCGAACCAAAATATTCTGAGAAAGTCTGAAAAGTTTTAAATCCTGCGAGTGAAATATTCGATTATTATAAACCGATAAACATAAATCAAATAAAAAGTTAACTTGTCGCCTTCCTCCGTGTGTACGACGTTACCAACTCCATGAATGCCATTTCCATATTGAAATTCAATAAGGACCGTTAGTTTGGATTCGAACTGTTTCGAACCCTATGTTACGTTATTGCCTGCATCTTTTCCGATATTAGGTGTATCCCAACGGCATCGGAAAATTATAAATTATTTCTTTTCACAGATATCTAAAACAAACATAAAACTTCGGTTTTAGGGGCAATATTAGATTAAGGTTTTGTTATAATCCTTATTTTGGCGAATAAAAATAACGAATATGATGAATGTCAATTTTGTCAGGTAGAAAATGGAATTCAATTTCTGTGAATCTGACGTCAAAGCAGATGAGATGTTTTAATTTGATTTTTGTTAGTTTAGATAGAGAAGTTGTTCTTCATCTCCAGATGTTATGATAAAATAAAAAATACTTTAAATAAACTTGGTCAGCACTCGTTTAGAACGAGCATATGAAAAATATCAAAGACGATTGTCCACGTAGAACCGTACGTGACAACTAGTACAGAGTGGAACTAGTACACAACGCAGCTATGTGTTTAGAAACGCAGACCGAGAAACAACGTGATGCGGTTCAAAGGAACCGAAACAGATCAGCTAGTGATGCAAACAGATAAAAAGGGATACCTGCAGAAACAATTGAGCAATCAGAAGAAATATTATCCAATTTTTGTCAAATGATACAGTGGGGAATAACTAGTAGTCTTTTCTTCATAAAACCGTCAAATATTTTAAAATATGCTTATTGTAACATAAACAATATAAGTAGGAATGCTCCTATTGTTTCCATCTAAAGCAATATTAATTTATTTATCTGGAGAATGCTCAAAATTACTCACTTATCTTTCTCCTAGATTGTTGCCACAGTACATAACATGAATTAACCTAGAATTCTTAAGCCCCCCTTCGACGGTTGAACATTTTGGGATCGAGTGGCTCGTCCGATATATGCGATCGTGGATGTGCTAGCTTCCAGCATGCTCAACGAATTTGTTGGGTTGGAGACTTAGTTGGCTAGGTACCTCCAACTCTAACCGCGCGCGCAACATGTTGTACCGTGGATGAATAATTATCGAGCGATTCACCTGACACGACCTCAGGTCCTCAGGTGCCCTCAGTTGTTATTTGTGCCTTGTAGTACCCATATACTAGTCGAGGTGTTTTAATTTCGAAATGACAATAAGTAACAACAAACAGTTCTGGACAAAATTTATATAATTGTATTGAGAACACAGCGCGATGTGGGATATTAAAAGTAAACATTATTCTAACAAGCACATAAGGAAAGAAGGGTATGCTGTATTAGTTGAGAGAGCAAAGGAGTACTTTCCGGAAAGCGACGATAAGTTCGTGGGAAGAAAAATAGAATCTATGGGAGCTTTCTTTTGGAGAAAAAGGTAAAAAAAGAAAAATCGAAGATGAGGTATACGACACGACGCCGTGGTACTATAACCTCGTGTCACTCATTAGTGGTTAAGAAATCGTAAGACGACACTGAAGGCGAGAACTTTATTGTCTTTCAAAACTCTTTGTAGGTAGTCTAAACATTTATTTTATGAGTAGAATGTATAAGAAGGCTAAACATATTTTTCTTTTGAAATATGAATAATGGTTTTACTTTCATAAAAACCGAAACGCCATAAATGTGCTGTTTAGCTTTGTTGAACATTTTTCGTTAGTGATCACGTTTAGAGGCACATCATTACCAACAATTATTTTTTGTGTCCTTTAAGTTAATAAAAGTGCCTGACAAATTTTATAAAAAAACACTAAGAGAGGTAGGGGAAGTTAGTGTCAATATTCATTTCTAAATTTGAAACTTTAACTCTTTATATCTCGAATACGGATAGCTTAAGAAAAAAATGTTATAAGAATGGTTTTTCTAATTATACATTGTATACCCCCCTTCATGGAATGCATTTTCGGGGACATCCTGTTTACGCATTAGTAAAACTACACTAACGTTTGTTTATCATTTGTTCTTGGAATGCAACACTTCCTTCGTTGTTATAAAAGTATTTGTACTCATTTCGGACAACATTAGCCAATGATTCATTTCTAGACCTTATTTGTCGAAGACCCAGTAGTTCGCGCATACACTGTCTCCACTCATCCAGTTAGCTGGCCTTGGAGACAAATATGACGGGCTTCTTCGACGTAAAAAATTATGTAGAGTGCAACATGCAAGTACCTAAACTTATTTCTGTTTTCTGTACATTCAGATTTAATATTGTCTGCAATGCTGTAAACCTGTTGCCAAAGACGCCAAACCCATTATCAACTACTCGCCTAGAACGTTATATCCTATAATTGAATATTTTTTTATCGTGTGTTATTCATTGGTTTGGGTACGGTTTAATCAAATTTTCTTTGAGGGAGAAAGCTTCGTTACCAATAAATGTGAAAGGTAAGCAAACATTTCGGTGATTAGGTAAGCTTGTAAGTGAAGGCAAACGTAATTTCTTACTTTCCAATAATTCCCCGAAATCTGTTCAAAGAAGTACTCCTCAATCGGATACTCTTCCTTTTGTTCCCGCATTTAAGTAAATAAATTCATAATTGGCATTAACCACCACTAACAGAACAATTCTGAAGAAACCTTTATGATTATAAAAATATGAACCAGTTCCCTTATGCTGCTGAATCGCAATATGTTTGCCATCCAAAACACCGATATAATTTTCATCTTGCTAGTACTTGTTTAATTCTGTTGCAATACAATCCTACTCATAACAATTCAAACTTTATGAATATGCATACGCAGTCTAAACCTTACCGTTCAGACTTAAATTATAATCGCCCTTAATTCGATGTTCACCTTTAATATGCACACAACGATATATCAATCTATTTTCCTTACCAAAACTACAGCATGTCCTTCTTCAATATCCATCTCAAGGAACAGTCAGAGTGTCTACGTTACCGTCATATGTTGCTGTCACATCGACCCAAATGTCAATACCTGCATCTACATACACAGTCAACTCAGATGAAGCAGCTGCATTGAAATCAAATACTTCAGAGAGTCACTCCACAGTGTTTGCAATTAATACATCTTCCACTTCGGTTGAGAGAAACGACGATCTATGAATCAGACAGGAATCAGGGCAGTTTCTGCTACTACATCATCGTTGAAGTGCTGAGCAGTGAAGAAAAAACAATATATTGCTTTGTTTTAGAATACACCTGTATATTGTAATTCAATAAAAGTATAATGTTTTTACCCTTACACTTATTAAATTGATTTAAGAGAATGTACACCTTTTATTATTGTTCTACTGTCTGCAGTACACAATACTTATAACACAGGTAACTTCAGTGTTGGTGTACTTATCTTCAAATATTCGGCTTTGAGAAAATAGCGTCGCTTGTTTCTGGTATTATTCGTCCTAGTATTTGTGCAGACATCGCACAATTACATTTTAAGTTCTCATTCCATGGTTAAAACTGGAGTGTGACAACAAGGCGCTGCTTTGCACTTATACAGTCTCTCATGTTGGTATTTTGCCTTTGAATGGAGGTGGCGACGCGTCCAAGTAACTCTTGAAACGTTACCTCATTCATCCGAAGATAGTTATAGAAATCTCGTGGCTCGTTGGTGGCTAATTCTGCGAGTAAAGATATGTGATTGAATTTGTTTCGCTGTTACAGCCACTGCTTTGCCCACATAAGAGGCGCTTTCCTTTTTTTCTTTTCATCTACACACAACAAACCACCACATATAGCTATTGCCGCGTTGAAATCCACCGCAATACTAATGTTGGACCAACATGCTCAATATACTGGACTGTGTATGGAATCCGAGCAACATATTGAGTTCGATGTTGGGTTGGGTGTCAGGTACAGGTTGGCCATTTATGTTCGACCGTCGATGGAGGGCTCAATATAAAACTTAAGTTGCGAAGCTATTGAGCCTCTTGTTCAAAACTGCTATAATTTCTTCTACGCCTTATTGAATAATAGAAACATTGAACTATAACATTTGCTTCACTTATTATCCCAAATAGGAAGTTTCTAAAAATTTGGTTATTAACTGTCTCAAATTTAACAGAATTTGGTATACTATTGAGTATAAGCAATGATAGTTTAGATTGCTTTTCAATCTTCTCTAAACGTTTTATTTTTATTTTCGAAACGACATGCAGATTTCCATCAATTTTAGTTATTGAAGATTTTGTAATATGGTTATGGTTGATATTATGGTTGTATTTAAACTGTTTTTCAGGAGATATAATGAATTCAATATTTGTCTAAATGAATTTTGTTTCTAATAGCCATAACAAAAACCGAATGGATATTTTTACTGCGATGTTCCCTATGCCCTGATGCCACAATAAAATTATTGCTAAATATATCTTACATTCACCGAAATTAATATAATATATTGAACTTTTGGAAGAAATGGAAATACATGGGAGGATAAAATTGCTTTGATATAGATGTGTAATAAACACGAAATATGGCAAAGGGAAATTTAAGGACAACCTATATAGATATAATTTTCTTGATAATAAAATAAGTCGAATCCAATTTAAAATAAAAACAATTGTTGACCTACACCAGAAAAGAATTTAAACAAACAATGATACGCAACCGACAAGGTCGATGGCAAAACACACGATGGTTTGTTTATCAAAAATATAGACAAATCGTGCAACTTAGTATAAAGAAATTGAAAAACCCAAGTCTTCTGAAATAAATAGCAGAAAATTTGGTAACAGAGGCAGTGAGGTAGTAACCCTCATATAGTGCTCAGGTATTGTAAGGCCTGACACTTCGACGGCCGTACGCCAACAGTGATATTGTGTAGTTGTGACTTGTGATATTTCAAAAACGTAAGTTTTTTTTCTATGTCATTATAATTATTTTTTTTGGACGAATATCGTATTGACATTTTATTTGATTTGACGGGGTGTGCAAAGCTACATTTTCTGGTCATATTAAGTTTGTATTGACATTTGAGCCCCTTGCCTAACATATTTAGGAAATATTACGATTTGCAATCGATCTAATAATCCAGGGGAACCCTAAAATTTTTGTCAAGAAAATTTAAAGATTGTACAGGGATATTCACATATCGTATTTATACCTTCAGATTTCGAAAGACTGGTCTTGATAATTATTTTCTTATATTGTACGGCGATATTCATATGCAAGAAACATCGTATTTATACCTTCAGATTTCGAAAGATTTTTTTTGTGATTTTCTTATATAATACAGGGATATTCATACGCCAGTTATCTTTCATTTATGTATTAATCAGGAAAGACTACTTTCAGAATTTTGAAAGACGTTTTGCCCGAGTCATATTAATTTTTTTTTCATTCCTTATACAGGGATAATCATATGCAAGGCATCTTTTTATTTTGTCATAATAACGAGAAACTACTTCCAGATTATGAAAGACGTCTTTCCCCAATCAGTCTCTAGTGTATCATGCCGGGATATTCACCCCCGAGTAACTTTTATTTTTGTCCAAACCTGGACTGAATTACTGGATTCAATTAATTACTGTTTGTAATATATATGTACATATTATCCACCCAGTCTGTTTCCTTTACCAACAACCTCTACCCTCGGACCAGCAAGTTTGAACGGGCTGACGCGACCTGCCTTAGAAATCAGGCTTGGCACATTGTATAAGCCCAAGAGGCCCCACGGAGAGCTTGTCCGCTCGTGCCAGGAAACCACCTCTACCGAGGTTACCCATAGGGGGATTCCTCGCTCTAAATTGTGCCGTAAGGCACTGGTGACAGCACGCTGCAAAATTCAAGGAAATAGGAATTCAAAGGTTGTCCTACACTGGTAACGGAGGGCTGTAAACCCTAACTGACCATTAGTTATTACACTGGTGACAGTGGATTCCTTGACCTACTTCATTACAGATGCTTGACTATCAATATGCATCGCTATGTCCATTATTGATAGTTTCTTATTAGGTTCGTTTTCGCGCGTCTTTCGATTGAAAGTATTTCTTCCTGAAATAGGTTCGGTAGGGAGCCTAACGATAATGAATATCTGGTGTCATCACCGCTCCTGTGGTGGATTTTGAACCATCTGTGTACCATTTCATGGTGTTTCCTTCGAGTGTTTGGGTGGTGTATTCCCTTTTCCAGTCTTTCCTCTTTGCATCGTAGTGAAGATCTTTTCGTCACTAGGGGGATTTGCTGATGAGGTGTAGTTTATTACAGAGGATCAATTTTCCCTATTATTAATACTATCATTGCCTGAAACTTCACTAGATATCCTAAGAGTGGCTTCATGGGATGATCTTTCTATTACCAGATATAGAGGTGCGAGATCTGTAATGATGGGCACGTTCTTATAGGCCAAGTGTTGTACACACAGGCAAGCCTTTGAACGTTATCGAGGGCCTTTCTCGTGTTATTAGAATAACCTGCTTTGGCATGCCAGACTATTGCACCATATATGATTGCTGGTCTTACGATCATAGCGTACATCCATCGCAGTATTTTAGGGTAACAGCTCCAACTCTTACCAGCTAAACTTCTGCACGCCATCAATACCTTTATTGCTTTACTAGCAGTTATTTTGACATGCTTATTCCACAGAAGCTTACTCGGTAGGGGTTTCCCTAAGATATTTAACTTCATATTTCCATTCGATAATTTCCCCGTTTAGAGATAGAGATTTCATAGCTGGAAGTTTCTGTTTCTTAGTAAATGGTCTTGTTTGACCTCACTGACAAGCACCATTGTTGAATATTTCTGAGGCCCTTCTGTAATAGATCATACAAGGTGCTCGCGAACTTCCCCTGACTATTAGGACTATGTCATCAGCATAGACCATACATATGAATCCAAGATCCGTTAGCCTATAAGACAGCTCATCTAATACTAGTCTCTATAGAAGACGATATATTACATCCTCTTGAAGTGTCCCGCGAGTGGCTTTAAAGGATGTAGTTTGATTTCCCACCTGTGTCTCAGCATATTCTCGTCATCAACAACATCCATTTTATAACGGTTTCATTTACTGTTCGCCTTTTTAGTGCTTCTTCAACAGCTATATGAGTGGTGCTGTCAATTGCCACAGATATATCCAAAAATGCGCACATTGCGATTTTTTTGTTGCTCAGAGTTCACTGGACGACTTCGGTCAGCTGATAGAGAGCAGTCTTCGTTGATCAACCCAGTCTGTAAGCATACTGACATTTATGAAGTGATGTATTCTCCGTTCTTATGTAGTTATTCACAACTATCTCCATCGTTTTAAGTAGAAATGATGCTAGGCAGATGGGTCTATAAGATCGGAGATCAGTCCCGTCTTTTTTCCGTATTTTTGGTATGAAGATGCCCTTCTCCATTTTCTAGATATAAGACCCATCGCTACACTGCTTCTTGTAATCTTATATAGGACAGGAAGAATCTCCATTAGTGTGAACGATACGGTGGCTGGAAGCAGTAAGAGTGTGTGTAGGTAACTGTATCAATATAAAACCCACATATGTGGGTTTTATATTGATACTAAATGTTTTTAATAAAAATGATTGTTTTCGTGTATTTTAACATATTTTAACATGCGCTCGCCAAGCTCTTGTTTTATGAATTATGTTCTGATGAAGGACACGATATGTCCGAAACATAAACAAAAACAAAAATGTTAATTAAAGCCAAAAAAACCATTTGATTTGTTTAACTAGGAACCTACAATCCCAAGGAAAATTTTTCCAAAAAAAATATATAATGAAATAAGGTTCAAGAAAAAAAAACAAAACTAAAAATATACTAAGCATGGGAGAAGATATGCTATTATATTCTACTATTAATGCACAATATGGAGAGGCCACAGTAATGCAACTGAAGTTGTACTCTAAGCTTTGCCTTAAGCAATGTAATAAAAAAAAAAGTTGTATGTGGGTTTTATATTGATACTAAATGTTTTTAATAAAAATGATTGTTTTCGTGTATTTTAACATATTTTAACATGCGCTCGCCAAGCTCTTGTTTTATGAATTATGTTCTGATGAAGGACACGATATGTCCGAAACGTAAACAAAAACAAAAATGTTAATTAAAGCCAAAAAAACCATTTGATTTGTTTAACTAGGAACCTACAATCCCAAGAAAATTTTTTCCAAAAAAAATATATAATGAAATAAGGTTCAAGAAAAAAAAAAAACTAAAAATATACTGAGCATGGGAGAAGATATGCTATCATATTCTACTATTAATACACAATATGGAGAGGCCACATCAATGCAACTGAAGTTGTACTCTAAGCTTTGCCTTAAGCAATGTAATAAAAAAAGTTGTATGTGGGTTTTATATTGATACTAAATGTTTTTAATAAAAATGATTGTTTTCGTGTATTTTAACATGCGCTCGCCAAGCTCTTGTTTTATGAATTATGTTCTGATGAAGGACACGATATGTCCGAAGCGTAAACAAAAACAAAAATGTTAATTAAAGCCAAAAAAACCATTTGATTTGTTTAACTAGGAACCTACAATCCCAAGAGAAATTTTTCCAAAATATATACAGGGTGTCCCGGGACTAATGGGAAAAAAGTCAGGAGCGTATAATCTGAGCCAAAATAATGTTAGTACTTCATATAAACTTTCTCTATGCAGGCCCTCGTTTTCGAGTTATAGGCCTCCAAAGTTTTAATTTTGAATTTGGTTTTTATTTTTATTTTTTGTACTAGTTATTTGATCTTCATAAAATTCACGGCAAAGCTATATTGTACATGTATGTTTATTTTGGTGAGGTAAACTGATTTGCAGTAGTGCCTTGATGCCAGGGACGGACTACTCGCAATGGTTAGTGATACAAAAATTTTGCAGGGATGGCACACCCTGTATAAAATTATCGAAATTGACTTCCCCACACATTACGCTAACGAAAAGGTACTCTTGTTGGAATTCGATAAAATAAGCCGTTTGGCTAATATTTACAGTTTTATTAATGCACTACGTACACATTTTCCTAACTAATTTATTTATATGATGTCCAAGATTTACCTATAGTACTACAAAAAAATAAATTGATGATAGCAGATGATAAAAACATTAAGAACTTATTTAATGGGTATTAAATAGGTACGCAAACAACGTAATTAGTTGCTTTTAATCAAAATTACACAACATTATTAAACCATTGAGAAAACCTCAAAAAACACTTCCCCACACATTAAGGTGACGAAAAGGTACTCTTGTTGCAATTCGATTAAACAAGCCGATTGGCTAATATTTACAGTTTTATTAATGCACTACGTACCAATTTACGCATTCACCATTTTTATAAGTACACAACAAGGTAGAACTAACTTATTAATACGATGTCCAAAATTTACTACCTACAGTACAACAAAAAAATAATTTAACGATAGCAGAAGATAAAAAACATTAACGACTTATTAATTCGAAAGTTGGTAAAAAAATTTTAAAAGTGTTTTTACCGTTTATCAAGTAACCATAGGATTAGTTGTCAAGTGTAGAATAGTTCGTAGTCAGTACTTCTCAATAATTCATAAGTACTTAATTTAACAGTTACAATGGCAGAATTCACTTTTATTGAGTACGCAGATATGCATTTAATGTATGGACTGGCTTCTCGAAACTGTTTAAAGGCCAGAAGGCTTTATGCAGAACATTTTGCAAACAGATCATTGCCAGACAGACGAATGTTTGAGCGTATTAATCTCAGGATACGAGAAACATGTATGAATAAGTAAATGTAATTTTCCATGTATACAAAACAAAATTTTAAATTTTAGGAAGTTTTTTGCCAAAAAAGGTGGAGAAGGTCCAGTACGAAGCGTACGTACTGTGGCAGTCGAGCAAGACTTGTTAGATGCAGTTGATAATGAACCATCAACGAGTTTACGAAAATTATCAAGAGAACATAACGTATCGAAATCAGTTGTTCATCCAGTTCTAAAAGAACGGCTGTTATATCCTTTTCACATGAAAAAAGTACACAGTATGACAGTGGCCGATTATCATGCACGACTTGAGTATAGCCATTGCTTTCTGCGACAACAACAAGCAGGTAAATCTTGGACATCATATAAATAAGTTAGTTAGGTAAATTTGTACGTAGTGCATTAATAAAACTGTAAATATTAGCCCAACGGCTTATTTTATCGAATTCCAACAAGAGTACCTTTTCGTTAGCGTAATGTGTGGGGAAGCCAATTTCGATAATTTCATATAGGGTGTGCCATCCCTGCAAAATTTTTGTATCACTAACCATTGCGAGTAGTCCGTCCCTGGCATCAAGGCACTACTGCAAATCTGTTTACCTCACCAAAATAAACATACATGTACAATATAGCTTTGCCGTGAATTTTATAAAGATCAAATAACTAGTACAAAAAATAAAAATAAAAACCAAATTCAAAATTAAAACTTTGGAGGCCTATAACTCGAAAACGAGGGCCTGCATAGAGAAAGTTTATATGAAGTACTAACATTATTTTGGCTCAGATTATACGCTCCTGACTTTTTTCCCATTAGTCCCGGGACACCCTGTATATATACGACTAAGAAAAAATTCAGCGAAACGGGTGTTTGCATTTTGTATCAAATAAAAATCTAAACTGACCAATTAAAATATCCCATTACATATAGCAGTTTAAATAAACTTATCAATAACCTCCGTGCTACTATAAAAAGTGCTTAATGATTCTTAAGTTTGATGATATCATCAGTCAAAGTACAATTAAGAATTCGTTGACATTTAGATGGTAACCCTAAACTTGACATTATCAAGTTTGAATGGAATCAGTGACCCCAGTTTCCATTCCAATAAGTTTTTTTTTCTGCTCGCAAACAGTTGACCTTTACTTTAACCTTCCAAGATTTTAAATGACCGATATAAGTTATCGAGCTTATTATATGAAGCAATAAAGCTTTTTACTTAGTAATTAACACGTTAAGAAAACGCTTAAATCGAGATAAATATTGTCAAGTTGATTATAGAATATACTGTCTGAAACTTCAATTATTATTTCGAAAGGGGCATAGTTGCAAGACCTGACACTTTCATTTCCATAGGTATATATTTTATCATGGGCAGACGGTTTGGAACCCAGGTAAGTTTTCTGACTTCAAATTGCATGACCGCATTATTAACCTTACAAATACTACATTCAATAGTGAAGAGGTTCTTGAATAATGGTCACAAATTTTCTACCTTAAACAATTTAAATTCAAAATTTTTAGAAAAACTCGCTATCGATGTACATGTGTTAGTAGAAAGTTTGAATCTAGATGACAATATTAAAAATAACATAAAGAGTAGCTGCTATTTATCTTTACAAAAAGACTTCACTAAATTTCATAACAACAAGGCTAAATAGAAGTCAAAATTCTTTGAACAACAAAGGTTGGTAAAGGGTATTGCTGGTAAGGTGAAGGCTAATAGTTTGATGTTTACAAAAGCTCATAAGGGTAATTGTTTAATCATAATGTACCGAGATGATTACATAAATAAAACGGAAGAATTTCTACAAAATAATAACTTCTTAATCATGAACAATAATCCCACTAAGAAATTAACAACTGATCTAAAAGACATATTGAATGAGCATAAGACAATCTTCTCCACTCATGGCATTAATACGAGACATCTCACTCCTACTAACTCCCACATACCTAGACTTTATGGACTTCCCAAGATACATAAAGGGAACCTTCCAATGAGGTTAGCTTTTCCAACACTCCTTTGGAGCTTCTATCTAAATTTGTCAATAACTTCCTTTCTACAACTCTAAATTATAAACCAGTGTACACTGTTAAGAACACCTTGGACTTCGCAGATAGAATTAAAGATTGTAACTTCCAGTCTAATTTTTCAATGGTTTCTTTTGATGTTTCCAATCTCTTCACTAACGTCCCCAAAATAGAGACAATCCCTATCGTTAGCAACCTATTCCAATCTAAGAACATTGACCCCATTACAACATCTCACATTGTCGCTCTACTTGAATTTTGTCTTTCGCAGGACTTCTTTTCCTTTAATGATAGAGTATACAGACAACCAGATGGATTAGCCATGTGCAACCGACTCTCACCATTGTTAGCGGATTTGTTCCTTGATCACCTAGAGTCAACGGTTATCTTCAATAACAATTCACATTTTAGTAAAGCCATTAAATGGTTCAGATATGTTGATGATGTCTTAGCTTTTATTAATGGGGATGAAGAGGATGCATACAGTATCCTCAGCAAACTTAACGATATCTATCCTTCCATACAGTTTACCTTGGAAATCGAAAACAATGGCTCAATAAATTGTTTGGATTTGACTTTATCAAGTAAAGATTCTGAAATTGAATGTTCCATATACAGAAAACCCACACAGACTGATCAACTTATTCCAATACATTCTAACCACCCTATTCGACACAAAATATCTGCTATATCTTGTTATGTATATAGATTACTTAGGGTCCCTCTTTCCCCACATAATTTCAACGTAGAACTGAATATCTTAAAATAGTTGGCATTCAACAATGGTTATTCTCCTCAAATTGTTGATAGTAGGGTCTCGAAGACAACAAGGACGTTGAGAAGAAATTTAGCCTACCCTGAGGTTCACAACAACGTTCCGACTCAGTATCGTTCATTGACTGATTGTGGTGATGTTTCAGATGAAATTTCAAAGATTATCACTAACAAACTTGGAGATGTTAACATCTCCTTTAAATCTAAATGTTCCATTTCCACAATTTTCTTTAAGAACAAAGACCCTATTGATAAACTTAACAGAAGTGGTATCTATAAATCAACCTGTGATTCTTGTCCATCTACTTATGTAGGTAGGACTACTCGTGCTTTAGGTATTAGAATTAAGGAACATCTCAAAAAACCCACTTCTTCGAATGTCGGCTTCCACATTAAGTTTAATAACCACAACTTTTCTCCATCACGCAACTCTAAAATCCTACATAACATTCCCAGGAACACCTTCAGAAAGATGGACTTGCTCGAAGATCTATAAATACTCAGGAAAATGAAGGTTAACTCAGAATACTGTCTCAACACCCAGGTACATCTTAATAGTAAATTTCAACCTCTGTTCAAAACCTTGTGGTCCTCTAGGATTTTCGTCTCACCCTCTCACCGTAGCGATCCGGTCCACGACTATTTCGCCAAGCACTCGGCTGATTCGTAAAAGGCGAATGAATGAGCCTTTCCTATCTTCTATCCATTCTGTACCTCTATTTCTTCTTTCTTCTACTTTAAGTTTGCTCAAGTTTATTCACCTCTCACATTTGCACTACATCTATCACTGCATTACACACTATGTTCCAGATACCTAGAAACTTTCATACTCCATTCAACAACCTATTCATATTATCTTCTTAATAATAATTTTTATTTCCACCCCTAGAACTATGCATGGATACGCCTAATATACCCATACTAGGTTTATTCTTACGGCTAGTTCTACAATCATCTCTCAAACACATTGTTGGCTAGTCACCAGGCTATGTATGGGTCATAGTTTGTCTCATTAGTAATCAACCAAATTTAATTTTAAAATAATAGGAATAAACCCCCCCCCCCTTATGGAACTTATCTGAGACATGCCTAGTGTGGATCTGGGTTTGTCCTTGAAACTGGTTCTAGATTACCACAGTGTACGTCGGACACCATGTTATGTATGGGTCATAGTTTGGTTCAGCATACAAGCTATCTTATAAATTTGAGCAAATCATACCCTCCTTTTCACTTTTCCTTGATTTTTCTTCCTCTCCTGCGCATGCCTAGTATGGTTCTAGGTATGGCATATCTATACTTATTGCTAGCACATCTGCTATCTTTCCACTCTTAGCTACTCTCTTCCTCAGTTTCTTCTTTTTCCTGATAGGCCTAGTATGGATCTAGGTTTGTCACAATTATCTTATAACTTCACAACCCAATTACGTTTCATATAATTTTGGCATACCTGTCATCCTTTCTTCTCTTTATAATCTCACTCACTCGGTTTCTTCTCTTCTGTACATGCCTAGTATGGATCTGGGTTTGTCATAACTACCTAAACACACTCCTTTGACTTCTCTCCTGACTACAACTTCTGGCATATCGGCCATCCCTTTCTTCTCTTTACACTCCTACCCCGTTTCTTTCTGTACATGCCTAGTATGGATCTAGGTTTGTCATAACTATCAAAAAACTTCTTAACCACATTGTTTCCTTTTAACCTAGCTATGTATGGGTCATAGTTGGGTTCATCAACAAGTGTTCTTTATCTTGCATCTCTTATCATATTCTATCCTACAGTTTCACTCTTAACATACTCCTATGAATTATTCTCTTCCTGTACGTGCCTAGTATGGGTCTAGGTGTGTAACAATTAACCTAATTTGAACAATCACATTGTGTTCTTGACGCCGGGCTTTGTATGGGACATAGTTTGGGTCATCAAGTCACAATCACTTTACCATTTACATCTGATTCATAAGGGAGGCCATCAGCTGTTGGGTTCACCTTGCTAGCGTACTTTTCCACCTTCGTCACTAGATTATGTAAACTACTCCATGGATGTATTTACGACCAAGTGTTTAGTTTATGTTATTTAGCATTTTACACATATAGGTTTACTGCGCTTGTTTCCTGACTGGCTGGGGAATGGATCCAACCCCTAAGTCACTTTTCTATAGACAATCAAGGGTGGAGGGGTGTTTCACATTCATCTATGTTAGATGAATTTTGGGAATTTGAAATTGAATGGAGATTTTTTAAATTTTAATTTTATCACATCTTTAACTTCATTTTTAAATTTAAAATAAAAGTAATATATAAATTTTCCTTCAATTTTCAGTTCACTTTATGAATTTTTTCATCCTTTTAAACATACATTAGTAGTGTATGGTTGATTCAACGTTCATCACACAAACACGTTGTATTGTTATACACTTGTTGTGTTACTACACGCTGGCTTTTTAGCCACCGTCTATTAATGTCAAACTTGTCATCGGATATCATTTAGTTTATACTTCTGAATGGGACTTTCCATGATGTAAATAGTTATTTGTAAAACAAGTGTCACAATGACTCGTTTTGTAGTACGAGTAAAGTTCACGAGTACTACAGAAAGTCATTGTGGCACAAATTTTACAGAATATTTTTTATAATTCGCATTTATTCAATTATTTAAATAAAATAGAATTTCATATAATAGCTGTTTTTAAACTAGGAGGAGTGGTTTGAATTTAAGTTGGCAATTCTGTAGATTCCTAATTGGTCAGATCACAGATGGTTTTATTCAGCACTTCTGACTTTTGACATATAACCGAATCATTGTGTAAATTGTAAACAAACTTTCATTTAAGCAAAAAGAGGATGATTATTTGTTTGAAAAAGAGCTTCTTCGTATATGCCCTTGCGATCTATTTATATTATATCATGAACATAATTATTCCTATAATACGTCTTCACGTAGATATCTGATAATGTATCTCAAAAATCGAACGTTTTGTATACCTAGATATTGATCCTATACAATATAAAAATAAACAATTGACAAATCATTGATAAATAAACGTTAGCGTACCCTATTCATTGATATTTTTAATATATAAAGCATTCTAATTTACATTTAATATAACAATTTGGTAGCTAGAATAACGCTACACTATTTTATTTATAATTTGTGTCAAGGTTAAAGTCAAATGTCAAATAAAAATTTAACTGAATTCAATAACCAACTGTACACTAAAAATTACTATAACAGTGTTCAAAGAGCTTCATTGTGACACTGTAAACAATATTATAATGAGGTCTATTTTATACGCGAATTATAAAAATATACTTGTACACCCTCTTAAAAGGATATTTTAATGTTTTTTAATCATTTTATTGTAACAATGACTCAACATCATACATTACTTCATTTTGATTCACTGGATGTTTTTTGACACCTGTTATAGGATTTATTTATGATGTAAGTTCAACTTTTTTAAATTGTTTTTTCAAATTTTACAAACATTATGATTTTATAGGACAGCTCTGAGAATGGTCTAATGGCCGAAAGCGCTTAGCTAAATTCAGATAATTTGTGATAATTTTTAAAAAAGGTAATGATGTAACCTGTATATTGTTCCACTGCTGTAAAGGCCTCTCTTATACTAATTCGGCGATACCTATTTTTTTTCTGTTAGGTACTTAGAAACGACAAACAAATTTTTATAAAGTTTTTCATTTGAAAAACAAAGAGAGCTGAGAAACAAAAAACATATTCTATTAACAGCTATTCTAGTTGTCAAAAGCTGTCAGTGTCAGTTAACAATCGTTTACTGTATTATTGTTGTTAAAAGTGTTATTGTGTTCCAATTCTTTTTGTTTTTCAGCTCTCTTGTTTTTCAAATAAAAAACTTTGTAAACATTTGTTTGTCGTTTCTAAGTAGCTAACTCAATAAAATAGGTATCGCTGAATTAGTATAAGAGAAACCTTTACAGCAGTGGAACAATATACAGGGTGTGTCATTAACTTTTCTAAAAATGATACCACGTGACCCGAAATCTGACATTGTAGCAAATTAGCTGATTGCTTAAAATGTGTAGGTTTATAACTGCCAAATTTCAATATTGTAGTTCTAATAGTTTTCGAGATATATACCGCTCAAAACCTTGTATATGAAATAATAACTTCAAAATTTCTTACAAACTACTATATACAAGGATAAATTGAAAAACAGGTGAGTCATTATTATTATATTCTGTAAAAACTATACGATATTATTTTTTTTTGAAATTGATCTTTATATTGTTTATTTACAGCCTTTATATTTATTTACTAGTTTATTGAAACGATCATTTTTGTTTGTTATTCGTCTTTGGGGCCCAAATAAATAAATTCACTAACCTGAATTTTGAGAAAGGCTTATCTCAAAATGTCCGCAGTATTTAGCGTCCCTTCTCACTGCCGATGATCATCAACTTCTTCATATGCTAAGGAAAAACTCGTTCTGATTGATGAAATTACAAAAAATCGTGGGATGACGGTGGTTAGATTACCACCATATCATTGCAAACTGAACCCAATTGAACCGGTATATGCACAGATGAAGGGAGACGTTTCAAGAAAAAATAATTCTTTTAAAATTTTGTGATGTCAAACAGTTGTTTTTGGAGGCTGCAAATAATCTGAAGTCTGAAAACTAGGAAAAGGCAGTAAATCATACGATTAAAGACGAAGAGAAAATGTGAAAGTTGGACAATATTACTGATGAAATGATCGAGCCACTCATTGTAAATATTGGTTGAGGCAGTTCATCTTCTAATTCCGATTCTTATTTGGATTTGTAAGAAGTAGCTCTATTTATAATGATAAGGTTTTATATTAAAATTGTTATTTATGAACGTAACGTTGTTTAAAAGTCAAATTTTAAATCTTTATACCTGAATAACCAGTATGGCACAATGTTCTTCACAAACCTTGTAGAAAAACAAAACATTCTTGAAAAAATTGCACTTTTTTACCTTCAGCTGTTCAGAAGTTATAAGCAGGTTACTTAAGTGAAAATATAAGTGTATACACGATATATTTATTATATTTATACAATTGTTATTTCATTCGGAAATACTCGAGGGATAACTTCAAAAAATATTTTAACTGTCTACTAAAAGAAGTGATGCGCTTATGGATTACGAATGCTTTATTATTTTAATACTCTTTCATTCATAAAAATCGACTCTAGTGTATCTACATTTCGTTTACCAGCTCTAAGCTTTTCAGTATTTAAAAAAAATTGTTAATGATGACTATTCCAATTTTCACTCAGAATTTGTTTTACTGTTAAAATATTTTATCCCACTTTATTACGCCTTTGAATTGTTTGGCCAATCAAGCCGTTTATTTCTTTGATTGACGTTCACAAATAACTTTGAGTGACTCAATGATTCAGTCAGTCAAATTCCATATTTGCGTCAATATCCCAAAAGTGAGTAATCAAGAGACACTCTTCATAAAATATCATTTGAAGCTTGTTTTGAGAAAAGCTTTTTACATCATTAAATTCATATTTCAGCTACCTAATATTGTGGCATAAAATTTGACTTTTAAAATTATTTTATTTATTTTTGGGAATTATTCAGTATTTTGCTGTTTAAAGATCAGTCCCGTGTCTTGCCCCTTCCCGCATTCGTATAAAATTACTCAAAAAACTATTTTGAATAGATTTTGTTCTATTCTATGCATAAACTAATACAAAAGTAAGTACTTTTCAACTATCTATTAATCAGATATCAGAATGCCCCAGAGTCAAGTAGCCGGTCAATCCTTGAATCGAGCTGAAGAAAAAAGAATGAGAGAATTTATCTTGCAGTATCAAGACCTATTCGTACCAAAAGGAGGAAAGACTGGCAGAACATCCGTCAAACACAAAATCGATACTGATAATGCCAAGCCGATTAGGCAATCAGCTCGAAGACTTCCACTAGCGAAGAGAGAGGAAGCTAAAAGAATCATTCGAGAGATGGCAGAAGAAAAAGTAATAGAACCATCTACTAGTCCATGGATGTCTCCAGTAGAGCTCGTCAAGAAAAAGGATGGAAATATGAGATTTTGCGTGGATTATCTCCAGCAAATTAGCGTGACGAAGAAAGACAGCTATTCTCTGCCTTGAATTGACGATACGCTAGATACTTTGGCCGACAGCAAACTATTTTCCATCTTGGATCTGAAGTCTGGTTATTGGCAAGTGAAAATGAACCCAGAAGATAAAGAGAAGACTACTTTTCCACCGGATCTGGATTATGGCAATTTAACGTCATGCCATTCGGACTCTGTAATGTGCCTGCGACATTTGAAAAACTCATGGAAAATGTCTTGAGAGGCTTGTCTTGGAAGACGTGCCTGGTCTATTTGGACGATATCGTGGTACTGGGGAAGACATTTGACGAACACCTGAGAACTATAAAAGAAATCAGAAACCAAAGAAGAAATATATTTTATTTTCATGAAACATGGATCAACGAGGGACATACACCAAATAAATTTTGGCAAGATGGAATTGTTAAAAGTCGAAGACAGGCTTTTTTAAATAATTTATCTATTGGTTTGAATTCACCATCAGGAAAGTGGCGCAGACTGATAATAGTACACTTCGGCCGTTCAAACGGTTTTGTTAAATGTGGTTTATTCACTTTTAAATCTACTCGTATCGGTGACTACCATGGGGACATGAATACTGATGTCTTTAAAGAATGGTTCGAACAAATGATAGATCTTCTTCCTCAGAACTGTATAATAGTAATGGATAATGCAAGTTATCACTCGAGACTATTAGAAAAATTGCCCACAACCAAGTGGTTAAAAAAAGATTCACAGAATTGGCTAAATTCAAAGAATATTAAGTTCCATCCCGGTTCTGTACAATAATTGGACCGAGTTATGCATCACTTGACTAAGCGACAGGCCATCGTTTTTCGGGATTTTTATGCCATCTAGTAGTAAAATATGTAACTCACCTTAGAAAAAATGCAGAACACGGAGAGACATAAACAAAATTTTTTTTTAAGATAAAGCTAAGCGCCAATCAAGCTATAGAATAAAATCCGATTTGCATCACGTGTCTAAGAGCCAACTAATGCGGCGTTAGTTTACATCAGTTGACCAACCGACTTTGCGAGTTTGCATTACTTGACCAACCGACGGTGCAAGCGGCGTTTGGCTAGTTGATGCGTTTTTATATTATATTTAGTGAAGTATGTGTTTTGTGCGTTCAGTCTTGTTCGGTACTCGGTAGTATTACAAGTTGTTATTGAAAGATATTAATTTAATTATTTGTTTCCTACATATTTTAAACGATTTTATGTTGGAAAAATGTTGAGAAGAACAGCTTTAATCATAAGAAGTGCGTAGGAATTAATAAATATAGGGGTAAGTTCTTAATTATTATGCTAATATTTATTTTTTGATATTGACATAACCTTAAATTTTTGTCGTAGGAGAATAATGAGGAAAATTTTCCACCAAATAATTCTGCAGTAGAAAAAATAAAAAATGAAGGTACAACTTCGGAGCAGCATAGTTTTCTGGAAGTGAGTATATTACTTCATTAATGTTTTTGTATTGATACCTAGAGTTGATTAATAAGGCTGGATATATTATGGTACCATATATCTTTTTTATTTTAGGAACAAACAGATCATTATGGTAGCGACTCACCTACATATACAAACCTTTTGCCAGTAAAAACTACTATTAATAATGATAAAGACCATAGTGAAAATATAAAAACTAATGTTCTAAATGACTTAGAAATACAGAATGAACAAAACGATAATGACCCCAATGAAAATATACAAAATAATGTTCTAAATGACATAGAAGTTCAGAATGATCAAAACGATAATGACCCAATTGAAAAACATGCTACTCTAGGTCGACCCAGAAAAGGAAGAAAAAGGAAATATCCGTCACAGAATCGCGCTGAGAGAACCATTAACTGCATTCAAAATAAAGGCTACATTACCCAAAGAGGATCTGTAAAAATGCTAAAAGAATTCAGACAATATCTATGTCGCTGCGATTGCTTAAATAAAGTTGGGATAGAAAGGGCACAAGAACAATACAAGAAATTTTATAGTGTAACATCCCACGATGCTCAAAGAGCACTTATTTGTGCAATGGTAAACGACTTCCCGATCAAGAGAAAAAGAAATAAAAACTCACAAAAAAGAAACAGGTCAAGGCGGTTCACTATAAACGATGTTACCGTATGCAAACCATTTTTTCTGCAGACGTTAAGAATCTCGAGTGGTAAAGTAGATCTGGCTATTAAGAGCATGAAAAGAACAGAAGGTGTTAAATATTTAAGGGGCATAGGCGGTGGAAAAAATAAAATTTCCGAACAGAAGCATCAAGAAGTAACCACACATATTCAATCTTTTCCAAAATATAAGTCCCATTACGCCAGAGAAACAACAAATGCTATGTTTTTGCGTTCAGATACTACACTACCGATAATGTACGACTTATATAAACAAGAAGTAATGTCTCCTGTATCATTCTCGAAATACAAGCATATTTTTTTGACCTGCTTTAATTTAAAAAGAAAACCTTTAAAAAAGGATACGTGCAATACTTGCGACAGACTTAACATTTTAGAAAAGAGTGGTACTCAGCAGCAGCAAGATATGTACCAAAAGCAAAAAGAGTCTCATTTAAAATCGGCTGAAGAATCAAGGATGCTATTAAAAAGCGATAGAATGAGGGCTAAAGACGATAATAATTTAGAAGTTTTATGTTTTGATCTGGAAAAAACGCTACCTTTGCCCCGAATTCCTACAAACGTAGTTTTTTATAAACGCCAACTTTGGTTATATAGTATGGGTATACATACTTCCAAAAATAACAAAGGTCATTGTTATGTTTGGTTGGAGGGAGGTGCAGGCCGTGGTGCACAAGAAGTTGGATCTGGTTTGTTCAGACACATTATGAATGACCCAGATATGCAGGACTGTAAGTCTTTGATTCTTTGGTCGGACAGTTGTGGAGGACGAAACAGAAACATAAAAATTGTCCTCATGTTAAAAGCAGTTCTTGATGTCCATCCATCCTTGACCAAAATAACATTACGATTTTTGACATCTGGTCATAGTTTCCTCCCAAATGACACAGATTTTGGAGACATTGAGTGTGCATTAAAATTGCAACAGAGACTCTATTCTCCTAATGATTACATAAATATCATGAGGGGATGCAGACGCAAGAATCCTCTTATTGTACATAGGATGGAACGAGAACACTTCTACGGTACTGGGCGTTTAGAAAAAGCTATTGTTAATAGAAAATCAGATATTAGGAACAATAAAATAAACTGGTTTAAATCTAAAGAAATAGAAATGCAGAAGGAAAAACCATTCAGTATTTTTGTAAAAAGTAATGATTTTCAAAGCGAGGCACAGGAAATCAATATAGAAAGGAAAAGGGGCAGACCATCAGAGACAAGAAAAATTTTTAATGAATACTTAGACCAACTTTGGCCAAATGGTAAAGCAATATCCACAAAAAAACTTGATGACCTAAAATTCCTTTTACCATTTATACCAAAAGACGATCAAAAATTCTATAAAAAATTAATAGGAGATCCTAATCTAGAAGAAGACATAGATGGATTTAATATTGAGACACTAGATTTTGAAGTAGAAGAAGAACAAGTAGAAGAAGGACAAGATGAAATAGAGTTATAAAAAGTATTAAAAAATAATGTTTTTCGTTGAATAGTGTTCCTTTTATTTAAATAATGTTTTCTAACTACTTTAAAAATAAAAAATTTTTATTTAAAAATGTGTTCTGGTATGCCCTATCTGTCTTAAATATGTATACTACTATAAAACCTAGTACCTATCAGCTAATACAAAAAATTTAAATCAAAAGCATAATAAAAATTAAATAATTCTTTGCAGTAAGAACTTACAACAGTTTGTTGTATAAAAGGAAAATGATATTAATAATAAATTATTTTAAGTCAAATGCCTTGCAGTGGTTTTGCATAATATGACCAACAGTCAAAAGTGGTACATAGTCAAGTAAAATGCCTTGCAGTGGTTTTGCATAATATGACCAACAGTCAAAAGTGGTACATAGTCATATTATGCAAAACCTAAAAATACCTATAACCATAAAAAGCATCAAGTGGAAAAGCGGCTTTTTGCTTATAACAGCTGTCACTTGTGTTTTATAATAAAAATATGCTGGAACCAAATAATTTCCAACTGTTTGAGCCAGTACACAAAAAATCAGCTTAATCTGACATATTTTCCACTTTTGAGAACGTGAAAAAGTAAAACGCGTTTTTTTCAAAATCGTTAAATTGTCGCTTAGTCAAGTGATGTGTAACGCGGTCCAATTATATTTGAAGAATAAAACAAGTATAAGTAAATTTCATCAACTATATTCTAATATGTATTTATAAGAAACCCTGTATAAAGAATAACATGAATTTTGAAACAAAATTCATTAATTGTATCTTTATTACTTATTGTTACTTTCGAATAAACCCTGCATATAGTTTAAACTTTTCGATCAAATCGCATCGTTACGTCAAATGAAAATATTCGATGCGGAAATTGACATTCATTGAAAGTTCTATAAGTGTAGTTAGGAGTGACTATTGTGCGGTTTTGACTATTTTATAAAATAACTGAATATTTGTTGTTTCAGTTGGCCATGTCTTATGAAAGGAGAGGTCATAAGGAAGCACCTTCAGATGCTAAGTCTGCAGAAATTATAGATAACTTGGACAATAGCGAAGATTATTTTGAAGATTTTTCAGCCGATAGCATTGCGGCTCCGGATTTTCATCCCGAAGGGGAAAATTCCCCATATTACCAAGAGGTCATTGATGAAGAATACGCGGAGAGTGAACAACCACCTATTTCTACTGCAAATAGCTCAACAACTGCCAAAACCGGTAAAAAGGCAACTCCAATCTCGTGTTATAAAAAACATTTGCAAGATGCCGTAAGAGTCATAGGCAATATTGAACTTCCAACAAACATTATAGATCTGAAGACTCCATGTGACTTTTTCAAGTTATTTTTTTCTGATAACCTAATAGACGATATCACCAGTGAAACAAACTTATACAGCGTTCAGAAAAATCCGAATAAACCTGGCAATATTTCTTCAATAGATATTCGAAGAATTTCAGATGTATGTGTGTATATGTCTGTATCAAAACTACCAAGAACTCGCTGCTACTAGCGACCAGACATAGGAATACCCAGTGTTCGCAGTGCTTTGAGCATAAACGAGTTTGGATGTTTGAAATCCATACTTCATTTCAACGACAACACATTTATGCTTCCAAAAGATGATCCTCAGTATGACAATATTCACGAAA
Organism: Galeruca laticollis; assembly: GCA_963921935.1. Lineage (NCBI taxonomy): Eukaryota > Metazoa > Arthropoda > Insecta > Coleoptera > Chrysomelidae > Galeruca > Galeruca laticollis. Next base: position 95,666,804 of record OY998183.1, read on the forward strand.
TCAGACCACTGATAAGGGAACTTAATAAGCAATTTGCTGCTATACCAATGGAAAGTAAGTTTTCTATAGATGAACATATATGTGCTACAAAAACAAGGCATCATTTGAAACAGTGATCCTAACCAATGAAGCCTCACAAATGGGGTTTCAAAGTTTTCATGCTTTGTGATATATCAGGATATTCCTAGTACATACTTTATTAATAAGTTGATCTATTGCCATATCGTCCATTAATGTTCCTCCTGACTGACTGGATTGACTTGCATTCCTCGTTCTTGAATTCATGTTGAACGTGTATGGTCTGCTTTATGATACACACTATCACTTTTCTAATTTAGCTTTCTTAATAATTATTAGTACAATTTGTTATTTTTTTTCTTTTTTAACTGTTCACCGCCTCTGCAGCCTGTTGATGTCACTTTTTTTCCAATTAATACACCAAAGTATACCTAGTTTTCAACAAATATTTTAGGAGCTCTCGAAAACGCGTACGCACTCAGTTACTATACATACTTCATTTTACGTCTTTTTGTGTAGTTTTTGAAACCTAAAATATGTCTTGAGATAAGTGAGGTATGGAAATTTAAAATTGAATTACTTTCCATATTTAAGACAATTTAAAAAACCTTATGTACATCTCTCGTTTATTCTTGCATTGATCGATTTTAAAATCATCAAAGACAAAGTTAGAATTTTTATTTTTGCTTTGGTACCAAAAAATTGTGTTATTAGAATTAAAAAAAGCAAATATTAAGTATTAATAAGATAATGTATCTAAAAATGTGATGTTGGGTGGCTTATGTTTTCCTCACGAAACATTTTTTTTAAATCTACAAATCAATTCTCTATGTTCTATACATTGTTCCTAAAGAACGTCGTAATTCAATTATGACAAGGATAAACCACATTAGCTCGGAAGGAAATTAATTCGTTATAGTTATATATAGGAATATGGGGATTAAGGAGTTACTCTATGAGAACAATCATCATTGAGGGTATAGAATTTAATAAGTTCTTGCTAGTATGTGACAAAGGGAGTAAATGAAGGTAATTACAAGAGGGGTGAGGTTTGATAAGTCTTAGGGTTAGTCTTCGTTCGAATTCGTATAATAAAATTATGGAAATGTTGTGAGCAGTTGAATATCTATTTATAAGGATTATATTATGAAGTTTACCATTTGATTGAGATATTTGATGTTTTAATGGCCTTATTCATTGTACCGAATCGATAATTTCATTAGCTACTAATCCACATCAACTTCAATGGATTTCAGTTTTGGGTCTCAAATTTTGGTTAGTGATGATGTATAAGGTTAGATTTTTACAATAAAGGCGATCAGCAGATATAGTTTTCCTGGTTTTCTATATCATTGCACAGTTATACTGATCTTAAATGGGAAAAAAGATATCCAGGATATCCCCATAGAGCTAATAATATCTAAGCTTTGATCTTTGTAATATCATACTTCTTTTTTCTATTAAGATATATTAAGTCAATCACAAGGTAGGTCACTTCTTGGTCTAACCAAAATAATCATTAAACATTAGAGAGGCATCAAATAAAATGTAACTTTTGTCATTCTGATGATAATATTGATATCGAAACAATTGTTAATTTTCTTAGAGATTTTAAATTTTTTTCAATATATTGTGGAAACAGTAAGTTTCATTTAAAACAGTATAATTTTCACTCCCTACAGATGGTTCAAACATATGCGGAAAAATTAGTCTTGATCTTTAAAACCGTTTATTTTCAGTTTGAATGAGAATTGTTTATAAGTTGTCCAGTTTTTACTGCTATCTCATCATTTTTATATTATTACTTTTTCGCTCAACCCTATCTATATGCGAGAAAAGTATTGATTTAACCAAAGTTGTATTTTTTGATTTTTTTTGAGTTATTTTTTCGTTTTCCACACAAGAAAAAAAGGTTTTTAGAAAAAATCCTGTATGTATACTGTCGTCGTTGTCGTCGGCCACTTTTTCCAGCATGCCTTGTTAGCAAGATACAGCCTTAGCAGTGCAACAAGTCACCAATTATATAATTGCATATTATTCAGAACATCTCACAGATGAACCCTATTGATTTTCAGCTCACCACAGCCAATACAACAGGTGCTATAGTACTTAAAGTACGACATTTTTTCTCATTTTTTGAGAAATTCCGTGTTAGCACGATACCGCCTCGGAAGTAATGTTTTTTCAATCTCATCACGGCTTTCGTTATTAGCGTCCATGTTCTTATGATAGTCAACGTTACAATCTTCCATTTTTTCCCACACATGTTTAAGGCATTTGGAACCCATCCTTCATTTCCACCGCAATGCACAATAATAAGTCTGGATCCTTTGTTTGCAGACATTGTTGGCATACAAATTTTTGACCCATCAGTCCATCCTTTCTTAACCGTGTCGTGTGTATGATACCAAGTATCGTCCAAATAGATAATTGGCCGGTTTTCTTCTCTATACCTAGTTACTTGTTCCAAGTATGTATACCGCATATAATCTATTCCTCTTCTTTCCATGACTGTTTGACGGTTATTAATCGTTTTGAATTTGAATCCCAATTTGTTATTCCAGTTTTCAATAGTTTCTTTACAGACATTTATATCACGGCCGGCATTTGTCAATTTATTTCTTATTATTTCAATCGTTGGTAACTCATTACTTTTTTTTTATTTGGTACAAATATGCCCGCATCAACTACTAAGAGTTATTAGCAGGAGGACTTACACAAGTAGTATGTGATGTATTTGTGTTATAGAATAATTATTAAATTTTGTTGTACAAATTAATGTCTTTGAGATATTTAATTAAAGCACTTGTGTTTTTGGTGAGCACATCCTTGAATACCGCACTTAATTTATTCTGTCTTCTATATCTAGAATATTCAGGACACTCTAAGATGATATGATTTACAGTAAGAGAAACACGGTAATGTATAGATTCTGGTGCTGGTTCTCTGTTGAGGAGGTATTTATGTGTAAGGAGTGTATTACCTAATCGCAGTCGGGTTAAGACAACTTGGTTTCTTCGTTTTTTTGGTATTGATAGAACTAAATCGACTTGTGGCTTAACTTCTTTCAGTTTGGATGTCGTATGATTCCATATTACTTGCCAAGAATTAAGTATATGTTTTTTGATTGGATTTGTATGGTCAGTGTAGGGAATTTTTTGAATGTAAGGTGCTTCTTGCTTAGATGTTGTAGCTACTGCTAATTGATCGACTTCTTCGTTTCCTTCTATACCAGAGTGAGTTGGAACCTACAGAAATGAGACGTTCTTTTGGCTATGACGTATGATTTCCATTTCACTTTTGATTCGTATGAGAATAGGATGTGAAGGGTGAAGTTGTTTTAAGCCAAGTAACGCACTCAGTGAATCTGTTATGATGATAAACTTGGTTGCTGTTGAGTCTTTGCACATTTTTATGGCTTCCAGAATTGCAGTGGTTTCTGCCGTGAATATACTACATTGATTCGGTAGTCGGATGGCAGATTTGTTATTTTCGCAGATGTAAGCTGCTGCAATTCCATTGTGATTTTTTGAAGCATCTGTATAGATTTGCAGGGTTTGGGGGTATTTTGATATAATTTCCTTGGAGAGGTTTTGTAGTTGAATTTTTTGGATTTTGACTAAGGGACGTATTACCATCTGGCTTCTGAGACATCCAGGGGGGAAAGTTAGAGTTTTGTTGGAGCGATAATTTAAATTGTTCAAATTCGTAGTTAGTTCATCTCACTCTCACTCTAAAAGGGAGATTTTTAGTTGGCTTGGAGTCATATATTTCGTCGAGAGGGGGGTTTGTTGGGAAAATGATTTGGAATGCATTATTGTTGGGATAAGCAGAAATTTTTGCGGTATAGTTTAAGGAAAGGAATTGTCGGCGTAAGTACAGTGAAAGTTCGTTTGCAATGACTAGGAGACTGCTGGTTGGGCTGGTTCTGAAAGCGCCCAATACACATCTCAGTGAGGTAGTTTGAATGACATCTAATTTTTTTAATAATGTTTTGTTAGCAGTATCGTAGCTAATGGATCCGTAATCTAATTTACTTCTTATCAGTGATTTATATAGGTTCAATAGGTTGATTGCACTAGCTCCCCATGTTCGGTTTGATAGAATTTTTAATAGATTTATTCGGGATTGGCATGACTGTTGAAGGACTTCTATGTGTGTTTTCCATTTGAGAGAATAATCTAAAGTGGGACCAAGGAAATTCACTTCTTCTACCCGCGTTAGTGGAGTTCTATATAAAAACAGATTAAAATTATAGTTGTCTTCTCGTCTGTCAAAAATCATGTAGTGTGTCTTTTCGCTTAATAATGGGAATCCTGTTTTTTGAGACCAGTTTTCGATTTGATGGAGGCAATTTTGAAGTAAAGTGGAGGCGAACTTTGTGCTTCTACTTCTTGTATAAATGATGAGGTCATCTGCATAAAGACAAATTTTGATGGGAGGTTTTATCATTTCGGCTATGCTGTTAATTGCAGTGAGAAAAAGTGTGGGACTCAAAATAGATCCTTGAGGAATGCCATTTTTGAGAGGTCTTTTAGTTGAGATGTGGCCATTTGATCTGACTTGCATAGTTCTGTTGTTGAGAAAATTATGTATGAACGCTAGCATGTTTCCTTGTACTTCCCGTGTCTGCAGTGTTTTTAAAATATTGTATTTCCAGGTTGTATCCAAAGCCTTATTTAAATCGAAGAATATAGCGATTAGTTTTTGGTCATTCAAAAATGCATTATGTATTTCACTTTCAAAAGATATTAGATTATCAATTGTCGATCTGCACTTTGGGAAGCCACTTTGATAGGGTGTTAAAAAAATTTTGATTTCAAGATGCCATGCTAGTCTGTTGTTTAAGATTTTCTCTAAAATTTTACACATACTGCACGTTAGGAATATCGGTCTATATGAGGCTGGGTCGTCTTTTGGTTTGTTAAATTTACATATGGGGATAACTGTTGCATTTGTCCAAGTTTCTGGAAACTGATGTTTTAAAAACATAGTGTTGAATAGATCTAGGAGTATTAACTTTGTATTAAAAGGAATATTTTGCAGAAATATTGAGGGAATGTCATCTGGTTCATGGGCAGAGTTTTTGGTGTTTTCGAGAGAAAATCCTGCACAGTTATGGGAACGTTTAGATAAGAGTCGGAGTCATTAATTTGGATTTCGGAAGTTGCAATCAATTCCTTGTATTGTATAAAGGATTGGTCCAAGCTTCGATCACTGGAATTATGTTGGAAAACATCTGCTATAGCCTCGCATACATCTTTTTTATAGGATATCAGCTGATTACTATCGGATAAAGTGTTTATGTGGAGGAAACAATTTTGTCCTCTTATTTTTAGAATTTTATTCCATATCGAGTCCAGTGGGGTGGAGGGATTTATTACTTTTGTTACAGTCGTATTTGGTAGTTTTTAATAATTTTATTACAGACACATCTGAAGGTTTGATCAATCACTTATCACATCGCTTCTTGCGTATAGTTGACAGGGGAACTTCTGTTAAATCATTTATTGGTTGCATTAATTCTGTATCTTCATCGAAATCAAACGTTTCCCGTAGATTCTTATACACATTGGAACATATTTTCTGTGTTTCCAAATTTAAATGACGTCGAATCCTATCTTCACTTTGATCACATCATTCAAATTTTCGTTGTTGTTACACACAATATTTTGGACCGGAATCGATATTTCCCAAGAACGCCACGTTGTTAATATTTAATTTTTGACTAAAAATATAATTGCTATATAATAAATATGAATACTTACCCAAATTCCTCAGAAAGACACACTTTTTCTTGATGTCAGCCTACCAACTAAAGAGTGAACAACTGTTGTGCGGTTATTTGTGCTGTTGTGTTCGAAAAAATTGCTCTAATAAAATATTGTTATCGTTTAGTAGATGGGAAAAATAATAAGTTATTTGAAATTTATATTCCTAATTCTTCTTAGTAAAACAAGATATAAGGTAGTTTTATGTTTAAGATGTTTTTAAATATAAATAGGTTATTATTGTTTATAGAATTGCATTTTGTTGTATACATTAAGGCTAAGTATCTTAAAAAGTAGGATGGCGCTCCATAATTGCGGGTTAAAAATAGTCGTTAGACAGTCGATAAATGTATTTAATAATTATAAAATTATTTAATAGATTTTAACGATTAGTGGTTGAAATAATAATATTAAATGAATATATCGTCAAATAAGCATTTTAAATTATAATATTGACTGGACTATGACGGTATTCAAGTCAAACGAAATGCCGAAAGCTTAAAGTTCGCACTATATCTCTTACGCCGACTATACCTGAGTGAAAAAGGTCAATAAACAGTAAGATATTGCTTACATTCTAGTCGGTATTCCTTATCAACAGCCATTGAACCATTTAAAACTATCTGTATTCCCGAATGTACATAACAATTTCTTAACGGTCGCTTGGCACGAAGCAATTCAATATCAGACACCAACACTTTAACACTTAAAAAGAACTAAAACTCTTTTATATATCTTTTTGATTGTCACAGTAATAAGTAATTTTCCAGGAACTTTTAGACCGCCGCATGAAACATAAAAATTTTATTCCGGTGAAAAATTATACTAAAACAAATGCTAAACTTGGCCGTTTAAGGATTTTAGTATTGTTCAATGGAAGAGTAAACTAGAGATGCACATAAGTTTTTTTATGTTGTCTTGGATAAATTTGAGAAAAATATAATTTGAAGAAAGTTTTATTTCTTTTTTATTTCTATGCTTCATCTCACGTGAAAAGCTGTTACGTGTTAATAGCATCTCAAGACATATTTTTGTTCTACCACACAAATTTACCACGACATAACAATGCACATATTCTTGACATATTGAAATAACGTGTTAGTTGGATTATTGGCTCTGTGTCTTGTTCATTCTCTTGTTATCTAAAATAAGAATGGAAAATTAGTAGTATATGAGCTATAAAGTAGTCATGCAAACATAATATTTTATGTGAATTCAAATATATTCGTGACAGCTCTTTTACTGATTTGAAGGACATTGAAAATTTGTATTTTACGGATTTTATTTAAATAATTCTGTAAACGTTTTTCTTATTTATTCAAAATAGGGGAGAGCGGGTGTAATTGTAACAAGGAAAACACATATTAAATTTTGCACCACTTTCCGATGAACTTCGGTGGCGTCAGAGCCGCATGTCGCTGTAGTTTGTGTATTCTTTTAGAGCTAGTACTTCACATACGCTTATAATATGGTCCAGTGATTCAGTATGATCCTTGCACATTCTACATTCATCTGTTAGGATACGTTCTTTTATTATATATTTTTTATAATTTCACGTTGCAATGACCTGTTGTTATATTTATTAAATTTTCTATGTTCTCTTTGTTGTCTGCGTATAGCTTTAGGTCATCCATGTAGAGGGAGTGGTTGATTATGTTGTTTGCCAATGTGGTACTCCTATTTGTTTTGTTCAGCATGTGCGAGAGTGCCATCTAAAACCATAACGAGCTGAGTGAGTCGCCTTGAAAGATTCCGCGTTTTATTCGTTGTCTATTGTGAATTTTGTTTCGTTGTTGTTTACACTTAATGTTGGTTTCCATGTTTTCATTATTTGTTTTTATGTGTTTTGAATGTATGGGTCTATTTTGTAAATGTCCAGAACTTCCCTCAGCCATGAGTGTGGGACGCTGTCAAAGGCTTTTTATAGTCTATATATGCTGTGTACAGTGGCTTCCTCCCTTTTTTCTTGTGTTGTGTTATAATGGTGTCGATAATTAATTGTTCTTTGCAGCCTTTGGTTTTTCTTCTGTATCCTTTCTGCTCCGTTGCTATTATATTGTTTCTGTCTAGGTGTGTATATATTTTATCCGAAATGATTGATGTCAATATTTTGTACATGGTTGGTAGGCATGTGATTGGTCTGTATTTGTCCGGGCTTTTACCTGTTGGCGTTGTTTTCGAGAGCAGATAGGTGATTCCATCGGTCATGAAATCCGGTGTTTCTAATTGTCCATGTAAGATTTCAGAAAAAAGCTTTGCTATTCTATCATGTGTGCTTGTAAATCTTTTCCACCAAAAGTTGTGTATTCCGTCTTTTTCTGGTGATTTCCAGTTGTGTGTTTTTCTGATGGCTTTCCGTACATCTTCTGTTGTTATCTCATTATTGTTCATTTGTTCTTTGTTTTGCATCCTTGTTCTTTCGGCTTTAATCTACCGTACTGTTTGTTTGTGTCTTCTTTTCTGTGACCATATGTTGCTCCAATAAGTTTTGGTTCCTTCTTTGTCTGAATTTTCATTTTGTTGCTTGTGGTTTGTTTCCTGGTTGAGTTAGTTCTCTGTAAAATTGTTTTTCATCTTCTTTAAATCGCTTATTTTGTTTTCTGCGTTGGTAGCTTTCTTCTTCTTAGTCGTTTTGATTTAGCAGCGAGTTTTTGTTTCAGAAGGTCCATTATCTCTGTGATATTTGTGTTTTTTCATTGCTGTATTCCTTTATTATTTGTTGAGCTTTCTTCTTTAGTTTCTCACTTGCATTTGGTTCTTTAGCTTTGGTCAATCGTCCTATTTTTATACGCAGAAGAGAGGAAGGATGTTTGAGTCGGTAAGAGTCCGACACGAAGGGCAGTCACCAACTCGCTGTCAGTCCACGAAGGATTTCATCTACCTATAAAAAATTATTATTATTATTATTATTTTTTGTTGAGGCATCGACTGCTATGGTCATTAGCCTTCCAGCATTTTTTTTCCTCCTTTTTTTTTCTTCTTTCTAAATTTCAGTTTATGTATTCAACCCTATTATTTCAATTAACATATTAGTTATTGTAGTCATCAAAATGTGTTTTTTTATATTCTTTTGTAGATTCCGATCTCTTTGAAGAATGAAAGTGTTCGAGATGCACTACTCATATTATTTTCCAGGCATGCTTGTAAGGTGTTCGTTATTCCAATTCGTTGTTTGATAGCTTGATGTTCTGGGCATTGTGTGAGTATGTGTTTGATAGTAAGTCTCCTATTACAGTGATGACATCTGGGCTGCCGCTCTCCTGCCAGCATAAATGTGTTGGTCAAATTAGTATGTCCTATCCGTGCTCGGGTAATAACTACTTGATCTCTTCTGCATGAGCATGGGAGCGGTGTATAAGGATGAACTTTCTGCTTAATCTCCTTCAATTTTGACTCCGTACTATCCCACTCCATCTGCCATTGTCCTAAGATAGCGTGTTTCAAATGGGTTCTTATATCATCAACTCTAATATATATGTCCTCAGCAACAGGCTCTTGAGCAGCTTCTTTGGCAGCACTGTCAACAAGTTCATTACCAGCTATTCCATATTGACTAGGAATCCATAGAAACGTTATTGATTTATTTTGAGTTCTCAGCCAATGTATTCGTGCAAGTATTATTCGTACCAGTGGATCTCTACTGAATGGATTCTTTAGGGCTTGTATAGAACTCAGAGAGTCTGTACAAACAACGAACTTATTATATGTGTTGAATTCTATATATCCTGTACTTTGTAAAATAGCATAGAGTTCGGTTGTATAAACACTGGCTTCTCATGGTAACGTCCATGAATGGAAAATTCCCAAACATGATATGGCGCATCCAGCTCCGTTGTCGGTCTTGGATCCGTCTGTATAGATAATATGACAATCTGAGAAACTATCAATTATCCTGTGGAATTCCATAAGAATAGTGATTCTGTTGCATTCACCTTTTTTATATTTCTGGAGGTCGAGACATTTATCAAGGGGGGCAATGTCCCAGGGAGGCACCTCGGACGGTCTTATGGTATAGCTCCTTGGAATGGAATAGTCAATCTTATTGATGTATTCTACAAATCTAATTCCAGCAGGACGAGTGATAGTTGGCCGTCGTTCATAGTAGTCATACTCCTCTTCTGTAAGCATCTGTAGGTGGTTGGGGTGGGTTGGGAATGCACCCAATTTTGAGCTATAGCTCGTGACTAGTTGCAGTCTCCTGTATTTCAATGGGGGAATTCCAGCTTCACAGCATGGGCTTGTGCGAAATGCTCCTAGTGCGATCCTCAAAGCCTGACACTGTATACTGTCCAACTTTTTTAATATTGATTCACGTGCTGAGTCATAAACAAAGCAGCTATAGTCGATCTTAGACGATATAAATGATTTGTATAACCTCAGAAGTATTTCTCTGTCACATCCCCAATTAATATTAGCTACTGCTTTTAGTGGATTGAGCGCTTTCTTGCATTTCAGTATTAGATCGTTTATATGTAAGTCCCATCTCAATTTTCTATCGAATATCATTCCTAGAAATTTGACAGAGTCACTGCATACTAGTTCATGTTCAGACAGTTTTAATTTCGGATCATTATGACCTGATCTGAGTCGACAGAAATGAACACATTTGGTTTTCGCATCAGAGAAAGTGAACCCTAAAGTCTTCGCTCGTTTACAGAGGCAATTTATGGCTTCCGGAAGAGTTCGCTCTATGTCGTCCATAGATGTTGCAGAGTAGAAGATCGTTAAATCATCAACGTATAAACATCGTCCCACTGTTGGATTGAGATTATCTAGAAGTCCGTTAACTGCAATAGCAAATAGTACTACGCTCAGAGTAGATCTTTGTGGTACTCCGTTTTCTAATATATGTAGCTCTGAGGAAGTCGATGCTTCTCTGACACGGAATTTACGTTGTTTGAGAAAACTTGCGATGAAATTTGGTAGTCTTCCCTTCATGTCCCACTTTCGGAGTTGGTCGAGAATGTTGAAGCGCCAGGTTGTATCAAATGCTCTATGCCAAAAAACACTGCTACTGTGTTGTTTCTGTGGGAAAAACTATCCTGGATTTCTTTCTCTAGCAGAACAATATTGTCAATTGTACACCAGTGGCTCCTAAAACCAGACTGAGCATATGACAAGAGATGATTGGATTCCAGATACCACATAAGTCTGATGCTTATCATCTTCTCCATAAGTTTGCTAAGACAGCTTGTGAGTGAGATGGGTCGATAACTACAAGTGAGTTTTGGGTCTTTCCCTATTTTAAGAACAGGAATAACTACGGCCTCACGCCATTTCTCTGGATAGGTGCCGTCGATCCATATTCTATTATACAAATCTAATAGTATTTTTTTTGATAAATTTGGTAGCTGTCTGATGAATTCATATACAATGTTGTCTCCTCCTGGTGCGGAGTCTTTCATTTCATAAAGTGCATTTGGTTCTTTAGGTTTGGTCAATTGTCCTATTTTTATACGCAGAAGAGAGGAAGGGTGTTTTAGTCGGTAAGAGTCCGACACGAAGGGCAGTCACCAACTCGCTGTCAGTCACGAAGGATTTCATCTACCTATAAAAAATTATTATTATTATTATTATTATAAAGAATAAGTACTAATTGTTTTACTATTTGATTTGATATTAGTGAGATCCGATAAGATGTTATGTTTGTATATAATCATCTATTGTTTCAATAGTTCATTTGAGGTTAAATAATTTCAATATATTTTAAAATTATTTAGATTATATGAATTTACCTTATAGTTCGTAACTAAAATAATTAATTCTTTATGAAGTTTCTATTTTTTCTTATTCCTTCTTGTAGGTAAAAAAACTGAATAAAATCATTTTTTGGGCCTCTCCTTTGACTCCAAAAATGGTTTTCTTCTACAGCTATTACATAAAGGCAAGTAATATATTACTAATTATTAAATATCATGTGTACGTCAGCTTCAAATGAATTATTTTCTAGGAATCATTTAATCATAAATTCCACTATTTTTATCTTGTTTAATAACTACAAATGGATTCTTCTCAGTTTAATGTTTATTTCTATAATTTGACTTAATTTTTCAATATTTTTTACTAGATTTGCTTTCAGAATGACATTTTCTTGTCGTTCATTTTTAATCAGCTTATTTTTTCCTGGATTCTCTCTTTTTTCATAGCAACGGTACCTATCTTTACTAGTTCTTTTATACTAGATAAAAATTTTTAATTACAGTGTTTATGTGAAGGACCACGCGCACTACACACTTTTTAAAAATTTCCTTACATCCGAGGGTTTTTTACGAATTAAAATTGTAGTGTGATTATTTTTTATCAAATATTGGATTAATACTAACACTGACAGTGTAATTACTAATACTGACAGAGTAATTTAAATTTCAAATTGATTTAATTTATGTTTTTTATTTCTTTTCATCGACCTCCATAATTCATTTGAATTGAGTTTTTTGTTAGAATTAGCCTCTTCAAAATTTATTAATTATTTTTCGTTATATATAAAATAAAGTTTCATATACGAGGTGTGCCTATATGATAGATAAATAGCGATTGTCTACTATACACCTACGTCTCATTCGAAAAATTAATAATATCGTAATAGTAGCCTGACCATTCCTCGAAGAGGACAACAACTACCTTTCTGGCTAATACCACGCTCTTGAAGAGACCCCAAGAAGGTCAAAACCGTTCAGCGTACTATAATCCTTCTTCTCACAGCTGCGAATAAACACATAAGTCTGTATCGACAAAAGGGTGTTTTTTATTCAACATTTCTATACAAAAGATTTAAACCGTTAATTTCCGAATCATTATTGTTTTGGGATATTCATTAAGACATTACAATAATCAAATACATTAATTTATCAACATTTTTATTTAAAAGATTAATAATAATAATGCTAATTCAATCAATATAGGTAACACACATTACGTTATATAATTTGAGTCTGCTAAGAAGGTTTGACACAAATGTCAGTCAGTTATGTTCTAATATCATTAATAATTATTATTATAATGCATAAATTTGTTTAAGGTTATGTAAATGTTTGAATAATTTGAATTTAGTTTTCAATAAATTATAATGAACAACCATGGCGCCATTTTAAACACATTTTAGTGGTTGGTATTAATAAATAATAGAGTAAAAATAAATTGATTTAGTCAACATATATGATATAACACTTTTACCTGCGACCACCCCTGTAAGTAGTCAAAAACAAACAGTCGGCAATTAATGTAAGACATCTATTACGCACGGTAAAACAAAACGCACGGCTGTAAAGTAAATCGCACTGCTTCCATAGCAACCACTTAGCAACTGTCAATAGACGTAGCCATTTTATTCAAAATGTATTACTTAGATATTTGACGTTGAATTTTATTCTATATATTAATAGTAGATACCATTTATTAGATATGAGATTGCATTTAATACTAAGAGTTATTTGGAATTATATGATAATTGGTTCCGTTTCATTCAATCTGCATCTTTTAGCTGTCTGAATGTATCTCATATTAATAAACAATAGTATAGTATACACCAAGCGACTAAAGTGGCCCATTTAATCTAGCGGGTGGTGTTTGATTCCTGAGGGAAGTAATCCACCTAAAGGATTAATGCCACTTTAGTCGAGAGGTGTATACGCTATTTTATGCAATTCCGGTAATTCTACATACATTTTTAATAAAAATAAATACTACTTAGGACGGACTTTTACGAAACTTCGCTGGGCATCGAGGGTGAACTTCCAGGATGCTTGGCTAGGCATCGAGGAGCGACTTTTATAAAACTTGGCTGGGCATCGAGGATGTACGTTTTTACTTGTACTTTAAATAACTAATGCTTCTTACAACACACGTTACGTAATATAGTATTACGTAAGTGTTGCTTTCAACACGTAACCTATTACAGAGCAATAACTTGAAGAAACATCATATAATGGGATGACGAAGGGGATAATCAAGCAGTCGTAGAAAGCAAATCATGAGTATTTTGTTTTATTGCCACTTTGGCATCAGTTGGTACGCCAAAATATTTTTGCAAAAGCTCATCTTGTCTGTTGTTACGACAATTATGGCATATATATTTCATAACTTGTATTGTCAAACTCTGAAAAAAAATTAATAAACCATTTTGAATAATAAGATACATATAATGACAAATTCGGGATGAAATGACCTGAATATTCATACTCGAAAGGACAATAAATTAATTTGGAAGTTGATTAAATATATTGATCGATACTTGCCAGCTTGAACGAGGTTTACTGCTCCCCAATTGTCTATAATTTAACCGGCTTAATCAGAAACTAGTAACCGTAACGACACATTTCTTATTAAAGTTAAACCCTCATTGACCCATCGAACCAATTCCCGAAGAGGCTTCAACTCAGTCGATACTAGTTAATTTTCATTTATCGACTGGTAAGTGGCACAGCACAGTACGAGCATTGAGTATAATTATAGATTGACCCAAATAGTGTCTATAGTGCCATTTCCCGAGTGCTAATTGTCCAACGAATTGTATGTCTCTTTTGGGGCGCTCTTCGAAGTCACGGCAACTTTCCTAATTCGGTTATGCAACATTGAAAGCTCGATATTAAAGTGCATTTCAAGTTGTCGTATCAGATTATTGCCGAGCACTCTCTTGTGATTTTCTAATTCCATTAATATATATATATATATATATATATATATATATATATATATATATATATTATGGTCTCGAATATTGTACGCGTACATTACTAAACAGATCAGAGCATAATCATCAGTTATTACTTTAAGTCAAAAACCTGTACAGAGTGATTCATTAATGCGGAAATATTCAATCTTTTTTTTACGAACATGCTATTCCCGTTACTTAGTTTTTGAACAGTATGTTATATTTACATACAATTTGGAGAGTGAATTTCACAAGAATTATGGAAATGGTTAATGGAAACGACGATCCTCAATGCGGCCCGTAAAGCTTCCAGTTAAACCCAAGGAAGGATACGAGAAAGCATATAATATGTTCTACGAGTGGAGAAACACCAAGAATTTTTTACGAGAAGGTAAGCTATTTTATATGGTTAAAGTGTGGCATATAGATACTAATTTTATTATTTGTTTTAGGTAAAAGTCCCCAAAACTTCCAGTTTATGGTCTACGTACTCTATGACCAAAAGCACAATACTTATCAGTGAAAATTTTGGAAGAAGCTTTTGGAGAGTTTCCGGTAACTTTGATTCGGGAAGATCTGCTTTTAAAAAACTGGAAATAAATGAAAGCATATGGCATTGTCTCCCCCACTCTGTTAATTGTTTCAAGATTTTATAGTGTCAGGCAGCATCAAACGCACGTTGGATGTCAAACAATATTGTGACGCATCATTCATTGGTGACAAAAGCTTCATGTACTTCAGATTCTAGTTCGATTATGTTGTCTAGCGCAGGTCTTTGTTGCCTGAAGCCACATAGTTGCATTGCTATGTAGTTGTGATACCACATCTACCGCTGGTTTATAATTTTTTCCAATAATTTACACATAACGTATGCTAGAGATATTGGCCGATAAGATTCTGGATCAGTTTTGTTTCTGTTTTGTTTTAGTATAAAAGTGATGATTCCAAAAAGACATTATCGAAAAAAGACATTATCGAAAAAAGACATTCTCAAAAGAAAAGACATTGTTAGATTTGTGTAAATAATAATTTCAATATGTATAGCGGCCAGCGAACTATTAAAGACAAGTGAAGCATAACAAAACACGTCCGTTTTGTAAAACATCGTATTCACATGACCTTCAAGGTTAAGAGTACGGGCCACTGACTGCGTTAGTTTTTAATACTTCCTATAAATAGGAAAGTTTAACACATTGAGGAATGATTCATTATTATTATTTTTAGTAGTACAAACGTATGCATTGTGTATCAATAATGTGTGTTTTGTCACAGTGAGTTTTAAACGATGTTATTTACTCATGGCGCAATTTTGATATTTTTCCGGTTGTGTCTATTATAATAAAGGCACATCAATATTTTCTTGAATTATTGAAATAAATTTCTCTGTAGCATCATCTGGATCATAGCAACTTCTTATCGAATCCCATGATATTTTAGAAACAGTTTCCTTAAGTTTTTGGTAGTTAACATGCTTTGTTACCCTTTCGGATGGCTTCTTTTGTTATTTATTGTCCATCATAATTTGTAATGCTATTGCGTAGTGATCTGTTATACCAGTTTTTACTACCAAAGGAATGATATTTTCTAAATTTTTATTAGATCTTGAATATAAAAAGAGTTGGTCTAGGCAGGAATTCAGTCTAGTTGGCTTATTGGTAGATACAAATCCATATTCGCTCAAGGTACTAATGTAATCTATATTGTATTATGATCTGAATCAAGTCTATGTTGATATCACCCACAAATATGCAGTACTGCTCAGTACCTACTCTATTATTCCTTAACCAAGTATCTAGATTATTGATGAACTCGGGTATTTTAGGATTATAATTCTCCTGTGATGGTGATCTATAACATGCCAAAATTACGATCCTAGTATTATTGTGAATATCTATTGCAACTTTTAGAACCTTAGTTGGTCCCAGATTTATAATACTATGTTCAAAACTGAAAGCAGATTTAACATACACTACCAGTCCATCATTTTGATTTAAATCGCCCTCATTATAAATTAAGTTGTAACCTGCTATATTATATAGATTCGTATCGATAATTTTCCATGTTTCCGTCAAACCGATACAATAAAAATCCAGGATATCAGATAGTGATACTTTCAGCTCATCCAAAGTGTTTGATATGCTTCGAATATTATTATGGAAAATCGTAAAATTATCATTATGCTTATTAATCTCAAACAACTGATAACATTGGCTTTAATCTGTCAAACCATATGTGTCAATATTTGGAAAATTAAAATCTCTTACATATTGGTCCATTTTCAAGTAATTGAAACGTTATTAACAATTTAAAAAAACACAAAGAAATCAATTTAGGCTCAAGACACAGAGCATACACTAGTTGTTTGAGTAATAGAGTAAAATAAAATAATATTGTAATGCTTTTGTTATTTATTTAAACAGGAAATGGGTGGGATAAATTTTAAACACACGGTAGGTTCACTTACTTAATTTATTTAAACACTAAACTAATCACTAACGCTTAATTTATATATACTCAGTAAATTCACTTAAACTAATTTATATAATCACTTAATTTATATTCACTTATTTACTGTTTAACTCACTATGTCAAATTATAAACTAAAACTCCTCCGCTGATCGGTCCTTATTTATATTATTGCCTTTTTTTACTAGAGAGTTCTACTCAAAACAATTGGATTTCCGGCATTTTCTAGATAAGACTGGTCACAAAAACCAGTTCTAGATAAGATAGTCACAATCGTAAACAATTTTTTTATAACTGCGTATCCGCCATAATTTTAACTTTTATACCTGGCTTAGACAGGGTCGGTTTTAGGGACTATACCAGTGTGCTGTTTCGTAACATTACCTCCTTCTTAAATGGAAGTTCCTCCTTGAACTTTTGTGTAGTTGAGACTGGATGTTTGAATCGGCAACTGGCCCCATTTCTACACTTTCCGATCTTATGGAAATAGCAGGGCACCGTTTTCATCGGATACTGATAACGGGGGTTGTAGCTGCAAATTAATATCTGGACACCGGTATCTTGAAAGATAATCTCTACCATGTTCCTGATGATTCGCCAATCCAACTGGTTACTCACTATCTTAGGCATAGCCAGTTTCTTCACGTTGGATCCCAACACATGGTCTCGGAGGTTCCGAAGTGCTTCCCACACATCGCGGTAGGTAGATCGATCTTGGAATTCATTTTTAGTTACCACGTAGAAGACGTACCGCGAATTATGTTTCAGTTTCAGTGTCTTGCCAGGGGCTGGAATCTGGTCTTCAAGTTTTTCTAATTGCCCGAACATCTTTCGAAAGACGGTTGCCAACCCTCGTGCGTTCTTAATACGGGCGGGGATGTTGTATGCCAGTGAATAATCTTCCAGGAGAGTGAACAAATCTTGTTGTTGTTCCGAAGTGACTCCATATCTAGCTTTCCCGGTACCTCCATACGCGCCCATAAATTCCTCGAAGGTAGGGTCAGACACATCTCGAATAAGGTTTACTCCTTCCTCCAGGTCATGGTCTCCTTCGAATGGCGCTAGTCGGTTTTGGTGAACTACTTTTGGTTTTCCGTTGGGGATCTTGCTTATGCGATATATAACGTCATTGATCCTTTCCTTGATTAAGTATGGACCTTCCCAGAATTTTTGTAATTTTGGAGAAAATTCTTTTTTCCTCGTCGGGTTGTGTAACCATACTTTGTCCCCTTCTTTGAAACCGCCTTCTGTGGCCTGCGTGTCGTACCGACTTTTCATTCTGTCGCTGGCAACTTGAAGATTTGTTCGAACTCATTCATGAATATCGTCCAGCCTTCTTCTCAATTGGATCACGTAGTCTTCGCCTTCTAGATCTTCTCCAGGCCGACAGCCGAATTCCAGGTCACAAGGAAGCCTCATTTCACGTCCAAACAGGATTTTCGCCGGTGTTGCACCCGTGGACTCATTGACGGCAGATCGATAAGCCAATGTGAATAGGGAAATATACTGGTCCCAATCTCTCTGATGGCTGGATACTACTTTGGACAGGTATTTTCCAATAGTCCTGTTCATTCTCTTGACCATTCCATCTGACTGTGGATGTAATGCTGTTGTCCTGGTCTTCTTCATTCTCAGCTTCTCGCAAATCTCCTGGAATAGATGACTTTCGAAATTTCTTCCCTGATCGCTATGGACTTCCAAGGGCACTCCATATCGGCTGATAAATTCTTTCACCAATACATTTGCTACAGTTCTGGCCTCTTGGTTCGGGATAGCGTAAATTTCCACCCACTTTGTGAAATAATCCATTACAACCAATATGTATTTGCTACCATTTTCTGTCGTCGGAAATAGTCCAGCGATATCTAAAGCAATCCTTTCGAAAGGGCTTCCAACATTGTATGTGCTGTTTCATGGGTGCCTCTCTCTTGCGATGTGGTCCATTACTTGTAGCGCAAGTCGTACATTTCTTACACCAGTCCTTCACATCGTCGGAGCTGTTCATCCAATAAAACCTTTCACGGACTCGCTGAAGGGTTTTCTCCACTCCCAGATGACCTCGCGATGAACTGTCGTGTAACTTCTTTAGTACCTCAGCTACTCTTGTTCTTGGGATAACTAGCTGCCTCCTCATCTCGGAACCATCATCGTTTTCAAGGACTCTTTTCAACAGCCCTTCTTCCAGGACAAGAGAGTCCCACTGAGTTTAATACGCCTTGAGTTTCGGTGAGAATTTTGACACTTCTTGCCAGGTAGGTCGCCGATTTTCTTTCTTACATTGCCGTATCATCTTCAGGTGAGGATCATTCTCCTGATCTTCTCTGATCCTGGTGGGTGACCATTCCTCGTTGACTACAGTAGTTTTTGTAACTGCAGCTTCCCTATATTCCACCTTGTTGCAGTGGGAGCAGTCTGTTGGGCATGGCGGTCTAGGCAAGGAGTTGGCTTTTCGGTGATTCACATCACCTGGATGTTCACCCCTGTCTGATTTCCCCTGTGTCTGGAGTTCTTGGGTTACAGGAGTCTTGGGGCGCTTAGACGGACTGCGTACGTGCTCTAGCTCGGCACACTTCCGGCATTTGATCTTCTTCGGCCTCTTGTCTGCCATACCTTTCAACAAGTTGACGATCTGATCAAGTTTGTCATCGTCATCTTCTTCCTGCATGGTCCTACCTTTGTTGTACCGCGAGCTTTTCTTGGCTGCTTTGCATTCAAGAGGTTCTTGGTTTACAGGAGTCGTAGGACGCTTACACGAACTGCGTGCATGCTCTAGCTCGCCACAATTACAGCACCTGATTTTCTTCCGCTTCTTATCTACCATATCTTTCAACAAGTTGACGATCTGGTCAGGTCTGTCATCGTCACCTTCTTCCTGTATGGTCCTATCTTTGTTGTATCCCGAAGCCATCGTGGCTGCTTCATATTCAAGAGCAGCAGTCAATGCATCGGCCAATGTTTTAGGATGGGCTAATCGAAGCGTCTTCTCCATATCGTGGTCACGTAAGCCATCAATAAAGGCCTGGATGCCCAGACATTCCATCATGTTCTCTGGTGCTGACGGATAAGCAAACCGAACTAGTCGGGCAATGTCCACTTCATATTCTTGAAGGGATCCATCACGTTTCTGCCTTCGGTTCTTCAGCTGGGATTGGTACAAATGTTCTAGATGTTTGTGACCATATCGCATGTCCAACCTCTTCTTAAGCTGCTCGAAGTCATCCGTTTCTTCCAAAGGTATCGTCTGGAGTACATCTAAGGCATTTCCCCGAAGCGCGATGGTTAAGTTTACTGCCTTCTCCCTATCGGACCAATTATTCACTCTAGCGGCTGCTTCAAATTGTTTCACATAATTGTTCCACGATGTCTTTCCGTCGAACGTCGGAGCCTTGACTCGGGCAAAATTGCTAATATCTTCAGTCTTGGGTTGTGTTGCCGACTTGCATATCTCGATCTTCTTTTGTTCTGCTGGCGTGTCTTGTGTTCTTAAATCTGTCATCTTACTTTCTAACTCCTTGATTTTTTCGTCCATCGTTGTCATTCTATTTTCCATTTTCTCGTCCATCGTTGTGATTTTATCCTCAATATCCGACTTAAGAGACGAAATTTTATTTTTCCCGTCAGCGGCAATGTCATTTTTTATTAATAAGATATCAGCAGAAAGTTTGTCCATGTTAGCAGAAATATCGTTCTTCATGATTGAAATCTTCTCGTCCATATTATCAGAGATGTCGTTCTTCATAGCAGAAATCTTCTCGTCCATGGCAGAAATTGACGAGATTAAAGTGGAAGCCTCGTCATTGAATAAAAATAATTCTTGATCAAGGCCGTCATTTTCCAGTGCCACTTTAAGTCTTTCTACTAATTCACTTTTCTTACCGGACGTTTCCAACTCACGATCTTCCAATTCTGCTCTTAATTCCGACACTTTCAGATCACATAGTTTCTTGGCGATTTTTATGTAGCAATTTATTTATATTATCTCACTTCTGACACCAATGTAATGTTTTTGTTATTTATTTAAACAGGAAACGGGTGGGAGAAATTTTAAACACACGGTAGGTTCACTTACTTAATTTATTTAAACACTAAACTAATCACTAACACTTAATTTATATATACTCAGTACATTCACTTAAACTAATTATATAATCACTTAATTTATATTCACTTATTTACTGTTTATGTCAAATTATAAACTAAAACTCCTCCGCTGATCGGTCCTTATTTATATTAATGCCTTTTTTTACTAGAGAATTCTACTCAAAACAATTGGATTTCTGGCATTTTCTAGATAAGACTGGTCACAAAAACCAGTTCTAGATAAGATAGTCACAATCGTAAACAATTTTTTTATAACTGCGTATCCGCCATAATTTTAAATTTTATACCTGGCTTAGACAGAGTCGGTTTTAGGGACTATACCAGTGTGCTGTTTCGTAACAATATGTACAATACAGTAATGATAAAATTTCAGGTAAAACAAATTAAAACAAACACATAAATACATGTATACTCATCAATGATTTTTTTGGTTAGAAGAAGAGCCTTTTTTTTCTCGTTACGTTTACTTTCTTAGGAGTATTGTCCGTATTCCCTTGATTTTGATTACCCACCTTCGGTTTTATTCTCTCTATTTTATCGTTGATGACTTCAATCCTCAAACCGGCAGTCCCTTCATGGAGGTCGGCGTTTTTATTGCTTGATTTGTAGTAGGTGTAGACGGAGCACCACGTTTATTCAATTGATTTTGTTGGTCCTGTAGTTGTTCGATTGTGTATGCTTTTTGATTTATGTATAAGCGTTCACTCTTTATGTAAGAATGCTGATTATTGGCTCTGGCAGCGTTCAAATGATGTCTTAAAATTTTTTGAGTCTTTCTCTGCAGTCTGGTATAATTATTCGAAATCGATATACTAGAGCCTTTTAGCTTGGAGCAATTTCGAAGTATAGCTAATTTCTTTAAATAAGATAAAAATTCCACTTTAACTGGTGCGTTTTCCGATTTACCTAGCGGGTATGCATCATTAATATGTTCAGATGTTATTTGAACGCCCGTGATATTAGCTAATATTTCCGATATTTTTGCTGGAGTCATTTCATCAATGTGGTCTTTCAACCCAAATATGACTATATTATTCTTTTTGCTTAGTTTCTCCAAATAATCTACTCTGTGGTGAAGTTCCAAATTTTCGCTTCCTAATTTTCGTATTTTCTTATTTAGGGATTCAAACTTCAACAAATTATTCATTTCCGAAGCCTCTATAGCAAGTCGCAATTATTTTCTGGTGTTAACTATTTCATTCAGAAGAGTATCCAGTGTGTGTTCTACTTCGCCCACGGTATTAGTGTAATCGTGTGTGGACGTCTATAATTTCAGGTTATCGACAACTGTTTTTATTAATTATCTTTATCTGTATAATGTAATAAACACGACATATGACATAGGAAATTTTAAGGACACTCCATATAGATAAAATTTTCTTGATCATAAAATAAGTCGAAACAAATTAATATAAAAAAAACAATTGTTGACCTCCGCCAGGAAAGAATTTGATACAAACAATTTTACATAACCGGCAAGGTCGAAAAACAATACATCAGGTGTTTGCCATGCTTTGTTTATCAAAAAATATAATCAAACGTTGCAAACTAGTATAATGAAATTTAAAATTAACCTTCAGTCACGAAAATAAAAAAACATGAGACAAGGGCACAAATGAAACAATTTTAAAATAAATAGCAGGAATTTTGGAAACAGAATCAGTGAGGTAGTAACCCTCATTAAATGACCAGGCACTGTAAGGCCTGCCACTTCGTCGTCGACAGTAATATTGTGTAGTTGTGACTTGTGATATTTCAAAAGCGTAAGTTTTTGCCGTATAATTGTTTTTTTTTATATACTGTATTGACATTTTTTTATTTGATTCAACTGGGTGTCCAAAAGAAAAAGGGATACATATATTTTCGGTCATATTGAGTGCACTATTTACATCTAAGCCCCTCACCTACCGATCTAATCTAAAATTATATTCATATACAAGAGATATCGTATGTTCGATGATCATTTTCTTATATTTTTTTTTGTATTGTACAAAATACTCACCTGTACGAGATATCATATTTATTCTATTTGATTCCGAAAGTTTTCTTCGATATATTATTATCTTATATTGTACAGGATATCCCGATGTACGAGATATCATAGTTATTCTATTAGATTCCGAAAGTTTGTTTGATATATTATTATAATATATTGTACAGGATATTCAACTGTACGGGATATCACATTTATACCGTTCGATTTCGAGAGTTGTTCGATAATTATTTTTTCTTATATTGTACCGAATATTCAACTATACGTGATATCGTATTTTATCTTTCATAATCAGGAAAAACCCCTTTCAAAAATTTGGAAGACGTTGTGTCCGTGTCAGATTTATTTCGTTTGTCTCATTTCATATACAGGGATAGTCCTATATAAGACATCCTCTACGGGTGTCACGATAACGGGTAACTACTTCCAGATTAGGAAAGACGTTTTTCCTTAACTGAAATTTGAGTGTAACGTACCGGGGCATTCTCCCCCGAGTAACTGTCATTTTTATCCAAATCAGGGCTGTGCTATTGGATGTAATTAACTACTGTTTGTAATATACTTGTACATATATAATGTTGATTATTTTGATTTCTGAGGTTGGAATAATGTACGAACTGTTTCTCTGTAAATAACAAAGATTTTTATTATTATATACAATATTTACAATTAGATACATGATCTAGAATATGAATCCTACCTGTAAATAACAAAGAAACAACATTCAAAGTTATTATTCACTAGGATTATTCTCACATTACTGTACAATATTTAATCTCATTGACATGTGCCAATTTAATGACATGACATATATTCAGACATCGACTTAATTACGCGCGCAATTGAATTAGACTGAAGATATTCCTTACATCTCCCCCCCTTAAGATAAAAAATTTTTGTTTACAAAATTTTTGGTATAAAATACAGTACAATACAAAATTATATGAATTAGCGCTAAGTACATTCTGTGGTGTTCATCGCCGAAGTAGTAGGAGTTAGTTTTGAAATATGAAATAAATTTGATTCTGATTTTTTATATCCTACGTCAACCTCATACATTGAGTTTGATATTTTCTTCATAATTGTGTACGGTCCGATTCTTAATTCATCAAGTTTCTTTCGATTCATTCTATTACCATTCTCAATATATACTGAATCTCCAACATTAAAATTATATGTTTTCCTATTTTTGTCATACAGTTTCTTATTGTATTCATGACATTTTATACTGTTCTGGAATGCAGTTATTCTATCGTTTTCTAGTTGATTAATGTTTTTCTTTTTCAATTCATTCGGTAATATTGATGTATCTTCGCCATTTAATAAGTATTTTGGGCTAAATCTTGTCACCGTGTGCTCAGTTTCATTATACTGATTTATGCAGTTGTGAGCTACAGTTGTCCATGCATGTTTATTTTTTTGCTCATTCATTGCACATCTTATTTTATTCACTAAGGTTTGGTTGAGTCTTTCGTTTAAACCATTCGAAAATGGTGTATTAACTCCTGTAAAGATCATTGTGATTTCTTTTTCTTTCAAAAAATTTTTGAAGTCTTTAGAGTTTATACCTGGGTATTGATCTGTTAATAGTATCTGAATATCGTGATCTTTTAGTACATTTTCTGTTAGTTTAACGAAATCATTTGCATTTTGTGTTTTCGATGTTAATATGTAAGCATATCTTGAAAAGTGGTCTACCAGGAGATGTAAATATTTTTTCGTGGATCTTTTGCCACCAAATCCACCTATTGTATCTATGGAAACTATTTCGAATGGTTTTGTTGCGGGACCAAGATGTGACATTAAGCCAATTTTATCTTGTCCTCTTGATTTATTTTTTTTACATATTTGGCAATGTCTACAAACTTTTTTTATGTTTTCTGATATCTTTTCTGCTGTATAATACGTCAGTATTTTATTTTTCATTTGATTAATTCCAATATGACCGAATTTCTTATGAGTGTCTTCTATCAGTTTTTTGCTAAATTCTTCCGATAGTAAGATTTTCTCTTTATTTCTTGCTTTTTTATAGTACAAGTTATTTTTAATGTCTAATCTCAGTCCATTTTTATCAATTTTTATATCTTTATTCTTCTTCTGGTCTTCTAAAATATCCTCTAGTTTTATTAGATTCACTACTTTTAATTTGTCTTCCTCTTCTTCTTTAGCCTCTAGCACCGGATTTCTGCTTAAGCAATCTGCTTCTAAGTTATCCTTGCCCGGGCGATACACTACTTCGAAGTCAAACTGCGACAAGTAATAAGTAAGATCCCCTAGTTCTTCGTCAGTTCTAGCTTTTATATTCATTTTTTCTAGAGGTTTGTGATCTGAAAATACTGTGAAATGTTTGCCTATAAGCCAATGTTGCCAATACTTTACCGATTCTTTTATTGCTATACATTCTAAATATATTGCTTTTTTTCTTTTCTGTGATTCGCTTAGTTTCCTAGAAAAATATGCTACTGGTTTTTCAGTTTTAATATTTTCGTTCAATTGTGGTTGTTTTAAAACAGCACCTATGCCTTGCAAGCTTGCATCTGTATATATATGAATCGGTAAATTTGGATCAAAAACAGCTAAAACTGGTTGTGTGCAAAGAAAATTTTTCATATATTCAAATACTTTTTGACATTTTTCTGACCAAATGAATTCCTGTCCTTTTCTTAGTAAATTATGCAGTGGGTCTAAAGTTATTGAACTTTTTGGTATGTATTCGTTATAAAAATTAATTTTACCCAAAAATTGTCGAACATTTTTTCTATTTTTTGGTACAGGAAATTTTTTTATCGATATTAAATTATCTTTCATTGGGGAGATTGAATTATGTTTTATTATGTGGCCTAAATATTGTACTGAGTCAATTGCAAATGTGCATTTTGAGAGTTTTAATCGAAATCCTTCTTTCACGATTGCTTCTAATAACTGTGTCAAATGATCTATGTGTTCTCTAAAGGATTTTGAAAATATTAAGATATCGTCTATATAGTTAACTGTGAAACCTGATAATTTGTGTTTTCTTATTATATTACTAAGGATTCTTTGAAAAATAGCCGGTGATGTTTTTAATCCGAATGGTAGGCAAGTCCATTGGAAGTGACCTTCATGGGTGACAAATCCTGTTTTTCTTCTATCTTCAATCCGTAAAGGAATGGACCAAAAAGCAGAATTAATGTCCAGCTTTGAAAAAAATTTGCAGTCTCTTGTTTTTATTACTAAGTCTTCTATCAATGGAAACGGTTGTGATTGAGGTACTATTATTTTGTTCAAATCCCTAAAATCTATGCATAATCTTGATCTTCTATTGTCATCTTTTTTAAATGCTAAAGTTACAGGGGCAGCAAAAGGGCTGTATGATTCTTCTATCAAATTTCTCTCAAGTAATTGAGATACTTGTTCTTCTATTTCTTTCTTGTCATCAATCGTACATCTATAGGGCCTTTTACTACAATATTTATCTACTATAAGATCTATTCTCGCTTCGTAGTCTTTTACGGTACCTATATCGTACTTATCTTTAGCAAAAATATTTTTATATTTATTTACTAAATCTGTTATAATTTTTTCTTCATTATTCTTTAAATGATTTGTTAAAATATTAAAAGTGTCTATCTCTACATGTTCATTAAAGTTAACTTGATACTCATTTATTAATTTGTTAGATTCGGAATCTTTTTGTTCTATCTCTAATCTCTCATTTTGTATCAAGTTGAATTTTTCTATACAATCTAGTCCTATGAGGAAATTATACTTGAAATTTTCATTATTAATTATGAACACATTTACATATTTTTCTATATTTAATATTTTTATTTTTAATTTTACCATGCCATCTGTTTTATAAATACCATTAATCGTTCTCAAATTAGTTTTCTTAATATAATCATTCTTCGTTTTCACATTGATTAGACTGGCATTTATTAATGATATATTGGAGCCTGGATCATAAATCGCAGGTATTTCCAAAATATCATTTAACCTAATTTTGAGTTCAATCAATGGTGGCACTATTAGTTTTTTGGATCATCGGTACTTAAATCTACATCTAAAGTTAAGTTATTTACTTGTCTCGATTTGTAATTTTTCTTTTCTGGATCTTTAAACCAGCATTCTGTTTCGGGGTGAAATCTTGTTCCTTTGTTATTATCTTTGCATATTTTGCAAGGTGTTTTTTCTGTTTTTATCTTGAAGTCCGGTTTATTCTTTTTCACTTCAAAATTTTTCTTAATGGTTAAACTTTCTAATTTATTCAATTCATTATGTAAATCTTCAGATTTTTCTAGGTTTTCTCTATCAATTCTGTCTAATATGTAGTTGGGTAAACCCATGGCGATAAGATCCACAAGCGTATCACTATCCATAGTCTTCCTTACTTGTAATAAGAGTTTTTCTTTTCTTAGAGAATATTCTAGTAATGAACCTGTTTGGTATTTAAATGCTATAGCATATTTTATTGGAGACCAACCTTTACTTGCAAATGTATTACAAAAATTGTCTCTCCATTCTTTCCATTCTGCTTTGATTGTAAGCTTATAAAGTGTACAACTATACCAATCTACAGCACTTTTGTCCATGAATGACTTTAAAATTTCAATTTTTTTCTCATCTTTTATTAATTCAAAGCGTTCACATTCTTTTTCAAAATCATTAATCCATTGATCCGCGTTTGAATTTTTACCATCAAATTTTTCGATAACAAATTCTTTAGCTAAATTCCCAATATTTATTTTTTCAGATTTTTCTTCATTTTTTTCTAATAGTTTTTCTAATAATTGTATCAATTGTTGTTCTGAGGTACTAGCCGTTACGTCACTATCTTCTTGTTTTTCAATTAACTCTTCCAAATACTCATCCTCAAATACCACATTCCCTTCTGTATCATAATAAGTTTCTTTCAATTCTTTATGTAAACTTACCCACACTTTTCTCACTTGATTTCTCAGTTTTAATGCTTTCTTTACCTTAGTGAATGCAGGAGTTTTCATAAGCTCTTCATGGTTTTGTACACCATAGTGGTCAAATGGAATTCTATATGTATGACCATCTTCTGTGGTAATTCTAGTGACACACAACACATTGGATTTTTTATCTGCTGCTTCTAGTAATTTGAAGTGGAACTGTAGCTTTTCCATCGTGGTATACAACGAGAATGTTGTTTTATAATGTTGATTATTTTGATTTCTGAGGTTGGAATAATGTACGAACTGTTTCTCTGTAAATAACAAAGATTTTTATTATTATATACAATATTTACAATTAGATACATGATCTAGAATATTAATCCTACCTGTAAATAACAAAGAAACAACATTCAAAGTTATTATTCACTAGGATTGTTCTCACATTACTGTACAATATTTAATCTCATTGACATGTGCCAATTTAATGACATGACATATATTAAGACATCGACTTAATTACGCGCGCAATTGAATTAGACTGAAGATATTCCTTACACATATTTATCCACCCAGTCTGTTTCCTTTATCAACAACCCTTACCCTACTACCAGCAAGTTTGAACGGGCTGACGCGACCTGCCTTAGAACTCAGGCTTGGCACATTGTATAAGCCCAAGAGGCCCCACGAAGACCTTGACCGCTCGTGCCAGGAAAACACCTCCCCCGAGGTTACCCGCAGGGAGATTTCTGGCTCTAAATTTGTGCCGTAAGGCACTGGTGACAGCACGCTGCAAAGATTTATAGGTGTACAGTAGGACCCCTCAGGTCACTACAATAAAAAAAAAAGAAACCAAAGGAATAATACCGTTTCCTATACCATGGAATAAACAAAACGCTCTATTAGAGTGGGGACAGCGTTCACTGGATTCACCCAATGGAGATTTTTTTTTTTTTTTTTTTTTTTTTTTTTTTTTTTTTTTTTTTTTTTTTTTTTTTTTTTTTTTTTTTTTTTACTTCCCAATTTATTTACAATCTGTAAATTAAAATTACAATAGGTAAATAGTTTGTCACTAATCACATTAACATGCAGAGCAATGGTCCTATAACCATACTCTATTCTTAAATATTTTATATAAAATATAAAATTATTTGTCTCTAGGGTATTGTGCACATTAATTTAAATATACATTTAAAATCTTGTTGGTAAATCACTAACAATATAACGTTTTAATCTTCTTCTTGCCGGTATTCTCCTGAGGGACTTTGCTAAATTATTGGGGTGTTGCTGCAGTCTCTGTTGGTATTTTTGGGCGAAGTTTGATATTTCTTCTTTTACAGTGGGTATTTGGAGGTCATTTCGTATATAGTTGTTTGGGACATACCAAGGTGCATTGGTCATGACTCGAAGAGTTTTGGATTGGAACCTTTCTAAGATTTCGAGGTTAGAATTAGAAGCAGTTCCCCATAGTTGTATTCCATAACTCCAAATGGGTTTCAAGATTGTTTTATAAATAAGTATTTTATTTTGTAGACATAGTTGTGATTTTCGACCTATAAGCCAATATAAACCATTAAGTTTCAGTCCAAGTTGCTTCCTCTTCATGAAAATGTGTTTTTTCCAGGTCAGTTTTCTATCTATATGCATGCCTAAATATTTTACATCCTGTTGCTGGTTAAGCTGTTGACTGTTTAGGGTCACTGGTGGGCAGTTTCCTTTTCGGTTCGTAAAAGTAACATGCACCGATTTCGTTGCATTTGCTTGTATTCTCCACTTTTTTAACCAGGTTTGTATATTGTTCAGGTTCATTTGGAGTATTTGTGATGCTTGATTGGGATCTTCATGCATTGATAGTAGGGCGGTATCATCAGCATATGTGGCTGTTACAACGCCATTGGTGGTAGGTAAATCGGCTGTGTACAAGAGATACAACACAGGTCCCAGAACACTGCCCTGAGGAACTCCAGATTTAACAGGAAATATTGACGTATGCGCGTCTTGATATTTGACGAGGAAATGGCGATCTTCTAGGTAGGATTTTAGGGTTAGGAAGTAACTAAGTGGAAGGATTTTTTTTAGTTTGTAGAGGAGGCCGGTATGCCAAACTGTATCAAAAGCCTGAGAAATATCCAAAAAGGCTGCAGAGCAGTATTTTTTGTCTTCTAGTGTTTGGCTTATGTTTGTACAAACACGATGAATTTGTTCAATAGTCGCATGTTTTGGTCTAAATCCAAATTGGTGAGTTGGTATAATTTTACGGGCTGTTAGGACTGGTTCAATTCTTGAGAGTATTAACTTTTCCAGGACTTTGGACATTGCTGGCAGTAAGCTGATCGGTCTGTATGATTTTACTTCTTCAGCCGGTTTACCAGGTTTAAGTATTAAAATTATTTGGGCTACTTTCCAAACCATGGGAAAGTGACCTATCCTCAGAATTGCGTTATATATTTGTGTTAAATATACTACACCTTTTCTTGGTAGTTCTTGAAGTACTCTTCCTGTAATAAGGTCATAGCCAGGGGCTTTTCTAGGATTTAAATTTGTTTTAATTATACTATTGACTTGCGCGATTGTAAATTTTTCTGCTGGTAATTCTAACTGGTATGGAGATTCTAGATCAGTTAAGAGCTGTGCCAATGGAGATAAGCGCATTTTATTACACTGGTGACAGCGGCGGGATAAGTTAGCAACATCGGCTGAGTAAATCACTGCTTCACTATAAGAATAAATAACACCGATTTTATTACAATAATCTGTTGTGTTCTCAATATTTTGGTTAACATTCATTTATTTGATGTAAAACAACTTTGATTTATATACTTTTTTCATGGATTTATATAGTTCTCATTACTATCTCTGTATAAACCTTATTTCTCTATATTTTGTACAATCTGGCAACGGCGCTTGTCATGTACCGTCGATACGATCGACTTCGCTGATCCAGACCGTTATTATGTGTTAAGTCGAGCACATGCATCTTGTAAATTGTTTGTTGTTGTTAGTATTATTAAAAGTTGATAAAATCAGTGTGGTGTTTCTCTAAACTCATTTTCACCAGCATGGACGTGTAGAAAAGCCTGCACGCATAACATAATTGGTCAGTTCGAAGCCGGATACTATCACCAGCTTAATAATCACCAACCTATGGATTAATTATAAGAAAAAACAGGTCCTTCGTACCATTCATTCCAAACAAATACGTATATGACAGAATCTAATGTAAGTACGTCAATTCAAGTTTATTCAGATTCAATAGCAGAGAAATATTTATTTCTTATCTCATCGAGACAATACAAATTCATAGTCGCTAGTTCGACGAAAACATCCAACAAGCACGCTTTAGGCGGCAACTAGATAAAAATATTTTCAACGGCCAACCGGCAGACTGCAGGTGCCCATCAACTTGTGGAATTTCGTTATCGCTTATTCCTATCTCAGATTTCATACTTTTTATTTCTTTCGTCTGTACGATACCGTTGTAGATATAAACACATTTAAATATATTATTCATTTAGTAGGAACTTAATATTTACATTTCTATTAGCGAATTAAATTAAATAAAATGTCGAAAGAAGAAATTCAAAATAAAATTAAAATTTTAATACAAAAACGAGGCACAATTAAAGCTTCACTAACTCG
Source organism: Galeruca laticollis (assembly GCA_963921935.1). Taxonomy (NCBI): domain Eukaryota; kingdom Metazoa; phylum Arthropoda; class Insecta; order Coleoptera; family Chrysomelidae; genus Galeruca; species Galeruca laticollis. The sequence goes on from OY998183.1 coordinate 95,698,337, forward strand.
TTTCGGTTCTTATGTTTCCAACTTCAGTAACTCAGAACAAATTTACGAATTACAAACAAGATTAGAAAAAGTTCATTTATCTTGGACAGATTTTCAGTCTGTTCAGTCAGAGTTAGACATTTTTGGTTGGGTTTCGGCTCCGGGGACCGTTTTTATATACACGTATCGAGAAGACATGGAGACTTTATTTTCGGGATAGGGCATAAAGGACGCGTGAAATTTCAAAAAAACGCATGAAATAAAAAATTCACCCTCGGGGGCGGTTTTTTTGGGGGGCGACTACCCTTATTATTGGGAAAAATGAAATTCCAACGACGTCATCGTTTTTCTTGAATTTTTTTATATACAGCCCTAAATTTTCAGGGCGCTTGTGACGTCACTACGATGTTCGATATGGATGGCGCTGATCGTTGGCGGGCGATTCGGGGCGCTTGTGACGTCACTACTATGTTCGATAGATGGCGCTGATCGTTGGCGGGCGATTTAAATGGGGGGCTTGTGAAGTCACTACGATGTTCGATATAGATGGTGCTGATCGTTGGAGGGCGATTCAAATGGGGCGCTGGTTTCGTCACTATGATGTTCGATATACAGGGTGTCGCGAACAGACAAAAGGGCGTTATCGATGACGCGAAAACTCTACTTTTTCGTGCCAAAAGGGCGGTAGTAGCAAAGCTACTTTTTCCGTACCCTGCGCATATTTTTCCTTACATACAGACAGTAAAAGACGTATGTTAACGTTCTGCGCAGGTCGTAAGGGCATTGGTGCATATCTCTGTAATTATTGGTCAGATTTTTATGGAACAAACGATATTATGATTGCTAGATTATTATCATATACAGGAAGTGCAAAAAAGATGTCATTAGGGCACTAGCGTATATATGTGTTGTTATGAATCAGATTGAAGTCGAATAAACGGTATCATATTACGACGATATACAGGGTGTCGACGATGTCATAAGGGCTGCTATTATTGATCAGATTTTCAGAGGTGATCCACGTGGTAGCTAACACTGCCGTACTTTTTTTATAAGTGCATTTACTCCCCTCTTTCGTTCTTTCCAATCCATAAACGTAGCCGCTACGAATTTTTTAGGGTGATTTTTAAGACGTATTTGAACGTTCTGCGCAGGTCTTAAAGGCATTGGCGCATATCTCCGCTATTATTGTTTAGATTTTTATGGAACAAACGACATTATGATTGCTAGATGATTATCATATACAGGAAGTGCAAAAATATGTCATTAGGGCACTAGCGCATATCTCTGCTATTATTGGTCAGATTTTTATGGAACAAATGACATTATGATTGCTAGACTATTATCATATACAGGATGTTCAAAAAAGTTTTCATTAGGGCACTAGCGATCATCTCTGTTATTATTAATCAGATTGAAGTCGAATAAACGGTATTATGTTACGACGATATACAGGGTGTCGACATAAAGGTGGTCGTAGTTACGTCACCCGCGCCCCATTTTGTAGTATTTCAGCGATCAATATACAGGTTGTCGACATAAAGATTCCATAAGGGCACTATAATGTATATCTGCTATTATTGTGACGTTACACGTGACGCTAACGCCCTTATGGCATCTTTATGTCGACACCTTGTATATTGATCGAACGTCATAGTGATGTACCTAATGCCGTTTATTCGACTTCAATCCAACCAATGATAACCGAGTGCCCTTATGACATCTTTATGTTGACACCCTGTATATTGATCGGACGTTGTAGTACTTAACATAATACCGTGTGTTCGACTTCAATCCGACCAATAATAACCGAGTGCCCTTATGGCATCTTTATGTCGGCATCCTGTATATTGATCGAACGTCGTAGTGACGTACCTACCATAATACCGTTTATTCGACTTCAATCTGATTAATAATAACAGAGATATTCGCTAGTGCTCTAATGACAATTTTTTTGCACTTCCTGTATAGGATAATCATCTAGCAATCATAATGTCGTTTGTTCCATAAAAATCTAAACAATAATAGCGGAGATATGCGCCAATGCCTTTAAGACCTGCGCAGAACGTTAAAATACGTCTTAAAAATTACCCTAAAAAAATCGTAGCGGCTACAAGTCCCCCATTTGAATCGCCCGCCAACGATCAGCGCCATCTATATCGAACATAGTAGTGACGTCACAGGCGCCCCGAATCGCCCGCCAGCGACCGCCAACGATCAGCGCCATCCATATCGAACATCGTAGTGACGTCACAAGCGCCCTGAAAATTTTGAAAATTTAGGGCCGTATATAAAAAAATTCAAGGAAAATGATGACGTCGTTGGAATTTCATTCTTTCCAAAAATAAGGGTAGCCACCCCCCAAAAAAACCGCCCCCGAGGGTGAATTTTTTTTTCAATGTGTTTTTTAGAAATTTCACGCGTTCTATATGCCCTATCCCGAAAATGAAGTCTCCATGTCTTCCTGTTTTGTATATAACAGAGTGTCCCCAGAGCCGAAACCCTCGCTTTTTTCTGAAATTTTGTCAAAGTCCATACTTGAGTAATATTTCAAGTTAATTATAAAATTTTGAAAATTTGGGACCATATATAAAAAAATTCAAGAAAAACGATGACGTCGTTGGAGTTTCATTTTTCCCAAAAATAAGGGTAGCCGCCCCCCAAAAACACCGCCCCCGAGGGTGAATTTTTTATTTCATACGTTTTTTTTTAAATTTCACGCGTCCTTTATGCCCTATCCCGAAAATGAAGTCTCCATGTCTTCCCGTTTTTCATATAACAGAGTGTCCCCAGAGCCGAAACCATCGCTTTTTTCTGAAATTTTGTCAAAGTCCATACTTGAGGAATATTTCAAGTTCATTATAAAATTTTGAAAATTTGGGGCCATATATAAAAAAATTCAAGGAAAACGATGACGTCGTTGGAATATCATTTTTTCCAAAAATAAGGGTAGCCGCCCCCCAAAAAAACCGCCCCCGAGGGTGAATTTTTTATTTAATTTGTTTTTTTGAGATTTCACGCATCCTATATGCCCTATACCGAAAATGAAGTCTCCATGTCTTCTCGATACGTGTATATAAAAACGGTCCCCGGAGCCGAAACCCAACCACATTGTGTTTTTGTTCCGACAGTGATAACTCAGCTGAATGGGAAACATTCGAAGAAAACTTTTTTAAACATACAGGGTTAGCTAAAGCTCTGATTGATCAGCATTTAAACAATAAAGTCAATGATATTTCGCAACAGCGAAGTGAGTTACCGTTGGCTACCAGAAATTCCAATAATGACTTTGCGAATTTGCCCAAAATTAACTTACCGGAATTTTTCGGTTCTTATGATAAATGGTTATATTTCAGCAATACTTACAAATCATTAATCCACCACAATGACTCATTAAACAAAATACAAAAATTTTGGTATCTCAAATCTTGTGTGAAGGGCGACGCACATAATGTTTTAAATTCACTTGAAGTATCTGAAGTAAACTATGACAAAGCTTGGGATCTTTTGTGTCAAAGATTCGAAAACAAAAGAATAATAATTCAATCTCATCTAAAAGCTATTTTTGATATTCCAAACATCTCAAAAGAATCTCATTCTCAACTCAGACAACTTATAGACAATTTCAATCAACATTTACGTTCATTAGAATCTTTAAATGTTCCTGTGAACTATTGGGACACAATCGTAATTTTTGTCATGTCATCAAAACTAGATACGTTGACTAAACGTGAATGGGAAGAATATTCACTAAAATTAAATACAGATACACCGTCGGTTGCAGATTTTACAACCTTTTTGGGTAAACGCTGTCAACTCTTAGAAAACATACAATCAGTCAAACCTAACAATTCTAACATGTTTCAGCCTAAATTCACTAATTCTAGCAAGACATTTTTGTCTGAAAACCAAACTCGCTGCATCGTTTGTCAAAAGGATCACTTTATTTTCTCATGCGATAGTTTTTTGAAACTTTCACCGCTTGAGCGGTTGAATAAAATCAAGAAGCTACATGCATGCATCAACTGCTTGCGCAAAGGTCATACTTCTAAGGAGTGTCGCAATCAGTACTCATGCAAAACTTGCTCTGAAAGGCATAACTCACTTCTACATCTAAATAAAAATCAGAATTCAAATCCTCAATCAAACATATCATTCTTTCACGCATCCAACTCAAATTCTCACTCAAACAAGGCTCATGCCCACCACTCAAACTCACAAGGCTCACACTCAGAAGATTCAACAATAGGTGACTCAAGTCAATGTTCGAATACACCTCACTCAAATCCATCTCATTCATTCTCAGTCACTAATCATCCCTCATATGAGTCATACGTTTTACTATCAACGGCACTGGTATTTGTCTTAGATAAATACGGCAAAAGGCACTCTTGTAGAGTTCTATTGGACAATTGTTCTCAATCAAACTTCATAACTAAGAACATGTTCTCCAAACTTGGCATAAAATCAACATCAATTTCACACTCAGTTGAAGGTTTCGCCAGTGGCGTCACCACTATTTTTGAAAAGGCTCAAGTCACTATTCAGTCGCATATAAACTCATTCTCATTACAAAACATTTCAGTCTTAGTTACTGACAGGATTACCAAAGATATACCAAGTCTTCTCATTGATACCTCATCTATACACATACCTCAAAATATTGTGTTAGCTGATAACTCATTCAATCAACCTGGTTCCATTGACATGCTTTTGGGAGCGTCTATATTTTGGAATCTTATTTGTATCGGTCAGATCGTCTTATCAAACACTTCCACTGTACTACAAAAAACAAAATTAGGGTGGATTGTCTCTGGTCCTGTACCTGTTAATACAACAAGTTCAATCTGTAACCTCTCTGTTAACACACTACAAAGAGACATTCACGAGCAACTCGAACGCTTTTGGCAAATCGAGGAATGCTCAGAACTCCATACACGCTCACAAGAAGAAATTGATTGTGAGAATCATTTCAAAAATCACACAACTCGAGATGCTTTAGGCAGATTTGTTGTCAGGTTACCCGTCAAGGAGACCATGTCTCACATTGGCGAGTCATTTGAGACAGCCGTTGGTAGACTATATTCTACCGAAAGAAAACTAAACAGAAACCCCGAACTCAAACAAAAATATATGTCCTTTATGCGCGAATATGAACAGCTAGGGCACATGTCCGTATTAGACAGTGATAAAATTAACTCAAAGCATCCCATTTATTATTTACCTCACCATGGTGTCCTAAAGGATTCCAGCAGTACCACGAAACTAAGTGTGGTTTTTGATGGCTCAGCCAAATCATCGAATGGGATGTCACTTAACGATTCATTAAAAATAGGTCCAAAACTACAGGACGACTTAATAGACATTGTTATGCGCTTTCGCACTTACGAATTCGCATTCACCGCTGATATAGAAAAAATGTACCGATGTGTCATGATTAATGAACAAGATCGTGACTTACAGCGTATTTTATTTCGCTTTGATCCTTCAGACGAAATATCTCACTATCAACTTAATACTGTAACGTATGGCACTTCCAGTGCATCTTTTCTGGCTATTCGTGCGTTGCAACAAGTAGCATTAGACAATCAAGATACTCATCCATCAGCATCTTCTTCCATTTTATCAAACTTCTACGTAGACGACTGTTTGGCAGGCTCGTCATCCTTGCAGCATACTCAAAATCTAATTTCTGAACTAATTCACATTCTCAATTCATATGGCTTTCGTCTTAGAAAATTTGTGGTAAGCGATGATTCACTTCTAAATAATATCATTGTCGACAAGTCAGATTCTGTTCAGAAAATTATTTCAGATGATAAAACAACTAAAACCTTGGGCTTAATATGGAATTCATCTAATGATTACTTTCAATACACAGTCAATGTAAGCTCATCATCTCAGGTCACGAAACGAAACATTCTCTCAACCACGGCCCAGATATTCGACCCTTTGGGATTGGTTGGACCTTGTGTTATTAAGGCCAAATTGATACTTCAACAACTTTGGCAGCTCAATGTTTCATGGGATGAAAGCGTTCCTATGGACCTCCATAGATCCTGGATTCAATTCTCAGAGCAAATTTCTACTATCAATGACATCATGATACCTCGATATGTACTATGTTCGAACCCTGTTTTAGTCGAACTACACTGCTTTAGTGACGCTTCTCAACAAGCTTATGGGTGCTGTTGCTATTTACGCAGCATTGACGGCCTTGGAAATATTCATGTTCATCTCATTTGCGCCAAATCTCGTGTTGCACCTCTCAAAACTATTACTGTTCCTCGCTTGGAGCTTTGTGGCGCAGTATTACTTACTCGATTAACTCAGAAGGCTCATTCGGCCCTTAAGGTCACTGTAAACAAAGTGGTTTATTATACAGACTCGATGATAGTTTTAGCTTGGATAGCTATGCAACCAAATCAACTTAATACATTTGTGGCGAATCGTATATCTGAAATACATCAATCTTCAAAACTCAATCAATGGTCACATGTAACCAGTCAAAACAACCCTGCTGACATTATATCTAGGGGTGTTTATCCTCAAGATTTAAAAAATTGTTCCTTGTGGTGGCACGGTCCACCATTTTTAGGCGAAAAAATCATTTCGACTCAAATACCTGATTCTTCACGGGTAGAAATTCCAGAAATCAAACGGAAGGTTGTCACTCTAAAGGTCACAGCGAGTTTAGATTTATCACTCATTGACAGATTCTCATCATTCACCCGATTACAAAGAGTTACCGCGTACTGCTTGCGCTTTATAAACAATTGCAGAAAACGGAATCGTCTATTCGGTTCATTAGCTCTCTCTGAGCTTAAGAATGCCACTATCATTTTAAGCAGGCTAGTTCAATCATATTACTTTTCAGAAGAATTTCGTATTCTAAAACAATCCAAATCACTTCCTCATAAAAGTTCATTAGTAAAATTGAGTCCGTTTTTAGATAGTGACGACATTATAAGGGTCGGTGGTATATTAACATATTCTCATCTTGCATTCGATACTAGACATCCAATCTTACTACCGTCTGGCAGCAATTTTACTAAACTCATTATTGTCTATGAACATTTATGCCATTTGCACGCCGGTGCCCAAATGACGTTATCCGCGATAAGAATGAAGTTTTGGCCAATAAATGGCTGAAATACTGTGCAAAAGGTGCTTCGCAGTTGTATAGTTTGCTTTAAGGTTAAACCTATAGATACGAAATATTTCATGGGTAATTTACCCAAGGAACGTCTCAAACCGCAACGCCCATTTTTAACTACCGGAATAGATCTAGCAGGGCCATTTTTAGTAAAGGATGGCAAAGCTAAAAATAGAACATTAGTTAAGTGCTATTTGTGCATATATGTGTGCTTTGTAACCAAAGCAGTTCATTTAGAATTAGTTGGAGATCTTTCCAGCGAGTCATTTCTCAACAGTTTCAAACGTTTTGTCTCACGCAGAGGCATTTGCAGAGATATTTTCACTGACAACGGTACTAACTTTGTTGGTGCTGAAAAGGAGTTGCGCACCATTATAACTAAAATTAAGGGTAATTCTAAATTGAACAATTATTTTTCTTCAAATAATATTAAGTGGCATTTCTCTCCACCTTATGGGCCTAATTTTGGCGGCCTGTGGGAATCATGTGTCAAATCGGCAAAATATCATGCAAAACGAATTCTAGCTAACGAACATTTAACTTATGAATGCTTGAACACGGTATTCGTACAGATTGAGAGTATCCTAAATTCTCGACCATTATTACCTTTATCCAATGATCCTAATGATTTATCAATTCTCACCCCAGCCCATTTTCTCATTGGCGAACCACTTACTGCAGTTCCACAGACATCTTTTGAAGATATTCCTGCAAATCGTCTTTCATTGTACAAGCGGCTTCAGCAGCAAGTTCAGCGCTTTTGGCGTCAATGGTCTAAGCAGTATTTATCTACACTTCAAGAACGCAGCAAGTGGAACAAACAATATGACAACATCGAAGTCGGCGCTCTTGTCCTGTTAAAGGATGAAAACTCACCCCCTATGAATTGGAAGGTAGGACGTGTTACCGAAGCGTTTCCCGGCCAAGATTCAATTGTTCGCGTTGTGAACGTAAAAACAAGCAGTGGTGTTTTTAAACGACCTGTATCAAAAATTTGTGTACTTCCGGTATAGTGAGGTTATGTTGAAAGGAAAGCCTTCCAAGGGAGGCGATATGTATAAACCTTATTTCTCTATATTTTGTACAATCTGGCAACGGCGCTTGTCATGTACCGTCGATACGATCGACTTCGCTGATCCAGACCGTTATTATGTGTTAAGTCGAGCACATGCATCTTGTAAATTGTTTGTTGTTGTTAGTATTATTAAAAGTTGATAAAATCAGTGTGGTGTTTCTCTCATTTTCACCAGCATGGACGTGTAGAAAAGCCTGCACGCATAACAATCTCATTTCTGCGTTCTATTTATGCAATTCATTATAATTTATTTTTGGTATTTTACTCACTAATTAATTATTTTCGGACAACTACTAATAACACAACCATTCCACACACATACATATCATACATATTTCAATTGATACTATTGAGTGTAAAATGTCTATCTATATGTGTGGTCCGATTTTGAGCTCCAAAACGGATTTCAAAGATATAGAAAAAGCAAAATAATCAATAAATAAATTTTATTTCAAACATGGCATCTTTGTTTTGCAAAATTGTAATATTTCTGAAACGAATTGGTATATTACAAAATAGAAAATAGAGTTAAATTTAGGACCAAGAACTAGTTTTTCACCATATTTGAAAAAATCGATTCTTTTTGTGGGAGCAAAGAATAAAAAATTAAAAAAAAGGGTTTTCAACATTATTTTCGGTAATTTTGAGGTAAAGCGAAAAACGCAACTGAAATCAATTTACTAAACTATTATTTGAACATCGCAAACCGAGAATTTCCCCACTGTTATCCCGCTACTACACTACCTCCAGTCTAAGGATATTAGGACTATTTTTCTTAATTTTTTAATAGTACTTGGTCAAATTTTTTACCACCAAAATCGTCTAACGGAAAAACTAATAGAGATGCTTTTGTAAACGTTTTAATTAATAATCCATTGGTTCACTGATTATTTTTTAAATAAAAAATTCTCACAAATATTTTATGAATAACATACAAAACGTACTTTTAATTCAAAATATTTTCATCATAACGATAATAATATTCCATATCGTCAAACCACTCGACGGCTCTTTTATGTTAATTAAACGCCCCTAATATTTTCAAATCCTGTCGGGAAATCGTCACTCTAACCATCATTAATTTTCCCATTCATACCGTCTCCCTCAACCACTCTGTTTTCTCGCTCATGCCTATTCTCCTATCATTTTATTACATATAACGAGAGCACCAATACACACACATCATGTGGTTTACCCAGCCGCACCAAATAAAAAATTATTCACACCGAGTTCATTTGCATATACTAAAAACTGATTGGTTGATACTCATGATAAATGCATGTGTTGTAACATGAAAACTGATGAAAGTTAAATCGATTAGAGATATATAACGAATTCAGATTAATCAAGTGGTAGATTGAAATAGGTATAAGCAATAATAGTTATGATTATGAAATGGAAAACTTCGATGAATGTATTAAAGTATTTGCTACTTACAGATCTTCAATTATTGTTTTGGCTTACCTATATTATAACAAATTTAATGAAATATTTCCACAATCATGTACCTATTGAAGAATTTAATCAATAAAGCAATAAAGTTCGTTTAAATAAAATTATTGCCATTTTTGTCAAATCTTTGGAATTTTTTTTGAAATTTGAGTAATGAACAAGAAGATCACGCTTGTGGTGAAAGTGCATTAATTTTTGGTATATTGATGTTATTCATTTCTTTTTGCCAGTGCCTAGAGCAGACCCAACAAAAAACTTTTCTAATAATGTAAGAGATATTGTAAATAATTCAAATTATCTTTTAAGGGATTGCGAAAAAAAGTCCATCATAAATAAAAATCCTCATTCTGCACAATTATATGGAACCGTTAAATTACATAAAATAACGAAACCAATTAGACCTGTAGTTTCTTATGTTAATACTCCTAATAATATATCGGCAAAAAAACTTAACAATATACTAAATAGTTACGTATATTCATCTAAATACTCAATTAAAAATTCAATAGAACTAATCAAAAAATTGGAAGCATTCAACTTGCAAAATAATTCTAAACTCATTTCATTTGATATTACCAATATGTTCACTGAAAATCCTCCTAAAGAATGTCTAGCACTTCTAAGAAAATTTCTAGAAGTTAAAAATATTAATCCAGTAACAATATCAAATAAACTTCATTTATTTGATGTATGTTTTAATGTTCTTAACTTAAATCGAGATCTGGTTCGATCTCTTTTTGACTTTTTAAATTTTCATGTTACTATTAATTGTGTTATATGATTCAATGTCGTTTGTCAATTGGAATACTCCTCTACAAAGTGTTTGTTTTCTATATTTTATTGTTAATGTTTTCTATTTTTATTGTTAATTTTCTCGAATTTATGAACGCAATATGTTGAATGCCTGAGATGGAAATCAACAATGTGAAAGTAAACCTGTTTTACATTCTGAATATCTGATGTGTTTGGGAAATATTGTGAATATTTTATATTTTTTATTGTTAATTTTCTCTTATTTATATATGAAATGTGTTGAATGTCCAAATGTTAGAAATCAATATATTAATATAAAAAAGGTAAATTCAAACCTACTTTACATCGTAAATATCTATGCAGAAAGACTACTGGAAATTTAAATGTGTAAAACCCACGCGCAACTTTAGTTTTAGCGAGAATTCCATGTTTATTTACATGTAAACAACAATTTTTATGTAAAACATGTAATAACATTTTGATAAATAAACTTATTATTATTATTTAGTTTTTTCTTAGGGTATTCCTCTGGATATTTTTTCCTGTTTACGGGTTGAAAACCAAGTATCCAGGAGAGAATCTTTTTTGTGGTCATTCATATGCTTCTTCGTCAGTTTATACGTCCATATTCAGAAACTTTCGCACCATGTGGCAGGTCTTCAAAATTACTGCCTTTTGCACCTATTGGTGTATGTTCTGGGAGAGTTCTAGCTTATGGAGGTTCTTCACAAAAGAGTGAGGTGTTACTCCTGTGGGGGACATAATAAATGGAAGGATTGTGATTTTTTCTTGGTTCCATATTTGTTTTAATTCTATTGCCAGAGGTGAGTACTTGTCGATTTTTTCTCTTTCTTTCATTTGTATGTTGTTATCATCGGGTATGGAAATGTCTATTATGTAGGTTGTTTGGTCTTTTTTGTTGATCAGTGTGATATCCGGTCTATTGTGTGTTACTGTTCTATCTGTGTGTAGTGTTCTGTCCCAGTATAATCTTGTTTCTTCGTTTTCTATTATTGTTTGGGGATGGTATTTGTAATATGGGGTATATTCGGTGATCAATTTGAATTTTATGGCTAGTTCTTGATGAATTATTTTTGCTGCTGCGTTGTGCCTGTCTGTGTAGTCTGTGCCAGCAAGAAGTTTACATCCACTTATTATATGGTATACTGTTTCCGCGTATTGGTAGCATCGTCGACATCTATCATCCTGTATCGTTGGGTCATTTATTATGTGTTTTTTGTAGGCTTTTGTGGTTATGACCTGGCCTTGTATTGCTAGGGTGAATCCCTCGGTCTCCGGCTGCAGTTCCCCTTTAACGAGCCACTGATATGAGTCCTGTTTGTTGATGTGTGTCTGTTGTACTATGTTGTAACGTTTTCTCTGACCATCTTCAGTATTTTTCTGCTACATGTGTGTTAGTGTTTGTGTTTGTGTTGTCCTCGTCTACGGCTTTATCTTGCTGATTTTCGCTTGAATTAAGAGGTGTTAGCTGCGTATCTGATGTTATAATTGCTTTGTGAAGTTCACTTTTCTGCTTACTATGGAAATATTCTTTTAGTTTATTAATTTGTTGTACAGCTCAGTGATATTGATAAGTCCTCGGCCTCCCTTAGATCGTGGTAAGGTCTCGTTCAATGCATGTTTTCGGGTGTTGCATGAGGTATTATGTAAGCATGGTACGGTTAAGCCTGTCCAGTTCTTGCGTTTCCGTATTAGACCATTTGACGACGCCGAATGAGTATGTGAGCAGGGGTGTTGCGTATGTGTTTATAGCTTTGACTATGTTTTTTGCATTCAGTTTACTGGTGAGTATGGATTTGGGGCGTGTTGTGTATTTTTTCTTTTAACTGCTGTTTTATAAGTTTATGTTGTAGTTTGTTGTTTTGTTGAAGACCAAGGTACTTGTAGGTTTCTTGTTCTTGTAATGTTGTTATTTGTTAGTTGTTCATTGTCGGTATGTCCTGATTTTCCTTTCATTTGCCTCTTATTATTATTATTATTATTATTATTATTATTATTATTATTATTATTATTATTATTATTATTATTATTATTATTATTATTATTATTATTATTATTATTATTATTATTATCTTCTTTCTTCTCACTTGAATCAAGTGGTATTTCTTTTCTGGGATGACAGGTTGTACCAGGTCGTCTCAGAGTCTATTGCTTGAATTGAGGAAAGATCGCACAATATTACATGTTTTCAGGATGACAGACTTTTGTATGTTTGTATGGGTATTTGGGTGAAGACTTAGTTGTTCAAGGTGTGAGTTAAAGGCGTGTGGGGTGATGCCTGTGGTTGAAATGATGAACGGTATGGTTTCTACTTTTTTCTGTTTCCAAAGTGTCTGAATTTCTATGGCTAATTCAGTATACTTTGCTATTTTTTCTCTGTATTTTACTTGGATGTTGGGGTCGTTAGGAATTGATATGTCTATGAGATAGGTGATTTGCTCTTTTTTATTTTGGAAAACAATGTCCGGCCTGTTGCATTTTATTGTTTTGTCAGTACGGATTTCTACATCCCAATATAGTTTGTATTCGTTGGTGTCTATAATTGTGGTTGGGGTGTATTTGTAGTAGGGTGTTTCCTCTGTTATGAGTCCATATGTCTTTGCAAGGGCTTGGTGAATAATTTTTCCTGCCATGTTGTGTCTTTCGGTATATTCTGTGCCTGCTAAGACTTTGCATCTACTGGTTATATGGTCTATGGTTTCGTTAAATTGGTGACATTTTCTGCATTTATCGGTCTGTATGTTTGGGTCTCTTATTATATATTTTTGATAATTACGTGTAGATATGACCTGATCTTGTATTGCGATGAGAAAGCCTTCTGTTTCAGGGAAAAGTCTTCCTTCTGTAAGCCATTTATAAGAGAGTTTTTTTGATATGTGATCATGTTCTATGTTGTATCTATGTTTTCCATGCAGTTGTTTTGTTTTCCATGAAATAAGTTTTTCTGCAATATTTTGTGATGGAGTGTAAGTATCCAATGGGAGATTGGATGATGATAGATTAAGTGGTGTATAATTATTGTCAGCTTTGCAAACTGCTTGGTGAAGGGATGTTTGTTTATTTAGAAAGAATTTCCGGAGCTGTTGTATCTGTCTTGTATGTAATTCTTGAATATCTATCATACCTCTTCCTCCATCCTTTCTGCTAATTGATATTCTTTCTTTACATGAGCTGGGATGGTGTTTTCTGTGTCTGGTGAGCTCTGATCTAGTAAGGGTATGGATGCTTTCCAGATCTGTTTGGGTCCATTTGATTATGCCAAACGAGTATGTTAATATTGGGATTGCATATGTGTTTATGGCTTTGAAAAGATTACGGGAATTGAGTGGTGTTTTCAATATTGCCAGTAATCTTTGTTTGTAACGTTCTTTTAATTCTATTTTTATATCGGCATGGTTTATCTTAGTGTTTTGTTGGAATCCGAGGTATTTGTATGTTTCGTTTTCTGTCATGTTGTCTAGGATTTCGTTGTTGAGGGTTTCTTTGTGTTCGCTTTCTTTCCATTTTCCTCTTTCGATATGTAGTGTTTTGCATTTACTTATACCGAATTCCATTTGTGTATCTGTTGTAAATGTTTCTATGATCTTAAGCAGTCCTTTAAGATGTGTTGTTGTTGGTGCGTATATTTTTATATCATCTATGTATAGTAGGTGGTTGATTTTATGTTGTACCATTTTTCGGTATTTTATGTTAAAGCCATATTGGGAGTTATTTAGAGCGTTTGAGAGTGGGTTTAGGCACATACAGAACCACAAAGCACTTAGTGCGTCACCTTGGAAAATTCCTCGTCGAATGTATAGATCATCTGTCTGTATGGTTTCTAATTCTGAAGTTATGGTAATTTTCGTTCTCCAGGTTTTCATTATTTCCGTTAGGAATTGTTTGATTTTTGTGTCTATTTTATAGATGTCTAAGATTTTTGTTAACCAGCTATGGGGTATGGAGTCGAAAGCCTTTTTATAATCTATGTAGCACATGTGTAGATTCCTGCATTCCTTTTTGGTTTGTTGTAGAATTATCGAATCTATTATTAATTGTTCTTTACATCCTTGACTGAATTTTGTGCAACCTTTTTGTTCTTCCGTTAGTATGTTATGTTTTGTTAGATGTTTTTCTATTTTTTTACATATGGTAGCTGTTATTATTTTGTATAGTGTAGGTAGGCATGTTATTGGTCTATAGTTGGATGGATTCTTTGTGTTTGTGTTTTTCGGTTTCACATAGGTATTGCCTTGTGTCAGGAAATTTGGGAATGTGCTTGGGTCCAGTATACTTTTGTTTATTTCTCTGGCGAGTGCTTCGTGTGTGGATGTAAGCTGCTTATACCAAAAATTTTGTATTTTATCTACTCCTGGGAATTTCCAGTTGTGGGTGTGTTTGATGGTCTCTGAGAGTTCTTCCTGGGTAATATGATGATCCATTTGTATTTGTATGTGATTGTGTCGTTCTGTTTCTGTTTTGATCCAGTTACAATTGTCGACGTGTTGTAGGGGTGTAGACCATATATTTGACCAAAAATGTGTTAATTCTTGCTTAGAAGGTATTTCAGATATTGGGTTATTTTCTAGTGTTGTTAAGGTTTTATAGAATTGTTTTTCATTTCTGTTGAAGGCTAGGTTGGTATATTTCCTTTCATTGGATTCTTTGTATCTTCGTAGTCTGCCGGCGTAGACGGTATGTTTTTGTTTCAGTGTGTCTAGGATTTCTAGTTCTGTCTGTGTCGGATAATTTTTCATTATTTTCGTTATAGAATTTATTATTTTTTTAGATTTGTTTCCATTTTTGTGTTGGGTCATGTGTCCTATATCCCTTCTTAGGTTATTTATCTTATTTTCTATTCTGATTTGCCACTTTGGTTTATATTTTCTTCTTATTTTGCCTACTTGCTCCGGGATTTTTTGGCCATTATGTCTAATTATTGTAACTGCTGCTGTGTATATGATTGTGTGAATATTTTCCAATGTGCTGTTGTGTGTTACATATTTAGAGATTATAATGTTTGTTTTTTTAATTATTTGGGAGGTATTGGGCTTAAATATTAGTTTCGGGATGGGACTTCTTAAGTTTGGGTTTGTTCCTTGCCAATATGATAGATTCGTTTCCATTTCCTCCTCTAGTAGTGAGTCTTCGTTCTTTATTGGGTGTATAGGTGATATAGATGGTCTTGCTGTTCCTTGCTTTTTGTCGTTAGTTTTTGTTGTATGCTCGGGTATGGGTTGTGAAATCATTTGTGTGTTTTCGTTATCTGTTGTTTCTCCTTCCACAGTTTGAACATCTATGTCTTCATTGTTATCGCTGAGTTCACAGGCGACTTCTTTCTTTATTAGTTCTAGTTCTATAGCAGTAAGTCTATTGTTTTTCAATATTACCCTTTTCTGATCTATCAGGCGTTGTTCTGTTACGGTGTTAGATAGTTCAGGGTATGCTTCCAGGAAAAGTGTGTGTAATTTAAGTCTGTATCCTGTCTGAATGGTTTCCAATTTTGTTGCTTTGTAGTAACAACGCATGACAGTTTGATTCATTTGGTCATTCCATGTCATCCGTTGTCGTTTAATGCCAGCTTTTGTGGTTGCTGGGAGTCCAGGCAAAACACGTTGGGCTGGTGTATCATATATTTTTTGATTTGACTGATTGATGGAGATATTGTGGTTTGTATTGTATTCTGGTGTAATGAGTTCAAAATGTCCTGCTGATGGGTTGCCTATTAGTAGCAGATGTATTGTTGTAGCATGTTCTGATTTGTTTATAATTGTTGGTTTGTTACTAATTATTATCTTTTTTGTTTTCGTTGTTCTGTTTTTAGAATATACATGAAAATTTAACTTTAATATTTCTGATAATGCTAAAATCTCTAAACTTGTTCCATATGTTGTTATTTTCATCATATGGGAATAGTAATTGTCTATATTACTGAGTTCGTGGTTTTCGATTAAGGCAAATGATTTAAGTTCCTCCCAATGTTGTTTAAGATATTTCATAGATTTTTCTCTTAATTCTTTGTGTCTCTTTTGATGTCCGTATAGATATTGGCTTACTGCTCTAAAGAGGCAGCTCCCATCTCCTATAATATCTGATCTAAAGAAAATTTTTGTTTTTTGATGCTGATTGATTGATTGATTAGAAGTAACTATGTCGTCGTTGGTTTGGTCGAGCAATAGATTCCTGCGCCGTTCTCGACCGTTACGGCGCTCGTCCGAGGCTTGTCCTTGTCTTTCAGGAACCGTATTTTCTCACTTATTAGGGGGTTGGCCTAATACGTGGTTTCTCCCTCTCGCATCAGCCTCAGTCTTCAGTTCTCGCCATCCGGGTTGGTTACCGGATCTTGAGGACATCAAGCTGAGTTAACCAGGGTCTGCCGAACGTGGAGGTGCGAGTAGGAATTGATAAGAGAGGCTATTTGAGACGCATCATTATCCTTTATTATTATTATTATTATTATTATTATTATTATTATTATTATTATTATTATTATTATTATTATTATTATTATCACTAATAATCAACCATGGTTAGTCGGCGTTTTTCCATTTATCAAGAACATTCCCTGTTCCTAAGAATAAATGGTCTTATCTTTATCCTAGGGCTTGTCGGATTATGTGGGCTGTCTCCAGGAGCGCAGTTTTTTGTAGTGTCTTAATTGTGGTTTCTGGTTTCATTGTTGTTGCCAGGTATTTTGTTCAACAATTCTCCGAAGTTATTATGAATAGTTCCCGTTGCTCCTATTATAATGGGGATGATAGATGTTTTAAGTCCCCACATTCTCTGCACTTCTATTTGTAAGTCTCGGTATTTGATGATCTTTTCGGCCTCCTTCTCCTTTACTGTAGGATCTGATGGAATGGCAACGTCTATTAATAGACACGTCTTATTTTGTTCGCCATAACTGTCCTATCTGTTTGTACTTGCATGTCCCATATTACTGTGATATCGTCTTTTGTTTCAACGCTTTTTGGCTTGTGTTTATACCATGCGTACTCAGTTTCTATGTCGTATAATTTGCAAATATTATAATGTAATGTTGAACATACTTTGTTATGTCGTACTAGGTATTCTTTTCTTGCAAGGACTTGCATCCAGTGGTAATGTACTTAATTGTTTCAACGTACTGTTTACAGAGCCTGCACCTGGAATCTATTTTTTTTTAAATCTTCTTCCTTATGTAGTTTGTTGAAATGGCCTGGTCTTGTGCCGCTATTATCAACGATTCAGTCTCACCTTTCAATATTCCTGTTGTCAACCAGTATTATTATTATTATAATAATTATTATTATTATCAGAATTATTTTATTTGACAGTAAGATAAATATTCAAAATGAATGTTTTACCAATTGAAAGCCCCATATCACCAATTTTGGCAAACATTTTCATGGGCAGTTTAGGAAGAAAAATCTTTGAAAGTAATATTTCAAAAAATGCCTTATTTTGGTAGATATGTAGATGAAATATTAGTTTGTTTTGTAGGTAGTTAACGACAATTACATATATTTTTCAACCATATTAATAATTTAGACCCAAAAATTAAATTTACATTAGAAGTTGAAGAACATAACTCAATCAATTTTCTTGATTTAAGAATTCAAAGAGTTAATAATGTACTTGATTATACAATTTACGTAAAACCAACACACACTGATGTAAGTATTCCATATAATTTCAATCATCCCATGTCACATAAATTAGCAGCATATAATTCAATGCGATTTCAGTTCCTATGAACAAATGTAATTTTAATAGAGAAATTAATTCAATTAAACAAATAGCAACATCCAACGGTTATCCATTACATATGATAAATAAATTAATTGTTACACGAAACCTAAAATGAGAGAGTGTCTGACATTCGCAAAGAATGTGTTCGACAGTTTCATTTTCTTGTTCACACCCTTTACAAAGTGAGGTGTTAGACATACCCAATTTGTGGCTGTTCGTAGGTTCTGCCTGTTCACAGTCACGTATTTTTTGCTACTTTGCTGTCTGGATACTGTAGCAGTTCCTTGGCAAGCCTGCAGCCTTCTGCGTCGCCACATCTACCCTTAAACTTATTGGGGAGTGTTCTTTCAATAAGTCAGCCGTCGCTGAAGCCGAAAGACCAATGAAAGTGCCAGGTCCCAAGAGTTTGTGGGAGGCTGCCTTCCTGGCTAGCGAGTCTGCAATACGGTTTCCTTTCGATTTCTCATGGCCCTTGATCCAACCTAAAGTGACCGTGTTGTTGTTACAGGCTTCGATTAAGGCCATGTGACATTCTAGTACTAGGCCTGATGTAATGAGTGGTCTGTTCAGGGCTAGTAGTGTTTGTCTATTGTCCGTAAGGATGTACATGTGGTTTTCCTTTTGGTAATCTCTTTTGCACCAATGCAGATAGCAGTGAGCTCTGTTTGAGCAACACTTGCATTGCAGCCCATTGTCCATTTTATGTTCAGATTCAGGGATCTGGAAAAAATTCCAAATTCTGAGCCTACATTGGTTTTAGACCCATCTGTGAAGATGCGGATTGCGCCTTCTTCCAATGGGTCTTGTGCGCTGTTTTGAAAGATTACTTTGTAGGGCCTTTGGAAAGCATCTCGCAGTGGAAACGAGTCCGTATTGTCCTGCAACAGTGGGACCTCCCTGAGGGCCCCATGCCATCGCAATTGAAGGCTGCAGAAATAATGACAAAGAGAAGCAGAACCGTTTTTGCGACATAGAAGTAGGTAAATATGTCGCTGTTGCTGCTCCAAAATTTGATAGAGGAACTGTAGGTAGAAAGAATATGGAAAGTAATATACTTGATAAAAAGAAAGGCATCTATTGAGAAGACGCAAAGTTTGTAACCTTACCTTGCTGTTGTTACTGCAAGAAGTGAGGTTACATTGCCAAAGGTTCGCTTTTCGCCGGAGAGCATAAGGCCGTGAGTTAGTGAGAAATATTTGAAAGCTTGTCCTATATTATTTTTTTAAGGCGCCACTTGATTAGTAGCACATTCAAGAAACTCTTACTGATTAATCAAGAAATCAATAGTGAATAAATTAGCTATTGTAACTTGTCAAATATTTTATTTATATCGTTTTGCCTTCACGTTTGTGAATCAAATAAAACACATATTATTGCCAATGAAACAGTTTAATTAAATGGATGGTACCTTGAACAGATGATGTAATAACCTGTCTCAATAAATATGAGATAACCGACTCTAATTATGCACTGATAATTAGTTATCAATGGCTGGTTAATTTAAAATCTTTAACAATTTCTAATGTTATCAACTAACTGAGATCATTATATACAATACACTAAATCTTTAGTAACATGTAAATTATATACCAGTTACAGCCTTACAACTGTAATAATTAACAAGATATAACCAAATAGATCAAAAGTGTCTCTTATATAGTAAGATTAAGCTGAAATATAATTTCAGGGCGATATGCAATAACAAAGTTAATATTTCAACTTAAAAAGTTGAAAGAATGTAATAATAAAATTGTGAATTGATACACGTCTTTATAAGAATGTGAAGCTACTAAATAGTGAAATATAAAAGTTGATGTGTCGATAAACGTTAAAACATTAAGTTATAAAATGAATATGTTGCTTAAAGTTCAGATGAAAACAAATAAAACTTTAAATGTTACTTGAGGTTAGTGTCCAAACTATTAAACGTCAATTGGCTTAATCGACAAGCAATATCCGACTTGTGGAACAAGATTCAGCCATGCGGTTAAGAATCGTTGTCCATAATGGAATCATTCCGCAGTTGTCACCAACAAACACAAGTCCAGCTTCGTCCTTTGAACTGGAAACGCCGTTAAAAGCTCTTGTCGCTCTGTAACGTTAACGCAATCCGAGGTACGACACGTTTCTACAACCCTGAACGGAGAACAATAGTCTGTCAACTATTCCTACGAGAATATCCCCATACAGGAAACATCCGATATTTGAGGCTTCTTAAAATCTTGACATGATCATCCTATCATCGATTACCATCACCCATAAAAACTGTTAAACCATATCCATTTGGCAAAAAAAGTATTGTAAAAACTTGTATGTAAAAAACTATGCTGTACAGAAAAAAACCCTAAAAAGAAATTGGGGCTATAGCCGTGAAAATATATATACAAGTCGAAAGCTTACCTTGTTACCAAGGGCTTTTCACCACGATGGTCCCGAAAATAAATGGAATAAACCATATGCCACTGGCCCACTGGTCATTTTTTATACTCACGACTTGTCATAATCGACACTCAACTTAACAATTTGAAAAGTATCAGACAAGTGATTTCAATAATTTCAACTTCCCTTTACTATTGACATCTGCGATCAGTGTTACCAATGGCAGTCAAATAAAATCCCCACATAAAATGATAAAATACTCATGAATTGGTTAAATCACATGAAAAATATTAATAAAAATATTACTCTAGACACCCATTTAATTATTTAAATCCCGTTATTCCAGGATATGCTTAAATAATTTTAAAACCCATAGTTAATTCCCTTATGCAACGAACTATACAGAAGTGTGTATAAAGTTGCATACTCAGTGGGTGGCCTAACCGAATTATTGCACCTCCGTGAGTTATAATGAAAAACAAAAGCATTGTATTTTTATTATGCTACAAGTTAAGAAACAGGTTTGCTATGAGTAGCCAAAAATCGTAATGCTAATAAAATCATTTCACCAGAAGAAAGTGCATGGTTTCTGGAAAATAAAATTAGGTAATAGAAAATTTTTTATATTAAATTCTAGAAACTACATACTTATTGGTGTCTGAAACAATGATGTCATGTAATTCGTCTAATACAAATTTAGCCGCCTCCTTTGAAAATCGGAATCTACATTTAAATTCGTAATCATTTCATATGTCAAAATGTTTTGGCCTTTCTCGGTAAGTTTGTCTAGGATTTTTGACGAGATCAATTAGCTCTAAAAAATCTCCATCATCCGTTATTTCTGCTAATATTAAATCCATATTGCACACGTAGGTTTGCTTATAAACTCGACAACATTAACTTTACATACATAAGCAACAAAAATATAATAATTCAAACTACAGAAAAAGCTAGGTTATGTTGCACATTCTAAGCATGAACCACGCTTGAATGGTCCAAAATTATGCGTTCAGGTGAATCTACTTTTGATCTATGGTTCAGTCTTGATTGAGGTAGGTACTACTTATTTATTGATGTGATCGCAGTTCATTGTTGAACAGTTGTTGAACCGAGTTGGTACAATTGGACATTAGAAAAATTATTGACAGTATAATGTTTAATATACACTGATGTGGCCGTGGAATGAATATAAACATCATTTCACAATCAATCTATAATAAAAAAAATGTAGAAAACTATATTCGGTATGAATTTTAATTCATCATTATTTCTACCACCCCTAAGAAAATTGAATAACCTCTCCCCTTTCAGTTCTAACTTTCACCGCAGCATCGTCTCTAAATGCTAATTTCTTTTTGGTATAGCTGCACAACCGCACAGGTATGTAAATATTCAAAAACCGTCCGCTTACTTATTAATGTATGGAGATTAGCCAGAAGTGGGGAATATTAAACGATAGCTTATAGTAACCTATCTGTTTCATAGGGGTTGATGGACAGAATATTGCCTACGTGACAACGCATTGCCACTAGAGGGTGTATAAACAGTTATTATTGTTGGACGCTACACTTACGCACATTCATGTCTAGGTACTGTAGATTATTTTGTAGCGATAGGTTTTAAGAAAAAAATAAAAAGTACATATATTTCACAATTATAATATATTCTTAGAATGCTTATTATTTCGATTCCTGTGTGATACTGCATTATATAAAATTTTGAATTGTTTAATTTCTGATTTTCATATTCCAGAAGCCAAGTAATTGTTACATGGAATTTTATGTTTCCGCCAAATTATTTTATACTAAAACCCCCCAAAAATAGTATAGTAGGTTCGGTTATCTGGCTTTGGTCACTAGAAACTGATAAGAAGGTTAGTTACGACATCCCAATATGTTTTGCTCATACAAATTATTGTGTTAAAATGTCATTTTTAAAAGCAAATATGTCTTCATAATTTTCACACAAATTGTTTAAATCGTTTCTCACATATTTCGGTACTTCTAAATTTAATGACTCTCTCAGCAATCAGTTCTCAGTTCCTGGTAGGATCGCCATGTGATGATCAGAGGTAAGCGTACCACGTACTAAACCATTTACATTCCAGACCATTAATTAGGGCAACACTTACCTCCAATCTGCTCACTGGGACATACTATATTTAATACAAATAATAACAATCAACCATGACCATCGTCAACATGTCCATGAACATTGTTACACTTACGAGTATGAAATACAACTAATGTTTACTATACAGAATTAATCTATTTATACATGCTGGATCAATATTCTTCAGTCATTTAACACTAGGTTTGTTCCAACTAAGCGAAATGATGCGTACATGAACGTCACGATCATGCGCATAACAAAATTTCTGTTCCAACAAGTTCCGACAATTCCACGGACGATAAAAATGCGTTCCAACAAAAACTGGACACGTTCATGAACGTGTCGGCGAACGATCATTTTCATCAGAGATATGGATGTAGAACCGTTCGTCCAAACTGTCAGTTGATGTTTTAAGGTTAGGTAATAAGGTATGCTGGTAATAGTAAATAAATAAACAGGAACCATATAACTTGAAGGTTATAGGGTTGTAATAAAGTTCCTGAAAATAAAAATGAGTGATTGAAAGCGAGGACTCGGAAATTCAGACCTCTGATACGTCAGACAAGGATTTATATTTTTTATTGCATAGAGAATTTGTAAAAAATATTAATTATATAGGTAGGTACTAATTACATTTGGTAGTAATTTAGAAATTTGTAATAAGTTTGAATATGTTTTTATTTACCGACAAATGATACAGTGCAAAATTACGATGAGGAGACCTTTTTTCAACATTTTCGAATGAGTCGAGGTGCTGTGTAGAAAGATATGTAGCAAGTGAATTTTACACGCATCATTGGGGGCAATATGGAAAAATTTTGGCCTACGATCAAGTAAGTTTTTAACAGCTAATATTTAGTTATCTGTAGAATTGAATTTTTAGGTAATCATTACATTATGGTACATTGCACATGAAACTGCAAGTTTCAGAGATGTTGCGGACCGATTTGGTATATCACTAAGTAGTCTCCATAGAATACTACATAAAGTGATAGTTTTTGTAAGTAACATGTCGCCACAAATTATTATTTGGCCTACAGAAGAGGAAAAAAGGGAAAGCGAAGAAGAATTTAGAAGAAATATATTTCCTGGTGTTATAGGCGCAATTAATGGTTGTCATATTAAGATAGATAATCGAGAAAACGATAGCGACTCATACATTAATAGAAAAGGATATTACTCAATTCAAGTAATAGGATACACATTTTATAAGTAGATATTACTTTTCAATTTTTTTTTTAGATGCAAGTTGTATGTAACCACAAACGCCAAATTATTAATGTTTTTGTTGGATATCCCGGCTCTGTTCACGACAGTCGGGTGTTTAGAAAATGTGGTCAATTGTTTCTACTCCGTGATAGTGACTATCCTCTGAGAAGAAACCTTTTAACACTATTTAGAGACAGAGGCCAGTTAACTCCGAGACAACTAAATTATAATTTAAAATTATCAAGAAACCGATGCATAGTCGAGCATTCCTTCGGCATTATTAAACAGAAGTTTAGACAACTTTATCACAATAAATTAAGAGATATAGTCTTAACAGTTCATTTAATAAGAGCAGCTTGTGTTTTACATAACGTTACTTTAGCTGATGCTATTCACTTAGAAAATAATGAACATTGCTCTGGAACTATCAGAAGATGAAGCTGATGGGCAATGCAATGAAGAAGTGGATGTACATGCACAAGAAATAAGAAATAATGTAGTTGACACTTTACCAATGTAGTTTTTAATAAATTTCTACAAAATGATAGTTTTATAAATTACTCGACCCCTTATGAACTGAAATTGTATTTTCAGTAATAATATAACAAGAGAGTGAGAATAAATTGAAAATAATTTGACAGATTTTATTTTCAAATTGCAACAAGTTTGAACAAAATCTGTTAAATTATTTGATAATTTATGGAACTCGCGAGTTATATTTAACTAGATTATTTTTTGATTCACAAATTGGCATGGAAAGGATCAAAGGACCTGTTATACTTATTAAAGTAAAGTTCTTGCCGTTTTATTCCACATTGTCTTTATTACTGCTTCTTTATAATCATTTCCGTCTTTTGTTTTCATGTTATAAGCCCAATCTTTCAAAATCAATGCCAGAGTAGCTGTTGTAGTAGATTGATCCAGAATATAATTTCTTTCTTTGGTGAAGGTCTTAAATTCTCTCCATATAGACTGATTACTTATTACAGTATTTTTCGAAGTAGTTTCGAATTTTTTTTTGTTATTTCTGCATCAAAAAAGGTACTAAACCGATCATTCTCACTCATTTTATATATCGCGTTGACACAATTAGGTAATTATTTTGACAACTATCTGACACTTGGTAGGCAAATAAAAGCCACAGTGATTATTCCCGAGAATAATCACAAGAGATTTATTCCCACTATAATAATAACATAATTGGTTGAAACTTACCCTTGTGACAAATAAAGAAGCATTTCATTGGTTTTGAGAAACGTCAAAAAATAATCAACAATAAATAAAATAATATTCAATAACTTTCAAACAAAAAATAAACTTCAGTACATAAACTTTTAAATACATAAACTTCATATGTAATTTACAAAGCATTATTTTTTCCCGCGAGAATTTTATTTCTCTCTTCAATTAATTTATTTTTTATTTTCAATTGTTCTACTTTTTCAACTTCAATTTTTAATCTTTTCTCATAATAATCTTTACGGCCGTTTCTTATTAATTCCAAAACTGAACTTTTTTTATTTTTTACATTTTTACCCTTATTACTTATCATTATTCCAGCTTTTCTTTTCCTGGGATTACTTTGGTTTCCAGTTTCTTCAATGGCTCTTCAACTCTCTTCGATGGTTTGTCCACCGTCTTCAGTAGCGACATCATTTTCTTTTCCATGCTGTGGATTATGAACTTTATTTGAAGTCAGCAAAATTTCAGGAGACACATTTTTTTCCTTCCTAAAATTTCAGCCATCTAGTTTTCGTACTCAAAGAATTTTTTACCGCTGCCTGTTGAGTTTTGGTTGTCGACAAATTTCTTGTATCCTCTCTCCAACACTC
Source organism: Galeruca laticollis (assembly GCA_963921935.1). Lineage (NCBI taxonomy): Eukaryota > Metazoa > Arthropoda > Insecta > Coleoptera > Chrysomelidae > Galeruca > Galeruca laticollis. The sequence goes on from OY998183.1 coordinate 95,724,015, forward strand.
TCCAATGATTTTCACATTGGAAGCTGAGATAAACATACCTAGAGCCAATGTCAGGTCGGTAGCAATCTGCTGCCACATTTGCTTTATTGTTTTTATTTGAAGTGTACCCACTTTTCCTCTTTTTTGTTGGTAAACATCCAACAACAATTTGGCTGTGTTCGTGGTCCATCTTATTTCGGAAGGAATTGAGGAATTATTCGGGTCGCTTTCAATAATTACTGTTTCCCAAATTGGAGAAGCTAAAAAATAATTTATTAGTATAACTAACAATCAATATATTCGATTTACTTACCAGCCATTTTATATATATATTATATGTATATATATATATATATATATATATATATATATATATATATATATATTGGAACAGTGCAAAAGTATAATAGCCAATAAATAACATAATTAATGCGAAGAAAAGAAAAATAAACTCGAACGAAATAGTTAATATAACAAATTGACATGTAATCCAAGTGAGGTTATATTAATCACACATTGCAAGGGTTAAAATAGACGTAACTAAGAAATCCTAATTATCACTTGCTTTCATTAATAAAAAAAAATCATAGTATTTAAAGCAATAGTAGTAAATAATAATATAAAACATTACAGAGATACAACAGGAAATTAAAAACAGATTGTAGCCATGTAATTCACAAATAAATATAAATCATTTGAAATTCAAAACATTCAGACACAATAACAATCAACAAACTTCAATTGTAAATGTTAATATTTAATTATAAGAGTATAATTGAAAATGAACCGAACAGTTAATGAACAAACGGAAGACTTTCAAAATGAATTTTAATATACTTATCATTTTAATATAAACTTTGAATGTGTTGACAATTTATATTCATGATGAACTCTACACGGAATTTACTCATGATTGAAATAATTTTATTTAATTCAATAGTTCATATGTAACTTTTTGATCATCCTGGTAGATAGCGATTGACAGAAAATTTAATTTATTTCATGAAATCAAGTAAGTTTTTTTTGAAAGGTCTATATAAACCTGTGTAGAATTTGGCAGATAGCTTATTATATTTCAATCGTCAAGGGGAGATGTACAAAATTGTGTCCTAATAATTTACTAGAGAGAGTGCTTTGAAAATAAAGAACAAATGAACTGAAATGGAGGAAGCCATATTGAAAATTAGGGAGAGAGTGGTTGAAAAACTTGGAGTATGAGCAAGAAAAACATGATAAATTAACAAATTACATAAAAAACAGATAACAGATGCAGAACTTACCTCAATTAAACCAGGACTAAACTGAGAGTCATTTATTTCCATACTAAACATTACATCTTGAAAGTGCATATCTTTAGAACATTTTCCGTACTTACAAACATTCAATTAATGAAATATCGAAGCCATATAACTGTAAAGAGACAGAAATTGTGTTATTAGTGATAATTAAGAATTTTTTTGATGAATTTTATAATAGTAAATTGTAGATAATAAGAAATAATTTAATTAACTTACCTACCAACAATATGAGCTCATATAAACTATTATTCTCATAATCTGAAAGTATTTCAATATTCCCATATTAATTTCAATCATTTAGCAAATAATATTCGTTTCTTTTTAAATCTTGCATAAAAATAACCTTACTAAATAATTTTATATCAGAACAATTTTTCAGATTATAGATACATCCACTGATCTGGTCTGCATTTAAGCAAGGAATTTTAACGTTTTGAATGTTCAATGAATTAAATATAATTATTTGTATAAATTTACAATTAGTGTGTCGGTTATTTGCCCAATTTTCAGGAATAAGAAGGCGACAAATGTTTTATTCACTGTGGATTTAAAAATCTGCAGTAAGGTAGGCAACCCTATCTACGCCCACATACAGAATTCTTATAAATAAATGTACTATGAGTAAAAGTTTATTTTTCTTTAAATTTTGTTGCGTTCTCGTTAAATTTTAAGCCCTACCTTATCACAATATAAAGTAAGAATGTTAAATATGCGTTTAATAATATACAGGGAGGACATATAGGTATATCCGCCGTATGTACACTCATGTATTAAACTTACAGATAAATATAAAACATAAAATTGACAACCATTACGAAACACATATACACACACAGAAAAACGAGACGATAACAATATATATATTTATATATATATATATATATATATATATATATATATATATATATTATATATATATAAATGATAAAACTTACTTATTTACTTATACTGTATTAATAATTACTTACTTTTGATTATGAATTATTTAAATGTAGATGTTTATTATTTAGAATTTTTGTTTAGTTTGGCTAGCTCAGTTGGTTATTGTTATTTTGTTTAGTAATTTATTTTAATTTGATTATTCGGGAGCATGAAATCCTTTTTCTCTTTGAGTCCTGGCATTTTATATTGTTGTAATTGTTTAAATAAAAAGAAAACACATTATTTTGAAATCAATTTAATTTTAAATTTAATATTTTATATATTTGATAAAAATAATATGAGACGCCACTGGTTGTATTATATCTACTTATTTATTTTAATCATTTCATCAATGCGCATGCGTGAAAAACTAGTCATGCGCTTTAGCATAAAACGAACAATTCTCACACTAAAGAAGCATCTATATTTATACAAACATAGTTTGTTTGACGATACAGACAAATAAATGGTTCAAACACATAAAAGAATTTATATATATATATATATCATAGTTATATATGATACAAAATTGCTGTGGAGAGAAAATGGTTATATACATAGATAGAAATATAGGAATTATATACAGATGGACATAGTTATTACATTATGAAATTTCAATCACCAGATTTATGCGATTACAAGATGTCGTAAGTACATATTTTAATTTATTTAAAATTCGGCCTTTTATTAATTTTAACGATTTATGCGATTAATTCACTATATAAAGTCTGTTTCTTTCTTTTTTAGATCGATCATATGTGCAAAAGTTTATCAATTTATGAAATTAAGTACTTATTTGAGTATTTTGAGTTTTTACTCTGATTATTGGCCAATAATGATTTAAAAACACTGACCTGTTGCTCTTGAATTGGGATGAAAGTCTCTGGATCCCAGGAACACTCCGCTGAAGCTCCAAAAAAAAACCAAAATTGATGAAAATTTCGTAGATTCTTGCCGAAAAACTTGATACAATTGACTGTGAGTATTACTAAGATTATACGAGTATTTAATAGTACTTTATAGGTTTAAATGTGTTAAACCGGGAATTTCTTGAAATTTCAGGAACACCATCACACACACTCCTCGCTTCTTGACACCAGCTTCCCTTCTTTTTTTAAGCGTCCCCTCGATTCTCTACTTTTTTCAACAAACAGTCTTTTGTTCTTTTTCAGGTCACTATTTCTAAGTTTATTTATTGATTCACAATTTGTTCTGTCATATTTTATAACCAATAAGATATTGTCTTTTGCAATCAGATAATTGAAACTTCTATCACTTATTAAAAAATTTCATACATACACTCTTTTACATTATTAGTTCATTTATAGAGTTCCTATGAGTTTTTTCATCATACAAATAAATTAAAATTGGTTATACATAGATACATTTCCATGGTACAACATTCAATATTGTTATTGATAGTATATCCCTGTTACACTCATATTAATTATAAATATAAATTCTCTTATGTTATTTGTCTAAACTCTTTGCATTATATTATTTATAATAAACTTTAACAAATTACTATTTATTGATTCAATGTTTATTTTATTTACCATATATCATTTGTCTATATGTCATTATTTGTTTATCTATGAAAATCTATTGAATTCTATTCTATTCAATATTTGTATTTGTTTTTATTCTTAAATTAATGATTATAATGAATTATCTATAATAATATTTGTATTCTAATGTAACTACTTATATCTAAAATTCTCTTGACTTGACTATATAATTATATCTTTTTAGGTGAACAGCTGGTTATGATATGGAAAATATTCTTCGTCTTAGGCAACTTTATTTACATCATTACATTGGTTAGGCAATCTCTATATTTTGTATTATTATTGAGGTAATTCTTTATTTATTATATTGTTATAGGCTATTATTTAATATATCTTTATTTGATATGTTGTTTAAATTAAGAAAAGTGTTTCCTTTTTACTTGTTTTCTTAAATTATATTATTTTCATATATTTTAATACTAGCAACATATTTTTATAATACTAATTCTCTTATTATCTATGATATCTGGTTCAATATATATATATAAAGATGTAGAATAACGCGTGGAATATAAAACAAAAAACAGAATTAGTTTTATATATATATATATATATATATATATATATATACAAAATACAGCGCGAGCTTATGTCATCGTATCACGGTATTGTAACAGCAACACAAGAACGAGAAACACAGATGAGTGAGTAACGCTTAGGTTATGCTTGTAAAACATTTTTAGAATCGTTCATCGTTCCAACAATGCATAGAGTTCATGGATTAATTCTCGAACGTTTGATTCGTACATAAATAATTTCACGAACGTTCACGTACTAATCAGAAGGTGGTTGTTGGAACAAACCTACTGTTTACTTTTAACAATTTTAACCTAGCACGGGTTGGTTGTTTCACAATTCCTTAGCGTTCTAATCTGATCGTGTTTTATTAGTTTCCCAAATAAACGTATTCCTTAAAGAATCGTGGTTCATTCTTACTGACTAATTTTACTAAGTTCATTAGTGACCTTCTCCTTCAATAACCGTCACATCATCCCCTCTTGGAGAAGGAAAAGTATCCCTGATAATTTTTCGATACTAAAATTAAACTGTTTTGTTTTTAATCACTCAATTATTTGTTTGTCTCACATTGTTCGTTTGTTTTTATTCACTTGATTGTTTGTTTGTTGTGATTGTCTGTTTGCTTTTATTCCGTCACACTTTGTTTACAAATATTAGGATTATTTTACGAATACAGTCGGTTTTTATGAACGGTCTGTTTTTTTTTATTCTGAGATAAAATCTCACAGTTTACACCTATTATTTTTGTTATTTTAAATGGGCCTAAGTAATGGGGGTCAAACTTAGTTCTTTCCCCTCTCTTCAATATTACTAAATCTCCTAACTTGAAATTTACGGGTGAATATTCTTTTTCACTTTTATCTACCCTAACTTATGTTTTAACAAAAACTCTCTAGCTCGATCGTGTGCGTACTGTAATTTATATTTTAATTTTTTATCATACCTTTCAAAATTATAATACGGTTCAATTTCTGTATTCAAACATTCCGGTATATTGGGCTTTCTACCATACAGTAATTCGAATGGAGTATATCCGTGATACGTGTTAGGTGTTGTATTATAGCAATATGCAAACATTTTCACAAATTCACACCAATTATCTCTAGATTAAATTATAAAATTTCTGACATACTCGTAGAATGTTCGATGAAGTTTTTCACATCTCCCTATCGATTCGTGGTGATACGCTGTTGAAAAGTTGTGTTTTATTTTCAACAGTTCTGCTAAATTACTCATTACTTCGTTTTTATATTCTGTTCCTTGATCTGTCCTTATTTCTTTCATTAAACCATAGGTTGGTATACAGTTGTCAAATATCACTTTCGCGATTATCGTTGTCTTTGTTTCTGACCGGTATCATGACCGCATATTTTGTCAGTTCACAAAGTATCGTAATACAATAACGACTTCCATTGTTACTTTCTACAAAAGGGCCTAGCGTGTCTATAAATATGATGTCGAATGGTTTTATTGAAGTACCTGCTGTAATGGGCATTTATTGGTCAGTACTGGGCATTACTGGGTCAGTAGTGGGCAATTTTGCTGGAGGTTTTCATTGATAAAATGGATAGAGAGATAATGATAATGTTTTTATTTTTCAAATACAATTATAAATGAGCAGTTTAACATTATCTAACTATTTTCTGTCTCAAGTAGGGAGATATTCTTCGAAGTGGAACATGTAGCAAATGTACTTGGTCCAAATTTATTATTCAGCATAGTTACCATATGTAAAACTTTCGCAAGGAGGTATTATAGTAGCATATTTTCATGACGCTTTTCGGCCTTCTTGTGTCTACTGTACTATGCCAATCCGCTATCAGTTGCGAATCACCACAGATGTCCGTATCGGCAAAATGGTCGATCGACATCACGGTTTTCGAAAGAGATGTAATTCAATATTCTGCGTGGTATTAGCCAGGAATGTAGTTGTTTTTCCCTTCGAAGAACGGTCAGGCCAATACGTCGAAATTATTGAAATTTCGACTAAAAGCAGGTGTGGTAGAAAATCGAAATTTATGTTTCATATAGAAACCTCGTATTGCATGAAATTATATTCATTTTATTTCATACGACTAATACGGTCGAGTTTATATGAGGTGTTGGTTCGCAACTGAAAGTGAAGATGGCGCCAGTTGACTACTTCTCGAATGTGTGTAACTACACGAGCCAAGTAGAAATTGTCGGAGGACGGAATCTTCAGTTCGGATTAGAGACTCTGAACTGGAAGGCACTACGGCACTCTTGAAGAGACCCAAGAAGGTCGAAACGCGTCAGTGTACTATGCCATTCCGCTATCAGTTGCGAATCACCACAGATGTCCGTATCGGCAAAATGGTCGATCGACGTCACGGTTATGGAAGGGGATGTAATTCAATATTCTGCGTGGTATTAGCCAGGAATGTAATTGTTTTTCCCTTCGAGGAATGGTCAGGCCAATACGTCGGAATTATTGATATTTCGACTAAAAGCAGGTGTAGTAGAAAATCGAGATTTATGTTACCTATATATATATATATATATATATATATATATATATATATATATATATATATATTAATACAGTTCTTTTATTTAAATTTAAAAAAAATAATCTATTTTTATTTTTGTGCAATATTTTTTCTATACCTAGTATTGTATATGAAATGAATATGATTCAAGGACCCGGTATATGTCAAATTTGGCATTATTTAATTTCCGATGACATTTACATAGAGTGTATTCAATAATAGATAAATCATATGACAATTTAAAGAAATATTCAAAATTAAAAAAAAACAGAGGTCACGGCAGACTCCAAATCTCTTTGTAGTTAGAAAACGAATTTAGTTTAGTTTTTAAAAATAGGTTAGTAAATGGTTATTGACTTGAAAAAAATTGTTCAGTTGAATTTGATATCCCGAAGTGAGAACATATATGTAGTGGTTCTCCAATATTGTTAAAATCGTATTTATTTGAATAGTGATTAATAATAGAAAGCTTTATTCGGATATAAAAGGAAAAATGGAAAGCTTAAATGAAATTAAGAAAGTTAGGGATGAAAACGAGCAATTTAGGGAACAAATGGCCAAGGTGAAAATGGATATGGAAGAACAAAACAAGAATTTGAGAGTAGAAATCCAAGAAAATTGAATTAAAATCAGAGATGAAATTGAAAAACAGGTAGTTGAAGAAGTTCAAGAATTAGGTAGATGCCTGGAAGAAAATTTGTCTAGAGCAATTCAAGTGGAAGTGAGGAAACACAATGAAAATATAACTGAAGAAATACAATCTATAAAAGTGCAAGGACTAACAAATGAGGAAATAATGCAATGTGTCAACAGAATTAGGATAAGAAATTCAATTATTTAAATGGAAAGGTAGAAGAACAAACAGGAACGTGTAAAAAAGGAGTGAAAATATAGACAAATTATTTAACAAAGAATTGGAAGAAATGAATAGAAGATCACAGGAAACTATGGAAGAAATAGAAGAAACCATAAGACAAAATGGAAGACGAATAATTTATTCAGAAAATGTTGAAATAGGAGTAAAACTTGATAGAAATATGAAAATAATTGGTCCAAGAGTTTTCATTGAAATAATTAAAAATGAAATTAAAGGAATTGAGAGTATTATGGAGAAGAAAATAATAAAAAGTAGAACCAATGATATGAAAAATTTTGAAACACAAATTTCAATCTACTTCTGGAAAAAACGTACAAAAATAAGAATATATTATAAAATTAGTAAGATATGGGAGAAAGATTTTGAAAAGGAGATAGTGGAAAATAGAAAGAAATTTAAGAAACGAAAAGAAAATCAAACAGTAAGAGAAGAGAATAAAAAGAAGTTTAGGAAAAGAAAAGCAAATTGAATAATAAGGCAGGAGTATAGGAACGAATCTAGAAACGAAAAAGGAATTGCGCATGGTAAGGGAAAGGTACAGAAATGAAGTACAAATAGAAATTTTATCATTAACAAATAATATAAAATAATATGAAAATAGAAATTATAGAAACAAGGGTTTTACAATAGAAGAAATTATAGAAATTTAAATAGGAATTATGATAATGAAAATAGAAATTACGTACCCCTTTTAAATTCTATGCATGTGTGCTTCGTAAAATTTATTCAAAATTAAAGAAAAAAGTGAAAGATCCAGAATTCTAAATTATTTAGAATAGTACGAGGTGATTTGGGTTTAATCTTCATAATTTGAAGTCAGGATAATACTGTTCAATTGTTTCCAATTAGTAATGAATCACCCTGTATATTTCGACTTTTTCTCCAATTATAACCATTTCATAAAAAAAATTTAATTATCAAACACGTACGTTGTCATTTTTATAGCTTACTTTTTCATGTTTAGAGTGGGAATCTAGTTAAACTAAGAGTTTCAACAGTTAATGATAATTGAAAATGGTATAGGGTAGGGGTCACTTAATATATATTTTAGAAATAAAAAAAAAGACCATTTTAAAAATATACACGGTATTCCATTAGAAAAAACTAGTAATTTCTTGTATCCCTTAGAATTTGCACGCTACTGTACTATTTTATGAGCATTTTAACAAAATTCAGTCATAACCACACACTTTTAATTTAGAACTTTTTTTCTATAAGTAATGATAACGGTGATAAGGGGTGGGCAATTTATAATGAATAACCCCGTACATTCCATTCTATGAGCAACTCCAAGGATAATAAGTACCTATAGTTTATGTTTACTTCGGTAATCTACTTCTGAAGTTTCCACAATATCTCATCAAATACCACCGTGAAATGTTTTCTTTACCAAGAATATTTTTAGAAAATTATCTCTCGTGTGATGTGTAACCAATAGTAAAAATTCGGAGGAAATTACTTTTTCAAATGTGTGCAATGAAGAAATAATTTATTTGGCCTGTACTACATTTATCCGTGTCAAGGTAAATTTAAGGAAACAGAAGGTGAAACGAAAAGATAATTGAAAAATTCTGAACGATTATTTCCGACATCCTTCAGGTCAACAAAGACAGTTTCAAGTTTAAATGAAATCGTATATAGGACTCTAAAAATAAAGGAATCGGAATAAAAAGAAACGAATGAAGGTAATATATTTGCTTTCAGAGGTGAAAGTTTCATTAAAGGAAGTTCGAGAAGAAAGGTTCAATTTTACTTTTTTATTTTAATAGTTTTTATTCTCTGATGTCTAAATACACGTTAAAATATATTAGATCTGCCGCTAAGAGAATCCGAAAAGTTCTTTTTACCTTAAACGTTTTTTATTTCTGTTATCTACAGGCGTATATATTTTTCACGTATACTTCTTAAGTTGAATATTTCTTTTGCAAAAAGGACCAGAAAGAATTCTGCATCAAAACATTTTTAATGGATATGTTCGTTTTATCTCTTCAATGTAGAACAGAGGAGAGAATATTTCTTCACGGATTGTAACATATTGTTACGAAATCACACGCTGGTGAGTCCTCCTGTCTAATCGAATATTATAGAAAGTTCAAATTCTGGTGAATGCGCAAGGATTTCCAGAAAAGGCTTTTCTGTGATTGTTTTTATCGGGGCACTTCTACGTTTTTTATTGGGGACCGAATTCTAGAAATTCTAGAACCTATTTTTGTGGAAGGGAATTTCAATATATAAGGCACCTAACCTAACCTAACCTAACCTAACCTGCGGCCCGAAAGTTTAATTTAGTAGAGGGTTTAAGTATAAGAGAATATACAGTGTATAAATAAATTAGGAGTAAGTTAATATACCGTGTGTATAAATTTATCCTAACCGGCAGGATAAATTCGTTTAAATCAATAAGAAAAACATAACATTAGTGTCAGGTGTGGGGCAATATAAATAAATACAGTAGAAACGCTGAGTCTTATCCATCACGTGACTGATACTACATCAACCATATGTATCTTAATCAAAACAATTCGATAAAAGGTTGTATTGAGTTTCGCTCATTTTCTGTTATTAGAAGAAGACAGTACCAACATAGTATGTGTTGAATAATATCGTCAACTAAGTCACGTGATGGAAAAGCTTCGCCGTTTCTACTGTAGGTATGTAAAAATAGCTAAGAGAGTAAGTGACCTGAAAGTGACGAAACTAAGAGCAGAACTGGAAAATCGCGAGTTGGAAACGTTCTTAAAGAAGAATGAATTAGTAGATGGAACTGGAAAGTGAGGGATTGAATCCAGAAACATTTTAATTCAAAGAGGAGGCTTCGACCTTAATCTCACCAATTTTTGAAGATGTTTCTACTAATATGGACGAGAAAATGTCTGCTATTAGGAACGATATTTTCGCCTATATCTTATCAATGAAAAATTATATTGCTGCTGACGTTGAAAATAAAATTTTAACTCTTAAATCGGATATAGAGAATAAAATGACAACGATGGATGAGAAAATCTGGGAGTTATAGGAAAATGCGTCATTTTTAAGAACACAAGACACGCCAGCAAAAGAAAAGAATATCGAATATACAAAACCCTGCAAACCAGAAATACACTCGAAGATAGAATAAACTGGAAGTTTTGCCCGAGTCAAGGAGCCAACGTTCGATGTAAAACAATTTGAAGTATCCGCTAGAGCGAATAATTGGTCCGATCAGGAGAAGGCAGAAGCGCTACGGGAAGATGCCTTAGATGTACTTCAGACGATGCTCCTTGAAGACACAGATGACTTCGAGCAGCTGAAGAAGTGGTTGAACATGCGATATAGTTACGAACATTAAAAACACTTGTACCAAATAAAGTTGAAGAACCGAAGACGGAAACGTGACGAAACCCTTCAAGAATATGAACTGGATATTGTTCGACTAGTTAGATTTGCTTATCCATCAACACCAGTGAACATAAGGGAATGTTTGGCCATCCAGGCCTTTATTGACAGCTTATGTGACCACGATATGAGAAGGACGCTTCGTTTAGCCCATCCCAAAACATTGATCGATGCATTGATCGCTGCTCTTGAATATGAAGCAGCCACGAAGTTTTCGGGATAAAACCATGCAAGAAGGACGAAGACAGACTTGACCAGATCATCAGCTTGATAAAAAGTATAGTAAACAAGATGCCGAAGAAGATCAGATGCTATAATTGTGGCATGCTGGGGGCAAGGAAACTAGACAGGGGCGAAAATTGAGCTGGTGTGAGTCATCGAAATACCCACTCCCTGCCCAGTAGACTTTTCCCACTGCAATAAGGCAGAATCTAATTTCGACGAACAATGGTGATCCACCAGGATTAGAGAAGATCACGAGAATGATCTTCACCTACAGATGATCTGGCAATCTTAGGAAGAAAATCGGCTACCTACCTGGTAAGAAATGTCAAGATTTTCAGCAACACTTAAGGCATATTGGGCTCTGTGGAACTGCCTGATCCTGGAAGAAGGCCTCTTGACAAGAATCCTTTAAAACGATGACGGTTGAGAAAAGAGATGTCAGTTAGTTTTCCCAAGAACAAGAGTACGACAGTCCATTAGGAGTTCATCTGGGAGTGAAGAAAACCCTTCAGCGAGTCCGTGAAAGGTTTTATTGGATGAAGAGCAACGACGAGGTGAAGGATTGGTGTACGAATTATGCTACGAGAAATGTACCACATCGCAAGAGAAAGGCACCAATGAAACAATATAATATTTGGAAGCCTTTCGAAAAGATTGCTTTAGATATCGCTGGAATATTTCCGCCGACAGAAAATGGTGGTACATACAATCTGGTTGTAATGGATTATTTCACAACGTGGGGGACAGTTTACGCGATCTCGAATCAAGAGGCCATAAGTGTCGCGGATGTATTGGTGAAAAAATGTATCAGCCGATATGGAGTGTCCTTGGAAGTCCACAGCGATCAGGGAAGAAATTTTGAGTGCCGGATATTCTAGGAAATTTTTAACAAGCTGTGAATGAAGAGGACTAAGACAACAGCGCTGCATCCACTGCTAACCGGCAACCTTTAGTCAAAATTTAATGCCAATACAAAAAATTTCAAATCAATTTCCTCGCGAATCAATCAATGTTCAACCCAGATTCATTCCACAGGGATTCCCGACTAATAGACAAGTTTTGTGTTCTTAACAACCCTCTCGAGTTCCAAGTAACGTGTGGAAACCTAAGCCAAATTTTCCCGAACCCAAACCATTTCCTATGAGAGGCATCTCGTCAAATACATTTAACAGATTCAACTTTAATCGAAACCAAAGTCGATTTGCACTTCCACCTCCACAACTATACCGACACCAACGAACACAACCTAGATTTACTTTTGAAGAACTGCATAATGTCGACCAAACGCAATATTATGACTATTATCAATCAGACTAAGATGACGTTTATGACCAAATTTGTACTCCTCCCTGCGAATTTAATGATTATAGAGACACCACAAATTCAATATCCGACAATCCAGAAAAACAAAGCCATGACAAACAAAATTTTCAAGACGCTACCTTATCAACAAATCAGATGTAGACATTTTTTCAATTCATGACGAGAAATATCTTCCATACATAATAATTTCTGATTCTTCCTTAAAATTACTAATAGATACCGGTGCTTCAAAATAATTTATAAACCCCGAAATTGCTGCAAATTATTTCCCAAATTATGTCTATAAAATGGCCACCACAAATATTGAATCTCTCTCTATTTGCGTTGGCTTATCGATCTGCCATCAATGAGTCCACGGGTAAAACACCTGCGAAAATCTTGTTTGAACGTGGAATGAGGCTTCATAGATGTTGTATATTCAAAAGTGTCGACAAGGCTTTAGGATTATGTATTCACGCAAAAATTACATGAAGGTTGATTGTGGTAATCGAGATGGCTATTTTATATCAACTCTCTATCCGAACTGTTTACCTGGTTACCTTCCATCTAACCATTCTCTCATGGGGCGATAATATCAATTTTTATCTGTATTTCTGCTGATTTCAATTTTTTTTAAAGGTTTTCGAAGAAAATCGGCGAGTTGTTTTCAAAAATGTTAATTAGTTTTCTTCTACCACGTCAAGTTGACAAATATATCCCTTTGGAGTTTCAATACATGGATCGTTTGTATGAATCTTAAAATGGTATGCTTCCTACTTGGTCAGAAAAGCAGATATATCAAATATCCCTATTTTTTATATCTGTGGGACAACAGACCTCGTGAGAAGTATTGAAAGTAGTCAAATTGGCTGTCAAGATCTGATCTAAAACCTGGTGAGCCAAACATTTTGAATTAGCCGCACATCGACAGATAAAATACTATATTTTCACCTCTAGACATAAAACTGGGTGTCATGAAGCGATTTGTTAAAGTTCTTTCGAATTGATGTTTCTCTGACTGTTTCAAATATCTAATTATAGAATTTCCTAGCCTGACGTTTGAAAAAATAAAGGCAGTTGTGTTTGATGGTCCACAGATTCGGAAGCATATTAAAGATAAACATTTCACTGAAACTATGACAGAAGGTCAAAAGAATTCTTGTTTAGCATTTAAAAACACCTTCAAAGACTTTCTAGGAAACAAAACGCTCAAAATTACATCGACATAGTCTTCGATAGCTTCGAAATGATTGGAAGCAACATGAGCATAAAATCGCATTTTTTATGCAGCCATCTTGCTGACTTCTCGGAAAATCTTGGTATAGTTGGTAAACGATTTCACCAAAATTTGAAGGTGATGGGGTCATGGTATAGGATGAATACATTATTGCTGACCATTGTTGGAGCATCAAGAGAGAAAGTACACATATGAAATATTCCAGAAAAGGTTATAAGCGAAAATTTTTACATTGATATTATGTCTATACCATTTGGTAATAATATTTTTCTAAATTTTGTATGAAAAGAATTTATCTAGCAGTAACTATATATAACCTTTATATGAATTAAAATATATTCTTTCTGAACAATAATATATTTCGTAAACTTTCCCTCCATTTTCCTTTATGTGTACATTTTTCATGACTTCATTTGACTAAATCTGCTGTTAATTTTGAATTAAGAGCCCAAAAATTGGTAAAAAAGTCTCACATTAAAGACAACAAAATTGCTGTTCTCCAGTGTAATGTGACAAGGAACCTTAACCTTCTAGTTAAATATAAAAAATATTTTCCTCTATCAATTGATTCTCGTATTCTTCCACATTTCTTGGACAATTATGATATATATTCTTAAATTGTGAGTTGCCTTTTGCCAAGTATATAACGTTCAAAAATATTTTGAAAATTCTTCATTGTCTATATCAATTTAATTAATGTGACAATTTCCTTCAAAAGATATATAAATTTAGTGTAACTTATGTATAGTTACATTATGCCATTTCAATAATTTACTTTGTATTAATGTTTAGAATCGTTACCACAAAGTAAAAGCTGAACAGAACTACAGAGTGATTATATTAGAGTGAATTTGCATTACCAAATTCATCCCCCTTTGTTGCTTGTTCCGTCTTTCGTATTCCACAGATTGCCAAAGGCAGTGCCTTGTTCTATCGTTCATTAGGCATTACCTGACACTCTCTAATTATGTATTTTGCACCACGTCACCCATCTAGACTAAAATTGTTCCACACAGAGTTGGATTTAGAGAAATTTTGTTACCTATTACATAGTAGGTATTAATATGAATACAATATGTAATAGAATTATGCTAATTATACATCACGTCATTTCCGCGTGTCTGGCCTTTATATAAAGGAACATATCACTCATAATAGTTATTTGTGTATCAAGGGCATAAAACAGCCTCGGACTATTAACACGTAAGGTCCATAAATGCGGTTTATGTCCGAAATACATACAAAATTTTATGCAAAATAACTCTACCAAATAATTTAATAATTTGCATGGAGAAAATGGTTTTTCTTATTGTGACTTTTTAGTAAGATGTGAGATGAGAAAATAACATACAGTCGCCTTACCTAGCAACTGTCAATAAGAGTAATAATAAGTGGTCGCCATCTTCATCTAAGATTTACTTCGCTTAAGCTTCGCAGATTGCAAGCCGTATACTGTATTTTGGAAGAAGTTCTTTTTATATAATGCAAAGTCTTCAAAGTAGTGATAATAAAATGGTTTCTGGAACACCACGGGACATTCTAAAATAGACGAATATGCAAAATTAAGTTTACTACCGACAAAATCCAAGAAAGTGTACCACAATACTTAATATGAATTTATTCGCTGGTGCAGTACGCATAACGTTCAAGATGGTAATTATACAGATAATGTAGGTATTTCTTGCGTATTCTCTGGAAAAATCCAAATACCGTAATCTGTCGTCTACGTGGTCGTATTTTTCCATGTTGTAAATTTGCACAATAATATAAATATAGGTAGATATTCTAGATTAATAGCTTTCTTAAATTTAATATCAGATGTTTATTAACCGAAAAAATCGAAAATTTTAACCCGAGAACAAATAGAAACGGTAATATGTGTATTTGTTTTAGGTTGTACTAATATTAATTTGGTATGTGTGGAGCATGTCGTCGAGAGGAATTACCTAATATTACAGTGGACGTTATTCAAGATTTAGGAACCACTTAATTAGTAACAATACGAGCATCAAAAACTAAGATTTACCGTATTTTCAGTATGATTAACAAAGAACAGAAGTTACCAAGTTATCTAGACATCTATAGAAGATATGCTTCACTACGCTATCGAGCACAAACTATTTTTTCTACAACTGCTATGAAAAGTAGCGTATTTCTCATAGCTTACTTAATTTCAAAACCATATATTGCTCACACTGTGAGAAATATTATTTCTCACGGCACTTTGCCCACACTACATACATTTATATGGAGAATACAGTAGTGGATACTCGATATCCAGCCAATTTGAGAAAGTTATACTCGACGCCCAGCCGTTTTCGGTGGGTGGTCCTCGATGCTTAGACTTTTTCTACAAAACTATTTACTTGTATTCTTTAAATTTGTGCAGTTGTAGAAAAAGTATAGTGTGCAACATGTGGGAAAAGTACTTTTCTCACTCGTGTGTTTGCGGCACTCGCCCTTGGATCGTGCCACAAACTTTCACACTCGTGAGAAAAGTTGAGCTTCTCCCACTTATTGAACATTATACTATTTTGTGTACTACAATAACGTAAAATATTCTAGTCAGATGATAGGAAAGAATACATTTGGTCAAATACCTTTTACACTAGTGCTCTATTCAAAATTACCTACACCTAAAAATTACACACACCATTGTTTTAGACGTTCTTTATCAACTTTGTTAGCTGATGCAAGAGAGGATATTCGTAACATAAAGCGACAAGCTGGTTGGAAGTCTCCAATTGTAGTTGAAGATTCTATGGCAAATAAAATTAAAATTGTCAATGTTGATGTTTCTTCCACTAGTCGCACAGATTAGTTGGCTATTCCAGATACTGATCCTCTTGAGCATTCACCTTCATATCCTCATGAGTTACTGGAAGTTCATAGCAACTTACAACAGAGCAAGGTGGCAAATCCTAATATCACCATACATAATTGTTCAAATTGTGTCGTTAATATAAAATTATGAGGGCAACAAGATGCCCGCGCGAGTTAAAGTGACATTTTACGCCCGCTGAATTGATTCATAAAGTATACTTTATAGCTCAATTTGAATACATTCCTTGATGTTTATTGTATCATTGGAATGAAGTACTTCCTAAATCTACGAATTACAGATTGTTCGCAGAATTGATAAAGATATTTTTGAAATGATTTTATTAGATTTAGTGTAACAAAGCAAATTAAAGAAATTTATCCTGAAAAACGCTTATAATATCCTGTGAAGAATGAGGCTCATGTTGACAAACTGCAAGAATGCAAGACTGCAAGAATTGCTGCAAGTGAAGAGATGATTGACTTGAATAATGGGAAATCTGAGTGAGGTAGGAAGTTTTCTACTTCATTTAGTAGTCCTGGATGGCACACTTTATCAAAGGACGGCGTGCATTATTATTTATTCCCTGGTTTAGTCTGTGGCATCGCTTTATAGTAGAGTATGTTCGAATTGGTGGTTCAAGATCAATTTTTGAAGTGGTACATCTTCATACAGTCTATCAAGTATCGGTTTTATTAAGGGTATTATTGGGTACAAGCTTATCAGACGGTATGATGTTACTCTTGCTGGATATTTACCAATCATTGTAATTCAGGTGACCCGACCATTAAACATTTTGGACAAAAGTATGGCGTCAAATATATTTGTTAGTACTAATCCTTTTTCTGGATAGTTCTGTTAGTGTAATATAGTAAATACTTGGAGCTTTTCTTCGATTTAAATTTGTTTGTCTATCCATTTCTTTCTTCAATTTCTAATGTGTTTACAAACAGAATAATCATGTCACGTTAGCGTAGAGACCGTTTTTGAAACTCACTTCTTGAAAAAGTGAGAAACATTATATTTTAATTTTTTCAATGCTTGTTCCAAGTCCAAGCAATACTTTATCTTGAAACAAATATTTGTAGCTTATGATTTATTCAAGAAAACGGCTGAAAATTCCTTAGTCGGCTTAGGGTTGTCAACGAATACAGTGAATCGAATCCATCCCTGGTTCGAAATCGGAAACGATCCTGCAGCCTGGAGGGATGTATAAATATGTACAACTATATTTCAATTTTCTATTTGCATTAATTTTTCTCTGGGGATATAGAGGGAGAACGTTTGTGTTTTGTGTAATGGGGGTGAATATGGGGATGGTTTCGTAGGAGAAAGAACAATTTTGGAGCAAGTGTAATTTCAAATTGAAATAACAAATTGTTTGTAAGCCAATAACACCGTTTGAATAAAAAAATTCTTTTTCATCACTTAAAAAGAATCGTGAACAAACTTTACTTCAAAATGTCCTTTACAACAATAACGAATCGGTTGATAAAAATAATAGTAATAGTCCAAGATCCGAATAAGATACCTCCTGCATCCATCTGTTTAATGAATGGAAATTACTTATATCAAATTTATTATAGTTAAAAATATAAGGCCAGTGGGTTGTCTAAAAGGATATGATTGATTGAAAATTTAAAACAGATTGTTCAGTAAACTATACGGTTCATTAGAAGAGGACACAGCATTGCTGCTATCTGAAAACTGCGGTTGGTTTTTACATGCTTATTTAATACGGACTGAATTTATTTAGTCCAAGCTACAGAGGTTTGTAGTGAGCATTTTGTGTAAAAAGTGTTAGAAGAAACTAGCTACGCCATTGTTTAGATAATGGTTTCATATGATATAGATGTTTTCACTCGACTTTATTATTCGTAACTTTGTAATTAACAATTGTATGCAACTCGATCAGACCGTTAGTTCAGAAGAAAATTGGGGAAAACCTGGTTATAGTGCAGTATTTTTAAAAATTCATAATTCGGTTATTTTTTGAGTTAGCGTAGATCCTCCGGCTAGTATTAGTTTTTAATATAAACTTTATATTTGCAAAAAGCAAGCTCTGTCCGATGCATACATTTCCATCTGATGACATTTGAACTTTTGGATGAAAAAAAGGTTTGTATTTCGTACCTCCAATATTTACTTCCTTTCCTCCTTCTCCACGTTCCTCCTGTGTTCCTCTTCTTCCTTTTCTTGTTTTCTACGATTTTCCCCTTTATCCTTTTCTTGCTTTCTTTTTCGTTCCTCTTCCTCTTTTTCTTGTTTTCTTTCTTGTTTTTCTTGCTATTAGCTTCCATATTGGTGTCGTAATTTGTACTTCTAGTATTGACCATAAATTACTTTTACCGCTGTCACCACTGTTATAACTTTCACAACTTTATTCAATACTTAGCAAAATACAATACTACTTTTTAACAATTCAACTCATTAACACAACAAACTATTGATTGACTGACTGGCATAGAGAAATAAACATATTAAGAGAGTGTTCGTTCCCATATAAACAGCTGGCATCGCGTCGATCTCAGCGCACCCCTTGCGGGGACCAGAACTAATTCTTACAGGCGGGATATTTAAATTTGGTAGTTTGGATTATGGGTAGGTGAATTTTACAGTTTGTCTTAAAATTGTTTATTATATAATTATTTCATTACAAAAAATTATATTTCATTTTTGTAATGAAATAATAATAATAAACAATTTTGAGACAAATAATTTAGGTAATAAATAATAAAATAGCACACATTTAAAATTTTTATTAACCTGCAAATAATATAAAAACAAATTAATAAAATATTTGTTAACTATACATAGGTCTATTATTTATATTCAAAATTCTTATTCTAATAGTTAACGATAATATTAAAGTACAAAAACATCTGATTCAATTCAGTTACAATAATCAAAAAATTTAAATTTTCAATAATATCTCCTATTATTAAAACAATTATTCTAATATCACTTAACACTGTTTCCACACAATTTTATTTTCAAAGTTATTTTTCCTACCACACGCACTATAAATAGACATTTATACGACTGTACATTTTTCAAAAAAATTCTATTGCAGCCTCCGCCATTCCCATAGCTGCCCAGCTTTCACCTTTTTTTTAAATTTTTATTTCAGAAAACAAGAAACTTCACATTTACTTTCTTTAAATTAATTAAAAAGACAGAACATGTAAATCAGAGGAAACCTACAGTTGTATAAATACACAACATAAACATATACTTAGCGAAAACTAAAAGTATAAATGGCACACTAGCTTGAATATTTAATAATGTTTTAAATTGGTAACACAAAACATGAAAAAACTATTATTATCTATATCATTAATTTACCATACAGTTACATATTATTATTAATCACAAAATTACATATTTCTACTCAAATTACAGAATTATACTTAAGAAAGTTTATCCAATATTACATCAAATATTTTAATAAAAAGCATTTAAAAAGTAGATTCCCTATTACATGAAGACAGGAACAGGTCTGAAACAAAAAAAAAATTAAACGCAGTACATTGTTACCAAAAATAATAATTATTTTTGTTTGTTAGTCCTCTTACCATCATTATAATATTTTTTAATTAATAAGGGGACACAAACTTTTATGAGTTGAGATAATACGTATGATTTATGTTCTCGACAAGTGAACCAATCAAAATTTATATGACTTTTTGCAAAGTGTTCAGTTTTTTCAGTAATATTTTCTACATGAGCTAAAAGTGGTAGAAAATTATAAACAATGTCATGCAGAATGGAAAGAAATTTTACGACGTCTCTTTGAACATAAATTAGACGTGTTTTATCATTATTTTCTTTGAAGGAAGTGAAAGTATGGTGAACATCTAAAATATATGTTTGCAAATTAGCCTTACATTCTGCGAAATTAAAAGTTGTAATTTTTTTAACAACGAAACCATTACGTAGCTTATTGCTTGAGTATCAAAATTTGAATCATTTAATTCTATATCTAAAAACGAGAATTCAATATTTTCCAATTCATTAATGGTATTAGAAGTTAATAGTTTTGGTTCATTATGAAAATTTAAGAAAGAATGTAAGTTGTCTAATAAACTGTTATCATCTGCTTCACAATTTGTGTCTATTTCTCTGATCTTTATCAATGTAATACATTTTCTTCTTCTTGGGAGATAAATTACTGACCCTAGTTTCTTTAATCTACTTAAAATACTAGATTCCAAACATTGTTTTTTAGGCAAAGGTTCAAATTCAGTTTCTTTAAGACTATCATTACTGTTACAAGAAATAAGCTTTCTTTTTATGGGCAATACTGTATTTTCAAAAGCTTGAGTTTTATTATTATTATCTTCAATTACTTTTGGTGGTGTATGATGGAAGGGTTGCAAAAAGGTAAAGCAAATTTATTGAGTATTTTGCGTAATGAATTTGTAAATGCCTCATCATCAAAATGATCTTCACACAAACTTTGATCTCTGGATGCATAAGGAATTTCTAAAATTTTGTACCACTGTTCCCTTTGACTAATGTCAGATGGAAATTTTTGTTCTTAAACTCCAAATTGCGAAGCGGCCTAAAATATGTATTATTACAATTTTTTGCTATACAACTACGACGAATTTTACCTGGTAGTGACATTTTAAAGGTTCACTTAATTTTATTTACTTTATTAAAACTAAAATCTAAATAAATTAAAAAATACTCACTCTTGTATTGTCTTCTTTTTCGGAATTGTTATTTTTGACACTGTCACTTTGCATTTGACAAACAGAAACCAGATTCACACCAACCAATTTAAGATTGGTTTTGTATATTTTAATTTTTAGTGACGTAAAAGTTAATATACTAGGATATTTTATAATATTCATTCACATTAAAGGCGATGTTTTGAAATGTATTGCAATTTATAATATTTTGTTTATGTAAAACAGTCTTGTAGTTCGCGACAGTAGAGACTCCATGCGCGGGGAGCTTGCGCAGAAACGTTGTGCCACATACCGCCTATGCATCAAACTGTCTCTTATATTATTATTTGTCTATGCTGACTGCCACAATTGATCTCTATTTATATATAAAAAGAGCTTTCCAGAAAGGACTAGAATATTCTATAAGATACTAATACGTCAATGTGGAACACAATAGAAAAATCTTGAAAATTCTAGACTGTCATTTTGACAGGTGACTGTGTTTACTACGCCTATTCAGCCCTCTTCTTATTTTCAGTCCAAGCTGTCAATCTGACATTCATAGAACACGTGTAACAATATTTCAATAGTGCTTGAAAAATCTATTGGATGTGTCCATTGTTAGTTCTTGTCAATGGTTGCGGACAAGTCAACAATAATCACGAATCGGAAAGAAGCACTTCATTAGCTCCCCCAACATTCGTCTAAACACACCCCCTGGAAGCTTTCCTATTTAACCAGCCTTACAACGTGAAGTCATCAGTCAGTCACCACTCAATTACGAAGCAGTCACACTTAGTTAAGCAGTTACTACATAGTTACGCATTCAGTAAGACTCGTTTGCACCAAACACACTTAGTGTTAAGTGTCCCTTAAAATGAACCCTTAACTCAAATTACGTTGCACCAGCTGCTAATTGACACTTAAATGGCTAAAGGTAGCCTTAAATTTAAGTGCTCCTGTAATGACCACTTAAATATTTAAGGGTGGGATTTTAACCTAGAATAATTTGTTAAACTGTCATTTTCCAATCACTTGGACTAATAATTTTGATAATGGATTTATTTGCGAGTTCTCCATACTGCTCACTTAATTCACTTGAATGGAGCTGCTCAGTAATTGGCCTTCTTCTGGTCGTCCAAGATGAAGGGGTATTATTTTGCTTTCTCGTTGCAGTGCTTGTATGAATCGATGCTTCAGCAGCTGCTGGCACAATCGGAGTTGTTTTGATATTTCTTAATTTTTCATTAACCAAGGTCTGCAGATGCCCAATTAAGTCGATCACATATTTCCTAAAGAAATAAAATTGAGAAATTGTTCCAAATGGTAAGAGTACTGTGTACCTCTGAAGCTTCATCCTCAAATAGAAGCAAAATATTCTCGTACTCTGTTTTGGACTGTTCATCATCTTCTCACTCCACACAATTTATTTTTTAATCTCTTCACAGTCTTGGGATTCATTACTGCTAGAGTCAGATCTGTGAGATCATTTGGTCTAGTACAATCTCTTGGCATCCCCAAGTTTTACTTGTAGAAGTTTTTTGCTGTGCTTGTTTTGATTTTCATAAAACTTTTTTAATCATTTCACCATTCTATAAGTTTTTGATGGATTTTGAGAATAGAATGAATTCATTACTGAATACCAAGCCTTTTTTTCCTTCATGGTAATGCTATCAGTCTTTATTTTCAATTTTATGTCTTAAATCATATACTAAAGTTTGCAACAAACTTTTTTTCTTCTCTTGAGTTTACCGCCACCTGCTTGGCTAACATTTACCGTATTCATACTAACAGCAACATTTTCTTCACATTGCACCAACAATTAATAATAAACAGTTTTTCATTGTTATCAATGGAATCCATATAAAAATATCAAAGTCGTATAAGAAGTAAGTACATACCATACAAAGAAAGTGTTGTATATAAACTTACCTTTTTTTCGACAATCCTTATCATTATCAATAATAATGCTAAATAATTTACTTAAGACTTAAAGATAGGTTAATTACAACAACCATCGGCAACCGGCAAGCCAATGAAATAGTTTTATTGAACTAGGGTGAAGTTGCACACAAATGTGAAACTGAAATATCACTAGATAGAAAATTTTAAGGGCCCCTTACTTAAGATTCTGGAAAGTGTCAGTCATGCAACTGGAAATAAATTTAAGCGTCCATTATCTTTAAGAGACGCTTAGTTAAGTACTCCTTTTAAGGGGTACTGGTGCAAGCGGGTCTTAGTAAGTTACCAGTTACACTATTACCGAGTTGGTAGGTTGAATAGTGAACCAGTTGCATAATAGTTACACAACAAAGTCGAAGCTCAAGTTCTAAGTGCAATTCAAGTCGAAACTCATCGGTTCTAAGTCAAACATATAGTTTCTTAGTATTCAAGTCAAGCACATGCAAACTAAGTCGAAACTTATCGTTTCACCCCTATTAATTTTGTTTACTTTCCGATCTTAATACCATCGAAGTTCAAACATTAATCCATTTGTACAACTTATTTCTAAATTTGTATATAATAAACTATTAATTTCGACATTAACGTTGTCAGATGAAGATTATTAATATAGTTGAATGTCTACTACAGTCGACAAAGTTCAAGTAAATAATAATCAGAAACAAATACATTTATTTTAAAATTGTTCTTTCCAAATTTCTGCTTGAAAAACTAATATTCGTCCAAATGTTTTTCTTGCAATTTTGCCACATCAATTTTTCTTGTAAAACTACTGATTTTTTCGTTATAAAGAGGAATGCATAATATAGTTAAAGAAACACCGTTTACGGTAGCTTCAAGTTGACTAACTAAATTATTTGAAAATATATTTCGAAGTAGAATCTTCCACTTAGATAATGCAACGGATTTTATGCCACAACCTAATAATTTTCTAAATATACCATAATTATCAGTCTATTAAGTATTTTCGATCTGATAACAATGACGCAGCCAATTACAGCAATAATTGTAATTAATGTCCGTACACGAAAGCTATTTTCTGAATTATCCACGGAAATGCAGTGTTCTTAGCCTCACCCAGACGCATACTTCAACCCATTTATTTTCAAATTATCTATAACTTTTAAGATTCCTAGTTTATGTTCTAGTACACATAGTGTTAATCTACTGCAGACCTGAATTCAATTCTCACAACTGTAAGCAAATTCAATTATTATAATTGTTTCTTATGACTTATTTAAGCACTGGATAGTTAGTTACAGAGTTTGCTAATCGGGTACAATTCTAATTACCTTAATTTTCATATTAAATCGGAAGTTCCCAACTTGGTAAGCTTAACAGCGTTATTGAATGGAATCGTTTCTACCGTTTATATATTTAATAAACATCATTCATTCTGTGAATCGAAAAATGATGAAGATCGATGATTTCCGGGAAATGATCAATATCGATATGAAAATGAATTTTTCGGCTATTCTAAAATTTATCTTATACAAATGAGCCTGATGAGTGAAATCGTTGGTGGATCAAAATATGAGTCTCAAGTCTACTTTGTGAAATCTTCCATTGAATGTGGGTTATGGTTGTTTATTTCTTCCTTATAGGGCACAGTCATTTGTATGTTGTAATGCTTTTAGATTTAATTATTTTGGCAACAAATGGTTTGCTTTGATAAAGTTTAATGAACGCATCTATCATGTTTCGCAAAATGTTTTATTATACCGCTTAGAACATTTTTTTCATTCGGATATCTTCTGTGATTTGTGATCAAGGTACTATGGGATGGATTTTATTGTATCATCTCACACAGTGTGACATTAGAATCTACTGAGGCATTCAAGCGCTTTAGAACCACTATTATATACTGAGAACTAACAAGCAGAATTAGTTTCTTAACAACGTACGCAGACAGTACTGCTATTTCAACGGTTCATGAGGACAAACATTACGAGAATACGTTGATAAGCTGAATGTTTTCATTACTGTTTTAAATGAAACTAACTGTTTCTAGAATTATCTAGAAACAGTTAGTTTCATTTAAAACAGTAGTATGAGTGGATTCCACAAAGTAGGGATCGAGACAGTAAATTTCATGAATCTTTTCAAGTAAAATTCACCAATCGTAAAGTATACTACTCACCAAAATACTGGAACGATTACAATCAAAAGTATTGCAAAAGATGTCCGAAACGCCAAGGTTTGCATGAAATCAGAACCTATACGCAGTGAAAGCAGGAGTAGAAAAATTGACCCAATGTTGTAAAAAATCGTCCGAACCGACTCGCAAGCTCATACGTTTTGGCGCGTTCACCGATTAGTCTCAATATATAGGGTAAACTCGGGAAAGATCGACCACCGACAGAGACCGTCCAATGCTAATAGTTCATCATACTCACGATGGATCTGTAGGGCACATATATTAGCAGTTGCATTGTGCATGTTTGATATATCACCTCGTGGTGGATGTTTCTGTGGTCTAATCGCAATAAATTAGTACAAAAAGATCGTAACTATCCAAAAGTTTTATAACCTATATGTATGTGTAATCATAAAAACGAATTAAGTGAGTTGAATTCAAAACTACCTATGATTTATGATAAAATCGGGATGGCAAAGATACTTAACTTCAAAATTAATAAGTGCGTTATTCATTGTAGTCCGAGGCTAAAGCGGGCGCTACACGATATGGCAAATGTGTTACAACGTTGGACGTATAACGACTTGGCGCATCGTGTGGCTGCCTATCGAACGAATTGAAACGAATTTCACGTAACCAACGTTGGACTCTTAACACGTTTGGACTGTTGTCGGTTCTTCTGCCCGCTTCAGAGTTGTTCAAGGAATAGCTAGAACGTTGGAAGCACATGGCGTGTGATGCTTTTAGCAGCCACACGAAGTATACACACATTTGACTTTGACTTTGCGCATTGTGTTTATAAAATCTATAAGAGAATTTTTATTTGTATATACTAGATATATCGAGCATCACTGTATCTAAAAATGCATTTATGAAAAGACACAAACTGACTTAAATATTTTAAGTGTGTACTGCTTCACAAACTATATTTCCAGTTCACTTCCACTTACTTACCATGCACTACTTCCATTGAAAGATGTAATCCACCATCTCCTTGGACGTCTCTTATATGTCTGGTAATTCAAATCTTACAAGACGAAATTATTCCTATGGCAGCAGCCACTGCAGGCGTTTCGAGTTCCAGGTCTGCATCAATGTTGAAAAATGTTCGACAAACGTTTGTCACAATTTGGTTTGATCCAACATGCGCCACACCGTGTAGCAGAAACATTTGTTGAATGAACCGCCAAAATGTTTGGCACAAAAGTTGGATCCAATGTTGCATCCAACATTGGACGCTTCGTATAGCGCCTGCTTAAGCATGTAGTTGGTGTGTCCCGTAACTTTGGTAGAGTTCGACCACCTGTGTTTGGAAGAGAACGACCACAATATGATGCTTCGTATTTTCGTCATTTTGTGCTAATTTAATGCGTTTTTATAGCTTAACAAAAATGTCGACTGAATATAAAGGAAAAAATGCAGAAACAGCTAGTAGGAGCACCGAGTCGTTAAAAAATGCCATAGAGTCCTTCAAAAATGGAACTGAGGAAATTAACCCTAAATCAACTTTAAAAGACAGGTTAAGAAAAACATGGACTATGACCATCATCATTCTTGGGTGTTATGCGGAATTAAAAATGGTGCGTCACATCAAAACCCTCCAAAAATTTGGGTTGGCCCTTCATAGAGATGCGGTGAGGAAATGGTCATTTGAACTTGTTGAGCGGATGAAAATAAAGCATATATTCAATAAAGATATTCGCGAAGCTGGATATGACCGCTTGCACTCGTTTTTACGTCTTCATCCAGACCTTTCCGTTCGAAAGGTTGGGGGAATCTTTATCAATCGTGCTACCGGTATGAACCGCGAGACAGTAAGACAATATTTTGTACTTTTGGAGATAATACTTCGTGAAAACGATATTTTTGACAGACCATCTAATGTTTTTAATATCGACGAGACGTCAGGTGAAAGAGGCGAAACAATGTTCGTAATTGCATGCTGTAATGCTGAGGGAATGTTTCTACCGTACTCGATATTCAAGGGAAAATAATGAGGAGTTTTCTAATGGATTGCCGCCTGGTTCTCAAATTGTTATGTCTGAGAAATCGGCGGATATCAATACAGCTATTTTTAAACATTGGCTGGAATCTCTTTTCATGCCCCGCAAGCCATTCGGAACCATATCATTGATTGTAGATGGTCACACACCAATTCATTAGATGTTCTGGATTTTGGTCCAGAAAACAAAAGAATTCTTTGTCTTCCGAGTCATACGACTCATTATCTGCAACCCCTTGATCGTTCATTTTTCAAGTCATTAAAAAGTAACTACTGCAATCATACCATGAAATCAAATCCATCAATAAATTTGACAAAGTTGCAGTTTGGAAAACTTCTTGGGTATGCCTGAAGTAAATCGGCTACATTTGAAAATGGAACGTCCGCATTTAAAGCTTCAGGAAATTCACCTTTCAATTAAGATGTTATCCCAGATTACGCATACGTGGAAATTGATTTTGAACATGTTTCTGAAAATGTCCAGCCACAATCTTTGAATAGCACGCATTCCCCTAAAACAACCCGTAGCTGTTCACTTCAACCTGGATATTCTCATTAGCCGGATATTAGTGAAATTACACCAAGAAAGTTACTCAAGGAAGTTTCACACGTTCCAAAAACCAGTGCGACTGTAGCAGTCAAAAAACGTGGAACAATTTCAAATACGGCAAAACGTATTGAGAAACAAAAAAGCAAACCTACAATAAACAAATTGGGAAGCGCCACAGTGTAGCATATGCGAAGACTTCTGTTTTTGATTATGATTTAATTGAACTTTGTCGACTGTCGTAGACATTCAACTATATTAATCTTAATCTGACAAAGTTATTGTCGAAATTAATAGTTTATTATATACAGATTTACAATGAATTGTACAAATGCATGAATGATTGAACTTCGACGGTTTTCAGATCGGAAGGTGAACAAGAACTTAATGATTCGGAAAAATGTTATGTTTCGACTTGATGAGATGACCAATAGTAGCGACTGTATATCTCTACTTTGGTGCTAACTGAATAAGAACGATTTGTTCAGCTTTGAGTTCACACTGGACTCGAATACTATTTAAGAAATGATGTGTTTGACTTAATAGCGGTGAAACGAATTATAAGTACGCACTTTCTCGAATAACAACTAAGAACCGATATGTTTGACTCAGTATCTTTGAAACGATGTGTTTCGACTTGAATTATACTTAGAACTTGAGTTTCGACTTTGTGGCACAACTTAAGAAACCGGTTCACTATTCAACCAACTAACTCGTTAATAATGTAACCAATAACTAACCGATTGCGTAACTATGTGATAACTGCTAACTAAGTGTGACTGCTTCGTGATTGAGTGATGACTAATTTCTTCACGATGTGAGACGTGTTAAATTGAAATCTTCAAAGTGGTGTCTTTACACGAAGATTAGTGGGACTAAAAGCAAATAAGTCTTCCATATTGGTCAGTATCATTCACCCGGCCGGAACCATTGACAAGAATCAACAAGGGACACATCCAATAGATATTTCAATTACTATTGAACGATGTTCAAAGGTGAGACCGTCCTATTGAAACCTTTTACTCTTAAATGTTATTCAAATGTTTATTACAGGCCTTCCGACACCAATCCATTATTCAAAGACCCCGTCTCTTTCAACCATAGAAATTCGAATATAATATGACAATAAGTCCTACAAACTGTCCAATGAGATATTTCGTTTTTTCTAAACAATCCAACTTTACGGCGCTCCAATTTTATTAGACAATGAAATGAGAGTGTAAAACATGATATTTTTCAAAATTTTCAACAATGCTACAGACATAAAAATAATCTTACGTTTTGAATGTCCAGACAATAGCGAACGGATACAAAGAAAGTTTCATATCCGCAAATACTTCACAGATTTCTAAAAATACCGTAATATATACAAATCAATCCCAATTTTGAACAACTTCTAAACAGTAATTTCAGTTTAATGAACACTTAAATTACCGAATTTGTTTAATAATTAACAACAATAACAAAAAAATGAAACATAAACATTTTCTAACAACAATTTTGGCTGAGTATGTCAGTAACAAGATTTTTTTAAATGTCAACTGTCAGAATATGTCAAAATAAATCCTTATATATATATAACTCAATTAAGGTTGTTAGTCGGTGTCTCTTTTTATTATTACGAGGTCATAATACTGCTTTTAAACGCTTTTGAAAAGAGGTAGTTAATAAGGAGTAGGTGTGACAACCAAAATCAACCTAAAAAAATACAGTGACAAATAACCCGATGTTGACATCTTACCTTTTATGATATAACATAGACATAGAAATGGACTGAGAGATATTCTCATAAAAGTGACCAGTTTTTATGGAGAGACAAAGTGACTACGCTATCAATACCTGCCAATACAACGGTTTATCTCTCTCGTACTTTTCGGTCTGTTCTCACTGCACAACTGTATACGGATCGCTCAAGCAAAAAAAAAATCGGAAAAATTAAAATATTTGAAATAAAAAGGAAAAAACGTCAAGTTGAGACATTTGATTCTGAAGATGAAAGCATAATTTTTCAGGAATCAGAGGAATAACGGGATGCGGATTGAGGTGAAACTCATTTTAAAACCTCTAGAACCGATGACCGGGTAAAATGTCGAAGATGCGGACGTTGGTATCGTTGTGATTGTTCCAAATATAACGATTTGTGTTGAAAACTTAGGTTAGACCGACCACTTGCACTGTTTGTATTTATAAATAAAAAGGTTAATTCACTGTTTGACACTTTAACTTTTCCGCCCAACCTATCTAATATGCGAGAAAAATATTGGTTTACCCACAAAAAAGTTGAAATTTTGAAAAAAATGTTTTAGTTATTTTCACGTTTTGCATCAACAGGAACACGAAAAAATGGTTTATAGAAAAAAAATCCTGTGTGTATGTCGTCGTCGTCGTTGTCGTCGGCCACTTTTCGTTACATGTCTTGTTAGCACGATACAGCCTCCGGAGTGCAACAAATCACCAATTTTATGACTGAATATTATTCAGGACATCTCACAGTTGAACCCTATTGATTTTCAGCTCACAACAGCCAGTACAGCGGATGCTTTGGTACTTGAAGTACGACATTTTTGTCATTTTTTGAGAAATTTCAGTTTGTTAGCACGATACAGCCTTCGGAGTATACACAAGTGACCAATTTTCTGATTAGATATTATTCAGGGCGTCTCAAAGATGAACCCTATTAAGATTCAGCTCACTTAAGCCATTACAACGAGTGCTATGGTACTTGAGGTACCAAATTTTTGTCATTTTTGGAGAATTTTCAGTTTGTTAGCACGATACAGCCTGCAGCGTGTATACAAGTGACCTATTTTATGATTGAATTTTGTTCAGGGCGTCTTATAGATGAGCCTTATTGATTTTTAGCTCACCAGAGCTAGTACAACGAGTGATATGGTACCTGAAGTGCCACATTTTTGTCCTTTTTGGACCAATTTTATAATTGGATATTTTTCAAAGTGTCTCATTCAAGGTGTTTCACAGCTGACTATAGCGAGCACAGCGGGTCCTATAAATCCAGATATACTGCATTTTTGGTTACTTTTGGAGAAATTTCGGTTTGTTAACACGATACATCCCCCGAAGTGTATACAAGTGACAATTAGTATGATAGAATATTAATCAGGGCATCCCACGGATGCGGAAAAGTTAGTTTCAATCTTTAAAACCGTTTACTTAGTACTTAATTACAATTCGGAACACCTAGGCTCTACAATAGTTTATGTTGAAAAAAATATTTTTGGTTTTAAATTATACTTTATCATTAAAACGTATTATGAATCATATATGTCAAAATGAGAGAGAGTAATCAAACTTCAAAACTATAGTAATCAAACTATTAAACTTAAAGCTATGGTATCAAACTTATCTGATTATCGTTATGATTACTATCTTATTTGTTGCAACAACCTTACATAACCTAACATAACCAGCAAACCTTGCATTAGACTGATAAAGTATTATTTTAAAACGTAACAGAAGTATTTTTTAATACATTTACTTAAGATTATTTTCGACATGCAAAGGTGATAGTCCGAATATATAAGGATATAATAAATTTTCAAAACTGTAGAGGATTAAGGACGAAGACGGCTGAGTTTTATAATAATTCCTTACAAAATAATTATGATATAATTGTGGTAGTTGAAACATGGCTTCATGAGGGCATAGCAGATGGGGAACTTGTTGATTTAAATGTGTATAACGTAATAAGATCAGATAGAAATTTGGAAATAACCGGAAAATCCAGGGGCGGGGGTGTTATGATAGCAGTACAGCGGAAATACAAAATTTTAAATTATGTGGAACATCGATCGTTTTTTGAGATAGTGATTGTTGATATAAAGATAAATAATAAATTTAAAGCTCAAATTATCGGCATATACATTCCACCGGATGCTCATCTAACCCATTATGTGAATTGCTTGGAATTACTGCAACAACATATCTCTAATATTAACAATACATTTATTCTGGGTGATTTCAACTTACCGGAAATTCAAGGTAAAACTCTAAACTTCACAAACACTAGCGATAAATTAGACGTTCTGATTGACTTTTTAAGTTATAATTCATTAACGCTATGTAATAACATAAAAAATCATCAAAATAAAACTCTAGACTTGGTAATTACCTCCACCGAAATGATAAATAACTGCACAGTATCTCATGAACTGTTACCTTTAGTAACGGAAGATTGTTTCCACCCATCTCTAGACATCAAAGTAACTTTTAATAAAGTAATCGATAATGTGGTCACCAAGCTTGGCAACAGTAATAATTTCAATTTTAAAAAAGCAAACTTTGAAAATATGAGCAAAATGCTAAGGGATACAGCGTGGGACGACGTTACTGATCAGACAGACGTAAATACTGCATTGGATAATTTTTATAAGAAAATTTATAGTGTATTTGAAACAACTGTTCCCAAATATAAAGTTTATAAAAACTTAAAAAAATTTCCCAAATGGTTCACATCGGATATTAAAAAGTTATTAAAGGAAAAAAATAATCACCGAAAATTAAAATTTATTTCAAACTATTATAACGAAAAGTATATAGAAACGAGAAGAAAACTTAAGACATTAATAAACACCGAGCATAAAAAGTATTTGCGTCAAGTTGAAGACAGTTTAAGTAATAATATGAATATATTTTGGACATTCGTAAATAAAAATAATAGTTTTTCTAAGCAGGTAGGTACATTTAGATTTAAGGATGGAAAAGTTGTCGAAGGGGAAGCAGCAGAAAAACTTGCTGAATATTTTGCATCGGTGCATTGCCCCGAACAGTCTAATTATAATATCGACTTCAAGGATTTAATTAGTAATAATCCTATTTTAAATATTTCTGAGATTACAATTATGTGATAGCAATAAAAAAACTATAACCCAAAAAAGCAGCTGGATCCGACGGAATTCCTCCATACATACTAAAAGGATGCTATGAATGGCTAGGGACACCTTTATTGCATATCTATAATAATATACTCACAAACGCACAATTTCCGAAAAATGGAAATTATCATTATACTCTCCTATACACAAATCTGTAGATAGAAATATTGTTGAGAACTACAGGGGTGTTTCGATTATGTGTGCTGTTTCTAAGGTTTTTGAACAGATAATATATCTGAAAATTTATAATCACGTAAAAAACAATATAATTGTTGATCAACAGCATGGATTTACGTCGGGACGCTCAATAAACACAAATTTATTTAATTTTACGGAAGTTGTAAACGATACGTTCCAGGATCGATTACAACTGGATGTCATATATACAGATTTTAAAAAAGCTTTCGATCAAATGAATCACGACATATTGCTTAAAAAATTACACAAGTATGGAATGTCAAATGATTTATTGAAACTTATATCAAACTATCTACGTAACAGGCATTTTGTAGTAAAATATAACGGAAATACATCTGGAAAATTCCATGCAAACTCGGGAGTTCCGCAAGGATCAAACCTTGGTCCGCTATTGTTTGTTTTATTTATCAATGATCTTCCAGGTTATGTTTCGAATTCTGAGAGTTTGGTATTTGCAGATGACTTCAAGATGTTCAGGAAGATTCAGACTGTTCGGGATTGCATACTACTACAAAAAGATATAAACAACATAATTAGATGGAGCAAGGAGAATAAATTATGTTTTAATGTGGAAAAATGTTGTGTTATGTCTATATCTAAGAAAAAGGAGTGTATAATTTTTGATTATTTCATGGACCAAGAAGTATTAGAAAGGAAGGATGAAGTTAAGGATCTTGGAATTACCTATAATAGTCAAATGTCTTTCTTTGCACATATACAAAAATCAGTCAGGAGTGCCAATCGTATAATGGGTCTAGTCTTTAGACAAACCATTCTTTTCTCAAATACGGACACTATAAAAAAGTTATTCAATACCTTAGTAAGACCTAAACTTGAGTTTGGGTCTATGATCTGGGGAGATCAACCTCAAATGTACCTGGAAGATATTGAGAAAGTGCAGAATAAATACTTACGGTTCTTGTATTATAAAAAATATAAGCGTTGGCCGGATTATACAACAATCAGAACAACTAGATTACGGGAAGAATTTGATGGTATGTCTATCACTAGTCGGCGTAAATTAAACATGATGATTTTCTTGTATAAAATAATAAATTGTATATCGACATCAAGTAATTTATTGTACTCAATTCCTTTCAAAGTTCCGTCAAGGTTAACTCGATCCTCCTTATTGTTTGGGAGATTAAGAATGTCAGTTTGTTCTCCTCTGGAGACCATGTTAAAACTTGCCAATAGGATAAATAATGTAACTGAAATATATTGGACAATTCAAGAAAAGTATTAGTGAACATATTAAAAAGTTCGGTGTATGAAGGGACACTTTTGGAAATTAGTCGTCTTTCTCTTTATTCTCTGCATCAATCAATATCACTGCTTCATGTATCAATAGTCATACTATATAATGTTAGAATAGAATTTTGGAATTGTTAATACTTATTCCATGTAATTAGGTTATATAACCTGTTTGGAATAAATAAATAAATAATAAAATATTCGGTCATTCACCGATGTATTTGATATAATATGTTTATGTTCACTGGTGAATATCAACATTTGCTTATTGTAAGCTATATACAAATTGCAAGAATAGGATATTAGAATAGTTATTAGAATAGTAATCTCCGAGGATTCTCTTCAATGTCTTCCATCGACTGAAAAGAGGTGCCTCGAAGTGGTCATTTGAGTTTCGAAAACAGTAAACTCAGCTCGAGCCATAACAGGAGAATGCGATAGTGGTTCTATATTGTTTGTTTAAAAGGACAATTGAAATAGAAATGGTTGGCAGATATCTAAGTAGTGTGATGATCAAGGATTGTCAAATAGAAACGAATAGACAAAAAAATTGAAAAGAAAAATGAAGGATGTTGCATAACAATGTCGCAAGGAGTTTATAACTTCTTCATTACCATTATGTATTGTGAATTATTCAGCATCCTATATTTAAAAGAATATATTCATTTTTTTGAAATTAATCGAATAACTAAGAACGTTCGTGTTGATAAAATAACGTAACAGCATGATATTCGAAGAATAATCCGAATCCCCAAAGTGCAAAAGTTAGAATTCATTTAGCATTTTAGTTTCCAGAACTTGTATAAATGCAAATAAAATATACCCTACGGAAAACCGAGTTGATATCTTTTGCGTATCGACAACGACATGGCGCAGTCGAACTTGCGAAACTCTCGCAACGAAATTACGAGTTATGGATAAAGTAAAGCCAATAACGAGATTTTCTTTCGGACGCATCATTCAGACTGTTAGTTCGTAAGTGAGTTACCGGACTATTTCCTGCTGCGCCGGAGGATTGTCAGCTTATTATCGGACAAACCAATTTTTACACTTATCAGAATCAGAGTTTTGTTTCTTCGAGATTGAAACAGGTGTAATGAATTTACTGACGTTTCTGGTTGCTATTTTGTTGTAACAATTGCCAGGGATATAAAATAAAAATATTTCATTCACTCTACGTAACGTATATGATAGGGAGAAAAAGCAGTTTTAAAAATCACTACTTATCCGTATCCGTATCGCAATGCGCATGTGCAGAAGCGATACGTGGGTTTAGTTACGTTACGTGAAACGTATCAGTCCGTCACACGTACCTAACGTACCGTATTGCATTCTTATATTCTATGTTCGCGCTTTTCAATGACCAAACGACAAAAGTGATGTTCTAAGCTCTAAAAGCATAACCTTATTTTTATTGATCATAACAAACTACTTATTTGATATAGAATAATGGATTTAAAACGAAAAAGACTTTTTTACAGTGGCAATGACATTATTTTGCTGAGGAAGATATCGGTGCATAATCCCACGAAGATCCAAGCAGATGGAATATTTTTTAGGTTAAAAATTTAAACCCATGAAAAGGTTACGTTACGAACGCATTTGCTTTATACCTTTTTTGATAAGTCACGTATCTCCGTTACGTTACGTATACGGATAAGGGTAATTAATGTATTTTAAAAATCGCTTTATGTCTCTATTATCTTACTTTGGACGAACTGTTATTGAACAATAATCCGCTCATATTCTTCTGTTATTTGTAAATATTTTGTTACCCTAGCCCACGATTCATTATCAATTTGGACTAGCAGATAAATGTTTCTAAATGATGGTATGTATGACATGAATAAACTTAAAATAATGTGCAATCTCTACATTACCTTTCAAACTTAAGCAGGATGTTGGGGCTCACTATGATCAATCATCTGTTACTTCAAACTAAAATCAATTTATCCCTCATTTGGATGTTGAGTTTAGATATACGTGAATGTCAAAGTGGGATTTCAATATCAAAGGCCATCAACTACTCTTTTACACATTTTATGTCATTGGTCGGAATTCTGTGTGTAATCTTCAGTTCCTTGATACAGAACAGCCTCAGATAAAGCAATGCAATTAACAGTACTGGTGGCAACAAAAAATCTAGTTCAAAATTTACGGAGCAGTAAAGAAGGAAAAAAGAAAAGAATCGAGGAAAAGATGGCACAGAAGCACTGGGAAGTAAATTATTATCTGACTGTTATATCCTAAAAAATGTCAAAAACGAATGAAACCCAGTGTAGGTGCTGACAAAATGAAAATGATAATATGTACCACACCTTTTTTGTATATAAATGTTCGTCCATACTGCTACGAAGTAAATTGATAAGAAAAAAATCCCAATGGCACAGGACCAATTGGACAGTCTTATTTCAATAACATGTTTGCATAACACCGAAAATGAAAAATTAGATACAAAAGTAATAGAGGTGTACAAAAAACCAAAGTAACATTCTGGCATCAATTCAAAAACAAAAAAATTAAAAAAAAATCTGGTAAGTTTGTGAATTTTCTTAAATAAATGTTTTAATGTACGATTTACAGAAAAATGTTAAATACAAAAGTTGTAGAACGTGTTAAGGTCTATAAAAAAGCTCAGTAACTTTTTTGCGTCAAATGAAAAACAAAGGAAATACGATTTTTTTTTCAGCTTTGACAGGCCGCCATTTTGTTTTTACTGGGCTGATTTGGCTCATTAACGAACTCGTCGAAGATTTTTGCCTAACCGATTTTGTAGCGAGTTTGGTTTCGATCCATCAAAAAATACGCCCTTTATCGTGCTTACAAATTCAGTTATAATTTGTGAATTTTCTTAAATAAATGTTTTAATGTACGATTTACAGAAAAATGTTGGATACAAAAGTTGTAGAAGGTGTTAAGGTCTATGAAAAAGCTCAGTAACTTTTTTGCGTCATATGAAAAACACAGGAAATACGATTTTTTTTCAACTTTGACAGGCCACGATTTTGTTTTTACTGGGCCGATTTGGCTCATTAACGAACTCGTCCAAGATTTTGGCCTAACCGATTTTTGTAGTGAGTTTGGTTTCGATCCGTCAAAAAATACGCCCTCTATCGTGCTTGCAAATTCCGTTATAACACATATATATATATATATATATATATATATATATATATATATATATATATATATATATATTTGAAGTATTTTTCTTGGGAAAGGTTCAGATTAAAACTCTTGTAAGTTAACTTGACGTTTCGCCTTAAATATAAGGCTTTTTCAAAAGTTTTTATTATAAATTCAAAATATAAAATACATAATTTGTAAAACAGTGACATATATATATATATATATATATATATATATATATATATATATATATATATATATATATATAACCTTTGGAACGGAGGGTGATTTTGGCATCTAGGATCACCAAAACGAAAAACTGCATTGAAATTTTTCCGAAGTCGCGTCATGCTACTCTCTACAATAGCCCTATTTCATTCTGAAATAAGACTAAAAATGAACAACTATAGTAAAGTTCGTTCCAATATATTTTGTTTTGACTTATGCCAACATGATTGATTTAAAACCCAAACCCACAGCAGGTAGTCGCTAATCCGATAACAATGGAACAGTATCCTACTCGTTTCTTGGATAAGCGAAAAGTTAATGACTATTTTACATCTGAAATGTTTGGCTGGTAAAATAATTTTTGAGACAAATTTTCTAGTTTATTTAATTATTCTATTATTTATTTGTCCTCCGGCAGATTTATTTCCGAATTTTTCTTTTTCTTTCAAGTTAAAAACATTTTTCACGATAAATGGTTGACCACCTTATATATAAATATTTTAATCTGATTAGGCGAATATAAAAAGATCTTCTATTGTTTGTTTTCCTTCGTCTGACCTGAAGTGGACCTGCCTACTTTAATTCCAATGCCCTCTTTATATTTACATAAAATGTAATTAAAATATTTATAGATAAAATAGAGAGAAGTGGAGATCATTTTTAATATTGTCTCAAAATTTTAGTTTGTAATAAAGATTTCACTCTGAAAGTAATCTTGTGTTTAATACTAAATATGTGGCGTTCTAGAGCAAAAAGAGTGCATTTATCGCCGGATGCGAATTGTGAAAAATGTAACTCATTAAAACATCGAGGTTATACTATAAACGATGCAACAAAAGAAACATGTAAGTTGACCAAAACTTCAATATCCACAGTAAAAGACATTATCAATACATAAACGGAAACGAAAAAAACGCTAATAAAACCAAATGCAAAAGGATATAAGCCGAAAAACGGTACCTTTATGTCCTATACTCAGAACAAATGATACCAACTCTAGATTGTATGAAAAAGTGGTTATTTAGAGATGAAACGGGAATTATTTGTAGCTGAACAAGTTTGTGGATAGCTATTTCTCAAATGGGGCTTCAATATTGTACCATCACTAAGAGACAAGCGATAATGGAGTCATGATTACTTACAAGATAGTCAAAAAAAATTCTTCAATTATCTACCTCGGCAACGACCTCGATGATATGACACCCATGATACTCCAACGGATTCATCGGGAAAATGCAAAACAAAGGCTCCCTCATATAAAGGACAAAGAATAACAATAATACCTGCTGGATCAGAAACAGGTTGCACTCCAAATTCCATATTCTTGTCAGCTGAACTCTTCGAATATTGGTTCGAAAATTATTTATTGCCGAATATAACGGAAAAAAGTATAACTGTGATAGATAATGCAACTTACCACGGATTGAATTTCAATTTCAATTGCAATTGAATAAAGGACCAAGTAGCAAGAGCAGTAAACGGGAAATTGAAGAGTATTTGTTAAAAAATGACCTGTATTTTGAAAAATCGTACAAAAAACCTGATCTCTTACAAATTTTAGCAATGTTCAATATCGATGTGATTATATCGCTAAAAATATGGACCACACAGTACTACGGCTTCCTCCTTATTATTGCGTATATAACCCTAGAGAACACATGTGGCATCAGCTAAAATTCAGAGTTAGATCTGAAAATATTTCAACCACATTAAACACAAGTGTTATACAGTGGATTAGAAATGCTTCAAATAATATCCCTACCGATAGCCAGAAAAATTCTTTTCATCATATAATTAAGGTTCAAGGTACCTACCGAAATGCTAATGCCACTGTAACACCTTTAGTTATTAATTTAAATGAAGGCGATAGTGATACTGAACTAGATATGGGTTAAATAGTAAATAATATAGAATTAGTTCATTAGTTGTAAGTAGGTAATGTATAGAAGTAAATAATATAAGTGGAAAATATATATTTTTTCTCTATTTACAGTCATAGTTCATGCTCCTTTTCGATTTGGTATCAGTTTATTTAAAAAATGTAACTTTTGATATCCTCCATTATTTTGCAGATACCCTGTATAGTAAGAAATATTCTTAAAATGTGTCCATCATTAAACTACATAGTTTTTATTTGAAACAATTCTTGATAACATGTGCCAATTAGATGTAATAAATCAAAGCGTATACGGTATGATTGAACAGTTCAATTTGTTCAATTCCAATCAATAAATAAAAGTTAAATTTGTTTTTGAGAAAGTTAATGATTTTGTTATAAAATAAATGTATGTTCTAGTATCTAAATTTTATCGACTATTGATATGTTACTGTATACTGTACAATGAGGGATTTATAAACTTTTATTACTAAATCCTTAAGGCCAGATCCCGAGAAAACGAAATATTGTGAAACAAACTTTGCTAGGAACTATTATCACTGATATGACCATAAGAAAGGACAACTGAGTAGGATACATATGTCATCGAAGTCCTAAGAACCAGAGGAAAAGACAGAGGGTGGGAGAGCTGATGTGTCCTTCCTGCCACCAAAAGAAGAAATAAACATTTATTTCGCCAATAGGAAGAGCAGAGTATATCAACGGTCCCACAGGAAGAAGAGTGTGAAACCAGCACCATTGATGCTGTTAATACTTGAGAGAAAAAAAATTAAGAGCAATTGTGTTTGAACCAACTATCCAAAAGTAATTTCTATTAATGAATAAATATAATTTATCTCCATAGTAGCTACAATCACATTGTAGTTTTATCTAAATATGATATTCTCTTTTACCATGGAATCGTAGCAATCAATTACTATTATATTTGTGATATCTACAAGCTAGGTATGTGATAATATATGTTAAGAATGAAAACTGTATTGAACCATATACCGAAATAATTCGAAATTTGAGCAATATTCAGTATGTAAACATTTTAATATTGCTTAGGGTGAATCACATTATCGGATTCTTAGTTTTTACAAATTATTAAGCATTATTCACTGGTTTTTTCATTTGTGAAATAAACAGTAACATTTTGTATCAAATATCAATAATTTTTCCTCTTTTTGTTGCGATCAATAGTACGCTACTGAGATAGATATCACTGACAGAAATGTGATTTGTAGAGTGGAATGAGCAATATTTACGATAGACTGACTTTATAGCATCGTCGCTCTAGGGAGATAGTTTTTTTTATATAATAATAGAACATGTTTCAAAGTAACATAATATTGTATCAATGCTCATACAACGTATGTTAACACTGTATTAGATATTAGAAGATTTAAATAGTTTTAAATACAGAAAACTTGTACTCGTAATATACAATGTCATTCTGACGATGATATCGAAAGAATTGTCAATTTCTTAGCATTTTTATCAGATTTTCATCATATTGTGAAATTATTTAGATTCAGTTAGTTTCATTTATAACATTTACATTGCATGTAATCATTACCAGCTACCATACAATGAAGTTTCCTAAGCTATATCCTATCGACCGCTCGAAAGACTTCACTTATATTCAAACTAAATAATTATATTTTCTTCACATCAAGAAATTTCTTAATTTATCATGAAACAAGAGTTTAGCAATGATATCACTAACGTTGGTTTCAGATGGCACATATATCATCTTCAAGAGTCCTTTGTAATACTCGTCCTTTATGAAAAAATATTTTGTTTCAATATGCTTGGTTATTTTCAGTCTTCCTGCTTTAATAAGCTTGATTGTGCTTTTGTTGTCAATATGAAGAAATTATTTGACTCCTTGACATGTCAATTCTTTTAGTCATTTTGTGAGAAATTTCAACTTTTTGGTGCATTCACAAGCAGCTATTAGTTCAGCCTCGGTAGTTGACTGAGCAACTAAACTTTGTTGCTTCGAAGACCATGCTATGGGGCTTCCAAACAGAGTTATGACGTTGCTTCTTGTGCTTTTCCTTTTAATTTCTTTGGTGACATCTTCTTCTCTTGAATTGACATCTCCAGCAAAATCTGCATCACAATATGCAAGTAATTCAAATGATTCTTCATTATTTTCAGCGTGATCGCCACTAACGAAAATACCGGTTGATGTTGTTCCTTTCAAAAGGCAAAGTGTTTTATTCCCATTGATATAGTCTGTCTTCTTCTGTTTTTCCATGGAACGATTTTCAAAGTTCACTACGAAGCTCAAGTCTGCTCTGGTTTTGCATTATAAATACATCAGACTTCTTATTGTCTTTCTATAATTAAATGTGTTTTCTTTATTTGTCATCTTCATCATAGTCTTCATTCCTGGAAATATCTTGGGTAATTGGAGTATTTGTAGGTTTTGTTTCATTCATCTTGAATTTATTGAGAAATTATTTTGCATTTTTTTCATGGGATATTATTATTA
Organism: Galeruca laticollis; assembly: GCA_963921935.1. Taxonomy (NCBI): domain Eukaryota; kingdom Metazoa; phylum Arthropoda; class Insecta; order Coleoptera; family Chrysomelidae; genus Galeruca; species Galeruca laticollis. The sequence goes on from OY998183.1 coordinate 95,766,054, forward strand.
TACCCCCTCAGTTCTTTCTATATCTATGCTAATGGATGACTTTGGTTCTTCATATACAGTCATTTGAAACTCATAGTTAAGTTTTTCTTGAAGTTGTTCTATTTTTCCTTTATCTTCTCCAATAATGATCCCATCGTCCACATGTATAGCTAAATATATTTTTTCATTTTCTGACTTAAACAGACAGGGATCAGATTTTAGTTGAGTCATTCCTAGTTGTTTCAAGAAATTTGTAAATCTTTTCTTCCATTGACATGGGGTCGTAGACCGTACACAGATTATTGCAGCGTACAACTTCTCCGGTTGGTTGTATCCATCAGGTACTTTCATGTAGACTGGTTCATCTAATTCAGCATATAAAGAGGCTGTCTTTGTGTCAAGTGTTTGGATGTTCCAATTTCTTCTGGCTTTAACGTCAAATAATAGTCTCAGTGTTGTGGTATCTAGCACAGGACTAAACATGATCTCAGAGTCCATATCTTTTTTATTTTGTGCACAACCTTTAACAACCAACCTGGCTTTATGTACACCATTGTCTTTCACCTTGAAGACTCACCTACTGGTCATAATATCTTTTCCTTCCATTTTATCTACATCAACGTAAGTCCAGGTTTTTTGCTTCATACGAGAGTCTTTTTCTTCTTTGATATCCTTTTGCTATGCATGCTTCTCTGATGATTTTATTGCTTCCTCTTTTGTCATCAAAGCTTCATTTTCACCAGGAAAGTTTGTGATGTTTACTTCATCCTCTTTCTTCTTTCTTCATAATTTCTTGATATTTCTTCTATACTTTCTTCATAATTTCTTGGCATTTGTTCATTTTTCTGTTCATTTTTTTCTTTTTCATAATTTTCTTCAACATTTCTGGGTGTTTCTTCATTTCGCCGTGTATTTCTTTATTTTTTACGATTTTCTTCAACATTATTTCCATTTTCATCATATTGATATTCATCCTAAAATTTTTGTAGTCTGTCTATTTCAATTAAAACTCCTTGATATTCTTCATTTTCTTAAAATTGGTTGTTAAATTCTATGTCCCTTGGCACATAGATTTTTCTTTTCGCTGGGTTTCAGATCATGTATCCGTTGGGAGAATAACCAAAAAATATTACATATCACTTCTGTCTTGGGAGTTTTTTCTTATACCCTAAGCTCTTCTCTCAAATTTGATAAGTTTGGTTTCTACACAAACTGTTTTTCTGCTGGTGTGGTCTCCATTGTGGTTATTTGGCTCCCATTGAATATACAGGGTGTTTTCAAATGACACTTACAACGTTTGCATGTAGATACCTCTAGTAAAATTGGATGATATAGGGATTGAGGGGCCCAACCCATTTCCTTTTCGAAATACAGGGTGTTAAAGCTATGAAAAATATTATTGTTTTAATTTGATAACTTTAAAATGGATGAATATATGGATCTGACATTTGGCAGGTTGTTTTTACATGTAAAAGGGCATATTTTGATGAAAAAACATGTTTCAATTCTTGATCCAGTGGTGTATATTTGGAAGAATATATCACCTTTTTCCTCCCATTTTTTACGCCACTGGCATTTGAAACTATTTTTATTTAATTTTGTATTCCTTAATAGTTTTCACGTGAAAAACGCAAAACTTTTACATATCAAAAAATTTGTAGTTTTCAAGATATTTAATGTTTTTATGAAGTCTGCAAGATCACTTTTTGATAAAAAAAATATTTTCTTGAATGTTTTTTAATAACTACCAAACTACTTATGGTTAGAATATGTAACAGGAACTAATTTGTGAAATGGCAATGCATATGAAACATTAAGAGAGGATTGTGGAAAATACGTTTCCAAACTTGTGATTTTATTAACAAAAGAATTAATGACAATAAAAAATAAGATAATTACAAAGTTAAATAATATCCCATTCAAACATAATTTTTAACTAAGCAGCCAACAAATTACAAAAGATGTTCAAAATTTTGTCCATTTACATTTACACATAATCTGCAACGTTTTCTCATTGAAAATCGCATACCTTGGAAATACTGGCAATTGCCGGATATAATTTCTGTAGCAGCATGGATTCTTGCTATCAGTTCCTGCTCCGTTTCTACTATTGTATCGTAGACTAGGGACTTCATGTAACCCCACAGAAAGAAATCGATTGGATTAATAAATCCGGCGACCTCGCAGGCAACATATTGGGTCCACCTCGGCCTATCCAGTTGTTTCCATATTGTTGGGTTATAAGTTGTTTGGCCGCTAGAGAATAATGTACAGATGCCCCATCGTGCTGAACCACACATTATCCATATTCGCCCTAATATTTAATGGTACAACGTCGTTTAATAAATCAGGCAGGGTTTCTCTCCAAAAATTACAATAAATCTTACCATTGAGTTTATTAGGTAATAAATATGGACCCACTATACAATCTCCAAGAATGCCTGCCCACACGTTAAGCGAGAATTTTTTCCTGAAATCCACGTTGTCGAATAACATATGTATTTTCGTCATCCCACACGTGGTTATTCCTTGAATTAAAAATTCCTTTACGTGTGAATTTGTCTTCATCAGTAAATTGAACAAATTCGGTAAAATTCCTATCTTCTAAACATTTTTGGGTGTACCAATTGGCAAACTCCACTCTTTGAGGACAATCTGTTGGTTTTAGGGACTGAACTTGGGTATACTTATAAGGATGCATTTGCTGTTCATTTAAAATATTCCACACAGTTGAGTTACTTACATTTAAAGATTTGCCAATGGTGCGAGTGCTTAAATCGGGTCTTTTTTCAATACTTTCTATAACAGCATCCTCTAATTGCACAGTTCGTATAGTTCGTTTTCTACCGCTACCTTGTAATTTTGAATTGAATTGTCCAAATTCTCGCAATCTCCTGTCAATACAAGCGCTCGGAACGTCTACCCCGTATATTAGTTGCATATCAGTCATTTCTTCAAAAGTATAATCCATCATAACAAAAAGTGTGAAAGTTGCACAAACCAATTTAATTACAAATAATTCATTTTCGTTTTCACGTTAAACAAAATGACATTTACCATTTCATGATTGACATACATAGCCTACTATACGGAGGAGGCACTGATAGCAAGAATCCATGCAGTTACAGAAATTATTTCCGGCCATCGCCAGTCTTCCCAAGGTATGCGATTTTCAATGAAAAAACGTTGCAGATTAATTGTAAATGTAAATGGACAAACTTTTGAACATCTTTTGTAATTTGTTGGCTGCTTAGTTAAAAATTATGTTTGAATGGGTTATTATTTAACTTTGTAATTATCTTATTTTTTATTGTCATTAATTCTTTTGTTAATAAAATCACAAGTTTGTCAAAGTATTTTCAACAATCCTCTCTCAATGTTTTATATGCATTGCGGTTTCACAAATTAGTTACATATTTTTTTTTAATTTTTTTATTAAAAAGTGATATTGCAGACTTCATAAAAACATTAAATATCTTGAAAAGTACAAATTTTTTGATATGTAAAGGTTATGCGTTTTTCACGTGAAAACTATTGAGGAATACAAAATCAAATAAAAATAACTTCAAATGCCAGTGGCGTAAAAAATGGGAGGGGAAAGGTGACATATTCTTCCAAATGTATACCACTGGATCAAGAATTGAAACATGTTTTTCCATCAAAATATGCCCTCTACATTTAAAAACAACCTGCCAAACGTCAGATCAATACAATCATCCATTTTAAAGTTATCAAATCAAAACATAATATTTTTCATAACTTTAACACCCTGTATTTCGAAAAGTAAATGGGTTGGACCCCTCAATCCCTATATCATCTTGTCCAATTTTTCGGGAGGTATCTATATGCAAATGTTGTAAGTGTCATTTGAAAATACCCTGTATATGCAGCAGTCAATATAGTAAATCCCTGGACTCTGTTGAAGAGAGGTGAGTTCACTCTTTCTGCTTTTCCGTTCAGCTTTGGTGAGTGTGGAATTATACAATCTAGTTGTATTTTTCTTGTTCCATATCACAGCTTGAAAGCATTACTAAAGTACTCTGCTCCGTTGTCTAGTCTCAGTTTCTAAGTCTTCAGATGGAAGTTCGCCTTAGCTTCACAGATATAGTCTTGATGTATTGTTCAGCTTCATTCTTGGTGCGTAGTGTATACACCTTCAAAAAGTGTATATAATCATCCAGACATGTGATGATATATTCTTCACCATCATAGGTAGCTGGAGATACTTTCCCACAAATATCAGTGTGGATTAATTTTAACGGTCTCGTAGCTCTTGATATTTCAGAGTTGAATGGTTTTCTTATTAGTTTCTCTCTGATAAAAGGCTCAGAAATTTCGTTGTTATACGAAATGAAATTATTGAATGAGAATATTAATTTTCTTGTTTCTGCACAGAACTGTTTTTCACCAACAAGTACAACATCTTCCTCTTGGTAGGTTACTTTTCCATGAAAATTTTTTACATTTTTACGATCAAATATTGCAATAACACCTTCATTTGTAACGATATTTATTGACAAGGAATTCCTTGACACTTTTGCTGCCGATTTGATCACAAACCCAAAGAATTATCGTGTGCATAGATATAAAAAAAATACTTCACTATCGTATTTAATTCCTAAACACCCAGTACATATATAAATTACATTTGCGAATAGAAATATTTTCTGAATGACCTACTTCTTGGTTTCAATACTCATGTGTCTAATAAAAATAACTGGCGCGAGATCGTAATTCGTTTGAAAACATTTACTAACAGAAAATTAAATTATAATTTCAAATAACATAATTTGTTTAAAAAAATATTCCAAACGCTAAAAACATAACGAACAGAAAAAGTGGAATTGTTTTGCCGAGACAGCAAAAATCAAAAGGACATTATAAGAAGTTTGGTTGGAAAAAAGGCAGTTGTGGTCTGCAAGCAGCTGCAGTCTGCAAGCAGGGGCGTTTTGCAGAGTAGTGGGTTTTTCGTTCCTGGGCACGGGGTAGTGTATCTAGACAACAATGGAAAATAGGTAGTCCTATTTCCCTTACGGCGTGTTACGGGTTTCAATAGTTTTTCTTCCCTCCATTTGGTACTTGGGAACCAGACTATATTAAATTAACGTCGGCAGCAAAGACCTGCATCCCTGAAAGTACCGTGGAGAGCTATTAGATGTTAGTTTCAAGTGTTGTCACGAGTGTTGGAAATAACGAAAATAATTTTTTAAAATCCTGTCTTGATCGTCCGAAATACTAGTCAGCAACTAAGTGTACGGGTCCAGTCCAGAATTCCGAAGATAATAAGTGGTCTTATTCAGTAAGTGTTACTCACTTAAATTTTTGTTAATACTTTGCAGCGCTCTGAACTTTGAACATATATAACATAGGCAGGAATATGTTTTCTTTCCTCAGAAAAATCAAGAAGGATATTTTTGTGCCATATTTACTGACATACGCATATATTTACTTTTCGTTTACTAGGAAGAGAGGTAACATTTTTTGTCCATTTCAGATCTATCGCTATATCTGATAATAACCTAATTTAAAATAATTAGGGGTTTCCTTATTTTCTTTGATTTATACACGTACATCAGATTACTGAACACCTCCGTAGAGATAGGGGTTGAAGCGATTTTGGAAGCAATAAGTAAATAAAACAGAACCATGGAGCTTAGCTAGTTATTATCTTATAATCATCCGGCACGCGGTGTTCACGCTGAATTGACAGGTGGTAATTTTATTCGTAGTATCATTGTAATTTGTTCAATTTATCGTACGGTTTTTTTGTAAATAACTTTATTTTCTTTGTTACAATACAACAACGTTTTTTTTCTTTCGCACTCCTTATTTTCCCCTCTATCCCTAGGGTGTACCGCAGGGCAAAAAGGAGCGATGCTTATACCTAATATAATTAGGGTTAGCATATCTGATGAAAAAAACCTAGTCATGGCAATTGTAAGCCCAAGCGACCCTGCGTAGAAGGAGATCTACTTCGCAAGGGTCCTTTTCTCGCTCGGGCCCAAAGGCCTCTTTCTCTTATTTCAGGGGAATATTACCTTCGTGTCCATGAGGCACTGGTGACAGCGGATGCCTTTCTGTTTAAGGAAGGATTACTCGAATCATTGGTCCCAGAAGTCTGTTTAACCGGAGTAGTAGACCTCCATTTCTGTAGGAAGGACTTTGCTGGGAGTAAGGAGGAAAGTGCCCTCGAGTAATTTGTATTTATAGGTTTTCCAAGTAAGGTCCAATAGATTTCAACTTGTAACCGCGATATTTTCGTTCAGTTGAACGAAGGAAGAAGAAGAAACAAAAAGATAACCAACAAAAATACATAGTCGGTCATCACAATGGCGACAGCTGTTCCCTCCTAAATAGGATAACGTGCCATTTTGGATTATAGTCCCTGTGGGCATTATTACATTTGACATTGTCTGTGTCCTTACGTTCGACTGCTATTTCCTTGATACCATCCCCTTTCCTTTATGTTTCAGGTACAACTTTTATGAATCTAATTTTATAATTAGAGGTTTCAAATAATTATTTCATTATATATTCGTTTTTATATAACAGTTGATAATTCCCTTTTAATATCTATACACCTCATCTGCAAGTGCTTGAATGGAATTCTATATAATTTATTCTACATTTATCGTTCGTATAGTAAAATACAGGATGATTCTAAATGTTTGAGCCAAGTTATTGAAATAATACTTTCCTTCACTCGTATTTCTGAATTACATTTTAGAAATCCTGAATTTTACTAAATTATAATTTATTCAGTTTCTCACACAATTGTAATTTTTTGCACTTTGGAAATAGGCAAATTTGCCGTTTCCTTTATATATGAAGTACCTACCTATATAGTAGATGATTAACATTAACTACTAGACGAGCTATACTGGTTGACTACCCAAGCAGCTGTAAGCATCGGGAAAAATCAAGGGAAGTATTAGTTGTCGACTATAGCATAGCTAAATTGCTTTTCCTGTTCTTTTCTTTTTTTATCGCAGTTTAATTTTCAATTAGATTATATGTGTAGCTCCAGCTTTTGTAAATTTTATTTCCCCGATTATTAATTTTTTTACATATATATTTTGACTAATTTTTATATTTTTTTCAACTCTGATCATTTTTTGTAAAATTCTTTCAATTACTGTTAACTTTTATTTCAACTTTTTTTTTATAAATTCATTTTAATTAAGTGAAACTTGTTTGTTATTTATTAAATCACATTTGTAAATTTTATAATTTGGTTCATATTTATATACTTTCAAACCCTCTTCACAAGGTTTATTGATGTGGATGTGTACCGACTACAAACAACAACAAAACTCATAATCTTCTAGGTGGCGCTCGCTTATCGTATCTTAATCTAACTTGATTTAACTTATTTTTTCTGTCTCTACAAATATCTCATTTCTTATCGTATCTTCATTTAACTAGATTTAACTAATTTTTTTCCTTTTTCTACAAATTAGCTCATTTCTTTATAAATAAATATGTATCATTTATCAGAAAATAAAGTAGTATTACCCGCGAACCGGTAAGACCTACTAATTATTTAGCTGGCAAAAGAATTCCACCTATAACTGAGTAGCCGCTACAAAAAAATTAAACCGAACAACAGGTAACAAAAAGTGAATTGGTGGTAACAATGATTTGGCGCCCAACGTGGGGGGTTTAGTTTTTGGTTTGTGGGAATTTATTTTCCATCTTTGATAGCTATTGCCAATTCTTTAGAGACCATTTAAGTCCACGTATTCATATTAATTTTTTTACAGATTTCGCGCCGTATCAGAACTTCTGATGATATAATTAACCTGTATTACTCTCACTTAGATGTCTCAAGGAAACTGATAATTCTGGAGAAATATACTAATACTGACGGTTATATCGCATAATATAGCATCCCAGTCTGTCTAAATCGTCTCTTATATTCACAGTGTGTAAACAAGTTTAACTATGTTATATTTATTATAATTAACGTGATACTATCTGCATTCAATTATTATGCGCCTTTGTAAATTCCAACAGCGAGCAAGTTAGAACTACTGAAAGTTTTGCCCTCTAAGCGTTTAGTTTTGCCGCATGAACTACTCTTAACGTCCCTACATTTCATTAAAGGATGATTAATTGTAAAATATTCGGCCGTTATCCTGATTCTGGAATTGATATACGAAATAAATTTAGTACGTGAGTGTATTTATGAATTAACAGAACGGCGAGTTTGTGAAACTTGCCAGTTTGTATAGAACGTTTGTGCTGCATTTGAATAATGTAATAAATATTGTTTAATATATATTCTAAACTTCCAAACTTATACAGTTTTTTATTTTTTAACTTTCGCTGTTTCAATGCTGGCTAATATCGTATAGAAGATATGCTGATGACAGCAATTTTGGGACTAGACGGTTTTTTGTGAGAGGGAAGCAGGTTTGAAGGTCTCTGCTTTAATCGAGGGCATAGAAACTTTTGCTATAAAGCTTTTTTATCCAAAATGAGCTTTTGTTGATGGAATATCGCGTTGCGTAGATTACCAGAAATTTATTGCACTCTTACGATTATTCTAGCAAATCAACGGCCGAACATGCAAGTCTGAATATCATAACATACATACAATACAACCATATTCTGCCCGGTGATTGGAGTGAAGCATTAGCGACTCGATCATGCCGGAGTCATGCATTTCATTTCAATTTTTTGTTGACAAACCCCTTGTTGGAGTTGTTCTTGGGGAAATTAAAGATGGTTCAATGATTGGAATAGAATGCAGATCAGATATATAGTTGAAAAACTAACTTGTAAATTTTATGGGGTACAGCCAAATGTATGGGTGGTTAAGAAGACTCTATTTTCACAATACCAAGCTTTCGATAATTTATTTTTATCATTTCCAAGGCAAAAATTACAATTTTGTTAAACTTTTAAACAATGTTTACGTTATAAATAAGTAAAACTTACTAGAAAAGTGAGTTATTGCCTGAAGGATTTCAAAATTGATAACATTATTTGGATTTCAGTTTTATATAATTACCAAAGATTAATATAAATTGCTGAGAACGTGGTCTGTCGTAAGAAAGAATAGAAATTCAAAATAATTAATCAGTCATAGTTTTTTGGCTTTTTTTGATTTTTAAATAACAGTGACAACTGAGAACGTTAGGGTTGAAAGTTGAATTCCCTAACTCACACTAACTGTTTGATATAGCGTGAAATTTCATCTTATTATTTGTATATTAGTGACAACTGTCAATAATAAGGTTTAATACCCTAATTAACACTAACACATAGATGTAGCGTAAACTTTGATTTTATGATTTGAAATTTATTTAATTTTATTTCAAATTGAAAATTACCAAAAAACCTTGTGCAACGACAAGTTAAATTTCTTTAAAAATTAAAGGATGTGCCAACTATTGAAATCTTTTATTGATTTTTTGTAAGGCATTAGTTTATGACTTGAAATAAACTCCTCTAACTATGTGACATCAGTCTCTCACGAATTTTTGTTGTTACATTTTAAGGGTTATACAAACTTTAGTTATTAGCATTCATTAGTTACTATATATTACTGTTAAATATGTGGAAGACTGTGAGTCAGACCATTAGAAAAGACGTTCTCAGTCTAAAACAGATCTTAGTTATTATAAAATAATGCATTGTATTTAATATTCATCATCTGATGTTATAGGTAGAGAAGCCGTGTCATCGCTAGAGGTTGTTGGTTTATTTTGTAGGTAAATAAGTTGAGTATATATTGCACTAACATTGTTAATATCTGATCTCTTATTCATTGATGGTTGATTTAATTTTATGTTTACTAGTTCGATAAATTCTCGTTTAGTTTTATTAGATTCTATATTGAAGATTTTAGTTTATTTATAATTCATTATATGTTTAGTCTCTAAAACATGCTCTGCAAGTGCACAACTTCTTTTATTTAGATTGCAATCACTTTGATGTTGGGTTATACGTTGCTTAAAGGTACGTGAGGTATTGCCAGTGTAAGTTGTTTAAAAGTGTAACAAAATTATAATTTTAGCCTTGAAAAAGATGAAAATAAATTATCGAAAGCTTGGTATTGTGAAAATAAAGTCTTCTTAACTTCTTAACCACCCATACATTTGGCTGTAAAATTTACAAGTTAGGTTTTCAACTAATCAGTCGTGAATACCCTTTTACTTTATTATATATATATATATATATATATATATATATATATAGTTTTTCTTTTTTTTTGGTTCTTGGTCTTTTTTATTTACTTATATATTGTTATTTTATATTCTTGGGATTGAGGACCATTTTTAAAAACATTTAACTAGTAGTTAATACATTTTTATTTTACGTTTCGGTCTTCCATGACCTTCATCAGAAATAAAATTTTTTGTTAAAACTAAAAGAAATGGTACAAGTTACAGAAAGAATTTTTAAAAACAAAACAAATAAATCTTACCTTCGACAGAACGTTCATTTGATTATTTAATATATTTTATAGATGTTTTAGGATGCATCACATAATAGAATACAACTCACACCACAAAACAAAACGAACATTTTAGTTTTAACAAAAAATTTTATTTCTGATGAAGGTCATGGAAGACCGAAACGTAAAATAAAAATGTATTAACTACTAGTTAAATGTCTTTAAAAATGGTCCTCAATCCCAAGAATATAAAATAACAATATATAAGTATATATATATATATATATATTTATATATATATAAGTATATATATATATATATATATATATATATATATATATATATATAGTTTATTTTGTATTCTTGGGATTGAAGACCATTTTTAAAGACATTTAACTAGTAGTTGATACATATTTATTTAACGTTTCGGTCTTTCCATGACCTTCATCAGAAATAAAATTTTTGTTAAAACTAAAAGAAGTGGTACAAGTTACACAAAGAATCTTAAAAGCAAAACAAATAAATCTTACCTTCGACAGAACGTTCATTTGATTATTCAATATATTTTATAGATGTTTAGGACGTATGACATAACATAATATAACTCACACACAAACAAAACGAACATTTTAAAAGTATGACAGTCATTGATGAAAATTTGTATTGGAATATACGATTATTTGTTCTATACAATGAAAGCAGGCGTAACGAGGTTTTAATGTGTCGTTTTCGTGTTGACTGGTATTGAAAAGGATTTCATATTTATATAGGGAGTGGTAATAAATTTATTATATTTGGAATGTGCCACGTGTTTCTCTATATTTCTATGTTTTTATAATGTCATTATAAATTTTACTAAGATTTTTTGTGTCAGTCTTTAAATTTACGGAACAGTTTTTTCTTTGTATTTCTATCATTTCTAGAACTTCGCGTTTTTTTGTGTGGTTTTCACTTCGAAGAATTTTTGTATTTTCGAAATCAAATTCGTGTTGGTTCTCTGCAACATGGATAGTGAGGGCCGTTTTGTTTAGTTTGTCATATTTGTGACTATTTATTCTGTTTTTCAAATACTGACTTGTTTGTCCGATGTAGACCCCTTCACATTTTTTACATGGTATTTCATAGACTATGTTGCTCTTTTTTTCTTTTGAGATTGAACTTTTTAGATGGGTGTAATTGGTTTTCAGTAGGTTGTACCCTTTATGAGCAACATGTATCTTGTGGTGCGAAAATGTCTTTTCTAGGTTTTATGATAAATTTGGTATATATGGCAAAGTGAGGAATTGGTTTGTTTTATTGTTTATTTTAGTTTTTGTATTATTATGATTATAAAATATATGTAAACGTTTTTTAAATATCTTATTCATCAAATTAGTGGGATAGTTGTTGAGTATAAGGGCATCTTTAGCTTTTATTATTGTATTCTCTCTGAATTCGGGGTCGGACAGATTTATTGATCGATCTGCGAATCCTATAATAACAGATTTTTTTGTGTTAGAGGGTCTTGTGATTTAAAGTTTAAATATCGGGAAGATCAGGTATCTTTTTTGTGCCATTCCGTTTTTATGGTGTTAGTTGTATGATGGAGGATAAGGTCCAAAAAGCTAATTTGTTTATTTTTTTCTAGTTCAATGGTAAACTGTAGTCTGTCATGGTAACTGTTGAAATCTTGTAAGACCAAATGTTCTGTATTTTTTGGAATTGCTAATATGCAGTCGTCAACATACCTGTAAAAAAGTAGTGTTTGAATTGAGTTTTTGGTCAGTATTGTTTCTTCAAGATCTTCCATAACTAATTGGGCAATGACGCTAGAAATCGAGGTCCCCATGGCACACCCTTCAATTTGTTGGTAAAATGTCTCTTCATACAAAAAATAGGTGGAATTCAGAGTGAGTTCTATAGCTTCTAAGAAGTCACTCATAGGTATAATAATAATAATAATAATATAATAATATTTATTTACACATAACTCAGAAATACAAACAAACAAAACAAACGACATTATGCGAAATAAATATATACACTTGCGAAGCCCATGAGGCTTGTTTGCAAGGATAAAATAATAATAATATAAAACTTATACTAGGTAACAAATAATAATAAGTATAGGTAATTAATATCAGTGTATGTTTTAATCTGATGCGTATATAATGATTTAACTTCTAGGGATGCTAGTATATAATTTCCTGGCATGGTGATGTTTTTAATTTTATTTTTGAAATGCATCGAGTCTTTTTATTCTGGTAAACAATGTTTTCAAGAATTTTTTTAAGATATTTGGATAGTTTTTCGAAAGGTGATTGGATACATGAAACAATCGGTCGAAGTGGCATTCTTTCTTTGTGCAGTTTTGGTAGACCATAGATTCTAGGTGGAAGCGAATTTTGTATTTTCAAATTTTTCGCTGTGTTTGGAGAAATATATGTTTTATTTCCCAATTTGTTACTAATGCATTGTTTTTCTTCTGGTATATATTTGTATATGTCAAAAGAAAAAAAGAGCAACATAGTCTATGAAATACCATGTAAACACTGTGAAGGGGTCCATCGGACAAACAAGTCAGTATTTGAAAAACAGAATAAATAGTCACAAATATGACAAACGAAGCATAACGGCACTCACATGTTTCAGAGAACCAACACGAATTTGATTTCGAAAATACAAAAGTTCTTTGAAGTGAAAACCACACAAAAAAACGCGAAGTTCTAGAAATGATAGAAATACAAAGAAAAAACAGTTCCGTTAATTTAAAGACTGACACAAAAAATCTTAGTAAAATTTCAAATGACATCATAAAAACTTAGAAATATAGAGAAACACGCGGCACATTCCAAATATGATAAATTTATTACCACTTCCTATATAAATATAAAATCCTTTCCAATACCAGTCAACACAAAAACGACACATTAAAACCTCGTTATGCCTGCTCTCATTGTATAGAACAAATACTCGTATATTCCAATACAAATTTTCATCAGTGACTGTAATATTTTTATAATGTTCGTTTTGTTTGTTTGTGAGTTATATTTTGTTATGTGATACGTCTTAAACATCTATAAAATATATTGAATAATCAAATGAACGTTCTGTCGAAGGTAAGATTTATTTGTTTGGCTTTTAAGATTCTTTTTGTAACTTGTACCATTTCTTTTAGTTTTAACAAAAATTTTATTTCTGATGAAGGTCATTGAATGACCGAAACGTTAAATAAAAATGTATTAACTACTAGTTAAATGTCTTTAAAAATGGTCTTCAATCCCAAGAATATAAAATAAACAATATATAATTAAATAAAAAAGACCCAGATCCATAAAAAGCGAAACAAGTATCTTATGCCGCTACGTATCGTTAGTTATGATTCTAAACTTTATTAATAAATTAAAAGGTTGGTGCAGATGGTTATAGTGCCTAAGCTGAGTCGAGATCGAAAACAAAAATTATCAAATAAGGGATCGTTTACTCAATGAAATAACGAACAGATTTGACGGAATTCAGAAACATATTGAAATCAAACCTCTAAAGCATCCAAATTTAACAAAAAGGGTCATAATAGCTATCATAATTGATGCCCAATTCTCCTTAAAAATGTTCATGATTCCCCACATTTAATCATCAGTCGTAGCAATTGCGGTAGTGGTAAGACCACCAAATCTCGTTGAAATTGAAATATAGAAAGTATTTTAATGTTTAGAAATGGAATGACGGATGCAATCATAAACAGCGGTAAAACGAACACGACGATTACCAAATTGTAAGTATGAAAGCTCAAAAATGTGCTGCCGTCGCACTGCTCCACATTTGTATCTAACTCAACGATGCACTCGACGGTCTCAGTTGGCCTGTAATAAACATGCTAGGAGTTTGAAGTACAGCCATATTCTCGAGTATCAGAAAACCGGTCAGGCGTGGATAAAGGATAAATAGGGAAACTGCATGTGACATTCGACAGAATTAAATTTAGTAAATGTGGCAATTAAACGTTCTAAAATCGATAATAAAGTTACTGAAGAGAATTTTAACGACTATTTCTTTACTTAATGTGAAAATGGTACATTTCATTCTAGAGTGATACATTATCGAATAGATTTCCTCTTAATATTAACCGATTATTGTTGATTGTATCCCATGCTGCGCTGAGGTTTATTAGAGCCCAGTAACCTAATTTTATCAGAACAATTTTCAGTATATTGGGTGAGTTTGACGACTTGGCTATAACAGAATTACCATTACAGGTCCAATTTGTTTGATTGTTTTTGTTTTGTCAACTACACCATTTGCTTAATTCAATTTCATTTCCTCTATTTTCTTCTCAATTTCAGAGATGGAATATTTTTATATTACGTTGTACTTTCTTCCCTTTTTACTTCCGAGCACCCAATGTCAGAAAAAGGAGTATTGTAATAGCGTGAAAAAAAAGTCGGGATTTTTGCGGAAATATCTGTTTCATGACTATTTAAGACGACTGACCAAGTTTGAACATGATGTCGGTGCGTCCGTATGTATGTCATACATTTTTGGGCGCGACTCATCTACCTTAAGGAATTGAGATATCATTTTCAAATTTTGAATTTAAGAGTTTATGGAGATATGTAGATAATGCAGATCCCAATTACTTTTGGTTGAAATCCGTCGACGGGAAGTGGTAGTTTAGTTGAAGCGTCAAACAATTTTTCTTAATTTTAGGCATCCAAATTATGAAATAATGGAAAAATTTTCAAGTAAAACTTGAAGATAATTAAATTTTGAACAACTTTTGTTTTTTCAAACAATGTATGGTTTGAGAAGAAGATTTCTTAAATACGGACGCTTTAATAATTAAAAGTAAAATTTATTGTGCGTAAAAACAAATAAACAATGTCTAATAAAGGATCGATTCCCTCCGGGATGGAGTAAAGGAGAAAATTGACATCATTTTGCGATATGCTATCTATCGGCGAAATAATAAGTCGAAAAATTCGTGAAATATAAATAAGATAGTCGTACACTAAAATAATTAAATTTATAGTTATCCTGCATTATTTATGAACACTTTAGAATCCAACCGTCTCGGCCCTCACTTCGTGGAATCTACTAATTTTAGTGTTTTGAATGAAACTCAATGTTTCTAGCTAATTCCACAATATAATGAAAAATGTTGAAAATTCTAAAAAATTGATACTACTGTAATAAATACGAATACCTAAAAGATAATTTTATTGTAGAAAATTTCAGAACACACGGTAAAACATATTTTATTTTAAATCATAATAAAAAAACTGGAATGCGACCCACATTTTGTTTAATAAAATAATAGTCAAAACAGAATAGAAAAAACATAAAACATCTTACTGGGTCAAAGCAAAATAATTGTTTTGAATACAATTATTTCGATAACGAAAATTAGCACGATTCAAAAAACAAAATGTTGTTTTTGCAATTCGACAAAAACCCCAAAACCGAAGTCGGGGGGAAAGCAAAAACGGGTGTAGACAGAGCAGGAGCCAGAGTGTGTACCGGGGGTCGAACACGCGAAGGGAAAAGTCTTTAGCTTGCCACGGTAACGGTACTAGTTTGTTTTCAGTGTTAGCGGTACGAGAGGTAAAAGTTCTCTCCGTTGTGTTAGGAGGTGATAGGGATACTGAGATTATTCCTTGACGGTGAACACTGTCTCCTGTTTCGATACACAAACGGTAGAATTACCCTCTACGCTAATTTCCTTTCGACATAGCATGATTCCGTTTATTGGCACGACTCGTGGTGACAAGTAGATAGCGAAAATCAAGAAATATCCCGGCGAGACGGAGGGAGTTTGACAACGCAGTTAGTTTTTGAACTAAATTTAGATTGGTATGATTTTTTTTCCACTAGTGAGATATTTACTCGTTATTAGTTCCGCTGGATTCTGAACTTGGGAGTATAAGTCAATTGTTATATACAAGGAGTAGCGATAGCAAATATATATATTTTTTTTTATTTTCAAAGAGACTGGACACATCTGTTCATTCTCAGTTAAATTTTTCGTCATGATATAGATATATATATATATATATATATATATATATATATATATATATATATATAATTTACCGTGTGTACTGGTATAATTAAATTTTGCAGAGTTTCGCCAACCTGACACAAGTTAGGTTTCATTTTGTTAAGTAGGAGTTATCATTTTGTTGGGTCACATATTCTCTTCCACCTCGTAGGCAGGAAAGAGATAGAAAGTTAGGCGAGGTTAATTTTGTACTTGGTAACACCAAGGCCGGAGCGTATGTTTTCCATTTTTCGTGGGTCTCAGTGAACTTGCACTGATAAGTAAATTTATTATAGAGAAACATTGTTATCATTTTTTTGTTCAGCCGTGATTATAAAATAAATTTTTTTCTTATTTTGCCAGTGTAAATGCATAAATTATCGTAGGTAATTTAATTACTGGGGAATTTCGCAACTTGTAACGCCAGTGTCGATAAATAATTTAATTGTTTTCCTTAGCTCAGCAAAATTTTATAGAACAAAAATTTCGCTTTCATTCCCTCAAGGTCAATGGCGACCTGAAACGACGTAAGCTGAAACGTTGTTGCGATTAAAAGGTATTTACACATAATATTTATTCATTGTCTCGACACGGGTGAATAGAAAGTTGGGAAACGAAAATAATAAACCATACGCCTCTCATGCACTTTGGAAAAGACCAAGCCGATAAGGGGGATAGTTTTGCCGTACCATCGCACAAACGAGAACTGTGTCATGACTTTGTTTGTTTTTTTTGAATAGTTATATGATATACAGGGGTAGGATTAAACAAACCATTTATAGATAGATATATGTATAGGTAGACTTATACCAGGGAACTTTAGTTACTTGGGTCATACGGGATTTTATTTTTGGGTTAAGGTTATATATATCTATATATGTGTACTCAGAGAAATTATTTTTTTATTATATAATTTTTGTATAACGTTGTGGTTCTACCTTATTTTACCTATCATCCACTACCCCATAATTTCCCCTCTGGAGAGTGTAACAACCGTGGAAGTGTGACAGAAACGAGGAGAACAACCCTGTCCTGGCAAAGGAAGATTAATCCGTTTTAAGACCAGGCGAACCTAGCTCAAAAATCGGTCTGGATCTGCATTACACGCTCAGCCGCTCATTGGAGACAGAATTTGGTGGACTCGAAGGACGGGATCAATATAGAGTGACCAAAAAGGTAGGGGTATTTTGGTTTTCAGGTGGTGACAGACGAATTCATGTCGGGATTACATTACACTACTTTAGAATCCATTAAATATTTTTATAATTAATAATTACAGATATTTAATTTTTTATAAACGTCACATTGTGACTTTCATCTCTTTGACGAGGGTCATGCGCAGTAGTTCATATATGAATTAAATTCAATGCGCGTGCACTCGAAGTGAACATAGTAGCATAACTAATTAAATTAATTTTGTAATCTGACATTTTACACGTGTTGTTGAAAATATTTCTATAAAATAATAATTTAGTGTTTTATTAACTTAATTATTATAATTAAAGTGTCATTAATGTGAGTACACATATTTTTATTTGTTGCACAAATAAATATATTGAAAATTCTAATTTAACCCTGCTAACCTGAACTATTTTCTAATGCTGTCTTATATTTTACATACATAATGAGAGCAAAGAGACATCAGCTAGACAAAAAGTACAAAAAATAAATTAAGAACACAACAAATTAACAAACCAAATGAAGGTAAGGAATCCATAGACAAAAGGAAATTTCAAAGCAGAAAATTCAAACAACAACAAAGTTTAGAACCGGAGTTCTCAAAAAAAAGAGAAAGCAGACAACAGAGAGAGAATTGAATTATATAGAAATAATCCAGAGTTTGCTGAAAAAAGAAAGTTGAAACAAAGAAAGGAAACAGCAAAAGAGAATAGATCCAAAATTTAAAAAAGAGGAAAACTAAAAGCTTTAAAAAACTCTGCTCTCTTGGTCGGTTGGGGCGCTCCTCGACAAATACAGAATTGTCTTGGAGGGCCAGTTTACGCTGACCAAGGGAACGGTCCCAAGCCCGTAGAAAAGAGGAGGGAACGAACACACCTACACTCACTCTCTCAATCCAAGGTGTAAAGCGACCCGTCTCTAAGGATGCGTGGTGACAGGGAAGTACCATCGCAAACGAAGCCTCCAGGAAACCGGTTGCCCTCCTGGAGTAACTAGCCTTACTGCGACATGCGGGGCTCTGCCGTTAGTTGACCAACCACATCACTAGCGTCTCGTGGGACCGATATAAGTACAACACAAAAAAAAGAAAAAAGCGAACCAAGGGAGGTGACAATAACCCTCCCTCCCCACAGCATCAGATGGAGTAGAATCCACCACGCTTTCTGGAAAACCAAAAAGACGTTTTGCTGGAGCAACGAGAAAACGTCTCAGCCGTCTGATCATGCGCGGTGTTCTCTATGACACTGCCTTGAAGCAGATACTCCAATAAACGGAGGAAAAGGAAATGAGCGGAAACCAACTGCCCTCACCTAAGCACCCTGAGACCCCTGTGAGGGATAAAACCCCGCTAATTCTCAAGAGTAAGAGTGTCCGATCTGAGAATAGTACTCCCAAAGAGGACACCAAGAAGCCCCGTGTGGACCAGGACTCCTCCTGCTGGATTTTGCCGACACTGAGACGGCCGTTTCGTTGGAGCAGTCCCTGGACAACCTCCACCTGCGGAAGAACGCGAAACTGCGTCTACTCCAGCGGAATGAGCTACCCAAACCCCATGTGTGCGTGGTGTACATCCCAGATGATGTAAATTGACCCGCACTAATATGGAATCAGGTATAAAAGTATCTCAGGACGATGATCTATGGTTTGCCCACCGGAGAGCGGACTTGTCTACACCGTACTGCGACAGGACCTACAGGACATACCTGGACGCTGTCGGTAGACGAAACCTCGCTGAGAGTGTAGGAGGAACTCAACTTGGCTCTACTGCGGATTTGAGCAGGTGCAATTCCGGCTCATGAATCGCGCAAAGACCGCGGAGAATGTCCCCGACAAGAGCTACTTAACAGGCATATCTTTCCCCGGATCATCCCATAAGAGCGCGAAGACTGTGGAACGTTCAAATAAAACTTCCACGGACAGAGCGGTCGAGAAGGGCGATAGGAGCAAACAGCAGCGGCATATCTCCTCGTTGGGCAAGAACAAGAGCACCATGCCCAAGTCCAAAGAGCCCAGCGAAAAAGGTAGCCCTGCAAAGAAAGGTAAAGGTAAGCATAGTAGTGGGGAAAATACTCCTGCCAAAACTACCTACAACATCACCCCCCTCCACCCCCCCCCACCCTTACCTTCAATTTAGAATACCACCGATACGATGCGTTGAACGGATGATTATGTCTCTTCTCCGTATTCTGTGCTATCAGTGCTATTTTACAGATCTACTTTGATATTGGCTTGGTTTGATTATATCCGCAAAGTTAATTTTTAGTTTTTCATAATTTTTTTACTTCTACCAAAGTATAGTGCTTTGACTATCCTGGTTTTAGCACGAAACAATACGTTATCTGCTAAAAAGGTTTTCTTGATAACTTCTTTACGTTAATGTAACTTCAATAGGGATATGTGTAAAAACTTAAGACAAGCTAAAAGTGTCTAATTGTAAAATTGAAAAACAGTAGGTTAACACAAAATAAGAATATTGATAATTTATTTATCCCAAATAGGTTTTACAACCTAATTACATGGAATAAGGATTGATAACACATATATTCCATCCTAACATTGTGTTGTATCCTCCAACTCAGTTATATGGGTGGTAAATTATTTTTCTTCCTTCAAATCACCGGGAGAGGATGGAATCTTCCCCGTTCTCCTCCACTGGAAATACTCAGATTCCAGACCTTTGGCTTCACCCGACTGGAGCCAACGGACATCAAAGGAGTCTCGCATTGTACGATAATCTCCTTTATCAGAGGGTGTGGACTGAACTGCAAACTCTGGCAAGGTATGAGCAACAACAGACACACGAGCATTGCAGAGGAAGGTGTTATTTCTAACGCAGTCACCTTCACTTTACAGCTTAAATAACGAATGTGCATAATAAGACAAAACCAAAGTATTGCAGAAATAAAAAGAACACTATCTAAAACTTTACATGAATCGCGTGTGAAGAAGGCTTGTGCTGGCCACAACGCATTTTTCTTCCTAGTACTGTACCCCGTTAAGTGGACGTTTGAATAGCTGCTCCATTGCTCTGAATATTTTGGGATTTTGTTAGGTCTGTTACAATTTGTTCCCGTCCTACCTCAAAAACTCTTAAAAAACAAGAAAAAGTACTAGGAAGACATGACACTTGTATTCTTTGCGGTTCTCATGTGGCAACTTTAGGCTTCGTCTAGCTGTCCAGCCAGACGGGTGTGGTTCACCTTGAATTTTATTTAACTTTGTAATTCATTACTTAGCACTATCTGATTTTGCCCTAGCCTAAACATTACGTACCCTTTTCCCTGAAAACCTGAAATATTTAGGGAAAAGAGGAAACACTTACCTTCAAAAAATACTATACCTACGTTAAAAATCCAAAAAATGAAATCAATTTTACATACGATTTCTACAATGGAAAAAAATGTGTATCAAAACAATTAACAAATATGATGAAGGTTAAATATATAATACAAATTAATCAAGAACTTAATCGAGGAAATAACAAAAAAAATTAATTTTATAACAAAGTGAGAGAAAGCTAATTAAAAAAGAATATAGTTAGTAAAGAAAGACACTTTCACCAATCATCTAAATTGGGAATAGCTGGACCTCACAAAAACTGATACTTTTCAATTTCAAAATTTATTTAAAAAATTACAGAGAAAAGATAAAGAACGTACACAACTGGCGCAAAGAATCAGAAATCAAATGGTTACGTTATATAATGTAGAATATATAGGCTAACGTAGCCTTTGCCAAGATGGTTTTCCTTATTTTTCGGATTACTTTATTTCCGTTTTACATTTAGAATAAATAATCAAAAAAATAAAAAAGTATAGTTAATCTGAAAGAAAAACTATTTTCTTTAAAAAAATGTATGCGTCAGTCGAAAAATTTTTATGTTACGCAAAAACTGCCAAAACAATAATGTTTCGAATAGACTATAGAAACCAATTTAGAGTAAAAGATATACAAACTTGAATATTCTTTCTAAGAAATTATTTTATTAAATTTTCAAACAAACCACAATTTTGAACTATAATTTAGTTCCGTTGTTCTAAGTAAACGCATAAATATTAAAGAAAACAATCAGATATACTTCTTTACAACATTAGTTGACTGTCGAAACACAGGACCTTCAGATCTTCAATCTAACGCTCTACCGATTAAGCTATTTTGGTTCTTAAGAGAATTCAGTCGAGCGATGTATATATTCTATTAGTGATATAAAAGAATAGCATTGCGTATTTCTCACTCAGCTTAAGTAAAAAATAATTAGAAAAGGACACACAAAGAGTTTAACAAAATTATCAGTCTTACGAAATTACTCTCCTCCAAAAACTCATATAGTGTCCCAAAAAAAATATCACTTCAAAAAAAAAGTTTCTTACGACGTCTCCCAGTAAAAAGCATAAACCGGCAAAACTGTGACTTTGCTAAGAATGTGGTCCAACAAGAAAAACGTCTCCCAATAGAAAAACGTCCAGTAAAAAGAAGCCTCTCAGTAGGAAACTTCAATCAACAACAGAAGTCTCCCAGCAAAAAAAGTCTCACAGTAAAAAACCCACTAAAAAGAGGCACCCAGCA
Source organism: Galeruca laticollis (assembly GCA_963921935.1). Classification (NCBI taxonomy): domain Eukaryota; kingdom Metazoa; phylum Arthropoda; class Insecta; order Coleoptera; family Chrysomelidae; genus Galeruca; species Galeruca laticollis. The sequence goes on from OY998183.1 coordinate 95,788,199, forward strand.
AAAGAATCCTGTAATAAATTATATACAATTCTTCTTCTTCTTTACGTGCCGTCTCCTTTAAGAAGGTTGGCTATCATCATGGCGATTTTTATCTTTGAAGCTGCGGATCTGAACAAATCAACAGAGCTACTGTTGTACCACTGCCTTAGGTTGTTCAACCAGGAGATGCGTCTTCTTCCTATACTTCTTTTACCCTGTATTTTTCCTTGTATAATAGTTTGCAACAGTGTATACCTCTCCCCTCTCATCACGTGGCCCAGATATTGCAATTTTCTGATTCTGATTGTGTTGATTATTTCCTTCTCCTTTCCCATTCTTCTCAATACCTCCTTGTTCGTTGTTCTGCTCACCCAGCTTATTCTGAGGATTCTTCGATATGCCCACATCTCGAATGCTTTCAGCCGGTCAGTGTCGCACTTCTTAAGCGTCCAGGCTTCCATTCCATATAATAGTACAGGAAATATGTAGCATTTAAGCATTCTGATTTTAAGATGTAGACTAAGATCTGTTCTGGTTAATGCATTCCTCATTTTATTGAAGATACACTATCAATAACGAAATAATTTTATGGGCCTGATTCCCTGAACACTCGCCAAAAATAAATTTTGTATCATGTTGATTGATTTACCTCGAAATAATAAGAGGGCCAAATTCCAAGCGGCGTCTACGATATTTTCAAAAAGGTGGAATAAAGTCCTTCACGGTTTTTTAGTCGATCCCCAAATGACATAAAAGATGGCTTAGAAAAATCACAGATCCAATAAAGCCATAATTACACAGGAGCAACTTCTCTAAACTTGTGACTATTCAAGTTGCCAACAGGAAAATGAGGACAAACACGTACCAACCCACAAACTCAAAAATTCACTATTTGGAATGAGTCAATAGCTCTGTCATTGGCCAAAACAAAGTCGTATACTGAGTTATCTATATATTAAAAACGAATCGTAGAGCCGCATTCAGAGTTGCCGATAACTGAGAACGGAGTGTAATAAGTCATTCCTAAAGTATTTGGCTAGTTTCAACGCTTATATATCTAGGGTTTACAATTGTTTCTCTTGAGCTTCTCTCGCCAACACTAATCTAATGTCTAATTCTTCTAAATATTTATTAGATACATAAGTTCTCACTAGGTATTCTTTTACTCAAATCATGTTCTTCACTATATCTTAAATTTTAATGAAGTGATTTACAGTTATAAAAGCGGCGTTTATTGGACAAATTGCTGAAAATATGTTCCACTTAATTCCCAATGAAAACAGTCTCTTGCAAACAATAATCGTTTTTACAGAAGCTTCTTTTTCATAAACTGAATGTTTCAATTATACATCCGGCACTCATGTTTGAGCTACTTAATCGTTAGAACGTAACCCTTCGGAGTCTATTAAAACTTTTAATAAATATAAATCGCTATAAAAATAAAGTTAATGAGTTTTGTAGAATTGTGACATGTCGTTGTGTGCTACCGGACTTTTAACAACTTCCATTCCATCCATCATATTATAAAAGTTGCACCATTTTTATTACAGTTTACGTTTGATTGCAACCAATTTATCATCTTTAAGTTATAATTGAAACGTCCCTGTAAAATGCTTTGCTATTCTTGAACTTTTAAAATTTCCTCTCGTTGATTTATGGTGGAAACCTACAAAGTTTTTTAATCACATCTTGGCTGTTCGGTGATGTGACGACGACCCAGTTGCCAGTAAATAGGAGGATTTTCAAATAATTTTACGCTAGATTTGAGTTTCGATCTTGAAATTAAATCTGGAGTTGCCTCACTATTGTCTATGTCACTAGGAAATAGAATATCATTCTTTTTATATCTAACAAATTAATTGTATTATAGTTCGAATTAGAACAGAACTTAGTTGAATTATACGTCAATAGAACAGAGAATACGCTTTTTAACGATTATTAGGAAATACTTTTTTTATATAGAGGTTTTATTGAAAATTATGGAAGATATCTCAATATTTTTGCGTGTGATGGCTCTAAAAGCAATGAAAAAGAAGATCTTATTGGAATAGCAGAAATAAAAGTACCGAGTGTTAATGAATATGTAAAACAGTAATGGGAATTTTTATTTGCAACTGTGCCACATTGAGAATGTCAGTTCTTAAACCAGACCATTTTTTGAGAAAAAGCAACTATTTTCCTGGTTATATGTCGCTACGAATCAATATTTGGTGAGAAAAACTGTGATTTTCAAACTTGCTGAAATAAAAGAAATTTCAATTTCATATGTTCTACTAGTAGTAAATATTAGTTTACCATAAAACCTGTTCATGTGAAACCTGAGCTTTGGATAAGACTCAACAAAATAAGCGGAAACATACGAAAACGATTCTGTGGGAGAGAAAATAAATGAAGATGCTGATTATCAACAAAATACTTTGTTTAAAATAGAATAGATATATATATACTGGTATCCTCCCTAATTAGTATGTTCTGCAATATTAATTTATCTTTACAGTAATAAACTGGGTTTTATGATAGTTGGGGTCTCGGTGAACGATATATTGCGTATTTTATATAGGTAAGGTCTCAGGTGTCTGTGAAGAGCCATGTATGTTAACAGGCGACAGATAAATTTAACCTTACAGTGCTAACGGTCTCACAGACGGACGTGACTATGTCAATACGATAATTAACGACACGTTCCGATATACGGTCTTGGCCACTCAGTAGCTTCATATTTTACCTAAACCATGTAAGTGTTAAAAGTTCAATAAATTTAGATTCTTAGGTTATACAAAATTTCGGTGTGAGAGACGGACGTTAGCTTTTGTGGTTGTACCTACCAACGGTAACACCTGTTAGTTTGTTGCATTTCCAATGAATAAAATATTGATTTTTTACTTCATAGCTGTAATAAACACGAGATATGACATAGGAAATTTTAAGAACGCCCTATATAGACAAATTTTTCTAATTCGAAATAATTAATAAATAATAATAAATTAATTGTTGACCTCCAGGAAAGAAATTGATACAAACAATTTTGTTATAATTAGCAAAGTCAATAAACACTACATCTGATGGTTTACCATGCTTTGTTTATCAATAAATATAATCAATACGTTGCAAATTAAAATAATGAAATGTAAAATTAACCTTCACACAAGGGCATAGACGAGGTAGTTTTAGAATAAATAGCAGGAATTTTTGAGGCCATCAATATATTGATATTGATTTATCGAAACAATTGTCAATTTTTTAGAATTTTCAATAACTTTTATTATATTGTGGAATTAACTAGAAACCGTGAGTTTCATCTAAAACACTAGTTTCATAAATGTTTTTGGAAGGAATGAATTGTTAAAAAGTACGTAATCGTATCGACCCGATATCAAAAATTATAGTTATGATGATGTAAATTATCCTGCAATCCGTATTTTTTAATTTCAAAAGCTATGTTTGACGTTATGTCTACTGGATTATTTGATTAATGTGAAAATGTGAGATGAATAATACTGATGGTTTGTTCTAGTATCATCAAACCATCTTTCAACATTCTCTTGAAACCCTGTTTTAATGATAATATGGGTTTGTTAGCGAAAAGCGAAAAATGCTTAATTGAAGTGAAGTGACCTTTGAAGTATCTGAATGAAGAAAAATTAAAACCGCTCTCAAAAGACAAGAATTGCATAATTCATTTTGATGAATATATAATAATGATAATTGAAAAATATAAATATTATAACCTGATACAAGGTGCATTACATATTGTATGAAAGGACATGTGCTATTTAATAATATGGATACAAAGTGACAGCATTGCGGAAATTGCTAGAAATTAAGAATGGAAGAAAAATATACATACTTTAAAAATATTCAACCTTTCAAAATTTGTACCATTTATATTAACATAATAAAATGTTTTCATAATTATAAATTTTTGTTTGTTTCATGCACAACAATGAAATTCAACTTAAGCGGAATCATATTTATTCCAAAGAACAAAAACTCAAAATCATTCTCACATAATATATTTAATCACTTTGATGTATTTACCAACAATAAATGAGAATAACATTAAAAAGTAGTTATTTGTGTAATAGGTGCAAAAAGTGCATTTTTGTTGCAACGAAGCACTAAACACAATCTTATGGAGTAAATATAAATAGCATTTACGAAGCACAAATTTACTTATTTAGCATGAAAATTACTTAATTATAATCACAAATACAATACACACTAAACTATAAATTTGGGATATTTTTATGAACACAAAACATATGACAACAGCATTTGACCCATAGAGAAAGTTATAATATTATTTGTCTATAAATTGACCGTCGTCTTCTGTCATTGTTCTATATTGTTCTATACAGCGCCATGCATCAAGACGGTGGAGCGGTTGAACTAAAGTAAAAAGATATTCGTTTGCAGAAATTTACGCACAATAAATCTCAAAAAATACAATGATATGAGATTTCATATTTTCCGAATAGAATTCTCTAGGCTTCCTTTTGGGGATCAGGTTTTGGTGTCCATATTGGTGACCACAAATTGTCAAAACTTTAAAAATTACTCCATCACTTAATGGCTTATATCTTTTTTATAACAATATAAAACTCAACCAAAATACCTGATCACCAAGACAAAGGTCCAAGTTATATTGTGTTAAAATTTCAACCCTTAATTTCCCTGCATTCTTTAGATTTGTTGTGTACAAAATGACCTAAATTTTGTTGCAAATCACGGGTGCCAACTGTTTTCAGGTTCCTAAAACGCGAGGCCCCTCTTAACTTTGTTTAAAAGTGGCTACTGGTAGTGAATAGCTATATGTTTAGTTGAGGATTCGTTAACCTGATTTTTGATTTGTGGTGTTTTTTGTTTTGTTTTGTCGATTTTTAGGATATCTGCTTGTTTTTGAGATTTTATTTATATCATGCGCTTTTTATATTAAAAAATGTATGCAAATGTTGTTTTTCTATTATAAACATCTTTGAATATAATGTAACTAATTTATAATTCAATTTTTTCTAATGTACACTTTACTAGAACATGTGTGTGGTTTGCTTTAGTTGTAACACATGGTTATCACAGGAAACTTTTCAAATTCAGTTAGAATAAGAGTGAATAAAATTTTTTAAAGTTTGTATCTGGTGAGAAATTTAGTGATATTACCTCATGCTACATTAAAGACGTACGCATACTACGCCAGGAACTAGTTTCTAATACTCCAAATAGCCCACAACATAATATTGGCAACAAAGAAAACGTCAACAAAGACTATCTCTGCTAAATTGCTGTCGACTCGTATAGGAGAACATACACTACAACTAGCGACACAGAATAAAATGGTAGATTTGGATGCGGCGGTCAAAAATATTAGAGAAGAAATCTTTAAAACTCACACTGACATGAAAAATTGTATAGAAGCTAGCGAAGCTAGACTCCTATTAACAATAGAACAACTCAAAAGCACAGTAACAAAACTTGAAACAGAAAATCTCGAACTTAAAGGAGAAGTAGAACTCCTGAAAAGAGCAAAAACAAGAAAAACATTGTGATATTTGGGTTAAAAAAAACGAGAAGAGGTCACGGCGGAAAACCTGCGTAAGGATCTCAAGGACTTGCTTGCTATTGAGATAAGAGATAGCGACTTTGGGGACGTCTATACATTGGGTAAAACGAAAAACTGTTCAATTAAAATTGAATTCAACTCACACCCAAGAAGAGAGAAGTCTTGAAAAACTGTAATAAGCTGAAAGGGAAAAATATTTCAATAGTCAACGACTTAACTCTCAAGCAAAGAAAGGAATTTAAAATATTGAGGAAGCATCTCATCCTCGTTAGGCAAGAACAGATATATAAGGAATGTTACATAAAAGGTAACAAATTCTTTGTTGACGGAACTGCTTACGGAATTGAAGACCTTGAAAGATAAGAGCACTTGGAACCTCAACACAACAGTGCACCTCCCACTCCTACAGCCGTAAGACAACCCGAGGTTCCCAACACCCCGGAGAGTTCCACAACAAGGAATCCAGTGATTCCAGCACAGAAATTAATACATGGAAAGCCAAGAACACGGTCAGTCAACAAAATTTAGACGCAGTAACGAAACCTCACCAGTAGTAAGACTTTTATCTTTGATTAATTTGATTATTAAATGCCCCTAATTAAATTAAGTTTTTAATGTTAAGTCTATCCAAAGTGTTGTTGAAATCTTTTTATGGATTCCTATATATGCGATTTTGATAGCAATACTGTAGGAACCTTCACACTGACCAGTGTGAGAGAGTGTAAAGACTTGCTAATGATAAATGAAAGTAATCATAATTTCAAGTTGTTGAATCGAAATATACGTTCAATTAATGCGAATCTTGATGAGTTCAAAATATTTCTTAGTTTTTTGGATAAAAATGTAGATTGTATTGTTCTAACAGGAACTTGGCAGATTGCTGATACAAGCATATTTGAAATCGATGGATATAATCTACAATAAAGGTGATCTAAAGCAAAATGACGGTGTTGTTGTGTACCTTAAATCTCATTTCTCATATGAGCATTCAGTTGTACTGATTAATAATATTAAAGTGCCGAATATCAAAATAAATTTGGATCAACAAAATAATATAGTTGTCACAGCCATGTACAGATCGCCATCCACTGATCCTAAAGAATTTATTGTTTGTCTGCAAAATTACTTGGAAGAGAATGAGAGTAATACCGAAAACTTCAATATTTTCACGGGAGACATTAATTTAGATCTATTAAAGAATAACGATACTATTTCTGAATGCGTAAATACGCTAAATGAGTTTGGCTACAACTCAACAATTAATAGCATCACTAGAGTTCGGGACAACATGAAAACTTGTATAGACCACATTTTGCCTATGGCTCTAGAAACGAATATTACTGATCATTATTCGACACTACTACAAATAGTTTTCGATATACCTAAACAAGACAAAAAAAAGATGTCAACTAGCACACAATATGTTGATCAGCGTAAACTGAAATCTTTTCTTGAGAGAGCATCTTGGACTGCCATTTACTCTGCTAAAAATCCGGATTCTAAAATCCGGATTCTAAAATGAACATATTCGTTAATATTCTATCAAATTTGATTGGCGAAGCGACGATATCCAAAAGCAGTAGGAGGAAATCTGAAGGAGACTGCTGGCATACATAAAAAGATTAGACCAACAGTCAATAATAACAACCAGATATTCCACGAAACCAAAGAGAAGAACAATGTTTGGCAAAGTATATTGAAGAACTTTTCGACGACGACAGATCCCAGCTGGTATCAATCACTCTCTAACCGGCCAATCTATGACTAAGGACGAGATTGAAAACGCCATACGAAACTCAAAAAATAACACAGCGGCAGGCCCAGATGGAATTCCTTCAGAAATATTCAAACTCCTAGATGAAAGAGGCATCACATCACTACATAGAGTGTTTAACACTATATATGAGACAGGTCACTACCACAAACAGTGGTTGTTCAAGATTGTGAAATCTTGAAATTTATTCGTTTACGATACCTTTAAAATATGTGAGATATTTGTATGCGTCCTTTTTTTATTGTATATATTTAAGGCGTAAATTCATTTTAGTTAATAGCTTTGTAGAAATATGTTGCAGAATTGATAAGATCTTTATATTGTTGTAAATTCAAAGGATAGTTTCATTTTATTTTCAAAATACTTTTAAAATATCACGTTTTGCAACAATAATTGTAAATTGTTTTGTATGGGCATATAAATAGCACATTTTTGAATGTCGACATCTTGTCGCATTGTCCTATAGTTAAGAAGTTAGGAAAAGGTCACGTTTCACCCTACTATATATTGTATTGTAAAAACCCTGAATTTAGTGTCACTTCCGCATGAATTTTATGGTCGATGTTCGGAAGATATGAAAGAAATTTTTGAATTACCTTTTCGAGTAAAGAGGTTACAATTGCTATTGTAGTATTCCATAGAAATTTAACTAACGATTGGCGGCACCCATAGTTGATTCTTGTCTAGGAACCCGACAAGTCAAATTATACTGGCCAATAGGAAATATTTATTTTAGTTTGGTCAACCCAATCCACGTGTAAACACGCCCCTCGCAGATTTCTATTTAACACGTCTCACAACGTGAAGAAATCAGTTACACACTCATCGAACCGAGCGCAACGCTCAACAGCAAAGTTAGTTTTTAACTCATCGAATCGAGCGCAACGCTCAACAACAAAGTTAGTCTCTCACTCAAAAGTTTCTAACTCATCGAAATCGAAGCGAGTTCAATACTCTCGATAACAAAGTTTTACACTCATCGACGCGAGTTTTACACACTCATCGAATCGAGCTCAACGCTCAATAACAAGTTCTTATACTGATCGAAACGAGTTCAACACTCAATAAAAAAGTTTTAATATTCATCAAATCGAAACATAAAGTGTCTTCCGATCTGAAACCACAGAAATTCAGCATTCACAACTTTGTACCATATTGTAAATTTGTACATAATAAATTATTAATTTCGACATTAATATTGTCAATTAAGATTATTTATTTAGTTGAATGTCCACGCCAGTTGACGAAGTTCAACTAGAAATATAATCAAAAACATTGGTCCTTCGATAGCCGGATATAACAAGTACTGTTACAAAAACATTGGTCCTTCGATAGCCGGATATAACAAGTATTGTTATATAACATTGTAAAGTGCCAGTACCGAGAGAGCAGTTCAAATCATAGTGCACGTATAGCAGTTCAAGTCGTAGTGAAAGTGAAGCAGTTCAATTAGCAGTCCAATTAGCAGTTCAAATCGCAGTTCCAAGGATTCATCACCGCAGCAGCCAGAATAATCAGGGCAAGTTGGTCAGTTATCTATTTAAATGTGCCAATTATCCGTCCTGTTTCCATATTAGTATCGTAAAAACATTGTTGAAATTCCTTACCATACTCATGCAAAAACTGAATTTAAAATGGCTGAACTTAACAAATTAAAACGACAACGCGATTATATATTAACAACCATTACGACATTGAGAAGAGTCGTCGACCAAGCAAACGATGAACCCGCGAACGTCAATGAATATTTTATTCAATCGACATTAGAAAGGACAATCAAAGCATTTGAAAAATTTGATTCACTTCAGGATAGGATAGAGGAGTTAGATCAAGAGTAAATTGATCAACGTAGCTATTACGAGGATAGCTTTATGTGGGAAACTTCGGGTGCTAAAAGGTTTCTCGATAAATGCACAGCTTCAACATGCAGTACATTTTTATTGCACAATCAGTAGATCCCGTGCAAACGGCCACCAACAAATCATGTTTGGCTGAGCTTACTAAACTAAAACGGCAACGCGGTTATATACAAACTACTGTTACGAAATTAGGACAACTCATCGACCAAGCAAACGATGAGGCTACGGGATTCCATAAACATTTGATGCAATTGACGTAGATGACGGAATTAGAACGTATAAAAAATTTGATTCAATTCAAGATAGCATAGAGGAGTTAGATCGAGAGGAAATTGATCAGCGTAGCTGCTACGAGGAGAGCTTTATGCGGGAAACATCGCGTGCTAAAAGGTTTCTCGATAAATTCGCAACTCTACCATGCAGTAGATACCGCGCAGTGCAACAAGTAGATACCGTGCAAACGGCCAACAAAACACGTTTAAACACTGATAAAAAGACATCCGCCGCTGCAAACGTACCAGTAATCTCTCACGTTATGTCACATGAATCGATCCAACGTGAGCAGATAAAGTTACCTGCTGCTAACATCAAATTAGCAGAATCAGAGTTTCATCAACCGGAATCGGTTGACATCTTAGTAGGAACAGGTACTACACTGCCTGTAGAACAAAACATGTTAGTAGGAACAGACATTACACTGCCTGTAGAACAAAACATATTAGTAGGAACAGACACTAAACTGCCTGTAAAACGAACCAAGGTAGTAGAACCAGAGTTTCATCGACCTGCACCGGTCGACAGATTAATAGGAACAGGCAATACACTGCCTGTAGAGCAAAGCAAATTAACGGACCCATATGTCCACCGATATACACCGGTCTACAAATTATTAGAAGCAGAGACTACTGTGTCTGTGGAAAAAAGCGAATTAGCAGCTCCTGATTATCAAGAATCAAATAAACGTCACATGTCCCCTATCGTGGACAATCCGCTGATATCAGAAAGTTAGTTATTGTTCATCTCATGACGCAATCAGTAAGGAAACGAGTTCAACTAAGAAAGTAAGTGTGGTACACCACAGTTCTTTAGAGAGTTCTGCAGGGGTACCGTCGAATGACGCCCTGTATATCGGTCATAATAGTCAACCTAGTTTATTAACCATTTCTAGTCGAGTTCGCGAAAACCCTATCGTGATTGCAGGTGATTTAAAGCGAATGTGTCAACCATTTTTAGTTAGAAACGAATACTGTAAGTTTCAATGTCTCATTTGGAGAGATCAAATGAAAAACTTACGAATTTTTGAATTAAATATCGTTATATTCGATATTACCTGTGCTTTGTATCTAGCAATTCAATGTTTACCTCAATTAAGTATAGATGAATGCAAAATATATACTGTGCGCAACGACACGAATATGTATATACTGAAATCTATTCAGATTAGGGTTTCCAAACGGATAACACTATTCGGAGTTTTCAAACTATTCGAACCGCCAGGATTATTGGTTTCCGTGATTGTACTCGGGAAAATAATCCTACAATACTTGTGGATCTATAAGCTCGATTGGAACGGATCGTTACTTATTATATTGTATATTGAATGGCAAATATATTGCCAACCATCACCGTCAAATGATCTGTTATTATTTCGACGCACCGTAATTACCGCCGATGTTGAAGGCGTTCAATTACATGGATTTTCCGATGCAACTGAAATGGCATTCGGCGCATGCGTTTACTTACGCACACTATATCTCTTAAGAAAAATTAAAGTGCAATTATTATGTGTTAAATCTCGTGTTGTACCCATCAAGAAGATAACCATACCGAGATTAGAGCTGTGCGGGGCACACCTCTTGTCTACATTCAAGGAAACTGTAAATACGGGCCTCCGAAAAGAAATTCAAACTTTTTATTGGTCCGATTATGAATTTGCATTACGTTGGCCTCAAGCTGTTCCTCGGCGATTGATAAATCCTTTTCGAGACAAAGAAGGGATAATGAGGGCAGGCTACCGTTTGATTGTGTCTGATTCGACATTTGACGCTAAACACTCCGTTATCTTGTTTAAAATTGGACATGTGATCATTTTTGTTATGATGTATTATCTGAAAAAATATTTGCAAGCTGTAATTCAGCAAAGTTTATGCTCGATACGCCGTAAATATGTGATAATTGACGGACGTAGTCGAATGTATATACATATAAAACTGTGTTGTACCTGCTTCAAGGCAAAGTTTCCGCAGACACCTCGTGTTGGGAAATTAGGTGAAGCAACATTAAAAGTATTTAAAAGGCATTTGTACAAAGTCGCCTGTCACGACTGGTTATTTACGTATGGACGATTTAACGTGTTAATCATCGAAAACGAAACTAATATTTCTTCTGACCCTACCGATCCTATCACCCTTATTCCTGGCAATTTATTATTAGGTAATTTATTGACCAACTTGCAAAGTCGTGATTACCCCCCGATTATCAGTGAACATATGTCTCGCGAGCAGCAGATACTTGAGGTTAAGCCGCATTTCTGGACGCGATGGAGCAGGGAATACCCGAACGAGTTGACGGTTCGCACCAAATGAGAAAAGGCCGGTCCTGAAATCCACGAAGGGGCTGTGGCCTAACTATGAGAAGACAACATTCCACCCTCACAATGGGCCCTGGGAAGAATCATGAAGTGCTATCCCGGTAGTGATGGTGTGGTACGCACTGTTTTAGTGAAAACCACGAAATCTTCAGTTGTCCGAAATGTGAAGAAGGTAGCGTTACTTCCGATTCTACCGACTAATGCTGAAGATGAACATTCTTAGACTTTATAATTGATCGTATTCTCTCAACGGGAGGAGTATGTTCAAGATTGTGAAATCTTGAAATTTATTCGTTTACGATACCTTTAAAATATGTGAGATATTCGTATGAGTCCTTTTTTTATTGTATATATTTAAGGCGTAAATTCATTTTAGTTAATAGCTTTGTAGAAATATGTTGCAGAATTGATAAGGTCTTTATATTGTTGTAAATTCAAAGGATAATTTCATTTTATTTTCAAAATACATTTAAAATATCACGTTTTCCAACAATAATTGTGAATTGTTTTGTATGGGCATAAAAATAGCACCTTTTTCGAAAGTCGACATCTTGACGCATTGTCCTCTAGTTAAGAAGTTAGAAAAAGGCACGTTTCACCCTATTATATATTGTATTGTAAAAACCCATAATTTAGTGTCAATTCTGCATGAATTTTATGGTCGAGGTTCGGAAGAGATGAAAGACATTTTTGAATAAGCTTTCTGAGTAAGAAGGTTACAATTGCTATTGGAGTATTCAAAAGAGATTTAACTATTTGTTGGCGGCGCCCATAGTTGATTCTTGTCTGGGAACCCGACAAGTCAAATGATACTGGCCAATAGGAAATATTTATTTTCGTTTGGTCAACCCAATCCACGTGTAAACACGCCCCTCGCAGATTTCTATTTAACGCGTCTCACAACGTGGATAAATCAGTTACACACTTATCGAAAAGACCGCAACGCTTAACAGCAAAGTTAGTTTTTAACTCATCGAATCGAGCGCAACGCTCAACAACAAAGTTAGTCTCTCACTCAAAAGTTTCTAACTCATCGAAATCGAAGCGAGTTCAATACTCTCGATAACAAAGTTTTACACTCATCGACGCGAGTTTTACACACTCATCGAATCGAGCTCAACGCTCAATAACAAGTTCTTATACTGATCGAAACGAGTTCAACACTCAATAACAAAGTTTTAATATTCATCAAATCGAAACATAAAGTGTCTTCCGATCTGAAACCATAGAAATTCAGCATTCACAACTTTGTACCATATTGTAAATTTGTACATAATAAATTATTAATTTCGACATTAATTTTGCCAAATTAAGATTATTTATTTAGTTGAATGTCCACGCCAGTTGACGAAGTTGAACTAGAAATATAATCAAAAACAGTGATTGTGCTCTGCTTTTATCCCCCTGCCTAAGAAGACCAAAGCAAGAAAATGTGAAGATCATAGACTCATTAGCCTGATGAGCCATACTTAATATCATGCACCAAACAGTTTACAAAAAGTGTGAAATAGACAAAAACGACTCCCAATTTGGGTTTAGACAAGGGTTAGGTACACGAGAAGCGATAGTCGCAACACAAGTGCTTGCTCAGAACTGCTATGATCAGAGAAAGGATATGTGCCTACGTTTCATAGAATACAAAAGGGCATTTGATCGCGTACAACATCACAAATTTATGCAGCTCCTCAATAGGCTTGATATAGACCAAAAAGACATTAGATGCATTGAGAACCTATACTGGACACAAACAGCGCAAATCAAATTAGGCAATAATGTGTCCAACACCATACAGATTAGAAGGGGGATGTGTGGTATCTCCACTCCTATTCAACTTATATTCGGAAGCAATTTTTCGAGAGGCTCTGGAAGACGTCGAAATGGGAGTCAAAGTTAATGTAGTCTGGATTAACAATATCTGCTATGCTTACGACACGGTCCTAATCGCTGATAACATACACGATCTACAACAACTGGTCAACAAAGTAGGAGAACAGAGCAAATCAATATCAACACCAACAAAACAAAGTTCATGATTATCTCCAGAAACCTAAATATGTTTGAAAACTCCACCATAACGTTCAACGCAAAGTCCATAGAAAGAGTAGATAAATTTAAGTACTTGGGCATCTGGCTCTTCGAAGAATGGACATCAGACAAGGAACTAAAATTTCGCATTGAAGAAGTTCGATAGGCATTCTTGAGGTTTCGAAGAGTGCTTGCCTGTTCCGATTTTGACCTTGACCTGAGACTGGGATTCACTAAGTGCAACGTTTGGTCGGTGTTTCACGGTATGGAAGGATAGACATTAAAGGCGACATCAATTAACAAATTAGATGTTTTAGAGATGTGGCTGTATCGCAGAATCTTAAGATACCTTGGACGGCTAGACAGACAAATGAAGAAGTTCTAAGTCATATCAACAAACAACTTGAACTGTTTGAATTTATTAAGAAAAGAGAAACGGCTTATTTGGAGCATATAATGCGAAACACGAAATATCAATTCTTGCATCTGTTGACCGAAGGCAAGATCGAAGGCCGGAGAGGGATCGGTAGGAAAAAAATGTCTTGTCTGCGAAACATCAGACAGTGGACAGGGCTACACGATGTACAATCGTTAATACACACCGCAAGGAATAGAGAAGCAATGCAAAATGTTATCGCTAACATCCATCAATGAATACGCATTAGAGGAAGGAGAATCGCAAAAAATGAATCAATTTGTTATTCTCAAAAAACAATACGCCTAAACCTGGGAATTAAACCAGAAGAACAAATAGAGGCTTTTTGTCCTTAAATGGATTACTGGAGGAACAGTAGCCAAGTCTCAAGTATAGACCATGTCAGAAACGATAAAGTCAGTCAGATTATAGGTGTCAATGATTATATAAAACGGAATAGAATGTAAGCGGCTTAGATTGGAATGACCACCTTGAGTGGATGGAAGAAGATCGATGACCGAAGAAGATCTGGCATCGATTCCTCCAGAAAGAAGGAAACGTAGCAGACTACTGCTTTGCTAAAAGTGGAGATAGAAATAGCCTAGAAAACACGCATTTCAAAAAAACAATTCACACGCTAACATCGCTTTTGAAGAAGCCCGTGGTTTTTTGAATTCCACACATTATTAGTGTTTTAAATGAAACTCACGGTTTCTAGTTAATTCCACAATATAATAAAAATTGTTGAAAATTCTAAAAAAATGACAATTGTTTCGATAAATCAATATCATCGTCAGAATGACAGAAGTTACATTTTATTAATTGCATATCTGATGTTTAGTAGTTATTTTTGGCTAGACCAAGAAGTGACCTAACTTGTGATTGACTTAATATATGTTTATAGAAAAAAGAAGAAGATGTGATATTACAATTATTGAAGCTTAGATATTATTAGCCCTATGGTGATATCCTGGATATCATTTTTCCAATTAAGATCAGTATAACTGTGCAATGATATAGAAAACCAGGAAAACTATATCTGCTGATCTTTACAATTATCACTTAAGAAGACAGTTTATTAGTGGAGAACTCCCTAGATTTAACTGTTCGTTGACAACTTCGTATTGTGAGTTTCTTAAATGTCTTCTAGTTTCCAACTCTTCAAGGAAATCCAGTTCTTGTTTCTTTTCACAAATATGGCAACACTTCTAGATTTGTGTTAGGTGTCAATGAATGATTGGTGTCAAGTAGATGTTTTGCGTAGTGGGATTTATCTGGTTGTTTTAACCTGTATGCTCGTAAGTGTTGACTGTATCGGATTTCAAAATTCCTAAGGGTCTGACCCACAATATGAAGTTGTCAACGAACAGTTAAATCTAGGGAGTTCTCCACTAATAAACTGTCTTCTTAAGTGATAATTGTAAAGATCAGCAGATATAGTTTTCCTGGTTTTCTATATCATTGCACAGTTATACTGATCTTAATTGGAAAAATGATATCCAGGATATCACCATAGGGCTAATAATATCTTAGCTTCAATAATTGTAATATCACATCTTCTTCTTTTTTCTATAAACATATAATAAGTCAATCACAAGTTAGGTTAATTCTTGGTCTAGCCAAAAATAACTACTAAACATCAGGTAGGCATTAAATAAAATATAACTTCTGTCATTCTGACGATGATATTGATTTATCGAAACAATTCTCAATTTTTTAGAATTTTCAATAACTTTTATAATATTGAAGAATTAACTAGAAACCGTGAGTTTAATTTAAAACACTAATATGAACAGATTCCATGAAGTAAGGGTCGAGACAGTTAATTCCAAACATTATTATTCGGATACCATCAAGGTATCAAAATTTTTAGCTATTTGATCTACCTTATATTCCTCCATTCTCAATTAATTTCTTATCCACAAATGAACATTTGAAGGTACGCGAAACCACTGAAATTAATGCTTCATAATAATAATCCTTTAACGTATGATTATGATATACGAAACACCACATATCGTTCATTCAAATCAGATTCGTCAGATATTAGATATTAGATTCAGTACATTGTCAATTAGATCTCATATTGTGAACATAATTAGATTAATTTATCCTTTTCAAACTCTCACAATCGAAATCAGAGCTAACAATAATATCCAAAGATCTTGAAAATTATAATAACAAAATAACCCATTAATGGTTTTCAGCAAGTAGCCTGTTATTCATGTATCAAACTAAATAATAGTAACTGTCAACACTATTGTTCTTCACATTTAACTAATGACATTATTACGAAGAATAAGAGATTAGTCTTTAATTACTCACTTTGATACAAAGTTTTTATAGATGTCCCCGGAAAATCTATAATTAATATCCTCTGTTATTCCCAAAGAATTTCATACCTACTTTAATCTTGTATTATCCACTTAAATGCGGTAATGGGTCTGAGAATTCACCACTTGAAGAGGAAGGGTCGCTTCTAAAGCTTTAGTGCAGATTTTCACGCCGACACGACGTGTAATAGGGATATTCTCGATAAAAAAGACATAATTAAACTACACATATTAAAAGCTGAATAGAATGGATTTAACATGTACACTGTGAACCAATTAACATATTTATCCTACAGGTGCTCCCGCATTCAATAAGATATATCTATGTATACTTTGATAGATGAAATATTTGATAACTAGAACTTTGATAGTGAATATTTATCTTTTTCCTTGATCTTTATATCCTTATGTGATACAGGATTATCTGTTATTTTATTACTGTACCCCTCCCTTCCATTTGCATAGGTAATTCGTAAATTATTCCATTTCTTATCATTTTTTATTCTCTCGGTCTTTTATTCACTCAATTACATCATTCCTGCTCTTTTCGCACATTCTCTACTGACTACGTTATCATCGTTAGACGTCCAAGCCAACATAATTATTTCACTTTTTTGTTGTTTTTAATGATTTCCTATTTCCGGTGTATCACTTCTCTGGTTCTCCCATTTTTTTTGTTATATTCAGTTTTTCCAGTTACCTTCCCCTTGAACGTAATTTCTATAGTTTTACGCCATGTCTCTTCTCCTTTTTCATTATAATGATCTTGTTTAAATAATAATAAATATTTTGCTGCTTATATCTAGATCTATTTTTCCATTCTTTGTTATTACACTCTTCTTATACAAGGGTCTGCTAACTGTCTTTTTATATGTGATATTCCATCTTGTCCAGTGCCATCTTTACTATTCATTATAATCATTCTCCTCACACCTTTGTTACCATTAATTTTTCTTTTTTCTATTTAGTTTATACAGACTTTCACTATCTATTCAATTAATTAGTATAATCTCATCCCCATCATAGCAACGTATTTTCACTGCTTCCTATTCCCATTATATATATAATTCATCGCACTTATTTTTGGAGACAGCAGCAAAAGGTTAAGAAAAATCTGTAGGATTATCCAAGCTTTCGAATATTATTTATTATATTCATCCTCAGGGAAGCTATAAGTTGATGAAGCTACTGTTAACAATACTTATTAGAGTTAAGTTTTAAGTTTTACTTACATCCTTGTGAGGTTAAACCAATGATGTTTTAATTTTAGTGATGTACATATTAAATCAAAGCTAATAATCACTTAGATGCTTGAACTTTCGCTAGAGATCAAAATAGTAAAAAGGTATTTAATCCAAAATTGTATAAAACACACATAACAACAGATTAAAATTGATGACAACGAGCCGACACGTGTTACTTTCAATTTGCTCTTAGTTAGGTTAATGTCACTCTTCTGTTCTTATTGTTTGTCAATGTCAAATAGTTTTGTTGCCTTATGCTTTGCCGTTTTGTGGTTAGTTTGTTCTTGTGAATATCAAAGTGCTAACAACGTCTGTGTAATTAAGTTTTACCTTTGTGTCTTGGCGACCGCAACAAATTCCCACATCTCCTGACCTCTCTCTCACATTAGACTGAGATGACGAATTCAATGCAGCCTCCAATTGACGTAGGCTCTTATCATTGATTAATTCAACTCAGCTTTCCTATTTGTCACGATAACTCTGTCACTAGTCATCGTCACAACTAGGAAACTGCTTTTGTAATGTAAGATGTTAGTAGTATCCAAGGAAGCGTTCATTGTAGGTATTATTCATTCTGCATGAGTAACTGCCCCATGCGCATCAACCCCCGGACGTATCACAGCCTGTCAATTCTGTCACTATTGACCGCTGCAACACCTCCATGGCGCCACACACAACGCAGAACTCTAGAAATCAACTCGGGTCCCCTGTCCACCCTGATGACTCTGTCACTAGTCCACAGTGTAGCTCCCTTGGATACTACTAACATCTTACATTACAAAAGCAATCTCCTGGTTGTGACGATGACTAGTGACATACTTATCATGACAAATAGGAAAGCTGAGTTCAATTAATCAATGATAAGAGCTTACGTCAATTGGAGGCTGCATTGAATTCGTCATCTCAGTCTAATGTGAGAGAGAGGACATGAGATGTGGGAATTTGTTGCGGTAACAAAGACACAAAGACAAAACTTAATCACACAGACGTTGTTAGCACTTTGACATTCACAAGAACAAACTAACCATAAAACGTCATAGCAAAAGGCAACAAAACTATTTGACATTGACAAACAATAAGAAAAGAAGAGTAAAATTAACCTTACTGAGAGCAAATTGAAAGTAACACGTGTCGGCTCGTTGTTATCAATTTTAATCTGTTATTATGTGTATTATTAATATGTACATCACTAAAATTGAAACATCATTGGTTTAACCTCACAAGGATGTAAGTAAAACTTAAAACTTAACTCTAATAAGTATTGTTAACAGTTGCTTCCTTCACTTGAAGCTTCCCTGAAGATTAATATAATAAATACTATTCGAAAGCTTGGATAATTCTACAGAGTTTTCTTAACCTTTTGTAGCTGTCTCCAAAAAAAAGTGCGATACGTTTTATCGTAACTAGTCACCAACGACTACCCTTCTACTATATACATATATATATATATATATATATATATATATATATATATATATATATATATATATATATATATCCGTTATTATAGAAGATATGGAAAGTTATATACGAAAATTGTAGACATCTGTAAACTGCACATTTCAAAATTATTTTCATTTGTACTGGGTGTTCCCTATCACTAGGGTGAAACAAACATACCTTTTTTTAAATGAGATACCCTTTATATTATTGCGGATTCAAATTGGGCCCACCACCCCCATACTTACAAAGTAGGGTTTCATATAAGTATATAGGGTATTTCAGAAGTTATGCCCAATTGAACTTAAAAATCATTGTAAGTTCAACGCCTTGTATAGTTCAAACGAAACAATTTGACATCAATATTTTGCAGCCATAATATTTTGATATTGGTCTAGTTTTATGATACAGTGCCATTCTTTGGATATTACAACATCTGAAAACAGGGCGAACCAAGAGTCGAACACATGATTTTCTCGATTTTTTCAAATGAATCACCCTGTATTTCATTTCAAAAAGTAAAAATACACCTTATAAACTTCCATTTTTATCAGGCATTCCCTATATCTAAAATCATTAATTTCTGGGATATTGTCAATTTAATAACAAAGAGTTGAAAAAATAATTTATTGAAAGAAGAAGAAGAAGATATACAAAAATGACAGTAACACAAATTCTTTTATAAAAATAACAAAACATCAGTCAAAGTGAACTGTAAATTGATAATTAATTATATACCAAATGTTCGAAATGACTTACCAAAACGTCAATACAACATTGCGTCGATCTTCAAAAGATCGACTTTATATTCCTCAACATTTCTTCATTATTACTCTGAAATACTTCTCGAATTCTTTCCTTCATATGGTTCTGTGTAGTTGGCGGTATTTGATGAACACGGTTTTTCACATAACCCCACATAAAAAAGTGAATCTTAGTTTAGTTTAGTCTGGTGATCGAGGTGGTCATGCAATGGGGTCTCCTCTTCCTACCCATCTGACAGGAAAATGGGTATTCAGATGATTATGAATTGAAGTAGTGTGATGTACCGGATCTCCATCGTGTATAATCCACATTATTTGCCGAATGTTGAGCGAAACATTTTCCAACAGTAATGGTAAATAAACTAGACCATTCACTCTTCCATCGACAAAATGTGGCCCAATTACGTATACCACCCCAAGCATTCAGAAACCACCTAGTTTGACTTTGAGTTGATGTAAGATAGGGATTATTTGTGGAATAGTAATGGAAATTTTATCTATTCATGGTACCATTCTTATGAAACGTTGCTTCATCTCCAAAAAGAACAAAATCAAAGAAATCGATCTGATTATGTATTTGTTGTTGAACCCACTCGCAAAAAGGAACTCTTCACGCAAGTCATCGTCGATAACTCTGTAACTGAATGCGGTATGGATGCGTCTTGTTTTTATGCAGTAATGCAATAATGCAATAATGCTACATCAAGAGGTTGCGTCTTTTGTGAAGAGTGGGGTGGTAACGTGCGAAAGGTAACCACATTTGATTTAGCATTTTGTAGTGCCTCTATTGACAAGTGGGACTCGTGGTAGTCAAATATTAGAAGAGATGGATTTTATTTAGAGTCAGAACTATGCTTTATAAAACGATTGATGACCTCAGGGAATTCTACGAGATTTGCGGTGTCAAAAAGATTCCAAACTTTACGCACACACTGTATACAGCTGTTTTGTAGTCGTAACATTTCTGTATATGAACTATCAGTGTGTAATGGTAAATTTATTATAACAGTAAAAGTGTATAACTCCGATTAAACTTAACATGGTGAGATTATAGCGAAATATTGAATTATGAGCAGTACTTACAAAATGGCGGGTAGGATACAAATTAACAATAAAATTTAATATTCTCAGTCAACATACTGCAGCAAACCGGCGGTCAAATAACTCGCGAACCGTTCGACTAATCCGATAATTTAATCTCGAATTTAATCCGAAACGCAAAATCACAAACATAGCCAGTCGGAATGAAATCTGAAGATTATGTGGAAATGTGTGATTATAAAGAGAATTACTATCTCTCTTCCACTTTCCCTCGGTGTATGGATAGAGCTTCCGGCCTGCGAAATTCCCAATTTTGACGGAAAAATAATAAGTAATCATTATTTCCTTTATTAACAAGTTAGAACCGTTGGAATTGGTGGAGTTTTGTCTTTGTGCTTCTGGTTTTGCTTTGAGCATAAAGCTATTGAGATATATACAGACCACTAGGAAAGTATTTAAAGTTCTATCAGAAACTTAATGAATATTCAAGATGAAAGAGATATAATTATAATGCTTTTGCTACGAAACGATGCAAATATAATCATACTTACGTACATCTTTATCTGATACTTTATTGTTCAAAGAGAATATTTCGGGATAAGGTAATTCAACGTTATTTAGTATTTATTATAAAGACGAAGTAGTAGATACTTATCGGTATAAGTAGACAATATTACAAAAATGTTTGAATCAATTTGGGAAGAGAAACTTCTTGAATGGGACTGCACCCAATTTGAGTTTGTAAAATTGACATTTCCCCTGTTTTTATGAGCGGCTTCTTCATAACATGCCTTGGCACTAGTTAACCAAAACCATGCTACCTAATAGAAACCTCTCTGTAGTCTCGGAACAACCACAGGCAGATCCAACTCCGAGCAGTTGAACGTCAAGTAGTCTATGCTTGGACAACCGCAGCCGTGGCACTATTCAATAAAGCTTCAGCAACCAAATACGAACCATAGTCTAAAACTCGCTAAAATCTGAAGCACCTGTTAACTAAGTCAGAGTCGTTAAACTGCAACCTAATAGTTTATGCCAGTCAAGCAAATGTTAACCTTAAGCTCATGTTGAAAATGTTCTTTTGTAGTATATTTTTAGAATCTTTCAAATAATTCCACTAATCCAGGTATTCTCATAACAAGATTGATTTTTGAAAGCTTTTATTTAACTAGCAATTAACTTAGTGTTAGGGATGAAGTACAGAATAAAAAAAATATCACATCCAACATTACTTAATACCTTAAAATATTGATTAATACCCTTCAAAGAAAATAGTTATCCTATCAAACTTCTCAAGAGGTTAATTTACAACACTCCCGGCGAACATACAGTCGATCATATTAGTAGTAATGAAAATGGGATGCTAATTTCAATAACACAACGGGTTACCTTTGAATCCTTTCCTTATATTAAAGATCTATCAGAAAAAATCATTAAATAATTCAAGGGGATCAATGTAAAAATTGCTCAAAGAACAGCCAAACCTTTGCAGTCTCTTTTTACTAAGTTAAAACAACCGGAGGATTCCCTGATGAAAACTAACGTAATATACAGTATCCCTTGTAAAAAATGCAACAAAAAGTATGTAGGAATAACATCTCAAAACTTGAAATCACCTTGTGCTCAACATAAAAGCGATGCAAGGTTAAAAAAGCGGAAATGTGCATTATCAGAACATGTTATAGATGAGTTCCACCATATGGATTTTGATAAAGTAAAGATTCTTGATGTAGAAAGAAACTATAACAAAAGAAAGTTCTTAGAAATGTACCATATAAATAACATTGAGGAACCAATGAATAGAAAGTCTGACATTGAGTCACTTAGTAAGATTTATACATATTTGTTACACTTTAATAATGTCCACTCCGGAAACGAGGAGATTGATTCCCAAATTAGTGTTTTGAGTTAATGGTTGACTGAGGTGACAGGTCAGTCAAATGTTGACAATACAAACATTATTTAGTATTCAATTTAAAAGATTTTTTTTACATTATGGCTAGCTCAGTTGCGAATGCAGATGATTTCAAACAGTCGGGCCTCAACGTGAGAGGTTAGGTCCTTTCCATGTTTTATAAGTTACAGATCTTATATTACTTCTCCTAACCAACATTAGTACTGTTATTGTTAATGTTATATAATTATTATTGCTTCTCATAGAAATTGACATCAGACGAAAGTGGAGATCGTCAGTATTTGCGGGTGGGTTTTGTTTGGTTTTTTTTTCTAACAATAGTTAATGCTTGAATGGATTGACAGTTTGGGAATACCGAATGTGAGAATTTTGAGTGTTCACTGACTGTTGACATATTTCGTCATCCCAATTTTTTACATTTTGCAAAAGACAGGTGGCAGCTGTTTGACAACAGTATGGTTAAATTTAATAGTGTAATTGTTTAATCTTATCGTGATCGCAGGTGTGGATATTGATATTGTTATTCTTTGAAGTTTTCACCAAGCAACCAAAAAAACATAACAGAATGTCTTAGAAGTTTAGATTTGTGTAAAACAATTTTACTTCAACCTTTCAATCGCCCCCCGTAACACTACCTACCGACATTCAGTTGATTTCACGTTGAAATAGATATTCAACAAAATCATTTCATTTCTTGTTATACGTCTTTTGGTTTTAAAAAACAGGAAAAAAATCCTGACTCTCATTATTATATGTAGGTGAGAAACTAGATTTAGTCGACATTTTTGTCTTTAGTGGATGAAGGTTTTCCTGGAATTTGTGAAATGTGAGTTTAATTTTAAATCAACAATACAAGTAAGTCGTAATGATTTCAAAAATTATTTTCATTATTAAATAAACCGGTTTTTTCTTTTTGGTTTATTATAGCCTTTGAAAATGGAGACAATGTTCTCCGAAAACTTAGGTAGCGTACTAATTGATTCACTTTATCAGTAACCTGTAAAGCTTTTGGCTGCTATCCCCATGAGTTTGAGGGTTTTGAAGTTTTATTTTTTAACTAGCCAGCCGTGACTAACTGCGAACTTTTGGTTTTGGTTATATACTATAACAGGCAAAATATTTCAGTAAAATAGTTTAAAACAAAATTATAATAATAATGATTTTATTTTGAACTTCATTATGATATATAAAATGTTTGACAATACATAATTTGACGGCTGCCAAAATTGTGATTTAAATGAGGTTGGATTTCCGACAAGGAACAAATAGTTATAAATCATTCACAATTCAAATGGAATGAATTTCATTGGATGAAACTATCATTAACAAAACACAGAGCTGAGCATTTATTGGACTTTAAAATATAATTGTAAACATAAAGTAAACAGGACTATAAATGTGTTTATTGTTTGGAGTACATTAATGACCTGTAAATAATTATCTTGATAAAGTAAGAGAAATATTTTGAAATTTATAAACCTGATTCCTTTTATTTGTCAAAGAAATTGTAATTTAAAGTAGTAGTGTTATAATTGGTTGTTAAGTGTTTTTTGTTTAAGTAATTATGGGAAAGTTTGTTGAGCAAGCTAGCTGAAAAAGTCAGTTTTGAAATAATAAAAACGGCAGAAAGAACAATTTTGGAAACATAGTGAAATTTATATAACTTATAAGAGGGAGAGTGAAAAGTAATGTTATAAACAATTTGGACAAGAGATATTAACAAAGAACTGTTGGTGTATTTATGTAAACAAAAGACTATTATCCAGAAGACAGCGTCGGCATCAAGTGTAGGAGTGATACAAAATTTCCATCCAATGTGATGTATCTAAGTGCTGCATAGAATACACAATGTGATGTAGAACTACTTAATTTGGCCATTTAAAAATATTATTGGTTGCAGTCTGTAACATTAAAGTCCATAAAATTATTGGGAGACAATTTTTCGGCAAACATTTAAAAATTATTGAGCTTTCTAGATTTCGTTTATTCATGTGATTTCGTTTATTATTAGGTTTGTTAAATAACAAAAGAGAGATCTGATCAGTCTACTCGAATGAAATCATTGTACATACATATTTTTAACGTCTTTGTAATCGTTCAGTTTAATAACGATTTTCAAATTTAATTAGAATTAATAAAAGTATTCAATTCCTTTTTTCAATTATTAACTTGCGAAAGTGTTTGGTTAATGTCAGAACAATTCACTTCTTCTTGCGTTTATAAATATTTGGTCCTTGTCAATAAAGGTCTACAGTCCAGATTTGACCATCAGTTGAGAGGTAGGCAACACTTATTTCACGTATTCAAATTCCTTCGCGATATATGAACTCCACCTGAGAAAAGAGTGATACTCACGTACATAAATTGAAAATAAAATTGTAAAAGGCAAGATTCATATCATTGCAAATTGGCGCCCAACGTTGGGGTTATAATCCTGTTTACTTTATGTTTACAATAAATGCTCAACTCTGTGTTTTGTTAATGATAATTTCATCCAATGAAATTCATTCTATTTGAATTGTGAAGGATCTATAACTATGTGTTCCCTGTCGGAAATCCAACCTCATTTAAATCACAATTTTGGCAGCCTTCAAATTATGTATTGTCGAACATTCTATAGATCAAAATGAAGTTCAAAATAAAATCATTATTATTATAATTTTGTTTTAAACTATTTTACTGAAATATTTTGCCTGTTTTAATATATATATATATATATATATATATATATATATATATATATATATATATATATATATATATATATCTTTATTTTCAAATCTCTATATTTCGCAATTATTTTATTGCTTCATCAGGAGTTAACTAAAATAATATACGGTCACATACAACTATAATGAAATGTCATGATAAAACACACTTACAGATCAGAGTATAAACGCTATCAGCACACAGTTAAAATTAAAGGCAATCACCAGCATCTTACATGAGGTACTCCACCAGCAAGTGAGGTATGTACTACTTTAAAACTTGAAATTCTTAATGAAAACAATTGGGCTTATCTGTTACTAATGCAGATTTAAATTTAGAGGGATTGTTGGCGGACATTGAAAATATTATAGATGATATACCAGAAGAAAACAAGGATGTACTTAGAGCTAGAAGTGTCAATGTTATAACAAATTTTATGAATGAACCTCGCTCAACACATCCTAACACAATGCACAAAACATTTCTAAAGGCTAAGCGGTTTCTGAGGACACATCCGGAAATATATATTTTGGAAGCAGATAAAGGAGCTTCCACGGTTGCGATGAACAGGACGGATTATATCGAGAAAATTGAATGCTTGTTACAGGATACTTCAACATATGAACGTTTAAGCAAGGATCCTCTAGTCTCTACGTAAAACAAATTCAATAACTTGATCAAACTGCTTGAATCGCTCAATGAAATTGACGAAACTTTTGAAAAACAATTTATTATCTATGATTCAGATCTTCCAAAATTATATGGGTTGCCAAAGATCCATAAGCCGTTAATACCTCTACGACCTATTGTTAACTCCATCAATGCGACCACATATAAAATTTCAAAATTTTTGGCGGACAATCTAAAAAATGCATTTGAACATCTAACTGAATACAATGTTAAGGACAGTTTTGAACTTGTAAATAATTTAAAAATGAAACATTTACCAGATAATTACATATTGGTGTCACTTGATGTGGTATCTTTATTTACTAATATTCCCTTACATCTAGTAGTGAATATTTTGGAATCCAAGTGGGAGAGGATTGAACTATATACAACCTTGAAAAAAGACACGTTCTTAAATCTTATCAATTTCATTTTTAATAATACGTTTTTTACCTTCAACAAAAAATTTTATCGGCAATGTTTTGGCACTCCTATGGGATCGCCAATAAGTCCTATCATTGCAACAATAATTTTGGATGAACTCCTGAATAATCTCATCCCCTTTTCGAATGCCTTTTGTTTACAAATATGTGGATGATCTGATTTGTTCCGTCCCTGCTCATGAAACTCAGGAGACACTAAACATCTTTAATTCGTTCAATCCACATCTACAATTCACCCTTTAAGTGGAGAACGATCGCAGTATACCTTTTTTAGATACCAAGCTGATTAGAAATAGCGAAAACTGCATAATTTTTGATTGGTACTTTAAGCCAACATCGTCTGGCAGGTTTATAAATTACTTTTCAAACCATCCAAAAAGTCAGAAATATAACAGTGTAAAGAATATAAAAAACAGAATCTTACATATCAGCGATGACACCCTCTTAAATAAAAATTTTAAGAAATTGTACGATATTTTTCTCACAACGGTTACCCAGGATATATTTTGAAAAAACTAATATACAATTCTGACTTTTTTGATGGTCCAAGAGAGAGCGGAGGTTCTCTGCAATATACATATAAAAAGGTACCATATGTAGAAGGATTAACAAATGCTATTACAGCTATTTTTAAACCGTAAGAAGTAGTCGATCGATATTTACAAAAACAAAAGATGTGACTCCAGTTTCATTCGCGTGTGATTTACAGAATTCCTTACTCGAATTGTCCCAAATGTTATATTGGTCAAATGTCCCAATGGCTTAGACAACGGTTGACACAACACAGAAGCGACTGCCGATTAGGAAAAAATGTGTGTGCCACGGTAAATCACCACCAAACCACCGGACATACACTGGATTACGATAATGTTGACGTAATCCGACATGAGAATAATTATAGAAGGAGGCTGTTCCTTGAAATGTGTGAAATTAAAAAGCAACCACATGTGGTCAACTACAAAATAGATGTGAACCAATTAAGTACCATCTACTCGAACCTCCTTAATTTAACATTCTGGCTGTTTTTCTTCTTTTATCTTTGACTTTCACTGGACTATTGTATAAATTATCAAGAAGTTTTTATTATAAAAAGGAAAAATTATAAAAAAGAACAAAAGAAATAATTATCGTTTTAATTTATTGTGATCAGGTATTTTGTTTTCATTAAGTTTTAAAGTAGTACATGCCTCACTTGCTGGTGGAGTACCTCATGTAAGATGCTAGTGATTGCCTGTGTGATTTTAACTGTGTGCTGATAGCGTGTATACTCGGATCTGTAAGTGTGTTTTATCATGACATTTCATTATAGTTGTATGTGACATATTATTTTAGTTAACTCCTGATGAAGCAATAAAATAATTGCGAAATATAGAGATTTAAAAGGGAAAGAGTTGTATTTATTGTATGCACACACCGGATCCCGATACTCCAAAAACTAATTATATATATATATATATATATATATATATATATATATATATATATATATATATATATTGAACCAGATATCATAGATAATAAGAGAATTAGTATTATAAAAATATGTTGCTAGTATGAAATATATATGAAAATAATATAATTTAAGAAAACAAGTAAAAAGGAAACACTTTTCTTAATTTAAACAACATATCGAATAAAGATATATTAAATAATAGCCTATAACAATATAATAAAAAAAGGAATTACCTCAATAATAATACAAAATATAGAG
This sequence comes from Galeruca laticollis, assembly GCA_963921935.1. NCBI lineage: Eukaryota > Metazoa > Arthropoda > Insecta > Coleoptera > Chrysomelidae > Galeruca > Galeruca laticollis. The sequence continues at coordinate 95,816,667 of OY998183.1, forward strand.
ATTGCCTAACCAATGTGATGATGTAAATAAAGTTGCCTAAGACGAAGATTATTTTCCATGACATAATCAGCTGTTCATCTGAAATGAAAACAAATATTATTATAGTTAATTCATTATAATCATTAATTTAAGAATAAAAACAAATACAAATATTGAATAGAATATAATTCAATAGATTTTCATAGATAAACAAATAATGACATATATACAAATGATATATGGTAAATAAAATGAACGTTGAATCAATAAATAGTAATTTGTTAAAGTTTATTATAAATAATATAATGCAAAGAGTTTAGACAAATAACATAAGAGAATTTATATTTATAATTAATATGAGTGTAACAAGGATATACTATCAATAACAATATTGAATGATGTACCATGTAAATGTATCTATGTATAACCAATTTTAATTTATTTGTATGATGAAAAAACTCATAGGAACTCTATAAATGAACTAATAATGTAAAAGAGTGTATGTATGAAATTTTAATAAGTGAAAGAAGTTTCAATTAATCTGATTGCAAAAGACAATATTTTATTGGTTATAAAATATGACAGAACAAATTGTGAATCAACAAATAAACTTTGAAATAGTGACCTGAAAAAGAACAAAAGACTGTTTGTTAAAAAAAGTAGAGAATCGAGGGGACGCTTAAAAAATAAGGGAAGCTGGTGTCAAGAAGCGAGGAGTGTGTGTGATGGTGTTCCCGAAATTTCAAGAAATTTCCGGTTTAAGACTTTTAAACCTATAAAGTACTATTAAATACAATCTTAGTAATACTCACAGTCAATTGTATCAAGTTTTTCGGCAAGAATCTACGAAATTTTCATTAATTTTGGTTTTTTGGAGCTTCAGCGGAGTGTTCCTGGGATCCAGAGACTTTCATCCCAATTCAAGAGCAACAGGTCAGTGTTTTTAAATCATTATTGGCCAATAATCAGTGTAAAAACTCAAAATACTCCATTAGTATTTAATTTCATAAATTGATAAACTTTTGCAAATATGATCGATCTGAAAAAGAAAGAAACAGACTTTGTATAGTGAATTCATTGCATAAATCGTTAAATTTAATAAAAGGCCGAATTTTCAATAAATTAAAATATTTACTTACGCCATTTTGTAATCGCATAAATCTGGTGATTGAAATTTCATAATGTAATAACTATTTCCATCTGTATATAATTTCTATTTTTCTATCTATGTATATAACAATTTTCTTTCCACAGCAATTTGTATCATATATATAACTATGATTTATATATAAATTCTTTTATGTGTTTGAACCATTCACTTGTTTGCATCTTCATCAAACTTTGTATAATATGAATAGATGCTTCTTACGTATCAGAATTGTTCGTTTTATGTTAAAGCGCATGACTAGTTTTTCACGCATGCGCATTGATGAAATTATTAAAATAAATAAGTAGATACAATATAACCATTGACGTCGCATATTATTTTTATCAAATATAAATATTGCATTGAAAATTAAATTGATTTCAAAATAATGTGTTTTCTTTTTATTTAAACAATTATAACAATATAAAATGCCAGGACTCAAAGAGAAAAAGGGTTTCATGCTCCCGAATAATCAAATTAAAATAAATTACCAAACAAATATTAAAAACAAACTGAGCTAGCTAAACTAAATAAAAATTATAAATAATAAACAGCTATCTTAAAATATTCAAAAATAAGTAAATAAGTAATTATTATCAACATAAATAGTTCAATATATATATATATATATATATATATATATATATATATATATATATATACATCATAAAATACGAGGTGTCTATATGATGAAACATAAATTTCAATTTTCTACTACACCGAAGAACGGTCAGGCCATTACGTCGAAATTGTTGAAATTTCGAATAAAAGCAGGTGTAGTAGAAAATCAAAATTTATATATATTATAAGTTTAATTCATATGTTACTGAGGAAAGGCACAACAAAATAATAAAATAGTAGTTAGGCTGCCACCATATTATTCTGAATTGAACCATATAGAATTGATTTGGGCTCAATTAAAAAATGAAGTGGGAGCCAAAAATAATACTTTTAAACTAAAATATGTAAAGGATCTTCTAATGCAAGCCTTGACAAATGTGACAAACATTCACTGGCAAAATTGTGTTGCACATGTCATAGAAGATTAAATGTTCAAGTTAGATAGTATTATGGATAATAAAATAGAACCGATAATCGTTTCTTTCTCTAGTGATGACTGTGAGACAGATACTCAGTGAATAATTATTTATAACTTCATATAAATTTATTTAGTGTTTCTTGAGTTAACCAATAATAGACAATGTAATTAATAGTTCTGATATACTGTAAAATGTTTATTTGTTACAAATAATGTTCAATAAAAAATTATGCAAATGATTAAACTATTTTTATAACACATCTGATTTCTAAGTACTGAAATAATTGTTTTCAGAATGAGGATTAACTATAATAGGTTGAATATTGAGAAATATGCCCTTTTTCATACCATTTGGATATTTCTTGTTCTATATAGAATCTTTCTATGAAATATTCCAAAAAGAAATCTATGGAAGGAGTGATGATAAATAAATTATTCTGCTGAAGTGTATCACATACCTACAGATATTTTTGATGATTTCATTCTAGAATAAGAAAATATTTCTCGTATTTTAAATCAAATAAGTTCTTGTACTTGCAATGGAACTTTTTCCTATATTTCAGACTCAACAAATATTATATTCAACTGATCTTCATTTCCCATATAGCTCAATTTTCGAAAAACAAACATCCTCTGCTGTCTGAATAATGCAATGTTTTTCTATTGCGGTTCCTTCATTCTGAATTATTTACATTTGATCAAAAACGACTCAGATCTTATCATTGTTTTAAAATTTGTTTCATCAATAAATACAAAACTTCATGTGCCACCAAATTTGACATACGTTATTACTTTCTTACAAATGTAGTCACCGACATGCAACTTCTTTACATAATTAATTTTGCAATTCGTTGTATTACTTTTCCGCCCAACCTATCTAATATGCGAGAAAAGTATTGGTTTACCCCAAAAAAGTTGGAAATTTGAAATTTTTGTTTGAGTTATTTTTACGTTTTCCATCAACAACAACCCAAATAAACGGTTTTTAGAACAACAATCTTGTGTGTATGTCGTCGTCGTCGTAGTCGTAGTCGTCGTCGTCCTCGTCGTCGTCGTCGTAGTCGTCGTCGTAGTCGGCAACTTTTCGTTACATGTCTTGTTAGAACGATACAGCCTCCGGAGTGCAACAAGTCACCAATTTTATGATTGAATATTGTTAAGGACATGTCACAGATGAACTCTATTGATTTTCAGCACAACGGGTGCTATGGTACTAGAAGTACGACATTTCAGTCATTTTTTGAGAAATTTCAGTTTGTTAGCACGATACAGCCTCCGGAGTTCATCAAGTCACCAATTTCATGATTGAATATTATTGAGGACACTTCACAGATGAACTCTATTGATTTTCAGCTCACCAGAGCCAGTACAAAAGGTGCTATAGTACTTTAAGTACGATATTTTTGTCATTTTTTGACAAATTTCGGTTTGTAAGCACGATACATCCCCCGAAGTGTATAGAAGTGACAATTTTATGATAGAATATTATTTAGGGCCACAGATGCGGAAACGTTAGTTTTAATCTTTAAAACCGTTTATTTTTTTTTCGATTTCAATAATATGCATTCGCTCTTTTACCGTGTATCTATTATGTTAATTATTATTTAGTTTGTTGTTCATTATTTCCAGAATGTATCATTTTAGAAAAACTAGTATTTTAAGTCATCACTTGCAATCTAGTAACTTTTTTAATGATTTCTAGTGGCGTGATTCAGGTTTTATAAAATGGTCCTCCCAGTTTAAAAACAGGGTTTACAAAACAAGTCATCGTGACACTTGTTTTACAAATAACTTTTGTATACGTGAATTATAAAAAAGATGAAATAAACGGTTTTAAAGAATAAAACTAACTTTTCCGCATCTGTGAGATGTCCTCATTAATATTCTATCATAAAATTGTCACTTGTATACACTTCGGGGGATGTATCGTGTTAACAAACCGAAATTTCTCCAAAAGAAACAAAATATGCAGTATATCTGGATTTATAAGACCCGCTATACTCGCTATAGTCAGCTGAAAATAAATAGGATACATCTGTGAGACACCTCGGAAAATATCCAATTATAAAATTGGTCACTTGTATACACTCCGGAGGCTGTATCGTACTATAGTCCGTTTTTAAAAGGCATGGAGTAATAAAAGCTCATTAGGTATGCAAAACCGATACAGGGTGTATAATAAAATATCTAGTTTATCTAATTTTGTACTAAAATTTCTCATTTGTTACGAATTTCAGGTAGACACCCCGTAACTCTGTATTCGGTTGGGTCGCCTATTGTATTGAAAGGGTCGCTCTATTGTATTTGAATGAACAAATAAACAATTTCATCCTCAGAGGCGTGCTATCAGGACAAAACAAACAAACAATAAACATAAAATATTATATAAAAAATAGCTAATTTTTTTGCAGTAGGTATCAACTTTACTAATAATATACCGTTTACAATAGGAGAGGAAAAAAGAAAAATGCAGGAATAAAGTACGAATTAATGTAATATTTATAAAAAAAAAGTCTAACAAATAATAGTAAAAACTAACACAAAAACTAGTCTATAAATCAGAATCAGACAATTCTGTTGAGCTTCCATTATTAACATTGATTATAAATGGTTCAATCATTTGTTCACTTATATGATCCATTTCCCACATATTTAGTTCTTCTTGTATCACGTGTTCAACACATTTCGTCCAGTTTTCTTTGGTTACGTTACCTTACGCGTCTTCGAATAAAACTTTTACGTCACTCATTTTGAATGTCGTATTCTTTCTTGAAACTTCCCCTTTCACTTGGGCCCATATTAATTCTATGGGATTGAGTTGACAGTGATAAGGAGGACGCCTCAGCACCGTTATACCACGCGCTGATGCCATTTGATCTACAACGTATCTACTATATTTGTGTTTATGTGAATTGGCCAGTTGCAAGAGCTCATTTTTCAGCGGGTTATCTGGGCATTCAATATTTTTCGAGGTTAGCCAATCGTGGATATCTTGTTTACGCCATGCAGTTGAAGGTAATTTCTCCACTAACCTGGAGTAATAACTTGCGTTATCCATAACAATGACTGAGCCCGTTGGAATTAGATCTAATATTTGTGAGAAATATTCTTCGAAAACGTCTGCATCCATATCTTCATGATAATCTCCGGTTCGCTTCGACTCAAAGCACAACAATCCACCTTTAACAAAACCTTCGGCACTTCCGATATGAGTAATGATGAGTCGACGTCCTTTTCCTGCTGGTGTATTGAGGCCTGTTGACCACCCTTCAAGAGCTGCCTGCCTCCGACTTTTGACATTCGTGTCTTGCCAAAACATTGAAACAGTATGACCTTCATTTAACCAAGTCTCATCCAAATGATAAATTCGTTTTTGATCTAGTCTTGCTTTTCGAATATTGCGCAAATAACTCCTCCTCCAAATGACAATGTCGTCTCTATCAATCAACATTGCGTTCCGATAATTTTTTTTATATTCAAATCCAAGTTCGTTCAAAAGTTTCCATAATGTACTTCGAGACATTTTCGGAAAATCTGAATCTTCTTGAACCGAAGCCATAATTTTGGAGAGAGTTGGGATCTCTTTTCTAAAGAAAAAAGCATGCACCTTACGCCTTATTCCATTCTTCAAGTCGTCATCCATTTCAAGTTTGGGTCGGCCTGGGGACTTTTCTGGGGCTGTGATGTTTCCATTTTTTTTCTCCTTCATTGAATTATAAATTGTTGTTTTTGAAACACCCATCATTGTTGCAGTAATCTCCACAGTTTCATCAACACTTCCTGTCAAATTCATGATTTTTCTTCTAATTTCTTCGTTCTTCAACGAGGAATAGCAATTTAATATCAGATTTTTTTCGTTCAGCGACAATGGGCCAACTTTAGGTCGCTTAGATGGTGATAAATCCTCCATATCTGGTCGAATTTGGTTGGAACACTATATAGTTGGAAGGTGTAGTTAGGTGTTTGTCTCGTGTGATGAGAAGAGAACTTGTATAGATGAACAAAAATAAACACCAGTTAACAATAACGGTAAAAAATAATAACAAATAACAGTAATAATGGGGAAATCAATCAACACAGCAGTTTCTCCAGAACAGATGAACTGTAAATTGAAAATATTCAACCTTTCCGCTACTTTTATAGTTGAAAAGTTCTAGTAAGTACATTGTATTATGGAGGCATTTTCTTAGAACTGAAAAGACTATATTTCACAATAATAAAACCATTTTTGAGCTACCTGTTTGTCAAGTTTCTTCAATTACCTGCTAATTGGTTAACCGGCAAATGGGGTTGGTTTGGATATATATATATATATATATATATATATATATATATATATATATATACATATAATTATATATATATATATGTATTTGTATAAAATTGTTATTAACATTTATTTTATTATTTATTGTATGTAGGATTATAACTACCTGGAGCTTAGTGGAGGGACTCGTCTACGCCCTTTAATACATATTTCATTTTAAATAATATTACAAAACGGTTATTTTCGGAAATGAGATAATTTTAGAAGCCTTAACTTTTTTAAATGACTAAATGTGGTACGCCTATGGTTCCGGCCAAAATGAGTGATTTATTACTCCATGCCTTTTAAAAACGGAGTATAAACCCGAAATTTCTCCAAAAAGGACAAAACTGTGGCAGTTCAGGTACCATAGCACCCATTGTACTAGCTCTGGTGAGCTAAAAACCAATAAGGTTCATCTATAAGACGCCCTGAACAATATTCAATCATAATATGGGTCACTTGTAAACACGCTGGAGGCTGTATGGTGCTAACAAACTGAAAATTCTCTAAAAATTACAAAAATTTGGTACCTCAAGTACCATAGCACTCGTTGTACTGGCTTTAGTAAGCTGAATCTCAATAGGGTTCATCTTTGAGACGTCCTGAATAATATCCAATGATAAAATTGGTCATTTGTATATACTCCGGAGGCTGTATCGTGCTAATAAACTGAAATTTCCCCAAAAATGACTAAAATGTCGTACTTAAAGTACTATAGCACCTGTTGTACTGGCTTTGGTGAGCTGAAAATCAATAGGGTTCATCTGTGAGTTGTTCTGAATAATGTTCAGTCATAAAATTGGTGACTTTTTGCACTCCGGCGGCTGAATCGTGCTAACAATATGATATTTCTCAAAGAATAACAAAAATGTCGTACTTCAAGTACCATAGCATCCGTTGTACTGGCTATTGTGAGCTGAAAATCAATAGGGTTCATCTGTGAGATATCTTGAACAATATTCAATCATAAAACTGGTGATTTGTTGCACTCCGGAGGCTGTATCGTGCTAACAAGACATGTAACGAAAAGTGGCCGACCACAACAACGACGACGACGACATACACACAGGTTTTTTTTCTAAAAACCATTTTTTCGTGTTGTTCTTGTTGAAAAACGGAAAAATAACTCAAAATTGTTTTTCAAAATTTCATCCTTTTTGTGGGTAAACTAATACTTTTCTCGCATATAGATAGGTTGGGCGGAAAAGTAATATTGTATTATTGAAGAATATCTGAAATTATGCTTACCATGCCTTTTCTTGTTGCATTAAGTAGATGATTTTTATATCTATTTGAGTAATGAGCTATTTCTGAAAATAAAATGTTGTTCTCCTTGATAAATTGCATTTTTTCAAACCAAAATATTGTAATCGACGTCTGAGCATTTCTAATTATCACAATCGGCAAAATGATAAGCTAAAAATGATTTTTGCTAGAATATATTTATATTCGGCATTTGAGCAACTCCGGATAGCTCAGTTCGCGAAATGTGTAAATCAGTTTTATCAGTTTACGACATAGGATCTACTTTGAGCAATCGATCACTTGGCTTTGATCATTTCGCGAACTGGCTATTTAATTCGGCATGTGAGTCTAACATATGAAACAAAAACCTCTTACTCTCAGGGTAAAAATTATTTAAATAATTGAAAGTATTAAAAGAGAGTAGGTTCTTTCCAAACTGACAAAGAGATTGGAGATAACGGAGCCAATTCTCAGGGCTCTGTTATCTGAAAGAAGTTTAATTAAAGAAAAAAAATGTGAAAAAGAAAGAGAAAGAGAGAGAGAGAAAAACTAAAAAACAGTAAAGTTACATCAATAGTAAGGGCGCCACTAACTTTGTTCCTAAACAAAATTAGAAAAAATCAACCTCCTTAATCAGTCAACTCTTACCTGCTGTGCTCTGCTAGTTTTTTAACAATACTTATGAAAAAAAAATGTGCTGAAGGCTATTTCTCAGGTCTTCCTGTATAATAAATAAAACAACAGACTACCAATATGTATGAATATAATGAATGAAAAAATATTTAAACGTGTTACATAGTTTGACAATAATGGGTTAGTAAAAGTGTGTATCTGTGAAGAAAAAGAAAGTATAAATTAAAACTAAAACAAGCTGTACAAATATGAATGGTGAAGCCATACAATATAATTTTACTTATCTTGAAGTAGAAAGTCGAAGTCGATTCTCCATAAAATCTTCTTAGGTTAAATAATTCTCAGTATAATACACAGTTGAGTATCTAGATCATGAATTGGCTCTTATGGAAACACCATTTCTTGTGAGTCAATACAAATTGCCGACAAATCTTCATCTAAGTTCTTCAGTCGGGTGATTTTAGTTAAATTTACCGATATAATTAAATTATTCCTGGCGGTATCGCTACAAGAACACCAAGTGTGTTACAGATAGACCTTTTTTTTAATTAACACGATATTTAGATATCTGTCCAGCGACATATATAAAACTCTACCTATCATTTTTTCACAGAAATACAATCTAGTTTAATGATTTGTCCTGGACAAAAGCCTTTATCAATTTAAGAAAATCTTACACAGAAAAAAAATAAAACATACCAGTAATCCCTGCGAATTTGTTCTTAGAACAAGTTTTTTTAATAAATATACGGGATATTTAAAACTTTTATCAGGATTTCTGCGACTACCATTCTCTATTACAATCACTTGTATCGTGCCGCATTCCGAATTTCTATTCAGGATTTTTTTTGTGAGATATCTATACAGTTTATTCCACCAACATTTAAATAGTTGTTTAAAACATTGGCAAGGAAGGACGTGTGGTCTATTCCACCAATAAATTTAACATTCATCGCTGAATTATTTATTTAAAACTCTATTAGAAATGTTAGCTGCTACACTTACTACCTTCTCAATTACAGACGTGAGCTATCTCGAGTAGCGGCTTGTACAAGTAACTATTCCAATGTAAACGAGCCTTAAGAGATACCCCACTACACGACGACAACATTCAAACAAGTATAGCCAGAAGATAGAGTAATTTATTAACGTCAGTAACAGCATTGCAAACAGAAAATATCGCGATAATTAAGAACGTTTATGTTGAGGTACCTTTTCCCTCTATATTCAAAAAAAACGGATTCATTATTCAGTGACTAAATATATAAGAGAGATAATAGCTAAGTCAGTAAGCGACAAGATAAAGTTTGCGTCGGGTGCGGTAGTTACGTTTTTGCTAGTTGTAAGAGATTCGAAACTTGTCACCTGTCTCAAGCAGCTATCATTAGCAACGTATTTAGTCTCTACTCGTATTTAGTTAAAACTCAACTTCAACTTGCCTCCCTTTTTTATGTTTTATTACTTCAAGTGCACCTTGTTTTCCTGCTATTAATGTGACAAGCCAGCAGATAATATCTGAATTCCTTCTCGTTTGCTTGGATCTCATTCAAAAAGCAAAATAGTGTTTATTTAAAGTTTGAGACAAGAGTTATTAAATCTCTTTATCGTAGATGTAGTTAGCTTTTAAAATTAAAACTTTCAATCACAGAGCGACATCTGTGCTGTGGGTTTTCTATAAAATTTTGTGAATGCACCCGTCGATATATTTAACGCATGAATAAAATAAGGATAGAAACCTATCTTGTCAAATGGCGACTATACACTTTTGAATTGCCTGGCAATGAAATTCAAAATAATTTGGAAAACAAATTCAATCAATAAACTTTGGATTTTTTTTTGGATTCATCAAATTGACTGTCTCGACCCTTACTTCGTGGAATATGCTCATATTAGTGTTTTCAAATGAAACTCACGGTCTCTAGTTAATTCCACAATATAATACAAGTTATTGAAAATTCTAAAAAATTGACAATTGTTTCGATAAATCAATATCATCGTCAGAATGATAGAAGTTACATTTCATTTTATGCCTACCTGATGTTTAGTAGTTATTTTTGGCTAGACCAAGCAGTAACCTAACTTGTGATTGGCTTAATATATGTTTTTAGAAACAGAACCTTTTTAAATATCTAAGTGACATTAACATATTAACTAAACTATAAACAACCTATATTTGTGTCGCTAATTACCCCAGTGGTAGATGCGACTTGTTTGTAAATAAAAAAAAAAAATTTTATGCCTACTTGATGTTTAGTAGTTATTTTTGGCTAGACCAAGAAGTAACCTAACTTATGATTGGCTTAATATATGTTTATAGAAAAAAGAAGAAGATGTAATATTACAAATATTGAAGCTTAGATATTATTAGCCCTATGATGATATCCTGGATATCATGTTTCCAATTAAGATCAGTATAACTGTGCAATGATATAGAAAACCAGGAAAACTATATCTGCTGATCTTTACAATTATCACTTAATAAGACAGTTTATTAGTGGAGAATTCCCTAGATTTAACTGTTCATTGACAACTTCATATTGTGGGTTTCTTAAATGTCTTCTAATTTCCAGTTCTTCAAGGAAATCCAGTTCTTGTTTCTTTTCACAAATATGCAGCACTTCTAGTTCTGTGTTAGGTATCAATGAATGATTGGTGTCAAGTAGATGTTTTGCGTAGTGGGATTTATCTGGTTGTTTTAATCTGTATGCTCGTAAGTGCTCATTGTATCGTATTTCAAAATTCCTAAGGGTCTGACCCAAATAGACAGCATTACATTCTGGACATTTGAGTTTATATATACCTGACTTCTTTAATAGTGGTATTTTTGTTTTTACATTTAACAATTTTGTACTAACGTTACTTTCTATTTTAAAAGAAATTGTTGTATCAGTTGCTGAAGATATTATCTTTGAAATATTATTAGAAATATTTCCTGCATATGTGATGGTTTTATAAGTTTTAATTTCATCAGCTTGTTTAGGATATATAGTTGTAATGCCACTTCTTTCTCTTTTTTACTAATTAGCTTTAAAATCTAATTCAAATGATTTTCTTTATGAGAAATTAAAAATTGCCAATTTAATCAAAAATATTGAACCTTCAAAAGTTAAACGTCAAACAAAAAATGACATTACAGTTTTAAATGCAATAAAAAAGAAGATAGAGAATAATAACCTAACGGTTACAAAATCTGATAGCTGTAACTGATACTGTCATTTTGACGACTGAAAATTACAATTCCAAAGTATATAACTTTATAGAATCCAGCGATGTAAAAGTTCTTAAAGCAAACCCAACAAAGAAGTTTTCTAATAATGTGAGGGATATTGTTATTAATTCAAATTATCTTTTAAATGATTACGAAAAGAGGTCTATCATACATAAGAATCCTCATTGTCCACAATTATATGGAACAGTTAAATTACATAAAATAACGAAACCAATTAGACCTGTAGTCTCTTATGTTAATGCTCCTAATAATATATTGGCAAAGAAGCTCAACAATATACTCAATACTTACGAATATGAATCTCAGTACTCATTTAGAAATTCAATAGAACTAATCAAAAAGTTGAAAGCAATCCACTTGCAAGATAACTATAAACTAATTTCGTTCGATGTAACTAAAATTCTTCCTAAAGAATGTCTAATACTTGTAAGAAAATTACTAGAAGATAAAAATATTAATCCAGGAATAATATCAGATATACTTAATTTATTTGATGTATGCATTAATAAGAATTATTTCACTTTTGACAATAAGATATATATTCAAAATGAAGGTTTACCAATGAGAAGCCCTATATCACCTATTTTAGCAAACATTTTTATGGACAATTTAGAAAGAAAGATCTTTGAAAGTAATATTTCGAAAAATATTTTATTTTGGTATAGATATGTAGATGACATATTAGCTTGTTTTATGGGTAGTGAACCACAATTGGATGTATTTTTCAACCACATCAATAATTTACACCCGAAAATTAAATTTACATTAGAAATTGAAGAAAATAGCTCAATCAATTTTCTTGATTTAAAAATTCAAAGAGTTAATAATGTACTTGATTATTCAATTTACCGAAAACCAACACAGACTGATGTGACAATTCCATTCAATTCTAACCACCCTGTGTCACACAGACTAGCAGCATATAATTCAATGATACATAGAGCTTTTTCAGTTCCTATGAACAAATGTAATTTTGATAGAGAGATTAATACAATTAGACAAATAGCAACATCTAACGGTTATCCATTAGATATGATAAATAAGCTAATTAGTAAAAAAGAGAAAAAAGTGGCATTACAACTAATATATCCTAAACAAGCTGATGAAATTAAAACTTATAAAACCATCACATATGCAGGAAATATTTCTAATAATATTTCAAAGATAATATCTTCAGCAACTAATACAACAATTTCTTTTAAAACAGAAAGTAACGTTAGTACAAAATTGTTAAATGTAAAAACAAAAATACCACTATTAAAGAAGTCAGGTATATATAAACTCAAATGTCCAGAATGTAATGCTGTCTATTTGAGTCAGACCCTTAGGAATTTTGAAATACGATACAGTGAGCACTTACGAGCATACAGATTAAAACAACCAGATAAATCCCACTACGCAAAACATCTACTTGACACCAATCATTCATTGACACCTAACACAGAACTAGAAGTGCTGCATATTTGTGAAAAGAGACAAGAACTGGATTTCCTTGAAGAACTGGAAATTAGAAGACATTTAAGAAACCCACAATATGAAGTTGTCAATGAACAGTTAAATCTAGGGAATTCTCCACTGATAAACTGTACTATTAAGTGATAATTGTAAAGATCAGCAGATATAGTTTTCCTGGTTTTCTATATCATTGCACAGTTATACTGATCTTAATTGGAAAAATGATATCCAGGATATCACCATAGGGCTAATAATATCTAAGCTTCAATATTTGTAATATCACATCTTCTTCTTTTTTATATAAACATATATTAAGCCAATCACAAGTTAGGTTACTTCTTGGTCTAGCCAAAAATAACTACTAAACATCAGGTAGGCATAAAATGAAATGTAACTTCTGTCATTCTGACGATGATATTGATTTATCGAAACAATTGTCAATTTTTTAGAATTTTCAATAACTTGTATTATAGTGTGGAATTAACTAGAGACCGTGAGTTTCATTTAAAAACACTAATAGGATTCATCAAAATATTGCATCAGCTAATGATACATCTTGCTCTTACCAATATTTTTCTAGGTTTCCTTATTTTTTAATAATTATTTTATTTTAGAGAGCACATCTTAATAGGGCTCATTGACTACTTCCAAGTCCATAATAATTGGTGTGATTCTTGTTACTACTACAATCTTGTCTTTCCCCGTTTGAAACAACCGCTGAAAGTATGACATTGAAAAATATATGGAGAACCAAAGAACAAAAGTGGAATCGTACGAATTTTGAGTAAACGCTAAGAAAGGTGATAATAATTAAAAAGATGAAGCGAGTAGAAATGGAGAAACATCACTGATTTGAAAAATATTAACAGATAGAATTAGATCATAGGACCGGAAATACACCCCAATGAAATATACCTAAAAAGCATAAGGCGTAGATGCTTATCAAGTGACATCTACGGAGGGTGGCTTAGTCTTGAATATATACACCAGTAATTACAGAACTTTCTTATCGAGGGTGACATTTAAAAACATGACAAAAATTCGTATAGAAATGCTAGAACATTTTAATGAATATTTTTGGAGAATTTCATTAAAAATGATGAGTACCTATGCAATGAAAACTTCTTGATGACTGTCTGAAGGAGTGGAATTAACTAGTAGAGGCAATAACAATCAGGGCAAATTAGTTCAATACATGAATATATCAAGCGTCCTGCTTGTAAGTGGAGATAATTTCATTTGAGTCAAATGTATTTATCAGAATATTTCTTACGTCAAGTAACACGATAAGTAAATGAGAGGACGCATCTAGTATATTTTCTGCTTCTTCATTTACCAATAATCTGGACATATGCGTATATTCTTCTTAAAATGCCATATGCTTGCAGTGTGTAAGCGATCATGTTACGGTTTTTCTCGTTAGTATACATCAGTCGCATAAAAAGACAACAATCATGCAGTTTTGGTCATAATAAATAAACATTCCTACCCACGGACTTCTAATAGTATATGTTTCCCATACATCCGAAATGACCCCTCTTTTTGCCTACACATGGCCGCCATGTTGGGCTAATTTCAAGTTGGTATTAAGAAGCTACAGTTCATATGCGTTTTCTTGGTATTGAGGATGGAACGTTGGTTGGTTGCGCGAAATAATTGACAGCATAATAGAATTGATTAACCAATTAGAATTTAGCTGGATGAACTGACGCGACATTTTCGTTCTGTCAATTTCTGTTTCCTTTGTTCCGTTGTTGCAATGCGATTTGACTGATTTGTGACAGCGTCAGGAGTGGCATCAGGTCACATTTCGCAATTTTCGCATTGTATTTTATTGAGTTAAGCGCAAGTTTGATATTTGTGTGTTAACTTTTGGATTATATTCGTGTTTATTACAAATTAATAGTGGTTAATTACATTTTATAAGTAGTGTTATTTTAGTAAGGTACTTAATAGTATAGTGTTATTTGCAAGATCTAGAACTGTAGG
This sequence comes from Galeruca laticollis, assembly GCA_963921935.1. NCBI lineage: Eukaryota > Metazoa > Arthropoda > Insecta > Coleoptera > Chrysomelidae > Galeruca > Galeruca laticollis. The sequence goes on from OY998183.1 coordinate 95,831,692, forward strand.
AGACTAGCTACAAACTGCTAAAATGCCTTCCTGTTTTGTACGAGGTTGCACTAACGCTACTTACATTTCTCGTTTGAAAGAGGGTGTAACATTTCATAAGTAAGTTATATGATTTTTTTTGTATGTAAGTTAATTTACATTTTCCTTTTTCTCCAATTTGTAGATTTCTCAGTGACAATACACTTAAAAGGTCCTGGTTGGTAGCACTTGGAAAAGATCCAGCTTATAATATTGCCTATGAAAGGGTGTGCTCCGAACATTTTGGACAAACCAATTTTGAAGTGGTAGGCGAACGGAAACGTTTAACAATAGGGTCAATTCCAACCCTAAAACTACCTCAATGTTTTGAAGTTGATCACTTGGAGAAAAGTTATTTACCGAGATCACCTCCACCTACGTGGTATGTTAATTTTCACTTAGTACTCACAAAGAATGAAAAAATATTTTTTAATTGTAGCAGCAAGCTGGAAAGTGTTGATTCACCTCAAAGTAGGTCACCAAAATCTCCGACAAAACTTTCTCCAATAAAACGGAGTGACTCAGACTCGTCTCCATCTGCTCATTCTTCTGATATAGTACGGATGGTACATTATTTCATCCTTATAGGTAAGTTTAATATCAAATTTTCTTTAAAATCAAAATGTAATATGTGTTTTATTTATATAAATTTTACGTAGCATTTATATAATGCCTTAGTACCAAAGTTTAACTAGTCTAAAGAAATGTTCTATTTTCAGCAAACCTTCCACAGAAGATACCAATGTAAAATTAAGAGAGAGGATTCGCTTTTTGAAGAGTATGCAGAAACAAACTAAAAATTTGCAGAAAAACAAAGCAGGAGGCGAAAACTAAAAATAAAATCCTTGAACGGGTTATTAACGGAACTAAAAAATAAATTTTCTTTATCTACCCAAGCCACATCAGATATTATGACATCTCTTCAAGGAGCCGCTGGTTTATTAAAAAGAATGATGTTGAATAGGAAACTGGATGGTAGGAAAGTAACAAAGGCAAAAATTGAAAAAGAATTAAGAAGCTTTGCTATGACTCTACAATTTTATAGCAGCAAAGCTTACAACTATGTAAGAGAAATATTTGGATTTGCGCTTCCTGCCCCATCAACAATTAGTAGTTGGCTGTCAAAAGTGGACTGCAGTCCAGGGTTTACAGCTCCCGCAATATTGTCATTAAAATTAAGAGCTGATGAATTCTTCACTAAAAAGAACAAACAATTGATGGTATCTTTGTTAATTGATGAGATGTCAATAAAAAAAGAGTTAACTAGCGATAGACACACTCAACAATTATTTGGCTACACCGATATTGGAGCAGGCAAAAGCCTTAACAATGAGCAAGAGTTGGCTACTGAAGCCTTAGTTTTAATGGTAGTAGGATTAAACGTCCATTTTAAAGTCCCAATTGCATACTTTTTAATTAACAAAATGTCGGAAATTGAAAAGGCAAATTTAATATTGGAAGCACTGCACCTGCGATGGACCCCATGTTCATTTTAAGATGCTGCAGAGTTTAGGATGCAATGTCACAAATGTTGTAAATCTGAAACCATACTTTTACCATCCCATTACTCACCAGCGAGTCTATGTATTATTAGATGTTTGCCACATGTTGAAGCTTATTAGAAATAATTGGGCAAATATCAAAGTAATCATTGATCCCAGTGGAAATGAAGTGAAATGGGAGTACATAGAAAAACTCTTTAAAATTCAAGATGATGAAGGCTTTTACTTGGGAAACAAATTGAGAGGAAAACATATTCAGTGGGAAACAGCAAAAATTAAGGTAGGAATTACATTATTTATTTACTGTAATAAATAATCTATTTGGTATAACATTTTTAAGATATTTATATTTTTCTCTTCATAAAATAAAAAGTGGATATATGTAAATTTCCTGTCGACTACGCCATCTGTTTTGTGGATTGTGTGACACATATAATTTTCTGATTCCATAAAGTAGTAAATATAATGTCATTTTATTTTGTTTTTACCTAAAGTGGTTATACTTGTTCCGCACTGCATTTGTTCATTGTGCACTTATTATAAAGAAACTGTAAAAAACTTATTAGAAGTCCTACACTGCCACTCTTAATTAGCTGGTGACAAAATCTTTGCAAAATATATGTACGTTGGGGCTACATTATTATTATGTAAATGTTTTATTTTTAGGTGAACATTGCCGCTCAGACTTTGAGTAATAGTGTTGCAGATGCACTTGAATTTTTGTGCGATACTTTACATCTCGATGATTTTAAGGGAGTCAAACCTACAATAAATTTCATAAGAAATGTTGACCAGTAGTTTGACTTGTTAAATTCGAGGAATTTATATGGAAAGGGTATGAAAACTCCAATGCAAGAAAAAAATGAAGCTACCTGGAAACCAGTTTTGGAAGAAATATTGGTATATTTGGAAAATTGCAAAACCCGAACTGGCAGGTTGTTGTATACTACTTACTGTAGCATTTTTTTATATTTTTATATTGTATTAATGTGAATTTGGCTTGACCGTGATTAAATGAAATTAAAATTACCGGTTATTTTATTTTTTTCCTGATTTATGGAATTTGAATATGAATATAATTTATAAATAAACGATTCTTAAAATTTATGAAAAAGTTTTACATAACCCCAACTTAGGTAGATACACAATACGCAGTAGCTAGTATAAATAATAAAGTAGGTATACTTTTTCTCTCACCGTTTCATATTTTCGTATCTTATAAATGATTTCTGCTTTATTGTTTAAACCGGTCCTGTACGAATCACGTGACTCAGGCCAGCCAACTTAAAATTAGCACAACATGGCGACCATCGTAAAGGAGTCAAACCGTTTATACTATTAGAAGTCCATAGATGTTAAGTCCGTGTTCCTACCTTAATATCAAGTCAGACTAGCTTCGTATGTCAACAATTTCTAGTTATACCATTAATTCAGTTATTCAATAGCCTGGCCGTCAATTTGTTTAGCACCAACTGGGGTAATAGTTTAAAGTAAATAATTACATTCAGTAGAATAGTTACAGTAATCTGAATATACACTTAAAAAGAGTGAACTTGTTATATTATGTACCATTGAAATGTAAACAGAAACATTTCACTATTCGAATCAAACAGCTGACTTGCCATATGTCATAGCCTCGTTCATTCTTCTTTTACAAACGTTAAGAGATCTGTGATTCGTACGGAAGGTTGCCTACCGGTGTACTGTGGATGTACGTCAGGGTATATTGGATGATGTTTTATTTTGTAAATATAGTCGTGGGATGTGGTATATTAGTGAATATGGGGTTTATTGTTGATTAGCCAATTATTGTTTTATACGGGAGGTTTTATTATGCGATGTGCAAGTAGAGTAATTCACTCCGAGATCATAGAACGTATGTGCTCCAAACAGCTCGAGGGAGAGTGTCTCGAACGGAAAGGTGGGTTGTCAATGAAACCTGTCGTGTTTCTTTTCCTTTCTGATCAGCGTGGTGTCGTGATTGAGGTGTTTATTGGGAGCCCCAAAAATTCGAATGAAGAGTCCACATTCATAGTGCAGGGGAACATGAATTTGAGGGGGTAGTTTGGTTTGGGTGGAGTAGTGTGGGCTAGAGAAGTTTGTGGAGATAGTATTTCGTCCAGACCTCATCTGTGAGATGCAGATGGATTATGCAAACCCAGTCACCTACAACGCCATGTGTTTAACGTCCATTTAACTACTTATTACTTATTAGCAGCACACAGGAGAACCCTGTCTTAGCCCAATAGGTGAGATTTATTTTATTTAACATTTGCTGTAACTAGTAATTGTTCCTCATAGTGTTGCGAATAAGATGACACCACCTAATAATATGTTCAGGATAGAGCTTGTACATAGTATGTTGGGGGTAAAGTACTTGTTAGTAAGGGGTGGTTATCTCGGATTTTGTTAATTTTAGACTTTATAGGGGGTAATATAATTATATGTTCAGGATAGAGCTTGTGTATAGTATGTTGGGGGTAAAGTACTTGTTAGTAAGGGGTGGTTATCTCGGGTTTTGTTAGTTTTAGACTTTAGGGGATAGATGGTTTAATTGAAGTCTACTTTGGGATTTTTTTAAAGTGGGCTGTCCCACTCTTGTAGTAACTGGTTATTGGTAGGATAATAATAGGATTCACACTGGGATAAATGTGATGAACTCCTGGGGTGGTTTAATGTCAATTGAGTATAGTGACAACACTAACTAGTGTTTTTTTAGGGTTTGGTTTTTATTCATAGATTCTGGGGTATTGTCGGATTTTGGTTATTCGGATTTCCGTATTATATTAGTTCCGGAATCACTTGGTGTTGGTTCGTAGTACCACGGCGTTCCTGCGATGCTTGGAGCCTCACCTTAGTGATTGCTACCTCAGGAACCACTTGTGGATCGTCAGGACTTATCACCAGCGGCTGAAGACACGCAAGTTTTAAATATTTAAATTTTTCTATAATTATTTTTTTTATAGTGTATATATAACATTGTAGGTATATATAATTCACCATGTGTGAACATACAAGTGGCTTGTAATTTCTCTTGGTCATTTATTACTCTAGACAGAGTAGGTAAGTTGCGTCTGAGCTCACACGGAACGTTTATGGTAATTTATATTGTTTTTGCTTTTGGTAAGTTTATAATTTGATATGCGTAGATAAGCCACGGTATGGGTAACCCTTCAGGTTCTCACCGTTTTCACATTGTATTATTGTAATTTTTTTTACAAGTGTCAGAACCAATTTGACTCAGAACTGGTATCTGTTTCAAATCCTTCTGAGCATTGTTTTATCAATTTTGGGGTAGGGGTATATAAGATTTTAAATAATTGTATCATTGTATATATTGAACTATGAGGGACTTTGTAAACGTCCACAGTTCGTAAGGGATTTCATATTGATCTGTTTATTTTTTTATAGTAAGGGTTGATGGACCTTAAGTGTCCACTGTGGGAATAACTACTCCCCAAAATTTTCTAACTAATTACATAACTGTATTCAAGCCAAACCACCACCGCAATAAATCATTTCTCTTGTGAGTTGAGTTGCGAGTTTGATTTCAGGTAATCCTTTCCTAATTGGGGGTAAACTACGGTTAGGGAATTAAGCTGAGGTATTTACTCGGGTACGGTTTACCTGGCGTCTTGGGTTATATAGCTTTTATTTTGATTGTTCGTTACCAGCGCACGAACCTCCCTTCTTCGACTGAAGTCTAGCGGGTAAAATACCTTGTGGCATAGATCGGCCATCCGATCTGCTGGTAACTTGGTGAATTAGTATTAATTTGATTTTGGGGCCACAAGTTCGATCTATCTTCAATAGGTCGCTAACGTAAGTGGGATAAGTGCATAGGTGCACGGGGTTTGATTTTACGTTACAATCATCTGTTCGGCTGGTGTACTCGCAACCTTCTGTTTTGCGCTTTTCTTATGAGGGTTTATATGTCAGATTTGCTGCACGAATGTCTTATGTCTTGTAACGAGTATCCTACCTTTCAGGTAGACTATCTCGTTGACTTTATTGTTTATTGGCTTGTCTAATTAATTTTGGTACGAGCTTACTATTTTTATGTTGGTACCGACTTAATTCTTAACATAATTGACTGCAATCTGATAAGGCTTTGTATGAAAAGCACTTCTTTCATTCGTCCGACCTCTTCATTCTTCGAACGATCCAACAGTCAAGAATTAGTATTTTGTGATTCCATCTGTCTCACATCCTTTTGCCTTTTTCAGGCGTCGGATAGGAGTTCTTCCTGTACCCATTTTTTTCCAATCTTTTCTGTCCCTGGCCAATGCCCTCACCTCTCCTAATGTTTTTCCTTTATTCGTTCCAATATCTTCAATCCTCCTGGGTCTTCCTATTCGTCTTTTCTTGCACCAGGACCTCTGACTATCTAGCTATGCCTCTGATTACTGGGGCAATAGTGGGTATTGTTGGGGCTGTAATGGCCATTCCTGGGACAGTAGTGAGCATTACTAGACAGTGATGTACAAACTTTTGCTGGAGGATTGCATTGATAAAATGAGTAGAGAGATAATGATAATGTTTTTATTTTTCAAATACAAGCTTGTATGAGCAGTTTAACATTATCTCAGTAAAAAATATCTCACTGTTTTTTGTCCTAACTAGGGAGCTTTTCTCTGAAGTGGAACATGTAGTAGATGTACTTGGTCCAAATTTATTATTTAGCATAGTTACCATATGTAAAACTTCTGCAGAGAGGTATTATAATAGCATCATTTTCAAGAAAGTTATGTTCAACTACAAATAGTAATTTTTGTTAGTTGTAGATTTTTGTTTTTTGTCGACACATTTTCAAACGGGTGCAATGTTTATAAAAATAATAAATTCAATAATAAATTCCTTTAATGTATTGAATATCATATAAGTCAAATGTCAAATGTTATTAACATTGTTGTGTCATAATAACAATTTGTTTCACATACCTAAAATTGTAACATAGGCTATTGATGACAATGTGATAAAAAGAAGGAAATATATTCAGCGAAAAGATGCTTAGTTTCAATAAGTAGATAATAAGATGTATAATAACAATTATAGGTGAGAAGAATAAAGTGGTTAATATAATTAATGACAATTGTAATACTAGTAATTGTTATCATCTTTCATTCTAAAACAAATGTAACTACTCTAACCTTACCTGCTAAATTGTGTATCAGTAATGAACCTAATTTTCAAGTTCTTTTGCTGTTGGGCTAAATTCACCCTTCATGAAAATGTTCCTCACATGCATAACTTTCAATTTATCATTTCTTACACGATTCAACCAGTCGATGCATACCTGAAAAAAGAATATTTTCAATAAATGTGGATATAATATACCTATTTGGAAATAAATAATTGACATATACACTATTTTAATGCTAAAATAGTATACCATACGTTGTTCGGGATACAAATTAATAAATAATTATTATTTATGTGCCTTTTCATTTTGGGTTTAATACTGATTGTAGAATTCATTTCCATAGAAGAAATTGATAACATACTTGAATAGCTTCTTTACATTTGACATAACAAAATAACAAATGACATTTGTATTGTAACGTCAACTAATGCTGTTGTCAGATATATTTAAACGCGAGGGCGATACAATTTGATGATTTTAGGAACGGTGCTTGAGAATATCATTATTAGGAACTATTCGCAAAACGAGCATTCACAGGCTTGCCTATACATGGCGTTGGGAATGATGTCAATAATAGCGCTTCGGTTGGAAATTCAGGGCGGATGAAACTCAATCATCGACCACCACATCTGCAAGAAATGAATCACCGGTGGCGATAGTGATTTTGTTACCGAAATATCCAAACCAATCAAGCCAAACGTTTAACATTAGAAATATTTCTACAAAAGTTACAACTTTCATTTTTTAAAACTGGATATATTTTTAGTAAATTATCATTGATGCTACAAATGTAAAATCATATATAAAGTATACGGCAAATGTATGTATAATTTGCCCGTAGATAATATACTTTTTAAGTAAATAAAAAAACAGAATTGCGGGGAGAGGAAAAAGACGAAATTTTCGATAGAAGAGTGTCTGCCGTCCAGCGCAAAAATATATAAAAGAGTCGAGACGTGACATGGCGCGAGTGAGAAGCAGTCACTCTTGATTTATAAATTTCTTTTTTTGTCTAGTGAGCTGTTTTGCTTTCAACAATAATTTTCTTGTGACATTTTATTCAATCGAACATTTTGTACGTAATTATCTCGCTTTTGAATGGTTAAAACTAATTTAGGAGCGTTTATTTTAAATGTATTTAATTCAAATTTAGAATTATTTTGTTAAATTATTATGTTATTTTGCACTTTTTTAATACCAAATCGAATACGAGTAGCAAGACCTTGAGGTCCTGGATCAATGAAATTTTTGTAGGCCAGTCCAATTTTTTCTTTTTGGCCGGAATTTTGGAGTCATCAACATTTTCGGAATTTTGCAGTCATCAATATTACCGGAGTTTTGGAGTTACCTCAATGTTTTTGATTATATTTCAAGTTGAACTTCATCGACTGGCGTAGACATTCAACTAGATAAATAATCTTAATTTGACAAAATTAATGTCGAAATTGATAATTTATTATGTACAAATTTACAAGAATAGTACAAAGTTATGAATGTTGAACTTCGGTGGTTTCAGATCGGAAGACACTTTATGTTTCGATTTGATGAATATTCACTTGTCTCGTATAGGAACTAAGTAACGATGTGTTACACTTAGTATCTCTGATTGTCTGACTTTGAGTGAAGTTACTTCGATATGTAACGACGACTCGATGAACTCGATTGAGTGTTGAACTGAGTTATGAACTAACTTGAGTATTGAACTGATTTCGTTATTGAGTGTTGAACTCGCTTCGATGAGTATTAAAAACTAACTTTGTTATTGAGTGTTGAACTCGCTTCGATGAGTATAAAAACTTATTTCGTTTTCGAGTGTTGAACTCGCTTCGATGAGTATTAAAAACTGATTTCGTTTTCGAGTGTAGAACTCGCTTCGATGAGTATTAAAAACAAAAACTGTTTTCGTTATTGAGTGTGAAACTCGCTTCGATGAGTATTAAACTGATTTCTCCACGTAGTAAGACGTGTTAAATAGAAATCTGCAAGGGGCGTGTTTACACGTGGATTGGGTTGACTAAAAGGAAATAAACCTTTCCTATTGGCCAGTATCATTTAACTCGCCGGGATCATCGACAAGAATCAACAATGGACGCCTTTAATATATATTTCAATTTCTATTGAATACTCCAATAGCAAGGCCGTCCTATTGTAACCTTCTCACTCAGAAAGGTTATTCAAATGTATCATTACAGGCTTCCGATCATCTACCATAAAAATTCACGCACAAAGTGACAATAAGCTACAATTTTAGTTTTGCTTTAGGGTTTTTACAACACAATAGGCAATAGTGTGAAACGTGACATTTTCCTAAATATTTAACTATAGGATTTCAAACACAATGCGACAATATGCCTCTCACGACTTTCAAAATGTGCTATTTCAATGCTCCAACAAAACTATCTACAATATATAAAGCGAAACGTGATATTTTAAAAGTATTTAACAAAAGCTGCGAATAAAGTGTAACTACCCTTTGAATTTACAACAATACAAAATATCTATCAATTCTTTAATACATTTTTACAGCGCTAGCAACTGAAATGAATTCACGCCTTAAATATATACAATGACGAAAAGAAGTAACACACAAATATCTTACATATTTTTAAAAGCATCGTAAACAATATAATTCAAGATTTTCTAATCTTGAACACTCGATATTACCAGAATTCTGGAGTTTATGAATATTGGTATTTCCACAATTTATTCGGAAATATTACTGATATTTTGGAGTTTCTCGATACTACTGGTAGTGTGGATATCCTCGATAATTTGGAAATTGGATTTTTGGACCTTCGGAGTACAGACATTTGGGTTGTCTGTAATTGGACTTTACGGACCGTCGTGGGTTCCTCAACATTACTGAAGGAAAATCGTTATTTTTTTACTAGAAAGTTACCTCGTTGTTTCATTTCAAAAAATGTTAATTGATAAAACCTTGGATTTGTTTTGTATTTTTGTTCAATTAAAGTTTTCCTACTATTTTTATCTTTAGACAATTGTTATTTGAATAAACATTTGTATCTGGATTTATTTCGTTTTTATTTTTATTATAATTCATATCATTTGTAAACTGTACTTGATTTTGTTTGTAATGGTTTTGTGTATTTACCATTAAATGATGAAATATTAAATATTCTGGTGCCCATAATTATTTTAACTGAAAAACCTGGAATTGTTAAGGTTGATAACCACCCCTGCTGAGCTGACAATCTTAGACTTCCAAGGGAATTTACGACAACGATATGTTACAAACTCCAAGCCATGAATGTTGTTTCCTTTCTGCTCCTCCTATTCCTCCAATCTTAACAATAAATACTTCCTCCAACACTCGATATTTATATACTCTGATCATATGTTCCAAGTACCCAACTTTTATTTTTTCAAGAGGTCCAATAATTCTCTTTGGACCTCAACTCTCCGTAGTACCTCTTAGTTCATCACATGGTCTGTTTATGGAATTATAAGAAGTCTCCGAAAGATTCACATTTCTAGTTCTTCAATTTTGCTTACACTTTTGACTTTTGAAGACTAAATTTCTGATCCATATAATAATATATGCCATATGTAGCACTTAACTACTCGAATTCGGAGACTCATGGGCACTTTACGTCTAATAAGGAAAGTAATAAATCTTATAAACGACGTCACCCACTCATATCTTTACCTCTCCGTCACAATCCCAGTGTAGATCCTAAGTACTAAATCTGTTTTATGCGTAAATCTACGAAAAAATTGACGATGATGGTGGCGCATTACACGTGCAGTGTGGTGCAGTTCGAAGATCATTCAGAAATGGTTCGAAACTGTATTATTGGGGTACTTCAAACATGAAATTGAAAAATTAAAATCTTCATCTTTATGGTCAGTTTAATCTGTGCTAAAAAGTACGTCGAATGCTAAAGAAAATGTAAATATCATAAAATTTTCGAAACTGATACCATATTTGAAAAACAAAATCAGTTGGATACCCAAAGAAGACGAACATTTTAACGAAAGAAGAAATTGAAAGATTTATACAAGCAGCACAAGATAATAAATTTCTTCTAAAAAAGGTAATCTAAATAAATATAAATAGATCAATTGAAATAATGTTGACGTTTGTGGAGCATCTAGAAGAGATGAGTTGTTGAAAATAACGATCGAAGATATAAATAATAAGGATTCAATTATTATTATAAGAATTCCCGATTCCGAAACTCATACTGAGAGAGAACTTTCTTGATTTCGAGTCCAAACTACATTATGATATACCGCAAATACTGTGCGTTACGACCGGCAGTTACCATTAGTCGAAGATGTTTTGTGAAGTACGTCAAAGAAAAATGTAATAACCAAGTATAGCAACTTATCTCAAATTATCTCACCCAGAAACTTATAGAGAACACTGCTTCGTGCGTTCTTCCGCAACCCTGTTAGCCGACTCAGGAGCCGGATTTCAACCATCAAGCGACATGGCGGATGGCGCTCTAGTACGGTAGCCGAGACATATTAGAAGATTCTATAGAAAATAAAGCTTCAACCATCTTCCGCAGAGCCTAAGGAATTAGCCAATGATACAACGTGCGAAGTTAACTAAACAATTGCAACCGCAGACTAATTGTATACCCAGAAATAGAAGCTAAGATAATTGACAGCACTGGATCTGGCATCAACTTTACTGTAAATTCGGCACTTTCAATTTAAATGTAGTACAAGCTGAAATATTATAATATTTATGTTAATAATAGTTCCTTATGACAAACTGTTCAACATTTATGTTCTAGAACGCCAAAATATATTGCGTTCTAGAACATAAAAATATTTCTCAGCTGAGTGACAAAGAAGAGTCACTTCGCTGACAGTTTACCAAAAATGTCAACATTTCATAACAGTTTTCGAACAAAATGTTTGTCTCACGTTATACTGAACGTAGGGAGTTTTTTATGATACTAAAAATATAGAATTACTGGCTGGTGGTAGAAAAGCTAACCGCCGTAGCTTAAAACTTCTCCAAGTGTAGTAATCAGCTTTTAGCAGCATTTAAACCAAGAACAATTAGTCAATAAACTTTTAAAACTACACACAAATTGGATAATTGCCGAATATTTATTTCTATGAATCATTTTCTCTTTGAAATTTCGGCGCAATGAATAACGTAAAGTGACGTGAATGATAACGTGATAAATTTTCTAATTTCATGTATAAAAAAGACAAAAAGACGTATGGAGGGTTGCAGCAAACGGTTTTATCATAAACATATTCAAAAAGATTCAAATGCTATAAAAATCATTTAATTTACGAATAGTACCAACAATTTTTCTACGACTATCAAATATAAAACATATTTTGAATTGCTAACTCCTTAATTTCTGGAGAATTTGTGCTGAAATTATCACTGCTGTCAGTATCAAACAATATAAAGGAATGAAAGCATATAATAGCTATTATTTAAATAAAATTATAATTCACTCACTTTTTATGAAGTATTAATCAATTTCAATCTAAAATCATAATTCTTTTTTCCTTAAAAAGTGCCACGAAATACACTGATGCTGCACTTCTGGCTCTAACAATTAATACTCAAAGACAATATTAGTCAGTTCACGTTCACCTTAGCGGATTTTCCATGCATTTTGGTATTTCGCACTACTTCTCCTCTGCGTAGTGCAGCTGGTGTAGAAAACTGAACACGGCTATTTTCTCTTTCTGTCAAATTAACCGTGACATTTGAATATTCTTAGCCTTGGGCTAAGATGAAGCTATTCCATAATGAAAAAACTACTATAATAGTCGTAGAAAAATTAAATTCCGTAGTAGTTACTGTTAGTAACGTGATATATTTTCATATTTTATGTATTGAATGCTACCTGCTAATACATGGTCTCATTTAGTACTGTCTTATTTCAGGTTATCTATGAAATGAATACACCAGAAATTGTAGAGACAAAAAAAATTGAAATGTAATAACAGAATAATGAAGTCATCAAAAGAAAAAAAAAGTATTTTGAAGATATGGTTATATCCTGTGTAATAAAAACTCGAGCTCGAAGTAAAGAGAAATGAATAATGAAAAGTTTAGTTGAAAAGTGAAACATTCACAGATATAACCAAGCTAAATTTCGCCAGTGTTATTAGATTTCCGTTCCCATTAAAGTAGCATTAAAAATAAGCAGTAGATATGGTTTCTAGATTATATTTAATATCCTCTACAAACAGATTTAACTAGAAGTCATGTTTCCGATATAATCCAAGGTGTATGTTTTTGATGGTAGCATCGCCAATTTTATGATTAATCTAAAAATATTAAAAGTTTTGGAGATTAGCGCATTATTATCAATACATCTTCATTGAGATTCGTTCATTTTTTTAGTGCCTGAACACCATTGCTATTTTGTACCATATGTTTTGTTTTTGCCAACAAAACAGATCAAAAACTATGCAGCAGATTAATAGAGGATATGACATAATGGTTTAGTGATAAATTGGTGCTAGATATACCACCAATTGTAGTGACCTTGTTAACAACATAAAAAAATGAATAAAGATCCCAAATATTTCTTTGTCAATTATATAAAATGAGCTATAGGCTAAGGATGATGATTAAGGCTAGACTCACACGAACCACAGCGACGCGACTAGTTTGTGTATTTGTTGTTGAAGACGACGGCACTACAAATTAGTAGTTCGTTTGGACTTCCATAAACGACAATAATGTTCGGTAGTGTTTATCAGTTTCAGTATGGAGTTTGAATACGAAGTGTAGAGTATAGAAAGAACACCCAATATTAGTCACTGATATGTATCTATTACTCACAGGTCGATTACTCAACTTGTTGATGTTAAGGTTTCCGTCAGGCTAGGGACACTGCAGACTGTGCCATCTATAGAGCCCGTCGAGTAACTAAAATCGGTAGATAATTCCAAAAAATTAACGAAAACTGTAACGTCGTTAGTAATCAAATTTTATTGATTTTTATAACTGCGTATGCGCGATATCATATTGCTCGTCCCCATCCCCACATGTTATATGTTATACTGTTATCATTTCTTAGTTCAAGTGTAGAGGTTATTTTAAGGTTACGGTATTTTGGTGTATTTTTTCATTGCTATAGTGTAATATTTATCTGTTGTTACGTTGCTTTATTGTTATTAATTGAAAAGACAATGTCAAAGTGTATTCTGAAGGAGTAATAAGTGGTGTACTCGGTAAATTTTATTAAAAAAATTCATTTTTTCTTTCACAATTAACAACCAATATCTTCATTTTTATAAAACACAGAGAATTTTTACTAATTTAATCGACAACTTCAGAGATCATGGTTGTTCTTTACATTAGCTAAACTGAAAATTACTGCATTAATAAAGTAAATATTTCTTTTTACAGTTTTGTTCCTCCAACCCAGGAAGATAAAATTAATATGGCTGAAAAGCAGTGGTAATAAATCATTAAATTTGTCGACGAAGAAACGATGGAGGATATGATCCCTTCATTTTCAAAAAGAGTGTTTCTTTAGATTTGAGAAAGACGAAGAGAGGTTATTAAGACAGTTTGATTTGCCTTCCCATATGAGTGGAAATTAACAAAAATTTATGGTAAGTTTTATTCTATTCAATATAGCATGCTATAATTTTGGACAGTTTAAAATATAAATTGAGTGAACGAAAAGACGAGTACTGAGTGTGTAATTTTATTGAAATTCCAGGTAAGCGCTTCAATCCATTAGATCATTCTGAAAGCTCTCGTCATGAAAAAAATATACAGAAAGTGTCAAAAAACATCAAACCCTGTAACTGCTACATACAATGAAATGAAATATTTGATGTTACATCATTATTTAACTAAAGTTTGTTAAAATTACTCTATAAAGAGTGTGTACAATTGTAATTCACATAACCAACCGTCTAATTTGATTACCAACTAAATGATATGTGTGCACACCCTCTTTATAGGGTAATTTTAACAAATTTTACTTAAATAATGATGTAACATCAAACATTTTATTTCATTGTGTGTACATTGTACCTGTTGTATGTTTTTCTCTTGTCGACAGCTTTGATAATGACCTAATGGCTGAAAGCGCTTAGCTGGAATTTTAATCAAATGACATACTCAGTACTCGTCTTTTCATTCACTCAATTTATATCTAGCGTGTACACCATACTCAGACAATTCCATTTTAAAATGTATCCATTGAAAAAATAATAATCTGGGTTTTATTTTATGTTATAGCGCTATATTCCCTCTACCAGCTATGGGATGGAAGGTATTGATCCCTTGCCGATTTTCATATATAGCCCATGGTGTGACAATTTATGGGAAATGAGAGTGAGTATTAACTTTTGTTGAGGCATTACGTCTAAGTATTTGGTCTAGCGGTAACCAAAAATCCAAAATGTCCAATAAAGACAAAAAATAAAAAAATAGTTAAAAATAAAGAATTCCTAAAAAAATCGAAGGCTTCAAAAAAAGGAATAAAAAAAACCAAACAAATCTATACATTCAAACATTTTTTGATATTTTTTTGGCTTAGTACAAAAACATGTGTACACTTATTATTTCGATAGTAAGCGCATTTTGTTTTCTTTTGTTGACATAAATTTTCAAACATATTTGTCTGTTCACTTATTTATTGTTGTTATTTTGTGTGTTTACTTGTAGAACCTCAACCAGAAACGAGAAAGGACTCCATGAGACGGTGGGATTTTTAAGAGCCCTGAAGAAACATTTTAACAATCATAGACTGCCAGGAGCTGCAGAGTAACTTAAACTGCCTTATGCAATGGTTTCATAAGAACAGAATGCTTTTAAATGTAGAAATATACAAATCTGCAATATACTAGGTTTAAGCTTGTGTTATAAACATATTTAATACTTCCAGTAAAGAAATAAAGATGTGTTTTAAGTGGAAATGAAATGTTAGATATATTATTTTAAATGTTGTACAGTCACAAGTGCTGTTTAGCACTCTTATATGTAATTACTTGGCACCTTGTATTTACAGAGCTGAGCAGTATTTAACAACTTTTCCTATAAAAATATTTTAATTACTTTTGTTCTAACATTCACAGTAATTATACTCAAATGATTTCTTTCACAGAAAGTTGCCAAAAATAGTAGTTAACAACTTATTGCTAACCCTTTTTTTGATTACGTAAGTAGCAGTTATACTCCTGCAGTTTGTCCAGCTCTGTGTGTTTATACGAGTGTAATAATAAATTAATATAAACTTATCATACATAATTTTCTACTTTTATCTTGATTTAACATCATTTGAAAATCTAATGATACTCCAATCTAGAATGTATGTTACTCAAAATATTTTTTAATTATTGCATGGTTTTTACACTATAATTTATTTGTTGTCATTATGTTTGTTAAGAAAAGTACTTCGTGAAAGAAATTATTTGTTGTTTATTTTTATACCAAAATAAATAAATTGTTTATATGATTATTGTTTAATTTTTTCCAATTTAATTAACCGTTTATGTTCCATCATTTGATATTTCATTTAATTTAACTCAACATCTAATCATTATTTATTTAATGTAGTTAAATTGAGTGAAATGTCAAATGATGGACTATGAATGGCTATTTTGAAATAAAATAATTAAAATACAGTATATTTGAATATACCGCCAATCCGCCAAAACCTAAAATTACAGAAACCTTTCCAACACCAGTCACTTTTTTACTCGACGGGCTCTTTAGATGGCGCCACAATCAGTGTCTCATCTATCTGTGGGTTATCTGTGGTTTCCGTGTGTACTGTATATGATTCATTACAGATTATACCGTAGTGGAGATACAATAAATAGTATAAAATATAGAGAGTTTTATTTAAACTTTACAAGAAGCATTGTTATGGTTGTTATCACGGCGAAGGCAGAGGCAGCGTCGGAATAGGGTGTATTGGATTCATCCGATTATCGAAAACAAAGATGAGAGTCAATTTCAGTTACTTTACCATTCACTGAGAATGTACGATGATAA
Organism: Galeruca laticollis; assembly: GCA_963921935.1. Classification (NCBI taxonomy): domain Eukaryota; kingdom Metazoa; phylum Arthropoda; class Insecta; order Coleoptera; family Chrysomelidae; genus Galeruca; species Galeruca laticollis. The sequence goes on from OY998183.1 coordinate 95,848,328, forward strand.
AGTTTTTAATTATTTCAGAATGAGTCAAACTACATTAGACTATATATTACAAGAATTATCTAATAGCATATGTCGAAAAAACAGAAATATGAGAAAGTGTTACCAGTTGAAGAACGACTTGCATTGACGATAAGGTAAGTAAACTTTTTATTTCATAGTTATCAATCAATTTACAAAAAGTTAGTCATAAACATAACTGATTTGTCATCTGGAATGGATTCACTTAGTGGTGAAGTAACTAAAAGGGTTTCAGCCGATATAAACGTTTGTGCAGGTAGGGGAGAGGTAATGTTAAATCTGCGCCCTTATTGATGAACTTCAACGAAGTGGCTGGTTGAAGGTATTGAATATTGTTGTTGGTATGAAGACATCGCTGTCGTATTGTAGTCTTGCCTATACTGTTCGCCGGTTCCCCGTAATACCTGGATTGATCATAATTCCAAGTAGGGGGTGGTAGGGGCGACGATACTTTTGAATTACGTTTAGTATTTCTATCTGCGCCTGCAGCTTCGTGTTATCGTCAAACAGTTCAATACAACGACATAAGAAATGTAAATTAGTGTCGGTACTATTATTTGCTGGAAGGACATTTTGAGCTTTTAGTCTATCAGTTAAGGAAGATGACAATTGCTTAATCAGCTGATCATCCTGATCTTTTGTCTTTAACTTTTTTCTTTTAGCATGTCGACTTTCAAGCTTTTCGGAGGTTAGACCCTGCCCGTCATTTTCTGCATCATGTTTATTTTGCTGAGAATCTTCGTTGATGTGACTATCTGTCAGAGAATTTTCTGTCACAATTTTGAAAATATAAATATTGGCGATGTTTTGATGCCCCAGAACCACTTTTCGCTGTGGTATTTTTTCGTAGCTCTCGGTTGTTAAGAGTCCTTTAGACTTTTCCATTTTCTTTGTAGTGCAACAGCTGAAAATTGAAAAAAAAATGAATGTAGCAAACATTCACCTAACTAGATTTCTTGCAGGTATTTGGCAACGGGATGTTCTTTTCAAGAACTTCACTACACATTTAGGTGTGGTGCTACGACTGCAAGTGAAACAGTAAAGGACGTGTGTTGCCAGATATGGCGCAAATTGCAACCAATTCACATATCACAACATGAACATGAGTCTGTTATGAGTTTGAAATGTCGTCCAATTAGGAAGTGTCTCCACTTCTTGAGTGCTTCAACTATAGCGTATGCTTCTTTTTCCACAGATGAATGTCGTCTTTCAGTACTAGAGAGAGTCCTTGAGAAAAATGCTACAGGTTTGCCATCTTGGAAGAGCTGAGCTGCTATCGTATTCTCTGAGGCATCGGTTTCCACAGTGAACATAGCAGTGTCATCAATTGATTTAACAGTTGCATTAGCAATGCTTTTCTTCAAAATTTCAAAGGCTGCTACAGCACTCTTAGACAAAGAAAAGGTTTTGCATTCTACTAATGGGTGAATCTTTTCAGAAAACTTGGGAACCCATTTTGAGTAATGTGCAAACATTCCCATTATTCGACGGAGAGAGGACATGTTGTTTGGTATAGGTAGTTCCAGAAGTGGCTTCAGTCTATCAGGATCAGATTTGATTGTTTTATTCTCTATACAATAACCCAGACTTTTTATTTTGTTCGAAGAAAACACACTCTTTTCTTTATTTAAAGTTAGGTTATACTTCTCGGCAGCTTTCATGAAAAGATGAAGATTATGGTCATGATGTGCTTTATCGGATCCGCAAATCGTCACGTCGTCTAATACGCAAAAGTATCTTTCAAACCCTCTTTGTTTTGAATTACCCTCTGAAAGCAGGCAACTCCATTGGTAACTCCGAATGGAATTCTAAGAAATTGATAAAGATTACCACAAGCTTCGAAAGCGGTGAACTTCTTTTCTTCTCCTCTGATGGGGATCTGATGGCACTACCAAGGTCTATGGAACATATCATACTTTGATACCTTTTCCACGATATCTTCAATCCGGGGTACAGAGAAAGCATCAAGCATAGAAAATTTATTGATTGTCTGGGAATAATCAATGACCATTTGTTTTTTATGGTTATCGTTTGAAATTATCAGAACTTGTGCACGCCAGGGTGAATCACTTGGTTCTATTATGTTCTCATTCAATAACCTTTCGACTTCTTTTTTTATGAACTCGAGATCGTCAGAACAATATCGACGTGATCTCACTGCAATAGGTTTACAGTCTATAGATAAATTTGAGAATAGAGGAATTGGGTCCAGATTAGCAATAGCTAAACTACATACTGTGAGTGGACACCTCTATCCACCAAAAGTTACTTTCACATCTGAGTGTTCTTTGAGTAAATTGTGACCAATAATTATATCTGCGCATAATTCATCCATTATTAGAAGTTTGAAATCTCGATAGATGTTATCCAGTATTCTTATAGAAACGATACAATATCCAATCACTTGTGATACTAACGAAGTGGAAGACATTGCTACATCACATGCATAAAGAAATATCTTCAATTTTCTGGATCTTACAACTTTACTTGATATATAACTATCCAAACTTCCCGTATCGATCAATGCATCTGTCACAACTCTGTCAACTTCAACTTGAAGGATGGCTTTCGACAGACAAGCTGGCGAGGCAGCTGAAATAGTCGCTAGTAGAGATGATGTCTGTTTGGTATATTTCATTGAGTTTCCTCGGGATTTGCAGACTTTTGTGAAATGAACTTTCTTGCCACATGCATGATAGTTGGAATTTTTAGCTGGACACGTACTACGAAGGTGATAATCATATCCACAAAAGTAGCATTTACAAGAAGCAGCAGACGTTGTTGGCGAATCTGAATTTTCTGTATATTTTTGAGATTGGTCTTCGTTTCTGTTAGCAGGAGCAGCAGCATTGAACGATCCAAATGGTGATACAGATACCTCAGAATGAAATTGGGCCATTTCCAGTGCTCTCGCATTGTCAAAAGCATTTTCCAAGGTTAGTGTATTATTTTCAAGTAGTCTTTGTCTAGTTTGTGATGATATAAGACCACTGATGAATGAATCTCGGATAAATTCATCCCTGTGCTCATTAGCAGATACTGCTTTGAAATTACACTCTTTACTCATTTGCTTCAAAACTTGAAAATATTGATCAATGGATTCACTAGTTTGTTGTCGTCTCGTTGAAAGGGAGTGTCTGGCAAATATTTCATTCCTTGGTTTGACATAAATATTTTTCAAGATGTTGAACGCTTTTTTGTATGTACAACAATCGCTAATATATCCATAAATGGTAGGGCTAACATAGTTGATGAGAAGATTCAGTCGATCTTTTTCTTCCGCAGCTTTAGCAGCTTCGATGAAATTTTCGAAAGAGCGAATCCAATGGGTCCACAGTTGAGGTGCATCGCTTGAACAGGGTTCGACTTCTAACTTTTCAGGTCTGAGTAGCTTATCCATTTGATGTTATAGAAGAAAATAAAGGTGATCAAATTGTAATAATAAACCTAAACTGAATTGAGGCTTTAATCAAATTTCAACTTGACAGTGACAATAAACAAATAACATAATAGCAAAGTGAACAATATAACAGTTTCTGAATCCAAGTTGTCACTTACCAGTACTATTTATTTATATTACCACACACCTGACACCAATGTAATGTTCTTCTTATTCGTCTTACACACGGTATATCTACTTACGTAATTTATTTATTTACATATACACTATTCACATATGCTTAATTTATGTACACATTCTAATTTATATTATATACACTGTTCACAGATTAATTTTATTGTTAACTTGTTCTGCTCCATCGGTTATGAAATGGCTATGAAATCAAACTATTCCTGGTTCGCAGGTAGTTGCTTGTATATTAAAGGATTTTCTAGAACCTTTGAATTCCTGAAAGTTCTCGATTGCGGATATCAACAAACAATCAACAATACCTAGCCCTTCCCAGAAAACCGTGCGCTAACGCCAAAATTTCAACTTTAGATATCGAACTAGAACAGAGTCGGCTTCAGGAATTTCTACAGTGTGCAGTTTCGTAACAATAAAAACAAATTTATAATCAAGAAAAAACAATGAATCTTCTTTAAATTTCTGAAAAACAAGGTGATGTCCAAGTTGAATCCTGTTTATTAGTTTCTCTTCAAAAACGAGTGATCAATCAGAATTTACATTTGCTATATATCTTCATCCGTGAAAACAAACATTTTATTTCGCTCATTATAAACTGCAACATCAAAAAACTTAAATTCATTCATTTGCTCAAGTGAGACATCAAAAAAATTTATTAATTCAAATTACTGAAATATAATATTTGTCTTAACCCGAAACAGTTATTAACCGTGTGAAAATACGAAACAAAGAAAAGGAAAATCTAGCACGGTAGACATTGTAATCTGGCGAATATCAGCGCTCTTGTCGGTTTAATAACCAATTACAACCAATTTTCTTGAGCTTTGTGACAATCCGACCGCGAGATATCTTGTTAACGGTTCACTGTAAATAGTGATTTTTATCGATTCTGTTTGATACACGGTCCATTTAGTTTGAAGCGAAAAATGGGGGAGAACATTTCCTTTAACCTTGACAAAAACAATAAATTTAATAACGATGGTTAGACAATGTTAAGGATAGTTATATTTTATTAAATTTCTCCATAAACGTTTTCATTTATCGAAACTACGATAGAATTGAGCTCACTCACAACCATAAATCAATTATATACAGGGCCGTTCCAATCATATATGCAGGTCGTGCGGCGCACGACGGCGCCGTCACAAAAAAGGCGCCTAAGACGCCGAAGATATTTTTTTTATTTTTACCAATGTCTGAATATGCTAGAATTAAGATTAAAGTAGGAAATAAGTAATAATATTTAAACAAATAATTTATAAAATGTATTATTATGATCATTATTATCATCTATAGATTCAAATATGACTTCTTTAAGTTGCTTGGTCCCGGGTCCCGACCTATTGCATATTTTGTTCTATTACTGAGCGCCGTGCGCCCGCACTATATTTCTTAGTTCCTATATTTCATTTCACAAGTTCATTCTTGTCTGGCCAAGCGAGTATTGCAGTGAACTCATGTTCATTTGAGCATTGGCTTTTGTCTTAAGCAGTAGAGTAAATCGCATCTCGCATCAGCTAAAAAGTTATACCTATTTCTTAATTTCTTAATTGAAATTTTGTTCAAACTTTGCTCAAACTTTAAAGTATAAGTTATAAGTATAAAATAAAGTTAAGGTAAGTAATGTATATCCAGATCGTTATAATTCGTAATTATAAATTAATTAGATTCAACAAACCCCGAACCCAAACCAAAAATTTTATGTGGTATTATTTTTTTAGATGTCTGAAGGTAAAAAGAAACTTTCTGGTTCCAAAATCTAATTAACAAACGTAAACGAGAGGAGGTGTTGGAAAATACCAATAAGAAAATAACTCAATTTTTCAAAGCACCCATTGATTCTCCTTCGGAGACTTCCGTAAAAAATGATGATGATAATATGGAGCCATCGACATCAAGTTCAGTTGAAGTTGAAAAAACTGTAAAGTTTATCGAAGCTGATGATGATGAAGTTTTTGATAGTAAGACTGTACAGCTGTCTAAAGATCCAGGTTTGTGGCCAAAAATATTATCTTCAATGAATATTGAACTTCTGATAAAATATGGTTCAACCTATTATAACAATTCAAATTGCGTTTTTCCGAAAGACAAGACTGGGCGAAAATTTTCGGAATCATACTTCACTCGAATTTTGCCAAATAATGAAAAAGTCAAGCGTGATTGGCTTCTGTACTCGGTATCGAAAAAATCAGTGTTTTGTTTTTGTTGCAGAATATTCAACCTTAACACCGCAAAAGCCCGATTGGCTGATGAAAATGGCTATAATGATTGGCAACATTTGAGTGAACATTTAAATATTAACGAAAAAAGTAAAATGCATTTCGAAAATCTTGAGACATGGTCTGACTGTTTAACTAGATTTAAAACAAACAATACGATTGATCTAACTCATAAATATTTGTTTAATGCTGAAATTAAATATTGGCATGCAGTTATTGAGCGAGTATTCTTTGTTATTCAGTTTTTAGCTAAACAAAATCTGTCCTTTCGCGGTCAAAATTTGAAATTGTTTCAAAATAATAATGGCAATTTCTTAAAATGTGTGGAAATGATTGCCAAATTCGATCCTATAATGGCTGAACATACTAAGAGGGTACAAATGCAAAGCAACAGAATGAATCATTACCTTGGCATCCACATTCGAAATGAAATAATTTAAATAATAGGCAATAATTTAAGAGAAAATATTTTATATATGATTAAAAATTCAAAATATTTTTCTATTATTCTTGATTGTACTCCAGACATGAGCCATCAAGAACAAATTTCTGTCTGTATCAGGTTCGTAAATTTAGATACAGCATCAGGGGAAATTGTTGTTGATGAACGTTTCTTACATTTTGCTCCAATAGAAGACACAACAGCTGAGGGCTTACAAAAATTTCTACTAAGTGCTTTAGAAAAACATAATTCAAATTTATATGATATGAGAGGCCAGGGATACGACAATGGTGCCAACATGCGAGGCAAGCATGCCGGTTTAGAAAAAAAAATACTAGATTTGAATCCAAGATCATTTTTTGTACCTTGTTGTAATCACAGTTTAAACTTGGTTGTAAATGATGCAGTTAAAGGAAACAACTCTAGCTGGCAATTCTTTTTTACGGTTCAAGAACTTTACAATTTTTTTTCGGCTTCAACTAATCGTTGGACTGTTTTGAAAGAACATATTTCCAATTTAACTTTAAAACCACTTTCTGAAACTAGATGGTCGAGCAGAATTGATGCCATTACTCCATTGAGGTATCAGCTTGGGGAAGTCTATGATACTTTATATAGTATATTCAGTGGAGTTTCTTTCGATAACAATACAAAGCATATGGATGAATCTTTAGCAAATAAATTAAAAAGTTACCGGTTTATATGTACCTTAGTATTGTGGTACAATGTTCTGTTTAGAGTCAATACTGTTAGCAAAACATTACAAACCAAAGATTTTAATACCTCGGAAGCATGTACCCAAATGAATAATTTGCTAAAGTTTTTCAATAGTTACCGAAGTGATAAAGGATTTGGAGATGTATTAGTTGATGCTTCTGAACTTGCAAAATCTCTAGATGTAGAGCCAACCATCAAAACTAATAATGTGTTTAGACCAAGGCGTGTTAAAAAACAATTTAATTACGAGAATGACGATGAACCAATTACAGATGGAGAACGGGATTTTAAAATAAACATTTTTTTTAGTACACTTGATATTGTTATAAGATCAATTGGTGAAAGGTTCGACTTATTGTCGTCCCATTCCGACCATTTTCAATTTTTATGGGATATTTGTAAATTTTCAGATTTACCAGAAAAGGAACAACTAAATTCTTGTTTACAGCTTGAAGGAGTTTTAACAGACAAAAATCGTAATGAGCGTGACATAAATGGAACAGAATTGTTCCACGAGTTGCAATTTTTAAAAAATCTTAATCTACAAACACCGACACAAATGTTAAACTACATTATAAAAAAAATTTAACTTATTCTGTTCCAAATGCAAGCGTAGCTTTGCAAATTTTGTTGACAATGCCTGTATCGGTTGCTTCAGCGGAGAGAACTTTCTCAAAGTTAAAGTTAATCAAAAACTACTTAAGATCGTCAATGGGCCAACAACGGCTCGATAATTTGGCAATCATATCGATTGAAAGTGATTTGTTAGACAATATAAATATGACTGAACTTATTTCTGAATTTTCCAGAAAGAAAGCGCGTAAAGCTACTTTTATTTATTGGTTATTTAGTTTTATTCAGGTTATTTAGATTAGGTAACTATTTCTTGTTCAAAAAATGTTTATTTTTTGTTTGGTAATAAAATTTTTATTTTTGCTTCAAAGTTGTATCATTTATTAATTACCGTCTAGCGATTATGTTGAATGTACATAATATAAAATTTAAAAAATATATGCACCAAAAAAAGGCGCTGTGATCACATTTGCACGACGGCGCTCGACCAGGTTGGAACGGCCCTGATTATATAATCAGTTACTTTAAGGGACCATGTTAGACCATTCTTATTCAACAGCACGTCTAACACAAGGTAGATTGAAATTGGCTGTACAGCTGTAGAGGCTCTTTCTAACGTAAGCAGTCTTCTTGGTTATTTTATCATGACTTTCTGAAGTTTGGTTAAATCAGCATGTTTAACCAAAATAAGAATCACGCTCCGCATTGGAGTCGTCATGAGGAGAATAATGAATTTGAGATAATTGAACCATAAATCAAACAGGAGCAACTAAAAATAAATGCATTCCAACATTGTGTCTACCCGACCGCCAAGAAAAAAAGTTATATGAATATAAATCTAAATTCAGGTATTGACATTTTATCAACATGACTACGAAATAACCGTTCTAAAATAATTGAGAAGTAATAGTTACTTGCATGGATATATTATGGAAATTTGATAAGAGAGTTTAATACAGGATTTGGTAAAGGAGCTTATTTCAATTTGGTGCTTTGGAGCGACTGTTGCTCGGTGACAAGTGGGGGTGGGCACACAAAAACTGTGTCGTTAAATTGTATGTCACTTGTTTCAGTTATTGGAATCGCGTTTTGTTCAATTAAAACTATGTTAGCTAAAAACTTGTTGGTGTAAAAGCTAAAATTATCCATAGACGAGGCATTGGGATTGGGATATCATCAATAATTTCTACATCCTAGAGAGAAGGGTTTCTACTTTAAAATGTAAGTTTGATAAAATTGAATAATAAAGATACTAAAATTATTTACATGAAACTTGTGTAAGTTTACTTCTAGAACGAGTTCTTAATCTAGAATTACTTTCAATAGTGTTAAAAGAAAAATATTTTTATATTAAAGTATATTCATTTCTTTCTAGGTATTCTCCACAAAGTGCTCATTGTTTTACCTATACGTAGAACTTTTTTGTGGCGGCTGCTAAGAAGTATGAGGTTAGGTAAGTAGTTTTTATTAGTTATTGAAGATGCAAGTGTTAAAACTAAAAATTATTTTATGAATGGGGTAAATTGTGAAACGAGTCAAAAAAATTTAATGATCAGAACAAAATTTAGAATAAAACTGCAATAAACATTGGAAAATGAAAAATGAAAATATGTAACAAGCATACGTGTTTAATTAAAGATAATTATTGTAGATGGCAGCGCACAAAAGATAACAGAAAGGTTATTATGGAATCGCATGATATTCGGCTTAGTAGAATCAAAGGGATTTACGATGTATGAGAAAAAGGAAATTTTCAGTCCAGTAATGGTGTTCTATTTGCGAACATGTGAAGAAATACGAATCTGAATGGATTAAAAAAGAGCACATTTTAGATTTTGCTGTAGATTATCTAAGTTTAATGTAAATAGGGGATCGTCTGACGAATCTACTAGGGTTATCCAATTTCTTAGTGATTCTGAAAGCGATTGATAACACAGGTCTACAAGAAGACATTAATTCTCACGAAGTTTATATCAATCAGTATGTTTTATATTTTAGGAATATGGAAGAGTTGACTGCTTGGAGAGGATTCAAATCAGCAGGATTACATTTCAAAAATTAATGATCTCATACACAACTCAAACAACGAACCATTGACAAAATTCAATAAGGCATTTGAAAAAAGCAACATATATGTTGTGCAAATTCCAGAAGGAGAAGTTTGTAAAACCATTGAAAATATCTCTGTTTTGGTTTATAAAGCAGTTCTCTACAACGAAGATTGTTGTAACCACATTTTTATTATTCTAAAATCTACAATGATAGGTTTCCGTTCATTCCAATTTCGGGCAGAGAAAGTTATTATAGTAACACGAGCGAAGCTTGTAATATTTCCCGTAGTATTTATTTTAAGCGAGCTGTTAATATATAGAGTAAATAATAGAGGCCCGAGTACCGTACCTTGGGTTACCCCGCAAGTAACAATTCTGGGTCCACTGCGCATTCCATCAATGTCTACCTGTTGGATCCTATTATCTAAATATAATTTTAGTAAATTAAAGATTTTCCCCGTAAGCCATAACACTCAAGTTTTTTTAACCAACGTTTGTGAGAAACAGTATCAAAGGCTTTAGAGAGGTCAACGAAGATGGAAATTGTTGGAGTTTTTAAATATAAAGCATTCGATAATTGTGATGTTAGTGCATATATTGCAACTTTTGTCGACTTTTTTTCTCTAAAACCATTGTTTTTCATGATAATTTAAATGAACTTCGTCGACTGTTGTAGATATTCAATTATATTAATAATCCCCAGATAGCACTAGATATTCAATGGACGTACTAAAAATAGTCGTTTTCGGATATTGTATTATTCTATAGACCCACTTTAAATATATATATATATATATATATATATATATATATATATATACATATATATATATATATATATATATATATATATATAACTTTTAAATATTATGGGGTACAGCCAAAATGTATGGGTGGTTAAGAAAATTCGATTTTCACTATACCAAGCTTTCGATAATTTTATTATTATCTTTTTTAAGGCTAAAATACAATTTTGTTAAACTAAAAAACAAGGTTTATGTTTTATATAAGTAAAACTTACTAGTAAATTGAATAAATTCTTGAAGGATATCAAAATTGATAACATTATTATGATTTCAGTTTCATATAATTACAAAACACTGATATCAATTGCTGAGAACGTTGTCAGTAGTATCAAGGAATAAAAATTTTTTGAAATGATTGATCAGTCATAGTTTTTTTGACTTTTTTTGATAACAGTGACGACTGACAACGTTAAGGTTTAAGGTTAAATACCTTAACTTACACTAACTTTTTTATCTAGTGTGAAATTACATCTTGTCATTCATATATTAATGACAAATGTAAATTTAAAGGTTAAAGGTTAAAGGTTGAATATCCTGATTAACACTAACATGTAGATTTAGTATAAATTTTCATTATATGATTTGAAATTCATTTAATTACATTTAAATTTGAAAATTACCAATAAAAAATTTTTTTGTAATGACAAGTTAAATTTATTTAAAAAAATGGATATGAAAGAAATTGAAACTTTATAATAACTATGTTAGTTATCATAAAATCATGCATTTTATTTAATATTCATCATCTGATGTTATGTGTAGGAAATCCGTGTCATTGTTAAAGGTTGTTGGTTTATTTTGTAGGTAAATAAGTTGAGCATATATTGCACTGACATTGTTGATATCTGACCTCTTATTCATCGATGGTTGATTTAATTTTATGTTTACTAATTCTATGAATTCTCTTTTAGTTTTATTAGATTCTATACTCAAAATTTTAGTTTCTTTATAATTCATTCTATGTTTAGTTTCTAAAACATGTTCTGTGAGTGCACAAGTTTTTTTATTTAGATTGCAATCACTTTGATGTTGGGTTATACGTTGCTTTAGGGTACGTGAGGTCTGGCCAGTGTAAGTTAAGTTACAATGTATACATGGAATGTTATATATTACGTTAGTTTTCATTACTTTTTCATCTTTCTGTTTAACTTTTGAAAAAACGTCTCCTACCTTTAAAATATTCCTGTTAGCAATTTTAATGTTTTCATTTTTAAATATTATATTGATTTTGTTTGAAAGGTTCTTAACATAAGGTAATGACCCATATTTAGTATTCATTGTTTCATTATTATCTAAGGGTACATTTTCGTTGCTTGTATGTGTATGATTGAGGTTTGTATCAATAGTTGTATTAAAAATCAATTTTTTTAATAAGGTTCTAGGATAACTATTGTTAATGAAAATATCGAAAAGAACTTTTAAATTTTTGTTCAAAAGGGTGGGATGACAAATTCGTGCTATTCTATTTTTCATGGATAGAACTAGATTTATTTTTATTTTTTCAGAATGGTAAGAGTTGTAATTCAAGTATCTTCCTGAATTTGTGGGTTTCCTATACCAATCTAATATAACTATATTTTTTGGATTACGTATCAATAAACTGTCTAGGAAAGGTATACTATTGTTGGTTTCTGTTTCAATTGTAAATTGTATGTTGGTATTATGGCTATTAAAAACTTGTAGAATCGTGTCTATACCATTACTAGGAATTGCACAAATTAAATCATCAACATATTTTTTTAAAAAAGGGATTTCAAATGGTAATTTTGGAATACAACTATTAAGTAAGTCATCCATTACATATTGTGCATATATTGGTGAGACAGAGCTTCCCATTGGTGTTCGAAAAATTTGTTTACATAATTTGTCGTTATATGCAAAAAGGTACCCTTTTCAATAAGATCAACGAATTCAATAAAATTGTTATAAGATAGTTTACAATGTATACTTATATTTGGCCAGTGTTTTTTTATACTTTGTTTAACTAATGAAATTGGAATATTACTAAAGAGTGAGACAGCATCTAAGCTGATTATAACATGATTTGGAGGTAGTTGTTTATTTTGTATGAATTCAGCGAAACAGAAAGAATCCTGAATATAATATTCATTGTTTTTACAATATGCATTTGTTAAGGTGTCTCACTCTTTAGTAATATTCCAATTTCATTAGTTAAACAAAGTATAAAAAAACACTGGCCAAATATAAGTATACATTGTAAACTATCTTATAACAATTTTATTGAATTCGTTGATCTTATTGAAAAGGGTACCTTTTTTGCATATAACGACAAATTATATAAACAAATTTTTGGAACACCAATGGGAAGCTCTGTCTCACCAAAATATATGCACAATATGTAATGGATGACTTACTTAATAGTTGTATTCCAAAATTACCATTTGAAATCCCTTTTTTAAAAAAATATGTTGATGATTTAATTTGTGCAATTCCTAGTAATGGTATAGACACGATTCTACAAGTTTTTAATAGCCATAATACCAACATACAATTTACAATTGAAACAGAAACCAACAATAGTATACCTTTCCTAGACAGTTTATTGATACGTAATCCAAAAAATATAGTTATATTAGATTGGTATAGGAAACCCACAAATTCAGGAAGATACTTGAATTACAGCTCTTACCATTCCGAAAAAATAAAAATAAATCTAGTTCTATCCATGAAAAATAGAATAGCACGAATTTGTCATCCCACCCTTTTGAACAAAAATTTAAAAGTTCTTTTCGATATTTTCATTAACAATAGTTATCCTAGAACCTTATTAAAAAAATTGATTTTTAATACAACTATTGATACAAACCTCAATCATACACATACAAGCAACGAAAATGTACCCTTAGATAATAATGAAACAGTGAATACTAAATATGGGTCATTACCTTATGTTAAGAACCTTTCAGACAAAATCAATATAATATTTAAAAATGAAAACATTAAAATTGCTAACAGGAATATTTTAAAGGTAGGAGACGTTTTTTCAAAAGTTAAACAGAAAGATGAAAAAGTAATGAAAACTAACGTAATATATAACATTCCATGTATACATTGTAACTTAACTTACACTGGCCAGACCTCACGTACCCTAAAGCAACGTATAACCCAACATCAAAGTGATTGCAATCTAAATAAAAAAACTTGTGCACTCACAGAACATGTTTTAGAAACTAAACATAGAATGAATTATAAAGAAACTAAAATTTTGAGTATAGAATCTAATAAAACTAAAAGAGAATTCATATAATTAGTAAACATAAAATTAAATCAACCATCGATGAATAAGAGGTCAGATATCAACAATGTCAGTGCAATATATACTCAACTTATTCACCTACAAAATAAACCAACAACCTTTAACAATGACACGGATTTCCTACACATAACATCAGATGATGAATATTAAATAAAATGCATGATTTTATGATAACTAACATAGTTATTATAAAGTTTCAATTTCTTTCATATCCATTTTTTTAAATAAATTTAACTTGTCATTACAAAATTTTTTATTGGTAATTTTCAAATTTAAATGAAATTAAATGAATTTCAAATCATATAATGAAAATTTATACTAAATCTACATGTTAGTGTTAATCAGGATATTCAACCTTTAACCTTTAACCTTTATATTTACATTTGTCATTAATATATGAATGACAAGATGTAATTTCACACTAGATAAAAAAGTTAGTGTAAGTTAAGGTATTTAACCTTAAACCTTAACGTTGTCAGTTGTCACTGTTATCAAAAAAAGTCAAAAAAATTATGACTGATCAATCATTTCAAAAAATTTTTATTCCTTGATACTACAGACAACGTTCTCAGCAATTGATATCAGTGTTTTTTAATTATATGAAACTGAAATCATAATAATGTTATCAATTTTGATATCCTTCAAGAATTTATTCAATTTACTAGTAAGTTTTACTTATATAGAACATAAACCTTGTTTTTTAGTTTAACAAAATTGTATTTTAGCCTTGAAAAAGATAATAATAAAATTATCGAAAGCTTGGTATAGTGAAAATCGAATTTTCTTAACCACCCATACATTTTGGCTGTACCCCATAATATTTAAAAGTTAGTTTTTCAACTATTCAGCCGTGACTACCCTTCTACTTTATTATATATATATATATATATATATATATATATATATCCTTTCTCGAATATTCTATGGACCACGAAATGGGACATTGTTTAAATATTCTATAAATACTTCCCAGGAATATTCAAGAATATTCTGATGATATCTGCTGAATGTATATAGCAAGGTAATCCAGAATATTCATAGAACATCCCAATAGGCATATTCTACAAATATTCAAGTAATATTAGGAATATTATAAGGATATCTGTGGAACGTACGAGTATATAGCAAAATTTCAAATATTTGTAACATATCCCAATATGGATGATACTTGTTGAGCGGGTGACACTGACTCCTCCCTTTTCATATTTAGTTTCAAATATAATTGATTGAAATTTGGGAGATCCTGTATACTTAATGAACGACAATAATGAATATATCAATTCTTTTCCAACTTCTTGGTCCACCAAGAATGATAGCAACTTTCGTTCAATATCGCCAATTATTTTATCCATAAGCTCCATTCGTGTGTGAGAGAATAGAATTACCCGCCAGGGAAAGCTTCTCTCTCGCACTTATTCAGTAAGCAAACGGTATGTCCCAAATTTAAATAAATATTCTTTGAAGCTAAAGGAGAAAAGGGGGAGTACAATGATCCAGTGTTCCCTGGTATATATCTTACAAATATCTAAGGAATTTTTCAAAATTTCGAATTGTATATATAGGAAAAAATATTTTTAATTGAAAAAATTAAAGCACGGGAAACATTGAGTTCAATTTAATTTATTTATACATAAATATAAGATGTACCTCATAACATAACTGAAACTAACATAATTTTCAAATCCGAGATTACAAAATTCACTGACTTCCTCCATACTCAACGAACTTTTTGAAACCGATTTCTGCCGTTCCTTACATTTGGCTAAGAAAATTCCTGTTTTCAATTAAACTTCTTTGTTTGTTATGTTCTTGTCCAACTTTTTGACGGCATCTGAAACAATAAAATAATTAAATGAAATTGACTGTCTCGACCCTTACTTCGTGGAATATGCTCATATTAGTGTTTTTAAATGAAACTCAAGGTCTCTAGTTAATTCCACAATATAATACAAGTTATTGTATTATATTGTGGAATTAACTAGAGACCTTGAGTTTCATTTAAAAACACTAATAAAATAATTATAAATTTGTGTTAATAAGCAATTTCAATTCTACTGTGATTTTTATGTATGTATGCATAACAATCAAAATATAATCCCAAAAACTGAAACTTAAAAGATGAAGTTAAACATCAAATATGTAATTTAAAAAATAAGACTTGTAGGAGACAAGTAAAAAGCAAAATATTCCAAACAAAATAAGTGATTAGGAGTTATTTATTTCTTGTACATGATATATTAAATTAATTTACATGTACATTCGAAAATAAAATAACATGATTATACCCACTACTGCTTCAAAGAGCTTTGTTTTTCCAAAGCATTTTTCCCTTTTTATCCATGCATACTGTAGCCCTCCATTAAATACTCTATCAGGATTTTTTGCAAGAATCTTTTAATATATTGTTGCAAATAAGAACCTTCCGATCTTGCCAGAGGTACAACCTAAAATTGTATTAATTTGAAAGTTTATCCCAAAAGTTGCAAGTATTGAACAATTACAGTTTATAAGCAAAGTTATAACAAACGAACAAAAATATAAGACCGCTTTCATCTTTGTGAACAGTATACATATGCCTGAAACTAGACACTTGTACAATTGACCAGCAATAACTTTTATTCACCAAATGTCAGAACTAATTTAACTTTTAATTATCAGATCACCAGTTGTGTAGAGCTTTCTAGTCAATTCCAATTAATAAAAGAAATAGAGGTAACTATAGGCAATTTGATTAAGGAACTCATAGCATACATCTCGGTTACATAATTACGTGAAACTACCTGAGAAAATAAAATTTTGTTGCACCTTTAGCAACGAGGTGAATTTCTACTCTACTTACAATTGAAAACATTTATCCATTAATTTTGTTGCAAAAATTTATGAAATCAACAGTTATTTCAATATTTTCATGCACTAAAATATAAAAAGTAACACATAAATACTCCAATATTTCTAGGCAGTTTCATTTTGATTTGGATATAATATTGAATGTTCAACTTACAAAATATTCATAGGATTCTTCAGCAAGGCTGACTTAATTTCTTCAAACTTTGCCTCATCATTTATTGGAAGTTTTAGCAGCAAATCGATAATTTTCTAAAAAAATGTATTGATAAATCAACAGGCATTAAAAAAATACAATAAAACGTACCTGTTTTGATGCGTGAGGTCGTATGTATTAGTTCCACCCGTAGCATATAATACACCGTAGAAAAATATTTAAACAACTTCACAGTGGCAAAAAATTGACTAATTGATTAACGATCCAAAATAACTAATCATACTACTACAATTTCACCAATAACAATAACCTATATAACATGGCCGAACCGACATTTTTCACTGGTCGTTACCGTCAACTGCAACTACTGACACATGCCCATGGAACAGAAAGGGCGTTTGAACAAAAATCAATAATCATAGAATTTTCTTAGAACTATTTGATTCGAATATTTTAAGAAGAATAATCTGATGATATTCCAACTGGACTCACATTGAATATTCGATTTAGGTGTACCCACAGATATTCTAGATACTCCAAGAATAACTCTATAATATTTGGATATATATCTTCCAAATCGAAGACTGTCCGAACATCCCATGGATATCTGGTGCTATCTGGGTCTTAATCTGACAACGTTAATGTAGAAATTAATAATTTATTATATACAAATTTATGAATTTTTGAACTTCGATGGGTTTCAGATCGGAAGGTAAACAAGAACTTAATGATTCGGAAAAACGTTATGTTTGGACTTGATGAGGTCACCAATAGTAGCGACTGTATATCTCTACTTTGGTGCTAATTGAATACTGACTAAGAACGATTTGTTCGGCTTTGTGTACACACTATACTCGAATACTAATTAAGAAGCGGTGTGCTTGAACTTGAGTACACTCTAGACTCGAATACTAAATATGAAGCGGTATGCTTGAACCTGAATACCCTTTGAAACTATGTGTTTTGACTTATGAGTACGCACTTGGCTCGTTTGACTCGAATAGCAACTAAGTAACGATATGTTAGACTTAGTATCTCAGAACCGATGTGGTTCACCTTGATGACTGTTTGAATTTGAGTAAAGGTTACTTCGAAATGAAGCGACGACTACCTCTTTCACGTTGTGAGACGTGTTAACTAGAAATCTTCAAAAAAGCGTGTTTACACGTAGATTGGTGGGACTAAAAGCGAATAAACCTTTCCTATTGGTCAGTATTATTTGACCCGGCCGGAAACATTGACAAGAATCAATAATGAACGCCTCCAATAGATATTTCAATTACTATTGAACGTCAACTTCTATTGAAACCTTTTACTCTGAAATATTCAAATTTTTTTTACAGATCTTCCGACACCGTTCCAATATTAAAATATTCCGCCTTGTTTAACAATCGAAAGTCAAATACAATGTGACAATACGGCTTTTACAATGTGCTATTTCGTTTGCTCCAAACAATACTGATTCTACGGCGTTACAATTCTATTAACACAAATAAATCATAGTGTCAAACGTCACATTTTTCTAAATTTTTAACAATGCTACAAAAATACAATATAACTACACTTTGAATGCATCGACAATAGTGAACGGATGCAAAAAGAGTTTCATATCTACAAATATTTACACGTTTTTAAAAATACCGTAACCTATACAATTCAAGAATTCCCAATCATGAACAACCATATTGCTTTTCCGAAATTGTTAAAAAAAGGTTATTATTTTGAAATGTAATATTAACTTCGGCCGATCTGCACTTTTCTGTTAAATTTATAATTTAAACTTGATTTGATATATATAACTATACTATAACTTCAATCGTTATATAAAACATCATAATCATCGAAAGAAAAGACATCTATTGAATTTAAAAGTTGGAACGATTCTGTCAAAATCATCACGTGATAATCAGTTTTGATTGAATTAAATTGAATTAAAGAAATAAACACAACTCATAGTTCTTACTTAAAATTCGTATGTTAAAATGTATTACTTTAAACAATTATTTGTCTAATCCTGTTGAATATACGGTATCAAATGTAGATATATTTTCAAAAACTTTGATATCAATCTTCTTATCATGGTAATTTAGAATATACCCATTCATTTTTTGTTGATCTAAAGCGTGTTCTGGGTTTTGAGTTTGTGTATTTTCGTTTTTCTATCTTTGGAGTATTTTTTCCTTGATGTTCGTTTGTCTTCGGCTATTCTTTGTGTCCTTATTCTTTTTTATTGGTTTGATTAATGGCTGGTATTGGATTTTGAACTGACATTATGTTGGGAGTGGGAATCTCGGGATCACTTCTGGTGTGTTCTTGGTTATGTTGATCCTTGTTATCGACGAATAGCCTCTCCCCTTTGACGTAGCACATATTGGAGTTACTTCTGACGCTTTCGATGTGCCTTTTCGGCACGTTCTTCGCTTGACTGGACTGATGTAAGGTCATGCGAAATAGTTAAGTAAGTACCTTTTTATTTTTTGCAATTACTGAGTAGTTTAACTTTGGTAAGAGTGTATAGAAACTCTACCCTAATAAGTGCTTGAGATGAGTTGACTAGGCTATAAACGTTGTTTATCTGGTAAACTTCTAAATCGGTACCAAGCAAATTGTTAAGTTTGTTGCAAATGCTCTGAGAATGTATATTCGGCACCAAATATAATAATATTGATTTCTTTTAATTTTGACTCTCCAGGTATTCTAGTTTGTCTTGTAATATCGAATTTTCGTTCTGCAATGTTCTTATTTTATCAACCAATTTTCCTTCAATTTTTAATAAAATTTTAACCTCGCTTGCTTCTACTTTTTTGTGAATGTGAATTTGGAATCGTCACGCTACAATTTTACAATATGGCGGTAGTTTTGACAATGACTGCAACTTTAGGTGACTTCAACTTTTGTGAAACGGACTTTAAACAACTTCAGGGAAACTGATGCTGGATTTCCACGATTTGTAAGAACACCGCAAAAAATCGCAAGGCGTAGTGATCAAAAACATGTTGCTGCTGTTGGGCTTTCAGCTCATTCTGTTAGCCGGATCATCTTTGAATAATTGAAGTTTCATCTGTAGTGCAGAACAACATTCGTCAAGCTATAGCCAGCAAACCCTTCGATATGCGGGAAGAGTTGTACGAAACTTTAGAAGTAGATAAACGCAATAAATATTACAGTTATGTTAATTAAACATCACATTGTGATAATGTTCTTCCTTTTTTTCCTCTTGTTTTCATCACATGCACATTTATACAACCGCTTATGCCCAGCTTGTGGCTGTTAACTTTTGTGATGTTTCAACTTAACTTCTCAGCGATTTTAAAGCGCTGCCTTTTTACATTACTGTGATGTTACTAGAATTTCCTCAGAAGGAAGTCTTTATAACGAACTAAAAACAACATTTCTGTTACATTCTGAAATGCCTTTTAACATCTTGTCGATGTTAATGCAATGTTTAACAAATAACATCGTATCAATGATCTAAGTGCGACATTTCAAAAACAATACAGTGTATTCTCGTAGATGTTGTATGGACATTACATAAACCTCTAAATAATATACCTCAAACATTCTGGATGACATCCTATAGATGTTTCTGTGCCTAATCAGCAAATACAGGGTGAACAACTAAGAACGCCGGCTGTCGGCCATATTTCAAAAAATAGTCATAGTACAACTTTTAAAAAATACCTTCAGGAAAATGACCCTAAAAAGTCGCTGCAAAATATTTTTTAGCTCCTAAAATATCTCCTATGGGGTGGAATGAACACTTAAAAACATAATACTGTGATTATCTCCAAAAAAAACATACTAAACGTATCCTAGAAATACAATGTTTGATATATTGTTGAGATTATGAAAAAATGTAGTTAGGGACTTTTTGATTGTATTCTTCAAGGGGCGGGGGAAGGTTTAACCCAAAAAACAAATGTCGTAACACTTTTTTTAATCGACATCCATGGTTATGGCTTCATTTGGAAGAGTTTTTCCTTTTTAATAAGAAATGCTTAACAAAAATAACAAAATTGGACAATTTTGTCAACGCTTTGTGAAAAAGTCCACAATTTTCCCATTTTTCTCGGGAATTTCAAATGTAATGAGGCATTTTTTGAATTCTGATGAAAAGGGGTTAAAAAACAGGAATCTGTTCCAAGATATAAGATTTACAATATCATATATAAAAATTAAAAAAATCCTTCAATTTACATTTGAAATTTCCGAGTGGATACAAAATTATCTAATTTTGTTATCAATCTTATTAAACAGAAAAACTTTTAAATGCAGCTAAAATCTTCAATATCGGTTAAAAAACGAAAAAGTTATACATTTGTTCATAAGTATGAACCTTCTCCACCCATTATTTGAAGAATAATGGCAAAAAATCTCCTTAATTAAATTTATTCATAATCTCATCAAGATTTCAAAAATTGTATTTTTAGGACACCTTTAGTAAGTTTTTTTGGAGTATTGTGTTTTCGAGTGTTCATTCCACCCCTAGCGGATATTTTAGAGACTACAAAATATTTTCCAGCAATTTCTCAGGATCCCTTACCTAAAGGTAATTTTTTTGAAAGTTGTACCATGATTCTTTTCTGAGATGTGGCCTACAGGATTTAAAACGTTTATTCACTATTAATGAACAGTACAGTAAATTTGAATAAAACAGGTACAAAATTAGAAAAAAAATATCTTGTCCAGCAATGCAACCTAAAAGAAAATAAAATTGTGTAAGCATATTACATAACAAGTCTGGAAAGTGGAAACTATTGAGCACATTCAGTGAAAGCAAGAAATAAAAAAGGGTATATTAATCCGTAGTTACCATAACGTAACATACTTTGAAACTGAATTAATAAAGTTTAATGGATACACATACATTACAGCTAGTTTACAGAAAATTTATTAGAATAGTTTTTTAATTATATTAAAACTAATAAAAATTTTACACCATAAAGATTTAATGAAACATTGCGTTACATTAACAGAAATACAGTTTGATTAAAGAAAATTCTATCGTTTACTTACGGTTATTTTTTTCAAGTGCCTCAACTATTCCATAACGTACACTTCAAAATTCTTATCTGTGAAATATTTGAAGGTATTCTGAACAACAGCTAATAAAACAATTACTTTAGATCAAGTTGTGCCCATGGAGACCTTTGATCGATCATCATAAACTACATCAAACTTGATTTTCAGCCAAATGACTGGGACCCATTTTCCATAAGATACATGCGGGGTTCTGGAAAGGAATAATAACATATTTTATTTCGAGAAGTGACTTTTCATGATTTACCTTCTATTCCATGCCCCACTCCATTTGGCAGGTAAATTCAGGTGTGCTATGAAAATTCATACTTCTTTTCTGTATAAAATAATATACTATTCTCATCTTGTTATTTTCATCCTGGAACAAATTGTATATTAACATCGTGGAATTGTAACTTAATGAAAACTAAGCATTATTAATACACTATATACAAAAAAAACTACTTATGAAGAAGAGATCTGAACACATTATCAAGTTAAATGACTTTATAATTAATTGTATCCAATAGCTGTCTTTCTACAATAATAAATAATTGAATGATGTTTGTTGACTGGAGCATTCAGTATCATAAGTTACATATTCTTCGACTAGATTAATATAGGTACCATTGTAAGGGACATCTACAGCTTATTTATTGTATTCAGTGAATTTTCAAATGGAAATGAGCGTTTTAACAGAAATTTCTGTTTTTAAAGTCTTAAACAGTCTCTAATTGTTCACAAGAATTGTTAGTAATAATGTTGAAATTTTCTAAACGTGCAAAACTGTATTGATGGCTAGACTACTACTAAAAAAACTAGAACTAGAGATACTTGATTCAATATTTTTTGTACTGTTTAATACAATGTTTGTATCAGACTATCTGAAATAATTACTCCCCTTTCATTACATAATTACCAACTACTTGTTTTTTATTTTGTATTTGTATAAGTAGCTTCTGAAACATCTTGAACATTGAAAATATTTTCTTCTAGATTTAAATATCTGCCAACATGTTTTATTATTAATAATAATATCTACCCTATTGCAATATCAAGTTTTTTGTAGGGTATAATGCATATCTAGGATTTAAAATATTGTGAATCGTTTTCAATATATACTTACTAGGTAACTAAAATATTTTAAAAATTGAAAAAACCCTTATATTGTAAACTCTATTATATAATGTTAGTGTACAATTCCGCCACCTGGAATTTCAATGTATAATAGCCGATTAAAGTATTGAATGAGTATTAAGTTTTAATAATTATGATTTTGGAATAGGTACTTACCGATAACAATTGTTGTTCGTCCATTATAACAAGAATTATAACTAAGTATAGAAACTGTAGCTTAGTAGGAACTAACGAAAACGAAGACCACTTTATTCAAGTGCTACTTGCAAAATATGTGCTTCCTGCAAATAAAATATAAGACATAACTGAAAACCATCCGCCATTTCATGCTTGTCATTTTTGTTTCCACAGGTAACTACTGTATGTTTCGTTCATCAGTTCCTCTTCTGTTAATTTGTAATATTACAGTAACGTTCTGTTAAGACATCTAGGAGATATCTTATTAACGTTTTAAATAAACATCACGAAAAGTCCCTAAAAAGAACATCACAAAAAAGACTTGTTATGTTTCTTGTTTAGTGGGAATGTATTGACAAAAACTAACTCCGTCTACTGATAGGATATTTAAAGCTACGTGAATATAAACTTTACGTATTGTATTTGATAATACCCATAGAATTCAATGTACATCTGTATGTACTCCTTTTATTGAATTTAAAAATATGCAAGCTGCTTTGTCACACATAGTAGAAAAATGAAAAAAAGGGAAAAACAAAACGCCAGGACAAACATTGCAAGAGTAATATGTACTTTAAAATTGCCATAATGTTTTGTAGTTGTGCGGGAATGGAGATGGATGACCATTTTTAATAGTAACATTAGATTAGTGGCACTCTCGTTGACCATCTACGCAAAATTAGAAAGTCAGTCCTAGTTTTTAAGCATTTTTAGACAAAAATAACGTTTGTTTCATTTTACGTAACATAAAGCTTGTTGAATTCAGTTGTATCCAGTAATTTGAAATAAATCGTTTTTTTTCCTGAAAACTAATAATGAAATTTTCAAGAAAGGAATCTAAAACGTAGTCGGCGTTTTCCAGATTTAAAGAAATTACGTCTGTTAATCTTCCATCTGATACTGTCACGTTCAAACAAGATTAGATTTTCGTTTAAATAATGTTTGATTTTAATTTGCACTTGATTCGTTGCAGTAAATTACGCGACTTACTTATATTTCCAAGTCATTTAATAAAGGAAGTATTTAATTGATCGCAGATGTCTGTTTTCAACCGGTTACAGAGGGATAACTCAATTCATAAAACAGAGTTTTGAGTGTTGTCTCTAATTAATTTGAGTTTTGTATACAGTGCGTCGCAAATATTTCAATTATAATGCAGTTATATAATACTAATCACAAAATTTCTATACCTCAGCTAGAATTAGTTACCTATTGTCTATATGGGTAAGAATTATCAAGAAAAAGAATGATTGGTTTTAAAGAGTAAAACAAACTTTTGCGCACTTATTCACTCCGGAGGCGGAATCGTGATAACCCAAATTTCTCCAAAAATGACGAAGAATTTGGTATATCTGGATTTATAGGACCAGCTTTCTAGAACAATTACCAAATAAATGGTTTTAAAGATCAAAACTAACTTTTCCGCATCTGTGAGACGCCCTGAATAATCTCCTATCATAAAATTGTCACTTGTATACAATTCGGAAGCTGTATCGTGCTAACAAACCAAAATTCCTCCAAAAATATCAAAAATTTACTATATCTGTATTTATGGGACCCGTTGTACTCGCTCTAGTGAGCTAAAAATCAATAATGTTAATCTTAGGGACGCTCCGAACAATATCCCATCATAAAATTGATCTGTTGTATACAATCCGGAGGCTGTATCATGCTAACAGCCCGACATTTTTCCAAAAATTACTCTTCCTTGGAGGTAAGATTAGTTGTTTTTTTTGGGTTCTTCTTTACACAAATTTGTATAACCATTGTAGGAAAACTTAGCAAATTGTCTAATCAAGAAAATGTAGACTGGGCTCCAAACCAGAATATGGGGTATAAAAGTACCAATTCAGCTACAAAAAAGGATTTAATCGTTGACAAAGAATAAAAAATCGTAATAAAAAGAAAATTGAGGTGCAGGTGAGTTTGGTATGGTAACATATTAAGTAGGTTCAATGTATATATGTGATATGTTGATAACAGGAAAAATTATCTACTAATACTATCGATAGGAATCTAGGTAAAGACGCTCGACCCCCCGTGTAGGTTGAAGAAATCGAATACCAAGTTGAAATAGGTGAATATTTGGCCCAAGATTTGATTTATGTAAATATACAGATCCAAAATAACCTATGAAAAACAAATGTAAAAAACGATTTGTTATTCATCAGAGTGATTGTCAAAATGATTTGTGGCGTTGAGGTGTTTGCATGTTCACGTTAGAGTTATCGGTAACCCAAATAACGTCAGGCCATATTAGCGCATATGTTATTTTGACATTTAACGTATGCGCGAGTCGATTCTTAAGACAGCGTCCCTAAATAAAGTTACCGCTAAGCGTTATTTACGGAGCCGTATTTTAAATAGCGATTAATAGTTAACTAGCTGGGCATTCGCGGAGTTTTCTATGTTAAAGTTATTTGTTGTGGATTTACCACATAAACTCTCTGTTTTGAGTATATAGTAAAATGTTTGAAAGGGAACCAAAAAGATTAAGGTTTGGACCAGAGGACGACATGGCTATCCTCAAAGAGTTTATTGATTAGGACCCTTTGGAAGACCTCGAAAAATGGGAAACAATCAAATTCAACATACACGTCATAACTAGAAAATAGTTTTTAATAAGAACTCTAAAAGATCATTTGTTCCCTTTATAAGAAATGTGGTTGAAAAAAGACAAAGGAAACCAGATAATGTAGGTATTCAAATAATTTTCATGAAGAATTATTATACTCGTATACCTATATTAGTATTATTCATCCTCATATGCCTATTAATTTTTTATGTGTAGGTCTGGAGTGGAAGAAATATTTTGTGAAAGAGACCAGCTTCTACAAGAAGTAAGCGATATTTGTAAAAATACAAATGTTAAGCCTATTACAAAAAAAGGAAAATTAGCAAAGAAAAACAAATTCAGGAATTAGGAATACCAGTTTGAAGCAAAATAATGTATGTACTGAGCCTGAAAATAGTAATGAGATTGCCCCTTCTTCTTCTTGTGATCATGATTATTATTGTAAGTGCAACAGTAGACTGCAGATTTAAAACTTATTCTAAGTTTTTTTTGTATCTTATTTGAGACACCAAAATAAAATTTTGAATTTTAAAATAAAATTACAAAAGTTAGTTTATGATCAAATAGTGATTATTCAAGATACTTAACAGTTATATCAAAATATGTATATGACTTTATGGAATACGTTTTATTTATTTATTTTTTTAGTAATTCCTACAATAGAAAATGAAGTAGAGATTTCAAATGATAAGCACGAACTTAGTATACAATAACCAACAATAACAATAAAGCTAGGCTATCTAAATACTATGCAATAAAGCTAGGTTAAGTCACATTATCGAATAGCGCATAGCGCGGGTAAGGCGTCGCTTCCGATAACTGTTAAATAAAATTGAAATACCGCTTGACGTAAAACCAATACGGCAGTACGTTAATAACGTTCACATGCGCTATTCATTTCACCGATATCTCTCTAATGTCTTGACAACCATTGACGTTATGTGTTTAAATGTAATGTCACAGTTTTGCTAAATAAAGCCTTTATCTTTCGATTCGATACAACCTTCGTGATGGATTGCCGAATTTTGAAACCAGAAAAATTCAACGGATCGCCTGATTCGCCAACTTCCGCTAAGGAATGGAAATACTCCCTTCAACCACTGACAAGTTTCATTAAGGAATCCAAGGTACCCGAAGAGAAGAAGCTCAAGGTATTGGTTAATTTTTTATCATTCGAAAATTACGAATTCATTTCCGAGAGTAAGACTTATACTGAGGCCATTGACGTTCTTGAAGGACTATTTGCGCCCCAACCCAATGAACTCTTTACTAGGCACCTATTAGCGAATCGAAGACAGCAGAATGGAGAGTCGGTTGATCAATACTTGCAGGCCCTCCGAGCAAATAAGCAAAGACTGCAACTTAAAATCTGTAGATGCGCTGACTTACTGTAATGAGTATCTACCTGATACATTTATAAGCGCCCTCAACTCTCCTCTAATCCGACAACGCATTTAGGAAAATGACACGCTGAATCTTGAGCAAGTGGAAAAGATAGCGCGTTCCCTAGAATCCGCCCAAAAACTCGCAGTATCTTACAAAACAGCAACCTATACTTCCGATTCTAAGTGTAATAGTTTTAAACTCCTACATCTCTTCCAGCCTCTGACGGATTAGATAATTGTAAATCTACACTTAACTCAGCCTCTAGTTTTCAGCAATCTCGACTTGGAAAATGCTACTTTTGTGGTGGATCCAGACATCGTTCTAGACATGAATCTCCTGCTGTAGAAGCGATTTGCAAATCTTGTGATAAAAAGGACCACTTCCAGAAGATATGCCAATTCAGGTCAAAGGGTAAGTCGACATTCGCTTCTACGTTGCTAGCTACTATCACATCAGCCGCTTCTCCAGAGCAGTCGTTTTTGGACGAGTAAATGATATCCCATTCAGCATCCTTGTAGACACTGGTAGTTCTGACAGCTTTATTGACTACTCCTATGCCAACAGGAATAAATTAAAAATTCATCCTGAGAACCAAAAGGTGAAGATGGCTTCCACTTCCCTCCAATGTAAAATGAATGGGTACATTTTGGCAAATCTTCATCTTCAAAGCTAATCATACTCCAAAATTAAGCTTTTAGTAAAACACAGTCTATGTTATGACGTTCTTATAGGGCATGACATTATGTAACTCCACTCTTCAGGTCGACTCCAATTCGGTGGTTCCAAACCCCATCTTTCTCTTTGTAACATCGCTTGTGCCTAAGTTAAACCACCTCAACTATTTGTGAACACCTAGTTGACGGCTGCCGTCCCGTAGCTACTAAATTCTGCCGTTTTTCCGAAGATGATGAAGTATTTATTAAATCTGAAGTCGAGAAACTAGTTGGTGAAGGGATCATAGAGGAGAGTTCATCACTTTGGAGAGCTCAGGTTTCAATAACGAGAAACGAAAATCACAAGAAACTGTAATAAATACGGATATTCAGAAGAATAATTTTATTGTGGAAAGTTTCAGAACACACGGTAAAACATATTTTATTTTGAATCATAATATTAAATGGAAACACGACCCACATTATGTTTAATAAAACAAATACGAAGCCAAAACAGAAGAGAGAAATACTGGGTCAAAGCAAAATGATTGTTTTAAAAACAAGGATTTCAATAACATAAACTAGCACGATTCAAAAAAACAAAAGTTGTTTTTTGCAAGTCGACAAAAACCCCAAAATCAATGTCGGGGGAAAACAAAAAAAGAAGTGTAGAAGATCAAGAGCGGCAGTGGGTACCGGGTGCGAACGCGCGAAGGGAAAGGTTTTCCCTTGCTACGGTAACTAGTGTTTTAGTGTTAGCGGTACGAGAGGTAGAAATTCTCACCGTTGTGTTAGGAGGTGATACTGTCTCCTACTTCGATACACAAACGGTAGATTTACCCTCTACGCTAATTGCCTTTCAACCTAAAACGATTTCGTTTATCCGGTACGATACGTAGCGACCAAACAGATAGAGAAAATCAAGAAATCTCCCGACGTGACGGAGGAAGATTGTCAAACAGTAAGTTTTTGAATTAAATTTCTTTTATTAGTGATATATATATTTACTCGTTATTGGTCGAGCTGGAGTCTGAACTTGGGAGCATAAGAAAATTTCTATATACCAGGTGTAGCGATAGCAGATATTATTTATTTGATTTGTTTTATTGTTGATTTTCAAAGAGACGGGACACATCTGTTCACTCTCAGATTGAGTTTTTTCGTCCTAACGAACAGTTAATTTACCGTGTGTACTGAAATAATTTCGATTTCCAGAGTTTCGCCAACCTGACACGAGTTGGGTTTCATTTTGTTAAGTAGGAGATTATCATATGTTGAGTTACGTATTTTCTCTTCCACCTCGAAAGTAGGAAATAGATAGAAAGTTAGGCAAGGTTAATTTTGTAGGCAGTAGAAAAAAAAAGAAACAAAAAGGCCGGAGCGGATGCTTGCCATATTTGCGTGGGTGTCAGCGAACTCTGGCTGAAAAGTAAATTGATTGTAGAGAACCTTTGTTATCAGTCTTTCGTTCAGCCGTAATTATAAATTATAACTCGATTATATTTTGCCAGGGTAAAAGCATAAATTAACATATGAAATTAAACTACTGGGGAATTTCGCAACTTGGACCGCCAGTGTCGATAAATAATTTAAACTATTTCATCAGCTCATCAGAATTTCTGTATAGAACAAGAATTTCACTTTCGTTTTGAAGGTCAATGGCGACCTGAATCGACATAACGTGAAACGTTTATTGTGGTTAAAAGCAAATTTACACATACGATTTATTTGTTCTCTCGTCGCAGGGGAATAGAAATATTGAGAAACGAATAATAATAAGCTACACTCTTCTCCCGCAGTTGTTGTAAAGGTCCGAGCTGATAACAGGGATAGGCTCACTGCCACCCCCGGAAAAACGGGACCTCCGTTCATAATTATCGTTTTATACAGGGGTAGGAATAAGCAATAAATAAATTTTTAGACAAATTTTATGTATAGGTAGAAATTATAACGGGGAATTTTGGGAACTGAGTCCTTCGGGATTATTGTTAGGGTTAAGTATGCATAGCTGTATCTAAGGATTTAGAAACGTTATTTTTTATTATATATGTATTTTGTATAACTTGTTGGCTCTATATTATTTCACCCAACTCCCCTACCCCAACATTTCCCCTTTGGAAGTGTATTAACGTGGACATGCGACAGAAACGAGGAAGACAGCCCTGTCCTGGCAAAGGAGGATACATCCGTTTTAAGACCAGGCGAACCTAGCTAAAAGAAATCGGACTGGATTGCCTTGCACGCTCAGCCGCTCTTTGGAGGCAGAAATTGGCAACAATCTAGGGTCGGGATCAATAGAGAGCGGCCAAAAGATAGGTAGGAAATATTTCTCTTTTTTTCTGACCCATATTTTTAGTACATCTAGAGCGGCGGATTTTTTTTTTCAGGAGGATAGATTATTACACTGATTATTAAGTTTTGTTGGCTAAGATTATTACGGTTACAGGTTAAAATAAATAAGGGTCCAGATTTTATCAGGGTCGACATTATTACTAGACGCCTATCCTTCACCAAATATTGAAAAGTTAGTCTCAACTATAGCAAATTACGATGTATTCAGCACGATTGACTTGAAGAATACATACCATCAGATATCCATACTAGACTCGGAAAAACAGTATACGGCTTTTGAAGCCAATGGAACTCTTTACCAATTTCATCGCATTTCTTTCGGGGTAACAAATGGAGTAGCCTGTTTTCAGAAGACCATTGACAATATTATTAGGAAAGAATGTCTTGATGGAGTATATGAATATCCTGATGACGTTACGATCGGTGGAAGGGGGCAAGATGATCACGATAGGAACCTTGAACGAAGTGCAGCAAAGAAACATAATTTAACGTTGAACCTAGATAAATGCAGATTCTCTCAAAATACAATAACTCTCCTTGGGTATCAAATTTCTAACAAATCTATGCGTCCAGACCCAGATAGATTCAAACCATTACAGGAGCTGCCTCTTCCTTCTGACGCTTCAGCCATGAAACGTGCACTGGGGATGTTCTCTCATTACTCAAAATGGGTCCCAAGATATTCCGACAAGATAAGGAGTTTGGTTGACTGCAAATATTTCCCTATTCTACCGGACTCGCCTGTAGCTGGAAATTTTCGGCTAACTAAAGGAGACATAGTCAAGTCATTACTCACGACAATTCAAGATGTTCTACCACTTACAGTTGAAACAGACGCATCGGGCATTGCTGTTGCGGCTACTCTTAGTCAGAATGGGCGCCTCGTTGTGTTTACTTCAAAAACCTTATCCGATAACGAAAAACGGCATTCTGCTATAGAGTGAGAGGCCTTAGCGATTGTTCTATCGTTGAGGAAGTGGCGTCATTTCTTACTAGGTAGACACTTTCAGTTGTTCACGGACCAAGAAGCTCTGTCGTATATCTTCAATTCCCGACTTACAAGCAAAATAAAGAATGACAAGTTCCACCGCTGGTGTCTTGAATTATCTCCCTACTCCTTCCACATTCAGTATAGGCCTGGTGTTGAAAATCATGCAGCCGACGCTCTTTCACGCGTCTGCAGTTCCTTACACACTCAGGACAAACTTTATGAGCTTCATAAAGTACTGTGCCACCCTGGTATTACAAGGATGTACCACTGGGTTAAGAGCCAAAATTTACCTTACGGAATGGATGAAATTAAAAAGATCAGCGCTGCCTGCCCCACTTGCGCTTCTGTCAAATCAAGGTTCTATAGAAATATCAACCAGCATCTGATTAAAGCAACATCGCCGCTTGAAAGGCTAAATATTGACTTCAAGGGCCCTTTACCTTCTAACAGCCACAATCCGTATTTACTCAACATTGTCGACGAATACTCTCGTTTCCCTTTCTCGTACCCTTGCAAGGACATGACTTCTGAAACAGTAATACGGTGCCTGAATGACCTATTTTCGATGTTTGGGATGCCTAACCCTATAGCACAAGACCTCTCATTACCAACGACAACGGGTAGCAGCGGAGGCCGAAGCCAACCCTTTCGAACATTTCTTCCAGAAGAGGAACTTCATTTATTTCAAAGAAAATGCGTTCAGCCGGAAGCCTTGCACTCAATAAGCTCGTTGCTGAACATTAGTACGAACTGTACTCCACACGAGAGGTTCTTCATTCATCCGAGACGATCCCCTAATGGCACGACTCTTCCAGTCTGGTTACTTCAACCTAGACCTGTCCTTGTCCGGCTAAACAACAGAACCAGTGAATATGACCCCATTGTGGATGAAGCTGAGTTGATCGAGGCCAATTCTCAATATGCCCATGTCCGATTCGATGACGGACGTGAATCTACAGTCTCTCTCAAACAACTGGTCCCTAGTGGAGACTTTGGAACGCCCGAATCCAATAGACCTACCACTTTCTCCGCCCCTTGCACAGGTCTTTCAGCCACCTGTTCCTCTTTGTTCGCCTGCCCCTTTCTGTGGGCCTTCCAGGTCAGTTATTCAAGATCCTCCAACCCCAGGTCAAGAAGATCGACCTAGAAGAAACAGATGACCTCCAAAGCATCTTGAAGACTATGTCTCCAATGGACTCTTCTCCTGCGAGGGAGAATGAGGTGATTGCATGTTCACATTTCCTTGACAACCATTGACGTTATGTGTTCAATTATAATGTCACAGTTTTGCTAAATAAAAGTGCTATTCAACACTTCGATCTTGATTCCGATTTTGTTTGTAATCGAAATCGCAAACGGATTGATGTTTGTTGAACGACCAAAAAAAATTGTCATTTATCATGTCATTTTACAAATCAAATAAATCAATATTGACATAACCACATCATTATTTTGGTTCATTTCACGTGTATTTTACACTTTTCACAAGTTCATTTAGTTTAATCACGTTTAATTTTATAGGAGCTGTTCTGTTAACTAAAAATGTAATATACAATTGCAAAATATCACACATATCACATAACCCATAGACAAACGGTAGTTTATTTAAATTTTTCGACCAATTACATGCTTCCGATTTACGATTGTTTTCAATAGCATAATACTTTTAGACCGATTATAGTCTTTATCTTTCGATATCTTAGGGTTTTTATTTTACGACAGACGTCACAAGACCGAAAAAGCTATGACGTCATAAACATAGCCGCTGACAGTTACTGACAAAAAACAAATATTTATTTACGTTCATTTTACGTTTGTAATATGCTTAAACATGGTTATTGTTAACTTGTCGAACATTGCGGAGCAGTTTTGTAATGAAATTAAAGTATTAAAGAAATGTGGAGACAGTTTAAACAGTGGATATTGTCGTAGATATAGAGTATATGAAATTTAGGAGCGAAGCAATAAGGCATAATTACTTGATAGTCACTGCAGTGTCACTTTAGAAATGAAAAAACGAATAAACTTTTAAAATATTACAATGGTCAAGGCAAGACAAAAGTTAAATAATTTATTTGTTTTCCCCCAGTAACTGTCAGCGGCCATGTTTTGACGTCACACTTTTTCGGTCTATTCAAAAGGATTTATTTTGATGTCGTCTGACAGCTGCCAACTTTTTGAAATCTTGACACTGTCGTTTTCAGCCATCGAATTGTTTTGAGGTTGATTATAAATACTTAATATGTGGTTGTATGTTTCATTTGCATTTCTTATTTTTGTTGGATATAGAGTATTTATGTTTCATTGTTTTGTTATTGTATTTATTAAAATTCGGTAATTCAAATGTTAAAACTGAAATTACAGTTTAGAAGTCTACGTATACGCCATATTGTGGAACTCACCTACTTGTTTAGTCTTGAGGATTAAGAAGCTACGATTCGAACAGAACCAGTTGAATTATCTCTAACAATACAAAAACTCCTTATAGTCACAAAATTCTGATCCAGGACACAAAATCACCTAACCACATTAGTCTGTCTCCAAACTTTTTTAATAAATTTAATGATCCAACCGTGTAATAACAAACGATACTGCGTAATTAATTCCCATAAAACTTATTTACAAACCCTGAATTCAAACGATCCCTGTTTGATAGGCTTATATAACCCTAAAACTTATATAAAGCAGATTCGTTCCCCTTTTTTAACTACCAAAGCACTAAAATCCGTAATGAAGGTGCTAATGCACGAACGAATAAAATCTAAAAGCTATAAACAGCGAGACAAAAAACTAGATTGTTTTTCATTTAAATTGTTTCATAAGAAGTAAATAAAAAGAGTTTTAAGGGTTGCGATCTAAAGACATTTATAGCAGCCTAATTTAAATACTAATGTAATTACTATGCAGAGATAAAGAAGTGCAGTGCCATTAAATGCATGCAGGTTTATCAACCGGAAGTGAAGAATGACTTTTTACAACTCTGAGTTTTAATTGATTTTGATAACACTCATTTACAAATTCCTTTTTTTATATACCGAAACATTTATTTATTCGATCCAAACAAGAAATAGTTTGTTTCAAGTTGTATTGAAATGTCAAGTAATAAAGCAAAGTTAAAACTATTCAATCAGATACAAAACATGACAACGATAATTATATTTCACAAGCCAAGAATGCAGAAAATAATCTTATTAACAGTAATTATCAAACCAATAATAACATACGAACACCATTTTTCTCTAAAATAAATTTACAAAAACCTCAGACTTTATATCTATTCGAAAAAGTCTTTAAAAATTTTTGATTACTGATATCGTGCCTATTGTTTTGGATGATAGTCCGGGAAAGTAAGGTCGAAAAATCTGTTAACTATCAAAACTTTCCCATAATTGATTTTTCATTTTTAAATGAAAATATATTGACCCAGCATCACTCTCCTAGATTGTCTAATAATTTCCGCTGGAGCTTGCGACGCAGCTTGCAAGCACAGCTCAGACCACCTAAAATTCAAGTGATTTATGCTCGTCTCATTTCTGGATGTGTTCTTACAAAAAAATCGTGGAGATGAAAATTGAAGCAAATCTTATGCTCTTGAAAGTGACGTAAATAATTTTAAAAAAAAAAAAATTTCCGGTCTTAAATTTTCCAAAAATTGAAAAAATTTACGAAAATTATATTTTTGGTTGGTAATTATAAATAAAATATTAATATCGAGGTCAAAACATAGATAAACATAGAGGGCAAACTTCTAAAAATATACATTTTTTCAGATTTGGAAAATTCAAAATGGCGGCTGCGCAAATTGGAAACAAATATTTTTTTCAATCGCGTCTAAATTTATGAACATCAACGATATTGAGAAACGGTTTGTTGCAATCGACAGAGTGAAAGTTATATTTTTTTATAAATTAGATAAAATTTTTAAAAAATTTTTTACCTAATTTTTTAGAACATTTACCGAAAATAAAAATTTTTACATCTAGTTTTTTCTCGTTTTGTCGTTTAAAAATTTGTTTAAAATATGTTTTCACGTTATAAATATGTGTGTCTTTGAATTCCAGACATTTCTGTAGCCAATAAAGGTTTCCATCGTCTTTTGAAGATTTCCTAAGGCACCTGACTTCAACTTCATCAGCAAAACATTGTAATACTTTGGCCACATAATGGTGAAATTTATTAGGGCTACCTGCAATAGGAATTTTGAATAGAACGTAGTCATCCAGCATTCCTTCTCGGTAAATTTCCTGCTGGATAGGAGGAGTTAGGGGTTTGGACCATTCACAGTCGTCTTCGGAATTGCACAGTTCAAATCGCTCGTCGTCAGTACTGTCCAAGTCTACTTGTTTTCTTTTAGATTGCTGTATCGGCTTCTTTTTCTTTAACGGTGTTTTCTATGTTTCCACTTGCTTTTATTCTAATTGTTGGACCTCATCATAGGATACGACGGAGTCTGAGAGTGCTTCGTCATTATCCGAAGTTGATTTTATTAACTTTTTCTTATTTGTCGGCTTCTATTTTTGTGCTTCTATTTGATTTTCTTTTAAGTGTTGTACATAATCAGCGGATGTGATCACTTCTGCTGCAGAACAAATTTTCTTCCGCTTTTGACCACTCACTGTTGGAGACTGTTTGACATGCTCACGTAAAATAGCTTCAAAAGATTTTGTGCCAAAGGATATGCCTGGTTCTTGATTGACATTATCAGCAGGTTGCCTGATATCTTCTGAGCCACCGGGATTCAAATCTGCATTTAAACCTGCGTTGACGGTGTGGGTCTATTTTTTTTACTGATAAAGTTGAAATCTTTCCAAAGCCCCAGGTTCATATCTGTCGTCTGAAATTACTTTGTCGCAAAACGGATAAATTCCTGCCTTGCGAAACCCACTTTTTAAAATTTTTTCATCCAATTCTCGCCACACCTGGGAAATTGTAAAAGCAAATAAAAACTTCGACATCTTCATTCCATAGTTTTTTCGTTGCCATTTTATAATGAGTTCGTCATATTTCAGTTTCAAGGGCTTAAAGACTGCGAGGTCCATTGGCTGTAGAAGATGGCTGCTGTGAGGTGGTAGTTTCAGAATTACTATATTCTCTTGCATTGCTAGTTCTATTAAATTAATTGTGATATGTGACGAATGTCCATCATAGATAAAAATAATTGGTCTTTCTTTCGGAATAACGTTTAAGAACGTACGTTCAAAATAATTCTTGAATGCGTCGCTTTCCATCCATCCTTTTGCTGTGGCAGCATAAGATGTTCCAGTATATTCACACTTTCTGCCTGCTAGCCAAGTACTCCAAAGATTTTTTCCTTTAAAAAGAATAAGTGGTGGTAATTTCTGACCCACTGCATTGGCACCCATTAACACAGAAAAGTTCTCCTTACCTGGTCTTGCAGTGACCCTATGTGCTGCTCTTCCCTTTTCACCAACTACTTTGACTCTATTCGGATCCTGATAGAAGTTTGTCTCATCAATATTATAGATTTGTTCTGGTGGAATGTTTAAAGTAGTCTGTTTAAGCGGCTTAAAGTAATCAGCTATCACTTCTCTTACGAGCAACTTCTATGGCTTGCGGCTTTTTCTGAGAGACCGTATCGACATTTGAAGTTCGCAAAGAAGTCATCACCTTGTATTGAGTCCTTAAAAGGAGTTATTAGAGTATTTTCCTTCACGTACCGTCCAATAGCCAACAGAAGCTCTTTTTTTGATAGGCCAAAACGCCCACTTCTCCATGGTCTTGACGTTAGCTGAAATTTTGGCCTCAGTTTCACGTGGTATAGCAGTTGCTCTTCCCATAGTTTCACTTTTAACATATCTTTTTCCATGAATTCGTTTATATAAGGTAGGTTTAGGTATGCAATAATGCTTAGAAGCTCGATAAAGAGTCATTTGTTTGCTTCTTACAGCTTCCACAGCAGTATCTAATTGCTCCTTAGTATTCGATGGAGGAAGCTTTTACGAAAGTAATTACGAACTATTATAATCTGCAAGAAAAGATAAAGGTAAACTAGAAATACTAGAAGAAAATATATGCCACATATAAACACCAAGTGTCCACTTGCCCCTTTACTATGAGCTCCAATTACCTGGGGTAAGTGGAACCTATTGAATATTTTCTAACAGTTTTATAAAAAGTAACTTATTTTACAAAAAACATACAATAATACATGTTAAATAAGTACTTACCACGAAAATCACAATGTCCACTTCACTTTTTAACAATCAACAGGGATCGTAACTGCACGTGCACAATTCGACATTTGCTTTGTAACTGACAGAATTCGAATAACACCGGTAATTCGCCGTAGCCGGAGAAATTCACAGTTCGATCATATTCTTCACGTAAATCTATCTTACTTAAGCTATTTTTCAACAGGTGGCAGTAATAGCTATATTTTAAATATTTTTAAAAATCATGGTTTCCACTTACCCCATATATCCACTTGCCCCGGTGTACCTTATAGAAATGTTTTTTGACAAAATGAAACTGTAAAATACAGCAAACTGCTATATTAATCAGTACGTCACGTCCCAGCAAACGCACGATTATCACAATGTGGCACTGATTTGTCATGTTATCTGCTAGTTTATTGATATTACCGTGAACTGTACTCAAATATTATATACACGGATTGATCTGCCACTCTGTACGAAAATTTGACGATACATTTGAAGTCAAGCGCCATCTAAGATCACGTATGTGCACTAATCTTATAATTGTATAGAGTATAGACTATGTATGAGAGGGTGTAATTATTACATAAAATCATTTTACAGTACTTCCTTCCAGACAATTTTAGCTGTGCGTACAAATTCCCCAAACATCTTTATTGGTAGGTATGAAATGTCTAGGGTGTAAGGCGTAGTACTAATCATCAGAACATCGAAACTACCCAAATGTCAACCTCACCTGATCGAGTGGTGATCTTTGATCACCCGGTACACCCTGCTAGATAACGAACGAGTCCGGAGTCTAAATAGTTCCTCAATCGGATCTCCGGGAGGAACTGATTTGAAAATGAACACACAGAGTCAAAATAGACGGACTCTCCGAAAACCCAAAAGAAAGCTACCTGGAATGTAAGGAGACTGGTACAACAACCAGGGAAGCTTCAAATAATCGAAAAGGAGAAGACAGCTCATAACATTGATAACCTAGGAATCAGTGAGACTCACTGAAAGGAGAATGGTCACTTCCAGTTTATTTCAGGCAATATTATTTATTTCTCAGGCCATGCAGAGGAGATCATTAACGGTGTCGCGATAATAGTGCCCAAGAAATGGCAGAATTTTGTTTGTGGTTATGATGTAGTTAATGATAAGATCATTCACCTTCGTTTCCAAAGTTCAACATGCAGTTTGCACATAATTCAGGTCTCCACCCCAACCTCCACGGCAGATGAGATCATATTAGAAGATTTTTATACGGCTCTAGATACTGAGCTTGTCAATATTCCCAACAAAGGTATTACAATCATATTGGGAGATTTTAACTCCAAAATATGTGCCCGAGCATGGACCACTACATGAGACAGGTCGTCGGAGAATTTGGACTGGGCGAGAGAAATGAAAGGGGAGAAAAGCTGATGGATTTCTGCTTGCAAAGAAGACTCTCCATAATGAACACATATTTCAAAAATCATCCACGCAGACTCTGCACGTGGAAATCGCCGGGTGACAGATATAGAAATCAAATCGATGTTATCTTAATCAATACAAGATGGAAAACTTCTGTGAGTAATGCTAAAACTTTTCCTGGTATGGACTATGGTAGTGACCATCAACTGTTAGTAATGGATTTCAAACTTAGATTTA
The DNA here is from genome assembly GCA_963921935.1 of Galeruca laticollis. NCBI lineage: Eukaryota > Metazoa > Arthropoda > Insecta > Coleoptera > Chrysomelidae > Galeruca > Galeruca laticollis. Next base: position 95,887,125 of record OY998183.1, read on the forward strand.
AGCATATTCGTAGACCCTCGAGCAGACAGAATAGGTCAACACCAGAAAAATTGGATATTTTCAGAGACAATATTAAACCAGTATTAGTAAATATAAAATGCAACGATGACACCGAGGAATCGTGGATATGTCTTAGGGAGGGTCTCCTGAAAACGGCTAGCCAATGTCGCCAACCAGGAAATGTGAATGGTCGCAAACCATGGATCAGCGACGAGACATGGCAAGTAATAGAACACAGGAAACAACTGAAAAAAGGTCCTCTCGATGAAACGATCTATCAAAAGATATTCAGAAGAGATGTCGTAAAGACAGAGGAAAGTACATATCCAACATATGTTAAGAGACAGAATCACACTCGCACCGAATTGAAACCAAAGATCTGCTTCGAAAGGTAAAACTTCTCGCAAGAGAATTCAAACCCCGCAATTATGTAATTCAAACTGTCGTTGGGGACATCGAAGCAATATTGAACTTTTGGCAGAAATATTGCACAAATTTGTTCAAAGAACAGCAGATCCTAGAAGGAGACGATAGAATTCTCAAAATAAATGAAATAACGCACTAACCTGACATCATGCGTGCAGAGGAAGAGGAAGCAATAGCACATTTGAAAAGAGGAAAATCACCATGCGGTGACAATATAATGGAAGAGCTGTTGCAGAATTTGGATCAACAGGGCATTGAAATCTTAACCGATCTGTGTAATATAATATGAAAGCATGGTCTCTGGCCCAAAGACTGGTCTATCTCTATATTCATTCCACTCGATAAAAAGGATGCAACCACAAAGTGTAGCAACCAGCGTACCATTTCTTTGATATCACATCCGAGTAAGATTCTACTTCGTATTATAAAGCGACGTTTAGAGATATATCTGGATTGACAGATTCCCCAGGAACAGGCAGGGTTTGTGAAGGACAAGGGTACCAGAGAACAGATGCTTAATCTACGACAACTCATAGAGAAATGCAGATAATTCAATATCCCAATGGTCATCTGCTTTTTGGACTACCAAAAGGCTGTGTCAACTGAAAAATGATGTGGAGAGCTCTCCGAGAGATGGGAGTGCCTGAACATCTAATTGCACTCATAAGAAACCTATACGACAACAGCATGGCCAAGGTCAGAATAGAGAACCAGCACTTGCTCCCATTTAAGGCCTGCAGGGGCGTTTGTCAGGGATGCATCCTCTATCCAGATCTCTTTAGCATCTACGGAGAATACATAATGAGGAAGGCATTGGATGAATGACATGGAGGAATCTCAATTGCGGGTAAAAAGATCACAAATCTGAGATATGCAGACGATACGACATTAATAGCTGCGTCAGAAGAGGAAATGCTGGATCTCCTAAACAGAGTGGAGACGGAGAGCAATAACTGTGGCCTTATGATAAACGCGGAGAAAACCAAAATTACTCGTATGATAGTTGATCGTTCAAACACTCTGCAATTGACAGATGCTCTACACAAATTTCAAATCGTTGACCATATCATTTACCTGGGCTCATATATTAGTAACACGGGTTCAAGTGAAAGTGATATCCGAAGGAGAATTGTACTAGCTAAAGGTGAAATGAGTTGACTACGCAAGATTTGGAAAGATAGATCTATTACTAAAAACACTAAAATGAAACTAGTTCAATCGTTGATTTTTTCCATCTTCCGATATGGAGCTGAAACGTGGACAATTAAAGCAGCAGGCAGAAAAAGAATTGATGCCTTCGAGATGTGGTGCTGGAGACGCATGCTCAGAATTCCGTGGGCGCCTTACAGGATAAACGAGTCAATCCTTAGAGAACTAAACATCCGCAATAGGCTCTATTCTGCCTGCTTGGCGAACATATTGAAATTTTTTGACACAGCATACGAAGAGATGAAAACAACCTGGAGAGGCTGATAGTGTCGGGAAACACAGAAGGACGAAGGTCCAGAGGACGCTCACCAATCAGATGGAGTGATCAGATCCAAAAGACCACCGGTAGTTCGTTCTGCGGCTGTGTAAATATAGCTCGGGATCAAAGTCTATGGAGAGAAATAACGTCACAAGCTGTCAGTGATCACGATTCTCAGTAATGACAGAACGACGATAGAAGAAATGAAATGTCTATAAAAAAATTATATATAAACCTCATTCAATGCATTGAATTTACAATTATCACCCAATAATTCCCACTAATAAGTTCAACAAAATGATTCCCCCAATACATAGTATTCAAGTTTGAATGATGAACGTCATCCTCATTTAACAACTTGGTTTTTACTTGAGTATTTTAATGAATAATTAGCAATGAATATATTCTAATCCCTGAACTTCTATTAATAATTAATAGTTAATGGTAGTTTACATTGAGATATATATTGTAATAGTAAATATTATTCATTCATCTTGTCGCCCGTTAATCAGTACACCATGGCACACTGCATTTCTTTAATGTTCCATTCATATTAAGCTCTGAGCACAACAGCACAATGTGAATGTACAACTAGATGAGTGAATAATCTTTGAATTAGGTGCATGATTGCCATCTGCTTTGCTCCATATTGGCCAACAATAAGAAATAAAAATACCAAATTGAAGTAAACTTTTAGTTTCCGCCCTTGAATCTGGATGGCGCTAAAAACGTATTTTTTCCACCAGTGCCTGATTGTAATGAAAAAATTCGGGATATTTTATGTTATATCATTTATTCATTATACATTACTTCAAAATTAGTGAGGATCTCTGTATCTGTAAGAATTTGAAGGGAAGGTGACCCCACGCATTAAGGCCCCAATTGGCCCATTGTGCATCCTTCTGAAGTTTAGACTTCCTTCTAGCTCGTCATCCATCCCACTTGTTTGAAGTAGACGATAACGTCGCCTGAAGTAAGTTCCCTCATACTGGCGTATGTTAGCCTGTGCTCGTCGAATACAGCAAACCTAAATTGAGAAAGTATCGGACATTCGTTAACAACGTGTTCGACAGTCTCATCTTCTTGTTCACATCCTCTACAAAGTGGGGTGTCAGACAAACCCAGACTGTGGAGGTGTTTTAGTAGATGGCAGTGGCCAGTCAGAGTACCCGTGGCTGTTCGTTGGTTCTTCCTGTACATAGTCACGTATTTTTTGGCTACTTTGTTATCCGGACACGTTAACAGTTTCTTGGCAAGCCTGCAGCCTTCTGCGTCATCCCATTTACCCTTAAACTCATTAAGGGATTGTTCCTTTAATAGTACAGCCATCGCTGACTCCGATAGACGAATGAAAGTGCCGGGTCCTTGGAGTTTTGGAAGGCTGCTTTCCTGGCTAGATAGTCTACACTATGGTTCCCTTTCGATTTCCCGTGGCCTTTGATCCAGCCTAAAGTGACCGTGTTGTTGCTATAGGCTTCAATTAGGGGCATATGACAATCCAATACTAGGCCTGATGTAATGCTTGGTCTGTTCAGGGCTAGTAGTGTTTCACTACTATCCGTGAGGATCTAAATATTACTACCTGTGGTGTGCCTTTTGGTAATCTCTTTTGCAGCGATGCAGGTAGCAGTGAGCTCTGTTTGAGCAACACTTGCATTGCAACCCATTGCCTATTTTATGTTTAGATTCTGGGGTCTGGAAAAAATTCCACCTCCTCAACCTACATTGGCTTTAGACCCATCTGTGAAGATGCGGATTACGCCTTCTTCTAATGGGCCTTGTGTGTTATTATTAGAGATTACCTTGTGGGGCCTGTGAAAAGCATATCTCGGTGTAATCGAGTCCGTATTGGCCTGTAGCAGTGGGACCTTTCTGAGGCCGTCATGCCATAAATTACCTCTCAGTTTACCGGATACTACATCCAGTTGTATATCGGTATAGCATAGACGTATCATGGTCATTAAAACAACCTACTTGATGTGTATGTCAAGGGGAGTGAGACCAAAGATCACCTCCTTCTAATTTGTGAGGATTTGGAGTACACCCGGACCATGTGAGTGAATTGTATCTATTTGGCTTTAGGCCCTTCTAAACCTTTTATTTTATATCGAGAATGTAAGATCAATTTTCTTACTTTTACAGGGGGCACTGATGATGGTTTATCATTGAACCGAAAGCGCTCTGCTAATAATAAATTCTTGTACCAAAATACAAAATTTGGTTTCTTTTCGATAATTGTCTTTCTCTGGTACACTCAGCTGACTTCACTCATTTATTATTTCTACGGTATGGTAGTAATGGCTGACAAGGACTCCAGGTTGTCTATTAGAAGAGTTTTTATTCATACTGACGTTTGGTTCATCCAAAATTGCATTAAAGCACAAGTCACTCCAACCTTTGCTAATATTCGAACATCGAAGAACGTTCCCATCAGGATCAAGACCCAAATGGAACTCAAAATTATGAAAAGTCAAATTTGTAAACATAACGCTAGGTTGAATTTCATCGATTGTCAACTCAAAATATTGTACGATACTATATTGCAATCACAGGGGAATGATTTCTTGACACAAACTTTATCAGAAATTCACGATAAAGTCAGATATTTGAGCAGATATAAATTCAGTAGAGTCCAAAAAAAGTTGAATAACTTAATCAAAGATAAACAAATTTCAGAAAAACATAAATTGATTAAAAACCATAACAAATATTCCACTTTCGTTTTTCACCCTAGAGTCAAAAATGTTACTAATGTCAATTTTACAGACGATGAGCTTAACCTCTTGAACATGGGACTCAAGCTCTCACTACATAAAGAACCCTCTGAGAGCGAGTTGTATGAACTTTCTATCGAGGTTGATCTTATCATCAATAACCTCACTTCGAACGATAAATTAAAGAAAGTGGTCAGTGATCAATGTTATAACATTTTTTTGAACAAACGTTTTAATCATAAAAACCATACCAAATTAAATTATAGTAAATCCTCATACAATAATTTTCATGAAAATAATTTCTTTAAAACACTTAACAACATAAAGTCTAAAATCAGAAATCATAATTTAATTTTTACAAAAGCAGATAAAGGACATTGTTTAGTTATCTTGGACAAAACTACATACATTGATGCATTGCAGACAATAACTTCAAGGAAATATCATACAATCCATTGAACCGGTTCATCAAAAGAACGAAAGATTTTATAAAAATTTACTCAGACCTTTTTTCAGAATTCAATGCTCCTTTTACTAAGATTCTAGCAATCCTACTATACCACGGTTGTATGGACTTCCTAAAATTCATAAAGATGGTTTACCGATCAGACCAGTTGTTAGCTTTGTGGGCACTCCTGTTTCTGTGTTGTCTAAGTTTATATTTAACCTGATTGTCGATTTGACTAAATTTAAACCTGCTAATTCGGTAAGTAACAGCATGCACCTTATTAAGAAATTATCTACAATAAACCTAAGTGATGATATGACTATGTTATCCTTTGATGTGAGTAATTTATTTACCACCGTCCCTAAACAGGAAACTCTTGATCTGGTAACTGAACTTTTGTATGACTCTAGAATCACTCAACAAAACTCTTATTTCATTATTGAACTACTTAAATTTTGTCTTTCTCAAGATTTCTTTGTATTCAATAATTTATTTTATCAACCACCAGAAGGTCTAGCAATGGGCAGTTGTTTGTCTCCCTTTTTGGCAGATTTATTTTTGGATCATTTAGAAAACAAATTTATTTTGAAGAACAGTGAAATATTGCATTGGTCTAGATATGTAGATGATTGTTTAGTTTTCATAAGGGTGGCCCCCATATAGCTGATACTTTATTAGACAAAATTAATAACGTACACCCTAATATAAAATTCACTATGGAATTAGAGTCGAATTTTGAAATCAACTTTTTGGACCTACGTATTAATAGAACTAACAACAAATTTGAATTTGGCATTTACCGGAAACCCACTCAGACTGACCACGTCATTAACTCTAGTTCTTTCCACCCTATACAGCACAAACTAGCGGCCTTCAACAGCTATGTACACCGTTTACAAACCATCCCTTTGTCAGCTGATAATTACAATAAATAATACAATATACTAAAACAAATAGCTGTTAATAATGGTTATGAGCCAACTATTGTTGACGATGTCATCAGGCGGAGGGAGGGAAAGTTGCTAATGCATACTTCCTGCCCCGCGATTGCTGATGCCACCAGCAAGTATGTGAGTCTTCCTTTTCTTGACCACAACTTGTGCAACAAATTAAGTCTTTGCATCAAAAAATATTTTCTCGACACTCAAATTTCTTATAATGTTAAAAACAGTTTGAGTGTTTGCCTGGTCAATGCCAAGGACAAATTACATAAATTACAGAGGAGTGGCGTTTACAAGCTCTCTTGTTCTGATTATGATGCCACCTACATTGGTAGGACTTGTAGATCCCTACAAACTAGAGTTATTGAACATGAGAAAACTCCGGAGAAATCCGTATTTGGACATCACTTGAAATTTAACAACCACAATATCGATCACGAGAGCGGGGTAACACTCTTACATAACATAACAACCAAACATTTTTTAAAACTTGATTTGTACGAGGATATGGAAATCATGAAGGAGGTCGATAAAAACAATAAGTGCCTTAATGCACAGACAGAGTTCGACAGAAATTTTACCCCTATACATAGAAAACTTTTTGATGGTGAGATCCTTCTTAATAATGACAATATTTCAGATCAGTTGGGACCAATACAACACGTGACCACAACGCCATAATTCGAGATACATTTCCAACTTCCATGGCGGGAGGTTTCGTGCTTTTGCACCTATCCTCTTCGGGGCCTCTTCCAGGGGATCGGCCGGATTTTTGCTGGAGGGATGTAATACAATGCCTGTCGGAGCAAATAGCTCGAGGAGTAGTTATTTATCCTTTGGAAACTTTCGGGTCGCTTCCCTGATTGGGATTCCGGGGTGGGGTGGTGTGCAAGCGGGTTTATTCTTGTCTGATTGTGAGTCACTTTTTCATTAAAGTTGTCATAAGAACGTAATTGCTAAATAAATTTACTAATATTTCAAGCTTTTGTCAACTTTTGCTTCTATGATTCTCATGACGTCATCAGAGCACCGGCTGTTGTTAGCCTACCTTACTAATTAACACCTTCAAAAATTGTTCATTTTCAACTTATCTTCTACAATTGTTGTCAAATGTCAAACAGCTGACTCACAAATAATGTATTGAGTTATATTTTATCCCCTATTTTAGGGATTCATTCATCGTACAATGGGTTGTGTGTGCTTTTTATTATTATTTTAATTAAATAGTGACTGTGTTTCAAGCACTATATTTTAATTCATTTTATGTATCTTCTAATTTGTGAGGATTTGGAGTACACCCTGACCATGTGAGTGAATTGTATCTATTTGGCTTTAGGCCCTTCTAAACCTTTTATTTTATATCGAGAATGTAAGATCAATTTTCTTACTTTTACAGGGGGCACTGATGATGGTTTATCATTGAACCGAAAGCGCTCTGCTAATAATAAATTCTTGTACCAAAATACAAAATTCAGTTTCTTTTCGATAATAGAATTATACGACCTGACAACAAAGAAAATCTGGGGTAAATTGATAAAACTCCTTAAAGGCACCTCTTATAAATATTGAAAGACACATTAAATATAGGTATTCTGCAACCACTAAAGTACTTTCCATATGTAGTTAAACAACGAAACACTCTATTTAATTTAATTTTGTTAATGATACAGCTACAACAAATAACTCAAATTTAAAAAAATGAACTTTCCATCGCTAAGAAATATTATTCGTATTTAATAATGTGACAGGTGTTTATAAATTATATTACCAATTATATTTTTTAAATTGAACCGCTCATTCGTTCGTCGTAACGATGAATAGGGAGTAAGAGTGGTATTGAAACTCGAGAATTAAAAGACATTTTCGCACTTACAACAAAGCCATACACAAAACAAAAAAGTTTGAAACGCGCGGGACGCATGGAACGAGGGAAAGTGTCAAAGCAGGGACGGAAGTGAGATCTAGAGTGCTTTGAAGTTGAGTAGTTGTTGAACCAACATGTCGTTGTCATGTTGACGACGACGTTCAGGTGTTTCAACCCCTTCAAATATAATGAATGGAAAATGAGAAGAGGGTTATTTAGCTAACACCTTCTTATAATAGATGAAGAAATATTTTCAATATTCTTTTCTCAATTATGCAAATCAGATTAAACCGAAAATAAATTTAGTAGAGAAATACTTGTGGAAAAAAAATACAATTTAAATTTTTTAAGGCTGACAGTTATTCAGTTACATCGGCATTCACTAGATATTAGATTATTATTAGATTTTGGATATTCATAGGATTTTATATAAAATTTACTGTAGAATGAGAGTGGTTTTGAAACAGGCTAAATTGTTAAGAAGGAACCACATTTTTCGTTGAAACTAGAAATAAAATGTTTTTCTTTTTGGGACAGAGTGATTATAATATTTCTTAATTGAATAATACATAGACAAACCGACAAGACAACTGTAGTTTTTTAATCAATTTCAATGCCTCTAAAAGTCTTTGAGCATTTAGAAATTTTATTTTCATAGACTGAATGAATGTTTATACATCGGGAAACATGAGCAGCATATTTTGGAAACTTGTGTGATAACAACGACAAAAATAATGGTTAGTAGGGAGAATCATACTCATCATCTATCATATCAGTAGAGGTACAAACAGTCATAAAGAAATTATAGAACAGGAAGTCACCAGGTACAGAGAATATTCCAAATGAATTATTCTAGATCGGATGTTCATAAAATTAGAAATACTTTGAAGGAAAACAGAAAGAGCTGGCTTGCTTTCTGAAGAATGGGGAACTAGTATCACTATATACAAGAAAGCTGGAAAAACAGGCCCAAGAAATTATAGAGGTATAACGTTACTGAATAGTGTGTTAAAATTTCTTATCAAAATACTAGCGAATATCTGCTAATGCTCAACTAGCAATGTTGTTTTATAATTTTTGGCTTATATGTATAACCATTTTATTTTATTGTTGATTTATTTTTGCTTCAAGAATGCAACTTATTATATACAGGTTCCATAAGAGCAATTTTAGCTTTTCGTAACAAAATTGTTTTATGCATTTATCACAAAAATATTTTGGAAACACAATTATATAATATTTATAAAGCAATTTTATACGTGTTGTGTAAGAGTTTTATAGAACATTTATTATTTATAACATTTAGTTGTTTTATAACACTTTTTTAAGAGAGTTTCTAAAACTATTGTTATAAAATCTTTTAGCGGCTCATAAAATAATGCACACATGCAATTTTATTCCCATTGAAAATTGTAGCCACATACACAGCTATAAAATAATTATATAATTATTACTATGGAAGCTGTTATATCGCTTTAATAACTAATAAGAATATTCGATTTGGCCTGGCAGTTTGGGAAAGCAAACTGCGAAGAAACTCTATGAAAATGTCGAGATTAAGGGAGTGGAAGGAAATCAAAAGAAGAGAAGCGTTTCGGAGAAAAAAAAGGAAGTCTTTGAAAATATTATGATTAGCAATAAAGAAATTTCTAATAATACGCCTACTTGTTCAGATAATCATCTACAAGAAGTAATGATCAATCATTCAATTACAAATAATGACACTATGCCAGAAAAAGAAAGCAAAGATGAGAACTTATCTGTAGTTGAAGTGCCAAATTTTATTGAGACAAGTGATAATAATGACTTGGAAACAGAAAAGTGGTTAGTACAGTTAGAACCTGACAACGAAAGTGATATGTTGATGTTAGATTTGAACAGAAATTCTGAATTAAGAAACATCATCAGATCATGGGCATTTCATTATAATATCTCAAATATAGACCTGCGATTATAATTTCACAATATCAATAAAAGGTTACCCAGTATACTGCCTTCAGACCTTAGAACATTGTTAAAAACTGGACAAACCGTTATTAGAACTAAAGTAGGAACTAGATATTACTGGCATATCGGTTTGGAGGTTTGCTTAACCTTCATGGGACGGACATCAAAATTTTACGAAAAGGACTAACTGGGGTCCGAGAAGACCCCATGCGTAAAATTGCAGAAATGCTGTATTTTCCTTCAAATTAAATATATAGAAAATAAGTTTTATTAAAGTTTTACTATTAACCATTTATTAGTCAAAAATCATTACGAAAAAATACAAAATACCCTAATCACTAATACTACTAGCTACATATCATTTTAACATTTTTTACAAACTATCTCCGATTTTGAATGTTCTAGGCACACAAAGTTATTACACCTAATACATATTTTTCTCGATTTTCTGTCTTTCCCTCTTTGACACATATGACAGCGCCCTCTGGTAATGTTTTGTTGTTAAACTCTATGTTCTGTTGCATCCAGTAGTTCGGGAAAAACGTCTGTCATATGTCGTTTTCTATTCGTCTGAATGTATTTATTATTATATCGCCGGAAAACGTTTTTCTTTATTTCTTTTCCTAGTCCCAAAATATACATTTTACGTTTATCCAAACTGTTTTTTCGCCAATCCGGGTTTTGCAGTAACCACAATTTATAAGCACTTATTTCTGCGATATCTATAAGATGCGAAAATATTGCCATTGGCCAGCGGTTTGACTTTCTCTGCACTGTATATTCTTTGGCCAACTTATCTGAAGTATCGACAACACCTTTTGTTTTGTTGTAATGCAGAATAATTCATAGTGCTGTTCTTCTCCAGCTACTTTACTATCAGTATGCTCACTTGAAAGTAAGATGACAGCATGTTTTTGTTTTGGAACATAGGATACTAGCGTTCTTTGATTTCTAAAAGCAAACATACTTGAAAACTCTTTCTTGTACGATGCCGGTAGAAGTTCCCTGGGAATTAATGTTTTATTTTTCCGGAGGGTTCTACATAAAGTAATATTTTTTTCCACAACTTGTCAGCAAGTTCTAAACTTGTAAAAAAGTTATCGGTCGTTATTCCAAATCCGCCTTCCAAATGGTCTGTCAAATCTAGGACAACCCTTTGACCTTGACCCTTTTCCGCTTTGTTACCTTGTTTTCCTAAAAATTAACAGATACATAGGAATATAAAGTTTGCCTATATTGCTTTTCAAATAACTTACCCAAATAAACTTGCATGTTTGCAATATAAGAAGTGGTGCAGTCCACAAGAGCCCATATTTTGATTCCATACTTATCAGGTTTACTCTTCATATAGACTCGGAATGGTGCCTTTCCCCTAAATGGTACAAGCTGCTCATCTACAGATAGATGGTCGCCAGGATTAAGTGATTTTTTACAATTAGAAGTGAAAATATCGAATATATCTCTTATCGGAGCTAGCTTATCTACTAATTTTCGTTCTTGTCTTGTTTGAAAATTATCAAAGCGTAAAAATGAAGTAATTTGTTTGAATCTGTCTCTTGACATTGCAGCAGGAATTATAGGACGACAGTAAGAAATATCTTGACACCAGAGCATATCGATTGCCTCTTTCGATCCTTGAAGTGCGCCAAGAATAAGCAACAGTCGAATATAAGATTCAATCTCTGTAGAATCAACAGGTACAAAACTTTAATTTTATTCGGATTTTCTATATTCCATTTATCATAATATGTTTGTGCCTTTCTGTTTGTTTCGGTTACTGTTATGTTCAGAATATCCGGATATAGGAAAAGAAGAAAAACGTCTTTTATACTTGAGATATCAGAACTGTAATTTGTAAGGCCTAGAGCATGTCTCCGAATATTAGCTTTTGAACGTCTAACTTTTGTGTTTCCTGGAATTTTTGACCACTCAGTTCCACCTTTAGATTTATATACTGGAATGCCCTGGCTGTTACTAACTGTTGGTTCCTCTGGGTTCGTTTTCTCTATACTTTGATCAACAACTATTACATCATTTTCTTCCTCTACTTCTGTGACAATGTCTTCATCTTCTAAGTCACTCGATGTTTCCTCATTGATAACACTATCAAACTCTGGATCATCACTTTCAAGTATACGTAACATCTCATCGTCAGTAAGCCTCTTGCGATTGTTTGTAAATAAAAACTGACTCATTTTCAAAACGATGTACCCTACTCGCAATATCACAAGAGACTAACCCGAATATTCAAATCTAAAAATTATATCGCAGTGCGGGGAATCCCCCATTTGAACTGGTAATTAACATTTTACAATTATATGGGTAAATTCCCTGTGAGTAAACAAACGTTAAATGTATGGGATTCCCCGATTTTACTAACAGTTACCGGGATTATTTTATCGGACGTAAAAGGCTGACCGGGGTCTGGAGAGACCCCTGGAATATAAAACTATTTTTTGTTTATACCAGCCAATAAAAACCACTAAATACATCATATTTTATCAAAGTAATTCATAAACTGCAGCTAGATGAAAGATCAATGTTTAAAAATTAGCGTTTGCAAAGATACAGCAAAAACATACGTCATGGGGTACAAACGGACCCCGGCCAGTCCTATGAAGGTTAGAACAAATTCTTTCTTCGATGCCTGACCTTCCATCAAAAATTTCAATAACTGTGAATATTGATTGTTTACCAGTACACACGAGCAGCAAAATCGAATTTTGGCCGATTCTCTTTAATATAAAAGATTTATCTGAAGTAAGGCCCATGGTTATTGGTATATATTGTGGTCAGGGAAAATATTCAGATTTGTCAGCATATCTACAACCCTCTGTCGAAGAAGATAAAATTATTTTTGTTGCGCCATCAACCAAATAATAACCAACCATTTTATAAGTTAGAAGTTCAAAAAAAAATTCAAAATGATTTATAACTGTAGCAATGGGCACCATGTTTGCTTGGAATTGAGTTGAAGGATGTTTCTATAAAATTACTTTGGCGCGAAAGAACATGATTTATTTTATAAACATTGATAAAATACGTTGATAAACCAGCTAAGATTCTGCATTCACTGTGTGCCCTAACCTTTCATCACCGAACAAACAGAACCGCAATGGAATATTTTCATACTATTTAATTAAATATTCACAATATTATTAATTCATAATCGGTACAAGAAGTCTTCTAAAATTCTTGACCAGGGCTGACATTTCAAGTAATAATAATTAGAATGCACTAGATTTAAAAAGTAACTATTGTTTTCTAATTTCTAAAAATACCAATTAATTGTATATTGTAAACCTGTGTATTTTTTATATTAATAGAGTTTTAATAAAAATTGTCTGCTGATATTCAGTGACAACATGAAAGACCAAAATCTTGGAACAATATTATCGGAATTTTGAAAAACCTATCTGTCTAAAGGAAAATCAGGCATGCAGACATGGAAAATATGTTCCAGCTTTAAAATGGTCGTCCAATGGTGCTACTACTTTGATTAAATAGAAAATTTCTTTTTCTTTTAGGGTTTTCTACATGAAGTGGTACAGTGGCGGCTTTAGGATTTGAACTTGGGGGGGGGGGCGCATCGGCCTCTCCCTCCCACCTATAAAGTTCAAAATTGAAAATATATTAAAAATGCTTGCAATTTACAAGTTGTCACTTTTTACATACCGGGTGATGCATTGCCGAGTGAAACATAGGAAATCCCATGAAAATTTTAAAGTGGCTAAATATTGACTCCCTAGCACATTTTATTGAAAAATGTTATAACTTTTTGAAGAGGCCGATATGATAAACTCATGTGCCGAGTTTGAATAAAGTCAAATAAGCAAATACTAAGTTATTCAATTAAATGTAATGACAAAATTACGAAAATGTTCATAGCTCAGGTAATACAGTAAACACCAGCAAATTAAATTTTGACATTGACAAAACAAAAAGTCAGTTTTTGGCAATAGCGTCATAGAAATTATTTGCTGGTGTTTATTGTATTACCTGAGCTATGAACATTATCGTAATTTTGCCATTACATTTAATTGAATAACTTAGTATTTGCTTATTAGACTTTATTCAAACTCGGCATATGAGTTTATCACATCGGCCTCTTCAAAAAGTTATTATAAAATTATTCTATAAAATGTACTGGGGAGCGAATATTTAGCCACTTCAAAATTTACATGGGATTTCCTATGTTTCACTCGGCGATGCATCACACGGTATAAAGATAAAACTTTATAAAATGGGTCATTCGGAGGGCACGAGGAGAAACATCGAGATACAATTAAAAGAAAATACGTTTGTTAAGTTTTCTATAGGTATATTAAAAGGAGACAAAACGCTTCTAAACACGGAACAAAAGAAAACAAACATAACTGAAACAACTCACAGAGGCCTTTCTTTTCTTCCGAAAAAGCTAGCCATTCAAATTTTTTAAAATGCGCGTTTGTTGGACGTCTTCGTTCTTCGCGACCTCGTTTGGTATGAATTGAAAAAGGAAATTCATATTGTGGTTCAGGAACCCAATGATTTTTCAATAAATTATATTTAGTGATATCGGGGATGGTATCCATTTTCGCTAAAAATGCGCCGACATCGTATTTCAATTGTTCAGTTTCCATCAAATCCATATTTTGGTTTTGAGTGGAAGTAGAAGCAACTGCAACATCGGTTGGTAAAACATCTGTATTTTCATCTTCTACTCTCTCCTCCGTTCTTGATTTTTTAAAATAATTTAAAATACTATTTGAAACTCTCTTATTCGACATATTGAATTACACACTATTATAATACCACTAAAAACACAGATGCATCAGTCTTCAAGTCTTCTAACTAACTAACCAAGTCGAAGTCAGAAATGGATAAAAACGAAGCGCGGAACATCAGCGAAGCCGACAAAGCAAAGACGCCGCTGCCGCTCTTGGAAATCTGGAGTTTGGAATTCAAAGTAAGAAGCCGCTCGCACTCGCCGCCGCATTAACAGACCAAGAGCAATAGCAATAAGACCTAATAAATAATTTAGGCCGGGTGTTCGGGGTGTTCGATTCAAAAATAATTAGGCATATTATTTTTTCATGGCTGAGTCCATTGTAATGTTGTAAGGTAATCAAATATTTTGTAGAGTAGAACAAAATTGAAAGCCGTTGGGGGGGGGCGCCCCCCGCGCCCCCCCTTAAAGCCGCCACTGAAGTGGTAGGTATTAAAAATGTATAGAGGAAATTTTTATTTTCTTTAAACGTCGATAACCTTAAGAGGGGGTTAACCTTTACAAACATGTCAGAGTAAATTTGCGGTGTAAAGCGGGAAGTAAAAATCCCGAGTGAAAGGGGCGGAGACCAATGACGAACAAAAAACGCTTAGCGCTGTTTGCGTCTCACTCCAACTCACTGCCCCGTAATTTTCGTAGTAAATTTGACCTTGCGGCAAGTTTAGAGAATAAAATAAAAACTTTGCCGTCGTCGTCGGCCTTTGGAATTCTGAGAATAAGCCTGTATTATCAAAAAATGTCCATATAAATATTAAAAATAAAATGAGTATCCTTTTTATTGTAATGAATATTTTGCGTATGATGAATGTGGATATGGGTAGATAGTAAAAATAGATACACACAGAAAAATGAAACGCTGCAAAAATACTGTTAATGGAAAAACTCTATTGAACATTTTCATACATAACAAAATATTTAGAAATATTCTTCTTCGATAGGTATGAAGAAATGACATTTTTCAAGGTATATGCTCACTGAACTTGAAATCTCACAGGATATATTTGAAATCAAAATATATACATAACAATCTAATTGTACAGAAATACCTCATATCAATCTCTTATTTCCATATTTCTCTCGTATCTACTGTCAACTATTTCAGGCAGCAAATATATCAAATAAAAATCTACTAATTTTAATTCCATCTTATTTTGCCAAAATGTATCATTAGGATAAATTTTTTCAATTTTTATACCTTTATATGTCCATACCGCGAAATAACAAAATTCAAAGCCAGTTACATGCAACTGGCCTTGAACTTGGTAATACCAGTTATGGTTTTCATTGAACTCCCCATTTTTCCTCCAGCATTTTATAAACGCTTTAGCGATGCCTTCGTCTGGTGTCATATCTCGTGCAGAATAAGGACACTTAACTTCTACAATAACTTTATTGGTTCCTTCGATAACGCCATCAGGACTTGCAGCAATAAAGTCGATGTACTGATCGATGAATAAACCGCATTTAGAAATTTGAACTCCCAGGTGTTTCTCTAATTGCTTAATAGCATTTTCTTCATTTTCCACGCCATGTTTCAAAGATTTGGCAAATATTTTCTTTGGATACAGTATTGATTTAATTAAATTTTTTCTTGAAGATTCGGGTTTTTTCAGCAAATTTCGAAGATGTGACTCTTTTTCTTCTTTCATTTTTCCACATTTCCGAATCTAACTGATTTCTCGTTATCTCTTCTATATTTATCTCTCCTGTCACAGTCAACTGTAATCCTTCCAAATATTCGGATATTGCCTGCTGTAATTTATAATCTTCGAGATCTGGTTTTTCGCAACGCGTTCCATATGACTGTGATGATTTTTCTCTTTGAGAATTGGAATATTCATTCCGTTTCTTAAATAGTCTCATTTTATTTTTATTTATTCTTTTGCTATCCTTGCAACTTTCATAGTTTTGTATATAATAGCCAACTTTTACAGCACCAACTTTTTTTTCAACTGCCAACGGAATTTTGGTATTGTGGCTTACCACTGACGTGAAACATCAAGACTGGTAAGAACGTCTGAGAACATAGTTAATCCTTTTCCCTCCAGTGAGTTTTGCAAAAATCCCGTTGAATTTTGTTTTTTATTTACAAGCAAGTCGCATCTACCACTGGGGTAAATAGCGACACAAATATGGGTTGTTTATAGTTTAGTTAATATGTTAATGTCACTTAGATATTTAAAAAGGTTCTGTGTATTACAGTTTTCGCCAAGAACTTGGTCTAAATTGTTGCTGAGGTTGTTATCTTGTCTTGATTGTTGGAATTTTGGGCAATCGGTTATTAAATGTTTGACAGTAAGCTGGATCTTACATAATTCACATTTTGGGGGTTCACTTTTAGTAATCAAGTAACTATGAGTAAGTTTGGTGTGGCCTATTCGTAACCTAGTTAGTTTAACGTGAAGCGATCTTTTGTTTGTTGGCTGCGCTCGAGGTTTCACTTCCGGTTTCACGTCGCGTAGTTTCGATTGGGACGATTGCCACTCGATTTGCCACAATTTTAGCACTTTTGATTTAAGTAGCGGTTTTATGTCGTTATACCGTTTGCACTTCACTCACGGTTTCACTAATTGCTGCTTGTCGTGATTTGCGGTCGGCTTCTTCATTTCCTTGAAGGCCAGTATGAGAAGGAACCCAAAGTATTTCCACAAAGTTATTGAAATGTTGCAACTGCGATAATTCGACTTTAATGTGGAGGGCTATTGGATGTGTGGGATAAAGTTGATTGATAATATGGATTGAGTTAAGAGAGTCTGTTATTATGAGGGATCTTGAAGTATTTTTTGTTTTTATGTGAATAAGTGCTTGAAGAATGGCGTATAGCTCTCCAGTGCAGACGCTGCTTATTTCGGGTAACTTGTATTGTAGTGTACTGTTTTGCATGATCACTGCCGCGCTCACGCCATCAGAGGTTTTGGATGCGTCTGTATATGCAAGGTGAAATTGTGGATATTTGTCAAGTATGGAGGCAAATGTTTTCCTAATTAGGGTATGGGGGGTTTCTAATTTGTTAAATTTGCACAGTGAAGTGTCGCTGGGAGGGATATTGATCGACCATGGAGGGGGAGTTTTAATTTTGTTGGAAAGGAAGCGGGGACGTTTGATTTGGAGTTCTGTGAGAATTTTACTAGCTCTTGCATAGAATGGTGGGTCTGTTTTGATATTTGCCGAATGTAAAGTTTTGTAGTGCTTGGTCAGTATGTTAATGTAGACTGGATTCTGCTGGTTTGTGCTGATGGATAGTGCGTATGAAGCGGCAAGGTTTTTTCTCCGGAGTTGTAGAGAAGGTTCCCCGGTTTCGCACTGTAGGCTTTTTATTGGACTCCCGTTGAATTGCTCTACTGAATTATTATCTACATCTAATATCAAGCTTGTAGAATGATTGGAAATGTACCTCACATGACCCATCAATTTATCATATAATGCTGCAAACATAAAATATTCAATAAAAAATATGGAAATCAATAACCAGATGCTTATAGTCATTAAAAAAATAAATGGAAATATGTACCAACATAAATATTTTGATAAATATTTATTCCAACATACATACCACCCTTCTTATATAACTAACAGAATAATTATTATGTAATGAAACTTACGTGTTAATTTCATATCTGCAATCGTATCACGGGTATGTGAACTTCCAGCTTCATTTTGTTTTTGGCAAAAGTAGGTACAACAATGTAAATGTTGACCTAATATGTGGAAAGGGCTGTTCAATATATCTTTCCGTGGTTTCATATTTTTCCTCCATAGTGCCACCTTCGTTTTTTCTGTATTTGATGGCTTCTGTGATGGCATAGCGGAATCACAGTAGGTTTTTCTGAAAAATATTGAAAAACTTCAATTTCCATATTGAGTCCAAAAAAGGCTTGGATTGAAAATTGATGCAGACATTTCAGAAATTTTATGAAAATAGATTACTGTGATTCATCTTTTATTATACATACCCTTATTTCTTCTCTTAGTACCAAAGGACCAGCGTTGGTGTCTTTTCCTAAATCTCGCATTTTATTGAAATAATTTCTCAATAAGTGATTCCGACACTCAATCTTCTCAAGTCTTTTACGATGTTTATCGCCAGTTCGATAATTTGAACTCGACATGCTTGATCACAAGTTCACAAACTAACAAGTATCACTATCTGAATGCAATCGCAAACTAACTAGCTTTCTGTTGTCTGTTATACATGCATATCTGGCCGGTTCTTTGTCCATCACCCTCGCCGCAGCCGTTCGCAAAAAATGTTTACGTTTTTATCACCTATTTAATATTATACCTAATCTTATTCGAGAATGCAATGAATCCCTTTCGCAATTTCTATTGACATCATCACAGGTGCTGAAATTTTTGGAATAGCTTCAGTGCTATTTATGGTTTTCATGAATGAAATTACTATTTATTCAATAATTCATAGTGTGTATGTAAAAGTACTTATTTGGTGCGAGGGCGCTCGAATCAGTCATCAAAAATACTCCGTAATTGTGTTTGCAGGGGTTCAGCAAAAATCATTTTTGACCTAGTAGTCATTGATGGATCACGTTAATTTTTTTTTCAATAAAGACAACTGGGTAATTGAGGCATCTCTCGGAGTACTTTTTCGAAATGCGATATATCTTGTGAGATAAAAAATAGTGAATATGGCCGATATTTCGTACTTTTTTTCTAGTGTTTTTTTCAAAAAATTAAAAAAGTACTCCGAGAGATTGCTAGATCCAACTTTTCACAAGCAGAAAGTGAAAAAAAATCTCGATTTTTTTTAGCGAGGTCCCAGTAATATGATTTTTGCCATTTCTTGCTTTACAAAGTTTTAGTATCAATCCCAAATAAGGTTAAACCCCTCTTAAATCTGATATAGATAAAATTTTAATGATATCTCTAAAAATTAAAACGTATTTCACTGTTGCAGATAGTTTTATGTGAAAATAACATCGAGTATAAACAAATTTAGAAGAATACAACTAGTAATTTGAAGTATTACTATCAAAACTTTATGTTGTATTTTGTAACTTCTAAAATCATTAGAAAACCCTGATAAAATTGGAGCGCAAGAAAATTTCACTGCCTTTATACCATATAAATCACAGTAACATTTGTTTTACATCAAAATTTCCCTTCTGTCAGAAACTAATTTAAGTGACAAAAGTCGGACATATTTATTTTCTTTCTAAAGTTGGTGCCGTTCATGTATGCATTTATATGATCACCAGCAACTCAAGAATATAAATATTGGAAAACAATTTGGCTTTTGCCCGGAATAATTTAAATTTTTGTAAAATTAAATAACAATACACAGTGTACTTACCTTTTTCTTTATGAGAACTCAGCTTTCCAGGGTCTGGGTTCATGGGTTTTATGTATTATTCATTTTTTTATATGCCCAAATATTCGATATTCATTTTAAAAAAGAATTTTTAGATTAAATATTTACTTCTGATGAACTACTTTTTAATGGAATATTTCTAATACGGTCCTGTGCATTTGATTTAAAAGCATTTCATTGATGAATGTAGGTGTTCGAAATGGTACTGCCAACTGATAAAAAGAAAAACTATTTTGAATGAAGATTTATAATTTATAATTTATCTACTCAAAAGAAACCAATTTTTATTTCGTAAAATATCAAAAAGTTCATTATTTTGCACATTAAATGAAAAATAAAACTTAACTACGATGGCCTTTTATTCAACAACATTCATACTAGTGAAATTTATATCTAATACATGTAAGTATGCAGCTTGCTATACATTTAAGTTATGTTGCTAATTATTCAACAGAATAAAATATTAGAGAATGGACGATTGGGGAGTATTATCAAATATTTTTTATACACCCAAGTAAGTTTTTTATTTGAAATGAAGTTTATAAAATACCTTTTATCTTCTACTAATATTCGAAAGATGAATATTCACCTCTTTGATTTCTTTTTAGGCTGTTCTGGTCCCTGGAAAATGGACTCATGGTTCATTTGAATCAATTCATTTATGAAAATCCTTCAGTATTTAGGTTATTTTCACTATTTACAATGATTATTTTCTTCAGGAATCGCTTAAAAACGTTAGTTTCACTATTCACACTTTTTAGTACTTGTATTTTGTTTTAAATTTTACAATTTTTATTATTAAAATAAAAAAGAATGTGCTCCTTGTAGCTTTACATTTTCTAGCACTACTGCTCAATCCCACTTTTTTCAAATCAACAACTTTTTTAAACAAACTTCAATTTTTTTATTATTAACAAGAATTTGCCTTCTATTTCTTAAATTTGTTTGATAGTCACTGACCAATCAAAAACAACTTATAGTTGCTTATTCAATATATTTCATTATATTACTTTTCCGCCCTACCACCCTACCGAGAAAAGTACAAATCTATTACATCCAAAATATCGCCTCCTATGCTATTTTCAACAGAATTTACAAACATTATTTCACGAATCTTCAATTGATTTCAGTTACGTTTCAATGTAGGCAACTCTGTATAATAACAATTTCAACTAATATAAATTGTCTAAATACGTTATTTCCAGTGAAGATATAAATCTATCTCTGAAATTACCAAAAACATCACCTACGTTAAACGATTTGCCAAAAAGTAATTAGAAAATGCACATCTGCTTTATGCACAGTTGGCTACTTTCCAAAACGGCATTCGCGACATAAGTCCTCTTCCACTATTTTGCTCTCATTCTCTTTTTCTGGAAACTTCGTGACGTAAGCTGAGATTCCTGCCTCGTCTCGGCGCAATAACACTTCAGATATAGCTACGACGTCAACTAAGCGGAAAACTATAACTCGAAATATCTGTTATATCCAATATTGTTAACAGTACGGATGATCAGGAAAATATTATTTGGAATTAAAGAGTTTAGGAGCGTATCAAATAATAACATCAATGGTGTAGGTATAGAGTATTTGAGACATGTAATCTATTTGTTATAACAGCATGTAATAAGCAAATTTAAAAAATTGTGCATTACATTAAACGTTCACTTGGAATTAAATAATTTAAGAGCGTATCAAATAATAATAACGTCAATGGTGTAGGTAGAGAGTACGTATTTTAGAAGTATAATATATTTGTTTTAACAGCATGTAGTAAAAAATTTTAAGAAATTATGTATTACAAGTTTAACGGTTCTCAGCGATCAGAGTGGCGTCAGCATAGAGAACGGTATCACACGAGGAGGTCAATGTCGTGGCATCATGCCCACCCATCGACATCCTGGTCGGAGAACGACAACGCCAACATCGTAGGAAGAAGAAAGTGCGACGAAACGTCCTCTGTGAAGGGGAGAGACTTGAGAGTCTTAGTCTCTGGCAAGGGAGATGGGACAATTCGACGAAAGGTCGATGGATACATCGACTGATCCCAGGTGTCACCAAATGGATCACTCGCCTGCACGGGGAGGTCATGTACTACATCACCCAACTATTGACGGGGCATGGATGCTTCCGCGCATACTTCCACAGATTCAAGAGAGATGACTCCCTAAACTGTCATCATTGCTGCGATGTGATGTGATAATATGTCAAGCTGAGAACGCGAAGAATCCACATTTTCAAAAACCTAAAACCATTGTTGAATGCGCCCATGCGGTGCAATGTCTTATCTCGACCACCGTGGGTCATCAGCAGTATGGTTTCCTACAAAACATCTACCTGCTAAACAAGTTGGTTGAGAAGTTGCCAAATATGATGAACCAAGATTGTATCATGTTCAGCGGAATAACGAACAATACGGAAATCTTCCATAAAAAAGAGAACGGCAAAGAGAAGGAATAGACAAGAAGTCAGCACTCTAGACGGGAAACCGCAAACATCCACGTCACACGCTAGCGAGGAAGCCTATTGTGCAGTATATTATCTCCGAGCCGTCCTTGGTGGGGTCATCACTACTTATTTCATGGCTTCAAAAGTACGAGTAGTAACACTGATGAAATTAACTATTCCCCGACTGGAACTGTCGGCAGCGGTACTTGGTACTCGTATAGCTACAACAGTCTATGAGGAGCTACGCGTCAAGTTTAATTCACGGGTTTTATGGAGTGATTCGCAGACAGTGTTGAAATGGATTCTTATATTGTACCTTTGTTATCGTGAGAAGGTAGCCAATCGTTTTGGAGAAGTGCAAGAAAATACTTTTCCCTGAGAATGAAAGTGCATTCCAACAGTACTCAATGTAGCCGATGAAGGAACAAGACTGAAGACAGAAATTGGGCTGACCAAGGACTCCCTTTGGTTATATGGTCCGTTATTTCTCCTCAAGGATCTCTCAGCGTGGCCTGTCGAGACTGAGACTAACTTAGTGGAAGTAAAGAGCCAACTCTTCACATGTTCATGGTTGTCGAAAGATCCAGAACTCGACTCTGCTACGGAAATTTGTGGATCATGTTCGTGGTACAAGGAGTTGGTCCAATCGGAAAAGTTTTCATCATATCACCGAATGAAATGTGTAGCAGCTGGAGTCACCGCAACAGTCAAATTCTGGATAAGCCGAATCAAACGGAAGAAGACGGGGATTGATGCACCTTGGAGAAAAGAACAATGTAGAACTTGCTACGAATGTGTCACTTTTAGTCCTATGTATTTGGAACAAGGAAAAAAACTGATTCTACGTCAAGTCCAGTAGGATTGCTTCACAAAGGAAAAATCTGCACTTGCGATGAATATCAAAATGAATAATAGTCCTCTCTATAAACTTCAGCCCTTTTTGGACACTGATGGACTTATGAAAGTGAATGGAAGAATTCCAGATCTTGAACCAGTCATTTTACCGTCTCGTCATCGCGTGTTTATGTTGATCATTCTGGTTGAACACAAGAAGAATTGTCACCAAGGACAGTCAACAACCCTTATCAACATATGGAAATCTTTCTGGATTATGAATGGTGATACAGCAGTTCGCCGAGCTATTTCTTCGTGTCTTTTTTTTCAAGTTCCAAAATGCCATACCGATCATTCCTGAGATGAGTTCCCTACCTTATTTTCGATTAGCTGCTGGTCGTCCAACCTTCACCTTTACTAGAGTTCATATCTTTGGCTCCACAGAGGTCACCGTTGGACGACATCAGGAAAAGCGTTGATTACTTGGGCAATTCATTTGGAATCATGGATGAAATGTTTTGTCACGCTTTATAGACAGTCGTGGAAGACCCGCCCACATTTATAGTGACAGCGGGAACAATTTCGTTGGGACTAATTCAGAATTGAAGAGGGAATGGGGTCAATTGAACTGGGAAGAAATTAAATCCACTGGAAAGTTCGAGATGATGTAGTGTTAGTCTCAACCTTCAGGAGCTCTCCATGTGTCAGATGTCTAGGAAAGGTTAGTCCGATCCGTGAGGAAAGTATTGAAGAATACAATAAAGGAAAAGTGTCCGATAGATCAAACTCTGCTAACCATCATCAAAAGAGCGGAGAATATTGTAAAGTATCGTCCACTAACCTACGTCTCAAGCGACCCCACGGACCCTACAAGTCTCAAGCGACCCCACGGACCCTTCAAGTCTCACTCCAAATGATTTCTTAAGGGGATTTTCGGATGTTGGACCAAACCTACCGTGAGAACGAGAATGGTATACTCCGGGAGCAATGGAATAAATCCCAAGCTTTACTTAACCTCTTCTGGACAAAATGGACTGAAGGATATATCCCCACTCTATTGCTACGTGCGAAGTGACATGAGCCTGTCGAGCCGTTAAAAGTGGGATCGTCCTCATTACGGATTACGAGCTTCCAAGGAATTGCTGGACAACATGTTTCATCTCTAACGTGCTCCCCATTTTTTGGCAAATTTTGGGTTATTAGCACGAAACTACCACCGGGATGTATAAAATTGACTAATTTTATGATTGGATTCAGGGCGTCTCACAGATGAACTCTATTGATTTTCAGTCCACCAGATCCAGTAAAACGGGTCCTATAAATACAGAAATTTCGGTTTGTTAGCACGATACAGCCTCCGGAGCGAATAGGTGCGAAAAAATTAGCTCTAATCCTTAAAACCGTTGATTTTATTGTAATTTCTTCAGCCCTCTCACAAACATCTCCCACTAGCCGCAACTGGGTATGCATAAGTGATCGTTTTCTGTATGTACTATATATTCAAAATAATTTTCACTGATTTATTTCCTTATACCATAATAATTTATATGCACAGTTTTCCAAAATACTAAGAACTGTCATAAAAATTTATAACACATCGGTTTAAGTATTTCTCACATCCTCACACCACTCATTACATCCTCGATAGATTGAGCTTCGTGAACATATTTATTACATTTTATAATAATAATAATAATAATAATAATAATAATAATAATATTTCAACAGTGGCCTTAAGAGAAGCTCTTTTATATCAACGTGTTTTGTATCAAAAGGGGGCAAGAACTTCTTTCCATTTATAATTTAGTTTGCTAAAATACCGAAGCTTGAAATAAATATGCCGAATATTCTACAATATTTAGGAGACAAAATAAGACTCGCGGAAAAGATGAATATGGTTACATCCCAACGTAAGAGAAGCTTATGTTAGCTAACATCTGCTTTAACGCAGCCTTTACATGAAGTGAAAATAATTCCTAGGGCGAATGAAGTTGGAAAGTGTAACTAATTTTGCAAAGTGTGCTCTTCTAGGTTCCGTGAGCACTTAGTTACAACCTTAATTTGTATAAACAGGTCAAGTAGTACAATTCTGATATCTATCAAGTTAAAAACTGATTATTTGAAAGAAAATATTTGTGATGAACTGAATTCGCTTTTCAATGGTTATATTTAGATTTGGTTAACAGTGAACTTTGTATTATAATGAAATATAAACATAGACAATTTTAGACAACAAGTCGAAGGCAACTAATTCATCATTCATTAAGTTAATTGATCGGGCAGTATTCTGAATTCGTTATATTATCAGGCTATGAAAAGAGTCACAACCAAATTCTCCTCCACACTGAGCAGGTAGACTGACCATAATGAGTATCCCTGCTTCATTGTTAAGTAAAATTTCAACAAAAAGCAAAACAGTCACTGGTTTAGAAATGGTAAACCAAAAACGTATGTCAGATATCGCGTCACATCTGTAGCTTCTTCATCTTTTCTTATATATATTCTTGTATCAAGCCTAGTTACTGACTTTTTCTATACCACGATTGTACTAAATGAGAACGGCATCCTTTGATGACGTTGTCTGCGACAACTAACCCAGCCTAAGGTGATCCAACCTAGCTTAACATTAGTAGAGGTAAGTAATATTCAATTATCAATGCAAACTAAATCAAAAACTAAATTTGGTAATGCATTTTTCGGTAAGTGGTACATTAAATCGAAAAAATGTGTTTCTATTGGCATTTAATTATTATTAGAAAATAAATCTTTCATGGGAATCCCTTGACAACTCAAAATTTTTTTTAAGAATATGCGTAACGGAAAATAGTTATTTTGTAAGAGCATTAGCTAATCCTTTATTTAACCCAAGATGGGAGACAATTCGGTCTTCTCAAAATCTACCTAGAGAAGGCAGAAAACACCTCGGCTTCGCCGTCATCTATCAGTGAGGTTACTTTAAGAAAAAAAAAGAAAGTATTGTAATGTTATTCTAATTTATTTAAACGGGTGGGATAAATTTTAAACACACGGTATGGCTACTTACTAATTTATTTAAACCCTAAACAACTCACTAACACTTAATTTATATATACTTAGCTAATCACTTAAATTTAATTTATATGCACACAAACTTAATTATTAATTTATATCAACACTTTACTGTTCGCTATTTCGGTGTATTCTTGTTTATTTATCGAGATCACTTTATCAACTAAACTAACTCTGCCTGGTCGGTCCTTTATATATAGTGCCTTTTTTACTAGATAATTCTAGATTGCGGCTTACACAAAAACAATTGGCTCTGGTATTTTCTAGATAAGGCTGGTCACAAAAATAAGGCCTAGATAAGATAGGCACAATCGTAAACAATTCTAAGAAATCCGTGCGCATCCGCCATAATTTTAACTTTCATACATGGCTTAGACAGAGTCGGATTCAAGGACTATACCAGTGTGCTGTTTTGTAACATTACCCCCTCCTTAAATGGCAGTTCCTACTGGAACTTTTGTGTAGCTGAGACTGGATGTTTGAATCGGCAACTGGCCCCGTTTCCCGATCTTATGGAAATAGCAGGGCACCGTCTTCATCGGATACTGATAACGGGGGTTGTAGCTCCAAATTAATATCTGGACACCGGTATCTGGAAAGATAATCTATACCATGTTCCTGATAATTCGCCAATCCAACTAGTTACTCGCTATCTTAGGCATAGCCAGTTTCTTCACACTCGATTCCAACACATGGTCTCGGAGGTTTCGAACTGCATCAACCACTTGAGTGCTGCATGATCAGTTCGGATTAAAAACTTCCGACCATAGAGATACTGGTAAAAGTGTTCCACGGACTTCACTACCGCCAAAAGTTCTCTTCTTGTGACGCTGTAGTTTCGTTCTGGTTTCAAGAGGACTTTACTGTAGTATCCCAGCACTTTTTCTTGCCCTCCTTGGATCTGTGAGAGCACTCCACCAATTCCTACGCTGCTTGCGTCAGTGTCAAGAATAAAGTCTCCCTCTGATAATGGATATCCTAATATCGGCGCCGAGGTTAAATGCCTCTTCAAGCTTTCAAAAGCTGTTTGACAGTCTTCGTTCCATTGGAAAGCTCTTGCTTCTTCTGTAAGTCGAGTTAGATGCTTGGTAATATCTCCAAACTTCCTAATAAATCTTCTATAATACGTGCAAAGTCCAAGTAAACTTCCTAATTTGATGTTTGTCGGTTGGTTGCGGCCATTGCTGAATGGCAGCAATTTTCTCTGGATCCACCGCCACTCCTTCATTGCTCACTATACGACCTAGATAGTTGACTCGGTTTTGGAACAGCTGACATTTCTTTGGGTTCAACATGAGCTGGGCAGCTTGGAGTTTATTATTTCTGGTCGTATAATAGTTCTAGTTGCTCCAGTGTCTACCAGCAGAGTATATTTCTTGCCATTCACTTCTCCATCTACATATACACTGTTGTTGCGACATCTAAGCGAAGCTATCAGTATGAGAGGGTCTTTGTGACGATCATGGGTCGGTGCTACCCCCTCGTAGCCGACCCGTTCTAGTTTTCCTGTGACTGGGGTTCTTGGTTTGCAGGAATCCTGAGGCGTTTACACGAACTACGTACATGCCCTAGCTCGCCACAATTCCAGCATCTGCTCTTTCTCGGCTTCTTGTCCATCATACTTTTCATTAAACTGACGAACTGGTCAAATCTGTCTTCGTCACCTTCTTCTTGGATGGTCCTAATTTTGTTATATCCGGAAGCCATCGTGGCTGCTTCATATTCAGTAGCAGCTGTCAATGCGTCGACTAATTTTTGGATGGGCTAAACAAAGCGTCCTCTGTATATCGGGGTCACGTAAGCCTGGATGCCTAAACATTCCATCATGTTATCTGGTGCTGATGGATAAGCAAATCGAACTAGTCGGGCAATATCCAATGCATACTCTTGAAGGGTTTTGTCACGTTTCCGCCTTCGTTTCTTCAGCTGGTATCTGTACAAATGTTCGTGACCGTATCGTATGTCCAACCTCTTCTTCAGCAGCTCGAAGTCATCCGTTTCTTCAAGCGATATCATCTGAAGTACATCTAAGGCATCACCCTGAAGCGCTATAGATGGGTTCACTGCTTTCTCCTTGTCGGATCAATTATTCACTCTAGCGGCTGCTTCAAACTGTTTCACATAATTGGTCCAAGACATTTTTCCATCGAACGTTGGGGCCTTGACTCGGGTAAAACTGCCAATGTCTTCTAACTTAGGGTGTGTTTCTGTCTTGCAAGGTTTCGTTTGCTCGGTCTTCTTTTCTTTCGCTGGCGTGTCTTGAGTTCTTATCTTTTTTTCTTATTCCTTGATTTTATCAACCATCGTTGTAATCTTATTCTCAATCTTCTCGTCCATCGTTGTAATGTTATTCTCGATTTTTTTGTCCATCGTTGACCTTTTATTCTCGATTTTCTCGTCCATCGTTGACATCGTCAGCGGCAATGTCATTTTTCATTAATAAGATATAGTCAGATATATCGTTCTACAAAGTAGAAATCTTCTCGTCCATTTTAACAGAAATATCGTTCTTCATAGCAGAAATCTTCTAGTCTATGTTCTCTTCCATGGCGGAAATCTTCTCGTCCATGTTAGCAGAAATTGACGAGATTAAGGTGGAAGCCTCGTCATTAAATAAGACACGGTTCATTGAGAGAATAACACAACAGGTCGCAGATGGATGGAAAGGTTTTAATCCGAATATAAAAAAATCATGACTGAAAGAAACGCAGAGAATATGAAACGATCTCGTTCTGAAGTTTCTGAAGAAATGATAAAATTCTATTTTTCTGTATTAGGAAGACCCTTGAAGGGGGTAAAGCCAAGTCATATTTTCGACTAAGACGAAACTAATTTTACCGACGATCCGGGGAAAAAACGAGTCAGAGTATAATGAGGTGCTAAACATCCGGAGCGCTGTGTTGACAGTAGCAAAGTCTGTTTCAGTTATAATGGCCGGGACTGCTGACGGGGCTATATTTACTCCTTATATTATTTACAAAAGCGAGCACATCTATGATACTTGGAGCGAACATGGGCCAAAAAATGCTCGATACAATCTCTCAAAATCTGGATGGTTTGACATAAGAATTTTCGAGGATTGGTTCCATTCAATTGTGATACCGTTCGTAAAAAAGTTGGATGAAGGGCCGAAAGTTATGATTGGAGACAATTTGTCCAGCAACCTCTCTATATCTGTAATTGCGGAATGCGAGAAATATTGTTAAGGGTTCATTTTGCACTATGACTCTCTTGTTTTAACATAATAATGTCTGTAATTCTGTGTCAGTGCGACAAACCTTACTCTTTATTCTCCGTATTCTCTTATTATCATTGATTCACCTTTTCGAATATTAGCTCAAATACTAACCTTAGCTCTACTAATTCGAGAAAGTATAAACTGATCTATAAGTGGAAGTAAATAGTCGCCACGAATAATCCAACGTTATTCTGTGAACGAGCTTGTAGTTACTCATTTTCATTCGTCTATGGCGTAAACAAACTCCGTACTTAACCTTGAGTTTAGTTCGAATCTCGTTGCTCGAGTCTCCTGTGCTATCAATTCTGAATGGTTGACAGAGTGACGACCGAAGTAAGTGTCACTTGTTGTTTTGACGTTTTCAGGCTCCTACAATTCTACAAGAAGATTCTGTAGAATTATCGAATATCGATTTATTTAGTTCATTTAACGATTTTAGTAGTAGTAAGGTAAACCCGGGGAAGTGTGATTGTGGGGCAAGTGTGACAACTCGTTATAAAATGTTCTACGATGTAGTAATACTAGTGACATCTCGTAAGTAGATGCTAAAACTCTTGAAATAGCTGCCTGTGTGAATTTGAAATTTATCCAATATGGCGAACAACGGTATTTAGGTAGTATGCTTATGGTAGTGCAATTAAACTTAGCCATACAGTGTGTAGACTTTGTTTAGATATTATGTGAGAACCGATTAATACGAAGTAAGTATAAATTTTACGGTTGGCGGTGTTACATAAGGATGGGAGTATAAGTGTGTGCATGAAGAAATGTTGTTTTTCAATTGTTATCTAAATTACGACTTGGGTCACACTTACCCATTTCTTATTAGAGAGTGAGGTAAATGTGACAATCTGTACGGGGCAAATGTGAACTTATATTTGTGTTGAAATGAACTAGCTTCAACTTTTAATTTCAGATTGAGTCATGGTTAGAAATTACAAAAGGAAAAGCGATCGAGCAACCAAATATATTCTAGGTGACTTAACCCATGCAGTTGCAGAGATAAAAAGAGCTGCTTTTTCGATATACCGGGCACATAAAGTGTTTAATATCCCAAAAGCCACACTCCTCTATCATCTGACTGGTGCTAAAGGTGTAAAAAGCAAATGACAACGTAAAGCTCCAGCAATTCCGCTCGAAGAGGAGACGAGATTAGCTTAGGGACTGAAGATCATGGAGCAGTGGGGATTTGGAATATCGAGATTGGAACTGTTAGAGCTTGCTCGTGAATATGTGACTAAAAATTAAATAAAAACATCATTTAAAAATAACGTTTCTGGGGAGGAGTGGCTTGGCTTGGCAGAAAAAAGATGACGGATCCGTTTATTGTTCAAGAATATTTCGATATCCTCAAAAAAACATTGGTGGGGCTGAAGTTGGAGGAGAAGCGAGAGCAAGTATGGAATATGGACGGAACATCCTTGTCACATGATCCCAAAAAACCAAAGTCGTGGGGGCCAGGGGTAAGCCATGTTCCAGAACAACATCCGGACCTGGAAGAGATAACACCACAGTCTTTTCAGCAGTTTCTGCATCAGGGATAAAGGCGCCACCACTAATCGTATTTAAGGGGAAGAATATCTGGGATTCCTGGCTACCAGATGACAAAAACTCGTTTCCAGGAACGGCACATGCAGCTAGTATCAATGCATGGATGGAAACTGGCATATTTTACAATTATTTCCAATAAACGTTCATTCCTGCATTGGGACCAAATAGGCCCGTATTGCTAGTATATGACGGTCATAGTACACATATTAGTATTACACTCGTTGAACTAGCACAAAAAATGACATCACAATAATAAAACTTCCTCCTCATACCAGCCATCTTTTGCAGCCCTTGGATTTAGCTGTATTTAAGTCTGTAAAAGATATTTGGGACCAATAACTTGTAACTTGACAGAGACGTAATACAGGCCTCAAAATTCCAAAAAAAAAGTTCTCTCAAATGATAGGAGCTACATGGAATAATGTAAACGTGGAAATTATCAAGAGTGGATTTAAAAAAGCTGGTATTTATCCGTTCAACCGCCATGTCGTACCTGGAGAAAAATACCCTCCTGAGAGTTTGAAGAGAAGGAGAGAACAGCAGGCTTTAAAAGACCGAACAATAGTTGTAGCTGACATCGGGACCTCAAATATTGATATTATTACCAGTAACGGTGCTCAGTCGACAGATGACAAAACTGTGGAAAACCCGACGGGTAATATTGTTGATGCAGATCCAATGCAGGCTCAAAACTGAGTTTTGAGGAGCTTCTATTGAATACCGTAAAACACACCAACAATAGTCTGTCAGTCACAAAACGAAAGAAGGTAGCTGCAGGTGCAGAAGTCGTGACCTCGAAAGAAGTGTTGGATAGACTCACAGTTGAGAATAAAGTAAAGGAATCAAAAGAAACACAACAGAGAAAAGAAAAGAGAAATGCAAAAGGAAAAAGAAAGAGACGTAAAATTGCTCCAAAGTTAGAAGAGAGCTTTAGCATTTCAACTTCAGAAGAGATGGTAGAATATGTGGACTCCGAAGACGATCTTGACCCTGAAATATGGGAAGAAGAAGAACTAGTTGTTGAAGAAGAGGAGCAAGTTGGAAGTCCCGAATTGCAGTGGGAAGTTGGGTCGCTGTGGAGTATATTACCTCACAAAAACACGAGAAACATTTTATGGGAAAAATTGACTGCAAAATTGACAATAAATGGAGAATTCGTTTTTTGACGTATAAGATGAATAGTAACAACTTCTTCTGCCTGATATAGAAGCCACAGATATGATAGTCGAAGCAGATATTGTAAAAATATTGCCTGACCCCATGAAATACAGAAGGGACCACTTGACTTTCAGATTCAATTTTGCAGGACTGAACCTTTAAATTTTAAAAGTTTGTAACTTTTTTATTAATAAAAATATTAAAATTGTGCAAACAACAAAAAATTTGTCTCTCTTTGTATTTTCCAATTATTCACATTTGCCACAAACATAAAACAGTTTGACTAAGCTGAACTTCATTGTCACACTTACCCCAAACAAGTGGGAAAGTGTTATAATGACCATGTTTTTTAAAAAATATGGATAACTTCTATATGTGATGTTAGAAAAATACCTACATTTGGAAGTATGTAGTTAAGTTCCTAAAGACCATAGGTAACAAATAGCAGGTCCTTAGCAATCTCCAAAATATTTTATAATGTGTCATAAAAATCAACTCGTTGAAAACCAGGTCACACTTCAACGGGTTTACCTTATATTTTTTTACGAGAATTGTCCTCTGTATGTACAGGATATAGAGTCAGGTAAGTTCCCCGTTGTGTTAATATCTTCGTGATGCTTAGGCCTATTCTTTATGATTTTTATAATTTGTAGTGCTACATTGAGTTGATATAGCCACTGGAACACTTGAACTAGTTATCAGACGGCATAGAACTATTCAAGCCGTAGAACCCTCCCACTAAATAGAGGTTGGTATTGTTTTGTTTGGCCCCACTAATGGCCCCTGTCAAGCTAAACAGAAGTGAAATCAGAGGTCTGACTGGAATTGTTTATTTTAGGGCTCTCCTACTTCTTCGTTCTTTCTAGTTCTTAGTCCTCTATTCTTCACCACTTGTCACTTGCTATGTTTGTCTAGCTGTTAGTCGTGACATTTGTGTCGTCCCCACAGAGCACACATAACCATCAAGGCCTGGATTTATATGCAACTGTATTGAGAAACTGGAAGACCACTCAACCTATTCACTGTACTGGCACGGTTCATTGAGAAAATAGTTTCGAAAATTATCAGCTACGTAGAGTGCTATCAGATAAGTTTAGATAATAAGTCAGTGATCGCCTCTGAGGCTTTATATTTACTTAATAAGCCCTTGTTAACTATTAAGGTGACGTGACACGAATAGTACTTGCTGGGGGGTAACTGATTCTAATAACATACTTATCATAATATCAATTACAGTCACATTTGACCCATACCTGTTTGGTGGTACACATTTCTACTGCGAACACTGAGCATTCTGTGTTGACATTGTACCTAACATATTTCTCAATATATTATAATTAGTAGAGTACATGGCTATTCCTCTGTTCTAATCCAAGTAACCCATATACGGAATTAAAAAGTGAACCGCTACATATTATATATAAATTTTTTTCTTACATCAATATATCTGTTGCTTATTATTAGTAATATAGCGCAGTACGTTGTCCCGTGTCATCAGGGTGATTTCGGATTTCCACTGGCGATAAATTCGTGGCGCTTCGGAAAATTGAACCTCATATTTCAAACATATCGAAATCTATATTTTATTGTCGAATCGACGTTCCACTGAGCTCTCTGGCTTCTTCTCAGAGCGAATAAATCTTTCGCCTTCCACCAGCATAAGCAAGTGATATCTGTTTTTTCAGTGTGTATAGTGGAGTTTAGAAACAGTTTTCCAGCGAACACTAAGTGACGCGAAAATATCTAGCTGGTCGCCCCACGGAACTCTGGTGGCCCCGCCTCCTCGTGGCGAAGGTGGAAACGACTGGCAGGCACTGCACCTGGTTTAAAAGGCATAGCACTTCAGCCCATAAGACCACGCGAGTGGTCCGAGCCTACGGCTAAGAGGGTCTTCCCCCTGCGAGGGGGGATGCAGTACGCTAGACAGGACTAGCTATACGCGATAGTTGCCCAATAAATTGTTATTAGAGATTAAGTAATTGTATATAGTTTAGTAGTAAGTTAAGCGAATAATATGTCGGGTAGTTCACAGAGTTCAGAAGGCCATATCGACCCTGTTACGTTGGAACTGCTCGGCAGGATCTCTGACTTTGCAGGCCAGACCCTTATAGATTATATGAAAGATTTTTCAAAGAATAGAGTTGCTGTCAGTCAAGCCGTTTTAGGGTTGAAAGATACCCTGTCCAAAAAGCAAGAATTAACAACCCTGTTGGAGAGCCTTTCGGTTACCTTTTACCGTTTGGCGATGCTACACTGCCAAAAGGCGGATAACGATAGCGAAGTTATTGGCAAACTTAAGTAGCTAGAGGAGAAAATTGACGATAAGTTAGGGCGAACCTACGCAGCGGTGGCAAAAACGGACAAAGTCCAGATTCCGACCGGCGGAGCAGTGTTGCCGATGCGCAGGAAGGTGCTCAAGGTGGTTCCTATAGACGATAGCTCTGCTCTTACGTGTGATGATACAAAAAAGTTACTCACCACCAGGCTGAAACCTAGCGATCTAGGTGTGAAACCCGATAGGGTACTAAAATCTGGCAAAAGTGGTGTGCGAATTGAAACAAGAGAGATTGATGAATCTAAAATTAATAAGAATTTAATCAAATCGTTAGGGCTCAGGTATGAAATACAAGGCAAATTATTGCCAAGAATTGCGGTATATGGGGTGCCAAGCGATATAAGTGGGGATAAACTGAGGGCAGCCCTCGAGGTGCCTTTGGCGGGAGAGTCCGACGTGAAATTGGAACCCAAGTATAAATTTGGGCCGAGAGACAGGAAGTTTTCTCACTGGGTGGTGGAAGTAAATGCGAGAGGGAGAAGGGTGCTTGTTGAGGAAGGACGAGTCTACATTAAGTGGTCGTCATGTTCCATAAAAGATCACGTTAGGGTTCTTAGATGCTATGAATGTCTGAAATATGGGCATCTACAACAACACTGTCGTGGCGGATTCAACTGTGCCAAATGTGCCAAAGATCACGACACTAGGAATTGCAATAGTTTGGAACTAAAATGCTTTAATTGCTCCCATGTAGAAATTTTGGAAGACAAGCATGATGCGAGGTCAAACAAGTGTCCGACATATATGAAAAGGACCAAAGAACTAGTTTCGAATATTGATTATGGTCAATAAGCTCATATTAAAAGTAGCGCAGGCAAACTTAGGAAACGGTCGCATAGCTACAAACGAGGTTAGACCGGTTGCGGAAACAAGAAATGTGTCAATAATCTGTTTACAAGAACCCTACTCACTCAACCGAAACAACGGGTTCTATATTCCTGGCTTTACGCAGTATAAATTAATATACGAAAAAGACCAGAAGCCTCTGACGGCAATTGTGATCCTAAATCAAGACTTAGAAGTCATGCAGATCAGCCAATACACCACCCGGTGGGTTTCTGTTTGTCAGGTAAACTATTTTGAGTGCAGTCTCATAGTCGTCTCAATCTACTTTAAATGGAGTGGTAACATCGAAGAGGATCTGAGAAATCTTCAGGATATCCTCAGCACATATAGAGGTACTCCAATATTAGTTGTTGGAGATCCTAACTGTAAATCATATTCGTGGTTTTCGAAACGAACTGATGAGAGAGGAGAGTTACTAGAGGACTTCATAACAGGCAATCAGTTATATATAGTGAATGATGCTAATGAGCCGTACACGTTCTCTACAGACAATGGCGAAGACAATATCGATGTTTCCTTTACAAGCGGAAGTCTCCTAAATAATATCGTACAATGGAAGGTGTATGAGGATATCATCCAAAGTGATCATAGGTATATTGAGTTACATATAGAATACGAAGCGGATGGGGGCGACTATGAGATGGCTTGTGTCAGATCAGCAAAACAAGATGTTATTGACGAGATCACTGCTCTCCTCACAGAGCGCCTCGAGGGTTTCCCTTTGAGACAAATGACTGAGATCAACTCTTTTGTCGAAGAACTAACGCAATGCTTGCAAACAATTACAGGTCTGGCCTGCAAGGTTATCAAAAGAAAAAGTAGGCATACTCCTTGGTGGTCTGAACACATTTCAAATAAGAAGCGTACAGTCGCTAGGCTGCCCAAGCAGTATCAACGTCTTAAACGTAGGGACTTAGAGTGGAGGGGGGTACACCGACAATTCGTCGATGCAAGAGAAGCATACATGGAGGAGGTGAAGAAGGCGAAGTTCACCTCGTGGATGTCGTTTGTGGTTGAAGATCTGCAGAACGACCCCTGGGGAACAGTTTATAAATTAGCTGCAAATAAGATAAAAACCATCACCACGATGTCGAATGTGCGACGCTCCGACGGCTCTGTGACTACTCTGCTTCAGGATACGCTCGAAGAAATTCTGATCAATCTCATGCCAGATGATGATATCAATAACGAAAATCAATACCATACTGAAGTAAGAGAGGCCGCGAGACTGAGCACTGGGGATGTACATACCATAGTTACCTTTAGTGAAGAAGACCTCGACGAAGCAGTCTCAAGAATCAAGCCATACAAGGCTCCCGGTATTGACAAAATACACGGCAGAATTGTAGTTATGTGCTATCAGCACATTAAACCTTACCTTCTTCGGCTTTATAATGCTTGCCTGGCTTTGGGCTATTTCCCGAACAAATGGAAGATAGGCAACCTCGTTACTATTCTCAAATCACCCGATCGGGATCCCAGGGATCCCAAAGCACTCCGACCAATTACATTACTTTCGGAACTGGCCAAAATCCTTGAACGTCTTATCTTGAATAACATTTTCTGGCTTCATTGTGAGCGCACATTCTTCAGTAACATGCAATATGGTTTTCGTAAAGCGCGGTCAACCGTGCAAGCAGTATCTACATTAATTTCACATATCAGGTAAGCACAGAAACACAGTCTAGTCCTATTTGTCGATATAGCGGGAGCCTTCGACAACCTGTGGTGGCCGAGCGTTATTAAACAACTTGACAGGAAGCACGTACCCGGCTCGATTATGTATCACATGAAAAGCTATTTGAGTGACAGGAAGGTTAGATACCAGGCCACTTACACTGTAACAGAAAAGCGGTGCACAAAAGGCTGTCCCCAGGGGTCCGTACTGGGTCCATTTCTGTGGAATCTGGTGATGAATACACTTCTCGAGATGGAGTGGCCGGAGAGGGTGAGAGTGATTGTGTATGCGGATGATGTTGCGATATCCTTCCACGCTGATAGTAGAGCCGAATTGGAAAGAACTGCTGCTCAATGCATGGGGACTCTGGTGGAATGGGCGCTACAAAACAAATTAACCATTTCAAAAGAGAAAACTAAATACGTTGTATTTTCGAACTTATCTCGCGATAGAAATCCAGTGGTTAGGATGCAAGAGAACCCCATACGCAGAGCAACGCACATGAAGTACCTAGGGATAATACTTGATGAGAAACTGCACTACGGGGAGCACATTACGTACATCAACGAAAAAGTAAGAAACATATTCCAAGTTCTAAGGAGGTATACTTACAGAAACTGGGGCAAAATCGAAAGAATACAGGACTCGATGAAAACAATTTGTCTGTGCGCAATCATTCCCATCCTTTCGTATGGGATTGAAATATGGGGCCATAGAGTAGCAAGAGTGGTGAACAAAAGAGTATTTCGCACTACACAAGCTATGTGTTTAAGGGCAATGCTAGGCGCATACCGTTCAACGCCTAGCGAGTCTCTGTGCATTTTGTCACAGATACCACCACTTCACCTGCACCTTCAGCAAATGGAGGCACTGGCAGCTCTTAAGAAGACTGGGAACGCGTACCTTCTTGGTACAAGAATAAACAGCGTAGAGCTCAGTTATTGGACGGTGGTGCAATTTGAAGTCCATAGAATAGTTCTCGACAAATGACAAGAAGAGTGGGACCACTCCGACAAAGGAAGATACTTGCATGAAACAATTCCGAATGTTAGAGACTGGATTAATAATTGTCAAGTCAGATTGAAGCGGCAAACTACGCTACTCCTTAGTAGTCATGGTAACGTCGGTGTACACCTCTCCCGAATAGGGAAAGGGGGCTGAGCATGCAAACGATGCGACCTGGTAGATAGTCCATCCCATAGAATTATGGCTTGTCACTTATTCGCGGATCAAAGAGAGGAAATTGTTCGGGTGCTGAGCCACCTTCCGGGCACGGCCCACGAGACTATCCGTCTATTAGGTAATAATGTAAATGTATTGGGTAATTTTATTATTGAGGAAGAAGCCAGAGTAACATTAACAATGTAATGGGCATTCAGCCATAAAAGGTACATTGTACCTACAAATTTGATAGGCAAACCTAGGTTTAGATTTATAAAACTAGTTTAGATAAGTCTGGGCTTAGCGGGTCGTTGTGGGTAATTTTCGTGGTTTAGGATTTTAGTTTATATTATATTATGCTATATAATTCTCACCCTTAAGACCCGTACCTATATACTTAAAATTTAGATACCTTCAACGGCCTTCTAGTTCTAGTATTAGTATTAGTACTCGTATGTAACTAACATTGAGTTTAAATGGCGTGATGTGGCAATATTGCGAGCAGGAGACCAGGGGTTAATCATAGGGACCCTGATGAAATAATGCCTAAGACCTAGCTTAGGCTTGCAGTCTCGCCATAATCAGGCACAGAAAGATTTCTTGGTATAAAATGAAGATAGTGGCCCCTCCTCTTTTCCTCATCCTCTTGAAAGCGACTGGTCATGCTGGGCCAGGGGTGTGTGGCGGGATCTTCCCCTTCCTTTCCAATTTTTTTTTGAGCTCTCTGGAGTTATCTATCGAACATTCACTGCTGAATTCTTCTAAAGTACGTCTTTCGTCCTATTACCGCCAAACAGTATACATCTATGCCAACCACTAGATGTCTTATTTTTTCATCCCTTGAAAGTTTCCTGGAGAAAACAACTAGATTCATGGAACATGAGAAACAAAGGGTGCATACCCAAGGATGAATTTCCTACCCTACCGGGGCTGGAGGATTTCAAATATCCTGTCCAAAATTTAATTAGTGGATTTAAAGTTTCTGGGATTTACCCATGTGATCCGGATCCCGTGCTAAAACGTTATGGATTAAGACAATTTCTACTAAAGAACAAGCTGAAAAAATGATCTTTTCATTTATGGATTTGCTGGAAAGCATGATATATCCAAATAAAGAGAAATCCAGCACACAGAAAAAAAAAGGTTCGACGTAGTTCCCGGTAAAAGTGTTACCGGAAATTACCTCAAGGAAACGGTGCTCCTGACACTATTATAGAAAACGTAATCCAAACTGCTACTCAGAATTTCGAGAAGGACGAAATTAATGCCCACACCAGTGGTCTAAAGAGGAAAAAGTCGCAACGAAAAGTCAGTAGTAGCTCAGATTCAGATGTCCCTGAATTTTCAACCCATGCCTCTTCTTCAGATCACGAGACTTTAAAGGAGATTCTGAGCCAAAGCATTCCTCCAATATCTAGCGAATCATGCTTTGCCACAGATGATTTTGCAGTGTTTGAATTCAGAACGGAAACAAAAAAAACCATGAAATTTTCTTATTAAGTAGGAAAAATTGTGGAAATATTTGGCTCCGATCACCAATATTACTGCAAATTCATGCGTAAGTTTGTGGTTCCAAAGGCTCCAAAAAATACGTTTGTTTTCCCAGACATAGATGATTTTTCCATGGTTGACAAGAACATGATAAAGATGAAACTCAATCCACCTGTAGTAGTAAAAGTGCACTACAGTTTTGACATCCAAGACAAGGAGATCTGCGACTTAAAATAAAGGAAATGTTTCTGTTTTAAAACATAAAAACTGTTTTGGTTTCCATAAAGTTCTTACGTTGAAGTTTGCTATTTTTATAATTTAAGTTTACTTCTTTACTTTTTTAGAATATGAGTATATATTTTTATGTTAAAACATACTTAAATTAAATAAAAGTGTTTTTGAAAAATATACTAGTTTTTCTACAAAAATTTATTTATTTTGATGAAAAGAATAGACCCAGAATTGTTTTATATTATTTACTTTTGTTCCAAGTTACGTTTAACGATGCATATCTTGATATTATGAGAGAAGCCAACGGTGTTCCATCCGGGGAGCAACAAGTACCTGACCTGGAACAGCAAGTTTTTTTTCGTGTAGTATTTTTTTACGAATCATTTATACCGGTAATTAAAGCAAGCAGCAATTAAGCAACTTAGCCACTCTAAACTTTTACATCATTCTTAACAGCATTCGTTTTTGCAAAATCGCGGTTTGAACCAATAAAGTGTTCCAAGTTGGGTACATTTACGGTACCTACGATTGATGGTAACTATTAAAAATTATATGGCACAAATAAAAATATATTATTATAAATACACTGGTGTTATAGAAAATGGAAGTACTAAATGTTCACCACGATTTTTTCGTCAAACTAATCTAATTCATGTTATACATCAAATTGCAAGCAAATCTGCATAAAAAACTATTAAATTTCGTACTCGATCGAGACACGTATAAACTTTTTGAAAAGTGACACAATCATATTTACCGATTCCGACTTTTAAAAACTGAAATATTCCCTAACGCCAAATAAAATGGAAAAAGCAATGAGTTCAGAACCGAACTATATGTCTCTATATACGTTTTGTGCATGTTGTGAATTTACATTGTTAAATCTATTATCACTCTTCGGTTGTCGTTCCATGTAGAGAGGAAATTTAACTGTCAGACAGCGCCTAGCTGATTTTAAATTACGATTTACATCCAACAGCACAAACAGATAAGTTTAAAAAGTAACTCGGTCGACTGCAACAGAATTGCAATGGTAATTTTCAATTTTGTTTAAAACGTTTATATGCTACAGTGTTCATAAATATGTCGGGTGCATATTATATTACGGAGAATAATTATTCAGTCTTCTAAAAGAGGCAACCATACCTACAATTGAAGTTTTTTGCCACATTTTTCAGTTGACATAACTGTTTTGTTTGACAAACTATGTGACAGCCGACAGTTACACTGTGGTTGTTTTGAGGTTAGTTCGGATAGTCGTTTTATAGTGGATAGCCTGAAGCTGGTTTTTGAAGTTCTTTATCTAATTAATAATGTGCAAAGGATAATTTT
Source organism: Galeruca laticollis (assembly GCA_963921935.1). Lineage (NCBI taxonomy): Eukaryota > Metazoa > Arthropoda > Insecta > Coleoptera > Chrysomelidae > Galeruca > Galeruca laticollis. The sequence goes on from OY998183.1 coordinate 95,928,378, forward strand.
ACAGTTGTCATAATGGGTTTGAATTTGATATTCTGAACTTACCGCAGTGGATAGCATTTATAATAGCAACAAAATTACAGTGAAAATCGATGGGAAAAACCTCCGATCAATTTACAATAACGACTGGCCTACTGCAGGGTTGCTCTGCGTTGCGTCGTCACAACATTGCTCAAATTTTTTCTAGAACTACATTTCAGCTATAGAAATTAAATGCTAAGGTATTGGTATACCTATCAAAAGCGACCGTCTGGATACTCTAAACATCGCAGACGATCAAGTCATCTTCGCTCACGATGGAGAAGATCTACAATATATGCTTAGAAGTAAGTACTTGGGGTTCGTACTGTCAAAAAATAGAGCTACGGAAAACAAAATAACATATAGACTGGAACAAACAAGAATGATCAACAGACGACTTGATGGAATATTATGAGACAGACAGGCCACCAAAAACACAAAAGAAGAATTCAAAACACCCTAGTACGCAGTGTAATGAAATTTGTGATATATAGAGGAGGATTAATAAGCTAAATAAAAATACGGCAACCGACATGAAATTTATGAGGAGAAGCTTCATCTTCCTGACGCGTGCAGGCGATCATCTGTTCGGCTGGTATATTTGCAAGCTTCTGTTTTGCGCTTGCTTTTCGTATGATGGTTACTATTTCAGGTATGCAGCGCCCATTTCTAATATCGATCTTCGAGCCATGAATGCTGTTTCCTTCCTGGTTCTCTATTTCCTTCAAACATACCCATCAATATTTCCTGCAACATTCGATATTTAGGTCCTCTGATCATATAAGAGTCAAATACTCAACTTTTCTTCCTTTCACGAGGCCAATAGTTCCCTCTGGACTCCAGCTCTCTGTATTACCACTTAGATCGTCACATGGTCCATTCATGTAACAGGAAAAGTCACAGAGACATAAGGATGGGTCATATTAAAAACTAACAACTGATAAATATAATGACATTGGGATAGTACATATTGAGCTACATAAGAGAGAAAAGTCTAGCCTGCTAAGGACACGTCAAAAGTGCGGACCAAACGATATAGAAAGTTGATGTTACACGCAACCAATGGGAAGAAAAAAGAGTAGACCGCGAAGATCGTGGAAAAATGAAGTAGGTGAAACTATGAAAAACGCGACATAGGAGAAGGTGCATCTAGGAATTCTAAAATTTTTTTCGGCCGAACATTCCTTAAAAAGTTGTTGATGCTACTTGCAACATTCATCTTTTATAACTAATTTGAACCGTTAGCTGTTTAAGAATATATTCTTTATTTGAAACTCTCCTGGAGCTGTTTATTTTAGGATTGGATTGATCTTTATCCGGTTGCTTGGTTCCCAATGGTATCATGTATATGTAGTTTGCTGTGTCTTTTCTTTAAAAGTTGAAGCAAATGGTATTTCCCTTGGTCTGTGTGGTCTTTCAGAATAACTGCAGCTCATTGCGTGCCCATGGTGGAATCCCTATACCGTAATTTGATACCAAACAAAAGCCATCCTCGTTAGAAATGTTTGTTCATAGTCTGTGATTAATTCAATTAAAAATATCTTTATTTACATTTTTTTGTCACCGAATTTATTATGTTCCGAAGTTGAAAATTATACATTTTGAGGGGGGCTTCCCTTCCTTTTTCTTAGAAGCCGGTGGTCTGGTAATTCGACTGTGGGGCACTACAAAAATGATGGCTCCTTATTCTTATACAGTATCATTCTATCTGAAAATAGAGTTAATAAATCATCAAGTGTACCTCATTTTGGCTTTTATGACTCCCAAGATTTTGCGGTTTGTTTTTTACGGTGGAAACGCAACTGTGGCATATGTATGTGAAAGATTTCATTTGAGATTGAAGTGGACACGCCTATGTATAAGACTCCAGTCAATAATAAATATTTAACAGAAAAATTATCCTGTTGTATCGGTATTATTATGCAGCAATTTATATACACGATTAGGGTTCGTTCCTCCGCGTGTGGCTAATTTAAGTTTTGCTTTGAGTTGTTTAGGTAACCAGAAGTTATAAAAGTTTGAGGAAATTTTAGAAACGAATTCCTTAATCGTTGTGCTTTTTTGTGTAATCAGGTATTTCGATGGAATCTATTTGGATTTTTCCGTAAGGCTATTCTTAGACACTTGTTTTGTACGACCTGTAGTCTCTGCAAACATGCCTTAGAGTAAGATTGGAGAACAAGTGTTCCGTATGTCATAATTAGACGCATTATTTGTTTATTTATTAATATTTTATTTTCAATAGATAGTACACTGTTTTTGTGTAGTAGGGTATCACGTTGGCTGACACCGATTGTTTTTTTAAAAATGTTGTTATTTATGTGTAAATCAAGGTTTGAATTTGGTTATATATAGGGTAATTCGAGGATAGCTTGTGAAATTTCGTTTTAATATTTTTATGCGTCGAATTAGATTTGCCGTATATTTTCAAGAATAAACTTTATTGTGATAGGAACATGTATTGAGTAACAAAAGTGAATACAAAAATGAAACTTACAATTTACGGAAAAATAAAAATATTTCACCAACGCCATCTCCCCACAGTGCTGAGGTGAGATGGCGCAACTAGAAAAAAAGGTATTTTCGCCAACAAGTCACTTTGTTTTGTACATAAAAACACCACATTAGTGACAAAAGTTCACAAACTTGGAGCAGGAATCGTGAAACCATTTAGAACAACGTAAACATTTAACCCAGACCTCAGATTTTGAGGTTTGGGAATACACCTTACCACAACCAGTGCAAGATTTGTCACCGTCGTCCATATCACCTGAAGTTTCATCCAATGTTGATGCTTCTAAATCCTCGTCCGAAGATGAGTTGGAAGCTTTGTTAGGTTTTCTTTGGATTACTTTTGACTTCTTGAAAACTGGTTCCTTTTTATTAATTTCCTCTCCTTTCTTTGATTTTTTTGCCGCTCTTTTCTCTTCAATTGTCGTTTCTGTGGTTGATATTTCTGCCAGCTGTTTGCTCCTTCGTCGACCAGAAGCGACGTCAGCACAGCAACTGGAACAGGCGAGATGGTATCCAGTATTTTCCAAGGGGTACATTTCACAGGAGTAGTTTCATTGGCTCCGACAGGTGCAGGTGGTCCGTTTTGTTCTTCTGGTATAGTTTCACCTACAGTCTACCAACTAAAGCAAGGTTTTTGATTATCATCAACTAAGACTTTGGGACAACTTGAGAACTACCAGCACAATTTTGTTTATTTTGAACTGCATCAGGGACATCAGCTAATTTATTATTTTCAGTCAAATATGCGTCATCTGGAATAGCAGTAGGGTTAAATGGCATAATACCAGTAGCCTTAAATGCTGAAGTTCCATTATTTACTGCCGCAGACTTGTACCATCCTTCAGCAAGTAACTTTCTAAACTGTAATCTAGTAGCTTTCGTCCTGGATTATTTTTAATGTATAAATTAGAAGCTGAGTAGTGGTTTAGTTTTAAGGATCTGAAAAAACACCTATCTAGAGGCTGCAAAAATTGTGCCGTATGACTTGGCAAACAAAACAATATGATGTTGTGTTCAACACAGTACTCTAGCATCTCCAAGTCACTGCAGTGTGAAGCATGGCCATCAAGCAATTACAAAACTGTCTCTGCCGGTTTTCTGGGAACAAATTGATTTAAGGCCATTGAAAAAATATGTCACTATTGACATACGCTGACTTCTCCGACATGTACACCAAATATCCTCGGGGCATCCCATCCTCAAACTCACGTTTTTTATGTTTGCCTTCTGCGTTACAACAAGCTGTAACCGTGATGGTTTCTCCTTTTTCACCAGAACTGATACTTGCGATATTTTTACATCCTTTTTAAACAGTTACGTGGCCTGGCCTATTATTTTCTCGTCCATATTGAAGATGTGTCCAGGTTTTTCCATATGATTGTTTTCGGTCAAAATATTTTATAGCAGCTCAAAATAAACCTGAACGTCTTTTTTATTCATTCCCAAAGATCGAGTAATGGGCATTCCTTCTGTTTTTCTTACTGATAGCCTTGGATTTATCTGCAGGTATAACTGAAGCCAAGGAAAACCAGCTAATCTTGAGCCCTCACTGAAACGATGTTTAATACCCATCTGTTCGGCCAACTTAAATGCCATTCTTAGCACGTCCAATCGAGTTTGAAGATGTCTTTGACCAACTTTTCTTCGACAGGTGCACCTTATGTAGAGGACGGTTCAAGAGGACTTTTCTTCATATTTCGTGTTGATTTCCTTCTTTGTAGGGTAGTGGCCGGAATCCAAAATTTCTAGCAGCCTCATTAACTCCCATTCAGTTTTTATTAACGGCTTGAATGGCTTCGGTTAACTGTTGCTCAGTCCAACTAGCCCTGGAACAACTTCCGCTTGTATTTGGTAGGCATACTGGAAAAAAAAATATCGAGCCATCTCACCTCAAAAATAAGTGAACCATATATCCTCATCATGAGAGGGGAGATAGCGCACCTAATAAACTGAACACGTTTCCAAATATTCACCATTTTAAGGTTATACAACCCAACTAGAATATTTTCACTTACCTAAGATAACATGACTAAAATAAAATTTTTGCTAAATTCAAAGTCCACCAGCACCAAGGAAACTAAGGAAATATTTTTGGCCCAACCGGATCATAAAATTAATAATTTTTAAATAGGATTGTAACTTGTAAACACAGACGATATGGCGGCTTGTTTAATATGAACCAAAGGCTATCAGCTATCACCTTCTGGGCCATCTATCCTCATATTACCCTAATAGCCTGAATATTTGAGATTTTTGACATGTTGTGTATTTTGTATCTTCAAGTTCCCATGTATAATGATATATTTTCTAAAATATCCCCTCTTGACCATATATTCGGTTTTAGAAGGGATAATAGTAAGTTTATTTATTTGGAGATATGGTATTATTGTATTTTTCAATCCTTCTAAATGCAAAGAAAGCACTGACCTCAGTTTATACGAAGCAGGTGTCATCAGAATAGATTGCAGATAGTATTTTAGGATTTTTTGGAATATCGTAAATCATTAGGGAGTAGAGGAGTGGGAAAAGGACTAACCATTAGGGAAATCCAGCCGGTGTAAAATCTTCTGTTTTGATTAGTAGTATTAAATAAGTTGGTGTATTTACTTGAATAAGTTTGTACGATCATCCGTCGTGTCATACGGAATCAAATGCATACATAATCGATCACCCTTATAATCTTTGCTGTAGTGTGTGCACTGCTCTGAACCCATATTGCTCGGTGGGTATTATTTCGTGTTTTTCCACAAAGTTAATGTCTCGTATGCATTATTCTGTCAACTATTTTGGCTAGGCTGAGAAATAGTGAGATGGGTCGACAACTATCTACAGAACAAGATGGGCTTGATAATCGGAATAATTGTCGCTGTTTTGAACAAATTCGGATATTTTGTTGTTATTAATATAATAATGTCTGTTAGCTGTGCAATAGTTTTCATTGGTATGTTTTTTAACAATATGTTTCTCATTTCGTCGAATCCAAGCGCCTTTAGAATGCTTACTTGTTGACTTACCCTGTATACTTTATTTATTAGTGTTTCTGTACTTCATAGTTTCAAATAAATCAATGTTTTAATTGAATGTTATATTTTTACCGATAGCAATATCTAGGAAAACTCGGACAGCAACGTGAAAAAGGATAGAATGTCGGTTTTTCATTGTCAGTACAACTTTATTGTGCCTTTTGATTAGGTTTATAAAGTTTTGTTCGTTCAATTTTTTGATAGGGAGTGATAACAGGTTGTAATTTTAATTTTGTTCTCAACTAATATTGGAAGATGCTCAATAACAGTGTTATTTTGTTGCAATAATCGGATGTTCACCCCATTTTTGATGAGTGTAATCACACCACAACTGGAGGTCTCTGGTCTGCAATGAAGAAAATGTCTGGATTTTGAAAGCAGAGTGATTGATCAGATGTATGTAATTTATAATTCCGCGGATATTTACATATATGATTTTGAGATAATCTCGATGAAGAAAACTCAGTTTTTTCTCACCTGACTAGTTATCATAATTGTCAATATTTGCTACGAATTTATTAACAACCATAATTTTTTCCATTCTTGTAGTCGTTTGTCTCATTTGCGATGCCAGTTCCTCCATAGCTCTAGCCAGTTCCTGTAAGTTAACCAGAGAATTGAGTTTTCAAAATAAGTTATTGTTCCCATATTTTGATAGGTACCATTGAATTGGATGTGGATGCTGTTCTTAGTTGTACTGTTTTTCTGTTGAAATCTGGAGAATGAATGGGATTATTTATATTGAATATATTAGTTTTAGTTGTTTCAGCTACTGTCCTATTTAATATCTTTTCTCCGGGAGCCAAAGGTTACTGGTGGGAGGTGGAGCATCTCTGTAATTGGGTGGAATTATTCTGGTTGTATGTTTGTTATCTAACCATTGTTTTATTTTGATTAAGGTTGGACAAATTTCAGCGTTTTCTGGGGTCCACCGCCGCAATTTGCGCACTTCGCTGGAGTATTTTTTTGCATTCCTTTGTGTAATAGTTCTGTGCACACTTCAGACCTTCTGATGTCCATCCGCAATTAACAATTGCATGTCCCCATATGTGGCAGAAGTGACACTGAATGATTGGTTTAACCAATCTTCTGAATTCCCAGCTTATCTTAGCAGATATATTGTTTTCACATTTCGATTCGAGATAGTCCAGAGTTGTTTTCGTATATGTCACAAGCAGAGCTAGTGGACACCCTTCTGTAGTTTTCCTGTACGTACTTTTAAAGTTGAGTTTCTATTGGTTTTCAAGTTTTTCCTTGATTGTTTGTTTCTGTGAATCCCTTTTTCAGGTTCTGAAAGTCTTTTGTATCTGGTAAATAAAACGACATTTTTATTCATGTATTTTATTTTGAAATTGTTTTTTATATCTTGCTTTAGTAACTGTTTTATTTTGCCCTGAATTATAATGGGTAGACAAGTTTTTTATTATTTGTTTTGGATTTGTTGGAGTTTTATCAATTTTCTTTCCTTCTGCTTTCTTCTTATTAATGAGAATTGATACAGTTTCTGAATCCGACGTTAGTTTTTTTTGTGTTGCCGTGAATTTCATTTTCTTTTGTTTTTTGTTTTTACATATTTGGACTTGTTCTTCGTCCGAGCTTTCATGTAACCAGCTGTATCTAAATGTTTATATTGGAATATCGGTTTCTATATTTTCTGTATTACCGTATTAAACGCTACTGTTTTTTTTGGTATAATGAAATTGTCCAGTGGGATACTTTGAATCGTCTCCATATTTTCTGGGCTCGGTGATGCCAGTTGTATTTCGTCTAGGTTGTTTGAATTGTCAACCAGGTGTTTACGGACTCTTCTGATTTTTTGTATTATTCCCTGTTTGTCCCACGTTAAGCTGTATTAACACAATTGGTTTTCTCGATTTACTCAGATTTTCGTATTCGTCAGATTTATTCGTGCGCATGTCAGGATTGGTGAGAGCTGTCGGTCTGAATCTTGTTGTTACATCGTTTTCTTTTTGTGTAGTTGGCAGATTTACTTTATCTACGTGTTTTGCCCATTTCCGAATGTTAGGCTTCATAAACTTCGGCCTGGGCGATATGCGGCGTCGAAGTTCTACCATTGGTGACTAGTTCAGATGAACTACTATCTGAATTTGTTGTGTTATGTGTGTTGCTGGGAGGATCTCGTTGGTCGTTAGCGCTTTCCTTGTTTCTTAAATTTTCTGAGTTAGAGTTTTATTTATTATGTAAATTTTTTTTTAATGATAAAGAGTCTTTAATAAGAATACAATGTACATATGAATATATAATAAAATTTTACAGAAAAAACCAAATAAGACATTGGTTCACAATGAAAATATACAATTTAAAAACTAGAGACCTTGAGTTTCATTTAAAAACACTAATTTAAAAACTAATAAAAAAAATTATTAAACTTAAAGGTGGGACTTTGTGTCATCTTGTTCATAGAGGAGAACATATGCTTCTCCACTGACTAAAGATTTCCACGATATTAATAGCACACTTGAATCGTTATATTCGTGCCACTGTCCCGTGTAGGGATGTCGGCAATATGGTGTGTAGTGACCATTATAAGTGGTTCCACAGTGATTTGATATAGCGTAGAGGCTCATATCAGGCCCTTCTATTGGAAAATCTATTGCAGTTAGAGTTGTTAGAATCGGTGTCAGTTTAGATGTAGATGAATTGAAGATACTTCTGATTTTTAATATCTTTGCTTGAGCTTCTTGTGTTTGATTCTCACACTTGCCGTTTTATATTTACCTAGATCTGAACTATTCTGTACAACTTGCTCGATAATGTCTTTTGATGACTTTATAATACGACTGTGTTAATTGACGAGCTTACAGATTCCTGAGTAGAAATTCCAAAGTATTGTTCCTGGGATTCAAGAGAATTTATTACTATCGGTTATGGGGGATGTTACGGTCATTTCATGTCCGTAACGACATCTAGGATAAATCGTCTCTTGAATAGTATTTGAGAATAGAAATGTAGTTACTCATGTTATTTGAAGTTATTACTCAAAGAACTAATTCCCACCTCGAGCTTAATTTGCAATATACGCGACAGGTACCTATTGTAATTATTGATTTTTCGAGAAGGAAGAAAGCGATTAAGTGACTGTAGAAAGATAGAGACAGGTGTATAAGTACTGGAGACACTTCCTAGCGAGGTTTTATAAAAATAAAAATGAATTTTTTGGACCTCTCTCCAACTTCCAAGCTGAAACGAAAAGGGTGTGTCGATTGAAAATTGGAAATATTGCCTAGGATAACTAAAAATCAAAGGTATGTCAACGATTGCTTTATAATTTGTCAATCAGCTTAAAATTAATTCTCTTTGTGGAATCGGGTTGTAAGGTGATTTTCGGTAGAACAGGTATTCAAGTTTATTTTGATGCTTTTTATTGAATCATGGTTTTTGTGAGACACAAGCTTTTCGCTCGAAAGTCTGGAAGATGGGGAGCCCTATATCTATAGGACAGACAGGTATTTTAATAAAAACATAACTTCTGTTACTGTTTCTTTTCTCTGATAGCGTGATATTTTTTTTTGATTGAAATTAAAGATAACCGTAATTAATTTTTTTTTTGGGAATTTACACGAGGAGTAAATCGTTAAATTAAAATATTCTTCCAGTTACCTGGATATATTGGGACCTTCTATCCCTCAGATAGAAAAGGCCACTATTTTAGTTTATATTTAGGGAAAATAAATTACGTCGGGGAATTAATATTCATAGTTTGTTTTGCTAGTTTTATTGAAATGTTAATAACTCAGTTCCTTTCCTTAATTTTTTTTATTTTTATTGTTTACTTTCTGTATAATGAAATGTAAGCAGACTTAGGTGGAGCATAGTTCTGGTGATGAGAATTAAACTAAATTCACTTTTTATAGTAAATTAATCAGGTATTCATTTGTTTTGTTTATTTAAACTTTGCTTTTAAATTGATAATTAGGCACAGTCTTTAAAATCCTAATTCTTTCAGATCACTTTATTATATGAATTGTAATCAACTTCATTGATTAAAATCGTAGTTTCACTTTTTATTTAGACTCTTGTTCACTGTATTGCGATCTAAGTTTGTGACGAATCCAAACATTTTTACCAGAACCGTGTTACCATTTCTATGCTTTTGGGTCAAATCAGATTCTCCCCGTTTATGATGTTTTAGGCACATTTACCCTCTGGCACTTAGTACATGTCCTAACCTGACGGAGCTCCGTGAGCTAAGATAAGCTCATCCTGTAATAGTAGTACCCATAGCACCCCAAGACCACGGAAGTGTGACCGAGAACACATTAGCGAATCTGAACCCAAGGAGGAACGGCTCATGACTCCAAGATAAGTAAAAATGTTTTAAGTAGTCACCAAATTAGAGTCTCTCTTCAAATAAAGAACGATTAATAGTCAGTTTATTTGATAAAGCGAATAGACAAGATTTGTCAACTTTAACTTTTGTAAAAATTGAATAGATGAGGCTTTTACTTGATGAAGATCCATACTGAACGATGAAATAAAACAATATAGTTTGTTTAAATCTTCATATATTTGAACTAATGTTCAATTTAAACTTGTTGACGCGTTTCACTAACACAGTAGCTTTGTCAAAACGAATGAAGGTAAAATATAAAAATGTCTTAATATATACAGTGCTAAATCTATTTACTAAGGTTAACAATGGTATTAAAAGATAATTACCTGGAAATTCATTCACTACAAACATTCCTAAGCTATCTTCTAGGTAAAGAGGTTCAATAAAGGAGACTGATTGATATCTATTTGGTCGTTAAGGAGATTACCTGAATATTTATTTTTGTTAATCTCTAGGGCTTCTAATAAATTTAAACTAAAGGATTTACCGACTACATGGAGAATTTCAAAATTTGGGTCGAAAATGTGTTGGTTTTCTAATAAATGATTTGAATAGTTAGAATCTAATTTTTTGTTGTCATAGCTACGTTTGTGTTCCGAAATTCTAGTTTTAAAATTTCTAAAAGTTGTACCGATATAAATTTTATCACAATTGTCATTACCACATTTTAATTTATAAACTCCTGATTTGTTTAATTTTGAAGATTTAGATTTATTATTTTTAATGAATTTGGATAAATTGTGATCAGTTTTAAAGGAAATATTCATGTCTAAAGTTTCTAAAAATGATTTAATTTTTAAGGATGGTGTTCCAAAGTATGTTATGACATAAACTAGCAGCTTTCAATAGTATGATACACAGACTCTTAACAGTCCCATTAAATATTAATAATCATACCAAAGAATTAAATATCATAAAACAAATAGCAGTTAATAATAATTACGATCCAAATTTAATTGACAATATCATAAATAAAAAAATAAAAAAACAGACTTTAGAACAAGTATTCCCTTCAGATAAAAATGATAGACAATTTAAAAGCTTAACATACTTTGGAACACCATCCTTAAAAATTAAATCATTTTTAGAAACTTTAGACATGAATATTTCCTTTAAAACTGATCACAATTTATCCAAATTCATTAAAAATAATAAATCTAAATCTTCAAAATTAAACAAATCAGGAGTTTATAAATTAAAATGTTGTAATGACAATTGTGATAAAATTTATATCGGTAGAACTTTTAGAAATTTTAAAACTAGAATTTCGGAACACAAACGTAGCTATGACAACAAAAAATTAGATTCTAACTATTCAAATCATTTATTAGAAAACCAACACATTTTCGACCCAAATTTTGAAATTCTCCATGTAGTCGGTAAATCCTTTAGTTTAAATTTATTAGAAGCCCTAGAGATTAACAAAAATAAATATTCAGGTAATCTCCTTAACGACCAAATAGATATCAATCAGTCTCCTTTATTGAACCTCTTTACCTAGAAGATAGCTTAGGAATGTTTGTAGTGAATGAATTTCCAGGTAATTATCTTTTAATACCATTGTTAACCTTAGTAAATAGATTTAGCACTATATATATAGACATTTTTATATTTTACCTTCATTCGTTTTGACAAAGCTACTGTGTTAGTGAAACGCGTCAACAAGTTTAAATTGAACATTAGTTCAAATATATGAAGATTTAAACAAACTATATTGTTTTATTTCATCGTTTAACTTTTTTAATAAACTTTAACTTTGTAAGAATAACGAAGTTTGTTAACTTCAACTTTTGTTATAATTGATTTTGTAATTTTCTTTTCTTATCCTGTCAGTATCGTCAAGCTAATCTAAAAATCAAAACTTTGTAACTTTGTAAACCAAATCATTGAAAAGAGAAATAGGAAATAAAAGCTGTGATATTTTTGCTAAGTCTTGCGTTATTCTTTTTACAACCTCTATTCGACAGGCATCGAGTTTGGATAGGTGGCGCCCATTGTTTTGGAATTTAAATTTTGGTTTCAGCTCGAATTAATACGGCTCATTTGTCATTTGGATAATAAACCGGGAGGGCAACGACGCAACAGTTGCACTCTTCCTATCTGAACTCTTTGTCATACCTGCCCAAGGGTACGACACTCACCCCCTGAGCAATAGCTGGTCATTTTCCTAAGCAGGAGTATTAACAGGGATTTTGTCAGTATTGTCGTTGTTTTCAGTTTCATAGACTGTATCTGAAGTATCTCATAAGTGTTTATCTCATATTACAAGGAAGAACCCAATGTATCCACATTTTTGTAATAACATTTCTATGTAAGAATTACGGTAACTATGGTACAACTGAAGGACCACATCGTGAAATTATCATCATTATCTTTACATCACTTCAAATTGAGGGCACTACTTGTACTATCGTTGTATTCAAGTAACTAGAAATGTTAAAAAAATGTATTGGGAATTGAATGTTGAAACTCCATGCATTCCCATAGACAGTATGCAAATAACGATAGTTAATTTTTTTTATCAAATAATATTAAAATTGTGTGTTTACAGTACTTTGTATTCGAATAATAATTTTTCATAGAAAATCCAAGATCGGATTATTAAAGAAATTTATCTTATTTATGGAAATGCAGAAGTTTTATTCGATAGTTTCTTCATACTTCATCACATTTTATGTAAATTTGGGTTGTGAAAACCCATCTATAATAAGCTGCAGTTGTATTTATTAGTATAATTTGCTGTTCAGTTTGAAATTTAGTAGACATTCCCGTTCGGTTTCGAATGTGCGTTAAGTATCCTCGAAAGTTGTTCGCTTGTTTACTTTCTCAGCTCGTTAACCCTTTGTGTACTGACTTGATGTACATAGAGCAAATTATTGGAAAATACACAAAATATCAAATTTAATGAAAGCTTTCAGTATTCTATATTTGATTTATTTTTACGAATTGCAGGTGGCAGAAGTGCAAAAATAATATCATTTGTTATGGTTTCGGTTGCTGTGGCTGGTGACATATTGAGATCTGTGTATTTTTGTTGTGTGTACATAAATAAATTGTTGGTATTTGTGAAAAAACGTGAATAATATATACATTTAAAAATCTTGTAAATATCGTGGTTTCGACAAATATGTCGTAATGATTTTTGCAACAGAGATTTTGTTTCTGGGACTTTGAAGTCCTGTCAGGAATAAAGTATTTGGCTGATAAATTCAAACGTAATTTTGTTCCTCGTCAAATTTTCTATCTATCATATATCTATATATCTTCCAAATTTGGTTTTGAGTACTCTGTGTGTATTGTCGCTAAATTTTTAGCATTTAGTTCCATCTTGGTGAGTTTCTTCTCTCCAAAATTTTCGAGTAGGAAAGGGGAGAAAGGCTAGGTAGGGTAAAAACTAACATTAAAAAGCTACTATGCTTAAAAAATTGTTTACGTCAAACGGCAGAGAGTCATAAAAGACATATTGGCCCAATTAGAAAAGTAAAAAAATGACACAGGACCAATTAGACAGGCTTATTTCAGTAACATTTTTGCATCAAATCCAAAATAAATAAAAATGTTGATTATAACCCTTAAATTAATTTATTATTCTGCTTTTTTAACTTTATTGGTATTTTTTATGTAAGTGTAAGAAAATTCCTCATCACAAAAAATTTGAAAAGTTGTAGTATAATTTTAAAATAAAGTATTGAGCTCTACTCTACATATAACATAAGAAACATTTTTGGGTTAAATTGAAAAAATATATTTCAAGTAGCACTTTTACACCAAATAAAAAAATAAATACAAAAGTTATAGAATGTTTCGAGATGTACAAAAAACCAAAGAAACATTTTGGCATCAAATCAAAAACAAAAAAAATAAAAAAATTCTGGTAAATTTGTGAATTTTCTTAAATAAATGTTTTAATGTACGTTTTAGAGAAACATGTTGGATACAAAAGTTGTAGAACGTATTAAGGTCTAAGTTCAACTTTGACAGGCCGCCATTTTATTTCTACTGAGCCGATTTGGCTTATTAACGAACTCGTCCAAGATTTTGGGCCAACGGATTTTTCTAGCGAGTTTCGATCCGTCAAAAAATGCGCCCTCTATCGTGTTTACAAATTCCGTTATAACACATACATATTGTAATGTGTGAATGTATATTCAATTGCAAGTTAACTATGATAGTATAATTTATTAATAATAGCCACACGTTGGGCTAACTAATTGAATATGAATATAATAAAATTTTAATTATATTATGAATTTGTATATAATTATAATATTTATTTGATTGTTATAATTGCCATTACCATTACTGTGAATACTAATGATAAATTTGTATAATCATATGTTATTTATTGTTATGTTTTTAGCATTATTATTTTACTTTGTTCTTACCTGATTATTTATGATCATGTTCTTTATTTTTCAATTTTACCCCAGCTGCTCCTTTTATTTTAGCATGATAATTCTTAATAACAGTAGGATTCATAAGGATATAATAATGTAAGAGACCAACAGTACTATTTATAAACTTTATTCTTGAATGAAATAATTAAAAGAAAAGAAACTGTTCCAATAGATATAGTTACTTAATAATTCGACGAATACTGTAAATTTATCACATTTATCATTGTTACAGATATAAATTCAGGAGACGCTTATGAACTAATTTGCATAATTTATTCATATAATTTAAGCTTGAATGTTTCAAGTAAACATATGCATCTGGCAGATCTCAAATATAACTTTTTATATTGATAGAAAAATATTCTAAGAAATAACTATGAAAATATTTGTTTCCGACACATGTAACGTGGTGAATCGTTTTAAAACTCTCATTTTATAACAATGATTATTATTAAAATGGTTAGATATGTGTGTATAACAGCGGACCTCTATGGTTTATTGTTTAGTTCATGTTGTTTAAAATCTAAATACATGCAAATTACATATATACTGGAATATCAGGTGAGTTTAGCATTCATATATTACAATTATTTGATCTTTTATTTCTATATTTTTATTTATTATGTTTCATAATATTATTTGGCCATTCAATGTGTAATTGTTTATTAGAAATGATCATTTTATTCACTTATTTGAATTTTGGATCAAAAATATCTAAAAGTTTCACCAACCAGATGAGAATAATTTTCTCACAATGTCTGCACCGACGCTACACAGCAACATTCCATTTAGTTCACCCAATGTAATCTTAGATATCAGTAACTCTCCATCATGTTCAGGTAGTAAAGATTCGACTTCAAACGAGGCAGATTCTTCGTTTGAAAGCGTGGTAGATGCTTCTTTTGAAAAATCATCTAATCAATCAATTAAG
The DNA here is from genome assembly GCA_963921935.1 of Galeruca laticollis. NCBI lineage: Eukaryota > Metazoa > Arthropoda > Insecta > Coleoptera > Chrysomelidae > Galeruca > Galeruca laticollis. The sequence goes on from OY998183.1 coordinate 95,943,615, forward strand.
TCTGTTGCTACTAAGTCAGGTAGAGTCATAAAGAAACCAACAAAGTATATGAACTATGATTGTGAATCTGATTAAGTTACATTTTTCAATTGTAAATTTTTCTATGGTAATTATATTAAGTTGTTATCTAGGAAGGGAGGGGTGACAGGAAGCTAGGTGCTTTAGACACAACAATATGTCAATTGTAAGGATGATAAAAAGAAGGGCACTTCCTTCCCCGAAATATGTGTGTAGCATAGGGAGCAGTTGTAATTAAGTAATAAAATCGTTTTAAAGTATAATTTACCATTATTCAAGTGTATAAGATAATAGATACCTAACCTAACTTTATTTGTATATTCAAGTCACCAAAATAACCGTTATTTCGAAATAATTAATAAAATATTAAATTGGTTTCTCTTGATTGCAATATATGTGTTTATTATTTATGGATAATGATTATATCCGTGTTCTAAAGCACTAAGTGCTGGTTTGAAAACTATCTATGTCGTTTTTTTCAGTGTGGGTCTTAGTAAATGATTGTGAGTCCGATTATCATTATTGAAAATGATATATTGAGTCAGTTTTAATCATCCCACGATTTTATGAATAATTGAAATAATATCGAGCGAAACACAATGTATGTCATAAATATTTTATGGAATTACAATATGGAAATCACTTCATTGTACAAGCTCTAAAGGGTTTTATCGAAATGTAATTGGAGATTTTAGTGTCCATTTATACAGAACCATACTGTGCAATTACGTTTCAATTGGCAGTTTTGATAGGATTTAGTGGAATTCGTTCATGGACCATTCAAACATGTGCAAAAGTTCATGTACAAATCTAATTACCGATCTGTGTGCTACCTTGGAGAGTTTTGTGCGTAACGATATGTTGATGAAACTTATAAATATATTTGTTTTTATATAATTCCGTAATATATAAATTTACTTAGACTAGGAAAAAGTACAGCGAACTATTGAAAAGATTTATTCATGGATATAACAAAAAGTACAACGGAAATCTTTCTAACTATATGAAAACGACAATAAGGTAAATTGTGGTATTACCGACCCACTTAAGTCAATTTTAAATTTAGGTGCTTGGATTAATTTGAGCAGTTCATATTCTGTGTTTATTTAAAACACTATTATGACTAGATTCCACAAAGTAGGGGTCGAGACAGTAAATTTCATTTTAAAAATTCCGGCCTAAACTTAATCTTAAAACAAGTTTTTCAATTTCATATCACTAGCCCGACGAAATTAAAATACTATAGTCCAATGGAAATCGTAACAGGCGAAAAAAGAAATTCGAACAGTCTACAATGAAAAGTAGCCAAAACATCAAGATTGTGGTGATTAGCAAAAGAAGAACATGTGCTTACATGTTCAAACAAATGAAAACAAACGAGAAATGGAAAAGGAAAGATAAGAGCAATAAGAAGATAAGAAAAAAAGAAAAGAGAAAATAAATTTAATTGATGTAAAGAATAATTAACATTTTCTAATAGTAGGAGCCGTATTCCTATTAGCGATAATGAACCATTGCAAATGATATGCAATTAAAATCAAAATTGAAGCAAAATGCAGTAAGCAATTAAAATAGGAGCTCATTCCTATTAGCAAAAAATTATGAGAAATTAAAGGATATCAGTTTTTGGTACCGTACTGAGATCCTATTATATACCAAAAATTAATTAGAGGGGTAGCCTCTACCAAAATATGAAATGCTGACATTTCAACGATAAGACAAGAGAACAACTACATTCCTCATTTACAAAAAATAATCACTAAGTGTGACATACGGTGGTTTTAGAATGCCAAAAAAGACTCGCCTCAATAGGAGAACGCAACAGGGTATATCTGTCTGGATCCCTGCACACTCTGGTATGGATGGTAATGAGAAGGCGGAGTCTCTTGCGAGGGAGGGTGCGGCTCGTGTCTTTATCGGACCAGAACCTACAATTGGCATCGCAATAAGTGCTGCCAAATAAACACTAAATACCTGGACTGTAAAGAGAGTTTTAAACTTCTGGCATAATTTACCAGGATTGGTTCATTCAAAGGCCTTTATACATTCTTCGAATAATGTATCCAAACAAATGTTAGGCTATAATGGACATGATCTACGGTGCCTAATAGGCCTTTTAACAGGCCCCTGTCGTCTGAATCATCATATGCTGAAACTTGGACTGTCGGACGATCCGATTTGCCGTCTCTGTTTGGAAGATGATGAAACCGCAGAGCATATAATTTGTGCCTGCTGCGCCGCGGATCGAGTCAGGTATCTGATGTTTGGCAAATTAATCGGCTTTGTTAAGAAGCTGAATTTGTTTGGTGAAATATGAATAGGTATGAGTCACAATAGACTCTTACGACCCGCTAATTACAAACCTAACCTGACCTAATCTTTTTTCACTGATTCTTTGTTTGAAAACTGATTGATAAAAGTCGTCTTTGCAATTCCGGCTCAATAAGCGACAATAAGATCGAGTAAAAAATATTAGTAGATTCCACAAAGTAAGAGTCGATGCAGTTAATTTTATTAGTCTAACACCGGCCTATTTTATTTGTGAAATTTTCACCATTTTTTCTACACTGGCGATCACAGTTTTTTTTTCTCTGTCACAATCTTCTTCCATGACCATAATTTCATTATAGACATCTACTACTTTTCCCTCCTTAACTCTTATGACTTTGTGTAAAACACAACATGCTAGCACAATATTTTTTGTCTGGATGACATAATATGGCAACTTCAATAACACGGAATTTTTTGGACATCATTCCGAGGGCACATTCCACAATTCTGCGTGCTCGACATTGCCTATAATTAAAAATTCTTCTTTCACGTGTAAGTGAAGTTTTAGCATAGGGTTTCATCATATGTTTGTGCAGAGCGTAAGCGTCATCTGCAACAAATACGTAAGGAAATTTGGTTGGGTTGCCATTATAGAGTTGTCTTGGTTTTGGTAAATTCAGGCTTTGGCTGTTGAACATACGTCCAAAGGTTGACGAAATGAAAACGCCACCGTCACTATTTCTGCCTGCCTCTCCCACATCGACCACAACAAATTTCGCTTCAGCATCAACAACAGCTTGTTATATTATGGAATTGTGCGTTTTATAATTATAAAACAACGAACCACTATTCCACGGAGCTTCAATACGGATATGCTTTCCGTGAACCGCTCCACAACAGTTAGGGAAATTCCACAGTTCCTCAAACCTTTCTGCAATCTTCTCCATTCATTAATTGTAGGCGTTGTCATCAAGTACATTGGAGATAACACTTCCCATATGACAGCAAAAGTTTCAGCAACAATGTTCCTTTCTGTCGTAGCCCCTTCTCGGTGATTGAAATGCATGTATTGAAATCTTTCCCCCGTTGCCAGGAATCTAAAACAAATTAACCCAATTAGCCCACGCAACTTTTTTTCTCCATACAACATGCTTTTTTTTTGTTTTAGGTGCAATATGCAAGACTAAATGGAGCAATTTTAGAAATTCTTACACAAAATACGTAAGAGACTTAAAGAAAATGCCAAGTGGATCAGCAAAGAAAAAGAAATAATGGCATTTGGGAGAAGCCATGGACTTCTTAAAACCATGGACTGGTTCTTGAAGGAAGATTTCTAGCAACTTATCATCGTCAGATACTCAAGATTCTGCAGTCCCCCCCGCCCCAACCAGCAACGATGACCAGGTTGTAACACAGACACCTACTGCACAGTCACCCTCTGCACAAACACCTACTGAGTCTGCAATTGAATCTGACGTCAGTGGAGGTAGCTTAGGAGGAGAATACGTACCGAAGGAAAGGAATAAAAAAACTCCGTCCGAAATGGTAGCTGCTCCGATGATAGACTTCCTTAAAGTAGCTAGAGAGGAGTCGAAAATTGGATGCCAACAAAACTACTGGAAACCCTATGCTTAGCTATTTCAAAAGTTTGCTACCAGACACAGACGTCCTCACAGATAGTAGAAAACGTCGTTTCAAAATACAAGTGATGGAAGTTTTAAATAAGCTTATTGAGGAACAAGAAAATGAGCAATTCGTTTGTTCTCGACCTACATCTACATCAAGTTCAAGTTACGGTCATATTTCACATGTTCAAGGAAACTTGTTCCCCGGTGCACAGACTTTCACTCCATTCTATTGAAGGGCCACAGCTTCAAGGAAACTTCTTATCCAGTGTACAAACTTTAACTCCAGTCAACCAAACTAAAGAACATAATGAAATAATGAACGAAAATAACGGAAATAGTTATCATAATTTGAACTAAATTTATCTAATTTGAATTACTCATACATCTGCAGTTTACAACAATTACGTTCCACAGTTTTCTAAAAATAATATAAGAGGCATGTATTGATAATTGTGTGGATTTATGTACTTTTGTAAGTACATTCAACTCTAATACATGCTGATATGTAAAATGGTAGTTTTTTTTAATCCTTACCTTAATGTTAGCAGAAGTCTCTCCGGCGTTATGACTTCTTGTTTTGCTTTAGGATATTTCCTTGAATTTCACTCAATGTGTAGCAAAAGTTGACATTGTCATTCGACAATAGTTATAAAACTTTGCAGGGTCTAACCTCAGTTCAGCAATGAAGCCAGTTAAATTTCTTTTTTGGTTCATGGGGTGAACCCAACCCTCTCTATTCCTTTTGAAGTCTAACAATTGTAGAAAATTCCACAACATCAGTACCGTCTCCTCCTCGTCGTCCATTGTAACAACATATAAAATTCTAATAACTTAAATTACTTAACAACCAACACTGTTAAAAGATTGTAGGTCACTGCACGAGGTGTGGAATACAACTGCCCGGATTTCTGTTCTGTCTTGTTCGATAGCATTAGATACGAAGAAAACATCATCAACGCTATCGAACAAGACAGAACAGAACAGAACCCGAAACGTCTTGTTCTGTTCTGATCTGTTCTATTATGTGTGCGGCCGGCCTAAGGCGTCTCTTATTTTAAACCATTTTCTACTTTCGTCTTTAAGCCAAACTCGTTGAGTAGGTACATTTCATCGCTTTTTGGGCTTGATGTGTTTTATTATGGTACTTTATATTTACATAAATTGTTCTTACTTCTTTTCTAAGGCATTCTTGGCTAAACCTGATATTCTGGAATGCTTTGCAACGTTTTTTTAGTAACTTCTTGTATAGTCGAATCAAGTCTGCTCTCGAAGTTTTTTTAATTGAATTTATATTTAAAAAAGCAATATGAGTAGATTCCACTCAGTATATTTTAATATTTGTTAATTAGAATTAAGAAACTTTTGTGTGAATAAAAATATTAAATGGCCTTAATTAATTCTCTCTTCTCTTCAACAATTTCTATCAAAGTTTTACATATTGTTACGAAATAGCACACTGCTGTAGTCCCTGAATCCGACTCTGTCTAAGCCATATATGAAAGTTAAAATTTTGCCTAATGATTCGATTCGAACTGATTACCATTATTTTTTGTGACTATTCCTATCTTGACATTTCCAGTGAGGTCCATCGTTTTTGTGACCAGTCTTATCTAGATAATACCAGGGAGACGATTGTTTTTGTGTAAGCCGCAATCTAGAATTATCCAGAAAAAGGGCACTTATAAGAGAGGCTACGTACCATTGAATTAGTTGCTAAAGTGATGTCCTGAGATAAACAGTGAACAAGTAAATATATAAATTAAGTGTAAGTACATAAATAGTAGTGAAGTGTTTATATAAATTAGTGTAAGTGAATAATATAATTAAGTGAATAGTTTAGTGAATAAATAAATTAAGTGATTAGACATAGTGTGTTTAAGTTTATCACACTGTCGTAATAAAAACTTTTAAATAAATAAGAAAAACATTACCATATTGTACTGCATAAATGGTCGAATTGAGGGCCTATTTATTTAGAAATCGACGCATATACTTCGTTTTTTGGTGCATTTAATCCGCCTCTTAGTCATAACTTTTCATGCCCGTATTCATGATCATCCGTGTAAAACACAATTATCTACCAAAATAGTGTGGCTGAAATCGTGTTCTCAGAGGTCGACTTTTGTCGATCGATTTGAGTGGATCAACAACATTTGAATTCGAGTGGACGTCGAATTCTTTAGTAGCCGAATTTGTTAAAAGTTGTACTTAACATGAGAGAAAACATAAATCGCAAATTTGGAACATCAGAAGGATTGTTGAAGGAATTAGCATTAAAGGATAGAAAGGAATACGGAAATCATCTGGTAATGGTCGAGGAAAAATTGTATGAACTCCTGTTGAAAGTTCAAGACCATCCAAAGAAAAAAGATACAGAAATGCGTCAAGACTCATTAAAAGTTAAATTAAAAACAGAAAAAGATACCTGACTACAGGAGATCGATCTTCCAGACTTGCTTCCATGTAGGTACCAAGTTTCCCTTCTATTTAACGCGCTAATTAAAAAATCCTGGGCTGTCATACCACAAGAGCTTTGGCCCGCAAACTTTGTATGCTCTCATGCTACATCTTCTCGGTCCTTCTGTATGGTTTAGAAAGCTGGACACTCACCATAGAAAGTACCAGGAGACTTGAAGCATTCGAACTTTGAATGTACAGGAGAATACTGAAAATATCCTGGTACAAAAAAATACCAACACATAAGTAATGCGACGAAGCGACGAATGAATGAGGAACCAGAACTGCTAGATACCGTAAAATGTCGGAAACTTTAGTATTTCGGCCACATAATGAGGAACCCAGATAGATACGGGCTATTACAACGAATCCCGCAATGCAAAATTAACAGTAAGAGATCACCGGGATGAAGGAGAATATCGTGGTAGGCAAATCTTAGGACGTGGTTTGACGAATCATCAGCAGAACTTTTCCGAATCGCCATCAACAAAGTAAGAGTAGCCATGCTGATAGCCAATATCCGGAACGGATAGGCACTTGAAGAAGAAGATTTTCCCATTACACTTTTCTTTGATTTACAAACCAGTGAATATTTTTTTGTACATTGTTCTGAACGTATTAATTTAATTTTTGATATCAGCTGCAGCTAGCCCAGTAATACCTTTTTATTTCACAATACACTTTAATGCATTTTCCCTGGTATCCTTGTTCTAATATTTTCCTCTCAGTGATTCAAAGGCAATCATATTTGCGATAAAGTTTTCCAAAATTTTGGAAAAAATACTATCAGACCACTTAATGCTAATTGTTTTATTAAATGTCAAAACGCATATGGAAGCATGGAAAATATTTTTGATCAAGCATGGTTAAATTTGACTGTGAGGTTCACGAACCGGTTTCGATACGAAAGCAATTTCCAATCGATTCAATTCGGTGAACTATAATGATTGATTCAATTAAACTTTTGTTGATTCGTTGATCAGTTACGTTCAATCAAAGCTTCTCACGACTATTTTTGCTTAAACTTTTGTTCATCAACTTAAATCTATAAAAAAAATTAGCGCATAGGGTGCCAACATGCTTTCAATGCACTGTGGACATTAATTCTATAAAATATTATTTAATTTATCACGTAAAAAATGTTTCGCTAATTATTGACTTCAGTTCACGATAAACCACTTAAATATCCTGACATAGAGGTACCGTCTAGTTTCTACTATCTACATAATTTCAGTGCATTTTATGATCACCACCATTAAGAAGTTAATTTCAGAAGATTCTCTTGGAATTTATCTGTTGGAAAAGAACGTGCAGCGGATGCGAAATTTTCAGAGTTAATCATCAAGTTATGTTGAAATTGTTGATGAATGCTGCAAATGTTTTCGTTTTTAAAATAACTTCTACGAAATATAGTAAGTATATGTTGGGGCCAAGGAATCCAGTTCGGTTGTTTCAGAAGTTTTTTCCGAATAGAGACCTAAATTCACATAGGAAGTTCTAGGAAATACATGTTTCAACGAGAGATCGACATAAAAAAATTGAGCAAAATAATGACAAAATGAAATAAGTGTTATTTAACATTTTCCACTGACAATATCTATTCTGATTGAAACTTAATATTTTACAGAATGAAATTTTCACGAGTTGTTACGGTTTTGAAAACTGACGTTGAGCTTACCCCCAGTGATAGAAGTAAGAGTTTTCTGATTTATATTTACATTCACCATTCACAAAGGATTATGGGACAAGAACCTGAATGTTTATAACACATTTACGTCAATATATACATTACTCAATAACCTCTACTCCAAACATTTTTCCTATATTCAAAACTTACATGTAAACGCCAAGGGGTACCTTACGAATATCCTATATGTGTGATTTGCAAATTAAAATTTCAATGGTTTCAATTTAAAAATATTTAATTTATGAATACACCCCTACTCTACCGTTAAATAACCTTTTCGATTCATTTGAGCTAGCTGGAATCGAGGTTCTTTTCCATCAGTGAAAGAACAAAAAGATAAGAAAAGGTAAAAGAGTTCTTTGGCAAAAAATAACCACTACACTGACTATATGCCTCGAATGCACCTATATTCCAGCAGATAACGTAATGGTAGTCGATTCTCATCACCACAAGTGAGATAACGCGTTAAAGATAATAGTACAGTTGGATGGCAGTGGGTATGTGCTATTCGTATTCTATACAGTTTGTAGATTCAATTGCAAACTAGAAGCAATGGTTTGATATCAATATTAGTAACGTTTTCTTAAGAAATATAATTCAATAATTGCTAAGAGAAGGTGTTGATTTTCCTCCCCCCATTTTATTCTTCTTGTTCGGTTTTTTTCCATTATGAATCCGTGGTTTCTTTTCTCCACAATTTCGTTACGCTCCAATCTCCTTCTCTCAAATCTTTAACTGCCATCACTCCACGATATAGGTATCCAATATTAGCTGGTCTTCTTCTTCGTCTCTTACCAGGGATTCACCTTTTAATACTTTTTTGTCCATATGTAATTCGGTATACTTTGGACGTGACCACACTATTTTATTATCCGTATTTTCTAGCGTCTATGTCATAGAGCCATTTAACGTACATTCTTTGTCATATTTCTCCTGTTCATATTCAGTCGTTTCTTGTGAGTTTCATATATCTTCTAAAATAGACCAGTTCCATAGTTCTTATTTTGTTTTTGCCGGTCGTATTATTCGACTATGTTTATTTTTACAAAACACTAAATTGATCTGTACTGTGGCAACACCACCTGAAGCGCCGGGTGTGTGAACGATCAGCGTAGGTGATATGTATCATAGATAATACACAGAATACTTCACGAATTTAATTTGATTTATATACATATTTGCAATAAAAAATACGAAATACAGTTCACTGAAAAATATTTGTTTATTTACCACGAAGAATTACTCATTAATGGTAAAACGCAGACTTAGATCTCACCACGTATTTCTATTCCATATAAAATTTTTATTATTAATTCCATCTTTATATTCCCTGGTCCGGGAGATTTATTATTTCTTTCTTTTAAACTTACATTTTTTATGTCTTCTTCTGTGATTTCAGCTTCATTTGTCATTGGCCTTATATTGTTATTTTTATACTCTGGTCGGCTTTCTTGTCGAAATAGTTTGTAATGTTGCTTTATGCAATGGAGGGAAAGTTTGGATAACATTTTCTCTTTTTGTGTTGCTTTTAAAAAAAATTATTGTTCTTTGCCTCCGTTGGTCTATTATTACCAACGCTATTGTTTATATCTTTACACATTCCCTCCCAGTATTCGTTTTTTTCACAATATCGTTTATTGTTTTACCTCTTGTCTTAGATCAACGTATTCTTGTGATTTTTGGGGAATTTTGTTGCTTAACCTTTTACGGAAGGCACTTTTTTCCTCTCAATCATTTCTTCTAATTCATTGCTATATTTATCGGTGTGTTTATTTTTTTGATGTTCAATACCAAGTGCTTCTTCAGCTACTTTACTTATAGATTTTTCATGTGTTGATACATTTCTGGCTTCGGGATATAACAATGTTAGGACCATCCAAGAAGAAGGTGAGGAGGATAATTGACCAGACCGTCAGTTTGATAAAAAATATGATGGACAAGAAACCGAAAAAGATCAGATGCTGGGGCTAGAGCATGTACGCAGTTCGTGTAAGTGCCCCAGGACTGCTGCAAACCAAGAGCCCCAGTCACAGTAAAACCAGAACGGATCGGCTACGAGAGGGCAGCACCGACCCAGGATCGCACCAAAAACCCTCTCAGAAGTCGCAACGACAGTGTATATGTGGATGGCGACCTGAATGGCAAGAAATATACTCTGCTGGTAGACACGGGAGCAACTAGAACCATTAAACAGCTAGAGATAATAAACTCCAAGAAGAAGTTTCTAGCAACGAGACTGCGACTACGGACCGCCACAGGTGAGAGTGCCACAGGTGAAAGTGCCAACGTTCACGAAGAGACACAAATCCAATTGGGAATTGGTACAGAAAAGTTCACGCGTACGGCAATTGTAGCTGACATCGAAGAAGACGTGATTTTGGGAATGTCCATAATGAATCTACGTGGTTTCCAGTTAGACTTTAGAAACAGAACCATTAAAGTTGATTCCGAATAGGTATTCCTTTATCCATATGAAGACAGCATGGTATTGGAAGCAGTGTAGGAAGATACAGTTCTACTTGCACGAAGCGAACCCATGATAGTAGCGCAGCTATCGGGAATCATGGAGGAAGGTACACCGGTTATGATGAAGCCCTGGAACCACAACGAAGAGGTTGACAGAGGAGTAAAAATTGGAAAAGGATTGGTTACGTCGGCGAAGGAGATCCCAGTACGTAAAATAAACGTGAACGATCACCCAATTACCATCAAGAAGGAAACCAGGATTGGATCCTGCGTACCAGTGACGTCTATATTTCGTCGAACAACGGCAACTGACAATTCGAATGCCAAATTCGAATAGATGTTATCAGTAGCTGGTCAACCCTCGAATCAAGCTGAGAAAAAAAATGTATCGAGATCTACTTGTACCAAAAGGAGGGAAGCCTGGTAGAACAACAGCCGTCAAAAACAAAATCGATACTGATGATAACAAGCCAATTAGCTCGAAGAATACTACGAGCGAAGGGAAAGGAAGTTGAAAGAATAATCAGAGATATGGAAGAAGAGAAAGTAATAGAACCACCTACTAGTCCATGGGTGACTCCAGTAATGTTCCTCAAGAAAAAGGATGGAACTACGAGATTCTGCGTGGACTATCGCCAGCTAAATAACGTGACGAAGAAAGGCAGCTATCCTCTGCCTCGAATCAATGACACGCTAGACACTTTGGTCGGCAGCAAACTGTTTTCCACCTTGGACCTGAAATGTGATTATTGGCAAGTAGAAATAAACCCAGAAGACAAAGAGAAGAATGCTTGTAGTACCGGATGTGGATTTTGGCAGTGCAACGTCATGCCATTTGGGCTATGTAATGCGCCTGCGACATATGAAAGACTCATGGAAAATGTCTTGAGATGGTTAGCTAGACATGTCTGATCGATTTCGACGACATCTTAGTACCGTGAAAGCATTTGACGAACACTTGAAGAATTTGAAAGATATACTCAAACGATTACAAGCTACCCAGCTCCTGTTAAACCCGAAGAAATGTCAGCTATTCCAAAACCGATTCAACTATCTGGGTTATATAGTACGCAATGAAGGAGAGACAGTGGATCCAGAGAAAATTTCTTCCATTCAGCAATGGCTGCAACCCACCGACATTCATCAAATTAGGAGTTTTCTTGGACTTTGCACATACTATCGAACATTTATCAGGAAGTTTGGAGATATTGCCAAGCCAGTAACTCGATTCACAGAAGAAACATTACATTACAATATTACTTTTCTTGATATTTGGTGTAGGACAGACATGCTTCTACAATCTCAGCCGGCTTACTTCTATTTGTTTCTGCATTGGTTTGATTTTCAAGATATTATTCTGTCTAATTCTATTTTCCTTAGGAATCGCACATTTGAAACTGCAGCAAAGGTATGAAATATATTTTAAGCATTTTCATTACATTCGATGTCACTCATAAGGTGTTGGTTGGATAAATATTTGTCAAATTTCTCTTTTTATTTTACAGGTATTGTTGTTTATGTTATTGATTCCAAGTAAAAGGACTGCCAATGACAACTCGAATTCTTATTACTTAGGTGAACGTCCTTCACTAAGGAGATTACAAAAAACTTCCAATTTGATTTTCTGGAACTTTGCAAAATGTTTCTCCTCTTGTGGACATCATCCGTGGTTTCCATATATTGAAGTGTATTAACTGCAGATGTTTACATTTTTAAAAACATGAAGTTTCATTTTTTATAAATTGAAACGCAGACCACTGCCATAAGATCAGTTTTGTCTTATCCTTGAGTTGATTATTTTGGTAGGTTTTACTAGGTATTCAGTTCTTGGCATGAATCACTATTAGAAGTAATGTTGTGCTTAAATTGGAGCCTAGTCGTAAACATCTTCTTGGTAGTTGTTATTTGAAAAGCAGATTTTTTTTAGGTAAAAAGTTGGCATGTAGGATTCTGGATAGTCGATGTCGTAATGCGGTTACTCTAAAAACTAATAATGTCGAGTATTTTGCTATTATAGCACCCATTGCTACTTAAATATGTTGCATATCAATTTCATTATCACTTCAGACTTCCAAACAATGTTGTCAGAATCTTTGGCATAGAATTATTCTATTTCTCGAACCATTTTTCTATTAATCAGACTTCCACATTGTTACGAATATTAAAAATCTTTGAAACAACATCAAAAATGATAATCACCAATCTTTGAAAATAATTATTTACTAAATTTCAACCTCCTTCTACTCACATCGAACACTGTAAATAATAATCTTTTCCTCGAACTTCTAATCAAACAAAATATTCCGAAACGTTCCAGACAGGGTAAAAAGTTAAATATTTCATCATCTGCTTTTCAAATTTATCAATGTGTAGAACTAACTTCGGAGTGTACCAACGCGAAAATACGAAAAAAGAAAAATAACCCATCGTCTTTACTCGACTTTCTCGATTTCTTTTTGCTTATATGTCAGTGTCGGAATAAGAAGTTAGAAAAATCACTGTCACAAGCGAGTCTTAAAGGGTAAAAACTGCCTTAAATATTTCACCAGTTACTTTTAGATAAATTATCTTATGAAAAATACAAGGAACAGCTTTTACGGCCTGATGCAGCAGACTACATTGCTCTTGTTTCTTTAACGGATAACGGATTGTCTCTACGACTTCTAGGCGTGTATGGAAGTTTGTTATCCAACACGCCAATATAAAAACTTTTGAATAATCACGTTTAGTTCGAGAAAACAAACATTTCTATTTTATTTAGAAACTTTGTTATCGAATGAAATGGAAGCTACAACAATTATTAATTATGTTTCAAAATAAAGTGCAGTAATTGGAAGTTCATCTTCAATCCTATAAAAAGAGGATCCGCGAAATTTATACAAAACTAACGAAATGAAATCAACATAATGTTAGAAGTTCAAATTAATAATTTATAATAAATGTCTACTATAGGTCGCAGTGGAAGGCGTTGCTTATCAACCCACTCACCAATAACATTAAACCTGCTATCCAGTCCTCGATTCTGAGTACTAGTCTCTAAACTTTCAAATACAGCAAAAGAGGTAAAAACTTAAAAACCCGTTCAAATGGTCTATCGAAATTGTTTTTGTCCTCAAACTGCACAACTATATCATGCATAGTTTGATATTGTCAGTTCATTTCAAAAGTGTTTTTTTTTTGGAATAAATGGAAATATGGAACAAAAATTAAGTAGATAGTAGTAGAAGCGCCGAATATGTTAAATGTTACATAAGGTTTACGTTAAACACAAACGGATTCGTGCATTTAGAAGATGTTGTGATCAGGTGGAAGATTTGCTTCTCTCTTGCTGACCATATTTGTCTTCAATGCAACTTAACATCGCTCAAATAAGTGAATTAAAATCGTCGTTTGAGTGTCAGAGAGTGATAGCCGCTGAACATCTCTCGAATCAATTCATACAATCTTAACCATTGTTTGGGTACCACCTGAACCTATCATTGCACAACACAAATTTCTGGCAAAAACTAAAAAAACAAATTGACAAACAGCATTATCTCTCAGCTCCAAGCAAGGTTTCTTCTAGCATTAGAGTCTCAGAAAAGGCGTGCAAAAAATATTTATTAAAATATCTTCATACTGCTAAAGAAATTTTACTCCAAGAAATATTTTGAAGAACAGGCTTCCCATCATCAATAACAACGAACAATGGTAGGCAACTAGTAAGCAAACAAAAGTAACTATACATTGTCGTCTTATTTCACACCATACCATACTAGATACAACAAAACGGCGTAATTGAAAAGCAAAATAAGGACATTTTTAAGCGAATCAAATTAAGTAACTCATTAGAACAAGAGTTTTCAGCTTATTAGTAATGTATTATAGCACTCCACATTTCATAACAGGTAAAACCCGTTAGAAAGAAAATACAAAGATAAAATTCCAACTCTTGTAGATATCGAAAATAAAATAGATCATAAGTGAAAACGACGGAGATATTTAAGTAGGAAATCGAGAAACGAGATAAAGATTAAGGAAAAACGTCGATGGTGAACGAAAAGTGTTAGAGGAAATGAATCCTGTAGCCGTATTCTGTACCGTCCTTGCAAAAGATATTTCTTTCTATATGGTGAACCTATTCTGTACCATTCTTTCTATATGCAATCAGCAATGTTCGGCTATAGAGAACTGCGAATTATTGAACGTAAAAACTATGACCTTGTTACGGCTGCAATTTGAATTGAGAGGTGAAGTTGTGTGATAGTCTTAATTGTTAAATTAGTTGTTTAATGATATACTACACAGATAACAACAAGTAGTATTGTAGTATTGTTAGTTGTCTACTTTTCAGAAACCAGAAAAATCAATAATTTACTAGCTGAACTCGTTAACATAGGTGTCTCCAAATTCATTTTATTTTAATGAAAAGGTCATTCGAAGATAGTTGCTCTTCGTTACACTAAATTGGATTTGTTTAGATAATAATTTTTATTTCGAAAATGATGTAATCAAAAGGAGATAGTTTTGACTATGATTGAATGAGGATTGGTAGGAAAGTATGAGTGGAAAAGGGTCAATAGGTAGTAGGAAGAAAATGAGTACGCCATTGGAACCATCAATAATTTTTATTAGTCATAAAAAAATTATGAAAAACGATTTTGGGAAAAAACTCACTATCGATGGGTTATAGGAATTTGAAATTGATACCTGGTGAGAAGTCACATTGATTGTGTTAAAAGGACATTTTGTAATTGGATATTCTGATATTGGAAATCCATCCGAAGTAGACATATTATCGGGATTGTGGGAAATATTCCTATCAAACAAATAAATGGTTATTTGTAATCGGCTAGGCCGGATTGGAAACATAATTTCATTGTGAATGGAAAAATAAGAACACAACGACATTATACCACGTGTCTTTGATTGCAGAATTTATATTGGAAATATACCAGACCAGATATTGACGGAGTTTCTTCTATATGGTTGATTGGTAGCGAGGGTAGGATCATCTTTTCCCAATTTATCCCGACCTTCTGTCTCAAGCTAAGCACTAGGTTAGAACTTACGTGGATGAAGGTTATGTAATTTTTTTTGTATTTAGTATAGTGAAAAATTTATTCATCCAAAAATAAAGACTATTTATCAGTAATTTTTTTTAACTTGTCATAATCTGATTTTAAGTGAATTTTGTTTGCTTATACACTAATATGGGTGTATTTGTTCTAATACATAAGTATAGTTACGATTTTATTCGAATTGGAACTCGTATCTATTCACTTCAACTCCGAAATTGATAGTATCACTTGTTCACCTCTTGCCATTGCATCAGGCTCATACATTTTAATGTAAATTGTAGAATTATTCGATAATCTTTGTAAACCATATAGTTGCCTGAAAAAAAAAGAAGAGAATTAAATATCAAACGTGAAGTGAATAGTTTTATTTATTAATTTATTCTGGGAAATAACATACCTTTCTTTTTGAGAATATTTTAGGACAAACCAAAAAAATAAAAACATTTTCTACATTAAGGGGCTTTCTGCTGCTAGCCGAAAATCAGTTGAAACGATCAGGAATTTGAAAACATATAGATATATAGGAACTTACATAATAACGGATACAAATCGTAAGTACTCAGCTTTCTTCCTTTTTTTCTTTAAATTGCTTATCTCTTGGGTTTTATCAACAGCTTGGCATTTGGAATATTTTATTGTTACGACACAGCACACTGATATAGTCCCTGAATCCGACTCTGTCTAAGCTATGTATGAAAGTTAAGATTATGGCGGACGCGCAGGGATTTCTCAGAACTGTTTGCGATTGTGACTATCTTATCTAGACATTGTTTTTGTGACCAGTCTTATCTAGAAAATGCCAGAAAGCCAATTGTTTTTTTAATCTAATATATAAGGGACCGACCCGGGAGAGTCAGTTCAGTTGATAAAGTGATCTCGAGAAATAAACAATAATACACCGAAATAGCGAACAGTAAAGTGTTGATATAAATTAATAAATAAGTTTGTGTGCATAAAAATTAAATTTAAGTGATTAGTTATGTATATATAAATCAAGTGTTAGTGAGTAGTTTAGTGTTTAAATAAATTAGTAAGTAGCCATACCGTGTGTTTAAAATTTATCTCACCCGTTTACTGTTTAAATAAATAATAAAAACATTACATTTGTGTCAGAAGTGGGATAATACAAATAAATTGCTACGTAAAAATTGCCAAGAGACTATGTGATCTAAAAGTGGCGGAATTAAGAGCAGAATTGGAAGATCGTGAGTTGGAAACGTCCGGTAAGAGAAGTGAATTAGTAGAAAGACTTAAAGTGGCACTGAAAAATGACGGCTTTGATCCAGAAACACTTTTATTTAATGACGAGGCTTTCACCTTAATCTCGTCAATTTCTGCTCATATTTTTGCAAACATGGACGATACGATTTCTGCCATGGAAGAGAACATGGACTAGAAGATTTCTGCTATGAAGAACGACATATCTGGCATGGAAGAGAAGATTTCTACGACTGTGAAAAATGATATTTCGGCTATAAAACGATAATTCTGCTATGAAGAACGATATTTCTGTTAATATGGACAAGAAGATTTCTACTTTGGAGTACGAATATATGCCGCTATCTTACTAATGAAAAGCGACATTTCCGCTGACGTCGAAAATGAAATTTCGTCTCTAAAATCTGAAATTGAGAATAAGATGTCAACGATGGACGAGAAAATCGAGAATAAAATGTCAACGATAGACGAGAAAATCGAGAATAAGATTACAACGATGGACGAGAAGATTGAGAATAAGATTACAACGATGGACGAGAAAATCAAGGAGCTAGAAAAAAAGATGACAGATATAAGAACTCAAGACACGCCAGCGGAAGAAAAGAGGACCGAGCAAACGAAACCTTGCAAGGCAGGAACACACCCTAAGTTAGAAGACATTGGAAGTTTTACCCGATTCAAGGCCCCAACGTTCGATGGAAAAATGTCTTGGACCAATTATGTGAAACAGTTTGAAGCAGCCGCTAGAGTGAATAATTGGTCCGATAAGGAGAAAGCAGTGAACCTAGCTATAGCGCTTGGGGAAGATGCCTTAGATGTACTTCAGACGATACCGCTCGAAGAAACGGATGACTTCGAGCTGCTGAAGAAGAGGTTGGACATGCGATACGGTCACGAACATCTAGAACATTTGTATCAATCCCAGCTGAAGAACCGAAGGCAGAAACGTGATGAATCCCTTCAAGATTATGAATTGGACATTGCCCGACTAGTTCGATTTGCTTATCCGTCAGCACCAGAGGACATGATGGAATGTCTGGGCATCCAGGCCTTCATTGATGGCTCACGTAACCCCGATATGCAGAGGACGCTTCGTTGAGCCCATACGAAAACATTAGTCGACGCATTGACAGCTGCTCTTGAATATGAAGCAGCAACAAAGGCTTCGGGGTATAACAAAATAAGGACCATTTAAGAAGAAGGTGATGAAGACAGATTTGACCAGTTCGTCAGTTTAATAAAAAGTATGATGGAGAAGAAGCCGAGAAAGATCAGATGCTGGAATTGTGGCGAGCTAGGGCATGTACGTAGTTCGTGTAAGCGCCCCAAGACTCCTGCAAACCAAGAAACCCAGTTACAGGAAAACTAGAACGGGTCGGCTACGAGGGGGCAGCACCGACCCATGATCGTTCCAAAGACCCTCTCATACTGATAGCTCCGCTCAGATGTCGCAACGACAGTGTATATGTAGATGGCGAAGTGAATGGCAAGAGATATACTCTGCTAGTAGACACTGGAGCAACTAGAGCCATTATACGACCAGAAATAATAAACTCCAAGAAGAAGCTTTTACCAACGAGACGGCAACTGCGGACCGCCACAGTTGAGAGTGCCAATGTTCACGGTGAGACGCAAATCCAATTTGGAATTGGCGCAGAAAAGTTCACGCATACGGTAATCGTAGCTGACATTGAAGAAGACGTGATTCTGGGAATGGACGTAATGAATGTACATGGTTTCCAATTAGACTTTAATATAATACATTTTATATAAATTAATTATCATCCATTAAACAAATGGTTGAAGAATGTTTCCCATTCCGAACGTTTACTATATAAAAATTGACCTGTTCAGTTATTTTCCCTTTATATCCATAAATACCTACTCTCGAATTCAAATTGCTTGCATGCCATTTGCTTATAATACCCACAAAGCTAACCAATCACAAAATAGTCATTCGCACCACTATCAATTTCCGAAAAATTGTCCAAAATGATCGTAAAACAGTTTGAAATATTTGTCCACAAAATTTTTCTTGAAACATTTCATGTTTAAAATTGAAAGAATTCCTAATACGATTTTCTGTTAAAAAATTATGATTTATTGGGTCACACTGTATGTTGTTTTTTCTTAACTGCTGTTTTATCAGTTCCTCACACTATTTATATTTCACAAAATAAAGTTGCTGTCTGTATGTTCCTTACTATTATGAGTATTTTATTTCACAAAAAATGTATCCTCGATGGGAATTTTATTCTTCATAAACTGGCAACACTGTATAAAGTGAATATCCATTATCCGCGCCGGCCGGTTTTAGTATAAAGGTTATCTATGGTTTTAGTGTTCTCAGTGGTACGGAATTGTTATGAAGGTAGCTAACAAAAAATATTGATAAATAACAACTGATAACACTTATCTAATTCCAAAGTATAAAACATTTTTATCAAATTACCTACATACGTGTGTGGTGTAGATCAATTTACTGAAAAAATGGCAACTATAGGTAATATGTTGAAAAGAAGTTTCTCCACCAATGTCACTAAACATGCAATACAAAACGTAACAATCATAGGCGGCGGTTTAATGGGTTCTGGAATTGCACAAGTAAGTACAAATTTAATAGATAGTAGTGGCTAAGGTCCAAAAGGTCTTCTTTGAAAAAAAATTCATTTTCTTTTAAACCGAGATAAACAGTGTGTATTTTATAATCCTTACATGAACATTATTAAAGTTCTATGAAATGTAGGGATTTTACTGTGAACTCGCTACAATTGTGGCAAATAAATTATAGAACGATGATATTCCGTCCTCGAAGGAATCGAATTACTGCTTTAATTCTTCTCAGCATGCTACTAAATATAGTTTGGATGTTTGCTTGAGTATGGGATTCCTTCTGTATTATGTTCAGAGTTCTAGCTCCTACCACATGTAGATTGAGCTGGTTTATACTACTACTATTATTTAAATCTGCATTAAAGTAAGATAATCACTCACTAAACTACAGGCACATATAGTTAGTTTACACCGTGTGGGCCAATTTGGTGCGTGGGCCAAATCGTGAACTTATTTAGCTTAGAACATAAGTGTTTATACTGAGTGTTTTGCTGGATTAAAATAGTCCAGGTTTAATGTCAGGGACTAAAATTGACATTTTTATATTAAAATGACATAACCTTAAATCTTTAGAAAATTCGATGGTAGACTTTGATTTTATTTAAAAATGGATACAAAAATAGTTGCAGTAGTAATAGAGTTCTTGAAAAAGAAAAAAAATATTCAAAGATTAAAATTAGAGTCATCGAAGTCTCCATATTTAAGAAGCAATTTAGCTTATTTGCTTTTAACTAGCAGTAATTTTGTGGGATTGTTAGACAATCAAAGAATATGGATGAAACCTAGAAGTTGTGAAAATTGGACAATAATGTTAAATCAGTGAAGTACAAATCCACATCTGACCTATTTTTACTCTGTGCTTTTAGCAAACCGTCACTTTGGTCCACGAATACTAATATGCCGTGTTTACACCGTCAAAAATTGAATTTGAACTACCTTAGATGAGATGGATCAAATTCGAGTAGCAAATTTTACTACTTGATTGTTTACACCGAAAGTAAAGTACACGTGATGTCATTTAAACCTCGGACTAAAAATTTGGTACGTCCGGTGTAAACGTACCTTAGTAACATACTCAAAGTTCACTAGCGATACATAGAAGGGGCTTGAAAGATTCTGGATAAAAAATATATGTATTTGATTTTATTATTTTTTCTTAGCTGGTTCTATTATCAAGAGAGTCAATTGAGTTTTTATTGCGTAGGAGTGTTGTATAATAGTTATTTGTAAAACAAGTGTGACACTGACTCGTTTTGTAGTACGAGTGAAGTTTGCGCAACAAACCGCAAAGCGGTGAGTTGCGCAAATCACGAGTACTACAGAAAGTCATTGTGGCACAAGTTATACACAATATTTTTTATAATTCGCATTTATTTAATTTTTTAAATAAAATAGAATTACATATAATATCTGTTTTTAAACTAGGAGTGGTTTGAATTTAAGTTGGAAATTCTGTAGATTCCTGATTGGTCAGATCACAGATGGTTTTACTAAGCACTTCTGACTTTTGACATATTATAACCGAATAATTGTGTAAATTTTAAACAAACTTTCATTTAAGCAAACAGAGGATGAGTATTTGTTTAAAAAAGAGCTTCTTCGTATATGCTCTTGCGATCTATTTATATTATATCATGAACAGAATTATTTCTGTAATACATCTTCACGTAGATATCTGGTAATGTATCCCAAAAATCGAACGTTTTGTATACCTATATATTGATCCTATACAATATAAAAATAAACAATTGACAAATAATTGACAAATGAACGTTAGCGTACTGTATTCATTAATATTTATGATATATAAATCATTCTAATTTACCTTTAAGCTCTTTTAATATAATAATTTGCTAGCTAGAACAACGCTAGACCATTTTATTTATAATTTGTGTCAAGGTTAAAGTCAAATGTCAAATAAAAATATAACTAAATACAATAACCAACTGTACACTAAAAATTACTAAAACAGTGTTCAAAGAACTTCATTGTGACACTGTAAACAATGTTATAATGAAGTCTCCTTTATACGCGAATTATAAAAAAGATTTTTTGATTTTTAAGACTCACTTTTTATTGGAATTCAAATTGGGTGTGGCCCGGTTGCACTCCAGAGCTCATGTCGTCTTGGCGTCTTTTGATGGAAAAGGGGCGATGAAAAAGAGAGAGGGGAAGAGAGAGAGAGAAGAAGAAGAAGAAGAAGAGAGAAGAAGAAGAGAGAGTTCTGTAAAAATTAAAAAAAATTCGTACTTCAAGTACTATAGCACCTGTTATACTGGCTCTGGTGAGCTAAAAATCAATAGGGTTTATCTGTGAGATGTCCTGAACAATATTCAATAATAAAAGTGGTGACTTGTTGCACTGCGGAGGCTGTATCGTGCTAACAAGACATGTAACGAAAAATTGCCGACAAAAACGACGACGACATACACACAGGATTTTTTTATAAATTCCCTTTTTTTCTGGGATAAATCAATACTTTTCTCTCATATTAGAGAGGTTAGGCGGAAAAGTAATAATATATAATAGAGGGGCGAGTTTGGAGCCTTGTTGAACGCCAATTAGGGGGGTAAATGATTCGAATAAGCAATGACCGACTTTCACGCTTATAGATTAGGGTAAGAATATATTAGTTTCAGAATCGGGGATGGCAGTCTGATGCTCACTAGCTTCTTGACAAGTTCGGCGTGCCAGACCTGGTCGAAAGCTTTTTGAACGTCCATGAAGATGGCGGCTAAACAGCGTCGTTGAGTCATTGCTCGGGTGACTATTGTTTGAATATTTGTGATGGCGGGGTGATGAATGAGTTTACTTCGTATTTATAGGAGTGGAATTTGGAAGATGAAGAACGCGGCTGTCAAAGAATCATCTACAATGGCTTTATGCGTTGTCAGTTGTATTTTGATGGTTTCAGTGTTGCTAAGTATAGTGTTATGTGCGTAAGGGGTTGTATAAGTAATAAGATAATATCACAGGTAGGATTTTGAATCCGAGCAGGGCTTAGTACCTCAGCCATAATAATTTTGTTTGTGGTTATGCGAGTTTTAAGATTAGTAAATTGATAAAAGCTAAAATTAGATTCCCTTTTAATTTATGGAGTTTCATAAACAGATTTTTATAGTGTTTAAAATATACTACGTTGACTTCCTTACAGTCATGCAACCTATTTGTAAATTCTTTTTGTACTTGTTCGCTGCTGAAAAAGATCTACAATCTTCAATAATTAGTTGTTGCAAAACGTCGGTTGCCGTTGCGTAAAACATGAATTTCAAATACCCCAACAGAAAAAAAAATTAATGGTGTCAGGTCCGGTGACCAATCGTCCATTCTGTGGGATCTGGCAGTACAGTCTATTTACCACGATATTTCTCACGCAGCTAACGTCTTACTGCATCCTAATATTGAGAAGGAGCATCATTTGTATTGTTATTTATAAATTGCGAAATTATACTGGATTCTCTTCTAAAAGCTATCTACATAACATGGCTGTTTGTTTGCTTTCATTATGGGTATGACATTGGCAATATTGAGCACATCGGAGTAGAAGCCAGTTGTGATTATATAGTTGATGATGTATGTCTTTTTCACAATTGCTTTTTTTGGTAGGTTTTTTAGTAAAATGTTCTGTATGCCGTCGTTTTGTTATTAAGTTGGTGTATAGTGTTGTGTATTTCTGTTAATGATGCTGAATTGTCTACGTTTCATATATCTAGTGAGTGTGAGTGAATTGTCTTCTGGTTTTACTTTACTTAGAAAGTTCGTCCAGTTGTAATTTTTGTATTCTTTTATAAGGGTGTTTATTGTGTTTTGGTTGTATTTAAGCATGGAGCGGTCTTCTTCACTTCTTTTTCATACCTTCTTTTTGTTTTGTATAAGTGTAGTGATGTAATCGCGAAGGGTGTTATGTAGGGGTGGCTAGGTTTTAGGATCGTTGAGTAATTTCTGGCTGCAAAGATGGTGTCTTGTAAGTTTCCGATTGTTCTGTGTTTTCTATTTTGTTTGCAATGTTAGTGTTCTTATTTATGTATTTTCGGAAATTGATCCAGCTGATGGTGCTGTAATCGTTTATTTGTTTTATGGGTTGTTAACATAACATAACAACAAATATGTACGTAACATCTCCAGATACATTTAACCGGATAACTATGTCCAAGTATGTTGGTTCTCAAAATACCAGCCCAAACATTTACTTTCTCTGAAAATTAAATAAGTTTCTTACGAAGGATCTAAGGATTTGTGTCACTCCAATATCTGACATTTGGTGTGCTGATATTTCCATTGAGAAAAAACGTACTTTCATCAGGAAAACAAACTGATTTTGCGTAGTGTTGGTTATGGTTAATTTTATTTGTCATAATTTTACGTCTTTTGTCGGGGTTATCTGAAAGTTGGTGGACTATTATTAATTTGAATAATATGATGACATTTGTTTCCAACCAACACCTATGTGTTGTTCTTTGACTAATTCCAGAGATAGATGCAGCTTGAGCTGTAGAAAAATTAGGGTTCACTACAATTTCTGCAACCGTGTTAATTTCATTGTCATCATTAGCTATTCGTTGACCAGATCGTTTGGCATCTGTAACATTACCTGTTGCTTCAGGTATCTGAAGAAGATTCTTAAAATAAGGCATAAATATAATGCAATCACTTGGCATTTGTCATTGAGTAAACTGTCCCGATGCATGGAGATTTTTTCAACATTCACCTATTATTATGATAGCTGCTACTTTGTTGGCTTGAGTAAGTACCAATTTGTACCAATCTGCCTTAGTAAACTCTTAAACGTCCCGTTAATCAATAATAAAACTAAATATTTAAGCTATGAAGAGTTTTGCATGAACGTTGCAAAGTAACCAACTTTAGACAATTGAAAAACATCAATTTTTTTGACAACTATCCAGAGGCGGACTTAATAATCTCCATTGATTAAAAGATTTTATTTCTCCATCAAAACTACCCTGAACCCAAATAAAATTATTATAGCAGAGTGAGTATTGTCAATATATGAGTATAGCAGGTCAAAAGTAACGAGAGGGAGGCTTTTGACACTAGCGCAGTATGTGCAATTGACTATTTTTAAACGAAAAAATATATTTTGTTCTATTTTTTCTCATTTAATCTCTGTTGTTTTGAGTATTTTTTTTAAGAATGTAAGTATCAGAGAGATCACTTTATTATCATATTAAATGCTGGTTGACATTTCGTCGTTATTATTATTTTTTCAAATCTCAACCGAATGTGCCAACTTTAATGTAGAGTATTTGTGAGGTGAATTAATATATATTTCCTGTCCAAGTTTTATCAATAAAAAATGTCAGTGTTTTAATTTTATATCAATTTGTCAGTAATTACATATGTACAGATAAATTGTATCTTATCAATTTTAAGGTAGCGGCTCAAGCTGGTCAAAGCGTAACCTTAGTTGACGTAAGTAGCGAGATACTTAAGAAATCTGAAACTGCAATTCAAACAAGTATAGCACGTGTGGCTAAGAAATTGCATAAAGATGACCCAAGCGCAGCTAAACAATTATCCGATGGAGTATTATCACGTATCAAATATGTTCAAGATACCGAAAAAGGCGTTGATAATGCAGATCTAATCGTTGAAGCTATAATCGAGAACATCGATATCAAACATAAACTATTCAAGGTTTTAGATCAAGCTGCACCTAAAAACACTCTATTTGCTTCGAACACTAGCTCTCTTTCGATTGGTGAGATAGCTTCTGTTACAAACAGGAAAGACAAATTTGGTGGTTTGCACTTTTTCAATCCAGTACCAGTGATGAAATTGTTAGAAGTTATCAGAATACCCGAAACGAGTGATGAAACTTACAATGCTATGATGGCTTGGGGAAAATCTATAGGAAAAACATGTATCACTTGCAAAGATACTCCCGGATTTGTAGTCAATAGATTATTGGTTCCATACATTTCCGAAGCTGTACGAATGTTGGAGAGAGGTATGTATATATATTTGATCATTAAATTTGATAACTTTTATCATTTTTCTTGGTCCAATCAACATTTTATTGTTAAATCGACCAATCAATAGCTAGACGATTCTGATTCTTTCAAATATCTGAAGTCATCTAACATCTACTACAGGCTAACGGAGCTTGGCTTCGAATGTATGGGCTACGCCGATGACATAGTTTTAATACTCAGAGGCAAGTTCAAGAGCACCTTGTGTGATTTATTACAAAAGGGCCTCAGAATCATTGAGCAATGGTGCTTGTCAGTGGGGCTAAACATTAACTCAAGCAAGACCATAGTAATTCCATTTACCCGGAAAAGAACACTTCCAGCCATGAAACCCATATCCTTAAATGGGGAAATCATAGAATGGAAATCGGAGGTTAAATATCTAGGGATAACCCTAGACAGTAAGCTTCTGTGGAATAAGCATGTTGAAATAACTGCTAGTAAAGCAATAAGAGCTTTGATGGCGTGCAGAAATCTAGCTGGTAAGAGGTGGGGCTGTAACCCAAAAATACTGCGATGGATGTACGCCATGATTGTGAGACCAGCAATTACGTATGGGGCAATAGTTTGGCACACAAAAGCAAGTCAGTACAGCACGAGGAAAACCCTCGATAAAGTTCAAAGGCTTGCCTGTGTGTGCATCACTGGAGCTATGAGAACGTGTCCAACTAGGGCACTTGAGATCATTACAGATCTCACACCTCTACATCTGGTGATAGAAAGATCTGCCCAAGAGGCAATTCTTAGAATATCTAAGGAAGGTTCAGGCAATGAGAGTATTAAAAATCAGGGAGCTTGGTCCTCTCTGACAAGATACACCTCATTAGCGAATCTTCTCAGTGACGAAATGATCAGGAAAGTAAGCATCGAAAAGAATTTCACTACGATGCTAAATACGAGGAGAGACTGGGAAGGGGAATACACCACCCAAACTCTCAAAGAAAACACCATTAGATGGTATACAGATGGTTGAAAAAACACCATCGGAGCAGGCGCTGGAGTATTTGGGCCTGGCACCAGATACTCATTATCGTTAGGCTCCTTCCCGAGCGTCTTTCAGGCAGAAATACTTGCGATTGAAAGATGCGTGGAAATGAACCTAGAAAGAAACTACCTATCGATCCATTCTGATAGTCAAGCAGCTATCAAGGCATTGAGCTCCCATGTCATTGATTCAAAGTTGGCATGGGAGTGCCGAAGAAAACTTGATGAATTAGGCAAGAATAACAAGGTCTCTTTAGTCTGGGTTCCTGGTCACTCGGGAATCACGGGAAATGAAGAGGCCAATACACTTGCCAGGAAATGAGCACAAATGCCCTTTATTGACCCGGAGCCTTTCTGTGGTGTATCAAAATGCTCCTACAAGAAAGAGTTTCGGAAGAAAGAGGAAACCGAAAGAGAAGCACTCTGGCGGTGCCTTCCCGGGTTGGAACATTCCAAAAAGTTCCTGGGGAACTTTGACACTGCTAGGTCCAAAAAATATTTGGACCTTAGTAAAGATAAGCTACATCTCCTCACGGGCATTCCCTCAGGACACTGCCGCCTTAATGAGAATAGGTCTAGCAGAGATTGACGAGTGTAGATTCTGTGGGGAGGAGGATGAAACTCCTGATCACCTAGTTCTGGAATGCCTCGCCATTGCAAGCCAACGCAAGAAATGCTTTGGACAAGAAACTTGTAAGAGTGAGGACCTAACCTCGCTGAAGCCGTCCCAAATACTAGAGTTCATTAGAACCTTGGAACTGGAAGGCGAGCTGTAGTAGTAGCGACAACAGCTATGATAGGGGGGGCACAATAAACCTTTGGTTTCAGTGCACAGTAACCCCGTTAAAATCCAATCTAACATCTACTAGTTCTCGTTTTACTACTATTCCCTCATTGACATTTCGGTAATTCTTTTTTGTCATTCCCTGACGTATCCCATCCCAGAGCTCCATATCAAATTGCCCTTCCGTAAAATTTTGCATCTACGAATTTTTATTTACACTTGTTTCAAAATCCGTCCTTAATTTGTTTGGAATTTTTCATCTCCCCAATCACTAGATATCAATTCTTTGGAGTTTTGCTAATTTCTGTTCAAATAATCATACCTTGGTTAGAATGACTCTTGTTTCAATTTTATTTAAATTGACTGGACTTTTCGAAAATTGTAAACTATTCATATCTATTTTGAATGATTTTTCTTTCATTTCAAATCTTAAACATGATTTTTTGAATTGTTTGAAGGTTTCGTTTCTTTCAATAAACAATATAACAGAAATGTTGAGTTCAGTGCGGTATCGCAAAATAAACTATTTTTATTTCTTTTCCAATTCAGTACTTACACTATGTGTTATAATTTCTCATATATAAGCAAAAAGCAGGGACAACAATTAAGTATTAGTTGTATATTTAGCACCTAGGTAATGCTTTGGTCGTCTGTATATAATAATAAAATAAAACGTTAATTATAAAATTGACATCATCAGCTGGGTGTCTACATTAGACAACACGAAATATTCTCATTTTCTCATTTCATGTAGAATAGACTACGAGTATATTAAAAAATTGAAATACTATTCTTTATTGTAAAAAATGCGGTTTCAAACTGACAGCTATATTTCCGTACAAAAAATATCTACTGTTCCAGTGACGTCACATCTGTCTGCCGCTGGCCATACTTATTATTCCCTCGCTTTCATAGTTGCAGACGCTTCGACTTTCAAGATATTTTTAAAATAAATACATTAAGGTACTGTCAACTATAGATCATTCTTTTTGTATATAACCCTTGATTATATAGACTTTATACACAAGAATAGAACATACAGATGATAAATTATCTCTATAAAAGAATAAATAGAACTGATTATCTATTTCTTTGGATTTTATAAAGGATTTTCCACAAGTATGTACCGGGTGTCCCAATAAGAATGGCTCTCGGCCATATCTCGGGAACCGTTTATAGTACAGCTACGGGAAAAAAAATTATAACAAAAGTAACCTCGAGAAAAACCTGGAAATTATTTACAGAGTTGTAGGCCCACCGCCAGAGGGCGTAATTAAATACCAAAAATTATAAAATGAATAATTTACAAATTTTGCCTAATTAAGATGCATTTAAACTATGATTATCGTATTGTTCAAGAAATTCAGCGTATATTTGATTCTACAAGTTTTAGTCTATCTCTTCAAATAAGAGGTGGGGGGAAGCGGGAACTTTATTATGAAAAAACGCCTGTAATTCCAGTTCTACTTAACCTATCTATGGAAACTTAGTCTTTTTGAAGAGAGCTCCTTTCTACCAATGTAAGAGTTATAATTTCGAAACAACCTAATGAGTAACGTATACGCTAGAAAGCGCTATTTAGTTATTTTTTTAAATCTAGCTATCCTTGAAAAATGTTGAATGGAAACATGCAGTTTTAATTGAGGAATATAAAAGTACACCAAATTAGCAACAGAATAGCGAAAACCGCATGTCGATATATTTTTCGTATTACGAGATATCCTAAGAAATGTGTAAATTTTAAGCATTTTTCTTTAAACATAAATTACTCCGGTTTGACTGAACGGATTTTAACATTTTTGGTTACCTCAAAATTGTCTTTCCTTGTTCTATTAATAATAGTTCCAATTATTATGTCAATATTACTTATGCTGTCACCGGTAAACTGCGTTATGGAAGTTGAAATGGAAATATATAAAAACAAGTAGTGGGCCATGAAAAAAAACAAAACAAAAAGATATGTCTTGTGTCAAATTAATAAACCTAGTAATTTGTTCATTTACGTGTCATTGCGATTTGTGTGCATTAAATTCGATATAAAATTTACTTAAAAGTTATATCTAAGATGATTCTTACAAACGAAGAAGCATTTGATATGATAGGCATTTACTTTGAATGTATGAGAAATGCAACTGTTGCGGCTAGGGTATATGCCATACAATATCCCCAAAGACGTCATCCCGGTAGCAGATTTTTCGTCGACTCATACACCGTTTAAGAACGACTGGAAATGTAAATATTCCTGTATTTAGAAGACGCGGCAGAAGTCGTTCAGAGGAAAACACAATGAATGTTTTGGCATATGTGCAATTAAATCCGCATTTAAGTATTAGAGGAATAAGTAGAGATTTGGGAATAAGCAGAACCACCATTCAACGTATTTTGACAGGATACAGATAAATTATGATGTAAAAAGATATGTTTCTTAAACAAAATATACCCGCATAATATTATTTGTGAGCTGGGTTATATATTAACATAATAATTTTTTTTTATTGATGCCTCATATTACCTATTTAAAACACGCCTCAGCGTGTTTAAATCGAACTTTCAAACACGCGCGTCTTTTAAAGTCCCTATGGTAACAACAACAACTCGAGAAACGTAAGTATTAATGACAACGTTTTTAAATTGTAGATTTTCATTATGAACCAATGTCTTATTTGGTTGTTTCTGCAAAATTTATTTATATATTCATATATACATTGTATCATTTCAAATATTAATGAAGAAACTCTTTGATTATTGATCTGACAGCAGTACCTCGTAAAGTCAAATAAAAATAAATACTATTTAGGATGGACTTTCACGAAGCTTGGCTGGGCATCGAGGGCGGACTTTTATGAAATGAAACTTGGCTAGGCATCGATGACGGACTTCCATTTTGTAGTAGTATTAATATAATAATAATATTTTATGATTTCAAAGTGCACCAATAACAAAAAATAGCGTATAGTATTCGTGAATAACTGGTCTTTCAAACAACTTGCTCTATTTAGAGCACTCCGGCTGCGCCGCCGTGCTCGTAAAATCGCGCGTGTTTGAAAGACCTGTTTATCCACTTATACATTAACATGATACTATAACTGAGAAGATAAACCCACGCGCATGTATAAGCCCATCTCTCTCGTACGCCTGACGTCACTCGGAGACAAATTTCGCAGCAACAGTTTTATAATGGCGTTCAACGGTGTTGGTGTGTGTTTTATTTTTTATTTGGTTTATTTACAGATGAATGTGCGTGAAGCTTAATAAATTATAATTAAAAACCTTGATACAGACGACAACGATGTCGATCATTCTGAAATATTTACTGGACAAATCTTTGGGACTTTAAATTTACCTAACAATATTGAACATGCTGGTCGAAAAGATCCTGCTGATGTCGAGGAAAAATATTTCAAAGTACATGTTCAACATTTGAATATATAGATAATTAAAAAAATGATTAATCGTAGTAGAATAGGGTAAACATTCTAGTTTAAAAAATATATACATCCTTGAGCAAAAAGTTGAGTTGGCGAATGGACAGCCAAAGAAAACCAAATCACACAAGAACTTGAATGGGATGGTATAGAAAATTTGGCAGGGTTCATTGCATTTGAGTTACAGAAAATAAATTTGGTTATATTCGAAAAAGCAATGAAATGTCATTTTCCTGGGTAAACCATCTTTCCGAAGGCGGTCTACTAAAACCAAATCCAGATTTTCTAACTAAATGTAATGAACTATATTTTCAATAATTTTAATGGGGATTCATTAAAATTGACCAAAATTATTTAAAAACCTTAACGGATTTAGCAGAATCTGTTAATTTAAGTAGGTAAATTTTATGAATAATATATATCTACTGAATAGATTAAACAAAATTGTAGACTAGTTATTACTTCTTGCATAAAAGTAAATAGAACAATTTCTTTAATAAAAATTCAAAATCCTCACTACGGTGTAAAAATTTCAATCTCCACTTTTGTTTTTATTTGTAAAAGAAAGTAGACAAGTTATTACTATACGCTTACAAATAATTGAAATATACTTTTTTAATAAAAATCCAAAAAATTTTACTCTCAGCTTTCGCTTTTTTCTGAAAAAATCTATGATTAATTTATCAGAAAATTTTCTTGTTGATAAAGACTGGTGCATAATGCGAAACCAATATGGAAAATATTGAATTAGTTCCTTTTTATACAGGGTGTTCCAAAGATACAAAAAAATGTAGGCTTAGAAAACCAAAAAATATAGGATTTTCAAAAAATTTGCCATAGCAAAAATGAAGTTTCTAATTTGCCAAAAGCAAACATTTTTTCGGAAAGTTTTCTGTTTCAGAGAAAATTGAGTGGAAATTTAGAAATAGAATCAGTTTTTTTGCATTTGCTTATTTTCGCCCTCAGTTGAAACGTCAAACTTTTGGAAAACTAATATTGGACTTTTCTTTTTGTTTGACTAAGAACTTAATTTTTGCTGTAGTAAGTTTTTATACTCTTTCCTAGATTCTTCAATTTGCGATCCTAAATTTTGTTACTTTTCAAATACCCTGTATAAGATGGACTGGATATAATATTTTTAACATAGATTTGACATTCGTCATAATATCGAGATACGTACCTACCTACTACATTTAAAGGTTTATTATCCTAGTATAAATCCTAAATCCTACATTAAATCATAAAAAAATATCTTATACACTATTATAATAATCATAAAATTTTTTTAACATATCAATATTATAATACACAATAAGAAAATACACTAAAAATTTATAAAAACCGCACAAAAACGATACTTCTTCAACCGACTAGATGATTGTTGTCTCCGAGTGACGTCATGCGCAACGTCGTACGAAATTGGATCGCCAAGTGGGTTTATCTTCTCAAGCAATAGTATCATGATACATTAATATACTAATTTATCATTCCAGAAAGATATTTAATAGGACATTATATTTCTTTTAGATTTCATCCATATCATATAGTACTGCATCAACAATTGGTTGATCGTGATTATGACAGTAGGTTGGATTATTGCAACTGGTTACTACATATGGTATATGACGACCCTCAATTACTGTCACGTATTTTGTGGTCAGACGCAGCTACATTTAGTAGTGATGGTACGATTAACCGGCATAATATGCACTATTGGTCACAGAATAATTCACGCTGGATGGAAGAAGTTCAGTATCAGGGGCGATGGTCGGTGAATGTATGGTGTGGTATTGTAGATGGTCAGATAATTGGACCTTTTATTTTTGACAACGCAATTAACGGGGAACGCTACCTAAATTTTATAAGGGATGAATTACCACTTCTTCTAGAAGATATATCACTAGCAACTCGTAGGTCTATGTTGTTTATGCACGATGATTGTCCGGCGCATTTTTCCAGACAAGTTAGAGAATTTTTAGATAATGCTTACCCTGATAGGTGGATAGGACGTGGAGGCCTATTTTTTAGGCCAGCCAGGTCACCAGACTTAACCGTCTCAGATTTCTATTTCTGGAGCCGGATTAAAGATCTTGTTTGTGCAATTAGACCCATTACTAGAGTTAACATGATCGAAAGAATACAGAGTATTTCGAAAGCAGAAATTGAGACTGCTGTTCAATCTACTCTTCAAAGAATAAACGCTTGTATCGAAAATGATTAGCGACAATTTGAACATTTAGGTCGTCACTTGCGAGGTGCCTTAAGTTATATTTCCATTTTAACTTCCATAACGCAGTTTTCCGGTGACAGCATAATTAAGATTGACATAATAATTGGAACTACTACAAGGAAAGACAATTTTGAGGAGTCAAACATGTTAAAATCCGTTCAGTCAAACCGGAGTAATTTATGTTTAAAGGAAAATGCTTAAAATTTACACATTTCTTAGGATATCTCGTAATACGAATAATATATCGACATGCGGTTTTCGCGATTTTGTTGCTAATTTGGTCTACGTTTATATTCCTTAATTAAAACTGCATATTTCCATTCAACATTTCTCAAGGATAGCTAGATTTAAAAAAATAAATAAATAGCGGCCTCTAGCGTATACGTTACTCATTAGATTGTTTCGAAATTATAACTCTTACATTGGTAGAAAGGAGCTCTCTTCAAAAAGACTAAGTTTGCATAGATAGGTTAAGTAGAACTGGAAAAACAGGCGTTTTTTCAAAATAAAGTTCCCGCTTCTCCCCGCCTCTTATTTGAAGAGATAGACTAAAACTTGTAAAATCAAATATACGCTGAATTTCTTGAAGAATACAATAATCATAGTTCAAATGCATCTTAATTAGGCAAAATTTGTAAATTATTCATTTTATAATTTTTGGTATTTAATTACGCCCTCTGGCGGTGGACCTACAACTCTGTAAATAATTTCCAGGTTTTTCTCTAAGTCACTTTTGTAATATTTTTTTCCCGAAGCTGTACTATAAACGGTTCTCGAGATATGGCCGAGAGCCTTTCTTATTGGGACACCCGGTACATGTACATAATTTCGATTCTTCCAATAACCACTGATAGACGTAGTTGGAGGTTCGTTAAATCGTCTGTGCAATAGTAGCAATGGCATACTTACACATTCCTGGAGATAAATTTTAGTCGCAATAGTCAGTGCTATACTAGGGCTATTTAAAAATAGCCTTTATTCTTCACCTTCAAAAGCTGCACAATATTCGCATTGGTAGGACTGAACAAAGCCTAGCGTTTCATTTTTGATAGTTGTCGTACGATGACGATCATTACATTTCGACTTTTTACTGTTGTGTACAATTCTCTATCTCTTTTGATTTGGACATAGCCACACGTTACATGTTTTTTTAACATCTTATTGACAAAATAATGATAAATATTATGTTTACATCTTCCCTATTACCAAAAGCAATATAGTGAGGTTCCTATTAAAAAAAAATCGTTCCTCCAAAGAACCGGACCACCCTGTGTGGTTAATATTACAATGGACTACTAGAAAATACTGTCCATTGAAACCTTTTTTGTAAAGCTATCGAATACCTATTTATTAAGTGGAACCATAGATATAGTAGTAAAAAGCCGAACACACTATATTGAAATTATAGAAATGGCATCAAACCTTTTTTCTCATTTTCAATAGTGTTTTTGATTTTATTTACATTCTACCAATTAACGACTTCCCATATGAAGAATTGAAACTTTTTTCTAGTTCTTCGAAGAATTTGTTATTAATAATCTAAACTCTTTTGTAATCTTTGTCTTGCCAATAATAAATAAAGTTTAAATTGGAAAATACTTTGATCAAAACATTAGTCGAATGTTCTTATCTGTATACGTAACCTATCTTATCACAGTGTTTTTGCGAACTAAATAAACAACAAGACGATGGAGTATTTATTTGAGTTTCTATTTATTTTTCTCATTACTCCCTAAAAAATCTTGTCTTGTTTCGAAACTTTCACTTATCTGGTTTGTTGGACTAATTGGCCGTAAAGTTTTTAGTCTGCTCAACGTTTTGTTAAATTGTGTATGTGGCACTCTCAAGCTTCTGATAGTGAGTGTCAACAAAACCTTCTAAACTTTACAACTTTTAATAGGCCAAACAATAGGGAGCATCTACTTAATAAGTGATTTTCGTAGAAAATCAATTCAGGTACTGTGTCATCAGAAGAAAGGGACTTCACACATTATTTGTCTACAGTTTGGGATAATCTAATACAATTGATTAACTTTTTATTGACGATTAAATTCTAAAAATTAGCACCTTTTTATTTTTTTAATTATAACCGCTTGACCTGATAGGATAATTAACCACGTACAGGGGCGCCTAAAACTGTAACACAACACGGAGGCCAAGTCCCAGAGATGCGTTACAAACCACATTTTTGTTAATAGTTTTTGTTTACGAGATACTTATACTATGGAAATGATCTCTATAATATAACTACAAAATAAATCTTATATTCCAAAAAAGGAATTATTCAATTCTCGATTTTAATGAAACAGTGAAAAAATATTGGTAAAAAACAAAACAAAAAATGTAGAAAACTGTTTTCTTAACATGAACTGTTTAAATACTACCAAAAAATAAACGGTTTTAAGGATTAAAACTAACTTTTCCGCATCTGTGGCCCTGAACAATATTCTATCATAAAATTGTTACTTGTATACACTTCGGGGGATGTATCGTGCTAAGAAACCGAAATTTCTCCAAAAATAACCAAAAAGTTAGTATATCTGGACTTATAGGACCCGCTGTACTCGCTCTAGTCAACTGAAAATCAATAGCGTACATCTGTGAGATACCCTGAACAATATTCAATCATAAAATTGATCAATCGTATACTCTTTGGAGGCTGTATCGTGCTAACAAACTGAAAAATTACAAAAATTTGGTACTTCAAGGACCATAGTACCCGTTGTACTAGCTTTAGTGAGCTGAATATCAATAGGGTTCATCTTTGAGACGTTCTGAATAATATCCAATCATAAAATTGGTCACTTGTATATACTCCGGAAGCTGTATCGTGCTAACAAACTTAAATTTCTCAAAAAATGACAAAATGTCGTACTTCAAGTACCATAGCACCCGTTGTACTGGCTCTGGTGAACTGAAATCAATAGGGTTCATCTGTGACATGTCCTTAACAATATTCAATCATGAAATTGCTGACTTATTGCACTCCGGGGGCTGTATCGTGCTAACAAGACATGTAAGGAAAAGTGGCCGACGACAACGACGACGACGACGACGACGACGACATACACACAGGATTTTTTTCTAAAAACCGTTTTTTCGTGGTGTTGTTGATAAAAAACGTGAACTTTTTGGCAATAAACACTGTTCACTTGTTCCTGGTGGAATTTCAGGATATTCTCTATTTACTTACTTGGATGTCTTGGTCTTCTCTCTCTTACCGCTGGTTGTACATTTACTTCAAAAGAACATCGCACTAAATGATCTTTGGTAAGAGATATAGAAGATCCATAAGAAACGACATTCTTATAATGTACATTGAATTTTCGCGTTTTCCAAATTTTCTCCCCCTCTAATAATCCGATTAGGTCGTGCGATGCCTAATTTTATTCGTGATTCGATTGCCTACAAATTATTAGTTGATGACATTAAGATTGCTTATTTATTTTTAATGTTATAATAATAAAATTTTAAAAATAGGAGGAAAATCCATAAAGGAGATGAAAGAAATAGCAGAGAATAGAAGAGATTGGAAAAATGGATAATTGATAAACCGGAATCGCACTCTTACACCTGAAAGAGTGGGAGCAGCGGATAAGAAGGTTGAAATCGTCAATAGCTAGAGCTAAAGTATGATTTATGTCATAAGAAATTCCTTGTTGCTTGGCGTATAATGTAATGATAAACTGCTCAACTAATAAGTAAACTCATGATATATACTGAATCTAAATGTTGCCAATGAAAAAGTAGTCCTAACTACGTTTCTGATGACACGAGAAACGGGTTTTTTTAAAAAAATACTGTGTATGTCATCGTCGGCCACTATTTCTTGTTAGCACGATACAGCCTTCAGGTGTATACAATTGACCAATTTTATGATTGGATATCGTTCAGGACATCTCACAGATGCACCCTATTGATTTTCAACTGACCAAAGCCAGTACTGTATGTGCTATGCTACTTGAAGTACCTAATTTGGTAATTTTTGGAGACATTTAGGTTTGTTAGCACGATACAGCCTCCGGAGCATATAAAAGGGACAATTTTACTGTTATTGACAGTTTCTATCATTTTGTCAATATATTGTGTAATTATCTAAACAGTTAGACCAATTTTATGATTGGATATTGTTCAGAGCGCGATTTTACAAAGTCTATATCGATATAGTTAAGATGGTGACTGAACTCGAGTAGCTTTTGTTTGCCAAAAAATAGTTACACATTCTAGTCTATTACAGTGCTAAAATTGACCGTACTGGAACAGAATTTGTTAAGTCCATTTTGTTAGCTATTACTGGCACAAAATCTAGCCCATTCCAGTTTTTAGTAAGCAGTTTGGCGGTAAAAGATTGCCCTCTCTCTTCTTATTGTGTGTCGGCACATAGTTTAATTTGAGGTTATAAAACTGTGCTTCTTTAATATCTTTTGGTTTAACGATTTTTAGTGCACTGAAATGGCCATAACAGCAATAAATAGTATCGTGGGTAGTGACATTGATTATTTTGAATTTCTGGAGAAAAATCAAGATCATTTTGTGACTAAATTTCAGTGCAAGTTAACAACAGGAGAAAATTGCACGGAAAAATGTGAAACATTTGTTAAATATTCATTAATTTTATTTTAATTGGTTATGATCTATATTTAATATGTAAGGTTATTTATAAAATGTAAATATTAAAATCTCAAGCAAATCGTTGGTGGTATTTTTCACCTAGCGGACATACGGTATACACACATTATGTTAAATTTAAAAACCCAATTCTCCAAGCAAAGAAAAGAGAAGCAGAACAGTTGTCGAAGTGAACAGTTCGTAGTAATTAATATTAAACACGCTAGTGCCATGAAATTTAATAAAACCCATTGAACCCCTGCTACAGTCCACATTATCGCTTCCAAGAAGGGTTGCAACCCCGCAGAAGATCATCCGAGACCTTCAGGTAAGAATACCAGTTTTGGGCGATTTGCTTGCATCATACTTTTTTTACATATAATTTGTAACCTTTCATAATGTAACGAAAACATTTTTCATTCTCCGAAACAACATTTATCAAATACTTTTCGCGTAGCACAAACACTAACTGGATTGTAAAGTGTTCAATAATTGTGTTCGTTAAGAATTTCGCAAATTCTATGTGTGTCGCCTAGCCAAGAAGAATAAACGTGTATCCAAGAAAAAAGGTTGTACAAGAAATTACGAGTGTTTGGCAAGTATAAACATAAAATACCTAAAAATTACTGAAG
The DNA here is from genome assembly GCA_963921935.1 of Galeruca laticollis. Lineage (NCBI taxonomy): Eukaryota > Metazoa > Arthropoda > Insecta > Coleoptera > Chrysomelidae > Galeruca > Galeruca laticollis. The sequence goes on from OY998183.1 coordinate 95,981,686, forward strand.
TCACTTTGAGAAGGTCTAACCTATTGAAAAAATGTTTGAATGTGGTTATCAATATAAACTATGAACATTCTCACCGAATACAGGTTGCTCCAGCATTTAGCTTATTACGATGCAATGAATATACAAAAGAAACTTTTCGCCGATATTTTGAATCTGGTATGACAGCTTTCGCAGCCAAGACTTATCATGAATTCTTTTTATCTGAAAATTGTGATGATGACATAAATGTGCTTCTAGCAAATGCGCAAGTGAATCCAACAGAAAGACAAGTGACCTACTTCTATCAACAATGGAGATCTGAAAAATATGGAAGAAGGCATGACAAAGTGTTATTGAAAAAATCAAGATTAAAATGGCAGACTTACAAAAACAGGATATCCTTTTGTGTCTTAACGAAAATCCATTTCTTGTTGTTCTGATAACTGCCGTTATGAAAAGAGTTTTCAAAGCAGGTCATGCAGATGAGATGATCTTTATTGACACCATTGGTTTTTGTGACCAGAGTAGCACAACAGTCACTTTTATTTTTGCAGCAATACTTAGGAGCCACTCGTAATAAATCATTTGAGCCACAAGTTATTATGACCGACGATGACACTACAGAAAGAAATGCACTTAAAGTAGTATTTCCAAAATCTCGTTTGCTATTCTGCATTTTTCATGTAACGCAAGCTTTTTGGCGCCGGCTATGGGATTCGAAAAACAAGATTCAGAAAGATGACCGAAAGACCATAATGAAGTTATTTCGTCATGTTTTGTTTGCTAAAACTACTTCAGATGCAGAGAACTTCATGTTTCAATTATTCAACGACCCAACTTTGAACGACTATAAAAATGCCAAGGCATATCTAGAACATACCTGGAGCCGTCGAGAAGAATGGTGTTTACCTATTCGTAGTGACGTTTTGCAACAACTACTGTGAAGCTTCTATCAGGATTTTCAAGGACATTATATTGCAGCGAAGCAAAGCCCTTATCGACTTCATCACCGGGATTTTCGAAAACTATCACAAAAATAGACTTCTAGAATTTGCAAACGCAAGAGAACGAAATTTAACTCTAGCTTATGATAAGTTTTCTCGTAAAATAAGCGTTATTGAAGAAATATCACATATTAGCCATCTTAATTACCGTGTTAAACACAAAAGTGACTATTTCGAAGTAAATATAGAAAAGTGTTGTAAATGTTATTTTGGCCAAGGAGTACAATATTGTAAGCATTTATGTGCAGTTGTACAAAAGTACTGATCTTTAAAAAATTCCTTGTTTTTGAATAAAACTGATCGGCAAGATTTTGCCAAAATTGCCTTAGGGGATACATATTTACCTGCTTCCATAATTGATCTCGAGGAAACCAGTGAAACGTGTTACACAGAAAATAATAACACTGTTCAGTCAGATCAACCTGAAACTGTTGACAGCTCTTTTGATTTGCCAATTACCGAAACAATCAGTCAATACTATAAAGCAGCCTTTGAGAGAATCCAAGCCGAATTTACACGAGTTTCAGAGATATTGAAGAAAGACCAATGCCCTTTCAATATCGCAGTATTAAGAAAAACGGTGACTACATTGGAAAAAGTTCAGACGACGTCTCAAATTGTGTCCATTTTTTCCCACACAACTCGATTTAACAGGAGCCGAAAAATTCATGTACAACCAACCGCTGTATCCCGAAGAATAGATAGGGGACTTGGAGGTAATAATCGCATACAGTTTAGAAGGCCATCCAAATTCGAAGAAAAGAAAAAAAACGAAAATCTCACATTATTAGCCTAAACATTGAAAGAAACGAATCCAGTGCAAAAAAAATAACTCAACAGCGCGAGACAACGTCCAATAAAATCTGAAAAGATCAGTTTTTAGTTATATTATTATGTACTCATTTGGTTTCAGTTTTATGTAAATATGTGGCTTTTGATTTTGTTAATAATAAACAATTTTTGTTCCTACTTGTTGAGTTTCATTTTTATGAAAATATGGGTGTTTAGATTCTTTTTATGCAAGAATTCTACAAAAAAAAATTCAAACCATATTTCAGATATCCAGGGATATTCGTGGATTCACTGCGATTTATTTTATAATCTTTATAGCTTGATATTTCAAAACCGGCTGAATTAGCTGTAGACATATTATTTAATATTTTTTAACTCAGCAAAATACTTATGCCTTTTCGAAATATTGAGTTGCATAAAGACTTTCTATTTAAAAAATAAATACCCACCCACCTAGTCAGATATTTTCGTTCCAGTGTTCAAATGTTCTGTTTAACAATATTTTATGAAAAACTGCAAAAAAACGTAATTTTGTATAAAACATCATTCAATAACTCTAAATAAAGGATATAGAGGAGGGTCAATATTATACTCAAATGACTGAAGCAATTTAGACATTTATTCATTATTTTTTCTTGAATTTGTCTTACAGATTCTATACCAATATGGTTCATTTTTAAACCATAATAGAATATTTTATGCAGCTGATATTCTGCAAACAAAAATTATACGAGTTCAGTCGCCCCCCTGACCATATCAGATAGGAATTGTAAAATCGCGTCTTACAAATGAATACTATTATTTTTCAACTCACCATATCCAGTACAACAGGTCTTATAAATTCAGATTTAACGTCCAGACCCTTACTTTGTGCAATCTACTCATATTACTGTTTCAAATGAAACTAGCTGTTCCTAAATAATTCCAAAATATATTGATAAAGTGTTAAAAATTGACATATTGAGTATCTAAACAATTGTCAATTTCTTAGAATTTCCAATATTTTATGAGTATATTGTGGAATTATCTAGAAAGAGTCAATTTTATTTAAAACAGTAATGCATTTTTGATAATTTTGGCAGAAAATTCGGTCTTTTAGCACTATACAGCCTCTGAAGTGTATACAAGTGGCCAATTTTATGATTGGATATTATTCAGGGCATCTCACCGATGAACCCTATTGATTTTCAGCTCATCACAGCTAGTACAACGGGTGCTATGGTACCCGAAGTATAACATTTTGGCAATTTTTGGAAAAATTCCGGTATGTTAGCACGATACAGCCTCCGGAGTGCGGAAAAGTTAGTTTTAATCTTTAAAACCGTTTATTTTATTAACTGTTATCAACTTAGGCTATGAATTGTATTATTCGTAACAATGAAGCATATTCTCTTCTTCTCTAATATATTTAAAATGTTCCATTCCCTTTTATAGGTGATGCCTCTGCTGAAGATATTGACATAGCAATGAAACTAGGTGCCGGATATCCAATGGGACCTTTGGAATTGGCAGATTATACGGGTCTTGATACTGGTGTCTTCATTTTAGAAGGATGGCATAAGAAATTTCCTGACAACCCACTTTTTAAACCTGTAGAGCTCCAGAAAAAACTTGTTCAGCAAGGTAAACTCGGAAGAAAAACTGGCGAAGGTTTTTATAAATATTCCAAATGAGAAGCTACTATATGATTTTAATAATTAACATTTCATTCATAATAATTTTTAAGATATTAAGCATTGATGTACATAAAATATTTTAATTTACTATTTTTCATAGTGTTCTTCAACCAATTTTATTTTTGTTGTTTAAAGAGCTGAGACAAAAAAATATCGCAGTATCTTGAATAAATCGTTACAATTCCACAATTTCTTGGTGTGATCTACTAAGTTAAACCTTACTATCGCTACCATATATTAGGGGAAGTGTGCCTTTGATTGACCCCTTAAGGTAATTCCATTATATATTTTTTGCTTTTGTAGTTATTAATCTTCTTTTTATGTAAATATCTACTTAATACAAAGAAGATCATAGTGTAGGGTGAATTTGTTAACAGTTAATGGTCTGTTTAATAGCGGCAGAGTTTTTTTTATGAAGCCAAGGGGTCCATCATTGGCGCATATGTGCCTATATCGGCCCCCAAAAAATAAAACAAATAAAATTATTTTAAAATGTTTATTAAACAAAATTATGGTTGTACCAAGAACAAAGTAACATTGAATAAACGAAAAACATTTTTTTGCTTTAACAAAACAGAAAAAACCAAAATTAAATGCATAATTACCAAATAAATGATTTGCAACGATAGCTGACATCAGCACACTCGTTGTGGCACCAAGATTCACAGTTCTGACAACGAATCCACTTTTCTCTCGCTCGTCATTGAGAGTATAGCTCATTGCAGTAAAAGCAGCTAGCATCAGAGTCGTCTTCTTCTTGCCCTAAATATTCTTCTAAAATGTATTCATTAGAATTCTCCTCATTTGGAATGACAAGTTGGCGTTTAACTGCCCTGCTTTGTTGAATTCAAATGACCAGGTTTTCCACGTTTTCTGGCTTTTCTTCCATGAGTACCAATAGCTACAGCTTCGGGAGGAGGTAAAATTTCTCTCACAGAGATGTCAAGAACTGACGATGAAGACAAGTTATGACCAGATGTACTTGGTTGATCTTGAACCTCTAATTCCATTTGATTTTCGTTGATGATAGCTGGATTCTCGGAAATCTGCGTATTAGTTGCTAAAGCTGGTGCAAACTGCCAGTCCTCAAAAATATGGGGATTGAAAGGATAGATTCCAGTCTTTTTAAACGAGTTTATTTGATGGTACTGCACTTTTCAAATAGGCTTGATTGAGAAGACTTGCTATTTTAAATAGAGTCCCTACCTTTCCCGGGTTTCGACGCAGCCATAATTGGATTTCTTGATCGAAATACGTATTAAAAAGACGAAAGAATCCAACGTCCAATGGTTGAACGTGATGAGAGCAGTGTGCAGGAAAGCAAAATACAATTACACCATTTTCTTTCGCAATCTGCATAGATTCAAGACTTTTTTATGGCTACTGTGGCAATCTAGTGGTAAAAGCACCTTATTCTCATTAGAAGCTTGGGCGTACCTTACGAAATGCTTTAACCATTGACAAAAAATTTCGCTGGTCATCCAACATTTTTCTTGTGCAAAAGCTATGCTACCAGCGGGAGCACCATTCATAAGCTCATCGTTCATTTTTTGACGAGGGTAAATAAGAACAGGAGGAACGTATGGCATTTATTGCGCACACTACAGTAACGCAGTTACGTGTTGCCCACGCTCGGCACAACTAAGCGCACCAACTTGCTTGCGACCTTTCGATGCGTAAATTTTCTGGCACTTCTTCTAGACTCGTCCATATTGTATATATTTTCGGCGAGAAACTTGTGTTTCTCCATAATATTAGCTAGTGCATTAAAATTGGCTTCAATATTAGGCTTGTTAAAAGCCTGGGCTCTAGCTAATGATATACTTTCTGGGCCCCTCAAAGATATTCGTGGATTGCGCTTCAGAAATCCCCTGACTCATTTGCAACCTGCCATTTTTATTTTGCGATTAAAACCATGTTCTATTTAATTTTTTTTGGCTACTTCAAATATCATTCGTCGCAAATCTTTGGACGTTAGTCCAAAAAAACGTGTTTCCATATCAATGATATGACTCGCAATATCCTGTTCGATGACTTCAGAGATAATTGCTCTTCGACCTCTCAAATCACCCTTACAACTATCCTGTTTAACCAGACGTCTTCGCAAGGTTTTTTGGGAACACTAAACGTCCCTGCTGCCAACTTATAATCCATATCGTGGTTTTGAACATTGAGCGTTGCTTGTAGCATGACAATAAGACATAATTCACTAAAAAATGCCAAGATCTTTTATTCTTTGCCATAACCTCAATTTGTACCCGACAGTCAGCATGAAACAGTTTCTGTAAGTTGCAGTAACAAAAGCAGATTCTAACTGAGCATAAAAAAATCACTTAACATCATGCCAAGCCACATTGTTATATCAATACTTACCAGTTTTGACTTAATTTTTTGTTTTCACCTAAACGACTTATATCCGCATGAACGCTTGTAAACAACTTGTTTTAAACGTCAATCGTCCTAACCAAGATGTCGGTAGTCCGTGATGCGCGGTAAATTTGAAAAAACAACTTGTGGTCCATCATAGGCGGGGGTCCATCATGGGCACATTTCCCCTACACAAATGTGGTGTACAAAATCACGCTATAATCATTGCATTATCACATGATTCAGCATTATGCCCGATGCACACGAGCTGCAAAGTAATCGGGAAGTAAAGATTGATTTCCATCGGATATGCAGAAATACGTAGGGAGTAATGGGGCAATGTACATGGGACGCGGATATACTTCGGGTAGCTATCCACGATCTACCTCGAAAGGTATCGCACTTGACTCAGGTTTCTCCTCCCATTTTGAGACAGTGCACATATGACGTTGCGTCCTTTCTATCTACTTCCTTTTATAAATTTGAGCTTCTGTTCGATCTATCACATAGGAAGTACTTCACTGCAATGAAGACGGCACCTAACATGGAAAATTGAAATGACGCTACATGTGAACTTAACCTCCGATTTATAATAAAATGTTTGAAGACTATCGTGGCGATCCGATTACTTTGTAGTTCATATAGAGCGGGCGTTAGGCTGCCCATAACGCATCTATAAAAGCGAAGAGAACAGAACACACACACATATTTCAGTAGGCCTTCGCAAAATGGGGAGAAGAGCCAAATTTTCTAGAAGAACCAAAGTTTTATTATTTAGTATCAATACAAATAGTGCCAAAAAATAATATATATTTCATTAGATTCTCTAATAGTGTAAATGAAACCGAAGAAAGCGGTGGGAAATTACCTTTAGATTGCTTTGTAACCACACCCAAAGGTCTATACAGCTACATTCAAGTGGGGGTCATAGATCAGAAACTACTGTTAACCATCTGGTATAAATATGTATTGATTTGTAATAAACTATTCATGTATACGATATTAAATTTCATTTCAGAAAAGAAGTTACCATGGTTTCATTTCAATTTTTGTATAATTAGTAAGAACCAACCCTGAGATGCGCTAACATACAGAAAGTATTTGAACAAAAATAACAATTCGTCGCTATTCTCGCTGGTGGTTTTGATCTTCGCGATTTATCAGACACGAATTTTCAAGAAGAACCAAAGTTTTAGTAGCTATTATACAATGAAAAATGGTTAAGAAGGGCTCTGGATAATTATTCCAAAAACCTCTAATGTTGATAATTACAATGAGGTCCCGACATTTTTCCATTGAAAGACCTCGTTACTGGAAATTTTCAACCTTTTCAACTGATATTTGATTTCTTTGATTTTTCCTATGTTTATCTTTATAATTGGGACTTTGTATATCAATTACCCGTTTGAGTGAGATCAAGTATCAAATTGGGATTGATTTTTTTATATAAAACATAAAATACGCATTTTTTAATAATTAACGATTTCACCCCTATAAATAAAAAAATTGTTATATTTCGACCTCTCTTAGTAGGATCTTCTGTCGTTTTAAACCTGCCAATTTGGGAAACTGGATAAATGATAGGTGTCTATTACTAATAAAAAATTTAGGTCTCTGGAGATTCCAAATATGGGTCATTCTCACGAACGCTGACCTTTTCACGTCCACCCTCATTATATAAAAAATAATAATTCCCTGTCATTCTGCTTGGGCTCTATTTACACTTAAATATTGCAACCTATTCAAAATTCCGATAATTAATTGATCAACTTCGAAAATCCTCACCTCCGTGCTTGTTCTTATTTGTGTGTGATAATATCAAATTCTCAAACATACTCATTTCAGTTCATAATATATTTTAGAAAATGGATCATCTATAAAGGAAAACAATTCATATAAAGGAATATAAATACCGTTTTTTCAAGACATTTTATTGGTTATACTTTTATATTTACCTAAATCGCTGTTCTTGATTTTATTTCTCACCTCCGTGAGATAACTTTTGGTCCAGATTTTTATTAATAGAGGTCGCATCGTTACCAAATTCGAAATGTCTGAATAATATCGTCGACAGTCTGTTATATATTAGTTCATGTTGGTACTTTGAAGGCAGCAGACTAATTTATAAGAAAGATAAAGTGTTGTCGAGTGTTGTGTTTGGAGAGAGGTCATTCAAGGGTATCACTTCCGTGAATCCGCAGCATTCGGTAAGAAAATAACATTTTGCCTTTTTTTCGTAAGAATAAGTTATTAAATTAGTTTTAATTTGTGTGATTGAAATTAAATTAACTTGAGGTATTTTATATAACAATTATTTCACTAAAACATAGATATTCCTCACTTCCGTGAATCTCAACTCCGTGATGTCAGCAATTTACGCAGGTGAGAACAGGTTCACGGAGGTTAAATATTTAAATGTGCAAGAATATATCTTTTTTTTCAAGATATGGCTCGGTCGAAAAGCAAAATAGTACATGAAGAACAGAAGAAACGACAGAGATATGCAATGCGGAGGTTACGTGAAGCTAGACGATAAGATCCAGCGACGTATGATGAAGAGAAACGCAAAGAACGAGAAAGATATTATCAGAAGAAACAGGCAGGTACAATAAAAACAATTATAGAAATGATTGATCGAGAAAAATGAGACCAAAGAAAAAAGTGGAAGACACATAAGAAAATGAAACACGCAAAAACACTGGAAACTTTATTAAATGAATACTCACCGCCTCCTACACCACCACCGGAATAGTTTCAAGCTAAGCTATTATTAAACCAACCAGATGACGAAAGAAAGAGACAAGGAAGATTAAGACGAAGAAAACATAACAAAGCTTTAAACAAAGAAATAAATAAATTAAAATCAAAATTGACAAAAGAAAAAAACAAAAAGGAAAAGTGAAGAATGCAGTTGAAGAGAATGATAAAAGAACAAAACAAAAAAATATCGCCACGCACACGGGCACAATCATTAACAGAGGGGCAAAACGTTTCTCCGGATGTTAAGAGAAAGTTGTTAGTTGGTGAAGCCTTAACAGACCAACTGACAGAAAATTATCGAAGCTTAAAGAAATCTTCAGAAAAAAGAAAATTTTGGAAACACATTTCAGGAAATATTGTAAAGAAGTATAAACAAAAGACTTTAGATTTAAAGATTTAAAAAAGACAACTTCAGCTTTTATTTCTGAAAGAACAAAAGAATACACTAGATTGACGAAACGCTCTAATATAAGGCATCAAATAACCGATTTTCTGGAATCTGATGAAAATAGTAGACTATGCCCTGGAAAAAACTATTTTATAAGAAAAAACAATATAGGAAAACAAAAACGAGTGTTGAACGATACACTAAAAATTTTCACAGAAAATTTATGAAGCAACATGATATACCAATTAGTTAGCCATTTTTTGTAGATTGCGTCCATTCTGGGTCGTCCAGCCCAAAATCGACAACAGGGACACATGTCTTCCTATAATGCATACAAATATGTGGTTGCGAATGAAGAAATTAAGAAATTGTTGCATTGTAACTGAAGGAGATACTTCACAAGAACAATGCTTAGAGAGAAAGTGCGAAAATTGTAAGACCAAAACCATAGGAACAAGTAGATTTGACCCAGATGATACGATTACATATAAGAAATGGGTTACTAAGCCAGTTACAGTAGTTGTAATAAAAGGAAATGATAAGATTTGTAGGAAAACTGTAAAAGATAAATTGGCATCGACCAATGGTGGAATTCTTGCAGTTTTAACTAGCTCCAGTAAACCATTCCTGGTACATATAAGAAATGTCGAATACCAGATGACAGCCATTCGAAAAATAAAAGAACAACTCAAGAATAACGAATCCCATATACATATGGATTTTTCAGAAAACTACAATTGCAAGTACTGTTCGGTAAAGGTATTAATACAGAGTAGACGTGTATACGGTAGCCGTGCATATCGAGTATTTAAACTTTTGTAGGTAGAAGATAAGCGATGTCAACAACGGAAAAAGTTTCAACTGATAGAAGAAAAAATAATATTAAATATGTGGAAATCAATATGGAGACGGAATCAGAGGCAAAAGAAATAGGGAAAATGAGGTAGATAATGAATTGACAAAAAAAGTAAAACTATCAGACAATATAATTACGGAAACTAATGTAAGTATTGTACAAAAACAATTGAATGTAAACAATAAAAATATGTATTCTAAATTTGATCAGGGTCCTTATTATGTTTTTATTCAAAATAAAGAAGGTAATATTGGCAAACTTCATAAAATTGGTACTGCACGATTAATTTTAAATGCACTACCAGAGATACAAAATAATATTGTCAATATGACGGTAATCGGATTAAATAAAATGAAAGTATAACTGAACTCGTTTGACAGTGCAAATAAATTGATAAAATCAAAAATCTTATTTAACACACAGAAAAAAGGCGTTATTAAACATATAGATCTAGATTTAACGAATGAAGAATTAACAAATATCATTAAACCTATAGGTATAGCAATACATTAAAGGTCGTTAATGTCAGAAGAATGATCCTCAAGAAAAATGGAGAGATTATTCCTACATCAACTATTGTAGTCACATTTAAGGGTCAGATAATACCTAACCAAGTAGTAATAGAAAAACTTGTTTACGATGTCGAATTGTATATACCAAAAGTAGTGCAATGTTTAAAATGTATGAGATATGAACATTTAAGTGCTCAATGTAGGGGGAAAATACGTTGTAGACATTGTGGGGATGAGCATGACACAGAAAATTGTCAGAAAACTAGTGAGCCTATTTGTATTCTGTGCGGGGGTGAGCATGCAGCCACGAATAGAAAAAAATGCACGGAGTTTGATAAACAAAAAACTATTAAAAACATTATGGTAACTGAAAACATATCATATATCGAAGCAAAAAATAAACAAGAAAAAAGCTGTGCCAATGTAATTAAAAATAAAAATTATAATTCAAACACAAGTAATTATTATACAGCGTATATTAAGAAGTAGCACGATAACGGTCATACGTTTAGCTCTCAGACGTCGACGTCCGGCTATTCGGAAGAACATAGGGCTAGAAATGCCTAAGGTCCGATCTCAACCAGTTTATGGGCAATTTTCAAATTCTTCAAATTATCTCTAATACGCAACCAGCAATAGAGGCAATAAAATTATGTGATACCATAGTAAATGCTATAAAAGAATTGTTAGATAATCATACAGAGTCATTAAAAGATAACAAATTAAGGGGGGAATTATTAAAAAAAATTAATGAATTCTTTGATGAACAATTACTTTAATTTTAACATTTTACAGTACAATATAAGATCAATTACACATAATAAAGGGGCATTTGAAAAAATTCTCTTTGACAACAATATTCATATAAGTTTAGTCAGTGAAACCTGGTTAAAGACAAATAAAAAAATATCTTTTAGTGGGTACCATGTATTTAGGCTAGATAGAGAAGACGGATATGGAGGGGTAGGTATACTTCTTAGAAAAAGTTTTCCATTTTATAACACTAAACCAACTTATAATTTGAAAGACGTGATGTGTTAAAATAAATCCATCAATGAAAATAAACTTTCATTTAGTATATTATGCAAAACCGACATTGAATATATCTGATAGAGAATGGACACAATTTTTTGATAGTTTGGAAAAAACATTTGTAGTAGCAGGTGACTTAAATTGTCACCATAATCGGTGGGGTTGTGATATTACTGATAGATCAGGAGTAAACCTACTTGCAGCAATAGAAAATGCAAATTTAATATTTCTTAACAACGGTGATCAAACTTTAATGCCAACACCTAACCAAATAAATAAATCGGCTATTGATCTTACCATAGTAACACCAATTGGCATACGCAACAAATGACATTAGGCTCAGACCACTTCTCTATACTTATAGAAGTACAGTTGGAACTACCTAATAAAATTACAGATTCAAAAAGATGGAACCTCAACAAAGCCAATTGACCACTTTTCTCTGAACGTATGGACTATAGCACCTCAAGAAAAAATATTACATATTACAATGAATTTATAAATGAAATTTATCAAGCAGCAGAATATTCCATACCCAAAAAGAAAAAAGTGGTTAACCCAAAATTTAATAAACATTGGTGGAATCAAGAATGTGATATTTCATTAAAAAATCAAAAAGAAGCCCTTTTGCGTTTTACACAAATATCAAATTTGAAAAATTACATTCATTTGAAAAACATTATGGCTATAACGAAAAAAGTTATAAAAAAACGCAAGAGGGAATCTTGAAGATTATTTTGCTCTAAATTGAATAAAAATTCGCCTATTAAAGAAATCTGGACAGAAGTCAGAAAACTTAAAAACACATATACCGAACCAATAAGTAGACTAAGCCCCGGAAAATGGTCAACCGATTTTATAAATAAGATAACACCACAGTGAGCAGAAGAAGATATGGATAGCATCCTACAAGTAAAGGAAGATATTGTCGATGATACAGGAGAACTATTATGCATAAAATTTTCTATAAGCGAACTTAGAGACAGTCTCAGATCACACAAAACCACAGCGCCTGAAGTGGATAATATCCATTATATAATGCTATTTAACCTCCCTATGTCATGTAAAATTATTTTGTTGGAAATAATAAATAATATATGGGAAAGTGGATCCTATCCAGAAGATTGGAAAAAATACATCGTTATTCCCATCCTAAAACCGCACAAAAATACAGAAGTAGCAGAATCATATAGGGGAATATCATTAGCTTCCTGTATACTGAAAACATTTGAACGCATGGTTAAGACAAGAATGGAACAGTGGCTTGAAACAAACAAGAAGTTACCAGAAAATCCCACTACACGATAGAAAATCTCATTTTGTAATAAGTAGATGATCTATCATGATCTATCATTTTCAAAAAACAAATCAGTTGTTGCTGTTTTTGTAGATATTGAAGGAGCTTATGATAATGTGAACCTACGAATTTTATACCAGCAAATGATACAGATCGGATTTAGCCACACATTTTCTCAGAGAATTTCCAAAATATATATTAACAGAACTATATCTATCAAAATAGATCAAGAGATTACAGGACCCAGAACAGCCTCCCTGGGCATACCCCAGGGCAGTATTTTAAGTCCTCTTCTGTACGTTATATATACCTATGATTTGGAAAATTTGGTGACCCGGTGTAATGAAGTCACAGTGTTGAAGTTTGCGGATGATATATGTGCTTATGTTGACAATTGTGATATAGATGGATGCAATTTCCTGAGTAATTTTTTTGGAATAGTTGAAGATTGGTGTTTTCAAAAAGGACTGACTATATCCTTGAAAAAAACCAAGGCAAGTATTTTTAGTAGAAAAAGAACAATTCCAAATGAAATCATGTTACAGAATACTGCATTCACTGCATGTCAAACTGTAACTTACTTAGGTGTGACGATGGACTGAAAATTTCCATGGAAAGAACATATAGAGAAAATATCGAAGAAATGTGAAAAAGGCTTGAATATTTTGAGGGCTGTAAGCTCCTACAACTGGGGAGCAGACCCAGAAATATGTCTACTACTATACAGGTCATACATAAGATCCATATTTGACTACGGATCTATATTGTATTCGCAAGCAGCTGCAACCCATCTAAAGAAGTTAGACATTGTGACAAATAAATGTTTAAGACTAGCAATAGGGGCCTTAAAGAGTACGCTTATCTCTAACTTATATAACGAACGCTGTGAGATGCCACTTAACATTAGGAGTGAATTTTTATGTAGTAAGTGCCTCATCAAAATAATGTCCAAAAACAGTAGCGTAGTTAATAAAATACACAAACTATATGTATACGATTTAACCTGTGAATACTGGAGGAAAAATATCCTTATTAATGTGTGAATCATATGCAGAATGTCTAGAACTCACAAAACATATGTATAAAAATTATGTGATTCCCTTATACCAAACAAATTTAACGATAATAACTGAAATCAAGGTAGATTATTTGAGAGATTATTCTTTATACCCCCCTGCCTTCAGAAACCTACTTTTTACATCAGATATAAAATACAAATATCCTAATTATCACTTAATATTTACCGATGCATCAAAAAAAGGAAATGATGCCTCCTGTACTTTCTGGGATCCAATCGAAAATTATTCCAAATCCATAAAATTACCAAAGCATTTTTCAATATACTCTGCAGAACAATTAGCAATACGAGAAGCCCTAACCTATGTAAAAACCAAATTAACTATTAAAAAACATATTCTAATATTTTCAAATTGTGAAAGTGTACTACAAAAACTTAAACATCTCTCTAGTAAAGATAAATTGAATTATATACTTAAATACTTGAAGACATAATAAATATCGTTATAGATCTAGAACAGGAAGATAAACAAGTTAAATTTGTTTGGGTTAAAGCTCACTACGGAATAATTGATAATGAAAAAGTGGACATATTAGCCAAAGAATCATTACAAAGTAATCAGACTATAAACTATCCACTTAGTCTAGAAGATCTTTTCCTGATATTAAAAAATAAAAGTGTAGCTACATGGATGGTGAAATACAGAGATTCCAACAAAGGTTTACTTTATAAGGAAATACAACCAACTTTAACTTCAGCACCATGGTTCAGTGGGCTAAACTTATCGAAATATTTGATAAGAACTATATCTAGAATTAGATTTAACCACACGTTGGTTCCATTCGATTTATGCAAGATTAATATCATAGATTCCCCAAGTTGGGAATGTGGTGAAGATATGGCACAGTAGAACACAAAATATTAGGATGTGAACTGAATCGGAGAATTATTGATCAGTTTATGAATAAGTTTAGTAAATATATATCTATAGAACGACCAATAAATTTATATGAATTAATAACCTCAAATAATATGGAAATTTATAAATTTATTTATCAACATTTTGCAGCAATTTGGGTTTAAGAATTTGAATACCTTAGTGTATCTTATATATTAATTAAATCAAAACGGAAAAAGTTATGTCTGGTTTAGAATAGATAATTTTAGCTTGGTTCTTCGTGTCTATCCTCATGTTATATATTTCACCTTCTATCCGTTGCCCGTTTTGTATATTGTAAAGTCGCTATGAAAGGCACCTTAGCGTGAAAAGTATCCCTGTGTAGTCCCATAGGAAAAAATGAAAAAAAAGAGAAAAAAAATATGATTTAAGTAACATATCGTATTGAATTATAAAACGTATATATTTCGAATTATTGTATAAATTATATGTAAAAAGTATTAATGTATGGTAAAACTATAGTAAGTCAAACAATTGGTTAGGCTAATGGAACCATTAGGATCCGCAGTCAATGTCACAACCCCACACACACACAATTGCAAGTATGCTGAAGAGGTACAATCCGCCCACTTCGGTGGTTCGAAGGTTCAGCTAAGTTTGCACTCAGTTGTAGTGTATTAC
This sequence comes from Galeruca laticollis, assembly GCA_963921935.1. Lineage (NCBI taxonomy): Eukaryota > Metazoa > Arthropoda > Insecta > Coleoptera > Chrysomelidae > Galeruca > Galeruca laticollis. The sequence continues at coordinate 95,996,946 of OY998183.1, forward strand.
GTAAGCCTTAGTAACTCATTAAAAAAGAAATGTTTCTGCAGAATCTCCGAAAATGTGTGACACGATAGCGTATAGCAATTTGTGCACATCTACTACCTGTGTTTAACAGGTTGACTGCCACGGCGGTCGTATACGACCGACATGTAAACATGCCAATATGCCATGGCGGTCGTATACGACCGCTATGCACCATATAAAACTATCGATCCTCATTTGCCAGCGGTCCTATCTATAACGTTTTAAGGTACGGTATACGACCGCTCTGGCCTACGAGGCTCGCATATCACTGCGAGTTTTGGAATTGTCGAAAAATTATTGAAAAAAAACGGCATATTTTATTTTTTACTTTTTATTGACAAATTAATGCAGTTACACGAAACAAAACAAGTGAAAGGGGTTTGAATACTACAAAAACATTATAACTACTTTGAATGTAAGATATTATAACATTCCAAACACAAATGAGGCTGGTCTTCGCATGTTTCACAATATGTTACAACCTTCTTGACTTGGTTTTTGGTTATTTTCCCTTGAATTTTTTTTGCATAACAACCTTTACAGTACTTCCGGACTTTATCGAAAGGCCCTTGTTTTTTGAGGAACTTATGGATTGCTGATTTCCTCGATGGTCTCTGCTTTGTTTTATTTTCATGAGCGGTTTCATCATATGTCAGAAAGGATCTCACTACTTGTTCACGAAACTCTGTAATTTTAATTTTTTTGTCAGCAAGCTGGTTGTATACAATATGGGAATTCACAAGCGCTGTACCCAAAATAAATTCTATGGCAAGTTTCCTATACCATTTTAGGGATTTTCTTAAGGGTGAATTATAACTGGTCATCTGATCAGATTGATCAATCGACGATTTTCCTTCGTTATATTCGATTATGGCCTTCGGTTTTTGAACCATACCAGTGCGCCGCTGGACATTCACTGTTTCAACAGTGTGCTTAGTGGTGAGAAGAAGAACATCCCTCTTATCTTTCCACTTCAAGACACATATGCCTCTTTCGTTTTCTTGTCCGAATACTTCCCCTTTCTTCAATTTTTTTTGTACGACTTCTTTCGGATTTCCACGCCGGTTAGCTCTCAAGGTACCAATATAGTGTGTCTTACTGTCCAACAAAATATTTGTGAGTTCGAGACTTGTATAATAGTTGTCAGCTATGATGGTTCGTCCAGAATTTAGTAGGTCCCTGGAGAGATTGATCACAATGTTTGTTGAAACAGAAGCGTTGCCATCACCTTTTTCTTTTCCGGCATATATTCGCAGATTCCACGTATACCCATTGTCACTGCATAACTTGAAAAGTTTTATTCCATATTTATGGGTTTTTTGTGGAATATATTGCTTGAATAGCAATCGCCCTTGAAAAGGAATAATGGACTCATCAATACAAAATGTCCGGCCAGGAGTGTAGATCCTTTGAAAGTTGTTGACAAGTTTTTCTGCTAATGGCTTCACCTTATGAAGACGATCCCCTTCTGGACAACTTTTATTATCGGAGAAGTGCCACATTCTGAGAAGTAACTGGAATCTGTTTCTGGACATGGTTTTTGGTATAATCACATTCTTATATAGGTCGTCATTACTCCAATACTTTTCCAACGAAGGCATCTTCACCAAACCCATGTAAGCCACTACACCAATAAATCGAATCATTTCTTTTCTATCAGTTGGAGCCCATCTGTGTAGTCTCGAATCTGTCTTCACGTCGTTCGGATCACACAAAACTTGGGTGGCATATAGGTTTGTCTGATTTACCATCTCATCAATGATTTCATCGTCAAGGAAAGTACGGAAACATGTGTAAGGCGACAAATCGTTTATCAGTATTGCGGCGTAATTTCCATGTAAACCACCCTCTGCAGTGTATTCGAATTCTTGATGATTTCCAATTGGCTGCGTCCACGTATGCTCTAAAACATTTTGGTTAACTTCAACCTCATTGTCAGATCCCTGGATGTCCTCAATATTTGGTGGTTTGGCTTGAGCTAAAGTCTCAACTTCAAAGAATTCTTCCAGTTGTTGATCCTGCTCCAGATCTACTGATGAACTCTTCTTGTTTGTTTCCATAGAATCAGATGGAAAACTGATTGTGGCGTTAGCGGCTTCTGTTTCTTGGTGCGAGACATCATCGGATAAAACTGATTTGGAACAGCATGGTTGATCCAAAAACCTATTTTCTCCAGTATTCATTTTTTTTGAGACTGTCTTTTTGGGTTGCAATTTGCGTTTGGGCTTAGATTTCTTTAGACTGGAATTTTTGATTTCCTCTTCTGAATCTGAGAAATCTGAACTAGATAATATTTCTTCGTCACTAGACGGCAAAAACATGGGGTCAAGATCAGAGTCAAATGAACTATATGGATCAGATTCGTCACCTGGAAGGGATAGAAAAAGTGGCATATGATTCAAAATATTTATATCTACAGTAGCGGACAAAAGTTTCCAAACTTTTTTCCACTACTGTATTTGAGAATGTATATTTCAAAGGTAAATAATGAATATTACCTGACTTTTGGCCATCTTTCAATGCTAGTTCAACAATTTTTCTACTACGATTACTCATGGCGGCACGTGCACATCAAACAGCGACCAAGATCAAAACGAAACTGAACTGATACGTCTCACACTGACAAGTTACGACTCGAATAAAACGACCGCTGTCAATACGACCGCTGGCAACAATGACATAAATATGCCGCCTATGCTCGGGCGGGCGTATATGACCGCTGACAGTTTTTTTGGAAAACTGCTATTATTTTGATGAATTTTGTACAAACATATAGAACATATCTTTTAAAAGGTCATTTTTATAACTATTCTTCCCTTGGCGTATGGGTCATTTTTTATCGTTTATATATGGCAGTCAACCTGTTAAGGATATGGATTTTGCTGGTAATCTGAAAACTATTCATTTTTTATGCGATGTGCCTTCAACCCAATAACGAAACCGAAAAATGTTCCACTTGATGGTTACCTTCATTTCTCAAGAGTTGCAAGTCGAAGAGTTGCGCTGGAACTATAACAAAATGGGGCATGGTAAAGGCGCTCCACGGGGAGTTGATGGAATCTTAAAGTGTACAGCAGATACTATTGTGGCTAGAGGGACCGATCTACCAGACATAAAGTCTTTTTTGTATCATTTAGACCGTCACTGTAAAGGCACTGAACTATTTGAAGTCCAGTTAGACAATTGAGAGCTGCAAAAGTAGAGACGAAATTGCCAGAAAAGTTACCGAGTTATAATAAAGGAATTTTACAGTGTCACGAAGTAGCATGGGTTAAACAAAATAGTACATCTTTAGATATTCGGAAGCTCATCTTTCTCAACTGTTCTGCTTCCATGAAATGTACTCATTATTCCTTGGGCATCTACAACTTATTGCAGAAAACTATACCTTTTAGCATGTTTTTATTGCGCTTTTTTAAGTTGAATATTTACTTATTTCTGATAGCTATTTCCTTAACTGATTCCTCGCAGGAGAGCCACAAAAAGAAAACTTCACTTTGCAGATATTAATTCCAGTTCTTCTGATGAAGACAGAAATACATCTCCAAGAAGAAGACTTCATTATGCAGGTGTATATTCAATTTCTTCCAATGAAGACGAAAATACGCCATTAGCTTTACGTCTTCAAGATAATAATAATGAGTTTTTAGTTACTAAGGATGATCATAGTTTTCTCCTGGAAAGATCTTTGCAGAGTATTTCTGATCAGAATATTGTTCCAGAAGATTAATTAACCGTTCTTCCAGAACCTCACAACATCTTTCCTCGACAGTCAGTCCCTGTTATGTTTAATAATAATAGTTGCCCTAATATAACTGGTTGCAATGAAAATGACTACGTTGTCGTAAAATGTTGCTAAAAAAAGTCACTAAACATTATAATGCCGTTGTTGAGTCTACTAAACTACATGGTTATCTTGATGATTACTTAATTAGATTTCTCAAATAGAAGACTGATACAAATAACTTTTAATTCCCTGATCGGCACGATATTTCAATAATTGATAAGAGTAGCATTCTTACTGTTCTTCCTCCACCTACTGTAATACATCGTGTATATTACATTTTGGACGCAGATTTATCATTGTTCAAGAACCTAAATTAATTATTTTGTAATATTTTAAAGCGATGTTATTTGTTTCCTACATAATGAAATATAATGTTTTTATATAGTTTCTTCAACAAGGTCGAATTTTGAATTCCTATTTTTTGTCTATTAGTATTAGTTTTTTTTAATGAGCATTTTCAATTATCTGATTTATAACGTTCCTAAATGTTCACGCTTGATGGAAATATGAATTTTAAAAATAAATAGGTTTTACGTTTCATGATTGTAGTTATTATTTATTACTAATGAAACGAATCAAAAACAAGTTTGAAATTATAACAATTTTTTTCTTCTTCTCTTTTTAATACCAATTTTCCGTCTTTGGTAAGACCCATATACAGATTTCACTGTAATATCAATACAAATGGTATATATCAATAAATAATGAAATTGTTGAGATTTTACATTTTCTTATGAAATTCAAATATACCGAAAATAATGAACCTTCAATATTTTGTATATCATCATGGGCGCTGGCAAGAAGGGGCAGTTGCCCCACTCCCCTGGAAAATCATACTTGAAAATTATTAGCTTGATTTCAACATAATTTTAGTTGGCTCCATAAAAACATAATGTGGATAAAAATCATAATAATAATATCAACTTTAAAACAATATTCTGATTCTGCTTGATGGAAAAGAGAACGTTTTGACCTTAGGTACAATAAAATAAGTCTTCTATTATTGATAATTTTCTAGTCCCTGGCGACAGAAAGCGTACATACGTCTGACAGTGATTTCTCAATTCATAAATCCCAGACACTGGGCACTTAGATTGGCGAAATAAAATTCGTTTTCTAGCGCCATCTAGATTCACGGTCGGTATTTTTATTTATTATTGTTGGCCAATATGGAGCAAAGCAGGTTGTAATCATGCACAAACAGGGAAACAAGCAAATATAATACACACAACGTCCATCTTGCAATGATGATTGATAGTTTGTTCATCTAAACCTAATTCAAAGATAATTCACTCATCTAAGTGTATATTCAGATTGTGCTGTCGTGCTAAGAGCTTAATATGAATGGAACACTAAAGAAATGCTTGTGTCAGGGTGTACTGACAAGGTGAGTACATAATATTACTGTTTTAAATGAAACTTACTGTTTCTCGGTAATTCCACAATATATAGAATAAATTTGAAAAACTCTAAGAAAATTGACAATTGTTTCGATGTAAATATCATCGTCAGGATGTCTCTCTGATGTTTAATAATTATTTTGGTTGGACCAAGAAGGGACCCACCTAAAATTTTAAATACGACCTCGATTTTGAAACCGACTATCAAACACTTGTTGTCTTATCAACTATCTAGTATATCCACAAGGGTTTTAGGTTATTTTAGCCAAAGTAACGCCTAGAAGTTTTTTTCAGAACCGTTTTTCGATTATATGTTCCTAGTGGTAGTGAACAGACAGATATGTTGAATAGGCATGAGGAATTAAATAGTAAATGGTTTTAGAGAGAAATATGTGATGAAATGATTCTGAAAAATGATCTAGTTTTAACATAATCATTTAGATTAATGAGTTTCAGAAAAATAAAAGTATAAAATACTGCAATCGGCCATGTTGACCGAAACAGCGAATGACGTCACGTCTCAGTAAATCAGTGATGGTAACCTTTTATAAGAGACATCCTTACCAATACAAAAAAATCCCTACATCTCCCCTATTCATAAAATTAAATTGCCCTATTTATCCCCTACACTAAAATTTGATAAATGAAAATGAAAAACGTATTTTGACAGAAACGTACTGTTATTATAAATTAAAATTAATTTTTTGTCTCCATTTTGGTTGCTTTTTTTTGGCTCAGCAGTATCGCTCAGAACTGAAAGTTGACTCTATTTTTTGCATTTTTATTCTAAAATAACTATTAAGCTGATATAGTTTTTCAACTAAAATTACTTTTGCTACTTACTGTTTTTTTTTACTTTATAGGTTAACAAAACAGACTAAACCTCAAATTATTATGAACGAATTTCCCCTACATTTTTAGCAAATTGTAAAATTTCTGACCTATAAATTACCTCCTTGAGTGTTGCTTGAACTTTTGTTGTGATTACGCATTTCGATTTCGATCGATTCCTGCACCATTTCATATGAGGCAATTATCTCTAATTTGGCCACAATGGATTTGTTGATGTTAAAAGAGTTTCTTGCGTCAAATAAACACTTTATCTCGTATGAAGCTTATTAGTTTATGTACATATTAGTGGCGTTCGATTTGCTCGCTCGAACGAACTCAAGTGTACGTACGCGTTCTTTTTGACTTGCTTGAAGCCCACAGGCGCGCCCTATCACTCAAACGTTCTTCTCCTCTTTCTCCTCGAGCACCAATAATTTTATTCGCGTTTTATGCACATTGAGATGTTATACTTCGTTTGTGATTTGTCTTATAGCAATACTGATTATCATTTTTTTTTAATAATTTCATTCATCAGAGGCATAAGAAACAAGAAACCAAAATCAGAAATTTCAAAAAACTAACGATAGAAACTATTTTTTGAGGTTATATGGTGCACACGTGAGCAGTCTAGTTAAAAGTGACGTGTCACTATCGAGTACTCAGCCTGAGCATTGTGGGATGCTCGAGCCTGCAAATCGAACGCCACTATTATAATATTTGTAATGTTATATATTCTTCTTTTTACTTTCCGCCCAACCTATCTAAAATGCTAGAAAAGTATTCGTTTGCCCCAAAAAACAAAATTTCGACGTTTTCCATAAAGAACAACACGAAATAACGGTTTAAATAAAATCCTGTGTGTATGTCGTCGTCGTCGTTGTCGTCGGCCACTTTTCGTTACCTGTCTTGTTAGCACGATACAGCCTCCGGAGTGCAACAAGTCACCAATTTTATGATTGAATATTGTTCAGGACATCTCACAGATGAACCCTATTGATTTTCAGCTCACCTGAGCCAGTACTACGGGTGCTATAGTACTTGAAGTACTTTTTGTCATTTTTTGAGAAGCTTCAGTTTGTTAGCACGATACAGCCTCCGAAATATATACAAGTGACCAATTTTATGATTGGATATTATTCAGGGCTTCTCAAAGATAAACTATTGATATTCAGCTCACTAAAGCCAGTACAACGAGTGCTATGGTACTTGAAGTACCAAATTTTAGGAGAATTTTCAGTTTGTTAGCACGATACAGCCTCCAGAACGTATACAAGTGACCAATTTTATGATAGATTATTGTTCAGGGCGTCTTATAGATGAACTTTATCTATTTTTAGCTCCCCGGAACTAGTACAACGGTTGCTATAGTACCCGAAGTGCCATATTTTTGGTCCTTTATTTGGAGAAACTTCGGGTTGTTACCACGATTCAGCCTCCGGAGTATAAACAAGTGACCAATTTTATAATTGGATATTTTTCAAGGTGTCTCACAGACATACATTATTGATTTTCAGCTGACTAGAGCGAGTACAGCGGGTCCTATAAATCAAGATATACTACATTTTTGGTTATTTTTGGAAAAATTTCAGTTTGTTAGCACGATGCATCCCCCGAAGTGTATACAAGTGACACTTTTATGATAGAATATTGTTCAGAGCATCTCACAAACGCGGAAAAGTTAGTTTTAATCTTTAAAACCGGTTATTTCCATTCATATTTTTGACACACGATATTTATTGTTAACGTTCTTCGTTAAACATAAACACAATGCAATATCTACTGAGAAGTATCGTAACATGTGTTTTCGCGCATAATTCAAAGTAGTTAAAATATAATGCAATACTTTTCGTTAAAAATTAGTTCATTTCGGAAATTATATATATTTCGGAAATAGCAGATGTACCTACATTGTAGAAGTGGATTTCAAAATCAGTCACCATGCTTATTGCCAGCCTTGACTGAAATGGGAAAAACTAGCAAAAGAGTGCGGAAACCTGAAACATGGAAAAGAAGTATATCTAAAGCACGAAGACAAAGTGTCCAAGACGCTTGTGACCCACAAATAGAAGAAGGCTTCCGATTATAAGTAGGACACAGCCGTCAACTACGACAAGCTGATGCAGCTAAAGATTTAAAAAAATAAAGTAAAGGAATCGGCAGAACAGTTTCTACACAAACGTGCTATTTGTTTTGACTTACAGAAAACTTTTCTGACTCCTTACTTATAACATTAAGTAAAATCTACTATTTGCGCCAGTTATGGATGTATAATTTGAACGTTCACGATTTAGCATCTGCAATTGGTACCATATACATATGTGGCATGAAGCTGAAGGGTCTAAAGGCTCTGATGATGTTATGTCATGCTTGCTAAAGTATATTCTAAGTTTACCGGAAACAGTAACGCACATTGATGCCGTCAGTGATAACTACGGTGTGCAAAATAAAAATATAATTAATAAACTGTTTGATATAGGTACTTATATTGTTCAGAACACACATAATAAAAGTGTAGGTCATCGTTTTTCGTTTCGGGACATTCGTTTATAGAATCCGATCTGGATTTTGTTGTAATCGAAAAGGTAAAGATACGACTAACAATATCTCCTATGGACTCCATTTTGGGTACAAACAACCAAAACTATTTTATAAACAAGTCTATAATGTCGATTTTCCTGTATAAGAAATAAATTATTCTAAAAACACTGGGTTCGCGTGGCAGACCGACAAAAGAAATAAACCTACTAATACTTTACTAAGTATCTCCAAAAATAAAAATGGTATACAACAACCTGATGCAACTTTTACATTTTATATCATCTATATTATACATCATAACTTTTATAAGTCACTGAATCCATAACAACATCAAACAAATGACGAAAATGACAACAATTATGATACTTATTTTGGTAATATATCTGAATCACTCAATGCTGATGAGTAGAACAGCCCTGTACCGCCCCATCCTAGGCGTTTTCGTTTGTTGAAAAAAATGGATTTCTTATAGTTTTTAGTATTAAATCATTATTACTTGCATTTAAAATAAATTAAATCAATATGTTCATTCAGTATGCTTTTTCTTATCTACTGATAAACGTTTTTATAGGTAAAAACAATGAAATTCTTCGAAATTATGAGAGCTCCAATTACGGCCCTGTAAATTAATAGTATATTACATAACAAGAGTTGTAAGTTGCTTATTACATGCGAATAGAAAAGTTGCGCACAAGCCGCGTAGCGGCGAGTGTGATAATTCTATAAGCATGTAATAAGCTTACAACTCTAGTTGTGTACTATACTTTTTCTACGAACAACTTCATTAATAAAAATAAAACGCATGAATAACAAGTAGCATTTATTTATTAAACAGTAGCCAGAAAAAATAATTTAAAGTAAACATTTATTTATAGAAATTAATTGTAAAATGTTGGCAATTATTTATAACTATACCCTTACCCGCCCTTTTGGGTTTTCAAAAGTATCCGGTAAATTTTGGGATGACGTAGACTGTATGGTATATTCTTTTTGGACATTACTATTTTCAGTGTACGTAAATGTTTGTAGATTATTTTCAACCGAATTTATAATTCTATTGGCTGTTAATGTCTTATTATTTATTGAATCATCGACATATCCCTCAGCTGTAGTCAAAGACTTCCAACCCCCATGTCGTTTAAGAGTTAGTTTTCACTATTTGATGAGCTCATTTTAAATATTTGTCTTTAAAACAAATGTACATTCACACTAACAGCTAGTGACAGCGAGTCTTATTAATTATTAAACGTCAAAACAACCTCTACTAACTCGTTTCCATGGTTACTCGAAACCATTGACTGACTAGGCTTGGGTGATAAATTGTTGTTTTTCTAGAACTGAAGCGTAATTTTATTTATTACGTGCTAGTCATTACGTGTCAGTATCCGTAATGATCTATTTACTTAGTAACCAAATAGTAGGTAATATGGAATTTACTAGTGTGAGAGTAGAAAAAGTAAATTATACGGTATTTTGTACTGGTAGTAAATAGTTTGTTCAGTACGAATATCACCCACGGTTCCAGAACTTACTTAATTTTGAATGTAATTTAGCAAACGCACAGATGGTATTCAATCAAATAAAAGCAGTTATTTTGAATGAAAAATATATATTCCAGATAATGAAATTTTAACTAGATGCTCTAAATTTTATTTCTACCGACGCCACTGCTAACTTGTTTATTATCAACCGAGTTCATTCTACCCATCCAAAGTCCAAACTCCAACCACCATCGAATCGTTATATATTTATGCAACCATCATTACGTCTGACGACATTGGGACATTGGGATTATTCCAGTTCATGGTGTTTAATACAGTTGTAATAGTGTGTGGATTTGTTTATATTTGTTAAAATGGCCAGTGCAGTTACATCTACTTTTAATATTATAAAAAATGTTACAGTTATTGGAGGTGGGTTAATGGGATCAGGAATTGCACAGGTTAGTTTGTCTATGGTCTATACACTAATTACTTATTTTGACAACAATTTGTTTTGCTAGTTAAAACCTAATTTAGTCTTATTTCCAATAATATGATAATTGTACTATAAAAAAAATAGTTGAAAGAAAATTTAATTCAGGTTCCCATGAATATACAATGGTATAAAAATACTAGGGGCTAGGTTTTATCAATAATTTGGTTTTCAAAGTGTTTATTAATTCTTCAAATACCTATATTACCAAATTTTTAATTGACAAGATAAAAATAAAATAATCAATAGCATAGATAATCAAGAACTGTTAATAATGTAAAAATATAATTTAGTTTTTAGAATGTAGAATGTGAAGTGTTTTATAAGTTCCTAGGTATTTTTTGAAAAGTTATTTCGATAGTTACTTTTTATCATATTTGTATACATGATTGTAATTGTAAAAAAAGGGCATTATAACTTTATACTTTTCAACAAAGGAGACTGCATAGTTGTCTTGTCATTTATTATCTTTTCATGTGTTTTGCAAACGTCCTTGAGGCATTCAGTAAAGTAAATGAATATCTACCCTTCTTTTTAAGGTCAAAAGGGATTAGTATAAAAAAATGTTTTGTCCATTCATCCATTTTGTGATCTATTTTTAAAATAAATGGTTTGAAAGATTAAAACTAACTTTTCCGCATTTGTGGCCCCGAACAATATTCTATGATAAAATTGTTACTTGTATACACTTCGGGGGATGTATCGTGCTAACAAACCGAATTTCTTCAAAAATAACCAAAAATTTAGTATATATGGATTTATAGGACCCGCTGTACTCGCTCTAGTCAACTGAAAATCAGTAGGGTACATCTGTGAGACACCTTGAACAATATTCAATCATAAAATTGATCAATCGTATACTCTCTGGAGGCTGTATCGTGCTAACAAACTGAAAATTCTCCAGAAATTACAAAAATTTGGTACTTCAAGTAAGTACCATAGCAGCCGTTGTACTAGCTTTAATGAGCTGAATATCAATAGGGTTCATCTTGGAGATGCTCTGAATAATATCCAATTATAAAATTGGTCACTTGTATATACTCCGGAGGCTGTATCGTGCTAACAAATTGAAGCTTCTCCAAAAATGACAAAAATATCGTGCTTAAAGTACTGTAGCACCTGTTGTAGTGGATTTGGTAAGCTGAAAATCAATAGGGATCATCAGCAAGATGTCCGGAATAATATTCAATCATAAAATTGGTGACTTGTTGAACTACGGAGGCTGTATCGTGCTAACAAACTGAAATTTCTCAAAAAATTACAGAATGTTGTACTTCAAGTACCATAGCACCCGTTGTACTGGCTCTGGTGAGCTGAAAATCAATAGGGCTCATCTGTGACATGTCCTTGACAATATTCAATCATAAAATTGCTGACTTATTGCACTCCGTAGGCAGTATTGTGCTAACAGGACATGTAAGGAAAAGTGGCCGACGACAACGACGACGACATACACACAGCATTTTTTTTCTAAAAACCGTTTTTTCGTGTTGTTGAACGTAAAAATAACTCAAAAAAAAATTTCAAAATTCCAACTTTTTTTGGGGTAAACCAATACTTTTCTCGCATATAAATAGGTTGACGGAAAAGTAATAGGATATATAAGTGTCCTTAGTTTTGATATGTATTAATTTTTTATTTTGCTTAGAAGACTAAAATCATCTACAAAAATATTTTTTTGCCTTGCATACCTAAAAGTGAATCATAGCGACCCTAAAAAATAACGGAAAGCTAGATTTTCTGCCCTTAAGCTTCTAAATTCCGAACGTCTCTACTTTATAGTCTTTCATCACAATATGGACACCACTGACTGTCATCTGCTCACTTTTTTGATATCATCAACCGACATTAAGACCGGTTTTCAACAATTTCAGTTATTTACTTAATTTGTCGAAAAGTGAAAATCAATGAAGACTCAGATGAAAAAATGTTAAAAGTACTCCACCGGAGTTGAAGAAACAAGCTAAGAATATTTCAAATTATTTGTTACCCATGAAATCAAGAGAAGTCAACACAAAGTGCTAGAATTATTTAATAACTGGAGAAAAATTGAAAACGCCAAATACTAACTGAAAATCTATTACTTGCTTATTTATTGGAAAGATTAAAGAATGTAAATGCAGCTACATTGTGGTCTGAATTTACTATGCTGAAAAGCACCTTTAATGTCAAAGTAAATATTAATTTAGACACTTTTCATAAATCTCAAGCATTTTTGAAGCAAGCTTCTGTATATTACTGGCCCAAAAGGTCTAATATTTTTTAACACAAGAATAATGCATTCAATTTTTGTAAAAAGCAGATAATTCACATTATCGTATATGATGAAGGTAAATACAATTAAAATAAATCAATGCTGATTTTTATTTAGATTGCTTTGTTGATTTCTCTTGTAATGGGAACATACGGAGCTTGTCCAGCTATTAATTATGAAACTTGATCACATGATAACAGTAGACCTATCGATAGTGACCGTTCCAGAGACAAAAAAATGATATGACAAGGAGGTTTACAATCACAAATAAAACCGTTGATGGATTGAATTTACTTGGAATATAAAACAAATATGATTCCCTTAGATCTACCCACATTCCTCATAGTCATATATTTATTTAATACAAGACATGAAAAATGCACAGTACAACCAATTGGGAAAAATACATTTAGCAAAATTCCTAGGATAATTGCCACTTTTTGAGAACTGCCTGAACCCAGTACATACACAGGACATTGCTTCCGTCAAATATCTATGGTCATAATTCTGCAACATTGCTAGCTAACTCTGGAACTGATTTGTCAACACTCAAAAGACATAGAGGTTGGCGTTCTTCTGCGGTTTCAGAAGACTGCTTATTACTACTTATCTAATAAAATTAGTATTTGACAAAAAATACTGACAAATCAAGAACAACAGTCTAGCACTAGTAATAACACAATTGAAGTGGTTAATATCTCTAACTGCATAAATGAAATACCACTTAATCTAGATGATTCCAAGGACTCATCAATTTCATCTATCGAAATAAGTCATAATGCTACTAGTCCTTCAAACGCCAAATGCCTAAATATTCAATATTCTGCTCGAGGAATAATTAATATTAATTATTAGAATAAATAAGTTGTTACTAAAGTTTTTCTTACATTCTGTTAATAAAATTGATCAATTTATCAAATTAGTTTTTGTAATTTTGTTTGGTTTATTGCAAAGCGAAAAACAGATGTGTGTCACACAGGCAGAAAGGAATTTGCTGGCCCTTAGCCATCGGCCAGCAAATGCATTGGTACACACAAGGGGTAAACAAGTCTCATAAAAGTGTACACCATATTTAAAATATTTGATACTTGCAAGCAACCAAAATATTTGAAAGTAATTAAAATGTATTTAAATATAATTAAAGTAATGTAAATATTTAAAATATGATGAGCGTAGATAAAAAATATTTTTCCACCAATAACTACCTAGTGAAATCACCATTATTCAAGCAATGCCTCTAATGAGAGGTAACATGTGTTTAACCCATTTAAATAATGAGAATATTTTACCTAGGTAAATAATGAAAGATGTTCAAACATTCAATGAAACCAGCTGAAACATTTATCACCAATAAAGTAATTGTAAGCCATAAACTAAATAAAATGTCTTTACATTCACTTCAGGTGATTGAAAATATTGGAGTTATACAAGAATACTTAATTCGAATTGAAACTAATAATTACTTATAAAATTGTGTCATATCATTCGGGAACTGTCAAAGATTGTCAAAATGGCTAGCACTGTTCTGATTCATAATTTAAGGCATAATATGTACTCATGGATAACGAACGTTCAATATTCTGCAGTCAAATGCATCATGCATTTGGAAAAATACAACATATGCAACAGAAGGTATGGTGTATTCAAAAAATAATCAATAACAGAAAAATACAAATAGGAACTCAAACAAAACAGTCTTCTCTGATAAAATATGATAATTAATCAAAATTGGATCAAAAATAATATACTTACATAGAATTCTCATGATTTCCTTAATATTGTATATTTGAGATCTATCAGTCTTATCGTGTCCGCCATAAAGGTGAAAGAATGTCTACCTGACAGCTTTATAGGACCATAAAAAATTAAAGTTTTATACTAACTGTATATCTTTCCTTTGCGGCTAGATATACATGTCGAGATCAAATTTTAAAAATTTCAGTTTTGATTGAACTTCATTTGTTCCTAATATGCAGCCAATGTACCCATTATCATAATATGCCACAGCATAGTAATATTCAAATTTGGCTTTGGTAGAAATATTTCCCGATGCATCTGAAAATGTTTCAGTATTCTTGCTATCATCATATTTTAAACTTTTTTTGACTCTGTTTCAATTTTTCACTTTGTTGTTTTGTTCACAAACGATTTTAGTCCTCTCAGTTTTTGGATCCTGTCAGAACTAATACGCGAATCTTTTGCTTCCAATAGCCAACATAGGGTACTCTTTTTTATTTTACTGCTTTTACTCTTATTGATTCTCTCAACATAGCATTCTGTTTTTTTTACTCTTTTGCCAGTTTTTCCTTCATAATCCATCTATTCAGTACATCAAGATATTTGAAATTATTGGCTGTTCCATTGCCATTATTATATATACATAACTGCATTTTTTATTATTCTCAAATATTTCATCAATCTTCTTAGCATTGGTAGCTGAAAATACGTCAGTTATCGGCAGTTCTGTTATAGGATGAAGTGGCAAAGTGACAATATTATTGTTCCTATACTGGATCTTTCCAAAAATTGAAATATTTCAGTAACTGAAAAAAAGAAGTGAATAGGTAGTTACTAACTTGTTATCGTAGTTGCATCTTCACTTATCTAAACTCTCAGTGGGTAGTTTTGTTTTACAAGATATATCTTCGAACCTCATTTATGTTGAAGTCATTATCAGGTCTTTCCTTACTGTTGAAAGTGAAGGTAATCTTTCTTTCATATTGCTATAGAGAGTTTCATATAGTAAGCAACCACCAGTTAAATACAGATATTTTTAAAATAGTCTAATTTTTCATTATATCTCTTTCCTTGGTTTTTATTTTTGTTGGAGACTTTTATTATGAGTTCGAGTACCTTGGATTTACTCATGTTGAGATTAGTATTGAAGGTTCTGAACTCTCTAGTCACATGTTCTGGTTGATCGCAGATGATTCCATCCATTCGGTTTAAAAGATGCTCTGTTGATTTTCAGAATTTATCAAAGAAGACTCTCTCCTTCTTCTACACCTTTCCGGTCTACTATATTTCTTGGTTTTCTATTTACTTGTTCTTTGTTCAAAATTCTGAGAAACTGGAGACAAACATTCCGAATTGTTTAAACAGAGATGGTCAGAAGTCTTCTATCCAACTTCACTGCAAACACACATTTGAATTGAACTCATTAGTCTCTATGTTGGTGTTGGATAGTGTAGATGAGGTGTTACATTTATCCTCCCATTCAGAACCTATGTCGGATCTGACCTCGATCATTAAAGTTAATGGTTGATTTTCATTTCCAGAAGAAATATTCTGTACTTTCATGAAATTGTCTAATGTGTTACGTTGACGCTTCCTAGTTTTTACCGATCTCTGAACACTTGGTGCATCGGTGTAAGTCTCATCCAACAAATGATTTTTTAAATGTTAATAAAAATTGGACACTGTCCAATATGAACCGCCTGTATTACAGATATTCGATATCTTCGGTTCTTTTTTACAAAGAAAACCAGTGATTATACTTGTTGCAATTGCAGATCAATAATTTGATCATCTGTCAGTGTATTAAGCAATACTTTTATATTTATTTCCATATTTGTATCCTCACAATTAAGGTTTGTTCTTTCTAATTGAGTTTAATTCTTTATATTTTTCCTCAAAATATGTTCAAGATTCTTTCGACCTGTATTTATATCAAATTTTTTTCTGATTTCATCCAATTTTTCAGACATATTCCAATCTACGAAATTGTTCGTCTGGAAATATTACATGGATCTTTTTTAGTTTAAAACTACGATAACCATTTTTTTAATACAGTCCGAATCGTTTTCGGATCAACATCAAAATCCTTGGCTAAATAGCTGTAGAGGATTAATTTCCACACTTGAACAGATTAAAATTTCTATTTCGGGTTGGATTTGACGATTTTATGTACGCGGTCCATGTTTTGTAGGAGTGACACATCCATGTTCTTCAAACTTTTTTATAATCGTTCTCACTTGTTTCCTGATAATTGGTTGGGTATTATAGAATGCTACAATAATCAAATTTTCTGCTATTTCTCAATATGAATTACCCCGGTAGTACTATTTTATAATTTGCAATTTTTGGTATATCTGCAGATTTACAAAGATTGTTCGTCATTCAGAAACAAACAGGTAGTGATGTACAGTTAACCGTCAGAACTATAGCTGGCCAGAAGTACCGCCCTCTAGAGGCACACACGCGATTAGTATTCGTGTATTCTAGCATCCTTATTTCAACTGTAATAATCTACGCTGACTTTAGATTGTCTATCTCACCATGCCTATCTCTAACACATTAGTAATTCCATGTGCCTCTTACATTTTTCCGTTGACTATGAGACGATTATTGTTTTGCGTTGGAATTAAATGAGGAATGATTTCTGATATTATAAAAAAGAAATATTGTATGGGCACTTATAGGTTCAACGTGTAGATTGAAAATTAAGAGAGGGGATAGATAATAATAGAAGAATTACGACTCTAGATGAAATCGTTTTATCAGGAGCGTAGGAGTTACAGGAGGTTTACGCTAATCGTTCAGAATTGAATATTTTCCATTTTATAATATGTACAGTATTTAATTATTGAGTTGCAATAATAAATGATTTCATAAAGTAGCCTATTCAATGTCACTATCGTCGATTTATTATTTTTCATATTATAACCAATAAAATTATTAAATTTTCAACCTATTTTTAGAATCTTTATAATGATTGGAGTGATATTTGAAAAACACTTCAACAGTTTGTGCAACAATACTTTTTTCGCATGTTATGATACCCTGTTAGGAAAGTAGGTGATACACTGAATATACTTGTTCCTTTCTAACACATTGTCGCTTCTGAACTCTGTGTTAAACCCCATGTTACCAAAGAATATTTCTAGCACTGTATAATAAAATTGCGAAGAATAATTCACAACAATTTCAAGTTCTGTTCTTAATAATATTTCTGTGAAGGAGTTGTGATCTTATTCGATTTATTAATGTAATAATTACTAGCTTATCCGGCAACTTTATACCGCCTAATAGTCAACTAATGTCGTGCTAACTTTTAGCTAAACTTAATTTAATTAGTTCAATAGTTTACTAGGATAATATATATATAGAGGCGCGACAGGGGCTAAATATACGGCATGCGTTTGGAGGCGATTATCTCGCAAACTATAAAGCTATTGCGAACAATTATGACAATCATTTTTGTAGGTAAGGAACTTATTTTCATTTTCGTCTAAAAAACATTATCTAGGTATCATATTTTGGCCAATAACAGCGAAAGAAGGCCGAAAAAACGCATTTTTGGGACCTTTGGGCTATTTTCCCGTCCTTGCACAGGTTAACCGGACTTGAGATTTCTAGAGGTGAATATACCCATTGATACCTGCAAATTAAACAAAATATATTTCCCAGGGCGATCTGATGCTCATGTTGATACCTTCGCTTACTTCGCTATCAGGTGATTGTCTTCAGTGAAACACCTTGTGTTATACGCGTTTTGTTATCAGGAGCAAAAACAAATAAAGCAGATGACGTGCCAACATTCCATGAGAAAAACATGAATTTTCTAGATTCAGACCCGAAACACTCAAGGATTGGCCTTGTGATTAGTTAATGGTCATGGCGAATGCAAGACAAATCGGAGATTGAATTTATTTAAACTCAATGGGCATACGGGAGAACTTCCTCACCATTGTATTTTCTTCGTGACGTGAATCACATTGATAATCATTGTTCAAGATTGCGAATTCTTCAATTGTATAGGTTACGGTACTTTTTTAAAAAACGTGTAAAATATTTGTAGATATGAAATTTTTTTTGCATCCGTTCACCAGTGGTACATTCAAAGCGTAATTTTATTTTATTTTGTAGCTTTGTTAAATATTTAGAAAATATCACATTTCACACAATTATTTGTGAAGTAGGATTGTAGACTAAACGAAATGTCACGTTGTAAAGGACTTATTGTCACATTGAATTTGAAATTCTATAGTTAAAAATTTAGAAAAATGTCACGTTGTGTTAATCGAATTGTAAATGCCGTATTGTTCAGAGCAAACGAAATAGCACATTGTAAAATTCGTAAAAGACCTATTATCCAATTGTATTTGAGTTTTGTTGAACAAGGCTGAATTTTTTAACCTTCATAGGACTGGCCGGGGTCCGTTTGTACCCCATGACGTATGTTTTTGCTGTATCTTTGCAAGCGCAAATTTTTAAACATTGATCTTTCATCTAGCTGCAGTTTATGAATTATTTTGATAAAATATGATGCATTTAGTAGTTTTTATTGGCTGGTATAAACAAAAAATAGTTTTATATTCCAGGGGTCTCTTCAGACCCCGGTCAGCCTTTTACGTCCGATAAAATAATCCCGGTAACTGTTAGTAAAATCGGGGAATCCCATACATTTAACGTTTGTTTACTCACAGGGAATTTACCCATATAATTGTAAAATGTAAATTACCAGTTCAAATGAGGGATTCCCCGATCTGCGATATAATTTTTAGACTTGAATATTCGGGTTAGTCTCTTGTGATATTGCGAGTAGGGTACATCGTTTTGAAAATGAGTCAGTTTTTGTTTACAAACAATCGCAAGGGGCTTACTGACGATGAGATGTTACGTATACTTGAAAGTGATGATCCAGAGTTTGATAGTGTTATCAATGAGGAAACATCGAGTGACTTAGAAGATGAAGACATTGTCACAGAAGTAGAGGAAGAAAATGATGTAATAGTTGTTGATCAAAGTATAGAGAAAACGAACCCAGAGGAACCAACAGTTAGTAACAGCCAGGGCATTCCAGTATATAAATCTAAAGATGGAACTGAGTGGTCAAAAATTCCAGGAAACACAAAAGTTAGACGTTCAAAAGCTAATATTCGGAAACATGCTCTAGGCCTTACAAATTATAGTTCTGATATCTGAAGGATAAAAGACGCTTTTCTTCTTTTCCTATCTCCGGATATTCCGAACATAATAGTAACCGAAACAAACAGAAAGGCACAAACATATTATGATAAATGGAATATAGAAAATCGGAATAAAATTAAAGTTTTTGTACCTGTTGATTCTACAGAGATTGAAGCTTATATTGGACTGTTGCTTATTCTTGGCGCACTTCACGGATCGAAAGAGGCTATCGATATGCTCTGGTGTCAAGATATTTCTTACTGTCGTCCTATAATTCCTGCTGCAATGTCAAGAGACAGATTCAAACAAATTACTTCATTTTTACGCTTTGATAATTTTCAAACAAGATAAGAACAAAAATTAATAGATAAGCTAGCTCCGATATGAGATATATTCGATATTTTCACTTCTAATTGTAAAAAATCACTTAATCCCAGCGACCATCTATGTGTAGATGAGCAGCTTGTACCATTTAGGGGTAAGGCACCATTCCGAGTCTATATGAAGAGTAAACCTGATAAGTATGGAATCAAAATATGGGCTCTTGTGGACTGCACCACTTCTTATATTGCAAACATGCAAGTTTATTTGGGTAAGTTATTTGAAAAGCAATATAGGCAAACTTTATATTCCCATGTATCTATTAATTTTTAGGAAAACAATGTAACAAAGCGGAAAAGGGTCAAGGTCAAAGGGTTGTACTAGATTTGACAGACCATTTGGAAGGCGGATTTGGAATAACGACCGATAACTTTTTTACAAGTTTAGAACTTGCTGACAAGTTGTGGAAAAAAATATTACTTTATGTGGAACCTTCCGGAAAAATAAAACATTTATTCCCAGGGAACTTCTACCGGCATCGTACAAGAAAGAGTTTTCAAGTATGGTTGCTTTTAGAAATCAAAGAACGCTAGTATCCTATGTTCCAAAACAAAAACATGCTGTCATCTTACTTTCAAGTGAGCACACTGATAGTTAAGTAGCTGGAGAAGAACAGCAATATAAACCAGAAATTATTCTTCATTACAACAAACCAAAAGGTGCTGTCGACACTTCAGATAAGTTGGCCAAAGAATATACAGTGCAGAGAAAGTGAAACCGCTGGCCAATGGCAATATTTTCGCATCTTATAGATATCGCAGGAATAAATGCTTATACATTGTGGTTACTGCAAAACCCGGATTGGCAAAAAAACAGTTTGGATAAACGTAAAATGTATATTTTGGGATTAGGAAAAGAACTCATAAAGAAAAACGTTTTCCGGCGATATAATAATAAATACATTCAGACGAATAGAAAACGGCATATGACAGACGTTTTTCCAGAACTACTGGATGCAACAGAACATAGAGTTGAACAACAAAACATTACCAGGGGGCGCTGCCATATGTGTCAAAGAGGAAAAGACAGAAAATCCAGAAAAATATGTATTAGGTGTAATAACTTTGTGTGCCTAGAACATTCAACATCGGAGATAGTTTGTAAAAAATGTTAAAATGATATGTAGCTAGTAGTATTAGTGATTAGGGTATTTTGTATTTTTTCGTGATGATTTTTGACTAATAAATGGTTAATAGTAAACATTTAATAAAACTTCTTTTCTATATATTTAATTTAAAGAAAAATACAGCATTCCTGCAATTTTACGCATGGGGTCTTCTCGGACCCCGGTTAGTCCATTTCGTAAAATTTTTATGTCCGTCCCATGAAGGTTAATAATGGATCGGTGTCGGAAGGTCTGTAATAAACATTTGGATAACATTTTAAGTCAAAGGTTAGAATTTGACGTACAATAGTAATTGAAATATCTATTGGAGACGTCCATTGTTGAGTCTTGTCAATGGTTCAATCTGGGTAGCTAATACTAACCAATAAAAAGGGTTTATTCGCTTTTAGTCCCACCAATCTACGTGTAAACACGCCTCTGTGAAGATTTCTATTTAACACGTCTCAACGGGAAAGAGTGAGTCGTCGCTACATATCGAAGTAATCTTCACTCAAATTCAAACAGTCATCAAGTTGAAACACACCGTTTCAAAGATACTAAGTCTAACATAGCGTTACTTAGTTGCTATTCGAGTCAAGTGCGTACTCATAAGTTGAAAAACATCGTTTCATAGTGTACTCAAGTTCAAACATACAGCTTATTAATTAGTGTTCGAGTCTAGTGTGTACTCAAAGCCGAACAAATCGTTCTTAGTCAGTATTCAGTTAGCCCCAAAGTAGAGATATACAGTCGCTACTATTGGTCACCTCGTCAAGTCGAAACGACGTTTTCTGAATCATTAAGTTCTTGTTTACCTTCCGATCTGAAAACCATCGGAGTTCAAACATTCATAAATTTGTACCATTCATTGTAAATTTCTTCTTCTTCCTCTTTAGAAGGCGAAATCGCCTGTTTAGTTCCGGTTTCCTCCTCGTCTAAGCAACTCTTGCGAGGTTGACTGCCAACTATCTCGCCAACGTTTAGGTGGACGTCCAGTTGGTCTTCTGCCATGGGGTACATTGTTGCGGGTTATTATGGCCATTCTGTCGGGGCCCATTCTATTGACATGCTGGTTCCATTTTCTTCTTCTCTGCCGTATCCATCTGACAACGTCGTTTGTTTGGCTCTTTTCTCTTATGTCTACATTTCTCTGTCCGTCCCTCAATGTGTATCCAGTTATCATTCTTAAGGTCTTCATGTCAGTAGTTCGTAGGATTCTCTTTGTTACCGATGTTTCAGCTCTGGTTTCCGCATCATATGTCATCACTGGTCGTATGCAGGTTTTGTATATTCTTGACTTACATTCAATGCTCAAATGTTTGTTTTTCCATATGGGATATTTAAGGTGTCCTGATATTGCGGCAGCTTTATTGACTTGTTTCCTTACTTCTTCTTCCAGGAATCCTGAGCTTGTAATCTTGCATCCGAGGTATTCGTATGACATTATCTGATCAATGGTTTTGTTCTTTATTTGCACCGTAGAGGCTCCTTTGTGATGGTCATGCATTTGGTCTTATTTGTAGAAATTTGCATGTTAAGTTTTTCTGCCTGTCTGTTGAAAGCTTGCAGCATTCTTTGGAGGTCGTCTTCTGACTCTGCAATAAGTACTGCGTCATCGGCATAGCATAGTATGCTTACTTTATGTATTCCCATTCGATATCCTAATCCAGTATTCTTGACGGTTTTTATTAATTGATCCATGATTGTGTTGAATAACAGAGGGCTGAGACTGTCGCCTTGGCGAATACCAGTTGTAGTTCGGAGGTGCTGCGTTAAGGTAGAGTTTGTTCTTATTTGGGTTGTTGTGTTTGTGTTTAAGTCCTTGATAAGTTCTGTGAGTTCTTTCGAGACATTACTGCTTTCCATGATGGTGATGATGTCTTTTAGTTGGACTCTATCAAAGGCCGTTGTTAAATCTATAAAGCATGGATAGGCTGGAGAGTTATATTCTAAAGCTTTTTCAACTAGTTGCCTGAGTATGAATAATGCATCGGTAGTGGAGCGGTTTCTTCGAAATCCTTGCTGTTCCTCGCTTATTGGCACTGTTGAGGAGATTTTGTCCGCAATGATCTTTGTCAGAAGTTTTAGCGAGGTGCTCAGTAGTGTTATTCCTCGATAGTTAGCTGGGTCTGTTTTATCTCCCTTTTTAAAAATGGGTATTGTTATACTTTGTTTCCATTATTCTGGTATTTTCTTATATTGTAATATAGTGTTAAACAGTTTTGTGTACTCCTCTATGATAGTCGTGCCTGCGTTTTTTATTAGCTCGTTTGGTATTTTATCTTGATTGGGAGCTTTTCTGTTTTTAAGTTTCCTTATTGTCTCTTCTACTTGCTCGTAAGTGACTTGCGCGTGATCTTCTATATTATCTCTCTGGCCTGTCTCTTGTGCTTCCATTGGTTCAACTGTTTCTGCGTACAGGTCTCTGTTATATTTTTCCCACGTATCTTCTGCAATTGTTCTTAATTGTATTGTTTCATTTGTTTCTCGTTTAAGACCCCTCAACATCTTCCAAATACGTTTTTGTGCTCCGTACATATCCGCCTCCATTTCGTTGCTAAATCTCTGCCAATATTCCTCTTTTATTTCTCGTACTCTATTATTAGTCCTGTTCCTTATTTCGGTATAGATGTTTCGGTTCTCCGGTGTTGGAGTTTTCTTGTATTGTAAGTATTTTTCCTTCTTCTTCCTTGTAATGTTCTTGACTTCTAATGTAAACCAAGGTTTAATGTTCGGTCTGCTGTTGTGTGATACTGTACGTGTTCCTAGGGCTTCCTTAGCACCTTTGCAGATGTTTTCTTTCAGTTTTTTCCAGGCTGTGTTAGGGGTATCAGACTGTGCTATGGGGTTAAGAGTAACGTGTGTTTGGCATCTGTTTGAATAAAGTTGTTTGGTGCTTTCGTGATTGAGGGATTCTATATTGAATTTTTCAGTTTTAATCGATGGTCTTTTTTTGGATAGCGGCGCACCTATTCGTATCTTTCCTAGCACAAGTTTGTGGTCTGTTCCGATGTTGGCTGAAGATAGGACTCTTATGTCTATTATTTGTTGAGGTAAGAAACTTCGATTGGTGATGATATAATCGATTATTGATTTATTGTTTCTATTGTCATAGAAGGTGTATTTGTGTTGTTCTTTATGGGGGAAATATGTGTTGTTTATTCTCAGTTCATTCTGTCCACAGAATTCGGTCCAAATTTCGCCATTTCTATTGGTTATATTTTTGTTTTATTCCATCCACGACCTCGTTTCCAATTCTTGCGTTTAAATCCCCTAACAGGATTATCTTTTCATGTCTTGGTATTTTGTCTATCGCTGAGTGTAGTCTTTCGTAGAAGTCCATTGACATTTCTTCAGGTTTATAAATGTCGGGTGCGTACACTGATACGATGTGAATGGGTTGGTCAAACGTAATCTTTACTCTCATTGTAAATTTGTATATAATAAACTATTAATTTCGACATTAACGTTGTCAGATTAAGATTATTAATAAAATTGAATGCCTGGACCAGTCTGCGAAGTTCAATTAAATTATAATCAAAAACAATCATTTTACGACCAAACGTGCCCCATTGCATAGTTTTGGTTGATGCCTGCCTACCAAGCCTTCAATCAGTTGTCTTCCACTTACTGACACGCAGCGGCACTGTTCCAAGAGTTTACCATAAATTCTGTTTTGTTAATCTTTTGGTATGGATGAATGATTGACCGAATAATCAGTAATGTTTGAGGCCAATTGATTTGACAGTTGTTGTCATTTGTTCTCAATACTTTTCGATATATTCGATTCGAGTATATTAAATATTTATCTATTCTATACTGTGTACTATGTCACTGATTTGCAGTGAACATCAATTATTAAAAGTTAGCGCGACTTGAGTTAATTGCGGAGTTATAAAGTAATCTATTTAAAAATTCATTTTTTGTATATTTTTTTCTATCAAATTACCCGATATTTTATTAGTTATTCTTCTATTCGGAGCGATGACGAATCCAACAAATCAGATATTATTAAAATCGGTCCAGCCGAGTTATAAATACTGTAACCAACCCGACTCTATTCTTTTCATTTGGATTAGGAATTAGGTGAAATTATAATAACAAAAACTTTTTGTTTACAGATAGCTGCACAAGCGGGGCAATCAGTTACTCTTGTCGATCTGAATGCGGATGTCCTCAAAAAATCCGAAACTTCTATTCAAACAAGTCTTTCACGAGTTGCTAAAAAACTACATAAAGATAATCCTTCAGCAATCGAAACTTTCTTAAAAGAAACCTCATCAAGAATTAAATATTTGCCAGATGTTTCGAAAAGTTTAGATAATGCAGATTTAGTAGTTGAAGCTATTGTAGAAAATATTGATGCTAAACATAAATTGTTTGCTATTTTGGATGAAGCTGCGCCCCAAAAGACTTTATTCGCTTCCAACACTAGCTCATTATCTATTGGAGAAATAGCATCTATTACAAAACGGAAAGACAGGTTTGGTGGCTTACACTTTTTTAATCCAGTCGCTGTTATGAAATTATTAGAAGTAATTAGAATACCGGAAACAAGTGATGCTACCTATCAAACTCTCATGGCGTGGGGAAAGTCTATTGGAAAAACGTGTATCACCTGTAAAGATACTCCTGGATTTGTAGTTAATAGACTGCTGGTACCTTATTTGGCTGAGGCCGTTAAGTTGGTAGAAAGAGGTAAGGATCTTCGTATGTTTTTGTGCTGTAGCATGCCTTCTTGAAAAATTATCCCTCATTACTTAATAAATGCTAAAATCCAATTCACTACGAACCTATCTGAGGATTTTACTCACATGCAACCAATCTAAAGATATCTAGTAGTTACTCAAATGTAGCAAAAAAATGTGTAATTGAAAACCAAGTCGCGGGACAGATTAACTAGCCGATGGGACGGCACTAGGTCCGTATGACGTACCTTACCCATTACTGGTTTAGATAATGGAAAGTGAACATAAACTTTCCTCAGATTAGGAAGGAACAAATGAAGATATTTGACATTTCAACATTTCTTTAAACCCTGTTTGCAGTTAAAAAGTTAATCAATACCTTTGACATTCTTGATGACCATAACAGCACAATATTATAATCTGTCTTGTCTTATTAGGGGAAAGGCGGGAAAAATGACATACTTAATTTTATTATAATATAGCTAAGAGTTATATACGGCTAGATCATTTAAATATTTTTTTTTGAAGACTTGGCATGTTTTCTAACAAGAAAGGCAAAAAACACTAAATAAATCAAAACTTTTATTATATTAACTTTTAACATACATGTCAGGTGCGAGCAAAACGACATAGACATTAAACAATGTAAATGTGGGGAAAAATACAAATAGCTTAATTTGTGCAAAGTTCAAAAGTGAATATTTTTGATATTTTAGACAACCCTACACATTCGGCATATGCCCATTTATAACAAAGTTGGCAACTTCATCACGATTCTCTAGATTTTGAGGGACTATAAAGGTCATTACAATATAAACAAGCGTTTTAGTTGTCACTTTTGAGTGGACCATTTTCATCTCTCGATTCACCTTCTATGATAATATTTTGTGTCGCGTGTCTTTTGTACTTTCCCTGTGGTTTTTTCTAAAATTAAATTTCTAAGTTTCACGGGTATTTTCTTCGTCGCTAATGTACTCTCTACCAGTTCGTTTTCACTGCATTTTTTTGTTCTTCTTTCCTTTCTATTTCTTTTTCTTGAAGGCTTTTAAGATAAGGTCTCTCAGTTAATAGGTCTTGGTACTGGCTACCTTTACGTTTGACGGTTTTTCTTATATTACTTTGAATTTAAAAATAAAATTCCTGGGAATCGGCCATTAATTATTTATTATTATTTTGGAGATATATATAAAATAAATGGTTTTAAAGATTAAAACTAACTTTTCCGCATCTGTGGCCCTAAACAATATTCTATTACAAAATTTTCACTTGTATACACTTCGGGGGATGTATTGTGCTAACAAACCGAAATTTCTCTAAAAATAACCAAAAATGTAGTATATCTGGATTTATAGGACCCGCTGTACTCGCTCTCATCATCATCATCAATCAGCCTGTCGCATCCACTGCAGGATATAGGCCTCCCTCATTTCTGCCCACTGCCCACTCGCTCTAGTCAACTGAAAATCAGTAAGGTACATCTGTGAGACACCTTGAACAATATTCAATCATAAAATTGATCAATCGTATACTCTCTGGAGGCTGTATCGTGCTAACAAACTGAAAATTCTCCAAAAATGACAAAAATTTGGTACTTTCAGTACCATAGCAGCCGTTGTACTAGCTTTAATGAGCTGAATATCAATAGGGTTCATCTTGGAGATGCTGAATAATATCTAGTTATAAAATTGGTCACTTGTATATACTCCGGAGGCTGTATCGTGCTAACAAATTGAAGCTTCTCCAAAAATGACAAAAATATCGTAAATAAAGTACTGTAGCACCTGTTGTAGTGGATCTGGTGAGCTGAAAATCAATAGGGATCATCAGCAAGATGTCCGGAATAATATTCAACCATAAAATTGGTGACTTGTTGAACTACGGAGGCTGTATCGTGCTAACAAACTGAAATTTCTCAAAAAATTACAAAATGTCGTACTTCAAGTACCATAGCACCCGTTGTACTGGCTCTGGTGAGCTGAAAATCAATAGGCTTCATCTGTGACATGTCATTGACAATATTCAATCATAAAATTGCTGACTTATTGCACTCCGTAGGCAGTATCGTACTAACAAGACATGTAAGGAAAAGTGGCCGACGACGACGACACACACACAGGATTTTTTTTCTAAAAACCGTTTTTTCGTGTTGTCGTTGATGGAAAACGTAAAAATAACTCAAAAAAAAATTTCAAAATTCCAACTTTGTTTGAGGTAAACCAATACTTTTCTCTCATATAAATAGGTTGACGGAAAAGTAATAAAACGGTCAGGAACTTCATTTTCTAATAACTCAACTACCTTCAAGTCGGATATTTTTAAGACAGAAGCAAAATTCATTTTATCGTCACTATTTAAGTCCGTTTTGACCAGAAAGTGGACACCTTTATAAAATTTATTCATGAGGTGTTTCAAATGATCAATAGAATATAAGGAAATTACCAAAGAGCAATAATATTTTTGGTTTTAACAATGTAGATCTGATTTTAGTACCAATATGTACAGTGACTTGAACACATATAACTTCTGGATTTATTTCAGTATGAAACCAAGGCCATTCGGAGGTTTGTTGTTTCGAACATAGTTTTTTCGTGACTTTTATGAGCCGACTGTCATCATCAGAAGAAACACCAAGACTTTGTATTCCCGAATTCGTTGCCATACTCAGCGTAGTTTTCCATCTCTTGAGAATGTCAGTGGCATTGAATTTATTATCAGTACCAAAAGAACGAAGGACTGTTTTCTGATAAAGATTGTGCATCCAATGCATAAGCATAGTTTGACTTATTTTCTTCTCGAAATCGACGTTAAATTTCTTCTATTGAAGCTGCCTGAAATAAGAAAAATTTACAAAACAATTAACAAAATTAATGTAGAACCATATTTACTTGCAAAGCCTTGTTATTTGGATATCCATTGAATTTCAATGGTAAAACGAATCCCACATTCGTGTTTGTTGATGAGCAATACTCTTCCTTCAATCCAAGTAACATCTTTGCTAACCCATACTACATTTGGAACCTTCCGTTTTTCTAAATTTTCTCTGAGATCGTCTATTCATGGAGTACCTTCCTCGTAGTTTTTTTTTTCGAATAAATTTCTCTTTAAAGGGCGGATATTGAAGGTAGGGCTCCACGTATATTATAGTATAGGGCTTCATATAGTAGGCGACCACCAATAATGAATAAATTGGTAGAACTTTTTTTGAGCAATTAATCATACTTGTTACCTTTACGAGATGGTTGAATGTTAATTGGGAAAAATAACGAAAAATCGGTAACGATGATGCCGCTACTAGCTATATCACTCTAGGTATGTGTCCTTGTGTTTAAGAGATCTATGAAGTCTCGCTTCACTTAGTTAGAAATTAACATCAGACAGTTTGCGCATGCAAAAATGATACTCGAATTCACTTAAATCTCCTCCCACTAAAAAACAAAATCTCCTCGGTGGTACAGAGGTTCCACTGTTACCCATACAGGCCACCACGGTTGTGTGAACACCTCTCTCGGCGCTTGTTATAGCGCCAACTTGCTTCTTACCATTTAGGGCAAAAACTTTTGGCGGAACTTGTACCTTTGTCAATGCGTACTCGTTCATATTAAAGATAATTGTGTTTTCAATTTGTTACTTCTTGGATAATTTGTTCCAATTTATTAAAAAACAAATGTACTTGTGGCCTATTAAAGGCGACAGGTGGAGCCAGGTATGTGACCTCCGGCAGGTGAAGGGATATTTCAGCATTGCACTGACGGAAACCACGTAGCCAACAATTGTTGCAATTTTATTTTTGTTATTTGCTCTACGTCGCATAGGTGCAGTAGGGACATTATACATTTTAGGTGCCCTTAAATATCCCATTTCTGAATTAGGAACAGCTTCTATAGCTTTCTGCATGTCTCCCTCTTTCCAACTGCCTCGATTTGTTATTCGTTTGTAAGAATAAACCATCTGTAAAAAAATTTAATTTTATTGATAAGGAGGGGCATGATTAAAACTTTTATAAATAAAACTTGAAATTCACAACAAAAAGAAAACCAACGCTAACAGTGTGTAACTGGACAATAACAAAACAGTATCAAACCGGCGGATAGCCTTAAAATTACAAAATTACGAACATTTACTTGCCCTTAATGATTGAACACGAACAATACAAATCTATGATGATTGCCACACATCCATTGAACGTAAAGCAAATGGCCATTGCGGTGTTGCCAATAAATGTAATTTAAATGCAGAATCGTAAGTATTACCGGTAAAAGTAAAAATTCATTTTGGCTGTCTATGTTATTTTACCCGGCTTTCCCCCTATTCGAATACATTAAATCTTACTATTGATATTACACTTTACTAAAGTTTTGAACTGATCACACTACTATGTTGTAGGTGATGCCTCACCACAAGATGTAGATACAGCAATGAAGCTAGGAGCAGGTTATCCTATGGGTCCTTTAGAACTTGCAGATTACACAGGACTGGATACAACTTTGTTCATTTTAGAAGGATGGCATAAACAGTTCCCGGACAATTCCCTTTTCACTCCACCAAAATATTTGAGAAATTTGGTAAAAGAAGGCAAATTGGGCCGTAAGACAGGAGAAGGATTCTACAAATACAATAAATAAGAACTATTTTTTATTGATATCTTTTTTTAGTATACACTGTATCTTTTTACTGTCTATTTATGATTAAATATATTGTTCTTATAGAAACCAACATTATTTGATTAAGTTCTAAATAACTTGACTTATCAAATAGTAGAACTTATGTGTCCTTCGCCAAATAATGTCATATTTTTATATTTGGTATTGTTCTAGTATTTATATTAAAAAGGAAATCCCTTAGAGAAAAATAGGTAGAGACTAAATCAGGCTGCTGCGGTACGTTCTTGAGTAACAACATAAACTGTAGATACTATTTTTCACCAGCCAAAAGTCGATAGGTTTAAGTTGAAAACGGAACACATAAAATTTTTTGGGAAATTGATATTGAAAAATGGAAATATGTCTTCTATTTTTATCTAGAGACTATCGGTGGCTTCGACACAACTATGTATTGGATACGGAAGGAGTTATGTAGAGATAATACAAAATTACACATCAAAGGTTCAACCATACATACATATTACGTTACAACAATGGATAATACGTCTTATGAGAAATTTCCGTTGTTATGCAACGAACTTTTCCGGATCGAAAACGGTTTAGCAAAATTTCAGCCGGCCTGTCACAACAACAAATGAACACTGATTGTTAAACAAACGATATCGCAGGCAATAAGATGGTAATAAAAAATTATTATCCATCCATCCATGGCTCTACAACCCGGGGTGGGTCTTGGCTGCCTCAACAATTCTCCTCCATTCATGTTGATCCTGAGTACTTTCTTCCCAATTAAGGACTCCCAAAGTTTGCAGGTCCTTGTGTATATTATCACGCCATCGAAGTTTTGGGCGCCCAAGTGGTCTTTTGTTGTTAGGGGCTTCTTCCCAGACCATTTTAATTAGCCTTGAGTCATTACTCCTCTGGACATGTCCCAGCCATCTTAATCTGTTGGATTTAATTTCTTGTACTATACTTGGGCTATTATATAGTTCATATACCTCATTGTTCGTGCGCCTCCTATACCGCACTGTTTGTTGATCCCAGACTCCTCCGTATATTTTCCTAAGGATCTTTCTTTCGAAACGATTGAGTAGTAGCGTGTCTTGTACCGTCATGGTCCATGTTTCGCTGCCATATGTTACAACTGGTCTTATAATAGTTTTATATATGTTTATTTTTGTTTGCCTTGTCAGAGTCCTTGATCTTAATAATTGTTGGGTTGCATAATAGCATTTATTTCCTTGAAGTATACGCTGTTTAATTTCTACTTTAACGTTATTATCTGATGTTATTAGAGCTCCTAGATATTGAAAAGTCTGTACATGTTCGAAGTTGTATTCGTCCATAGTAACATTTTGACGTATTCGATCTCGTCTTACGTTTCGTGTCATATGCATATACTTAGTTTTTTCCTCATTGACTTTCAGTCCCATTTTCTTTGCCTCTTTTTCTAGTTTTATAAAGGCTTCCTTCACGTTAACTGTACTTCTTCCTACAACATCTAGATCATCTGCATAAGCTAGAATCAGGCAGGGTCCATTATGGCCGAATATGTTCGTAGTTAGTTCGGTTCGTCTTACTACCTTCTCCAAGGCTATGTTAAATAGAGCCGGCGACAGTGCATCCCCTTGTTTAAGTCCAGTTGTTATTTCAAAGGTTTCGCTGTAGTGACCTATTTTAATTGAACTGTATGATCCTTCAACACATACTTTTATCATTCTTATAAGTTTGCCGGGTATTCCCAGTTCTTCCAGTGCTGTCCATAAGCTTGCTCTGATGATGCTATCATACGCTTGTTTAAAGTCTACGAATAAATTGTGTAGGTCTCTATTAAATTCCCAGCATTTTTCTAACAGTTGTCTTAACGTAAAAAGTTGGTCTGTTGTTGACCGTTTCCTTCTGAATCCACTTTGGTATTCTCCAACTATTTCTTCTGAGTACGGTGTTATTCGCTTTTTAATTATATTAGACAACACTTTATATGATGTGTTAAGGAGTGTGATACCTCGGTAGTTGTTGCATGCCAATCTATTTCCCTTCTTATGTATTGGTATAATAACTCCTTCCTTCCATTCGTCTGGCATCGATTCCTGTTCCCATATTTTTTGTATTAGCTGATGTATAGTCTCCACTATTCTATGTCCACCTTCCTTTAGGCATTCCGCGGGAATGCCATCTCTTCCTGCTGCTTTATTATTTTTTAGTTGTTTTATTGCTTGAGTTGTTTCTTCAATGGATGGTGGATCAACCCAAACTTCAGCCATATGTCGCTTATCCTCTTCTTGGTATGTCGGGTCTTCTATATTAAGTAATTTGTTAAAGTATTCTCTCCAGGTGTCGAGGATCTCTTGTTTACTAGTCATAAGTTCACCTTCATTGTTCATAAGCATTGTAGTGGTTCTTGGGCGAAATCCTTTTTTATGCGTGCTAACTTGTTTATAGAATTTTCTTATGTTCCCATGTGCTCTGTTTGTTTCCAATTCCTGTAGTTGTTCATTTTGCCATTCTCTTTTCTTTTTTCTTGTAACTTTTCGCATTCTGTTTCTTAGGTTATGGAACTTATTCCTGTTTTCCTCTGATGGGTTTTGTAACATCTTAGTTCTTGCTCCATACTTTTCTCCGTTAAGATCTTGACATTCGGTATCGAACCATAGCTTCTTTTTTGTATTTTGTTTTTCTCCAAGGATTTCTTTGCTGGCCTCTCGGATTGTTTCCTTTATTGTCTTCCACATCTCTTCTACTTCTAGATTCTGCATATTTATTTCTCTGCATTCTTGTTCTATTTTTTGTTGATATCGATCTTTAACTTCTTGTTGTTTTAGTTTTTCGATATTCCACTGTACTTCTTTCTTTTGGCTTTTCTCCTTTCTTGCAGCTAGTCGTAGTCTAGTTTTGGCTTTAATCAAAATATGATCCGTATCTCCATCGGCTCCCCCACAGCTTCTAACGTCTATTATGTTAGATCCGTGTCTGTTGTCTATCACTACGTGATCGATCTGATTCCTTGTTATACCGTCGTTAGATATCCATGTCTGCTTGTGTATATCTTTATGAGGGAACATTGTAGATTTTATCAATAGGTTATTCGAAACTGCAAAGTCGACTAGCCTGTTTCCGTTGTCGTTAGAAGAAGCATGTATGCTTTTATAAAAATTCCTTAATTTATGATAATTTTGATTGTGATTTCATCAAAAATATTATGTGCACCTCTTAATAAAGGCACCTTCCCGGACTTAAATTTACCGGAAATGTATTGCGTTTACTACTATTATTAGACGAGAACAATAAGGACTCTGGAGATTTTACATCACTGAATAAGTGTGACAAACTAATACACTTAAAATTATAGGTTTGTGCCAACGTGTGACTTATGTAGGTATACTAATTTGAAAATCCGGAAACTGTTACTAATCAATGTGCATGTCTTAATCTTGACAGTACAAGAATATAGAAAGTATTTAGAAGAGTTGGTACGAATTCTGGACTATTTGCCAGTCAGTTGTTTCACAGAACTTACAAAGTATGCTATGTTTCTTTCTTTTTTGTTCTATGGTTCACCTTAAAATTTTGTTTAGTTTTGATTAATCTCATAAAAAATTAGTCCAATTTTGTAGATAACGAGTGTTATGGTTTTTATGGTAAGTATTTAATTAATTATTTTCTTGAATGTTTTGGCACCTAATTTTTTATTATCCGTGAAAAGATTTGCAAAAATATATAAAAATTTATATGCATGGTCCATCAGTACAAACTGCTTTCAAATCAAGTGGTTCGCAATCAAATGAGCTACCTACAGATTTCAACAAATTTAAACATGAGTTTAAAATGGAGTGTCAATGAAATAAAAATGTTAATAGATATTATAAAGACGATGAAAGTGTAAGGGAAAATTTTTCCAAAACGTTGAATGAAAAAAATATTCCAGTAACACGATTTTTTTCATATCAGTAATTTCATTTGTCACTTCTTTAAATAGAGTGAAAAATTCGCTCTCGGTAAATGCAGGAACATTTTGCTCTAAAAAAAACTCAAGTTCTACTTATGAAATCCCTTATGTTCTATATAAATAATTTGCATACTTCACTTATTTTCATTCGCTATGTCTACGTCATCATCATCTGAGTTTGAAATATTTGATTCCACATCACTAATTTCTTAATTATCCATGTTAAAAATTTATCAAGAAATAAAAACAAAATACAATCACCGAGGAACGCAATCACAATAGCAATCGAAATTTTATTGAAACATACTTGACGGTTCAGTTAAATAAATAAAAGACAGGTGATGTATTATAGTAAACGGTACAAGACACTCCAATTAGTCCTTAATAATTTCTTGAGCTGGAACAAATCTAATGAAATGAGAGGCGAATTACTGAGATTACACAGGACACTATTTAACTTATTGTGAGGTGACAGGTGAAGGTCAAAGAAAAGACAGACGCGGGCCTTTCTGATGCGCTGATGCGCGAATAACAGTAAAAAGACTCGGATCCTTTATTTCTTTGTTATTTTGTTGGATATCAAAAGTAAAAATACTTTTACTTATGTAATAAGACTTCAGTTTCATTCATTTTAATTCTTTAAAAATAATATCACATAACGTTTTTGATACCTCCCGAACTGCTAAAAAAAAGGTCAAGTATATGGTATTTTTGAAATGGTAGTTAAACGACCTTTAAAACGAGGACATCAGTCAACCCCCCATTCCGTTTAGGATTATAGGGGCTGTGTACGCCACCGCTAGATGATTGATATAATTTAGCTGAAAATCAGCCTACAAACTGTCCTGAAAAGTGTGGCGTAGTTTTGCATATTTTTTTATTTTTATGTAGGAACCAATGTAGATACAATTAGTGCAAAAAACGGCCTTACTTCGATATCCAAAGTAAAA
Organism: Galeruca laticollis; assembly: GCA_963921935.1. NCBI lineage: Eukaryota > Metazoa > Arthropoda > Insecta > Coleoptera > Chrysomelidae > Galeruca > Galeruca laticollis. The sequence goes on from OY998183.1 coordinate 96,032,331, forward strand.
GTTTCCCTCAAACTCCCAATTGTTCTATACAGTACACATATTGTTTGGTAAAGAGTTACACTATTTCGAGGTTCGGGTTTGGGGGGTGGACGGGAGAACAAGTTGGTGAATTAGTTTTTCTTAAATATTTAGAGATTTAGTACCAGGAGTTTTAGCTCGAAAAATGTTATATACAAAAATTATGTACATTAAATTGGGAACAAAAATGGTCCTATGGATAATCTCGCTAAAGTGAACTGTTCCATAGTTACGGGAGGTTTAAAAAAGCAGAAAGTTCTCGTTTTTTTTATATTTTTAGGAAAAATGAAACAGAGATAACTGAACAATTTCGGTTTGTTAGCACGATACATCCTCTGGAGTGTATTAGTGCGGTAAAGTTAGTTTTAAGCTTTAAAACCGTTTATTATATTTTTAAATAATTTATGTTCTAAGGTTATTCATTCTTAATACGGCGTTGTCCAGAGAAATATGGCATAGGTCTGTGGAAGCTCCTTTCCTTAAAAATCAGTGCTCCTTGAGAAGGTGGTGAAGTCGTCGTTCCAAGTGCTTATCACTAACACACCACTGGCCACTAAAATGGCAAAACACAATCCTGTATAAAATTGTTTCCTTAGTGATAATGTCACATTTTTTCCAAAAAACCTAAAAAATGCGAAAAAACTTTACTTTTACATCCTCCATAACTCTGGAACCGTTTACTTTAGCTAGTTATGCACATGACCATTTTTGTTTGGTGTAGATTATTTTTCTATACGGCACTTTTTGCACTAAACTGCATAGTTTTCTGCATATTTGAGAGAAACTGACTAATTCACCAACTTGTCCTCCCTTCCCCCCAAAACCGACGCTCAAAATGGTTTACTTCTTATAAAACAGTATGTAGGCTTTATACAATAATTTGGATGTTGGGGTTTGGCCCTAATTACAGGACGTAGTCTAAAATTAACTGACAAAACAAACCAGACTTGAGTTTTTACTTGGTCAAACGACGCATCTTAATATTCTCAATTCACAATAGGTAACAGTAATTATTCGTATTTCTATAATAAAAAAAATCTACAAAATTGTAATTAATACCTCGGGTATTGTATTGCCATAGATACAAGAAAACTATAAACATTTTAGTGTTTTAAATGAAACTCACGGTTTCTAGTTAATTCCACAATATAATAAAAGTTATTGAAAATTCTAAAAAAGTGACAATTGTTTCGATAAATCAATATCATCGTCAGAATGACAGAAGTTACATTTCATTTGATGCCTACCTGATGTTAGTAGTTATTTTTGGCTAGACCAAGAAGTGACCTAACTTGTGATTGACTTAATATATGTTTATAGAAAAAAGAAGAAGATGTGATATTACAAATATTGAAGCTTAGATAATAGGTGCGTTCTTTTTGACTGAGATCTCAGTTAATCTCAGCTCACATCAGTAATGTGAGCGTTCTTTTTGTTTTACTCACATTAAGTGAGCTGAGATTTTTCCTCCCCCTTCACCGATGCTGAATGTGTTGTAAGGAGGTATCACTTGGAATTGAGTCGGAAATAAAGTGGAGGGGATGAAGAAATATTTGATTTGCTTGGTTTATTTGTAGTTTTAACCAAGGTTATCTAAGGTTTTAACCATTGACATATAAACAATAAACAATAAACACACATAATCTATTTTTCTTTTGTTACAAATTATGGATACATTAATTAACATTATTAGATGCTGATGCGAATCTGTCGTATAGTTTAAATCTATCGACAGATCGCACGCTTCAATTGAGATGTCGTTCTTTTTGGTGCTTACTCACATCACTTTATCTCAGATCACCTTAACTGAAGTGATCTGAGATCTCAGTAAAAAAGAACGCACCAATTATTAGCCCTATGGTGATATCCTGGATATCATTTTTCCAATTAAGATCAATTGGAAAAATGATACACAATTATCACTTAAGAAGACAGTTTATTAGTGGAGAACTCCCTAGATTTCATATTGTGGGTTTCTTAAATGTCTTCTAATTTCCAATTCTTCAAGGAAATCCAGTTCTTGTTTCTTTTCACAAATATGCAGCACTTCTAGTTTTGTGTTAGGTGTCAATGAATGATTGGTATCAAGTAGATGTTTTGCGTAGTGGGATTTATCTGGTTGTTTTAATCTGTATGCTCGTAAGTGTTCACTGTATCGGATTTCAAAATTCCTAAGGGTCTGACCCAAATAGACAGCATTACATTCTGGACATTTGAGTTTATATATACCTGACTTCTTTAAAAGTGAACACTTACGAGCATACAGATTAAAACAACCAGATAAATCCCACTACGCAAAACATCTACTTGATACCAATCATTCATTGACACCTAACACAAAACTAGAAGTGCTGCATATTTGTGAAAATAAACAAGAACTGGATTTCCTTGAAGAATTGGAAATTAGACATTTAAGAAACCCACAATATGAAGTTGTCAATGAACAGTTAAATCTAGGGAGTTCTCCACTAATAAACTGTCTTATTAAGTGATAATTGTAAAGATCAGCAGATATAGTTTTCCTGGTTTTCTATATCATTGCACAGTTATACTGATCTTAATTGGAAACATGATATCCAGGATATCACCATAGGGCTAATAATAAATAAGCTTCAATATTTGTAATATTACATCTTCTTCTTTTTTCTATAAACATATATTAAGTCAATCACAAGTTAGGTCACTTCTTGGTCTAGCCAAAAATAACTACTAACATCAGGTAGGCATCAAATGAAATGTAACTTCTGTCATTCTGAAGATGATATTGATTTATCGAAACAATTGTCAATTTTTTAGAATTTTCAATAACTTTTATTATATTGTGGAATTAACTAGAAACCGTGAGTTTCATTTAACATAGTATTGTTTTGTTTTTTTGGTTTTCTCTAGATTTATAGAATAATCTCTGATTATAGGTAATAGGTATATCATAAAAATTGATGCATGTCATCAACTATATATTCGTTTTCACACTTGATATCAACATAACCGCTTCAATACTATACAACAACCCATTTGTTTTGTATAATCTCGAACAGATCATATCGTTTTGTTGCAATATTATTCAAATCAATGCCTTGTTAAACATTAGTTTTCTATACTATTTTGGACAATATATAAAAAATAATGAATTATACATAAATATTTCTTTAAATATTATACGAACTTTTTTTATGTATTAATAGCTAGATTGTTCCGATTTAAAATCTAAAGCTAGCAGTTTACAGTTATATTCATTGGCAATTTTGTATACGCTTGTAAGACGTTATCAACTTTGTGTTGTTTATAATTCCGACTCTTCGTTCAATTTTGTATGTTTTATTATTTAAAAAACTGTTCTTCAAGAACAAACTGGTTGCGATTATTCACAATAATCGAAACAACTAAACCTTCTGTTTCGGTAAAATATCCTACACTGTAAACATAATTACCCATGTTATAGTTGTTAATGGATTCCAGTTAAAATATGTAAATAAAATCAGACTTCATGATCTTGTTACTTGTTGATTACTTAAAGAAGAAACAACTTGACACGCAATTAAAATGAAACGAAATGAGACTAGAGTTACCGTCAAATTATGTTTATAAAAAATATCAACATAACCTCATTGATTTCCTCAATCTCTATATGTACTATATTCACAGTCTGGCAATGTTGTGATTTCATATATAGTGGCTCTATGACGTGCATCACTTTTTATAGTGTAACACCTATCTAATCTTTGTGTGATCTTGAGCAGTTTTGTTATCTCTTCTACACCTTTTGTTTAGAACAATTTATGAGTACCTAATTCAAATTATTCTTAATTTATTTATGTAGTGAGTGGCTGAATCAAGTCCAAGAAAACAAATTTTCTGATATACCTATTCACGGAAACGTCTAGTATTTGCGATCGCATCACCTACATGTCAACCTAAAATCTTCCAAAACATTATGAATGGGAAGTATCAGTAGAGTATGAAATCAACATTTCTCGCATCGCTGCGCTACACATATTATGTTTGCTTATGTAATTTTATCTACTAGATGGATATAAACAACAGACTGCTCCATTATTCTGAAATTCGCTTACCTCATCCGAACGAAATTAAATTATTCTTCATTTTGCACGTACCTGTAAAAGACAAAAGCAAAATGTCAGAAAAGTTGAATTCAGTTTATATGCTAAAATGCTAGATAGTTACATAACATATTTCATGTATTGTGATAAATACGAGGACGCTTCGAAATGTTTTTCCTTTGAAATAATCTAATTTGATTCTTTATCAAAATCATCGGAATAGCTGCGATCAAACATAAAGTAAACAGTTGATCGACGTTTGCACATTGCCCTAAGTAACAATAGTTCCATGTGTAAGATAATCCATTGGTGTTGGACAAAACAATCACAGAAGTCACTAATAAAGTGCATATTTAAAAGTTGAATTGTCCACAACGCAAGAAGACATATTAATTCTGAATCCGCCTTCTATTGAATGCATATATATTATTATATGTTAGTAAAAAATGAATCGAATTTATAGATTTATCACAAAAAAATTATCGTCAACGTGATAACCCCGCTATTTTATGATCAACAAACGTACGCTATTTCATTCATTAATTATGGACCGTGTTGCCGATACAGTTTACAGGCGCCTGGAGGTTACCGCGGAAGGTTTTTTACTGTTTTTCCAAAATATTTTAGTTTTTTTTCTGATTTAAACTTGTTTGTAATGGTGAAGAAAAGTGTAATGGAAAAGTGCATTATGTGCGACAAAGTGGAAATTACCGATGCAAACCAAGCATTTCACAGGTTAGTTATACCATATTATTGACGCCATTTTGCTTTTGCTCATGGGCGTACACATATTGCAGAAAAAAATAAAAACATATTTAATAAAGGAAAATAATGTATTATAGTATGTACAAAAAAGTACGAGGAGTAATAAACCCTAATTAAGTATGCAAAACCTTTACAGGGAGCACCATGAAATTTTTGATAAATCTCTTACTTTAAATTACATTTCTTCGGTAAATCTAAAAACCAGGTATATCGACCCCGTATTTGTTTCAGTTGTAGCAAAGTTTAGGGTTCATTCATTGTTAAAGGATTAGCAGATAAGCAATAACGCAATGCAGTGGTGTGTATTTTGGGAAAAAATACGTTTTAAATTATAATATAATAAAAAATGAAAAGAAATAATTATTGGAATACATTTATTACTTACATTTTATTCTATATCCGACTCGGAAGAGGAAGAATCCTTGTTGACATTAATAATAATAGGGTCGATTAAATCATCACAAATATTGTCAATTTTCCACATATTTGCCTCTACTTTGATAACATGCTCGATACAGTTTGTCCAATTTTCCTTACTCACATGACTTACAGCACTCTCAAACAATTTCACAACATCGTTTATTTTAAAAGTAGTATTTTTTTTTCCAACTTCCCCCTTTACCTGAGCCCATATTAATTCTATGGGATTAAGTTCACAATGATAAGGTGGAAGTCGAAGAACTGATATACCACGAGAAGAAGCCATTTCTTCTACAATGTAGGTTTTGTATTTATTCTTGTTCATTTTTGCAATTCTGTAAAGTTCTTTCCTTAGTGGATCTTTTGGAAACTTAATATTTTTCGAAATAAGCCACTCCAAAAGCTCTTTTTTACGCCAACGACTTGTGGGCAATGCTTCTCGTAACCGTGAATGGTAACTTGCGTTGTCCATAACAATAACAGCCCCTTTTGGAATCAGATCCAACATTTGAATAAACCATTCCTCGAAGACATCCCCATTCATATCTTCGTGATAGTCCCCCGTGCGTTTTGAAATAAAAGTTAATAATCCACCATCAACAAAACCTTCAGAACTTCCAACATGGACAATGATAAGTCTTTTTCCTTTTCCAGATGGTGGCTGCAAACCTAACGACAAACCTTCCACGAATGCCTGCCTTCCGCTTTTAATGTTTTCATCTTGCCAAGATTTGGAAACTGTATATCCAGCATTTATCCATGTTTCGTCTAAGTAGAAGATTTTCAAATTTTGTTCTCTGGCATGTCGAATGCTTCTTAAATAGTCTCTTCTCCAAAAAACTATTTCCGGTTTATCTATCAAGAGAGATTTTCTATTCTGTTTTGTATATCTGAAACCCACATCTTTCAAAAGTTTGCATAATGTCATTCTGGAGAATTTTGGATAGTCCGTATCTTCTTGCACTGATGTCATAATTTTGTCAAGTGTTGGAATTTCCTTTCGTAAGTAAAATCCATGGACTTTACGCCTTAGTCTTTGTTTTAATGACTCATCGATCTCAATTGGTTTTCGGCCTGAAGGAGTTTTAGGGGGTTGAAGAGTTCCATTCTTGCTTTCTTTTAGTAATCTATAAATTGTTGATTTAGCAACACACAACATAGCAGCCGTTAATTCCACAATATCATCAACACTTGCACTTGGATCCTTGTTTTTCAATGATATATAACAATTCAATATCAGAGTTTTTTCATTTAGAGATAATAGACCTGTTTTTGGTCGTTTAGATGGTCCTTGGCTTATCGACATTGTTTGGTACTTGCACAATTAACATTCAACAAATGTTTTAAATATATTCCAACTGTTTACAATATTATGACAACCATACAACTTTACTCAAAGAACTAATACTAAGTACTGATTTAATGTACCTACTTTCTTTTAAAATAATATTCCCGATAATGTTTCTAAGAAAACTGGGTTGTTTGGAAAATCCCTCTCAATAATCGAATAATCTGTAAATAGGTGTAATCGTATTAAGCGGATTACAGTAGGCCACTTGCCATTTAAAATTTCTGAGAAAAATTCCCCAAACACTACATATAGGAGTAATACAAATAAAAAATATTATAAATAAACGGGCATATCCGAACTCTGCCACAAAATAAAATTTTAACTGACTTGTATCAATTTGAGGATTACTGAAATGTTCGAACTGTGCCGCAACCATTTAGTTTAATCCTATTAGAGTCATTAGGGTTTATAATAGATAAAATCGGAGGCCCATAGAATTATGTATATTTCTGAAAGGTTTCAAAGATTTCTTGAATTAAATATTTTGAAGAAATCTTGATTGTTTTGATCGATATTTAGGGGATTAGGGGAAGGATGTTGATGCACTTACACTATTGCCTAAAAATCAGGAAGAAGTATTTAATAGTGTTCGTGAATTACAATTACGAACGAACCGAGAAGAGGAACTTCTATTAACAGCAGACCAGGTATTTAAAATTATTGTGTTCTCCTGTTTTTCCAACCTTAATTTTTTATGTAATTCGGATTGTATTTTGATGGATGGGACTTTTAAATACTGTTCAACTTTTTTTTGCCAAATGTTTACCATTCATGGTTTTAAAAACGGCTATTACGTACCTCTTGTTTTTTGTTTGCTGCCGGACAAATCAAGTCAAACATATTCAAATTTGTTTTTAATTTTAAGACAAAAATGTAAAGAAGTAGGCTTAAATTTTCAACCTAAAGAAGTCGTAGTAGATTTTGAACTAAGCATTCATAACGCTATATATGAATGTTTTGGCAGAGATCAAATTCTTTTTGGTTGTAAATTTCATCTCTGTCAAGCTTGGTTTCGTAAGATTCAGGAGTTTCATTTGGTACAAGAGTACAGACAGAAAGGTTCTGTAATTGGCGAATACTTAAAAGTACATTTCGGTATTATGTATCTTAGTCCTGAGGAAGTTGTAGAATTTTTTTTATAATGAGCTACATTTTTTGCTTCCGAATGACCTCTACCTCTATCACTTTTTTTTATTAAAATTATTACCTCCCGTTACCTCTGACCTAAATCGTATATTCTTTAGCATAACTGCAACTCATTCGTTCAATACAAAATGTACCTTACGGTATACCCTCTTAAAATATATTTTGGTACGTCTATGAAATCTACTTAAATGAATGATTTATTACTCCTTGTCCTTTCTATATAGACTATATTCCCCTAATACAATATGAAAACAATCTGCAACGAAATAGAAACATTCCAAAAATTATATTTTATTAGTTTTTTTTGCTGAAAAATATACATTTTTAGACTCATGTCGACTTGTTTTTATCAAGTTGAGAATTTTAACTGGGTACGGTATTTATATATTGGATTTAATCACATTAGTTCATAGGATTAAAATCGATTATTTACGGAATAGTGATATTCATGCTCATGACAAAAGATATAAATCAGGTTTCTCTATATACCTTACCAGCACATAGAAATTAGCTAGAGTTTTTCATTTTAATTTGTTCATATTTGACTTGTCTTATGTCATTATTTGATATTGTGAGATCAATAAATTCTATTCTATATGTCGTCGTTGTTACATATCAATGCTCATAGTTTGAATAATAAAGTAGTTGAAATCAATTTATTTCTTGATTTAGAAAGGTTTGACATTCTTTATATTAAGATATGACGGTACAAATATTATAGCATTTGCAGGCTCGAGCAGCCCACACTGTGTAGCATATTTTTCTTCTGTTAATAAAAATTTGTGGGGATACAAAGACGAAGGCAGCTTTTCGTCGGAGAGCACTAAGATCGTGAGTTTAGTTCAATTTGTTTGAAAAGTGGTCCTGGGTTAATTTTTATAGGCACCACTTGATTATAAGGACTTTAAAGAAATACTGATTAGTCAAGAAGATCAATAAGGAGTAAATTAGCTAGTAAAACTTTTTCAAATAGTCTAGTTATGAGATACTTTGATTAACGTTTGTGAATTAAATGAATCAGTCATACCCAATAAATAAGTTTAATAATTTCAATAGATGGGTAGGTTTGTATTGATGATATGTAAAAGTAATGACTTCAAAAGTATAAAATGATGATAAGTGAAAATTGATTAAATTTAAAAGTAACAGCTACAATATTAGATTTTATCTCTGGAATGCATTTATAATAATCACAGAAAATAATATTAACTTGTAGTTGGTGTTTCAATTACAGTTCCACAAAACTGTAATAATAAAATGTCATTAACTATATCAAGAGTTTCTCAAATTGAATATAGTCATAATCAAACATAATTTCAAAAGTTGAAATATCAAAATATGATAATTAATATGTCATTGAAAATATTGAGAATTTCTCAAGCCAAAAGTTAAAATAATATATTCATATGAAAATGTAATAATTAATATGGATGAAAACAAAATAAAAACCTATTACTTGCGGTTAATGTCAAAATCATTAGATGTCGAACATTTTAACTGACAGATTTCTTCCGACTACTGGAAATTAAAAATCGGCCAGCTAACAGCAATCATTATATCTTGTACTTCATGACCATCCATAAAAATCCATCCCATAACATAATAAGATTGAAAACGATTAAAGATTGGAAGAAACCATAATTATTGTGCTTCTACACATCACGTTACAAAGACACCTTCAGAAAATCTTTTTCTTTAGGTTGAAGTCATCCGAGAAACGAACGCCTTCGATCATTGATCCATTTGATAAAATTTCTAATAATGCAGAATTGACATGAGAACACTAACAGTTTCATAAAAAATTCCACTTTGACTACCAGGCCTTTGACTCGTGGAAAACGTGCAGGTAATTCAACATTTCCCCTACAAGTGAGCTTGACACGGTCGGAAATGAAAAATATTGTCAGCTGATTTGACATCAAATGCTACCAATAACAGCGGAACAAAAATTCCCAACATAAATGTGGAAATATTCTTTGATTTGTAAGTTACAACATAATGGGCTGATAAAAATATTTTCCAAGACAAATTTTGATTATCGAAATGCCATTATTCCAAAAATTTATCATGGAGCAAAGTTAAGGAAGCACAGGAAGTTATTTCATTTTTGCATAAGTAATAAGTTCTTATCAATTTTACCTACTAGCTTTACCCCATTAGGTTTTTATTTTCACAGATTTATTACCAATTAGTCTGTTAATAAATTAGAAGCATTCGAGATGTGGTGTCTGCGAAGAATGCTAAGAGTATCGTGGGTAGACCACGTAACAAATGAAGAAGATCTCCGAAAAGAAGAAGCTTTATGCAGTGATAAATCAGAGAACAACATCTCACTTAAGTCATTATATCAATAGAGAACGTTATGAGTTTCCGCGCCTTAATCATCAGGGTAAGAATGAAGGAGGAAAGAGAGAAATGGGATGAAAAAACTGTCTTGTCTGCGGAACATTAGGCACTGGACAGGGATACAAAGTGTTCAAGACATTCAAACTACTGCATTTAACAGAAACATCTAACAAAAACGTCAATGCAGGAATCTGCATGGCACTCTGAGAAGAAGAAGTTTGGAATAGTGGAAAGACCTTCAACACCTCAAACACTTTTGCGGCGATGCTGCCAAGCATCTTTTCGATAGTCTTACTTACAACTCAACAAGTAAAAAATCAGTAGCTATGGAAACTGATAACCCTTCCTCTAAGAAACAAATGAAAGGCAAAATAGTATTCAAAAAGAACGCGAGGAAAAAGAATATTGTGAAGAAAAATAAGTTGCAAAGAATACGCATACGTTAGTCAATATTAATTTTTTGTATTCACCCTATTTTTGTTGTACTAATTATTTATTATCATAGTCTTATAGTAGTGGTTATACAACTTTATTTTGGACCTCCATCGTTTTTGTTGTTTTTTTTTAATAAACATACATCGTTTTTGTCATTTTTTTTCAGTAATATCGATCAAATAATTAAAAATAAAGGGAAGAAAAAAATCATAGTGATCTAAGGATCTTCGAGTGGATGCATGGTGTTCCTTCCACCACGAAGCGAAGGTCAATCCCAAAGGGCACCTCTTCGTTTTCGGCATAGGAAACGAGGGAATGGGAGTCCTAGAAAAACGATCAAAGAGGATGAGCTACGCGTTCACCTCATTGATCGTTAAAACAAAAAAACTCGACCCGGAACGGAGAAGATCGAGCATGGACCCCTCTCTCCTATCCTAGGAATTTCTAGAACGGCCATATATGTTCCTATAAATTGTAAGACCTACCCACTGACGCATTTGTCGTCCTCCGAACTAACGGTAGTGAAGGTTAAATATGCACAGAAAGGTCAAAAGAAAGTGTTAATACTGGCACCCGCATACCACTCCCCTCAGATGCAGCTAAACCACCACCAATAAAGGAGTTGGAGGACTTTGTGGAACACTCTCTCACACAGAAGTTGAATTGGTAATACGCTACAAATCAAACTCTCACCACGTAAGCTGGGGCAGCAAAGATATTAACACTAGAGGTAAGTATTTTCATGATTACATAACTAACAAGAATCTGTGTATTCTAAATAGAGGTACTGAAAACCAACTCTCGAAGTCAAACGCGAATAGATATTACCTTCAAATATAATCTCCGGATGGCATGTATACGACGACATTTCAATGTCTGTCCACCGCTGGATACAATAACTCGTGTCTCCATGAAAACGGTCAGGACAAAATGTCCTCTGTTTGAAAGGAGTCGAGGACGTGTTGCCTAACAATAAAGGAGATTTGGAAATGTATTTTGAACCCATTCAAAACTCCATAATTAATGCCTATAAGATATCTTGCCCACTCAAGCGGGTCGATCTTGATGGAGCCTCCACTCCATGGTGGTGCCATGAGATTGATCAGCTCAGGACAACGGCGAGGAAATATTTCAATAAGGCTAAAAGAACCAGACTCGAAGAGGATTGGAACTCATACAAGTCTCACCTCAAGGAGTATAAAAAGTTATTAGACAAAAACAAAGAGAAGTATGGAGAATCTATTGCGAGGAAATCGAAGATTTTCCCCAAGCAGCTAAGACTCCAATAAGCCCTCTCAAAAGATCCCCACCGTCATATCGGTATACTAACCAAAGAGGATGGCACAAAAACTGCCAACCTGAAAAAAAGCCTTCAACTATTAATGTCCACTCACTTCCCTGACTCCAGAACCACAAACACGCTAGCCTGGGAGGAAGAGGAGAACCACTACCCGACGGACGATGACTGGCGTATATCGCGACAGATCGTCGACGCGGACAGACTGATGTGGGTCATCTCTGGCTTCTCCCCCTTTAAGTCTCCAAGACCGCACGGCATTTATCCAGCTCTACTTCAGTGTGGGGATGACCTAATGCCGCACTTGGTAGGAATCCTTAAATCCTCACTGGCACTGAGGTATATTCCAAAAGGTTGGAGAGAAGTTAAAGTTGTGTTCATACCAAAACCAGGAAAAAAGGACCATCCTGTTCCAAAAGCATATATCGACCCATTAGCCACATCGTTTTTAATGAAAACCTTGGAAAGGCTGTGCTAACGATATATAAGAGATGTAGTGATAACAGAAAATCCACTGCATCCAAATCAACATGTATACACTCCAGGGAATCCCACCGATTCGGCTCTTCATCTCGTGGCGGGCCGCATCGAGTGATCGTTGGAAAAAAATCGTTTGCCTTGGGTGTATGCATAGACATAAACCACTTTTCCTAAAATACAAACGCACTTTCCAACAAGAATATCCCCCAAACCATAAATGGCTGGATATATAACATGCTCTCAAACAGGGCAATAAAAATCAATGTAGATTATGTAATCATAAGAGGCTTGGTTGTAAAAGGTTGTTCACAGGGAGGGGTACTTTCACTTATACTGAGGAACATGGTCTTAGACTCCTTGGTCAGCAGTCTCAACGATGGTAACTTCTACACAATAGTGTTTTTAAATGAAACTCACGGTCTCTAGTTAATTCCACAATATAATAAAAGTTATTGAAAATTCTAAAAAATTGACAATTGTTTCGATAAATCAATATCATCGTCAGAATGACAGAAATTACATTTAATTTTATGCCTACCTGATGTTTAGTAGTTATTTTTGGCTAGACCAAGAAGTAACCTAACTTGTGATTGGCTTAATATATGTTTATAGAAAAAAGAAGAAGATGTGATATTACAAATATTGAAGCTTAGATATTATTAGCCCTATGGTGATATCCTGGATATCATTTTTCCAATTAAGATCAGTATAACTGTGCAATGATATAGAAAACCAGGAAAACTATATCTGCTGATCTTTACAATTATCACTTAAGAAGACAGTTTATTAGTGGAGAACTCCCTAGATTTAACTGTTCATTGACAACTTCATATTGTATACTGATCTTAATTGGAAAAATTATATCCAGGATATCACCATAGGGCTAATAATATCTAAGCTTCAATATTTGTAATATCACATCTTCTTTATTTTTCTATAAACATATATTGAGCCAATCACAAGTTAGGTTACTTCTTGGTCTAGCCAAAAATAACTACTAAACATCAGGTAGGCATAAAATGAAATGTAACTTCTGTCATTCTGACGATGATATTGATTTATCGACACAATTGTCAATTTTTTAGAATTCTCAATAATAATTATATTGTGGAGTTAACTAGAGACCGTGAGTTTAATTTAAAAACACTAATATGAGCATATTCCACGAAGTAAGGGTCGAGACAGTCAATTTCTACACAATAACATATACAGATGACCTAGTGATTCTGCTAACAGGAAGTATCGAGGAGACACTCTGCGCTTTAATGCAAGAGGCCCTCAATATCATAGAACAATGGTGCACTGTCAATAAATCCAAAAAAGATGAAGGTGGTTCTTTTCACGAAAAAAAGGAAGCTTGCAAAACACCAAGCCCCAAAGTTCCTAGATACTAAACTTAAATTTTCTTCAGAGGTGAAATACTTAGGGGTTACCGTCGACAGAAAGTTAACGTGGAACTCTCATTTAGAAAGCAGAGTTGAAAAAAGCATATATTTCTTATGAACAGTGTCATAAAACCATCGGCCGTACCTGGGAAATGTCACCTAGGGTCGCAGCCTGGATGTACACTACCATCATCAGGCCTATGCTGACGTATGGCTCGATTTCCTGGGGAGCTAACACAAACCAGCTGATAGTCGTCTGAAAACTGGATCAAATCCAAAGAATAGCATGCCTCAATACAACAGGAGGTATGAAAACCACACCAACAAATGCTATGGAGGTAATCCTTTGTCTCACTCCGCTTGACATATACATCAAGGAGGTTGTTTTGATGACCATGACACGTCTACGCTTTACCGGTATACAACCTGATGTAGGATCCGCTAAACTGACGTAACTTGTGGCATGAGGCCCTCAGAGAGCTTCCACTACTGCAGGCCAGCAATACGGACTCGATTCCGCCGCGATACACCTTCCACAGGCCCTACAAGGTAATCTTTAAAAATAACGCACCAGACCAATTGGCAAAAGGCGCAATCAGCATCTTCACAGATGGGTCTAAAACCAATGTAGGCTCAGGACTGCAATGCAAGTGTTGCTCAAACAGAGCTCACTGCTGTCTGCATCGCTGCAAAAGAGATTACCAAAAGGAACACCACAGTTAATAATAAATACATCCTAACGGATAGTATACAAACACTAATAGCCCTGAACAGACCACGCATTACATTAGGCCTAGTACTAGAATGTCACAGGGCCTTAATCCAAGCCTGTAACAACAACATGGTCACTTTAGGCTGTATCAAGGGCCATGAGAAATCGAATGGAAACCGTATTGCAGAATGGCTAGCCAGGAAAGCAGCCTCCCACAAACTCTTGGAACCCGGCACTTTCATTGGCCTACCGGCGTCAGCGACTGCTGATCTATTAAAGGAACGCGTCCTTAATAAGATTAAGGGTAGATGGGATGATGCAGAAGGCTGCAGGCTTGCCAAGGAACTGCTACAGTATCCGGAGAGCAAAGTAAACAAAAAATACGTGACTATGAACAGGCAGAACCTACGAACAGTCACGGGTATTCTGGCTGGTCACTGCCACCTACGAAAACACCTCCACAGACTGGGTCTGTCTGACAACCCACTTTGTAGAGAATGTGAACAAGAAGATGAGACTGTCGAACACATTCTTTGCGAATATCAGACACTCTCATTTCAGGTTTTATGTATTCGGCGAGCACAGTAGGCTGGATGACGAGCTAGAAGGAAGTTTTGAACCTCAGAAGGATGCACAATGGGCCAATTGTGGTCTAAATGCTGTGGAATCACTTACCCTTCAAACTCTTACATATACAGAGCCTATAGTAGAGGTTATAAAACTTTATTTTGGACCTTCATCGTTTTTGCTGCTTTTTTTAATAAACATACATCGTTTTTGTCATTTTGTTCTGTAATATCGATCAAATAATTCATAATAAGGGGAATAAAAAAATTATAGTGATCTAAGGACACTTTTATTTTCCACCGATTAATGATAACCCGTTAAAAAAATATTTGTTTTAAATATTCCAAATTTAGTTTGAAACATTAACATTCGTTTTCTGCAAAATAAAATTAAAGTGACTTTCATCGTTCTTGCCGTGTACCCTTCATTGGATGAACATCTTCTAATATATTACAATAATCAGCAAATTTACTGGAAGCCAATATATTTTCAACTATTAAAACACTTTCCCATTTCAAATTAGAACAGACATTTAGTCTACCGCCTCTATCACATATCAAACGGAACACTCATCCGCTCATCAAACTATTTTCGTTCTCTCTTTTTTCACCATTCTCCATTGTGACATGATATACCTACACTCGAGATCCCATATAAAATAAATATTATTCACACTTTTCGTTCGCATATAAATATGACGCTGTCAAGTTCATCCTGGTGCCGCATGTAGGCACAGAAATGTATAAATATGTATAATGCAGCACTTGTAACAATGCCACTTTGCTAGCTTTATGCAGGCGGACCAATGCGATGGTAATGCAGTGGGATGCCGGTGATTCGTTCGCAAACGAAGTATGACGGATGACTGGCAAACGTCGACTATGAATTTCTGGAAACGATTTTGACCGCATAGGGATGAATAAGGGAAAGCTGCGGCTGATGTATTGTTTCAGGAGACAGATATTTGTTGGTTCTGTCGGTTTATTACCGTAAAATGAAACAAAATATCATTTTAAATTTGAATCCAGAGTTATCAATTTCAAATACAAGGTGAGGGGGAACCAACTTGATTATTTGAATTTTGCGCCCTGGCGCGACTGTTGATCGGAGGAGGGTGGGGGAAGGAACAGTCGAAAGTTGGATCGTAAAATTTTGTACTGTTTCTTCCAGTTATCATCATGGAGAGTGGACAAAGGTGCAACGCGCGTTTCCTGTCGAGGCGTATATTAGTAAAGTTCGCTCGATCATCGCCAAGCAACGTGCATTGCATGTCCATTTCAATATTGCTCCTCATGTTCCTCCTCGACATTCGATTGTTTCGTGGATAAACAACTTCAGGGAAACTGGGGAAGTGACAACTAAAGAAACCTGGTGTTCCGCGAATAGTAAGGACACCGCAAATTATAGGGAAAATTGTGATGTTAAAAACAAGAAATCTGGACTCTCAATAATAGTAAAGACACCACAAAGCAGCGTCTTAATAAGGCAGTCTGTTTTGCGATACTCTAGGCACTCTTCTGAGGATCCCAAAAAGACATTATCAAAAGAAAAGACATTGTTAGATTTGTGTAAATAATAATTTCAATATGGATAGCGGCCAGCAAACGAATAAGGACAAGTGAAATATATAACAAAACACGTCCGTTTTGTAAATATCGTATTCGCACGACCTTCAAGGTCAAGAATACGGGGCACTGACCGTGTTAACTTTAATACTTCCTATAAATAGAAAAGTTCAACACTTTGAGGAATGATTCAATATTATTATTTTCAATAGTACAAACGTATGCAATGTGCATCAATAATCTCTGTTAGTAGTTTATAATTATATGTTATCCCAGTGAGTTTTAAACGATGTTATTTATTCAACCCTAAAGAATGGTTCACGAGCCCAAGTGACCATCTATGTCGCTGTGATATAGTATTTAAATATAGAAAAGGGAGTATTACTATATAGTGCTTTCTATGACTCCGCTACGTTTCTAAGACAAAACATGTTCCTTATTTATTGCAAACGTATAGATACTATGTAAATAACGTATTAATTCTACATAACATCGAAGTAGATTTTTTACCTTATAGCGATAATTCTTATTGAGTGCGAATAGAGAGTCTTATTATGTGGTTTAGATTTATAGTTGTTACGTTTCATATACAGAGACCAGTTCCAAATTAGGCAATCCAAACCACGTGACTTTTTAGCTGTCTTTATGGCGGCGACGGTCAAACATTGGATTCAGTATATTCATTTATGTTTAGAAGCTGCAGAGTTTGATAGGTATAAAACGGTTTATTTTGTTTTTTGTGGGGTTTTAAGGTGTTTTGTAGTGTTTGAGAAGGACAATTTTCCGATTTTAAGATGAAGAGTGCTTATTTTAAATCGTTATTAGTGTAAAAACCAGATGTTTGAGAAACATAAATAGTTTAGCTAATAGATATATTATGTGTAACCTTCTGCTATTAAATCAGTGTTGTATTTTATTTTTTGTAAATAAATGCAGAACTAAGTTAGCTTTTCATTGATTGTAAGCAATTATATATGTATTTGTAGTTATGTAATGAGTTTATAAATTATTGTTTTTTGTCGATGTTGGCTTGTGAAATTGTTTCTATGACCCTAGGGGTTTTATTATCTAGTTTTTTCTTGTTTCTGGAAAAAATAAACTGTTATATAAGGGTTTTTGTTTTCTATTGTCCCTAAAGTGTGTGACATTTAATGCATTAGAAAAACAATCATTTTACACTGCTAAATATAAATTTTATTTCATTTTGACATGTGTACATTACAATACATATTTCTAATATTAACATGAGTAAAATCAATGAACTTCAGCCACATTGTTCAAAGATTTTGATCTTATTGACAAAGCTATGTAAAAATATATTACTATAATAACACTTAGTACATAAACGTTATACGTATTATGAAGAGACAAGAATTATTATTAATTTAAGTACAAATCAAAATAAAACATTCATCAAATGTTGAGAAATAATAAAAGTTGCAAAGTAATAGTTACTAAATGTTTAGCTTCAAAACATAAATACTTAAGCATCATAGACACCACCGTCTCCATAAATTCAATTTGATCATCCTGGAACTGTTGAGGCATTTCATCAATATCCATGACCTGTTGACAAAGTAATTAATTATAACAATTTTCAGCAACGATCAATACATAACTTAACATTGCTATTACTAAAAATTAACATTCTTTTTATCAAAATAAAGTGTGCAAAACATGCTCATCAAGTATCTTTTCTTGACTAGGACGATCAGTTACACATATCCCAATCAATTGTCATTTAGCTCTTGAGACAATTTACATAAAAAAGGACTACTATTAATTATTCTTCACCTTAGTGTCAGTTAGTTTTGTCCTTTTATTTCTGCGATTCTTTCGGTCAACATCTGCAGCCCTTTTTTAACTTTCTGAGACACATGTCCCATATGTTGAGATGGTACCCAGTTAGGGTGTTCTTTATCTTCGAGGACAGCAAGTTTGCCTAAAATGAGTTAATATCTACTTGAGTACAAACTACGTATACTAGGAGCTAGTAGAGTTGATATATTTGATAAGAAGCCTACCAGTTATAAAGTGTCTACAGCAAACTTTCTGGTGTATCAATATAGATTCGGTCTGATCGTCTCTCTTTATTGCTGCAATCCTTGCCATAGATATCCATGCAGCCCTGCGAAGTTTGGTCAAAACGTTTTTCTTCGTTAGAAACCTGTGTTTTGTCTCTGCGGGAACAAAACGAAACTTCATCACGATTAGAACGGCTTCCACAACCAACTATAATACATATCGAAGACAAACACTACACTATTTAAAAACCACAATTTCAGCCAATAAACAGAAAGAAAATCAATTTAACGTGGGTTAAACAATCACACTCTACAGTTACTTTGTTATTTATTTGACCGTCACCGCCATATTGAATTTATTTTGACAGGTCGTTGGATTGCCTAATTTGATTACTTACTAGAAAAAGGAGAAGAATTTGAAGGTTATGTCAGCAACGGGTTTGTGGTTTGTGATGCTAGCGTGAAACAATGAAGAGATTTCTGTTTTTTGTGTGTTTATAAAAGTAAAAAAAAGATAGCTGCTAAATAGTGCATTAGTTCTCATTTTTTGTGTAAGTATATTATTATCTAAAAGACATCGGCGTAGTGATACGTCTACAAAATGTCGGAACTGATTATTCCTTGTGCAATGAATTATCTGCTCCTATTGCAACAGGTAATTTTTTGTTTATGAATTACTTGACCCACCGATGTTAGCAAAAATGTTGATCTCTTGGCATTCAGCCACTGCTTTATGTTTTCATATTTCTAAATGCCGTATTTGTTAGATTTACAGAATTGAAAAACAGTAAATAATTTACACTTTACACACAATTTATACTTTTCGTTTCCTGATTAGACTATCAATAACATGGCAACATCTATTCAAAGTTACTATTTTTAATTTCTTTTATTGTCAATTTTCTTATAATAAAACATTTTGGGAACTGAAATAGGTATTCAGAATAATTCATGTACATGTTTATGTCCCACCGTGAATACAGTAGGTATAATAAAATTGGAAACATTTTTGTTTTGTAGAAGAATTTGTCAAGACAAATAGAATTTTGGAAGAAATCCTTCTAGAAATGAAACCATCTAATCCTAACAATGCTGAAGGCAATACTAATTTAAATCTTCGACTTGAAGATTTCCAAAACATACTGTCCAAATTTCCCATTTAGAACATGGATGCCTTAAACGAGGTTGATGCATGGCAGGATAGATAAGAAGGATCTGTAGGCCTGTAAGTCACTAAAGTAGTGAGTAGCCATGAAAAATATAGTCGCTATGATTAATGCATGTTGCTTGTTGTAAAAAGTATAAATTTGGCTGCATTATCTCAACAATTTTGATTACTGTAAGTTATTATTTAAGGCTTCATTTTAGATCCTATATTTTAAGAGCCTAGCCCTAAAAGAAAAAAATACTGGCCACCTTTTAGTTTTGTCAAAAAATGTACACTTTCAAAATCACTTGTAGCTTTTAAGTACATGGTACTTATGCAGCTTTCGGACGAAAATTACTATTAATAAAATTACTTTACTTATCACATTCACTATCTCCCAATTGAAGGCAATAGACTGCTATGACATTTCTGTACATAGAGGGTGTTTCTAAATTCATATGAAAACTTTGAATATTATGAGGGTTTTTTTTTGTAAAAAAAACCTCGATCATACTGAATTATTAATGAATATATTCTTTCAGATACGCTAATCAATGGTCTCGCATATTCGGAGAAGGAATTCGAAAAAATTTCCGCAGATTGGGTCCGTCAAGGGAAGCAGCGAGAGCACTAGGAGGAAAACCACGAACAAAGGAAAAATCATTTTTTTATTATTATATTTTTATATAAAAATATATTAATAAATACAGTAATTTGAAGTTTAAGAAGCAGTTTTATTGTTAATATGTTTTTCAGTGTAGCGCGACCGTAAAACTTTTAGCCTCTAGAGACGCAGTTGAAACAAAACTGAAACATCTCTGAAAGGTAGTTGACACATAAGTAAATCATCTCTGAGACATAACTGCGACAGATAAGAGACATTAGTTGGCGCTTGAGAAAAGAGTCTGGCTCCCTTTTTAGGTAGGACATAGGAGCATCACAGATATATCCCTGTCATGTTTACGCGCTTTCCTCGTGATGTCTGTGTGATAGAACAAGTAACACCTGTGATGTATCTGGAACATAGTTGCTCTGTAAAATGGTCAATTGGGAGGTAAGTGTTTATCAAAGATAAATGGTTCTATGGTTAAAGAAGTCTATACGAGGGACACTTGCTAAGTAACCACCACACTCTGTTCGAAAGCTGATACTGTTGAGTTTTCGTCTTGATCTGTAAGACGGATCCTTCATGAATCGCTTTTTGTAATCCCTGACGACAATTTTATATTTTTCGGGATGTTAGTCTGGCTCATCGCAAGAGCAACATTCGTCAAGCTATAGCCAACATATAATAAAAGAGGAATAGTCAAATAAGAAAACACAGTTTACAATGTCTGATAAGATATATTGTTCTTATAACCCTCGATGAAATTTATTATATTTTTTTCAGGTTTCAATAGTGGAGACTACCATTATGACATAATAAACCATATAAACTTTATGAAATGGGTACAGGGTCAACTTTTACCCAAGATGCGCCAGAAATCACTTCTTTTTCTGAAAACAATATTACATCAGCATCTAGCAAAACACAAGTGTTAGAGTCCACAAAGGTGTCCATGATGCCAGTCCAACAAAACGCACTTTATATGAAGCAATAAAAACATTTCGATTAGGTATTCTAGTTTCCTATAAATTGGACTATTTATTGGAGGAACGTGGGCATAAATTCTTACATTTGCCACCTTACAATCCGGAATTCAATCCAATAGAAAAAATCTGGACACTGGCTAAGAACTGGGTTGCAGTGCACAGCACCACATTTAAACTAGATGATGTGTAGAATCTATTCAAAAATAGATTAAAAAAGGACACATGTATGTAACAGAGAATTAATTAATTAGTAGGGTCAGTTTATTAGGAATCACATTAACTTTTCTCGTAGCCTTCATGATTCGATTCGCTGTTATCGCCTCCAGTATATCAGTTTCCAGTATTATTCCGAAAGCGGGCTCGGACCAAAACAATGGAAGCAATGTCCCTATCGTAAATAAAAGATGTCATCGTTCACGAGTAAATATTGCGCAAACTAGTGAATAATTCACTCGAATAACTTCCAAAATAGCTATAAATTGATGACGCTATGAACACGATAAAAAATGTTCTCGTAAACATTCATAATGAAACATTTTTACACTACTCCATGAAGATGTATATCATATAAGTCAGCGGGGCGCCACTGTCAGGCGGCGTCCGACGGTTCCTCGTTTCGAAAGGATCGCCTTAAATACGGTAATAAACTCTAACACCACGCAGCGAGGCAATTTATCTCCTTCACCACTAAAACATATACTTCGTTCAAGTATATAGAGTAAAATGTTGAGACAACTTCTTGTCAATGTTGAACGTTGCTGTCTGAAAAAAAGTGGAGTAACCGTTTTCCTTTTTCCCATAAGATTTGACCTTAAACCTTACATAGGGGAGAGTTGCTTATATTGAAACACTGGGAAAATTCACAATATCTTCACATTATTACAAATTTGTTTTTTTAAAAAAATATACACAACTTTATTATTCTTTATATAATTGCTTATAAGTATCAAGGATACGTTGACATAAATGCCTAACTGTAAAAACATATAACAAAGATATTCATGGATAATTCACGCAAAAAGAAAAAGGGCTACTGAAACAGAGTGGTAACCGCAGGCATACATGTTTCTGACTCATTTGCCGTCCTCAGTACGGTATAACCAAATAAGGGTGTGAAACTTGGGAGCAAGGATGTTGATTCGGACATCTTTTTAAAAAAATATCTTAGAAAATTCCACAACTGTCATTTTTAACCAATCAAAATGGGTTTTTTGATAGATTACCATGGCAACACATGTATTTTAGTGGAAATTCTTTTCTTCTTGGAATTCCAACAGCGAATTAAATCGGAAGTTTTATGATGTTTTAATGACAGAATAATATTTTTTGACAATACTGGTTTTAATCTCTTTATTTAATTTTGATTCATTTCAATTACATAGTAAAGATGTTTTCTGTATTCATCGGACACCTCATTTCTACTTAAAGGCGAAAAAGCTGGATTTTGAATTGAATGGATTAAATACCTATGCCAATAAAATAGGTATATACAATATTAACATTCTATTTTATTCACAATTTTCCCATTTAGCACTTTCAATTTTGAGTGTACTAATACTTTCCACGGGGATTTCAATGGGAGTAATGTGATTTTCCATAATTTTACTAGCTATTATTATCTTATTTTCTATAGATGTTTCTACATAATTTTAAGCTACGATGGTGGACTTCCATTCTCCTTGTCTTTTTCACCGGCATTAGCAAGAAGGGACGCGGAGGATCTTCGGAAACAGTGCCCGGTGTATCCTTCTGGATATGGTAAGGGTCAGTTTTCGTTTAGCTGATATCAGTTATGGAAAAACCATTGACATGGCAACCGTTGCCATGGTAATGGGTAAAGAAAAACATAAATCATATAGTGAGGAAACGCGCGGCTTCCAAGTTGACCACTATCGTTCAGCTGAAAACAGTTATGGAAAAACTATTGTCATGGTAATTGTTATGGTCACTAGTGAAGAAAAATCCAAAGCACATAGTGGGGAAGTGCGCGGTTCCCAAGCTGTTCAATTAAAATAATAAAATACTAATTCTATGTTTGAAATATTCTTTGAATTTGCATGTGAAACATGATTCGAAATATTTCAACGAACTTCATTGTAAATACCTCTTTAATATCGACAATAAAACAATCAAAATTAAAAATAAAATTAGACGACCTAAAATTCCCATATTCTAATCTTATTGAGTTTAGCAGTTTGATTTTTCTGCAATAATTGATCCTCACACTGTCATACGCTTGTTTCAATAACGAATCTAACGTCTTCAAAGACCAAAGATAAACACTTTACCCCATGCTCCCCATGTTTTTGTTAGATCTGGCCGATAATTCCTGATTTACACGTTTTTTAGGTACTTTTGTTAGTATAATCGGATTTTTCACCTCTGTAATATCGATGCTCGGAGAAGAAGTTTTTTTACTTATCTTTAGTCCCACTTGCAAATTGCCTACTATAGGGCTGTTGATATCAGCTCCAGCCTTTTAATTTTATGAGCACTATTCTGTATAAAACATGTTATTACTAATTTATTACTTTCTTACGACAAAATAATAGCAGCTCCACTAGTACGGGGTGGTTGAATGTTTCCTGAATAGTACATGATGGTGGAGTATAAAGTGTATTTTGCCCGAATTCGGTGATCTTACCCCGCTGATGTCAAGAACGTCGATTCCTATTCGATAGATTTTTTTCACAGTATTGTCAAACTTACCGGCCATTTAAAGCCTTCTTACGTTCCACGTTTCTATTTTAATTTTAATAATTTTTCCAGACGGATGAAGCTGTGATTATTTGTACCCCTTGTCCAATTGAGGCCTGCTGCTGTAGTGGTTACTTAGTAAGTGCCCCTCGTATAAACTACGTCTACCATAAAAGTATTACTCGCACTCACCTAGTAACTGATCTTCGGGGGCTGAATAAACGACATCATTTAGAAAACTCACTGGGATTAGTATATTTAGAATTAACACAGATTACAATAACTTATACATATATTTTAACTTATTCAAAATAATAATAATGAATGAATCATCAGTTTGTCGACACTTTGCATTTATAGGAAGCGTTCGGACAGTGGCCTGCATTCCTGATCTTCCGCCTATCAGTTGAGCGTGATATTTACATTTTAATTAGAACGTGCTCTCCGTGTATCTAGCATTGACCTCAATAGATCAATGCTTGCTATATATTGAAATTGATATTAACATAATTTAATCTTGTTTCTATGCTAATGTCCTTTTTACACTACTGTCCTTTCGGGATCATCACACTGCGGATCAGGGGCCTTTTCTGTATTTTTCTTTGCCATGACAGCTTTTCTTGAAATACCAAAGGGAACTTTAATTTGATAGTTATCCCGAGACTTTCCACATCTTTATGGCATTGACCAATCATATGGTTTTAGTACATCCGTCTTTCTAACCAGTTTCTTAATCCCTCGACAAAATAGTGCTCCTTCCTCTGATTGTTCTTCCAGCCGTAGCTGTTGACAAGTCCGAGATGGATCGCTGATACCGGCGTTCAGTCGGTATATGGGTTGGGGTTCTCGGAGTAAAAGAAGGTTCTATATTGAATGGGGAGACAATGATTTCCCCCATATAGTGTTGGGTGCACCCCTGATGTAGATATTCACCTATCGACGAATATCTACTCGCCACCAGCTTAAAGTAAAGTACCGTATAGTTGAAAGAATTAATCATACATTTTAAACATCAACATAGCGAACATTATCAGTGATTCATTTTAATCTGACTTTGTTTGTAATAAAGTTTACAAATTGAATTTTATATTTTTGTTTTTTATCAATAACCCGTAACCAAGGACAAAATACAAGATTTTTATTCCCAATGTTTACTTTGATTTAGTCCTCCGATTCATATTCAGGAAGGACGGCCGTCAATTTTAAAATTTTAAAATTATTTCAATACTCAAGGGCGTACCCAGGTAGGGGTAGGGGGGGCAGCTGCCACCCCTCCTTGAAGATAAAATAAACGTCAATTTTCCTGGTAAGTGGGAATTAAAAACGTGTTATCTACTTTGTGCAACATGAAGTGTTGGAAACAAAATATCTTTTTAGTCAGATATTTTGATTTAATACTTTTTTATCTCTAATTAAATATTCTACAACATTCGATATAGTATACTGTTAGCGAAACCGTCGCATCTCGTAGTTTCCGCTCCCGACGAGACGATCAGAGCCATCTAGGATTAAAGCCGAATATAATTTGGAGAAAACAACATCTAGCGCTATCTAGTTACGGACGACAGTACTTTTTCCAGTAAAGAGAAATAGCATCAATTTATACGGTCAATAGCGACATCTTGTATTGAATAGCAATACCACGAAGAACGTTCTAGCATGGACTATTCTCGAAAGGAAACACAGTGATAGCAAGTATGAGACAAGGATGGAAATAGAGTCGAGTATTTTCTACATATTTCGGGAGCTCTTCTAATATTTGTATATATAAGCGGGATCGTGAGGCGGAGCAAGGCAATTCAGTTCGAATATAATTCAATTCAGTTCGGAGTTTAATACGAGCGAATATTTCATGCGCCATAGTGTCTTATAGTTTAGTTGCGGCGACACGAGATTTACGTTTACTGCGCAACAACTAGAAATATTACTCCGTCAAATGGATATCAGGAAATTCTTTGAAAGAGGTGAGTCAAAACAAAATACATATGTACCTAATATGATTATTCGATTTGTTTGAGGGGGGCTCTCTTATAGGAAGTAAATGATATTTATAAATGTGATGTTTTTATAGGTATCTTGATCTTTATTTTCGTCCTATGCCTAAACACCGTAAGAGTAACTTTGTGTATGCATTTTTTAGGGACAACACGCGAAAAAAGAAAAAAAGGTCGGGAAAGTAGCAGTGGAAGCGATTAAAATGACAACCATGATAAAACTACTCATGTAATGCCAAGATCATTGCATTCTAACATTGGACAAGCGTCACACTCTCCAGCAGAACCCGTAAATATATCTGTTGCCGACTATTCTTCTCCATCGACATCCCTACAAACTTATGACGTCAACGTCGATCCTGAAATTATAGTGGACGATGGCTATCATGAAAATGATCTAGGTCGTTATGTTGGGTTGGCTACCCAGCTATCGACGGAAAAGAAGAGGGAGTTGTTACAAAATCCTTGGATCCCACCCAGAAATTACGATTTTGGAAGTGATGCATTCAAAAGAAAATTTAATCATGCTTGGTTGGATCAATGTGCACTATGGCTAGTATATTCCAAGCGACTAGAAGGCGCTCTTTGTAAGCATTGTGTTTTGTTCCCTCCGCCCATCAGCACTGTGAGAGGAATTTTGGGATCATTTATGGTCAGGCCATATATAAAGTTCAAAAATATGCATGAAGACTGCCGAAAGCTTGCAACGACCAACCTTCACCTAACAGCGACAAATGCTGCAATAGATTTTCTTGAAAATGTTCCTGTAGACATCCAACTGCAAAGTGGACACCAAAAAGCAATCGATGAAAACAGACAAATATTGTCATTAATTATTTTATCTATAGTATTTTCCATTACACATGATATGCCCTCTTAGGGGAAAACAAGCAGATGAGGGTGTTTTATTAGATTTATTGAAGTTGAGAATCAATTCAGGGGACGACAAATTAAAGAGTCACCTGGAAAAGTGCAGTCGCAATGCAGTTTACACATCGCCAAATATACAAAACGAATTGATAAATTTATGTGGCCAAGTTATTAAGGAGAATATAATAAGTGAGGTTCAGAAGACCATGGCTTACGCAGTCTTAGCTGATGAAACAGCAGACGTAGCTGGGAAAGAACAGCTGTCAATAGGCGTGCGGCTCTACGACGAAGGCAAAAAGAAAATCAGAGAAGAATTTGTAGCGTTGAACTAAAAACACAAAATGCTTCAGCAATTGACAATTTCTTGTTTGGTTCTAACCTCCCAACCGAAGATTGCGTAGGGTTTGGATTCGATGGCTGTTCTACAATGGCAGGGAAAGAGGGTGGCGTACAAGCCATTTTGAGAAAAAAATATCTTCGTGCTTTATATTTTCATTGCTCAAATCACAAACTCAACCTTGTTGTGAATGATGCGAACGCAGTGCCAGAAATTAGAAATACTGTCGCCACTGTAAAGGATGTTATAACGTTTTTCAGAGAATCGACTACACGTCGAAACTACGCTCCACACCTATCACGATTGTGTGAAACGAGATGGTCCGAAAAATATAAATTTCCCAGAAACCAGAAAATCTGCATATCAGTTGCATTCAGCCGTTACAAAACTAGTGTTTATTGTTGCTCTACAAACAATAGCCAAATATTCAGCAGTTTTAGAACCAGTAGTTAACGCACTGCAAGCTAAATCGATCGACATGATCTCGGTGGGGGAACACATCAAACATATCAAGAACATTCTCAGAAATGACCGCGAGTTTCCTGATAGAATAAGTAATGAAATACTTCAAAAAGCGCGAGCTGTTGCAATGGATGTGAACATAGGAATTTCGTTTCCACGTCTTGCTCACAAGCAAACACATAGAAGTAATGCGCCATCAATGATAACGAATATTGGCGGCATTCCCTGATAATACCATACATTCATTCACTCATTTCATCGTTGAATATTCGATTCTCACAAGAAAATACTCCGGCGTTTGCTTTAAGTAAGCTACATCCCTTGTATATGACCAAAACAAGCATTACAGACTTACACAAGAACGCAGATTCATTCCAAGAATTTTATAACCTGGAATCATCGGAGAACTGGACCTTTGGCATAATTTATAGGCGAAGAAGGCTTTATCAGATGATCAATTAAGGTACATAGAAGTAGTTGATCTGTTCAACGAAGCCAACATTTTTTACTCTGCTGTCAGAAAGGCATTGATTATTTTAAGCACTATCCCATGCACCACGGCGACCGTAGAACGGTCCTTCAGTACGCTGCGAAGAGTTAAAACGTGGCTTAGAAGCACCATGGGTGAAGAAAGGCTTACAGGTTTATGTCTGATGAGCGTACATCACAATTATTTAAAAGAAAACAGTGAATTTATTGAAAAGACTGTCATAGACAAATTTTCGGCAAATCCAAGAAGTTTACTGTTAAATTAATATATATATATATATATATATATATATATATATATATATATATATATATATATATATATATTTATATATATATATATACATATATATATATATATATATATATATATATATATATATATATATATGCTTATACAAACAAATAATTACTTTCAATATAATGACAACTTTTTCCAACAATTAAACGGCTGTACAATGGGATCTCCAATTTCTTCAAGTCTAGCGCAAATCGTTATGGAATATATAGAGGAAAAGTATTGAATGATATAAATTTTGATATAACATTTTTTAAAAGGTACGTTGATGACTGTTTAGCTGTAATTCCGGATAACAAGCGCTTTTAATAAATTTAACCGAAGTATCCAATTCACTTTAGAAAACGAAAACAACAACAAAATAAATTTTCTAGACATGACACTTATAAAAACCAACAACAAAATAAAAACAAAACTATGTACAAAAGAAACATGGTCTGGACGGTATCTAAATTATAACTCATGCCATCCCAAATCACAAAAAAACAGTGTTATTATAGGATTAATGGATAGAGCTATACAATTAACTTCACCTGAATATCGTCCTGAAAAAACTCAAAAATGTTCTGAAAAATAATCAATATCCAGAAAACCAAATTAATAGAATCATTAAACAACGTACATATAAATTATACAATACCAACATAAAACCAAGAAAAAGATACATATATAGCCCTACCTTACACAAATCAGTTATCAGAAAAACTTAAATACATTTTGTCAAAGCATAACATCAATGTAAGCCATAAATCCCACAACACATTATCGCCACTTTTTACTAAACTAAAAAACAAAACCAAAGATAAGAAGAAATCAAATATTATATACTCCATACCATGCATGAATTGTCCAAAGAATTATATGGGAATAACTACACAATACTTGGAGAGTAGAATTATTGGTCACAAATATACAAAAAATGCATCAATCGCTTTACACAAACATGAAAGCACTGAGAATCATGAATTTGATTATTAAAAAACAAAAATTTTAGCTCAAGACACCAATCATCAAAAATTGTCAATTAAAGAAATGATACACATAAACAAGATACGTTTTCTGTGAATGATAGACAAGATATTAAAAACTTAAGTCAAATTATAAGCTAATCAACTAATTTCATTTTCAACCTACCTCGTATAGTATCGTTCCGTTGATATTCTAAGGCGAGTACATCAATTTTAATGCTATGTTTTAATTGATGTTTTTAAGAAGCCTACTAATGTTATGTTTTTATCTATCTGCTGATATTTTAATCGTCTCTTATTTTTACAATGGTATTGTTTTTGAAAATGCTTCCAAAGAAGAAGCGAAACGTTAAAATTATATATATCCATTTTTCATAGAAAAATGTGTAACATACGCGTTTTTAATTATTTCAAACAACCTAGGAACCCAAGAAAATAAACTTAACAATATTATATATATATATATATATATATATATATATATATATATATATATATATATATATATATATATTTTGTTTTGTGCCATAATCAATCTAATTAATAAAAGTTAATTTTCATGATTTTTTGTTTCGATATACCCGACCGACCATCATCTCGAAACAGGTATGAGCTGCCCCCTCTAGCTGAAATCCTGGGTACGCCCTTCTTATTACTTATATCCCTATACTGGGTCTGGAGGTGTGTTGTACTTAGCGATATTAATCTTGGTTGGTTCCAATTTATGTTATTCAACATACAGTAGAAACGGTGAATCTTTTCCGACACGTGACTGACACGTCATCAACCATATGCATCTGAATCTAAACAATATGAGAAATGCTTCTATTTAGTTTCGTTCTTTTTCTGTTATTAAAAGAAGACAGTACTAGCATAGTATGTGTTGAATAATATCGTCAACTAAGTCACGTGTCAGAAAAGCTTCAGCGTTTAGACTTTATCTCACAAATAGTTTTGACGAGAGTAAGCCACTTGGGATTATTCCTCTATTTATGTTTAATTTGACCTAGGTAGGTATGGTCTATGCTGCATTTGGCTAAGGAATGCCTCCGCCAAAGAAGCAATTTACTTAAGTGAAATTTATAATTGTGAACATTTTTTTCAGTGTACGAGTACATATAATAAACTATCGTCAGCCTCAAATTTTACGATAAACCCTTTTTCATGGTTAAAGCACTGGCAATTAAGGTTTTAATGCAGCTCCACCAACCGAAAACAACTAGGGAATCCGTTTGTTTTTGCGTCTTTTGTTTTTATAGGAGAAATTCCAGAAATATGAAAGGGATAATGCCATAAATTCTAACCGAGCGGTAACGGAAGTCGTGATCTTCCATGTTATTTCTATCCTAACTATTGATATATTGTATGCCTTTCTGAATGGTATTGTTCTACGATATGAATTATTTTAATTCTGTGTTTGTTTTTTTGTTCTTTTCAAACAGATAGAAAGTATAACGGATACAACTGGACAATAAATAGAGATTGGCAATAATAAATGATTTTTCTAGATAGAGATTTTTATTTTTTTTCATCTTGGAAACAGTAATAAATTGCAAATTTTCTATTTCTATCAAACATACTAAGATAAAATATTCCTTAATGGAGTAACTTCTAATGGAGCGTGAAATATTACTGACTATACTTCGTTTTCATCACATTGATAGCACAAACTCAGGTAATAAACTGAAAACGGCAGTAAACCAGAGGCGAACGGATTATTTAATTTGTAGCGTCAGAGTATAAAAATAACTTCATTGTAAACATACTTACTTTTAGTTTAAACTAACTTTAGAATTTTAAAATTATTATTTTATTTAAACAAAAACTTTGGAAGCTAACACAAAACATGTAAAATATTATTATATTAAAATAATTATTAACGTCCGTGAATGTTGATCGACAACCGTAAAATATTTTTCTATATTATTGTGCCTGTGATATAGTTATTAACCACATTATTAAGGTATTTATAAACACAATTTGATTAAAATTGGTAAGTAGCGAAAACAGTTAATCGAATCTGTCTCGTTTTCTTGAGGTGCGTCTATTTTTATTAAGGTACCATCCACAGCACCACATTCTTGAGGCATATTGGCTAAGGCATAAAAGCTCTGAAGAGTAGTCAGCATGTTTTGTGGGAAACAGACATATCTTGGAAATATTTCTCTGTTAACTGAACTGCCCTAATGAATTTTTGCAAACACCGGTGTACTGTTGCTTTAGAAATTCCATGCAAATCACCGAGAGTATGATACTGAACTCCAGTAGATAACTAGTGAAGATACACTTCAATTATTTAGCCCCAATCTACACAGGTGTTTCAAATTACAAACCAATTGCAGGAATCGAACAAATGGTTCATGTACAATTTTTCAAAAACAGTGAGAATCTAACACCAAAACTACAATTGCATTAGTTACATGGGTTCACACTTCCGCAATCTATATGAGTATAAATATATATAAATGCAGAGCATAAAATTAAATAATAAGCACCCAGGTACGTACCGTGGTATATCTAGCGTTCAGAGCCAAGAATTTAATATTTAAAAAGAATATTTCAAAATTTTATACTCGAAAAGTAGAATAATAATTAATTACCGCAAAGAAATAGAAAAAAAACATTCATAAAAATTTCGTGACATTTTGACTGTTGATCGTGAATGGAAAATGTATAAATGTATAAAATTAATAAGGAAAATGACTGTTACGAGTGATTCTCCTTCCTCAGAACAGCAATCGAAGTCGACGCTTCAAAATGATCCAGCCCTCCTGGTTACTGGTTCAGGTGAGTGGTCTGTCTGATTTCGCAACTCCTCAATCAGAGGATAAAATCCAAAATAACCCCCCCCTCTAGGTAACGAGTTCTTCTGGCATGGCCGTCAATCGAAATACCCACGTCGTTGGTGAAATTTTAGATATCGGACGTAATGAATGGCTACCCAGAGCACACAAAAATTTTAATCGTCACTAGTCAGCGTTCGCTTCAACGACCATGGAGAACTGACTCGCTCCTCATCGAAATGGTCTATCATAAATTCCCGTCGGCAGGCTCGCCAAAATTATATTATCGACGGGAGGGTGACATTTCGCGTTACAACTAAAATATTTTACCTTATTTCTATATTCCAAAATATATATATTTTTAGTATACCTTATTCTTGGCTTATAGTATCTCCTACGTTTCACACGCTCTTCTTCATCAGAAGTCAAAAATACTGCTGAATCTAAAATTTGTGTTGAGGGTATTTGCTGACTCTTACAAAATGTTTGACAATTTGACCGGTTACCTTTATTTATGAAACAAAAATCATACAATTGTGACAATTCGAGCTTACCAAATTGTTATTACTTGACCAGTCGCTTGTCACATTCGTTCTAAAACCAAAATTTGTCAAATATTCGCTTGTCACTTTTCAATTTATGGTATGATGCGCTTATTCATGTACGAATTTCTTCCCTTCTCGTGGTTTTAGTGCTAATTTCGCTGCTTGTCTCCAGTTTATATCTCTTTTAATTAGTATTTCTCCTATAACTTTTTCTCAAGTCTTTCTTGATCTGTCCTGTTTTCTGGTTCTTTTGTATTTTCGCTCTTCAAACTCTTTCCGCTGATCTTTCTTCGTTCACTCTCTGTAAATGTCCCCACCAATCTAGTTATCTCTCTTCTATAAATTCCGGTGTGGACAGTATCTCTAAAGCTTTTCTTACATCTATATTTCTCAGCCTCTCTCTCTCTCTCTCTCTCTCTCTTGGTGACTCCTAAATCTCTTCTAAGACTTTCCATTCCTGTTGCTTGCTTTTTACTTTTTCGTTGTTCTATTAAGATCCAATATTCACATCCAAATGTTAGTATTGGTCGATATATCGTTTTGGAAACCTTTATTTTTGTATGCTTTGAAATTTCTTTTGTATTTATAAATTTTGTGTTTATTGCATAGTGAAGTTTATTTGTTTTCTGAATTCTTTTGTTGATATCGGCGTCTTGTGTCTCTCTTTCATCTACTGTTACCCCTAGATATTGGAAATTATTTAGTTGTTCTATTTTTTCTCCATCATTGTAGCTGTTTAATTTTTCTCTGTCCTCTCCTAGCAGCATTACCTTTGTTTTAATTTTGTCTATTTTCATCTTTTTCCAATCTTTTATTTATCCATTTTTCCTGTTTTTTGCGGTTTCTTCATGTCTCAATTCATATTATTTGATTTTGCTAGTTTTGTGTAGATGCGTAAACTTGTATTTGTTCTGTTTTAATGTATTTTCTTTGAATTTAGACATTACTACAAAGTGATCACTACCAATTTCCGGTCCTCTTTTTCACTTTTGTGTCTATTACTGTTTTTGTGTATCTGCTTTCTATGACTACATAGTCGATTATTGATTTTTCATTTCTACTTTTAACTTCACTTGTGTATTTATGTTTATCTTTGTGTGCAAAGAACGTGTTCGTTATGATCAAATTGTTTGAGACAGAAGTCTAACATTCTTCTTCAATTTGTTGTTTCCAGCTGTTTCTCAATTATTGTTTAATATTTGTCATAACTTATACTCTGCTGTTGAAATCTTCTATTATTTATATTCTTTCTTTGGCTTGTTCCATCATTCCTGCAAGTTCATCGCAAAACTTTTCTTTGTTCATTGATTTGTCGTATTCATTTGGACCATAAACAGTTATAATAGTCTTTTATTGGTGTGTTATTATTAGTTTTATTATTCCTTGTCCTTTTTTTTGTTTTCGTTTTTCCCAGTATGTCAACCCTCAAATTTTCGATTTCTTCTTCTAGTTCTATTTCTTTTCCTGTTATACTTTCAGCTTTCCATGTCGCTATTATCCATATATTAGTTTCTATGATATCATAGTGATTTTTCTTATTTTCAGTTTGTTTCACTCTTTCTCTGTCGATCAATATCTCGTTTTCCCTATTCATTACTGTTTTCAGTCCTAGTTCCTTTTTTTTTGTTTCCGTAATTGCCAATATATCCAGATTCGTTTTTTCAGGCTCTTCTATTAACTCTTGCTCTTCTCCGTTTAGGCTTCTAATGTTCTCTGTACCTACTTTAAGTATATTTATTTTTCCAGATTTTAGTTCGTTTTGGTGTACCTTTTGAAAATTTCCCTGTTAATTTTCGTCGTCTGTCATTAGGTTTCCTAGTACTTGTTTCTATTTTAGTTTTGTTTTGATATTTCCTGTTATTATATTTATACTATTTTCCATTACATTGTCCGTTTTCGCTGCCAATTCTTTTTGTTTGCTCTGTGTCTCTCTCGTACCATGCTGATTCCTTATCCATTTATACCTAAGCTCTAACGCTTACCGTTCTTCCGCTTAAAAAGGAGGGAAGGACGTTCAAATGTGGGGAGAGTTTTCCAGAAGCTTTATAATTATGGAGTCTTAATTTCGCGCACATTAGATTTAGTGATTCTGTAACTGGGCTATTAGAATTATTTCAGGATAAGTATAAATGAATGATCGTTCCGCCCTTTCTGTTATGTTTGCGTTTTATTTAAGACAAAAAATTTGATGTGTACCACTAATATATTTTTCTCACAATCCATGAAAAATGAGTTGGGAAGTTACTTCTGCTTTTCAAGGAAAAATAATATCAGGAGTCATATTTATAATCTTTTTTATTTTCAAAACGATTTGAGTAAAAAGGTCGCTTTACCTAACACGGATTCACACTTATCTTATTCAAGGTAGTAAAACCTTTGTAGGACTGAGGTTTCAAGGGATAAGAGCTTTAACTAATTCTAGTTTTAGTGGCCGATCTTTCATTGTAAGAGTTAATGCCACTCTGCATGCTTACAGGAAAATGTTAAAAGTTTTGTGGTTTTAAGGAAAATCAACTGTGAGATTTGTTCGAAAACAATTAAAGTCTCCTTGCTCTTCGTATATAAAATTTAAGGATTAAATGAACTTTAAGATGATAGAATCTGCTATTGACAAAAGTCTTGCAGGAGTTGGAACATATATGTAGATAATTGAATTTTTAATGTATTTAGTTGGTGTTATTGTTGTGATTTTCTTTTAACGTTTTATTGAAGTTTTACTTATTCACATTTAGAACACTTGATGAGAATCATCTTATGACCTTTAGAGTTTTTGGTTGCTGGGGATTCAATAAGGGAGAGACGAGAGAATATTGTGACTGACAACTTCAAAAAATCGACTTGGACTGTAAATTTAGGTATTTTTAGAATAAAATTGTTATATTCACCTCTGGGAATATTATTCAACCTAGACAAACGAAGACAAACCTACATATATTTCAACTAATTTTTACAAAAATTATTTCTAAAAGTATTCAACCCCAAAAACTCTATGAAATTGATCAAGATTTGATTGAAAATTAAAAAATAGATGAGCATATGTATGCAGTGACTTCAAATACAGAGATATATTAGTTCTGGAAGTAATTAAAAGGAATATAAAATTATTTTGTCTCTTATATTTAAGAAGATATTACTTTTCCGCTAAACCTATCTAATATGCGTGAAAAGTATTGGTTTACCCCAAAAAAAGTTGGAATTTTGAAAAATTTGTTTACATTTTTCATCAAGAACAATACGAAAAAACGGTTATTAGAAAAAAATGATGTGTGTATGTCGACGTCGTCGTTGTCGTCGGCCACTTTTCGTTACATGTCTTCTTAGCACGATACAGCCTCCGGAGTGCAACAAGTCACCAATTTTATTATTGAATATTGTTCAGGCCATCTCACAGATAAACCCAATTGACTTTCAGCTCACCAGAGCCAGTACGACAGGTGCTATGGTACTTTAAGTACGACATTTTTGTCATTTTTGGAGAAATTTCAGTTTGTTAGCACGATACAGCCTCCGCAGTATAAATAAATGACCAATTTGATGATTGGATACTATTCAGGGCGACTAAAAGGTGAACCCTTTTGATATTCAGCTCACTAAAACCAGTAAAACGAGCGCTATGGTACTTGAAGTACCAAATTTTTGTCATTTTTGGAGAGTTTTCAGTTTGTTAGCACGATACAGCCTTCAGAGTGTATACAAATGACAGATTTAATGATTCATTATTATTCGGGTTGTTTTATAGATGAACCTTATTGATTCTTTGCCCACCAGAGCTAGTACCACGGGTGCTATGGTACCTGAAGTGCCACATTTTTGGTCCTTTTTGCAGAAATTTTGGGTTGTTAGCAATATACAGCCTCCGGAGTGTATACCAGTGACCAATTTTATAATTGAATATTATTTAAGGTGTCTCACAGATGTACCCGATTGATTTTCAGCTGACTAGAGCGAGTACAGCGGGTCCTATAAACCCATTTTTGGATATATTTGGAGAAATTTCGGTTTGTTAGCACGATACATCCCCTGAAGTGTATACAAGTGACAACTTTATGATATAATATTGTTCAGGGAATTTCACAGATGCAGAAAAATTAGTTTTAATCTTTAAAACCGTTAATTTTACTGTTTCTATACGGGTGTAATAAAAACGTAGTTCATAAATTGAACAATACGCTCTGGTGTCAATACTAATTCGCTTGAACCTCAGAACAAATATGCAAAAGTCGATTCGGCTCAGATCTGGACCTCAGAGTGACCTAACAGTACGTGCATCAGAGCTCTTTCCAATCCAGCGTACAAGATATAGTTCATAAAGAAGTTGCTGAATTTCGTCAGTATGATATGATGGAGTGCTATAATGTGAATACCATATTTTTACCTGATTCTGATGAATAAGAGAAACTGATATTTCTAAAAAGCATTAAGAGGGCAAAAATCAAAATCACGAGGTTAGAGGGTTTAGAGCAGTGGTTCCCAACCTTTTCTGGACCACCGAACCCTATAGAAGAGAACAAAAATTTCATCACCCCTTCCCCCCCCCCCCAGTCGCTGGTTAGTCCAAAGTAGTTAATTTTATTTGAATATCATCTGTACCGTCCCAATTGATCTGTATTTAGCTTTAATTTCAGTTAATATCTAAATTTTATTTTAGAGGAATGATGAAGTAGAAATTTATTAAACGACTACCAAATGTACAATAAAATTGTTTATTAAACTTTAAAATATAAACACAGAATCAATAAGAATTACATCACAATAGAAATAAGAAATGCGATACAATAAGAAATAGAAAATTAATAATAAAGAAAAAATCAATGAGACGGTTGAGGCTGGTGGAGTGTTACCATCAGTTTGTTAATATCGGGTTCCAATTTCGTTAAGATTAATCGCAAATCGCGCCACGTTCAGTGATGTGTAGTCTGTTCCTCTTCTTTGACAGCAAATCAGTTACTGCACTGAATGCACGCTCAGCCATATAGGACGAAGGAAATGCAATTAACAACTTCTGTACTATTGTCCACAATCCAGGATAGAGAACTGGTATTGGTTTTTGAAGCCAGAACTCTTGATATCCACGTTTGAATTTTTCTTTCAGTTCTTCGTTAGTTGTGAGTTCAAATAGCTCCTCTTCCAAATTTGATGAGCCTTCAGTATCTGTGTTTGCGAAAGGATCTATAACCCAACTTGGTATTTCCATGTTTTAAATATCTTGGAAACGCTCTGTAAAATCAAAATGAAAAACTTCCAAGTGGTGGCAGTAAGTAAGTAAATCTTCCGGTTTTGCAGACAATGTTGATAATGTGGGAAAATGTTAGTACTCGCCTCTACCAAGATTTCTTTTGAATATAAGAAGTTTTCCTGCAAAAGCAGTTATGACGTTTTTAGTTTTTATTAAATTTAAATCATCACCTTGCAATTGTAGGTAACTTGATTAAATACTTTAAACAGGTCCGTCAAATAAGCGATGTCATTTTTTGAAGTAATCAGGTTTTCGCGCAATTGTTCGTTTTCTTCAAGAAATTCCAACACTGAGTCAAATAGATTGAAAAAACGATTCAGATAAACACCTTTAGAGAGCCAACGTACTTATGTGTGCAGCAGCAAGCGATTGTAGTCTTCATCATTTTCATTGCAAAGCTTATGAAACAAACGGTCATTCAATGAATTGCTTCTAATGATATTGATTGCTTTAATAACGTTATTGAGGGACGCATGCAGACGATCATTTAATTTTTTTGCAATCGAATGCTGACGGTGAATAATACAATGTACAGTGAGTACATTTGGTACTGCTTTTCTCAAATGTGCTATAAAACCCTTATGACGCCCGGTCATTGCTGGAGCACAATCAATAGCAGCAGACAAAATATTGCTAATAGGAATTTCTTTCTCTTGAAAAAATTCTTGCATGATATTAAATATAGAATGTCCCTTTGTATCAGATTCCAAATTCTTAGCAAATAACTCTTGATGATTTTTTTCTTCTTTTATAAATCGTACGTATGATAAGAGTAGAGCTTCGTTACTTGGTAGAGTTGATTCATCGAGTTGAATGGAAAATTTGCAGGTCTTTAGGTAACCGCATAATGATATTTCAACGTCATTTGCCATTCCATCTATTCTTCTTTGCACTGAATTATTACTGAGGGGAATTTTTTTAATGATATCAAATGGTGTCTTATGATGGAGAACAGTTTTTAATATCGCTTCGACTGCCGGCAAAATTAATTCCTCGTCAATGGTGTGTGGTTTTCCTGTTTTTGCGATTAACAATGAAACGTTATATGAGGCTCGTAGCCCATCATAGTCTCGTTTAGAAGACGATGCAAAAAGGTGTGATATAGTTGGCTGTTTTAAATGTTGTTTTCCGAGTTCTTGAAAATAGAATATATCTTTGTTCTTCTTATCAGGATGCATTTTATGTAAATACTCTTGTAGCCTAGAAGGTTTCATAGCTTCATTTGAAAAAACTTTTCGGCAAATGAAACACATAGGTAATGATTTGTTTGTAGAAGATTCCGCAAATCCATATTTTAAATATTCAATACTGATGATGATATTGATTTATCGAAACAATTGTCAATTTCTTAGAATTTTCAATAACTTGTATTATATTGTGGAATTAACTAGAGACCTTGAGTTTCATTTAAAAACACTAATATGAGCATATTCCACGAAGTAAGGGTCGAGACAGTCAATTTCATTCAATACTGTATTGCCGACATTTCTTTTTTCTTTCTCAATAGATTTATAGATAGTAATGTTTATAAAATGACACACCACTCCCGATTATTTACTACGACAGAGCTTATGATTCACGACTATATATCGCGGCCAAGCACATACAACTAATTAACAAAAAATTCGTAGAGCTGTTGCTTCTATACGTTTCATTTCGTGCATGATTCAACTTGTCTGTGTGGGAACATGTCGAAACATGTTATTTTGTATGAACATCGCGCGTTCGCTTATCAACGTGCGAGGACAAGTCATATACTTCTACTCTGAACTAAAAGAAATTATTATAATTATTAGTATTATTATTAATGCTAATTTAAAACTGCTTATTAATGAAGTTGTATTCTTTAGCAATAATAATAATAGTAAAGGTGGCTCCCCATTTTGGGGTTTCATACTCTATTTACGTTGTGAAGACTAAATAAACTAGTATTCTATTCCATATTTTTTCTTATCTTCAGTTCCTTATACATTATAATGTTGAAAACTGTTGAAAGTTTTTTTATTTTCAACTTGTAATTGTTTTATAGTTATATTATCTACCCCTTGTTACATTTTGTGTCTTCACAATTTTTCCATTTTCCTTTTATCATATCGTAGTCGGAAAGTAAAAATCATGAATCACCGTTTAGCCAGTAAAAACACGAGCTAAATAAGCAATTATATTGTGAACTTGCGCCCCACTTCATATTTATACATCCTAATAAAGGAAATAAAAGACGAGGATTACAGTTCTAAGGGGAGGTTTTTGATTTAGAAGGGGAATTCGGACTGGATTCAATTAGGTACACAAATTAAACGTCAGCACCATTCTTCTTGTGATATAGTGTCTGCAGTATGGTAATGTAGGTATTTGAATCATTGATTTAAAATGCTTACGTAACTATTTTCAATTTTTTCAACTTACCCCTACTTCAATGTATACAATACACTACCTATAGAAAATTACATTCGGTGTATTTGTTGTCAATGTAAATTAGATATCCTTTCAATACAAGAAATAAATAGAAAAAACAGGGATGGTAAACAGTGCTAAACACAGAAATGATGTGATGAAATCTCCACGTACAAAGAGAGAACAGAATCAGAGCCAAACTAAAACTGTTATAATACAAGATAACTGTGCAATGTACCGAGAAACATTTGTGGGGCTCAGACATAAAGTTAAGAGCATCTGTAGAAACAGAAAATGAGCGCTAATCGGTAAATTGAACACATATTGTCTCTTAATTATCAATAATTAATTGTATCGTAATACTCGCCAACGAATAATTGATTCCTCAAAATATTATTTAAACGCTTTTTTCGGAATCGATTTCAGTAATCGCAGCGAATTATCTTTCGCATCTTCTATTGATTGAACACATGTAATTTGAATTTTAAAACGAGATGAGAAGAAAATCGATCAAATTCAGAGACATAGAAGTTCTGCCGAATATCTCTCTAAGGATTAAACGAAGATTACTGTTATTTTTTCCTTTACTTTGGGAATGATAAGTTGGATTGAAGTCTGGTCAGAGTAAGGCAAATATTCCATCACCGTTTTTAATTGAACTGTTTGTTTTGATTGTATCAGCGTGTTTTTGATGGAGTCTTTCACCGTAAAACTAATTTTCAACACTTCCACATACGGAATTGCATTTGCAATACAGAATTTAAAACAAATTATTTGTTCGATGCTGTAAATATCTCATTTGGGATTAACTGACAAATTAAATAATGGATAATACTCAAACTCCGTGTCGGTATAGATGACTTTAGCGACAAAAAGAATTTCGACCATCCCTTTGATCGATCTTTTCTGAAATTCACAGTAACTTCATTCTGAAATATTCATACTACTTTTGACATACGCTATCTAGTTAAACGCTCGAATAAATGTATCTAAATCTAGTACCCAGCGATATACATACAAATTTCAATGAATATTTTTGCTTATATGTAGTTTTACTCCAAGATTTCTGGACCTTTTTTGCTCTTGATAAATACACAGCTAATTTTGAACAGCTTCATTTCTACGATGCGTCCATTTTTTTTCCTCTGCGAAAGTTTTCTAATGAGATGAGTTAGAGTGCGCAAGTGTAAAACCTGGTAATTGCAATAAATGCATTTGTGTTTCAGTTGTTCTTATTGTAGTACAGATATAAAATGCGTTTTGTTTGCTTGGTAGTTCTGACAACTTAGACCGAACAGAAGTGGCCTTTTCTGTGTAATGCGTTTCGATAGTACGATTTGTGGTAAGTTTAAAAGAAAGAAAAGAAGCTTCTAACAAACACTAACAATATTTAAATATGGCTCTCGCAAGTACATCAATTATTTGAAACTTTTGAATTAATAAGGAATACTGTGTGAATATGCAGCCATAGCTTACCTTTATTTTGAAAAGATTATAAGTAGATATAGTACTTGTGCCACCCTATATGTCGTATGTTTTGATATCACTTCTTTTCTAAGGTGTGGACTTGCGTCACCTTTTTTTGCCTCGGCAAGAGGTTTTGTACAGCTTTTAAATTATATTCTCATATACTGAAGACAACTACTACATATATATATATATATATATATATATATATATATATATATATATATATATATATATATATATATATATATATATTATTATATCTAATTCTAATGTTTTTAAAACCTTCTTATCATGAAAAAATCTTAATTTGCCCCACGTTGCGGTGACATTTATTATATGAAATTTATGTATTTATCAGTTTATAAATAAATATATTTAAACAATATTTATTTTTGAATTTTGTCTATTGCATTATTTTTAATTACTTTATGTTTTTTATTTTTGTCGATGGATTTATATAGTAAATTGGCTAGCTCAGGATATTTTGATTATATTGTTTTACTTTATTGTGTTATTGGAAAACATGAGAACTCTTAACTCCCTTTAGATTCTGGCAGATATTATAATATGCGAAATTTGTATTTACTAAATATTATATTATTTTAACTCCTTTGAAAACGCTTTGAATATCTATGCGGAACATACCTATTCGAACCTCTATGATGATTTTCTGGAACTATTTATGTCAATTGTTAAAATAAAAACAAACATATGAAATGAAATTTAGTTTATATATATACGAACTATCATTGAATTGAAAAACACTATCGGTATGAAGAAAAATCAGTTAAAACAAATTATTACTATAAACTAATATACATGAAATGGTTAGAATTTTTAATACATATAAAACAACGAATAGTGAACTGTTGGCCAATTAATAATGTTTGTGAAATTTTTAATGGTATACCATATAAATTGTTTATACACTGACCTGTTTCTATCACTTTAAAGTTTCTGTTGTGCACTCTGCTTCGGATTCATCTCTCTGGAATGAAGCTGGATTCTTGTTGAATATCGTAGGAAAACAAACTTGATAGTTTGTTGTAGGTAAGTTGAGATTTTAGTTTAATTGTTCAGTAAATACAACTTATAATGTTTATTATCTTACTAAATGTCTTTGAAACTAATAATCAATATTCCATTGTGGACTTTTGATAAAATTCAGACATAGCATCCCTTCTCAAAATATGGATTAGCTGCATTTTCCACAAATAATGAATGTTTACAAATATTTTCTTCTAGAAATGTCTCTATTATTATTATTTATCATTTAAATTCAATTTTGCTTTTGATTTTTAAAGATTTCCGCAGAATTTAACAAATTATTAGAAAAATTTTCTTACATGTCCATCTGCTTTTGAACCACCACACCTCATTCATTGTTCCCCCAAATCAACAAAACTCTCGTTGCTAGCCTTGTTATTTCCAACAAAAAACTAACAAGTAACTAGATATCATGGTTTAATTTATTTACTGTCTAACATTAATTATAA
Source organism: Galeruca laticollis (assembly GCA_963921935.1). Lineage (NCBI taxonomy): Eukaryota > Metazoa > Arthropoda > Insecta > Coleoptera > Chrysomelidae > Galeruca > Galeruca laticollis. Next base: position 96,075,682 of record OY998183.1, read on the forward strand.
TTATTTTCCTCGTATTTTTATTGTTATTAATTATTTGTGAAAAATTTTAAAATAATTCATTATATCTATTTACATACAATATCATTCCAAAATATGCCTTATTTTTATATCAATAATAATTTTTATCCCACTTTAAATTACAATATCTATGAATTTATAATCATAATCTTCTTAAAATCTTTTATAATGTCTTTCAATTACTCTTTTATATGTAATTCAACAATTATTTTATATAAACTTTGGCTTAACCTTTACTATTGTTATCAATCTTTAAACACTCCTGCTGTTTTGAAAATAATCAATACTTCGAACATAACATATCTCTATGGTTGAAAATATTTCTGCTCTGTTAATTCTGTGTTACATGACATGAAGTTTTTACTGACACTTCTACATAAGAATCAACAAATGATATAACATGTATTCATATTAGTATCAGTTATATATATTGTTTATCATCGTTTAAATAATAATTTTATGTTCTTTTTCAGATTCTTTTGTTATTCTAGATAGAATATACAATTCATTGTCTATGTTGCTGATAACAATTTGGATTTATAATTTACTAAGAAAATGGGTTAAGATTTTGTGATTCATAACTATTTACAATCTGAAAATAAAGGTAACAAATTTTAATCTTGCTAATATATTTCTATATTATAAAGGATAATTAATCTCATAGATGTTCGATTTGATATGATACATATTGTTTAGTTATAATTGTCAATATAAATAGTAATTTTATCTGTCTGAAGAAAGTGATTTCTATTTGTTATTCAACAAAGTTACAAATTTCTCATATTTGTGTATCATTCTCTTGAATATTCATTATGATAAGTTCAAATCCCCTCAAATTTAAATTTAATAAATATTAACATGGTTAATTTTGTTTAAATTTCAATTTCCCAAACAAACTTATCATTCCTTCACTATTTACTATAAAAATATTAGAAACTTCTTAGACTAATTCTTGGTTGTATCCTTATCCTATCTTAATCTACTATTTACAAACAACTTATTTCCTATGATTTTAAATTACTTGTAATATTATCTATTCCTCGTTTTTCAATACATATTCCTTAAGAATAATATTTGTAAATGTGTTCTATGTTAAAGATACCCCTTAATATTTTAGTACCTGGATATATTAATCGATAACTGTTTTTACCGTTTTCTGTATCTATGATATATGGACCTTCGAATGGATATAATAATTTCGCACATTGTTCTTCATCTTTCTTTGGCATTCTTAAAGATTTGACAATCACCATATCTCCTTTATTAAACTGTGTTGTCCTAGGTTTCTTTTTATCTTGTTTTTTAATATATTTCTCCGCATTTCGTATTATTCTCCGATTAACCTTTTCAAGTACACTTGTCATAGTTGAATTTCTGTTCAAAATCCAGTGGCGTTCTGGCTGTATTCCTTTCATAATATAAATCGGATTCTCCTCTGTTACACCATGTGGTAATTCATTTATGAATTTTTCTACTCTATCCAAGTATTCATCCCATCTTTTATGGTTCTCTTGACATAACATTCTTAAATATTTAATGATTTCTTTAATATATCGTTCTGCTGGATTAGAACTTGGTTTTCTGATACTTATAAATTGTAATTTTATTTGTTTACTGTCAGTATATTGTTTTAACTTCCTACTCTCAAAATATGTCGCATGATCAAGTATCACTGTTTCTGGTGTTCCAAACTCTTCTATATATTCTTTAAAACAATCAATTACTACTTTCGCATTTGTCTTTCTACATGGAAATATTTTAACATATTTACTATATACATCAACCATTACTAATAAATGTTTATTCCCCATTGTACTTTTAATTAAATTACCAATAAAATCTACTGCCACTATTTGCAATGGTTTACTCGTTATAATAGATTTCGCTGTCATATAATTATGATAATTCTTTTCTTTGCCTATTTGACAAAACTCACAATATTTACATACTTCTTTTACAATACTTAAATCTTTCTTAGCTATATAATTTTCTCTAAATAACATCCACAATTTTCTTATTCCTATATGTCCATTTTCTATATGTAAATGTTTAATAATTTCTTTAGCATAATCTCTTGTTATGATATATACTTCTCTATCCTCAATTTGTTTATACCATACATCTTCTATATTTACTGCTCCTCTGGTATTTATTTTATCTATTTGTCTTTGATCTTCTTTTACTCTTTCTAGAGTAAATATTCCTTCAGTTTGGTGTAATGTATTTACTCCTATTTGAAATCTTCTTGGTTCGCTTCCATTATCGTTAACTCTACTTAAGGCATCCGCTACAATGTTTAATTTTCCTGGTACATATTTTATGTCAAACTCATATTCTTGTAGAAGTAGAATCCATCTATGTATTCGATTGTTTGCATATCTGTTCTTTAATATAGATGTTAGTGCTAGATGATCTGTTTCTAATGTAAATTTAGCTCCTAGTAAGAAAAATCTTAGTTTGCTTACACAAAATACTACACTTGCCATTTCTAACTCAGTTATGGAATATTTTCTTTCCGCTGCTTTTGTTACCCTAGATATAAAACTTATGGGAACTTCCTCTTCATCTTGAATTTGTACCAAAACTCCTGCCAATCTTTCCATAGATGCATCTGTTTTCAAGATGAAAGGTTTATCATATTGTGGGTGATAAACTTTGAGTTTCTTCAGAAATATTTCTTTTAATTCCTGGAAAGCTTTGTCTCGTCTTTCATCCCATTTCCATTTTGTATCCTTCTTTAACAACTCAATTAGTGGAATCTCTTTTCTACTTAAGTCTGGAATTAGCCACTTAAAATAATTTAAAATCCCCAGAAACCCCCTCAAATTTTTTAGGTTCTTAGGTGTTTGATATTCCAGTATCGCTTTAACTCTTTCTGGATTCATTGATACTCCTGTATCACTTAAAATATATCCCAGATATTCTACCTCCTTTTTATAAAATTGGCATTTATCTAAATTTAATTTCAAACCTGCTTCTTCCAATTCTTTAAGTATAATTTTTAAGTGTTCCTGATGTTTTTCTTCTGTTTCAGAAAATATGAGGATATCGTCGATATAGTGCAACGTGAAATCTTCATACTGGTTCAAGATAGTATGTAAAGTTCGTACCAGCGCAGCACAAGAACTTTGTAGCCCAAATGGTACTACACAAAATTGATAAACAATTCCATCCACCATAAAAGCAGTGTACGGTCTACTTCTTGGATCTAAAGGAATTAACCAGAAGCTATGTTTGAGATCCAGTTTTGAGAAAATATTAGCTTTTGTAATTCTACCAAAAATACATTCTATATTTAATGGACTTTCATATTGTTTCTTTGTATAGCTGTTAATATTTCTAGCATCCAAACATAACCTAATTTCTCCTGTTTTCTTCTTGACACATGTGATGGCACTGATGTATTGCGAATTTGATCTTTCAATAATTCCATCATTCAGCATCTTTGTAATCTCATCATATACTTCTGTCTTCAGCCTGTATGGTATTGGATATGTTTTTATTTTGAAATTTTTTATCTCTTCTGTGACTTCTAATTTATGTACATATCTAGATGCTACACGTACTTCCTCGTTAAATAATCATTTATGATGTTGTAAAAGCTCATACACCCTATCTTGATATTCTCTGTTACATAACTCTTCTAAAACTTTTATCTCTTCACCAATTTGGTTTATTTCCTTTATGTTCGAATTTTGTATATCATTATTAGAAAATTGTTTTATAAAATGTATAATTGAATTTTGATATCTAATACATCCCTGATTATAATCTATAATTATCCTATGTCTATTTAATTCATCATTTCCTAATATTATATCATATCTTAAATTTTTAACTATCAATAATTGTACTGGAATATGTTCTGAATTTATTTTTAAATTAACTATAATAGTTTGATTTGTTTCATAAAGTTTTCTATCATTCGCCCCTACTAATGATATTTTGTTAGTATTAATCACCGTAATATCATCTTGTTTCACATTTTCTATTACATTCTGATTTATTATAGAAACTTCCGATCCTGTATCTAATAAAATTTTACATTTCACATCAAATAAATACCCTTCTATGAAAATTAATTTTATGTTTTCAGTACATTGTGAACTTTCATCTATAAATTCTCTTGGATGTTGATAATGAGAAGAATAGATAATATTACGAATGTAAGGACGATTTACGCAAAATTTCTTACCAAGCTTTGCTCTTGGTTTGGATCATTACTTGATCCTTCCTGTTCTTGTGTTATATGATTCACCTGTCTTCTCTCTTCCTCTCTATTATTTTCTTGTTCATAATTCCTTTCTGGGTTCCTTTGATTATAGTTTCTTCTTTCACTATAATTGTTTATTCCTTCCCCTCTATTCTGTTGCCAATTTCCATTCCTGTTTCCATTATAATTTCTTCTTTCGAAATTTGCCTGATTTCCTCTATTTTCATACTGCCTACCATTGTTTCTGTCTCCATTTCCATAATATCTATCTCCATTTCCTGTATTTCTTCTGTTTTCAAAATTCCTGTTTCCATAATTTCTATATTCATTTCTGTTATTATTGTCCCTTCTGATAAATCCATTTCCATTCTCTCTTGTTCGATCATTTCTTATCTCCTCATTCCTATTCTGGTATCGATTTATTCCATTTGTGTTCACAATACTCCTCTCCACTCTCTGTAGGTAACATGACAAACTATCCATCGTCTTGATATTATGAAGTGCAATAGTCTCCGATACCTCTGCATTAAATTGTCTGCCTACATATAATACCAGTTTCTCCTCTTTCATCACCGGTTCTAGATACTGTGCCATATTATACAACTGCATCGCATATGAATTCAAATTTTTACCTTTATTATAGTCGAATTTACCAAAGTATAATTTTTCCCTAAAATTTGCTTGCTGTAATTCCCCCCAAAAATAGTTTAAGAACTGATTTTCAAATTCTTCCATATTTCTGATCTGCTCTTCTTTATTGCAGAACCAGAGTAATGCGTGACCTGACAACATACCTCTTATCGCTATTTTCTTCTCCATCAAATCCTTTATTCCCCTCAATTTACTTTTTATAATTTTAATAAAAACTTTTGGGTGTATTAAATTAATGTTCCCATCGAATTTCACACCTACATCCATATTCCCATTGTATATGATTCCTCCTCCATTTCTTCTCACAGTATCCTCCATTTCTTCTACCGTTTCTTGTAGTTTCCTATTCATCTCTTCTAATTCCCTATTAAATGATCTACCCATGACTTCCGACCTTTTTTCATATGTTCCTGTTTGTTCTTCCAGTCTCACATTTAAATCTTGAAATTTTTTATCCACCTTCTGTATTACTTCTTCATTAGTTTGTCCTTGTACTTTTATATGTTCCACTTCTCTAATTATATTTTCATTTTGTTTGTTGACTTCCATTACAATAGTTCCTGTTAGATTTTCTTCTAAACATCTACCCCATTCTTGAATTTCTTGATCAACATGTTTTTCTATCTCTTCCCGGATTTTGATTCCATTGTCTTGAATCTCTGTTCTTAAATTTTTATTTTGCTCCTCAATATTTTGTTGCACCTTATCCATTCTTCTTTGAAATACTTCGTTTTCTTCCCTGATTTTCTGGATTTCTTTAATACTTTCAGATTTCACATCATCAATTTTCTTTTCCAATTTGTCTATGTTCCCACTCATCTGGTCCATTTTTCCATCTATCCTGTTGATATCTCCTCTCATTGTATCTATGTTTCCATTTATTCTCTCCTCCATTCTGATAAATAATTGTTGCATCCTGTCCATCATCTGATCATCTCTATTTGTACTTGTTCTTCCTTGTTTTTCCCTGCTCTCTTGTATCCTCTCTTCTTGTTCTTGTGCTTCCTCATCTCCTGTTGAGTCTTCCTCTGGTACATTTTCTCCAGATTGTCCCTGTTCTAAGTAATGTACTTGGAAATCCCCTCTACCATGTCTTCTTTCCTCTCGTTCCTCTTCCGATCCACTATCCGTACCTACCTGTTTTCCGTCTCTTAACATCATTTTCTTTTCCATCTTATATTTATAATATAGTCAATAAAATTTCTAATATTTGTATACTTTTAATTATTCCCTTAACAAAAAACAACCTACCAAATATTTTAAAATCGCCCCACGTTCTTGGGTGCCATTTATTATATGAAATTCTAATGTTTTTAAAACCTTCTTATCATGAAAAAATCTTAATTTGCCCCACGTTGCGGTGACATTTATTATATGAAATTTATGTATTTATCAGTTTATAAATAAATATATTTAAACAATATTTATTTTTGAATTTTGTCTATTGCATTATTTTTAATTACTTTATGTTTTTTATTTTTGTCGATGGATTTATATAGTAAATTGGCTAGCTCAGGATATTTTGATTATATTGTTTTACTTTATTGTGTTATTGGAAAACATGAGAACTCTTAACTCCCTTTAGATTCTGGCAGATATTATAATATGCGAAATTTGTATTTACTAAATATTATATTATTTTAACTCCTTTGAAAACGCTTTGAATATCTATGCGGAACATACCTATTCGAACCTCTATGATGATTTTCTGGAACTATTTATGTCAATTGTTAAAATAAAAACAAACATGTGAAATGAAATTTAGTTTATATATATACGAACTATCATTGAATTGAAAAACACTATCGGTATGAAGAAAAATCAGTTAAAACAAATTATTACTATAAACTAATATACATGAAATGGTTAGAATTTTTAATACATATAAAACAACGAATAGTGAACTGTTGGCCAATTAATAATGTTTGTGAAATTTTTAATGGTATACCATATAAATTGTTTATACACTGACCTGTTTCTATCACTTTAAAGTTTCTGTTGTGCACTCTGCTTCGGATTCATCTCTCTGGAATGAAGCTGGATTCTTGTTGAATATCGTAGGAAAACAAACTTGATAGTTTGTTGTAGGTAAGTTGAGATTTTAGTTTAATTGTTCAGTAAATACAACTTATAATGTTTATTATCTTACTAAATGTCTTTGAAACTAATAATCAATATTCCATTGTGGACTTTTGATAAAATTCAGACATAGCATCCCTTCTCAAAATATGGATTAGCTGCATTTTCCACAAATAATGAATGTTTACAAATATTTTCTTCTAGAAATGTCTCTATTATTATTATTTATCATTTAAATTCAATTTTGCTTTTGATTTTTAAAGATTTCCGCAGAATTTAACAAATTATTAGAAAAATTTTCTTACATGTCCATCTGCTTTTGAACCACCACACCTCATTCATTGTTCCCCCAAATCAACAAAACTCTCGTTGCTAGCCTTGTTATTTCCAACAAAAAACTAACAAGTAACTAGATATCATGGTTTAATTTATTTACTGTCTAACATTAATTATAATTATTTTCCTCGTATTTTTATTGTTATTAATTATTTGTGAAAAATTTTAAAATAATTCATTATATCTATTTACATACAATATCATTCCAAAATATGCCTTATTTTTATATCAATAATAATTTTTATCCCACTTTAAATTACAATATCTATGAATTTATAATCATAATCTTCTTAAAATCTTTTATAATGTCTTTCAATTACTCTTTTATATGTAATTCAACAATTATTTTATATAAACTTTGGCTTAACCTTTACTATTGTTATCAATCTTTAAACACTCCTGCTGTTTTGAAAATAATCAATACTTCGAACATAACATATCTCTATGGTTGAAAATATTTCTGCTCTGTTAATTCTGTGTTACATGACATGAAGTTTTTACTGACACTTCTACATAAGAATCAACAAATGATATAACATGTATTCATATTAGTATCAGTTATATATATTGTTTATCATCGTTTAAATAATAATTTTATGTTCTTTTTCAGATTCTTTTGTTATTCTAGATAGAATATACAATTCATTGTCTATGTTGCTGATAACAATTTGGATTTATAATTTACTAAGAAAATGGGTTAAGATTTTGTGATTCATAACTATTTACAATCTGAAAATAAAGGTAACAAATTTTAATCTTGCTAATATATTTCTATATTATAAAGGATAATTAATCTCATAGATGTTCGATTTGATATGATACATATTGTTTAGTTATAATTGTCAATATAAATAGTAATTTTATCTGTCTGAAGAAAGTGATTTCTATTTGTTATTCAACAAAGTTACAAATTTCTCATATTTGTGTATCATTCTCTTGAATATTCATTATGATAAGTTCAATATATATATATATATATATATATATATAATGAATATAATTTCATAAAATACTAGGTGTCTATATGAAACATAAATTTCGATTTTCTACTACACCTGCCTTCAGTCGAAATTTCAATAATTTCGACGTATTGGTCTGACCGTTCTTCGAAGGAAAAAACAACTACATTCCTGGCAAATACCACGCAGAATATTGAATTACATCCCCTTCGAAAACCGTGACGTCGATCAGTCATTTTGCCGATACGGACATCTGTGGTGATTCGCAACTGATAGCGGAATGGCATAGTACACTGACGCGTTTTGACCTTCTTGGGTCTCTTCAAGAGTGCCGTAATGCCTTCCAGTTCAGAATCTCTAATCCGAACTGAAGATACCGCCCTCCGACAACTTCACTTGGCTCGTGTAGTTACACGCAAGCGAGAAGCAGTCAGCTGGCGCCATCTTCACTTTCAGTTGCGAACCAACACCTCAGATAAATGCGGCCGTATAGTCGTATGAAATAAAATGAATATAATTTCATAAAATACTAGGTGTCTATATGAAACATAAATTTCGATTTTCTACACCTGCCTACAGTATAAATTTCAATAATTTCGACGTATTGGTCTGACCGTTCTTCGAAGGAAAAAACAACTACATTCCTGGCAAATACCACGCAGAATATTGAATTGAAATTCGAAGGGGATGTAATTCAATATTCAGCGTGGTATTTGCCAGGAATGTAGTTGTTTTCTCCTTCGAAGAACGGTCAGACCAATGCGTCGAAATTATTGAAATTTCGACTGAAGGCAGGTGTAGTAGAAAATCGGAATTCATGTTTCATATAGACACCTAGTATTTTATGAAATTATATTCATTTTATTTCATACAACTAATACGGTCGCATTTATCTAAGGTGTTGGTTCGCAACAGAAAGTGAAGATGGCGCCAGCTGACTGCTTCTCGCTTGTGTGTAACTACACGAGCTAAGTGAAGTTGTCGGAGGGCGGTATCTTCAGTTCGGATTAGAGATTCTGAACTGGAAGGCATTACGGCACTCTTGAAGAGACCCAAGAAGGTCGAAACGCGTCAGTGTACTATGCCATTTCGCTATCAGTTGCGAATCACCACAGATGTCCGTATCGGCAAAATGGCTGATCGACTTCACGGTTTTCGAAGGAGATGTAATTCAATATTCTGCGTGGTATTTGCCAGGAATGTAGTTGTTTTTTCCTTCGAAGAACGGTCAGACCAATACGTCGAAATTATTGAAATTTTGACTGAAGGCAGGCGTAGTATAAAATCGAAATTTATGTTATATATATATATATATATATATATATATATATATATATATATACACAAATACGCGTTTGGTTTCCCTGCTAAAATCCGTTGTTTTGTGTTTTCCCATGTTTCGATTAACATCTTTGCTCCCAAATTTTACATCCTTATTTGGTTATACCTTGCTGAAGACGGCAAATAAGCCAGAAACATGCATGTCCGCGGTTACCACTCTGTTTCAGTAGCCCTTTCTCTTTTTGCGTGAATTACCCATGAATCTCTTTGTTGTTGTTGTTAACATGTCGCGCGATATTCCTACATCTTCTTTGTTATTTACTATGGGTCGGAAGATTCAGGCGGGGGGGCTATATGCGCCTCCGTGTCGATCTTGGTTATTGTCCTGAAAACTCGGGATCTTCCAAATGAAGGCACAAATGAGCGTTTGGTTTCCCTGCTGAAATCCGTTGTTTCGTGTTTTCCCATGTTTCGATTAACATCTTTGCTCCCAAATATCACATCCTTATTTGGTTATACCTTGCTGAAGACGGCAAATGAGCCAGAAATATGCATGTCCGCGGTTATCACTTTGTTTCAGTAGCCCTTTCTCTTTTTGCGTGAATTACCCATGAATCTCTTTGTTGTTGTTGTTAACATGTCGCGCGATATTCCTACATCTTCTTTGTTATTTACTATGGATCAGAAGGTTCAGGCAGGGAGGCTATATGCACCTCCGTGTCGATCTTGGTTGTTGTCCTGAAAACTCGGGATCTTCCAAATGAAGGCACAAATGAGCGTTTGGTTTCCCTGCTGAAATCCGTTGTTTTGTGTTTTCCCATGTTTCGATTGACATCTTTGCTCCCAAATTTCACATCCTTATTTGGTTATACCTTGCAGAAGACGGCAAATGAGCCAGAAACATGTTTCTCTTTTTGCGTGAATTACCCATGAATCTCTTTATATATATATATATATATATATATATATATATATATATATATATATATATTATATTGTTATTTTTTTATATTATTATTTTTATTAGTCTATTTTATTTATTTTAGAAGAAAATTGCCATATTATTTCATACAATTTTATTATATTATTATCATAGTTTATGTTTTACCCTTTTTATTTATAATTGTCCGGCTAGCTAACGTTTTTATGAAATAAATTTTTTTTGAATGTGATTAAATTAATATTTTTCCCCTCAGTTTAGACTTACCTCGTATAGGTAATGAGACTCCTCCCATCAGTGAGTTGAATTAGTTTCCTTTTTTGAACTGAGACACCTGTTAGCGGGAGATGTATACACAATAAAAATTTTAAAGCACAATAGATATTATTTTTACAATACAAGAACACACAAATGCAGAAAACTTCAATCTTAAAATAATTTTCTATAAATCAATATGATAGATTTTATTTTGACTATAAGAACAACACAAATGCAGAAACCTTCAATTTTGAAATAGTTTCCTATGAATCAATATGATAGATTTTATTTTTACAATATAGAAATGCAGAGATCTTCAATGTTGAAGTAATTTTCTAAAAATCAATAATAGATTTCCTATTGATGATTAAATCGTATTTCGATTTCATGTTACCAGATGTGGTATAAGTTTATTAGACAAAAAAACAATTATATATTCATGCGCATGTGTCTAGTAGACATGTGGTAGACATTCCTAGGTAAATTAGAAGAAAGAAATAGTAGTTCTCTATTGTTGTTAAACACTCTTAAATACAGATTTTTCAACATATACAGACTAGATTTTGATTTGTGTGTATATGAACAGTTCCTAGTAGTGTAATAACGATGGGTTACAATATCATAAAGTACATATCCTGATGCAAATTTGTCAGTGTTCATTTCAATTTTACAAAAAACATATATACATGGATTTAAACTTGATTAAAATGTTTGAGAATATTGGAAATAATTACAGGTAAGTTTATCATTATTATTTGTTTGTTACTCACAATTATTGAATCGGAAAACAGACCCTTTTTCACGTTTTTTTGAGATTTCAAAATGGAAGCTTCTCAAAGCGTTGTTTTTTCTCTGAGGTGTAACATCACCTCCTCTGGCTATTATTCGAATCCCCCTTTGACAGGTAATCCACTTCCTTATATAAGCTTTCCAAATCACAGCTTACTATATGATTAATTTTAACTCCTGTCAAAGAAATTTATGACTTTCCTTGAAATATCATACCTTAAAACTTTAATTATTGGAATATGTTTCCACACATTGGAAAATTACCGATACTATGGGAATCTGTGGAAAATTCCCTATTCAATGGTACCACTCATGTGTAATTTCTGGAAATTTTCTTAAGTCCACTTTTCACACTTTTCCCGTATTTTCTCGCACTATACGCGACAATTATTCGTTTCCATTTTACTTTCATTATTCTTACAACTAATATTTACAATCTTAATCAACTAATTATACATTTTTCAATTATTTCAATAATTTATTACTACCACTATTTCATGTCTTATAAACTTAACATCTGGAATTATATTTCATATTCAATTGAATATGTCTCATTAATTATTATTTTAATCGCCAAATTCTCTGTTATTCTTGTTGAGATCTTACATTGCCTTTTTGTTTTAGTTTATTATAAATAATTTTCTCTGTCAACATAATCTCAGATTTCATATGAATTTAAGAGTTAACAAATTTTATTCTTTCTCCTCATTTTAATTCGATTGTTATGTTTTAAACCTCATGTTCCATTCTTAGTTTGTAATTATATACTATTAACTATTTTTTTTCTAGGATGAAATCTTATGTAAAATTTACTTAACAATTTGAAATATGCTACTATCGAAAATTTAAAGTAAACTATCAAATGAACATTTTAAATATGGTCAAATTGGATTTCCATTTTACTTATGGTTATCTGAATATGTGTTACATACCCCACAGGTCAGTATGTCTCTGTTTATGTAATTTAGTACTCATATACGAGGTATATATTTATATTGTTGTGTCTATGGATTGAATTCAAATCTATACTCTTATTGTTTCTTAAAAAGATATATATATATATATATATATATATATATATATATATCTAAGACCAGTCGACCAGTCTTAGATATAAAACTAGAAAGGTCAAGACTAATCAAAACCAACACAACGAAAAACATAAACAACGAAAGGCTGAGAGAGAACTCTCACCAATATGAAGCACTACTAGAAGAAAGACTACAAAAAATGGAATATAACAACCCTGAACTGATGGACACAATTCGAAACTGCGCCGTAGAAGTGGGAGGTCTGCAACAACGAGGTGAACACAAAAAACTAACTCCGGAATCAAAAGCACTATTACAAAAACGAAGAGAAATGAAAAAGACAACAAACATTCAAAGAATTGAATACACCGAACTGTGCAAGACGATACGAAAGAAAATCGCAGAAGATATCAGGAATTACAACGAGAAACTGGTACAAACAACAATAGAAAACCGTAAAAGCTACAAAAATGCAAAAAGGGCACTAATAATAGGGAAAAGACAGATAGTTGCATTGACTGATGGAAACACAAGAGCCACAGACAGAAATGAAATAATATACCTAGTAGCCAAATTCTATGGAGACCTATACAAGGCCCCTGAAAATTTGGAAGAAATAATAGAACACTCAGAAGATGCCATACCAGAAGTTTTGGTGGAGGAAGTAGAAATGGCACTGAAAAGCATGAAAAATGGCAAAGCAGCGGGAAATGACGGCATCACGACCGAAATACTCAAATATGCAGGAGCTAAAACATGGAAGTACCTTGCCAAACTATACACGAACTGTCTGATGTCCAGGAGCATACCTAAAGAGTGGAACAGCGCCCTTATAGTGTTGATCCACAAGAAAGGCAGCAAAGAAGACATTAAGAACTACAGACCAATAAGTCTACTACCAGTGACGTACAAGGTATTCACAAAGATCATTCACAACAGAATACAAAATACACTAGACTCGGCCCAACCACGAGAACAGGCTGGATTCCGCAAAGGCTTCAGTACAATAGATCACATCCATACCCTCAAAGAGGTTATCAGTCGAACCAAAGAATACAACCAACCACTAGCACTAGCCTTCATTGACTTTGAGAAAGCATTCGACTCTATATATCCCAGAGCAGTAATAAATGCCCTAACAGAACAAGGGGTCGACAAGCCATATATTGAGACCCTAGCAAATATATATAGGGAAGCCAAAGCGAGAGTTAGGATATATGAGGGCACACCAGAATTCCCCACCAGCAGAGGAGTTAGACAAGGAGACGCAATATCACCAAAGTTATTTACAGCAACACTAGAAAGCATCTTCAGAAAACTGGGCTGGAACAACACAGGTCTGAATATAGATGGAGAATACTTGAACCATCTAAGATTCGCTGATGACATCATCCTGATAGCGAGTAACCCTGGCGAAATGCAACAACAAATAAATGAATTGAATGCAGCAAGCAACGAAGTAGGCCTTAAAATAAATCTGAGTAAGACCAAGATAATGTATAACGAACTGATAAACGCACAAGAAATAACAATTAATGACACTGCCCTGGAAATAGTAGAGGAATACATTAACCTGGGTCAACTAATACACATATCGGGCTCTCTACTTCCAGAAATAAACAGAAGAATCAAATTTGCATGGAGAAGGTTTGGACAGAACTCTATCATCTTCAAGTCTAGAATGTCACTCCGTTTGAAAAGGAAAGCGTTTGATCAGTGCGTACTACCAGTATTAACATACGGCTGTGAAACCTGGACCCTGAAAACTGATATCATTAGAAAACTCCAGGTAACGCAGAGGTCTATGGAACGATGCATGCTTGGAATAACAAGGAGAGATAGAAAAAGGCTTGATTGGATGAGACAAAAGACCCAAGTGATAGATGTCATAAATAGAATCAGATCCCTAAAGTGGCAATGGGCGGGGCATCTCGCTAGAAGGACAGACGATAGATGGACCATAAAGATAACGCAATGGTATCCCCGAGGCGTGAAAAGACCAAGAAGACGCCCCAACTTAAGATGGGACTACGACATAAAGAAACTCGCAGGATCAACTTGGGGCCGCATAGCTAGCAATAGACAACAATGGGCCCACTTGGAAGTGGAATATATAAATATGTAAAGGGAGGCTACACCATAACAAAATGGTTGAATAAGCTGCATATGATGATGATGATGATGATGATGATGATATATATATATATATATATATATATATATATATATATATATATATATATATATATATATATATATATATATATATTGAAGCACTTTCATTTGGTTCTATTCAATTTAATAAGGATTAACAATATTACTGAAATAAGTCATATTGATTTTTTCAATCTTGTACTTTATTAGCCATCATTTTAACGAATATTTATAAATTGTAAAAAAAACATGTCTAAATTAATTATAGATGCTGATAGTAAAAACAGTGAACAAAATCCTCACTATAATACTGAAGAAAATCTGACCAAAGATATTGAAACAGACGATATACTCTTTGAACCATCAGAATCGAAAATATTGAAATCTGATTCAGATACAATAGAGATTAAAATTAATAATGCAGTACATGATGTAATTTCAAAAGCATCCGTTGAAATTAGAATGAAATTCAAAATAATTTAAAAGAAACGCATTAAATTTTCATATAGTTAGTAATTAGGTTATTTTATGCAAGGGATTTCAGGAATTTTAATAAATAGTAAATAAGTTATGTTAATATTTATATGTATAAAAATCTTTATCTCTATATGCTAATTTCTAATACAAAAATGTCATTTTCATGTTTCATATACGGCTTAAAAATTCATGGTAATATAAACAGTGAATCGTCGTTAATCACACAATATCTATACAATTGATACGATATAGAGAAGTTTCGATAGCAACCCGCAACGTGATAGATTATGATGGAAATCAAAAAAGTCAGTGGGTTTTTAAAATGTCAAAGTGAAAAGTGGTAATATAATTGATCTCGTCAAGAAGAACGTGCTAATTTACGCAAACTTTTCGGATTATTGTGGAGAAACGACCTCGTTCGAATTACAAGGAAGCATACAGTATATATCATCTGACAGAAACAGTAATAGTTTATGTAATTGGGTAATACCTTCACCAGAAAATACAATAACTACATTGAGAATATTAAAATTGAACTTCTCAAGAAATTCCACGTGCTTGTCAATTAGAAACTTCGACAATATTCAATTGAACGTGTGCAGTAACGACATACTACCCAAACCTGTTGTACTATCTTCAAGAAACAAACTCTCCGTAACTTTAAAATATAATAACCCAGTGTTTTTATGTGTTTGGATTGATCTGGTTGTTACAATTCCACAAATATTTGTAGAACAGCAGATTTCGTTTGTACAGACCATTCTGATTTCACGGGGTGTGCTATTTGTAATTCATCAACTACCCCTTGCAGTAATATTTCTATAGATAGATATTTCGACCCGTATAAAGACTGATGTGACGGAATCATTAATTGTCCAAAAGGCGAAGACGAAATAAACTGTTCAGAACTTTGTCCTCAGCTTATCAAATGTCCAAATGAAGATTAGTTTGAAGTGGATACAAACTTATTAAATAAAAGGTACCATTTTAGAATATTATATTAGAGATATCTAAATTAAAAAAAGGCCTTTATTTAAAAAACATTTTAATTGTTCAATAGTAATAGTAGTTTAGTTTTTTTTGTAGTATATCTGTATACATTTTCTGTTTATAAATTTCTATGTTTTAAAAAAAAATTCCTGAAATCATAATTTTGTTCATTTTAATTTCACAAACCAATAATTAGATTAAATTTGAATGGCGCACTTGAACCCTACCCTTTGAAAGAGTTGGTATACATGTTTAATGATTTTTCAAATAATAAATAATTATTGAATCCTATACAATATATATATATATATATATATATATAAACCTAAAACGAGGATACCTGTATCTAAGCTTTGAGTACAGGTAGGAGGCCGAAAATTTTCCTATAGCATCACTTCAGCGCCCCTAGTCAACTGACAGAATAAGATCGCGATCGGTGAACACGTTCCTATTTTTTAGGCCATTTGAAAATTGCCTTCAATGACATTCAATACTTTTTTATAAAGTTCTAATAGTGAAATTAAATGATATAAAAATTTATAAATAATAATTTTGAAAAAAATAACAGGACATGCATTTAATTTCTGACAATTTAAGTCAATAATTTTGAGAATTTAAATTTGCTAGAAACTTTTATTCAATTTTTCAAAGCAAATAACAATGTTGGAAATATTCGGCAATAAAATGCTTTTGTTTTTATCATTTATATAAACATATAAGTATATTGACTACGCAGTATTGTACTACACAGTGATTCTGCAATAGTTAATCAATTCAAATAATGATTATCGAAAACACCGATAACCGCATCTGCAAGAAGTGAATCGCCGGCGGCGCCAGTGATTTTCCATTCCCTGGTGAAATATCGCGATTACCGATATATCGCCCAACACTAATCTAAGCGCAGTACGTCACGAGCATGTGTAGGTAATCGGTAACGCTAACCTATAAACTTTTTGTCAACCAAATACCACTGAATGCTAAACGCTAAAGAAGTTTTCCCTTCAAAATTATTTTGGAGTCTGAAAAATTTTGGGACGATTGAAACGCCAATGACGACAGTGAGAGGAATGAGTCCGTGAACGAGCCAAATAGAGAAGAGTGTGACGGAAATGATGAAGAGGAGAATAAAATAATAAGTGAACATAATTTCGAAAGAGATCAGGAAAATTCCGAGTTTAAGAAGAAGCGTTACCCCTCATCAGATACAGTTGGTATGGAAAATATAGTACCAAATGGTCGAAAACAGCAGTTATTATAGGCAGGACATCTGCTCATAATTTGGTTACTATCTTGTCTGGCCTTGCAGGTCCCGCTCGTAATAATCCAGCAGCCCCGTAGATGCTTGGAGTTTTTTGATTACGTATTAGATGATACAAAATATAGTGAATTTTACCAATTTAAAGATAAACTCCACTAGATAAAGGTATAAGAAGTCCAAGAGGCTGCAGTTACAAAAAAAGTTTCGGCCTACTTTTTCTGAAAACACCAATATGTCTGAAATTAAGACTTTTTTCGGGCTGTTGTATCTGTATTCCATATTCAAATCTGGTCACGAAGACATCCGCTCTATGTGGGCAACAGATGGTACAGGAAGACCTATATTCGTGCCATTATGGGTTTTTATTAAACCTGATAAGATTTGACAATTTTATAACGCGAAAATAAAGAGTACAAACTGATAAATCGGCCGCTGTAAAACAATATTCTTTGATGCATTTGTTGCTATGTCAAAGTCTTGTAATTCGTTCGGAATTTACTTAACTGTTGACAAAATGCTTGTACAGTTTCGTGAAAAGGGCGTATTTCGGATTGTTTCGTATAATGATTTGCGACCCGGTAACCATGTAAAATGATTTTCAACAACTGCAATGTGAAGAGCTAACAAGTAAAATATACGCTGCTGTTGAATTTCAACAAATTTGTACTTAACTAAACCCGCGAGAAAAGTATCATGAAGAAACAATAACATAATTTGGAACTTCGAGCCGGATTCAGCGGAAAATCATGAAAACAACTTCAGGCGAATTATCCAAAAAAAAGAATAAAGGAGAAAGCAAACAAAAAAATGTGAGTTTGTTCCAATTCCGCTATTCAAATTAAACAAATTACTGTATTATTCCTGTATTTCGTTGGGATTTTGCTTTGAATTTACAATGCCTGACAACGTTCAAAGTGTGGGCGATTTTAACGAAATGCGCCGTTATTAAAAGAAATCACTCAGTTCAAAACATTCGGTTACAATTTTTTTGATGTGGCCGTTGACCGGTCGTTAAATGAGTTCAATAAAACAAAAATAATTAATATATAAGCACGTTTAGAACGATTTTGACCTATTTTAGCAGAATATTACGAATTATAGGGGGAAATCGAATTAATGAAGGAAGATGAGGAATTTTTGAATATTCAATGTGCAGAAAGAAAACAATTTGAACAATTATATTTTGAAAATTTGAGCAGGTGCAAAGAATTTATCGCAGATAGACCTGTCAAGTAAACCTTAAACAATTAATTAGTAGGGCCTGATTGTTAGAAATGGTGTTAAGTACAGAGGAGAAAGTGTTTCTGGTGAGCATTATTTTCGCTCATACGAAATCGGCCGACGTAATGGGGCAAGTCTGCGATACTTGTGTGATCAAATCACACAACTGTTCAAAAAACGTTCTCCAAGTAAAGCTGTAATTTTGAAGATTATTGGAAAGTTCAGAAATACGGGTAATGTATTGTGTCAACGAAAAGGAAACTCGGAACATCCCAGGACAGTTAACAACAATAACAACCATGAACGTGTTTTTGAGCGAATCTTAAAAAATACGAAAGCCAGCCAGACATGGACAGCGTGGCATCTTAGCTTAAAAATAACTTTCTTGCAAAGAATCCTGAAGGAGCTGGGTGCATTTTCATATGTACTTCAGGTACATCAACAATTGCGTCTTCGGGATTATCGCAATATAGTGGAATATTGCGCCAGAATTCTTGCGTTACAGTATGAAAATCCTGAATTTTTGAAAAATGTATGGTTTTCAAACGAAGCACATTTTCATTCATTTGTCGGACCATGTAAATCGTCGCATAAATCGATTTTTGGGCTTTGCCAGACCAGATGAGGTTCAAGAAGTTCCTTTACATTGTGCAAATTGTGTTTGGTGTGCAGTTTCGGGACACAGAATCATTGGTTCGTACTTTATCGAAGAGAATGGTAGGCAAGTCACAATTAATCATCAGATGTACATACACATTTTAAGACGCTTTATCCCTGATCTACGCCAAATACGTCGTGCACGTAATTTGGCATTTCGAAACCAATTTTTTCAGTTGTCCCGACAACTTACCATACTGCTGCAGGACTTCGTCAATTTCTTCATGAACATTTTTAAAACAGATTCATTTCACGATTATTTACTGACTTTCCTCATCTTTGACATTCTCCAGATTTCAAATCTCTTGTCTGTTTTTCTCTGTAATAAATGAAAAATTAGCAGAACAGAAGTCGACGTTTTCACGTCAGGCACGTCTTAGGACAAATAAACCCAATGCTCAAAAAACCGTCTTAGGATGGGCGGTCTCAGGATCAACTTCTCAGAGCCCTCTTTCACAAACTATTTGCAAACATGTTTCTAATGCTGACCTTCAAAACCATATGAAGCAGTTTCGAGAGATAGAGGAGGTTAACTCAGATAACCACATCTTATCCAGTGATGAGCAAAAAGCAGAGATAATCCAGAAAAATACCTACCGCGTGATCCCTCTGGTAGGTTTGTCGTCCAAGTACCATTCAAACAATCACCGTCACTTTTGGGTACCTCTGGAATTACCGCGTATTCTAGGCTGAAATCTGTGAAATGGAAACCATGAAAAAATCATACTACGAAAACAATGTATTCCGATTTTATGCACTACTACCATTCCTTGGACCATATGATTCTAAAAAACTGCAATTCAGAAGTATCATATTTTTTCCCATTACGGAGTATTCAACGAAACCAATCTAACCATTAAGCTGCGTGTAGTGTTCGATGGATCGGCTCGAACAGACGCCGCTGTATCACTAAACGATTTGCAATTTGTTGATATTACTATTCAGGACGATCTTATATCCATTTTACTCAGATTTCATCAACACCAAGTGGTTGCATATGCTGACATTATCAAGACGTTCAGATAAATCCTCGTAAACCCTCCACAAATGCCACTCCAGAAAATACTTTGAAGTGAAACTCAAGACGTGTAAGAGTTCGAACTAAAAACTGTTACTTATGGTATAGCTCTCTCACCTTGGCTAATTGTTAGGTGTTTATACAACTAGTTTTGGAAAATTCCGATGTGTACCCCAAATCATTCAAAGTTATCTATATGGATGTTCTTATTACTGGGGGTAATACAGAAGAGGAAGTTTTGTCAGATTGTTTTTCCACAGAAATTTTGAACCTTTAAGTGCAACCGGGCTAAGGAGGGCAATTAACTCATTAATACGAATTTCCCAGCATGAAGCGTGTTCTGATATGACATGCTGTATATATCACGATGACAAATCAATCTCAAGAACTTTCACATTCTTATGAATTCTCGGACAAGTTTGAATGTCTATTGTAACTATAAACCCTCAGTCTTCACTTTAATGGTCGTAACGGCCCGTAATAAAAGAAAACTTAGCTTCTAAGTGCCTTCTCAACACGAAACCAAACAATTGGATTTTAAATGGTTCAAAAGATCCTTATGATATTTTTATAAAATAGAGACTATGGAATTCTCCAAAACCATTAATATGTTACAACAAATAACTTTGAATGATCTACGTTCCTTCAATTAGCAGTGTTAACAATATTTCAAACCCTTACACAATGAATAGAGAAATCTGAACTATTGGAAATGAATGATTCAGGAATTGACATAAATTAACCAAAAAGACTATTGATCGCTTAACGGTATGTGGGTAATTGTTCGCAGATCTATACATTGCTTTCGTGTGAACCATTCAGTAAGTATACCCATAATGGGAAATTTACCCAAGCAGGGTGTGTGTCCGTCATTTCCATTTCATAGATTATAGAGGACCTATTCTAAAATAATGTTTTAATTTTCGTTGTTATCTGATATGAAGCTCGTAGGAAAAATCTTCTTCCTAACGCGTGCGCAAAGTGTCTTTTGCGCAAGTGTTCGGAAAATAACTATTATTTATCCATTTTAAATGTAATACTATTTAATTACGAAAAAGCTCTAAAACCAATGGGGAAATAGTTATTTTTAGGAGAAGTACTTATGTCTTTTTCACACGTGTCCAGAAATTGGCCGCAGGAGCGAAGCGAGTGTGCCAACTGGACCGGTAAGAAAAATACCTGCTCACGTGTGTAAAACATTGAACTTTGGGTTGGAGTCGGGCTCTTGGGTCTAGTATACTTCCACATTTGATAAACAAAATGTTTCAAGGGAATGTATTGATGACTGATTATCTTTCATTTTAACCTAATTCAGTCATCCCCCACCCAACCGAACTTTGTTTATTAATGAAAAACTCACAAATTTGTAACTCCTCCAAAATTATTTTATTATTATATACGTACATGGATATTACTGTGTATATGGATTTATGATAATATCTCAGTTATTTTTATTGGAGTGTACGGTTTGAAAATATTTTAGAAATAACTATACTGTCTACTTAGCAAGCTCCTCTGGTAACCATGCTTCGACTAGCCAACAATTTTACAATTGCACTTAATTTAACTTGGGATATACTTTTGATTAACTTTTACAAATTGATTCTAACTCATATAATCAATCAATCAATCAGCTCAACGCATTTTATTCAGTGATGATTCTTCACGGTTCTGGTAACGAACTCTATATAATACCAGCTGTTAATCTGGCATAAAACGTTATTTTTGTTTTGTGTATATATTACCTCACATTGATTTAAATGTATTCTTGTAATTAGATTGTAAAATATGTGAGAATACAAATAAATAAATAAATATAATTTGATTTTATCCCAATTATATTGCAATGGGTATACCCATGAAAACATTATGCTCAGAGTATACAGCCAAAATCTGCAGCGTCTGACCCAGAGTGGGCGGCTGCAAACAGCGACGATTCCCCAGGTTAGGGGCGGCTGAACCTACACTCACCAAGACGTCTGGCCAACGTAGTGTTTTATGGCTAAACCCCTCTCATATGAAGACACACCAAAACCAAAGGCCCCCAGTGCCCAGCGGCTCGTACGACCCTGGCCAAGGTGGCGGTCAGACCAGTCGTAGAGCAGGGGGTGCTAAGAATCCCTGGGTAAAACAAGGCTGCCAACATTGCAACTTATAACGCTAGGTCAATTGGAAACGAGGAAAGGTTAACGGAACTACAATATGAACTGGACAGGATAAACTGGGATATTCCGGGAATATCAGTAACAAGGAGAAGAGGTGAAGAATCCATTAGACTAAGATCAGGACATATCCTATTCTACAAAGGAAGAGAAGACAATAGTTTGGGTGGTGTGGGTTTTCTTATCAACAAACGAATCTCCCCAAATCTTCAAATACTTAAAGCCATATCAGATAGAGTAATATACATAACACTTAAGATTAACTCCAATATAACAATTAAAATCGTTCAAATCTATGCTCCAACAAGTAGCCATGAGGATGAAGAGGTCGAGGTGCTATATGATGAAATCACACAGAGCCTAACAGAAAATAAGACAAGATACACGCTGATAATAGAAAACTTTAACGCAAGAATAGGAGAGCAGTGTAATAGCTCGCAGTATGTTGGACAATTTGGTCTGGGGAAACGGAATGAAAGAGGGACGATGCTTGCAAATTTCCTGGAAAAAGAACAACTATACATAATGAATACGTTTTTCAAAAAAAGACCCCACAGAAAATGGACCTGGGCCAGCCCGGATGGAATTACAAAAAACGAAATAGACTACGTGCTAACACCAAATAAACATATCGTCCAAGATGTTGACGTCCTGGACTCCTTTACTACGGGCAGCGACCACAGATTAGTCCGGTGCAGGATCGCATTAAACACAAAATTGGAAAGAGCAAAAAAATTCAACAGCACGCAATACGGTCTAGATCCTGGTACAATAAGAGACAAGTCAATATATAGCAAAAGATTGACAGAACGACTAACAAAGGAAACAACATCATTACACGAGAGCTTGGACGAAACGAACAATAGACTAGTAAAAACATTGAAAGAAACAACCGCAAGTTTAGTAACATCAAAAACTAAAAGAATAGAAAAGTTTACAACACAAACCAAACAGCTACTGGAAAGAAGGAGAGAGCTTATTAAAGACAACAAAAGAAACACAGTAGAGTATGCCGAACTAAACGAAACAGCAAGGAAAATGGCCAAACAGGACATACGAAAGCATCAAGAGAATCGAATAGAGGAGTTGATACAGCAAAACAGAGGTCTAAACATCTTTAAAAACGAAAACGCATATAAAAAATAAATGATCAAATTGAGAGACGAACAAGGTAACATAACAGAAGATCGAAGAGAGATACTCAAGATAACAGAGAAGTTCTACACAGGTCTGTACGAATCCAAAATAGACAATGAGGATGTTAGAAGAGCAAACAATGACCAGAAAAACAATATATGTAACGTTGGCTCCGAGGATCTACCAGAGATTGTAGAGGAAGAAATTGAAAAAGCTTTAAATCAACTAAAAAACGGAAAGGCGGCAGGCGACGATAACATCATACCGGAAATGTTGAAGGAAGGTGGAAGCCTACTGATAAGGGAGCTTAGATCATTATTTAATACATGCCTAACCGAGGGAAGAATACCACAGGATTGGAACACCGCGATAGTCATACTGATATATAAGAAAGGTGATCCAAGCAACCTAGAAAACTATAGACCAATCAGCCTACTATCACAGATCTACAAGCTTTTTATGAGAATAATAGCAAACCGCCTTGAATACAAACTCGACGTATACCAACCCTATGAGCAGGCGGGCTTCAGGAAAGGCATGAGTACAATAGAACATCTCCACACCGTAAGGACACTGAACGAAAAAGTAACGGAATATAACATCCCATTATGGATCGCCTTCATAGATTTTAGAAAGACCTTCGACACAGTTGAATTTTGGGCAATCATCAGGTCAATGAAAAATGCAAGAATAGACCAACGATATATTGATATTATACAGACACTAAATGACAACTCAAAAATGAAAGTAAGGCTATATGAAGACACCGAGGAAATCACAATTAAAAGAGGCGTTATACAAGGAGACATTGTGTCACCCAAATTGTTTACACTGATGCTAGAAGACGTCTTCAAGAGCCTACACTGGGAAGACAGAGGAATCAATATATCGGGAGAAAAACTAAGTAACCTAAGATTTGCTGACGACATTGCCATTTTTGCCCCAAACAGTGAAGAATTACAACACATGCTTATAGAACTACAACAAGAAGCAAGAAAAGTAGGTCTAGAAATGAACATTTCTAAAACCAAATTAATGACAAACCAACGGACAAACATAGATAGTATAAATGTGCTAGGACAACAGGTAAAGAAGGTGAACTCTTATGTCTACCTAGGTCAAGAGTTAACATTGGGTAAAGCCAATCAAGAACTTGAAATTAACCACAGAATACATCTAGGATGGGCGGCCTACGGGAAGATGCGACACGTATTCAACTCCAACTTACCCCTCAAACTAAAAACCAAGGTTTACATGGAATGCATTCTCCCAGTAACAACCTACGGATGTGAAACATGGGTCCTAACAAAGAAAATCTTAAATAAATTAAAGATACACCAAAGATCAATAGAACGAAAAATGATAGGAATAACGCTTAAAGACCATAAAACCAATGAGTGGATAAGAAATAGAACCAAGGTAGAGGAAATAGTGAGGCGAATAGGCAGTCTTAAATGGAACTGGTCCGGACATGTTGCCCGAAATAAAAACAACTGGAGCGGAAAATAACAAGATGGAGACCTTGGGGGGGGGGGGGAAAGAAGCACCGGCAGACCACAGCAAAGATGGTATGATGACATCAAAAGAACAGCCGGACTTAACTGGAACCAAGTGGCACAGAACAGGGAAAACTGGAAAAATATGAGAGAGGCCTATATCCAAAGGATAGAAAACGGCTAGAAGAGAGAGATACAGCCAATTATACATTTGTGTATTTATTTTGCTCACTTATAATGAAGGTTATTTACTTTGCTCAATTGAGATTCAATATGCTACTTTGCTCACTATTTTCAGTTGAATAATAATGCATTTTGTTCACGATTGTGGAAAAAATAATTTTAATTCGAAGCAGTTTTTCCAGAATTTATCAGTTTCAAATGAAATTGATTGTGGCTTCACAACGCATTTTCGCATGAAATACAAAAATGTGCTACGAAATTCTCTACAACCATGTTTAAATTCTGTTTATTGATTCTGTATTTTCCACGATATCAACACACACTTCATTGTGCACAAAAAAACTTACCCAAGCCCTCAATCAATTTCACGTATCCTCAACAAAATACTTGGAATAAATATTGCATGCAAATTTTCATTCCCAATAAAAATCTGTAAATTCTCAACATATTCATACATATTTCTATATTCCAAACATTGCATCTTATACACGATGTTCCCGAGAAGATGAAGCGTGTAGATAGTAGTTTCCCCACTTTTGCACTCTCTACGTGATGCAATACACCAGTACATAAATACGAGGGTGACAAAAGATATTTTCGAAAATTTTATATAATAAAATCGTATAAATTGAAAGAATGGGGATTGCATAGTTATTGAATGTGGATTTGTATTAAATATTCAACTAGTTTTTAAGTAGTCTGGGTTATTTACAGCTAATTTGTTATACCAACATAATGCAATGCAAAAACATCGGAATAAACGTCAGTCTTTTATGCTGGTTAAAATACTGATTATTGATAATAACTATTTAATAAACTAGTTAGTGCGTCAGGTGTGGGATAATATAAATGAATGGTTAAGTAAAAATGGCTAAGAGACTAAGTGACCTTAAAATGACAGCAGAATTGGAAAATCGCGAGCTGAAAACGTCCGGAACGGAGAGTGAATTAGTAGAAAGACTTAAAGTGAGATTGGACAGTAAAGGCTTGGATCCAGAACATTTTTATTCAAAGACGAGGGTTCCACCTTCATCTCGTCCATTTCTGATATGAAGAACCATATTTCTAATATGAAGAACGATATCCCTGCTAATATGAAAAATGACGTTACTGCTGACGTTGAAAATAAAGTTTCATCTCGGATATTGAGGATGAAATGGCACCGATGGACGAGAAAATGGAGAATAAAATGACAACGATGGACGAAGAAATCAAAGAGTTAAGAGAGAATGATAACAGATTTAAGAACACAAGACATGCCAGTAGAAGAAAAGAGGATCGAACAAATAAAATCCTACAAGGCAGAAATACAACTCAGGATAGAAGATACTGACAGTTTTGCCCGAGTGAAGGTTCCAACCTTCGACGGAAAGACATCGTGGACCAATTATGTGGAACAGTTTTAAGCAGCGACTAGCCTGAATAATTGGTCCGATAGGCATAAGGCAGTAAACCTTACCATCGTGCTTCGGGAAGATGCCTTAGATGTACTGCAGACGATACCACTTGAAGAAACGGATGTCTTCAAGCAGCTGAAGAACAGGTTGGAAATGCGATATGGCCACGAACATCTAGAACATTTGTATCAGTTCTAGCTGAAGAACCAAAGGCAGAAACGTGACGAAACCCTTCAAGAGTATGAAGTTGATATTACCCTACTAGCTTATCCAACAGTACCAGAGAACATAATGAAATGGACATCCAGGTCTTTATTGATGGATTACGTGACCCCGATATGCAGAGGACGCTTCGTTTAGCCCATCCCAAGTCATTGGTCGATGCATTAACTGCTGCTCTTGAATATGAAGCAGCCACCAAAACTTCGGGATATAAGAAAATCAGGACCATCCAAGAAGAAGGCGATGAGAACAGATTTTACCAGATCGCCAGTTTCATACCATGTTGGACAAGAAGCCGAAAAATATTGGAAGCTGGAATTGCAGCAAAGTTAGGGCATGTATGACTATATTCGAAGCTAATGTGGAAATTAGTCGGGTAACAGCTGATTCTGGATACAATGAATTGTTATGCAATTATAGATTAGTAATTTCAAAAAATTTCTTTGAAAACGGGCGTTTTGAAAAATTAGGAAAATTGGCTTTGCTTTAAGCTGTTCCAGTTCGTAAACTGTTGAATCTAGAAAAAAGTCTTTTATAAAAAAGTTATAGGGAATTGAATTATCAATATTTATTCAGACATTTTCGTGGTAGGACCAATTGGAAATGAGATATTTCGAAAAAAACAGTTTTGGCCGCCAGTTTTCTAAGATGGCGACGTGAGCGGCAACTCGCTAAGTTGAAAAACTCAGAGAATAATTCATGACATTGAACCTAACGATCTTGCTGAAAATTAAAAATCCCGGATTTGATGTAGGGCCCATTGACTGTGATATTTTACTCTAATTTTTATCGCTGGTAAGCCTATTTTCAAAAAACAATTACGACGTAACTACTGACAGTAAAACCTACTTAATTTAACGAAATAAAACTGATGTCCATATCGTATTTTTATCATTACAAAAGCAGCAAATACTTCTTTAAGCTTTAACAAATACCATTTTTCTCCAAATGACATTAAAATCGGTCTTTTAATGACACTTGGCAGGCTTAGAAGTTGTACTTTTAATGCCTAGGCAGAAAAAGTCCACTTTTACTGCCTAGGCAGAAAAAGTTCGTTGCTATGCAACCTTCCAAGTAATAATTTAAATCAAACTTGTTATTAAAATTGACAATGACATTAAGAAAACTGAAAATGATGCTGATGATAATAAACTGGTTTTATTGCATTAAAACTACAAACTACAACACGAAATTTTTATTTATTAGATATATTTATGGTGAATTGTGAACAATTATTTAATACAATTGAACTCTGTCCACTTCCCTCCTTTCCAGTAAAATTAACAACTTTAGTATCCACACTTGATACTCCGGAAACACCAGAAAATATTTTATTGCCGATGTTCGACTTATTGGCTAGCGAGTCCTCAATATAGCCCTCCGCGACAGCGGAAGACTTCCATCCTCCATGTTTCTTCAACATTGTTATGTCCCCACCAGAATGCACCAGCAACGTGGCCGAAGTTCTGCGAAAGCAGTGCCTGTTATACTCTTTCGCATGGGATAGTCCCAGAAAAGTAGCAATTTCTTCTGGCATTTTACCGAATTTGTGAATGCCAATGAATTGATTATATGCTTTACCGTTCGCATACTTATAGAAGACACGCCGATTATTTAAATTCGAGGGTCTGGAGGCTGCATATTTTCTGTAAACACTTAAATATTCCGTTACTACAAAAGATCTTGATCTTTTGGTCTTTGTATTTGGTAGCTTAATTAGAAATTTGTCGCCCATATCATTCATATCATCTGTTTTCATTTGCAAAAGCTCATCACATCTACAAGCCCCAGCGACTGCAACAATAAGTACAACCTTAAATATAAATTGAAAATTAGTTCTTTAATCCATAATAGATCATTTTCAATATATTCCTACCTTCGTACACAAATACAGTTCATCTGGGGCATCTGATAAAAATTTCTACATTTCTTCTCTTTGAAAAACTCGGGATTTTTTTGCATGGAAACCGTCTGACTGACGTTTCAAAGAAGCCCGTAACTTCAGGTATTTTGCCAAATCAATGTTATTTTTTATGTTCAGGATAACTTTCAACATAGAATAGGTAGACCATACCGTTGAAGGCTTCATTTTCTTTGAAAGATCGGAAAAATAGACAATCAGCACATTTTCAGAGAAAAATCCTATATTTTTCTTCTGTCTATATTCCATGAATCTGCTGTATGTGAGTTCATATACAGTTCTTGATTTTTCCGGTAAGAGGTTAAATTCCACATCTCGCGCCTGGTCTCTTATCTCAGGTGGTGTTAATTGCATCAATTTATTCTCAGTCTGCAGTAAATCCATTTCTAACATGACAACTTTTCAAAATTGACAATGACAAAATAAACAGTAAACAAACATATTCAACAAACGTCATCAGCGGTAAACATAGTAACACAGGGCCCAGTTACCTTTGATAAAATAATTTAGTTATTTGGATATTGTTAATGAAATGCAATTTAAATATGAAAAAGTCAATTTTGCGTGGAATTGGAACAAATTTGAAGAAAAAATTATATGTTTCACACGGCAGATAATCAGATTTAATGCCTTGGCTGGTTTCATAGCCTCGCTATGCTCGGCATCAAATCTTGTGCTTTTATGCCTAGTAAAACAAATAACTATTGTTATGTTACTATCAACGGTTGTAATAAAAATGTTTCTCCTAATTTCTTCAGGATAATGGTCAATATTGGCCGACGATATAACAGGATGCGATAACGGTCGGAGATTTCGAAGAGAATACACGTTATGAAAGAAGTTGGAGACTGAGAAACGGCAAAAGCTGTGAAAAATCTTACATTACACACTACACAGGAGAAAGTGACCTGTGTTGGCCCTGTTACTTTATTTCCTGTTATGTATCTTTGGTTGCCTATTTTATTTACTAGAGACCTTCAATATTGGCCGGTTAGTGTACTATCGGGTTTGCTAGTTATAACTGCGTTTAATGTGACTCCTATAAAAAAAATCAATCCGGTTAGTAACTGATATAAAAAATTACTATTCTAAAATGCGTTTTGCGTTCGTATCTATAGGTATTTTTGAATACAATTTGGAGAGAGTAATTTTAGTTGGTCTTGGTTATATATTCTATAGTAGTTTAAAGGCTATGTTTTCATATGAAAAGTTTTTTGTATTTTTGTATCACATGCCATTTTGCCTATGATGTCCACAGGCGAGTATTTCTATGATGGCCACGGGGCCATCGTAGGAATATGCATCTTACAGCCATCATAGGAATAAACGTAATAAAAATAAGTCCTGTTAATTTCAGGACAAGTCAAAAATAAGACAGCAGTGGGATGAAAACAACATGGCTGAAGCCTTACGAGCATTACGAAATAACACAATGGGCGATACAACTGCCGTAGAAATGTTCAAAGTACCACGAACGACACTGCGTAGGAGGTTTAAGAATGAACAGGACAGTAGCAAAGGATATTTAGGTGGACATAAGCCTACTTTTGATATTGATACTAAAGCTGAAATTGCAAAGCACGTTATAAATTTAGAAACCAGGCTTTTTGCTTACCAGCACTGAGTTGAAAAAGCTTGTTTTTCAAATAGCCGAGAAGCATAAAATGAACCACCGATTTAATAGAGAAAAGAGTATGGCTGGTAGAAAGTGGTTGAAAGGATTTCTCGCAAGGAACCGAACGATAACGGTAAAAACACCAGAGCACACATCTATCGCAAGAGCACAGGCATTCAATAAAGAAAACATTAAGTTGTTTTTCCGTTCCATTCGAGAAGTTATGAATAAATATAAATTCTCTCCTGAAAATATTTTCAATGTTGACGAGACAAGGATGAGCACGGTTACTACGAAATCTACCAAAATTCTTCCGACCAAAGGAAAAAAACAAATTGAAATTATAAGCAGTGTTGAGCGTGGGCAAAATTATACCGCTGTGTGTTGTCTGAACGCCATAGGAACCTTCGTTCCACCCGATTTTATTTTTCCCCGCAGAAGCGATTTAAAACAGAGTTAATGGACGGAGCCCCAGTACGCAGTGTGGCATTTTGCCAAGACAATGGTTGGATGAACACTGAAATATTTGTCAAGTGGCTAAAGCACTTTGCCTTGCACGCTAAAGCATCAAATTAAAATAAAGTGCTTTTAATCCATGATGGGCATAGTAGTCACAAGGGGTTGGAAGTGTCGGAATATAGTAAGAAACATGGAATAATACTATTTTGTCTTCCAGTCCATTGTTCCCATCGCGTCCAACCCCTTGATGTTGGCTTTTCTGCACCGTTTCAAACTTTTTATAACATAGAAATTCAAAAATGGATGAGAGATAACCCAGGACGGACTGTGACTAACTTCCAAGAAACAAAACTTTTCAATAATGCATACCTCAAGGCTGCAACTGCAACATAGGGAGTTGGAAAACACGCAAAACTAATCACAGACTATAAATACAAATACAGACTTCTCAGAGAAATACGAGTGGCCAAGTTGCAAGCATGTCGAAATATTGTATAAGTAGAGAACAAATTGAAGAATTATCTCCTCTCCTAAAAGCAACAATGAAATTAACTACAAAGAAAAGGAAACGTGGAAAGACTGGTGTCCTTAACAGCACTCCAGATATCGAAGAAATCAAGGAGTCCAGAAAGGAAGCATTAGATAAAGAGAGAAGGAAAACAGCAAACGTTGCCAGAAGAAAAATTGGAAAACAAATAAAGTTGTGCCTGAACGGAGCGATAGTGATCAATCAGATGCAGCGTGTCTGTATTGCAACGAGCTCTTTTCTCGTTCTCGTCCTAAAGAATTCTCGCTAAAGTGCCAGAGTTGCAACGGCTGGTGCCACTACGAATGTGCTGATGTTCCTAGTTCAACAAAGCCTTTTATTTGTGATGTTTGCTAACCAGCAAAGCATTTTTAATTTTGGGATTAGAAAAAAATTCATTTCCCTTTTTCTTTTAAAAAGTTTGGGTATAATTTTTTGTGTGAAATTTATTCTTATATTTTTTATTACTTCTAAGAAATGTAGTTCTTCTCATTTTTAAGTATACTTCAAATACATAAATCTTTTTAATACAACTTTTTCAGTTTTAAATGCCTTTTAGTTGAAAAATACTAAGAATTTTATTATAAAAATCGACTTTTTACAATTTTTATAAAGAGGACCACCATAAGGTAACATATGCCTATGATGGCCCCTTGATATTTTTTTAAACTTTATGCTTTACTCCAAATGGGAAGTGAATACAAAAGTCTATTCCGTACAAATGAAGATAACATATGATAACAAGATATCTGTCTAAATCTTGTAATTATATAACAATTAGTTCTAAAGTTATAACAAAAAAGAGTAAGGGGGCCATCACAGGTTACTCTCTTCTAATTTATAATTTCTATGGAAATATTAGGATACATTCAACTTGATATTATCACTCTTACTACACATTACACCTGCCCGAGCACCAGCAAAGAAAACACTCCAGTTCTCAGTGTCTACATAACCAAATCATCCCAAAAAGGTTTTGCATTCCAACTTATTTTATCTTCTCCCCCTCTATTTGAATTGTCACAAGAAAGTTATCCAGATACGAACGAAAATAGTTTAGTATATCACTTTTCCGAATGTTTGGCATCGAGAGCGAAACACACCGGAAAAAATATATAGTGAAGCCCTAAAACTTTGGATCAACAACATCTCTTCGACGAAGCAACGGCAATTTAACATAAATTTCCCATTTTACCCTAAACTAAGCATTTGTTCGGAAAGTTGAAGGGTAACAAAGAGAAACCAGCCAATACAGACAGTGGCGGATAATGCCTTTACAGTTGAACTCTACTATTTGCCGAACCATTAAATTGAAATTCATATTAAACATAAATTTCAATTCATTCTGTGAAAATAAGGAAGAACCGTTTACTAATAATTAAACTTAATTGTTGTCGTCGTCGTCATCGACAATAGCGATATAATACTCAATAAGTATCGGCTCTAACTGCTCGAAATGTGAACTGGTTGTTCTATCCTTTTAAAAATTTCTTGATAATCCGATTTTTGGTTGAACAGTTGTAGTGGTTTTGATGAGGTAACTTCAGTAGTGCGTATATATACAAAGAGAGTACGGAAACGTCGGCCATCTTGGATTTCTTAACCAAAGCTATGCGCGCAGCGAAAGTGACGGCAAGCATCATTTGTCAGCCATCTTGTGTTCTGTGATATGCGTCATTCATCTTGTGCTCTATGAAGTGTGTCATCTGTCATGTATCATCTTTTGTTCATATAGGTAAGAAAACCACATTTCTTACTTTCGGCGAAGCAGTTTCGACGACCCCCACTCCTTCTCGCACGCCTTTCTGCGATAGCATAAATACGGGACGTAACATTTTTAATGCTTAGTATTCGATTATCGCTGGAACTGTTAACATGGCAATCTCCAAAATGTTTAGTGTTTCCCAACTTTACGGCAGGAAAGTCAAACCGACCGATGAGAGATTTGGATTGTGGCTCCTGTTGGAAAATATATATGGTTATAGATATTGGAAATATTAATTACAGGGAAGGGAGATTGACTTACACAGGAATTACAGAACCATTTTCCGACAACATAATACTTGTAAAGATATGCGGCTTAAAGGACTGCCATGGAAATTCCAAACTGCCAAACTTGTTAAAAAAGGAGTATGTAGCTCTTTTAATAGTTATATACATGGAAAGTTTGGCGAATTGGTTTCCGCAAAACATGGAGTTAAAGCTAAGTTACCTTTCCTCTTACTAAGTAATAACCCGCTTGCCATTGGAACAAGAGAAGTAGTCGGCGAAGATTTGAAAATTATTAAAAGGAAACATAAAGATCCTGTGTGCATTCCATAGAAAGTATAATCGGCGGATGTTAAACTCGACAGGCTACTAAAAGAAATACCGGATTTATTGGAGCAACTCCGGAAGGAAGATTACTACCTAATAGACATGGACATAACGCAGGATTTTGCAGGAATTTTTAACAAAGGGGAAATAAAATTAAACAACTTTAACTTTGCATCCAACGAGAGTACAAGGAAAGGTGCAACGCAACGTTATTGTAAACAATGATAAAACAGTTGGCATAGATTGCCTTACATGGATTATATCTAACGGAAGAGTTAAAATATGCAACAAATTTATTTGTCAGTTAACCAGTCCTAGAGTTAACAAGGGCATTGAAAACCATTATAGATTTCGTCAACTGGTCAGACGCAAGATTAAAGGAAACTCTCTTCTGCATTGGCCAAGAAGCATGGCATTATCAGATTAGAAGCTACGATATACTCTGTTACGATTTCAAAAATGTGAACAACGTTGACAGAGAGTCTACAGAACAGCTGTTGTCTTGGGTTTAACAATATCTTGCAATAACAACAATACAAGAAAATAGACGGTTATAAATGAATTTACCAAAAGAATCCAACGCAAGGAACATGGTTATAAATTACATTCTCCCTGCATTCAGCTTTCATTGGCTCCCTGTTAACCATATAGAAAATGTAGAAGAAAAGGAGGACATAGTCAATGTTCGAATTATACAAAAGTGTTAGATTAAAGCTGTAGAAATCTACTTTTCTAGGTCCAGTACTCCTTTCTGTACTACACCGAAAGATATCGACATACAGGATGCTGGACCAATCTCTACAGACAATTTGGTTACACGTGTTTTAAGGAAGAGAACCAATAAAACAAAACAAACTTTCTCCTTACAATATTAAAGAGATCGAGCCTCTATTGCAAGCTTACATTACATCGACAAGGAAACGAAAACAGGAAATGAATGAGCTAGATACCAAGAGGCGGAAGCTGGATTTTCTCGAAAAGGCAACTGCAATAATGGAAGAATATGAAAGTCTCCTGGATAAAGAAGAAAAGATAACACAATAGAGGGAGAGATAAGAA
This sequence comes from Galeruca laticollis, assembly GCA_963921935.1. NCBI lineage: Eukaryota > Metazoa > Arthropoda > Insecta > Coleoptera > Chrysomelidae > Galeruca > Galeruca laticollis. The sequence continues at coordinate 96,110,508 of OY998183.1, forward strand.
AACCAGTTTTATAGCCATTGGGCAAATCTTTTTTCTATTACGCGTATGTTTAATTTTATCTATTTTTATAACAATTCTATAACTATAACCAACCAATAGTTCGAGCAATAGAAGATTTCCGAATTTTCAACCTTCAATATGTAACGAAGTCTCTCCCTGAATTTAACTTCCAGCGTCAATTCATGTTCTTTCGGCAACTTGTTCTAAGCGTTGGCAATATCTAAATTCATTACAATCTTTCATCTTCTGCATGGTAATGTTTTTAATTTGAGTCATATCTTCTAGTGTAAAAGGGATATTATTCCATACCTCCGTGTAAATTTTCTATCTAGGATAATGTGTTGCCTTGGTAAGACGTAATGATTAGTTGACAAATAAATTTGTTGTATATTTTAACCCTTGCTTTAAATGTGAGCCACGTAAGGCAATATATGTCAACTGTATTATCATTGTTTACCATAACGTTGCAAATTTCCTTGTACCTTCCTTGGATGCAAAAGTTGTTGGTGAAACAATTATTCATTTCTTCTTTGCTAAAAACTCCTGCAAAATCCTGCGTTATTTCCAAGTCCATCCGGAGTTACTCCAATAAATCCGATATTTCTTTAAGTAGCCTGTCGAGTTTAACGTTCGCCAATTCGACTTTGTATGGAATGTACACATGTTTTTAATTGCAGGCGGGTTGTTACTTAGTAAACGGAAAGGCATCTTAGCTGTAACTCCATGTTTTTCAGAAACCAATTTGCCAACATATCCACATATACAACTATTAAAAGAGCCACATATTTCTTTTTTAACAAGTTTAGAATTTCCATCGCAGTCCTCTAAGCCACATACCTTTACAAGTATTATGTTGTCGCAAAATGGTTCTGTAATTCGTATAAGTCCATCTCCCAGTGGGTGTTCGCCTTCCGTATAATTAATATTTCCAATATATGTAACCATATTGTTACTTTTCAAATTTTCCAACAGGAGTCACAATCCAAATTTATCATCGACTAATCACACGAAGTAACTAATGCCTAGCCATTTCTCACGTTAACTGAACTTTTATTGTTACAACAATAATATAATTTATATGTTCCAACAGAAAAAATACTACACACCGGTGTGAAACCTGTACTCAAAAAATATACTCTGGTCTGTAAGATTCCGTTATCAAATTTCTAAAAGGAGCAAAGTTTTCGATCGATTCACTTTTATTACTAGTTAATAATATTGTTAATATGCTATTGATTGTAATTAGTTTATTGATTGCGAGTTTAGCGTGAATAAGACAATCGAGAAAATGATGATTAACGTTGACGTTCCTGTTGTATCTCCTTCTGTGCATATACCTCGTAGCCATTATCTATTTCTGGTAATGTGTAATTTAAAGTCGCTATGATGGATACCTTAGAGTGAAACGAGTGACTTCGTTGGTCTTCACAACATAACATAGTTTGTTCAGGGTCCTGAATGATCTGTAGGAGTGATATTCGTTGCAGTATAGGTCCTCCATACCCAAAGCCAGATATATGTAACTTTAACAATTCTTATTAATATGAGGCATGTTCCGATCTATTGTCTTTGATCTTCATTTAAAAACATTTTTCGGAAATGAACAAACTCTTCATGATTTCCTGGATAAATCCGCTATTCTTCAAGCCACGTACTCTCGTGCAAAATTCAACCTTTTTTTTGCGGGTGGGAAAATCTTCAAGAAGACGCCTGGGAAGAAGACCCAGGTGTGCGGATTCAACCGGGTACGTTTAAAACCCGGACCTATCGGGTTCCCGGGTCATCCACTCTTTATAGAGCCGCACCCGATCGCCTACCAGCTAAAAACTCACCCTCTTCTCCAACGGCACACACGGAACCGTTCTTAGCGAACATATCGTCGTTGTGTGCCGGCTGTTGCTCTCCTCTTCCTACATATTTCTACCGTATCTTGTGAGTAAAAGAACTCGACACACCATTGTGACCTAAAAGGAAAACAAATAAAACCCAGAACACATACGAAAAACTAACACATGACATATAAAGAAAGAGAAAAACTAATGTATATACGAATTTGAAAAGGAAATGTGAATAGGCAACAGCACGTACGCATGTGTATTAAAAATCCCTTTCCCTTTGTCTTGCCTCTTTCTTCCTCATCAATTTGGTAATGATATCGATCACCCGGGCGTACACCTCCTTTCTCCTTGTGGCAGTTTCCATAATGATGCTGGGATCGAGAGATCCTGCAACTTTTTTTATTTCACTCTGTTCTATACGGTACTCAGAGCACTCCGACACCACATGCCGCGGCTAGTCTGGCACACCACACTCGGGACACAGGTCATCCGTAGTTTTTTTTATTCCAAATGTGTATTTCCTGAAAGACCCGTGTCCCGTTAGAAATTGAGTAAAGTAGTAGTTGGTGCGGCGGTGCATACATCTGTACCACCCCGCTACATCCGGTATTCACAAAAAAAACGACGGTAAACTACGTTTAGTTCGAGAAGATAATCTAGCTGTATGAAGTCGCTGCTTAACTATCCATGTCCACCCACTTATGTTTATATTTCCCAATTCTCGCAGATGATATCGAAGGGACCTAGAAGTTTCTCAAATAAAATTGAGAGAACGGTCATCTGTTGTAGTCCTGTCTCGTCCTGAACCTCATCTGCAGACGCTACAATTCGTATCACAACAACAGGATTTATGCTCATTGTATTACAACATTCCACAAATAACTTGGAATAGAGAGATAAAATCACAGAAACATAAATTATGCTTGGAGGGCACTTTTTGTGTCGAACGAATTTCAAAACAGCCGCACTTTCTGTTCGTTCTGCCATCAAATTGCGAAAAACTTTCATATTACGGATTTGTATCGCAACAATATTTTTTATACCATTCTGGATCAGGACATCTCAGGATGCTCTAAAAGGCACAATCCGATAAACTGCTTAATATTTAGGATTTGGAGATTTTATATTTGTTTTCTTTTTTCAAATTCTCAAATAACTGTGAAATCATCATAAAAAACTATGCTTTAATAAAATCTGGAATTTTGACAAATAAATACGAATGTGTAAAAGACGAAAAATCCTTCGCGTCGTTCACATATTAGCGCCTCTGTTTGACGTAGTCTAGCGGTAGTAAGTAAGCAAGCCAACCAGAAGAAGCGCTGTTTGTTACGAGGTGTTAGTTGAATTGAGATTTAGGTGTTATGTTTCTCATAAATGGTTTGTTTTCAGAGGGTTTCATTAATGCCCGAGTAGAAGGAGAATATAAATAGACACACACCGTATGCTGAGAAGAGGGAGAGACTGTAACTACATGTGCCCTAGAATATAACGAGTCAACTCGGGCGTTAAGTAATTGTCTTAGTTTCCTTTGCTAAACACTACCTTATTACCAAACAAACCATGCAGTTTATTAGTTATTGTGTTAAGGTGGAAATTACGGCTGAATTTTAGATAAAATGTATCAAATAGCTACCTGCATAGCGTAATTTGTTACGTTCAACAATGAACATACAAAGTTATGTGTTATTTGGAATTAAACAATGATATTACAATACAGAGATACTATAACGAGTACAGATATACTACAGGGGTTATGAGATGATCTTACCCACGATTTTATGTTACTAATATTTTGTAACGTTTATTCAACCTAAGATTTATTAAGTCCACTCGACATTATAATCCACAGAGCCTAACTCTGCCATTACATATTTGAGTACAGACTGAACATCAAAATTATAAAGATTATAAATTTCTTAATTAATTTAGTGGTTTTAACTCTGTAAGGTACTTGTAGGTTATAACGCCAAGTACGAAAAGTTTAACCTCCAACCAATAGGTGGCGGTGAGTGTGTGTAGAGGTTATTGTACAAATAAGATCTTGCAGCATAAAGTACATCAGTTGAGGATTGTACACTGTATGATTTAGTCATATAGACATCCCGTAAAATGCGAACGTTATATTGTGTATTCTTCGTTGAATTGTTTTCCCAGTTGAAGCAGTTTTAAGGTAAGAATTTGTTTTTTTTTTAGTTTAATTATAAAACATATGTTACATGCTGGAAAGTATGTCATCAAACTAGTTGATTAAAAATGTTTAGGGTTAAATTCACAAAAAGTAATTAAATATGGTAATATCGCCACTTGAAGGGTAATATTGCCATAGCATTATTACCTGCAGCGGCTTGATATGACGTAAAGTTTTTGGTACCGATTTTCCATCATGCCCAAATATAAAAGCAGGGATTTAAGAGGTCAATGTAATGCCGACAACATGTAACACGCTCTATCTGCTACAAAGCGACTATTCATTTTGGAAATCCACGATATTACATAAAGGACAATGTAACAGTGAAACTGCCCATGGAATGTAAGTGCATACTTAATTCTGATGAAAAGTCGAATTTATGTCAAAGCATAATACGTCTAGCAGAAATTGGATAACCATTAACTTAGAACATGCGTATATAATTTTTATAGAACGAATCAAATTAGAAACCCTTTCTCTAAAACACAAAAAATGGCAGAGTGTTATTGGCTTAAACCATATTATGATGGAATTCGACTTCGTAAAGCACAGAATCTAAATCCTGCAAGAGCTCAAAAACTTAATAAGTCCTTTGTTCATCATCATTTTGAAAAACTGAAAGGTATTATCCAGAAATTGGCAATAAACCCCAATGTATTGTGTACATGTACATTACATCATGAATTGGCGAAAAAAGGAGCCAGACGAGTCCATGTGGTTGCAAAGGAACATGCACAAAATGTTACCGTTGTTTCGTGTAATAATGCATTGCGTTCTGTCATACCACCTCTAATTTTATTTGAAGGGAAACGGATGAAAGCCGAATGGACAGACCAGTTTCCTCCAGGAGGTATAGCCTTAATAACCCCAAAAGGTAGCATGGCAATTGAAACTTTCGAAGCGTGGCTGAAACATTTTTCAATATATAAAACACCTGCTTTTTGATGGTGCATCTTCATATTTGGATTATACAATAGTTCAAGTGGCAGAGGAGCTCAACATAACATTATATTGCTTAACAAGTAATACCACCCATGAACTTCAATCCATGGATAAAGCATTGTTTCGTGCCTTTGAATACTACTGGGATGATGAAATCATAAAATACTGGACGAAGAAGCAACGTTTTGGGGCCATATTTTCTGAAGTATGGAATAAATCTCCAATACCTGCTAATATAAAGTCATGTTTTCAAGTAACAGGCATCTACTCATTTAGTCAAGATACAATACTAGGCGAAGCTTTTTCTCCAAGCAGCATTACTGAGAAAAAAATTAACGGAAGCTATTGAGCAACTTCAACCGCCTGAATGTCTACCTGAAGCTGTTCGAACACCAAACGACAGCCAATCCAGCATCCCAGAAAATGTATTCCAAGCTGTTCAGATACCAATTGCCAGTAGTCTTAAACCCAGCACCTCAAAAATTGTTCTCGTTAGAAAAAATCCATCTAAAAAATACCATGTGAAAGAGTCATTAGAAAATCAGATGAAAAAAGTTCCACGTAAAAAGCGTACTGTAAGGGAGTTATCAATGTCAATATTTATAACAATTGTTTAATTAATATTTAAAAATAATATTTCTTTAATATCTAAAAATCCGTCACTACAAATATTTAGCAAATATTTTTTTAACTTATTTAAAAAATATTTTTTGCTATCTAGGATATATCAGATTTTTGCTAATGCTAGTAATTTCTGCAGATATTTTATAATCACAGAAACAGCGTCGCCCCTAATTACCATCATTAGTACTCCCGTAGTGCACTAACTTGTGTCTATACAGATAATAGTATATTGTATACCTAGACGGTAAAGTGGTATTTTTCAGGCCGAAAGAAGATATGGACAGGCGAGGTGGGGCCGAGCCTAGCCACTTCTTGAGGCCTGAAAAGGCACTTTAATGCCGTGGTTTACACATAATTTTTTATCCTACACAATAATAATTGTTGGTAATATTTTTTGTACAAAAATTTTAGTTCATAATATAAAATTCAATACTGTGAGTCATTATTTTTCGCAGTGATAATGAAAATTGCATTACTTATAGTACATTTACTAAAGGAGATACCTTGCTTGGATAAATTTGATAACTGAACTTGCTCAAAAAAGGAAGTAAGTAGTTGAAGTTGTTGCTCCTGTGTCTATTATATTTTCTATTAAAGGAATCATTTCAGCAGTATTAGTAGATGTAGATTCATTAGGTATGTTAGTCATAGTGGAGGATGCGGCCATGTCGTTAGTGTTGAACAGTTTTCTAGTGACATTTATTTTATTATTTGAACAATCTTTAACGTTGCCTGTCGCTACGCTGGTTAACTGACCAGTTAACTTCAAACAAACATCAAATATGACAACTCATGATTGAATTAATTTGTAGATGTCGACAACTGCTAACAATAATTTATTTTTATATCGACGTTAAGCGGCATTGTTTATTTTAAGCAATTCCCTCTTATTTCTATAGACTACTTAATGTGACTGAAATCGGTTATGCTATTTTAAAGTGGGATATCAATCAAATTGGTAACGTTTATTTGATTTATGTCAATTGGGTCGCCACCTACCGTGAAAATTTAAAATTAATTTTCTCGGCTAGCCGTGGAAAAGGCAACTTTCTCGTCTCCATAAAGCCGGTACAATTCAACTTTCTTACAGTGTAGGATAAAAATAAACTTAAACACGTAAGTAATTATTCGGTAGTTACTCAAAAATAAACATTGTCAAATCTTTATACAATAAATAAAATTGTAATGACGTATATGCAAAATTGTGCAGTTTTTTCAATATCCTGATAAGCTACAATTTTTGACGTATGTGGTGTTGGAACTTAAGTGACGCTATACCTTTCCACAAACGTAGCAAAAGGATCAGTATTTTATATTTTATTCGTTGTTCGGATCAAATGAATGAACATTAATCAGGTAAAAATAAATAAATCAAAATCTAATGCAGATGGTTTGGAGAAAATATACTCCCAATATCCAAAAAAGGAAAGCATAGAACATAAAATCGCAATACAGGTACGAAATTACTATATTACTTAATAATAAAAAAATTATTTGTTCCTAGCTCTTGCAAGAGTGTATGGATGCCTGGAGATGATAGAACCCCATAAATAATTACCTCTTACTTGCGCAAAGTGTAGGAAATATCCAACGTTCATAAAACAAACAGTGTTTTAGATTATAATAAGTGAACTTTCCCACGAAGGGGGTACTTATCGTTAAATTGAAGGAATGAAGACGGTAGGATAACCTCCATACGTTGCACTGGAAAACAGCTGTATATTTTAGCTCCCGAATACTTTTCATCCATTAGTTTAATAGTAGTTTCAATATATCCATACTCGTATTATAATTTAGCCTTGTAATCACCCATGAATAAAAACGCCTGAAGAAAGAAAAATGCATTGTGCTAACCGTCAAGTTAAAATTCACAAATACTGACCTCTCGCACAGTAAGCCTTATTGCCAGAGACGTTTGATTTAGTTATTCTTTAACCCCAACTAG